>OY740820.1:20000-2550000 GCA_963514005.1 Raja brachyura
CACACCCCACACGAGAATGTCGTCAATGACTATCTTCACCCCTTCTAAATCGCCAAACTCTTCCTGCATCGCCCGCTGCCAAATCTCACTTGCGGATGAGATTCCAAATGGAAACACGAGGTATCGGTCTCTCCAAAAGGGAGAATTAAATGTGGTCAGACGCCAGCTGTCATCGCTCAATGGGAACTGCCAGTACCCACTTGTAGGGTAAAATATGGAGAACCATTTTGCCTTTGGCATGCGGGCTGCAATGTTCCCGAATGTCGGCATCGGGTAATGGTCCCTACGAATGGCCGCATTGAGGTCACGTGAGTCAAGGCAAATGCGGACTTCGCCATTAGACTCGGTAACCGCACTCATAGAATTCATCCAATCCGTCGGTTTGCTCACGGGCTTTATGTCCCCCAAGCTTTCCATGCGCTGTAATTCGGCTTTGACCTCTTCCCTGATCTTGCATGGGATAGTGCGGGGCGGGTTGTGCCCAGGTTGCACATTCTCTAGCAGCGCTACGTTGTACTCTGTATTTTTAGCATTCCTAGCCCTTGGAAAATCTCGCGGTTTTCCTCAATGATCCTCGCAGTGTACGATGGTCTCGCACTCACGCACTCACGCCATCAACCGCCTCCTTTCACACAAGAAGCCCTAACTTTTCACACGTTAGTTTCCCAAATATGCGTTTCACATCCCCCTCACTATTTGAAAGACAATCCTGGGCTCTTTCTTGCCTACTTTGACGTTCCCTTTTGCCTGCCCCACAGGCTTCATTGTATGTCCAGAGTATGACCTCAGTGTCACGTTCGTGTTCAGTAAGGCAAGACCAGTCTTTCTGAACAAGTGCTCTGGCAGGATGTCCACTTGAGCTCCACAGTCAAGTTTCAACTCAATGTCCACATTGTTGATGCTGCACATGTGTCCGCATTCGCGTCTCGACTCAATCACAGCGTCAGTCGCGGCGTCAATGTAGAAGACATCAACATCGCCGTCCACTGGCTCAGGCAGCGGTGAAGTGTTCATCTGGATCTCGACGTCGCGGATGTCACGGCTCCAGTCCCCGGCCTTTTGTCTGATTAGCCGGCCATATTGTGGGAGACGTGGGCGGCTGTTGGGCGCTCTATTTACCGGGCAGTCGGGGGATCTGGAAAGATGTCCAACCTCTCCGCAGGTGTGACATCTCATGTACTGAGCGGGGCAGTAGTTGCCCTTATGCCCGTGGGTGCATGACCGGGAGACGGGATCCTTTCCAGAATCACGGATTTCTGTCTATGGTTGTCTGGGTCACGAATCCCTCCCTTCCATGGCCGACTGGCGCGGTCCCGTTTCACGTAATCAACAGTCTATTCGGTGTCGATGGCGGTTGGGGCAATCTGCGTCACCTGTTCGGCTGCAGCTTCAGCTATCAGACACATGTCACTGCATGTTTCCCGTGTGAAATCATCGCATTGTAGTAGTTTTTCCCGGAGTGGCTCGCTGGTGATTCTGCAGACAATTCTGTCTCGCAGCGACGAGTCATGGATAAGGCCAAACTGGCAATCATTGGCTAAAGACTTCACTGCCGTCAGGTAGCTGGAGAAGGTCTCCCCTCGCCGCTGATTACGTGTATTAAAGATGCATCTTGAGACAGTTACGTTCTGTTTTGGTTCCCGGTATGTCTGAAACTTATTCTTCAGCGGTTATATTTTGTCAGTTTCCTCCTGGACAAACTCAAAGGTCTCATAAATCTCCCGAGCTGCCAGTCCAGCCCGGCTACGTGGGGGAATGTTGCACAGCGAATCTTATCTGGTTTATTTGTTAGTCCTGTTCCCGCCTCGTACAGCTGGAATGCCCTTATCCAGTCCGTATAATTCTGGGCCAAGTTTCCTTCCATGGAGAGTGGCCCCGGAGGCTTGAGTCCTGACATTCTTTTCTTTAGTTTGTTTTTTACTTTGACACCATGTAAAGTTTGAGACCACGTTCGGCCCTGTTGTGACTCGCACAAAGACAACACGTCCGACATATTGTAAGAAGATTTAATCTGAACAACCCACGGAAACTTCTCGAAGGTCACCTGACCTCAACCACGAGGCACATGCATTTATATTAAAGGGGCACTAGCATTTATATTACATATACAACACAGTTATTTCAACCACACCCTCATTTGTCCGTTCTGAGAACGAACAACATTGTCACAAGCCACGAGGTATAATTTTGTTCTCTGCAGAACTGGATAACGACAGGAGGAGGATTCGAGTTTGGTGAAAACACAAAGGAAATAATTTGTGCAAAAATATTATTTAAGCGCGCAGAAGCGCAGAAGTGGAACATAGATACCGATATATAGACAATAGGTGCAGGAGGAGGGCCTTCGAGCCTACACCGACATTCAATGTGATCATGGCATATCATCCACAATC
Source organism: Raja brachyura (assembly GCA_963514005.1). The sequence continues at coordinate 22,394 of OY740820.1, forward strand.
AATGCCCCGTTCATGCCCATTCTATCTTGGTCCCGCTGGCCCAAAGAGTTATTTTGAATCCATCGTTCTTTTGAATGCATCTAGTGAATTGGCCTCCACTGCCTTCTGAGTCAGATAATTCCACAGATTCACAACTCTCTATCTGTACAAGTTTTTCATCATCTCAGTTCTAAACGGCCTACCTCTTACTCTTAAACTGGTGACCCTGGTTCTGGATTTTCCTAACATCTGGAACATGTTTGCTGCATCTAGCGTGCCCAATCCCTTAATAAGTTTATATGTCTCATGAAATCCCCTCTCATCCTTCTAATTCCAGTGAATACAAGGACAGATGCTCCATGCTTTCATCATATGCCAGTCCCGCCATCCCGGGGATTAACCTCGTGAACCTACGCTGCAATCCCTTATTAGCAAGAATGTCCAACCTCAAATCAGGAGACCAAAACTGCACACAATACTCTAGCTGTGGTTTCACCAGGGTGATGTACACGTGCAGAAGGACCTGTTTGCCCCTACACTCAACTCCTCTCGTTGTGAAGGCCAACATGCCATTAGCTTTCTTCATTGCCTGTTGGGCGTGCATGCTTACTTTCAGTGACTGGTGCACAAGGACACCTAAGTCCCGTTGTACTTCCCCTTTTCCTAACCTGACACCATTCAGATAATAATCTGCCTTCCCGTTCTTGCCACCAGTGAATAACCTCACGTTTATCCACATTACATTGCGTCTGCCATGGATCTGCCCACTCACCCAACCTGTACAAATTACCCTGCATCCTCATGGCACCCTCGACACAGTTCACACTTCAAACTGCAGCTTTGTGTGATCTGCAAATTTGCTCATGTTACTTTTAATACCGTTATCTAAATCATTTCATTTCGGAGTCACGTGAGTGACTTCGTGAAGAACCCGCCAGCACGCATGCGCGTCATATCGTCGCTCGCATTGCAGTCGACGGCTGGAGAGGAGCGCGGCTCATCACCAGCCCTTCATAAGGGCCACTCAGGTAAGTACTAACAACCTTGAGTTGGTTGTTCTGTGTAAGTAATTGTGTTTTCTTCCACAGAGACATGGACAGCAGGAAAAATAAAGGCCGTAAAACTTCTACAAGGAGTTGTCGGCAACCCAACCCGGAGCCCCCCTCCACGGCAGGAGGACGGGCCGGGAAAAAGGCGCGCAAGCCGGGGAGCCCTGTATTCACAGGATCCGGTTTACCGACGCAGCTATGCCCTAGCGGGGTGCCTGCAGAGCAAACAGCCGGTACAGCGCCGGAGCAGGTGCATCCTGACTCCATCTCTCTCTCACCCACTGGGTCGTTTGCAGAGACGAGCAAGAGGGATTCGCGTGCTGATGCACGGCCCTTCTCCCTGAGCCCTCTTGAAGGAGGCAGGGATGCAATTCCACTACCTAGCCCTTCGCGGGTTGAGGTCTCACCAGGAGCCACTAGGAAGTGGTCTGGTGAATCAGGCAGGCCCGAGTCCACTGGCAGACCAAGGAGGGCCAGTGTCGACTCACCACCCAGGGGAACCAGGAGGAGTCATAAGGGTGGAGCCTCGCCTAGGTCACCGCTTCCCCCGCTGGGGGCAGGTCGGGACCGTACGCCGTCTGGGTCCAGATTTAGGACAGTCGGCAAGCCCGTGCGGACGTCGGGTCACCACGCTGCGGCGTCAGGTGCCGACCTCTCCCCACCCATGCCCTTTGAGGCAGCCGGGTCCAGCTCAGCGAAGAGGAGGCGCTCGAGCAGGTCCGCGCGGGAATCGCTCAGCTTCGCCGAGGCGGCTGGTAGCGACACATCATCACAGTACCGATATTACCTCGACGAGGTACGGACTGATGATCGAAGCCTCAGGAGTTCCTTCGGGCACGAGGCCTCTTACCTCCCACACCCGCCCGATGAAGGGCGCTTGGATCGTATGGAGAGGATATTGGAGCAAGTTCTACTCAATCAGAAACAGGACACACACAGCTCCAGGGGACTCATGGATATATCCCCGTCCCCATCTATGGACAACATAAGACCAGATGAGGAGGATATCCTGGTACATGCCCCAGCAGCACCTGAGGTCCCTCAGGAAGATCTGCTGGATGTGGCAGCCAAATTCGGGTTACCCGTATCATCAGGACAACCCCTCAACATCAAACTGGCCGCAACCATAGATTACCTTACCAACCATCAATTGCAGGAGGAGGTCCTTGCGAAGGCCATGGAGAGACACAAGGCTCCAGGGAACTGCAATTCACTCCACGTGCCGATTGTGAACATGCCAATCTGGGGTAATATCAGCCCGGGCATCAGAGCGCAGGAAGTGAAACTGCAGAGGATTTTAAAACTACTTACGTCTGGGATCACCGCTTTTGCAAAGTCGGTAGATGGGGTTGATCTAAGCACCGACCAGGAGGATGCTCTAGCTCTGCTCTGCAATACGCAGTACGAGATCAACGCTTTCCGGAAGAGCATTATTAAACCTTCCTTGAATCCCAAATTTGCGGGACTATGCAGAGCACCTCCTACCCCCCCACCTAGACAGCTGTTCGGGGAAGACCTCCCAAAGCAGGTCAAAGAGCTGGATGACCATGCGAAAACCATAGGTCTGATGAGACCACATTTTGTGACCAGACCTTCGGCCAAGAAGACACCTTACTTCAGGCCACGAGGTCAGACCGACAGGCCAACAAGGACCTACGTTCCGGCACCTCCTCAATATCAACAGCCTCCTCAGCGGCCAGCATGGAAGATGCGGATTCCGCACCAACCACGAAACCCAGCACCTCCACGTCCCACCAAAAATCCCAGGGACCGCCGATAACCATGAAGGTAAGGGGGTCTGGGTTCCATGCACTTGCATGTCTAACCTCACGAGTTGGGGGCAGATTACGGGGATTTAAGGAGGCTTGGGAAACCATCACTTCAGATGAGTTTATCTTGCAAAGTATTCAGGGTTATGAAATTGAGTTTGTTCATGGCCAATTGCCTCCACCCCAGCATATGCCGAATCGCAAATTTGCACTTTCCAAAAAAGAATTGGCAGAAGGCTATGCTGAAATCTTGAGTTTACAAGACAAAGGTGTGATAGAACGAACCACACATGAACCAGTTGAATTTGTGTCTAATATATTTACTAAAACTAAAAAAGACGGTGGATGCCGGGTCATTATAGATTTAACTCACTTGAATACCTTTGTAAAATACACCCATTTCAAAATGGACACATTTGAAACAGCCAAATCTTTGATTTCGGAGGGCTGCTTCATGGCATGCATTGATTTAAAAGATGCATACTATTCAGTATCCATTCGGAAACATCATAGGAAGTTCTTGAAGTTTACCTGGATGGATCAGCTTTGGCAATACAAAGCATTGCCCAATGGGCTTACTACAGCCCCCAGACTGTTCACCAAACTACTCAAGCCAGTGTTATCTACACTGCGGAGACAAAATCATACGGTCATGGCCTATTTGGATGACATTCTGATAATTGGGCACACTCTGGAATCCGCAGAGTTGGCGGTTTCAGCCACAGTGGAAATTTTTCAACAAATGGGGTTTATAATCCATCCAGACAAATCAAAGTTCCTCCCCGCACAGATCATGGACTACTTGGGGTTCACAATAGACTCCAATCGCATGATCACCACCATCCCAACTAACAAAGTTGGTGATGTGTTTCAAGCATGCAAGAACCTGGTCTGCGCCAGTATACCGTCTATCAGATTAACTGCCAGGGTAATTGGCAAAATTGTAGCAGTATTTCCAGCTGCTCAATATGGACCTTTACACTATCAGAATTTACAAAGGTCAAAAATAACAGCATTAAAACTAAATGCTGGACATTATGATAGACCCATGCAGTTGCCGGTTAAGGCAAAACTTGAGTTACTATGGTGGATTGGCAATATCCATAACTCATTTAAACCCATCATTGTGCCTCGTCCAATGGTATACTTGCAAACAGATGCAAGCTCCCATGGCTGGGGAGCTACGGACAACAATAACAGTTGTGGAGGTAGATGGGATTCACTTGAAGCTACTTTGTTGTTAGCACAAGGGATAAACTATTTGGAGATGCTAGGAGCATTCCACGGACTAAGAGCCTATTGTTCACACATGACTAACACTCATGTCCGTCTCCAAATAGACAATGCCACTGCGGTGGCTTATCTGAATCATATGGGCGGTACCAGGTCAATTTCATACAATGAATTGGCAAACACAATTTGGCTCTGGTGTATTCAACGGAATATTTGGATCTCAGCTACCTACTTGCCAGGTGAGCTCAATACAGTGGCGGACACCAGGTCACGGAAGTTCAATGACAACATCGAGTGGATGTTGAACCCCCAAATATTCACCAAAATTACAGCCAAATTTGGTAAACCGGATATTGACCTTTTTGCGTCACGGTTGAACCATCAGGTACCAACATACGTATCATGGGAGCCAGATCCTGGGGCAATGGCGATGGACGCATTCTCGCTAGACTGGGGGAAATGGTTCTTCTATGCCTTTCCTCCATTCTGCCTCATCAGTCGGGTATTGCGGAAAATCCAACTCGATGCTGCCAAGGGCATCCTCATTATACCCGACTGGCCTACGCAATCATGGTATCCGGTGGTCCTTGGAATGATAAGTCAACCATGGGTCCTCTTGGAGGGTTGCCCACAATTGGTGACGAACCCTGCCACAGGGGAACCACACCCCTGCCATAGTCATTTGAATCTATTGGCTTGCAGGATCTGAACAGGCCACTACTTCAGTATGGTCTATCTTCAAGGACAATGGATACCATGGGAGCATCATGCAGGGAGTCCTCAAGACGGCAGTACTTATCGTACATCAGGAAATGGGAATCCTATTGTGGCCGCATGGACGTTGCATATGACTCCGTCTCCATCACAGATGTGCTGGAATTTCTTGCGGGGCTACACCATGATCAACATCTCAGCTATAGTGCCATCAATAGCGCCAGGAGTGCGCTCTCGTCCTACCTCAATATTGAGGTAGGATCCAATAGATTGGTCTCCAAACTTATGCGGGGGATATTTAATTCCAACCCGCCGAGGCCCCGTTACAACGTCACATGGGATATTGGCAAAGTGCTGACCCTGCTGAGAACATGGTCACCCATGACGGGGCTCGAATTGGACAAACTCACCCTGAAGGTGGTGATGTTGATGGCACTTACCTCAGCACAAAGGGTGCAAACGCTTCACAAGGCCAAGATCGACAGAATGATCTCTACCCCTGAACGGGTCACTTTCTTCATTGATGAATTGCTCAAGCAGCATAGACCTGGATTTACAGGGCTGCAGCTGGAGTTTCCAGCATACCCCGCTGATGCTAGGCTATGCATAGCCACCCATATCCGCCACTATATCAAAGTGACGAGGAAAATAAGGGGAATGGAGCAATACCTGTTCATCAGTCACAAAAAACCTCACCATAGAGTGACGGTGCAGACGATATCCCGATGGCTCAGGATCGTCTTGAACAAAGCAGGTATTGACACTGATGTTTTTAAATCCCATTCCACCAGGGCAGCATCAACATCGGCGGCAAAGGCCATGGAGGTGCCCATGGACCAGATACTTGCCACAGCGGGATGGGCCAGTGAAGCCACTTTTCAACGGTTTTACAATAAACCCGTCACCGTACCTGGAATGTTCGCAGGAGCCGTGCTGGATGCAGGCCGAGAACATACAGTTCCCCCTCAGTGAGGGGTCCTTTCTTGTTGTTATTAATAAATATTATTATTTTTTCAGAGAAACAGTGACGGAAATTGATTACTGCTGTCCACCTTTTCAGTAGCGTGTGTGATAGCATGGACGTTGTCCAGGGCGTGAAATCACAGAAGCTTTGAAGTCTTCACGAAGTCACTCACGTGACTCCGAAATGAAATAGTAAGATTAAACGAGAACTTACCAGTTTGAAGTTTGATCTTTATTTTATGAGGAGTTGCGATGAGGGATTTCGTGCCCTCCGCTCCCAACCCTCGATCATAAAGTCAACTGGTAACTAGAGTCTCTTCAATCTTACTATAACAAGTCATTTCTTGGCTTGGTTTTTTCTGTGATTCCACACCGCGGCTTTGAAGTATGTCGCGCATGCGTGCTGGCGGGTTCTTCACGAAATCCCTCATCGCAACTCCTCATAAAATAAAGATCAAACTTCAAACTGGTAAGTTCTCGTTTAATCTTACTAATAATGTATATTGCAGATATCTGCCGTCCACTTTTCTATCCATATCAATCATCAAAGCCAATACCATGTGCTCTGCTTTCCCCACTCAATAGCCAAAAATCTGTAGCCTCCCTTTGATCTGGTATTTTGTTGGTTCACATGCTTGATCAATGGTGTTTTATCATTAATGTTTTATTATTATTCATGTTTAGTGTTTTCTGAGTCATTCGTAACTGTCACAGTATGTCATGTTGTTACTTGTGGGCGGAGCACCAAGGCAAATTCCTTGTATGTGAATACTTGGCCAATAAACTTACTTACTTAAACTTCAACATAAACTAATATCCTGCATGGGATCTTAACAAATGCTTTCTGAAAGTCCAGGCACATTACATCCACTGGCTCCCCCTTGTCCATTTTCCTTGTTGCATCCTCTAAATGGATCATGCAATGCTTCTGCAACCTATGCGCCATTCCGCTGGTTTCATGGTGTTGTAAACACTGCAGATGACGGGCGATTTAGGATTTGCGTCAGGTTTAGGATATTACAGGCACATGTACCGATGTACAGTGAACACACATTGTTCCGCATGCCATCCAAACAGTTTACATACATCATATATAGATATTATCGGTTTAAACGCGATGACACAGGGCACTGGTCTTGTGGATCCACTCAGAATGTGGTTGCTATATGGATTCACAGAGCGGGTGACGGACATATAGAATTACCTGCCAAAGGAGGTAGCTGATGTCGGAACTAAACACTATTTAATATACATTTGGCCAAACACAAATAGGGAGTGACACGCACCAAAACCGGCAGGTGGGACTTATGTTGACGGTGCACATTCATCAACGATGGCAGGCTGGGCTGAAGGACCTGTTCCTGCGTTGTGTGACTCATGACAATAGATAGAGCAAGGTGGACAATAGAGAGGGCAGCAGACATTTATCAGCATTGTGGCGCTGTTTTATACATCAGTACCTCAGACTACATTTAATGTCCATAATAGAAGCATGGAGACATAGAAAATAGGTGCAGGAGGAGGCCATTCGGCCCTTTGAGCCAGCATCGCCATTCATTGTGATCATGGCTGCTCATCCCCATCAATAACCTGTGCCTGCCTGCTCCCCATATCCCTTGATTCCACTAGCCCCTGGAGCTCTATCTAACTGTCACTTAAATCCATCCAGTGACGTGACCTCCACTGCCCTCTGTGGCAGGGAATTCCACAAATTCACAACTCTCTGGGTTAAAAAGTTTTTTCTCACCTCAGTCATAAATGACCTCCCTTTTATTCTCAGACTGTGACCCCTGGTTCTGGACTCGCTCCACATCGAGAACATTTTTCCTGCATCTAGCTTGTCAAGTCCTTTTATAATTTGATATATTTCTATATGAAACCCCTTCAGCCTTCTAAACTCCAGTGGATACAAGCCTAGTCTTTTCAATCTATCCTCATACGACAGTCCCGCCATCGCAGGGATCAATCTTGTGAACCTACGCTCCACTGCCTCAATCACAAGGATGGCCTTCCTCAAATTAGGAGACCAAAACTGTTCACAATACTCCAGATGTGGTCTCACCAGAGCCCTGTACAACTGTAGAAGAACCTCTTTACTCCTGTACGGAAATCCTCTTCTTATGAAGACCAAAATGCCATTAGATTTCTTCACTGCCTGCTGTACCTGCACGCCAACTTTCAGTGACAATGTACAAGGACGCCCAGGTCTCGCTGCACCTCCCCCTTACCTAACTTAATCCCATTGAGATAATAATCTGCCCCCTAGTTTCTGCCACCAAAGTGGATAACCTCACATTTATCCATATTATACTGCATCTGCCACGCATCTGCCCACCCACTCAACCTGTGCAGGTCACCCTGCAACCTCCTAACATCCTCTTCACAGTTCACACTGCCACCCCAGCTTTGTGTCATCCGCAAACTTGCCAGTGTTGCTCCTAATTCCCTCTTCCAAATCATTAATATATATGGTAAACAGTTGCGGCCCCAACACCGAGCCTTGCGGCACTCCACTCACCACTGCCTGCCATCCAAACTGCTTCTTGTATCAGTACATTTTGATATTGCTCGTGACCCAACTCGTGCATGGTCGAACGCTGTGACCTCTTCTCAATGCTTCTTTAAACTGAACTAAAACTACTAGCGAGTCTGCGCGAGAATCCCAGCCGCAAACACGCCTCCGAAGATGTATCAATCCCGCCCATATATTTAAAGATAGATTAAATTTAAAGGTAAATGTTTATAGTTGTAACATACTGAGTTAATCTAAATGTTACTACAGTAATGTTGTTCTAATAAAGTGTGGGCTAGTACCGATAGAGTGGCACATTGGGAATGTACGGATGGATGCACTGTGGGGTAGTACCGATGGAATGATACACTGTGGGGTAGTACTGATGGAGCGATACACTGTGGGGTAGTACTAATGGAATGATACACTGTGGGGTGCTACTGATGGAGCGATACACTGTGGGGTAGTACTGATGGAGCGATACACTGTGGGGTAGTACTAATGGAGTGACACACTGTGGGGTAGCACTGAAGGAATAATACACTGTGGGGCAGTACTGATGGAGTGAACCCTATGGGGTAGTACTGATGTAGAGATACACTGCGGGGTAGTACTGATGGAATGATACACTGTGGGGTAGTACTGATGGAATGACACACTGCGGGGTAGTACTGATGGAATAATACACTGTGCGGCAGTACTGATGTAGTGATACACTGTGGGGTAGTACTGATGTAGTGATACACTGTGGGGTAGTACTGATGTAGTGATACACTGTGGGGTAGTACTGATGGAATGATACACTGTGGGGTGCTACTGATGGAATGATACACTGTGGGGTAGCACTGAAGGAATAATACACTGTGGGGCAGTACTGATGGAGTGAACCCTATGGGGTAGTACTGATGTAGAGATACACTGCGGGGTAGTACTGATGGAATGATACACTGTGGGGTAGTACTGCTGGAATGACACACTGCGGGGTAGTACTGATGGAATAATACACTGTGGGGTAGTACTGATGTAGTGATACACTGTGGGGTAGTACTGATGTAGTGATACACTGTGGGGTAGTACTGATGGAGTGACACACTGTGGGGTAGTACTGATGGAGTGACACACTGTGGGGTAGTACTGATGTAGTGATACACTGTGGGGTAGTACTGATGTAGTGATACACTGTGGGGTAGTACTGATGGAGTGACACACTGTGGGGTAGTACTGATGGAGTGACACATTGTGGGGTAGTACTGATGGAATGATACACTGTGGGGTAGTACAGATGGAGTGACACCTTGTGGGGTAGTACTGATGGAATGATACACTGTGGGGTAGTACTGATGGAATGATACACTGTGGGGTAGTACTGATGGAATGATACACTGTGGGGTAGTACTGATGGAATAATACACTGTGGGGTAATACTGATGGAGTGACAGGCTGGGGCAGTATTGATGGAGTGACACTCTGTGGGGCAGTACTGATGGAATGATACACTGTGGGGTAGTATTGATGGTGTGACACACTGTGGGGTAGTACAGATGGAATAATACAGTGTGGGGTAGTACTGATGAAGTGACACACGGTGGGGTAGTACTGATGGAATGACACACTGTGGGGTAGTACTGATATAGTGATTGTGGGGTAGTACTGATGGAATGATACACTGTAGGGTAGTACTGATGGAATGATACACTGTGGGGTAGTACTGATGGAATGATACACGGTGAGGGAGAGCTGATGGAATGATACACTGTGGGGTAGTACTGATGTAGTGACACACTGTGGGGCAGTACTGATGGAATGACATACTGTGGGGCAGTACTGATGGAGCGACACGCTGTGGGGCAGTACTGATGGGGTGACACACTGTGGGGTAGTACTGATGGAATGAGACACTGTGGGGTAGTACTGATGGAATAATTCACGGTGGGGTAGTACGGATGGAATAATACACTGTGGGGTAGTACTAATGTAGAGATACACTGTGGGGTAGTACTGATGGAATGAGACACTGTGGGGTAGTACTGATGGAATGATACACTGTGGGTTAGTACTGATGGAATGATACACTGTGGGTTAGTACTGATGGAATGATACACTGTGGGGTCGTACTGATGTAGTGATACACTGTGGGGTGCTACTGATGGAGTGATACACTGTGGGGTAGTACTGATGTAGTGATACACTGTGGGATAGTACTGATGGAATGATACACGGCGGGGTTGTATTAATTGAATGATACACTGTGAGGTGCTACTGATGGAGTGATACATTTTGGGGTAGTACTGATGGAATGATACACTGTTGGGTGCTACTGACGGAGTGATACACTGTGGGGTAGTACTGATGGAATGATACACTGTGGGGTAGTACTAATGGAATGATACACTGTGGGGTAAGACTGATGGAGCGACTCACTGTCGGGTAGTACTGATGGAGTGACACACTGTGGGGTAATACTGATGTAGTGATACACTGTGGGGCAGTGCTGATGGAGTGACACACTGTGGGGTAAGACTAATGGAGTGACACACTGTGGGGTAGTACTGATGGAATGATACACTGTGGGGTAGTACTGATGGAGTGACACACTGTGGGGTAGTACTGATGGAATGATACACTGTGGGGTAGGACTGATGGAGTGACACACTGTGGGGTAATACTGATGGAATGATACACTGTGGGGTAGTACTGATGGAGTGACACACTGTGGGGTAGTACTGATGGAATGATACACTGCGGGGTAAGACTAATGGAGTGACACACTGTGGGGTAGTACTGATGGAGTGATACACTGTGGGGTAGTACTGATGGAATGATACACTGTGGGGTAGGACTGATGGAGTGACACACTGTGGGGTAGTACTGATGGAATGATACACTGTGGGGTAGTACTGATGGAGTGACACACTGTGGGGTAGTACTGATGGAATGATACACTGCGGGGTAGTACTGATGGAATAATACACTGTGGGGCAGTACTGATGTAGTGAACCCTATGGGGTAGAACTGATGTAGAGATACACTGCGGGGTAGTACTGATGGAATGATACACTGTGTATCATTCCATCAGTATTGTACTGATTAAATAATACATGTTGGGGTTGTATTCATGGAATGATACACTGTGGGGTAGTACTGATGGAATGATACACTGCGCGGTAGTACTGATGGAATGACACACTGTGGGGTAGTACTGATGGAATGATACACTGTGGGGTAGTACAGATGGAGTGACACATTGTGGGGTAGTACTGATGGAGTGATACACTGTGTGGTAGTACTAATGGAATAATACACTGTGGAGTAGTACTGATGGTGTGACACACTGTGGGGTAGTACTGATGGAATAATATATGGTGGGGTAATACTGATGGAATAATACACTGTGGGGTAGTACTGATTGAGTGACACACTGTGGGGCAGTACACATGGGGTGACACACTGTGGGGTAGTACTGAAGGAATGATACACTGTGGGGTAGTACTGATGAAGTGACACACTGTGGGGTACTACTGATGTAGAGATACACTGTGGGGTAGTACTGATGGAATGATACACTGTTGGTTAGTACTGATGGAGTGACACTGTGGGGTAGTACTGATGTAGTGATACACTGTGGAGTAGTACTGATGGAGTGACACACTGTGGGGCAGTACTGATGGAGTGACACACTCTGGGGCAGTGCTGATGAAGTGACACACTGCGGGGTAGTACTGATGGAGTGATACACTGTGGGGTAGTACTGATTGAGTGACACAGTGTGGGGCAGTACACATGGGGTGACACACTGTGGGGTAGTACTGAAGGAATGATACACTGTGGGGTATTACTGATGGAGTGACACACCGTGGGATCGTACTGATGGAATAATACACTGTGGGTAGTACTGATGGAGTGACACACTGTGGGGTAGTACTGATGGAATGATACACTGTGGGGTAGTACTGATGGAGTGACACACTGTGGGGTAGTACTGATGGAGTGACACACTGTGGGGTAGTACTGATGGAATGATACACTGTGGGGTAGTACTGATCGAATGATACACTGTGGGGTAGTACTGATGTAGAGACACACTGTGGGGCAGTATTGATGGAGTGACACACTGTGGGTAGTACTGATGGAGTGACACACTGTAGGGTAGTACTGATGGAATAATACATGGTGGGGTAGTACTGATGAAATCGACACACTGTGGGGTAGTACTGATGCAATGATACACGGTGGGGGTAGTACTGATGGAATAATGCACTCTGGGGTAGTACTGATGGAGTGACACACTGTGGGGTAGTACTGATGGAATGATACACGGTGGGATAGTACTGATGGAATGATACCCTGTGGGGTAGTACTGATGGAGTGACACACTGTGGGGTAGTACTGATGGAATGATACACGTAGGGGTAGTACTGATGGAATGATACACTGTGGGGTAGTACTGATGGAGTGACACACTGTGGGGTAGTACAGATGTAGTGAGACACTGTGGGTAGTACTGATGGAATGATACACTGTGTGGTAGCACTGATGGAATGATACACCGTGCGGGAGTACTGATGGAATAATACACTGTGGGGTTGTACTGATGGAGTGACACACTGTGGGGCAGTACTGATGGAGTGACACACTGTGGGGCAGTACTGATGGAGTGACACACTGTGGGGTAGTACTGATGGAGTGACACTCTGCGGGGTAGTACTGATGGAATGATACACTGTGGGGTGCTACTAACGGAGTGATACACGGTGTGTTTGTGGAGGTGCGCGCGTTTCGGTATTTTAGAGACAGGCAAGTGTCTGTGAGAGAGCGGGCTTCATTGATAATGAGTTGTTAAAGAAGGGTCTCGACCCGAAACGTCGCCTATCTCCTACGCTCTTTAGATGCTGCTGCACCCGCTGAGTTTCTCCAGCTTTTTGTGTAACCCTTCATTGATAATGACATCACTTTGCAAGGGGCTGGAGACACATGTGACCTAGCTGGCTCCATTAAGTCTGGAACTCTGAAGAAGCTCCAGGAAGCTTCTGCCCATGTGACCCACCTGTTGCCACTCTGTCTGGGCTCCTCAAGAGGTTTATGTTATGTTTCAGTACAAAGACGCTGAACGTGTCCTTATGATGGTTGGGGGGGGGGGCTTTATGTTTCTACTTTGTCTTCCCGCTGGTACCTGTGATTGGTCCAGAAGGGTGGCCCGCACCTGGATGTTATGTGTACTGTTCTATAATTGTGCAAAGTCGTTACCTCCCCATGTATGTTCGCGTCGGTATCGGTAATTGGCTTGTAGGGGATTCCTCCCCCTGTACTTTGTCGCAGTTAGTTTATAGGAGTAAAAATGGGTGAAAGGGGAGGGGAGGGAGGAGGAGGAGGAGGGGAGGATAGGAAGGGAGCGGGAGAGGAAGGGGGACCCGGAAAGGAAAGCGAGGGTGGCGGGAGGTACAGGGGTGGGGGTGAGGAAGGGGAAAGTGGAGGGGGATGGGGGAAAGTGAGGGGGAGAGGAATTGGGAACTGGGAGGGGAGGGGAGGGAGGTAGAGTGGAGAAACGAGGGGGAGACGATGGGGGAGATGTCAGTGAGGGGTGGGAAAGGGGAAAGTGTGGAGTGGGAGAGGAGAGGGAGAGGGAGGGGGAGAAAGGAGCGGGAGGGGGAGAGAGGAGGGGGAGAAAGGGGAGGGGGAGGGGGAGAAAAGAGGGGGAGAGGGAGGGGGAGATGTCAGTGCGGGGTGATGAAGGGGAAAGAGTGGAGAGGGAGGGGGATAGTCTGTGGAAGGGGTAGATGGAGGTTCAGAGGTAGGGGATTGGAGGGATGTGGGAGGACAAGAGTGAGGGGCTGTGGGAGGGGGAGATGATGGGGTAGTTATTTATTTGATTATCAGCTTTTTTGCATATCTTCCAATTACTTATCCTGGTCCGATCCTTACCGGTGGCTCCCTTCTCCTCTGACTCTCGGTCTGAAGAACTGTATCGATCCGAACCTTCATCCATCGCTATTCCCCACAGATGCTGCTGATCCGCGGTGTTCCTCCACCTTTATGTGCCTCGCTTCGGTTTAAACCAGCATCTACACTCACTTCACACACAAACACAAACATGTGTTGATCTGCTGTCTCTGCATCCAACCCCCAAATAGCCGCTTCTGTTCCCGGTCACACCCTTACCTCAATCAAACTCATTTCTGCTTCTGTTGTCCGACCAACTGTTGAGATTCCGAGCAGTGTTCCAGTGAGAGTGACGGGGCATTCCCGGTTTCTCCTGTAGTCCGAGACTCAGACCTTCAACACATAAAGGATCCAGCAGCCGAGGCAACGGAAACGCCGCCCGATCGCCAGTAAAAATGGTGAATTTGAAATTAAATTCTTCAGGGAAATCGCAGTGAGCTTCGTCCAAGATAAAACGTGCGATAGAGCGGATCAACATTGCCGCCCTCTAGCCCGAGTCCCCGGCGCCCAGACCTCGCTCACACAGGGGAGAACTCCTCTGTGAGTTCCGGAGGAACAGCGGTACAACGGACTCAAGTTTATCTAGTGGGGCATCTCCACAAACCATCACTGCCCACACACTGGGCAAGAAGTCGCATGTGGAGCCGCTCGGCTGTGAATCTCTCTGCCGCAGTTTCAATGGCAATCGCTGCTTTGGGCGGGACTTGCAGCAGCAGGTAAACCACACCGCTACCTGATTCCCACACAAGGGAAACAGGCAGCGACCCTCCCAGTAACCTGGCTCGCTCCCCGTCTCTATAGTGAGCGGAGGGAGAGAGGGGGCGGGGAGAGAAATGCGGGGAGAGAGGGGCAGAGAAAGAAAGGGGGAAGAGAGAGGGAGAGGGGAAGAGGGGAGGGAGAGAGAGAGTGAGTGAGAGCGAGAGAGTGACCGGAGAGAGGGAGAGAGAGAGAGGGACAGAAACGAGAGAGCGAGAGGGGAGAGAGATAGGGGGGGGAGGCATAGAGGGGAAGAGAGAGAGAGGGGATGGAGAGGGAGTGGAAAGAGAGGGAGGCAGGAAGAATGGGAAAGAGAAAGCGGGAAGGTGAGAAAGAGAGAGAGAGGGGGAGAGAGAGAAAGGGGAGACACAATGGAGAGTGGAGAGAGGGAGAGACTGAGGGGAGACGGAGAGAGAGGAGAGAGACAAAGAGAAAGAGAGAGAGGGATCGAGTGAGGGGTAGACGGGGCGTGAAAGAGGGGGAGACAGTGAGGGGGAGAGAGAAACAGGAGGGAGAGAGGGTGAAAGAGAGATAGGGGCAAGAGAGGCAGGGATACAGAGAGAGACTGGGAGAGAAAGAAAGAGAGAGAGAGAGAGAGAGGGGGGAGGAGAGGGGAGGGAAAGAGAGGGGGAGAGAGGGGGACAGAAGGAGGGAAGATAGAGGGGAGTGAGAGATAGGAGAGGGGAGAGAGGGAGAGAGACGGAGAGAGATAGGGGTGGGGAGATAGAGGGATAGGAGGGGAAGTGCGGGGAGAGGGGGATTGGGATGGGTAGTGGGTTATGGAATGGGAGAGGGAGGGGCGAGAGAGGAAGGGGGCAAGGGGGAGGGGAAAGAGGGGATAGACTGAAGGCGGTAGAGAGGGGGGGCGGGATATCGAGGGGGAGAGGGGGCGGAGCGGGAGGGGGTGAGTTAAACGGAGATTGGAGGGATAGGGTGGAGAGAGGGGTGAGATAGGGGGTTAAATGGGCAGAGAGAGGAAGGGAGACGGGGGCGGGAGTGGGGAGAGCAGGTGGGAGAGTGAGGGGAGAGAGAGTAGTGAGAGAGAGCGGTGGAGAGTAGGGGCGGAGAGAGGGGGAGAGGATGGAGGGGGAATGGGGGGAGAGCGGGGACAGGTAGGGCGCAAAGGGAGAGCACTGGGGAGCGGTAGAGGGAGCGTGTTGGAGGACGAATTGGGATGGGGAAGAGGGCGGGGCAGTGGGAGTGGTGAATGTTGGGGAGAGGGGATATCTAGCTAGCTACCTAGTTATACAGGATGTAGATATCTAGCTAGCTACCTAGTTATACAGGATGTAGATATCTAGCTAGCTACCTAGTTATACAGGATGTAGCCATCTAGCTAGCTACCTAGTTATACAGGATGTAGCCACCTAGCTAGCTACCTAGTTATACAGGATGTAGATATCTAGCTAGCTACCTAGTTATACAGGATGTAGCCATCTAGCTAGCTACCTAGTTATACAGGATGTAGCCACCTAGCTAGCTACCTAGTTATACAGGATATAGATATCTAGCTAGCTACCTAGTTATACAGGATATAGATATCTAGCTAGCTACCTAGTTATACAGGATGTAGCCATCTAGCTAGCTACCTAGTTATACAGGATGTAGCCATCTAGCTAGCTACCTAGTTATACAGGATGTAGCCATCTAGCTAGCTACCTAGTTATACAGGATGTAGCCACCTAGCTAGCTACCTAGTTATACAGGATATAGATATCTAGCTAGCTACCTAGTTATACAGGATGTGGCCATCTAGCTAGCTACCTAGTTATACAGGATGTAGCCATCTAGCTAGCTACCTAGTTATACAGGATGTAGATATCTAGCTAGCTACCTAGTTATACAGGATGTAGCCATCTAGCTATCTACCTAGTTATACAGGATGCAGATATCTAGCTAGCTACCTAGTTATACAGGATGTAGATATCTAGCTAGCTACCTAGTTATTCAGGACGTGGCCATCTAGCTAGCTACCTAGTTATACAGGATGTAGCCATCTAGCTATCTACCTAGTTATACAGGATGCAGATATCTAGCTAGCTACCTAGTTATACAGGATGTAGATATCTAGCTAGCTACCTAATTATTCAGGATGTGGCCATCTAGCTGGCTACCTAGTTATACAGGATGTAGCCATCTAGCTAGCTACCTAGTTATACAGGATGTAGCCATCTAGCTAGCTACCTAGTTATACAGGATGTGGCCATCTAGCTAGCTACCTAGTTATACAGGATGTAGCCATCCAGCTAGCTACCTAGTTATACAGGATGTAGATATCTAGCTAGCTACCTAGTTATTCAGGATGTGGCCATCTAGCTAGCTACCTAGTTATACAGGATGTAGCCATCTAGCTGGCTACCTAGTTATACAGGATGTAGCCATCTAGCTAGCTACCTAGTTATACAGGATGTGGCCATCTAGCTAGCTACCTAGTTATACAGGATGTAGATATCTAGCTAGCTACCTAGTTATACAGGATATAGATATCTAGCTAGCTACCTAGTTATACAGGATAGAACCACCTAGCTAGCTACCTAGTTATACAGGATGTGGCCATCTAGCTAGCTACCTAGTTATACAGGATGTAGATATCTAGCTAGCTACCTAGTTATACAGGATGTAGCCATCTAGCTAGCTACCTAGTTATACAGGATGTAGCCATCCAGCTAGCTACCTAGTTATACAGGATGTAGCCATCTAGCTAGCTACCTAGTTATACAGGGTGTGGCCATCTAGCTAGCTACCTAGTTATACAGGATGTGGCCATCTAGCTAGCTACCTAGTTATACAGGATGTAGCCATCTAGCTAGCTACCTAGTTATACAGGATGTAGATATCGAGCTAGCTACCTAGTTATACAGGATGTAGCCATCTAGCTAGCTACCTAGTTATACAGGGTGTGGCCATCTAGCTAGCTACCTAGTTATACAGGATGTGGCCATCTAGCTAGCTACCTAGTTATACAGGATGTAGCCACCTAGCTAGCTACCTAGTTATACAGGATGTAGCCATCTAGCTAGCTACCTAGTTATACAGGATGTAGATATCTAGCTAGCTACCTAGTTATACAGGATCTAGATATCTAGCTAGCTACCTAGTTATACAGGATGTAGCCATCTAGCTAGCTACCTAGTTATACAGGATGTAGCCATCTAGCTAGCTACCTAGTTATACAGGATGTAGATATCTAGCTAGCTACCTAGTTATACAGGATGTAGATATCTAGATAGCTACCTAGTTATACAGGATGTAGCCACCTAGCTAGCTACCTAGTTATACAGGATGTAGCCATCCAGCTAGCTACCTAGTTATACAGGATGTAGCCATCCAGCTAGCTACCTAGTTATACAGGATGTAGATATCTAGCTAGCTACCTAGTTATTCAGGATGTGGCCACCTAGCTAGCTACCTAGTTATACAGGATGTGGCCATCCAGCTAGCTACCTAGTTATACAGGATGTAGCCATCTAGCTAGCTACCTAGTTATACAGGATGTAGCCATCTAGCTAGCTACCTAGTTATACAGGATGTAGCCATCCAGCTAGCTACCTAGTTATACAGGATGTAGCCATCTAGCTAGCTACCTAGTTATACAGGGTGTGGCCATCTAGCTAGCTACCTAGTTATACAGGATGTGGCCATCTAGCTAGCTACCTAGTTATACAGGATGTAGCCATCTAGCTAGCTACCTAGTTATACAGGATGTAGATATCGAGCTAGCTACCTAGTTATACAGGATGTAGATATCGAGCTAGCTACCTAGTTATACAGGATGTAGCCATCTAGCTAGCTACCTAGTTATACAGGGTGTGGCCATCTAGCTAGCTACCTAGTTATACAGGATGTGGCCATCTAGCTAGCTACCTAGTTATACAGGATGTAGCCACCTAGCTAGCTACCTAGTTATACAGGATGTAGCCATCTAGCTAGCTACCTAGTTATACAGGATGTAGATATCTAGCTAGCTACCTAGTTATACAGGATCTAGATATCTAGCTAGCTACCTAGTTATACAGGATGTAGCCATCTAGCTAGCTACCTAGTTATACAGGATGTAGCCATCTAGCTAGCTACCTAGTTATACAGGATGTAGATATCTAGCTAGCTACCTAGTTATACAGGATGTAGATATCTAGATAGCTACCTAGTTATACAGGATGTAGCCACCTAGCTAGCTACCTAGTTATACAGGATGTAGCCATCCAGCTAGCTACCTAGTTATACAGGATGTAGCCATCCAGCTAGCTACCTAGTTATACAGGATGTAGATATCTAGCTAGCTACCTAGTTATTCAGGATGTGGCCACCTAGCTAGCTACCTAGTTATACAGGATGTGGCCATCCAGCTAGCTACCTAGTTATACAGGATGTAGCCATCTAGCTAGCTACCTAGTTATACAGGATGTAGCCATCTAGCTAGCTACCTAGTTATACAGGATGTAGCCATCCAGCTAGCTACCTAGTTATACAGGATGTAGCCATCCAGCTAGCTACCTAGTTATTCAGGATGCAGATATCTAGCTAGCTACCTAGTTATACAGGATGTAGATATCTAGCTAGCTACCTAGTTATTCAGGATGTGGCCATCTAGCTAGCTACCTAGTTATACAGGATGTAGCCATCTAGCTATCTACCTAGTTATACAGGATGCAGATATCTAGCTAGCTACCTAGTTATACAGGATGTAGATATCTAGCTAGCTACCTAATTATTCAGGATGTGGCCATCTAGCTGGCTACCTAGTTATACAGGATGTAGCCATCTAGCTAGCTACCTAGTTATACAGGATGTAGCCATCTAGCTAGCTACCTAGTTATACAGGATGTAGCCATCCAGCTAGCTACCTAGTTATACAGGATGTAGATATCTAGCTAGCTACCTAGTTATTCAGGATGTGGCCATCTAGCTAGCTACCTAGTTATACAGGATGTAGCCATCTAGCTAGCTACCTAGTTATACAGGATGTAGCCATCTAGCTAGCTACCTAGTTATACAGGATGCAGATATCTAGCTAGCTACCTAGTTATACAGGATGTGGCCATCTAGCTAGCTACCTAGTTATACAGGATGTAGCCATCTAGCTAGCTACCTAGTTATACAGGATGCAGATATCTAGCTAGCTACCTAGTTATACAGGATGTAGCCATCTAGCTAGCTACCTAGTTATACAGGATGTAGCCATCCAGCTAGCTACCTAGTTATACAGGATGTAGATATCTAGCTAGCTACCTAGTTATTCAGGATGTGGCCATCTAGCTAGCTACCTAGTTATACAGGATGTAGCCATCTAGCTAGCTACCTAGTTATACAGGATGTAGCCATCTAGCTATCTACCTAGTTATACAGGATGCAGATATCTAGCTAGCTACCTAGTTATACAGGATGTGGCCATCTAGCTAGCTACCTAGTTATACAGGATGTAGCCATCTAGCTATCTACCTAGTTATACAGGATGCAGATATCTAGCTAGCTACCTAGTTATACAGGATGTAGATATCTAGCTAGCTACCTAGTTATTCAGGACGTGGCCATCTAGCTAGCTACCTAGTTATACAGGATGTAGCCATCTAGCTATCTACCTAGTTATACAGGATGCAGATATCTAGCTAGCTACCTAGTTATACAGGATGTAGATATCTAGCTAGCTACCTAATTATTCAGGATGTGGCCATCTAGCTGGCTACCTAGTTATACAGGATGTAGCCATCTAGCTAGCTACCTAGTTATACAGGATGTAGCCATCTAGCTAGCTACCTAGTTATACAGGATGTGGCCATCTAGCTAGCTACCTAGTTATACAGGATGTAGCCATCCAGCTAGCTACCTAGTTATACAGGATGTAGATATCTAGCTAGCTACCTAGTTATTCAGGATGTGGCCATCTAGCTAGCTACCTAGTTATACAGGATGTAGCCATCTAGCTAGCTACCTAGTTATACAGGATGTAGCCATCTAGCTAGCTACCTAGTTATACAGGATGTGGCCATCTAGCTAGCTACCTAGTTATACAGGATGTAGATATCTAGCTAGCTACCTAGTTATACAGGATGCAGATATCTAGCTAGCTACCTAGTTATACAGGATGTAGATATCTAGCTAGCTACCTAGTTATTCAGGATGTGGCCATCTAGCTAGCTACCTAGTTATACAGGATGTAGCCATCTAGCTATCTACCTAGTTATACAGGATGCAGATATCTAGCTAGCTACCTAGTTATACAGGATGTAGATATCTAGCTAGCTACCTAGTTATTCAGGATGTGGCCATCTAGCTAGCTACCTAGTTATACAGGATGTAGATATCTAGCTAGCTACCTAGTTATACAGGATGCAGATATCTAGCTAGCTACCTAGTTATACAGGATGTAGATATCTAGCTAGCTACCTAGTTATTCAGGATGTGGCCATCTAGCTGGCTACCTAGTTATACAGGATGTAGCCACCTAGCTAGCTACCTAGTTATACAGGATGCAGATATCTAGCTAGCTACCTAGTTATACAGGATGTAGATATCTAGCTAGCTACCTAGTTATTCAGGATGTGGCCATCTAGCTGGCTACCTAGTTATACAGGATGTAGCCACCTAGCTAGCTACCTAGTTATACAGGATGCAGATATCTAGCTAGCTACCTAGTTATACCGGATGTGGCCATCTAGCTAGCTACCTAGTTATACAGGATGTGGCCACCTAGCTAGCTACCTAGTTATACAGGATGTAGCCATCTAGCTAGCTACCTAGTTATACAGGATGTGGCCATCTAGCTGGCTACCTAGTTATACAGGATGTGGCCATCTAGCTAGCTACCTAGTTATACAGGATGTAACCATCTAGCTAGCTACCTAGTTATACAGGATGTGGCCATCTAGCTGGCTACCTAGTTATACAGGATGTAGATATCTAGCTAGCTACCTAGTTATACAGGATGTAGCCATCTAGCTAGCTACCTAGTTATACAGGATGTAGATATCTAGCTAGCCACCTAGTTATACAGGATGTGGCCATCTAGCTAGCCACCTAGTTATACAGGATGTAGCCATCTAGCTAGCTACCTAGTTATACAGGATGTAGATATCTAGCTAGCCACCTAGTTATACAGGATGTGGCCATCTAGCTAGCTACCTAGTTATACAGGATGTAGCCATCTAGCTAGCTACCTAGTTATACAGGATGTAGATATCTAGCTAGCTACCTAGTTATACAGGATGTAGATATCTAGCTAGCTACCTAGTTATACAGGATGTAGATATCTAGCTAGCCACCTAGTTATACAGGATGTAGATATCTAGCTAGCCACCTAGTTATACAGGATGTGGCCATCTAGCTAGCTACCTAGTTATACAGGATGTAGCCATCTAGCTAGCTACCTAGTTATACAGGATGTAGATATCTAGCTAGCTACCTAGTTATACAGGATGTAGCCATCTAGCTAGCTACCTAGTTATACAGGATGTGGCCATCTAGCTAGCCACCTAGTTATACAGGATGTAGCCATCTAGCTAGCTACCTAGTTATACAGGATGTAGCCATCTAGCTAGCTACCTAGTTATACAGGATGTAGATATCTAGCTAGCTACCTAGTTATACAGGATGTAGCCATCTAGCTAGCTACCTAGTTATACAGGATGTGGCCATCTAGCTAGCTACCTAGTTATACAGGATGTGGCCATCTAGCTAGCCACCTAGTTATACAGGATGTAGCCATCTAGCTAGCTACCTAGTTATACAGGATGTAGATATCTAGCTAGCTACCTAGTTATACAGGATGTAGCCATCTAGCTAGCTACCTAGTTATACAGGATGTGGCCATCTAGCTGGCTACCTAGTTATACAGGATGTAGATATCTAGCTAGCTACCTAGTTATACAGGATGTAGCCATCTAGCTAGCTACCTAGTTATACAGGATGTAGATATCTAGCTAGCTACCAAGTTATACAGGATGTAGCCATCTAGCTAGCTACCTAGTTATACAGGATGTGGCCATCTAGCTAGCTACCTAGTTATACAGGATGTGGCCATCTAGCTAGCTACCTAGTTATACAGGATGTAGATATCTAGCTAGCTACCTAGTTATACAGGATGTAGACATCTAGCTAGCTACCTAGTTATACAGGATGTAGCCATCTAGCTAGCTACCTAGTTATACAGGATGTGGCCATCTAGCTAGCTACCTAGTTATACAGGATGTGGCCATCTAGCTAGCTACCTAGTTATACAGGATGTAGCCATCTAGCTAGCTACCTAGTTATACAGGATGTGGCCATCTAGCTAGCTACCTAGTTATACAGGATGTAGATATCTAGCTAGCTACCTAGTTATACAGGATGCAGATATCTAGCTAGCTACCTAGTTATACAGGATGTAGATATCTAGCTAGCTACCTAGTTATTCAGGATGTGGCCATCTAGCTAGCTACCTAGTTATACAGGATGTAGCCATCTAGCTATCTACCTAGTTATACAGGATGCAGATATCTAGCTAGCTACCTAGTTATACAGGATGTAGATATCTAGCTAGCTACCTAGTTATTCAGGATGTGGCCATCTAGCTGGCTACCTAGTTATACAGGATGTAGCCATCTAGCCAGCTACCTAGTTATACAGGATGCAGATATCTAGCTAGCTACCTAGTTATACAGGATGTAGATATCTAGCTAGCTACCTAGTTATTCAGGATGTGGCCATCTAGCTGGCTACCTAGTTATACAGGATGTAGCCACCTAGCTAGCTACCTAGTTATACAGGATGCAGATATCTAGCTAGCTACCTAGTTATACAGGATGCAGATATCTAGCTAGCTACCTAGTTATACAGGATGCAGATATCTAGCTAGCTACCTAGTTATACAGGATGTGGCCATCTAGCTAGCTACCTAGTTATACAGGATGTGGCCACCTAGCTAGCTACCTAGTTATACAGGATGTAGCCATCTAGCTAGCTACCTAGTTATACAGGATGTGGCCATCTAGCTGGCTACCTAGTTATACAGGATGTGGCCATCTAGCTAGCTACCTAGTTATACAGGATGTAACCATCTAGCTAGCTACCTAGTTATACAGGATGTGGCCATCTAGCTGGCTACCTAGTTATACAGGATGTAGATATCTAGCTAGCTACCTAGTTATACAGGATGTAGCCATCTAGCTAGCTACCTAGTTATACAGGATGTAGATATCTAGCTAGCCACCTAGTTATACAGGATGTGGCCATCTAGCTAGCCACCTAGTTATACAGGATGTAGCCATCTAGCTAGCTACCTAGTTATACAGGATGTAGATATCTAGCTAGCCACCTAGTTATACAGGATGTGGCCATCTAGCTAGGTACCTAGTTATACAGGATGTAGCCATCTAGCTAGCTACCTAGTTATACAGGATGTAGATATCTAGCTAGCTACCTAGTTATACAGGATGTAGATATCTAGCTAGCTACCTAGTTATACAGGATGTAGATATCTAGCTAGCTACCTAGTTATACAGGATGTAGATATCTAGCTAGCCACCTAGTTATACAGGATGTGGCCATCTAGCTAGCTACCTAGTTATACAGGATGTAGATATCTAGCTAGCTACCTAGTTATACAGGATGTAGATATCTAGCTAGCTACCTAGTTATACAGGATGTAGCCATCTAGCTAGCTACCTAGTTATACAGGATGTAGATATCTAGCTAGCTACCTAGTTATACAGGATGTAGCCATCTAGCTAGCTACCTAGTTATACAGGATGTAGATATCTAGCTAGCCACCTAGTTATACAGGATGTGGCCATCTAGCTAGCTACCTAGTTATACAGGATGTAGATATCTAGCTAGCTACCTAGTTATACAGGATGTGGCCATCTAGCTAGCTACCTAGTTATACAGGATGTAGCCATCTAGCTAGCTACCTAGTTATACAGGATGTAGATATCTAGCTAGCTACCTAGTTATACAGGATGTAGCCATCTAGCTAGCTACCTAGTTATACAGGATGTGGCCATCTAGCTAGCTACCTAGTTATACAGGATGTAGCCATCTAGCTAGCCACCTAGTTATACAGGATGTAGCCATCTAGCTAGCTACCTAGTTATACAGGATGTAGCCATCTAGCTAGCTACCTAGTTATACAGGATGTAGATATCTAGCTAGCTACCTAGTTATACAGGATGTAGCCATCTAGCTAGCTACCTAGTTATACAGGATGTGGCCATCTAGCTAGCTACCTAGTTATACAGGATGTGGCCATCTAGCTAGCCACCTAGTTATACAGGATGTAGCCATCTAGCTAGCTACCTAGTTATACAGGATGTAGATATCTAGCTAGCTACCTAGTTATACAGGATGTAGCCATCTAGCTAGCTACCTAGTTATACAGGATGTGGCCATCTAGCTGGCTACCTAGTTATACAGGATGTAGATATCTAGCTAGCTACCTAGTTATACAGGATGTAGCCATCTAGCTAGCTACCTAGTTATACAGGATGTAGATATCTAGCTAGCTACCTAGTTATACAGGATGTAGCCATCTAGCTAGCTACCTAGTTATACAGGATGTGGCCATCTAGCTAGCTACCTAGTTATACAGGATGTGGCCATCTAGCTAGCTACCTAGTTATACAGGATGTAGATATCTAGCTAGCTACCTAGTTATACAGGATGTAGACATCTAGCTAGCTACCTAGTTATACAGGATGTAGCCATCTAGCTAGCTACCTAGTTATACAGGATGTGGCCATCTAGCTAGCTACCTAGTTATACAGGATGTAGCCATCTAGCTAGCTACCTAGTTATACAGGATGTAGCCATCTAGCTAGCTACCTAGTTATACAGGATGTAGATATCTAGCTAGCTACCTAGTTATACAGGATGTGGCCATCTAGCTACCTACCTAGCAATACAGGATGTAGATATCGAGCTAGCTACCTAGTTATACAGGATGTAGCCATCTAGCTATCTACCTAGTTATACAGGATGTAGATATCTAGCTAGCTACCTAGTTATACAGGATGTGGCCATCTAGCTAGCTACCTAGTTATACAGGATGTAGATATCTAGCTAGCTACCTAGTTATACAGGATGTGGCCATCTAGCTAGCTACCTAGTTATACAGGATGTGGCCATCTAGCTAGCTACCTAGTTATACAGGATGTGGCCATCTAGCTAGCTACCTAGTTATACAGGATGTAGCCATCTAGCTAGCTACCTAGTTATACAGGATGTAGATATCTAGCTAGCTACCTAGTTATACAGGATGTGGCCATCTAGCTAGCTACCTAGTTATACAGGATGTAGCCATCTAGCTAGCTACCTAGTTATACAGGATGTGGCCATCTAGCTAACTACCTAGTTATACAGGATGTAGATATCTAGCTAGCTACCTAGTTATACATGATGTAGCCATCTAGCTAGATACCTACTTATACAGGATATAGATATCTAGCTAGCTACCTAGTTATACAGGATGTAGATATCTAGCTAGCTACCTAGTTATACAGGATGTGGCCATCTAGCTAGCTACCTAGTTATACAGGATGTAGCCATCTAGCTAGCTACCTAGTTATACAGGATGTAGACATCTAGCTAGCCACCTAGTTATACAGGATGCAGATATCTAGCTAGCTACCTAGTTATACAGGATGCAGATATCTAGCTAGCTACCTAGTTATACAGGATGTAGATATCTAGCTAGCTACCTAGTTATACAGGATGTAGATATCTAGCTAGCTACCTAGTTATACAGGATGTGGCCATCTAGCTAGCTACCTAGTTATACAGGATGTAGCCATCTAGCTAGCTACCTAGTTATACAGGATGTAGACATCTAGCTAGCCACCTAGTTATACAGGATGCAGATATCTAGCTAGCTACCTAGTTATACAGGATGCAGATATCCAGCTAGCTACCTAGTTATACAGGATGTGGCCATCTAGCTAGCTACCTAGTTATACAGGATGTAGCCATCTAGCTAGCTACCTAGTTATACAGGATGTGGCCATCTAGCTAACTACCTAGTTATACAGGATGTAGATATCTAGCTAGCTACCTAGTTATACATGATGTAGCCATCTAGCTAGATACCTACTTATACAGGATATAGATATCTAGCTAGCTACCTAGTTATACAGGATGTAGATATCTAGCTAGCTACCTAGTTATACAGGATGTGGCCATCTAGCTAGCTACCTAGTTATACAGGATGTAGCCATCTAGCTAGCTACCTAGTTATACAGGATGTAGCCATCTAGCTAGCTACCTAGTTATACAGGATGTAGCCACCTAGCTAGCTACCCAGTTATACAGGATGTAGATATCTAGCTAGCTACCTAGTTATACAGGATGTGGCCATCTAGCTAGCTACCTAGTTATACAGGATGTAGCCATCTAGCTAGCTACCTAGTTATACAGGATGTGGCCATCTAGCTTGCTACCTAGTTATACAGGATGTGGCCACCTAGCTAGCTACCTAGTTATTCAGGATGTGGCCATCTAGCTTGCTACCTAGTTATACAGGATGTAGCCATCTAGCTAGCTACCTAGTTATACAGGATGTAGATATCTAGCTAGCTACCTAGTTATACAGGATGTGGCCATCTAGCTAGCTACCTAGTTATACAGGATGTAGATATCTAGCTGGCTACCTAGTTATACAGGATGTGGCCATCTAGCTAGCTACCTAGTTATACAGGATGTAGATATCTAGCTAGCTACCTAGTTATACAGGATGTAGATATCTAGCTAGCTACCTAGTTATACAGGATGTAGCCATCTAGCTAGCTACCTAGTTATACAGGATGTAGCCACCTAGCTAGCTGCCTAGTTATACAGGATGTGGCCACCTAGCTAGCTACCTAGTTATACAGGATGTGGCCATCTAGCTAGCTACCTAGTTATACAGGATGTGGCCACCTAGCTAGCTACCTAGTTATTCAGGATGTGGCCATCTAGCTTGCTACCTAGTTATACAGGATGTAGCCATCTAGCTAGCTACCTAGTTATACAGGATGTGGCCATCTAGCTAGCTACCTAGTTATACAGGATGTAGCCATCTAGCTAGCTACCTAGTTATACAGGATGTGGCCATCTAGCTTGCTACCTAGTTATACAGGATGTGGCCACCTAGCTAGCTACCTAGTTATTCAGGATGTGGCCATCTAGCTTGCTACCTAGTTATACAGGATGTAGCCATCTAGCTAGCTACCTAGTTATACAGGATGTGGCCATCTAGCTAGCTACCTAGTTATACAGGATGTAGATATCTAGCTAGCTACCTAGTTATACAGGATGTAGATATCTAGCTAGCTACCTAGTTATACAGGATGTAGCCATCTAGCTAGCTACCTAGTTATACAGGATGTGGCCATCTAGCTAGCTACCTAGTTATACAGGATGTAGATATCTAGCTAGCTACCTAGTTATACAGGATGTAGCCATCTAGCTAGCTACCTAGTTATACAGGATATAGATATCTAGCTAGCTACCTAGTTATACAGGATAGAACCACCTAGCTAGCTACCTAGTTATACAGGATGTAGCCACCTAGCTAGCTACCTAGTTATACAGGATGTGGCCATCTAGCTAGCTACCTAGTTATACAGGATGTAGATATCTAGCTAGCTACCTAGTTATACAGGATAGAACCACCTAGCTAGCTACCTAGTTATACAGGATGTAGCCACCTAGCTAGCTACCTAGTTATACAGGATGTGGCCATCTAGCTAGCTACCTAGTTATACAGGATGTAGCCATCTAGCTAGCTACCTAGTTATACAGGATAGAACCACCTAGCTAGCTACCTAGTTATACAGGATGTAGATATCTAGCTAGCTACCTAGTTATACAGGATGTAGCCATCCAGCTAGCTACCTAGTTATACAGGATGTGGCCATCTAGCTAGCTACCTAGTTATACAGGATGTAGATATCTAGCTAGCTACCTAGTTATACAGGATATAGATATCTAGCTAGCTACCTAGTTATACAGGATGTAGCCACCTAGCTAGCTACCTAGTTATACAGGATGTGGCCATCTAGCTAGCTACCTAGTTATACAGGATGTAGCCACCTAGCTAGCTACCTAGTTATACAGGATGTAGCCATCTAGCTAGCTACATAGTTATACAGGATGTAGATATCTAGCTAGCTACCTAGTTATACAGGATCTAGATATCTAGCTAGCTACCTAGTTATACAGGATGTAGCCATCTAGCTAGCTACCTAGTTATACAGGATGTAGCCATCTAGCTAGCTACCTAGTTATACAGGATGTAGATATCTAGCTAGCTACCTAGTTATACAGGATGTAGATATCTAGCTAGCTACCTAGTTATACAGGATGTAGCCACCTAGCTAGCTACCTAGTTATACAGGATGTAGATATCTAGCTAGCTACCTAGTTATACAGGATGTAGATATCTAGCTAGCTACCTAGTTATACAGGATGTAGCCATCTAGCTAGCTACCTAGTTATACAGGATGTAGCCATCCAGCTAGCTACCTAGTTATACAGGATGTAGATATCTAGCTAGCTACCTAGTTATTCAGGATGTGGCCATCTAGCTAGCTACCTAGTTATACAGGATGTAGCCATCTAGCTAGCTACCTAGTTATACAGGATGTAGCCATCTAGCTAGCTACCTAGTTATACAGGATGTGGCCATCTAGCTATCTACCTAGTTATACAGGATGCAGATATCTAGCTAGCTACCTAGTTATACAGGATGTAGCCATCTAGCTAGCTACCTAGTTATACAGGATGTAGATATCTAGCTAGCTACCTAGTTATACAGGATGTGGCCATCTAGCTAGCTACCTAGTTATACAGGATGTAGCCATCTAGCTAGCCACCTAGTTATACAGGATGTGGCCATCTAGCTAGCTACCTAGTTATACAGGATGTACCCATCTAGCTATCTACCTAGTTATACAGGATGCAGATATCTAGCTAGCTACCTAGTTATACAGGATGTGGCCATCTAGCTAGCTACCTAGTTATACAGGATGTGGCCATCTCGCTATCTACCTAGTTATACAGGATGCAGATATCTAGCTAGCTACCTAGTTATACAGGATGTAGATATCTAGCTAGCTACCTAGTTATTCAGGATGTGGCCATCTAGCTAGCTACCTAGTTATACAGGATGTAGCCATCTAGCTATCTACCTAGTTATACAGGATGCAGATATCTAGCTAGCTACCTAGTTATACAGGATGTCGATATCTAGCTAGCTACCTAATTATTCAGGATGTGGCCATCTAGCTGGCTACCTAATACAGGATGTAGCCATCTAGCTAGCTACCTAGTTATACAGGATGTAGCCATCTAGCTAGCTACCTAGTTATACAGGATGCAGATATCTAGCTAGCTACCTAGTTATACAGGATGTAGATATCTAGCTAGCTACCTAGTTATTCAGGATGTGGCCATCTAGCTAGCTACCTAGTTATACAGGATGTAGCCATCTAGCTAGCTACCTAGTTATACAGGATGTAGCCATCTAGCTAGCTACCTAGTTATACAGGATGCAGATATCTAGCTAGCTACCTAGTTATACAGGATGCAGATATCTAGCTAGCTACCTAGTTATTCAGGATGTGGCCATCTAGCTAGCTACCT
Source organism: Raja brachyura (assembly GCA_963514005.1). The sequence continues at coordinate 52,894 of OY740820.1, forward strand.
AGTTATACAGGATGTAGCCATCTAGCTAGCTACCTAGTTATACAGGATGTAGCCATCTAGCTAGCTACCTAGTTATACAGGATGCAGATATCTAGCTAGCTACCTAGTTATACAGGATGTAGATATCCAGCTAGCTACCTAGTTATACAGGATGTAGATATCTAGCTAGCTACCTAGTTATTCAGGATGTGGCCATCTAGCTAGCTACCTAGTTATACAGGATGTAGCCATCTAGCTAGCTACCTAGTTATACAGGATGTAGCCATCTAGCTAGCTACCTAGTTATACAGGATGCAGATATCTAGCTAGCTACCTAGTTATACAGGATGTGGCCATCTAGCTAGCTACCTAGTTATACAGGATGTAGATATCTAGCTAGCTACCTAGTTATACAGGATGTAGCCACCTAGCTAGCTACCTAGTTATACAGGATGTGGCCATCTAGCTAGCTACCTAGTTATACAGGATGTAGATATCTAGCTAGCTACCTAGTTATACAGGATGTGGCCATCTAGCTAGCTACCTAGTTATACAGGATGTAGCCATCTAGCTAGCTACCTAGTTATACAGGATGTAGATATCTAGCTAGCTACCTAGTTATACAGGATGTAGATATCTAGCTAGCTACCTAGTTATACAGGATGTAGATATCTAGCTAGCCACCTAGTTATACAGGATGTAGATATCTAGCTAGCCACCTAGTTATACAGGATGTGGCCATCTAGCTAGCTACCTAGTTATACAGGATGTAGCCATCTAGCTAGCTACCTAGTTATACAGGATGTAGATATCTAGCTAGCTACCTAGTTATACAGGATGTAGCCATCTAGCTAGCTACCTAGTTATACAGGATGTGGCCATCTAGCTAGCCACCTAGTTATACAGGATGTAGCCATCTAGCTAGCTACCTAGTTATACAGGATGTAGCCATCTAGCTAGCTACCTAGTTATACAGGATGTAGATATCTAGCTAGCTACCTAGTTATACAGGATGTAGCCATCTAGCTAGCTACCTAGTTATACAGGATGTGGCCATCTAGCTAGCTACCTAGTTATACAGGATGTGGCCATCTAGCTAGCCACCTAGTTATACAGGATGTAGCCATCTAGCTAGCTACCTAGTTATACAGGATGTAGATATCTAGCTAGCTACCTAGTTATACAGGATGTAGCCATCTAGCTAGCTACCTAGTTATACAGGATGTGGCCATCTAGCTGGCTACCTAGTTATACAGGATGTAGATATCTAGCTAGCTACCTAGTTATACAGGATGTAGCCATCTAGCTAGCTACCTAGTTATACAGGATGTAGATATCTAGCTAGCTACCAAGTTATACAGGATGTAGCCATCTAGCTAGCTACCTAGTTATACAGGATGTGGCCATCTAGCTAGCTACCTAGTTATACAGGATGTGGCCATCTAGCTAGCTACCTAGTTATACAGGATGTAGATATCTAGCTAGCTACCTAGTTATACAGGATGTAGACATCTAGCTAGCTACCTAGTTATACAGGATGTAGCCATCTAGCTAGCTACCTAGTTATACAGGATGTGGCCATCTAGCTAGCTACCTAGTTATACAGGATGTAGCCATCTAGCTAGCTACCTAGTTATACAGGATGTAGCCATCTAGCTAGCTACCTAGTTATACAGGATGTGGCCATCTAGCTAGCTACCTAGTTATACAGGATGTAGATATCTAGCTAGCTACCTACCTAGTTATACAGGATGCAGATATCTAGCTAGCTACCTAGTTATACAGGATGTAGATATCTAGCTAGCTACCTAGTTATTCAGGATGTGGCCATCTAGCTAGCTACCTAGTTATACAGGATGTAGCCATCTAGCTATCTACCTAGTTATACAGGATGCAGATATCTAGCTAGCTACCTAGTTATACAGGATGTAGATATCTAGCTAGCTACCTAGTTATTCAGGATGTGGCCATCTAGCTGGCTACCTAGTTATACAGGATGTAGCCATCTAGCCAGCTACCTAGTTATACAGGATGCAGATATCTAGCTAGCTACCTAGTTATACAGGATGTAGATATCTAGCTAGCTACCTAGTTATTCAGGATGTGGCCATCTAGCTGGCTACCTAGTTATACAGGATGTAGCCACCTAGCTAGCTACCTAGTTATACAGGATGCAGATATCTAGCTAGCTACCTAGTTATACAGGATGCAGATATCTAGCTAGCTACCTAGTTATACAGGATGCAGATATCTAGCTAGCTACCTAGTTATACAGGATGTGGCCATCTAGCTAGCTACCTAGTTATACAGGATGTGGCCACCTAGCTAGCTACCTAGTTATACAGGATGTAGCCATCTAGCTAGCTACCTAGTTATACAGGATGTGGCCATCTAGCTGGCTACCTAGTTATACAGGATGTGGCCATCTAGCTAGCTACCTAGTTATACAGGATGTAACCATCTAGCTAGCTACCTAGTTATACAGGATGTGGCCATCTAGCTGGCTACCTAGTTATACAGGATGTAGATATCTAGCTAGCTACCTAGTTATACAGGATGTAGCCATCTAGCTAGCTACCTAGTTATACAGGATGTAGATATCTAGCTAGCCACCTAGTTATACAGGATGTGGCCATCTAGCTAGCCACCTAGTTATACAGGATGTAGCCATCTAGCTAGCTACCTAGTTATACAGGATGTAGATATCTAGCTAGCCACCTAGTTATACAGGATGTGGCCATCTAGCTAGCTACCTAGTTATACAGGATGTAGCCATCTAGCTAGCTACCTAGTTATACAGGATGTAGATATCTAGCTAGCTACCTAGTTATACAGGATGTAGATATCTAGCTAGCTACCTAGTTATACAGGATGTAGATATCTAGCTAGCTACCTAGTTATACAGGATGTAGATATCTAGCTAGCCACCTAGTTATACAGGATGTGGCCATCTAGCTAGCTACCTAGTTATACAGGATGTAGATATCTAGCTAGCTACCTAGTTATACAGGATGTAGATATCTAGCTAGCTACCTAGTTATACAGGATGTAGCCATCTAGCTAGCTACCTAGTTATACAGGATGTAGATATCTAGCTAGCTACCTAGTTATACAGGATGTAGCCATCTAGCTAGCTACCTAGTTATACAGGATGTAGATATCTAGCTAGCCACCTAGTTATACAGGATGTGGCCATCTAGCTAGCTACCTAGTTATACAGGATGTAGATATCTAGCTAGCTACCTAGTTATACAGGATGTGGCCATCTAGCTAGCTACCTAGTTATACAGGATGTAGCCATCTAGCTAGCTACCTAGTTATACAGGATGTAGATATCTAGCTAGCTACCTAGTTATACAGGATGTAGCCATCTAGCTAGCTACCTAGTTATACAGGATGTGGCCATCTAGCTAGCTACCTAGTTATACAGGATGTAGCCATCTAGCTAGCCACCTAGTTATACAGGATGTAGCCATCTAGCTAGCTACCTAGTTATACAGGATGTAGCCATCTAGCTAGCTACCTAGTTATACAGGATGTAGATATCTAGCTAGCTACCTAGTTATACAGGATGTAGCCATCTAGCTAGCTACCTAGTTATACAGGATGTGGCCATCTAGCTAGCTACCTAGTTATACAGGATGTGGCCATCTAGCTAGCCACCTAGTTATACAGGATGTAGCCATCTAGCTAGCTACCTAGTTATACAGGATGTAGATATCTAGCTAGCTACCTAGTTATACAGGATGTAGCCATCTAGCTAGCTACCTAGTTATACAGGATGTGGCCATCTAGCTGGCTACCTAGTTATACAGGATGTAGATATCTAGCTAGCTACCTAGTTATACAGGATGTAGCCATCTAGCTAGCTACCTAGTTATACAGGATGTAGATATCTAGCTAGCTACCTAGTTATACAGGATGTAGCCATCTAGCTAGCTACCTAGTTATACAGGATGTGGCCATCTAGCTAGCTACCTAGTTATACAGGATGTGGCCATCTAGCTAGCTACCTAGTTATACAGGATGTAGATATCTAGCTAGCTACCTAGTTATACAGGATGTAGACATCTAGCTAGCTACCTAGTTATACAGGATGTAGCCATCTAGCTAGCTACCTAGTTATACAGGATGTGGCCATCTAGCTAGCTACCTAGTTATACAGGATGTAGCCATCTAGCTAGCTACCTAGTTATACAGGATGTAGCCATCTAGCTAGCTACCTAGTTATACAGGATGTAGATATCTAGCTAGCTACCTAGTTATACAGGATGTGGCCATCTAGCTACCTACCTAGTAATACAGGATGTAGATATCGAGCTAGCTACCTAGTTATACAGGATGTAGCCATCTAGCTATCTACCTAGTTATACAGGATGTAGATATCTAGCTAGCTACCTAGTTATACAGGATGTGGCCATCTAGCTAGCTACCTAGTTATACAGGATGTAGATATCTAGCTAGCTACCTAGTTATACAGGATGTGGCCATCTAGCTAGCTACCTAGTTATACAGGATGTGGCCATCTAGCTAGCTACCTAGTTATACAGGATGTGGCCATCTAGCTAGCTACCTAGTTATACAGGATGTAGATATCTAGCTAGCTACCTAGTTATACAGGATGTAGCCATCTAGCTAGCTACCTAGTTATACAGGATGTGGCCATCTAGCTAGCTACCTAGTTATACAGGATGTGGCCATCTAGCTAGCTACCTAGTTATACAGGATGTAGATATCTAGCTAGCTACCTAGTTATACAGGATGTAGACATCTAGCTAGCTACCTAGTTATACAGGATGTAGCCATCTAGCTAGCTACCTAGTTATACAGGATGTGGCCATCTAGCTAGCTACCTAGTTATACAGGATGTAGCCATCTAGCTAGCTACCTAGTTATACAGGATGTAGCCATCTAGCTAGCTACCTAGTTATACAGGATGTAGATATCTAGCTAGCTACCTAGTTATACAGGATGTAGATATCTAGCTAGCTACCTAGTTATACAGGATGTGGCCATCTAGCTAGCTACCTAGTTATACAGGATGTAGATATCTAGCTAGCTACCTAGTTATACAGGATGTAGATATCTAGCTAGCTACCTAGTTATACAGGATGTAGCCATCTAGCTAGCTACCTAGTTATACAGGATGTAGCCATCTAGCTAGCTACCTAGTTATACAGGATGTAGATATCTAGCTAGCTACCTAGTTATACAGGATGTAGATATCTAGCTAGCTACCTAGTTATACAGGATGTAGCCACCTAGCTAGCTACCTAGTTATACAGGATATAGATATCTAGCTAGCTACCTAGTTATACAGGATAGAACCACCTAGCTAGCTACCTAGTTATACAGGATGTGGCCATCTAGCTAGCTACCTAGTTATACAGGATGTAGATATCTAGCTAGCTACCTAGTTATACAGGATGTAGCCATCTAGCTAGCTACCTAGTTATACAGGATGTAGCCATCCAGCTAGCTACCTAGTTATACAGGATGTAGCCATCTAGCTAGCTACCTAGTTATACAGGGTGTGGCCATCTAGCTAGCTACCTAGTTATACAGGATGTGGCCATCTAGCTAGCTACCTAGTTATACAGGATGTAGCCATCTAGCTAGCTACCTAGTTATACAGGATGTAGATATCGAGCTAGCTACCTAGTTATACAGGATGTAGATATCGAGCTAGCTACCTAGTTATACAGGATGTAGCCATCTAGCTAGCTACCTAGTTATACAGGGTGTGGCCATCTAGCTAGCTACCTAGTTATACAGGATGTGGCCATCTAGCTAGCTACCTAGTTATACAGGATGTAGCCACCTAGCTAGCTACCTAGTTATACAGGATGTAGCCATCTAGCTAGCTACCTAGTTATACAGGATGTAGATATCTAGCTAGCTACCTAGTTATACAGGATCTAGATATCTAGCTAGCTACCTAGTTATACAGGATGTAGCCATCTAGCTAGCTACCTAGTTATACAGGATGTAGCCATCTAGCTAGCTACCTAGTTATACAGGATGTAGATATCTAGCTAGCTACCTAGTTATACAGGATGTAGATATCTAGATAGCTACCTAGTTATACAGGATGTAGCCACCTAGCTAGCTACCTAGTTATACAGGATGTAGCCATCCAGCTAGCTACCTAGTTATACAGGATGTAGCCATCCAGCTAGCTACCTAGTTATACAGGATGTAGATATCTAGCTAGCTACCTAGTTATTCAGGATGTGGCCACCTAGCTAGCTACCTAGTTATACAGGATGTGGCCATCCAGCTAGCTACCTAGTTATACAGGATGTAGCCATCTAGCTAGCTACCTAGTTATACAGGATGTAGCCATCCAGCTAGCTACCTAGTTATACAGGATGTAGCCATCCAGCTAGCTACCTAGTTATTCAGGATGCAGATATCTAGCTAGCTACCTAGTTATACAGGATGTAGATATCTAGCTAGCTACCTAGTTATTCAGGATGTGGCCATCTAGCTAGCTACCTAGTTATACAGGATGTAGCCATCTAGCTATCTACCTAGTTATACAGGATGCAGATATCTAGCTAGCTACCTAGTTATACAGGATGTAGATATCTAGCTAGCTACCTAATTATTCAGGATGTGGCCATCTAGCTGGCTACCTAGTTATACAGGATGTAGCCATCTAGCTAGCTACCTAGTTATACAGGATGTAGCCATCTAGCTAGCTACCTAGTTATACAGGATGTAGCCATCCAGCTAGCTACCTAGTTATACAGGATGTAGATATCTAGCTAGCTACCTAGTTATTCAGGATGTGGCCATCTAGCTAGCTACCTAGTTATACAGGATGTAGCCATCTAGCTAGCTACCTAGTTATACAGGATGTAGCCATCTAGCTAGCTACCTAGTTATACAGGATGCAGATATCTAGCTAGCTACCTAGTTATACAGGATGTGGCCATCTAGCTAGCTACCTAGTTATACAGGATGTAGCCATCTAGCTAGCTACCTAGTTATACAGGATGCAGATATCTAGCTAGCTACCTAGTTATACAGGATGTAGCCATCTAGCTAGCTACCTAGTTATACAGGATGTAGCCATCCAGCTAGCTACCTAGTTATACAGGATGTAGATATCTAGCTAGCTACCTAGTTATTCAGGATGTGGCCATCTAGCTAGCTACCTAGTTATACAGGATGTAGCCATCTAGCTAGCTACCTAGTTATACAGGATGTAGCCATCTAGCTATCTACCTAGTTATACAGGATGCAGATATCTAGCTAGCTACCTAGTTATACAGGATGTGGCCATCTAGCTAGCTACCTAGTTATACAGGATGTAGCATCTAGCTATCTACCTAGTTATACAGGATGCAGATATCTAGCTAGCTACCTAGTTATACAGGATGTAGATATCTAGCTAGCTACCTAGTTATTCAGGACGTGGCCATCTAGCTAGCTACCTAGTTATACAGGATGTAGCCATCTAGCTATCTACCTAGTTATACAGGATGCAGATATCTAGCTAGCTACCTAGTTATACAGGATGTAGATATCTAGCTAGCTACCTAATTATTCAGGATGTGGCCATCTAGCTGGCTACCTAGTTATACAGGATGTAGCCATCTAGCTAGGTACCTAGTTATACAGGATGTAGCCATCTAGCTAGCTACCTAGTTATACAGGATGTGGCCATCTAGCTAGCTACCTAGTTATACAGGATGTAGCCATCCAGCTAGCTACCTAGTTATACAGGATGTAGATATCTAGCTAGCTACCTAGTTATTCAGGATGTGGCCATCTAGCTAGCTACCTAGTTATACAGGATGTAGCCATCTAGCTAGCTACCTAGTTATACAGGATGTAGCCATCTAGCTAGCTACCTAGTTATACAGGATGTGGCCATCTAGCTAGCTACCTAGTTATACAGGATGTAGATATCTAGCTAGCTACCTAGTTATACAGGATGCAGATATCTAGCTAGCTACCTAGTTATACAGGATGTAGATATCTAGCTAGCTACCTAGTTATTCAGGATGTGGCCATCTAGCTAGCTACCTAGTTATACAGGATGTAGCCATCTAGCTATCTACCTAGTTATACAGGATGCAGATATCTAGCTAGCTACCTAGTTATACAGGATGTAGATATCTAGCTAGCTACCTAGTTATTCAGGATGTGGCCATCTAGCTGGCTACCTAGTTATACAGGATGTAGCCATCTAGCTAGCTACCTAGTTATACAGGATGCAGATATCTAGCTAGCTACCTAGTTATACAGGATGTAGATATCTAGCTAGCTACCTAGTTATTCAGGATGTGGCCATCTAGCTGGCTACCTAGTTATACAGGATGTAGCCACCTAGCTAGCTACCTAGTTATACAGGATGCAGATATCTAGCTAGCTACCTAGTTATACAGGATGTAGATATCTAGCTAGCTACCTAGTTATTCAGGATGTGGCCATCTAGCTGGCTACCTAGTTACTACCTAGTTATACAGGATGTAGCCACCTAGCTAGCTACCTAGTTATACAGGATGCAGATATCTAGCTAGCTACCTAGTTATACAGGATGTGGCCATCTAGCTAGCTACCTAGTTATACAGGATGTGGCCACCTAGCTAGCTACCTAGTTATACAGGATGTAGCCATCTAGCTAGCTACCTAGTTATACAGGATGTGGCCATCTAGCTGGCTACCTAGTTATACAGGATGTGGCCATCTAGCTAGCTACCTAGTTATACAGGATGTAACCATCTAGCTAGCTACCTAGTTATACAGGATGTGGCCATCTAGCTGGCTACCTAGTTATACAGGATGTAGATATCTAGCTAGCTACCTAGTTATACAGGATGTAGCCATCTAGCTAGCTACCTAGTTATACAGGATGTAGATATCTAGCTAGCCACCTAGTTATACAGGATGTGGCCATCTAGCTAGCCACCTAGTTATACAGGATGTAGCCATCTAGCTAGCTACCTAGTTATACAGGATGTAGATATCTAGCTAGCCACCTAGTTATACAGGATGTGGCCATCTAGCTAGCTACCTAGTTATACAGGATGTAGCCATCTAGCTAGCTACCTAGTTATACAGGATGTAGATATCTAGCTAGCTACCTAGTTATACAGGATGTAGATATCTAGCTAGCTACCTAGTTATACAGGATGTAGATATCTAGCTAGCTACCTAGTTATACAGGATGTAGATATCTAGCTAGCCACCTAGTTATACAGGATGTGGCCATCTAGCTAGCTACCTAGTTATACAGGATGTAGCCATCTAGCTAGCTACCTAGTTATACAGGATGTAGATATCTAGCTAGCTACCTAGTTATACAGGATGTAGCCATCTAGCTAGCAACCTAGTTATACAGGATGTGGCCATTTAGCTAGCCACCTAGTTATACAGGATGTAGCCATCTAGCTAGCTACCTAGTTATACAGGATGTAGCCATCTAGCTAGCTACCTAGTTATACATGATGTAGATATCTAGCTAGCTACCTAGTTATACAGGATGTAGCCATCTAGCTAGCTACCTAGTTATACAGGATGTGGCCATCTAGCTAGCTACCTAGTTATACAGGATGTGGCCATCTAGCTAGCCACCTAGTTATACAGGATGTAGCCATCTAGCTAGCTACCTAGTTATACAGGATGTAGATATCTAGCTAGCTACCTAGTTATACAGGATGTAGCCATCTAGCTAGCTACCTAGTTATACAGGATGTGGCCATCTAGCTAGCTACCTAGTTATACATGATGTAGATATCTAGCTAGCTACCTAGTTATACAGGATGTGGCCATCTAGCTAGCTACCTAGTTATACAGGATGTAGATATCTAGCTAGCTACCTAGTTATACAGGATGTAGACATCTAGCTAGCTACCTAGTTATACAGGATGTAGCCATCTAGCTAGCTACCTAGTTATACAGGATGTGGCCATCTAGCTAGCTACCTAGTTATACAGGATGTAGCCATCTAGCTAGCTACCTAGTTATACAGGATGTAGCCATCTAGCTAGCTACCTAGTTATACAGGATGTGGCCATCTAGCTAGCTACCTAGTTATACAGGATGTAGATATCTAGCTAGCTACCTAGTTATACAGGATGCAGATATCTAGCTAGCTACCTAGTTATACAGGATGTAGATATCTAGCTAGCTACCTAGTTATTCAGGATGTGGCCATCTAGCTAGCTACCTAGTTATACAGGATGTAGCCATCTAGCTATCTACCTAGTTATACAGGATGCAGATATCTAGCTAGCTACCTAGTTATACAGGATGTAGATATCTAGCTAGCTACCTAGTTATTCAGGATGTGGCCATCTAGCTGGCTACCTAGTTATACAGGATGTAGCCACCTAGCTGGCTACCTAGTTATACAGGATGCAGATATCTAGCTAGCTACCTAGTTATACAGGATGCAGATATCTAGCTAGCTACCTAGTTATACAGGATGCAGATATCTAGCTAGCTACCTAGTTATACAGGATGTGGCCATCTAGCTAGCTACCTAGTTATACAGGATGTGGCCACCTAGCTAGCTACCTAGTTATACAGGATGTAGCCATCTAGCTAGCTACCTAGTTATACAGGATGTAGATATCTAGCTAGCTACCTAGTTATACAGGATGTAGCCATCTAGCTAGCTACCTAGTTATACAGGATGTGGCCATCTAGCTAGCTACCTAGTTATACAGGATGTGGCCATCTAGCTAGCCACCTAGTTATACAGGATGTAGCCATCTAGCTAGCTACCTAGTTATACAGGATGTAGATATCTAGCTAGCTACCTAGTTATACAGGATGTAGCCATCTAGCTAGCTACCTAGTTATACAGGATGTGGCCATCTAGCTGGCTACCTAGTTATACAGGATGTAGATATCTAGCTAGCTACCTAGTTATACAGGATGTAGCCATCTAGCTAGCTACCTAGTTATACAGGATGTAGATATCTAGCTAGCTACCTAGTTATACAGGATGTAGCCATCTAGCTAGCTACCTAGTTATACAGGATGTGGCCATCTAGCTAGCTACCTAGTTATACAGGATGTGGCCATCTAGCTAGCTACCTAGTTATACAGGATGTAGATATCTAGCTAGCTACCTAGTTATACAGGATGTAGACATCTAGCTAGCTACCTAGTTATACAGGATGTAGCCATCTAGCTAGCTACCTAGTTATACAGGATGTGGCCATCTAGCTAGCTACCTAGTTATACAGGATGTAGCCATCTAGCTAGCTACCTAGTTATACAGGATGTAGCCATCTAGCTAGCTACCTAGTTATACAGGATGTAGATATCTAGCTAGCTACCTAGTTATACAGGATGTGGCCATCTAGCTACCTACCTAGCAATACAGGATGTAGATATCGAGCTAGCTACCTAGTTATACAGGATGTAGATATCTAGCTAGCTACCTAGTTATACAGGATGTAGCCATCTAGCTATCTACCTAGTTATACAGGATGTAGATATCTAGCTAGCTACCTAGTTATACAGGATGTGGCCATCTAGCTAGCTACCTAGTTATACAGGATGTAGATATCTAGCTAGCTACCTAGTTATACAGGATGTGGCCATCTAGCTAGCTACCTAGTTATACAGGATGTGGCCATCTAGCTAGCTACCTAGTTATACAGGATGTGGCCATCTAGCTAGCTACCTAGTTATACAGGATGTAGCCATCTAGCTAGCTACCTAGTTATACAGGATGTAGATATCTAGCTAGCTACCTAGTTATACAGGATGTGGCCATCTAGCTAGCTACCTAGTTATACAGGATGTAGCCATCTAGCTAGCTACCTAGTTATACAGGATGTGGCCATCTAGCTAACTACCTAGTTATACAGGATGTAGATATCGTGCTAGCTACCTAGTTATACAGGATGTGGCCAGCTAGCTAGCTACCTAGTTATACAGGATGTGGCCACCTAGCTAGCTACCTAGTTATACAGGATGTAGCCATCTAGCTAGCTACCTAGTTATACTGGATCTAGATATCTAGCTAGCTACCTAGTTATACAGGATGTGGCCATCTAGCTAGCTACCTAGTGATACAGGATGTGGCCATCTAGCTAGCTACCTAGTTATACAGGATGTAGATATCTAGCTAGCTACCTAGTTATACAGGATGTAGCCATCTAGCTAGCTACCTAGTTATACAGGATGTAGATATCTAGCTAGCTACCTAGTTATACATGATGTAGCCATCTAGCTAGATACCTACTTATACAGGATATAGATATCTAGCTAGCTACCTAGTTATACAGGATGTAGATATCTAGCTAGCTACCTAGTTATACAGGATGTGGCCATCTAGCTAGCTACCTAGTTATACAGGATGTAGCCATCTAGCTAGCTACCTAGTTATACAGGATGTAGACATCTAGCTAGCTACCTAGTTATACAGGATGTAGCCACCTAGCTAGCTACCCAGTTATACAGGATGTAGATATCTAGCTAGCTACCTAGTTATACAGGATGTGGCCATCTAGCTAGCTACCTAGTTATACAGGATGTAGCCATCTAGCTAGCTACCTAGTTATACAGGATGTGGCCATCTAGCTTGCTACCTAGTTATACAGGATGTGGCCACCTAGCTAGCTACCTAGTTATTCAGGATGTGGCCATCTAGCTTGCTACCTAGTTATACAGGATGTAGCCATCTAGCTAGCTACCTAGTTATACAGGATGTAGATATCTAGCTAGCTACCTAGTTATACAGGATGTGGCCATCTAGCTAGCTACCTAGTTATACAGGATGCAGATATCTAGCTAGCTACCTAGTTATACAGGATGTGGCCATCTAGCTAGCTACCTAGTTATACAGGATGTGGCCACCTAGCTAGCTACCTAGTTATACAGGATGTAGCCATCTAGCTAGCTACCTAGTTATACAGGATGTGGCCATCTAGCTAGCTACCTAGTTATACAGGATGTGGCCACCTAGCTAGCTACCTAGTTATACAGGATGCAGATATCTAGCTAGCTACCTAGTTATACAGGATGTAGATATCTAGCTAGCTACCTAGTTATTCAGGATGTGGCCATCTAGCTGGCTACCTAGTTACTACCTAGTTATACAGGATGTAGCCACCTAGCTAGCTACCTAGTTATACAGGATGCAGATATCTAGCTAGCTACCTAGTTATACAGGATGTGGCCATCTAGCTAGCTACCTAGTTATACAGGATGTGGCCACCTAGCTAGCTACCTAGTTATACAGGATGTAGCCATCTAGCTAGCTACCTAGTTATACAGGATGTGGCCATCTAGCTGGCTACCTAGTTATACAGGATGTGGCCATCTAGCTAGCTACCTAGTTATACAGGATGTAACCATCTAGCTAGCTACCTAGTTATACAGGATGTGGCCATCCAGCTGGCTACCTAGTTATACAGGATGTAGATATCTAGCTAGCTACCTAGTTATACAGGATGTAGCCATCTAGCTAGCTACCTAGTTATACAGGATGTAGATATCTAGCTAGCCACCTAGTTATACAGGATGTGGCCATCTAGCTAGCCACCTAGTTATACAGGATGTAGCCATCTAGCTAGCTACCTAGTTATACAGGATGTAGATATCTAGCTAGCCACCTAGTTATACAGGATGTGGCCATCTAGCTAGCTACCTAGTTATACAGGATGTAGCCATCTAGCTAGCTACCTAGTTATACAGGATGTAGATATCTAGCTAGCTACCTAGTTATACAGGATGTAGATATCTAGCTAGCTACCTAGTTATACAGGATGTAGATATCTAGCTAGCTACCTAGTTATACAGGATGTAGATATCTAGCTAGCCACCTAGTTATACAGGATGTGGCCATCTAGCTAGCTACCTAGTTATACAGGATGTAGCCATCTAGCTAGCTACCTAGTTATACAGGATGTAGATATCTAGCTAGCTACCTAGTTATACAGGATGTAGCCATCTAGCTAGCAACCTAGTTATACAGGATGTGGCCATCTAGCTAGCCACCTAGTTATACAGGATGTAGCCATCTAGCTAGCTACCTAGTTATACAGGATGTAGCCATCTAGCTAGCTACCTAGTTATACATGATGTAGATATCTAGCTAGCTACCTAGTTATACAGGATGTAGCCATCTAGCTAGCTACCTAGTTATACAGGATGTGGCCATCTAGCTAGCTACCTAGTTATACAGGATGTGGCCATCTAGCTAGCCACCTAGTTATACAGGATGTAGCCATCTAGCTAGCTACCTAGTTATACAGGATGTAGATATCTAGCTAGCTACCTAGTTATACAGGATGTAGCCATCTAGCTAGCTACCTAGTTATACAGGATGTGGCCATCTAGCTGGCTACCTAGTTATACAGGATGTAGATATCTAGCTAGCTACCTAGTTATACAGGATGTAGCCATCTAGCTAGCTACCTAGTTATACAGGATGTAGATATCTAGCTAGCTACCAAGTTATACAGGATGTAGCCATCTAGCTAGCTACCTAGTTATACAGGATGTGGCCATCTAGCTAGCTACCTAGTTATACAGGATGTGGCCATCTAGCTAGCTACCTAGTTATACAGGATGTAGATATCTAGCTAGCTACCTAGTTATACAGGATGTAGACATCTAGCTAGCTACCTAGTTATACAGGATGTAGCCATCTAGCTAGCTACCTAGTTATACAGGATGTGGCCATCTAGCTAGCTACCTAGTTATACAGGATGTAGCCATCTAGCTAGCTACCTAGTTATACAGGATGTAGCCATCTAGCTAGCTACCTAGTTATACAGGATGTGGCCATCTAGCTAGCTACCTAGTTATACAGGATGTAGATATCTAGCTAGCTACCTAGTTATACAGGATGCAGATATCTAGCTAGCTACCTAGTTATACAGGATGTAGATATCTAGCTAGCTACCTAGTTATTCAGGATGTGGCCATCTAGCTAGCTACCTAGTTATACAGGATGTAGCCATCTAGCTATCTACCTAGTTATACAGGATGCAGATATCTAGCTAGCTACCTAGTTATACAGGATGTAGATATCTAGCTAGCTACCTAGTTATTCAGGATGTGGCCATCTAGCTGGCTACCTAGTTATACAGGATGTAGCCATCTAGCCGGCTACCTAGTTATACAGGATGCAGATATCTAGCTAGCTACCTAGTTATACAGGATGTAGATATCTAGCTAGCTACCTAGTTATTCAGGATGTGGCCATCTAGCTGGCTACCTAGTTATACAGGATGTAGCCACCTAGCTGGCTACCTAGTTATACAGGATGCAGATATCTAGCTAGCTACCTAGTTATACAGGATGCAGATATCTAGCTAGCTACCTAGTTATACAGGATGCAGATATCTAGCTAGCTACCTAGTTATACAGGATGTGGCCATCTAGCTAGCTACCTAGTTATACAGGATGTGGCCACCTAGCTAGCTACCTAGTTATACAGGATGTAGCCATCTAGCTAGCTACCTAGTTATACAGGATGTGGCCATCTAGCTGGCTACCTAGTTATACAGGATGTGGCCATCTAGCTAGCTACCTAGTTATACAGGATGTAACCATCTCGCTAGCTACCTAGTTATACAGGATGTGGCCATCTAGCTGGCTACCTAGTTATACAGGATGTAGATATCTAGCTAGCTACCTAGTTATACAGGATGTAGCCATCTAGCTAGCTACCTAGTTATACAGGATGTAGATATCTAGCTAGCCACCTAGTTATACAGGATGTGGCCATCTAGCTAGCCACCTAGTTATACAGGATGTAGCCATCTAGCTAGCTACCTAGTTATACAGGATGTAGATATCTAGCTAGCCACCTAGTTATACAGGATGTGGCCATCTAGCTAGCTACCTAGTTATACAGGATGTAGCCATCTAGCTAGCTACCTAGTTATACAGGATGTAGATATCTAGCTAGCTACCTAGTTATACAGGATGTAGATATCTAGCTAGCTACCTAGTTATACAGGATGTAGATATCTAGCTAGCTACCTAGTTATACAGGATGTAGATATCTAGCTAGCCACCTAGTTATACAGGATGTGGCCATCTAGCTAGCTACCTAGTTATACAGGATGTAGATATCTAGCTAGCTACCTAGTTATACAGGATGTAGATATCTAGCTAGCTACCTAGTTATACAGGATGTAGCCATCTAGCTAGCTACCTAGTTATACAGGATGTAGATATCTAGCTAGCTACCTAGTTATACAGGATGTAGCCATCTAGCTAGCTACCTAGTTATACAGGATGTAGATATCTAGCTAGCCACCTAGTTATACAGGATGTGGCCATCTAGCTAGCTACCTAGTTATACAGGATGTAGATATCTAGCTAGCTACCTAGTTATACAGGATGTGGCCATCTAGCTAGCTACCTAGTTATACAGGATGTAGCCATCTAGCTAGCTACCTAGTTATACAGGATGTAGATATCTAGCTAGCTACCTAGTTATACAGGATGTAGCCATCTAGCTAGCTACCTAGTTATACAGGATGTGGCCATCTAGCTAGCTACCTAGTTATACAGGATGTAGCCATCTAGCTAGCCACCTAGTTATACAGGATGTAGCCATCTAGCTAGCTACCTAGTTATACAGGATGTAGCCATCTAGCTAGCTACCTAGTTATACAGGATGTAGATATCTAGCTAGCTACCTAGTTATACAGGATGTAGCCATCTAGCTAGCTACCTAGTTATACAGGATGTGGCCATCTAGCTAGCTACCTAGTTATACAGGATGTGGCCATCTAGCTAGCCACCTAGTTATACAGGATGTAGCCATCTAGCTAGCTACCTAGTTATACAGGATGTAGATATCTAGCTAGCTACCTAGTTATACAGGATGTAGCCATCTAGCTAGCTACCTAGTTATACAGGATGTGGCCATCTAGCTGGCTACCTAGTTATACAGGATGTAGATATCTAGCTAGCTACCTAGTTATACAGGATGTAGCCATCTAGCTAGCTACCTAGTTATACAGGATGTAGATATCTAGCTAGCTACCTAGTTATACAGGATGTAGCCATCTAGCTAGCTACCTAGTTATACAGGATGTGGCCATCTAGCTAGCTACCTAGTTATACAGGATGTGGCCATCTAGCTAGCTACCTAGTTATACAGGATGTAGATATCTAGCTAGCTACCTAGTTATACAGGATGTAGACATCTAGCTAGCTACCTAGTTATACAGGATGTAGCCATCTAGCTAGCTACCTAGTTATACAGGATGTGGCCATCTAGCTAGCTACCTAGTTATACAGGATGTAGCCATCTAGCTAGCTACCTAGTTATACAGGATGTAGCCATCTAGCTAGCTACCTAGTTATACAGGATGTAGATATCTAGCTAGCTACCTAGTTATACAGGATGTGGCCATCTAGCTACCTACCTAGCAATACAGGATGTAGATATCGAGCTAGCTACCTAGTTATACAGGATGTAGATATCTAGCTAGCTACCTAGTTATACAGGATGTAGCCATCTAGCTATCTACCTAGTTATACAGGATGTAGATATCTAGCTAGCTACCTAGTTATACAGGATGTGGCCATCTAGCTAGCTACCTAGTTATACAGGATGTAGATATCTAGCTAGCTACCTAGTTATACAGGATGTGGCCATCTAGCTAGCTACCTAGTTATACAGGATGTGGCCATCTAGCTAGCTACCTAGTTATACAGGATGTGGCCATCTAGCTAGCTACCTAGTTATACAGGATGTAGCCATCTAGCTAGCTACCTAGTTATACAGGATGTAGATATCTAGCTAGCTACCTAGTTATACAGGATGTGGCCATCTAGCTAGCTACCTAGTTATACAGGATGTAGCCATCTAGCTAGCTACCTAGTTATACAGGATGTGGCCATCTAGCTAACTACCTAGTTATACAGGATGTAGATATCGTGCTAGCTACCTAGTTATACAGGATGTGGCCAGCTAGCTAGCTACCTAGTTATACAGGATGTGGCCACCTAGCTAGCTACCTAGTTATACAGGATGTAGCCATCTAGCTAGCTACCTAGTTATACTGGATCTAGATATCTAGCTAGCTACCTAGTTATACAGGATGTGGCCATCTAGCTAGCTACCTAGTGATACAGGATGTGGCCATCTAGCTAGCTACCTAGTTATACAGGATGTAGATATCTAGCTAGCTACCTAGTTATACAGGATGTAGCCATCTAGCTAGCTACCTAGTTATACAGGATGTAGATATCTAGCTAGCTACCTAGTTATACATGATGTAGCCATCTAGCTAGATACCTACTTATACAGGATATAGATATCTAGCTAGCTACCTAGTTATACAGGATGTAGATATCTAGCTAGCTACCTAGTTATACAGGATGTGGCCATCTAGCTAGCTACCTAGTTATACAGGATGTAGCCATCTAGCTAGCTACCTAGTTATACAGGATGTAGACATCTAGCTAGCTACCTAGTTATACAGGATGTAGCCACCTAGCTAGCTACCCAGTTATACAGGATGTAGATATCTAGCTAGCTACCTAGTTATACAGGATGTGGCCATCTAGCTAGCTACCTAGTTATACAGGATGTAGCCATCTAGCTAGCTACCTAGTTATACAGGATGTGGCCATCTAGCTTGCTACCTAGTTATACAGGATGTGGCCACCTAGCTAGCTACCTAGTTATTCAGGATGTGGCCATCTAGCTTGCTACCTAGTTATACAGGATGTAGCCATCTAGCTAGCTACCTAGTTATACAGGATGTAGATATCTAGCTAGCTACCTAGTTATACAGGATGTGGCCATCTAGCTAGCTACCTAGTTATACAGGATGTAGATATCTAGCTGGCTACCTAGTTATACAGGATGTGGCCATCTAGCTAGCTACCTAGTTATACAGGATGTAGATATCTAGCTAGCTACCTAGTTATACAGGATGTAGATATCTAGCTAGCTACCTAGTTATACAGGATGTAGCCATCTAGCTAGCTACCTAGTTATACAGGATGTAGCCACCTAGCTAGCTGCCTAGTTATACAGGATGTGGCCACCTAGCTAGCTACCTAGTTATACAGGATGTGGCCATCTAGCTAGCTACCTAGTTATACAGGATGTGGCCACCTAGCTAGCTACCTAGTTATTCAGGATGTGGCCATCTAGCTTGCTACCTAGTTATACAGGATGTAGCCATCTAGCTAGCTACCTAGTTATACAGGATGTAGATATCTAGCTAGCTACCTAGTTATACAGGATGTAGATATCTAGCTAGCTACCTAGTTATACAGGATGTAGCCATCTAGCTAGCTACCTAGTTATACAGGATGTGGCCATCTAGCTAGCTACCTAGTTATACAGGATGTAGATATCTAGCTAGCTACCTAGTTATACAGGATGTAGCCATCTAGCTAGCTACCTAGTTATACAGGATATAGATATCTAGCTAGCTACCTAGTTATACAGGATAGAACCACCTAGCTAGCTACCTAGTTATACAGGATGTAGCCACCTAGCTAGCTACCTAGTTATACAGGATGTGGCCATCTAGCTAGCTACCTAGTTATACAGGATGTAGATATCTAGCTAGCTACCTAGTTATACAGGATAGAACCACCTAGCTAGCTACCTAGTTATACAGGATGTAGCCACCTAGCTAGCTACCTAGTTATACAGGATGTGGCCATCTAGCTAGCTACCTAGTTATACAGGATGTAGCCATCTAGCTAGCTACCTAGTTATACAGGATGTAGATATCTAGCTAGCTACCTAGTTATACAGGATGTAGCCATCCAGCTAGCTACCTAGTTATACAGGATGTGGCCATCTAGCTAGCTACCTAGTTATACAGGATGTAGATATCTAGCTAGCTACCTAGTTATACAGGATATAGATATCTAGCTAGCTACCTAGTTATACAGGATGTAGCCACCTAGCTAGCTACCTAGTTATACAGGATGTGGCCATCTAGCTAGCTACCTAGTTATACAGGATGTAGCCACCTAGCTAGCTACCTAGTTATACAGGATGTAGCCATCTAGCTAGCTACATAGTTATACAGGATGTAGATATCTAGCTAGCTACCTAGTTATACAGGATCTAGATATCTAGCTAGCTACCTAGTTATACAGGATGTAGCCATCTAGCTAGCTACCTAGTTATACAGGATGTAGCCATCTAGCTAGCTACCTAGTTATACAGGATGTAGATATCTAGCTAGCTACCTAGTTATACAGGATGTAGATATCTAGCTAGCTACCTAGTTATACAGGATGTAGCCACCTAGCTAGCTACCTAGTTATACAGGATGTAGATATCTAGCTAGCTACCTAGTTATACAGGATGTAGCCATCCAGCTAGCTACCTAGTTATACAGGATGTAGCCATCCAGCTAGCTACCTAGTTCTACAGGATGTAGATATCTAGCTAGCTACCTAGTTATACAGGATGTAGATATCTAGCTAGCTACCTAGTTATACAGGATGTAGCCATCTAGCTAGCTACCTAGTTATACAGGATGTAGCCATCCAGCTAGCTACCTAGTTATACAGGATGTAGATATCTAGCTAGCTACCTAGTTATTCAGGATGTGGCCACCTAGCTAGCTACCTAGTTATACAGGATGTAGCCATCCAGCTAGCTACCTAGTTATACAGGATGTAGATATCTAGCTAGCTACCTAGTTATACAGGATGTAGATATCTAGCTAGCTACCTAGTTATACAGGATGTAGCCATCTAGCTAGCTACCTAGTTATACAGGATGTAGCCATCCAGCTAGCTACCTAGTTATACAGGATGTAGATATCTAGCTAGCTACCTAGTTATTCAGGATGTGGCCATCTAGCTAGCTACCTAGTTATACAGGATGTAGCCATCTAGCTAGCTACCTAGTTATACAGGATGTAGCCATCTAGCTAGCTACCTAGTTCTACAGGATATAGCCATCTAGCTATCTACCTAGTTATACAGGATGCAGATATCTAGCTAGCTACCTAGTTATACAGGATGTGGCCATCTAGCTAGCTACCTAGTTATACAGGATGTGGCCATCTAGCTATCTACCTAGTTATACAGGATGCAGATATCTAGCTAGCTACCTAGTTATACAGGATGTAGATATCTAGCTAGCTACCTAGTTATTCAGGATGTGGCCATCTAGCTAGCTACCTAGTTATACAGGATGTAGCCATCTAGCTATCTACCTAGTTATACAGGATGCAGATATCTAGCTAGCTACCTAGTTATACAGGATGTAGATATCTAGCTAGCTACCTAATTATTCAGGATGTGGCCATCTAGCTGGCTACCTAATACAGGATGTAGCCATCTAGCTAGCTACCTAGTTATACAGGATGTAGCCATCTAGCTAGCTACCTAGTTATACAGGATGCAGATATCTAGCTAGCTACCTAGTTATACAGGATGTAGATATCTAGCTAGCTACCTAGTTATTCAGGATGTGGCCATCTAGCTAGCTACCTAGTTATACAGGATGTAGCCATCTAGCTAGCTACCTAGTTATACAGGATGTAGCCATCTAGCTAGCTACCTAGTTATACAGGATGCAGATATCTAGCTAGCTACCTAGTTATACAGGATGCAGATATCTAGCTAGCTACCTAGTTATTCAGGATGTGGCCATCTAGCTAGCTACCTAGTTATACAGGATGTAGCCATCTAGCTAGCTACCTAGTTATACAGGATGTAGCCATCTAGCTAGCTACCTAGTTATACAGGATGCAGATATCTAGCTAGCTACCTAGTTATACAGGATGTAGATATCCAGCCAGCTACCTAGTTATACAGGATGTAGATATCTAGCTAGCTACCTAGTTATTCAGGATGTGGCCATCTAGCTAGCTACCTAGTTATACAGGATGTAGCCATCTAGCTAGCTACCTAGTTATACAGGATGTAGCCATCTAGCTAGCTACCTAGTTATACAGGATGCAGATATCTAGCTAGCTACCTAGTTATACAGGATGTGGCCATCTAGCTAGCTACCTAGTTATACAGGATGTAGATATCTAGCTAGCTACCTAGTTATACAGGATGTAGCCACCTAGGTAGCTACCTAGTTATACAGGATGTGGCCATCTAGCTAGCTACCTAGTTATACAGGATGTAGATATCTAGCTAGCTACCTAGTTATACAGGATGTGGCCATCTAGCTAGCTACCTAGTTATACAGGATGTAGCCATCTAGCTAGCTACCTAGTTATACAGGATGTAGATATCTAGCTAGCTACCTAGTTATACAGGATGTAGATATCTAGCTAGCTACCTAGTTATACAGGATGTAGATATCTAGCTAGCTACCTAGTTATACAGGATGTAGATATCTAGCTAGCCACCTAGTTATACAGGATGTGGCCATCTAGCTAGCTACCTAGTTATACAGGATGTAGCCATCTAGCTAGCTACCTAGTTATACAGGATGTAGATATCTAGCTAGCTACCTAGTTATACAGGATGTAGCCATCTAGCTAGCTACCTAGTTATACAGGATGTGGCCATCTAGCTAGCCACCTAGTTATACAGGATGTAGCCATCTAGCTAGCTACCTAGTTATACAGGATGTAGCCATCTAGCTAGCTACCTAGTTATACAGGATGTAGCCATCTAGCTAGCTACCTAGTTATACAGGATGTAGCCATCTAGCTAGCTACCTAGTTATACAGGATGTAGATATCTAGCTAGCTACCTAGTTATACAGGATGTAGCCATCTAGCTAGCTACCTAGTTATACAGGATGTGGCCATCTAGCTAGCTACCTAGTTATACAGGATGTAGCCATCTAGCTAGCTACCTAGTTATACAGGATGTGGCCATCTAGCTAGCTACCTAGTTATACAGGATGTAGCCATCTAGCTAGCTACCTAGTTATACAGGATGTAGCCATCTAGCTAGCTACCTAGTTATACAGGATGTAGCCATCTAGCTAGCTACCTAGTTATACAGGATGTGGCCATCTAGCTAGCTACCTAGTTATACAGGATGTAGCCATCTAGCTAGCTACCTAGTTATACAGGATGTAGATATCTAGCTAGCTACCTAGTTATAGAGGATGTAGCCATCTAGCTAGCTACCTAGTTATACAGGATGTGGCCATCTAGCTAGCTACCTAGTTATACAGGATGTGGCCATCTAGCTAGCCACCTAGTTATACAGGATGTAGCCATCTAGCTAGCTACCTAGTTATACAGGATGTAGATATCTAGCTAGCTACCTAGTTATACAGGATGTAGCCATCTAGCTAGCTACCTAGTTATACAGGATGTGGCCATCTAGCTGGCTACCTAGTTATACAGGATGTAGATATCTAGCTAGCTACCTAGTTATACAGGATGTAGCCATCTAGCTAGCTACCTAGTTATACAGGATGTAGATATCTAGCTAGCTACCAAGTTATACAGGATGTAGCCATCTAGCTAGCTACCTAGTTATACAGGATGTGGCCATCTAGCTAGCTACCTAGTTATACAGGATGTGGCCATCTAGCTAGCTACCTAGTTATACAGGATGTAGATATCTAGCTAGCTACCTAGTTATACAGGATGTAGACATCTAGCTAGCTACCTAGTTATACAGGATGTAGCCATCTAGCTAGCTACCTAGTTATACAGGATGTGGCCATCTAGCTGGCTACCTAGTTATACAGGATGTGGCCATCTAGCTAGCTACCTAGTTATACAGGATGTAGCCATCTAGCTAGCTACCTAGTTATACAGGATGTGGCCATCTAGCTAGCTACCTAGTTATACAGGATGTAGATATCTAGATAGCTACCTAGTTATACAGGATGTAGCCATCTAGCTAGCCACCTAGTTATACAGGATGTAGATATCTAGCTAGCCACCTAGTTATACAGGATGTGGCCATCTAGCTAGCCACCTAGTTATACAGGATGTAGCCATCTAGCTAGCTACCTAGTTATACAGGATGTAGATATCTAGCTAGCCACCTAGTTATACAGGATGTGGCCATCTAGCTAGCTACCTAGTTATACAGGATGTGGCCATCTAGCTGGCTACCTAGTTATACAGGATGTAGATATCTAGCTGGCTACCTAGTTATACAGGATGTAGATATCTAGCTAGCCACCTAGTTATACAGGATGTAGATATCTAGCTAGCCACCTAGTTATACAGGATGTGGCCATCTAGCTAGCTACCTAGTTATACAGGATGTAGATATCTAGCTAGCTACCTAGTTATACAGGATGTAGATATCTAGCTAGCTACCTAGTTATACAGGATGTAGCCATCTAGCTAGCTACCTAGTTATACAGGATGTAGATATCTAGCTAGCTACCTAGTTATACAGGATGTAGCCATCTAGCTAGCTACCTAGTTATACAGGATGTAGATATCTAGCTAGCCACCTAGTTATACAGGATGTGGCCATCTAGCTAGCTACCTAGTTATACAGGATGTAGATATCTAGCTAGCTACCTAGTTATACAGGATGTGGCCATCTAGCTAGCTACCTAGTTATACAGGATGTAGCCATCTAGCTAGCTACCTAGTTATACAGGATGTAGATATCTAGCTAGCTACCTAGTTATACAGGATGTAGCCATCTAGCTAGCTACCTAGTTATACAGGATGTGGCCATCTAGCTAGCTACCTAGTTATACAGGATGTAGCCATCTAGCTAGCCACCTAGTTATACAGGATGTAGCCATCTAGCTAGCTACCTAGTTATACAGGATGTAGCCATCTAGCTAGCTACCTAGTTATACAGGATGTAGATATCTAGCTAGCTACCTAGTTATACAGGATGTAGCCATCTAGCTAGCTACCTAGTTATACAGGATGTGGCCATCTAGCTAGCTACCTAGTTATACAGGATGTGGCCATCTAGCTAGCCACCTAGTTATACAGGATGTAGCCATCTAGCTAGCTACCTAGTTATACAGGATGTAGATATCTAGCTAGCTACCTAGTTATACAGGATGTAGCCATCTAGCTAGCTACCTAGTTATACAGGATGTGGCCATCTAGCTGGCTACCTAGTTATACAGGATGTAGATATCTAGCTAGCTACCTAGTTATACAGGATGTAGCCATCTAGCTAGCTACCTAGTTATACAGGATGTAGCCATCTAGCTAGCTACCTAGTTATACAGGATGTAGATATCTAGCTAGCTACCTAGTTATACAGGATGTAGACATCTAGCTAGCTACCTAGTTATACAGGATGTAGCCATCTAGCTAGCTACCTAGTTATACAGGATGTGGCCATCTAGCTAGCTACCTAGTTATACAGGATGTAGCCATCTAGCTAGCTACCTAGTTATACAGGATGTAGATATCTAGCTAGCTACCTAGTTATACAGGATGTGGCCATCTAGCTACCTACCTAGTAATACAGGATGTAGATATCGAGCTAGCTACCTAGTTATACAGGATGTAGCCATCTAGCTATCTACCTAGTTATACAGGATGTAGATATCTAGCTAGCTACCTAGTTATACAGGATGTGGCCATCTAGCTAGCTACCTAGTTATACAGGATGTAGATATCTAGCTAGCTACCTAGTTATACAGGATGTGGCCATCTAGCTAGCTACCTAGTTATACAGGATGTGGCCATCTAGCTAGCTACCTAGTTATACAGGATGTGGCCATCTAGCTAGCTACCTAGTTATACAGGATGTAGCCATCTAGCTAGCTACCTAGTTATACAGGATGTAGATATCTAGCTAGCTACCTAGTTATACAGGATGTGGCCATCTAGCTAGCTACCTAGTTATACAGGATGTAGCCATCTAGCTAGCTACCTAGTTATACAGGATGTGGCCATCTAGCTAACTACCTAGTTATACAGGATGTAGATATCGTGCTAGCTACCTAGTTATACAGGATGTGGCCAGCCAGCTAGCTACCTAGTTATACAGGATGTGGCCACCTAGCTAGCTACCTAGTTATACAGGATGTAGCCATCTAGCTAGCTACCTAGTTATACTGGATCTAGATATCTAGCTAGCTACCTAGTTATACAGGATGTGGCCATCTAGCTAGCTACCTAGTGATACAGGATGTGGCCATCTAGCTAGCTACCTAGTTATACAGGATGTAGATATCTAGCTAGCTACCTAGTTATACAGGATGTAGCCATCTAGCTAGCTACCTAGTTATACAGGATGTAGATATCTAGCTAGCTACCTAGTTATACATGATGTAGCCATCTAGCTAGATACCTACTTATACAGGATATAGATATCTAGCTAGCTACCTAGTTATACAGGATGTAGATATCTAGCTAGCTACCTAGTTATACAGGATGTGGCCATCTAGCTAGCTACCTAGTTATACAGGATGTAGCCATCTAGCTAGCTACCTAGTTATACAGGATGTAGACATCTAGCTAGCTACCTAGTTATACAGGATGTAGCCACCTAGCTAGCTACCCAGTTATACAGGATGTAGATATCTAGCTAGCTACCTAGTTATACAGGATGTGGCCATCTAGCTAGCTACCTAGTTATACAGGATGTAGCCATCTAGCTAGCTACCTAGTTATACAGGATGTGGCCATCTAGCTTGCTACCTAGTTATACAGGATGTGGCCACCTAGCTAGCTACCTAGTTATTCAGGATGTGGCCATCTAGCTTGCTACCTAGTTATACAGGATGTAGCCATCTAGCTAGCTACCTAGTTATACAGGATGTAGATATCTAGCTAGCTACCTAGTTATACAGGATGTGGCCATCTAGCTAGCTACCTAGTTATACAGGATGTAGATATCTAGCTGGCTACCTAGTTATACAGGATGTGGCCATCTAGCTAGCTACCTAGTTATACAGGATGTAGATATCTAGCTAGCTACCTAGTTATACAGGATGTAGATATCTAGCTAGCTACCTAGTTATACAGGATGTAGCCATCTAGCTAGCTACCTAGTTATACAGGATGTAGCCACCTAGCTAGCTGCCTAGTTATACAGGATGTGGCCACCTAGCTAGCTACCTAGTTATACAGGATGTGGCCATCTAGCTAGCTACCTAGTTATACAGGATGTGGCCACCTAGCTAGCTACCTAGTTATTCAGGATGTGGCCATCTAGCTTGCTACCTAGTTATACAGGATGTAGCCATCTAGCTAGCTACCTAGTTATACAGGATGTGGCCATCTAGCTAGCTACCTAGTTATACAGGATGTAGCCATCTAGCTAGCTACCTAGTTATACAGGATGTGGCCATCTAGCTTGCTACCTAGTTATACAGGATGTGGCCACCTAGCTAGCTACCTAGTTATTCAGGATGTGGCCATCTAGCTTGCTACCTAGTTATACAGGATGTAGCCATCTAGCTAGCTACCTAGTTATACAGGATGTGGCCATCTAGCTAGCTACCTAGTTATACAGGATGTAGATATCTAGCTAGCTACCTAGTTATACAGGATGTAGATATCTAGCTAGCTACCTAGTTATACAGGATGTAGCCATCTAGCTAGCTACCTAGTTATACAGGATGTGGCCATCTAGCTAGCTACCTAGTTATACAGGATGTAGATATCTAGCTAGCTACCTAGTTATACAGGATGTAGCCATCTAGCTAGCTACCTAGTTATACAGGATATAGATATCTAGCTAGCTACCTAGTTATACAGGATAGAACCACCTAGCTAGCTACCTAGTTATACAGGATGTAGCCACCTAGCTAGCTACCTAGTTATACAGGATGTGGCCATCTAGCTAGCTACCTAGTTATACAGGATGTAGATATCTAGCTAGCTACCTAGTTATACAGGATAGAACCACCTAGCTAGCTACCTAGTTATACAGGATGTAGCCACCTAGCTAGCTACCTAGTTATACAGGATGTGGCCATCTAGCTAGCTACCTAGTTATACAGGATGTAGCCATCTAGCTAGCTACCTAGTTATACAGGATAGAACCACCTAGCTAGCTACCTAGTTATACAGGATGTAGATATCTAGCTAGCTACCTAGTTATACAGGATGTAGCCATCCAGCTAGCTACCTAGTTATACAGGATGTGGCCATCTAGCTAGCTACCTAGTTATACAGGATGTAGATATCTAGCTAGCTACCTAGTTATACAGGATATAGATATCTAGCTAGCTACCTAGTTATACAGGATGTAGCCACCTAGCTAGCTACCTAGTTATACAGGATGTGGCCATCCAGCTAGCTACCTAGTTATACAGGATGTAGCCACCTAGCTAGCTACCTAGTTATACAGGATGTAGCCATCTAGCTAGCTACATAGTTATACAGGATGTAGATATCTAGCTAGCTACCTAGTTATACAGGATCTAGATATCTAGCTAGCTACCTAGTTATACAGGATGTAGCCATCTAGCTAGCTACCTAGTTATACAGGATGTAGCCATCTAGCTAGCTACCTAGTTATACAGGATGTAGATATCTAGCTAGCTACCTAGTTATACAGGATGTAGATATCTAGCTAGCTACCTAGTTATACAGGATGTAGCCACCTAGCTAGCTACCTAGTTATACAGGATGTAGATATCTAGCTAGCTACCTAGTTATACAGGATGTAGCCATCCAGCTAGCTACCTAGTTATACAGGATGTAGCCACCTAGCTAGCTACCTAGTTATACAGGATGTAGATATCTAGCTAGCTACCTAGTTATACAGGATGTAGCCATCTAGCTAGCTACCTAGTTATACAGGATGTAGCCATCTAGCTAGCTACCTAGTTATACAGGATGTAGCCATCCAGCTAGCTACCTAGTTATACAGGATGTAGATATCTAGCTAGCTACCTAGTTATTCAGGATGTGGCCATCTAGCTAGCTACCTAGTTATACAGGATGTAGCCATCTAGCTAGCTACCTAGTTATACAGGATGTAGCCATCTAGCTAGCTACCTAGTTATACAGGATGTAGCCATCTAGCTAGCTACCTAGTTATACAGGATGTAGCCATCTAGCTAGCTACCTAGTTCTACAGGATGTAGCCATCTAGCTATCTACCTAGTTATACAGGATGCAGATATCTAGCTAGCTACCTAGTTATACAGGATGTGGCCATCTAGCTAGCTACCTAGTTATACAGGATGTGGCCATCTAGCTATCTACCTAGTTATACAGGATGCAGATATCTAGCTAGCTACCTAGTTATACAGGATGTAGATATCTAGCTAGCTACCTAGTTATTCAGGATGTGGCCATCTAGCTAGCTACCTAGTTATACAGGATGTAGCCATCTAGCTATCTACCTAGTTATACAGGATGCAGATATCTAGCTAGCTACCTAGTTATACAGGATGTAGATATCTAGCTAGCTACCTAATTATTCAGGATGTGGCCATCTAGCTGGCTACCTAATACAGGATGTAGCCATCTAGCTAGCTACCTAGTTATACAGGATGTAGCCATCTAGCTAGCTACCTAGTTATACAGGATGCAGATATCTAGCTAGCTACCTAGTTATACAGGATGTAGATATCTAGCTAGCTACCTAGTTATTCAGGATGTGGCCATCTAGCTAGCTACCTAGTTATACAGGATGTAGCCATCTAACTAGCTACCTAGTTATACAGGATGTAGCCATCTAGCTAGCTACCTAGTTATACAGGATGCAGATATCTAGCTAGCTACCTAGTTATACAGGATGCAGATATCTAGCTAGCTACCTAGTTATTCAGGATGTGGCCATCTAGCTAGCTACCTAGTTATACAGGATGTAGCCATCTAGCTAGCTACCTAGTTATACAGGATGTAGCCATCTAGCTAGCTACCTAGTTATACAGGATGCAGATATCTAGCTAGCTACCTAGTTATACAGGATGTAGATATCCAGCTAGCTACCTAGTTATACAGGATGTAGATATCTAGCTAGCTACCTAGTTATTCAGGATGTGGCCATCTAGCTAGCTACCTAGTTATACAGGATGTAGCCATCTAGCTAGCTACCTAGTTATACAGGATGTAGCCATCTAGCTAGCTACCTAGTTATACAGGATGCAGATATCTAGCTAGCTACCTAGTTATACAGGATGTGGCCATCTAGCTAGCTACCTAGTTATACAGGATGTAGCCATCTAGCTAGCTACCTAGTTATACAGGATGCAGATATCTAGCTAGCTACCTAGTTATACAGGATGTAGCCATCTAGCTAGCTACCTAGTTATACAGGATGTAGCCATCCAGCTAGCTACCTAGTTATACAGGATGTAGATATCTAGCTAGCTACCTAGTTATTCAGGATGTGGCCATCTAGCTAGTTACCTAGTTATACAGGATGTAGCCATCTAGCTAGCTACCTAGTTATACAGGATGTAGCCATCTAGCTATCTACCTAGTTATACAGGATGCAGATATCTAGCTAGCTACCTAGTTATACAGGATGTGGCCATCTAGCTAGCTACCTAGTTATACAGGATGCAGATATCTAGCTAGCTACCTAGTTATACAGGATGCAGATATCTAGCTAGCAACCTAGTTATACAGGATGTAGATATCTAGCTAGCTACCTAGTTATTCAGGATGTGGCCATATAGCTAGCTACCTAGTTATACAGGATGTAGCCATCTAGCTATCTACCTAGTTATACAGGATGCAGATATCTAGCTAGCTACCTAGTTATACAGGATGTAGATATCTAGCTAGCTACCTAGTTATTCAGGATGTGGCCATCTAGCTAGCTACCTAATTATTCAGGATGTGGCCATCTAGCTGGCTACCTAGTTATACAGGATGTAGCCATCTAGCTAGCTACCTAGTTATACAGGATGTAGCCATCTAGCTAGCTACCTAGTTATACAGGATGTGGCCATCTAGCTAGCTACCTAGTTATACAGGATGTAGCCATCCAGCTAGCTACCTAGTTATACAGGATGTAGCCATCTAGCTATCTACCTAGTTATACAGGATGCAGATATCTAGCTAGCTACCTAGTTATACAGGATGTAGATATCTAGCTAGCTACCTAGTTATTCAGGATGTGGCCATCTAGCTGGCTACCTAGTTATACAGGATGTAGCCATCTAGCTAGCTACCTAGTTATACAGGATGCAGATATCTAGCTAGCTACCTAGTTATACAGGATGTGGCCATCTAGCTAGCTACCTAGTTATACAGGATGTGGCCACCTAGCTAGCTACCTAGTTATACAGGATGTAGCCATCTAGCTAGCTACCTAGTTATACAGGATTTAGATATCTAGCTAGCTACCTAGTTATACAGGATGTAGATATCTAGCTAGCTACCTAGTTATACAGGATGTGGCCATCTAGCTGGCTACCTAGTTATACAGGATGTAGATATCTAGCTAGCTACCTAGTTATACAGGATGTAGCCATCTAGCTAGCTACCTAGTTATACAGGATGTAGATATCTAGCTAGCTACCTAGTTATACAGGATGTAGCCATCTAGCTAGCTACCTAGTTATACAGGATGTAGATATCTAGCTAGCCACCTAGTTATACAGGATGTGGCCATCTAGCTAGCCACCTAGTTATACAGGATGTAGCCATCTAGCTAGCTACCTAGTTATACAGGATGTAGATATCTAGCTAGCTACCTAGTTATACAGGATGTAGCCATCTAGCTATCTACCTAGTTATACAGGATGCAGATATCTAGCTAGCTACCTAGTTATACAGGATGTAGATATCTAGCTAGCTACCTAGTTATTCAGGATGTGGCCATCTAGCTGGCTACCTAGTTATACAGGATGTAGCCATCTAGCTAGCTACCTAGTTATACAGGATGCAGATATCTAGCTAGCTACCTAGTTATACAGGATGTGGCCATCTAGCTAGCTACCTAGTTATACAGGATGTGGCCACCTAGCTAGCTACCTAGTTATACAGGATGTAGCCATCTAGCTAGCTACCTAGTTATACAGGATTTAGATATCTAGCTAGCTACCTAGTTATACAGGATGTAGATATCTAGCTAGCTACCCAGTTATACAGGATGTGGCCATCTAGCTGGCTACCTAGTTATACAGGATGTAGATATCTAGCTAGCTACCTAGTTATACAGGATGTAGCCATCTAGCTAGCTACCTAGTTATACAGGATGTAGATATCTAGCTAGCTACCTAGTTATACAGGATGTAGCCATCTAGCTAGCTACCTAGTTATACAGGATGTAGATATCTAGCTAGCCACCTAGTTATACAGGATGTGGCCATCTAGCTAGCCACCTAGTTATACAGGATGTAGCCATCTAGCTAGCTACCTAGTTATACAGGATGTAGATATCTAGCTAGCTACCTAGTTATACAGGATGTAGCCATCTAGCTAGCTACCTAGTTATACAGGATGTAGATATCTAGCTAGCTACCTAGTTATACAGGATGTAGATATCTAGCTAGCTACCTAGTTATACAGGATGTGGCCATCTAGCTACCCACCTAGTAATACAGGATGTAGATATCGAGCTAGCTACCTAGTTATACAGGATTAGCCATCTAGCTAGCTACCTAGTTATACAGGATGTAGCCATCTAGCTAGCTACCTAGTTATACAGGATGTAGATATCTAGCTAGCTACCTAGTTATACAGGATGTAGCCATCTAGCTATCTACCTAGTTATACAGGATGCAGATATCTAGCTAGCTACCTAGTTATACAGGATGTAGATATCTAGCTAGCTACCTAGTTATTCAGGATGTGGCCATCTAGCTGGCTACCTAGTTATACAGGATGTAGCCATCTAGCTAGCTACCTAGTTATACAGGATGCAGATATCTAGCTAGCTACCTAGTTATACAGGATGTGGCCATCTAGCTAGCTACCTAGTTATACAGGATGTGGCCACCTAGCTAGCTACCTAGTTATACAGGATGTAGCCATCTAGCTAGCTACCTAGTTATACAGGATTTAGATATCTAGCTAGCTACCTAGTTATACAGGATGTAGATATCTAGCTAGCTACCCAGTTATACAGGATGTGGCCATCTAGCTGGCTACCTAGTTATACAGGATGTAGATATCTAGCTAGCTACCTAGTTATACAGGATGTAGCCATCTAGCTAGCTACCTAGTTATACAGGATGTAGATATCTAGCTAGCTACCTAGTTATACAGGATGTAGCCATCTAGCTAGCTACCTAGTTATACAGGATGTAGATATCTAGCTAGCCACCTAGTTATACAGGATGTGGCCATCTAGCTAGCCACCTAGTTATACAGGATGTAGCCATCTAGCTAGCTACCTAGTTATACAGGATGTAGATATCTAGCTAGCTACCTAGTTATACAGGATGTAGCCATCTAGCTAGCTACCTAGTTATACAGGATGTAGATATCTAGCTAGCTACCTAGTTATACAGGATGTAGATATCTAGCTAGCTACCTAGTTATACAGGATGTGGCCATCTAGCTACCCACCTAGTAATACAGGATGTAGATATCGAGCTAGCTACCTAGTTATACAGGATTAGCCATCTAGCTAGCTACCTAGTTATACAGGATGTAGCCATCTAGCTAGCTACCTAGTTATACAGGATGTAGCCATCTAGCTAGCTACCTAGTTATACAGGATGTAGCCATCTAGCTATCTACCTAGCTATCTACCTACCTGCATCCTGTATAACTAGGTAGATAGCTAGATGGCTACATCCTGTATAACTAGGTAGCTAGCTAGATATCTACATCCTGTATAACTAGGTAGCTAGCTAGATGGCTACATCCTGTATAACTAGGTGGATATCTAGCTAGCTACCTAGTTATACAGGATGTAGCCATCTAGCTAGCTACCTAGTTATACAGGATGTAGATATCTAGCTAGCTACCTAGTTATACAGGATGTAGCCATCTAGCTAGCTACCTAGTTATACAGGATGTGGCCATCTAGCTAGCTACCTAGTTATACAGGATGTGGCCATCTAGCTAGCTACCTAGTTATACAGGATGTAGATATCGAGCTAGCTACCTAGTTATACAGGATGTAGCCATCTAGCTAGCTACCTAGTTATACAGGATGTAGATATCTAGCTAGCTACCTAGTTATACAGGATGTGGCCATCTAGCTACCCACCTAGTAATACAGGATGTAGATATCGAGCTAGCTACCTAGTTATACAGGATTAGCCATCTAGCTAGCTACCTAGTTATACAGGATGTAGCCATCTAGCTGGCTACCTAGTTATACAGGATGTAGCCATCTAGCTAGCTACCTAGTTATACAGGATGTAGCCATCTAGCTATCTACCTAGTTATACAGGATGTAGATATCTAGCTAGCTACCTAGTTATACAGGATGTGGCCATCTAGCTAGCTACCTAGTTATAGAGGATGTAGCCATCTAGCTAGCTACCTAGTTATACAGGATGTAGATATCTAGCTAGCTACCTAGTTATACAGGATGTGGCCATCTAGCTAGCTACCTAGTTATACAGGATGTGGCCATCTAGCTAGCTACCTAGTTATACAGGATGTGGCCATCTAGCTAGCTACCTAGTTATACAGGATGTAGCCATCTAGCTAGCTACCTAGTTATACAGGATGTAGATATCTAGCTAGCTACCTAGTTATACAGGATGTGGCCATCTAGCTAGCTACCTAGTTATACAGGATGTAGATATCTAGCTAGCTACCTAGTTATACAGGATGTGGCCATCTAGCTAGCTACCTAGTTATACAGGATGTAGCCATCTAGCTAGCTACCTAGTTATACAGGATATAGATATCTAGCTAGCTACCTAGTTATACAGGATATGGCCATCTAGCTAACTACCTAGTTATACAGGATGTAGCCATCTAGCTAGCTACCTAGTTATACAGGATGTAGCCATCTAGCTAGCTACCTAGTTATACAGGATATAGATATCTAGCTAGCTACCTAGTTATACAGGATGTAGATATCTAGCTAGCTACCTAGTTATACAGGATGTGGCCATCTAGCTAGCTACCTAGTTATACAGGATGTAGCCATCTAGCTAGCTACCTAGTTATACAGGATGTAGATATCTAGCTAGCTACCTAGTTATACAGGATGTAGCCATCTAGCTAGCTACCTAGTTATACAGGATGTGGCCATCTAGCTAGCTACCTAGTTATACAGGATGTAGATATCTAGCT
This sequence comes from Raja brachyura, assembly GCA_963514005.1. The sequence goes on from OY740820.1 coordinate 87,852, forward strand.
AGCTACCTAGTTATACAGGATGTAGATATCTAGCTAGCTACCTAGTTATTCAGGATGTGGCCATCTAGCTAGCTACCTAGTTATACAGGATGTAGCCATCTAGCTAGCTACCTAGTTATACAGGATGTAGATATCTAGCTAGCTACCTAGTTATACAGGATGTAGATATCTAGCTAGCTACCTAGTTATACAGGATGTAGATATCTAGCTAGCTACCTAGTTATACAGGATGTAGCCACCTAGCTAGCTACCTAGTTATACAGGATGTAGCCACCTAGCTAGCTACCTAGTTATACAGGATGTAGCCATCTAGCTAGCTACCTAGTTATACAGGATGTAGCCATCTAGCTAGCTACCTAGTTATACAGGATGTAGATATCTAGCTAGCTACCTAGTTATACAGGATGTAGATATCTAGCTAGCTACCTAGTTATACAGGATGTAGATATCTAGCTAGCTACCTAGTTATACAGGATGTGGCCATCTAGCTAGCTACCTAGTTATACAGGATGTAGATATCTAGCTAGCTACCTAGTTATACAGGATGTAGATATCTAGCTAGCTACCTAGTTATACAGGATGTAGCCATCTAGCTAGCTAACTAGTTATACAGGATGTGGCCATCTAGCTAGCTACCTAGTTATACAGGATGTAGATATCTAGCTAGCTACCTAGTTATACAGGATGTAGATATCTAGCTAGCTACCTAGTTATTCAGGATGTGGCCATCTAGCTAGCTACCTAGTTATACAGGATGTGGCCATCTAGCTAGCTACCTAGTTATACAGGATGTAGCCATCTAGCTAGCTACCTAGTTATACAGGATGTGGCCATCTAGCTAGCTACCTAGTTATACAGGATGTAGATATCTAGCTAGCTACCTAGTTATACAGGATGTAGCCATCTAGCTAGCTACCTAGTTATACAGGATGTAGCCATCTAGCTAGCTACCTAGTTATACAGGATGTGGCCATCTAGCTAGCTACCTAGTTATACAGGATGTGGCCACCTAGCTAGCTACCTAGTTATACAGGATGTAGATATCTAGCTAGCTACCTAGTTATACAGGATGTAGCCACCTAGCTAGCTACCTAGTTATACAGGATGTAGCCATCTAGCTAGCTACCTAGTTATACAGGATGTAGCCATCTAGCTAGCTACCTAGTTATACAGGATGTGGCCATCTAGCTAGCTACCTAGTTATACAGGATGTGGCCATCTAGCTAGCTACCTAGTTATACAAGATGTAGCCATCTAGCTAGCTACCTAGTTATACAGGATGTAGCCATCTAGCTAGCTACCTAGTTATACAGGATGTGGCCATCTAGCTAGCTACCTAGTTATACAGGATGTAGATATCTAGCTAGCTACCTAGTTATACAGGATGTAGATATCTAGCTAGCTACCTAGTTATCAGGATGTGGCCATCTAGCTAGCTACCTAGTTATACAGGATGTAGCCATCTAGCTAGCTACCTAGTTATACAGGATGTAGCCATCTAGCTAGCTACCTAGTTATACAGGATGTGGCCATCTAGCTAGCTACCTAGTTATACAGGATGTGGCCATCTAGCTAGCTACCTAGTTATACAGGATGTAGATATCTAGCTAGCTACCTAGTTATACAGGATGTAGCCATCTAGCTAGCTACCTAGTTATACAGGATGTAGATATCTAGCTAGCTACCTAGTTATACAGGATGTAGATATCTAGCTAGCTACCTAGTTATACAGGATGTAGCCATCTAGCTAGCTACCTATTTATACAGGATGTGGCCATCTAGCTAGCTACCTAGTTATACAGGATGTAGATATCTAGCTAGCTACCTAGTTATACAGGATGTAGCCATCTAGCTAGCTACCTAGTTATACAGGATGTGGCCATCTAGCTAGCTACCTAGTTATACAGGATGTAGATATCTAGCTAGCTACCTAGTTATACAGGATGTAGATATCTAGCTAGCTACCTAGTTATTCAGGATGTGGCCATCTAGCTAGCTACCTAGTTATACAGGATGTAGCCATCTAGCTATCTACCTAGTTATACAGGATGTGGCCATCTAGCTAGCTACCTAGTTATACAGGATGTAGCCATCTAGCTAGCTACCTAGTTATACAGGATGTAGATATCTAGCTAGCTACCTAGTTATACAGGATGTAGATATCTAGCTAGCTACCTAGTTATACAGGATGTAGATATCTAGCTAGCTACCTAGTTATACAGGATGTAGATATCTAGCTAGCTACCTAGTTATACAGGATGTGGCCATCTAGCTAGCTACCTAGTTATACAGGATGTAGATATCTAGCTAGCTACCTAGTTATACAGGATGTAGATATCTAGCTAGCTACCTAGTTATACAGGATGTAGATATCTAGCTAGCTACCTAGTTATTCAGGATGTGGCCATCTAGCTAGCTACCTAGTTATACAGGATGTAGCCATCTAGCTAGCTACCTAGTTATACAGGATGTAGATATCTAGCTAGCTACCTAGTTATACAGGATGTAGCCACCTAGCTAGCTACCTAGTTATACAGGATGTAGCCATCTAGCTAGCTACCTAGTAATAGAGGATGTAGCCATCTAGCTAGCTACCTAGTTATACAGGATGTGGCCATCTAGCTAGCTACCTAGTTATACAGGATGTGGCCATCTAGCTAGCTACCTAGTTATACAGGATGTGGCCATCTAGCTAGCTACCTAGTTATACAGGATGTAGATATCTAGCTAGCTACCTAGTTATACAGGATGTAGCCATCTAGCTAGCTACCTAGTTATACAGGATGTAGATATCTAGCTAGCTACCTAGTTATACAGGATGTAGATATCTAGCTAGCTACCTAGTTATACAGGATGTAGCCATCTAGCTAGCTACCTATTTATACAGGATGTGGCCATCTAGCTAGCTACCTAGTTATACAGGATGTAGATATCTAGCTAGCTACCTAGTTATACAGGATGTAGCCATCTAGCTAGCTACCTAGTTATACAGGATGTGGCCATCTAGCTAGCTACCTAGTTATACAGGATGTAGATATCTAGCTAGCTACCTAGTTATACAGGATGTAGATATCTAGCTAGCTACCTAGTTATTCAGGATGTGGCCATCTAGCTAGCTACCTAGTTATACAGGATGTAGCCATCTAGCTATCTACCTAGTTATACAGGATGTGGCCATCTAGCTAGCTACCTAGTTATACAGGATGTAGCCATCTAGCTAGCTACCTAGTTATACAGGATGTAGATATCTAGCTAGCTACCTAGTTATACAGGATGTAGATATCTAGCTAGCTACCTAGTTATACAGGATGTAGATATCTAGCTAGCTACCTAGTTATACAGGATGTAGATATCTAGCTAGCTACCTAGTTATACAGGATGTGGCCATCTAGCTAGCTACCTAGTTATACAGGATGTAGATATCTAGCTAGCTACCTAGTTATACAGGATGTAGATATCTAGCTAGCTACCTAGTTATACAGGATGTAGATATCTAGCTAGCTACCTAGTTATTCAGGATGTGGCCATCTAGCTAGCTACCTAGTTATACAGGATGTAGCCATCTAGCTAGCTACCTAGTTATACAGGATGTAGATATCTAGCTAGCTACCTAGTTATACAAGATGTAGCCACCTAGCTAGCTACCTAGTTATACAGGATGTAGCCATCTAGCTAGCTACCTAGTTATAGAGGATGTAGCCATCTAGCTAGCTACCTAGTTATACAGGATGTGGCCATCTAGCTAGCTACCTAGTTATACAGGATGTGGCCATCTAGCTAGCTACCTAGTTATACAGGATGTAGATATCTAGCTAGCTACCTAGTTATACAGGATGTAGATATCTAGCTAGCTACCTAGTTATTCAGGATGTGGCCATCTAGCTAGCTACCTAGTTATACAGGATGTAGATATCTGGCTAGCTACCTAGTTATACAGGATGTAGCCATCTAGCTAGCTACCTAGTTATACAGGATGTAGATATCTAGCTAGCTACCTAGTTATACAGGATGTAGCCATCTAGCTAGTTACCTAGTTATACAGGATGTAGCCATCTAGCTAGCTACCTAGTTATACAGGATGTGGCCATCTAGCTAGCTACCTAGTTATACAGGATGTGGCCATCTAGCTAGCTACCTAGTTATTCAGGATGTGGCCATCTAGCTAGCTACCTAGTTATACAGGATGTAGCCATCTAGCTAGCTACCTAGTTATACAGGATGTAGCCATCTAGCTAGCTACCTAGTTATACAGGATGTAGATATCTAGCTAGCTACCTAGTTATACAGGATGTAGCCATCTAGCTAGATACCTAGTTATACAGGATGTGGCCATCTAGCTAGCTACCTAGTTATACAGGATGTAGCCATCTAGCTAGCTACCTAGTTATACAGGATGTAGCCATCTAGCTGGCTACCTAGTTATACAGGATCTAGATATCTAGCTAGCTACCTAGTTATACAGGATGTAGCCATCTAGCTAGCTACCTAGTTATACAGGATGTAGCCATCTAGCTAGCTACCTAGTTATACAGGATGTGGCCATCTAGCTAGCTACCTAGTTATTCAGGATGTGGCCATCTAGCTAGCTACCTAGTTATACAGGATGTAGATATCTAGCTAGCTACCTAGTTATACAGGATGTGGCCATCTAGCTAGCTACCTAGTTATACAGGATGTAGATATCTAGCTAGCTACCTAGTTATACAGGATGTAGCCATCTAGCTAGCTACCTAGTTATACAGGATGTGGCCATCTAGCTAGCTACCTAGTTATACAGGATGTAGACATCTAGCTAGCTACCTAGTTATACAGGATGTGGCCATCTAGCTAGCTACCTAGTTATACAGGATGTAGCCATCTAGCTGGCTACCTAGTTATACAGGATCTAGATATCTAGCTAGCTACCTAGTTATACAGGATGTGGCCATCTAGCTAGCTACCTAGTTATAGAGGATGTGGCCATCTAGCTAGCTACCTAGTTATTCAGGATGTGGCCATCTAGCTAGCTACCTAGTTATACAGGATGTAGCCATCTAGCTAGCTACCTAGTTTTGCAGGATTTAGACATCTAGCTAGCTACCTAGTTATACAGGATGTGGCCATCTAGCTAGCTACCTAGTTATACAGGATGTAGCCATCTAGCTAGCTACCTAGTTATACAGGATGTGGCCATCTAGCTAACTACCTAGTTATACAGGATGTAGCCATCTAGCTGGCTACCTAGTTATACAGGATCTAGATATCTAGCTAGCTACCTAGTTATACAGGATGTAGCCATCTAGCTGGCTACCTAGTTATACAGGATCTAGATATCTAGCTAGCTACCTAGTTATACAGGATGTAGCCATCTAGCTAGCTACCGAGTTATACAGGATGTAGCCATCTAGCTAGCTACCTAGTTTTGCAGGATGTAGACATCTAGCTAGCTACCTAGTTATACAGGATGTAGCCATCTAGCTAGCTACCTAGTTTTGCAGGATGTAGACATCTAGCTAGCTACCTAGTTATTCAGGATGTGGCCATCTAGCTAGCTACCTAGTTATACAGGATGTAGCCATCTAGCTAGCTACCTAGTTTTGCAGGATGTAGACATCTAGCTAGCTACCTAGTTATACAGGATGTGGCCATCTAGCTAGCTACCTAGTTATACAGGATGTAGCCATCTAGCTAGCTACCTAGTTATACAGGATGTGGCCATCTAGCTAACTACCTAGTTATACAGGATGTAGCCATCTAGCTGGCTACCTAGTTATACAGGATCTAGATATCTAGCTAGCTACCTAGTTATACAGGATGTAGCCATATAGCTGGCTACCTAGTTATACAGGATCTAGATATCTAGCTAGCTACCTAGTTATACAGGATGTAGCCATCTAGCTGGCTACCTAGTTATACAGGATGTAGATATCTAGCTAGCTACCTAGTTATACAGGATGTAGCCATCTAGCTAGCTACCTAGTTATACAGGATGTAGCCATCTAGCTAGCTACCTAGTTATGCAGGATGTAGCCATCTAGCTAGCTACCTAGTTATACAGGATGTGGCCATCTAGCTAGCTACCTAGTTATTCAGGATGTGGCCATCTAGCTAGCTACCTAGTTATACAGGATGTAGATATCTAGCTAGCTACCTAGTTATACAGGATGTAGATATCTAGCTAGCTACCTAGTTATACAGGATGTAGATATCTAGCTAGCTACCTAGTTATACAGGATGTGGCCATCTAGCTAGCTACCTAGTTATACAGGATGTAGATATCTAGCTAGCTACCTAGTTATACAGGATGTAGCCATCTAGCTGGCTACCTAGTTATACAGGATGTAGCCATCTAGCTAGATACCTAGTTATACAGGATGTAGATATCTAGCTAGCTACCTAGTTATACAGAATGTGGCCATCTAGCTAGCTACCTAGTTATACAGGATGTAGATATCTAGCTAGCTACCTAGTTATACAGAATGTGGCCATCTAGCTAGCTACCTAGTTATATACAGGATGTAGATATCTAGCTAGCTACCTAGTTATACAAGATGTAGCCACCTAGCTAGCTACCTAGTTATACAGGATGTAGCCATCTAGCTAGCTACCTAGTTATAGAGGATGTAGCCATCTAGCTAGCTACCTAGTTATACAGGATGTGGCCATCTAGCTAGCTACCTAGTTATACAGGATGTGGCCATCTACCTAGCTACCTAGTTATACAGGATGTAGATATCTAGCTAGCTACCTAGTTATACAGGATGTAGATATCTAGCTAGCTACCTAGTTATTCAGGATGTGGCCATCTAGCTAGCTACCTAGTTATACAGGATGTAGATATCTGGCTAGCTACCTAGTTATACAGGATGTAGCCATCTAGCTAGCTACCTAGTTATACAGGATGTAGATATCTAGCTAGCTACCTAGTTATACAGGATGTAGCCATCTAGCTAGTTACCTAGTTATACAGGATGTAGCCATCTAGCTAGCTACCTAGTTATACAGGATGTGGCCATCTAGCTAGCTACCTAGTTATACAGGATGTGGCCATCTAGCTAGCTACCTAGTTATTCAGGATGTGGCCATCTAGCTAGCTACCTAGTTATACAGGATGTAGCCATCTAGCTAGCTACCTAGTTATACAGGATGTAGCCATCTAGCTAGCTACCTAGTTATACAGGATGTAGATATCTAGCTAGCTACCTAGTTATACAGGATGTAGCCATCTAGCTAGATACCTAGTTATACAGGATGTGGCCATCTAGCTAGCTACCTAGTTATACAGGATGTAGCCATCTAGCTAGCTACCTAGTTATACAGGATGTAGCCATCTAGCTGGCTACCTAGTTATACAGGATCTAGATATCTAGCTAGCTACCTAGTTATACAGGATGTAGCCATCTAGCTAGCTACCTAGTTATACAGGATGTAGCCATCTAGCTAGCTACCTAGTTATACAGGATGTGGCCATCTAGCTAGCTACCTAGTTATTCAGGATGTGGCCATCTAGCTAGCTACCTAGTTATACAGGATGTAGATATCTAGCTAGCTACCTAGTTATACAGGATGTGGCCATCTAGCTAGCTACCTAGTTATACAGGATGTAGATATCTAGCTAGCTACCTAGTTATACAGGATGTAGCCATCTAGCTAGCTACCTAGTTATACAGGATGTGGCCATCTAGCTAGCTACCTAGTTATACAGGATGTAGACATCTAGCTAGCTACCTAGTTATACAGGATGTGGCCATCTAGCTAGCTACCTAGTTATACAGGATGTAGCCATCTAGCTGGCTACCTAGTTATACAGGATCTAGATATCTAGCTAGCTACCTAGTTATACAGGATGTGGCCATCTAGCTAGCTACCTAGTTATAGAGGATGTGGCCATCTAGCTAGCTACCTAGTTATTCAGGATGTGGCCATCTAGCTAGCTACCTAGTTATACAGGATGTAGCCATCTAGCTAGCTACCTAGTTTTGCAGGATTTAGACATCTAGCTAGCTACCTAGTTATACAGGATGTGGCCATCTAGCTAGCTACCTAGTTATACAGGATGTAGCCATCTAGCTAGCTACCTAGTTATACAGGATGTGGCCATCTAGCTAACTACCTAGTTATACAGGATGTAGCCATCTAGCTGGCTACCTAGTTATACAGGATCTAGATATCTAGCTAGCTACCTAGTTATACAGGATGTAGCCATCTAGCTGGCTACCTAGTTATACAGGATCTAGATATCTAGCTAGCTACCTAGTTATACAGGATGTAGCCATCTAGCTAGCTACCGAGTTATACAGGATGTAGCCATCTAGCTAGCTACCTAGTTTTGCAGGATGTAGACATCTAGCTAGCTACCTAGTTATACAGGATGTAGCCATCTAGCTAGCTACCTAGTTTTGCAGGATGTAGACATCTAGCTAGCTACCTAGTTATTCAGGATGTGGCCATCTAGCTAGCTACCTAGTTATACAGGATGTAGCCATCTAGCTAGCTACCTAGTTTTGCAGGATGTAGACATCTAGCTAGCTACCTAGTTATACAGGATGTGGCCATCTAGCTAGCTACCTAGTTATACAGGATGTAGCCATCTAGCTAGCTACCTAGTTATACAGGATGTGGCCATCTAGCTAACTACCTAGTTATACAGGATGTAGCCATCTAGCTGGCTACCTAGTTATACAGGATCTAGATATCTAGCTAGCTACCTAGTTATACAGGATGTAGCCATATAGCTGGCTACCTAGTTATACAGGATCTAGATATCTAGCTAGCTACCTAGTTATACAGGATGTAGCCATCTAGCTGGCTACCTAGTTATACAGGATGTAGATATCTAGCTAGCTACCTAGTTATACAGGATGTAGCCATCTAGCTAGCTACCTAGTTATACAGGATGTAGCCATCTAGCTAGCTACCTAGTTATGCAGGATGTAGCCATCTAGCTAGCTACCTAGTTATACAGGATGTGGCCATCTAGCTAGCTACCTAGTTATTCAGGATGTGGCCATCTAGCTAGCTACCTAGTTATACAGGATGTAGATATCTAGCTAGCTACCTAGTTATACAGGATGTAGATATCTAGCTAGCTACCTAGTTATACAGGATGTAGATATCTAGCTAGCTACCTAGTTATACAGGATGTGGCCATCTAGCTAGCTACCTAGTTATACAGGATGTAGATATCTAGCTAGCTACCTAGTTATACAGGATGTAGCCATCTAGCTGGCTACCTAGTTATACAGGATGTAGCCATCTAGCTAGATACCTAGTTATACAGGATGTAGATATCTAGCTAGCTACCTAGTTATACAGAATGTGGCCATCTAGCTAGCTACCTAGTTATACAGGATGTAGATATCTAGCTAGCTACCTAGTTATACAGAATGTGGCCATCTAGCTAGCTACCTAGTTATATACAGGATGTGGCCATCTAGCTAGCTACCTAGTTATACAGGATGTGGCCATCTAGCTAGCTACCCAGTTATACAGGATGTAGCCATCTAGCTAGCTACCTAGTTATACAGGATGTGGCCATCTAGCTAGCTACCTAGTTATACAGAATGTGGCCATCTAGCTAGCTACCTAGTTATACAGGATGTGGCCATCTAGCTAGCTACCCAGTTATACAGGATGTAGCCATCTAGCTAGCTACCTAGTTATACAGAATGTGGCCATCTAGCTAGCTACCTAGTTATACAGGATGTGGCCATCTAGCTAGCTACCTAGTTATACAGGATGTGGCCATCTAGCTAGCTACCCAGTTATACAGGATGTAGCCATCTAGCTAGCTACCTAGTTATACAGGATGTAGCCATCTAGCTAGCTACCCAGTTATACAGGATGTGGCCATCTAGCTAGCTACCTAGCTATACAGGATGTAGCCATCTAGCTAGCTACCTAGTTATACAGGATGTAGATATCTAGCTAGCTACCTAGTTATACAGGATGTGGCCATCTAGCTAGCTACCTAGTTATACAGGATGTAGATATCTAGCTAGCTACCTAGTTATACAGGATGTAGCCATCTAGCTAGCTACCTAGTTATACAGGATGTGGCCATCTAGCTAGCTACCTAGTTATACAGGATGTAGATATCTAGCTAGCTACCTAGTTATACAGGGTGTGGCCATCTAGCTAGCTACCTAGTTATACAGGATGTGGCCATCTAGCTAGCTACCTAGTTATACAGGATGTAGATATCTAGCTAGCTACCTAGTTATACAGGATGTAGCCATCTAGCTAGCTACCTAGTTATACAGGATGTAGATATCTAGCTAGCTACCTAGTTATACAGGATGTAGCCATCTAGCTAGCTACCTAGTTATACAGGGTGTGGCCATCTAGCTAGCTACCTAGTTATTCAGGATGTGGCCATCTAGCTAGCTACCTAGTTATTCAGGATGTGGCCATCTAGCTAGCTACCTAGTTATACAGGATGTGGCCACCTAGCTAGCTACCTAGTTATTCAGGATGTGGCCATCTAGCTAGCTACATAGTTATACAGGATGTGGCCATCTAGCTAGCTACCTAGTTATTCAGGATGTGGCCATCTAGCTAGCTACCTAGTTATACAGGATGTGGCCACCTAGCTAGCTACATAGTTATACAGGATGTGGCCATCTAGCTAGCTACCTAGTTATACAGGATGTAGCCATCTAGCTAGCTACCTAGTTATACAGGATGTAGATATCTATCTAGCTACCTAGTTATACAGGATGTGGCCATCTAGCTAGCTACCTAGTTATACAGGATGTGGCCATCTAGCTAGCTACCTAGTTATTCAGGATGTAGCCATCTAGCTAGCTCAATTGTGATCATGTTTTGTATTTCTGTTAACTGGTTAGCTCGCGACTAAAGCTTTTCACTGTACCTCGCTGCACGTGAGAATTAATTAATGAGGGGGAAAGAATTATATGAGATTGTTACGTGGAGAAGTGTAGCAACACTCCAGTTGTTGTTGTAAAACTGCAGTTGTTGCTGCCGATATAGTATTGCTGATTTACAGGTGCTCTCCCCTAAATCTACCCTAAATGTACAGATGCCTTCCCTACTGCACCATTTAAAGGTGCCCTCCCCTAAATCCCCCTCCCATTTACGCCAACCCCTAAATCCATTTACAGGTGCACTTCCCTAAACCCCCCTATTTCTAGGCACCCTCCCCTATATGTAGCCATCTAGCTAGCATTATGCATCGTGTAATTTTGTTGCTTTTCGTGAAGGTTCGTCACTTTTTGCGTACTGAATTTTTGTTGCTTCTCGCATGCTGAATTTTTGTCGCTTTTCGTGTGCTGAAATTTAGTCGAATTTCTAATGTGGGAGATGGCTCATCAGGATAATCATGGCTTATGCAGCAGCAGCCAAGCTCATGGCGTCGTTGGTGGCTCTGCGGCACAGGAGGGGAGAAAGAAGAGTGGAAGGGCTATAGTAATAGAGGATTGAATAGTCAGGGGCATAGTTAGGCATTTCTGCGGCCGCAAGCGATACTCCAGGATGGTATGTTGCCTCCCTGGTGCAAGGGTCAGGGATGTCACTGAACGGCTGCAGAACATTCTGGAGCGGGAGGGTGAACTGCCAGTTGTTGTGGTGCACATTGGCACCAACGATATAGGTTAAAAAAAGGGATGAGGTTTGACAAGGCAAATTTAGGGAGCTAGGAGATAAACTTAAAAGCAGGACCTCAATGGTAATAATCTCTGGAGTCCTACCAGTGCCACGTGCTAGTCAGAGTTGAAATAGGAGGATATTGCAGATGAATACGTGGCTTGAAAAATGGTGCAAGGGCGAGGGATTCAAATTTCTCGGGCATGGAACAGTTCTGGGGTGATGGGACCAGTACAAACAGGACGGTCTGCACCTGGGCTTGAAGGGAACCAATGTCCTTGGGGAAGTGTTAAAGAAGGAACTGCAGATGCTGGAGAATCGAGGGTTACACAAAAAGCTGGAGAAACTCAGCGGGTGCAGCAGCATCTAAGGAGTGAAGGAGATAGGCGACGTTTCGGGTCGAAGAAGGGTCTCGACCCGAAACGTCGCCTATCTCCTTCACTCCTTAGATGCTGCTGCACCCGCTGAGTTTCTCCAGCTTTTTGTGTAGTCCTTGGGGAAGTGTTTGGTAGTGCTGTCAGGGAGGATTTAAACTAATGCGGCAGGGGGATGGGAGCATGAGCAGAGAGACAGAGGGGTGTAACATGAGGGTAGAAGAAATAGCATGGTGCACGGACTCCACCATCATCGAGAGTCACTGCTCAGCTAACCTTGAGTCCCTCTTGGTTAGATGCAGACCGTTCTATCTGCCCAGAGAGTTCACCTCCACTGTTGTGACTGCAGCCTATATCCCTCCTGATGCTAATGCCAAGCTTGCAATGAAAGAGCTGCATACTGCCATTAGCAATCAACAGACACACAACCCCGAGGCAGCCTTCATTGTTGCGGGTGACTTCAATCACTCTAACCTGAAGACTGTACTCCCCAAATTCCACCAGCATGTCTCCTTCCCCACTAGAGTAGACAAGACACTGGACAAAGTCTACACCAACGTGGCTGAAGCTTACAAAGCCACCCCCCTCCCCCACCTTGGTCAGTCTGATCACATCTCATTGTTCCTGCTCCCCAAGTGCTCCCCACTCATCAGACGGGTTAAACCAACACTTCAGCAGTGTTTTGGAAACACTGACTGGAAGACGTTTGCAGCCCAGGCCACCCTTGACTCCCACACGGACATTGACTCCTACACATCCTCTGTTCTGGACTTTATAAACTCCACCATCAATACTGTCACCTCCCTCAAACAGGTGACCATATTCCCGAATCAGAAGCCATGGATGAACAGCGAGGTCAGGCTACTGCTGAAAGCACGGGACACCACTTTCAGGTCAGGCGATGCTCGAGCCTACAGTTCAGCCAGGGCTAACCTGAAGAGGGGCATCAAGAAGGCCAAGCACTGCCATAAGCTCAGGATTGAGGAGCACTTCAACAACAACTCCGACCCCCGACGCATGTGGCAAGGCATCCAGGCCATCACGGACTACAGACCCGCCAACACCACCCCCACATCCAGCGACGCCTCCTTCCTTGAGGAGCTCAATCACTTCTATGGCCGCTTCGACAGGGACAATCTAGAGACAGCCATCAAGGCTGTGCTACCTGCCGATCACCAACCCCTCACACTCACCCCCTACGACGTATACGTGGCACTGAGTAGGACTAATGCACGTAAAGCTGCTGGCCCTGACGGCATCCCCGGACGCGTGCTCAGGGTCTGTGCGGTGCAGCTGGCAGACGTCTGGACTGATATCTTCAACCTGTCACTTGCCCAGGCAGTTGTCCCCACGTGCCTTAAAACCACCTCCATCGTGCCAGTGCCAAAACACTCCACTGCGGCAAGCCTCAACGACTTCCGCCCAGTTGCACTTACCCCCATCATCACCAAGTGCTTCGAGAGGCTGGTCCTGGCACACCTCAAAAGCTGCCTATCCCCCACACTGGATCCCTATCAGTTTGCCTACCGCAAGAACAGGAGTACGGAGGATGCCATCTCAACGGCACTTCACTCCGCCCTCTCCCACTCGACAACAGAGACACTTACGTAAGAATGCTGTTCATCGATTACAGCTCAGCATTCAACACCATTATACCATCAAAATTGATCGCCAAACTCGGTAATCTGTGCATCGCTCCTTCCCTCTGCAACTGGATACTGGACTTTCTAACCAACAGACCCCAGTCTGTTAGGTTAGACAAGCACACCTCTTCAACCCTCACCCTGAACACCGGCGTTCCACAGGGCTGTGTGCTGAGCCCCCTCCTCTACTCCCTCTTCACCTATGACTGCACACCTGTACATGGTACTAACACCATCATCAAGTATGCAGATGATACAACGGTGATTGGCCTCATCAGCAACAACGATGAGTCGGCCTACAGGGAGGAGGTCCAGCACTTAGCAGCATGGTGCGCTGACAACAACCTGGCCCTTAACTCCAAGAAGACCAAGGAGCTCATTGTAGACTTCAGGAAGTCCAGAGGCGGCACGCACACCCCCATCCACATTAACGGTACGGAGGTGGAACGTGTTTCTAGTTTCAGGTTCTTGGGAGTCAACCTCTCCGACGACCTCTCTTGGACCCACAATACCTCAACTCTGATCAAGAAGGCTCACCAGCGTCTCTTCTTCCTGAGGAGACTGAAGAAGGTCCATCTGTCTCCTCAGATCCTGGTGAACTTCTACCGCTGCACCATCGAGAGCATCCTTACCAACTGCATCACAGTTTGGTATGGCAACTGCTCTGTCTCCGACCGGAAGGCATTGCAGAGGGTGGTGAAAATTGCCCAACGCATCACCGGTTCCTCGCTCCCCTCCATTGAGTCTGTCCAAAGCAAGCGTTGTTTGCGGAGGGCGCTCAGCATCGCCAAGGACCTCTCTCACCCCAACCATGGACTGTTTACCCTCCTACCATCCGGGAGGCGCTACAGGTTTCTCCGTTGCCGAACCAGCAGGTCCAGGAACAGCTTCTTTCCGGCGGCTGTCACGCTACTCAACAACGTACCTCGGTGACTGCCAATCACCCCCCCCCCCCCGGACACTTATTGTTATTTATTCAAATCATTTGCTGTGTCGCTCTTCCAGGGAGATGCTAAATGCATTTCGTTGTCTCTGTACTGTACACTGACAATGACAATTAAAATTGAATCTGAATCTGAATCTGAAATAGGGAGCAAGGTGAAAAGTAACAGTGGCAGGCAGAAAAATCCAGGGCAAAAATCAAAAAGGGGCACTTTTCAACATAATTGTATAAGGGTTAAGAGTGTTGTAAAAACAAGCCTGAAGGCTTTGTGTCTCAATGCAAGGAGCATTCGTAATAAGGTGGATGAGTTGAATGTGCAGATATTTATTAATGAATATGATATAGTTGAGATCACGGAGACATGGCTCCAGGGTGACCAAGCCTGGGAGCTGAACATCCAGGGATATTCAATATTCAGGAGGGATAGACAGAAAGGAAAAGGAGGTTACTGGTTAGAGAGGAGATTAACATTAGCTTGGAGGATGTGGAATCGATATGGGTAGAGCTGCGAAACACTAAGGGGCAGAAAACGCTAGTGGGAGTTGTGTACAGGCCACCTAACAGTAGTAATGGAGTTGGGGATGGCATCAAACAGGAAATTAGAAATGCGTGCAACAAGGGTAAAACAGTTATAATGGGTGACTTCAATCTGCATATGGATTGGGTGAATCAAATTGGCAGGGGTGCTGAGGAAGGGGATTTCTTGGAATGTATGCGGGATAGCTTTTTAAACCAACATGTAGAGGAACCAACGAGAGAGCAGGCTATTCTGGACTGGGTACTGAGTAATGATGAAGGGTTAGTTAGCAGTCTTGTTGTGTGTGGCCCCTTGGGCAAGAGTGACCATAATATGGTCGAGTTCTTCATTAGGATGGAGAGTGACATTGTTAATACAGAAACAAGGGTTCAGAACTTCAACAAAGGTAACTTTGAGTGTATGAGACGTTAGTTGGCCAAATTAGACTGGCAAGTGATTCTTAAAGGTTTGATGGTGGATATGCAATGGAAGGAACTGTTCATCCCAGTTTGGCAAAAGAATAAATCAGGGAAAGTAGTACATCCGCGGAGAATCAGGGATAGTATAAAAACAAAATATGAGGCATACAAATTTGCCAGAAAAAGCAGCCTACCGGAGGACTGGGAGAAATTCAGAATCCAGCAGAGGAGGACAAAGGGCTTAATTAGGAAAGGGAAAATAGATTATGAAAGAAAACTGGCAGGGAACATAAAAACGAACTGCAAAAGTTTTTATAGATATGTGAAGAGAAAGAGATTAGTTAAAACAAATGTAGGTCCCTTGCAGTCAGAAGCTGGTGAATTGATCATCGGGAAAAAGGACATGGCAGACCAATTGAATAACTACTTTGGTTATGTCTTCACAAAGGAAGACATAAATAATCTGCCGGAAATAGCAAGGGTCTGGGGGTCAAATGAGATGGAGGAACTGAGTGAAATCCAGGTTAGCCGGGAAGTGGTGTTAGGTCAATTGAATGGATTAAAGGCCGATAAAACCCCAGGGCCAGATAGGCTGCATCCCAAAATACTTATGGAATTAGCCCCAGAAATAGTGGATGCATTAGTGATATTTTTTCAAAACTCTTTAGATTCTGGAGTAGTTCCTGAGGATTGGAGGGTAGCTAATGTAACCCCACTTTTTAAAAAGGGAGGGAGAGAGAAAGCGGGGAATTACAGACCAGTTAGTCTAACATCGGTAGTGTCTAAAACTGCTAGAGTCAGTTATTAAAGATGGGATAGCAGCGCATTTGCAAAGTGGTGAAATCATTGGACAAAGTCAGCATGGATTTACAAAAGGTAAATCATGTCTGACTAATCTTATAGAATTTTTCGAGGATGTAACTAGTAGAGTGGATAAGGGAGAACCTGTGGATGTGTTATATCTGGTCTTTCAGAAGGCTTTCGACAAGGTCCCACATAACAGATTAGCATACAAACTTAAAGCACATAGTATTGGGGGTTCAGTATTGATGTGGATAGAGAACTGGCTGGCAGACATGAAGCAAAGAGTAGGAGTAAACGGGTCATTATCAGAATGGAAGGCAGTGACTAGTGGGGTATCGCAAGGCTCAGTGCTGGAACCCCAGCTATTTACAATATACATGAATGATCTGGATGAGGGAATTGAATGCACCCTCTCCAACTTTGTGGATGACACGAGGCTGGGGGGCAGTGTTATTTGTGAAGAGGATGCTAGGAGCCTGCAAGTTGACTTGGATGGGTTGGGTGAGTGGGCAAATGCATGGCAGATGCAGTATAATGTGGATAAATGTGAGGTTATCCACTTCGGTGGCAAAAACATGAGGGTAGATCATTATCTGAATGGTGGCGGATTAGGAAAAGGGGAGATGCAACGAGACCTGGGTGTCATGGTACACCAGTCATTGAAAGTAGGCGTGCAGGTGCAGCAGGCAGTGAAGAAAGCGAATGGTATGTTAGCATTCATAGTGAAAGGATTTGAGTATAGGAGCAGGGAGGTTCTACTGCAGTTATGCAGGGTCTTGGTGAGGCCACACCTGGAGTATTGCATACAGCTTTGGTCTCCTAATCTGAGGAAAGACATTCTTGCCATAGAGGGAGTACAGAGAAGGTTCACCAGAACGATTTTCGTGGGATGACAGGAATTCCATATGACAAAAGATTGGATCGACTCGCTGGAACTTAGGAGATTGAGGGGGGATCTTATAGAGGCTTACAAAATTCTTAAGGGGATGGACAGGCTGGATGCAGGAAGATTGTTCCCCATGTTGGGGAACTCCAGAACAAGGGGTCACAGTTTAAGAATAAGGGGGAAGTCTTTTAGGACCGAGATCAGAAGATCGTTTTTCACACAGAGAGTGGTGAGCCTGTAGAATTCTCTGCCGCAGAAGGTAGTTGAGGCCATTCCATTGGCTATATTTAAGAGAGAGCTAGATGTGGCTCTTGTGGCTAAAGGGATCAGAGGGTATGGAGAGAAGGCAGGTACAGGATACTGAGTTGGCTGATCAGCCATGATCATATTGAATGGCGGTGCATGCTCGAAGGGCCGAATGGCCTACTCCTGCACCTATTTTCTATGATTCTATTTAGTCCTGAAGTTTCGTTAATTTTTGAGTCCTGAATTTTTATGCATTTCATGTCCTGAAATGTAGTCGCTTTTCGCATCCGGAATTTTTCCCTTTTTGCGTTCTGAATTACCTCGCATTTCATCTCCTGCACTTTCGTTGCTTTTAACATCCTGAATTTGCATCGATTTTCATATCCTGAAGTTTCGCTGTTTTTTGTGTGCAAAATTTTCGTTGCTTTCCGCATTCAGAAATCTCATCACTTTTCGCATGCAGAATTTCATAGCTTTTCACGTGGTGCAATTTCGTTGCTTTTCACATCCTGAAATTCCGTTGCATTTCACTTCTTGAATTTCACTTTTTGTGTGCTGAATTTGTGTCACTTTTTGCGTGCTGAATTTTCATCGCTTTCCGCGTCCTGATTGATTGTCACTTTCCCCGTGTTGAATTTTGATCGCTTCTCCCAGGCTGCATTTTTGTCTCTTTTCGTGCGCTGCAATTTCATTGCTTTTCATGTCCTGAAATTGCGTCACTGCTGAATTTCCGTTACTTTTCATGTGCTAAAATTTGTAGCTTTTCGTTCCCTGAGATGTTGTCACTTCATGTGTCCTGAAATTTTGTTGCTTTTAGCATCCTGAATTTATGTCGCTTTTGGTGTTTTGAATTTTCATTGTCTTTCGCATACTGAAATTGAATCAGTTTTCGTGTGCTGAATTTTTGTCGCTTTTCGTGTGCTAAACTTTAGTCGATTTTCGTATCCCCAATTTTCATCACTTTTCGTGTGTTGAATTTTTGTCGCTTTTCGTGTGCTAAACTTTAGTCGATTTTCGTATCCCCAATTTTCATCACTTTTCGTGTGCTGAATTTTTGTCGCTTTTCGTGTGCTAAACTTTAGTCGATTTTCGTATCCCCAATTTTCATCACTTTTCGTGTGTTGAATTTTTATCGCTTTTCACATGCTGAATTTTCATCACTTTTCATGTGATTAAATTTCGTCGCATTGGCTTCCTAAATTTGTATCACCATTGGCATTTTTTTCGCCTCTTGTGTCCTGAATTTTTGTCACTTTTTATGTGCAGAATTTTGGTCGCATTTCATGAGCTAAATGTTGTCACTTTTCGCATCCTGAAGGTTTGTCGCTGATCACATGCTGCATTTTTGTTGCCTTTCGCTTCCTGATATTTTGTCGCTTTATGCATCCTGACATTTCTTTGGCTTTTTGAGTTTTCTTCGCATTTCGTCTCCTGAATTTTCATCACTTTTCGCGTGGCGAATTTTCATAACTTTTCTCATGCTGAAATGTTGTAGTCTTTTGTGTGCTGAATTTTTGGCGCTTATCGTGTTCTGAAATTTTGCTGGATTTCAACTGAAATGTAATTGCATTTAGTGCCTGCATTTTTGTTGCATTTCATGTCCTGAATTTTAGCGTCCAGAATTTTTAAACCCTGAAGGTTTGTCGCTTTCTGTGTGCTGAATTTTCAGCTATTTTCACATCCTGAATTTTCGTCACTTTTTCCGAGCTGAAATTACGTTGTGTATTGCGTGCTAAAATTTTGTCAATTGATGTGTCCTGATATTTTGTTGCTTTTCTCGTCGTGAATTTACATTGCTTTTGGCATTTTGAATTTTCATCGCCTTTCCTGTCCTGATTTTTTGTCACTTTTCATGTGCTGAATTCTCATCACCTTTCGCGTGCTGAATTTTTGTCACATTTTGTGTGCTGAAATGTTGTCATTCTTCGTATCCTGAAATTTCATTGCTCTATGCGTCCTGAAGTTTCCTCGCTTTTCTCATCCTGAAATTTTGTCGCTTTACATGTCCCGAATTTTTGTCGCTCTTTGCATCCTGAATTTTCATTGCTTTTGGCGTTTTGAATTTTCGTCACTTTTAATGCTGAATTATCATCACTTTTCACATTTTAAATTTTCGTTGCCTTTTGTGTGCTGAATTTTCGTCAATTTTCGCATACTGAAGGTTCGGCGCTTTTCACGTGCTGAATTATTGTCACTTTCCGCTTGCTGAATCTTTGTCGCTTTTCATGTGCTGAAATTTTGCCAATTTTCCTGTGCTGAACTTTAATTGATTTTTATGTGGTGTAATTTTGTCGCTGATCGCATATTGAATTTTCATTCCTTTTCGCATTCTGAAATTTCATGGCTTTATGCATCCAGTAATTTCATCAATTTTCACATCCCGGATTATCACCGCTTTGGCTGAATTTTCATTGCCTTTCGCGTGCTGAATTTTCATAACTTTTCGCATGTTACATTTTCATTGCCTACTGTGTGCTGAATTTTTGGCGCTTTTCCTGTGCTGAACTTTCATCGATTTTCTTGTGGTGTAATTTTGTTGCTTTCCACGTCCTGAATTTTTGTCACTTTTCTCATCCTGAATTTTAGTTGCATTTTGCATCCTGCATTATTGTCGCATTTCACGTCCTGAATTTTCGCCGCTTTTCAAATCCTGAATTTCTGTCGCCTTTTGCATTTTTAATTGTTGTCACCTTTTGCATCTTGTCGTCATTTTTCATGTGCTGAATTTCCTTCAACTTTTGCGTGCTGAATTTTCGTCGCCATTCGCGTCCTGAAGGTTCATCACTTTTCGGCTGCTGAATTTATGTTGCTTTTTATGTCCTGAAGGTGCGTCACTTTTCGCTTGCTGAATTTTGTCACTTTTCGCGACCTGAAAATTTGTCACTTCTGCATACTGAATTTTTATCGCCTTTCACATGCTGAATTTTCCTCACTTTTCACATGCTGCAATGTTGTCACTTTTCATGTCCAGAAAGGTCGTCACTTTTCGCATGCTGAATTATCGTAACTTTTTGCATGCTGAATTTTTGGCGCCTCTCTTGTGCTAAAATCTTGTCACATTTCACATCCTGAAATTTCATCGCTTTTCACATCCTGATATTTTCCCCAAATGCTGAATTTTTGTCGCTTTTTGCGTCCAAGTTTTCCTTCATTTTAGCATCCTGAATTTTTGTACCTTTTCAAATCCTAAATGTTCATACCTTTCCACATCTTGAATTTTCGTCCCTTTTGCTTCCTGAAGGTTTGTTGCTGATGGTATGCTGAATTTTCATTGCTCTTCGCATTCTGAAATTTCATCATTTTATGCATCCTGTAATTTTGTCCATTTTCGCATACTGAATTTTAATTTCTTTGATTTTTTGAATTTTCATCACCTTTAACATCCTGAGTTTTCATTACTTTTCACATGCTGAATTTTCACCACTTTTCGCGTGCTAAATTTTCATCGCCATTGGTGTGCTGAAATTTTGGTGCTTTTCCTGTGCTGAATTTTTGTTGCATTTCTCGTCCTGCATTTTTGTCGCATTTCACATCCTGAATATTTGTCTCCTATAGCGTCCTGAATTTTCCTCGCTTTCGCTTACTGAATCTTCATCGCTTTTTGTGTGCTGAAATGTTGGCACTTTTCCTGTGCTGAACTTTCATCAATTTTCATGTGCTGAAATTTTGTCGCTTTTTGTGTCCTGAATTTTGTTGCTTTTCTCGTCCTGAATTTTTGTCGCTATTCACATCCCGAATTTCCGTCGCCTTAAGCGTTTTTAATTTTTGTCACCTTTTTCATCCTGAATTTTCGTCATTTTTCATCCGCTGAATTTCCATCAATTTTCACTTGAGGAATTTTCATCTCCATTTGCGTCCTGAAGATTTGTCGCTTTTTGCGCACTGAATTTCCGTGGCTTTTCATGTCCTGAAGCTGCGTCACTTTTCGTGACCTGAAAGTTTGTAACTTCTGCGTGCTGAATTTTCATCGCTCTCCACATGCTGAATTTTTATTGATTTTTATGTGCTGAACTTTCGTTGCATTTTACATCCTGAATCTACATCGCTTTTCACGTCCTGGAGGTTCGTCGCTTTTCCCGATTTGAATTTTGGTCACGTTCCACGTGCTGAAATTTCGTCACCTTTCATGTGCTGAACTTTAATCGATTTTTATGCGCTGAATTTTCGTCGCTTTTCATGTCCTGAAATTTTTGCTTTTTGCGTGCTCAATGTTTGTTGCTTATCACCTGCTGAATTTTTGTCGCTATTCGCATGCTGAATTTTCATCGATTTTTATGTGCTGAAATTTCTTCACCTTTCACGTCCAGAATTTTTGTCGCTTTCCTTGCTCTCAATTTTCATCACTTTTTGCAAAAGCGAAGAAAATTCAGGACAAAAAACTGGATGAAAATTCGTCACTTTTCATGTGCTGAATATTTCTCGCTTTTCGCGTGGTGAATTTCCGTCGCCTTTCTCATCCTGAATGTTTGTTGCTTTTCCCGTGCTTAATTTTCTTTGCTTTCCACGTCCTGAATTTTCGTCACTTTTCATGTGCAGAATTATTGGCACTTTTCACGTCCTGAATTTTTATCGAGTTTCAAATGCTGAATTTTCATTGACGTTTATGTGCTGAAATTTCGTTGCTTCTCATGTCCTGAATATTTGTCTCTTTTCTCCTGAATTTTTGTCGCTTTTCATGTCATGAATTTACATCGCATTTGGTGTTGTGAATTCTCATCCTGAAATGTTGTCACTTTTCATGTGCTGAATGTTTGTTGCTTTTTGCGTGCTCAATGTGCGTCATTTTTCACGTGCTGAATTTTCGTCGCTATTCACGTGCTGAATTTTCATCGATTTTTATGTGTTCAAATTTCTTCGCCTTTCACGTCCAGAATTTTTGTCCCTTTTTTCTCGTTCTCAATTTTCGTCGCTTTTGGCATTTTGAATTTTCGCCACCATTCATGTTCTGAATTTCCATTACTTTCCATATGCTGAATTTTTGTCGCTTTTCATGTACTAAATGTTTGTCGTTTTTCAAGTGTTAAATTTTTACGCATGTTATAATACCTACCTTTAGCAGCGCTGCAATTCTGCCGCTCCTCGTGTGTGCGACTTTGGTGCCTTTCAGAGGGGGGCGGGTTTAAAATGCCGATTTTTTTCTAGGCAGTCAAAGTCAATCCACGTCGGGCGATTTCATCGCTAAAGAGAAATCACTCTGACATTTCATTCATAAGGTATTTTTAAACTGCGCTAGATTATTTATTATCTAGAGTAGTTTAAAAACGATCTTCTAAAGCTCTGAACGATGACAGCGGAACTGACATAAGGTAGGCAATAAAATAAGCTACGCAGTTTATTTTTACATAAAAACTTGTTGTTTAGGAAGGCTTTCATCATATTTTCATGTTGCGAAAATGGGACAAAAAAAATGTATGAACCGGCTGTATTTTTCCTCCAGACTTCACCGCTAACCGCAACGTTCCAATCCACTGCATTCCACTAAAACCCACTCGCTAGTTGATTTAAATGGCCATTAATTTTCCGGCATTAAACACTAAATTCCTTCCATTTTGCCCAGAAATTCATGAAAATGAGATTTGAAAATTGTTATATTGTGGATTATTGTGTGAATGCTATTTGGACACTTAGGCAGTTTTTAAAAAGTTTATCTTTTCTTAAGCAATGGATAGATGTTTAGATCTACTCATTGAATTTTGTATTTAGCGACAATGAGATAACTAACTAATTATATGCTTTAATTTCAGGTCATCCAAGTAAGATAGGGATCAATGCTGGGGGTGGGTCCCGACACCCCTGACTGAAACACGCAGCCCACTGAATGGCTGGGTTCCTGCACGCTACCATCACCCTCCACGTTTGGGCCTGGGGAAGCAACAACAAGAGGCATCCCCAGGGCCTGTGGAGCACTGGCACCCTCGGAGTCTGAAAGAGGATCACGACCCAAAACAGCCCTGACCTCCACATCATCCAGAGTGCCCTCTCCACAGGCATCACCCAGAGAATCACCACCTGCTTTTAAACTCTCCCCAGACAACTCATCCGGTGAGGCATCACACCCCCCAGCACCTCCACTGGCACTGATATGGAGCACAGACTTGAACGACAACACCCCCAAACCTCCCCCCTCGGGATGACTCTGCACATCCCCGTCACAGAGGGCACACTACCAGGGGAGCCAACCATGTCACCTAGCGTGCTAGCACCCTCAGTAGGCCTCTGAGGTCTACCCAGCAGGTAGTGACACTTGGTGCCCACGTGCCTTGGCTCTACACTCCGCCTGATGCAGCCACACACGAAGGTGGTCATCAGGATGAGAGCGACGATGGGCACGCTTTTACCCCCGTTGTCTGCTGACTTTTACATTGTGGCCCGTCGCACCCGGTCCATCCTCGATCCCCAGATGGACTGGAAGACAGCCCGGGTGATCCCTGTGGCGTAGGAAGGAGGGACAGGCCACACCTGTGCCAAATACAGCAGGCCCGAGAGCACCTCACACCTGATGACCAAATTATTTCCCGTTATGGAGAGGGAGCGTTGCCTCCACAGCTCCAGCTTCCTCCCCATCCTGGCTATCCGCTACAGCCAATTCCTGATACACGCCTCAGCCCTGCCGAACCAGATCCCCAGCACCTTCAAGAAGTCAGGCTTGATGGTGAAGGGGACGGAAGATCTGTCGGGCCAGTTGCCAAAGAGCATGGCCTCGCTCTTCCTGCGATTCACCCTGGCTCCCGTGGCCGACTCAAACTGGTCGCAGATCCTAATCAGTCAGCGGACCCACCCTGGATCCGAGCAGAAGACAGCGACATCGTCCATGTACAGGGAGGTCTTTACTTGAATGCCCCCACTGCCGGGCAGTGTCACTCCTCTTATGCTCGCATCCTTCCCGATGGATTCGGCAAAGGGTTCAATACAGCAGACAAACAAGACAGGAGAGAGAGGGCAACCCTGCCTGACTCCAGACCTTACAGGGAAACTGTCTGATTCCCACCCATTGATTTGGACTGCACTACGGATGTTGGTGTAGAGCAGATTGATCCAATTCCTGATTCCCTCCCCAAAACCCATTTTGGAGAGCACGTCCCTCATGTACATGTGCGAAATCCTGTCGAAAGCCTTCTCCTGGTCCAAGCTGACTAGGCAGACATACACCCGTCTGTCCTGCACGTAGGCGATGGTATCTCTCAGCAGCACTAGGCTGTCTGAGATTTTCCTGCCAGGTACAGCACAAGTTTGGTCCGGGTGGATCACCTGTCCCAGAGCAGACTTGACCCGGTTGGCGATGGCCTTAGACAGGATCTTGTAGTCTACATTCAAGAGCGTTATGGGTCTCCAATTCTTTATGCCCTTCATCTCCCCCTTCTGCTTGTAGATTAGGGTGATGTTGCCCTTCCTCATGGAGTCTGACATGCTGCCAGCTAGAAGCATGTCGTGTACACTTATAGCAGGTCCGGGCCCATCAAGTCCCACAGAGCCGAATACAACTCGGCCGGTAAGCCATCGCTTCCGGGAGTTTTACCCGAGTCAAAGGAACGGATGGAGCCAGTCAGCTCCTCTAGGGTCAGTGGTTGGTCCAGACTCTCCCGCTTGCTGTCCTCCAAGACCTCTGTGATCGAGGACAGGAAGTTCTGGGAAGAGGTACTGTCTATGGCCTTTTGGTCATACAAATCTGTGTAAAAGGATTTGCAGATCCTCAGCATGTCTGTGTGTGAGGATGCTACCGAGCCGTCCTCCTCCCTAAGGCTGTTCATCACAGAGCTCCCCCTGTGAACCTTATGGAAGAAGAAACGTGAGCACGTCTCATCCTGCTCCACATGGCGCACCCTGGATCGGAAGATGATCTTGGAGGATTCAGAGGTAAAGAGCCGAGCTTGCCGGTCCTTCACCTCTCTAAGTTCCTCCCTCACATCTACCCCTCTCGACTGCAGAAGGAGCAGTTGTTGCAAATCTGTCTGGAGTTGGCACAATTCCCTCGGACTCTGTTTTGCTCTCTGAACCCCTTTACTTATGAAGAACCTCTTAATGTTCTCCTTGGTTGCTTCCCACCAGAGTGTGGGGGAGTCAAAGAGGGGCCTCACCGTTCTCCAACATGCGTAGTCCCTCTTTAGCTCCTCGATGTTCTCTGGGGTCAACAGCTTCATGTTTAACTTCCACGACCCCCTGCCTGCCTTCCGGTCCTCCTGTAGGTGACAGGAAGCCTGAAGGAGGCAGTGGTCGGACAAGAACACCGGCGTGAGGTCAGTGTGTCTCGTCGTGAAGACAAAGTCTATCCAAAATCGGGCTAAACCGTCCGATCTCGACCAGGTGAACCGTGGCTGGGACCCGCCTGCAGGGTCGCTGAAGGCATCGCGCAGCTTTGCATCTTTTACCATATCCTTCAGGAACTTGGACGTGCTGTCCAGTCTGCTGTCGGCACTGCCGGATCGTCCAGCCGCATCAATGATGCAGTTGAAGTCACCGGCCAGAACGAGCTGCCGGGACGTGGCCAGCAGCACTGGGAGCTGCTGGAGAACGGCCAGCCGCTCGCTCTGCGTGGGTGAGGCATACACATTAATCAGCTGGAGCGGAGAGCCACGGTACATAACATCCACCACAAGGAGCCGCCCCCCAACCACCTCCCTAACCTCATTGATGGCGAAGTTCCCTCCCCGCAGCAAAATCCCCAGGCCGGAAGCACGACAGTCATTGCCCCCCGACCACACCGACAGTCCGTGGGGCCACCATCGCGACCACCTCCGATAGCAGCGGAGGTGTGGCAGCCCGCACTCCTGAAGAAAAGTCACATCTGCCTTGACCTTGGCCAGGTACTGTAAGGCGTTCACACATCGCGCAGTGCTCTTTATACTGCGCACGTTTAAAGATTCCAGTTTGAGCTCCATTGTCTTTAGAGTCACTGACCATTTTCGTGTCCCCTCATTCCCACCGCTTCGATGAATTGCCTCAGCCAATGGGGCCCCAGCTCCGGGTGACCGGGAGCAGCGTAGAGGCCGTTGGGCCCCAGCTCTGGGTGACCGGGAGCAGTGAACCAGCCACCGTGACCCAGCTACAGGAGACGGAGGAAGCCTTGTGCCCGAAAGGGGGTGGAACGAGAAGGCCCCCCCCCAACGACACCTTTGGTTGCGCCACCAGAAACCCACCTCACCGCTGGATTCCTGAGCCCAGGGAAGCAAATGGTGGGAATGAGGGGACACGGAAATGTGCTCCTTCTGCAGTCGAGCGGGGTGGATGTGAGGGAGGAACTTAGAGACGTGAAGGACCGGCAAGCTCGGCTCCTTACCTCTGAATCCTCCAAGATCATCTTCCGATCCATGTGAGGGAGATAGAGAGACGAGGGCAGGCTGTTGCCTTTTGACTTCAAATTGGAGAATCCATGCTCACACCACCGTTGGGTTGGGTTGGGGTGGGGTGGGTGCTGATCGCATGGGGCAAGCACAAATTGAAGGGTTTCAAAAAAGAGTGAACGCTGTGAGGTGAGGCCTGCCTGCCTGCCTGCCTGTGTCTCACAAATACAGGCAAGGCAGCCTCTCCAAGGGAAGCACAGTCACTGAGCCATTGTAAGGACACAGAGAAAAAAAGCAAATAAACAAAAGGTGTGAACGGCTCCGTCTCATCTCCTTCAGCTGCAAATTCTGGCAAACACAACACCCCCACCGTGGCTTTCAGCATTCCTTGCCACTCGGACGGTTATCACTCGCCCCCTCCCCCCCAAAACATAAATGCAGGAGTAGGCCATATGGCCCTTTGAGACAGCATCGCCATTCAATATGATAGAAACATAGAAAATAGATGCAGGAGTAGGCCATTCGGCCCTTCGAGCCAGCACCACCTTTCAATATGATCAAGGCTGATATTCCATAATCAGTTCCCCGTTCCGGCTTTTCCCCCCATATCGCCTGATTCCCTTAGCCCAAAGAGCTAAATCTAACTTTCTTGAAAACATCCAGTGAATTGGCCTCCACTGCCTGCTGTGGCAGAGAATTCCACGGATTCACAACTCTCTGGGTGAAAAGGTTTTCCAAATCTCAGTCCTAACTGGCCAACCACTTATTCTTATACTGTGATCCCTGGTTCTGGGTGCCCCCTACACGGAGAATATTTTTGCTGCATCTAGCCTGTCCAATCATAGAAACACAGAAAATAGGTGCAGGAGGAGGCCATTCGGCCCTTCGAGCCAGCACCGCCATTCATTGTGATCATGGCTGATTGTCCCCTATCAATAACCCACGCCTGCCTTCTCCCCATATCCCTTGTATTTTCATTGTCCTGTCAGGGACACATGACAATAAACTCTTTTGACTTTGACTTTGACTTTGACACCACTAGCCCCTAGAGCTCTATCCAACTCTCTTTTAAATCCATCCAGTGATTTGTCCTCCACTGCCCTCTGTGGCAGGGAATTCCATAAATTCACAAGTCTCTGGGTGAAAACGTTTTTTCTCACCTCAGTCCTAAATTACCTCCCCTTTACTCTTAGACTGTGGCCCCTGGTTCTGGACTCGCCCAACATTGGGAACATTTTTCCAGAGCCCTATACAACTGCAGAAGAACCTCTTTACTCCCACACTGAAATCCTCTTGTTATGAAGGCCAACATTCCATCAGCTTTCTTCACTGCCTGCTGTACCTGTAAGCCAACTTTCAGTGACCGGTGTACAAGGACAACCAGGTCTCGCTGTACCTCCCCCTTACCTAACGTAATCCTTTTAAAATGTTATATGTTTCTATAAGATTCCCGCTCATCCTTCTAAATTCCAGCGAATACAAGCCCAGTCTTTCATGATATGTCAGTCCCGCCATCCGGGAAATAACCTGGTGACCCTACGCTGCACTCCCTCAATAGCAATAATATCCTTCCTCAAATTAGGAGACCAGAATTGCACACAATACTCCAGGTGCGGTTTCACCAGGGCCCTATACAACTGCAGTAGGACCTCCTTGCTCCTAAACTCAGATCCTCTCGCAATGAAACGTTCTTCACTGCCTGCTATATCTGGATAGAAACATAGAAAATAGGTGCAGGAGTAGGCCATTCGGCCCTTCGAGCCTGCACCGCCATTCAATATGATCATGGCTGATCATCCAACTCAGTATCCCTTACCTGCCTTCTCTCCATACCCCTTAATCCCTTTAGCCACAAGGGTCACATCTAACTCCCTCTTAAATATAGCCAATGAACTGGCCTCAACTACCTTCTGTGGCAGAGAATTCCAGAGATTCACCACTCTCTGTGTGAAAAATGTTTTTCTCATCTCGGTGCTAAAGTATTTCCCCCTTATCCTTAAACAGTGAGCCCTTGTCCTGGACTCCCCCAACATCGGGAACAAACTTCCAGCATCTAGCCTGTCCAACCCCTTAAGAATTTTGTATGTTTCTATAAGATCCCCCATCAATCTTCTAAATTCTAGTGAATACAAGCCGACTATCCAGTCTTTCTTCATATGAATGTCCTGACATCCCAGGAACCAGTCTAGTGAACCTTCTCTGTACTCCCTCTATGGCAAGAATGTCTTTCCTCGGATTTGGAGACCAAAACTGTACGCAATACTCCAGGTGTGGTCTCAACAAGACCCTGTACAACTGCAGTAGAACCTCCCTGCTCCTATACTCAAATCCTTTTGCTATGAATGCTAACATACCATTTGCTTTCTTCACTGCCTGCTGCACCTGCATGCCAGCCAGGGTTAACAGAATTGAGAAAATTCAATGTTTAAGCCCAGAGGATGAAGACTCCCCAAGCGGAGAGCCACGGTACATAACCACCACCACAAGGAGACGCCCCCCCAACCACCTCCCTGACCTCATTGACGGCAAAGTTCCCTCCCCGCAGCAAAATACCCAGGCCGGAAGCACGACAGTCATTGCCCCCGACCACACCGACAGTCAGTGGGGCCACCATTGCGACCACCTCCGCTAGCAGTGGAGGTGTGGCAGCCCGCACTCCTGAAGAAAAGTCACATCTGCCTTGACCTTGGCCAGGTACTGTAAGACGTTTACACATCGCGCAGTGCTCTTTATACTGCGCACGTTTAGAGATGCCAGTTTGAGCTCCATTATCTTTAGAGTCACTGACCATTTCTGTGTCCCCTCATTCCCACCGCTTCGGTGAATTGCCTCAGCCAATGGGGCCCCAGCTCCGGGTGACCGGGAGCAGCGTAGAGGCCGTTGGGCCCCAGCTCTGGGTGACCGGGAGCAGTGAACCAGCCACCGTGACCCAGCTACAGGAGACGGAGGAAGCCGTGTGCCCGAAAGGGGGTGGAACGAGAAGGCCCCCCCCCCAACGACACCTTTGGTTGCGCCACCAGAAACCCACCTCATCGCTGGAATATGAGGTGCTGTTCCTCCAACTTGCGGTGTTGCTCACTCTGGCCGTGGAGGAGGCCCAGGACCGAGAGGTCGGATACAGAATGGGAGGGGGAGTTGAAGTGCTGAGCCATCGAGGTCGGGTTGGTTATTGCAGACCAGGCGGAGGTGTTCGGCGAAACGATCGCCAAGCCTCCGCTTGGTCTCACTGATATAGATCAGCTGGCATCTGGAGCAACGGATGCAGTAGATGAGGTTGGAGGTGCAGGTGAACCTCTGTCAGACCTGGAAGGACTGCTTGGGACCCTGAAAGGAGTGGATGGAGGAGGTGAAGGGACAAGTGTAGCATCTCTTGCGGTTGCAAGGGAAAGTGCCCGGGGAAGGGGTGGAGCTGGAGGGAAGGGAAGAATTGACAAGGGAGAATTGACAAGGTCATTGCCCACTTTCAATGCCTGGTGTACCATGACACCCAGGTCTCGTTGCATCTCCCCTTTTCCTAATCGGCCGCCATTCAAATAATACTTTCCTGTTTTTGCCACCAAAGTGGATAACCTCACATTTATTTATCCACATTATACTGCATCAGCCAGGCTTTTCAAAAATGGGGGTGGCATGACAGGATTTGCGGAACCATGGTTGGTATATAGGGTAAGGCCAACTAATGCCCTTGCATTAGTAGAAGTAGTGGTAAATGGCAATATACATTCAGGAGCACCTGTTTTGCACAATCCGCAGGCATTGCCACTTTCATTTTACTGCACATCTTGTATGTGTACGTGACAAATAGACTTGACTTACCTTGACGACTTGACTTGATTTGGCAGCATCATGCCAATCTCATTTCGCAGTTGCATTTTCATTTAGCTGTCATTGCTCATGGAAGTCCTGGTGTAGTGTTGCAGACGACGACATTCGTTACTTGGATGACCTGAAATTAAAGCTTATGTAATTAGTTACGTCCCTAATTCTGGCTAATTACAAAATTGACCGTTGCGACGGAAATAGTAATTAAACACACAGACTGCCTTGAAAATTGAAAAATGTGATCATCTCAAGATCAGAACTTTAATATTATTGTGTTATATGCTGCAAGTCCGTAACAGATAGGTAAATAAATTACAATTTCTAGCAATAGACCAAGTCTTTATGGAGAAGATCACTTGCTGGCTGGTACATTGGTATACCATAATCAGTAGCATCATCGTATTCCTCAGATTGGAACCAATAAGCAACTGTGTACTTACACCGGCGATTCGTACGAGGCCCAAATAACATTTTCGCAAAGAAAATTAGATTAAAGCCACCCCAAGAAGCAAGATTATATATAAAATACACAACTTATTTTTACTTTAATCCGACTATTAAATTGTCCAGCGATTTATTTTAATAAAAAACCCTAATCGGAAGTCCAATCGATTTTTCTTCATCGACCAGCAGCCCGAGGAAATCCCTCTGACATGCGATACAAACCTGCATTTTAATCCCGTGCCCCACCCCCCCACCCCCCCAAAAGTGCCAAAGTCGCGCATAGCCCGTGACAGATCTGCAGCGCCGCTCAAGGTAGGTTTTGTAACATCGCTACATTAAGGCGAATGCAGACAGCTTGTCATTAATCATGGAAGTCTTGGTGCAGTGATGAAGGGAACGGACACTCATGGCAAGCCAGCATATATTGCCATTTAGCCATAAATCATTTTTTTCAAGTTCCATTTTCCAAGAAAATAAATGAGCAAATCTAGTCACCACTTTTACCAAGTTATGGGCAAAGCCATAGTAAATGTGCAAGTCACATATAATGTAATTATGCTCCTACAGTTTACCCCTTAGTCTAGTTCAGTAAAACACTGAGTCCAGCACTGGATCAACTAAAGGGTCTGTCCCACGGCTTTTGCGAGTCTAGAAGAGTTTGCACTCGACTCAAACTCGCAGCATGGTCGACACGTAGTCCTAGGAGGTCTATGTAACTCTCCTTCATGTTCGAGAGAAGTTCCAGCAAGAATTTCATTGTCCTATCTGGGACACATGACAATAAACTCTCTTGAATCTTGATTAGATTATAGCTATTGACAGTCCCTGAACCCAATCACAAAATTCACCAGTACATTGTTTCTACAGGAAGTTCTAGCAGGAAGACAGTTTACAAAAGCATAGAAACCTTTCTCCAGGTAGTATAAACAATTTGAACAAAGCTTCACACTTCACAAGATAACAGCACAAACACTCTGCAACGTAATTAACAGTACTTTACAACACCCCCTATCTGACCAATCCTAATCAAGCATATGCAACACCTCTTAGCTCTTCTACAAAATCCTCATACATATAAACAAAAAGGAAAGACATTTGGACCTCGCCTTATCCCCAACTTCCATGTAGGGTCCAGACTCCTTGGAGCTCGACTCACAGCTTGCAACCTTTCACAGAAAGTGGACAAACAGGCTTTGCAAATACAGAGATTCTCCATTTTGTGACATATTTTATTTGGCCAATATTATTAATTACAGGACTTAAGACATTACATGTATTCAAAAAATATTTTACTGATAGGCTGCATATATGTGGAGTTTTCACAATCCTTGCAAGAACTCATGATATACAATCATAAAACGTTTAGAAGATTAACAGAGACAAAATTCTTCACAAATTGAGCCCACATTTGTCAAAGTTCTATATAAAGTATGCTCAGAGGATCTATAATTTATAAAATTGGCAACAACTTTGATAATTGCTAACAATAAGTCAATATTTCTCATGAAAATTGGCAATGTTCTATCGAGAATTTAAATGACAGTGCTCGTATTTTCATTTGTAATACTTCGAAATGTATCAATATAAGGAACAAAGAAAAATATGCTGCCAATGTGAATGATGAAAGAAGGACTTTTTGGCTCCTCAAAAGAAATGCCTATGGCATCAACGGTTTAGAACAAATACAAATGTGATGTAAATTACCTTTTGAAAAATACGATGTGATTTGTTTGGGGATCACCGCGGGCGGGCGGGCGGGCCTTGTGTCTGAAGCTTTCTTTCTTTTGAATCTTCCATTGCAGGATGCCGCTGTACGCTTCAGACTATCTGCTGTAATGAAATAATACAGGATAATGCTAGGGATTTATTTCATGTTATGATTAACATGTATTATACAATAGTGTCCATTAATCATTTAACGATTAGGCTATTGGCTTCGAAATTACCTAGAAATGGAAATGTTACATTTGTATATAATGAATCACCTACAACTTCTATCAACTTACCTGCATCAGGGAAACGGCAGTAATCGGTGCCGTTTCAGACAGGCTGCTTGTGGAGCTGAAAGCGTTGGAAATTTTGCCCTGGACTTTAAACTTTCCCAGGCTGGCTGTGAAACTCCCGACCCGACTGAGGATCCCAGGTACGGCACCTGGAAACCCCGGGATGACCTCCAGAGCCGACGGGCTGGATATCACTGAAAAAATGAAGCTGAAGCTGCCGACTTTGGGGGAACCCCCGTTCGTTACGGAGCTGGAGCTGCCGTCTGTGAGGGTATTCCCCTTCCAGCGCAGGGCCGCAGAAACAACAGGTACAGTCAACCCAGTACCTGGAAACAAAGGGGAAGCCTCCATTGTGTCCGGAAACGTGGCCGACGGGCAGGACTTCAGGTCAGACTGAAGCGCTGAGGACCTCTCCCTACTATCCTACTGGCCAATGTACAGTCCCTTGAAAACAAAGTGGAGGACTTAAGGGCAAGACTGCTTTATCAAAGGGAGCTGAGGGAATGCTCTGTGTTCTGTTTCACAGAGACATGGCTCACCCCCATGGCTCAGCGGTCCAGCCTGATGCTCCATCCACCGCATGGACCGTACACTGGCATCGGGGAAAGGGAGAGGAGGGGGCGTCTGCCTTATGGTCAACTCTGTGTAGTGTCCAGACGTGGCAGTCCTGTCCAACTCCTGCTCTCCACACCTGGAACATCTGGCGGTGAAGTGCCGTCCCTTCTCCTACCGAGGGAATTCACCTCCATCATCCTGACCGCGGTCTACATCCCACCCCAGGCAGACGTCCGTCTGGCACTGGAGGAGCTGCACGCCGTGGTCAACAAACACCAGACGTCTTACCCCGAGGCATTTACCACCATTGCTGGGGACTTGAATAGGGCAAACCTAAAGAAATCACTCCCCAACTTCCATCAACATGTCTCCTGCTGCACCAGAGGACCAAACACCCTCGACCACTGCTACACCACCGAGAATGCCTACTGCTTGAATGAATACGCCACAGTCGTTACAGTCTTCATTAAGAAATGTGTGGAGGACTGCAACCCCACCAAAACCTTCCGAGTGTTTCCCAATCAGAAACCTTGGATGAACTGTGAAATCCGCACTCTTCTGAAGACCAGACACTGGGCATTCATGTCTGATGATACAGTGGTCTACAAGTCCAGATACAACCTTGGTAAGGCCTTCAAAAAGACCAAAAGGGAGTTCTGCTCCAAGCTGGAGGATGAGACAGATGTTCGGCAGCTGTGGCGGGGCCTGAATGCAATCACCTCCCACAAGGCAAAACCAGGAGGCAGCTCGAATGTCGGCGATACATCACTCCCTGATGAGCTCAATGCATTTTACGCACGCTTTGATAGGGAGAACACCGATGTGCCTTCCCGAGCCCCCATTCGCTGTGATGGTATTTCAGTCTCAGTCACAGAGGCCGACATCAGGAAATCCTTCAAGGGGGTGAACCCTTGAAAAGCGCCTGGACCTGATGGCATACCTGGTCGTGTTCTAAAAACCTGTGCGGACCAACTGGCTGGAGTTTTTACGGACATTTTCAACCTATGTCTGAGGATCCCACCTGCTTCAAAAGGGCATCAAAAATACCGGCGCCCAAGAAGAGCAAGGTGACATGCCTCAATGACTATCGACCTGCGGCACTAACGCCTGTGGTGATGAAGTGCTTCGAGAGGTTGATCATGGCACAAATCAACCCCTACCTCGACAAAAACCTGGACCCACTGCAGTTCGCTTACCGCCACAACAGATCAACGGTGGACGCGATCTCACTGGCCCTCCACTCTGCTCTGGACCACTTGGACAACAAAAACTCATGCCAGGCTTCAAATTCCTGGGCGTGCACATCTTTAAAGATCTTTCCTGGTCCAAGAACACAGATGCAATTACTAAGAAAGCTCATCAGCGCCTCTACTTCCTGAGAAGATTATGGAGAGTTGGTCTGTCAAGGAGGACTCTCTCTAACTTCTACAGGTGCACAGTAGAGAGAGCTTGCTGACCGGTTGCATCGTGGCTTGGTTTGGCAACTTGAGCGCCCTGGAGAGGAAAAGACTACAAAAAGTAGTAAACACTGCCCAGTCCATCATCGGCTCTGACCTTCCTTCTATCGAGGGGATCTACCACAGTCGCTGCCTCAAAAAGGCTGGCAGCATCATCAAGGACCATCCTGGCCACACACTCATCTCCCTGCTACCTTCAGGTAGAAGGTACAGGAGCCTGAGGACTGCAACGACCCAGTTCAGGAATAGCTACTTCCCCACAGCCTTCAGGCTATTAAACCTGGCTCGGACAAAACTCTGAACATTAATATCCCTCCATCTGTTGTTTGCACTTTATTAATTTATTAATTAATGCGTGTATTTACGTATATAATTGTAGTCAATGCCTACTATGTTCTGTTGTGCTATGCAAAAAAGAATTTCACTGTCCTGTCAGGGACACATGAGAATAAACTCTTTTGACCTTTGACCTTTAATGATCCATTAGAATCTATATTTTATAAATTTCCAATATTTTATACTAAGTTTATTAAAATTAGCTAAGTACTTTCGTTATAAGATGGAAGGAGTAGAATCACAATTAGCTCTGAATAAAATTGGTGATAATGTTTTCCATCTAACCTTTGCTTTTTACTGCACCAAGGAGATCGTCCAACTCCATCTTCTGCCCAGCTTCCACAACAGCAACATCAACGGACTGCTGCATTACTGCGGACTGATCCATGATGACCCTGAGAACATGCAGATATTTGTAATATTAAGATTATATTAAAAATATGCTGCAAAAAAAGGGTCAAACATTGGAATTCATATTTTTCAATATTGTTATCAAGGCAAAGAAAGCAGTTCCAATTATTTGATATTATTCATGAGGAAAAAAATAATAGCTCCAAAACTAGTAGACTATTATCTGAATGGTGGTCGATTAGGAAAAGAGGAGATGCAACGAGACCTGAGTTTATATTGGTTTTAAACACAGAGGCAACAATAAACAGGATCCCACGACTGGCCACATCTTCCCATCTCCTGCCCTTTCTGCTTTCCGTAGAGACCATTCCCTCTGAAACTCCCTGGTCAACTGGTTCCTTCCCCCCCAAACCACCCTTTCCCCAGGTACTTTTCCCTGCAACCTCAAGAGATGCAACACCTGTCCCTTTACCTCATCCCCTCGACTCCATCCAAGGACACAAACAGCCTTTCCAGGTGAGGCAGAGGTTCACTTTCACTTCCTCCAACCTCATCTGCTGTATCCACTGTTCCAGGTGTCAACGTCTCTACATCGGCAAGACCGAGCGCAGGCTCAGCAACCATTTCGTTGAACACCTCCACTCAGTCAGTCTTAACATACCTGATCTCCCGGTGGTTCAGCACTTCCACTACCCCTCCCATTCCCAATCTGATGTTTCTGTCCTGGTCTCCTCCATTGTCAGAGTGAGGCTCAGTGCAAATTGGAGGAACACCACCTCATATTTGGCTTGGGTAGTTTACACCCCAGTAGGGTGAACGTTGACTTCTCTAACTTCAGATAGCCCTCGCGTTCCCTCTCCATCCCCTCCCCAGTTCTCCCACCAGTCTTACTGTCTCCAACTACATTATATCTTTGTCGCGCCCTCTCCCCTGATAACGGTCTGAAGAAGGATCTCAACCCAAAACGTCACCTATTGCCTCTCCCCAGAGATGCTGCCTGCAGGGCTCGAAATTAGCGGCTGTCCAGGTGCCAATGACCACTCAAAGTGCCACCAGGCAACATAAACGCCGAGTCATTTTGCCCGGCTTGGCACGGAAATACTGGTTTATACCGAAAGACACAAAAACTGGAGTAATTCGGTGGGTGAGGCAGCATCTCTGGCGAATAGAAACGTGACGTTTCATGTCGGCGGTGGCAACATCTGTAGTGCAGGGCAAAGATACTAGGAGCGGGGTGATGAAGGGTCCGAGCGAATGACAGGCCCCGCACAGCGGCAACAGCGGCTCCACCGCCTCCCGAACCCCGGGGTTGTTTTGAAAGCGCCGTTGGTGGATTTGCAGCAGTATATCAGGGACGTACAAGGCAGCGGGCGATGTTGTCCAAGGAGTGCTGACCTTCCTTCCTCCCCACCTCCTCTGCCCCTTCCCCCCCTCTCTATCTCTCTCTCTCGTACGCCCCCCTCCACCCCTCCTCTCCATCCCGCACTGATCCCCATTCCATCCTCTATTCAGTCCTCACTGACATCCCGTGCTCCCCTCCCAATCTACCCCCCAATCTATTCATCACCCTACCCACCTCGCATTGATTCTCCTGCCACCCCCCATCCATCCTGTACTTCTCCCCCAATTCATACTGCACTGATTATCCCATTCATCCCGTACTGACCCACCCTCCATTTACCCTGCACCTCTCCCCCCCATCCATCCTGTCGTGATCTCCCGCATTTATCCTGTACTCATCCCCTCTTGCATCCTGTACTGATCCCCTCATTCATCCCGTACTGATCCCCCATTCACCCTGTAGTGATCTCCCATTCATCCTGCACAGACCACGCGATCCACACGGTCCTGACCCCCCCCCCATTCATCCTGTGCTGATCCCCCCCCCCATCCATCCTGTACTGACCCCCCCCCCCCCATTCACGAAGAATGGGGGAACAGTCTGAAGAAGGGCTTCGACCCGAAACGTTGCCTATTTCCTTAGCTCCATAGATGCTGCCTCACCTGCTGAATTTCTCCAGCATTTTTGTCTACCCCCATTCATCCTGTACTGATCCTCCCATCCATCCTGTACCGATCCCCCCCCCTATCCATCCCGTACTTACCCCCCCATTCAACATCACTGACAACCCTCGTGCTCTCCCCTCACAATTTTACATACTGCAACCAACACGTCTCAATCACCTGCCTCAATCCATCCATTCCGCACCGATTGCCTTCTGACCCCCCCCCCCCCCCCCCCGGCCATCTATTCACCCTGACCTTATTGTGCTTCATGGTCTTCACAGCGAACACTGACTATGTTTTATAACGGAATGCAATCAAATGTATTTTAATTCCCAATGTTATTATTTATTTTGACAGTTTTAAACATATTACCAAAAGAACATTTGCTGTAGTTATGTCCTTTGGCCATCTCTTGTCAGTTAGTGTAATGTTTAACCTGTCAGATGGGTATAGTTGGTTTTAACAGCTATTATCATAAAATGCCTACTGAAATTTCCTTGCAACCTGTATATTTTGTTATGGATAAATTATGTGGGAAGCGAGAGTGTTTCTGTGCCAATAGCAATAACCACTCATGCTATGGCCATGTCATGGTAATTTTCAGTCCTTCACAGAAAACATGCTTGCATCAATCTGTAGTGTGCATGGTTAAGCATATGTTACCATGGTCCAGGATTTATTGACACAGGTTGATCATATGCTGAATAATCCAACTACATTTTTGTTTGGAAGTGGAAAGAACTAATAGAAATTGCATTCATTGCAATGTGTAAAAATAGTTGAGATCTCGTCTTATAATTTTGCTGCATGTCATTGTGGTATATATCATGTCTTGATTGGTGAATACGTTTAGTTTGTGAGTTATTTGAAGCAGAAATAATATGTGAATGTGGACAAAAGAGCTGGAGAAACTAAGCGGACGTGGCAGCATCTATGGCACGAAGGAAATAGGCAACATTTCGGGCCAAAACACTTCTTCAGACCGATGGGTTTCGGCCTGAAACGTTGCCTATTTCCTTCGCTCCATAGATGCTGCTGCACCCGCTGAGTTTCTCCAGCACTTTTGTGTACCTTCGATTTTCCAGCATCTGCAGTTCCTTCTTGAACATAATGAATGCTTCATTGAGCATAATTCTGACTGGTAACTTTGCACTTCGTCCGAGCACATTATCGCACGCGTCATGCAAACAGTCTTAAATGACTACCTAAATTGTCATTTGGCAACCTAAAAAGCTGTCACGGTTGCCCGGCTGGCAACAGGGAAAAAAGTTAAGCAAGAGCTCTGTGCCCGACCCGCTGAGTTACTCCAGCATTCTGTGTCTCTCTTCAACCCACTGAGTTACTCCAGCATTCTGTGTCTCTCTTCAACCCGCTGAGTTACTCCAGCATTCTGTGTCTAACCCGTGAGTTACTCCAGCATTCTGTGTCTCTCTTCAACCCGTGAGTTACTCCAGCATTCTGTGTCTCTCTTCAACCCGTGAGTTACTCCAGCATTCTGTGTCTCTCTTCAACCCACTGAGTTACTCCAGCATTCTGTGTCTCTCTTCAACCCACTGAGTTACTCCAGCATTCTGTGTCTCTCTTCAACCCACTGAGTTACTCCAGCATTCTGTGTTTCTCTTCAACCCGTGAGTTACTCCAGCATTCTGTGTCTCTCTTCAACCCACTGAGTTATTCCAGCATTCTGTGTCTCTCTTCAACCCACTGAGTTACTCCAGCATTCTGTGTCTCTCTTCAACCCGTGAGTTACTCCAGCATTCTGTGTCTCTCTTCAACCCGTGAGTTACTCCAGCATTCTGTGTCTCTCTTCAACCCACTGAGTTACTCCAGCATTCTGTGTCTCTCTTCAACCCGTGAGTTACTCCAGCATTCTGTGTCTCTCTTCAACCCGTGAGTTATTCCAGCATTCTGTGTCTAACCCGCTGAGTTACTCCAGCATTCTGTGTCTCTCTTCAACCCACTGAGTTACTCCAGCATTCTGTGTCTCTCTTCAACCCGTGAGTTACTCCAGCATTCTGTGTCTCTCTTCAACCCACTGAGTTATTCCAGCATTCTGTGTCTCTCTTCAACCCGTGAGTTACTCCAGCATTCTGTGTCTCTCTTCAACCCGTGAGTTACTCCAGCATTCTGTGTCTCTCTTCAACCCACTGAGTTACTCCAGCATTCTGTGTCTCTCTTCAACCCGTGAGTTACTCCAGCATTCTGTGTCTCTCTTCAACCCACTGAGTTACTCCAGCATTCTGTGTCTCTCTTCAACCCGTGAGTTACTCCAGCATTCTGTGTCTCTCTTCAACCCACTGAGTTACTCCAGCATTCTGTGTTTCTCTTCAACCCACTGAGTTACTCCAGCATTCTGTGTCTAACCCGCTGAGTTACTCCAGCATTCTGTGTCTCTCTTCAACCCACTGAGTTACTCCAGCATTCTGTGTCTCTCTTCAACCCACTGAGTTACTCCAGCATTCTGTGTCTCTCTTCAACCCGTGAGTTACTCCAGCATTCTGTGTCTCTCTTCAACCCGTGAGTTACTCCAGCATTCTGTGTCCCTCTTCAACCCGTGAGTTACTCCAGCATTCTGTGTCTCTCTTCAACCCGTGAGTTACTCCAGCATTCTGTGTCTCTCTTCAACCCGTGAGTTACTCCAGCATTCTGTGTCTCTCTTCAACCCGTGAGTTACTCCAGCATTCTGTGTCTCTCTTCGATTTAAACCAGCATCTGAAGTTCTTTCCTACACAATAATCAATGAATTATCAAGTGCTAAAATTAACTACTGAGATTTAACTTTGAGTGCAGACAAATAAACGTTGGAGAATCACAATG
This sequence comes from Raja brachyura, assembly GCA_963514005.1. Next base: position 128,337 of record OY740820.1, read on the forward strand.
AGGACATATTGTAGCTGACAAGACACCTCTGATTATTCAAACTCCTTTGCTGGGACAGTGATTCAAAGGCAGGTCTAAAAGATTCCCAGTCTGAAGAAGGGTCTCGACCTGAAACGTCACCCCTTCCTTCTCTCCAGAGATGCTGCCTGTCCCGCTGAGTTACTCCAGCTTTTTGCGTCTATCCTTGGTTTAAACTAGCATCTGCAGTCCCTTCTTACACACATTACTGTTGCGAGGGCCGACTCAGAGTACACAAATACCTCAATTATGGACAGGCATACAAAATCCCCATGGCCGTGTGTGTAGGAAGGAACTGTAGACACTGGTTTATACCGATGATACCCTCGGGGTTCTGACCCGAGACGCCACCTATCCCTTTCCTCCAGAGATGCTGCCTGACCTGCTGGGTTACTCCAGCATTTTGTTTCTATTCCATGACCATTCTTGATGCCAGTGACAAATCAGTCTGGATATTCCTTCATCTCTATTACAACAATGTGAAATATCTTCAGCTGAAGATTTCGGATTTGTTGAGGTCAATAAACACCCGTTGTCTCAGTAGACACCCTGCCTGTCTGCAAAGCTGTCCTTTAAATTCCAAAATGAGTAGAGCTTCCAATGTACACGACAACAAAACATTCTGAATGTTAGTTCTTGTTTTAGGTATGTTGCAAAACTTACCTTTAGCGGCGCTGCAGTTCTGCCGCTCCCCGTGTGCGCGACTTTGGCGCCTTTCAGAGGGGGGCGGGCTTAATGTGCCGTTTTTCAACAGACCTGGATAATCGATGAATGTCGGGCGATTTCGTTGCGGAAGAAAAATCGCTCCGACATTTCATGCATGAAGGTATTTTTAAATTACTCTAAATTATTTATTAACTAGAGTAATTTAAAAATCACCTTCAAAAGCCGTGAGCACCGACAACCGGAAGGATTTTGCGTAGGGGAGAAAAAAAAGGTAGTTTATTTTTATATTAAAAGTTGGTTTTTCAGGAGGCTTTAATAACATTTTCACGTTGCGAAATGGGGTCCAAAAAAATGCATGAACAAACAGTATTTTTCCTCCCGACTTCACCGCTAACCGCAACGTTCCAATCCACCGCATTCCACTAAAACCCACTCGCTAGTTGATTTAAATGGCCATTAATTTACAGGCATCAAACACTAAATTCCTTCCATTTGGCCCAGAAATTCATGAAAATTATGTAAAAAAATTATGTTATATTTTGGATTATTGTGTGAATGTTATTTGGACACTTAGGCAATTTAAAAAAAGTTTATCTTTTCTTAAGAAATGGATAGATGTTCAGATCTACTCATTGAATTTTGTAATTAGCTACAATTAGATAACTAACTAATTATATGCTTTAATTTCAGGTCATCCAAGTAAGATTCTTTCATATTTGTTTCAGAATGCTTCAATCTATAATAAGTGAAAATTTCAATAAGTTCTCTTAATTTTTAAGAAAGTTATGGGCTTTTAACTTTTCCAGAACACAGCTTTTGAGTTAAGTCCATTGAAAGGCAATGGGGAGCAAGATGCTAATTTCCGAGTATGAAAATGGCCATAACTTTCTTAATACTGAAGATATGAAAGTGAATTAGGTGTCAAATTAAACTTCTTTTTATGCTTTATCTGATGGGATAAATTGCAGACTTGATTTTTAACATCTCAAAATTTTGTAACATTGCTAATTAGAGCTTCCAATGTACATGACAACAAAACATTCTGAATGTTGGTTCTTGTTTGGAATGAATGGCTGCTGCTCCAACATAAACTTACAACCTGTGATGCAATAAAAACACGTTTCCAGGATTGGGATTCATGAATAAAGAAAGAACATTCTGGGCTACAAACAACTATCTTTACTACAGCAAAAGACAGTAAAGTGCTGATAAAGGCACAAAGCTCCTCACGCTGGCTTGTGTACATCATTGCGTGCTGTCGGCGACGGCTGGTGTGGACAACTCGAGGGTCCCGGCACCGCCCACATCACGGTCCTCAGTCAAGTCTCTCTCTCTCGCTCTCTCCCGCTTTCTCTCTTCCCCAAGTTGAAGTTCCTGTCAGCTCAGTCGAAGCAAGCACGTGTAGGTTGTGTGTGACCACTTGTAAAACAAAGCAGTGGTCACGTATGAAGATTGGGGTAAAATGATGAAAGATGTTAAACTCCTGGGATGTGGCCACTGACATTTGTCCAAAGCCCATCCATCGGCCTCACGTTGCTGCTGCTGCTGCTGCTGCTGCTGCTGCTGCTGCTGCTGCTGCTGCTGCTGCTGCTGCGACTGTTTGAGAGCGGCTGCAGCATTCTGTACAGCATCAAGCCCACACTAACTCACTCACTCACTCACTCACAGCGTGTCTGTGTCTGCTCTTCCATCACTGGCTTCAACCTCACTCCTTAAACAGTGAGTGAGTGAGTGAGTGAGAGGAGCCACAACTCCGTCCCTCTGAACCAAGCGTGAGGGACGGGCTTTGCTGCCCAAACACTTGTCCAGAGGCACTGGTGCAACATTGCAGCTGAGGCAGCAGCAGCAGCAGCAGCAGCAGCGTCGCAGACAGTGTGTGTGAGATGCAGCTGCAGCCCCGCCCCCGCCCCTCCCTGGCCCACAGTGCGCGTGCGCGAGAGAGCGAGAGCGAGCCCGGTGCGGAGCGCGCAGCTGCCTCCCCCCAACCGCCAACCGCCAACCGCCAACCGCCGAGCTGCTCCCTCCCCCGGCACGTGACGGGGCCCAGTCCGGCTTCACCCTGTAGCCGGCGCCATGCCCACGAGGCACGACGTCACTTCTCGCGATGTTTGGGCGGCGCGAGAGCGGGTCGTCGACGGACGTTTGGTTTCCCGCCGGAACGGCCCCTGTACCCGGGGGGGGGGGAGTGACCAGAATTACCCCCCTCACCCTCACACCCTCCCCCCCCCTCACACACACAGATACCCCCCTCACCCTCACACCCCCCCTTGCACACTCATACCCCCATCTCACTCTCCATTACTCCCCCCTCACCACTCCACCCCCTCCCCATCGCTCTCCCCCTCCCTGTCCCTCACCCCCTCCTCCTCTCCCCTCTACTACTCTGTAGGGTGAGCACAACTCTGCTCTGCCGCCCTCACCACTCTTCCAGACTCTGCTTCCTACCCCGCCCGCCCGCCCGCCCGCCGTGTGGTTCCTGTAACGGGGTGACCAGAACTGTTCCCCCCCCTTCACCACTCTCCCCTCCTCCCCATCCCCCTTCCCCATACACCCGCCCCTTCTCTTCCCACCCCCACACCCTCCCCCCATCCTCAAAACGATGGCCAGAACTGCCCTCTTCCTCTCCCCCTCACCACTCTCCCCTTCCCCTCCACTCAGGGTGACCAGAACTGCTCTCCATAAACAGACATAGAAACATAGAAAATAGGTGCAGGAGTAGGCCATTCGGCCCTTCGAGCCTGCACCGCCATTCAATGTGATCATGGCTGATCATCCAACTCAGTATCCCGTACCTGCCTTCTCTCCATACCCCCTGATCCCTTTAGCCACAAGTGCCACATCTAACGCCCTCTTAAATATAGCCAATGAACTGGCCTCAACTACCTTCTGTGGCAGAGAATTCCAGAGACTCACCACTCTTTGTGTAAAGAATGTTTTCCTCATTTCGGTCCTAAAGGAATTCCCCCTTATCCTTAGACTGTGACCCCTTGTTCTGGACTCCCCCAACATCGGGAACAATCTTCCAGCATCTAGCTTGTCCAACCCCTTAAGAATTTTGTAGGTTTCTATAAGATCCCCCCTCAATCTTCTAAATTCCATCGAGTACAAACCGAGTCTATCCAATCTTTCCTCATATGAAAGTCCTGACATCCCAGGAATCAGTCTGGTGAATCTTCTCTGTACCCCCTCTATGGCAAGGATGTCTTTCCTCAGATTTGGAGACCAAAACTGTACGCAATACTCCAGGTGTGGCCTCACCAAAACCCTGTACAACTGCAGTAGAACCTCCCTGCTCCTATACACAAATCCTTTCGCTATGAATGCTAACATACCATAAACAGATAGCTCGGAGAAAGCAGGACAGAGGCAGGGAGGGAGTAACAGATGGATACGGATAAGATGCCGGGTCTGTCGAGCAGAGTTCCTCCAGCATGTTGTCCCAGTAAAGAATGAAGAACTGGAACTATTCACAGCTGTTTCAGGAGTGGAGAAGGTGGAAATCCATTTCCTAAAGATGGGGAAATAGCTGAGTATGATGTTCACTAATTCTTTAAACAACCCGTTTGGAAAATTGCCAGATGAAGATGATTAATCCTTAGTCCCATAGGTTTAAGATGAAGGGGAAATAATTTAATAGGAATCTGAAGTGTAACTGTTTCCACACAAAGGGTGTTAAAGAAGGAACTGCAGATGCTGGAGAATCGAGGGTTACACAAAAAGCTGGAGAAACTCAGCGGGTGTAGCAGCATCTAAGGAGCGAAGGAGATGGAAAAAGCTGCTAGAGGGGTTAGCTCAGACAGGGACTATCCCAACATTAAAGGTGCAGTTAGGTACATGGACAGGTAAAGTTTGGAGGAATATGGGCCAAATGCAACGGTGTGGACAGCATCTCAGGCAAATAGCATTTTTCACAGTTTTAGATTTCCAGAATCTGCTATTTTTTTGCTTCCATCCTTATTTGCAATCAATTAATGATGGCTTGCAGAATGATCCTGACCTAAAACGTTATCCAACCTTTTTCTCCAGAGATGCTTCCTGACCTGAGTTACTCCAGCGCATTATATCTTTGGTATAAACTATCATCTGCAGATCCTTCTTTCTACTAATGATGTTGAGTTTTTTTTATTCTCTTGAAGTTGTCTGATTTGATTTATTTCAACTTCCTTCCTGAGTCGCCCTCTGTTTAAGGGCAGTGAAGAGATGGTGGTGGACTGGTTGAAGACCTGTGGTGGAAGTGAATCAGTTGTGCCTTTACTGTCCCTCTGAATGTATGTTTTGGACGGTGGCTGGTGGTTCGCAAGAGGTTGTGGGTGTCTGTTTGTTTGTGGTCACCATTTTAGTTTTGAGAAACAGATTACAAACAGCCCTTTCGGCCCGCCGAGTCCACGTTGACCATCTATCACCCGTTCACACTTGTTCTGTATTATCCCATTTTCTCATCCACTCCCTGCACACTGGGGGCAATTTACAGAGGCCAATTAACATGCAAACCTGCACGTGTTTGGAATGTGGGGGAAAACTAGAGCACCAGCAGGGCTCTTGCTTAGCTTTTTTTCCCTGTTGCCAGCCGGGCAACCTTGACAGCTCTTTAGGTTGCCAAATGACAGTTTAGGTGGTCATTTAAGACGGTTTGCATCACTTGTGCGATAATGTGCTCGGACTAAGTCAGAATTTTGCTCAATGAAGCATTCATTGAAGCATTGAATTCAATGAAGCATTAACTTACAAAATTCTTAAGGGGTTGGACAGGCTAGATGCAGGAAGATTGTTCCCGATGTTGGGGACGTCCAGGACAAGGGGTCACAGCTTAAGGATAAGGGGGAAATCCTTTAGGACCGAGATGAGAAGGACTTTTTTCACACAGAGAGTGGTGGGTCTCTGGAACTCTCTGCCACAGAGGGTAGTTGAGGCCAGTTAATTGGCTATATTTAAGAGGGAGTTAGATGTGGTCCTTGTGGCTAAGGGGATCAGAGGGTATGGAGAGAAGGCAGGTACAGGATACTGAGTTGGATGATCAGCCATGATCATATTGAATGGCGGTGCAGGCTCGAAGGGCCGAATGGCATGCTCCTGCACCTAGTTTCTATGTTCTATGTTTCTATTCACATATTATGTTCAAGAAGGAGCTGCAGATGCTGGAAAATCGAAGGTAGACAATAGTGCTGGAGAAACTCAGCGGGTGCAGCAGCATCTGTGGAGCGAAGGAAATAGGCAACGTTTCAGGCTGAAACCCATCAGTCTGAAGAAGGGTTTCGGCCCGAAAAACGTTGCCTATTTCCTTTGCTCCATAGATGCTGCCTCATCAGCTGAGTTTCTCCAGCACTTTTGTCTACATTTACATATTATTTCTGCTTCAAATAACTCACAAACTAAACCAATCAAGACATGATATGCATGCAGGCCACAATGACATGCAGCAAAATTATAGTACAATATGTCAACTCTTTTTACACATTGCAATGAATGCTATTTCTATTAGTTCCTTCCACTTCCAGACACAAATGTGGTTGGATTATTCAGCAAATGATCAACCTGTGTCAATAAATCCTGGACCATGCACACTACAGATTGATGCAAGCATGTTTTCTGTGAAGGACTGAAGATTACCATGACATGGCCATAGCATAGGTCATTATTGCTATTGGCACAGAAACATTCTGACTTCCCAAATCATTTATCCATAACAAAATATGCAGGTTACGAGGATCAGCACAGGATGAATGGGGTGGATCAGTACAGGATGGGGGTCAGGAGAGTGGATCGGAGGGTCAGTGCAGGATGAATGGGGGATCACTACAGGATGAATGAGGGGGATCAGTGCAGGATGAATGGGGGATCACTACAGGATGAATGAGGGGATCTCAATCAGTTGAGAAGACTGAAACAGGTGAAATTATTATGGGAAACAAGGAAGTGCCTGGCAACGGCCAGCGCGTTGACATCATCAGGGCGCGCCATCCACGTGTCGGCGCGCCTACCGAGGGCCCTGAGGTCTGCGAATGAGACGTCCGTGAGCTGCAGACGGATGTAGGCCGGCGGCAGATGCAGGTAGGTATATTCGAACATTAGGCACGGCGTGTGCCCATCCAAAAGCGCAACCAACTCCTTTAGGAAGTTCGATGGCCGTCGGTCGCCTCGGAGCTCCATATGAAGGAGCTTGGCAGCGCGCTCCTTCCTGCAGAGCCCATAAGTATGATTTGCGCAGGCGTTACTCATGCCATACCAGAAAGTGTAGTGCGTATCTGAAAAAGAGCTACAGGAAGCAGTTTTAACCATGTTGAGCCAGTCTATGCCACTTGGTAATTTGCTAATTTGGTTTTCAAAGTCTGATTTGCCCATTCCACCAATCCGGTGGCCTGAGGTTGATAGGCACAATGGAGCTGTTGACGTATCTGTAATTCCTTTGTTTACAGCAGCAATAAAATGATGACCATTATCTGAACTTAACCGCGCAGGAACACCGAATTGTGGTGTGATTTCGTGTGACAATATTTTTACAGTGGTAGAGACCATATTGTCAGTGGTCGGCCATGCTTCAATCCATTCACTGAAAACATCAATTTACTGAAAACGGCAATTACAAGAACATACTTATAACACTGACGTCTTTTCAACTCAATGTAGTCCATTGGCAAGGTCTCAAAGGGACCTGCGGATAAAGGGGTCTTACCTGGTTCACAGGACAAGCCCTTACGTGGATTATGCTGCTGGCAAATCAGACATCACTGGCTGATACGCTGGGACAAGTCCAGAAGTTTCGGATGCCACCGGGTCTCTAGAAGCATATCACTTACGGCCTTGGCCCCACAATGAGTTGCAAAGTGTACAAATTCAATAACCCACAACACAAGCTCGTCAGACATGCAAGTCTGTCCAGCAGGCGTAACCCATAAGCTAGTGACAGGATCGTACACACAACCCTGGTCCTGCCACAGCTGTTCTACCTGTGCAGGAGCGTCCTCCTGTATTTGAAGTACTTCTTGGATGGTTGGCATTCCTTTTTCAAGGGAGACTTATTCCTAGTAGAATTTTTAATCTGCCTCATCATGTGGGGCACAACAATTTGGTGACTCCTAAAAGCTTTCTTAGCTACGTCATTGGCAAAGCAATTTCCTATGTCTATGGGGCTTTGCCTATAGTATCTGCTCTAACTTTGATAAAAGCATGCTGACTGGGTAACTGAATGGCCTGTAGCAAATTAGAAAACAATTTTTGTGAGATATCACTGTCCCTGAAGGTTACAAACCCCCGATTCTTCCATAATTGTCCATATCATGAACCACTCCAAAAGCATATTGGCAGTCCGTGTAAATATTTGCAGATAGTTCTTCGGCCAGGGTGCAGGCTCTAATCAGCGCAAATAGTTTGGCTAGCTGGGCCTAGAAGGCCGCCTCAAAAGACGCTGATTCAATGGTTGTTCCCTCCTGATTAACAATCACAAAGCCTGACAACCACTTTCCCTTTTCAATAATGGATGAGCTGCCATCCGTAAACAGGGTAACATCCGGATTTGTTAGCCCATTCAGTCAGGGACAGCCATTGTGGAACTTCTCTCGTTTCTTTCATCACATATCCGTTTGTTTTTTTTTACCTTTACCTGGGCTTCCTTGTCTCCAATAGGACAGTCTTTCCAAAAGGCTCTCACAGCCCTTGACGTGCGGGCCGATGAAGACTGACTAGTCCATATTATTGGTTTTAATAGCCATTGCGACGCTGGAATGCAAACAGTTCGTAGGCATAGCACAAAACTGTGGCGAGTCATTTCCTTGCTGATACTGAGTGCACCTGACTGGTTGCCAGATGGTTTTAAACCTTTCCAGAAATTCTTCTGAAGCCTCTCCTTCCTCTGGTTTCATATCCAAAACGTTTGATATATCGATAGGCTGCTGGAGAGCGAGACCCACGGCTGCCAACATAAGCTTTAATTTTACTTCGGAGTCACGTGAGTGACTACGTGAAGACCCCGCCAGCACGCATGCGCGACATATCGTCGTTCGCATGCGGAAGCGACAGTCGGGAGGAGCGGGGCTCCTCCAGCATAAGTTTAAAAAACTTACGAAAGGTAAGTCTCACCAGAGTGGTGAGCGTGGCGACTTTATTCTGCTTGTTCTTTCAGGATGGAGTCGCGGAAATCGAAAGGAGCAGCGGCAAGAGCTGCTGCCGTGGAGAGCAGCCAGCAGCGTGCCGCTTCTCCTGAGCTGCAGGTGCTACCTGCAGCTCCCGACTTCTCGCCCATGAGGGCCGTTGGTTCGCCACGGACAGGCGGTAAATCCACCCGAAAGTCGGACGGGACTGCCGACTCAGCTGGGTCCAGTCCCGAGGACACCCCGCTCGCTGTTAGCGACGTAGGTCGTCTTGCCCGCATGGAGCGGATGGTGGAGCAATTGCTCCAGCGTGACCTGCTTTTGCAGGGGCAGGGTCACGGTGGGCCTCTTCGCAGGCCCACGGCAGGATCCTATCATGGACTGCCTAATGTCACACCCTCTTCGCAGGGGAGCATTGGGGGTCAGAACTGGGCTGACCCTGAAGAGGGGGAGTTGGCTGAACAACCAACAGTGTCATGGGTGCAAGAAGAGTTGCTGGATATGGTAAGCAAACATGCAGTTCCTTCTCAAAAAGGCCTACCTATCCACCCTAAGCTGGCAGCTAGTATCAATTATATGACTACAAACCAGCTTCAGGAGCAAGCCATCAATGCTACAGCTGATAAATATCTTGCTCCTGAAAATTGTAACTCGCTGATTGTTCCTGCGGTGAATAACCCTATTTGGGGGAACATGAGCCCTACGATTAGAGGGCAAGAAGTCAAACTTCAGAGGATCCTGAAGCTTTTGACCGCCGGGATTACGGCAGTGGCCAGAACTGCGGTGGGAATAGAGCTACCGGAAGAACTACAGGATGCTCTGGCCTTACTGTGTAACACACAGTTTGAGATAAATAACTACAGGAAGAGCATTATCAAACCGGCACTTAACCCCAAGTTTGCGGGGTTATGCAAACCAGGTAACGCTCAACCACCTAATCTGCTGTTCGGAGATAACCTCCCCAAACAGGTGAAAGACCTGGACGAAGAGGCCAAGGCCATAGGCCTGATAAAGGTACCCAGTACCTCCAAACCTCACTACCAACAGCGACAGCACCCCTACACATCCACCGGACAGCGATATCAAAACAGATCGTCCGGTGGTGAAAGCTCGAAGGCCGGCCCACCTGCACAACGGTCTTTTTTAGGCCATGGCCCAGCCCGGCCTTCTTGGAAAATGCGCCACCCCTACAACGCAGCAACTCAACAGAAGGAACAAGGGCAAAGACCGCAACACCGGCAATAACCTTGGAGGTAGGTGGGTCTGGCTCCCCCAGGAACATTGCTTGTCTAAATTCATCTTATGTGGGAGGCCGGTTGCACTTGTTTGATGAAGTATGGCTCACTTTTACCTCTGATCCTTACATACTCGGAAGTATTCAGGGCTATAAAATTGAATTCATTTACGAACTCCCTACCCCGGTCCAGCATTCGCCTAGCCGAAAGTTTATACTTTCACAAAAAGAAAGAACGGCGGGCCATGCTGAACTATTAAGACTAATTAGTAAAGGGGTAATTGAGAGAACCACCAGAGAATCTCAGGAGTTCGTATCTAATATATTTACCAAATATAAAAAAGATGGCGGATGCCGCATAATCATAGATCTGACCGAACTGAATACTTCTGTTCAGTATGTTCATTTCAAAATGGACACTTTTGACACAGCTAGACAGCTAATAGCTAATGGGTACTACATGGCATGCATTGACCTCAAAGATGCATACTATTCAGTACCAATACACAAGGATCATAGGAAATACCTTAAATTTATCTGGATGGGACAATTATGGCAATATAAAGCCTTACCCAATGGGTTATCAACAGCACCCAGGCTGTTCACCAAATTATTGAAACCAGCTTTGGCCTATTTAAGGAAACAAAATCATACTGTTATGGCCTACCTTGATGATATCCTCATTGTCGGGGAGAATTTGGAAACGGCTACATTGGCAGTTCTAGCCACAAAACATCTCTTTCAAAAGCTGGGGTTCATCATACATCCAGATAAATCAAAGTTGGAACCCTATACTACCATGGATTACTTGGGGTTCACCATTGACTCGGTGCAAATGTCTATCACCTTACCACCGAACAAGGTGGTGGACTTGATAGAAGCTTGCGGGAGCCTTACTGGCATCAGGGATCCATCCATACGGCAGGTGGCCATGATAATTGGGAAGATAGTGGCTGCCTTTCCCGCAGCGCAATTCGGACCACTACATTATCAAAACCTACAAAGAGCTAAAATTATAGCTCTCAAAACCCATGCAGGCCATTTCGACAGGCCTATGAAGTTATCAGAAAAGGCAAGAGTTGAATTAAATTGGTGGATGGAAAATGCTCAATTCTGTTCCAAACCCATCACTATCATAAATCCCTTGGTCATCTTACAAACTGATGCCAGTGGAAAAGGATGGGGAGCAACTAATACCACCACTAGTTGTGGAGGCAGATGGAGTGCACAAGAGCTAACCCTATTTGAAACATTGGGTATTAATTATTCAGAAATGCTGGGAGCATGTCATGGCCTTAGGGCATATTGCTCAGACATGCACCAAGTACATGTTAGATTACAAATTGACAACACCACAGTGGTGGCTTATATTAATCATATGGGTGGAATAAAGTCGATATCATGTGATGAATTGGCTAATAATATCTGGCACTGGTGTCTGCAAAGGGAAATTTGGATTTCAGCCACTTACCTTCCAGGTAAGCTAAACACAGTGGCAGACACCAGGTCACGCAAATTCAACGACAACATAGAATGGATGTTGGATCGGAAAGTGTTCACAGATATTGTAGAACGATATGGGACACCAGATATCGACCTTTTTGCATCCAGATTAAATCACCAACTTCCAACATATGTTGCTTGGGAACCAGACCCAGGGGCAGTAGCAATGGACGCTTTCACGCTACACTGGGGGGGACTTGTTCTGTTATGCATTTCCCCCCTTCTGCCTCATCAGTCGGGTCTTGCAAAAAATCAGACAAGACTCCGCATCGGGTATTTTGGTTGTGCCCGACTGGCCTACCCAACCATGGTTCCCAGCGGTACAGAAGATGGCCACAGAACCTTGTATTCGGGTCAACAAACGACCTAGCCTATTAATACATCCCGTCACAGGGGAACACCATCCATGTCATGACCGCATGGACCTGTTGATTTGCAGATTCTGAAACGGCCATTTCTGGGATACGGACTCACCAACAGGACAATAGATACCATCTCAGCGTCATGCAGAGAGTCCACTAGGAAACAGCACCTGACCTACATCAGGAAATGGGAGGTGTTCTGCTCTACAACGAACACAACCTACGAATCGGCCACCATCACGGAAGTTCTGGAATTCCTGGCTACCCTTCACTATGATGAAGGATTAAGCTACAGTGCCATTAATTGTGCCAGGAGTGCCCTATCAACTTATCTGGGCAAGGGGAGTGATCAACTGGGCATTGGATCACATCCATTAGTGTCCAAGCTAATGAGAGGAATTTTTAATTCCAATCCCCCCAGGCCTAGATATAACCACACGTGGGATATCAGCATAGTAGTGACTATGTTGCGATGATGGACACCAAACTCGGGGCTAACCTTGGACAAACTCACCTACAAAATGGTAATGATAATGGCACTTGTCACGGCACAACGGGTCCAGTCCCTGCACAAGTTAAATCTGGATGACATGACTATCTCCAATGGAAAAATCATCTTTCATATGCAGGGGCTGTTAAAACAAGATCGACCCGGATCGTCTGGACATACGTTAGAGTTTCTAGCCTATCCAGCAGATACTCGACTCTGCATCGTCATTTTGATATCACGTTACATTTCAGTAACCAAGTCCTTTAGGGGCACGGAGAAAGCTTTGCTTATCAGCCACAAAAAGCCCCACCACAAAGTCACGGTGCAAACCATATCTAGATGGTTAAGGGTGGTACTGGATGCAGCGGGGGTGGACACTAATATTTTTAAATCTCACTCTGCCAGGGCAGCATCCACTTCGGCGGCTAGGATGATGGAAGTACCCATGGACCACATCCTAGCCACAGCGGGTTGGAGCAATGAGAAGACGTTTCAACGCTTCTACAACAAACCCGTGGCCTCTCCTGACTCTTTTGCAGGGAGGATTTTGAGTTCTGCTAAATAATTACCCTATATGGGATACATATTTTGTTTTGGTATGAATAAATACCTATTTTGTTTTTCAGCCAGTGTCATGTCTGAAATACGTTCATCCTCTTATCCCAGCATAGCAGTGTGTGAGCATGGTGTTCCAGGGCATGAAATCACAGAGCTTTGAAATCTTCACGTAGTCACTCACGTGACTCCGAAGTAAAATAGTAAGATTAAATGAGAACTTACCAGTTTGAAGTTTGATCTTTATTTTATGAGGAGTTACGATGAGGGATTACGTGCCCTCCGCTCCCAAACGCTCTATTATAAAGATCAACTGGTATGGAAGTTCTCTCTTATCTTACTATATTAGTCTACATTGCTGTCTGTGATTTCACACCACTGCTTTGAAGAATGTCGCGCATGCGTGCTGGCGGGGTCTTCACGTAATCCCTCATCGTAACTCCTCATAAAATAAAGATCAAACTTCAAACTGGTAAGTTCTCATTTAATCTCACTATCAGTCCTCATTGTTGCCTGCCCCTGGGTGTGCCACCTCTACGGCTGCGTGGTTGTCATAGGTTAAATGAACCAAGAGCCTGATATATTCAATTGCTGTTAATACTTGCTGAAGTAGTGCCCAAATATCTCTGGAATCGGCATAATATACAGATAATGTTGTTCTTAAAAATTCAATGAAAGCTTGAGGATTCTGATTCTTATAAGGCACTCCCAACAAAATTACTACATATTATTCATGGCTTTTTCATTGTTGTCTTGTTGACTGGGTGGAGGAGGTATTAGGGCTCTGGGATTAGGGACTGTTCTGACTGGATATTGGCGCCTGGAGGATGCTTTCTTATTCCGTCTATTTCAGCACCTTGTTGTTTCTGGGGTTTGGTTTTTCAGAAGTGCTCCCTTCTACAGTACCAACTGTGTGACCTCCTTTCCTTCTGTCCTTCTTGCGCCTGGTCTCTAGACTGGGACCTAGCATGCCAATCTACGGGTCTGTAAACTGGGGCTTCTCCTTCTTCTTGGGTCAGACGCCTGAGGTGGGTGCACTGTCAGTTCCTGACTCTACCTTGGGTAAACTTGGATAAATTCCTGCCACCACTGACTAGGGCTCGGGCTGTGTTGTGGGTGGAGCTCGACCCGGGGGCTGATAGGGAAGTGGAGGTGTGCTGGGAGCCAAATTCCAATCATTTTCCGATGCCTCCCCTTTGTCTCCCTCTGCTTACTGAAGGCCAACCATTTGAACTGCGCAGTCCTTTCCTATCTTCCAGATTCTCCAGCCTGCTTGTTTTCAGTCCTCTCTCTCTCTCCCTCTCAATCCTTTTTCTCTCTTTCCTTCTTTCTCTCTTTCTCTTTCCTTCTTTCTCTCTTTCGCTCTCTCTTTCTTTCTCTCTTTCTTCTCTCTCTCTTTCTCGTGTTGCTTATTCCTCTCGTGTGCACACTCTCATCTCAATACCTTCACTTATTAAATTTATCACATTACTACTATATTCACAACCACTTATTCCATACACAGTATTAATATTCTTATGCTTTATTCTAACAACAATATAATAATGACGTTAACGTTTTACTATTTCTTATTTAGCAACTGTGACATCACTGGATCTGGTGGATCAATTGTTTCCCACCAATTCCGCTATTCCAAATGCAGTTTCCAAATCTTTAACCCCCTCTTGCCATTCCAAATAAACAAGAAGAATTTAGAATTGCCAGCGTTTAGCTGACATGGTCCAGTTCAACCATTAGTTACCAGTTACCGAGTCTCCCCATTCCCAATGGACGAGTCTGTTTAAAAGTCTGTCTTACCACTCAACAGGTTTGTTAGATTGACTTGATCCTGTCGAGATCCCACACAACGCAGTAACGAAAGGTTTACTACCAACAGAAAAATGGAAGAGGAAAACAGAGTGGTGATTACTCACTCTGCTTTGGCCAATTCCTCTGGTCCTATCTGTAGGCAGTTCGACTCTTAACTTAGTTATGTGGTTAAAAAGCACCTGTCACGACTCCCGAAAGCAGGTACTTCAAGAGCCGAGTAACATAAGTCACAACCAGGTTCAAGTTTTTAAAAAAAGAGTTTAATTATTTCACTTGAGGACAAAAACCCAAACCTGATTCAAACAACACAGTCAGGAAGGTGAAGGGACTGACAAACAATTTTAAAATTTGCTCCAGCCAGCCACGCGATGGGCCGTCGGACCAGAGACTCTAAACTTGCCTAAAAGATATGTAATCCTGAAACGAACAAACAAAAATAGTAAAGCCAGCCCTCATCCGTCCCAAATCACTATTTGTTAACATGTACTGAGGAAGATACATAAATTCCTATGCCATGTGGCCAGAACCCCCCACTGCTCACACCAGTCGTGGTGCTCACTGCTAGTGCAGGGCAAAGAAGAAGAAGAGGCGGAATCTTGGGAGTCTCTGCTTTTTAAGGTCCTGATGAGTCACATGATGCAGCTTGGCCAACCGGGTACAGGAACCTTTAACCCCGTGATTCCCGACTCACAGCCACGAGGCCTGCACTCAGGAGAAAACAGAGAAACAGATGAGTACCATTTTACACCAGCAGAGGGAGCGCATAACACCCCCACCCTAAGATACTGAATAAGTTTCTGAAAACGAACTAAAGAACACCACCAAACTTCAGAAACTATTCAGTAGCACAGACATCACTGGCGCGACAATGCGTCAGCCAAGACATTATCTTTTCCACGGATATGCCTGACTTCCAGGTTGTAGTCTTGCATTCGCAAACTCCAGCTCATTAACCGTCGGTTATTATTTTTCATCCTATGTAGGAACACCAGCGGATTGTGATCTGTATATACGACGACGGGAACATTCGGGGAGCCAACATATACCTCGAAATGGTCTAGAGCCATTAACATTGCAAGGGCCACTTTTGTCGATGGTAGAGTACCATTTCTGATGGCAATTAAACTTTTTAGAAAAGTATGAAACTGGATGTTCCACCCCATCAGAACCATCGTGGAGAAGAACACCACCAACCCCATTTTCACTAGCGTCAACTGCCAACTTAAACGGCCGCTCAAAATCGGGTGCCGCAAGCACGGGTGCGCACACCAGAAGGCTCTTTGTTTGATCAAAAGCTGTTTGACACACAGTTGACCACTCAAAAGCGACTTTCGGACTTAACAGATCCGTTGAAGGAGCAGCCACTGCAGAGAAATTTGGGCAGAACCCTCTGTAATACCACACCATTGCCAGATACCGACGGAGCTCAGTCCTAGGGGTAGGAGCTGGAAAAGTGACAATATGCTCTACCTTAGCCTCAAGAGTGCGAACCTGACCCCGGCCCACCACTTTACCAAGATACGTTACCGTGACCTGGCCAAATTCACTCTTTCCAAGATTGATGGTCAAGTTAGCCTCCGCTAGACGATGAAATACCTCATTCAGGTGAGCGATGGGTTCGATCCACGAACTGGAGCACACGACCAAATCATCAAGGTATGCCTCACAATAGGACAGACCAGACAGCACAATGTTTACCAACTGTTGAAATGTTGCTGGCGCGTTACGCATACCAAATGCCATGACGGAATTTTGCAGAAAATTATCAGGCTTAACAAATGCAGAGATTTCTCTTGCACGCCTAGTTAAAGGATCTTGCTTCAGGACCCCTTCAATAAATCCAATTTTGTAACAAAAGAGGCACCTCCCACACGATCTACGCAATTCTCCATACGAGGGAGAGGGTAACAATCGGGTTTGGTTACACTATTAACTTTTCGAATATCAGTACAGAACCTGTCGTCACCATTAGCATTAGCAGCCGACAGACAAGGAGAGCTCCACGCACTACAGCTAGGCTCAGCAATGCCATGCTGCAGCATATAGTCAACCTGACTCTTTAGACGTTGACGCTTGTCTGGATAGACACGATATGGTTGTTGCTTAATGGGCACGGTATCAGCCACGTCAATGTCATGTTCTAGAATGGAAGTTTGAGACGGCACATCAGAAAACAGCGATTTACACGAGTTAACCAAATCAATCAGATCTCTCCGATGACTCTCAGTCAAATGAGACAAACGCAATGGAAGTGATTTAAACGCCTCTGAATTAGACAGTTTACCATGCGTCACCTCCACAGACAAACGTGTCTCACCCACTTCACCACCCATGTCAGGGGGCAGCACCACCGCAGCCAAAACAGGCTTGGACGATTGTGTTGGACACAGCGCCTCCGTCTCAAAATTCACAGGCTTCTTCTCAAGATACTGCTTCAGCATGTTAACGTGGCACAGCTGACTCTTACGCCTCCGATCAGGAGTAGCAATAACGTAATCCCTCTCACCCATCTTTTTTTACCACACGATAGGGACCGCTGTAACGAGCCTGTAGACTTGACGCAGGGACACGCAACAACACCAAAACCTTGTCACCTGGAGAAAGGTCCCTTCTTGTAGCCTTCCTAGCGAACCAGATTTTCATTTTGGCCTGGGCCGATGTAAGATTTACCATCGCCAATTCGCATGCCAGGCATAGTCTAAACCTAAATGTACAGACGTGCTCGAAAATACTTTGCTTCGTCCCCTCTTGCAACCACTTCTTTTTCAGGACCTCCAACGAACCACGAACAGTATGTGCAAACACCAAGTCTGCAGGACTGAAACCCAGAGACTCCTGCACGACCTCACGCACCGCAAACAAAACCAGATGAACGCCCTCATCCCAGTCTTTCTCAAACTCCAGACAGCACGTTCTCAACATTGCCTTCAATGTCTGGTGGAAGCGCTCGAGAGCGCCCTGGCTCTCAGGATGATAAGCGCTTGAATGACAATGTTTGATGTCTGGTTGGTTCAACACTTGAGCAATTAATATTAGACATAAAGTTTGATCCCTGGTCACTTTGTATCACCCTAGGTAGTCCAAACAAGGAAAAAAAAACTTAGTAAGAGCTGTCACTATAGTAGGAGCAGTTATCTTCCGTAATGGAATCACCTCTGGAAAACGGGTAGACACACACATTATGGTTAACAAAAACTTGTTGCCAGCTTTCGTCCGAGGCAGTGGACCCACACAGTCTATCATAATACGTTCAAAAGGTTCACCAACTACAGGTATTGGATACAATGGTGCAGGAACGATAGTCTGATTTGATTTACCTGCTACTTGGCATACTTGACAACACTTGCAACGCTGCACTACATCCCTCTTTAACCCAGGCCAAACGAATGTCGTAATATACGGTCGTATGTTTTATTAACTCCTAAATGGCCAGAAAGAGGATTATCATGAGCCAAAATAAGTATTTCATTCCGATACCTATGTGGCACTACAATCTGCTTAACAACGCTCCAGTCATCCGGACCAGATGCATTGAAAGGAGACCATTTACGCATTAGCAAGTTATTCCTCAGAAAATATCCCTTTGACAAGGAATCCACTTGCACCTCTGACACTGCGCTGTCAATCAAGGCAGACAAATCGGCATCACATTTCTGCTCAGCAACCAACTGGTCACGTGACAACGGCACCAGTTTAGTGTGAGACATTTCACCAACTTGTGATGCAGACACTCCCTGCGCAACACAGGATTCAACATCCTGCTCCACAAGGAAACTCTTACTCAGGTCAATTTCATCATCATCAAACGTAGCTTGGTTTCTAGCCACAGCGGAGTGACAGCACATGATGCAAAAACTTTTGGATGCTGCTCAGCAAGTTTATCTGGGCACTGCAACATAGGAACAGCCGTCACTTCAGGAGTGACCAAAACTTTCCCCCCAGCCAAATTGTTACCCAGAATCAACGACACTCCCTTTATGGGAAAACGTGGCCGTATCCCCACAGCCACTCGACCCGAAACCAGCTCAGATTCAAGGTTAACAGTAAGCAACGGCACTCCCATGCCCTCCATACACTAGAACCAACAGATCATACAGGAGCCTTTAACCCCGTGATTCCTGACTCACAGCCACGAGGCCTGCACTCAGGAGAAAACAGAGAAACAGGTGAGTACCATATAACACCAGCAGAGGGAGCGCATAACAGCTGAGGATCGAAGAATCCCACTTCTGACACCAAATGTTAAACTGAGTTCTTTTGTCAATCTGAAGTCAACTTGACTCATACACTTGTTGCTGTTGACATCAATTCTTTATTCAGCTGAGACTAGTCTATGAACCTTCCAACACACAGCTGATGCTCTGGGGCGGGTCCAGAGAGGAGTAACTTTGATACAAACTCATGGCATTTATATAGGCATTAGACATTTCACATACAGAGGGTATGACAAGCTAGTAACCAATCATCTGAGTCCTTCTGGTGATTTACAACATCAGTTACATGATCCCCCTTCCCTGGCCTCATTACAACCTTCGTTTGCCTGTGGTATAACTTTGCTTATTTTATTTCAGCACAGCAAAACCCCAGTAGGCCCAATTATCAAAGAACGCTCCTCAAAATATAAGATACATTTGTAATACAATGATCACACAAGTCATACACACTTCCATACCAAGAAGAAAGATATTTCTATGAATCTAAACAATTTCTATAAGTCTAATGTTTACATTCCTACTAGGACAATACATTTCACAACTTGTTTCACTACAATTTTACTATTACATTTGTATTTAAAACATTAATTATGTTAGTTTGCTGAATTACAGTTTCTAAGTTGAAAACACATATACATCTCCAAACCAAGCATGAATGGGTCGTAAATCTGTTAACTTACTTAATAAGTGTTTAGTACCAGGAGAAACTTAATTCGTAACTTACAGCCTCCCCTTTTCCTGCTATCTCTGGGAGATGGATTTCCAATCTCTCTACAAGGCCTTTTACAAATATTACCGAACAAAGCGTAAATTCACAACTCAGAATTACATCTGCTTCTTCGACTTTCTATAAACATAGGAATGTCACATATCCATCAATCTAATTATTTTCCTCTCCATTTCCTCCCGCAACCTTTCCCCTCCATATGCATTCTACACCTAACTCAATCTCATTATAATTCAACATAGCCAAGGCCAACCACAGGACCTCTCAGCCGTGAATTCTATCTCAAACTCAGCACTAACCTCATAACCTAAGAATGTACCCATAGAGAAAAGAGTTGACCTCTGGCCTAAGAAGAGGCCCCTATTCAGCTTAATTGCACTTTATTCCGTCAGCAAAACCTTAAGCTTTTCTTTGCAAATTACCTAGCTTATATAAAAGTCACTATCCGAGCAGTTCTATTTACATACTATTTCCTCAGACACAGCAGTCGCCCCTCTCCCCACCCCGTCTCCCCTTACCCTCCCCTCACCCCCCCTCTACCCCCTCGCCCCCTGTATTTGTGGGGGGTGGTTAATGTGTGGGTGATTGGGAGTGGGGAATAGATGGATCTCATTTACATATCACTCTCTCTCCTTCCCTCTCTTACCTCCTCTCTCTCTCTCTCTCCCTCTCTCCCCTCTCTCGCTCCCCTTTCACTTCCCCCTCTCTCCTGTATCTCTTTCCGCCTCTCCCCTCTCCCTCCCCATCCCCCTCTCCCTCCCCCTCTCTCTCTCTCACTCCCCTCCTCTCTCTCTCCTCTCCCTCTCTCCCCTCCTCTCACTCTCTGCCTCTCTCTCTCTCTCTCTCTCTCTCTCTCTCTCTCTCTCTCTCTCTCTCTCTCTCTCTCTCTCTCTCTCCCTCTATCCCTCTATCCCTCTCCCTCTCCCTCTCCCTCTCTCTCCCTCTCCCTCTCCCTGCCCTCTCCCTCTCTCTCTCTCTTTCTTTCTCATTTCTCTCCTCCCCCCCTCTCACTGCTCCCCACCTCATCCCCCTCTCTATCCCTTTCCCCCTCTTCCTGTCTCCTTCCCCTCCTCTCCCCCTCTCTCACCCCCCCCCGTGTATGTGTGTGGGGGGGTGGTTAGTGTCCGTGTGAAGCCGCAGCAACCCCCCCCCCCCCCGCAAAGGCGCATTGGGGAAACAGACCCATCAGTTCTGCTATTGGTCTAGCAATCATTAAAAGTGAAAAAGAGTAGTCGGCAGACTTAACTATAAACCTGTACGCAAGACAATGCTGAGGCTTTATAAGGCTCTATGAGGAGAGATGCAATGCTGAGGCTCTGTAAGGCGCTGGTCAGCCTGCATTTGGTGTACTGTGGGCAACTTTGGACCCCATATCTGAGGAAGGATGTGCTGTCTCCAAAAAGGGTCCAGAGGAGGTTTACAAGAAAGATTCAGGAATTAGTGGGTTAGTACATGATGAGCGTTTGACATTACTGGGCCTCTACTCGCTGGAGTTTTGAAGGATGAGGGGGTATCACATTGAAACTTACAGAATAATGAAAGGCATAGATGGAGTGAATGTGGAAAGGATTGGTGACCCTGTTACCACTAGCGGGTATCAACTGACGTGTCAAACAAGACACTAAACCGTGGTTTAATTTAGTTTATTACAACAATCTTTATTAACACTCGAGTAAGTTAAAACATGCATGCAAACACTTGACTTCTAATAACTTCTCCTTTACTTTACTATTTCAACATCACTTCTTAAACTAAATCAGTCAGATATTGCCCCTATGAATGAATTAGACAGATTCACTCTGTTGGTAGGGGGTTTGTCTTCAATGAGCTTCGAACTCAGGTCCCACCTTCTTGTGATGGTTGTTGCCGGGTTGTCGCTGTCCATGTCTCAGACCGCCCTTCTTTTATACTCATTCTCCTTCAATCTCCTAAAGGAAACCTTTGTTCTAAACCAAGGCTCTCACAATTCTAAAGTCAATCATTTTGAGTTGTTACTCATCCAAGTGCTGAATATACTACACGCATCTTCGTTCCTTATCAACATTTTCATTCTCATCATACAATTCCTTTGTAAAATGGCCGTTCCCAGCCACCTTATCTTCACAAGGCTATACTGCCTAGCAATTAAATTACATGCAGCTCTGTTCTCAACAGATGTTCATCGTGTGACCATTTTCACAGTGTTTCTTTGGTAACCTGTTCCCAGGGTTTTGATCTGTTTGTCTCGATCAAGTAGCTTCCTCCCAAACCTTGTCGGGATACTTAACATCCAATCCCAGGCTATAGGATGTTTCCACTGGTGGGAGAGTCGTGGACCAGAGGTCAAAGCCTCGGAATGAAAGGGAGCTCTTTTAGAAAGAGGAGGTGGAAGAACTTCTCTAGTCAGAATGTATTTAATTTGTAGAATCTGGGCTCCGTGTTGCCTCAACTGATTCATCCTGACCAAACTTATACAGTCCCTGGCCGGTCCATTCAGGATAACATCCACCTGGTTAGGGACCTGATTCATCTAGCCCAGGGCAATGGTCAGTCAGCTGCTTTTCTGTCTCTTGATCAGGAGAAGGCTTTTGATAGGGTAGAGCATGAATACCTCTTCAGGACGTTGCAAGCGTTTGGGTTTGTCCGCATTTCGTGGCCCGGATCCAGCATTTGTACGCTGCTGCGGAGTGCCTTGTGAAGGTTAATGGTGCAATTTGGGAGGGGGGTCCGTCAGGGGTGCCCCATGTCGGGTCAGTTGTACTCGGTCTGTGTGGAGCCGTTCCTGTGTCTTCTTCGGAGGTTGACAGGCCTGGCCCTACCCGGACCGGGGGTGGAGGTGATTCTATCGGTGTATGCCGATGACGTACTCCTTATGTTCACTGATCCTGGTGACCTGCGGAGGATGCGTGCCTGCCACGTGATTTTCTCGGCTGCATCTTCTGCTAGGATTAACTGGAGTAAGTGTTCTGGACCTTTAGTAGGTCACTGGCAGGTAGACTCCCTGCCGGAGGAGATGGCATTGTATGCGTGGAGCACCACGCACCTCCTCTATCTGGGGGTGTACCTGAGTCCCACTGAGGATGTTTGGCCGGCAAACTGGCAGGAGTTGGAGACGAAGGTGGTTGCTCGGCTGGGGCGCTGGTCAGGCCTGCTTGGAGTTCTCTCCTTTCGGGGGAGGGTGCTGGTTATAAACCAGCTGGTGGCCTCCATGTTATGGTACCGGCTGGCTACTCTTGTCCTGCCCTCTATATTTGTAACTGCCATACAGAAGAAGCTGGTGGATTTATTTTGGGGAAATAGGAAGCATTGGATTTCCACGGCGGTCCTGAGTCTCCCGTTAGAGGAGGGCGGCCAGTCCTTGGTGTGCGTGCGCACCCAGGTGGCGGCTCTCCGTCTCAGGACTCTGCGGAGATACATGTATGTAGAGAACCCTCCCAAATGGCACGCTCTGGCCACGTATTTTTTCCGTCAGGGTCGTTGCCTAAGGGGGGTGACGCGGCTCCCGGTGGCGGGCATCAGTCGACCCATCCTAAGGGGCTTCCCTGTCTTCTACCGGGATGTGTTAAGAGTGAGGAATTTGGTTGTTTTCCGCCAGAGTGTTGCTCCACGAGCGGAGGGGGATGTCGTGGCTGCGGGTGTGGCCGGTCCTCACCCTGTCATGGCGGGTGTCAAGGAGAGGCGCGGGCCTAGAGTGGTTCAGATAGAGCTTACCCCCGCTCCGTCAGATCTGCTCACCGGGCCTAGGCTCGCGATATATCTCGGGCAGCGGCTCCACACAACCTGAGCCGCCTTTCTGAGATGACCAGCATGCCATTTCGTGATGCGAAGAGACGCACACTGTACAGGATGCTCCTGCACATTCTGCACCTCCTTGACTTCGTCTGCCGTCCCGACACACCATGGCGGACGGTGTTAACACCCGAAGGCAGCGGGGGTCCCCAGTGGGGGTCTTTCTATAAGGGAGTTGTTCCCCTTTATATTGGGGGCCTGGGGTGGAGAGTGTTGCATGGAGCGGTGGTTTGTAATAAACTTTTGAGTCGGTTCACGGGCTCGTCCGCCGCATGTATTTTCTGCGGAGAGGAGGAGACCGTATTCCACGTGTATATGGAGTGTGAGAGGTTACTGCCCCTGTACCAATATCTGAAGGGGTTGTTCCTCAAGTTCTGGTTGCATTATAGCCCCACAATCCTGGTGTTCGGACACAAGGCAGGGAGTGGGGAGAGCCGAATGGGGGGGGGACTTACCTCTCAGTTTGCTCCTGGGCCTGGCCAAGATGGCGATTCGTGGGTCCAGGCAGCGGGCGTTCGATGGTCAGGCTAGAGTCAGCTGCCTGCCCCTCTTTCGGACCTACGTCCGTGCATGTGTGTCCCTGGAGAGGGAACACGCAGTGTCCACGGGGACTCTGGAGGCCTTCCGTGAACGCTGGTCACCGCGTGGGGTTGAGATTATTGTAAACAATTAATGTACTGTTGTACTACAATGATTTTTTTGATATAGTGTTATTTTGATTATGTTTTGATGTGTTGTATCATATGATTGTGTCGAATAAAGTTTTTGGAAGGAAAAAAAAAGAGAGAGGGAGAGGGAGCAGGAGAGAGAGAGAAAGATAAAAAGAGAGAGAAAGGGAGTGAGGGAGAGAGAGAGGGAGGTGGAGAGAGAGAGAGGGAGAGAGAGAGAGAGAGAGAGAGAGAGAGAGAGAGAGAGAGAGAGAGAGTCGGCTGCCTGCCCCTCTTTCGGGCCTACGTCCGTGCACGTGTGTCCCTGGAGAGGGAACACGCGGTGTTCACGGGGACTCTGGAGGCCTTCCGTCAGCGCTGGTCGCCGCGTGGGGTTGAGGCGATTATAAATGAATGTACTGCTGTACTACAATGATCTGTTCATTATAGTGTGATTTTTGATTGTGTTTTGATGTGTTGTATTTTATGATTTGTGTTGAATAAAGTTTTTGAAATGAAAAAAAAAAAAAAAAAAAAAAAAAAGAGAGAGAGAGAGAGAGAGAGGTCGTGTTTTCTTCTCAGCTCTGCAGTTGAGAAGGATTGGAGCAGCCTTTCCAGGATTTTGCCGTTGGAGAGGGCACAGACCCAGGGGGGCTTCATAGTTCAACTTATTGTTGGGCTGTTGAAGCTTTTCTCTGGTCTGGGGAGCCTCCATCTGTGTGAAGATTCCTGAGTTTCTCCACATTGTCGAGGGTGCGGTTGGCGTTGGCGGATTGCCAAGAGTGCCTGTGATCTCAGTGGGCTGAAGTTGTGCGGTGTCTTTGTCGTTTTTGGCACCGCTTCTCTGCCCTAAAGTCATTTTGCTCAGTGCGGCTGCCTGGCTTAATGTGAAGAAGGTACTTTTGCGTCCAGCGCGACTGGGATCGAGTTTCCCGTAAGCTGCTCTTGACTGTGGACGAACCTGGGGACTTTCCTGCTTCAGCTGGAGGTTTCTGTTTTCTGCTGCCTGTCTTTGACTGTGACTGTCTCTGGGACTTAACTTGGAGCTGTGCTGCTGTGGGGCTTGGAGCTGGTTTGTGCCTCTGTGAGGATGGCGATGGAAGGGGCGCGGCCGAAGGTTCGGACCTACGCAGCGACGGCATCAGTGGCGGGTGCGAGGCCATCTGAGCTTGAGCCTCATGTTGACTTGGATGGGGACAGTTTTGGTATTTCTGTTCAAACTGGGCCTATGATGTCGAGGGGGGTAATTACGAAGGCCATGAATGAACTTCTTGGGAGGGGGGCTATTGTCTCTTCTGAGCTCGAAAGGGGAAAGGTGGAGATGATACTTAAGACCCGGGAGTGTGTGGCCCGAGCGTTGGAGGAGGGGATCTCAGTGGGGGGGGTCCACGTACAGGTGGATCCGTGGGTATCCAGGGTGAGACCGGTTCTCCTGCGGAGCTGCCCCACTTATTTTTCGGATGCAGTGCTTATTCCACACCTGTCCAAGTTCGGGGAGGTGCGGTCTAAATGTTTTCGTCTCTTGCATCCCGGGGAGGACCCGGAGGAAAAAGGGGTCTTCAGTTTCAAGAGGAGGGTGTTCATGAAGGTGGGTGAGGGGGATGGTGCCGAGGGGAGTTTTGAGGTGGTGCATAAGGGGGTACCCAGAACCGTGCGTTGGAGTTGGGGAAAGGCACGGTGTCATGCGTGCGGCGAATTTGGACATCTCCGTAGGGAGTGTCTTTTTCGCGGGGGCACTGCTAGAGGTTCTAGTGCAGTGGCCCAGGAAAGCACTGCTGGCCCATCTGGGGTGGCTTGTCGAACCTCAGCGGCGTGGGGTGGTACTGCTGACCCGGCTGAGGTTGCCAGTGCTGCCTTGGTGACCCGGGGCGGCAGTGCTAAGCCTTCTGGGTCCAGAGGTTCCGCTTTGGGGACCCTGGGCAGTGAGAGCCCAAGCCCCCCACGTCCCCTACGTCTTGCGCCTGTGGCGGTGGATGGTGGTGGGGCGCAGGAGGAGGGGAGTGTTGAGGGGGGGTTTTGGGAGAAGCAGGGGAAGCATAATAAGAAGAAGGAGAGGGATAGGGCCGCCCGAGCGAAGAAAGTGCAATCGGGTGAGTTTAGCTCCAGTGTGGTGCAGACTGCACCTGCTGGGGCCCAGGGGGGAGTTGTGGTGGCTCGGAAGGGGGTAAAGAAGCCTAAACGTGTGGGTGGCAAAGTGGTTGGGGGTAATGTGGAGGCGGATGACCCTTCCCTTATGGAGGTTACCGCACCTCCGCATGCGAGTGGGACTAAAAGGAGGCATCTGCCTGGTGAAGAGGAGGAAGGGCGTGGGTCCAGAGCGAAGGGGATGTCTTTCTCCGGGCTTTCCACCACTGAGGTGGCTGAAAGTGGTCTTGACCCGGTGTCTTCTGGGTCGGTGGTTGGGCCTTCTCTTCATGGATCTACAGCGGGTGTCACCGGACTGGGTGCTGAAGTTGATTCCGGTGGAGGTAGGTCCACTGGGCGGGAGTCTGTCCCTTCATCTCAGGGGCCCTCTGAGGGAGTTATCTCGGCGGGTGCTGTGGTTAGCTCCCTTGGGGGTGTACCCTCTGGGTCGGATGAGGTCCCCTCGTTTCAGAGGCCTACTGAGGGTGCTAGCACGTTAGGTGACGTGGTTGGCTCCTCTGGTAGTGTGCCCTCTGTGACGGGGGATGCGCAGAGTCAGGCTGAGGGGGGAGTTTCGGGGGTGTTGTCGTTCAAGTCTGTGCTCCATATCAGTGCCAGTGGAGGTGCTGGGGGGCGGGATGCCTCACCGGATGAGTTGTCTGGGGTGAGGTTAATGGCAGGTGGTGATTCTCTGGGTGATGCCTGTGGAGAGGGCACTCTGGATGATGTGGAGGTCAGGGCTGTTATGGGACGTGATCCTCTTTCAGACTCCGAGGGTGCCAGTGTTCCACAGGCCCTGGGGATGCCTCTTGTTGTTGCTTCCCCAGGCCCAGAGGAGGAGGGTGATGGTAGCGTGCAGGAGCCCAGCCATTTAGAGGGCTGCGAGTCTCAGGCAGGGGTGTTGGGACCCACCCCCAGCATTGATCCGGGTGGTCGTGTCATGGCTGTGGAGGAGGACAGCGATGCTGCCAGTGGGTGTAGCATAGAGAGTGTTGTGTCAGACAGTTCTGTTCTTTCTGAGGTTGTTGATTCAGGTGCGAGCGGGTTGGCTGTGAGCCCAGACTCCAAGGCCGTGTCTGAGGCGAAGCTTATTGTTGAGGTGCGAGAGTTCTTAAAAATAAGCCGTGCTCCCAAAACATTATGGTTTGCCGCTACAAGGCGGTGGGAGGATTGTCTAGATGTGCAGGAGAGTCTCGAGGCTATCCTTAGTAACAAGGATAGTGGTCTTTCTGACTCGGATTTGGGGCAGTTTTGGGGTTTGTTGAAGGTCCTCAGAAAAGGAGCTCCTGTGACTACAGGGAGTGTGAGGGTCACAATCTAATGTGTCTACACATTCACAGTAGCTACATTAAATTTAAATGGGAGTAGAGCGAGTTTTCGAAGATTTCAGCTCTTATCAGCCCTAAGGGAGGGGAGATTTGCAGTTTGTTATCTGCAAGAGACACATACCGTTGCTGGTGATGAACCTACCTGGCAACTGGAGTGGGAAGGGAGGGTTTATATGAGCCATCTCAGCTCAAATTCGAGTGGGGTGGCTTTTCTGTTGGCCCCAAATTTTCTGCCAAGCATTTTAAAAGTGCAGGAAGTGGTGCCAGGACGTTTGCTCCATCTGGCCGTGAGCCTGGATGGCATGCCGTTGCATTTCATTAACGTGTATGCCCCTAGCTCCGGCACGATGCAGGCCGGCCTGCTTCGGGAGGTGAATGCTCTGTTGGGCACTATTGATAGGGGAGAGTGTGTCTTCCTTGGTGGGGACTTTAATTGCACACTTGAGGTGCGGGACCGTTCTGGTACTCAGTGTGCGCCTGCTGTAGCGAAGAAGCTGAGAGGCTTGATTGACTCCTTTGAGTTGGTTGATGTTTGGAGGGACCTTCACCCTGATTCCACTGCTTTTTCGCGGAGGTCTGAGGGCGGTGGTTCCCGCATTGATCGGTTTTATATTTCCCGAGCGTTTGTTTCCCGTGTCTCAGCGGCCTCAATGCGGCTGGTGCCGTGCTCGGACCATTGTCTGGTGCGTGTGGATTTCAATCCAGCGTGCGCTCGGGCTGGGTCCGCGTACTGGCACTTTAACAACAGGCTGCTGGAGGATCGGTGTTTCCGGGAGTCATTCACTCGGTTTTGGGTGAAGTGGAGAGAGAGGCAGAGGTGCTTCTCTTCCCTTAGGAAGTGGTGGGATGTGGGTAAAGCTCACATCCGTCTCTTTTGTAAGGAATATACATGGGGGTCGACTGGGAGGCGGGACTCAGCGGTCGAGAAGCTGGAGAGGGAGATACAGGACGCTGAGTCTCGCCTGGGTCAGTTTGGTGAAGACTCCAGCGAATGGGGAGAGTTTCAGAGGAAGAAGGAGGTTTTGAGGAGTCTGCTGCTTGAGCGATCTCGAGGCGCTTATGTGAGGTCTCGGGTCCAGATGCTGCACGAGCTGGACCGAGCGTCGCCTTTCTTTTTCTCTTTGGAGAAGGGGCGGGGAGCTCGAAAACAGCTCGTGGAGTTGCTTGCAGATGACGGCTCCTCTGTCACTGATCCAGAGAGGATTAATGCCTTGGTTAGGTCCTTTTATGGGTCCCTGTTCTCTGCGGAAGGATTCAGTGTGGAGGCTCAGCAAGATCTGTGGGAGGGTCTACCGACCGTAGATAGGGGGGAGGCTGATCTTCTTGATGGCCCCTTATCTTTGGAGGAGTTGACTTGCGCCTTGCATCAGCTCAGGAGGGGTAAGTCCCCCGGGCTGGATGGGTTGACGGTGGAGTTTGTTAGAGCATTCTGGGACGTCCTAGGGGGTGACTATATGTTGGTTCTGGGGGAGAGCCTGGCGACTGGAGTGATGCCTCTCTCGTGGCGTAGGACGGTTGTTGTCTTGCTGCCTAAGAAGGGCGAACTCCGTTTGTTGAAGAACTGGCGTCCAGTCTCTCTCCTTTGCACAGAATATAAAATTTTTGCACGGGCAATGGCAAATCGCCTGGGCTCCGTGCTGCATCAAGTGATTCATCCTGATCAATCTTATACAGTCCCTGGCCGGTCCATTCAGGATAACATCCACCTGGTTAGGAACCTGATTCATTTAGTCCAGGGTACTGGTGAGTCAGCTGCTTTTCTGTCTCTTGATCAGGAGAAGGCTTTTGATAGGGTAGAGCATGAATACCTATTTGGGACGTTGCAAGCGTTTGGGTTTGGACCACACTTCGTGGCCCGGGTCCGGCTTTTGTACGCTGCTGCGGAGTGTCTTGTAAAGGTTAATGGCGCGGTGCTATCTCCTTTTCATTTTGGGAGGGGGGTCCGCCAGGGGTGCCCTATGTCGGGCCAGTTGTATTCGGTCTGTGTGGAGCCGTTCCTGTGTCTTCTTCGGAGGAGGTTGACAGGCCTGGCCCTACCTGGCCCGCGGGTTGAGGTGATTCTATCGGCGTATGCCGATGACGTACTTCTTATGTTCACTGATCCTGGTGACCTGCGGAGGATGCGTGACTGCCAGGAGATATTCTCGGCTGCATCTTCTGCTAGGATTAACTGGAGTAAGTGCTCTGGACTTTTGGTGGGTCAGTGGCGGGTAGACTCCCTGCCGGAGGAGATGGCATTGTATGCGTGGAGTACCACGCACCTCCTCTATCTGGGGGTGTACCTGAGTCCCACTGAGGATGTTTGGCCGGCAAACTGGCAAGAGTTGGAGACGAAGGTGGTTGCTCGGCTGGGGCGCTGGTCAGGCCTGCTTGGAGTTCTCTCCTTTCGGGGGAGGGTGCTGGTCATAAACCAGCTGGTGGCCTCTATGTTATGGTACCGGCTGGCTACTCTTGTCCCACCCTCTATATTTGTAACTGCTATACAGAAGAAGCTGGTGGATTTCTTTTGGGGAAATAGGAAGCATTGGATTTCCGCGGCGGTCCTGAGTCTTCCGTTAGAGGAGGGCGGCCAGTCCTTGGTGTGCGTGCGTACCCAGGTGGCGGCTCTCCGTCTCAGGACTCTGCGGAGATACATGTATGTAGAGAACCCTCCCAGATGGCACGCTCTGGCCACGTATTTTTTTTCGTCAGGGTCGTTGCCTAAGGGGGGTCTCGCGGCTCCCGGTGGCGGGTGTCAGTCGACCCGCTCTAAGGGGCTTGCCTGTTTTCTATAGGGATGTGTTAAGAGTGAGGAATTTGGTGGTGTTCAGCCAGAGTGTTGTTCCACGAGGAGAGGGGGATGTTGTGGCTGCGGGTGTGGCTGGTCCTCATCCTGTCATGGTGGTTGTCGAGGAGAGGCGCGAGCCTAGAGTGGTTCAGATAGAGCTTACCCCTGCTCCGTCAGATCTGCTCATCGGGCCTAGGCTTCGGGATATTTCTCGGCCTCCGGCTCCGCATAATCTGAGCTGCCTTTCTGAGATGACCAGCATGCCATTTTGTGATGCAAGGAGACGCGCACTGTACAGGATGCTCCTGCACATTCTGAACCACCGTGCCTTCGTCTCCCGTCCTGACTCACCATGGTGGACGGTGTTACCATCCGAAGGCGGCGGGGGGCCCCAGTGGGGGTCCTTCTATAAGGGAGTTGTACCCCTTTATATTGGGGACCTGGGGTGGAGAGTGCTGCATGGAGCGGTGGTTTGTAATAAACTTTTGAGTCGGTTCACGGGCTCGTCTGCCGCATGTATTTTCTGCGGAGAGGAGGAGACCGTATTCCATGTGTATATGGAGTTTTGTGAGGTTACTGCCCCTGTACCAATATCTGAAGGGGCTGTTCCTCAAGTTCTGGCTGCATTTTAGCCCCACAATCCTGGTGTTTGGACACAAGGCGGGGAGTGGGGAGAGCCGAGTGTGGGGGGGGGATTTACCTGTCGGTTTGCTCCTAGGCCTGGCCAAGATGGCCATTCGTGGGTCCAGGCAGCGGGCGGTCGACGGTCAGGCGAGAGTCGGCTGCCTGCCCCTCTTTCGGGCCTACGTCCGTGCACGTGTGTCCCTGGAGAGGGAACACGCGGTGTTCACGGGGACTCTGGAGGCCTTCCGTCAGCGCTGGTCGCCGCGTGGGGTTGTGGCGATTATAAATGAATGTACTGTTGTACTACAATGATCTGTTCATTATAGTGTGATTTTTGATTGTGTTTTGATGTGTTGTATTTTATGATTTGTGTTGAATAAAGTTTTTGAAATGAAAAAAAAAAAAAAAAAAAAAGAGAGAGAGGTCGTGTTTTCTTCTCAGCTCTGCAGTTGAGAAGGATTGAAGCTGCCTTTCCAGGATTTTGCCGTTGGAGAGGGCACAGACCCAGGGGGGCTTCATAGTTCAACTTATTGTTGGGCTGTTGAAGCTTTTCTCTGGTCTGGGGAGCCTCCATCTGTGTGAAGATTCCTGAGTTTCTCCACATTGTCGAGGGTGCGGTTGGCGTTGGCGGATTGCCAAGAGTGCCTGTGATCTCAGTGGGTTGAAGTTGTGCGGTGTCTTTGTCGTTTTTGGCACCGCTTCTCTGCCCTAAAGTCATTTTGCTCAGTGCGGCTGCCTGGCTTAATATGAAGAAGGTACTTTTGCGTCCAGCGCGACTGGGATCGAGTTTCCCGTAAGCTGCTCTTGGCTGTGGACGAACCTGGGGACTTTCCTGCTTCAGCTGGAGGTTTCTGTTTTCTGCTGCCTGTCTTTGACTGTGACTGTCTCTGGGACTTAACTTGGAGCTGTGCTGCTGAGGGGCTTGGAGCTGGTTTGTGCCTCTGTGAGGATGGCGATGGAAGGGGCGCGGCCGAAGGTCCGGACCTACGCAGCGACGGCATCAGTGGCGGGTGCGAGGCCATCTGAGCTTGAGCCTCATGTTGACTTGGATGGGGACAGTTTTGGTATTTCTGTTCAAACTGGGCCTATGATGTCGAGGGGGGTAATTACGAAGGCCATGAATGAACTTCTTGGGAGGGGGGCTATTGTCTCTTCTGAGCTCGAAAGGGGAAAGGTGGAGATGATACTTAAGACCCGGGAGTGTGTGGCCCGAGCGTTGGAGGAGGGGATCTCAGTGGGGGGGGTCCACGTACAGGTGGATCCGTGGGTATCCAGGGTGAGACCGGTTCTCCTGCGGAGCTGCCCCACTTATTTTTCGGATGCAGTGCTTATTCCACACCTGTCCAAGTTCGGGGAGGTGCGGTCTAAATGTTTTCGTCTCTTGCATCCCGGGGGGGACCCGGAGGAAAAAGGGGTCTTCAGTTTCAAGAGGAGGGTGTTCATGAAGGTGGGTGAGGGGGATGGTGCCGAGGGGAGTTTTGAGGTGGTGCATAAGGGTGTACCCAGAACCGTGCGTTGGAGTTGGGGCAAGGCACGGTGTCATGCGTGCGGCGAATTTGGACATCTCCGTAGGGAGTGTCTTTTTCGCGGGGGCACTGCTAGAGGTTCTAGTGCAGTGGCCCAGGAAAGCACTGCTGGCCCATCTGGGGTGGCGTGTCAAACTGGGGTGGTACTGCTGACCCGGCTGAGGTTGCCAGTTCTGCCTTGGTGACCCGGGGCGGCAGTGCTAAGCCTTCTGGGTCCAGAGGTTCCGCTTTGGGGACCCTGGGCAGTGAGAGCCCAAGCCCCCCACGTCCCCTACGTCTTGCGCCTGTGGCGGTGGATGGTGGTGGGGCGCAGGAGGAGGGGAGTGTTGAGGGGGGGTTTTGGGAGAAGCAGGGGAAGCACAATAAGAAGAAGGAGAGGGATAGGGCCGCCCGAGCGAAGAAAGTGCAATCGGGTGAGTTTAGCTCCAGTGTGGTGCAGACTGCACCTGCTGGGGCCCAGGGGGGAGTTGTGGTGGCTCGGAAGGGGGTAAAGAAGCCTAAACGTGTGGGTGGCAAAGTGGTTGGGGGTAATGTGGAGGCGGATGACCCTTCCCTTATGGAGGTTACCGCACCTCCGCATGCGAGTGGGACTAAAAGGAGGCATCTGCCTGGTGAAGAGGAGGAAGGGCGTGGGTCCAGAGCGAAGGGGATGTCTTTCTCCGGGCTTTCCACCACTGAGGTGGCTGAAAGTGGTCTTGACCCGGTGTCTTCTGGGTCGGTGGTTGGGCCTTCTCTTCATGGATCTACAGCGGGTGTCACCGGACTGGGTGCTGAAGTTGATTCCGGTGGAGGTAGGTCCACTGGGCGGGAGTCTGTCCCTTCATCTCAGGGGCCCTCTGAGGGAGTTATCTCGGCGGGTGCTGTGGTTAGCTCCCTTGGGTGTGTACCCTCTGGGTCGGATGAGGTCCCCTCGTTTCAGAGGCCTACTGAGGGTGCTAGCACGGTAGGTGACGTGGTTGGCTCCTCTGGTAGTGTGCCCTCTGTGACGGGGGATGTGCAGAGTCAGGATGAGGGGGGAGTTTCGGGGGTGTTGTCGTTCAAGTCTGTGCTCCATATCAGTGCCAGTGGAGGTGCTGGGGGGCGGGATGCCTCACCGGATGAGTTGTCTGGGGTGAGGTTAATGGCAGGTGGTGATTCTCTGGGTGATGCCTGTGGAGAGGGCACTCTGGATGATGTGGAGGTCAGGGCTGTTATGGGACGTGATCCTCTTTCAGACTCCGAGGGTGCCAGTGTTCCACAGGCCCTGGGGATGCCTCTTGTTGTTGCTTCCCCAGGCCCAGAGGAGGAGGGTGATGGTAGCGTGCAGGAGCCCAGCCATTCAGAGGGCTGCGAGTCTCAGGCAGGGGTGTTGGGACCCACCCCCAGCATTGATCCGGGTGGTCGTGTCATGGCTGTGGAGGAGGACAGCGATGCAGCCAGTGGGGGCGGCACAGAGAGTGATTTGTCAGACAGTTCTGGTCTTTCTGAGGTTGTTGATTCAGGTGCGAGCGGGTTGGCTGCGAGCCCAGACTCCAAGGCCGTGTCTGAGGCGAAGCTTATTGTTGAGGTGCGAGAGTTCTTAAAAATAAGTCGTGCTCCCAAAACATTATGGTTTGCCGCTACAAGGCGGTGGGAGGATTGTCTAGATGTGCAGGAGAGTCTCGAGGCTATCCTTAGTAACAAGGATAGTGGTCTTTCTGACTCAGATTTGGGGCAGTTTTGGGGTTTGTTGAAGGCCCTCAGAAAAGGACCTCCTGTGACTACAGGGAGTGTGAGGGTCACAATCTAATGTGTCTACACATTCACAGTAGCTACATTAAATTTAAATGGGAGTAGAGCGAGTTTTCGAAGATTTCAGCTCTTATCAGCCCTAAGGGAGGGGAGATTTGCAGTTTGTTATCTGCAAGAGACACATACCGTTGCTAGTGATGAACCTACCTGGCAACTGGAGTGGGAAGGGAGGGTTTATATGAGCCATCTCAGCTCAAATTCGAGTGGGGTGGCTTTTCTGTTGGCCCCAAATTTTCTGCCAAGCATTTTAAAAGTGCAGGAAGTGGTGCCAGGACGTTTGCTCCATCTGGCCGTGAGCCTGGATGGCATGCCGTTGCATTTCATTAACGTGTGTGCCCCTAGCTCCGGCACGATGCAGGCCGGCCTGCTTCGGGAGGTGAATGCTCTGTTGGGCACTATTGATAGGGGAGAGTGTGTCTTCCTTGGTGGGGACTTTAATTGCACACTTGAGGTGCGGGACCGTTCTGGTACTCAGTGTGCGCCTGCTGTAGCGAAGAAGCTGAGAGGCTTGATTGACTCCTTTGAGTTGGTTGATGTTTGGAGGGACCTTCACCCTGATTCCACTGCTTTTTCGCGGAGGTCTGAGGGCGGTGGTTCCCGCATTGATCGGTTTTATATTTCCCGAGCGTTTGTTTCCCGTGTCTCAGCGGCCTCAATGCGGCTGGTGCCGTGCTCGGACCATTGTCTGGTGCGTGTGGATTTCAATCCAGCGTGCGCTCGGGCTGGGTCCGCGTACTGGCACTTTAACAACAGGCTGCTGGAGGATCGGTGTTTCCGGGAGTCATTCACTCGGTTTTGGATTACGTGGAGAGAGAGGCAGAGGTGCTTCTCTTCCCTTAGGCAGTGGTGGGATGTGGGTAAAGCTCACATCCGTCTCTTTTGTAAGGAATATACATGGGGGTCGACTGGGAGGCGGGACTCAGCGGTCGAGAAGCTGGAGAGGGAGATACAGGACGCTGAGTCTCGCCTGGGTCAGTTTGGTGAAGACTCCAGCGAATGGGGAGAGTTTCAGAGGAAGAAGGAGGTTTTGAGGAGTCTGCTGCTTGAGCGATCTCGAGGCGCTTATGTGAGGTCTCGGGTCCAGATGCTGCACGAGCTGGACCGAGCGTCGCCTTTCTTTTTCTCTTTGGAGAAGGGGCGGGGAGCTCGAAAACAGCTCGTGGAGTTGCTTGCAGATGACGGCTCCTCTGTCACTGATCCAGAGAGGATTAATGCCTTGGTTAGGTCCTTTTATGGGTCCCTGTTCTCTGCGGAAGGATTCAGTGTGGAGGCTCAGCAAGATCTGTGGGAGGGTCTACCGACCGTAGATAGGGGGGAGGCTGATCTTCTTGATGGCCCCTTATCTTTGGAGGAGTTGACTTGCGCCTTGCATCAGCTCAGGAGGGGTAAGTCCCCCGGGCTGGATGGGTTGACGGTGGAGTTTGTTAGAGCATTCTGGGACGTCCTAGGGGGTGACTATATGTTGGTTCTGGGGGAGAGCCTGGCGACTGGAGTGATGCCTCTCTCGTGGCGTAGGACGGTTGTTGTCTTGCTGCCTAAGAAGGGCGAACTCCGTTTGTTGAAGAACTGGCGTCCAGTCTCTCTCCTTTGCACAGAATATAAAATTTTTGCACGGGCAATGGCAAATCGCCTGGGCTCCGTGCTGCATCAAGTGATTCATCCTGATCAATCTTATACAGTCCCTGGCCGGTCCATTCAGGATAACATCCACCTGGTTAGGAACCTGATTCATTTAGTCCAGGGTACTGGTGAGTCAGCTGCTTTTCTGTCTCTTGATCAGGAGAAGGCTTTTGATAGGGTAGAGCATGAATACCTATTTGGGACGTTGCAAGCGTTTGGGTTTGGACCACACTTCGTGGCCCGGGTCCGGCTTTTGTACGCTGCTGCGGAGTGTCTTGTAAAGGTTAATGGCGCGGTGCTATCTCCTTTTCATTTTGGGAGGGGGGTCCGCCAGGGGTGCCCTATGTCGGGCCAGTTGTATTCGGTCTGTGTGGAGCCGTTCCTGTGTCTTCTTCGGAGGAGGTTGACAGGCCTGGCCCTACCTGGCCCGCGGGTTGAGGTGATTCTATCGGCGTATGCCGATGACGTACTTCTTATGTTCACTGATCCTGGTGACCTGCGGAGGATGCGTGACTGCCAGGAGATATTCTCGGCTGCATCTTCTGCTAGGATTAACTGGAGTAAGTGCTCTGGACTTTTGGTGGGTCAGTGGCGGGTAGACTCCCTGCCGGAGGAGATGGCATTGTATGCGTGGAGTACCACGCACCTCCTCTATCTGGGGGTGTACCTGAGTCCCACTGAGGATGTTTGGCCGGCAAACTGGCAAGAGTTGGAGACGAAGGTGGTTGCTCGGCTGGGGCGCTGGTCAGGCCTGCTTGGAGTTCTCTCCTTTCGGGGGAGGGTGCTGGTCATAAACCAGCTGGTGGCCTCTATGTTATGGTACCGGCTGGCTACTCTTGTCCCGCCCTCTATATTTGTAACTGCTATACAGAAGAAGCTGGTGGATTTCTTTTGGGGAAATAGGAAGCATTGGATTTCCGCGGCGGTCCTGAGTCTTCCGTTAGAGGAGGGCGGCCAGTCCTTGGTGTGCGTGCGCACCCAGGTGGCGGCTCTCCGTCTCAGGACTCTGCGGAGATACATGTATGTAGAGAACCCTCCCAGATGGCACGCTCTGGCCACGTATTTTTTTCGTCAGGGTCGTTGCCTAAGGGGGGTCTCGCGGCTCCCGGTGGCGGGTGTCAGTCGACCCGCTCTAAGGGGCTTGCCTGTTTTCTACAGGGATGTGTTAAGAGTGAGGAATTTGGTGGTGTTCAGCCAGAGTGTTGTTCCACGAGGAGAGGGGGATGTTGTGGCTGCGGGTGTGGCTGGTCCTCATCCTGTCATGGTGGGTGTCGAGGAGAGGCGCGAGCCTAGAGTGGTTCAGATAGAGCTTACCCCTGCTCCGTCAGATCTGCTCATCGGGCCTAGGCTTCGGGATATTTCTCGGCCTCCGGCTCCGCATAATCTGAGCTGCCTTTCTGAGATGACCAGCATGCCATTTTGTGATGCAAGGAGACGCGCACTGTACAGGATGCTCCTGCACATTCTGAACCACCGTGCCTTCGTCTCCCGTCCTGACTCACCATGGAGGACGGTGTTACCATCCGAAGGCGGCGGGGGGCCCCAGTGGGGGTCCTTCTATAAGGGAGTTGTACCCCTTTATATTGGGGACCTGGGGTGGAGAGTGTTGCATGGAGCGGTGGTTTGTAATAAACTTTTGAGTCGGTTCACGGGCTCGTCTGCCGCATGTATTTTCTGCGGAGAGGAGGAGACCGTATTCCATGTGTATATGGAGTGTGTGAGGTTACTGCCCCTGTACCAATATCTGAAGGGGCTGTTCCTCAAGTTCTGGCTGCATTTTAGCCCCACAATCCTGGTGTTTGGACACAAGGCGGGGAGTGGGGAGAGCCGAGTGTGGGGGGGGGACTTACCTGTCGGTTTGCTCCTTGGCCTGGCCAAGATGGCCATTCGTGGGTCCAGGCAGCGGGCGGTCGACGGTCAGGCGAGAGTCGGCTGCCTGCCCCTCTTTCGGGCCTACGTCCGTGCACGTGTGTCCCT
The DNA here is from genome assembly GCA_963514005.1 of Raja brachyura. The sequence goes on from OY740820.1 coordinate 166,150, forward strand.
GGAGAGGGAACACGCGGTGTTCACGGGGACTCTGGAGGCCTTCCGTCAGCGCTGGTCGCCGCGTGGGGTTGAGGCGATTATAAATGAATGTACTGCTGTACTACAATGATCTGTTCATTATAGTGTGATTTTTGATTGTGGTTTGATGTGTTGTATTTTATGATTTGTGTTGAATAAAGTTTTTGAAATGAAAAAAAGAGAGTCATTCCTGTTCGGATTCCTGATCAAGAGTTCGGGTTGTTACGACCGAGTATGCTGCTTGAATCATAAGACTAGTGTTTTGAGAATTTGAAAGTTTGCACTTTAAGAGGTAGTTGCTGGACTTAGCCTTGGGTTTAGTTCCTCCCACACTGTTGAGTGCATTGGTCAGCAAGCCATCGCCATTCTGTTCGGTCATGTGCAACGTCTTCCACCCTCGATGGGTTAGCATCTCGGGCTTCCAAATCCTTCTGGAATTTTCACCTCCATGTGAGTTTTCCTCGGCCTCTTTTCCTTCTTCCGTCAGCTTTCCATAATCATTGGTATCTTAGTGGCACGTTCTGGTGACATTATGAGTACATGTCCGTCAAATTTCATCCTGCGACCCTCTATGTTCTGGTGAGAAGCTTTATTGCAGTACCCAAGTAGACAAATGCATTCTCGGGTGTCTTTCCTTTGAGAACCACCAACTTAGAGAGAGATACAGCTGTATCAATTGCTGAAATTAAGTATGGGAAATCAGTGATGGCATTGCCAGTATAAATATTGACTGGGAATTAATTAATTAAAATGTTAAAATTATTAAAAATATGTATATTTTTGTCTTTGTAAACGCAGTGGTAAAGAAGAAATGAAAAATACGACCACAAGTAGATTAATGAAAATCATAAACTGGGTGAGGTGATATAGATGCACAAATTGTTTTAACATCAATCAATATGAATAATATTCATATCAATCTCTAAACTGAAGTTTTCAGTTAATGTAAACGTAATTTATAAATTCTAAACAAATGTTATCTATAACATAATGCAGGGAAAGTCCACGTTATAGGAGTAGATTTGGGCCATTTGGCCCATTGGGTCCACTGCCATTCAATCATGGCTGATCTCTGCCTCCTAATCCCATGAGACATGGGCAGTGACAACCCGGGAACAACCGTCACAAGAAGGTGGGACCTGAGTTCCAAGCTCATTGAAGACAAACCCCCTAACAACAGAGTGAATCTGTCCAATTCATTCATTGGGGCAATATCTGACTTTGTGACTTAGTTTAAGAAATGATAAGTTGGAATAGTAAAGTAGAGGAGAAGTTATTAGAAGTCAAGTGTTTGCATGCATGTTTTAGTTACTCGAGTGTTAATAAAGATTGTTGTAATAAACTAAATTAAACCTCGGTGTAGAGTCTTGTTTGACACGTCAGTTGATACCCTATAGAGGTAATAGGGTGACCAATCCTTTACACATTCACTCCATCTATGCCTTTCATTATTCTGTAAGGTTCAATGTGATGCTTCCTCATCCTTCAAAACCCCAGCGAGTAGAGGCCCAGTACTGTCAAACGCTCATCATGTGCTAACCCACTGATTCCTGAATCATTCTTGTAAACCTCCTCTGGAACCTCTCCAGAGCCAGCACATCCTTCCTCAGATATGGGGTCCAGATTTACCCAAAGTACTCCAAATGCAGGCTGACTAGTGACTTATAGAGCTTCAGTGTTGCATCTCTCCTTATAGAGCCTTAGCATTACATGTCTTGCGTAAAGGTTTATAGTTAAGTCTGCCGACTACTCTTTTTCAGTTTTATTGATTAAGTCTCTGTTCCTTCCATTTCTCATTCTCACTGGCTTTTTGTTCTCTCATATATCTGTATTATTTCTTTAAGGCAAACTTCAAGGAATTATATAACTTCTCTGCCATTCCCCATCTTTATTTCTCCTGTCTCAGCCTGGATGGGGCCACACCTGCCATATTTAGCATTTTCTTCCTGGAGTCCATTTTATGTTCTCAACATTCGAGGCATGGAAACTGGCCTTTCGGCTCACCTTATCCTTGCCAAGCGAGATTATTTCTAGTCCCATTTGCTCACATTTGGCCCATATCTCTTCAAATCGTTGCTATCCACAGGTACCTGTCCAAGTGTTTTTTAAATGCTGTTATAGTACATGTTTTAACTATCTCCTCTGGCAGTTCCTTCTATCTACGCACCACCCTGTGGTAATTATCGACCCTCCAGTTCCTCTTGAATTTTGCCCCTCACCTGAAATCCATGTCCCCTGGTTCTTGATTTCCCCTACTCTGGGTAAAAGGCTGTGCATTCATCCTCATGATTTTGCACACCTTGTCTTGTATTCCATCTGGCATTTCTCTATAAATTTATTGGCTCTCCTTTGAGTTTTAAATGCTCCCATTCTTCAGGTCAAAAACTATATCTGACAACTTATGTGCTTGTTAACTCCTTTAATTCCTCATGCCAACCATGGATTATTCACAATTTTTTGTTTGTTTTTGTGCATTCATATACTTTTATGTATTGCTCTTGATGTTAGATCAGAGGGAAGATGAAGAAAAGGAAATCTCAAATAGTGCCCTTTGATGATCATGTAGGATTTGCTGAACCTGCTGCCGAAATTCCACAAGTGCAAAGTAAAGAAAAATCATTATACTCTGAGATATCCATAAGGAAACAGCAATTTATTGGGAACTGAACATAATACTTGAAATGAAGTAGTCACCTAAAGGTGCATAATTTTGAAAGCCTTTTTCTATGTTTCTCACATTTAATGATTCAATGGTATTTTATTGTCACATGTACCTAGGTAGAGAGAAACTCATGTTTTGTACAAATTCATTAACAATATTGTTGTAAATGGGGCACAACCACACTTAAGTACAAGAGTGTGAGATTAGTAGATCATATTGAGGCACTACACGAGAGTCGCCATGTTTCCAGTGACATCTTGTGCCCTTCTCGTTCAGAGTTATTAAAAATGTGAGCGCCTCAACTTGGCCATTAAGACACATTATCCAGGAGGTGGCAGTGGGTTCGAGTTACAGTGGTCAGGTTGACCAGGCGACGTGTCGATGACCTCCACTGTTGTTCCGCCACTCCGTGCCGATGCACGGTGCATCTGATCCACACGCATGGCCATTTGGAATGGCGCCTGATCTAATTGGAATTTGGAAGGGGGAGGGATGGAGAGAGAGGGAAACCAAGGGTTATTTGAAGTCAATATTCATACCGCTACTCAAGTGAAATGTGTTGTCCTGTTCCTCCAATTCATGCTGGGCTTGACTCTGACATTGGAGGAGGCCCAGACCAAAAAGATCAGTATGGGAATGGGATGGGGAATTAAAGTGTTTAGCAATTGGGAGATCAGGTAGATTTAGGTAGACTGAGCAGAGTCGAGGATCGAACCTGGGTCTCTGGTGTTGTGGGACAGCAATTCTACCATCTGTGCCACTACGCCTCCCTTCTCTGCATGGAAACCCAATCACAGATTAGCCAACCGGTTTGCAGAGCCGTTACATTTAGTATCCGACGGGTGAAGCAGTGTGAATATTCTCATGAGATAGTTGCATTTTGTTTTGTTTTTTAATATTTTTATTAGAAGCAGATACATATAATAACCAAAACACAATTTGTTTACCAGTTACATATTAACACAGCTTCTGTTTATTTTTTATAGATTTTTTTGAAAGATAGATCTATAGAGATAAAAGTAATAAGGGAAGAGAAAAAGGAAATTATAAGCTAGTAGAGAGGGAAGGGAGAAAAATAAATAAAAAAGATTAACAATGACACAATTTTGGAGATAGGTCCATAGATTATAGAGTGTGATTATTCATCCAGTCCTGGATTCAAGTTTCAGTCAAGCTTCCGTGCTGAACCAATTTACCCTTTCATAAAATCAATAAATGGAGACCATATTCTAGCAAATAGTTCTGATTTGTCAATTAAGACAAGTCTCATTTTTTCCAAATGTTAGGTCTCAGACATTTCCATAATCCACATTTTAATTGTGGGGGTTGTTGGGTTTTTCCAAAATGTTAATATACATTTTTTCCCAAATATACTATAATCAAGGAAATGTCTTTGGTTTATTGTAAGTTTTATGTTTTGTTCTGATATTCCTAATATTATTAGTTTTGGATCAGGGTTCAATTGGATGTTAACAACTTCAGAAATAATTTAAAAAATATCCGTCCAAAATATTTAAAATTTTATACAGTTTACAAAAGTATGAGTTAAATTAGCTTCTAAATACTGACATTTGTCACATAGGAAAGATATTTGGAAAAATTCTGTTTAATTTTGTTTTAGAATAGTGCAGTTCATGTAGTACTTTATATTTAATTAAGGAGTGTCTGTCATTTAACGAGCATTGATGTGTATGTTGTAAACTTTCATCCCATATATATTTCATTATGGGGTTGAGCCAATTAATTTTCCCATGCTTGTCTATGTAGTTCCGTCGACGGGATCTCACTATCTAAAAGGATATTATAGATGTGAGATATTAATTTTTCTGTGTTAGGATGTTTATTCAAACATTCGTCAAGGATTTCTGGCTCCCTAATTCTGTATTCTTGTATATGTGATTTAACATCATCTCTAAGTTATAAATATCTCAAAGAAAATATTTGAGTGTAGTCCATAATGCTATTGTAACTCCAGAAATGAAAGAAACATGGCTTTTTGGGTAATTCCATGTTTTTTCCATTGTACGAAACCTTTATCCAACACAGAAGGTTTAAATGAAGGATTATTTACAATGAGAAGAAGGAGTGATAAATTATCCAATTTTAAAGTTATTTTTAATTGTTTCCAAGTTCGTATACCACTATACATTATCGGATTTTCACTATGTTTTTTTTCAATTTTTTAGGGGTTAACAAGATTGAGCCAATTTCACAAGGTAAACAATGTTCCTTTTCCATCTTTAACCAGCCTGGTTGTTGACCATATCTTCCAACCAGAAGGTCATATTTTTAATATTAACTGACCAAACATAAAATAAAATATTTGGTAAGACTAATCCTCCATTCATCTTGGATTTATATAAATGATTTTACTTATTCTATGGTTCTTGTAATCCCAAATAAAACTTGTAACAGTGGAATCAATTTTTTTTAATATATATATTTTTGGGATATATATGTTATTCTTGTTATTCTTCTACTTTTAACTTGGTATATTTCTCATTTATCCTTCTTTGCAGTAGAGATCGATCGGATGGTTATCCAGAATAGAATAAAGGTAAAGTTCACAAGATATAGGAGTAGAATTGGGCCATTTGGCCCATTGGGTCCACTGCCATTCAATTATGGCTGATCTCTGCCTCCTAATCCCATTTTCCAGCCTTCTCCCCATCTTCCTTGACACCCATTCTAATCAAGAATTTGTCTATCTCCGCCTTAAAAATATCCACTGACTTGGCCTCCACAGCCCTCTGTCATCAAGAATTCTACAGATTAAATACCATCTGACTAACAAAGTTCTTCCACCTCCTCTTTCTAAAAGAACGCCCTTTAAATCCAAGGCTATGACCCCTGGTCCAACACTCTCCCACCAGTGGAAACATCCTATAGCCTGGGACTGGATGTACCCCGCCAGGGTTTGGGAGGAAGCTATTAGCTAGAGACAGACAGATCGAAACCCTGGGAACAGGTGAACAAGGAAACACTGTGTAAATGGTCACATGATGAACATCTGGTGAGAACAGAGCTGCACGTCATTTAATTGCTAGGCAGTTTAGCCTTGTGAAGATAAGGTGGCTGGGACCAGCCATTTTGCAAAGGAACTGAATGATGAGAATGAAAATTTTGATAAGGAACGGAGATGCGTTTTGTTTTTTCAGCACTTGGATGAGTAACAACTCAAAATGATTGAGTTTAGAATTGGTAATGACTTATCTAGACGATATTTTAATCATAAGCAACACTCAAGAGACAGCTGAGGAATCGGCTTCATCGACCAAATACATATTTGAAAGGTTTGGGTTCGTGGTCCATCCAACCAAATCCAAGTTAGAGCCATCCTAAAAAAATGTTTATTTGGAATTTGTCATTCATTCAGTTGATATGTCAGTGACTTTGCCTACAGTCAAGGCTGTGGAGATCAGAAAGGTCTGTATCAGTCTCACTGAAAAACAATATCCCTCCATCCAGGAAGTAGCTACTGCTATTCATAAATTGGTGACAGTTTTCCCTGTAGTGCAGTTGGAGTGGAAGCTCGTGGTTATGAAAAGTGCTGGGAGAAAGTCTGTTCGCAGGAAGTGTGGGGCGCGCAGCGATGAGGTTCCATCTCAGCGATCGGGTCGGGAGCTAAGTGCGGTAACGCCGGCTCTGATAACAACGGCCGTTCCCCCGGTGATTGAACAGCCTCCAGCTGCTCCAGTGTCGCAGGGCACTGAGGCCACGGCAACAAGCAAAAAAGCAAAATGAAAGTCTGTCAGACCCGTTTTATCTGACGGGTCTGAGGAATAAGAGGACTCCCCTCCGAATCGCAAGAAAATGTGGGTGAGACTCACACAAATGGAGCAAATACTCCACACCCTAATCAGCCAGGGGTCCAAGGCCCCAGGGATTCCCCAGGCAACCTCGCAGTGAGTTCCATATGCAGAAAATGGTGCCTGTCCACAACGGGAATCTTTCTCTCCAGCACCTTGTTTAGGTCTGGATAAAGTCTCCCTTGAGCAGGACTCGGGAGTGCCAGGGCAGGAGGAGTCTGACCTTGAAGCTGGTGTCCCTGCTTATGTGCACACACCAGAGCACAAGAGCCACGCTCCGGGTGTCCCGGATGTAGCGCAAAACTTCGCTATTCCGGAAGGGACTGGTGAGGCTATCGATGACAATCTAGCCTGCCAATATGAACTCCTTGGCTTCTCACCAGTTCCAAGACCACAGCACGATATAAAACCCCTGTCGATTGTGCTTCATTCAGGGTGCCCACCGTAACCTCGGCAATATGGGCACCCATGAGTGCAATGATGCGAGGACAGGAAGTGCGCTTTCAGCGTGTCCTCAAGTTGGTGGCAGCAGGCATAACTGCGTTCGGGAAGATGGTCAAGGGGTCACCGATGTCAAAAACCCAACAAGATATGCTAGCACTATTTTGCAATGCCTACTTCAAGGTGAACTGCATGAGGAAGATCGCCATTCGACCAACCTTAAACTCGAAGTTTGTATGCCTGTGTAGGGCTAGCACCACTCAAGCACCAGATCACTTGTTCGGCAACGACCTCATGAAACAAATTTGGAACATTGACGATGAGGCGAAGACAATTGGGCTTATGAAACCATTCATCCCTGCTCCCAGGACATCATCTAAACAGTCAGGTTCGATGCGCAGGGGGTCGGATCCGGGGCAGGGCCCAGCAGAGGGAGGCCGATGGGGTGAAGACATTACCCACCAATGCAGCCCAACAACAACCCCAATATTGGGGGAAGGAGACCTTCCAGGCCAATTGTTGAGGGCGGAATCAACATAGGCAGCGAAGGCGCAGGACGTGCCGCTAGACCAAATCCTCAGGGCCGGGATGGTCTAAGGAATTAACGTTTCTAAGTTTTATAATAAACTTGTTCTTACAGTGCCAGGGTTTGGGCATGCTGTGTTGGGTTCCGTACAGGGTTTAAAGCATACCCTGTTGACCAAAGGTTATGAGTAGTTAAGCACATGAGTCAATATATCGAGGTAACTTAGAGTCTCAGAGACTCTGAGACAGCAATGCTCATCAGTCACAAAAAACCTCATAAAAGGTGTCAGTATAAACTATTTCTAGATGGTAAAACAGGTTTTGGATTCTGCTGGAGCAGACACCCGTCTGTTTAAATCTCACTCCACCAGGGCATCAACATCCGCAGCAAGACCGCAGAATGGTCTAAGGAATCAACTTACTAAAATGATGATAAACCTGTCCTGACAGTGCCAGGGTTTGGGCATGCTGTTTTGGGTTCCGTTTGATTTGATTTGCTTTGTCTTTATAAGTTTAATTTGTAATTTCCCCTGCGATAGATAGGTTATTAATGTATTGTTATTTAAAAAAATAATTATTGGATAATTCGAAGCAATGTTTAATATATTACCTTTTCACTACTGTTTCAACTGAAGCAGTGTGTCATATGGAGTGCATCTATGGCATGAAATAACAGAGCTTTGAAATCTTCACGTAGTCACTCACGTGACTCCGAAGTAAAATAGTAAGATTAAACGCGAACTTACCAGTTCGAAGTTTGATCCTTATTTTACGAGGAGTTACGATGAGGGATTACGTGTCCTCCGCTCCCACCCTCATAATCTAAAGGATTATCTGGTAGTTCTAGTCTTCTGAAAGCCTTACTATCTTACTTCGACAATCGGTTTCTGTGTTTTCACGCCGTTGCTTTGACGTATGACGCGCATGCGCCTGGCGGGTTTCTTCACGTAATCCCTCATCGTAACGCCTCATAAAATAAGGATCAAACTTCGAACTGGTAAGTTCTCGTTTAATCTTACTGTTAAACCTCGGTTTAGAGTCTTGTTTGACACATCAGTTGATCCCCTATAGAGGTAATAGGGTCACCAATCCTTTCCACATTCACTCTATCTATGCCTTTCATTATTCTGTAAGTTTCAATGTGAATCTCCCTCATCCTTCAAAACTCCAGTGAGTAGAGGCCCAGTACTGTCAAATGCTCATCATGTGCTAACCCACTCATTCATAGGCGGCCCGGGGAGCCGCTGGAGAGAGGGTGGAGTTACTTGCGCTGTGAGTATAAATCTAGCGCGGGGCTTGCTCTTCACAGAGGCCCGGGGAGACGTTGGTGAGAGAGGGTGCAGTTACCTGCGCTGTGAGTATAAATCTAGCACGGGGCTTGCTTTTCACAGAGGCCCGGGGAGACGTTGGAGAGAGGGTGGAGCTACCTGCGCTGTGAGTATAAATCGAGCGCGGGGCTTGCTTTTCACAGAGGCTCGGGGAGCCGTGGGTCAGTGAGGGTGGAGTTACCTGCGCTGTGAGTATAAATGTAGCGCGGGGCTTGCTTTTCACAGAGGCCCGGGGAGACGTTGGAGAGAGGGTGGAGTTACCTGCGCTGTGAGTATAAATCTAGCGTGGGGCTTGCTTTTCACAGAGGCCCGGGGAGACGTTGGTGAGAGAGGGTGCAGTTACCTGCGCTGTGAGTATAAATCTAGCGCAGGGCTTCCTTTTCACAGAGGCCCGGGGAGACGTTGGAGAGAGGGTGGAGCTACCTGCGCTGTGAGTATAAATCTAGCGCGGGGCTTGCTTTTCACAGAGGCCCGGGGAGACGTTGGAGAGAGGGTGGAGTTACCTGCGCTGTGAATATAAATCTAGCGCGGGGCTTGCTTTTCACAGAGGCCCGGGGAGACGTTGGAGAGAGGGTGGAGCTACCTGCGCTGTGAATATAAACCTAGCGCGGGGCTTGCTGACACAGAGGCCCGGGGAGCCGTGGGTCAGTGAGGGTGGAGCTACCTGCGCTGTGAGTATAAATCTAGCGCGGGGCTTGCTGACACAGAGGCCCGGGGAGCCGTGGGTCAGTGAGGGTGGAGCTACCTGCTGTGAGTATAAATCTAGCGCGGGGCTTGCTGACACAGAGGCCCGGGGAGCCGTGGGTCAGTGAGGGTGGAGCTACCTGCTGTGAGTATAAATCTAGCGCGGGGCTTGCTGACACAGAGGCACGGGGAGCCGTGGGTCAGTGAGGGTGGAGCTACCTGCACTGTGAGTATAAATCTAGCGCGGGGCTTGCTTTTCACAGAGGCCCGAGGTGCCGTGGGTCAAAGAGGGTGGAGCTACCTGCTGTGAGTATAAACCTAGCGCGGGGCTTGCTTTTCACAGAGGCCCGGGGAGCCGTTGGAGACAGAGGGTGGTGCTACCTGCGCTGTGAGTATAAATCTAGCGCGGGGCTTCCTTTTCACAGAGGCCCGGGGAGATGTTGGAGAGAGGGTGGAGCTACCTGCACTGTGAGTATAAATCTAGCACGGGGCTTGCTTTTCACAGAGGCCCGGGGAGACGTTGGTGCGAGAGGGTGGAGTTACCTGCACAGTGAGTATAAATCTAGCGTGGGGCTTGCTTTTCACAGAGGCCCGGGGAGCCGTGGGTCAGAGAGGGTGGAGCTACCTGCGCTGTGAGTATAAATCTAGCGCGGGGCTTCCTTTTCACAGAGGCCCGGGGAGATGTTGGAGAGAGGGTGGAGCTACCTGCACTGTGAGTATAAATCTAGCACGGGGCTTGCTTTTCACAGAGGCCCGGGGAGACGTTGGTGCGAGAGGGTGGAGTTACCTGCACAGTGAGTATAAATCTAGCATGGGGCTTGCTTTTCACAGAGGCCCGGGGAGCCGTGGGTCAGAGAGGGTGGAGCTACCTGCGCTGTGAGTATAAATCTAGCGCGGGGCTTGCTTTTCACAGAGGCCCGGGGAGCCGTGGGTCAGAGAGGGTGGAGCTACCTGCGCTGCGAGTATAAATCTAGCGCGGGGCTTGCTTTTCACAGAGGCCCGGGGAGCCGTGGGTCAGTGAGGGTGGAGCTACCTGCACTGTCTGTATAAATCTAGCGCGGGGCTTTCTTTTCACAGAGGCCCGGGGAGCCGTGGGTCAGAGAGGGTGGAGCTACCTGCGCTGTGAGTATAAATCTAGCGCGGGGCTTTCTTTTCACAGAGGCCCGGGGAGCCGTGGGTCAGAGAGGGTGGAGCTACCTGCGCTGTGAGTATAAATCTAGCGCAGGACTTGCTTTTCACAGAGGCCCGGGGAGCCGTGGGTCAGAGAGGGTGGAGCTACCTGCGCTGTGAGTATAAATCTAGCGCGGGGCTTTCTTTCCACAGAGGCCCGGGGAGCCGTGGGTCAGTGAGGGTGGAGCTACCTGCGCTGTGAGTATAAATCTAGCGCTGGGCTTTCTTTTCACAGAGGCCCGGGGAGCCGTGGGTCAGAGAGGGTGGAGCTACCTGCGCTGCGAGTATAAATCTAGCGCGGGGCTTGCTTTTCACAGAGGCCCGGGGAGCCGTGGGTCAGAGAGGGTGAAGCTACCTGCGCTGTGAGTATAAATCTAGCGTGGGGCTTTCTTTTCACAGAGGCCCGGGGAGCCGTGGGTCAGAGAGGGTGGAGCTACCTGCGCTGTGAGTATAAATCTAGCGCGGGGCTTTCTTTTCACAGAGGCCCGGGGAGCCTTGGGTCAGAGAGGGTGAAGCTACCTGCGCTATGAGTATAAATCTAGCGCGGGGCTTTCTTTTCACAGAGGCCCGGGGAGCCGTGGGTCAGAGAGGGTGAAGCTACCTGCGCTGTGAGTAAACCAACATCTGCAACGTTCCATCTCACTTCCAGAGAAGGAATCTGGTGAAGTCTCTGATTGGTTGAAGAGGACCAGAGGAAGCAACTGATTGGCTGCAACCCGGGATTTACATTTTTACATTTCAGCCTTCAGGTTCAAGGATTCTGGGAGCTAAGGATTCTGGGAGTTAAGGATTCTGGGAGTTAAGGATTCTGGGAGTTTGGGATTCAGTATTTATTAATATTTATTAGTAAAGTTTAAAGGATAAAGTTTTGTGTTTAATAAAAAATATATTAAAAAAAATATTGTGGCGTCAGCCACTTAAGCTCGAACCCTCGTCAGGAGAGGGCGGGCACACGACGTCATGGGCAGAGGGAGTGTCCTGGTACATAAGCTCTCTCACCACGAGATCCACCTGGAGTTTACCGGTAGCTGAGCCCGAGGGAACAACCTCGCTCAGCTACAACAACCCTACATATAGTTAGCGCACCCACTATATGTGTGACAACAGAATAAAGAACCACTTGCACCAACCTGATGTCTATTCTTTATTCGCCACGTATGGTGCTGCTACATTGGTGACCCCCGACTGTCCGAATTTAAATTTGGGCTCACCTGAAGACGCAGCCTCGGGAGACCTGATGTCTGCAGCCGGCTGCCCAGCCCTGCAGAACTACGCTGCCGTCAACCAGGCCCTGCAGTGAGGTATGTCGCCGCAGCCCCACCAGCTGCTGCAGCAGCTGCGAGCATTGCAGCCTCCTGCCCACGGCAGCCCCGACACACGCCCGACGGCCCTGGGAGCGGAGTGAGTACCTGCCACTCTCCCGCTCCTGACAACGGACCCCGGCTCCGGGCCTTGCACCGGAATGCAACTGACAGGGGACACTGCTCCAGGCCTCACTGGGTCTCCAGGCCCCAGCACCGCTCCAGGCCTCACCAGCGCGGGGCTTGCTCTTCACAGAGGCCCGGGGAGACGTTGGTGAGAGAGGGTGCAGTTACCTGCGCTGTGAGTATAAATCTAGCACGGGGCTTGCTTTTCACAGAGGCCCGGGGAGACGTTGGAGAGAGGGTGGAGCTACCTGCGCTGTGAGTATAAATCGAGCGCGGGGCTTGCTTTTCACAGAGGCTCGGGGAGCCGTGGGTCAGTGAGGGTGGAGTTACCTGCGCTGTGAGTATAAATGTAGCGCGGGGCTTGCTTTTCACAGAGGCTCGGGGAGCCGTGGGTCAGTGAGGGTGGAGTTACCTGCGCTGTGAGTATAAATCTAGCGTGGGGCTTGTTTTTCACAGAGGCCCGGGGAGACGTTGGTGAGAGAGGGTGCAGTTACCTGCGCTGTGAGTATAAATCTAGCGCAGGGCTTCCTTTTCACAGAGGCCCGGGGAGACGTTGGAGAGAGGGTGGAGCTACCTGCGCTGTGAGTATAAATCTAGCGCGGGGCTTGCTTTTCACAGAGGCCCGGGGAGACGTTGGAGAGAGGGTGGAGTTACCTGCGCTGTGAATATAAATCTAGCGCGGGGCTTGCTTTTCACAGAGGCCCGGGGAGACGTTGGAGAGAGGGTGGAGCTACCTGCGCTGTGAATATAAACCTAGCGCGGGGCTTGCTGACACAGAGGCCCGGGGAGCCGTGGGTCAGTGAGGGTGGAGCTACCTGCGCTGTGAGTATAAATCTAGCGCGGGGCTTGCTGACACAGAGGCCCGGGGAGCCGTGGGTCAGTGAGGGTGGAGCTACCTGCTGTGAGTATAAATCTAGCGCGGGGCTTGCTGACACAGAGGCCCGGGGAGCCGTGGGTCAGTGAGGGTGGAGCTACCTGCTGTGAGTATAAATCTAGCGCGGGGCTTGCTGACACAGAGGCACGGGGAGCCGTGGGTCAGTGAGGGTGGAGCTACCTGCACTGTGAGTATAAATCTAGCGCGGGGCTTGCTTTTCACAGAGGCCCGAGGTGCCGTGGGTCAAAGAGGGTGGAGCTACCTGCTGTGAGTATAAACCTAGCGCGGGGCTTGCTTTTCACAGAGGCCCGGGGAGCCGTTGGAGACAGAGGGTGGTGCTACCTGCGCTGTGAGTATAAATCTAGCGCGGGGCTTCCTTTTCACAGAGGCCCGGGGAGATGTTGGAGAGAGGGTGGAGCTACCTGCACTGTGAGTATAAATCTAGCACGGGGCTTGCTTTTCACAGAGGCCCGGGGAGACGTTGGTGCGAGAGGGTGGAGTTACCTGCACAGTGAGTATAAATCTAGCGTGGGGCTTGCTTTTCACAGAGGCCCGGGGAGCCGTGGGTCAGAGAGGGTGGAGCTACCTGCGCTGTGAGTATAAATCTAGCGCGGGGCTTCCTTTTCACAGAGGCCCGGGGAGATGTTGGAGAGAGGGTGGAGCTACCTGCACTGTGAGTATAAATCTAGCATGGGGCTTGCTTTTCACAGAGGCCCGGGGAGCCGTGGGTCAGAGAGGGTGGAGCTACCTGCGCTGTGGGTATAAATCTAGCGCGGGGCTTGCTTTTCACAGAGGCCCGGGGAGCCGTGGGTCAGAGAGGGTGGAGCTACCTGCGCTGCGAGTATAAATCTAGCGCGGGGCTTGCTTTTCACAGAGGCCCGGGGAGCCGTGGGTCAGTGAGGGTGGAGCTACCTGCACTGTCTGTATAAATCTAGCGCGGGACTTGCTTTTCACAGAGGCCCGGGGAGCCGTGGGTCAGAGAGGGTGGAGCTACCTGCGCTGTGAGTATAAATCTAGCGCGGGGCTTTCTTTTCACAGAGGCCCGGGGAGCCGTGGGTCAGAGAGGGTGAAGCTACCTGCGCTGTGAGTATAAATCTAGCGCGGGGCTTTCTTTTCACAGAGGCCCGGGGAGCCGTGGGTCAGAGAGGGTGGAGCTACCTGCGCTGTGAGTATAAATCTAGCGCGGGGCTTTCTTTTCACAGAGGCCCGGGGAGCCGTGGGTCAGAGAGGGTGGAGCTACCTGCGCTGTGAGTATAAATCTAGCGCGGGGCTTTCTTTTCACAGAGGCCCGGGGAGCCGTGGGTCAGAGAGGGTGAAGCTACCTGCGCTGTGAGTATAAATCTAGCGCGGGGCTTTCTTTTCACAGAGGCCCGGGGAGCCGTGGGTCAGAGAGGGTGAAGCTACCTGCGCTGTGAGTAAACCAACATCTGCAACGTTCCATCTCACTTCCAGAGAAGGAATCTGGTGAAGTCTCTGATTGGTTGAAGAGGACCAGAGGAAGCAACTGATTGGCTGCAACCCGGGATTTACATTTTTACATTTCAGCCTTCAGGTTTAAGGATTCTGGGAGCTAAGGATTCTGGGAGTTAAGGATTCTGGGAGTTAAGGATTCTGGGAGTTTGGGATTCAGTATTTATTAATATTTATTAGTAAAGTTTAAAGGATAAAGTTTTGTGTTTAATAAAAAATATATTAAAAAAAATATTGTGGCGTCAGCCACTTAAGCTCGAACCCTCGTCAGGAGAGGGCGGGCACACGACGTCATGGGCAGAGGGAGTGTCCTGGTACATAAGCTCTCTCACCACGAGATCCACCTGGAGTTTACCGGTAGCTGAGCCCGAGGGAACAACCTCGCTCAGCTACAACAACCCTACATATAGTTAGCGCACCCACTATATGTGTGACAACAGAATAAAGAACCACTTGCACCAACCTGATGTCTATTCTTTATTCGCCACGTATGGTGCTGCTACATTGGTGACCCCCGACTGTCCGAATTTAAATTTGGGCTCACCTGAAGACGCAGCCTCGGGAGACCTGATGTCTGCAGCCGGCTGCCCAGCCCTGCAGAACTACGCTGCCGTCAACCAGGCCCTGCAGTGAGGTATGTCGCCGCTGCCCCACCAGCTGCTGCAGCAGCTGCGAGCATTGCAGCCTCCTGCCCACGGCAGCCCCGACACACGCCCGACGGCCCTGGGAGCGGAGTGAGTACCTGCCACTCTCCCGCTCCTGACAACGGACCCCGGCTCCGGGCCTTGCACCGGAATGCAACTGACAGGGGACACTGCTCCAGGCCTCACTGGGTCTCCAGGCCCCAGCACCGCTCCAGGCCTCACCAGCGCGGGGCTTGCTCTTCACAGAGGCCCGGGGAGACGTTGGTGAGAGAGGGTGCAGTTACCTGCGCTGTGAGTATAAATCTAGCACGGGGCTTGCTTTTCACAGAGGCCCGGGGAGACGTTGGAGAGAGGGTGGAGCTACCTGCGCTGTGAGTATAAATCGAGCGCGGGGCTTGCTTTTCACAGAGGCTCGGGGAGCCGTGGGTCAGTGAGGGTGGAGTTACCTGCGCTGTGAGTATAAATGTAGCGCGGGGCTTGCTTTTCACAGAGGCTCGGGGAGCCGTGGGTCAGTGAGGGTGGAGTTACCTGCGCTGTGAGTATAAATCTAGCGTGGGGCTTGCTTTTCACAGAGGCCCGGGGAGACGTTGGTGAGAGAGGGTGCAGTTACCTGCGCTGTGAGTATAAATCTAGCGCAGGGCTTCCTTTTCACAGAGGCCCGGGGAGACGTTGGAGAGAGGGTGGAGCTACCTGCGCTGTGAGTATAAATCTAGCGCGGGGCTTGCTTTTCACAGAGGCCCGGGGAGACGTTGGAGAGAGGGTGGAGTTACCTGCGCTGTGAATATAAATCTAGCGCGGGGCTTGCTTTTCACAGAGGCCCGGGGAGACGTTGGAGAGAGGGTGGAGCTACCTGCGCTGTGAATATAAACCTAGCGCGGGGCTTGCTGACACAGAGGCCCGGGGAGCCGTGGGTCAGTGAGGGTCAGCTGCGAGCATTGCAGCCTCCTGCCCACGGCAGCCCCGACACACGCCCGACGGCCCTGGGAGCAGAGTGAGTACCTGCCACTCTCCCGCTCCTGACAATGGACCCCGGCTCCGGGCCTTGCACCGGAATGCAACTGACAGGGGACACTGCTCCAGGCCTCACTGGGTCTCCAGGCCCAGCACCGCGCCAGGCCTCACCGCGTCTCCAGGCCCCAGCACCGCGCCAGGCCTCACCGCGTCTCCAGGCCCAGCACCGCGCCAGGCCTCACCACGTCTACAGGCCCCAGCACCGCTCCAGGCCTCACCGCGGCTCCAGCCCCTGCACCGGACCCGGCTCCAGGCCTCACCGCGTCCCCAGGGCCTGCACCGGACCCGGCTCCCGGCCTCACCGCGTCTCCAGGCCCAGCACCGGACCCGGCTCCAGGCCTCACCACGTCTCCAGGCCCTGCACCACGCCTGGCCCCGCCGACCGCTGCACCTGAAAAAGTGGGCTTACCTGAGGCGGCCGCCGAAGCCGCCCTTCAGCTCCTCGCCGGCCTCCAGTCACCAGGTGATTCCTCTTCACCCGGCCGGCAAAATGGCCGCCGCGCCATCTTGAAACGGGCGGCTTCCGACTACAAACATGGCCGCCGCCGGTCGGAAGTGCACTACGAACTTACCTGGCCGCCGTCTACAGCGCCACCTTCTGGCCGGATGCCATCCCTGCAGCTTCACTGCCAGCAACAGCGCCACCGTCAGTTCGGCTGCTGTCACTGCAACCTCATCGTCATCCACAGCGCCACCTTCCGGCCGGATGCCGTCACTGCAGCCTCACCACTGTCCACAGCGCCACCTTCCAGCTGGATGTTGTGGCTGCACGATGAACAATGGACAATTTGAAATTTAGACACTGGACACTAATTGTTTTTTTCACTGTTCATGTTTGTGCGCACTGCAATTGGTTTGTATATTGTATTTGGTTTACCCCCCATCGTTTTTGGGGGCCGTGTGTCACAGGACACTCTCCCTTAGCTGGTCAAGGAGATGCAACCGTGTCTCTTCAGTCTCGTCGCACCCCTCGGTACATCGGGATCTCACACGCAGAGCGTCAACTGCGCCCGTGTAGAGCACCGTCCCGACCCACGCCCGGGGTGTCCCAGACCTCTTCTGTCCGGCGGCTTCTACATCCGTCTCCTCGCACCCCTCGGTACATCGGGATCGCCCACGCAGAGCGTCAACTGCACCCGTGGAGCCCTCCGTCCCGACCCACGCCCGGGGTGTCCCAGACCTCTTCTGTCCGGCGGCTTCTGCATCGGTCTCCTCGCACCCCTCGGTACATCGGGATCGCCCACGCAGAGCGTCAACTGCGCCCGTGGAGCCCTCCGTCCCGACCCACGTCCGGGGTGTCCCAGACCTACATGCAGGGGCCTCCCTTGACCAAGCTATTCCTTCCTCCTGTTCTGGGGGGGGTCCTGTGGCGTCAGCCACTTAAGCTCGAACCCTCGTCAGGAGAGGGCGGGCACACGACGTCATGGGCAGAGGGAGTGTCCTGGTACATAAGCTCTCTCACCACGAGATCCACCTGGAGTTTACCGGTAGCTGAGCCCGAGGGAACAACCTCGCTCAGCTACAACAACCCTACATATAGTTAGCGCACCCACTATATGTGTGACAACAGAATAAAGAGCCACTTGCACCAACCTGATGTCTATTCTTTATTCGCCACGTATGGTGCCGCTACAATATATATATATTTAATACAGAGTAATTTGGGAGTAAGATATGTCAGTGGAGATTGGCCCCATGGTTTGCTCAGCCTGCAACATGTGGGAGATCAGGGATATTGTCGGTGTCCCTGATGACTACATTTGCAGGAAGTGTGTCCAGCTGCAGCTCCTGGCAGATCATATTGAACGATTGGAGCTGTGGCTGGATTCATACTGGAGCATCCACGATGCAGAGGAAGTCGTGGATAACACATACAGCGAGTTGGTCACACCACAGGTAAAAGGTAAGTGGACAGAAAGGGAGCGGGTGGCCAATAGCCAGCAAAGCAATAGGCAGGTAGTGCAGGAGTCCCCTGCGGTCATCTCCCTAATAAACAGGTTTACCATTTTGGATACTGTTGAGGGAGATGGCTCATCAGGGGAATGCAGCAGCAGCCACGTTCATGGCACCATGGGTGGCTCTGCAGCACATGGTGGGGGAAAAATAGGGGAAGGGCAATAGTAATAGCGGATTCAATTGTCAGGGGAATAGCTAGGCTTTTCTGCGGCCGCAAACGAGACTCCAGGATGGAATGTTGCCTCCCTGGTGGAAAGGTCAGGGATGTCACTGAACGGCTGCAGAACATTCTGGAGGGGGAGGGTGAACCGCCAGTTGTCGTGGTGCATATTGGCACCAACGATATAAGTAAAAAAAGGGATGAGGTCCTACAAGGTGAATTTAGGGAGCTAGGAGATAAACTTAAATATAGGACCTCAAAGGTAATAATCTCTGGATTATTACCACTACCACGGGCCAGTCAGAGTAGAAATAGGAGGATATTGCAGATAAAACTTGAAAAATAGTGCAAGGTGGAGGGATTCAAATTTTTAGGGCACTGGAACCATTTCTGGGGGAAGTGGGACCAGTACAAACAGGACGGTCTGCACCTGGGCTGGAATGGAACCAATGTCCTTGGGGGAGTGTTTGCTAGTCTGTCGGGGAGGATTTAAACTAATGTGGCAGGGGGATGGGTACAAGAGCAGAGAGGCAGGTGGGTGTAAAACGAGGGTGGAAGCAATAGGGAGCAAGGTGAAAAGTAAAAGTGGCAGGCAGACAAAACCAGGGAAAAATCAAAAAGGGCCACTTCTCAACAAAATTTTATAAGGGGTAAGAGCGTTGTAAAAACAATCCTGAAGGCTTTGTATCTCAATGCAAGGAGTATTCGTAATAAGGTGGATGAGTTGAACGTGCAGATAGCTATTAATGAGTATGATATAGTTGGGATCACGGAGACATGGCTCCAGGGTGACCAAGGCTGGGAGCTGAACATCCAGGGGTATTCAATATTCAGGAGGGATAGAGAGAAAGGAAAAGGAGGTGGGGTAGCGTTGCTGGTTAGAGAGGAGATTAACGCAATGGAAAGGAAGGACATTAGCTTGGAGCATGTGGAATCGGTATGGGTAGAGAAGCGAAACACTAAGGGCAGAAAACGCTAGTGGGAGTTGTGTACAGGCCACCTAACAGCAGTAGTGAAGTTGGGGATGGCATCAAACAGGAAATTAGAAATGCGTGCGACAAAGGCAAAACAGTTATAATGGGTGACTTCAATCTACATATAGATTGGGTGAATCAAATTGGCAGGGGCGCTGAGGAAGAGGATTTTTTGGAAAGTATGCGGGATAGTTATCTAAATCAACATGTAGAGGAACCAACGAGAGAGCAGGCTATTTTAGAATGGGTATTGAGTAATTAGGAAGGGTTAGTTAGCAGTCATATTGTGCGTGCCCCCTTGGGCAAGAGTGACCATAATATGGCCGAGTTCTTCATTAGGATGGAGAGTGACATTGTTAATCCAGAAACAATGGTTCTGAACTTAAGGAAAGGTAACTTTGAGGGTATGAGATGTGATTGAGTGAAATCCAGGTTAGTCGGGAAGTGGTGTTGGGTAAATTGAATGGATTAAAGGCAGATCAATTCTAAAAACGTTGATGGTGGATACGCAATGGAAGACATTTAAAGACTGCATGGATGAACTACAAACATTGTTCATTCCAATTTGGCAAAAGAATAGATCAGGGAAGGTAGTGCATCCGTGGATAACAAGGGAAATCAGGGATAGTATCAAAGCAAAGGATGATGCGTACAAAGTAGCCAGAAAAAGCAGCATACCAGAGGACTGGGAGAAATTCAGTTACCAGCAGAGGAGGACAAAGGGCTTGATTAGGAAAGAAAAAAAAATTATGAAAGAAAACTGGCAGGGAACATAAAAACTGACTGCAAATGTTTTTATAGATATGTGAAGAGAAAGAGATTAGTTAAAACAAATGTAGGTCCCTTGCAGTCAGAAACAGGTGAGATGATCTTGGGGAACAAGGATATGGCGGACCAATTGAATAACTACTTTGGTTCCGTCTTCACTAAGGAAGACATAAATAATCTGCCGGAAATAGCAGTGGACCGCGGGTCAAAGGAGGGCTTGAGTGAAATCCAGGTTAGTCGGGAAGTGGTGTTGGATAAATTGAATGGATTAAAGGCAGATAAATCCCCAGGGCCAGAGAGGCTGCATCCCAGAGTACTTAAGGAAGTAGCTCCGGAAATAGTGGATGCATTAGTGATAATCTTTCAAAACTCTTTAGATTCTGGAGTAGTTCATGAGGATTGGCGGGTAGCAAACGTAACCCCTCTTTTTAAGAAGGGGGGGGAGAGAGAAAACGGGGAATTACAGACCAGTTAGTCTAACATCGGTAGTGGGGAAACTGCTAGAGTCAGTTATTAAAGATGGGATAGCAGCACGTTTGGAAAGTGGTGAAATCATTGGATAAAGTCAGCATGGATTTACGAAAGGTAAATCATGTCTGACGAATCTTGTGGAATTTTTCGAGGATGTAACTCGTAGCGTGGATGGGGGAGAACCAGTGGATGTGGTGTATCTGGACTTCCAGAAGGCTTTCGACAAGGTCCCACATAAGCGATTAGTATATAAACTTAAACCATATGGCATTGGGGGTTCAGTATTGATGTGGATAGAGAACTGGCTGGCAAACAGGAAGCAAAGAGTAGGAGTTAACGGGTCGTTTTCACAATGGCAGGCAGTGACTAGTGGGGTACCGCAAGGCTCAGTGCTGGGACCCCAGCTATTTACAATATACATAAATGATCTGGATGAGGGAATTGAAGGCAATATCTCCAAGTTTGCGGATGACACTAAGCTGGGTGGCAGTGTTAGCTATGAGGAGGATGCTAGGAGAATGCAAGGTGACTTGGATAGGCTGGGTGAGTGGGCAAATGTTTGGCAGATGCAGTATAATGTGGATAAATGTGAGGTTATCCACTTTGGTGGCAAAAATAGGAAAACCGACTACTATCTAAATGGTGGCCGATTAGGAAAAGGGGAGATGCAGCGCGATCTGGGTGTCATAGTACACCAGTCATTGAAAGTAGGCATGCAGGTACAGCAGGCAGTGAAGAAAGCCAATGGTACGTTAGCTTTCATAGCAAAAGGATTTGAGTATAGGAGCAGGCAGGTTCTACTTCAGTTGTATAGGGTCTTGGTGAGGCCACACCTGGAGTATTGCGTACAGTTCTGGTCTCCAAATCTGAGGAAGGACATTATTGCCATAGAGGGAGCGCAGCGAAGGTTCACCAGACTGATTCCTGGGATGTCAGGACTGTCTTATGAACAAAGACTGCATAGACTCGGTTTATACTCTCTAGAATTTAGGAGATTGAGAGGGGATGTTATAGAAACTTATAAGATTCTTAAGGGGTTGGACAGGCTAGATGCAGGAAGATTGTTCCCGATGTTGGGGAGGTCCAGGACAAAGGGTCACAGCTTAAGGATAAGGGGGAAATCCTTTAGGACCGAGATGAGAAGGAATTTTTTCACACGGAGAGTGGTGGGTCTCTGGAACTCTATGCCACAGAGGGTAGTTGAGGCCAGTTCATTGGATATATTTAAAAGGGAGTTAGATGTGGCCCTTGTGGCTAAGGGGATTAGAGGGTATGGAGAGAAGGCAGGTACGGGATACTGAGTTGGATGATCAGCCATGATCATATTGAATAGCGGTGCAGGCTCGAAGGGCCGAATGGCCTATTCCTGCAACTAATTTCTATGTTTCTATGTTTCTATATTTACCCACCAGAAATTCATATTCGTAATCTGGACTGCCCAGAAATAATATAAAAAATTTGCTAATCCTCCATTTATCTTAGATTTACATAATTTTTTTTACTTATTCTATGATTTTTATAGTCCCAAATAAAACTATTAAAAATATTATCTAGTTTTTTAAAAAAGGTTTTCGGGAGAAAAAAAGGAATAGCCTGAAACAAATATAACAATTGTGGTAAAAACCCATCTTTATAGCATTTATTCTACCAATCATAGATATAGGAAGTGCTTTCCAATATAAAATATTTTTTTCTAAGTTAATCTAGTAGTTGAGGATAATTAGATTTAATTAATGAATTATAGGATTTAGTTACATTAATTCCTAAATATTTAAATTTGTCTGTAACTATTTTTAGTGGATATTGTTGTAATATATTTAAATTTATTCTAGTTATAGGCATAATATCACTTTTGTTCCAGTTAATCCTATATCCAGAAAATGTGCCAAATTTAGTTATAACATTAAACAGCTTGGGAATACTAATTTCCGGTTTTGTAATATAAATCAAAACGTCATCGGCATAGAAAAATATTTTATTTGTCGTTGTGTCAGTATTATAGCCGTATATTTCAGGTTCAGATCTAATTCTTTCCGCCAGAGGCTCTATCACCAAAGCAAATAATAAAGGTGATAACGGACATCCCTGTCTGCATCCCCTAAAAAGCTTAAATTTAGCTGATAGTATTTGATTAGTTAAGATTCTTGCAGTAGGATTCGAATATAGAATTCTTACCCATTTACAGAATCTATCCCCCAATTGAAACTTTTCCATTATATTAAATAAATATAACCATTCCACCTGATCGAATGCCTTTTCTGCATCTAACGATACAACCGCTAATTCCATGTCCCGTACTCTTTTTGAATATATAATATTAAACAAGCGTCTGAGATTATGGGATGAGTAGCGTTTTGGAATAAAACCTGTTTGATCATAATGTATTAATTTAGAGATCACCAGACTTAATCTCCGAGATAAAACTTTAGTTAATATTTTTTGGTCTGTATTTAGAAGGGCAATTGCTCTATATGATCCTGGATCTTCGAAATCCTTGTCTACCTTAGGAATGAGTGTAATTGTGGATTCATTTAAATATTCTGGTAATTTTCCTTGTTCATATGCATATCTATACACTGTATGTAATCTTGGGGAAATCAGATCTTGAATTTTTTAATAAAATTCTGCATCAGGCCATCAGGGCCCGCAGCTTTTCCATTCTTTAACGAACCAATTGATTCTTCAATATCTTTTACTGTTATATCAGCATTTAACAAGTGTCTACCTTCCTGATCTAAACTATTAATTTGACATTCTTGTAGGACTGTTTCCATACCATCTGTTTGACCTGTTAATTTAGATGAATAAAGATTTTGATAATATTGTAGAAATCTGTCATTAATATATTTTAGTATCGTCAATATATTTCCATGCGCAGATCTAATTCTATGCATCATTTTTTCATCTTCTCATTTTCTAAGTTGTCGTGCAGGCAATTTTTGTGGTTTGTCTCCAAATTCAAAATGCACTTGTTTGGTTTGTTGAAATAGTTTAATAACTTGGTTAGAATATATTTTATTTAGTCTGTATTTTACTATTGCAATTTTATTACTTAACTCTTTAAAAGGATGTTTTATATTTTCGCTATCTAGTTGTTTTATCTAATTTTCTAACTTTTGTTCCATCTTTCGATTTTCTTTATTAAAATATGCTTGTGCTGATATTATTGCACCACGCATAAATGCTTTAAATGTATCCCAAAGTAACGATGGTGAAATTTCAGGTTTGTCATTAGTTTCAAAAAATAATTTAATCTGTTCCACTACATGTTTACAACAGTCCTTATCCTTTAATATCAGGGGATTAAATCTCCAAGTAGTAGTTTTATTAAGTATATCTTTTAATTTTATCTTGAATGTTAGTGGCGCATGATCTGAAATAATAATATTGTGATATTTTGCATCATACGTAAAAGGAAGTAGTTTTGAATCTATTAGAAAATAATCTATCCTCGAGTAAGTTCCATATGCGGGCGAGAAAAAGGAATATTCTCGTCCGGATGGATTATCTAATCTCCAAATATCCTTAACATTAGATGTGTTAATAAAAGAATTTATAAGTTTACTTGATTTAGAGGCAGCTTTCCTTTTTGTAGAAGATCTGTCTAGATAGCTATCTAAGGTGCAATTAAAATCACCCCCAATTATTAAATTATATTGAGTGGATATAGGAATGTTATTAAATATTTTCTTGAAAAATAATGGATTACCAAAGTTAGGGGCATATATATTCATAAGAATTACTTTTTTTGAATATAATTCCCCTGTAATTATTACATATCTACCCTCTTTATCCTCTATAATAGTACTTTGTTTAAAAGGTATACCTTTACGAATAATTATTGCAACTCCTCTAGATTTATGTATAAATGAAGAGTGATACACCTTAGAAATCCATTTTGCTGTTAATCTATGTTGAGCATCTTTTTTAAGATGGGTCTCTTGAAGAAAGATCACGTCTGATTTCAATCTGTTCAACTGAGCTAACAACTTTCCCCTTTTAATTGGTTCATTAATTCCTTTAACATTCCAACTACAGAAGGTAATTCCATCACCCCCGTTTTTTTTGGAGTAGCCTTCTCAACCCCTCCAGCTCTACGTTACACCCAAACATCAATTTGATGAAAATTACTATCTCCATTAATCCATATACATGTCTTCTTAAACTAGTTATACAATATCGATCGCATCTACATTCATATAATATATAACATAAGATCAAATATATAATATATAAAAAATAATATAAAATGTAAATACAAAAGAGTAAAGGGTGTTAATAGGGTGCCCAGAAAAAAAAAACCTACACTTATATAGTGTGTAGTGTGTATTAGTGAAAGCCACACTAACGTGGCTATTAATCTAGGGACTTCTGTTTTTTTTTAAAAAGATGTTAGTTGTTCCAGCTCCTATCTAAGATGCTGTGTATAATGGGGTGGGGTACTAACTTTATATACTTAGTAATTATTTCTATTATTGATATTACTAAATACTAATTACTAGTTTCTACTACAATTTATATTATAATAAGTAATACTATATTCGGGGAATAATTAAAATTTTAATAATTAATACAAAACTCCAACTTCGTGTCCATTATTCCTCCTCTTTCTCAGTGAGTAATTCATAACCGCAGGCCGGTGATAACAGTTCAGTCATCTTTTTCTTCCTCCAGTGCTTCTTCTTCTGCTTCCTCTTCTACCTTCTTCTGTATGTCTCGGGCGAATTCCAGTGCTTCAGTATGCTTAACGAAAAGGTATTCCTTGTCATCGTAGGTTACTCTCAATGTTGCTGGGTACATCAAGCCATATCTCAGATCCTTTGTATCCTTTATATTCCTCAGAATGCGGATGTTTCTGTGAATAAAGATCTTCTCTTAGCCACTTCCGCTGGGTAATCTCTGAAAATACTGATGTCGTCTCCCTCGTAATTCAGATTTCTCTTTCTTATTATTATCTTCATCATTTCTTCGAAGACGTGATCATAAGCCACCTTTACAATCCTTTGTCTTGGTGGTGCACCTTTCCCAGGGGCCCGTCTTAATGCCCTGTGCGCACGGCCCAACAGGGGTTCTTGATACAAATTCAGAATGTCCTTTAGGAGTTTTGCAACAAATTTTCGAGGGTCTTGATTTCCCTCGCGAAACTCGTTCAAACCAACTATACGCAAATTCTTACGGCGTTGACGTCCCTCCAAATCGATACATTTCTCGTTTATTTTGCGTAATAATTCTGATAGACGTTTGTTCTCGGCACGGAGCTTCTCTCTCTCTCCTTAGTATTTAATGCAGCAATCTCAGTTAGCTCTTTAATTGCCTCATTTTGTTTGGTTGAGCGAGATTACAATAGGATCTATCTTGTCATCCAGCATTCTTTCCATCCCAGCAGCTATATCCTTTATCTCCTCCATTTGGGTTTGTAACTCAGCATCAGCCTTTTCTTTCCACTCGTTCATCATAATCTTTACCGTCGCTATAACTTCCTTTTTTAAGTCATCTTTAATTCTCTCATGAGACACCAGCATATCCGCTTTTAAATTTTTAATCTCCTCCTTATAATCCTTCCTCAGTTTCTTCATCTCACCTAGGATAGTAGTTTTGAGTTCCTCCATTTCGGATTTCCTCTGTGAGATCTCCTCTTGGGAAGCAGCCAACCTCGAGCTCAGGGCACTGGCAGGGCCTATTTCCCTTCTTGAAGGTTTTTTTCCAGTAGGAGGGGGGGGAGCGCTGCATCATAATTTCTTATTAAAGTTGCGCGCCTGATGACGTCACGCACCTTTTAAACGCTACTGGAGCCGTTCACAGTCGTTCTTCTGTGGTAAGTGCGTAATGTTAGGTCTCAGACATTTCCATAATCCACATTTTAATTGTGGGGGTTGTTGGGTTTTTCCAAAATGTTAATATTATTTTTTTCCCAAATATACTATAATCAAGGAAATATCTTTGGTTTATTTTAAGTTTTATGTTTTGTTCTGATATTCCTAATATTATTAGTTTTGGATCAGGGTTCAATTGGATATTAACAACTTCAGAAATAATTTTAAAAATAGCCATCCAAAATTTTGTAATTTTTATACAGTTTACAGTTTATACAGTTTTATCAGTTAAATTAGCTTCTAAATACTGACATTTGTCACATTTGGAAACATTCTGTTTAATTTTGTTTTAGAATAGTGCAGTCTATGTAGTACTTTAAATTGCATTAAGGAGTGTCTGTCATTGAACGAGCATTGATGTATATGTTGTAAACTTTGATCCCGTATATATTTAATTATGGGTTGAGCAAATTAATTTTCCCATGCTTGTCTATGTAGTTCCGTAGATGGGACCTCACTATCTAAAAGGATATTATAGATGTGAGATATTAATTTTTCTGTGTTAGGATGTTTATTCAAACATTTGTCAAGGATTTCTGGCTCCCTAATTCTATATTCTTGTATATGTGATTTAACATGTTCTCTAAGTTATAAATATCTAAAAAAACTATTTGAATGTAGTCCATAATTCTGTTGTAGCTCCTGAAAAATGGCTTTTTGGTAAAGGTGTTCCACCTTTTTAATTCCATGATGTTTCCATTGTACAAAACCTTTATCTAACACAGAAGGTTTAAATGAAGGATTATTTACAATGGGGAGAAGGAGTGATAAATTATCCAATTTTAAAGTCATTTTTAATTGTTTCCAAGTTTGTATACCACTATATATTATCGGATATTCACTATAAGTTTTTTTATTCAATTTTATAGGGGTTAAGAAAGATTGAGCCAATTTCAAAAGGCAAACAATCTTCCTTTTCCATCTTTAACCAGCCTGGTTGTTGATCTATATCTTCCAACCACAAGGTCATATTTTTAATATTAACTGACCAAAAATAAAATAAAATATTTGGTAAGACTAATCCTCCATTCATCTTGGATTAACATAAATGTTTTTACTTCTTCTATGGTTCTTGTAATCCAAAATTAAACTTGTAACAATAGAATCAAGTTTAAAAATGTATATTTTTGGGATATATATATATCCCATATATATATATATATATATATATATATATATCGGAATTGATTGAAATAAGTACAGTAATTGTCGAAGGAAAATAATTTTGATGGCATTAATTCTACCAAGCATTGCGATGGGAAGTGTTTTCCAATACTGAATATTCCTATGCAGTTTATTAAGTAAAAGAGGAAAATTTAATTTAAATAAAGAAGTAAAGAAATAAAGAAATTCCAACATATTTAAAATTTTCATATTCTGATTTAAAAGTGGACTGTTGCAATGTATGTGGGTTTAGTTCCGTTATTGGCATAATTTCACTTTTATTCCAATTAATTCTATATCCCGAGAATGAGCCAAATTGAGATAAGATTTGGTAAATTTGGAATATTAGTTTCAGGTTTTGTAATATATAGTAATACATCATCTGTGTATAAAGACATTTTATTAACTATATCTTTAGTATTATACCCATAAATTACTGGGTGGGCTCAAACACTTTCTGCAAGTGGCTCGATAGCTAGGGCGAATAATAACGGAGATAATGGGCGTAGTTGCATTTTTTTATGGAAAGTCATTCATTGTCTGAACTGTAAAAAAATTAATATTATTAATTTAATTAATTTAGTATTTAGAAATGGAATTAGTCCAAATAATGCCTAGAATAATACAATATGGTAAATGCCATTAGAGCTAAATATACAAAAGATATTTTCCAAACTATGATTTACAAACTATGACCCTGCACTAAGATGTAAGTTGATTGGAAAAATTCAATGGCTTGTTTTCTGAAGAATTTTGAATTATATGTAGTTTATACTTTTGGTGCTGATCTAAAATGTTATTCTTCTACTTTTAACTTGGCATATTTCTCATTTATCCTTCTTTGCAGAAGATATCGATCGGATGGTTATCAAGAATAGAATAAAGGTAACATTCACTAGATATAGGAGTAGATTTGGGCCATTTGGCCCATCGGGTCCACTGCCATTCAATCATGGCTGATCTCTGCCTCCTAATCCCATTATCCAGCCTTCTCCCCATCTTCCTTGACACCCGTTCTAATCAAGAATTTGTCTATCTCCGCCTTACAAATATCCACTGACTTGGCCTCCACAGCCCTCTGTCATCAAGAATTCTACAGATTAAATACCATCTGACTAACAAAGTTCTTCCACCTCCACTTTCTAAAAGAGCGCCCTTTAAATCCGAGGCTTTGACCCCTGGCCCTAGACTCTCCCACCAGTGGAAACATCCTATAGCCTGGGACTGGATGTGTTAAGTACCCCGCCAGGGTTTGGGAGGAAGCTACTAGCTAGAGACAGACAGATCAAAACCCTGGGAACAGGTGAACAAGGAAACACTGTGAAAATGGTCACATGATGAACATCTGGTGAGAACAGAGCTGCACGTCATTTAATTGCTAGGCAGTATAGCCTTGTGAAGATAAGGTGGCTGGGAACGGCCATTTTACAAAGGAATTGTATGATGAGAATGAAAATGTTGATAAGGAACGAAGATGCGTTTTGTTGATTCAGCACTTGGATGAGTAACAACTCAAAACGATTGACTTGAGAATTGTGAGAGCCTTGGTTTAGAACAAAGGTTTCCTTTAGGAGATTGAAGGAGAATGAGTATAAAAGAAGGGCGGTCTGAGACATGGACAGCGACAACCCGGGAACAACCATCACAAGAAGGTGGGACCTGAGTTCGAAGCTCATTGAAGACAAACCCCCTACCAACAGAGTGAATCTGTCAAATTCATTCATAGGGGCAATATCTGACTGATTTAGTTTAAGAAGTGATAAGTTGAAATAGTAAAGTAGAGGAGAAGTTATTAGCAATCAAGTGTTTGAATTCATGTTTTAAGTTACTCGAGTGTTAATAAAGATTGTTGTAATAAACTAAATTAAACCTCAGTTTAGAGTCATGTTTGACACGTCAGTTGATACCCGATAGTGGTAATAGGGTCATCAATCCTTTCCACATTCACTCCATCTATGCCTTTCATTATTCTCTAAGTTTCAATGTGATGCCCCCTCATCCTTCAAAACTCCAGCGAGTAGAGGCCCAGTACTGTCAAACGCTAATGTATTAACCCACTCATTCCTGAATCATTCTTGTAAACCTCCTCTGGACCCTCTCTGGAGCCAGCACATCCTCAGATATGGGGTCCAGATTTGCCCACAGTACTCCAAATGCAGGCTGACCCGCACCTTACAGAGCCTCAGCTTTGCATCTCTCCTTATAGAGCCTTATAAAGCCTGAGCATTGTCTTGCGTAAAGGTTTATAGTTAAGTCTGCGACTACTCTTTTTCACTTTTATTGATTAAGACATTGTTCGTTCGATTTCTCATTCTCACTGGCTTTTTGTTTTCTCGTATACCTTTATTATTTCTTTAAGGCAAACATTAAGGAATTATTTAACTTCTCTGCCATTCCCCATTTTAAATTCTCCTGTCTCATCCTGTAAGGGCCCACACCTGCCATATTTAACATTTTCTTCCTGCAGTCCATTTTATGTTCTCACCATCTGAGGCATGGAAACTGGCCTTTCGGCCCACCTTATCCTTGCCAAGCGAGATTATTTCTAGTCCCATTTGTTCACATTTGGCCCATATCTCTTCAAATCTTTCCTATCCACATGTGCCTGCCTACGTGTTTTTTTAAATGCTGTTATAGTACTTGTTTTAACTAACTCCTCTAGCAGCTCCTCCTATATACGCACCACCCTGTGGTAATTATCGACCCTCCAGTTCCTCTTGAATTTTGCCCCTCACCTGAAATCCATGTCCCCTGGTTCTTGATTTCCCCTACTCTGGGTAAAAGGTTGTGCATTCATCCTCATGATTTTGCACACCTTGTCTTGTATTCCATCTGGCATTTCTTTAACAATTTATTGGTTCTCCTTTGAATTCCAAATGCTCCCATTCTTCAGGTCAAAAACTATATCTGACTATTTTTATGCTTGTTATAATAGTCCCTTTAATTCCTCATGACAACCATGGATAATTCACAGTGTTTTATTTGTTTTTGTGCATTCAAACACTTTTCTTTATTGTTCTTGATGTCTGATCAAAGGGAAGATGAAGATGCCAAAACGGAAACCTAAAATAGTGCCCTTTGAAGATGATCTAGCAAATGATGAACCTGGTGAAGCAAGTACTCACATTGTGCAAGGTAAATAAAAATCATTTTGGTCTGAGATATCCATAAGGAAACAGCAATTTATTGGGAACTGAACATAATACTTGAAATGAAGTAGTCACCAAAAGGTGCATAATTTTGAAAGTCATTTTCTATGTTTCTCACATTTAATGATTCAATGGTATTTTATTGTCTCATGTACCTAGGTAGAGTGAAACTCATGTTTTGTACACAATTCAGTAACAATCTTATTGTAAATGGGCCACAACCATACTTAAGTACAAGAGTGTGTGATTAGTAGATCACATTGAGGCACTACACGAGAGTCGCCATGTTTCCAGCGACATCTGTGCCCTTCTAGTTCAGAGTTATTAAAAATGTCAGCATCTCAACTTGGCCCTAAAGACACATTGTCCAGGAGGTGGCTGTGAGTTGGAGTTGCAGGGGTCAGCTTGACCAGTCGACGTGTCGATGCCCTCCACCGTTGTTCTATCGCTCCGTGCCAATGCAGGCTGCATCTGATTCACACGCATGGCCATTTGGAACGGCGCCTGATCTAATTGGAATTTGGAAAAGGGAGGGATGGAGAGAGAGGGAAACCAAGGGTTATTTGAAATCAATATTCATACCGCTATTCAAGTGAAATGTGTGGTGCTGTTCCTCCAATTTGTGCAGGGCTTGACTCTGACATTGTAGGAGGTCCAGGCCAAAATGGTCAGTATGGGAATGGGAGGGAGAATTAGAGTGTTCAGCAATTGGGAGATCAGGTAGGTTTAGGTAGACTGAGCAGAGTCGAGGATGGAACCTTGGTCTCTGGCGCTGTGGGACAGCAATACCATCTGTGCCACTGTGCCTCCCCTCTGTGCATGGAAACCCAATCACAGATTAGCCAACCGGTTTGCAGAGCGGTTACATTTAGTATCCCAAGGGTGAAGCAGTGTGACTATTCTCATGGGGTAGTTGCATTTTTTAATGGAAAGTCATACATTGTCTGAGCTGTCAAAGAAATAACATTATTAATTTAATTAATTTAGTATTAAGAAATGGAATTAGTCCAAATAATGCCTAGAGTAATACAATATGGTAAATGCCATTAGAGCTAAATATACAAAAAATATATTTGCAGACTATGACTTACAAACTATGACCCTGCATTAAGATGTAAGTTGATTGGAAAATCTCAATGGCTTGTTTTCTGAAGAATTTTGATTTGTATAATTTGTTAAGATGTTATCCTTCTACTTTTAACTTGGTATATTTCTCATTTATCCTTGTTTGCAGAACATATCGATCAGAATGCTTGCCAGCAATTGCCAACATTGCTGGCAAGCGCAAGAGTAACCAGTGATACCTGGTTATTCATTTGCAGGTATTCTGTCCCTTAATCTTAAAATATGTCCCTTTCATATTTGTGGCAAGCTCAAAGAACATTATGATGACATTGTTGCACTGCTGAATAGCGGAACATCCTGTGGGGGGTTGAAAAGCGCCATCCTCCATGACTTTTCACCCAGGATGAAGGAAAAGTAGAACTTCAGATATTAGGCTTACTTGGCAAATATCTGACTGGGCCTTGGATGAAGCGCTTCTACACTTCAAGTCAGAATCTGATCAACCATATTGATGGCATCAACGTGGTTAAAGGGGCGATTGCTGCTCTAAAGGAAGCCACAGAAAATCCAGAGACCTTGATATTGGCAAGGGAAGATTTCTTCGGTGAGGAGGTACATCTTGACGCCACATTTGGCAAAACTTCGGGAGCTACCAGTACATCCACTGTTCAGTTCAAAGATGAGGAGCTGTCTTCAAGCTGTCATCACTGTGTTGGAGAGGCAGTATAGTAAATACTTTGAACTTGATGTAACTGAGAAACTGAAGGAGGAAACTGCATCAGCAAGATCACACAACATTGATGCGGAGGAGATAATGGGTAGGTTAATGGGACTGAAGGATGATAAATCCCTTGGGCCTGATGGTCCGCATCCCAGGGTCCTCGTGGAGGTGGCTCTAGAAATAGTGCACGCATTGGCGATCATTTTCCAATGAACAATAGATTCAGGTTCAGTTCGTGTGGATTGGAGGATAGCTAATGTTATCCCACTTTTCAAGAAAGGAGCGAGTGAGAAAACGGGGAATTACAGACCAGTTAGCCTGACTTCGGTGGTAGGAAAGATGCTGGAGTCAATTATTAAAGAGGTAATAATGGGGCATTTGAATAGCAGTAAAAGGATTAGTCCACGTCAACATGGATTTATGAAAGGGAAATCATGCTTGACTAATCTTCTGGAATTTTTTGGGAATGTGACAAATTAACTGGATGAAGCGGTGCCAGTGGATGTAGTGTATCTAGACTTTCAGAAAGCCTTTGATAAGGTCCCGCACGGAAGACTGGTGACTAGAATTAGAGCACATGGTATTGGGGTAGAGTGTTGACATGGATAGAAAATTGGTTGACAGACCGGAAGCAAAGAGTAAGAGTGAACAGGTCTTGTTCAGAATGGCAGGCAGTGGCGAGTGGAGTGCCACAAGGCTCGGTGTTGGGGCCGCAACTGTTTACCACATATATTACTGATTTGGAAGAAGGAATTAGGAGCAACATTTGCAAGTTTGCAGATGACACAAAGCTGGGTGGCAGTGTGAACTGTGAAGAGGATGTTAGGAGGTTGCAGGGTGACCTGGACAGGTTGAGTGAGTGGACAGATGTGTGACAGATGCAGTATAATATAGATAAATGTGAGGTTATCCACTTTGAGGCAAAAACAAGGGGGCAAATTATTATCTCAATGGGGTTAGGTTAGGTAAGGGATGAGGTGCAGCGAGACCTGGGTGTCCTTGTACACCGGTCACTAAGAGTTGGCGTGCAGGTACAGCAGGCAGTGAAGAAAGCTAATGGAATGTTGGCCTTCATAACAAGAGGATTTCAGTATACAAGCAGGAGTTCCTTAAGGCCGTGGTATTTCTCGGTGGCCTGGGGGGCTGCGAGGATGTCTGTGACCTCTTCGGCCGTTTCCTGGTCAAGGGCCCCCACCAGGTAATAGAAACGGGTGTCATCGACCATTATTCCCCGCAGGTTGAATTGGACTCCGTCTGCTGAAACCAGATGTGCGGCTGGGTGGTCCAGAAAGTAGGTAATTTTACCGAGACCGCGTCCAGAGACAGGGCCGGGTCGGCATTTGAGGAGGAAGGACGGGCTTTATTCTCCATCATGACGACTATGGAGCGTCAGGGGGTCACCAAATCGGGTACGATCCCGAAATCACAGCGTGAAGCCAGGTGTAGTGGGAAGTGCCTT
Organism: Raja brachyura; assembly: GCA_963514005.1. The sequence goes on from OY740820.1 coordinate 199,973, forward strand.
TATTTTGTCCTTTCGTATCGCAAGCAAGTCCACGAGAGAGAAATGGCACCTAAAACCCTTGCCTTTAAACCCTCTGGTCAAGGGCCGCCGCTGGACTGAACCATTCCCATGCCGAGAGGTTTGACCGTTTGGATGGCCCGACCCTTGGGAGCCGCCACAAGGTAGACAAAAATGCTGGAGAAACTCAGTGGGTGGAGCAGCATCTATGGAGCGAAGGAAATAGGCAACGTTCCAGGCCTAAACCCATCAGTCTGAAGAAGGGTTTCGGCCCGAAACGTTGCCTATTTCCTTCGCTCCATAGATGCTGCCGCATCCGCTGAGTTTCTCCAGAATTGTTGTCTACATTCACATATTATTTCTGTTTCAAATAACTCGCAAACTAAACATATTCACCAATCAAGACATGATATATACCACAATGACATGCAGCAAAATTATAATACAATATCTCAACTCTTTTTACACATTGCAATTAATGCTATTTCTATTAGTTTTTTCCACTTCCAAACAAAAATGGGGTTGGATTATTCAGCAAATGATCAACCTGTGTCAATAAATAGTAAGATTAAACGAGAACTTACCAGTTTGAAGTTTGATCTTTATTTTATGAGGAGTTGCGATGAGGGATTTCGTGAAGAACCCGCCAGCACGCATGCACGACATACTTCAAAGCCGCGGTGTGGAATCACAGAAAAACCAAGCCAAGAAATGACTTGTTATAGTAAGATTGAAGAGACTCTAGTTACCAGTTGACTTTATGATCGAGGGTTGGGAGCGGAGGGCACGAAATCCCTCATCGCAACTCCTCATAAAATAAAGATCAAACTTCAAACTGGTAAGTTCTCGTTTAATCTTACTATTTCATTTCGGAGTCACGTGAGTGACTTCGTGAAGACTTCAAAGCTTCTGTGATTTCACGCCCTGGATAACGTCCATGCTATCACACACGCTACTGAAAAGGTGGACAGCAGTAATCAATTTCCGTCACTGTTTCTCTGAAAAAATAATAATATTTATTAATAACAACAAGAAAGGACCCCTCACTGAGGGGTAACTGTATGTTCTCGGCCTGCATCCAGCACGGCTCCTGCGAACATTCCAGGTACAGTGACAGGTTTGTTGTAAAACCGTTGAAAAGTGGCTTCACTGGCCCATCCCGCTGTGGCAAGTATCTGGTCCATGGGCACCTCCATGGCCTTTGCCGCCGATGTTGATGCTGCCCTGGTGGAATGGGATTTAAAAACATTAGTGTCAATACCTGCCTTGTTTAAGACGATCCTGAGCCATCGGGATATCGTCTGCACCGTCACTCTATGGTGAGGTTTTTTGTGACTGATGAACAGGTATTGCTCCATTCCCCTTATTTTCCTCGTCACTTTGATATAGTGGTGGATATGGGTGGCTATGCATAGCCTAGCATCAGCGGGGTATGCTGGAAACTCCAGCTGCAGCCCTGTAAATCCAGGTCTATGCTGCTTGAGCAATTCATCAATGAAAAAAGTGACCCGTTCAGGGGTAGAGATCATTCTGTCGATCTTGGCCTTGTGAAGCGTTTGCACCTTTTGTGCTGAAGTAAGTGCCATCAACATCACCACCTTCAGGGTGAGTTTGTCCAGTTCGATCCCCGTCATGGGTGACCACGTTCTTAGTAGGGTCAGTACTTTACCAATATCCCATGTGACGTTGTAACGGGGCCTCGGCGGGTTGGAATTAAATATCCCCCGCATAAGTTTGGAGACCAATTTATTGGATCCTACCTCAATATTGAGGTAGGACGATAGCGCACTCCTGGCGCTACTGATGGCACTATAGCTGAGATGTTGATCATGGTGTAGCCCCGCAAGAAATTCCAGCACATCTGTGATGGAGACGGAGTCATATGCAACGTCCATGCGGCCGCAATAGGATTCCCATTTCCTGATGTGCGATAAGTACTGCCGTCTTGAGGACTCCCTGCATGATGCTCCCATGGTATCCATTGTCCTTGAAGATAGACCATACTGAAGTAGTGGCCTGTTCAGATCCTGCAAGCCAATAGATTCAAGTGACTATAGCAGGGGTGTGGTTCCCCTGTGGCAGGGTTCGTCACCAATTGTGGGCAACCCTCTAAGAGGACCCATGGTTGACTTATCATTCCAAGGACCACCGGATACCATGATTGCGTAGGCCAGTCGGGTATAATGAGGATGCCCTTGGCAGCATCGAGCTGGATTTTCCGCAATACCCGACTGATGAGGCAGAATGGAGGAAAGGCATAGAAGAACCATTTCCCCCAGTCTAGCGAGAATGCGTCCATCGCCATTGCCCCAGGATCTGGCTCCCATGATACGTATGTTGGTACCTGATGGTTCAACCGTGACGCAAAAAGGTCAATATCCGGTTTACCAAATTTGGCTGTAATTTTGGTGAATATTTGGGGGTTCAACATCCACTCGATGTTGTCATTGAATTTCCGTGACCTGGTGTCCGCCACTGTATTGAGCTCACCTGGCAAGTAGGTAGCTGAGATCCAAATATTCCGTTGAATACACCAGAGCCAAATTATATTTGCCAATTCATCACATGAAATTGACCTGGTACCGCCCATATGATTCAGATAAGCCACCGCAGTGGTATTGTCTATTTGGAGACGGACATGAGTGTTAGTCATGTTTGAACAATAGGCTCTTAGTCCGTGGAATGCTCCTAGCCTCTCCAAATAGTTTATCCCTTGTGCTGACAACAAAGTAGCTTCAAGTGAGTCCCATCTACCTCCACAACTGGTGTTGTTGTCCGTAGCTCCCCAGCCATGGGAGCTTGCATCTGTTTGCAAATATACCATTGGACGAGGCACAATGATGGGTTTGAATGAGTTATGGATATTGCCAATCCACCATAGTAACTCAATTTTTGCCTTAACCGGCAACTGCATAGGTCTATCATAATGTCCAGCATTAAATTTTAATGCTGCTATTTTTGACCTTTGTAAATTCTGATAGTGTAAAGGTCCATATTGAGCAGCTGGAAATACTGCTACAATTTTGCCAATTACCCTGGCAGTTAATCTGATAGACGGTATACTGGCGCAGACCAGGTTCTTGCATGCTTGAAACACATCACCAACTTTGTTAGTTGGGATGGTGGTGATCATGCGATTGGAGTCTATCGTGAACCCCAAGTAGTCCATGATCTGTGCGGGGAGGAACTTTGATTTGTCTGGATGGATTATAAACCCCATTTTTTGAAAAATTTCCACTGTGGCTGAAACCGCCAATTCTGCTGATTCCAGAGTGTGCCCAATTATCAGAATGTCATCCAAATAGGCCATGACCGTATGATTTTGTCTCCGCAGTGTAGATAACACTGGCTTGAGTAGTTTGGTGAACAGTCTGGGGGCTGTAGTAAGCCCATTGGGCAATGCTTTGTATTGCCAAAGCTGATCCATCCAGGTAAACTTCAAGAACTTCCTATGATGTTCCCGAATGGATACTGAATAGTATGCATCTTTTAAATCAATGCATGCCATGAAGCAGCCCTTCGAAATCAAAGATTTGGCTGTTTCAAATGTGTCCATTTTGAAATGGGTGTATTTTACAAAGGTATTCAAGTGAGTTAAATCTATAATGACCCGGCATCCACCGTCTTTTTTAGTTTTAGTAAATATATTGGATACAAATTCAATTGGTTCATGTGTGGTTCTTTCTATCACACCTTTCTCTTGTAAACTCAACATTTCAGCATAGCCTTCTGCCAATTCTTTTTTGGAAAGTGCAAATTTGCGATTCGGCATATGCTGGGGTGGAGGCAATTGGCCATGAACAAACTCAATCTCATAGCCCTGAATACTTTGCAAGATAAACTCATCTGAAGTGATGGTTTCCCAAGCCTCCTTAAATCCCCGTAATCTGCCCCCAACTCGTGAGGTTAGACATGCAAGTGCATGGAATCCAGACCCCCTTACCTTCATGGTTATCGGCGGTCCCTGGGATTTTTGGTGGGACGTGGAGGTGCTGGGTTGCGTGGTTGGTGCGGAATCCGCATCTTCCATGCTGGCCGCTGAGGGCCTCGTCCTAAAAAAGGCCTGGGCTGAGGAGGCTGTTGATATTGAGGAGGTGCTGGAATGTAGGTCCTTGTCGGCCTGTCGGTTTGACCTCGTGGCCTGAAGTAAGGTGTCTCCTTGGCCGAAGGTCTGGTCACAAAATGTGATCTCATCAGACCTATGGTTTTCGCATGGTCATCCAGCTCTTTGACCTGCTTTGGGAGGTCTTCCCCGAACAGCTGTCTAGGTGGGGGGGTAGGAGGTGCTCTGCATAGTCCCGCAAATTTGGGATTCAAGGAAGGTTTGATAATACTCTTCCGGAAAGCGTTGATCTCGTACTGTGTATTGCAGAGCAGAGCTAGAGCATCCTCCTGTTCGGTGCTTAGATCAACCCCGTCTACCGACTTTGCAAAAGCGGTGATCCCAGACGTAAGTAGCTTTAGAATTCTCTGCAGTTTCACTTCCTGCGCTCTGATGCCCGGGCTGATATTACCCCAGATTGGCATGTTCACAATTGGCACGTTGAGTGAATTGCAGTTTCCTGGAGCCTTGTGTCTCTCCATGGCCTTTGCAAGGACCTCCTCCTGCAGTTGATGGTTCGTGAGGTAATCTATGGTTGCGGCCAGTTTGATGTTGAGGGGTTGTCCTGATGATACGGGTAACCCGAATTTGGCTGCCACATCCAGCAGATCTTCCTGAGGGACCTCAGGTGCTGCTGGGGCATGTACCAGGATTTCCTCCTCATCTGGTCTTATGCTGTCCATAGATGGTGACGGGGATATATCCATGAGTCCCCTGGAGCTATGTGTGTCCTGTTTCTGATTAAGTAGAACTTGCTCCAATATCCTCTCCATACGATCCAAGCGCCCTTCATCGGGCGTGTGTGGGAGGTAAGAGACCTCGCGCCCGAAGGAACTTCTGAGGCTCCTATCAGCAGTCCGTACCTCGTCGAGGTAATATCGGGACTGTGACGATGTGTCGCTACCAGCCGCCTCGGCGAAGCTGAGCGATTCCCGCGCGGACCTGCTCAAGCGCCTCCTTTTCGCTGAGCTGGACCCGGCTGCCTCTAAGGGCATGGGCGGGGAGAGGTCGGCACCTAATGCCGCAGCGTGGTGACCCGACGTCCGCGCGGGCTTGCCGACTGTCCTTGATCTGGACCCAGACGGCGTACGGTCCCGACCTGCCCCCAGCGAGGGAAGCGGTGACCTAGGCGAGGCTCCACCCTTGTGACTCCTCCTGGTCCCCCTGGGTGGTGAGTCGACACTGGCCCTCCTTGGTCTGCCAGTGGACTCGGGCCTCCCTGATTCACCAGACCACTTCCTAGTGGCTCCTGGTGAGACCTCAGCCCGCGAAGGGCTAGGTAGTTGAACTGTATCCCTGCTTCCTTCGAGAGGGCTCAGGGAGAAGGGCCGTGCATCAGCACGCGAATCCCTCTTGCTCGTCTCTGCGAACGACCCAGTGGGTGAGAGAGAAATGGAGTCAGGATGCACCTGCTCCGGCGCTGTACCGGCTGTTTGCTCTGCAGGCACCCCGCTAGGGCATAGCTGCGTCGGTAAACCGGATCCTGTGAATACAGGGCTCCCCGGCTTGCGCGCCTTTTTCCCGGCCCATCCTCCTGCCGTGGAGGGGGGCTCCGGGTTGGGTTGCCGACAACTCCTTGCAGAAGTTTTACAGCCTTTACTTTTCCTACTGTCCATGTCTCTGTGGAAGAAAACACAATTATTCACACAGAACAACCAACTCAAGGTTGTTTGTACTTACCTGAGTGGCCCTTATGAAGGGCTGGTGACGAGCCGCGCTCCTCTTCAGCCGTCGACTGCAATGCGAGCGACGATATGTCGCGCATGCGTGCTGGCGGGTTCTTCACGAAGTCACTCACGTGACTCCGAAATGAAATCCTGGACCATGCACACTACAGATTGATGCAAGCATGTTTTCTGTGACGGACTGAAAATAGTAAGATTAAATGAGAACTTACCAGTTTGAAGTTTGATCTTGAATTTATGAGGAGTTACGGTGGTGATTACGTGAAGAAGGCCCGGGAGGCCGCATGCGCACCAAACTTCAAAGCAGCGGTATGAAATCACAAATAAACAACACCGAAGTACATAGTAAGATGAGTGACTCGAGAACCACCATATGATCCTTTATGAGAGAGGGTTGGGCGTGGCTGGCACGTAATCACCAACATTACTCATAAAATCAAGATCAAACTTCAAACTGGTAAGTTCTTGTTTAATCTTACTATTTTACTTCGGAGTCGCATGAGTGATTCCGTGAAGAGTTCAAAGCTTTGTGACTTCATGCCGCAGATTACAAATCTCGGCATCCCACTGCATTGATTAACTCGAAAGAGAAATAAATGCATTAGTAGTAACATTGCATTCAATGTAGAAATAGGGTTTATTTAACAATGTAAACAAACAACAGTACCCCTTAAATTTAGGTACTTAAAATGGCATAGACAAAGAGTCCTGGATTGACAATTGGCCGATGATAAAAATTCTGAAACATCAGCTCATTTGCCCATCCGGAGGCCGCCAGAATATATGGTCGAAGGGCACATCCCTCGCCTTGGCTGCCGACGTAGCTGCTGCCCCAGTGGAATGGGATGCAAACACACTATCTAAATGATACATAGAAACATAGAAACATAGAAATTAGGTGCAGGAGTAGGCCATTCGGCCCTTCGAGCCTGCACCGCTATTCAATATGATCATGGCTGATCATCCAACTCAGTATCCCGTACGTGCCTTCTCTCCATACCCTCTGATCCCCTTAGCCACAATGGCCACATCTAACTCCCTCTTAAATATACGCTGACGTTGACACTGACCTGGTGGATTGAGATATACAAACGTCAGTGTTAATATCTGTATAACCCAGAACCTGCTGTAGCCACAATGAATAAAGTCTGAACCGACCTTCAATTGTGTAGTTGTTTGTTAACTAATAAACAATGCTGATTCCATACTTCTTAGGATTCTGGTGGCCTAGATAACATAGAAGTGAGACCATGGGGTGCTCAAATGATATTCAATCATGCTACCCCTAGTCTACTCTGATTGTGTAGACCAGAATGTAAATGTAATGTCACCTGCAGCCAATTCCATCCTATCTAGCCACAACATTTGCAATGTTTGCCGTCGTTGTGCTGATATAAGTGTCATAACTAAGGATGTAGCTAGAACCCCTTGGTGAAGTAATGTGCACACATTTTCAATAACCAACTGCATAATCTTGTAGTGGGACAGCTTGTGTCAAGATCTTTTAACAAGGTTGGCGCCATGGTGTGAGTGGAGTCGCGCCATTACAGCTCCACTAAAAATTGTATAAAAAACGGGGGTCTAGGGGTCAGTCAACCGTACTCACCGCGGGAGAACGACTGGGAACGGCTCCGGTAGCGTTTAAAAGGTCCGTGACGTCATCAGGCGCGCGACTTTTTCAAGAAAATGATGTCTCGCTCCCCCCCCGGAAAAAAACCTGGAAAAAGGGAAATAGGCCCGACTGGTGCCCTGGGCTCGTGTCTGGCTGCTTCCCAAGAAGAGATTTCACAGAGGAAAGCTGAATTGGAGGACCTCAAAGTTAATATCCTAGGTGAGATGAAGAAATTACTTAAAGATAATAAGAAGGATTATAAAGAGGATATTAAAAATTTAAGGGCTGACATTCTAGTGTTTCATGAAAGAATTAAAGAAGATTTAAAAAATGAAGTTATAGAAACGGTAAAAATTATGATGAACGAGTGGAAAGAAAAGGCTGACGCTGAGTTACAAAAACAAATGGTGGAGATAAAAGACGCAGCTGCTGGTATGGAAAGAATGCTGGATGATAAGATTGATCCTATTATAATTACGCTCGACCAACAAAAAGAGACAATTAAAGAGCTAACGGAGATGGCTGTATTAAACACCAAGGAGAGAGAGAAACTCCACTCCGAGAACAAACGTCTATCAGAATTATTACGCAAAATAAATGAGAAATGTATCGATCTGGAGGGACGTCAACGGCGTAAGAATTTGCGTATAGTTGGTTTGAGCGAGGGTCGCGAGGGAAATCAAGACCCTCGAAAATTTGCTGCAAAACTACTGAAGGATATTTTGAATCTGGATCAAGAACCCCTGTTGGGCCGTGCACACAGGGCATTAAGGCGGGCTCCCAGGAGGGATGCACCCCCAAGACAAATGATTGTAAAGGTGGTTTACGATCATGCTTTTGAAGAAATGATGAAGATAATAATACGCAAGAAAAATTTTAAGTATGAAGGAGATAATATCAGTATCTTCAGAGATTATCCGGCGGAAGTGGCCAAGAGAAGATCCTTATTCACAGAAACAAGAGGTGTTCTGAGGAATCTGAAGGATACGAAGGATCTGAGATATGGCTTGATGTACCCAGCAACATTAAGAGTAACCTACAACAACAAAGAGTTCCGTTTCGTTAAGCATACTGTAGCACTGGAATTCGCTCGAAAAATACAGAATAAAACAGAAGAGGAAGAAGAACAAGTGGATCAAGACCAAGAAGATGATGGCTGAACTTTTATGACCCACCCGCGGTTATGAATCATTATGGAGAAGGAGGATGAATATTGGACATGGACTTAAATTTTGGTTTAAAGAGAGATGGATAGATTACTGTGTTATCTACCCATATAAAATGGCAATTATTCACCTAACATAGTATTATCTACCCCCCCCTAACATAGTATTACTAATTAGAATAGTAATTATAATAGTCACTAATAATATGAATTATTACTAAGTATACAAATTTAGTACCCTACCCCAAAATATATAGCATTTAAGATTGGAGCTGGAATTATTAACATCTTTTTTTTTACGGAAGTCAGTAGATTAGTAGCCACGTTAGTGTGGCTTGCACTAACACACACTACACTCTATATAGGTGTAGTTATTTTTTTTTCTGAGCACTTTACTAACACTTTTCAACTCACTTTCACTCACACTTTTTATTATTTTAGGTATATTAGATATTTGATTTTATATTATACAGTATATGAAAATATTTACGATTGGTATTATATAGTCAGTTCAAAGAGACGTGTATATGAAATAGAAAGACGTACACTAATTTTCGTCAACCCAAGGTCTGGTTACAATGTTGAGTTGTATGGGCCGGGACGATTATTCCAATATAAACCACCTTAATAGTAAAATGCAAGATACTAATGGGAAGATTGGGGGTAATGGAATCACCTTCTGTAGTTGGAATGTTAAGGGAGTTAATGAGCCAATTAAAAGAGGTAAGGTGTTAGCTCAATTAAACAGATTGAAGTCTGACGTCTCTTTTCTTCAAGAGACCCACCTTAAAAAAGATGCTCGACACAGACTAACAGCTAAATGGATTGCGAAAGTGTATCACTCCTCATTTATACATAAATCTAGAGGGGTTGCAATAATCATTCGTAAAGGTATACCTTTTAAATTAAGTTCTATAATAGAGGATACAGAAGGTCGGTATGTAATAATTACAGGGGAATTATATTCTAAAAAAGTAACTCTAATGAATATATATGCCCCTAACTTTGATAACCCATTATTTTTTAAGAAAATATTTAATAATATCCCTATAGCTGCAGAACATTACTTAATAATTGGAGGAGATTTTAATTGTACTTTGGATAATTATTTAGATAGATCGTCAACAAAAAGTAAATCTATTTCTAAGTCAAGCATACTTATAAATTCCTTTATTAGTACAGCAAACGTTAAGGATATCTGGAGAATAGATAATCCAATAGGACGAGAATATTCTTTTTTCTCACCTGTATTCGGAACTTACTCGAGGATAGACTATTTTTTAATAGATTCAAAATTACTTCCATTTACATATGATTCAAAATATCATAATATTATTATTTCAGATCACGCTCCATTAACTTTTAAGATAAAATTAAAAGATATAATTATAAAATCTAATAATTGGAGGTTTAATCCCGAAATATTAAAGGATAAGGCTTGTTATGATTATCTGGTAAAACAGATTAAATTATTCTTTGAAACTAATGACAAACCTGAAGTTTCACCATCACTACTTTGGGATACATTTAAAGCATTTATGCGCGGAGCTATAATATCGGCACAAGCATACTTTAATAAAGAAAATAGAAAGACGGAACAAAACTTGGAAAAAGAGATAAAACAATTAGATATGGAGAATACAAAACAGCCCTCTAAATTGTTAAGTAATAAAATTGCAATATTAAAATATAAACTAAATAAAATATATTCCAATCAAGTAATTAAACTTTATCAACAAACTAAACAAGTGCACTTTGAATTTGGAGATAAACCGCAAAAATTGTTGGCTCGACAACTTAGAAAGCGAGAGGACGAAAAAATGATACATAGAATTAGATCTGAGAATGGCAATATATCGACCTTACCAAAAGATATCAATGATATATTTTTACAATATTATCAAAGTCTTTATTCATCAAAAATAACAGGACAAATGGATGAAATGGATACATTTCTACAAAAATGTAATATTAACAGCTTAGATCAGGGAGGTAGAGACTTGTTAAATGCGGATATATCAATAAAAGATATTGAGGAGTCAATCGGATCATTAAATAATGGAAAAGCAGCGGGCCCGGATGGCCTGAGTACAGAATTTTATAAGAAATTTCAAGATCTGATCTCCCCAAGATTACATGCAGTGTATAAATATACATATGAACAAGGAAAATTGCCGGAATCCCTAAATGAATCTACAATTACACTAATTCCTAAGGTTGACAAGGACTTGGAAGACCCAGGATCATATAGAGCAATTGCTCTTTTAAATACAGATCAAAAAATTTTAGCTAAAGTTTTATCACGAAGATTAAGTTTGGTGATTACTAAAATAATACACCATGATCAAACAGGTTTTATCCCAAAGCGTTACTCATCTTATAATTTGAGACGATTATTTAATATCATATATTCAAAAAGAGTTGGGGATAGGGATTTAGCTGTTATGTCCTTAGATGCAGAAAAAGCATTCGATCAGGTTGAATGGCCATATTTATTTAGAATAATGGAGAAATTCCAATTGGGGGATAGATTTTGTAAATGGATAAGAATTCTATATTCGAATCCCACTGCAAGAATATTAACTAACCAAATATTGTCAGCTAAATTTAAGCTTCATAGGGGTTGTAGACAAGGATGTCCGCTGTCGCCTTTGTTATTCGCTATGGTGATAGAGCCTTTAGCTGAAAGGATTAGATCTGAACCAGAAATATATGGATATAATACTGATACTACAACTAATAAAATATCTTTATATGCAGATGATGTATTAATTTATATTACAAAACCAGAGATCAGTATACCCAAGCTATTTAATGTTATAACTAAATTTGGCAGATTTTCTGGATATAGAATTAACTGGAATAAAAGTGAGATTATGCCTATAACCGGAATAAGATCAAATATATTGCAACAATATCCACTAAAAATAGTTACGGATAAATTTAAATATTTAGGTATTAATGTATCTAAATCCTATAACTCATTAATTAAATCTAATTATCCCCTATTATTAGATAAACTTAGAAAAAATATTTTATACTGGAAAACACTTCCTATATCTATGATTGGTAGAATAAATGCTATAAAAATGATCTTTTTACCACAACTGCTATACTTGTTTCAAGCTATTCCTTTCTTTCTCCCAAAGAGTTTTTTTAAAAAAATCGATAACATTGTCAATAGTTTTATTTGGGATTATAAAAATCATAGAATAAGTAAAAAACATTTATGTAAATCAAAAATAAATGGAGGATTAGCACTTCCAAATTTTTTGTACTATTTTTGGGCAGTCCAGATTAAGAATATGAATTTTTGGTGGGTAAATTTGGATTACGAACCAACGTGGTTAAAGATGGAAAAGGAAGATTGTTTACCTTTTAATGTAAGTTCAATTCTTTTTGCGCCAAGAGAAATACAAAATAAAATTTATAGGAACAACCCTATAATTCATAGCAATAGACGTATTTGGAAACAAATAGTTAAGACTTTATGTTTGGATAATTTGTCACTTAAACTACCAATTATGAATAACCCTTTGTTTAAACCCTCTATATTAGATAGGGGGTTTAGACAATGGGAGGATTTAGGAATTTATAGGATTGAACATCTGTATAGAAAGGGAAAATTTCTTTTATTTCATGAGTTACAAGAAATTTATGGGTTACCACCACATAATTTGTTTAGGTATCTACAAATTAGAGATTATATTAAGTCTAACACACAAGATTATAAAATTAAAGAACCAGGATTATTTGATGAAGTATTTAATAAACATCCAAATTCAGAAAAATTTATAGCTTATATATATAATCTTATTTTGGATAGGGAGAATCCAACAACAGAAATATACCGTCAAGCATGGGAAAATGAAATTGGTTTATCTATAACAAAAGAATCTTGGGAAGAAAGTTTACAACGCATACATCGCTGTTCATTAAACGCGAGGCATACATTGATACAATTTAAAGTTTTATATAGGTTACATTATTCAAAAACCAAATTAAATAGAATTTTTCCTAATGTCTCTCCTATTTGTGATAAATGTCAGAATTTAGAGGCTAATTTAATACATAGTTTTGTAACGTGTTCAAAACTTAGTTATTATTGGACAGAAATCTTTAGAGTTATATCTGAAGTTCTTAGAGTTAAACTGGATCCAGAACCAAAGTTAATAATATTAGGAATTCCAGATTCACAATGCGTATTAACAGTAAATCAAAGAATTTTCTTAGATTACTGTTTGATAATAGGGAAAAAAATAATATTGAAATTTTGGAAGGGAACATTAACCCCCATAATTAAAATGTGGACAACAGAGATGTTGGAGACTTTGTATTTGGAAAGAATCAGATTTGTCCTAATGGACAAATGTGAAATCTTTGAACAAATATGGTCTCCATATATACAATATTTGAAGGGCTAGCTGTTCTTGGCATTACTACTCAATGGGTACTAGACAGGATTTGACGAAAAAAATATGGATTTTCTAATTGGGTTTTGTGTACACGTCTCCGCAATACGACGTTATAATTACAATACATTTTGTTGTTTCTATCTTAAATATTCATATTATACCATATATTGTTCATAAAGGGGAATTATATATATATACTGAATAGATATATACTAAGTAGTGTTTGTTTTCTTTTTCTTTTCTTTTTTTTCTCTTTGACTTTTTATCTTTTTTTATTATTCAAACACAATCATTTTCTTTCTTTTTTTTTTCTCGATTTAAAGTCTATTCCTTTTTTTCTTATTCTTTCTTTATTTCTAAAAAACAGAAGATAATAATAGCGAATATGATAGTTGTACATTTACTGAATTACGTTGGTATTTGTAAATTTGTTTTACTACTTGGAAATTACTACATCTAATAAAAATATTATTAACTGAAAAAAAAAAAAAAAAAAAAAAAAAAAGATCTTTTAACAACTCGCTATCCGGGTTGGTCCCGAGAGCGTAGTTCCCTGATGTTGCAGCTGTAGTGTCTCCATAACTGAATTATTGTCAATACCATTTAAAATGAGCTGGAAATGTCAGTAATCTGTACCGTATTAAATGTAACATTAACATTTAACAACCACTTCTGATCCCCTCAATAGGAATGTACTGCTTTTTTGGGTGCTATCCCTGCACACTGCAGTGAGCACCTTCATGGCTTGATGTGACAACCTGAGGAATAAGTCAATCCATTCAAATGTGTAGGTCAATAATTGTTTTACTGTGCGATCTGAACTGGATGATACACCAGTGGCAAGGAGATTAATTACAGGATATTTTTCCCTTGATTATCATGTGACTAACATATCACCATCGTAGAGTAGCAACTTGAATTTGAGTATGTAGAATATGTATATTCGCTCAAAACCCCTTAGTAATGGGTGCATTTAGTGTATATGTTTAGTTGATACCAACAACTGAAAGATTGGTAACTCATGCAATCTCCACTACCTTTGAGTAGGTGATGGTATTTGCAACTTCTGATCTTAGAGTTCTAAACATCAGTTCATAATAACTGAATTCAACCGACCACACTACTGTAGCGAGTTTCAAGTTCAATGAGTTATTGTCATGTTCAGCAATGCTGAATACTGTTACTTCATCATTGTCGCTGAAGTAGCCTCAGCTGACAATAGCACAAGGTTGTTAGCAATGATCTAATTGCTACTTACACAATATCAGTTCCTTTATTTGCTCAGCTGCAACACAGCTGCTATATTGCCAATTACTCTTAATGAAATAACTCAGTTTTGTAACAGATTGCTATAACCCCAATCTCTTGCCACAAGGCGGAGACAAGGCTAATAATAATAGTAAGATTAAACGAGAACTTACCAGTTTGAAGTTTGATCTTTATTTTATGAGGTGTCACGATGAGGGATTACGTGAAGACCCCGCCAGCACGCATGCGCGACATTCTTCAAAGCAGTGGTGTGAAATCACAGAACAAACAGTCACAATGACTGACATAGTAAGAGAAAAAAGAGAACTTTCATACCAGGTGATCTTTATAATAGAGGGTCGGGAGCGGAGGGCACGTAATCCCTCATCGTGACACCTCATAAAATAAAGATCAAACTTCAAACTGGTAAGTTCTCGTTTAATCTTACTATTTTACTTCGGAGTCACGTGAGTGACTACGTGAAGATTTCAAAGCTCTGTGATTTCATGCGCTGGAAGCTCCATGCTCACACACCGCTAAAGCTGGGATAAGAGGATGGACGTGATTCAGACAAGACACTGGCTGAAAAACAAAACAGGTATTTATTCATACCAAACACAATATTGTGTCCCATAAGGGTTATTTATCTGGCAGCACTTAAAATCCTCCCTGCATAATTGTCAGGGGAGGTCACGGGTTTGTTATAAAAGCGGTGGAAGGTTTTCTCATTGTTCCAACCCGCTGTGGCCAGGATGTGATCCAGTGGTACCTCCATCCTTCTAGCCGCCGAGGTGGATGCTGCCCTGGTGGAGTGAGATTTGTACACATTAGTATCCACCCCTGCCGCATCCAGTACCACCCTTAACCATCTGGAAATGGTTTGCACCGTGACCCTGTGATGAGGCTTCTTGTGACTGACAAGCAAAGCTGTTTCCGTGCCCCTTAGATCTTTAGTGACTGAAATGTATCGCAGAATCAATGTAACGATACAAAGACGAGTGTCCGCTGGGTAAGCCAGGAACTCCAAAGTATGTCCAGACACTCCGGGTCGATCTTGCTTCAATAGTCCCTGCACCTGGAATGTGATTTTCCCACTGGTAATTGCCATGGCATCCAGACTGAATTTGTGCAGGGACTGGACCCGTTGCGCCGTGATCAGTGCCATTATCATGACCATTTTGTAGGTTAATTTGGCCAAAGGGAGTCCCGTGTTCGGTGTCCATCCTCGCAGCATCGTCAATACCGTGCTGATGTCCCAGGTATGGCTATATCTGGGCCTGGGGGGATTAGAATTAAATATTCCCCTCATAAATTTGGATACTAGGGGATGTGACCCAATTCCCAATTGGTCACTCCCCTTGCCCAAGTAAGACGATAGGGCACTCCTGGCACAGTTAACGGCGCTGTAGCTTAGAGCCTCATCGTAATGAAGGGTAGCCAGAAACTCCAGCACTTCCGTGATGGTGGCGGTTTCGTATGTTGTTTTAGTAGTCACGCAGAATCCTTCCCATTTCCTGATGTAGGTCAGGTACTGCTTCCTTGTGGACTCTCTGCAGGCTCCTGTGATGGTATCAATGGTCCTGTTGGAGAGTCCGAATCCATGAAGTGGCCGTTTTAAAATCTGCAAATTAATAAATCCATGCGGTCATGACATGGATGACATTCTCCTGTAACAGGATGAACAAGCAGGCTTGGTCTTTTATTCACCCTGATACAGGGTTCTGTGGCCATCTTCTGTACCAGAGGGAACCATGGTTGAGTAGGCCAGTCGGGCACTACCAAGATACCCGATGCGGAGTCTTGCTTGATTTTTTGCAAGACCCGACTGATGAGGCAGAAAGGGGGGAAAGCGTAGCAAAATAAATCCCCCCAGTGTAGCGAGAAAGCATCCATCGCTACTGCCCCCGGGTCTGGCTCCCAAGCAACATACGTTGGTAATTGGTGATTTAGCCTGGACGCGTAAAGGTCGATATCTGGTGTTCCATAACGTTCCACAATATCTGAAAACACCCTCCGATCCAACATCCATTCTATGTTGTTGTTGAATTTACGTGATCTGGTGTCTGCCACTGTATTTAGCTTACCTGGAAGGTAAGTAGCTGAGATCCAGATTTCTCTTTGCAGACACCAGTGCCAGATATTGTTGGCCAATTCATCACACGATATCGACTTTACACCGCCCATGTGGTTAATATAGGCTACCACCGTGGTGTTGTCAATCTGTATTCTAACATGAACTTTGTGCATGTTAGTGCAGTATGCCTTAAGGCCGTGAAATGCTGCCAGCATTTCTGAATAGTTAATCCCTAAGTTTTTAAATAGGGTTAACTCTGGTGCACTCCATCTACCTCTACAGCTAGAGGTAGTGTTAGTAGCTCCCCACCCTTTGGCACTGGCATCCGTTTATAAGGTGATCGAGGGATTGGTGATAGTTATGGGTTTGGAACAATTTTGGGCATTACCCATCCACCAATATAATTCGGCTTTTGCCTTTTCTGGAATTTTCATGGGCCTATCAAAATGGCCAGCATGATTTTTGAGCGCCGTAATTTTGGCTCTTTGTAAGTTTTGGTAATGTAAGGGCCCATATTGTGCTGCAGGAAATGCAGCTACTATCTTCCCAATCACCCTGGCCACCTGCCGAATGGATGGGACCTTAATGCCAATGAGGCTCCTGCAAGCCTCTATCAGGTCTTCCACCTTGCTTGGTGGTAACGTGACAGACATTTGCACTGAGTCAATAATGAACCCCAAATATTTCATGGTGGTAGAGGGTTCCAATATTGATTTATCTGGATGTATCGTAAACCCCAGTTTCTGTAAAATATGTTTCGTGGCTGTGACTGCCAAGGTAGCCATCTCCAAATTCTCCCCCACTATGAGGATGTCATCAAGATAGGCCATAACAGTATGATTCTGTTTCCTTAAATAGGCCAAAGCTGGTTTCAATATCTTGGTAAACAATCTGGGTGCTGACGATAACCCATTAGGCAAAGCTTTATATTGCCATAATTGTCCCATCCAGATAAATTTTAAGTATTTCCTATGATCCTTGTGTATAGGTACTGAATAGTATGCATCTTTGAGGTCAACGCATGCCATGTAGTACCCATTGGCTATAAGCTGTATAGCAGTGTCGAAGGTGTCCATTTTAAAATGAATATACTGGACAGAAGTATTCAGGTCGGTCAAATCTATGATGATGCGGCAACCGCCATCTTTTTTGTTTTTAGTGAATATATTAGACACGAACTCCTGAGGTTCTTTAAAGGCCTTCTCAATTACCCCTTTTTCTATCAACCTCTGTAGTTCAGCATGCCCTGCTGCCTTATCTCTATGAGAAAGGACGAATTTCCGACTAGGTGCATGCTGTACCGGGGTAGGGAGTTCGTGAATAAATTCAATTTTGTAGCCCTGAATACTCCTGAGTATATAAGGATCAGAGGTAAAAGTGAGCCAATTCTCGAGGAACATGTGCAACCTGCCCCCTATGCAAAGTGAATTTGGGTCAGTAGTGTTCTTGGGGATCCCAGACCCACCTAGCTCCATGGTTACTGCCGGTGTGGTGGTTTCTGCCCTTGCTTCCTCGGCTGGTTGTAGGTGTTCTGGGAGTGGCGCATCTTCCAAGGAGGCCGGCCTGGGCCTTGGCCTAAAAAAGACCGCTGAGCAGGTATGCCGGCCTTCGAGCTTTCACCACCGGCAGACCTGTTAGGGTAACTCTGCCCGGTGGGTGCGTAGGGGTGCGTTCTGTGTGGGTGATGAGGCTTAGTGTACCCAGGTACTTTAATAAGGCCCAAAGCCTTAGCCTCCTCGTCAAGATCTTTAACCTGTTTGGGGAGATCTTCCCCGAATAGCAGGCTTGGAGGCTGCGTCTTCCCAGGCTTACACAACCCCGCGAACTTGGGGTTAAGCGCCGGCTTTATAATGCTTTTCCTGAAATTATTTATTTCATACTGTGTGTTGCACAGTAAGGCCAAAGCATCTTGTAGTTCTTCCGGCATATCCACTCCCACTGCTGTTCTGGCTACTGCAGTAATCCCTGCGGTTAGGAGCTTCAGGATCTTCTGAAGTTTCATCTCCTGCCCTCTACTCGAGGGGCTCATGTTCCCCCATATCGGGTTGTTCACCGCGGGTACATTTAATGACTTGCAGTTTTCTGGCGCCATATATTTGTCTGCTGTGGCGTTGATGGCCTGTTCCTGAAGTTGGTTAGTGGCCATATAATCAATGCTGGCAGCCAGCTTGGGGTGGATGGGTAGGCCCTTCTGGTTGGGCATGGCATGTTTGCTCACCACATCCATATAATCTTCACACACCCCTGACGCTGCAGGTGCTTCAGCCAACTCCCCTTCTTCTGGGTCAGCCCAGTTCTGACCCTCAATGTTCCCCTGTATAGAAGGGGATACATTAGGCAGTCCTCGAAAGGAACTTGCCGTGGGCCTACTAGGGGTCCCACTGTGATCCTGCCCCTGCTTTAGCAGGTCACGTTGGAGCAGCTGCTCCATCATCCGCTCAATGCGGTCAAGGCGACCTCCGTCGCTGCCAGCGAGCGGGGTGCCCTCGGGACCGGACTCCGCTGAGTCGGCCCCGGCCGACTTCCGGGTAGTTTTCCCCGACCGTGGCGTACCAACGGTCTCAAAGTCCGAAAAGTCGGGAGCTGCAGGTAGAACCTGTAGCTCTGGAGAGGCGGTTCTCCATTGGCTGCTGTCCTTAGCCGCTGATTTGGCCGCCGCTCTCTTAGATTTTCTCCCTTCCATAATGGTCGACTCACTCCTTCGGTGAGACTTACCTGGCGTGAGCTTTTTAAACTCACGCTGGAGGAGCCCCGCTCCTCCCGACCGTCGCTTCCGCATGCGCACGACGATATGTCGCGCATGCGTGCTGGCGGGGTCTTCACGTAGTCACTCACGTGACTCCGAAGTAAAATTAAAGGTAAATCCCAATGACCAACAAACAGTTTATCCCATACTGCAAAGCTTTTCTCTTACAGTACATTTATATTATCTTCAATAACCTTTGTAATGGGATTTGTATGACATGTATCTCTTACCTTATGAATCTGTTGTAGTCAGGAATATGTTTTTACATTCGGAAAGTTCATATGCCCGATACTCTCCATTCTTCATAATAACATGCCAATCCTGCCTTATTGCATGGGTGGTTTGCATGAGAACTTATGCCCAATTTCTAAACTCTGGCCATAATCCAAACTTACTTGGCATGCTCCGGCTGTGCCTCAAACAAATATGTTTACCCTTCGTGTGTTGTAGAAACAAATGTAAATATTACAACTTGTGAACGGCGCACTTCCCAAATTTTGGAAGTGCTAGACCCATTTAGTTGAGCATGATTAGAAGGTGCATGGAATTTCTGAGCTATCATGCTGCCCCCAGCTCCAGTGAACCGCTACTGCCGATGAGCACCTGGGGTGCGTTCTGAACAATGGCTTTTGCCCGTCATTGGCCGAATTAATTTGTCTGCTTGGCTTCTTCCCTTGTAGAATAGACCTACCCGAATAACCAATTCAGCGGCTGGTCTCACATCCCACTGTTGGCGTTGTTCACTGCCGGCACATATGAGCTTGAGTATGTTCTATTGCACATATGTGCTTGAGTATGTTATATTGACATTTTTAGAGCCCGGAGTCATCTTGACCTTTTGCTCTCCCCTCCTCAGAGAGGGTGATTTGTAGGCAACCCCAAGAGGTGCTGCCACAGGCCACAGGATACAAAGGGTCTCGACCCGAAACGGCGCCTATCTCCTTCGCTCCTTAGATGCTGCTGCACCCGCTGAGTTTCTCCAGCCTTTTGTGTACCCACATGATACAAATACTGATACAAACCCATTGGCCTTAACCCAATAGAAAAATCTACTGGGATGGCAACTTTATTGTCAGGGAAGGTACCTCTGACACGTGCCCTTCATCACTTTGGGTATGCCCCATGCCCATACCCTGAGACTCGGTGTCAGCAGGATACTGACCCATCTTGGTCTCTGCCTCCAAGAGGGAGACCTTTGTAGCACTGCATACAGCATTTACTGTATTTAGGATAGTCGTTTCAATGCACTATCCAGCCCCGGTGAGGAATTCACCCCCCGACTCCGTGGGCCTTGCTCTCTAACCCCAGTGTAGAATCATCTCCCGACTCCGTGGGGGAGCAGATATGTGAGAATTTGAGCAACCCTGTCCCAGGCATTGCTGGCGCCGCCTTTCATAAATGCTGGCGCTTTTTGACATGAAACAGCCCTGCATCAGGCGCTACTGGTACGGCTGTCCCGTAGACCGGCACTTCACACATGAAGCAGCCCTGTCAATGCAGCCTTGCGGGCCTTCTTCACGCAATCGCTCACGTGACTCACGAGTAGAATTACCATGACATGGCCATAACATGGGTCGTTATTGCTATTGGCACAGAAACACTCTGACTTCCCACATAATCTATCCATAACAGAGAAAGGGAACGCAGATGAGGACAGCCCAACCATCTTGAAGCCCCAAGTGCCAGAGGGAGACGCCCAGCATCTTGCCCAGGAGGGAGAGTCAATGGAGGAGGAGGAACAGAAGGAGAAGTGGACAACAGTGTCGTATACGAAGCAGAGGGTTCAGCCCAAAGAGCCGAGGCCGCAAAGGACTGGTAAGTCAAAAAGTAAACAGCAAAAAAGATGTATTTCTATTACAGAAGGCAGCAATCTCTCCTCTTCATCGGAGGATGAGGCGACCGGGAAGTCTCAACGAGGGAGACAGAGGATGAAAACGGGGGAAAAGAAGAGAGAGGCCACGACGATCACCTCCCAGCCCCAGGAGATTGAGAACAGAGAAGCGGCGGAAGGGCTCCAGCCCCAGGACACCAGGAGCAGTGCAGCGGTCGAGGGGCTCCAGCCCCTGGAGACAGGGATCATCACAGCGGCCAATGGGCCCCAACTCCGGGTAACCGGGAGCAGCGCAACGGCCGATGGGCCCCAGCTCCGGGCGACCGGGAGCAGCACAAAAGGCCGTTGGGCCCCAGCTCCGGGCGACCGGGAGCAGTGAACCAGCCACCGTGACCCAGCTACAGGAGACAGAGGAAGCCGTGTGCCCGAAAGGGGGTGGAACGAGAAGGCCCCCCTCAACTACACCATTGGTTGCGCCACCAGAAACCCACCTCATCGCTGGATTCCTGAGCCCAGGAAAGCTGAGGCAATTCACCGAAACGGTGGGAATGAGGGGACACAAAAATGGTCAGTGACTCTAAAGACAATGGAGCTCAAACTGGCATCTTTAAACGTGCGCAGTATAAAGAGCACTGCGCGATGTATGAACGCCTTACAGTACCTGGCCAAGGTCAAGGCAGATGTGACTTTTCTTCAGGAGTGCGGGCTGCCACACCTCCGCTGCTATCGGAGGTGGTCGCGATGGTGGCCCCACGGACTGTCGGTGTGGTCGGGGGGCAATGACTGTCGTGCTTCCGGCCTGGGGATTTTGCTGCGGGGAGGGAACTTTGTCGTCAATGAGGTTAGGGAGGTGGTTGGGGGGCGTCTCCTTGTGGTGGATGTTATGTACCGTGGCTCTCCGCTCCGGCTTATTAATGTGTATGCCTCACCCACGCAGAGCGAGCGGCTGGCCGTTCTCCAGCAGCTCCCAGTGCTGCTGGCCACGTCCCGGCAGCTCGTTCTGGCCGGTGACTTCAACTGCATCATTGATGCGGCTGGACGATCCGGCAGTGCCGACAGCAGACTGGACAGCATGTCCAAGTTCCTGAGGGATATGGTAAAAGATGCAAAGCTGCGCGATGCCTTCAGCGACCCTGCAGGCGGGTCCCAGCCACGGTTCACCTGGTCGAGATCGGACGGTTTAGCCCGATCTCGGATAGACTTTGTCTTCACGACGAAGGCCGTCACGGTGAGACACACTGACCTCACGCCGGTGTTCCTCTCCGACCACTGCCTCCTTCAGGCTTCCTGTCACCTACAGGAGGACCGGAAGGCAGGCAGGGTGTCGTGGAAGTTAAACATGAAGCTGTTGACCACAGAGAACATCGAGGAGCTAAAGAGGGACTACGCATGTTGGAGAACGGTGAGGCCCCTCTTTGACTCCCCCACACTCTGGTGGGAAGCAACCAAGGAGAACATTAAGAGGTTCTTCATAAGTAAAGGGGTTCAGAGAGCAAGACAGAGTCAGAGGGAATTGTGCCAACTCCAGACAGATTTGCAACAACTGCTCCTTCTGCAGTCGAGAGGGGTGGATGTGAGGGAGGAACTTAGAGATGTGAAGGACCGGCAAGCTCGGCTCTTTACCTCTGAATCCTCCAAGATCATCTTCCGATCCAGGGTCCGCCATGTGGAGCAGGATGAGACGTGCTCACGTTTCTTCTTCCATAAGGTTCACAGGGGGAGCTCTGTGATGAACAGCCTTAGGGAGGAGGACGGCTCGGTAGCATCCTCACAGACAGACATGCTGAGGATCTGCAAATCCTTTTACACAGATTTGTATGACCAAAAGGCCATAGACAGTACCTCCTCCCAGAACTTCCTGTCCTCGATCACGGAGGTCTTGGAGGACAGCAAGCGGGAGAGTCTGGACCAAGCACTGACCCTAGAGGAGCTGACTGGCTCCATCCGTTCCTTTGATTCGAGTAAAACTCCCGGAAGCGATGGCTTACCGGCCGAGTTGTATTCGGCTCTGTGGGACTTGATGGGCCCGGACCTGCTATAAGTGTACACGACATGCTTCTAGCTGGCAGCATGTCAGACTCCATGAGGAAGGGCAACATCACCCTAATCTACAAGCAGAAGGGGGAGATGAAGGACATAAAGAATTGGAGACCCATAACACTCTTGAATGTAGACTACAAGATCCTGTCTAAGGCCATCGCCAACCGGGTCAAGTCTGCTCTGGGACAGGTGATCCACCCTGGCTCTAGAAATCATGGACGCATTGGTGATCATTTTCCAATATTCTATAGATTCAGGATCAGTTCCTGTGGATTGGAGGGTAGCTAATGTTATCCCACTTTTAAGAAAGGCGGGAGAGAAAAAACAGGAAATTATAAACCAGTTAGCCTGACATCGGTGATGTTGGAGTCAATTATAATAGATGAAATAGCGGCATATTTGGATAGCAGTAACAGGATCGGTCCAAGTCAGCATGGATTTACGAAGGGGAAATCATGCTTAACTAATCTTCTGGAATTTTTTGATGATGTAACTAGGAAAATGGACAAGGGAGAGCCAGTGGATGTAGTGTACCTGGCCTTTCCAAATGCATTTGAAAACGTCCCACAAAAGAGAATAGTGGGAAAATTTAGACCACATGGTATTGGGGGTAGGATACTGACATGAATAGAAAATTGGTTGGCAGACAGGAAACAAAGACGGGATAAACGGTTCCCTTTCAGAATGGCAGGCAGTGACTAGTGGGGTACCGTAAGGCTCCGTGCTGAGACTGGAGCTATTTACAATATAGATTAATGATTTAGATTAAGGGATTTATAGTAGCATTAGCAAATTTGCAGATTACACAAAGCTGGGTGGCCATGATCGTATCGAATGGCGGCTCGAAGGGCCGAATGGTCTACTCCTGCGCCTATTGTCTATTGTCTATCTCTAAACTAAACATATAAATGCGCCATGATTTTTTGAGGCATTGTAAAATGTCTTCAATTTTCATTCGTGTTTCCTTATAGATGGACTTTGTCAACAGTGTAGTGCTCTGTTTTACCTCATAGTCTGTGTGCCTCGAATAAGTATTGTTGTTTGTCAATGACAACTCTGTTCTTCCCCTTATCTGCTGGTTTGATGATAATTTCCCTGTTGTCTTTCACCTCTCTTAGGATTTGGGTATTGCAAGCCAAGTTGCCAGCTGAGGAGGAGAGCCAGCCAGCCTGATGGAGGGAAAAGACAAGGCCAGGTGAGCAAAGTTTTGTGAAAATTATCTTTTAATAGGAGCGGCGCATTGGCGCAACGGTAGTTGCTGCCTCACAGAGCCAGAGACCCGGGTTCGATCCTGACTACGGATGCTTGTCTGTACTGAGTTTGTACGTTCTCCCCATGATGTGCGTGGGGTTTCTCTGAGATTTCCGGTTTCTTCCCACACTCCAAAGACGAACAGGTTTGTAGGTTAATTGGCTTGGTATAAAAGTTCCTGTGGATTGGAGGATATCGGCGGCCCTACACTCTGCCCTGACCACCTGGACAGCAACAACACCTACATCAGGCTCTTGTTTATTGACTTCAGCTCCGCCTTTAACACTGTCATACCCGCTAGCTTGATCACCAAACTCAGCGGTCTTGGCATCTCCACTTCCCTCTGCAATTGGACACTGGATTTCCTCACTAACAGACCACAGTCTGTTAGGGTCAACAACCTCACCTCCTCCACTATAACACTGAACACTGGCGTGCCAC
Organism: Raja brachyura; assembly: GCA_963514005.1. Next base: position 224,580 of record OY740820.1, read on the forward strand.
AGGGCTGTGTGCTCAGCCCTCTCCTCTACTCCCTCTTCACCCATGACTGCATCCCTAAGTATGGCTCCAACGCCAACATGAAGTTTGCCGACGACACCACGGTGGTAGGACTGATCAGTGACAATGACGAATCAGCCTACAGAGAGGAGGTCCAGCACCTGACTACCTGGTGTGCCAACAATAATCTCGTCCTCAACTCCCAGAAGACAAAGGAAATCATTGTTGACTTTCGGAAGAACAGAGGGGGCAGACACACCCCCATCCATATAAACGGGACTGAGGTGGAGCGGGTCTCCAACTACAAATTCCTCGGGGTACACATCTCGGAGGAACTGTCCTGGTCCCTCAACACCTCAAAGCTGATCAAAAAGGCACAGCAGCGCCTTTACTTTCTGAGGAGGCTCAAAAAAGCCCACCTGTCCCCCCGGATCTTGACGAACTTCTACCGCTGCACCATTGAAAGCATCCTGACCACCTGCTTTACGGTATGGTACAGCAGTTGCACCGTGGCAGACAGGAAGGCACTACAACGGGTGGTGAAAACCGCCCAGTACATCATCGGTGCCCCGCTCCCTGCCATGAATGCCCTCCACCGTAAACGGTGCCTGAAGCGGGCCGGGAAGATGATCAACGACCCCTCACACCCTAACCATGGACTGTTTGCCCTCCTACCATCAGGGAGGCGGTACAGGAGCCTCAGGTCCCGCACTAGTAGGATGAGGAACAGCTTCTACAATAACACCATCACACTGCTGAACTCGGAGCCCCGCCGATAGATTTCTCCAGTCTCTATGTCCACATTGTCTGTATTCTGTATTGATTTTTCCATATTACTATCACTACGAACCGACGCTAAACTGCATTTCGTTGTACCTATACCTGTATTTGTGCAATGACATTAAAGTTGAATTGAACTGAATTGAAGTAAATTGTCCCCAGTGTGTTTAGGAAATATAGAAACATGGTGGCATTGTGGCGCAACGGCAAAGCTGCTGCTTTACAGCGCTTTCAGCAGCAGAGATCCGGGTTCAATCACGACTACGGGTGCTTATCTGTACGGAGTTTTACGTTCTCCCCGTAACCGGTTTTCCTCGCACACTCCAAAGACGTACAGGTATGTAGGTTAATTTACTTGGTGTATGTGTAAATTGTCCTTAGTGTGTGTAAGATAGCGTTAATGTGCGGAATGATCGCTGGTCGGCGCTGACTCTGTGGGATGAAGGGCCTGTTTCTGCGCTGTATCTCTAAACATAGAAAATAGGTGCAGGAGTAGGCCATTTGGCCCTTCGAGCCAGCACTGTCATTCAATATGATCAGTGCTGATTATCCAAAATCAGTACCCACCCCATTCTTGCTTTCTCCCCAGGTCCCTTGATTGCGTTAGCCCTAAGAGCTATATCTGAAATGGCCTCCCCCTTAGTCTTAAACTGTAACCCCTGGATCAGGAGTCCCGCAACATCGGGAACATTTTCCCTGCATCCAGCCTGTCCAGTCCCTTAAGAATTTCATATGTTTCTATAAGATCCCATCTCATCCTTCTAAATTCCACTGAATATAAGCCAGGATAGCATATAAGCCAGGATTGGTGTGGGGGGCGATCGCTGGTCGGCGCAGACTCGGTAGGCCGAAGGGCCTGTTTCCGTGCTGTATCTCTAAACTAAACTAAACAGGATGGCTAGTGGTCACTTCACAAGTTGCTCTGTGAAGCCTCCTGCCTTACACAGCCACAGTAATTCAGTGTAGTTGAGACACATTTTGGGTTGCATTGAGCTGTAAACATGGAAGTGTTGGACTTTCAAAATGTTGTTAGAAATAAAGTATTTAGAAAGAGGGAGAAAATAATCCAGTCACAAAGTACTCTAAAGGCAACAATGGTGTGCTTGCCAACCTTTGTAGCTGAAGGATGATGTGCATCCATTCACACCTCTATTCATTACAACCGTTCAGTGGCTGTGTTTCCCTTGGAGTGGCTGGCTTGCCATTATTTGTGAGATGCAGGCTCTGTCTGCACAAGGCCTCAGATAGTTCATTCCTTTTCCACTCACTTTGCACTCTTCTCTGACGTTTACGGTTGATGCTGTTATCGGACGACACAGTGGACTCTGCCAAGTTAAGGGTGCAATCCCAATCTCCCAACCTATCTAATTGCAACTGATACAAATGGGTGTCGAATATTAGAGTTGTGTGTGCAATGGAGTTAAAAATGAGTTTTCTTTATTGATTTCAGCAATTGATATTTTAAATAAAAAGATACATTTCGAACCAAAAATGCAACTGAATCTTCCAGGAATGAGAAACGTATAATAAACAAATCTTCAGTAAATTGTTCAATATCACTTACCGACTCTGCGAATGAAGTCACCACAATCGGGGTGATGTCGATCGGTCAGAAGAGAGTGAGCACCACACCGCTAAGGTATGACTGACTGACTCTCTGATGGGGGCAGGGGTGAATTTAGCACCTTTACATGAGCAGCCCCAGGGAGTGATTGCTTCTTTAATGTGGACCTGCCCCCCGACAAAACTCTTACCCACACGCTTTAGTGGGGGGGGGGGGGAGGAGGAGGAGGGGGTCCGCTGCATTGCGCTGTTGGCTGTGTATTGGTAAGTCATCTGTCTGTCTCCGGGTGTGGGATGACTGGCTCTGGATGGTGGGTGGGCTTGCACCATCGTGCCTGGTGGGGTCGGGGAATAGGTGGGTGGCGCCAGAGGTAATAACAAGGCCGCCCGCCCGCCTTGGTGGATTTGTCACAAGCCAAGTTTACGGTTGAGGAGGAGAGGCAGCAAGCGACTGGCTGGCTGGTGGAGGGGACAGGCAAGGCCAGGTGAGCAACATGCTGTGCACCTTGTGACTTTGTGAGAGTGAGTTTCAGCTTCAGCCGAGCCTGGTGTGTTGCAAGTGCGACATACTCTGCTTGGATCCCTGTGAGGGCAAACACTGACGGGGTGGGTGATGGTCCCTTGATCTGCAAACCCTCAGCCTGACCGTCACCTGCTGCTTGCTCATCCAGATTCCACACAGTAGCAATGTTACAACATTTTGAGATTTTAAAAATTAATTCTGCAATTTATCCCATCAGATAAAGGATAAAAATAAGTTTAATTTGACACCTAATTCACTTTCATATCATCAGTATTAAAAAAGTTAGGGCCATTTTCATACTCGGAAATTAGCAACTTGCTTCCTATTGCTTTCCTATTGACTTAACACAAAAGTTGTGATCGAGGACAGTCAAAAGCCCATAACTTCCTTAAAAATTAAGAGACTTTAAATAAATTTTCAGTTATTATAGATTGAAGTATTCTGAAACAAATATTAAACAATCTTACTTGGATGACCTGAAATTAAAACATATAATTAGTTAGTTACCCAATTGTAGCCAATTACAAAATTCAATTACTAGATCTAAACATCTATCCATTTCTTAAGAAATCATTAAAAAAAAATTAAAGCCTAAGTGTCCAATTAACAGTCACACAATAATTCACAATATAACATGATTTTTAAATCTAATTGTCATTAATTTATAGACCAAATTGAAGGAATTTAGTGTATAATGCCTGTAAATTAATGGGCATTTTAAACAGCTTGCGAGTGGGATTTTCTGGAACGCGCTGTTTTGGAATGTTGTGGTTACGGTTAATTTAAACCCAATATCGGCAGGAAATTTTCTGCCGGTTCGTATGGGGCCAAATCACCGTTTCGCAACATGAAATATTGATTAAAGTCCCCTAAAAAAGCAAGTTCATATGTAAAAATAAACAGCTTTCACTTACCTGTCCCCGACGTAAAATCCGTCCCCGTTGTCGGCGTTCACGGCATTAGGAGCTAATTTTTATTTTACTGCAGTGATGAAGTAGTCGGGCTATTTATTAAAAAATACAGACTTACCGGCAGTCGGAACGCATCTCCAGAAATAGATCGCACTCCGACAACAGAAAGTTCCGGATTGCAAGGGGAAAACCGCATTTTAACCCCGCCCCCCCCCTTAAAGGCGCCAAAGTCACGTCACGGCCAGCGGCAGAACTGCAGCACCGCTAAAGGTAAGTTTTGTAACATACCTACACACAGGACCTCGATCTCAACGCAGCTTCCTGCTCCCTCGACGGGACGAGTCAGGAAAGGTTTCCATCGCTGAGATCCTTCACCAACACCCGAGCAGTGTTGTCAATCCCTTGTCCCCCTCCCAGGGCACTCTTTGCATAGCCATAGCAACGGAGATGGTCAGCAGAATTTTCTTCGGGAATGAGAGTTACGTTGCCTGTCGGTTTCGATCCGTAAAAAGACTCGACTGAAATCGGTAACCGTCAGTTATTGGTTTATTTTACTTGTGCAATGGGAGATGTGTCTCAGTCAAAGGTTGTGATCATATTTCCAATGTCAGTCGGCGTAGCAGGATATTTATCCACTAAGGTGATGACGTTTGATGATGTGAAGTAGATCAATGCGTTAATCATCAAGTCTGCTCGTAATATACACAAAGGTGATGACGTTTGATAACGTGAAGTAGATCAATGTGTTCATCACGTTGCTGAGCTTGCATTAATCACCTAGGTTGAACATTATTGTGAACTATCCCATTATGCTTTGCAGTACTAAAGGTTTTTCTTCCATGCTCCCTCCTCTTTTTTATTTCGGACAACTGGCTGATCTTTTTCTGCCACGATAGTGTATGTGTGAAACTCTTCTTTCACAATCTTGCCTTGGTCGGTTGGTTGCGCCAACATTAGCTCTGGTCCTATCGTGACAAGGGCAGTAGCTGCATGAGCTCAGAACCGCCGGGTCAGGGCAGCAACGCAGTAAAAGGCGGTGATTATGACAACAACTATGACGAGACCCTGTAGTAGGCTGGTACCGATGTTTCCCAGCCACCCTGAGACAAAACCCCTCTGGGCCCAAGAACTGATTGGCTCTTGGTGTAACTTTGCAGATTCCTTGCGAATATAGTTTGCTAGATTAATAATATTTTCAGAATTATCCGGGACTTATGATGATTTGAGTTTACCCGTCCAAGAGCCCAAAACTAAAGTCAAGACTTTAAGTCTTAAGGGTCTGTCCCACTTACGCGAGCTTTACAGGCGACTGCCGGCTTCCGTGATAGGTCGCCAAATTTCTCAACATGTTGAAAATTCAGCGGCAGTTTTTCTTCTTCCAAATGGTCCAAAAAGAAACATACATTGTGCATCTCCGAAAGACACAGCAGAGTAAAGACAGCCCAATTCCACACCCTTGCAGATAAGCAAATGTCCTGTTACCCATTCAACCTTATTTTATTGTTTTATCATTACCATTTGTCCTTTGACAACAGAGAACAGAATCTGACTAAAGGGCCTGTCCCACTTGGGCGACATTTTCGGCGACAGCCTGAAAAGAGGTTGTCGCGGCGTGACGCGGGGTGACACATTTAATGATGCGCGGTGTCTCCCTGCCACCGCTGGATTTTGGAATGTTCAAAATCTTTCCGCTACATCTGCGTGTGTTATCATGGCGTGCGCCCTGTCGCACGCTGACTTAGGCTGTCCTGCAGATGACGCATGGTGACGCAAGATCATGACCTCTGCTAATTCATTTTGCGTCATCATGCGTCACCGTGCATCAGACCATGGAGGTGAACATGGAGGGTGCTCATGGCCACAGCACCACCCCACTTAGGGCCACATTATCCAAAGCTGCTGTTCCTGCTGCAGTTGCTAGATTTGCTGTAGGTTCAAGGATTCTGATGTTGCTGAGGATACTGATGCCTCAGCTGAGCCAGTTGAGATCAAGAAGGAGAGGCAAATGGAAACCAAGCCATATGATTTCAGCAGCGAACAAGAGGGGGACCTTGTAGATTGGTATCATCTTGCTTGCCCCATCCTGATGGTCTTGAAAATTTGTGATTGACATTTATTTTCTTTCAGTTCAATGAGAAACCACAGCATGAGGATGAGCTTGATCCTCTTGAGGGACCCTCTGGATCCACCACCCCGACCAGTCAGGAGTACAGCCAGAGAAAACAGACCATTGCCATCCCCACTGCAGGCTCCAGCACAACTGCGGCTGAGGAAGAAGAGTCTAGACAGTCAAGTCAGCGGGAGATGATCAAACAAGTCAGCAGGAGATGATCAAAGAACTTCCTGTGCAAAGCAAAGCAAGCTACATATGTCATTGCAAGCAAGGAGTGCATCTACATCATACATCTACACCCCAGTCCTCCTCACCCAGCAGGGAATTATATGTAGGCATAAAAGGTAAGAAACCAAGTTTCTTATTGTAATTGCAAATACATACTGTATGTTTAATGTGGTACTAACTAAATAGATCTATATCAATGATTATCAAATAATTTAGTGCCAATACAGTCAGGAATCATTGACATTTTGTGCAAAGAAAGGGTGTCAGAATGGCTAAAACCCATGAGCTTCATGAGCCCCTGGACCCCACCCGCAAGTGCTCGATTCCTTCGATCAGTTGCAAAAATCTCCCCGATTGGGAAATCCCAATGTTAGCAGCTCTGTACTTATGAGTAAAGCTGTATCATGATGAATAGCCAACACAGCACCAGGGTTTCAGCCCCTGATTATACTAACCAGCCATCTCTTCCTACGGGCCTACACGTAGAGCAGAATGACGCAGCAACTCCAAACCTAATCCGAAGATTTGATGGACCTCCCAGAACGGGATTAACACCAAGTCGAGCCCCAATTAGCCGAGTTGATGGTGATAAACCACAGGAAAGGGTGGTCCTACTAACCGCAAAAAAAGACTATTGGTATCAGAACATGGAATGTTCGAACACTGTACCAGGAAGGAAACCTTGAAATTAAATGGAAAACTTTTATTGGGAAATTTGGGGAGTAGCAGAAAGCTAATGGGAATTTTCAGGGGAATGAGGGGAATTTTCCAATCAAAGATACAAGATTGTATGTGCAGGAAATGACACAATACATCGCACAGGAGTCACACTTATTCTTACTGAGACAGCACAAATGCACTTCTTGGATGTAACCCAATTTCAGCACACTTCATATCGACAAGATTCAAAACACAGAACAGAGCAATGACCATTCTACAAGTATAAGCCCCAAACTCAGCTGATTCAGAAGAAATGATTGAAGAATTCTATGATCTTCTCCAAAGTACTGTGAATGGAACTCTGAAAAGTGATGTCCTCATCATCGTGGGAGACTTAAATGCCAAAGTCGGAACCAACTAGCAACAATGGGGTAAATACCATCGGCAAACATGGATGTGGCCAAGTAAACCAGCGCGGCGAAAAATGTCTGAATTTCTGTGCCGTAAATGACGTGTATTAATAACACAATGTTTAAACAGAAAAAGGATTTCAGACAATGGACATGGAGATCTCCAGATCAAGCAACGCACAACAAAATAGACTACATCATGATAAGCAATAAGTGGAAAAACTGTGTGCAAAATGCCAGAAGCGCTGACATTGGATCGAACCATCAGCTTGCAATAGCTAATATACGCATGAAATTCCATACAATCAAGAAAGCCAAGTATCCAAAGCACTATGATTTCTTCAGACTCAAAAACCCAGATACTAGAAGTGATAATGAAATTGAAATTGGAGGAGGCTTTGCTCCACATATGGAACAGGATGATTGTGACACAGAAAGCATGCGGACAGAAATTAAAAATCCCTTTAGTTAGACATCAAAGAAAGTTCTCAGATACAAAAAGAGCCAAAAGGAAAAACCCTGGATCAGTGAAGAAGTTAACCAGCTTGCTGATGAAAGAAGCAAAGCCAAACAAGAGAAACTTCTTGATCCAACCAAACGAAGCAGACACAAGCAGATACAGATCAAAAAAGACAAGCTAGACTGTGGCAATTGTAAGGGAATCAGCCTGCTTAGTCATTCATCCAAAAACTCATCCTAATACTTCAAAGACGCATCACGAAAAGGGCAGAAGAGATTTTATCAGAAGCCCAAGCTCAGTTTAGACCAGGTTGGTCAACCATTGATCAACTGTTCACTCCAAGACAAACAATGGAAAAACACCTTGAAAAGAAAAAAAGGACTCTTCTGTTGCTATATCGACTTTGAAAAGACCTTTGATACTGTGTGGCAGGGGGGATTGTGGAAGGCACTTGGTTTCTTTGGTTTTTCCAACATAATGATAAGGCCACTAATAGCACTTTAGCAGAAATCCACAAGTGCTGTAAAAGTGAATGGGGCACTAACAGATTGGTTTACCACTGCAGTTGGAGTGCAACAAGGGTGTGTGATCTCACCACACATAAAACCAGTTATCAGAAAAATATATTATGTTTGCCTTATGAACTTAAGTTTATGAAAGAGAAAGAAAGATTAATAAAGGTATATAAAGGTATTTTTATGTAGGCATGAACATTTTAAGGGTTCCGCAAGGGTGAAAAGGTTGAGAGACGCTGAAGTAGAGGAGCCAACTAGAGGGCAGGCCATCCTAGACTGGGTATTGTGTAATGAGGAAAAGTAGTTAGCAATCTTGTTGTGCAAAGCCCCATGGGCATCAGGGAGCATAATATGGTAGAATTCTGCATGAAGATGGAGAGTGACACGTTTAACTCAGAGACAAGGGTCCTGAACTTAAATAAAGGTAACTTTGATGGAATGAGACGGGAATTGGCTTCGTTAGACTGGCACATTACATTTGCAGGGTCTGAAGAAGAGTCTCGACACCGAAATATCACCTATACCTTCGCTTCATAGATGCTGCCTCACCTGCTGAGTTTCTCCAGCATTTTTGTTGGTTTTCATGAGGTATCCCCTCATCCTCCTCAACTCCAGTGAGTACAGGCCCAGAGCCTTCAAATGCTCCTCACGGATTGACCCAATCATCCCCAGGATCATTCTTGTAAACCTGCTCTGGTCCCTCTCCAACACCAGCCCATCCTTCTTGAGATATGGGGCCCAAACTTCATCTACCTCTGTTGCCACCTTCATGATTCCTTGGCATTGTACAGGCCCCACTGTTCATCAATACTCTCTAGAGCTCTACAATTCACTGTTTAGTTTAGAGATAGAGCATGAAAACAGGCCCTTCGGCCCACTGAGTTCACGCCGACCATCAATTGCCCATTCAAACTAATTGTATGTTATCTAACTTTCTCATTCACTCTCTGCACACAAGGGACATTTACAGTGGGCCAATCAACCTACAAACCTGCATGTCTTTGGGATGTGGGAGGAAACCAGAGCACCTGGAGGAAACCCACACGGTCACAGGGAGAACGTGCAAACTCCATGCAGACAGTATCCGAGGTCAGGAGCGAACTTGGTTCTCTGGCGCTGTGTGGCAGCAGCTCTGGTTCTGTGTCTAGGTGCTTCCTCTACATACTAACATTATTATTCCATTCAAAAACATCAGCTCACAATGACCATCTGCTGTTGCAATGCCTCTGTAACCTCTGGACAGTGCTGGTCTGTGAAATGATGCATGGCCGTGGAAGTCATAATGACATCCTTGGCATTTAACCATCAAAGAGGCTGCAATACGGGAGGAAAACATTCAAATTGTTCTGGGCGGTTAACAAAGCATTTCATGAAGCACACAGCGTACACAACCGGGAAGTTACATCTATAAGACATTATATGAAGCCTGGCTTGAGTCTTGTGCCCAGTTCCCGAAATTCAGGTACAGAAGGATTGTGAGGTTTGGAGAGGGCTCAGAGGGATTTACAGGAGCTCTCGAGAGATGAGGAATTATGTGCGACAGACACAAAATGCTGGAGTAACTCAGCAGGACAGGCAACATCCCTGGAGAGAAGGAATGGGAGACGTTTTGGGTCGAGACCCTTCTTGTGTATATGTGGGTGGGAATGGGAAGCCGAAGATGTTTTCTTAGAGCTGAGGGGCAGGAAGAGCAATAAAAGCACTGTGGTGCAGCTTGTGGAGCCATCTTTTCGCAGCTCCTCTGACCCCGGTTCAATCCTGACCTCGGGTACTGCCTGTGTGGAGTTTGCACGTCTCCCTCTGAATGTGTGAGTTCCCTTTGGGTGCATCAGGGAAGCAGTCCCAGCTGTGAAGGGTGTGATTGTGATAACCAGAATGTATTGATTTAAGGTGGTTGGATGAAGAAATGAAGACAAACATTGGGAGTACATTTTACATGAAGGGGCGAACACTTGAAATAGCGGACAAAATGTGCAGGAAGGAACTGCAGATGCTGGTTTAAACCGACGAATTATATAATTAAAAGTCTCATCTTGACCACTTCCTGTTTGTACTGCATATTGATTTTAGACAAAACGCAACCACTTATGGCAGTGATGTTTGGCCATCATACTCAGAGCACCCTCCGCTGCGCAGGATTTTCCCCATAGATGAAAAATAAAAGAGTTATTAGTGTTTTAAAATGTTGAGATTCTCTCTCCTGTCATTCACCGCCATGAAGGTCACGCCCCTTCTGGTGGGAAGGGGGGCGGACTATAAAACCGGGAAGTGTGAGCGTGGCTCAGTCTCTGCAAGATGGGGGAGTGAGACGTCACCTTGCTGGCCTTGCACCCTGCTTGAAATGGTAGGAAAGTGCTTTTGAATTTGGTGGCCTTGCACCCTGCTTCAATGGTAGAAACCTTCATTTGAATTTGGTGGCCTGCACTCTGCTTGAAATGGAATTTCAAGGAATAGCTTCGAGTCAACTGCCAGCCCACCAGCCGTGAGTGTGTGAGCTGCCAGCAAATCAGGCTTGACTGACTGAGCTACTACCCCAAGAATCCATTCGGCCCACAATGTTCATACTAGCCTTCTGGAAACCCATCCCTTCAGCCCACAACACCCATACTAGTGCTCCAGAACCCCCCCCCCCACTGGCCACCAATATTAAAGTTGGTGGAGAGGTGGAATATTGTGTTGGGGAACCAGCCCTCCCGAGCGAACATGGGATCCAACGGGTCCCACTGAGTCTAGTAGACACATGAAGCTGGAGTAACTCAGTGGGACAGGCAGCATATCTGAAGAGAAGGAATGCACGTTTCGGGCCGAGACAGTTCTTCCGACTGAAAGTCACGGGAAAGGGAAATGAGAGATATAGATGATGATGTGGAGAGATATAGAACAATGAACGAAAGATATGCAAAAAAGTAACAACGATGAAGGAAACAGGTCATTGTTTGCTGTTTGGTGGTTGAAAACGAGAAACTGGTCCAACTTGGGTGGGGGAGGGATGGAGAGAGGGAATACCGGGGTTACTTGAAGTTAGATAAATCAATATTCTTTGCTGTAAGATGCCCAAGCGAAATATGAGATGCTTTTCCTCCAATTTGCATTTAGCTTCACTCTGACAATGGAGGAGACCGAGGACAAAAAGGTCTGAGTGGGAATGGGGCAGAGAATGAAAGTGTTTACCAACCGGGAGATCAGGTAGGTCCAGGCGGACTGAGTGAAGGTGTTGGGGGTGGGTGTGGGAGTGGTGGTGGGTTGGTAGGGGTGTTGGGAGTGATTGAAGGGTCGCGCGTAGTAATGGGGATTGGGGGTGTGGTTGGTGGTGGTGTGTGGGGGTAGTATCAGGGTGTGGTGTGGGGGTGAGGGTGGGAGATGGGGTGATGGGGATGGAGGGGAGCGTGGGTGAGGGGAGTAGTGGTGGATGGTCGCTGGAGGTGTTGGGAGAGATTGAGGTTGATGGGGGTTGCTGGGCCTTCGGGTTGTTGGGGGGTGGCGGGCGGGGGGGGATGGTGGGTGGGGAATGGCAGGGTGTGGCGCGAGGATGGAGGGGATAGGGGTGTGGAGTGGTGAGGGTGTGTAGAGGTTGGGGAGCGGGGCTTGATATGGTGGGGGCTGGTGGGCGTGGGGATGGGGGGGTAGGTCGGAGTCAGGAAGTTGGGGTAGGGGTGGGAGCAGCTTTTGTGGGGTTGGAGGGTAGGTGATGGGGGAGTGGGGTGGGGTGGTATGGGGGGCATGGTGGTATGGCTGGTGCTGGTGTGAGGGTCAGGTGGTGAGGGTGTAGGAGAGGGGGTGGTGCTGTTGTGCTGATGTTGTGAGGGTCAGGGTGGGGCTGGTGTGAGGGTGGGGATCGGGGAGGGTGATGCTGTTTTGTGAGGGGGTCAGGGGGCGGGGATCAGGGTCAGGGTGGTGCTGCTGCTGTGGTGCTGGTGTGTGATGGTGTGAGATGTAGCTTGTGCTCACAATCACTGCTCAGAGACTAAATCACGAAACAAGAGATGTTTTTTATTTATTTGCGAATCTGCAGAATCGGGTGCCTCTCCCAATTGAGACACACCAAAGTCAGAACAGTAAAGCCCCTTTATACACACAATTCTGCTGGCATAACCTCCCCTTCTGGCTCTCCCCAATCAGAGCACTGAGGTGCACAGTCTATAGGTACATCCCCCAGTACCTCCCACATCATACATAGCATGTTCATACATGTGCATGGTAATGAACAATTTCTTTGCTAGGGGCGTATCACCAATATTCATTTATTTCATTAAGCATGCCCAGTTGCAATTGACCTGGCCTAGTTTTCTCACCTCCAACTGACCTATCTCAGTTTTTTTATATCTGAACTAAAGCTAGTCTCTACTGACAAGGGTCCCCTTTCATCCCTAGTCCCTACTGACAAGGGTCCCATCTATCACCCTCCTTCTAGCTACACTATGCAATCCATCCTCACCCAAGGACAGTTCTGATAAACCCACTCCCAGCTATGTCAACATCCTCTCCCTGCCTGGCCTCTATCGGGTAGAATCCTGTTTACGTTAGAATCTTCTCCTGAATCCTCACGATAGTGGGGTTTAATCACTTTATCCCTCACAATCCTCCCTTTTTCTTTTGCTACGCATCTATTGATGAAACCTCAATTTCAAGCTCCTTCAATTCGAATTGAAGTAACATTCTCCTAATCTCCTCTTCCTATGGATCCTGGACCTTCCCTGGTTGCATTATCATTATTTTTGGTATTGCCCCTCTCTCTCCCATAGGCACTACTACATAATGCATCTGAAAGATCAGCCCAGCCATTGCACATAGAAACACGAGTCCCGCTGTTCTCCACCATGTTCCTCCGAGGATGGAATCCCACCATCGGGTTCCCATAATTGAATTCCACTTCTGTATTGGAACATGTGCCAATTTCCGGATTCCCTCTGATATGTCCATTACAGCCTGTCCATTGTCATCGATGTTTAGACAGCAATTAGAGAGGTTGAATTTCCCGCATACCCCTCCTTCTTCTGCCAGGAGGTAATCTAGGGCCAACCGGTTCTGGTATATTGCTGCTCTCATCTGTGTCTGCTGCTTTGCCAGCATATCCAGTGCCGCCGCTGTTTGGTTGGTAATTACTTCCAGTACTGCCTGAAGTCTTATGATCCGGTTTAACATGTATACCGGGGTTCGGTAGCCCCAGGATCCATCCTGTGCCCAAGTGGCTGGTCCATAGTATGAGATGATTCTTGCGGGTGGCCATTCATCATCTTCCCATTCTCCAATGTCTATTTTCCTCTTCTTCCGATATCGGTCGTCAAATACAGGTGTTGCTAGCGACCGCCCTTCTTCAGTGTCAAACAGGAAAAATCCCGGTTGTACCAGTCCAATGAAGCAAGTCCCGCTCCAATTTGTTGGCAACACCGAGTATGCCTTGTGTCCGCATACCCATAACAGTCCTTCAGGGGCTGGTCCACTAGAGGTAACCTTGTTCCATATATCTCGCAACACCGGAATTCCTTGATAAGGGTTGTTCCCGGTGCAGTTCCATAGTCCAGTCAATTCCATTCCATCAGTCTTCATTCAGATAGTGCAGTTTCTCCCGTCTTTCTTAGTTGGATACCATTTAGGCTCCTCTGGCCACCACACTCGGGACTGATTTGGCCACTGGGTGACGATGCGCTGGCAGGGGCTGCTGCCTACTAGGACGGCATCCTTTACCCAGGGTCTAGAGATACACTCAGTCCCAACCGGAGCATCTGTCAGGACCCATGCCTGGGGATCTCGGTCTTGTCCAACTGTCAGGTTCCACTCCATCAGGTCCCATACGTCAACAACTCTCCACGGCCAACGTGAACTCGTCAGTGGTCCGCCACAGACCCAACAGTTAGTCACATTCAGGGTTCCAGCTATCCGGAGGGTCAAGTCCACAAACAAGTTTTTCCCTCCTTCAGGGATCTCAATCTGCCTCTTTATTTCTTCATACATTGTCTGGTGCAATTGAGGCTGAGTAGGTAGGGGAGGGGGAGGCTTAGTGACTACTACTTCCGTTAACCTTTGTATTACTTCCTCCTTCACTTTGTCTAATGTCCATCTTAAGGCATGAAAAGGGAGACCTAACTGTCCTATCCTAGTCCTACAAACCCATCTCTTACACTTTTGGCAGGTAACGTGCCCAAACCTCCCTACATATCCCCTATTCTCTACCATATAATACTTCCTTCCCCCGTCTTCACAAATAGTTCTAGTCCTCAGGCTATAGCAAGCAACATCCACATGGGAATGATGGGTAAATGATCTGGTTGTCTGCCCTCCGTATCTGATAGGATAACATTTATCACAGTTATTAATACTTTTTACCATGATTACATGCAGAGCAAACAATACCACGACTGCTCCTTTCATACTGCTAGTTATACATTTATTTTTTAAAAGTTAATGTTAGGGGCTTATTCCCCGGCTTCACCATCCACTGTTCCTCTTTATCAGGAGCGGGTGGGTCAACGGGCCCTTTAACCCGGGTCGCGTGGGTCCACCCTTTTTCTTTTGTTCGTACTGCTGTCTCGGTTGTCAGTAATACTAGGTATTGGCCGGTCCACCTGGGCTGGAGTTTCTCCTCCTTTCAATTCTTGACCAATACCCAGTCGCCGGCCTTTACAGCATGTATCAGAAAGTAGAGTGGTGAGCTTTGAGCCAATAATCCTTTAGCTTTTAATTCTGTAAGAGAACGAGATACTGCCAGTAAATAGTTCCTTAAGAATACATCACTGCCCTCTATGGTGGGTATTCCTTCTATCTTTCCCAAATAAGGTAACCCAAACAACATTTCATAGGGAGATACTGCTAACTTTGCATGGGGTCTCCGTTGCTTTTCTCAAAGCCTTTCTGTTTCCCTACTGCTCCAAACATGTGCCAGACTTCATGTACACATGCTGCTCTTAAAGCCTTAATTTCTGCCAACTGAGCTAAGCAAGATTGCAGGCAAGCTTCCAATTTGATTACCTTACAATCTAATTCATCCTGATGCATCACTTCAAACCCTGCATACTTGCTATTATGAT
The DNA here is from genome assembly GCA_963514005.1 of Raja brachyura. Next base: position 239,765 of record OY740820.1, read on the forward strand.
CCCTTTAACAAGAAACATCCACAAGCAAAACCTTTGTGTCCCCTTCATTCAAAGGCTCTGACTGTAAAACATTTCTCAGACTTGTGTGTCCTTCTTCCTTCATTATTTTCCTTAATGGCATCACAATTTCAACATACTTTCCAATCTAGTCTGAACTGTATTCTGCCATTCCCAATATCATCATCATCTGTCCTACTGTCTGAGGTTTGGGAACTTCAATCATCCCTTCAATTTGATCCTGGTCTATAGCTTTTACTTCTTTATATATTACTCGTCCAAAATATTCTACCTGCTGCTGACAAAACGACAACTTATTCCTTGATACTTTATGACCTCCTGTGCCATCTTTTCCAAGATAATTACAATGTCTCTCTCACATTGCTTCTCACTTGTGGAACAAACCAACAAATCATCCACATACTATATCAACACCTTCCAAATCTGCCTTTATCATCTGATTAAAAACACGGGGCTAGTATTTAAAACCCTGCAGCATCCTAGCCTAGGTGTATTTAATACCTCTTCTTTATGTTCACCATTATCTTTATTATTATTATTATTATTTCCTGATGACCATACCTGTCCACATCCTCAACACATCTTATCCATTACCTGTCTCCTTACTAACCTTCCTTGACCTCTTCCCTGAGATCCCTCCTTCCCTTGGGGACCCCAGTCCTGTCTGGGCTTATATCCAGATTTATTTCACTCGTGATAGGGCATTTGAGGAAACACTCTCCCAAATACATTTATTATTGGCATGGAATTCTCTGGCCCCTGTTTGGCTAATTCATATGACTCACTGTGTGTCAGTGCATCACTTATTTCAGACTTTTCAACCAGGTCTGTTGTTACTGACAATATTGTCTTTCCTTTTTCACGCTCTTTCTTTTCAAGCTCTTTAAGTTACATTTGCATCATTTTTCTCTGCACCTCTTCCTGCTTGTCTGCAAGTTTTTCCTATCTTTGCGATATTTCTCAACCTCATTGACCAAATGATCACTGAATCATGTTAAGTTTCCAGTCTCCACCTTCTCAGCTTGTTGTCCAGATAGGCTGCTGGATTATTGTCTGAGGGCCTGCCATACCCTCTGCCTGCCTGTGCCAAACAGCATGTCATTGTTTAATGCATTGTTCACAGCATTTTTATACCAGCCATCTTCAGGAGTTCTGTCAGTTTAGTGGTTCCGATCATTTTCACCAACAGTGCCTTCAAATCTCACGTTCTCCTCCTCCAAAGCCATAATCCATTTCCTGCCCCATCAGGAATATTGGGTAAGGTATTTTTTAGCCCTCTCAGTTTATGAGTGCCCCAAAGGATAATCTGTGTCTGTCCTGCTGTTATCGTTTTAAAACAGTCTCATCAATTTATCCCTCTGCTTCCCACTTTAATCCTTTCTGATATGCCTTCTTTCTCATTCTAAACTCAATTTGTTCACATACACCATTTGCCTCCACAAAAGCTGTTTGAACCATATAACCATATAACAATTACACCAGGGAAACAGGCCCTCTCGGCCCTTCCAGTCTATGCCGAACATTTACTTCCTAGTCCCATCTACCTACACTCAGACCATACCCCTCTATTCCTTTCCCGTTCATAGAAACATAGAAACATAGAAAATAGAAAATAGGTGCAGGAGTAGGCCAATCGGCCCTTCGAGCCTGCACCTCCATTCAATGTGATCATGGCTGATCATCCAACTCAGTATCCCGTACCTGCCTTCTCTCCATACCCCCTGATCCCTTTAGCCACAAGTGCGCCATCTAACGCCCTCTTAAATATAGCCAATGAACTGGCCTCAACTACCTTCTGTGGCAGAGAATTCCAGAGACTCACCACTCTCTGTGTAAAGAATGTTTTCCTCATTTTGGTCCTAAAGGTATTCCCCCTTATCCTTACGACTGTGACCCCTTGTTCTGGACTCCCCCAACATCGGGAACAATCTTCCAGCATCTAGCTGTCCAACCCCTTAAGAATTTTGTAAGTTTCTATAAGATCCCCCTCAATCTTCTAAATTCCAGCGAGTACAAACCGAGTCTATCCAATCTTTCCTCATATGAAAGTCCTGACATCCCAGGAATCAGTCTGTTGAATCTTCTCTGTACCCCCTCTCATATACCTATCCAATCTATTTTTAAATGTTAACATTGATGCTGCCTCCACTTCCACTGGAAGCTCATTACGCACAGCCACCACTCTGAGTAGAGAAGTTCCTCCTCATGTTACCCCTAAACTTCTGTCCCTTAATTCTCAAATCATGTCCTCGTGTTTGAATCATCCCTACTCTCAATGGGAAAAGTTTATCCATGTCAACTCTATCCCTCTCATAATTTTAAAGACCTCTACAAGTCCCCCCTTAACCTTCTGCATTCCAAAGAATAAAGACCTAACTTGTTCAACCTTTCTCTGTAACTTAGTTGCTTTAACCCAGGCAACATTCTAGTAAATCTCCTCTGTACACTCTCTATGTTGTTGACATCCTTCCTATAATTTGGCGACCAGAATTGTACACCATACTCCAGAATTGGAGTGCAGAATGTCTTACTTCTCAATAGTTTATCCTACTTTGCAAATGTATTCACCTTTCTTTAAATCTTCCACTGACTCCTCCTGATTTATTACATTCACACCCGTCGTTAGCTCCTGCCTGAACGCTTTAAACAAACCACCAAAGCTGGTTTTGTTTCAGCAATTAACTTATTTCCAATTATTTCAACCCATTTTCACCACTATTTAGTACTAGTAACAATTTCCCAAAATAACTTTACTGAAAAGAAATCTATAGAAACATCAGCAAAACCAAGCCACCTACATTTTCCAACTTTCCCCTTTTAAGTTGCAATGTTACAAAGCGTTGTTCGTTAGCTTACAGCTGCTCGTAACCTCCCCCATTGCTTAGAATTCTTTAAGGAACACACACACCTATCCTTACAGCATGTGGCCTGCAACAAACAAACTTATCACATTTGTGAACTTCCTCATTCATTCAAAACCGGTTTTTACACACAAATCATATTCGTTCCATTCTTACTTCAATGAAATTATGCAATTTCCTGCACAGATTAAAGTTTCAAAATTAACATTTATATAATTTTTATTGCTACTCTTCCTTCTGCTTTCTATAATATTTTCCACAAACTCGTCATGTACCTGACCAATCTGTATATGAGTTTCTTCTATTTCCTGAAATTTTTTTGAGGTTTCTGTCAATTTTTTTGTTCAAATTCTGTTTTTCCACATATAATTTATAGGTTTCTGTAGCTTTATTTTTTAAAAATTTAAAAGTCGCCACTTCTATGTCTTTCTGTGTTGCTCCTTCCTTTTTAACTTTACCCCCGGGGCTTCCTTCTCCCCAAGATTGCCACATTCGCCCCAACGGACTATCAGGCACAATGTGTGGCTCTTCACCATTGAGCCTTTTTAATTTCCCCCCGGACTCTTACTTTTCCCATTCCGGTTATCTCTTAATTTCCCCCCGGACTCTTATTTTTCCCGTTCCGGTTATCTGTTGTCTTATCAGACTATTCCCGTCCGACAGACCCTCGGTCGCCCGGGCAATACTTAATAGTCAGTTTTCTTACCCGTATCCTGTGCACAAGAATCGCTCGACCGTCCCTTGTTTATTTTTCCAACACTCCCTCTTGTTTCCCGAGTCTCTTGTCCGGATATCACTCGCTGAAACCGCTGATGGCAAGCAGGGAGATTAGAGACCGCTGAACTCAACAGGGGTGCACCATCCCTTCCTTCCATGCTTCCACCGAGCGGCCGGAGTGGCGATCGCGGACGAGCCCCCACTTTGTGAGATATAGCTTGTGCTCACAATCACTGCTCAGAGACTAAATCACGAAACAAGAGATGTTTTTTATTTATTTGCTAATCTGCAGAATCGGGTGCCTCTCCCAATTGAGACACACCAAAGTCAGAACAGTAAAGCCCCTTTATACACACAATTCTGCTGGCATAACCTCCCCTTCTGGCTCTCCCCAATCAGAGCACTGAGGTGCACAGTCTATAGGTACATCCCCCAGTACCTCCCACATCATACATAGCATGTTCATACATGTGCATGGTAATGAGCAATTTCTTGGCTAGGGGCGTATCACCAATATTCATTTATTTCATTAAGCATACCCAGTTGCAATTGACCTGGCCTAGTTTTCTCACCTCCAACTGACCTATCTCAGTTTCTTCATATCTGAACTAAAGCTAGTCTCTACTGACAAGGGTCCCCTTTCATCCCTAGTCCCTACTGACAAGGGTCCCATCTATCACCCTCCTTCTACGCTACACTATGCAATCCATCCTCACCCAAGGACAGTTCTGATAAACCCACTCCCAGCTATGTCAACATCCTCTCCCTGCCTGGCCTCTATCGGTTAGAATCCTGTTTACAAGTTAGAATCTTCGCCTGAATCCTTACAATAGTGGGGTTTAATCACTTCATCCCTCACAATGGTTAGGGTGGTGAGCATGTGGGGGTGCTGCTGTTATGTTGAGGTCAGGGTGGCGGAGGTCAGGGTTGGGTGGTGCTGCTGTTGTCAGGGTATTGGTGGTGTGAGGGTCAGGGGGGGTGGATGTGTAGGAGGTGAAAGGGGCAAGGGTGTGGGAATGTGAAGGTGTGATGTGGGGTGGTGCTGCTGTGTCGGGATCAGGAGGGGTCAATAGACAATAGGTGCAGGAGTAGTCCCTTTGGCCCTTGAGCCAGCCATTTCTCATCTCCGTTCTAAATGGCTTACCCCTCATTCTTAAACTGTGGCCCCTGGTTCTGGACTCTCCCGACATCGGGAACATGTTTCTTGCCTCTAGCATCTCCAAACCCTCAATTACCTTGTATGTTTGAATAAGATTCCCTCTCATCCTTCTAAATTCCAGAGTATGCAAGCCCACACGCTCCATTCTATCAACATATGACAGTCCCGCTATCCCAGGAATTAACCTGGTGAACCTACGCTGCACTCCCTCGATAGCAAGAATGTCCTTCCTGAAATTTGGAGACCAAAACTTCACACAATGCTCTAGGTGTGGTCTCACTAGGGTCATGTACAACTGCAGACGGACCTCTTTGCTCCTATACTCAACTTTTCTTGATATGAAGGCCAACGTGCCATTCTATTTCTTCACTGCCTGCTGTACCTACATTCTTACTTTCAGTGTTAAAGAAGGAACTGCAGATGCTGGAGAATCGAGGGTGACACAAAAAGCTGGAGAAACTCAGCGGGTGCAGCAGCATCTAAGGGGCGAAGGAGATAGGCGACGTTTCGGGTCGAGACCCTTCTTCAGACCCGAAACGTCTGAAGAAGGGTCTCGTCCCGATACGTCGCCTATCTCCTTCGCTCCTTAGATGCTGCTGCACCCGCTGAGTTTCTCCAGCTTTTTGTGTAACCTTCTTACTTTCAGTGACTGATGAACAAGGACCCCCAGATCTCGTGGTACTTCCCGTTTTCCCAACTTGACACCATTTAGATAATATTCCTGTCTGTTGGTTGTGTATTTGGATGCTTGGAACAGACTTAAATAAGGCTCGAGCACGGGAGTAATCTTAAGAAGTTCTTTATTCCAGGACGCCACCTTGAGTCTCCCCCGCACATGCGTACTTCCACAAGACATCACATATACTAATTACATATGCTAATTATCACAAAACTAAAACTCCTCCCCCTTTTAATTTGGAGGCAGGTAACACCATTTCCATTACATACACTGCACTTCTCCCCTTTAAGTCAATTTCACCTGTACGGTATATGCTCTTTTCCTACATATCTTTGGATAATGGTTGCACAATGGTATTATACTTAAACCAAATACATTACCCCTTGCTTTATGAGTTATCATTTTCTGGTTCATGTATTTGTTTTGTTTTCCTCTTTGTAGGTGGGATCTGACACACGGCTGCACTTTCCGTTTTCTAGCAGCTTCCTCTGCTGTTCTATTTCCATTCTCTGCTTATTTAACCATATAACCATATAACAATTACAGCACGCAAACAGGCCTTCTCGGCCCTTCCAGTCCGTGCTGACTATTTATTTTCCCCTAGTCCCATCTACCTGCACTCAGACCATACCCCTCAATTCCCTTCCCGTCCATATACCTATCCACTTTACTTTTAAATGTTACAATCGATCCTGCCTCCACCACTTCTGCTGGAAGCTCATTCCACACAGCCACCACTCTCTGAGTAAAGAAGTACCCCCTCATGTTACCCATAAACTTCTGTCCCTTAATTCTCATGTCATGCCCTCTTGTTTGAATCTTCCCTACCCTCAATGGGAAAAGCTTATCCACGTCAACTCTATCTATCCCTTTCATCATTTTAAAGACCTCAATCAAGTCCCCCCTTAACCTTCTGCGCTCCAAAGAATAAAGACCCAACTTGTTCAACCTTTCTCTGTAACTTAGTTGCTGGAACCCAGGCAACATTCTAGTAAACCTCCTCTGTTCACTCTCTATCTTGTTGACATCCTTCCTATAATTAGGCGACCAGAATTGTACGCCATACTCCAGAATTGGTCTCACCAATGCCTTGTACAATTTTAACATTACTTCCCTACTCCTATATTCAATGCTCTGATTTATAAAGGCCAGCACACCAAAAGCTTTCTTTACCACCCTATCTACATGCGATTCCACCTTCAGGGAACTATGCACAGATATTTCTAGATCCCTCTGTTCCACAGCATTCCTCAATGCCCTACCATTTACCATGTACGTCCTATTTTGATTTGTCCTGCCAAGATGTAGCACCTCACACTTATCAGCATTAAACTCCATCTGCCATCTTTCAGCCACTCTTCCAAATGGCCCAAATCTCTCTGTAGACTTTGAAAATCTACTTCATTATCCACAGCACCACCTATCTTAGTATCATCTGCATACTTATCCAATTTTCCACCCCATCATCTAGATCATTGATGTACATGACAAACAACAGTGGACCCAACACAGATTCCTGAGGCGCCCCACTGGTCACTGGCTTCCAACCTGACAAACAGCCATCCACCATTACTCTCTGGCATCTCCCATTCAGCCACTGTTGAATCCATCTTGCTACTCTGCCATTAACATCCAAAGATTGAACCTTCTTAACCAACCTTCCATGGGGAACCTTGTCAAAGGCCTTACTGAAATCCATATAGACAACATCCACTGCTTTACCCTCATCAATTTCCCTAGTAACCTCTTCAAAAAATTCAAGAAGGTTTGTCAAACATGACCTTCAAGGCACAAATCCATGTTGACTGTTCTTGATCAGACCCTGTTTATCCAGATGCTTATATATATTATCTCTAAGTACCCTTTCCATTAATTTGCTCACCACTGACGTCAAACTAACAGGTCTATAATTGCTAGGTTTATTCTTTGAACCCTTTTTAAACAATGGAACAACATGCGCAGTACGCCAATCCTCCAGCACTATTCTCGTTTCTAATGACATTTGAAATATTTCTGTTATAGCCCCTGCTATTTCTACACTAACTTCCCTCAATGTCCTAGGGAATATCCTGTCAGGACCTGGAGACTTAACCACTTTCATATTTTTCAAAAGTGTCAGTATTTCCTCCTCTTTGAATCTCATAGTTTCCATAGCTAATCTACTTTTTTCCCTTACCTCACAGAGTTCAATATCCTTCTCCTTGGTGAATACCGAAGAAAATAAATTGTTCAATATCTCCCCATCTCTTTTGGCTATGCAGATAGCTGTCCATTCTGGCTCTCTAATGGTCCAATTTTATCCCTTGTTATCCTTTTGCTATTAATATAGCTGTAGAAACCCTTTGGATTTACTTTCACCTTTCTTGCCAAAGCAACCTCATATCTTCTTTTAGCTTTTCTTATTTCTTTCTTCAGATTCTTTTTACATTCTTTATACTCATCCAGCACCTCATTTACTCCATGCCTCCTATAATTATTGTAGATATCTCTTTTTTTTCAAACCAAGTGTCCAATTTCCCTTGAAAGCCATGGCTCTTTCCGATTTTTACTATTTCCTTTCAACCCAACAGGGACATAAAGATTCTGTACTCTTACAATTTCCCCTTTAAATGTCCTCCATTTCTCTTCTACATCCTTCCCATAAAACAAAATGTCCCAATTCACTCCTTTTAAATCATTACACATTCCCTCAAAGTTAGCCTTTCTCCAATTATAAATCTCAACCCTAGGTCCAGTTCTGACTCTCTCCATAATTATATTGAAACTAATGGTATTGTGATCACTGGTCCCGAAGTGCTCACCAACGCATACCTCCGTTACCTGACCTGCCTCATTTCCTAACAGGTCCAGCACTGCCCTTTCTCTGGTCGATACCTCTATGTATTGCTGCAAAAAACTATCTGCACACATTTAACAAACTCCAAACCACCCAGCCCATTTACAGAATGTGTTTCCCCGTCTATTTTTGAAAATTTGAAATCTCCCACAATCACTACCTTGTGCTAATATCTGCTATCTCCTTTCATATTAGCTCTTCGAATTCTTGCTCCCCATTTGGCGGTCTATAATACGCCCCTAAAAGTGTTGCTACACCGTTCCCACTTCTCAGTTCCACCCAAATAGCCTCCATAGACGAGCCCTCTAATCTATCCTGCCAAAGCACTGCTGAAATATCTTGTCTGACAAGCAATGCAACCCCTCCACCTCTGGCCCCTCCAATTCTATCACACCTGAAGCAACGAAATCCTGGAATATTTAGTTTCGAATCACAACCCTCCCGCAACCATGTTTCACTGATTGCCACAACATCATATTTCCAGGTGTCAATCCAGGCCCTAAGTTCATCCACCTTTCTTACAATGCTCCTAGATTTAAAATATACACATTTTAGAAACCCACCCTCCCTTATTCTCTGTTTGTTACCTTTTTCCTCTTTCTCGCCTACATTTTGGGTCCGAGTGCTTCCCTTCTCTGCCTCTTGCCCCTCACCCTGTCCCCTAGCCCCCTCTACCCGAGTCCCTCCCCCCAGCCTTTCTAGTTTAAAGTCTCCTTTGCAAATCTCCCAGCCGGGATATTGGTTCCCCTCGGGTTCAAGTGCAACCCGTCCTTTTTATACAGATCATGCCTTCCCCAAAAGAGGTCCCAGTGATCAAGAAACTTGAATCCCTGCCCACTGCACCAGTCCCTCAGCTACGCATTTATCCTCCACCTCATTCCATTTCTACTCTCACTGTCACGTGGCACAGGCAGTAATCCGGAAATTGTTACTCTTTTGGTCCTTCCCCTTAACTTCCCCCCCTACTCCCTAAATTCTCCTTTCAGGACCTCTTCTCTTTTTCTGCCTATGTCATTGGTACCTATGTGTACCACAACATCAGGCTCCTCTCCCTCCCTTTTCAGAATCTTTTCGACACGTTCCGACATATCCGAGACCCTGGCACCAGGGAGGCAAACTACCATCCGGGTCTCCCGACTGCGTCCACAGAATCGCCAATCTGACCCCCTAACTATGGAGTCCCCTATTACAATTGCCCTCCTCTTTTTGTTACTCTTCTGAGCATCAGGGCCGTTCTCTGTGCCGGAGGTCCGGCCGCTGTTGCTGCCCCCAGGTAGGCTGTCCGCTCCAATCGAACCCAAACATGAGTACCTTTTTTCCAGCCACTGGGGTACTCTCTAGTCCCTGCCTCTGCCCCTTGCCCTTCCTAACAGTGACCCACTTGTCTGCCTCCCGTGGTCTGGGAGTGACCACCTCCCTGTAACTCCTGTCTATGACCTCCTCATTCTCCCTGACCAGCTGGAGGTCCTCGAGCTGCTGCTCCAGGCTCCGAACACAGTCCTTTAGGAGCCCCATCTCGACACACCTGGCGCAGATGTGGATGTCTGGAGGGCTATCAGCTTCCCTGACCTCCCACATCTGACATCCCAAACTGTACACTGCCCTGGCCTTCATACTCCCCCCTTACACTGGATCCAATCTCAACACAACACAAAATACACTACAAACTGCTGGAATCTGACCGCCAATCAGCTGCTTACCCTAGTCCACTTCCCACCAATCAGCGGCTTCCTCAAAAAAAAAAAGTATCTGGTCTTGTTGTTTCATGAGCTTCTGCAATGCATAACCACTTGTCCATTGCTCAGTGAAGGAGGCTCCATGCTGGACTATACTGAAGTGTCCTATTGCAATCGGTCCTGCATACTTTTGTCATGACAGAAAAGCCTCTCTTCTTTAGACTTTTCTATTAGCAGCTTTCTTCTCATGGTCACACATTTATTTAACCTTTCCTTGTGTCGTTTAAGCCTTTTCTGTTGTTGCTCTATTTTTCTTCTTAAGTCACCTTTCTGTTTCTTCATCAAGAAGTAGGATCTATATTGTCTTTGCAATACAACACTGACTTTGATTTGTGCTCTGTTTAGTTTTCTTGCTTCATAAGCAAGGTAGTGAGACTGCACTACAATTGCTGTATATTTCAGTTTGAGGAAGTCTTTCCTATATCGTTTAAGCCTTTTGTACAGTTTCAGCCTTTTCTGTTGTGCCTCTATTTGTCTTCTTAAGCCTTTCCGATACCAACTCCTACGGAGTACTGACTGAACTTTTACAGTAGCTCTCTTTTGTTTAACCCACTGCCTAACCACCATCCTCTTGTAGGCAGCCTGAATTGTAATAGTTGCATCCCTCATTGACTGATATTGCACAAACTGGGATTGCCCTATTTTGCACGCTTTGTATCATCTCTGGATCGAAATGATTGATGCACAGCTCTATAGTGTACCATTGATCGGTAACCATGGTATGCAGCTTGCAGAGTGACTACAGCCGCCTTTTGCATCAAGAACTGCTTTCTTGTAATGCACATCCTTAAGAATGACTTAATATGACGTGCTGCCTTGATTTTCTCAACCAATTCTCTGACTTTGATCCCACGGTATAAGGCCTGAATACAAAGCACTGCTTTTCTCAAACTATTATAATGTCTCACTTGGACATTTCTTATCTGGCAAGCGTAGTTTCTTGAAATACTCATGCTGTTTATGCATCTGATAATAAGTCTGTATGACCTTAGCAGATTTGTGCATGCACCGCAATTGCTTTCGAACAAGCATTCCTCGGTAGGCAGCCTGAAGCAGCACAACGCTGCTGCGTACCTTCATGTAAGTTTTGTGAACACTATCCATTTGAAGGTGTGCCCTATACTGGGTTGGCACTATTATAGCTGCCAATGTCATTACCTTGTATTGACGGTATACTCTGTGCATTCTAAATGCTGCTTGTATTACCGTTGCTGCCTTCTGTTTGTTCCGGATCTCTCTCCGTGCCTTCATACCCTGAATGCAGCCTGAATTGTTAGGGTTGCCCTTTGGATGGCAATTTCCCTTTGCCTTTGACTTCTGTCACTTTGCACTTGACCTTGGTCCCTTTGCACTTGCCCTTGGTCCCTTTGCACTTGACCTTGGTCCTTTTGCACTTGACCTTAGGAGGCATAGATCAAGAACGGACTTGGTCAGCGATCTGGTGTCAGGCTACGCTTGGGGGTCAGTCGTTACAGATCGGAAGCTTTTACCGACCTCCTGACATGAAACCGGAGCCTCTTTTAGATCTTGGATCAAACATCTCCAAAATTAATGCCTCTTCACGCTCACCACTTATCATCCTGGGGGGCGATTTGAATGTCCCGGGTGTAGATTGGTCAGATGGCATACAAAGCGAACCAAAAGGGGCTCTCCCGGAAGCCCTAGCTGACTTTACTCTGGAAAAGCACCTGTCCCAAAAAGTCTCTTTCCCTACCAGGCGTGATGAGACGAGTGGCACCGAAAATACTTTAGATTTACTGTTAACTTCACACCCAGATTTAATCTCAGTAGTTTCATCGTGTGCAGGAATTAGTGATCATTATATTATCCAAGCAAAATTGCGCTTAAAGCTTAAAGTCCCTTCAAACCACTGCGAAAAATTTCCCTCTGGAAAAAAGTGAACAGCGAGGAATTTAAAGGCTTAGTTAAAAAACTGGCAAAAGATTTCTTCAACCTGCAACCAGATAAAAGGTCCGTAGAAGACAACTGGGTGTGGCTGAAAAACTCTTTAAATAACATTGTCACAAATCATGTTCCTCAAAACCTAATCAAGGGCCGTATGCGTCCTCCTGGTTTTCGGCAAAACTGAAACGTCTCTGCAATAAGAAAGAGAAGTTTTATATCCGGGCCAAAAAAGGGGGTACAAAATTGGACTGGGACAATTTTACTAGTGTGTGGAAGCAAGTCGGTCGTGCAATTAGCAGTGCTCATAGACAACATGTTTCCTCTATTCTTGGGGGAGAACAACCCAAGGCTTTTTGGAGATATGTGAAATCCAGACGAACAGACAACACTGGTGTCCAGATGCTAAAAGTGAACAACTGCCTGATCACTGAGGCCAGGCGAAAGCAGAAGCTTTTGCGAACCAATTCCAACACGTTTTCACCCGGGAAGATGTGGAACCTTCATAATTTCTAGTCCTTCAGCCCAGCCCATGTGCTGATATGCCTGCTATTAAAATTGAGGTTGAAGGTGTCAAGAAGTTATTGCTCAACATTAATACCACAAAAGCAATTGGACCAGATCAGATACAAAATCAAGCCCTCAAGATCGCAGCCGATGAACTGGCTCCAGTTTTACAGTTCATTTTTCAACAATCGCTTGACTCGGGCGATGTACCACTGGATTGGAGGAAGGCCAACATCAGTCCTCTCTTTAAGAAGGGTTCAACCACCAACCCAGCGAATTATCGTCCTGTTTCACTAACAAGTACTTGCTGTAAATTGCTGGAGCATATCATTGATAGTAATCTGATGCGTCACGTGAGCAAACATAATATTCTTGCCGACAACCAACATGCACTTAGGAGGCATAGATCATGCGAGTCTCAGCTTATCCTGACAACAAATGACCTGGCCAAGCACCTTGACAGTAACGTCATCATGGACTTAGTTGTACTGGACTTTTCTAAAGCATTTGATGTCATCCCACACCAGAGACTGCTTCGGAAGCTTGACTTCTACGGTATTCGTTCGAACACGAAACGATGGATTTCCAGTTTCCTGACAAAACGTCTTCAGCGCGTGTGTGTGAACGGAAAGAGCTCCAATTGGCACCCAGTGTTGAGTGGTACACCCCAGGGCACAGTACTTGGCCCACACCTATTTTTGTTTTATATCAATGACATCCATGAAAAAGTCGCAAGTACGACCAGACTATTCGCTGATGATTGTTTGCTGTGCCGTCCAATTAAGTCAGCTGACGATGAAGATGCTCTCCAAAAGGGTCTCGATACTATGGTCGAGTGGTCACAACAATGGGGCATGCAGTTCAACCCTTCCAAATGTGAAACCATGCGTGTCACCAGAAAGAGGAATCCAGGCGTCACATCTTACAAATACTTGGTGTCACCCTTGAAGAATCCAAACAAGCCAAGTATCTTGGCATCAAATTGCAGAATGATCTACTTTGGAATGGTCAGACTCATCATGTAACAGTGAAAGCAACAGGTGTCCTAAACTTCCTGAGGCACAACTTCCATCATTGTTCAGCTTCTGTCAAGGAGAAGCTGTATTTCACCCTCGTTAGACCTCATCAGAACTACGCAGTTGCAGCTTGGGACCCATACACAGATAAAAACATTTCATCCATCGAACGTGTCCAAAGACAGGCCGCTCGATTTGTTACTAACACCTACGAGAGAGAAGCGAGTGTCACCAAACTTCTGAATTCTCTGGGGTGGAACCCTCTCCAAGGCAGACGTGAAGCTCACCGTTTGACCTGTTTTTATAAAATGTTAAATGGTCAGCTAGACATAGATCACAAGACCTACACCAACCCCAAACCAATTAGGAGCAGACGAGGGCATTCGATCCAATTTGTGGTCCCAGCCTCAAACACAGATGTGTACAGCAATTTGTTCTTTCCACGCACTATTAAAGCATTGAATAATCTCCACCAAGCCACGGTTGCCCAGCCAGATGCAACTACATTTAAAGTGGCACTTTCATCCCAATAACCCTCTCTGGCTAAACCCCTCCCTTCACCACCTCCAGTTTAAATTCCAGTTGGAATATTTTGGACCAAGAACCAAGAACCAAGACCTTGGTCCCTTTGCACTTGACCTTTGTCCCTTTTGCACTTGACCTTTGTCCCTTTTGCACTTGACCTTTGCCATTTTGCACTTGATCTTTGTCCATTTGCACTTGACCTTTGCCCTTTTGCACTTGACCTTTGTCCTTTTGCACTTGTCCTTTTGCACGTGACCTTTGTCCTTTTGCACGTGACCTTTGTCCTTTTGCACGTGACCTTTGTCCCTTTGCACTTGACCTGGGTCCCTTTTCCACTTGACCTTTGTCCTTTTGCACGTGACCTTTGTCCTTTTGCACGTGACCTTTGTCCCTTTGCACTTGACCTTTGTCCTTTTGCACGTGACCTTTGTCCTTTTGCACGTGACCTTCGTCCCTTTTGCACTTGACCTGGGTCCCTTTTGCACTTGACCTTTGTCCTTTTGCACTTGACCTTTGTCCTTTTGCACTTGACATTTGCCCTTTTGCACTTGACCTTTGCCCTTTTTCACGTGACCTTTGCCCTTTTGCACGCGACCTTTGTCCTTTTGCACTTGACCTTTGTCTTTTGCACTTGACCTTTGTCCTTTTGCACTTGACTTTTGTCCTTTGAGGGAGTCCCTGCCCTCTTTAGTTCAGGCTCCTTGCCTCTGGATGCCCTTGGAGGTTTTGGCGAGAAATGAGCCATTAATGCCTCCTTACACTCCCCGTACGTTTTATCCGTGGGCTTTGCTGGCCGCAGTAACGTGCGTAAGGTATGATAATCCTCTCTCCCTAAACCGCATATGAACCATCCTCTCTTCTTCTCTGCAGTGATATCATTGGAAATGAACAAAGCCTCCAAGACTTCAGTCCATTTGAATAGCCATGCTACCTGTTGCGATCCAGGTGCCCAATATTCTGTTCTCTTTTCTGCCCTGGACTTAATCCTTTTACATTCTAAGAGATTATCCAGCTCACTGTCTATTACTTCATCAAATAATAATAGATTTATACCGTTAACGAACATTTCCTGATAATAGGCAAACTAGAACATTTTAAGCCATACTCCTGCTATGCACATGCATTTACAGTGACCAATACATTAAATTTGTACAGTCTGGGACTCCGGCACCTCAGCGGCCTCTCGGGCTGTCCTCACAGACTGGCTTTCGCTGTCTTTACGGGCTGGCTTTCGCTGTCTTTACAGGCTGGCTGTTGCTGGCCTCCCAGGCTGGCCCCCGTTGGCTTCCTGGGCTGGCCGTTGCTGCTTTGCTGGCTTGCTTGCTTGCTTGCTGGCTTCACGGCTGGGGCTGTGGCTGTGCTCCCTGGCGGGGCTGACTGTGTCTCGCAGGCGAGGGCTGGCTGTGCTCGTGCTGACCTTCCTCTCTACCGCTGCTCCGCAGACTTGCCAGCCCGCTGTCTCCACAGCCCTCCTGGCTGCTATTTGACCCGCTGCTTGGCTAAAGGTGAGTCGCTGCCTTTCTGCTGCTGGTCCCCGCTGCTCCAAGCGTCGGGACTGTGCCTCTCTCGTGGTCGGCTTTCTCCCGCGACCGGGCTTTCTCAGCTTTCTCCACTCTCAGCCGTCTCCCGCGACTGGGCTTTCTCCACTCTCAGCCGTCTCCTGCGACCGGGCTTTCTCAGCTTTCTCCACTCTCAGCCGTCTCCCGCGACTGGGCTTTCTCCACTCTCAGCCGTCTCCCGCGACTGGGCTTTCTCCACTCTCAGCCGTCTCCCGCGACCGGGCTTTCTCAGCTTTCTCCACTCTCAGCCGTCTCCCGCGACCGGGCTTTCTCAGCTTTCTCCACTCTCAGCCGTTTCCCGCGACTGGGCTTTCTCCACTCTCAGCCGTCTCCCGCGACCGGGCTTTCTCAGCTTTCTCCACTCTCAGCCGTCTCCCGCGACCGGGCTTTCTCAGCTTTCTCCACTCTCAGCCGTCTCCCGCGACCGGGCTTTCTCAGCTTTCAGCCGTCTCCCGTGACCGGGCTTTCTCCACTCTCAGCCGTCTCCCGCGACCGGGCTTTCTCAGCTTTCTCCACTCTCAGCCGTCTCCCGCGACCGGGCTTTCTCAGCTTTCTCCACTCTCAGCCGTCTCCCGCGACTGGGCTTTCTCAGCTTTCTCCACTCTCAGCCGTCTCCCGCGACTGGGCTTTCTCAGCTTTCTCCACTCTCGGCCGTCTCCCGCGACTGGGCTTTCTCCACTCTCAGCCGTCTCCCGCGACTGGGCTTTCTCCACTCTCAGCCGTCTCCCGTGACCGGGCTTTCTCCGATTTCTTCCCCGACCGGGCTGACTCTGCTCCCGACCGGTTGGATTGTCTGGTCCCTGTATTGTCTTAGATAGACACAAAATGCTGGAGTAACTCAACAGAACAGGCAGCAACTCTGGAGAGAAGGAATGGGTGACGTATCTGGTTTAGATGCTTCTTCAGACAAATATCAGGGAGTTGGAGGTACATAGATAAGGAAGGGTATAGACAAGGAAATCAATAAGTGTATAGATAAGGATATCTACAACTCCCCTGACATCAGTCTGAAGAAGGATCTCGACCGGAAATGTCACCCATCCCTTCACTCCAGTGATGCTGCCGTCCTGCTGAGTTTCTCCAGCATTTTGTGTCCGTCTTTGGTGTAAACCAGCATCTGAAGCTCCTTCCTACTCAAGCCATTTGGGCAGGCCAGTGGGGTGAGTAGGAGGTGTTGAGGGAGACGTGTAAAATCACAAAGGATAGTGAGTAAGGAGAAGATGTGAGTAAGGACGACAAAGTCACTCTGTTGACAGTGGAGGTTTAATAGGGTGGCACGGTGGCGCAGTGTAGAGTTGCTGCCTTCCAGCACTTGCAGCGTCAGAGACCAGGGTTCGATCCCAACTACAGGTGCTGTATTTACAGAGTTTGTATGTTAGAAACATAGAAACATAGAAAATAGGTGCAGGAGTAGGCCATTCGGCCCTTCGAGCCTGCACCGCCATTCAATGTGATCATGGCTGATCATCCAACTCAGTATCCCGTACCTGCCTTCTCTCCATACCCCCTGATCCCTTTAGCCACAAGTGCCACATCTAACGCCCTCTTAAATATAGCCAATGAACTGGCCTCAACTACCTTCTGTGGCAGAGAATTCCAGAGACTCTGTGTAAAGAATGTTTTCCTCATTTCGGTCCTAAAGGAATTCCCCCTTATCCTTAGACTGTGACCCCTTGTTCTGGACTCCCCCAACATCGGGAACAATCTTCCAGCATCTAGCTTGTCCAACCCCTTAAGAATTTTGTAGGTTTCTATAAGATCCCCCCTCAATCTTCTAAATTCCATCGAGTACAAACCGAGTCTATCCAATCTTTCCTCATATGAAAGTCCTGCCATCCCAGGAATCAGTCTGGTGAATCTTCTCTGTACCCCCTCTATGGCAAGGATGTCTTTCCTCAGATTTGGAGACCAAAACTGTACGCAGTACTCCAGGTGTGGCCTCACCAAAACCCTGTACAACTGCAGTAGAACCTCCCTGCTCCTATACTCAAATCCTTTCGCTATGAATGCTAACATACCATTTGCTTTCTTCACTGCCTGCTGCACCTGCATGCCTACTTTCAATGACTGGTGTACCATGACACTCAGGTCTCGTTGCATCTCCCCCTTACCTAATCTGCCACCATTCAGATAATAGTCTACCCTCATGTTTTTGCCACCAAAGTGGATAACCTCACATTTATCCACATTGTACTGCATCTGCCATGCATCTGCCCATTCACTCAGCCTATCCAAATCACCCTGCAGCCTCCAAGCATCCTCCTCACACCTAACTATACCCCCCAGCTTGGTATCATCTGCAAATTTGGAGATGTTGCATTGAATTCCCTCGTCCAAATCATTAATATATATTGTAAATAGCTGGGGTCCCAGCACTGAGCCTTGCGGCACCCCACTAGTCACTGCCTGCCATTCTGAAAAGGACCCGTTTACTCCTACCCTTTGCCTCCTGTCTGCTAGCCAGTTCTCTATCCACATCAATACTGAACCCCCAATACCGTGTGCTTTAAGTTTGTATGCTAATCTCTTATGCGGGACCTTGTCGAAAGCCTTCTGAAAGTCTAGATATAACACATCCACTGGTTCTCCCTTATCCACTCTACTAGTTACATCCTCGAAAAATTCTATCAGATTTGTCAGACATGATTTACCTTTCGTAAATCCATGCTGACTTTGTCCAATGATTTCACCACTTTCCAAATGCGCTGCTATCCCATCTTTAATAACTGACTCTAGCAGTTTCCCCACTACCGATGTTAGACTAACTGGTCTGTAATTCCCCGCTTTCTCTCTCCCTCCTTTTTTAAAAAGTGGGGTTACATTAGCTACCCTCCAATCCTCAGGAACTACTCCAGAATCTAAGGAATTTTGAAAAATTATCACTAATGCATCCACTATTTCTGTGGCTACCTCCTTGAGTATTCTGGGATGCAGACTGTCTGGCCCTGGGGATTTATCGGCCTTCAATCCGTTCAATTTACCCAACACCACCTCCCGGCTAACCTGGATTTCACTCAGTTCCTCCATCTTATTTGACCCCCGTTCCACTGCTATTTCCGGCAGATTATTTATGTCTTCCTTAGTGAAGACAGAACCAAAGTAGTTATTCAATTGGTCTGCCATGTCCTTGTTCCCCATGATCAATTCACCTGTTTCTGACTGCAAGGGACCAACATTTGTTTTAACTAGTATCTTTCTCTTTACATATCTATAAAAACTTTTGCAGTCAGTTTTTATGTTCCCTGCCAGTTTCCTTTCATAATCTATTTTCCCTTTCCTAATTAAGCCCTTTGTCCTCCTCTGCTGGATTCTACATTTCTCCCAGTCCTCCGGTAGGCTGCTTTTTCTGGCAAATTTGTATGCCTCATCTTTTGTTTTTATACTATCCCTGATTTCCCTTGTTATCCATGGATGCACCACCTTCCCCGATTTATTCTTTTGCCAAACTGGTATGAACAACTTTTGTACTTCATCCATGCAGTCTTTAAATACCTTCCATTGCACATCCACTGTCAACCCTTTAAGAATCACCTGCCAGTCTATCTTGGCCAATTCACATCTCATACCTTCAAAGTTACCTTTGTTCAAGTTCAGAACCCTTGTTTCTGACTTAATTTTGTCACTCTCCATCCTAATGAAGAACTCAACCATATTATGGTCACTCTTGCCCAAGGGGCCACGCACAACAAGACTGCTAACTAACCCTTCCTCATTACTCAATACCCAGTCTAGAATAGCCTGCTCTCTCGTTGGTTCCTCCACATGTTGGTTGAGAAAACTATCCCGCATACATTCCAGGAAATCCTCTTCCTCAGCACCCCTGCCAATTTGATTCACCCAATCTACATGCAGATTGAAGTCACCCATTATAACCGTGTTACCCTTGTTGCACGCATTTCTAATTTCCTGTTTGATGCCATCCCCAACTCCAATACTACTGTTAGGTGGCCTGTACACAGTTCCCACTAGCGTT
The DNA here is from genome assembly GCA_963514005.1 of Raja brachyura. Next base: position 259,253 of record OY740820.1, read on the forward strand.
TTCTGCCCCTTAGAGTTTCACAGCTCTACCCATATCGATTCCACATCCTCCACGCTAATGTCCTTCCTTTCTATTGCATTAATCTCCTCTCTCACCAGCAACGCTACCCCACCTCCTTTTCCTTTTCGTCTATCCCTCCTGAATATTGAATATCCCTGGATGTTCAGCTCCCAGCCTTGGTCATCCTGGAGCCAAGTCTCCGTGATTCCAACTATAGCATAGTCATTAATCGCTATCTGCACCTTCAACTCATCCACCTTATTACGAATGCTCCTCGCATTGAGACACAAAGCCTTCAGGCTTGTTTTTACAACACTCTTACTCCTTATACAATTATGTTGACAAGTGGCCCCTTTCACATCGATCCCTATTACACTTGGCCATACTCTCCTATCCCTTTGTGAGCTTTCTTCCCCGTTAATTCTGGGGTCATTAACCATCGCTTTACTCTCTTTCCCTCTAACTCCGTCCTCGACTATCCCATTTGATACCCCACCCCCCTTATTCAGTTTAAAACCATCCGTGTAGCAGTGGCAAACCTGCCGGCCAGAATGCTGGTCCCCCACCTGTTAAGATGCAATCCGTCCCTTTTGTACAGTTCCCCCTTACTATAAAAAAAATCCCAGTGATCTAAGAATCTAAATCCCTGCCCCCTGCACCAGTTCCTCAGCCACACATTCAGGTCCCATATCTCCCTGTTCCTGCTCTCGCCAGCACGAGGAACTGGAAGCAAACCGGAGATAACAACCCTGCAAGTCCTGCTTTTCAGCATTTTTCCGAGCTCTCTGAAGTCCCGCTGCAAAAAATTCCTCTCCTTCTTTCCAACATCATTTGTGCCAACATGCACGACCACTTCCGGCTGGTCACCTTCGCCCTTGAGGATTGTCTGCACTCTGTCCGTAACATCCTGGATCCTGGCACCAGGAAGGCAGCACACCATCCTGGAATCCTCGAGACCACGTGGGTTTTCACTGAGATATTCCGTTTCCTCCCAAACTCCAAAGACAGACAGGTTTGTTGGTTAATTGGCTTTGTATCAATGTAAAATTGTCCCTAGTGTGTGTAGGGCAGAGTTAATGTGCTGGTCAGTGTGGACTCAGTGGGTTGAAGGCTTGTTTCCACGCTGTACCTAAACTCTAAAGTGATTGGAAACCCAGCGCTGCCTCTGGGTTTCTTGGTTTTCGGTCAGATTTGCTCTGAGAGAGAAGGAAGCAGATCCGGTGAACTTCTGAAAGAAACTGGATAAATGATGGAAATGGAATGGGTTTGTAGGCCAGTGGGGGAAGAGCGAGGGGCAGGGGGATTGGTGATTGTTCAAGTATTTGTGACTATCTTCCGTTCAGGCAGCGGGCGCAGGCAGCCATGTGTTAGACACTTGATACAGCTCGTTATAACTAGTCCCAAAGACGTGCGGATTTGTAGGTTTATTGGCCTCTGTAAATTGTCCCTAGTGTGTAAGGGAGTGGATGTGAAAATGAGGTAGCTTTGGGGTTATGGGGAGAAGGCGGGAGAATGGAGATGATGGGGAAAGATAGATTAGCCTTGATTGAATGGAGTAGTAAATGATGGGCCGAATGGCTTAATTCTGCTCCTCGAACATACGAACATAGAACTAGTATGAAAGGGAGATTGATGGTCAACATGTACTCGATGGGCCAAGGCTCCTGGATCCTTTCTGTACCTCATGTTTAGCTTTATTATTGTTACATGTGCTGGCGTAGTGAAAAGCTTTGTTTTGTAAGATATCCAATCAAATCAGATAATAAATATTCATAAATACAATCAATCCAAATCAAGTTCAATAAGTAGAGCAAAGGGGCAGATGCAGAGTGCAGAATATAGTTCTCAGCATTGTACTGCATTAGTTCCAGAGACTGTCCAATGTGAGCAATGGGGTGGAGGTGAATTGAACAGTTTCATTGGCTCATAAGTGATAGGAGAAGAATTAGGCCATTCGGCCCATCGAGTCTACTTCACCATTCAATCATGGCTGCTCTATCTCTTTCTACTAACCCCATCTCCTCCCCATAACTCCTGACACCAATCAAGAATCTACCTACCTCGGCCTTAAAAATATCCATTGACAGCCTCCGCAGCCTTCTGTGGCAATTAATTCCACAAATTCATCCCCCTCTGACTAAAGAAATACCTCCTTATCTCCTTCCTAAAGGAACATCGTTTAATTCTGAGGCTATGACCTCCGGTCCTAGACTCTCCCACTAGTGGAAACATCCTCTCCACATTACAGTTGATGACCGTTCTATTAATCAGACAATTGGCCTGCCACATGCTGTATGCAGAGACTTGCTGTGTGTGTGGGTTCTCTCCCATCCCTACTGATGATGCCCATTTTTGATGATTACCGCCCACAAAATGCTCTGCCCCGTCATCAGATCCCAGGAGGCCAAGACAACGGTGAGCTGGAGGGAAGAGTGCGCTGAAACGAAGCCCTGCCGTGTATATTTGTGTGAATGGTGGTGCAGCGGTAGAGTTGCTGCCTTTCAGTGCCAGAGACCCGGGTTCCATCCCGACTACGAGCGCTGTCTGTATGGAGTTTGCACGTTCTCCCCGTGACCGCGTGGGTTTTCTCCCACACTCCAAAGACGTGCAGGTTTGTAGGTTAATTGGCTTGGTATACATGTAAATTGAGCTTAGCCTGTGTAGGGTAGTGTTAATGTGCGGGGATCGCTGGTGGGCGTGGACTTGGTGAGCTGAAGGGCCTAGTTTCTGCGCTGTATCTCTGAAATAAACTGAGCTAAACTGAGGTGCAGTGTTGTGGGAACCTTTGCCAGTTGTCACGTGGCCTGTGGTTTGTGTTGTCTGAGATGTTATCTGCTGTTTGGGCACAGCCTAGCATGTTGAGTGGAAGCAGTGTTGACCCTGTAGCTGGTGCTGGCTGGTGGCAGCCGATTGAAAAGCAAAAACGCGCAGATGCTGGAAGTCCGAAATGAAAATGGGAGACGCGTTGTGGGCTTTGCAGGTCTGACCCTATTAATGTGTCAGGTCACCAACCCTCCATTGAAAAAGTCATAAAACAGAGAAACAGGCCCTTCAGCCCTACTCTTCGTCCATGGGAGCCTTCCCGGGCTGCTCCCATTTGCCTGTGTTTGGCCCATATCCCTCTAAACCTTTCCAATCCGTATCCCTCACCAAACGTTGTTTAAACACTGTAAATCACTTCCTCTGGCAGTTTGTTCCATGTTCCCTCCACTCTCTGTTGGAAAGGTTGCCCCAGAGGTTGCCCGTAAAATCATTCTCCTGTCACCTACGCCTCTGTTCCCTTGTTGTAGATTCCCCGACAATGGGTGCAGGAGTAGGCCATTCAGCACTTCAAGCCAGCACCGCCATTCAATGTGATCATGGCTGATCATCCACAATCAGTACCCAGTTCCTGCCCTCTCCCCACATTCCCTAACTCCTCGATCTTCAAGAGCCCTAGCTAGCTTTCTCTTGAACCGGCTCCACCGCCCTCTGAGGCAGACTCGCAACACCGTGTGAAAAAGTGTTTCCTCATCTCTGTTCTAAATGGCTTACCCCTTATTCTTAAACTGTGGCCCCTGGGTGATGTTACTTTGAATCCCTTCATCTAAATCATTGAAGTATATTGTAAATAGTTGCGGTCCCAGCACTGAGCCTTGCGGTACCCCACTAGTCACTTCCTGCCATTCTGAAAGGGACCCGTTAAACCCTATTCTTTGTTTCCTGTCTGCCAACCACTTCTCTACCCATGTCAGCTCTCTACCCCCAATACCATGTGCCCTGCCATGTGCAGGGAGAGTGTGTAGGATGACAGCAATGTGTTCCCCCCACCTCCCTCTCTGGGCCAGCGGGCAGGGTGCCTGTGCCCAGTGCAGAGCTGCCCCTCACTATGTCTTTCTCTTTGCTCACAGTTAGTGCGGAAGACTGCCAGTGCCGTGCTGGGGCTGAGGCTCGGGGTTGTGGTTCTACGGTGACGATGTTTCGCCGCAGTCCCCGTCTGGCCACCAACGGCTACTACCAGCACCACGACGATGCCTCCAGCAGCAGCGGCGGCTCCGTCAAACCTGGTGCTCCCTCTTACAAGGAGACTCACGTCAGGTACGTCTCTCTAACTCTCTCTTGTCTCGTCCCCCCCCCCCCCCCGCCCCTCTCGTTCTTTCCTTTCTCAGCTATGCCCCTTTCTAACAGTAAAGATGCAGCCTTCACCCTAGTACCTCACTCAGGGAGCTGTGTATAACAATTCCAACTCCTCCCCCAGCAACGCCTCCCAACTCCCAACCCCAACTTAACCTTCCTCACAGGAAAAAGTTCTAGACAAAAACTCAAGGAAAGTTCCAACAGCCTCTTCTTTCCTGCTTGGAATCTCAGGTGCAGGATGATCGGATGTTAGGTATATCTTCCAGAGGCCAAGGACAGGCTTGCCGTGCCAATAAGTTGTTGATGAAGCCATTCGGTTGATGGGCTCATGAGGGATGCTGGAGGGAACCTGAACAGGGGCTGCCTGACCTGCTAAGTTACTCCAGCATTTGTGATTTTTTTTAATAAACTAGCATCTGCAGTTCCTTGAAGAGTGGGGGAGAGAGAGAGAGAGTCATGGCATTCCTTCCCAGTGTGAAACAACCATCTTCCCCCCCCCTTTCCCAGCTCTGACAAGCGACTCCTGTATCACCGTTACTTTGTTGCTTCTCTTTCGCAGTCCTGGTTCTGTCTCCGTCCTAAATCGTTGCCCTTTATCGTTTCAGGTTGCACAAGAAACGGTGGAACAGCAAGGGGCCGGGACCTGTGCCTGGCATCAAACGTTCGCCGTCCAACAGTTTAGTCAACAGTCTGAGTAGCTACATCAGCAACGTCAGCAACGCCTCCAAGCGCTCTCAGCACGCTCAGCGCTCTCTGCACCTCGGCGGCAGCAGTAGCTGGCAGGAGCCCGCCGGTACGTGTCCGGGGAGGGCAGCGCGGGGGGTGGAAGCAGGGCACCGGAGTATTTCTTTAGTCAGAGGGTGGTGAATCAGTGGAATTCATTGCCATAAAAGGCTGTGGAGGCCAAGTCAGTGGATATTTTTAAGGCAGAGATAGACAGATTCTTAATTAGTACAGGGGTTACGGGAAGAACGCAGGAGAATGGGGTTAGGAGGGAGAGATAGTTGTGCCATGATGGAATAGGCTTGATGGGCCGAATGGCCCAATTCTCCTCCTGTCACTTATGACCTTTTGACGGCAGTGTTCTTAAAGCCTTAACCCTTCCCTCCAACAGACTGGTTAAGGGCTTCTCCTTGGTTTAAAGTATCGTGATCACTGGTGCATGTCGGACACTCGTGCTGCGGCATCTCAGTTTTAGTCGGAAACGAGCTCTTTGGCCACCGAGTCGGCACTGACCAGCGATCATCGCACAGCTGCTGTGAGACTTTGCCCATCCCGCCGGGTGCTGGGAGGCACGAGAGGTCAAAGGGGACGAAGATCAAGGACAATGTAGAAGAGATCATTGTTAGCTGGGGAAGGTGACAACGAAGCAAACAAAGATCACATGTAATCATGAGGACAGTTAAACTGGCCGGGGAGCTAGGATGGTGGAGGGATGGAGAGAGGGGGGGAAAAACAAGGGTTACTTGGTTAGAAAGATCAACATCATATCCTGGGTTGTATGGTGTCCAAGCGAAATATGAGGTGCTGTAATATTTTCCTGTGATGACTTGCCTTGGTAACCTGTATCTACTGACAGCGCCTTCCACTTCTTCCAACATCTACTTGTCCTCGACATCTGGCTACTCCTCCGAGGATGAGCTGCAGGGTAAGTGGAACATTCATCATCTCACCCCCCATGTCCCTCATCCTGAACAGCTAACGTGTGGCACGTTGCACTATCAGCAGAGAGGACACACTGGCTGGTGCTGGAACAGAGGCTTTAGGGATTTCATATTGAAGTTGGGCAGTGGGGCGGCTGAGCTGGCACTTACTGCAGTGGGTGGATGAGTGGGTGGGAGGTGATACTAGGGTGGGGACATGGTGGGTGGGAGATGTTACTAGGGTGGGGCAGATGGATGGGGGCAGTTACTACGGCATGGACAAGTGGGTTGGTGAGTGGAGGATGTAACCTGGGTGGGGACAAGGTGGGTGGGTGGTAGATGTTGGGCATGGCCACTGGGTGAATTGGGGATGTTGCTAAGGTGTGGACAGGGGGGTGAATAGAGGATGTTGGGTGGGTGGGGGAGGGGTGGAGGATGTTGGGGGGGTGTGGGGGGGGGTTGTTTGGTGGGGGGGTGGAGATGTTGGGGGGTGAGTGGAGGATGTTGGGTGGGTGGTGGAGAAGTTGGGGGGTGAGTGGAGGATGTTGGGTGGTGAGTGGAGGATGTTGGGTGGAGGTGGGGGGGGGTTGTTGGGGGGGGTGAGTGGAGGATGTTGGGTGGAGGTGGGGGGGGTTGTTGGGGGGGGTGAGTGGAGGATGTTGGGTGGAGGTGGGGGTGGAGGATGTTGGGGGGTGAGTGGAGGATGTTGGGTGGAGGGGTGGAGGGTGTTAGGGGGTGTGGGGGATGGGTGGAGTGGGGGGGGTGAGTGGAGGATGTTGTGTGGGGGGGCGGGTGGAGGATGTTGGGGGGTGAGTGGAGGATGTTGGGTGGTGAGTGGAGGATGTTGGGTGGAGGTGGGGGATGGGTGGAGGATGTTGGGGGGTGAGTGGAGGATGTTGGGTGGAGGTGGGGGGGGATGTTGGGGGGTGAGTGGAGGATGTTGGGTGGAGGTGGGGGGGGATGTTGGGGGGTGAGTGGAGGATGTTGGGTGGAGGGGTGGAGGGTGTTGGGGGGTGTGGGGGATGGGTGGAGTGGGGGGGGTGAGTGGAGGATGTTGTGTGGGGGGGCGGGTGGAGGATGTTGGGGGGTGAGTGGAGGATGTTGGGTGGTGAGTGGAGGATGTTGGGTGGAGGTGGGGGAGGGGTGGAGGATGTTGGGGGGTGTGGGGGGTTGTTTGGTGGGGGGGGTTGTTGGGGGGGTGAGTGGAGGATGTTGGGTGGAGGTGGGGGGTGGTTGTTGGGGGGGTGAGTGGAGGATGTTGGGCGGAGGTGGGGGGTGGTTGTTGGGGGGGTGAGTGGAGGATGTTGGGTGGGTGGTGGAGGGGGTGGGCGAGTGGAGGATATTGGGGTGGGTGGGGGAGGGGGTGGGTGAGTGGAGGATGTTGGGGTGAACATCCCATTGCTGGGGCAGGGTGAGGTTGAGTGGGCTATTACAAGGCGCGGGTGTCGGGACATGGGGTGGGTGCATGTGCTGTTACTGGGAAGGGGGTGAGGGACATGTGAGCGGGCTGACGGTGGGGAGGGTAAATGAAGCGGGTGGGGTGTGAGGGTCCGGTACTGGTGCAGGTGAGGGGCCGTTAGTGAGGTGGGCTGTGGGTGGGTGAGTGGGCCGTGGACTGACACTGGGCAGGAGCTGAACCTGTTGTACAGGATTGTAGATTTCCCAGATGCTGGGTTATATCAGGGGGACTGAGCTGTTGTTTGGGGCAGCTAATCGCCATTCATTCACGCACACGCACACACACATATGTACGCACAAAAAAACAAACACAAAAAATAGTGTGCTGCCATTTGACGACACAAACTCCCCCTGCAGAGCGTCTGTTCACCAAGGTGTGGAAAGTGATGCAGCTTCTGCTAAAGAGCATCGTCCCATTGCAATCTGCAGCTTGTATCAGCAGCAACACCCTGTGTATCCACCCACTTAAAATCATTCATGAATCCACTTCCTGCAGCGTTTTGGAGAGAATATTCTAGATGCTGTCAGTATTGAATCTGTTTATTGATCCCTCAATAGCGAAACCTTTCTTGTTTAGAGCCCTGCTGCAATCTAGGTCATCTATTTTACCTTCTCTGTTCCGTGAGGACTCCTAACTTTTCCAAATTACTCTTTACTGTAATTCTAGACACTGTCTAAATCAATTCGTAGGCTTGAAGTCTGAAGAAGGGTCCCGACCCGAAACGTCACCCATCCACTTTCAGACAGAGATGTTGCCTGACCCGCTGAGTTACTTCAGAACGTTGTGTCTAACTTAGGCTTTTGGCATCCTTCCTTTACTTTAGTTTAGAGATACAGCGTGGAAACAGGCCCTTCGGCCCACCGAGTCGGCACCGATCAGCGATCCCCGCACACTAACAGTTGAGCCGTGGGCCGATCAGTTGCATGGTGCTTTTGTGGACAGCAGCACAAACATTGGGCCACGTGGCCCTTTGAACATTGTAAACCTTGAGAGAGAAGTTTGCGTTGTTGACGTCTTGCTGTTCTTTCCCACCCCCCAGGTTTGGCGTACTCTGAATCGTTCTCTCCACTTGCCAAGCTGTGGGGCTGGATCTCGCTGCTGTCTCCAGGTACCTGCATTACTAATCTTCCCTCTTCTGTGGTCCATGGCCCCAAAACTCTGCTCCAGTCGACCAGTGCCCTGCTGATACTGGACCCAGTGGTGAGGTAGATCCCGCTGCTCCCTCCTTAATCTCCCAGGGTTTGCACAAGGCCTGGTCCCCAGTGCTCTGTTGTCCGTGCAGCCTAGGACCACAGTCAGTGCGGGAGGAAGCCGCCTTCCAGCTTGGTACTCCAGTGTGTTCCCTCAGCCTGACTGGGTCACTCACTGAGATGTGGTGAGTTGCCCAGAGGACCATAGATTCAAGAGACGACTGACTGTCACTGCTCAGTTACTCGATCCCGACTGAAGTCATGTTGTACCACCTAAGGGAGGCCTGGTTTGTGCTCCAGGGTCACTGGGGTGATGAAAGAATAGGATATCCTTTAGATTTCCCCAGCCGTGTGGCATCAAGGACACTTTTGAAATGTAGTGTAAAGTGATGGACAGTGGCCAAGCTCGCACACAGTGTTGTGGTGATCAGCAGACATGCCCATGTTCAATAAATCTAGATTTCTCTAACTTCAAGTAACCCTCTCTCCGTCCCTCCCCCTCCTTAGTCATTGTACTAGTTTCACTGTCGTCCTGGTGAGTTTCATTCGTTAACACCGAGCCCACAGCCAACCAACAATGGACCCTTTCCTTCATCATCGTTACTTTTTTGCATTTTGTTCATTTATTTGTTCCATATAGAAACATAGAAAATAGGTGCAGGAGTAGGCCATTCGGCCCTTCGAGCCTGCACCGCCATTCAATGTGATCATGGCTGATCATCCAACTCAGTATCCCGTACCTGCCTTCTCTCCATACCCCCTGATCCCTTTAGCCACAAGTGCCACATCTAACGCCCTCTTAAATATAGCCAATGAACTGGCCTCAACTACCTTCTGTGGCAGAGAATTCCAGAGACTCACCACTCTCTGTGTAAATAATGTTTTCCTCATTTCGGTCCTAATCTCTCTACATCACTGTCTATATCGCTTGTTTCCCTTTCCCCTCAGTCTGAAGAAGGGTCTCAACCCGAAACGTCACCTATTCCTTTTCTCCAGAGATGCTGTCTGTCCCGCTGAGTTACTCCAGCTTTTTGTGTCTGTCTTTGCCCATGTTGGTTGTAGGATAAGATTGACTGGGGTAGAGGGGGCTGCTATCCATTTACAACCCAGGAAATCTCTCTGTGTTGAAAGGTGATACCCCCTGCTCGGTGGAAGTGTCATTGACAATCTCCCGTTTGTTGAGTCTGGACACAAAAGGAGGCTATTCGGCCCGTCGTGGTCTCTGAAGTACTGTTGTACCATTGATATCCCTGCAACCTATTTTTTCTCGGGTGCCCTACAGCTCCCCTGGGTTCTCCTGCCACCACCTTGCGGTGGACTTTCTGTGGTGGTCCCTGCAGGTGAGGAGGTCTCTCAGCCTGACGTGGTTCTATAGTATCAGTGGGTTCGTGTTGGAGAGTCTGAGCTCTCTCCGCTTCCACTGATGGGAAGCATCGGGGCCCAACGTTATCTAATGTTGTGTTGCTGTCTCTTTCAGAAAAAGCTCTGCCCCTGGTGTACTGGTGGTTGGGCACAGCCTGGTACCAGTTAACAACGGCCATCTCCTTGATCGATGTCTTTACTCTGTCCAGGTACGTGCTCCAGGGATCCACACACTCCCTTCCTCCACCTGGTCAACTGAAGCAAAGTCACACATCCCCACTGCCTCCTCCATCTCCTCCCCAACTCTGTACTGAACACACCCTCCCACAGGACACCCTGTTCTAAAGGGGCTGCTCCTCAAGTTTTGGCTCCACTTTAGTCCGACGCTATTGATTTTTGGGAATTAGAAGAACAAATGTGCCAGGAGACCGCTGCAGGTCAAATAAGGTTGTTGTAGTCGGGGATTTTAACTTTCCCAATATAGACTGGGAAAATCATAACGTGAAGGATTGAAATGGGGTGCAATTCCTCAAAAGTGTTCAGGAGAGTTTTCTGCAACAGTGTGTGGAGCCCCCACACGTGAGAGGGCAACGCTGGATCTAGCATTGTGACATTGGGAAAGGCAAGTGAATGTAGTGTGTGTGTGGAGGGGCCTTTTGGGTCCAGTGACTACAGTTTGGTTAGGTTTAAGATAGTTATGGATAGGGACGGCAAATGCCCAGGTGTTAAAATGCTCAACTGGGTTAAGGCCACAAGATTGTAACAAAAGATTGTAATAATACATAAGGGGAAAAAGGGTAACCAGAGAGAGAGTGGGACCTATCAGGAATCAAAGCCGTCACATCAGTGTGGAGCTACAGGAGATGGGCAAGGTCCTCAATAAATATTTCTCCTCTGTATTTACCGAGGAGAAAGACAGTAGAACAGAAGGTAGACAGAAATGCTGGAGAAACTCAGCGGGTCAGGCAGCATCTATGGGGGGAATGAATAGGTGACGTTTCAGGTCGAGACCCGTCTTCAGACTGATGTGGGGTATGGAGGGGGGGAGGGGGGGAAGAAGAAAGGAAGAGGTGGAGACAATGGGCTGTGGAAGAGCAGGGAAGGAGGGAGAAAGCAAGGACTACCTGAAATTGAAGAAGTCAATGTTCATACCGCTGGTGTGTAAAGTACACAAGCGAAATGTGAGGTGCTGCTCCTCCAATTTACAGTGGGCCTCACTCTGGCCATGGAGGAGGACCAGGACAGAAAGGATAGATTCAGAATGGGGGGGGGGAGTTGGTGCCGAGATCAGGTTGGTTAATGCGAACCGAGCGGAGGTGTTGGGCGAAGCGATCGCCAAGCCTGCGTTTGGTCTCACCGATGTAGAGCAGTTGACACCTAGAGCAGCGGATGCAATAGATGAGGTTGGAGGAGGAGTAGGTGAACCTTTGCCTCACCTGGAAAGACTACTTATGTCCTTGGATGGAGTCAAGGGGGGGAAGTAAAGTGACAGGTGTAGCATTTTCTGCAGTTGCAAGGGAAAGTGCCAGGGGTGGGGGTGGTTTTTGTGGGAAGGGACGAATTGACCAGGGTGTTACGGAGGGAGCGGAAAGCCGAAAGGGGAGGAGATGGGAAGATGTGGCCAGTGGTGGAATCCCGTTGGAGGGGGCGAAAATGTCGGAGGATTATTTGTTGTATGCGATGGCTGGTAGGGTGGAAGGTGAGGACAAGGGGGACTCTGCCCTTGTTACGAGTGGGGGGATGGGGGGTGAGCGTAGTCACGGGGAATAGAAGAGACCCTGGTTAGAGCCTTATCCATAGTTGAAGAGGAAAGGTACTGGAAGACTGGAGGTGACAAATGTTGTGTCTCTTTTCAAGAAAGGCTGCAGGGAAAATGCAGATGTGCAAATGTTATAGGCCGGTGCGCTTAACATCTGTAGTTGGAAAGTTACTAGAGAGTATTCTGAGGGATAGGTTATTCAGGCATTTGGATGGGAAAGTGCTGATTGCGGATAGTCAGCATGGTTTTGCACATGGGAGGTCGTGTCTCACAAATCTGATTGATTTTTTTGAAGAAGTGACCAAAAAGGTCGATGAGGGCAGAACTGTAGATGTACATGGACTTTAGTACGACATTCGACAAGGTTCTGCATGGTAGGCTGCTCTGGAAGGTTAGATTGCATGGGATCCAAGGAGAGATAGCTGAATGGGTAGCAAATTGGCTGCATGGAAGGAAGTAGAGGGTGATGGTGGAAGGTTGCTTCTTGGACTGGAGGCCTGTGACTAGTGGTGTGCCTCGGGGTTCGGTGCTGGGCCCGTTACTGTTTGTCATCTATATCAATGATTTGGATGAGAACATACAGGGCAAGATTAGCAAGTTTGCTGATTCTACAAAGTGAGTGGTTTTGCAGATAGTGAAGATGGTTGTGAAAGATTGCAGCAGGATCTGGATCGATTGGCCAGGTGGGGAGGGGAATGGTTGATGGAATTTAATACATAGATGTAGATATGTGAGATTTTGCATTTTGGGACATTGAACAAAGACAGGACCCACACAGTAAATGGTGGGCCTCTGGGTGGTGTTGTCGAACAGAGGGATCTAGGAGTACAGGTGCATGGTTCCATGAAGGTTAAGTCGCAGGTAGATAAGGTGGTCAAAAAGACTTTTGGCACGTTGGCCTTCATCAGTCAGAGTATTGAGTGTGGAAACTGAAAGGCCATGTTGCAGTAAGACTTTGGTGAGACCGCATTTAAAATATTGTGTTCAGTTTGGGGCACCATGTCTTAAGAAAAATATTGTCAAGCTTGAAATGGTTCAGAAAAGATTAACGAGATTGTTGCCAGGACGAGAGGCTACGGGGAGAGGTTGAGAAGGCTGGATCTCCATTCCATGGAGAGCAGGGGGATGAGGGGAGATCTTATAGAGGTGTACAAAATCATGACAAGAATAGATCGGGTAGATTCACAGTTTCTTGCCCAGAGTAGGGGAATCGAGGACGAGAGGACATATGTTCAAGGTGGAAAAGATTTAATAGGAACCCGAAGGGTAACGTTTTCACACAAAAGGTGGTGGGTGTATGGAACAAGCTGCCAGAGGAGATAGTTGAGGCTGAGACTCTCCCATTGTATTAAAAAAAAAGGGCCTGTTTCTGTGCTGCCTTTAAACTAAACTTTAAAAAATGATAACCCATTTATTGTACCCCAGGTAAACCCACCACAGGCCAACCCACTTGTACTACCCCAGATAAACCCACTAGAAACATGGAAAAAACACATATGTGCAGAAGTAAGCCATTCGACCCTTCGAGCCACAGACTATAAGATAGCCTGCCCACACTCTACCCCAGATACATCCGACGCAGAACAGCCCTCTGGTACTGTAACCTAGGTTGACTAATCTTTACACCAGTGTCACCGTGGCTCTGAGCTTTGGGTGTGTGGAGTGACGGTCTGTCAGCAGCGTGTGTCCATGGAGGGGTCTGTCCATCTCTAGACCATAATCATTGATCCGATTCTGTCTGTTTGATGGGAGCATTCGATTTGCTTGAAACGTGTGTGTGGAAGGAACTGAAGATGCTGTTTTAAATTGAAGGTTGGCACAAAAAGCTAGAGTAACTCAGCGGGTCGGGCTGCGTCTCTGGAGAGAAGGAATCGGTGACGTTTCAGTACAACGCCCTTCTTCAGACTCCAGAGATGCTGCCCGACCCACTACAGCTTTTTGTGTCCATCTCGCTTGAGACGGGGTTGGGTTCAATAGCCGGCTGACGTGTGTGTTTCCCCTCCAGGTGTGTCCCTCACGTGAAGAAGTGGATGCTGCTGGTGTTGCTGGCAATACTGGGTAAGGACCTGCTCCATTTCACATCTCACTTCATCGATCACTGATGTCTGCAGGACAATATGAAGAGAAAACCTTCACTGAGAGTTCGAGCAGTTGAGGCAAAGCATGAGGAGAAACGGTCAAGTTGAGAGTAAAGGAATGAAGGTGGAGGGAAGCTTTGGGGAGGGTCCTAGCCGTCTGTTTAACAGAACAACGCTGGTGAACACTGGTGAGGTCCATGCAGCTGAATTGAGGTTGTGTTATATTGTTCATAAATTATACGAGCAGAATGAGGCCATTTAGCCCATCAAGTCTACTCCACTATTCACTCACGGCTGATCAATCTTTCCCTCTCAACCCCATTTTCCTGCTTGTTCCGCATTACATAGAAACATAGAAAATAGGTGCAGGAGTAGGCCATTCGGCCTTTCGAGCCTGCACCGCCATTCAATATGATCATGGCTGATCATCCAACTCAGTATCCTGTACCCACCTTCTCTCCATACCCCCTGATCCCTTTAGCCACAAGGGCCACATCTAACTCCCTCTTAAATATAGCCAACAAACTGGCCTCAACTACCTTCCGTGGCAGAGAATTCCACAAATTCACCACTCTCTGTGTGAAAAATGATTTTCTCATCTCGGTCCTAAAAGACTTCACCCTTATTCTTTAACTTTGACCCCTTGTCCTGGACTTCCCCAACATCAGGAACAATCTTCCTGCATCTAACCTGTCCAACCCTTTAAGAATTTTGTAAGTCTCTGCGAGATCCCCCCTCAATCTTCTAAATTCCAGTGAGTACAAGCTGAGTCTATCCAGTCTTTCTTCATCTGGAAGTCCTGCCATCCCAGGAATCAGTCTGGTGAACCTTCTCTGTACTCCCTCTATGGCAAGAATGTCTTTCAACACTCCAACAACCTCCGACACCCGTACTAATCAAGAACCTTATCAATCTGCATCTTAAAAATACCCACTGACTTGGCCTCCAGAGCCTTCTGTGCAATGAATTCCACAGATTCACCACCCTCTAACGAAAGAAATTCCACCTCGTCTCCTTTCTAAAGGTACATGGTTTTGTTCTGAGACTATGGTCTCTGGTCCTATACTCTCCAACTAGTGGAAACATCCTCTCCACATCCACTCTATCCAGGCCTTTCACTATTCGGCAAGTTTCAATGAAGTCCCTCCTTACCCTACAGCGAGTACAGGTCCAGCGAGTACAGGCCCAGTGCCTACAAATGCTCATCACACGTCAACCCACTCATTCTTGGGATCATTCTCATAAACCTCCTCTGGACCATCTCCAACGCCAGCATATCCTTCGTCAGATGTGGAGCCCAAAACTACTCACAAAACTCCAAATGTGATCTGGCCAGTACCTTATAAAGCCTCAGCGTTACATCCCTGTCTTTATATTCTATTATTAGGGTGCTTGTGTTTGATAATCTCGCTGTTCTAACGTGTGCAAAGATGCTAATCTCCAGGTTGCTCCCAGTAGCTGGTACAGTAGTGTAGGTGTGGGAAGGGAGCGTGGGCGATGGTGCAGGAGGGAGGGTTGTATATTCCTCGGGCACTGGCACTGGTTCTGAGGGCAGGTGGCACCTCGAGGCTGGGACCAATCTCCTCGATGGGTTTGCTAACGCCGCTTGGATGGGTTGATATGGATGGAATGGAAGGCAATTTGAGCCAAGATCTTGGGGGGAAGATGGGCAGAACAGGGAACGAGGGCATGAAGTTAGTGAGTGTTTGGGAGGAAGAGGAAAGAAAGGCTGGAATATCCATTGGAGAAGTGTGGCCCCACTTGATGCAAGGATTCCATCGAGGGGGAAATTCCATCAAAGGCTAGAGGGCGTAGCTTTCAGGTGAGAGTGGCGACCTTTAAAGGAGATATGGCCCCAAAGTTGCTTTTTAAGAGTGGTGGGTGTCTGGAACGTGCTTCCCGGGATAATGGTGGAAGCAGATACGATAGTTGATGCTTAAGAATATTTTAGATTTTAGATAGGCACATGGATATGCAGGGAATGGTGGGAAATGGACCACATGCAGGTGGAGATGAGTTTAATTTGGCTTCATGTTGGGCACAGACATTGGGCCGAAGGTTTTGTTCCTGTGCTGTACTGTTCTATGTTGGGGGATGACTTGCTTTCACTGTGATTTTGTTCTGGGCAGGTCATTATGGAGAAGGGAGACTGAGGGATGACAGTACTAGTTAATGAAACGCTATAAACTGTGAAAGGGATGATATGTGTAGGCAGGAACTGCAGGTGCTGGTTTAAATCGAAGATGGGTCTTGACCCGAAACGTCACCCATTCCTTCTCTCCAGAGATGCTGTCTGTCCTGCTGAGCTCATTTCAGCATTTGCGACTATCTTCAGAAGGGATGATGTGTTAGAAAGTCGTCAATGTCGAATGTAAGATCAAAATGGGCAATTGCTGACTTGTGAGTGCACTGTTGACCCCAAATAGGGTGTGAGAGAGAACAAGTTCATCAGCAAATTTCCAACAAGTGTAAACGTGCAAGGATAATGTTGTTGGATTTGGGGGTGGAGTGCTGACATGGGTAGAGAGGTGGTTGGCACACAGGAAACAAAGAGTAGGGATTAACGGGTCCCTTTCACAATGGCAGGCAGTGACTAGTGGGGTACCGCAAGGCTCGGCGCTGGGACCCCAGCTATTTACAATATACATCAATTATTTGGACGAAGTAATATTAGCAAATTTGCAAATGACACAAAGCTGGGTGGCAGTGTGAACTGTGAGGAGGATGCTTTGAGAATGCAGGGTGACTTGGACAGATTGGGGGAGTGAGCAGATGCATGGCAGATGAAGTTTAATGCGGATAAATGTGAGGTTATCCAGTTTGGTAGAAAAAACAGGAAGGCAGATTACTATCTAAATGGTGTCGTTGGGAAAAGGGGAAGTACAACGGGATCTGGGGGTCCTTGATTCATCAGTCTATGAAAGTAAGCGTGCAGGTACAGCAGGCAGTGAAGAAAGCGAATGGCATGTTGGCCTTTATAACAAGAGGAATCGAATATAGGAGCAAAGAGGTCCTTCTGCAGTTGTACAGAGACCACACCCGGAGTATTGTGTGCAGTTTTGGTCCCCTAATTTGAGGAAGGACATTCTTGCAGCATTAATTCCTGGGATGGTGGGACTGTCATATGCTGAGAGAATGGAGCAGCTGGGCTTGTACATTCTGGAGTATAGAAGGATGAGAGGGAATCTCATTGAAACATATAATATTGTTAAGGGTTTGGACACGTTAGAGGCAGGAAACATGTTCCCGATGTTGGGGGTCCAGAACCAGGGGCCACAGTTTAAGAATAAAGAGTAGCCATTTGGAACGGAGACGAGGAAACACATTTTCTCACAGAGAGTGGTGAGTCTGTGGAATTCTCTGCCTCAGAGGGCGGGGAGGCAGGTTCTCTGGATGCTTTCAAGAGAGAGCTAGACAAGGCTCTTAAAAATAGCGGAGTCCGGGGATATGGGGAGAAGGCAGGAACGGGGTAATGATTGGGAAAGATCAGCCATGATCACATTGAATGGCGGTGCTGGCTCGAAGGGCCGAATGACCTACTCCTGCACCTATTGTCTGTTGTCAATTCCCCGGAGGTGAATCGTGATTAGTTGTAAATATTCATACGAGGGGGATAATATTGTTACAGTAAACAAACGTGAAATATTGTATGGGACGTGCAGAGAATAAGGGCATCAAGGGCCGATCATCTTTGTCAATGGGTAACTCACCAGGCTCAGATGAAATGGTATCCCAGGATGTTGAAGGGAGCCAGGGAAGAAAGTATAGATGCTCCAACTGTGATATTTTGATTCTTCCTCACTGCAGGAGTAGTACTGGAGGATTAGATTACTAACATACAGTTGTTTAAAAAGGGAGCAAGGGAGAGCCCAAGTAATTACAGGCCAGTTAGCTTAACTGCGGAGGACAAATTATTGGAATAGATTCTAACTGGTACAATATTCATTTAGAAGTGAATGATTTTTAGAACTGAAAGCATGCAGGTACAGCAGGCAGTGAAGAACGTGAATGGCATGTTGGCCTTCATAACAAGAGGAGTTGAGTATGGGAGCAAAGAGTTCCTTCTGCGGATGTACGGGGCCCTAAGGAGACCATGCCTGGAGTATTGTGTGCAGTTTTGGTCTCCAAATTTGAGGAAGGACATTCTTGCCAGTGGATGCCAATTCTCTGGATGCTTTCAAGAGAGTTAGCTCTTAAAGATAGCGGAGACAATTGATATGGTGAGAAGGCAGGAACGGGGTACTGATTGTGGATGATCAGCCATGATCATATTGGCTCGAATGGCCTACTCCTGCACCTATTGGATATTGTCTAAAAATTGAGTTAAGGGGAGGTCGTCGGGATGGAGTTCATGCAGGAAGGCTCTGTCTGACTGATGGTTAAATGTTTGAGTTGGTGACAAAGAATTGATAAGGGCAGCATGTTTCATGGAGACTATGGTTTTCAGTGAGGGTTTTGGCAAGGTCCCATATGGCAGGCTGGTCAAAAGATAAAAGGTGAGTGGTACATTGGAACCAAAATTAGATTTGTGGTAAAAAGCAACGGTTAATGTGTGGGAAGGAACTGCAGATGCTGGTTTACACTGAAGATAAACACAAAATACTGGAGTAACCTCAGCAGGTCAGACGGAATCCCTGGAGAAAATAAATAGGTGACGTTTTGGGTCGAGACCCTTCTTCAGACTGAGAATCGGGGGAAAGGGAAATGAGAGATATAGACGGAGATGTAGAGAGATATAGAACAAATGAATGAAAGATATGCAAAAAAGTAACTATGATAAAAGAAACAGGCCGTTGTTAGCTGTTTGTTGGGTGAGAAAGACGACAGACAATGAGACTCATCAAGACGACTTTGAAGCTGATACAACTTGGGTGGGGATGATGGAGAGAGAGGGGATGCAAGGTTTACTTGAGGTTATAGAAATCAATATTCACACCGCTGGATTTTAATCTGCCCAAGCAAAATGTGAGATGTTGTTCCTCCAATTTGCATTTGGCCTCACTCTGACAGTGTAGGAGGCCCAGGACAGAAATGTTAAGTGTGGGAATGGGAAAGGTAATTAAAGCATTTGGCAACCGGGAGATCAGGTAGGTCCAGGCAGACTGAGGGCAGTGAGTGGACTAAGGCGACTGCACACCTTGAATGTTGCTTGCTTCAGTGCAAGCTTTCTGCCTCTACAGGAGTTGGCCTTTTGATGTCAGGAATCTGGTCTCGTGCCGAGAAGCTGGGCGCGCTGGAAAGCGCTCAGGTGAGCCCCTCACCGTCCCATCCTCGTGCACTCTTGCTCTTCCTCCTCGCAGATTTGAATGGGAAGGTGGGGGAGAGCGTGGTCGGAAATCCCTGGGGGGGGGGTGGATTGAGGGGGGGGGGCGTCCCCCCATGTTTTGTAATCAGGAATTTTAAAATAGGTGAAAAAAACTATTATAATATCCGCAAGACAGTGGGGGTGTCACTGTGAAGCGCTTGTTAATTGTCTGTAGTAACATCGTATTAACACAACGTGTCACCAATTGTGTTTTGACCTTCAAGTATTACTGAAGGTATTCACGGAGAATTTCTTAAAGCTGTCTGATGCGGGTGCAGTTACCATTGAACTAATTGGATGTATTGGTGGATGGGAAAGATTTTACCGGGTCGAGCGGGTTTCCTGGCTGGCTTGCAGGTAAGTCCCTCATTCAGGTCACTCACGTTATTTAGTATTTCTTTCTCCTCCAAGGTCGGTTCTTCTGTTTGCCTTTATTTGCTTCAGTTTTATTTGCTTAAGTGTTATTGATCACATTGCAGCTTTTGACAGATTCAGGTGCGAATCAGAAGTTTCCTAAGGGCTGAATCGCGTAATTAGCGTTCCAAGGACACGTAAGTGGGGCAGAGGCTTGAACTGCACACAATTCCCAGGCAGAAAGAGCAGTGAGACTTGCAGCTTTGTGGATGTGGTTGGGAAGTTGTTGGCAGCGTTTAATTTCACACCCGAGAGGTCACACACACGCACGCACGCGCGCACACACGCACGAGGTGGGATTTGACCTACCCTCTGGTCTTTGACATTTCCACCCTGGGGAGAAAGTAGTTGAGGGGAAAATAGAGGAGAGATGTGAGATAAGTGGAGAAGAGGTGGGCTGCTGGGTGGGTTGTGGGCAGAGTGAATGGGGTGGAGAGTTGGGGCTTGAGATGGGGTTGCAGGATGGAGAGTTTGCCTGTGTTGGCTGCAGTTGGCCTGCATTAGGTTGGAGGTGTCCCCTCTCCATGCTGTGGAACCCGGCCTTGACAATAAATGTGCGGTGCACGGTCTCATTGAAGGGCGGCGATGGCTATCTTCTGGGTCGGGTTGATATGGACTTTAGTTTAGAGATACTGCGCGGGAACAGGTCTTTTGGCCCACCGGATCCACACCGACTAGCTATCCCCACATACTAACACCATCCCACCACACTAGGGACAATTTTACATTAATACTAAGCCAATTAATCTATAAGCCTGTACATCATTGGAGTGTGGGAGGAAACCGAAGATGTTGGAGAAAACACATGCAGGTCACGGGGAGAACGTACAAACTTCGTACAGGCAGCGCCTGTAGTCAGCATCAAACTCGGGTCTCTGGCGCTGTAAGGCAGCAACTCTGCCACTGCGCCTCCATACTGCCCAAGCTGACCGTCTTGCTCTGTTCCTAGGCTGGCCTGCAGGTGCGAGTGCAGGGAATGGAGAAGGAGCTGGATCAGTTGACTGCTGCCTTCCGGGCTTGGCTGGACTGGGGCGGTGAGCCGTCTGAAACCATACGCCTCCCTCCCCCGCTGACACCATCATCAAGCTGCTGGGCAAAGTAACCCATCAGAAACTGGATGAGCTTCGGGAAATGCTGCCCTTCGAGTCGCTGGAGAGGGTGGAGGTGAGTGTCAAATGCTGGCAGCTTGGCCTCTTCCCCCACCCCTGCCCGGCAGTGATGTGTAGAGTCTGTCCGTAGGGGGGTGAGCAGAGCCTTGATTGACACAGGAGGAAATCCAGCTGTTAGTTAACCTGTTGCTTAACCTGCCTGGTAGTCATTGAGAGAGATGGCATGGAAACAGGCCCTTTGACCCACTGAATCCATGCTGACCATCGATCCCCTATTTGCACTAATCTAATCCATTTGTTATCTGACAACTGAATAAGTTTATCACAACTAGAGAGCAGTCCTGAACTACGATCTACCTCATTGGTGACCCTCGGACTATCTTTAATCGGACTTTACTGACTTTACCTTGCACTAAACGTTATTCTCTTATCATGTATCTGTACACTGTAAATGCCCCGATTGTAATCATGTATTGTCTTTCTGCTGACTGGATAGCATGCCACAGAAGCTTTTCACAGTACACGTGACAATAAACTAAACTGAACTGAACTTTATTCTTTCCATATTGTCTTTAATCCCCTCGCCCCCCAGATTCTCCACTTGCCGACATGGAAGAGGCAATTTACAGCGGCCAATTAACCGACCAATGTGCACACATTTGGTATTCTCCCTCTACAAAGGCTCTGGCTCTGTGTTGGACAGAGGTGAGGTGGGTGCGTGCCCCTGGTGAGACTGTAACGCTGCGTGTGTTTGCTTCCAGGCTGACATCGCCGCCATCCAGCAGATGCATGAGGAGCGGACGGAGCCGGCGCTGCGGGCAGTTGGTTGCAATGCCAAGGTGGGTGTGGGGAGAGGGAGCTGGTGCTGGTGTGGGAGAAGGGATAGAGAGGGCACAGAGAGTCATGGTTCATAAGTGGTAGGAGCTGAATGAGGCCATTCGGCTCATCAAGTCTATTCCGCCATTTAATCATGGCTGATCTATCTTACCCTCTTAACCCCATTCCCCTGCCTGCTCCGCATAACCCCTGACACCCATACTAATCAATAATCTATCTATCTCTTCCTTAAAAAGATACACAGCCTGCTGTGGCAGTGAATTCCAGATTCACCACCCTCTGATGACAGAAATTCCTCCTTATCTCCTTCCCAAAGGAACGTCCTTATATTTTCAGGCTAAGGCCTCTGGTCCCAGCATGGCAAGCTTTCCTTCACATTCTGCCTGAAATGGCTGCTTTTAGTCTTTTTTGTTTTGTTTTTGAGATACAGCGTGGAAAGTCTGCGCTGACCAGCGATCCACACACACTACCACTATCCTGCACACACTAGGGACAATTTACAATTTTACTACGCTATTTAGCCTACACACCTGTACGTCTTTGGAGTGTGGGTGGAAGCCGGAGCACTTGGAGAAAGTTCACGCAGGTCACGGGGAGAACGTACAAACTCCGTACAGATAGCACCTGTAGTTGGGATCGAACCTGGGCCTCTGGTGCTGTGAGGCAGCAACTCTACCGCTGCACCACCGTGCTGCCCCTCAGCTGCTCCACCTCTCGGTCAGACCATTTATCTCGGCACCATTTAACGCCATACTCTCAATTCTGTGATATCAAGGCCAGTCACCTCAGTGTTGAACTGGTCTCAAGGACTGGTCTCCGGAGCCACTTGGGCAGAGAATTCCCTGCATTTTCCATCCTCTGGGTGTTAAGCTGCTACAGTTCAGTGAAGTTTGCTTTAAATTGAACGGTGGATTCTGCGGGCAATTGATGGGAATCTGTGAGGAACTAGTTTCAAGGAGAATTCGTGATGGACTGGGATTCTCTGAGAACCCATTGATTTGATGGGCTGAAATGGCCTGTGTTATAAGGAAATATGAAGTATGGAAAAGTGACTTTTTGGCATTAAATATTTGTAAATTTGACGTGCATGTTGTGAAATAAGTAGCTGCGAGTAGAATTAAAAAGCCTCCGAACTTGAAAATCAACTTTGTTTTTAATTTCTATTCCTAGATGTTGTTGCAGAAGGTGAAGGAAATGGAATCAGCTGTGGAAAGGTACAGAGCTGCGCTGCGGCAGTTTCCAGACTGCACCAACTGCTCACCACGATAGAGATAAATAACTCATTTCAGGGCCTGTCCCACTTGGCGATTTATTTCGGCGACTGCCGGCATCATATCAGTGTCGCCAAAACATTTTGAACATTTCACAATCCAGCGGGGACAAAAAAACGTTGCGACACTGAAACAACACCGCGCGTCATACGTCGTCACGCCGCGTCACCCACAGATGTTTTGGTGTTGATGTTGTTGGCCACAGTATCTGCAGATGCATCAAGATGCCCCGGGGGTGTGGCACGGCACCGCAGCAGGTTTGCCTGTGGCTGAGCTGTGAGCAGTATAACGCTGATGCTGTGTGTTTCCAGCCAGGAGTGGAGAAGGAGCAGACCCTGGGGGGGGGGGGGGGGGGGGGGGCTTTGTCGGTTCCTGAGTGAAGCAGGTCAACGTTGTTTTTAGTTTAGAGGTTCAGCGTGGAAAAACGCTCTTTGGCCACCAAGTCCGTGCAGACCAACGATGGCCCTTACACCGGTAGTCAGGATTGAACCCTGGTCTCTGGCGCTGTAAGGCCGTAGCTCTACTCTGCACCACCGTGCTGACTCTGCTCCTGCTTGCTTTGTCCTGTCTGGGGCAGGTTTTTTCTGGCCACTGCCAGACATAAACAGTATTTTTCCACGAGCAGTAGCTCTACTCAACAACAAAATGTCTGTCGACTCTTTTTACTTTGGTACTTTATTTCCACATGTTTCAATTATAATGTTTTATTTGTAATTGTCTACTGTATATCATATTTTTATCCTTGCAAGCAAAGCATCAAGGCAGGTTCCTTGTATGTATACATACTTGGCTAATAAAATTATATTGATTATTATTATTACAGGTTGACGGATGAACAGAAGCAGCTACTGACTGCTCTGGCGCTGCTGGAGGAGCAGCTCAGCCAGACACGGCTGGAGCTGCAGGCTGCACGTGCTGCAGGCAAGGACACGGACTCCAGCCTGCAAGCTCTGGAAAACCGAATGACTGATGTAAGTTGTCCCAAATCGGTTTTATTTAACTATAAAAGGCCAAAACTTAGCACTTCTTCTGCCTTGGAGATGATTAAAGAGATTGAGGTGAAGAGGAGAGTGTGGAAAGTATCTTGCCCTCTTCCCTCCCCTTCTTTAACACTCAACTCCCACTCACCCACTCCCTCTCTACTGCGTTCTTCCCTTTCTCTCACTGTCCCTCCTTTTCCCCCTCGGCTCCTTTCCCTGTGTTCACGACGTGGTCTCTTCTACATTGGAGAAACCAAACAGGCGTTGGGTTTCTACTTTGCGGAGCACCTGTGTTCGCTCCATGGGACACTCCTGAGCTTCATGTTTTCTCATACTGACTCTTGGATGTGGGAGTGACCGAACAGTCTGTCTTCCTGCACTGTTGCAATGAGGCTGAAAGCAATCTTGAGGAATGGCATCTCACCTTCCATTTGGGCTCATGGCAGTCCTCTGGGCTTGAACTGAATTTGATCATCTTGGGTAACTTGATTCCTCTGTTAGTATCAGTTGTCCATTTGTGATAATTGGGTTGGCTTGTGTTTTAAAAACTCTATCCCAAAGTGGAGGGCATGTCCATGCTGACCTGCCAGACATGTCTTGTGTGAACAGCGACCTCACCTGAAACGTCCCCTATTCCTTCCCTCCAGAGATGCAGCCTGTCCCGTTGTCGATCTTCGGTTTAAACAGCATCTGCCGTTCCTTCCTGGACATGTCTTCGTGCTCTGCATTTTGCAACTGCTATGATCTTTTATCTATTTGTCTTTTCACCTAACCGCTCCTATTCACTCCTTGACCAGATAACTGTGTGTGCAGCTTATCCCCATGGTCACCTGGTTTTACATTATCAGAGTCATCCACCCACCTGTGCAGCGTTACATGTTCCTTTTGTCGCCTCCCCAGTTCTGATGAAGGGTCTTTGACTTGAAACATGAATTCTGTTTCTCTGGCTACGGATGCTTCCTGATCCGAGTGCTCCCAGCATTTTGTTTTCAGATTTATTCCATCTTCGGTTTTCACACATTTATTCTAACTTTTTTTTCTATTTGACTGCCACCTTTCAATCCATGTCAGCACACTTCCTCAAATATCTTGGGCTCTGAATTTTTTGCAGCAGCCTCATGTGTGGCAAATGCCTTTTGGAGATCTAAATACACATGACATTTACAGGAGATAGACACAAAAAGCTGCAGTAACTCAGCGGGTCAGACAGCATCTCTGGAGAAAACAAATAGAAAATTCCTTTTCTCTAGAGATGCTATCTGACCCGCTGAATTACTCCAGCTTATTGTTTCTATCTTTGGTTTAAACCAGCATTTGCAGTTCCTTCCCACTACATTTACAGGTTTCCCTTATCAACTCCCTATCACATCCTGTCAAGTCTTGTCACACATGATTTTCATTAAACCATGTCGGCTACGTTTGATTAGATTCAGTTTACCAAATGATTAGGTATTTCCTCTTCTGAACTATGAGTGCTGGATGAATTAGAATCATAGAATGATACAGTGTGGAAACAGGCCCTTCGGCCCAACTCGCCCACACCCACCAACATGTCCCAGCTACACTAGTCCCACCTGTCTGAGTTTGGTCCATATCCCTCCAAACCCGTCCTATCCATGTACCTGTCAATTGACCTACAGTTCCCACCTTCTGTTTTTGGTGCTGGGAGGCCAGGTGAATCTCGCCCACAGCCTCTTCTACTGCTGGTCCAGGTGTCCAGTAAATGTGAGTTCTGCTTCCAACAGCCATTCAGGCAGTGAACCCTTGGCCCACTGTACTAATTGCATCAAACCCTTGTGCCAATTGAATGACATTTCCAACTTTGTGTCGGAAAGATGGTTACCTTGTTTACTCTGAATGGACCAGTCAGCATATCATCACCTGATGTGTAGGAAGGAACTGCAGATGCTGCCTTACACCACAGATAGACATCAGCGGGACAGGCAGCATCTCTGAGGGGTGGAGAATGGATGACATTTTGGATTGAGACGTCTGAAGAAGGGTCTCAATCCGAAACATGATCCATTCCTTCTCTCCAGAGATGCTGCCTCTCCCGCTGAGTTACTCCAGCATTTTGTCTTTTTTACTATAATATTATACCACTCAAACAAGCTACCTGCTGCAGTTCCTGGCGACTCTCTCCTTGCAACCTTTCTTCTCCAGTCCTGCCAATGTTGTAACCCTTTCTTGTGCCTCTCTAGTGAACTCCCATTAATCCTGTAGGGAGGCAACAGGTACGGCTGAGCTAACGTTGTCCACAGTTCCCGGTTGACGGTCCCACTACCTTCAAAGATCCATCTACAACCTCTCCAAATACAGACACAAAATGCTGGAGTAACTCAGCGGGACGGACAGCATCTCTGGAGCATTAGATGCTGCCTGGTCCGCTGAGTAACTCCAGCATTTTGTGTCTATCTTCAGTGTAAACCAGCATCTGCATTTCCTTCCTACACAACAAGCTCTCCAAGATCTTTCTGTTCCCCACCACAGTTTAGTATCCTTTCAGCTATAATGTATTCCCTTGCCTTGTCTCCCTCGGCAAAGGATCAACAATTGTAAAATAATGTAGTTTTTAGGATGACAAAGATACTGCTTTGCCTTGATTTCAATGTTTTCAAGGAGGAGCACTGACTATCCTGCTCTTGTGTATTTAGGAGACGGCGTTGCTCCCACTTATCCACAAGCTGCTCTTCGGTTCATCAGAAGACAGCACAGGGGAACCACTGACAGCACAGCTGGTGCAACACAAGGAACTTGAGGCCCTCCTTGCTGGCTTGGAGAAGAAGATCATCGCAGATGCTCCTCTTTATCCTGGTCTGGCAATGGAGACGTACTCTGCAGCTGTCAGAGCCGGGATTATTAAGGTACAAGCATGCAAACAGCCAGTGGCTCTAACTCTGGAACAGACTATTGTATTTCAGAACAGAAATTTATCCATAATATATACACTTAATGAAATTGGGGCATTTCTTGCTCTACGTTCCATCAATTCAGCACTTTCGCTTGCAATGTGTCAATGAACACCACATCATTAACAGTGCTGCCATGAAGTGTCTGAGAGTCCCTCAGTGTCTAGTGGTGGCCGGACCTTAGACCAAGGTCACTCCCCCACAGCCTCTGCGGTGACTGCACTGAGCTTCAGTGTGTCCCTCACACCACATACTCTCGCACCCTGGAATGTGCCAGTTGGCAGCAATTCATTTACCAACATTTTATCCGACACCTTTACCGACAGGAAGATCAATTTTTGTGCAGACCAATGTGAGTCTTCCGCTGAGATAATGATCTTCCAGCAGCAGTTGACATTTATCTTGTTGTGCGTCCCTGTGAGCAGCTCATGGATCACTGATGCACAACTGCTCAGGGTGAACCATGACAAGAGCCCTTGCATTATTCTTCTGACCTTCCTGTCAAACACCCAGTGCATAAGGAGGTGAATGTTGTCCGCACCACAACCACCTCAATGGCAGCGTGCAGTGGGGTGCTTTTCTGACCGAGCAGGCAGGGTCTGTCTGGGAGGGCTCCTCACACGACTGTTGGCGAGTTCCTCTGTCTGCTTGAGGAGCCATATGATGGGATCCATCGAGTTCTTCTCCCACAGTGTCTGTAGCTCGTTCCACGTTGATCACTTGTGGTCACAAGTAGTTTTCTTCAGGAACCTTTCTGTGAAGGACAGGTAGTAAGGCAATGTCAAACTGAATGGAACATTGCTACACTAGTCCCACCTGCCTGTGTTTGTCCCACATCCCTCCAAACCTGTCCTATCCATGTCAATGTACTTTAACAATTATTTACCTAATCACATTATCCTGCCGCCTTCTATGCTGTATAAGCTATATTTAAGAGGGAGTTAGATGTGGCCCTTGTGGCTAAGGGGATCAGAGGGTATGGAGAGAAGGCAGGTACGGGATACTGAGTTGGATGATCAGCCATGATCATATTGAATGGCGCTGCAGGCTCGAAGGGCCGAATAGCCTACTCCTGCACCTAATTTCTATGTTTCTATGTATACTTGGGCTCTCGATCGCTCACTTTTATTAGACTTTACCAATTCCAGATTATAAGAGGGATCATTTTGTGGGAACTGTTGAAGGGAGCATTGCCGTCTGGTTTCTGTATGTGTGTGGGCTCTGAACTCTATTGCACTCTACTGCCCCCTTCTTATCCCACATTATTGTTATTTTTTTCCTTTGGTAGGAAGTGAAAAGCATTGTGGAGCAAGCCTTGAAACTGTACAGCGCTGACAGGGTTGGATTGGTGGATTATGCACTGGAATCTGCTGGTAAGTATCAGACCAAAGCCCTGGCCAAGTACAACTCTGAATGTAACAGACTGAAAGGGTGTTGTGTGGGCTGGCACTTTAGTCATGTTTGACTTGCTCCTGTGGAATGGGGTGCTCTTTCACACTGGGCAATATGTCCTGAATAGGCAAGTCCAGATCTATGTTCACAGTACAGGTTTCCCCAGAGCTGCTGAGGTTCACACTGCTGAATGTTAATTTAACTTGTAACTGCTTGATGTTGCGCCAGCCACAACTCATTTAAAGGCCGAGCCATCGTTGGGATGGCCTTGCCCTGGGGCACCATCGGCCATCTTCATTCTGTCCACTGCTCCACCATCCCTGCAAACACATTGGTTAATCTCTTGTGCACTCTCTCCGAAGCTTCATGCCTTTCTGAGGGCAAGGCAGCCAGGACTGGATGCACTACTCCAGCTGTGGCCAAACCTGTGTTTTACAAAGATCCCCCATCACTTCTTTGCTCTTGTACCCTGAGCTGTTATTTATAAAGTACAGGAGTGTTTAAACAACATCCTACCTAAACTTCCTTCTTTCAGTAAACTAGGCACATATATCACCCACGTGTGTAAGAAGAATGTGAAGGTCTGAGGAAGGGTCTCGACCCGAAACGTCACCCAGCCTGTATCCAGCCTGTTCAAACCCTATTCTGTATTTGCCTCCAATTCCATTAATATCCCGTTCACGGTATCATCTGCAAATCTGGAACTCCAAGTCATTTAATGTTATTAGGTGGAAGAAAAGCTGGGTCTTATTCTGCCCTCTGGCCAATGTTACAACTTACAATTAACCTACAAACCTGTACATCTTTGGAGTGTGGAAGGAAACCAGAGCACCCGGAGAATGCGGTCACAGGGAGAATGTACAAACTCTGTACAGACAGCACCCGTAGTCAGGATCAAACCCAAGTCTCTGGTGCTGTCAGGCAGGAGGTCTACTGATCTGTCACTGTGCTGCCCTGATTTAATTGCTCCCCTCTTCTGTTGGTTGGCCAGTTTTATTCCTTGAAACAAAGTTTAAGTTGCAGAGAGAGTGAGAACAAAATAGATAGACTGGAGACCAGGAGACATTTGAGATGAACATCGACACCAGCTGGATCGGTGGAGATGCAACTAGTGGCAGACAAATGAAATCTTAAACACTGTAGAAGTGCAAGAAAAGAAGACAAGCTCATGGTTTGAAAGGTGGATAGAAGCTTGGTTCTTCTCAAGCTAACATTGGACAATTGGAATTGTGTAGAAAGCTGAAGATCTACTTTAGGTTTCAGCCATCTGCAGAATCACCAGGATGCTGCCTGGATTAGACAGAATGCTAGAATAGAATATTAGCTCTCAGGGGAGGTTGGACAAACAAAATGTTTTTGCTGGGGCGTCAGAGGCTGAGACGAGACCTGATAGAAGTATATAAAATGATGAGAGATATATAGAGCAGTCTTTTCCCCAGGGTGGAAATGTCAAATACGCGAGGGCATAATAGATTTAAGGTGAGAGGGGGGGATGTTTAAAGGAGATGTGTGAGGCAAGTTTTTCTTGCACAGTTGTAGGTGTGTTGTCAGGGGAGGTGCTGGAAGCAGATACAATAGTAATCTTTAAAAGGCATTTGGACAGATCCATGTACAGACAGAGAGTAGAGGGATAGAGGCCATGTCCAGTCAGATGGATGAGTTAGGCTGACATCATGGTCGGTGCAGACACAGTGGGCCAAAAGGGCCTGTTCATGCGATGTAAATAGATGTTCTACAATAAATGAGAAAAATATGTTCTACAATATAAATTGTCCGAGACTTCCGGTGGCGCCATGTTCTAAGAGAGAACCGCGCCAGATCAGCTCCGCGAAAATCTGAAAAAAATCGGGGGTTAAAGGAGGCTTCTAACGGTACTTACCGCAGGAGAGCGATTTTAAACGGCTCCGGTGCGATTGCAAGCTGCGTGACGTCATCAGGCGCGCGACTTCGGTAAGAAATTCAAAATGCATTCCTCCTCCCCCCCCCCCCGCGACAAAAAAAGGACAAAGAAGGGAGGCAGGCCTCAAAGCCTCGGGCTCGAGTTTGGCTGCCTCCCAGGAAGAGATTTCACAGAGAAAAAGTGAAATGGAAGAACTTAAAAATTCTTTGCTTGGTGAAATGAAGAAACTGATGAAAGAAATGAAAGATATGAAGAAGGAATATAAAGATGAAATAAATCTGTTAAGAACGGATATCCAGGCGTCTCACGAGAGAATTAAAGAAGAACTAAAAAAAGAAGCTACAGAAACGGTAAAGTTTATGATGAATGAATGGAAAATAAAGGCGGACGCTGAGTTTCAAAACCGGATTGCTGAGGTAAACGACAAGATTGCTGGAATTGAACAAATGCTGGATGCGAAGATAGATCCTATTTCAATCTCACTTGACCAACACAATGATGCAATTAAAGAATTGACTGACTTTGCTGTATCAAGTGCTAAGGAAAGTGAGAAACTACGCGCCGAGAATAAACGTCTCTCAGAGCTACTACGTAAAATAAACGAGAAATGTATTGATCTGGAGGGACGACAAAGACGTAAGAATTTGCGTATCGTAGGATTGACCGAGGGGCGTGAAGGAAATCAAGACCCGCGAAAATTTGCTGCAAAATTCCTAGAGGACATTCTGGATCTGGATCAAGAACCCCTGTTGGGCCGTGTACACAGGGCTTTAAGACGGGGCCCCTGGCAGAGGTGCAACGCCAAAACAAATGATTGTAAAGGTGGCCCACGATCACGTCTTTGAAGAAATGATGAAGATAATAATAAGAAAGAGGAATTTGAAATACGAAGGAGATAACATCAGTATCTTCAGAGATTACCCGGCTGAAGTGGCTAAGAGAAGATCTTTATTCACAGAAACAAGAGGTATTCTTCGGAATATAAAGGATATAAAGGATCTCAGATATGGTCTGATGTACCCAGCAACATTGAGAGTGACCTACGACAACAAGGAATATCGTTTTGATAAACATACCGACGCACTGGAATTCGCTCGAGACATACAGGAGAAGGCAGAAGAGGAAGCAGAAGAAGAAGCAAGCGAGGAAGGAGAAGAAGAATGAACTTTTATCACCGACCTGCGGTTATGAATTATTCATCAAGAAAGAGGGGCAATAATGGACATGTTGTTATAGTTTGGTATTAATTAGTAAAATTTCAATTGTTCCCCTAATATAGTATTACTTATTATAATATTAATTATAATATAAATTAATAACTAGTAATTAGTAATATGAATACTGGAAATAATTACTAAGTATTTAAAGTTAGTACCCCACCCCAATATACACAGCATTATAGATAGGAGCTGGAACATTTAACATCCTTTTTAATAAAAACGGAAGTCAATAGATTAATAGCCACGCTAGTGTGGCTCTCACTAATGCACACTACACTACATATCAGTGTAGTTTCTTTTTTTCTGGGCACCCTGTTAACACCCTTTCCTCTTTTTTTTAATTACACTTTTTATTTTTTCTTATATATTAAGTATTTGATTTTATGTTATATATTATATGAATGTAATTATGAGCGATATTGTATAATTACTTTAAGAAGACATGTATATGGATACTGAGGATAGAAATTTTCATCAGGTTGGCGTTTGGGTATACCGCTGGGCTGGAGGGGTCGAGCAGGCTACTCCAAAAAAAAACACCCTAACAGTAAAATGCAAGACATGAATGTGAAGACTGGGGGGGGTGGAATTACCTTCTGTAGTTGGAATGTTAAGGGAATTAATGATCCAATTAAAAGGGGAAAGGTGCTAGCACAGTTGAACAGATTGAAATCAGACGTGGTCTTCCTTCAAGAGACTCATCTTAAAAAAGATGCTCAACATAGATTAACAGCAAAATGGATTTCTAAGGTATATCACTCTTCATTTATACACAAATCTAGAGGAGTTGCAATAATTATTCGTAAAGGTATACCTTTTAAACAAAGTACTATAATAGAGGACAAAGAGGGTAGATATGTAATAATTACAGGGGAATTATATTCACATAAAGTAATTTTGGTGAATATATATGCCCCTAATTTTGATAATCCATTATTTTTTAAGAAAATATTTAATAATATTCCTATTTCCACGCAATATAATTTAGTTATTGGGGGTGATTTTAATTGCACCTTAGATAGCTACCTAGACAGGTCTTCTACAAAAAGGAAAGCTACATCTAATTCAAGTAAACTTATAAATTATTTTATTAATACATCTAATGTTAAGGATATTTGGTGACTAGATAATCCATCCGGACGAGAATACTCGTTTTTCTCGCCCGTATATGGAACTTACTCTAGGATAGATTATTTTCTAATAGATTCAAAATTACTACCTTTTACGTATGATGCAAAATATCACAATATTATTATTTCAGATCATGCGCCACTAACATTCAAGATAAAACTAAAAGACATACTTAATAAAACTACTACTTGGAGATTTAATCCCCAGATATTAAAGGATAAGGACTGTTGTAAACATGTAGTGGAACAGATTAAACTATTTTTTTAAACTAATGACAAACCTGAAATTTCACCATCGTTACTTTGGGATACATTTAAAGCATTTATGCGTGGTGCAATAATATCAGCACAAGCTTATTTTAATAAAAAAAATAGAAAGATGGAACAAAAGTTAGAAAATTAGATAAAACAACTAGATAGTGAAAATATAAAACATCCTTCTAAAGAGCTAAGTAATAAAATTGCAATAGTAAAATATAGACTAAATAAAATATATTCTAACCAAGTCATTAAACTATTTCAACAAACCAAACAAGTGCACTTTGAATTTGGAGATAAACCACAAAAACTACTAGCACGACAACTTAGAAAATTAGAAGATGAAAAAATGATGCATAGAATTAGATCTGCGCATGGAAATATATTGACGATACCAAAAGATATTAATGACAGATTTCTACAATATTATCAAAATCTTTATTCATCTAAATTAACAGGACAAACAGATGGTATGGAAACATTCCTACAAGAGTGTCAAATTAATAGTCTAGATCAGGAAGGTAGACATTTGTTAAACGCTGAAATAACAGTAAAAGATATTGAAGAATCAATTAGTTTGTTAAAGAATGGAAAAGCAGCGGGCCCTGATGGCCTGAGTGCAGAATTTTATAAAAAATTTCAAGATATGATTTCTCCAAGATTATATACAGTATATAGATATGCATATGAACAAGGCAAATTACCAGAATCTTTAAATGAATCCACAATTACACTCATTCCTAAAGTAGACAAGGATTTGGAAGATCCTGGATCATATAGAGCGATTGCCCTTCTAAATACAGACCAAAAAATATTAACTAAAGTTTTATCTCGGAGATTAAGTCTGGTGATCTCTAAATTAATACATTATGATCAAACAGGTTTCATTCCAAAACGCTATTCATCCCATAATCTCAGACGCTTGTTTAATATTATATATTCAAAAAGAGTACGGGACAGGGAATTAGCGGTTGTATCGCTAGATGCAGAAAAGGCATTCGATCAGGTGGAATGGTTATATTTATTTAATATAATGGAAAAGTTTCAATTGGGGGATAGATTCTGTAAATGGATAAGAATTGTATATTTGAATCCAACGGCAAGAATCTTAACTAATCAAATATTATCAGCTAAATTTAAGCTCTCTAGGGGATGTAGACAGGGATGTCCTTTATTGCCTTTACTATTTGCTTTGATGATAGAGCCTTTGGCGGAAAGAATTAGACCTGAACCTGAAATCTACGGCTATAATACTGACACAACAACTAACAAAATATCTTTATATGCTGATGACGTTTTGATTTATATTACAAAACCGGAAATTAGTATACCTAAGCTGTTTAATGTTATAACTAAATTTGGCACATTCTCAGGATTTAGGATTAATTGGAACAAAGTGATATTATGCCTATAACTGGAATTAATGTAAATATATTACAACAATATCCATTAAAAATAGTTACAGACAAATTTAAATATTTAGGAATTAATGTAACTAAATCTTATAATTCACAAATTAAATCTAATTACCCTCTATTATTAGATAAACTTTAAAAAAAATTGTATTGGAAAACACTTCCTATATCCATGATTGGTAGAATAAATTCTATAAAGATGGTGTTTTTACCACAATTATTATATTTGTTTCAGGCTATTCCTTTTTTTCTCCCAAAGACTTAAAAAAAAAAAAAGATAATATTATTAATAGTTTTATTTGGGATTATAAAAATCCTAGAATAAAATAAAAAACATTTATGTAAATCTAAGATAAACGGAGAATTAGCACTTCCAATTTTTTTGTATTATTTTTGGGCAGTCCAGATTAAGAATATGAATTTATGGTGGGTAAATATGGATTATGAACCAACGTGGTTAAAGTTGGAAAAGGAAGACTGTTTACCTTATACTGTAGGCTCGATTCTCTTTGCCCCAAAAGAAGTACAAAAAAAAATTATAGGGACAACCCTATAATTTATAATAATAGACGTATTTGGAAACAAATAGTTAAGTCTTTACATCTAGATAATCTTTCACTTAGACTACCAATCACGAATAACCCATTATTTAAACCCTCTATATTGGATGGAGGGTTTAGACATTGGGATGATTTAGGAATTAAAAGGATAGAGCACCTTTATAGAAAATGAAAATTTCTTTTATTCCAAGAGTTACAAGATATCTACGGACTGTCTCCGCAACACTTGTTTAGGTATTTACAAATTAGAGATTATATAAAATCCAATACACAAGATTATAAAAATAAAGAACCAGGATTATTAGATAAATTGTTTAATTTACACCCAAATACAGAAAAACTAATAGCCTATATATATATAACATAATTTTGGATAAGGAGAACCCAACAACTGAAACATATCGTCAAGCATGGGAAAATGAAATTGGTTTATCCATAACAAAAGAAAATTGGGAAGAAAGTTTACAGCAAATACATCGGTGTTCGTTAAATGCCAGACATACATTGATACAATTTAAAGTATTATATAGATTACATTATTCAAAAACTAAATTAAATAGTATCTTTCCCAATCTCTCTTCAATTTGTGATAAATGTAAGAATTTAGAAGCAAATTTAATACACAGTTTTGCTACATGTCCCAAATTGAATTACTACTGGACAGAAATGTTTAAGGTTATTTCTGAAGTTCTTAAAATTAGATTGGACCCTGACCCAAAGTTATTAATACTTGGAATTTTGGATTCAAATTCGGTACTTACAGTAAATCAAAGAATTTTTTTTTATTACTGTTTGATAATAGGGAAAAATATCATATTGAAATTTTGGAAGGGAACATTATCCCCCACAATTAAAATGTGGGCAGCAGAAATGTTGGAGACGTTACATTTAGAAAGAATTAGATTTGTCCTATTGGACAAGTATAATTCCTTCGAACAAATATGGTCTCCATATATACAGTATTTGGAGAAGTAGCTGTGCTTGACATCACAGCTCGACGGGTACCCTGCGGGATTTGATGAGAATAACTTATTTTCATACTATGATTAATATGCATGTCTTTATTGATATTATCATTTGTAATAGTTTTGGTTACAATATATTTTGTTGATTTTCATTTATATATATATATATTATATCTTTTTACTTTTTGTTAACCTTTTTTCTTTTCTCTTTTTTCTTTTTCTCTTATATATAATCAAAATATTATTTAATCACTCCCTTATTGATTTAAAACTACTCTACTCTATCCTTATCTTTATCTCCAAAAAAATAGAAGATAATAACTGTTAACGGGTTATTTAAAAAAATATGGAATTAAGTTGATGTTTGTAAAGCTGTTTACACTATTGTAAATTAATTACTTCTAATAAAAGAAATTAAATTAAAAAAATATATATAAATTGTCCTTTCTGGTTAGTCTCTAAACTAGGTCAGATGTAATGCTATATGGCTTTATATAATTGAGAAAAAGAACCTATGCAGACAGCAGTCATTTGTTCCCAGCTAACTGCCCACAAATAACAATATTTTTATACCTTGGTCAGTGGGTAGAAGTTTTACTCCCATTTTATGTGACAGAAATCTTTCTCATTGTGCTTATTTTTTTGCAAAACCAGCTTCTTGTTTATTATAGTTGTATTGATTGGAAAAATGATGAGAGCAAGTAAATGGTTGAGATTTGGGAGAGACTTATCCAACCACCGCCACCTGGTGGCCATTCAGCTGTGTATTTAAAGTTTCAACTGGATTCTGTGCTCCAACGTGTTGGACATTGTATGAAAATTAGCTTTCAAGTTTACTTAAACAATTGCGATTGTAACATTAAATTATTTCTGCATTTGTGCTAGATGTGTTGAGTTCTTGGACAAATTGGAAAGTTCTTCTTAGTGGTCAGCACTCAAGCAAAAACTCTCCAATCCCTCTGCCAGAGTTTTGCAGTTCTCTGCAAACCTGCATATTTCTTGAAGGATTCATGATTAACTTTGTCCATTCAGTGATGATAATGATTATGTTTTCTCGTTAGGTGGCAGTGTGATCCACGCGCGCTGCACAGAGACGTTAGAGACCAAGACTGCTCTTCTTACTCTGTTTGGTTTTCCACTGTGGTACCAATCTCGGTCACCCAGAGCTGTCATTCAGGTATATAATCCTTGACTGCTGCTCCCTTCTGTCTTGAAAACAGTGACCTTCGAATACTCTCCTGGAGGCAGAAAGATACGGGGACGCCATAGGTCCACAACTTCAAGATTTGCTGTTGGGGGCACCACAACTAGTGTGTGTCTTCTGCCTTCCCCAGGATTATGTGAAACATACTGTAGATGGTTTTGCATGCAACCAATAACATAGTTACCTCAGTTCATACACAAACCCACTCCGCTAGACCCAAACCCACTCGGCCAGACCGAAACCCACTCGGCTAGACCGAAACCCACTCGGCTAGAGCTAAACCCACTCGGCTAGACCCAAACCCACTCGGCTAGACCCAAACCCACTCGGCTAGACCGAAACGCACTCGGCTAGACCCAAGCCCACTCGGCCAGACCCAACCCGACTCGGATAGACCCAAACCCAGTCTCCTAGACCCAAACCCACTCAGCTGGACCCAAACCCACTCGGCTAGACCCAAACCCACTCGGCTAGACCCAAACCCACTCGGCTAGACCCAAGCCCACTCTGCTAGACCCAAACCCACTCGGCCAGACCCAAAACCACTCGGCTAGACCCAAACCCACTCGGCTAGACCCAAACCCACTCGGCTAGACCCAAACCCACTCGGCTGGACCCAAACCCACTCCGCTAGACCCAAACCCACTCGGCTAGACCCAAACCCACTCGGCAAGACCCAAACCCACTCGGCTAGAGCGAAACCCACTCGGCTAGACCCAAACCCACTCGGCTAGACCCAAACCCACTCCGCAAGACCCAAACCCACTCCGCCAGACCCAAACCCACTCCGCTAGACCCAAACCCACTCCGCTAGACCCAAACCCACTCGGCTAGACCCAAACCCACTCAGCAAGACCGAAACCCACTTGGCTAGAGCGAAACCCACTCGGCTAGACCCAAACCCACTCGGCTAGACCCAAACCCACTCGGCTAGACCCAAACCCACTCGGCTAGACCCAAACCCACTCGGCTAGACCCAAACCCACTCCGCTAGACCCAAACCCACTCCGCTAGACACAAACCCACTCCGCTAGACCCAAACCCACTCGGCTAGACCCAAACCCCCTCGGCTAGTCCCAAACCCACTCGGATAGACCCAAACCCACTCGGCCAGACCCAAACCCACTCGGCCAGACCCAAACCCACTCGGCCAGACCCAAACCCACTCGGCCAGACCCAAACCCACTCGGCCAGACCCAAACCCACTCGGCCAGACCCAAACCCACTCGGCCAGACCCAAACCCACTCGGCCAGACCCAAACCCACTCGGCCAGACCCAAACCCACTCGGCCAGACCCAAACCCACTCGGCCAGACCCAAACCCACTCGGCTAGACCCAAACCCACTCGGCTAGACCCAAACCCACTCGGCTAGACCCAAACCCACTCGGCTAGACCCAAACCCACTCCGCTAGACCCAAACCCACTCCGCTAGACCCAAACCCACTCCGCTAGACCCAAACCCACTCCGCTAGACCCAAACCCACTCCGCTAGACCCAAACACACTCGGCTAGAACCAAACCCACTCGGCTAGTCCCAAACCCACTCGGCTATACCCAAACCCACTCGGCTAGACCCAAACCCACTCGGTTAGACCCAAACCCACTCGGCTAGACCAAAACCCACTCGGCGAGACCCAAAACCACTCGGCCAGACCCAAACCCACTCGGCTAGACCCAAACCCACTCGGCCAGTCCCAAACCCACTCGGCTAGACCCAAACCCACTCGGCTAGACCCAAACCCACTACGCTAGACCCAAACCCACTCCGCTAGACCCAAACCCACTCGGCTAGACCGAAACCCACTCGGCTAGACCGAAACCCACTCGGCTAGAGCCAAACCCACTCGGCTAGAGCCAAACCCACTCGGCTAGACCCAAACCCACTCGGCTAGACCCAAACCCACTCGGCTAGAGCCAAACCCACTCGGCTAGACGCAAACCCACTCCGCTAGACGCAAACCCACTCCGCTGGACCCAAACCCCTCCGCTGGACCCAAACCCACTCCGCTAGACGTAAACCCACTCCGCTAGACCCAAACCCACTCGGCTAGACCCAAATCCACTCGGCTAGACCCAAACCCACTCGGCCAGACCCAAACCCACTCGGCTAGACCCAACCCCACTCGGCTAGACCCAAACCTACTCGGCTAGACACAAACCCACTCCGCTAGACCCAAACCCACTCGGCTAGACCCAAACCCACTCGGCTAGACCCAAACCCACTCGGCTAGAGCCAAACCCACTCGGCTAGACCCAAACCCACTGGGCTAGACCCAAACCCACTGGGCTGGACCCAAACCCACTCCGCTAGACCCAAACCCACTCGGCTAGACACAAACCCACTCGGCTAGACTGAAACCCACTCGGCTAGAGCCAAACCCACTCGGCTAGACCCAAACCCACTCGGATAGACCCAAACCCACTCGGCTAGACCCAAACCCACTCGGCTAGACCCAAACCCACTCCGCTAGACCCAAACCCACTCCGCTAGACCCAAACCCACTCCGCTAGACACAAACCCACTCGGCTAGACCCAAACCCACTCGGCTAGACCCAAACCCACTCCGCTAAACGCAAACCCACTCCGCTAGACCCAAACCCACTCCGCTACACCCAAACCCACTCGGCTAGACCCAACCCCACTTGGCTACACCCAAACCCACTCGGCTAGACCCAAACCCACTCCGCTAGACCCAAACGCACTTGGCTAGACCCAAACCCACTCCGCTAGACCCAAACCCACTCTGCTAGACCCAAACGCACTTTACTAGTCCCAAACCCACTCGGCTAGACC
The DNA here is from genome assembly GCA_963514005.1 of Raja brachyura. Next base: position 298,525 of record OY740820.1, read on the forward strand.
CAAACCCACTCGCTCGACCCAAACCCACTCGGCTAGACCCAAACCCACTCCTCTGGACCCAAACCCACTCGGCTAGACCCAAACCCACTCGGCTAGAGCCAAACCCACTCGGCTAGAGCCAAACCCACTCGGCTAGACCCAAACCCACTCGGCTAGACCCAAACCCACTCGGCTAGACCCAAGCCCACTCTGCTAGACCCAAACCCACTCGGCTAGACCCAAACCCACTCGGCTAGACCCAAACCCAGTCTCCTAGACGCAAACCCACTCGGCTAGACCCAACCCACTCTGCTAGACCCAAACCCAGTCGGCTAGACCCAAACCCAGTCGGCTAGACCCAAACCCACTCCGTTAGACCCAAACCCACTCGGCTAGCCCCAAACCCACTCGGCTAGCCCCAAACCCACTCGGCTAGAGCCAAACACACTCCGCTAGACCCAAACACACTCGGCTAGACGCAAACCCACTCCGCCAGACCCAAACCCACTCCGCTAGACCCAAACCCACTCCGCTAGACCCAAACCCACTCCGCTAGACCCAAATCCACTCGGCTAGACCCAAATCCACTCGGCTAGACCCAAACCCACTCGGCCAGACCCAAACCCACTCGGCTAGACCCAAACCCACTCGGCTAGACCCAAACCCACTCGGCTAGACCCAAACCCACTCGGCTAGACCCAAACCCACTCGGCTAGACACAAACCCACTCGGCTAGACCCAAACCCACTCGGCTAGACCCAAACCCACTCGGCTAGACCGAAACCCACTCGGCTAGAGCCAAACCCACTGGGCTAGACCCAAACCCACTGGGCTAGACCCAAACCCACTCGGCTAGACCCAAGCCCACTCTGCTAGACCCAAACCCACTCGGCCAGACCCAAAACCACTCGGCTAGACCCAAACCCACTCGGCTAGACCCAAACCCACTCGGCTAGACCCAAACCCACTCGGCTGGACCCAAACCCACTCCGCTGGACCCAAACCCACTCCGCTAGACCCAAACCCACTCGGCTAGACCCAAACCCACTCGGCTAGACCCAAACCCACTCGGCAAGACCCAAACCCACTCGGCTAGAGCGAAACCCACTCGGCTAGAGCGAAACCCACTCGGCTAGACCCAAACCCACTCGGCTAGACCCAAACCCACTCGGCTAGACCCAAACCCACTCCGCAAGACCCAAACCCACTCCGCCAGACCCAAACCCACTCCGCTAGACCCAAACCCACTCGGCTAGACCCAAACCCACTCGGCTAGACCCAAACCCACTCGGCAAGACCGAAACCCACTCGGCTAGAGCGAAACCCACTCGGCTAGACCCAAACCCACTCGGCTAGACCCAAACCCACTCGGCTAGACCCAAACCCACTCGGCTAGACCCAAACCCACTCGGCTAGACCCAAACCCACTCGGCTAGACCCAAACCCACTCCGCTAGACCCAAACCCACTCGGCTATACACAAACCCACTCGGCTAGACCCAAACCCACTCGGCCAGACCCAAACCCACTCGGCCAGACCCAAACCCACTCGGCCAGACCCAAACCCACTCGGCCAGACCCAAACCCACTCGGCCAGACCCAAACCCACTCGGCCAGACCCAAACCCACTCGGCCAGACCCAAACCCACTCGGCCAGACCCAAACCCACTCGGCCAGACCCAAACCCACTCGGCCAGACCCAAACCCACTCGGCTAGACCCAAACCCACTCGGCTAGACCCAAACCCACTCGGCTAGACCCAAACCCACTCGGCCAGTCCCAAACCCACTCGGCTAGACCCAAACCCACTCGGCTAGACCCAAACCCACTACGCTAGACCCAAACCCACTCCGCTAGACCCAAACCCACTCGGCTAGACCCAAACCCACTCGGCTAGACCGAAACCCACTCGGCTAGAGCCAAACCCACTCGGCTAGAGCCAAACCCACTCGGCTAGAGCCAAACCCACTCGGCTAGACCCAAACCCACTCGGCTAGAGCCAAACCCACTCGGCTAGACGCAAACCCACTCCGCTAGACGCAAACCCACTCCGCTGGACCCAAACCCCTCCGCTGGACCCAAACCCACTCCGCTGGACCCAAACCCACTCCGCTAGACCCAAACCCACTCCAGCAGACCCAAACCACTCGGCTAGACCCAAACGCACTCGGCTAGACCCAAGCCCACTCGGCCAGACCCAACCCCACTCGGCTAGACCCAACCCCACTCGGTTAGACCCAAACCCACTCCGCTAGACCCAAACCCACTCGGCTAGACCCAAACTCACTCGGCTAGACCCAAACCCACTCGGCTAGACCCAAACGCACTCGGCTAGACCCAACCCCACTCGGCCAGACCCAACCCCACTCGGCTAGACCCAAACCCAGTCTCCTAGACGCAAACCCACTCGGCTAGACCCAACCCACTCTGCTAGACCCAAACCCACTCGGCATGACCCAAACCCACTCCGTTAGACCCAAACCCACTCCGTTAGACTCAAACCCACTCGGCTAGCCCCAAACCCACTCAAACCCACTCGGCTAGACCCAAACCCACTCCTCTGGACCCAAACCCACTCGGCTAGAGCCAAACCCACTCGGCTAGAGCCAAACCCACTCGGCTAGACCCAAACCCACTCGGCTAGACCCAAGCCCACTCTGCTAGACCCAAACCCACTCGGCTAGACCCAAACCCACTCGGCTAGACCCAAACCCACTGGGCTAGACCTAAGCCCACTCGGCTAGACCCAAACCCAGTCGGCTAGACCCAAACCCAGTCGGCTAGACCCAAACCCACTCCGCTAGACCCAAACCCACTCCGCTAGACCCAAACCCACTCGGCTAGACCCAAACCCACTCGGCTAGCCCCAAACCCACTCGGCTAGAGCCAAACACACTCGGCTAGACCCAAACACACTCGGTTAGACGCAAACCCACTCCGCTAGACCCAAACCCACTCCGCCAGACCCAAACCCACTCCGCTAGACCCAAACCCACTCGGCTAGACCCAAACCCACTCCGCTAGACCCAAATCCACTCGGCCAGACCCAAACCCACTCGGCCAGACCCAAACCCACTCGGCTAGACCCAAACCCACTCGGCGAGACCCAAACCCACTCGCCTAGACCCAAACCCACTCCGCTAGACCCAAACCCACTCGGCTAGACCGAAACCCACTCGGCTAGACCGAAACCCACTCGGCTAGACCGAAACCCACTCGGCTAGAGCCAAACCCTCTCGGCTAGACCCAAACCCACTCGGCTAGACCCAAACCCACTCGGCTAGACCCAAACCCACTCGGCTAGACCCAAGCCCACTCTGCTAGACCCAAACCCACTCGGCCAGACCCAAAACCACTCGGCTAGACCCAAACCCACTCGGCTAGACCCAAACCCACTCGGCTAGACCCAAACCCACTCGGCTGGACCCAAACCCACTCCGCTGGACCCAAACCCACTCCGCTAGACCCAAACCCACTCGGCTAGACCCAAACCCACTCGGCTAGACCCAAACCCACTCGGCAAGACCCAAACCCACTCGGCTAGAGCGAAACCCACTCGGCTAGAGCGAAACCCACTCGGCTAGACCCAAACCCACTCGGCTAGACCCAAACCCACTCGGCTAGACCCAAACCCACTCCGCAAGACCCAAACCCACTCCGCCAGACCCAAACCCACTCCGCTAGACCCAAACCCACTCGGCTAGACCCAAACCCACTCGGCTAGACCGAAACCCACTCGGCAAGACCGAAACCCACTCGGCTAGAGCGAAACCCACTCGGCTAGACCCAAACCCACTCGGCTAGACCCAAACCCACTCGGCTAGACCCAAACCCACTCGGCTAGACCCAAACCCACTCGGCTAGACCCAAACCCACTCGGCTAGACCCAAACCCACTCCGCTAGACCCAAACCCACTCGGCTATACACAAACCCACTCGGCTAGACCCAAACCCACTCGGCCAGACCCAAACCCACTCGGCCAGACCCAAACCCACTCGGCCAGACCCAAACCCACTCGGCCAGACCCAAACCCACTCGGCCAGACCCAAACCCACTCGGCCAGACCCAAACCCACTCGGCCAGACCCAAACCCACTCGGCCAGACCCAAACCCACTCGGCCAGACCCAAACCCACTCGGCCAGACCCAAACCCACTCGGCTAGACCCAAACCCACTCGGCTAGACCCAAACCCACTCGGCTAGACCCAAACCCACTCGGCCAGTCCCAAACCCACTCGGCTAGACCCAAACCCACTCGGCTAGACCCAAACCCACTACGCTAGACCCAAACCCACTCCGCTAGACCCAAACCCACTCGGCTAGACCCAAACCCACTCGGCTAGACCGAAACCCACTCGGCTAGAGCCAAACCCACTCGGCTAGAGCCAAACCCACTCGGCTAGAGCCAAACCCACTCGGCTAGACCCAAACCCACTCGGCTAGAGCCAAACCCACTCGGCTAGACGCAAACCCACTCCGCTAGACGCAAACCCACTCCGCTGGACCCAAACCCCTCCGCTGGACCCAAACCCACTCCGCTGGACCCAAACCCACTCCGCTAGACCCAAACCCACTCCAGCAGACCCAAACCACTCGGCTAGACCCAAACGCACTCGGCTAGACCCAAGCCCACTCGGCCAGACCCAACCCCACTCGGCTAGACCCAACCCCACTCGGTTAGACCCAAACCCACTCCGCTAGACCCAAACCCACTCGGCTAGACCCAAACTCACTCGGCTAGACCCAAACCCACTCGGCTAGACCCAAACGCACTCGGCTAGACCCAACCCCACTCGGCCAGACCCAACCCCACTCGGCTAGACCCAAACCCAGTCTCCTAGACGCAAACCCACTCGGCTAGACCCAACCCACTCTGCTAGACCCAAACCCACTCGGCATGACCCAAACCCACTCCGTTAGACCCAAACCCACTCCGTTAGACTCAAACCCACTCGGCTAGCCCCAAACCCACTCAAACCCACTCGGCTAGACCCAAACCCACTCCTCTGGACCCAAACCCACTCGGCTAGAGCCAAACCCACTCGGCTAGAGCCAAACCCACTCGGCTAGACCCAAACCCACTCGGCTAGACCCAAGCCCACTCTGCTAGACCCAAACCCACTCGGCTAGACCCAAACCCACTCGGCTAGACCCAAACCCACTGGGCTAGACCTAAGCCCACTCGGCTAGACCCAAACCCAGTCGGCTAGACCCAAACCCAGTCGGCTAGACCCAAACCCACTCCGCTAGACCCAAACCCACTCCGCTAGACCCAAACCCACTCGGCTAGACCCAAACCCACTCGGCTAGCCCCAAACCCACTCGGCTAGAGCCAAACACACTCGGCTAGACCCAAACACACTCGGTTAGACGCAAACCCACTCCGCTAGACCCAAACCCACTCCGCCAGACCCAAACCCACTCCGCTAGACCCAAACCCACTCGGCTAGACCCAAACCCACTCCGCTAGACCCAAATCCACTCGGCCAGACCCAAACCCACTCGGCCAGACCCAAACCCACTCGGCTAGACCCAAACCCACTCGGCGAGACCCAAACCCACTCGCCTAGACCCAAACCCACTCCGCTAGACCCAAACCCACTCGGCTAGACCGAAACCCACTCGGCTAGACCGAAACCCACTCGGCTAGACCGAAACCCACTCGGCTAGAGCCAAACCCTCTCGGCTAGACCCAAACCCACTCGGCTAGACCCAAACCCACTCGGCTAGACCCAAACCCACTCCGCTAGACCCAAACCCACTCGGCTAGACACAAACCCACTCGGCTAGACCGAAACCCACTCGGCTAGACCCAAACCCACTCGGCTAGACCCAAACCCACTCGGCTAGACCCAAACCCACTCGGCTAGCCCCAAACCCACTCGGCTAGCCCCAAACCCACTCGGCTAGAGCCAAACACACTCGGCTAGACCCAAACACACTCGGCTAGACGCAAACCCACTCTGCTAGACCCAAACCCACTCCGCCAGACCCAAACCCACTCGGCTAGACCCAAACCCACTCGGCTAGACCCAAACCCACTCCGCTAGACCCAAATCCACTCGGCTAGACCCAAACCCACTCGGCTAGACCCAAACCCACTCGGCCAGACCCAAACCCAGTCTCCTAGATCCAAACCCACTCGGCTGGACCCAAACCCACTCGGCTGGACCCAAACCCACTCCGCTAGACCCAAACCCACTCGGCTAAATTCAAACCCACTCGGCCAGAGGCAAACCCACTCGGCTAGACCCAAACCCACTCGGCTAGACCCAAACCCACTCGGCTAGACCCAAGCCCACTCGGCTAAACCCAAGCCCACTCGGCCAGACCCAACCCCACTCGGCTAGACCCAAACACAGTCTCCTAGACCCAAACCCACTCGGCTAGACCCAAACCCACTCGGCTAGACCCAAACCCACTCGGCTAGACCCAAACCCACTCGGATAGACCCAAACCCACTCCGCTAGACCCAAACCCACTCCGCTAGACCCAAACCCACTCCGCTAGACCCAATCCCACTCGGCAAGACCCAAACCCACTCGGCTAGACCCAAACCCACTCCGCTAGACGCAAACCCACTCCGCTAGACCCAAACCCACTCCGCTAGACCCAAACCCACTCCGCTAGACCTAAACCCACTGCGCTAGACCCAAACCCACTCCGGTAGACCCATACCCACTCGGCTAGACCCAAACGCACTCGGCTAGACCCAAGCCCACTCGGCCAGACCCAACCCCACTCGGCAAGACCCAAACCCACTCCGCTAGACCCAAACCCACTCCGCTAGACCCAAACCCACTCCGCTAGACCCAAACCCACTCCGCTAGACCCAAACCCACTCCGGTAGACCCAAACCCACTCGGCTAGACGCAAACGCACTCGGCTAGACCCAAGCCCAATCGGCCAGACCCAACCCCACTCGGCTAGACCCAAACCCACTCGGTTAGACCCAAACCCACTCCGCTAGACCCAAACCCACTCGGCTAGACCCAAACCCACTCGGCTGGACCCAAACCCACTCGGCTAGACCCAAACGCACTCGGCTAGACCCAAGCCCACTCGGCCAGACCCAACCCCACTCGGCTAGACCCAAACCCAGTCTCCCAGACCCAAACCCACTCGGCTAGACCCAAACCCACTCTGCTAGACCCAAACCCACTCGGCAAGACCCAAACCCACTCCGCTAGACCCAAACCCACTCCGCTAGACCCAAACCCACTCCGCTAGACCCAAGCCCACTCGGCCAGACCCAACCCCACTCGGCTAGACCCAAACCCAGTCTCCCAGACCCAAACCCACTCGGCTAGACCCAAACCCACTCTGCTAGACCCAAACCCACTCGGCTAGACCCAATCCCACTCGGCTAGACCCAAACCCACTCCGCTAGACCCAAACCCAGTCGGCTAGATGCAAACCCACTCCGCTAGCCCCAAACCCACTCGGCTAGCCCCAAACCCACTCGGCTAGCCCCAAACCCACTCGGCTAGAGCCAAACACACTCGGCTAGACCCAAACACACTCGGCTAGACGCAAACCCACTCCGCTAGACCCAAACCCACTCCGCTAGACCCAAACCCACTCCGCTAGACCCAAACCCACTCCGCTAGACCCAAACCCACTCCGCTAGACCCAAACCCACTCCGCTAGACCCAAACCCACTCCGCTAGACCCAAACCCACTCAGCTGGATCCAAACCCACTCCGCTAGACCCAAATCCACTCGGCTAGACCCAAACCCACTCGGCTAGACCCAAACCCACTCGTCTAGACCCAAACCCACTCGGCTAGACCCAAACCCACTCGGCTAGACCCAAACCCACTCGGCTAGACCCAAACCCACCCGGATAGACCCAAACCCACTCGGCTAGACCCAAACCCACTCGGCTAGACCCAAACCCACTTGGCTAGACCCAAACCCACTCGGCTAGACCCAAACCCACTCTGCTAGACCCAAACCTATTCGGCTAGACCCAAAACCACTCGGCTAGATCCAAACCCATTCGGCTAGACACAACCCCACTCCGCTACACCAACCCCACTCCGCTACACCAACCCCACTCCGCTAGACCCAAACCCACTCCGCTAGACTCAAACCCACTCCGCTAGACCCAAACCCACTCGGCTAGTCCCAAACCCACTCTGCTAGACCCAAACCCACTCGGCTAGACCCAAACCCACTAGGCTACACCCAAACCCACTCGGCTACACCCAAACCCACTCCGCTAGACCCAAACCCACTCGGCTAGACCCAAACCCACTCCGCTAGACCCAAACCCACTCCGCTAGACCCAAACCCACTCCGCTAGACCCAAACCCACTCCGCTAGACTCAAACCCACTCCGCTAGACGCAAACCCACTCGGCTAGTCCCAAACCCACTCGGCTAGACCCAAACCCACTCGGCTAGAACCAAAACCCACTCGGCTAGACCCAAACCCACTCGGCTAGACCCAAACCCACTCGGCTAGACCCAAACCCACTCCGCTAGACCCAAACCCACTCCGCTAGACCCAAACCCACTCCGCTAGACCCAAACCCACTCCGCTAGACCCAAACCCACTCGTCTAGACCCAAACCCACTCGTCTAGACCCAAACCCACTCGGCTAGACCCAAACCCACTCGGCTAGACCCAAACCCACTCGGCTAGACTCAATCCCACTCGGCTAGACCCAAACCCACTCGGCTAGTCCCAAACCCACTCGGCTAGACCCAAACCCACTCCGCTAGACCCAAACCCATTCGTCTAGACCAAACCCACTCGGCTAGACCCAAACCCACTCGGCTAGACCCAAACCCACTCGGCTAGACCCAAACCCACTCGGCTAGACCCAAACCCCTCGGCTAGACCCAAACCCACTCGGCTAGACCCAAACCCTCTCGGCTAGACCCAAACCCTCTCGGCTAGACCCAAACCCACTCGGCTACACCCAAACCCACTCGGTACACCCAAACCCACTCGGCTACACCCAAACCCACTCGGCTACACCCAAACCCACTCGGCTAGACCCAAGCCCACTCCGCTAGACCCAAAGCCACTCGGCTAGACCCAAATCCACTCGGCTAGACGCAAACCCACTCCGCTAGACCCAAACCCACTCCGCTAGACCCAAACCCACTCCGCTAGACCCAAACCCACTCGGCTAGTCCCAAACCCACTCTGCTAGACCCTAACCCACTCGGCTAGACCCAAACCCACTCGGCTACACCCAAACCCACTCGGCTACACGCAAACCCACTCCGCTAGACCCAAACCCACTCGGCTAGACCCAAACCCACTCGGCTAGACCCAAACCCACTCCGCTAGACCCAAACCCACTCCGCTAGACTGAAACCCACTCCACTAGACGCAAACCCACTCGGCTAGTCCCAAACCCACTCGGCTAGACCCAAACCCACTCGGCTAGAACCAAAACCCACTCGGCTAGACCCAAACCCACTCGGCTAGACCCAAACCCACTCGGCTAGACCCAAACCCACTCCGCTAGACCCAAACCCACTCCGCTAGACCCAAACCCACTCCGATAGACCCAAACCCACTCCGCTAGACCCAAACCCACTCCGCTAGACCCAAACCCACTCGGCTAGACCCAAACCCACTCGTCTAGACCCAAACCCACTCGTCTAGACCCAAACCCACTCGTCTAGACCCAAACCCACTCGGCTAGACCCAAACCCACTCGGCTAGACCCAAACCCATTCGTCTAGACCAAACCCACTCGGCTAGACCCAAACCCACTCGGCCAGACCCAAACCCACTCGGCTAGACCCAAACCCACTCGGCTAGACCCAAACCCACTCGGCTAGACCCAAACCCACTCGGCTAGACCCAAACCCACTCGGCTAGACCCAAACCCTCTCGGCTAGACCCAAACCCACTCGGCTACACCTAAACCCACTCGGCTACACCCAAACCCACTCGGCTACACCCAAACCCACTCGGCTACACCCAAACCCACTCGGCTAGACCCAAACCCACTCGGCTAGAACCAAAACCCACTCGGCTAGACCCAAACCCACTCGGCTAGACCCAAACCCACTCGGCTAGACCCAAACCCACTCGGCTAGACCCAAACCCACTCCGCTAGACCCAAACCCACTCCGCTAGACCCAAACCCACTCCGCTAGACCCAAACCCATTTGGCTAGACCCAAACCCACTCGTCTAGACCCAAACCCACTGGGCTAGACCAAAGAAAGACATCCTTGCCATAGAGGGGGTACAGAGAAGATTCACCAGACTGATTCCTGGGATGTCAGGACTTTCATATGGGGAAAGATTGGATAGACTCGGTTTGTACTCGATGGAATTTTAAAGATTGAGGGGGGATCTTATAGAAACCTACAAAATTCTTAAGGGGTTGGACAAGCTAGATGCTGGAAGATTGTTCCCGATGTTGGGGGAGTCCAGAACAAGGGGTCACAGTCTAAGGATAAGGGGGAATTCCTTTAGGACCGAAATGAGGAAAACATTCTTTACACAGAGAGTGGTGAGTCTCTGGAATTCTCTGCCACAGAAGGTAGTTGAGGCCAGTTCATTGGCTATATTTAAGAGGGCGTTAGATGTGGCACTTGTGGCTAAAGGGATCAGGGGGTATGGAGAGAAGGCAGGTACGGGATACTGAGTTGGATGATCAGCCATGATCACATTGAATGGCGGTGCAGGCTCGAAGGGCCGAATGGCCTACTCCTGCACCTATTTTCTATGTTTCTATGTTTCTAAACCCACTCGGCTAGACCCAAGCCCACTCGGCAAGACCCAAACACACTCGGCTAGACCCAAACCCACTCGGCTAGACCCAAACCCACTCGGCTAGACCCAAACCCACTCGGCTGGACCCAAACCCACTCGGCTATACCCAAACCCACTCGGCTAGACCCAAACCTACTCGGCTAGACCCAAACCCACACGGCTAGACCCAAACCCACTCGGCTAGACCCAAACCCTCTCGGCTAGACCCAAACCCACTCGGCTACACCCAAACCCACTCGGCTACACCCAAACCCGCTCGGCTACACCCAAACCCGCTCGGCTACACCCAAACCTACTCGGCTAGACCAAAGCCCACTCCACTAGACCCAAACCCACTCGGCTAGAACCAAAACCCACTCGGCTAGACCCAAACCCACTCGGCTAGTCCCGAACCCCCTCGGCTAGACCCCAACCCACTCCGCTAGACCCAAACCCACTCCGCTAGACCCAAACCCACTTCGCTAGACCCAAACCCTATCCGCTAGACCCAAACCCACTCCGCTAGACTCAAACCCACTCCGCTAGACCCAAACCCACTCGGCTAGACCCAAACCCACTCGGCTAGACACAAACCCACTCGGCTAGACCCAAACCCACTCGGCTACACCCAAACCCACTCGGCTACACCCAAACCCACTCGGCTACACCCAAACCCACTCGGCTACACCCAAACCCACTCGGCTACACCCAAACCCACTCGGCTAGACCCAAACCCACTCGGCTAGACCCAAACCTATTCGGCTCGACCCAAACCCACTCGGCTATATCCAAACCCATTCGGCTAGACGCAAACCCACTCCGCTAGACCCAAACCCACTGGGCTAGACCCAAACCCACTCCGCTAGACCCAAACCTATTCGGCTAGACCCAAACCCACTCCGCTAGACCCAAACCCACTCCGCTAGACCCAAACCCACTCCGCTAGACCCAAACCCACTCGGCTAGACCCAAACCCACTCGGCTAGACCCAAACCCACTCGGCTAGGCCCAAACCCACTCGGCTAGGCCCAAACCCACTTGGCTAGGCCCAAACCCACTTTGCTTGACCCAAACCCACTCCGCTAGACGCAAACCCACTCCGCTAGACCCAAACCCACTCCGCTAGACCCAAACCCACTCCGCTAGACCCAAACCCACTCCGCTAGACCCAAACCCACTCGGCTAGGCCCAAACCCACAAGGCTAGACCCAAACCCACTCGGCTAGACCCAAACCCACTCGGCTAGACCCAAACCCACTCCGCTTGACCCAAACCCACTCGGCTGGACCCAAACCCACTCGGCTAGACACAAACCCACTCGGCTACACCCAAACCCACTCGGCTAGACCCAAACCCACTCCGCTAGACCCAAACCTATTCGGCTAGACCCAAACCTATTCGGCTAGACCCAAAACCACTCGGCTACATCCAAACCCATTCGGCTAGACGCAAACCCACTCCGCTACACCAAACCCACTCCGCTAGACCCAAACCCACTCCGCTAGACTCAAACCCACTCCGCTAGACGCAAAGCCACTCGGCTAGACCCAAACCCACTCGTCTAGACCCTAACCCACTCGTCTAGACCCAAACCCACTCGGCTAGACACAAACCCACTCGGCTAGACACAAACCCACTCGGCTAGACCCAAACCCACTCGGCAAGACCCAAACCCACTCGGCTGGACCCAAACCCACTCGGCTAGACCCAAACCCACTCGGCTAGACCCAAACCCACTCGGCTACACCCAAACCCACTCGGCTACACCCAAACCCACTCGGCTAGACCCAAACCCACTCCGCTAGACCAAAACCTATTCGGCTAGACCCAAAACCACTCGGCTAGACCCAAAGCCATTCGGCTAGACGCAAACCCACTCCGCTAGACCTAAGCCCACTGGGCTAGGCCCAACCCACTCGGCTAGACCCAAACCCACTCGGCTAGACCCAAACCCACTCCGCTAGACCCAAACCCACTCCGCTACACCAAACCCACTCCGCTAGACCCAAACCCACTCCGCTAGACTCAAACCCACTCGGCTAGACGCAAACCCACTCGGCTAGTCCCAAACCCACTCGGCTAGACCCAAACCCACTCGGCTAGACCCAAACCCACTCGGCGAGACCCAAACCCACTCGGCTACACCCAAACCCACTCGACAAGACCCAAACCCACTCGGCTAGACCCAAACCCACTCGGCTAGACCCAAACCCACTCGGCTAGACCCAAACCCATTCGGCTAGACCCAAACCCATTCGGCTAGACCCAAACCCACTGGGCTAGACCCAAACCCACTCGGCTAGACCCAAACCCACTCGGCTAGACCCAAACCCACTCGGCTAGACCCACACCCACTCGGCTAGACCCAAACACACTCGGCTACACCCAAACCCACTCGGCTACACACAAACCCACTCGGCTACACCCAAACCCACTCGGCTACACACAAACCCACTCGGCTACACCCAAACCCACTCCGCTAGACCCAAACCCACTCCGCTAGACCCAAACCCACTCCGCTAGACCCAAACCCACTCAGCTAGACCCAAACCCACTCGGCTACACCCAAACCCACTCGGCTAGACCCAAACCCACTCCGCTAGACCCAAACCTATTCGGCTAGACCCAAAACCACTCGGCTAGATCCAAACCCATTCGGCTAGACGCAAACCCACTCCGCTACACCCAAACTCACTCAGCTAGACCCAAACCCACTCCGCTAGACCCAAACCCACTCCGCTACACCAAACCCACTCCGCTAGACCCAAACCCACTCGGCTAGACCCAAACCCACTCGGCAAGACCCAAACCCACTCGGCTGGACCCAAACCCACTCGGCTGGACCCAAACCCACTCGGCTACACACAAACCCACTCGGCTACACCCAAACCCACTCGGCTACACCCAAACCCACTCGGCTAGACCCAAACCCACTCCGCTAGACCAAAACCTATTCGGCTAGACCCAAACCCACTCGGCTAGACGCAAACCCACTCCGCTAGACCTAAGCCCACTGGGCTAGGCCCAACCCACTCGGCTAGACCCAAACCCACTCGGCTAGACCCAAACCCACTCCGCTAGACCCAAACCCACTCCGCTACACCAAACCCACTCCGCTAGACCCAAACCCACTCCGCTAGACTCAAACCCACTCCGCTAGACGCAAACCCACTCGGCTAGTCCCAAACCCACTCGGCTAGACCCAAACCCACTCGGCTAGACCCAAACCCACTCGGCTAGTCCCAAACCCAATCGGCTAGACCCAAACCCACTCTGCTAGACCCAAACCTATTCGGCTAGACCCAAAACCACTCGGCTAGATCCAAAACCATTCGTCTAGACACAAACCCACTCCGCTACACCAAACCCACTCCGCTAGACCCAAACTCACTCCGCTAGACTCAAACCCACTCCGCTAGACCCAAACCCACTCGGCTAGTCCCAAACCCACTCTGCTAGACCCAAACCCACTCAGCTAGACCCAAACCCACTCGGCTACACCCAAACCCACTCGGCTAGACCCAAACCCACTCCGCTAGACCCAAACCTATTCGGCTAGACCCAAAACCACTCGGCTAGATCCAAACCCATTCGGCTAGACGCAAACCCACTCCGCTACACCAAACCCACTCCGCTAGACCCAAACCCACTCCGCTAGACTCAAACCCACTCGGCTAGACCCAAAACCACTCGGCTAGACCCAAACCCACTCGGCAAGACCCAAACCCACTCGGCTGGACCCAAACCCACTCGGCTAGACCCAAACCCACTCGGCTAGACCCAAACCCACTCGGCTACACCCAAACCCACTCGGCTACACCCAAACCCACTCGGCTAGACCCAAACCCACTCCGCTAGACCAAAACCTATTCGGCTAGACCCAAAACCACTCGGCTAGATCCAAACCCATTCGGCTAGACGCAAACCCACTCCGCTAGACCTAAGCCCACTGGGCTAGGCCCAACCCACTCGGCTAGACCCAAACCCACTCGGCTAGACCCAAACCCACTCCGCTAGACCCAAACCCACTCCGCTACACCAAACCCACTCCGCTAGACCCAAACCCACTCCGCTAGACTCAAACCCACTCCGCTAGACGCAAACCCACTCGGCTAGTCCCAAACCCACTCGGCTAGACCCAAACCCACTCGGCGAGACCCAAACCCACTCGGCTACACCCAAACCCACTCGACAAGACCCAAACCCACTCGGCTAGACCCAAACCCACTCGGCTAGACCCAAACCCACTCGGCTAGACCCAAACCCATTCGGCTAGACCCAAACCCACTGGGCTAGACCCAAACCCACTCGGCTAGAATGAAACCCACTCGGCTAGACCCAAACCCACTCGGCTAGACCCACACCCACTCGGCTAGACCCAAACACACTCGGCTACACCCAAACCCACTCGGCTACACACAAACCCACTCGGCTACACTCAAACCCACTCGGCTACACACAAACCCACTCGGCTACACCCAAACCCACTCGGCTACACCCAAACCCACTCCGCTAGACCCAAACCCACTCGGCTAGACCCAAACCCACTCGGCTAGACCCACACCCACTCGGCTAGACCCAAACCCACTCGGCTACACCCAAACCCACTCGGCAAGACCCAAACCCACTCGGCTAGACCCAAACCCACTCGGCTAGACCCAAACCCACTCGGCTAGACCCACACCCACTCGGCTAGACCCAAACCCACTCCGCTAGACCCAAACCCACTGGGCTACACACAAACCCACTCGGCTACACCCACACCCACTCGGCTACACCCACACCCACTCGGCTAGACCCAAACTGACTACGCTAGACCCAAACCTATTCGGCTAGACCCAAAACCACTCGGCTAGATCCAAACCCATTCGGCTAGATGCAAACCCACTCCGCTAGACCCAAACCCACTCGGCTAGAACCAAAACCCACTCGGCTAGACCCAAACCCACTCGGCTAGTCCCAAACCTCCTTGGCTAGATCCAAACCCATTCGGCTAGACACAACCCCACTCCGCTACACCAAACCCACTCCGCTAGACCCAAACCCACTCCGCTAGACTCAAACCCACTCGGCTAGACCCAAACCCACTCGGCTAGTCCCAAACCCACTCTGCTAGACCCAAACCCACTCGGCTAGACCACACCCACTCGGCTACACCCAAACCCACTCGGCTACACGCAAACCCACTCCGCTAGACCCAAACCCACTCGGCTACACCCAAACCGACTCGCCTGCACCCAAACCCACTCGGCTACACCCAAACCCACTCGGCTAGACCAAAACCTATTTGGCTAGACCCAAAACCACTCGGCTACACCCAAAACCACTCGGCTAGACCCAAACCCACTCGGCTACACACAAACCCACTCGGCTAGACCCAAACCCACTCCGCTAGACCCAAACCTATTCGGCTAGACCGAAAACCACTCGGCTAGATCCAAACCCATTCGGCTAGACGCAAACCCACTCCGCTACACCAAACCCACTCCGCTAGACCCAAACCCACTCCGCTAGACTCAAACCCACTCCGCTAGACGCAAAGCCACTCGGCTAGACCCAAACCCACTCGACGAGACCCAAACCCACTCCGCTAGACCCAAACCCACTCCGCTACACCAAACCCACGCCGCTAGACCCAAACCCACTCCGCTACACTCAAACCCACTCTGCTAGACGCAAACCCACTCGGCTAGTCCCAAACCCACTCGGCTAGACCCAAACCCACTCGGCTAGACCCAAACCCACTCGGCGAGACCCAAACCCACTCGGCTACACCCAAACCCACGCGACAAGACCCAAACCCACTCGGCTACACCCAAACCCACTCGGCTACACCCAAACCCACTCCGCTCGACCCAAACCCACTCCGCTAGAACCAAACCCACTGCGCTAGACCCAAACCCACTCCGCTAGACCCAAACCCACTCCGCTAGACCCAAACCCACTCGGCTAGACCCAAACCCACTCGGCTAGACCCAAACACACTCGGCAAGACCCAAACCCACTCGTCTAGACCCAAACCCACTCGGCTCGACCCAAACCCACTCGGCTAGACCCAACCCCACTCGGCTAGACGCAAATCCACACCGCTAGACCCAAACCCACTCGGCTAGACCCAAACCCACTCGGCTAGACCCAAACCCACTCGGCTAGACCCAAACCCACTCGGCTAGACCCAAAACCATTCCGCTAGACCCAAACCCACTCGGCTAGACCCAAACCCACTCGGCTAGACCCAAACCCACTCGGCTAGACCCAAACCCACTCGGCTAGACCCAAACACACTCGGCTAGACCCAAACCCACTCGGCTAGACCCAAACCCACTCGGCTAGTCCCAAATCCACTCGGCTAGACCCAAACCCACTCGGCTAGACCCAAACCCACTCGGCGAGACCCAAACCCACTCGGCAAGATCCAAACCCACTCGGCAAGATCCAAACCCACTCGGCTACACCCAAACTCACTCGGCAAGACCCAAACCCACTCGGCTAGACCCAAACCCACTCGGCTAGACCCAAACCCACTCGGTTAGACCCAAACCCACTCGGCTAGACCCAAACCCACTCGGCTGGACCCAAACCCACTCGGCTGGACCCAATCCCACTCGGCTAGACCCAATCCCACACGGCTAGACCCAAACCCACACGGCTGGACCCAAACCCACTCGGCTAGACCCAAACCCACTCGGCTAGACCCAAACCCACTCCGCTAGACCCAAACCTATTCAGCTAGACCCAAAGCCACTCGGCTAGATCCAAACCGATTCGGCTAGACGCAAACCCACTCCGCTACACCAAACCCACTCCGCTAGACCCAAACCCACTCCGCTAGACTCAAACTCACTCCGCTAGATGCAAAGCCACTCGGCTAGTCCCAACCCCACTCGGCTAGACCCAAACCCACTCGGCTAGACCCAAACCCACTCGTCTAGACCCAAACCCACTCCGCTAGACTCAAACCCACTCCGCTAGACCCAAACCCACTCGGCTTGTCCCAAACCCACTCTGGTAGACCCAAACCCACTCGGCTAGACCCAAACCCACTCGGCTACACCCAAACCCACTCGGCTAGACCCAAACCCACTCCGCTAGACCCAAACCTATTCGGCTAGACCCAAACCCATTCGGCTAGACGCAAACCCACTCCGCTACACCAAACCCACTCCGCTAGACCCAAACCCACTCGGCTAGACCCAAACCCACTCGGCTAGAACCAAAACCCACTCGGCTAGACCCAAACCCACTCGGCTAGTCCCAAACCTCCTTGGCTAGATCCAAACCCATTCGGCTAGACACAACCCCACTCCGCTACACCAAACCCACTCCGCTAGACCCAAACCCACTCCGCTAGACTCAAACCCACTCGGCTAGACCCAAACCCACTCGGCTAGTCCCAAACCCACTCTGCTAGACCCAAACCCACTCGGCTAGACCACACCCACTCGGCTACACCCAAACCCACTCGGCTACACGCAAACCCACTCCGCTAGACCCAAACCCACTCGGCTACACCCAAACCGACTCGCCTGCACCCAAACCCACTCGGTTAGACCCAAACCCACTCGGCTAGACCCAAACCCACTCGGCTGGACCCAAACCCACTCGGCTGGACCCAATCCCACTCGGCTAGACCCAATCCCACACGGCTAGACCCAAACCCACACGGCTGGACCCAAACCCACTCGGCTAGACCCAAACCCACTCGGCTAGACCCAAACCCACTCCGCTAGACCCAAACCTATTCAGCTAGACCCAAAGCCACTCGGCTAGATCCAAACCGATTCGGCTAGACGCAAACCCACTCCGCTACACCAAACCCACTCCGCTAGACCCAAACCCACTCCGCTAGACTCAAACTCACTCCGCTAGATGCAAAGCCACTCGGCTAGTCCCAACCCCACTCGGCTAGACCCAAACCCACTCGGCTAGACCCAAACCCACTCGGCTAGACCCAAACCCACTCGTCTAGACCCAAACCCACTCCGCTAGACTCAAACCCACTCCGCTAGACCCAAACCCACTCGGCTTGTCCCAAACCCACTCTGCTAGACCCAAACCCACTCGGCTAGACCCAAACCCACTCGGCTACACCCAAACCCACTCGGCTAGACCCAAACCCACTCCGCTAGACCCAAACCTATTCGGCTAGACCCAAAACCACTCGGCCAGATACAAACCCATTCGGCTAGACGCAAACCCACTCCGCTACACCAAACCGACTCCACTAGACCCAAACCCAAACCCACTCAGCTAGACCCAAACCCGCTCGGCTAGACCCAAACCCACTCGGTTAGACCCAAACCCACTCCGCCAACCCAAACCCACTCCGCTAGACCCAAACCCACTCCGCTAGACCCAAACTCACTCCGCTAGACCCAAACCCACTGGGCAAGACCCAAACCCACTCGGCTATACCCAAAACAACTCCGCTAGACCCAAACCCACTAGGCTAGACCCAAACCCACTCGGCTAGACCCAAACCCACTCGGCTAGACCCAAACCCATTCGGCTAGACCCAAACCCACTCCGCTAGAACCAAACCCACTGCGCTAGACCCAAACCCACTCCGCTAGACCCAAACCCACTCCGCTAGACCCAAACCCACTCGGTTAGACAGAAACCCACTCGGCTAGACCCAAACCCACTCGGCTAGACCCAAACCCACTCGTCCAGACGCAAACCCACTCGGCTAGACGCAAACCCACTCGGCTAGACGCAAACCCACTCGGCTAGACGCAAACCCACTCGGCTAGACCCAAACCCACTCCGCTAGACCCAAACCCACTCCGCTAGAACCAAACCCACTGCGCTAGACCCCAACCCGCTCGGCTAGCCCCCAACCCACTCGGCTAGCCCCCAACCCACTCGGCTAGACCCAAACCCACTCGGCTAGACCCAAACCCACTCGGCTAGACGCAAACACACTCGGCTAGACCCAAACCCACTCGGCTAGACGCAAACCCACTCGGCTAGACCCAAACCCACTCGACTAGACCCAAACCCACTCGGCTAAACCCAAACCCACTCTGCTAGACCCAAACCCGCTCGGCTAGACCCAAACCCACTCGGTTAGACCCAAACCCACTCCGCCAGACCCAAACCCACTCCGCTAGACCCAAACCCTCTCCGCTAGACCCAAACTCACTCCGCTAGACCCAAACCCAGTGTGCAAGACCCAAACCCACTCGGCTAGACCCAAACCCACTCGGCTAGACCCAAACCCACTCGGCAAAACCCAAACCCACTCGGCTAGACACAAACCCACTCGGGTAGACCCAAACCCACTCGGCTACACCCAAACCCACTCGGCTAGACCCAAACCCACTTGGCTAGACCCAAAACAACTCCGTAAGACCCAAACCCACTAGGCTAGACCCAAACCCACTCGGCTAGACCCAAACCCATTCGGCTAGACCCAAACCCACTCCGCTAGAACCAAACCCACTGCGCTAGACCCAAACCCACTCCGCTAGACCCAAACCCACTCCGCTAGACCCAAACCCACTCGGCTAGACCCAACCGCACTCGGCTAGACCCAAACCCACTCGGCTAGACCCAAACCCACTCGGCTAGACCCAAACCCACTCGGCTAGACCCAAACCCACTCGGCTAGACCCAAACCCACTCGGCTAGACCCAAACCCACTCGGCTACACCCAAACCCACTCGGCTACACCCAAACCCACTCGGCTACTCCCAAACCCACTCGGCTACACCCCAACCCACTCCGCTCGACCCAAACCCACTCCGCTAGAACCAAACCCACTGCGCTAGACCCAAACCCACTCCGCTAGACCCAAACCCACTCCGCTAGACCCAAACCCACTTGGCTAGACCCAAACCCACTCGGCTAGACCCAAACACACTCGGCAAGACCCAAACCCACTCGTCTAGACCCAAACCCACTCGGCTCGACCCAAACCCACTCGGCTAGACCCAAACCCACTCGGCTGGACGCAAACCCACACCGCTAGACCCAAACCCACTCGGCTAGACCCAAACCCACTCGGCTAGACCCAAACCCACTCGGCTAGACCCAAACCCACTCGGCTAAACCCAAAACCATTCCGCTAGACCCAAACCCACTCGGCTAGACCCAAACCCACTCGGCTAGACCCAAACCCACTCGGCTAGACCCAAACACACTCGGCTAGACCCAAACCCACTCGGCTAGACCCAAACCCACTCGGCTAAACGCAAACCCACACCGCTAGACCCAAACCCACTCGGCTAGACCCAAACCCAGTCGGCTAGACCCAAACCCACTCGGCTAGACCCAAACCCACTCGGCTAGACCCAAACCCACTCCGCTAGACCCAAACCGACTCCGCTAGACTCAAACCGACTCCGCTAGACTCAAACCCACTCGGCAAGACTCAAACCCACTCGGCAAGACGCAAACCCACTCGGCTAGACCCAAACCCACTCGTCTAAACCCAAACCCACTCGGCTACACCCAAACCCACTCGGCTAGACCCAAACCCACTCGGCTAGACCCAAACACACTCGGCTAGACCCAAACACACTCGGCTAGACCCAAACACACTCGGCTAGACCCAAACCCACTCGGCTAGACCCAAACCCACTCGTCTAGACCCAAACCCACTCGGCTAGACCCAAACCCACTCGGCTAGACCCAAACCCACTCGGCTAGACGCAAACCCACACCGCTAGACCCAAACCCACTCGGCTAGACCCAAACCCACTCGGCTAGACCCAAACCCAATCGGCGAGACCCAAACCCAGTCGGCTAGACCCAAACCAACTCGGCTAGACCCAAACCCACTCGGCTAGACCCAAACCCACTCCGCTGGACCCAAACCCACTCCGCTAGACCCAAACCCACTCGGCTAGACCCAAACCCACTCGGCTAGACCCAAACACACTCGGCTAGACCCAAACACTCTCGGCTGGACCCAAACCCACTCGGCCGGACCCAAACCCACTCGGCCCGACCCAAACCCACTCGGCCAGACGCAAACCCACTCGGCTAGACGCAAACCCACTCGGCTAGACCCAAACACTCTCGGCTAGACCCAAACACTCTCGGCTGGACCCAAACCCACTCGGCTGGACCCAAACCCACTCGGCCAGACCCAAACCCACTCGGCCAGACGCAAACCCACTCGGCTAGACGCAAACCCACTCGGCTAGACCCAAACCCACTCGGCTAGACGCAAACCCAATCGGCTAGATGCAAACCCACTCGGCTAGATGCAAACCCACTCGGCTAGACCCAAACCCACTCGGCTAGACCCAAACCCACTCGGCTGGATTCAAACCCAATCCGCGAGACCCAAACCCAATCCGCGAGACCCAAACCCACTGCGCTAGACCCAACCCCACTCGGCTAGACCCAAACCCACTCGGCTAGACCAAAACCCACTCGGCTAGACCAAAACCCACTCGGCTAGGCCCAAACCCACTCGGCTAGGCCCAAACCCACTCGGCTAGACCCAAACCCACTCGGCTAGACCCAAACACACTCGGCTAGACCCAAACCCACTCGGCTAGACCCAAACCCACTCGGCAAGACCCAAACCCACTCGGCTAGACGCAAACCCACACCGCTAGAACCAAACCCACTCGGCTAGACCCAAACCCACTCGGCTAGACTCAAACCCACTCGGCTAGACTCAAACCCAATCGGCTAGACCCAAAACCACTCCGCTAGACCCAAAACCACTCCGCTAGACCCAAACCCACTCGGCTAGACCCAAACCCACTCGGCTAGACCCAAACACACTCAGCTAGTTGCAAACCCACTCAGCTAGTTGCAAACCCAGTCCGCTGGACCCCAACCCACTCCGCTCGACCCAAACCCACTCCGCTAGAACCAAACCCACTGCGCTAGACCCAAACCCACTCCGCTAGACCCAAACCCACTCCGCTAGATCCAAACCCGCTTGGTTAGACCGAAAACCACTCGGCTAGACCCAAACCCACTCGGCTAGACCCAAACCCACTCGGCTAGACCCAAACCCACTCGGCTAGACCCAAACCCAATCGGCTAGACACAAACACACTCGGCTAGACCCAAACCCACACCACTGTATCCAAACCCACTCGGCTAGACCCAAACCCACTCGGCAAGACCCAAACCGACTCGGCTAGATGCAAACCCACTCGGCTAGACCCAAACCCACTCCTCTAGACCCAAACCCACTCGGCTAGACTCAAACCCACTCGGCTGGACCCAAACCCACTCGGCTGGACCCAATCCCACTCGGCTAGACCCAATCCCACACGGCTAGACCCAAACCCACACGGCTGGACCCAAACCCACTCGGCTAGACCCAAACCCACTCGGCTAGACCCAAACCCACTCCGCTAGACCCAAACCTATTCAGCTAGACCCAAAGCCACTCGGCTAGATCCAAACCGATTCGGCTAGACGCAAACCCACTCCGCTACACCAAACCCACTCCGCTAGACCCAAACCCACTCCGCTAGACTCAAACTCACTCCGCTAGATGCAAAGCCACTCGGCTAGTCCCAACCCCACTCGGCTAGACCCAAACCCACTCGGCTAGACCCAAACCCACTCGTCTAGACCCAAACCCACTCCGCTAGACTCAAACCCACTCCGCTAGACCCAAACCCACTCGGCTTGTCCCAAACCCACTCTGCTAGACCCAAACCCACTCGGCTAGACCCAAACCCACTCGGCTACACCCAAACCCACTCGGCTAGACCCAAACCCACTCCGCTAGACCCAAACCTATTCGGCTAGACCCAAAACCACTCGGCCAGATACAAACCCATTCGGCTAGACGCAAACCCACTCCGCTACACCAAACCGACTCCACTAGACCCAAACCCAAACCCACTCAGCTAGACCCAAACCCGCTCGGCTAGACCCAAACCCACTCGGTTAGACCCAAACCCACTCCGCCAACCCAAACCCACTCCGCTAGACCCAAACCCACTCCGCTAGACCCAAACTCACTCCGCTAGACCCAAACCCACTGGGCAAGACCCAAACCCACTCGGCTATACCCAAAACAACTCCGCTAGACCCAAACCCACTAGGCTAGACCCAAACCCTCTCGGCTAGACCCAAACCCACTCGGCTAGACCCAAACCCATTCGGCTAGACCCAAACCCACTCCGCTAGAACCAAACCCACTGCGCTAGACCCAAACCCACTCCGCTAGACCCAAACCCACTCCGCTAGACCCAAACCCACTCGGTTAGACAGAAACCCACTCGGCTAGACCCAAACCCACTCGGCTAGACCCAAACCCACTCGTCCAGACGCAAACCCACTCGGCTAGACGCAAACCCACTCGGCTAGACGCAAACCCACTCGGCTAGACGCAAACCCACTCGGCTAGACCCAAACCCACTCCGCTAGACCCAAACCCACTCCGCTAGAACCAAACCCACTGCGCTAGACCCCAACCCGCTCGGCTAGCCCCCAACCCGCTCGGCTAGCCCCCAACCCACTCGGCTAGCCCCCAACCCACTCGGCTAGACCCAAACCCACTCGGCTAGACCCAAACCCACTCGGCTAGACGCAAACACACTCGGCTAGACCCAAACCCACTCGGCTAGACGCAAACCCACTCGGCTAGACCCAAACCCACTCGACTAGACCCAAACCCACTCGGCTAAACCCAAACCCACTCTGCTAGACCCAAACCCGCTCGGCTAGACCCAAACCCACTCGGTTAGACCCAAACCCACTCCGCCAGACCCAAACCCACTCCGCTAGACCCAAACCCTCTCCGCTAGACCCAAACTCACTCCGCTAGACCCAAACCCAGTGTGCAAGACCCAAACCCACTCGGCTAGACCCAAACCCACTCGGCTAGACCCAAACCCACTCGGCAAAACCCAAACCCACTCGGGTAGACCCAAACCCACTCGGCTACACCCAAACCCACTCGGCTAGACCCAAACCCACTTGGCTAGACCCAAAACAACTCCGTAAGACCCAAACCCACTAGGCTAGACCCAAACCCACTCGGCTAGACCCAAACCCATTCGGCTAGACCCAAACCCACTCCGCTAGAACCAAACCCACTGCGCTAGACCCAAACCCACTCCGCTAGACCCAAACCCACTCCGCTAGACCCAAACCCACTCGGCTAGACCCAACCGCACTCGGCTAGACCCAAACCCACTCGGCTAGACCCAAACCCACTCGGCTAGACCCAAACCCACTCGGCTAGACCCAAACCCACTCGGCTAGACCCAAACCCACTCGGCTAGACCCAAACCCACTCGGCTACACCCAAACCCACTCGGCTACTCCCAAACCCACTCGGCTACACCCCAACCCACTCCGCTCGACCCAAACCCACTCCGCTAGAACCAAACCCACTGCGCTAGACCCAAACCCACTCCGCTAGACCCAAACCCACTCCGCTAGACCCAAACCCACTCGGCTAGACCCAAACCCACTCGGCTAGACCCAAACACACTCGGCAAGACCCAAACCCACTCGTCTAGACCCAAACCCACTCGGCTCGACCCAAACCCACTCGGCTAGACCCAAACCCACTCGGCTGGACGCAAATCCACACCGCTAGACCCAAACCCACTCGGCTAGACCCAAACCCACTCGGCTAGACCCAAACCCACTCGGCTAGACCCAAACCCACTCGGCTAAACCCAAAACCATTCCGCTAGACCCAAACCCACTCGGCTAGACCCAAACCCACTCGGCTAGACCCAAACCCACTCGGCTAGACCCAAACACACTCGGCTAGACCCAAACCCACTCGGCTAGACCCAAACCCACTCGGCTAAACGCAAACCCACACCGCTAGACCCAAACCCACTCGGCTAGACCCAAACCCAGTCGGCTAGACCCAAACCCACTCGGCTAGACCCAAACCCACTCGGCTAGACCCAAACCCACTCCGCTAGACCCAAACCGACTCCGCTAGACTCAAACCGACTCCGCTAGACTCAAACCCACTCGGCAAGACTCAAACCCACTCGGCAAGACGCAAACCCACTCGGCTAGACCCAAACCCACTCGTCTAAACCCAAACCCACTCGGCTACACCCAAACCCACTCGGCTAGACCCAAACCCACTCGGCTAGACCCAAACACACTCGGCTAGACCCAAACCCACTCGGCTAGACCCAAACCCACTCGGCTAGACCCAAACCCACTCGGCTAGACCCAAACCCACTCGGCTAGACCCAAACCCACTCGGCTCGACGCAAACCCACTCCGCTAGACCCAAACGCACTCGGCAACACTGAAACCCACTGGGCTAGACCCAAACCCACTCGGCTAGAACCAAACCCGCTCCGCTAGAACCAAACCCACTCCGCTAGACACAAACCCACTCCGCTAGACACAAACCCACTCAGCTAGACCCAAACACACTCGGCTAGACCCAAACACACTCGTCTAGACCCAAGCACACTCGGCAAGACCCAAACCCACTCCGCTAGCCCCAATCCCACTCGGCTAGACCCAATCCCACATGGCTAGACCCAAACCCAATCCGCTGGACCCCAACCCACTCCGCTCGACCCAAACCCACTCCGCTAGAACCAAACCCACTGCGCTAGACCCAAACCCACTCCGCTAGACCCAAACCCACTCCGCTAGACGCAAACCCACTCGGTTAGACCGAAAACCACTCGGCTAGACCCAAACCCACTCGGCTAGACCCAAACCCACTCGGCTAGACCCAAACCCACTCGGCTAGACCCAAACACACTCGGCAAGACCCAAACCCACTCGTCTAGACCCAAACCCACTCGGCTCGACCCAAACCCACTCGGCTAGACCCAAACCCACTCGGCTAGACGCAAATCCACACCGCTAGACCCAAACCCACTCGGCTAGACCCAAACCCACTCGGCTAGACCCAAACCCAATCGGCGAGACCCAAACCCACTCGGCTAGACCAAAACCCATTCGGCTAGACCCAAACCAACTCGGCTAGACCCAAACCCACTCGGCTGGACCCAAACCCACTCCGCTGGACCCAAACCCACTCGGCTAGACCCAAAGCCACTCGGCTAGACCCAAACCCACTCGGCTAGACCCAAACACTCTCGGCTAGACCCAAACCCACTCGGCTGGACCCAAACCCACTCGGCTCGACCCAAACCCACTCGGCCAGACCCAAACCCACTCGGCCAGACGCAAACCCACTCGGCTAGACCCAAACCCACTCGGCTAGACCCAAACACTCTCGGCTAGACCCAAACCCACTCGGCTGGACCCAAACCCACTCGGCTCGACCCAAACCCACTCGGCCAGACCCAAACCCACTCGGCCAGACGCAAACCCACTCGGCTAGACCCAAACCCACTCGGCTAGACGCAAACCCAATCGGCTAGACCCAAACCCACTCGGCTAGATGCAAACCCACTCGGCTAGACCCAAACCCACTCGGCTAGACCCAAACCCACTCGGCTAGACCCAAACCCACTTGGCTGGATTCAAACCCAATCCGCGAGACCCAAACCCACTTCGCTAGACCCAACCCCACTCCGCTAGACCCAAACCCACTCGGCTAGACCAAAACCCACTCGGCTAGACCAAAACCCACTCGGCTAGGCCCAAACCCACTCGGCTAGGCCCAAACCCACTCGGCTAGACCCAAACCCACTTGGCTAGACCCAAACCCACTCGGCTAGACCCAAACACACTCGGCTAGACCCAAACCCACTCGGCTAGACCCAAACCCACTCGGCTAGACCCAAACCCACTCGGCTAGACCCAAACCCACTCGGCTAGACGCAAACCCACACCGCTAGAACCAAACCCACTCGGCTAGACCCAAACCCACTCGGCTAGACTCAAACCCACTCGGCTAGACTCAAACCCAATCGGCTAGACCCAAAACCACTCCGCTAGACCCAAACCCACTCGGCTAGACCCAAACCCACTCGGCTAGACCCAAACACACTCAGCTAGATGCAAACCCACTCAGCTAGTTGCAAACCCAGTCCGCTGGACCCCAACCCACTCCGCTCGACCCAAACCCACTCCGCTAGAACCAAACCCACTGCGCTAGACCCAAACCCACTCCGCTAGACCCAAACCCACTCCGCTAGATCCAAACCCGCTTGGTTAGACCGAAAACCACTCGGCTAGACCCAAACCCACTCGGCTAGACCCAAACCCACTCGGCTAGACCCAAACCCACTCGGCTAGACCCAAACCCAATCGGCTAGACACAAACACACTCGGCTAGACCCAAACCCACACCACTGTATCCAAACCCACTCGGCTAGACCCAAACCCACTCGGCAAGACCCAAACCGACTCGGCTAGATGCAAACCCACTCGGCTAGACCCAAACCCACTCCTCTAGACCCAAACACACTCGGCTAGACTCAAACCCACTCGGCTAGACCCAAACCCACTCGGCCTGACTCAAACCCACTCGGCTACAACCAAACCCACTCCGCTAGACCCAAACCGACTCCGCTAGACTCAAACCCTCTCGGCTAGACGCAAACCCACTTGGCTAGACCCAAACCCACTCGGCTAGACCCATACCCACTCGGCTAGACCCAAACCCACTCGGCTAGACCCAAACCCACTCGGCTAGACCCAAACCCACTCGTCTAGACCCAAGCACACTCGGCATGACCTAAACCCACTCCGCTAGACCCAAACCCACTCTGCTAGACCCAAACCCACTCCGCTAGACCCAAACCCACTCCGCTAGACCCAAACCCAATCCGCTGGACCCCAACCCACTCCGCTCGACCCAAACCCACTCGGCTAGACTCAAACCCACTCGGCTAGACCGAAACCCACTCGGCCTGACTCAAACCCACTCGGCTAGAACCAAACCCACTCCGCTAGACCCAAACCGACTCCGCTAGACTCAAACCCACTCGGCTAGACCCAAACCCACTCGGCTAGACCCAAACACACTCGGCTAGACCCAAACACACTCGGCTAGACCCAAACCCACTCGGCTAGACCCAAACCCACTCGGCTAGACCCAAACCCACTCGGCTAGACGCAAACCCACACCGCTAGATGCAAACCCACTCGGCTAGACCCAAACCCACTCGGCTAGAGAAAAACCCACTCGGCTAGAGAAAAACCCATTCGGCTAGACCCAAACCAACTCGGCTGGACCCAAACCCACTCCGCTAGACCCAAACCCACTCGGCTGGACCCAAAGCCACTCGGCTAGACCCAAACCCACTCGGCTAGACCCAAACCCACACCGCTAGACCCAAACCCACTCGGCTAGACCCAAACCCACTCGGCTAGACCAAAACCCATTCGGCTAGACCCAAACCCACTCGGCTGGACCCAAAGCCACTCGGCTCGACCCAAACCCACTCGGCTAGACCCAAACACACTCGGCTAGACCCAAACCCACTCGGCTACACCCAAACCCACTCGGCTACTCCCAAACCCACTCGGCTACACCCCAACCCACTCCGCTCGACCCAATCCCACTCCGCTAGAACCAAACCCACTGCGCTAGACCCAAACCCACTCCGCTAGACCCAAACCCACTCCGCTAGACCCAAACCCACTCGGCTAGACCCAAACCCACTCGGCTAGACCCAAACACACTCGGCAAGACCCAAACCCACTCGGCTAGACCCAAACCCACTCGTCCAGACGCAAACCCACTCGGCTAGACGCAAACCCACTCGGCTAGACGCAAACCCACTCGGCTAGACGCAAACCCACTCGGCTAGACCCAAACCCACTCCGCTAGACCCAAACCCACTCCGCTAGAACCAAACCCACTGCGCTAGACCCCAACCCGCTCGGCTAGCCCCCAACCCGCTCGGCTAGCCCCCAACCCACTCGGCTAGACCCAAACCCACTCGGCTAGACCCAAACCCACTCGGCTAGACGCAAACACACTCGGCTAGACCCAAACCCACTCGGCTAGACGCAAACCCACTCGGCTAGACCCAAACCCACTCGACTAGACCCAAACCCACTCGGCTAAACCCAAACCCACTCTGCTAGACCCAAACCCGCTCGGCTAGACCCAAACCCACTCGGTTAGACCCAAACCCACTCCGCCAGACCCAAACCCACTCCGCTAGACCCAAACCCTCTCCGCTAGACCCAAACTCACTCCGCTAGACCCAAACCCAGTGTGCAAGACCCAAACCCACTCGGCTAGACCCAAACCCACTCGGCTAGACCCAAACCCACTCAGCAAAACCCAAACCCACTCGGGTAGACCCAAACCCACTCGGCTACACCCAAACCCACTCGGCTAGACCCAAACCCACTTGGCTAGACCCAAAACAACTCCGTAAGACCCAAACCCACTAGGCTAGACCCAAACCCACTCGGCTAGACCCAAACCCATTCGGCTAGACCCAAACCCACTCCGCTAGAACCAAACCCACTGCGCTAGACCCAAACCCACTCCGCTAGACCCAAACCCACTCCGCTAGACCCAAACCCACTCGGCTAGACCCAACCGCACTCGGCTAGACCCAAACCCACTCGGCTAGACCCAAACCCACTCGGCTAGACCCAAACCCACTCGGCTAGACCCAAACCCACTCGGCTAGACCCAAACCCACTCGGCTAGACCCAAACCCACTCGGCTACACCCAAACCCACTCGGCTACTCCCAAACCCACTCGGCTACACCCCAACCCACTCCGCTCGACCCAAACCCACTCCGCTAGAACCAAACCCACTGCGCTAGACCCAAACCCACTCCGCTAGACCCAAACCCACTCCGCTAGACCCAAACCCACTTGGCTAGACCCAAACCCACTCGGCTAGACCCAAACACACTCGGCAAGACCCAAACCCACTCGTCTAGACCCAAACCCACTCGGCTCGACCCAAACCCACTCGGCTAGACCCAAACCCACTCGGCTGGACGCAAATCCACACCGCTAGACCCAAACCCACTCGGCTAGACCCAAACCCACTCGGCTAGACCCAAACCCACTCGGCTAGACCCAAACCCACTCGGCTAAACCCAAAACCATTCCGCTAGACCCAAACCCACTCGGCTAGACCCAAACCCACTCGGCTAGACCCAAACCCACTCGGCTAGACCCAAACACACTCGGCTAGACCCAAACCCACTCGGCTAGACCCAAACCCACTCGGCTAAACGCAAACCCACACCGCTAGACCCAAACCCACTCGGCTAGACCCAAACCCAGTCGGCTAGACCCAAACCCACTCGGCTAGACCCAAACCCACTCGGCTAGACCCAAACCCACTCCGCTAGACCCAAACCGACTCCGCTAGACTCAAACCGACTCCGCTAGACTCAAACCCACTCGGCAAGACTCAAACCCACTCGGCAAGACGCAAACCCACTCGGCTAGACCCAAACCCACTCGTCTAAACCCAAACCCACTCGGCTACACCCAAACCCACTCGGCTAGACCCAAACCCACTCGGCTAGACCCAAACACACTCGGCTAGACCCAAACCCACTCGGCTAGACCCAAACCCACTCGGCTAGACCCAAACCCACTCGGCTAGACCCAAACCCACTCGGCTAGACCCAAACCCACTCGGCTAGACCCAAACCCACTCGGCTCGACGCAAACCCACTCCGCTAGACCCAAACGCACTCGGCAACACTGAAACCCACTGGGCTAGACCCAAACCCACTCGGCTAGAACCAAACCCGCTCCGCTAGAACCAAACCCACTCCGCTAGACACAAACCCACTCCGCTAGACACAAACCCACTCAGCTAGACCCAAACACACTCGGCTAGACCCAAACACACTCGTCTAGACCCAAGCACACTCGGCAAGACCCAAACCCACTCCGCTAGCCCCAATCCCACTCGGCTAGACCCAATCCCACATGGCTAGACCCAAACCCAATCCGCTGGACCCCAACCCACTCCGCTCGACCCAAACCCACTCCGCTAGAACCAAACCCACTGCGCTAGACCCAAACCCACTCCGCTAGACCCAAACCCACTCCGCTAGACGCAAACCCACTCGGTTAGACCGAAAACCACTCGGCTAGACCCAAACCCACTCGGCTAGACCCAAACCCACTCGGCTAGACCCAAACCCACTCGGCTAGACCCAAACACACTCGGCAAGACCCAAACCCACTCGTCTAGACCCAAACCCACTCGGCTCGACCCAAACCCACTCGGCTAGACCCAAACCCACTCGGCTAGACGCAAATCCACACCGCTAGACCCAAACCCACTCGGCTAGACCCAAACCCACTCGGCTAGACCCAAACCCAATCGGCGAGACCCAAACCCACTCGGCTAGACCAAAACCCATTCGGCTAGACCCAAACCAACTCGGCTAGACCCAAACCCACTCGGCTGGACCCAAACCCACTCCGCTAGACCCAAACCCACTCGGCTAGACCCAAAGCCACTCGGCTAGACCCAAACCCACTCGGCTAGACCCAAACACTCTCGGCTAGACCCAAACCCACTCGGCTGGACCCAAACCCACTCGGCTCGACCCAAACCCACTCGGCCAGACCCAAACCCACTCGGCCAGACGCAAACCCACTCGGCTAGACCCAAACCCACTCGGCTAGACCCAAACACTCTCGGCTAGACCCAAACCCACTCGGCTGGACCCAAACCCACTCGGCTCGACCCAAACCCACTCGGCCAGACCCAAACCCACTCGGCCAGACGCAAACCCACTCGGCTAGACCCAAACCCACTCGGCTAGACGCAAACCCAATCGGCTAGACCCAAACCCACTCGGCTAGATGCAAACCCACTCGGCTAGACCCAAACCCACTCGGCTAGACCCAAACCCACTCGGCTAGACCCAAACCCACTTGGCTGGATTCAAACCCAATCCGCGAGACCCAAACCCACTTCGCTAGACCCAACCCCACTCCGCTAGACCCAAACCCACTCGGCTAGACCAAAACCCACTCGGCTAGACCAAAACCCACTCGGCTAGGCCCAAACCCACTCGGCTAGGCCCAAACCCACTCGGCTAGACCCAAACCCACTTGGCTAGACCCAAACCCACTCGGCTAGACCCAAACACACTCGGCTAGACCCAAACCCACTCGGCTAGACCCAAACCCACTCGGCTAGACCCAAACCCACTCGGCTAGACCCAAACCCACTCGGCTAGACGCAAACCCACACCGCTAGAACCAAACCCACTCGGCTAGACCCAAACCCACTCGGCTAGACTCAAACCCACTCGGCTAGACTCAAACCCAATCGGCTAGACCCAAAACCACTCCGCTAGACCCAAACCCACTCGGCTAGACCCAAACCCACTCGGCTAGACCCAAACACACTCAGCTAGATGCAAACCCACTCAGCTAGTTGCAAACCCAGTCCGCTGGACCCCAACCCACTCCGCTCGACCCAAACCCACTCCGCTAGAACCAAACCCACTGCGCTAGACCCAAACCCACTCCGCTAGACCCAAACCCACTCCGCTAGATCCAAACCCGCTTGGTTAGACCGAAAACCACTCGGCTAGACCCAAACCCACTCGGCTAGACCCAAACCCACTCGGCTAGACCCAAACCCACTCGGCTAGACCCAAACCCAATCGGCTAGACACAAACACACTCGGCTAGACCCAAACCCACACCACTGTATCCAAACCCACTCGGCTAGACCCAAACCCACTCGGCAAGACCCAAACCGACTCGGCTAGATGCAAACCCACTCGGCTAGACCCAAACCCACTCCTCTAGACCCAAACCCACTCGGCTAGACTCAAACCCACTCGGCCAGACCCAAACCCACTCGGCCTGACTCAAACCCACTCGGCTAGACCCAAACCGACTCCGCTAGACTCAAACCCTCTCGGCTAGACGCAAACCCACTTGGCTAGACCCAAACCCACTCGGCTAGACCCATACCCACTCGGCTAGACCCAAACCCACTCGGCTAGACCCAAACCCACTCGGCTAGACCCAAACCCACTCGTCTAGACCCAAGCACACTCGGCATGACCTAAACCCACTCCGCTAGACCCAAACCCACTCTGCTAGACCCAAACCCACTCCGCTAGACCCAAACCCACTCCGCTAGACCCAAACCCAATCCGCTGGACCCCAACCCACTCCGCTCGACCCAAACCCACTCGGCTAGACTCAAACCCACTCGGCTAGACCGAAACCCACTCGGCCTGACTCAAACCCACTCGGCTAGAACCAAACCCACTCCGCTAGACCCAAACCGACTCCGCTAGACTCAAACCCACTCGGCTAGACCCAAACCCACTCGGCTAGACCCAAACACACTCGGCTAGACCCAAACACACTCGGCTAGACCCAAACCCACTCGGCTAGACCCAAACCCACTCGGCTAGACCCAAACCCACTCGGCTAGACGCAAACCCACACCGCTAGATGCAAACCCACTCGGCTAGACCCAAACCCACTCGGCTAGAGAAAAACCCATTCGGCTAGACCCAAACCAACTCGGCTGGACCCAAACCCACTCCGCTAGACCCAAACCCACTCGGCTGGACCCAAAGCCACTCGGCTAGACCCAAACCCACTCGGCTAGACCCAAACCCACACCGCTAGACCCAAACCCACTCGGCTAGACCCAAACCCACTCGGCTAGACCAAAACCCATTCGGCTAGACCCAAACCAACTCGGCGAGACCCAAACCCACTCGGCTGGACCCAAAGCCACTCGGCTAGACCCAAACCCACTCGGCTAGACCCAAACACACTCGGCTAGACCCAAACCCACTCGGCTACACCCAAACCCACTCGGCTACTCCCAAACCCACTCGGCTACACCCCAACCCACTCCGCTCGACCCAAACCCACTCCGCTAGAACCAAACCCACTGCGCTAGACCCAAACCCACTCCGCTAGACCCAAACCCACTCCGCTAGACCCAAACCCACTCGGCTAGACCCAAACCCACTCGGCTAGACCCAAA
This sequence comes from Raja brachyura, assembly GCA_963514005.1. The sequence continues at coordinate 333,057 of OY740820.1, forward strand.
CACACTCGGCAAGACCCAAACCCACTCGTCTAGACCCAAACCCACTCGGCTCGACCCAAACCCACTCGGCTAGACCCAAACCCACTCGGCTAGACGCAAATCCACACCGCTAGACCCAAACCCACTCGGCTAGACCCAAACCCACTCGGCTAGACCCAAACCCACTCGGCTAGACCCAAACCCACTCGGCTAAACCCAAAACCACTCCGCTAGACCCAAACCCACTCGGCTAGACCCAAACCCACTCGGCTAGACCCAAACCCACTCGGCTAGACCCAAACCCACTCGGCTAGACCCAAACACACTCGGCTAGACCCAAACCCACTCGGCTAGACCCAAACCCACTCGGCTAAACGCAAACCCACACCGCTAGACCCAAACCCAGTCGGCTAGACCCAAACCCAGTCGGCTAGACCCAAACCCACTCGGCTAGACCCAAACCCACTCGGCTAGACCCAAACCCACTCCGCTAGACACAAACCGACTCCGCTAGACTCAAACCGACTCCGCTAGACTCAAACCCACTCGGCAAGACTCAAACCCACTCGGCAAGACTCAAACCCACTCGGCTAGACCCAAACCCACTCGGCTAGACCCAAACCCACTCGGCTAGACCCAAACCCACTCGGCTAGACCCAAACCCACTCGGCTAGACCCAAACCCACTCGGCTAGACCCAAACCCACTCGGCTCGACGCAAACCCACTCCGCTAGACCCAAACGCACTCGGCAACACTGAAACCCACTGGGCTAGACCCAAACCCACTCGGCTAGAACCAAACCCGCTCCGCTAGAACCAAACCCACTCAGCTAGAACCAAATCCACTCGGCTAGACCCAAACACACTCGGCTAGACCCAAACACACTCGTCTAGACCCAAGCACACTCGGCAAGACCCAAACCCACTCCGCTAGCCCCAAACCCACTCCGCTAGACCCAAACCCACTCCGCTAGACCCAAACCCAATCCGCTGGACCCCAACCCACTCCGCTCGACCCAAACCCACTCCGCTAGAACCAAACCCACTGCGCTAGACCCAAACCCACTCCGCTAGACCCAAACCCACTCCGCTAGACGCAAACCCACTCGGCTAGACCGAAAACCACTCGGCTAGACCCAAACCCACTCGGCTACACCCAAACCCACTCGGCTAGACCCAAACCCACTCGGCTGGACCCAAACCCACTCGGCTAGACCCAAACCCATTCGGCTAGACCCAAAACCCACGCGGCTAGACCCAAACCCACTCGGCTAGACACAAACCCACTCGGCTAGACCCAAACCCACTCGGCTAGACCCAAACCCACTCGGCTAGACCCAAACCCACTCGGCTAGACCCAAACACACTCGGCTAGACCCAAACACACTCGGCCTGACACAAACCCACTCGGCTAGACCCAAACCCACTCGGCTAGACCCAAACCCACTCCGCCAGACCCAAACCCACTCGGCTAGACCCAAACCCACTCGGCTAGACCCAAACCCACTCGTCTAGAACCAAACCCACTCGGCTAGATCCAAACCCACTCCGCCAGACCCAAACCCACTCGGCTAGACCCAAACCCACTCGGCTAGACCCAAACCCACTCCGCCAGACCCAAACCCACTCGGCTAGACTCAAATCCACTCGGCTAGACCCAAACCCACTCCGCCAGACCCAAACCCACTCGGCTAGACGCAAACCCACTCGGCTAGACCCAAACCCACTCGGCTAGACCCAAACCCACTCGGCTAGACCCAAACCCACTCGGCTAGACCCAAACCCACTCGGCTAGACCCAAGCCCACTCGGGTAGACCCAAACCCACTCCGCTAGACCCAAACCCACTCCGCTAGCCCCAAACCAACTCGGCTAGGCCCAAACCCACTCGGCTAGACCCAAACCCACTCGGCTAGACCCAAACCCACTCGGCTAGACCCAAACACACTCGGCTAGACCCAAACTCACTCGGCTAGACCCAAACCCACTCGGCTAGACCCAAACCCACTCGGCTAGACCCAAACCCACTCGGCTAGACCCAAACCCACTCGGCTAGATGCAAACCCACGCCGCTAGACCCAAACCCACTCGGCTAGACCCAAACCCACTCGGCTAGACCCAAACCCACTCGGCTAGACCCAAACCCACTCGGCTAGACCCAAAACCACTCCGCTAGACCCAAACCCACTCGGCTAGACGCAAACCCACTCGGCTAGACGCAAACCCACTCGGCTAGACCCAAACCCACTCGGCTAGATGCAAACTCACTCGGCTAGACCCAAACACACTCGGCTAGACCCAAACACACTCGGCTAGACCCAAACACACTCGGCTAGACCCAAACCCACTCGGCTAGACCCAAACCCACTCGGCTAAAGGCAAACCCACACCGCTAGACCCAAGCCCACTCGGCTAGACCCAAACCCACTCGGCTAGACCCAAACCCACTCGGCTAGACCCAAACCCACTCGGCTAGACCCAAACCCACTCCGCTAGACCCAAACCCACTCGGCTAGACCCAAACCGACTCCGCTAGACTCAAACCCACTCGGCAAGACGCAAACCCACTCGGCAAGACGCAAACCCACTCGGCTACACCCAAACCACTCGGCTAGACCCAAAACCACTCGGCTAGACCCAAAACCACTCCGCTAGATGCAAACCCCCTCGGCTAGACCCAAACCCACTCGGCTAGACCCAAACCCACTCGGCTAGACCCAAACCCAATCGGCTAGACCCAAACCCACTCGGCTATACCCAAACCCACTCGGCTAGACACAAACCCACTCGGCTAGACCCAAACCCACTCCGCCAGACCCAAACCCACTCGGCTAGACCCAAACCCACTCGGCTAGACTCAAACCCACTCCGCTAGACACAAACCCACTCAGCTAGAACCAAAGCCACTCGGCTAGACCCAAACACACTCGGCTAGACCCAAACCCACCCGTCTAGACCCAAGCACACTCGGCAAGACCCAAACCCACTCCGCTAGCCCCAAACCCACTCCGCTAGACCCAAACACACTCCGCTTGACCCAAACCCAATCCGCTGGACCCCAACCCACTCAGCTAGAACCAAACCCACTCGGCTACACCCAAACCCACTCGGCTACACCCAAACCCACTCGGCTACACCCAAACCCACTCGGCTAGACCCATACCATTCGGCTGGACCCAAACCCACTCGGCTAGACCCAAACCCATTCGGCTAGACCCAAAACCCACGCGGCTAGACCCAAACCCACTCGGCTAGACACAAACCCACTCGGCTAGACCCAAACCCACTCGGCTAGACCCAAACCCACTCGGCTAGACCCAAACCCACTCGGCTAGACCCAAACACACTCGGCTAGACCCAAACCCACTCGGCTAGACCCAAACCCACTCGGCTAAATGCAAACCCACACCGCTAGACCCAAGCCCACTCGGCTAGACCCAAACCCACTCGGCTAGACCCAAACCACTCGGCTAGACCCAAACCCACTCGGCTAGACCTAAAACCACTCCGCTAGACCCAAACCCCCTCGGCTAGACCCAAACCCACTCGGCTAGACCCAAACCCACTCGGCTAGACCCAAACCCAATCGGCTAGACCCAAACCCACTCGGCTAGACACAAACCCACTCGGCTAGACCCAAACCCAATCGGCTAGACCCAAACCCACTCGGCTCGACCCAAACCTACCCGGCTAGACCAAAAGCCACTCGGCTAGACCCAAACACACTTGGCTAGACCCAAACACACTCGGCTAGACCCAACCCCACTCCGCTAGACCCAAACCCACTCGGCTAGAACCAAACCCGCTCCGCTAGAACCAAACCCACTCCGCTAGACTCAAACCCACTCCGCTAGACACAAACCCACTCAGCTAGAACCAAATACCCTCGGCTAGACCCAAACACACTCGGCTAGACCCAAACCCACTCGGCCTGACACAAACCCACTCGGCTAGATCCAAACCCACTCCGCCAGACCCAAACCCACTCGTCTAGACCCAAACCCACTCGGCTAGACCCAAACCCACTCCGCCAGACCCAAACCCACTCGGCTAGACCCAAACCCACTCGGCTAGACCCAAACCCACTCCGCCAGACCCAAACCCACTCGGCTAGACTCAAATCCACTTGGCTAGACCCAAACCCACTCCGCCAGACCCAAACCCACTCGGCTAGACCCAAACCCACTCGGCTAGACCCAAACCCAATCGGCTAGACCCAAACCCACTCGGCTCGACCCAAACCTACTCGGCTAGACCAAAAGCCACTCGGCTAGACCCAAACACACTTGGCTAGACCCAAACACACTCGGCTAGACCCAACCCCACTCCGCTAGACCCAAACACACTCGGCTAGACCCAAACCCACTCGGCTAGACCCAAACCCACTCGGCTAGACCCAAACACACTCGGCTAGACCCAAACTCACTCGGCTAGACCCAAACCCACTCGGCTAGACCCAAACCCACTCGGCTAGACCCAAACCCACTCGGCTAGACCCAAACCCACTCGGCTAGATGCAAACGCACGCCGCTAGACCCAAACCCACTCGGCTAGACCCAAACCCACTCGGCTAGACCCAAACCCACTCGGCTAGACCCAAACCCACTCGGCTAGACCCAAACCCACTCGGCTAGACCCAAAACCACTCTGCTAGACCCAAACCCACTCGGCTAGACGCAAACCCACTCGGCTAGACCCAAACCCACTCGGCTAGATGCAAACTCACTCGGCTAGACCCAAACACACTCGGCTAGACCCAAACACACTTGGCTAGACCCAAACCCACTCGGCTAGACCCAAACCCACTCGGCTAGACCCAAACCCACTCGGCTAAATGCAAACCCACACCGCTAGACCCAAGCCCACTCGGCTAGACCCAAACCCACTCGGCTAGACCCAAACCCACTCGGCTAGACCCAAACCCACTCGGCTAGACCCAAACCCACTCCGCTAGACCCAAACCCACTCGGCTAGACCCAAACCGACTCCGCTAGACTCAAACCCACTCGGCAAGACGCAAACCCACTCGGCTAGACCCAAACCACTCGGCTAGACCCAAACCCACTCGGCTAGACCCAAAACCACTCCGCTAGACGCAAACCCCCTCGGCTAGACCCAAACCCACTCGGCTAGACCCAAACCCACTCGGCTCGACCCAAACCCAATCGGCTGGACCCAAACCCACTCGGCTATACCCAAACCCACTCGGCTAGACACAAACCCACTCGGCTAGACCCAAACCCCCACTCGGCTAGACCCAAACCCACTCGGCTAAATGCAAACCCACACCGCTAGACCCAAGCCCACTCGGCTAGACCCAAACCCACTCGGCTAGACCCAAACCCACTCGGCTAGACCCAAACCCACTCGGCTAGACCCAAACCCACTCCGCTAGACGCAAACCCACTCGGCTAGACCCAAACCGACTCCGCTAGACTCAAACCCACTCGGCAAGACGCAAACCCACTCGGCTAGACCCAAACCACTCGGCTAGACCCAAACCCACTCGGCTAGACCCAAAACCACTCCGCTAGACGCAAACCCCCTCGGCTAGACGCAAACCCACTCGGCTAGACCCAAACCCACTCGGCTAGACCCAAACCCACTCGGCTAGACCCATACCATTCGGCTGGACCCAAACCCACTCGGCTAGACCCAAACCCATTCGGCTAGACCCAAAACCCACGCGGCTAGACCCAAACCCACTCGGCTAGACACAAACCCACTCGGCTAGACCCAACCCACTCGGCTAGACCCAAACCCACTCGGCTAGACCCAAGCCCACTCGGCTAGACCCAAACACACTCGGCTAGACCCAAACCCACTCGGCTAGACCCAAACCCACTCGGCTAGACCCAAACCCACTCGGCTAAATGCAAACCCATACCGCTAGACCCAAGCCCACTCGGCTAGACCCAAACCCACTCGGCTAGACCCAAACCCACTCGGCTAGACCCAAACCCACTCCGCTAGACCCAAACCCACTCGGCTAGACCCAAACCGACTCCGCTAGACTCAAACCCACTCGGCAAGTCGCAAACCCACTCGGCTAGACCCAAACCACTCGGCTAGACCCAACCCCACTCGGCTAGACCCAAAACCACTCCGCTAGACCCAAACCCCCTCGGCTAGACCCAAACCCACTCGGCTAGACCCAAACCCACTCGGCTAGACCCAAACCCAATCGGCTAGACCCAAACCCACTCGGCTATACCCAAACCCACTCGGCTAGACACAAACCCACTCGGCTAGACCCAAACCCACTCCGCCAGATCCAAACCCACTCGGCTAGACCCAAACCCACTCGGCTAGACCCAAACCCAATCGGCTAGACCCAAACCCACTCGGCTATACCCAAACCTACTCGGCTAGACCAAAACCCACTCGGCTAGACCCAAACACACTCGGCTAGACCCAAAACCACTCCGCTAGACCCAAACCCACTCGGCTAGACTGAAACCCACTGGGCCAGACCCAAACCCACTCGGCTAGAACCAAACCCGCTCTGCTAGAACCAAACCCGCTCCGCTAGACTCAAACCCGCTCCGCTAGACACAAACCCACTCAGCTAGAACCAAATACCCTCGGCTAGACCCAAACACACTCGGCTAGACCCAAACCCACTCGGCCTGACACAAACCCACTCGGCTAGATCCAAACCCACTCCGCCAGACCCAAACCCACTCGGCTAGACCCAAACCCACTCGGCTAGACCCAAACCCACTCCGCCAGACCCAAACCCACTCGGCTAGACCCAAACCCACTCGGCTAGACCCAAACCCACTCGGCTAGACCCAAACCCAATCGGCTAGACCCAAACCCACTCGGCTATACCCAAACCTACTCGGCTAGACCAAAACCCACTCGGCTAGACCCAAACACACTCGGCTAGACCCAAAACCACTCCGCTAGACCCAAACCCACTCGGCTAGACTGAAACCCACTGGGCCAGACCCAAACCCACTCGGCTAGAACCAAACCCGCTCTGCTAGAACCAAACCCGCTCCGCTAGACTCAAACCCGCTCCGCTAGACACAAACCCACTCAGCTAGAACCAAATACCCTCGGCTAGACCCAAACACACTCGGCTAGACCCAAACCCACTCGGCCTGACACAAACCCACTCGGCTAGATCCAAACCCACTCCGCCAGACCCAAACCCACTCGGCTAGACCCAAACCCACTCGGCTAGACCCAAACCCACTCCGCCAGACCCAAACCCACTCGGCTAGACCCAAACCCACTCGGCTAGACCCAAACCCACTCGGCTAGACCCAAACCCACTCGGCTACACCCAAACCCACTCGGCTAGACCCAAACCCACTCGGCTAGACCCAAAACCACTCCGCTAGACCCAAACCCACTCCGCTAGACCCAAATTGACTCCGCTAGAATCAAACCCACTCGGCAAGACGCAAACCCACTCGGCTAGACCCAAACCCACTCGGCTAGACCCAAACCCACTCGGCAAGACCCAAACCCACTCGTCCAGACCCAAACCCACTCGGCTACACCCAAACCCATTTGACTAGATCCAAACCCAATCCGCTAGACCCAAACCCACACCGCTAGACCCAAACCCACTCGGCTAGACCCAAAGCCACTCGGCTAGACCCAAAGCCACTCCGCTAGACCCAAACCCACTCGGCTAGACCCAAACCCACACGGCTAGACCCAAAACCACTCCGCTAGACCCAAATCCACTCGGCTAGACCCAAACCCACTCGGCTAGACCCAAACACACTCGGCAAGACCCAAACCCACTCGTTTAGACCCAAACCCACTTGGCTACACCCAAACCCAATCGGCGAGATCCAAACCCAATCCGCAAGACCCAAACCCACTTCGCTAGACCCAACCCCACACCGCTAGACCCAAACCCACTCGGCTAGACCCAAACCCACTCGGCTAGACCAAATCCCACTCGGCTAGGCCCAAACCCACTCGGCTAGACCCAAACCCACTCGGCTAGACCCAAACCCACTCGGCTAGACCCAAACCCACTCGGCTAGACCCAAACACACTCGGCTAGACCCAAACCCACTCGGCTAGACCCAAACCCACTCGGCAAGACCCAAACCCACTCGTCCAGACCCAAACCCACTCGGCTACACCCAAACCCATTTGACTAGATCCAAACCCAATCCGCTAGACCCAAACCCACTTCGGTAGACCCAACCCCACTCCGCTAGACCCAAACCCACTCGGCTAGACCCAAACCCACTCAGCTAGACCAAAACCCACTCGGCTAGGCCCAAACCCACTCGGCAAGACGCAAACCCACTCGGCTAGACCCAAACCCACTCGGCTAGACCCAAACCCACTCGGCAAGGCCCAAACCCACTCGTCCAGACCCAAACCCACTCGGCTACACCCAAACCCATTTGACTAGATCCAAACCCAATCCGCTAGACCCAAACCCACTTCGCTGGACCCAACCCCACTCCGCTAGACCCAAACCCACTCGGCTAGACCCAAACCCACTCAGCTAGACCAAAACCCACTCGGCTAGGCCCAAACCCACTCGGCTAGACCCAAACCCACTCGGCCAGACCCAAACCCACTCGTCCAGACCCAAACCCATTTGGCTAGACCCAAACCCAATCCGCTAGACCCAAACCCACACCGCTAGACCCAAACCCACTCCGCTAGACCCAAAGCCACTCGGCTAGACCCAAACCCACTCGGCTAGACCCAAAACCACTCGGCTAGACCCAAAACCACTCGGCTAGACCCAAACCCACTCGGCTAGACCCAAACCCACTCGGCTAGACCCAAACCCACTCGGCTAGACCCAAACCCACTCGGCTAGACGCAAACCCACACCGCTAGACGCAAACCCACTCGGCTAGACCCAAACCCAATCCGCTAGACCCAAACCCAATCCGCTAGACCCAAACCCACTTCGCTAGACCCAAACCCACTCGGCTAGACCCAAAGCCACTCCGCTAGACCAAATCCCACTCGGCTAGCCCAAACCCACACGGCTAGACCCAAAACCACTCCGCTAGACCCAAATCCACTCGGCTAGACCCAAACCCACTCGGCTAGACCCAAACACACTCGGCAAGACCCAAACCCACTCGTTTAGACCCAAACCCACTTGGCTACACCCAAACCCAATCGGCGAGATCCAAACCCAATCCGCAAGACCCAAACCCACTTCGCTAGACCCAACCCCACTTCGCTAGACCCAACCCCACACCGCTAGACCCAAACCCACTCGGCTAGACCAAATCCCACTCGGCTAGACCCAAACCCACTCGGCTAGACCCAAACCCACTCGGCTAGACCCAAACCCACTCGGCTAGACCCAAACCCACTCGGCTAGACCCAAACCCACTCGGCTAGACGCAAACCCACTCGGCTAGACCCAAACACACTCGGCTAGACCCAAACCCACTCGGCTAGACCCAAAGCCACTCGGCTAGACCCAAACCCACTCGGCTAGACCCAAACCCACTCGGCTAGACCCAAACCCACTCGGCTAGACCCAAACCCACTCGGCTAGACCCAAACCCACTCGGCTAGACCCAAAACCACTCCGCTAGACCCAAACCCACTCCGCTAGACCCAAACCCACTCGGCTAGACCCAAACCCACTCGGCTCGACCCAAACCCACTCGGTTAGACCCAAACACACTCAGCTAGATGCAAAACCACTCCGCTAGGCCCAAACCCACTCGGCTAGACCCAAACCCACTCGGCAAGACCCAAACCCACTCGTCCAGACCCAAACCCACTCGGCTACACCCAAACCCTTTTGACCAGATCCAAACCCAATCCGCTAGACCCAAACCCACACTGCAAGACCCAAAGCCACTCGGCTAGACCCAAACCCACTCGGCTAGACCCAAACCCACTCGGCTAGACCCAAACCCTCACGGCTAGACCCAAGACCACTCCGCTAGACCCAAACCCACTCGGCTAGACGCAAATACACACCGCTAGACCCAAACCCACTCGGCTAGACCCAAACCCACTCGGCTACACCCAAACCCACTCGGCTAGACCCAAACCCACTCGGCTAGACCCAAAACCACTCCGCTAGACCCAAACCCACTCGGCTAGACCCAAAGCCACTCGGCTAGACCCAAACCCACTCGGCTAGACCCAAACCCACACGGCTAGACACAAAACCACTCCGCTAGACCCAAACCCACTCGGCTAGACCCAAACCCACTCGGCTAGACCCAAACACACTCGGCAAGACCCAAACCCACTCGTTTAGACCCAAACCCACTTGGCTACACCCAAACCCAATTGGCGAGATCCAAACCCAATCCGCAAGGCCCAAACCCACTTCGCTAGACCCAACCCCACACCGCTAGACCCAAACCCACTCGGCTAGATCCAAACCCACTCGGCTAGACCAAATCCCACTCGGCTAGGCCCAAACCCACTCGGCTAGACCCAAACCCACTCGGCTAGACCCAAACCCACTCGGCTAGACCCAAACCCACGCGGCTAGACCCAAACACACTCGGCTAGACCCAAACCCACTCGGCTAGACCCAAACCCACTCGGCTAGACCCAAACCCACTCGGCTAGACCCAAACCCACTCGGCTAGACGCAAACCCACTCGGCGAGACCCAAACCCACTCGGATAGACCCAAACCCACTCGGCTAGACGCAAATACACACCGCTAGACCCAAACCCACTCGGCTAGACCCAAACCCACTCGGCTACACACAAACCCACTCGGCTACACACAAACCCACTCGGCTAGACTCAAACCCACTCGGCAAGACGCAAACCCACTCGGCTAGACCCAAACCCACTCGGCTAGACCCAAACCCACTCGGCAAGACCCAAACCCACTCGTCCAGACCCAAACCCACTCGGCTACACCCAAACCCATTTGACTAGATCCAAACCCAATCCGCTAGACCCAAACCCACTTCGCTAGACCCAACCCCACTCCGCTAGACCCAAACCCACTCGGCTAGACCCAAACCCACTCAGCTAGACCAAAACCCACTCGGCTAGGCCCAAACCCACTCGGCTAGGCCCAAACCCACTCGGCTAGACCCAAACCCACTCGGCTAGACCCAAACCCACTCGGCTAAACCCAAACACACTCGGCTAGACCCAAATCCACTCGGCTAGACCCAAACCCACTCGGCTAGACCCAAACCCACTCGGCTAGACCCAAACCCACTCGGCTAGACGCAAACCCACACCGCTAGACCCAAACTCACTCGGCTAGACCCAAACCCAATCCGCTAGACCCAAACCCACTTCGCTAGACCCAACCCCACACCGCTAGACCCAAACCCACTCGGCTAGACCCAAACCCACTCGGCTAGACCAAATCCCACTCGGCTAGGCCCAAACCCGCTCGGCTAGACCCAAACCCACTCGGCTAGACCCAAACCCACTCGGCTAGACCCAAACCCACTCGGCTAGACCCAAACCCACTCGGCTAGACCCAAACCCACTCGGCTAGACCCAAACCCACTCGGCTACACCCAAACCCACTCGGCTAGACCCAAACCCACTCGGCTAGACGCAAACCCACACCGCTAGACCCAAACCCACTCGGCTACACCCAAACCCACTCGGCTAGACCCAAACCCACTCGGCTAGACCCAAACCCACTCGGCTAGTCCCAAAACCACTCCGCTAGACCCAAACCCACTCGGCTAGACCCAAACCCACTCGGCTAGACCCAAACCCACTCGGCTAGACCCAAACCCACTCGGCTAGACCCAAACACACTCGGCTAGACCCAAACCCACTCGGCTAGACCCAAACCCACTCGGCTAGACCCAAACCCACTCGGCTAGACCCAAACCCACTCGGCTAGACGCAAACCCACACCGCTAGACCCAAACCCACTCGGCTACACCCAAACCCACTCGGCTAGACCCAAACCCACTCGGCTAGACCCAAACCCACTCGGGTAGACCCAAAACCACTCCGCTAGACCCAAACCCACTCGGCTAGACCCAAACCCACTCGGCAAGACCCAAACCCACTCGTCCAGACCCAAACCCACTCGGCTACACCCAAACCCATTTGACTAGATCCAAACCCAATCCGCTAGACCCAAACCCACTTCGCTAGACCCAACCCCACTCCGCTAGACCCAAACCCACTCGGCTAGACCCAAACCCACTCGGCTAGACCCAAACCCGCTCGGCTAGACCCAAACCCACTCGGCTGGACCCAAAACCACTCCGCTAGACCCAAACCCACTCGGCTAGACCCAAACCCACTCGGTTAGACCCAAACACACTCAGCTAGATGCAAAACCACTCCGCTAGGCCCAAACCCACTCGGCTAGACCCAAACCCACTCGGCAAGACCCAAACCCACTCGTCCAGACCCAAAACCACTCGGCTACACCCAAACCCTTTTGACTAGATCCAAACCCAATCCGCTAGACCCAAACCCACACTGCAAGACCCAAACCCACTCGGCTAGACCCAAAGCCACTCGGCTAGATCCAAACCCACTCGGCTAGACCCAAACCCTCACGGCTAGACCCAAGACCACTCCGCTAGACCCAAACCCACTCGGCTAGACCCAAACCCACTCGGCTAGACCCAAACCCACTCGGCAAGACCCAAACCCACTCGTTTAGACCCAAACCCACTCGGCTACACCCAAACCCTTTTGACTAGATCCAAACCCAATCCGCTAGACCCAAACCCACACTGCAAGACCCAAACCCACTCGGCTAGACCCAAAGCCACTCGGCTAGATCCAAACCCACTCGGCTAGACCCAAACCCTCACGGCTAGACCCAAGACCACTCCGCTAGACCCAAACCCACTCGGCTAGACCCAAACCCACTCGGCTAGACCCAAACACACTCGGCAAGACCCAAACCCACTCGTTTAGACCCAAACCCACTTGGCTACACCCAAACCCAATTGGCGAGATCCAAACCCAATCCCCTAGACCCAAACCCACTTCGCTAGACCCAACCCCACACCGCTAGACCCAAACCCACTCGGCTAGACCCAAACCCACTCGGCTAGACCAAATCCCACTCGGCTAGGCCCAAACCCACTCGGCTAGACCCAAACCCACTCGGCTAGACCCAAACCCACTCGGCTAGACCCAAACCCACTCGGCTAGACCCAAACACACTCGGCTAGACCCAAACCCACTCGGCTAGACCCAAACCCACTCGGCTAGACCCAAACCCACTCGGCTAGACCCAAACCCACTCGGCTAGACGCAAACCCACTCGGCTAGACCAAAACCCATTCGGCTAGACCCAAACCCATTCGGCTAGACCCAAACCAACTCGGCTAGACCCAAACCCACTCGGCTGGACCCAAACCCACTCCGCTAGACCCAAACCCACTCGGCTGGACCCAAACCCACTGCGCTAGACCCAAACCCACTCTGCTAGACCCAAACCCACTCCGCTGGACCCAAACCCACTCGGCAAGACCCAAACACACTCGGCTAGACCCAAACCCACTCGGCTAGACCCAAACCCACTCGGCTAGACCCAAACCCACTCGGCTAGACCCAAACCCACTCGGCTAGACGCAAACCCACACCGCTAGACCCAAACCCACTCGGCTAGTCCCAAAGCCACTCGGCTAGACCCAAACCCACTCGGCTAGACCCAAACCCACACGGCTAGACCCAAAACCACTCCGCTAGACCCAAACCCACTCGGCTAGACCCAAACCCACTCGGCTAGACCCAAACACACTCGGCAAGACCCAAACCCACTCGTTTAGACCCAAACCCACTTGGCTACACCCAAACCCACTCGGCTAGATCCAAACCCACTCGGCAAGACCCAAACCCACTCGGCTAGACCAAATCCCACTCGGCTAGGCCCAAACCCACTCGGCTAGACCCAAACCCACTCGGCTAGACCCAAACCCACTCGGCTAGACCCAAACCCACTCGGCTAGACCCAAACACACTCGGCTAGACCCAAACCCACTCGGCTAGACCCAAACCCACTCGGCGAGACCCAAACCCACTCGGATAGACCCAAACCCACTCGGCTAGACCCAAACCCACTCGGCTAGACGCAAAGACACACCGCTAGACCCAAACCCACTCGGCTAGACCCAAACCCACTCGGCTACACCCAAACCCACTCGGCTAGACCCAAACCCACTCGGCTAGACCCAAAACCACTCCGCTAGACCCAAACCCACTCGGCTAGACCCAAATCGACTCCGCTAGACTCAAACCCACTCGGCAATACGCAAACCCACTCGGCTAGACCCAAACCCACTCGGCTAGACCCAAACCCACTCGGCTAGACCCAAACCCAATCGGCTAGACCCAAACCCACTCGGCTAGACCCAAACCTACTCGGCTAGACCAAAACCCACTCCGCTAGACCCAAACCCACTCGGCTAGACCCAAACCCACTCGGCTAGACCCAAACCCACTCGGCTAGACCCAAACCCACTCGGCTAGACCCAAAACCATTCCGCTAGACCCAAACCCACTCGGCTCGACGCAAACCCACTCGGCTAGACCCAAACCCACACGGCTAGACCCATACCCACTCGACTAGACCCAAACCCAATCGGCTAGACCCCAAACCCACTCGGCTAGACCCAAAACCACTCTGCTAGACCCAAATACACACCGCTAGACCCAAACCCACTCGGCTAGACCCAAACCCACTCGGCTACACCCAAACCCACTCGGCTAGACCCAAACCCACTCGGCTAGACCCAAAACCACTCCGCTAGACCCAAACCCACTCGGCTAGACCCAAATCGACTCCGCTAGACTCAAACCCACTCGGCAAGACGCAAACCCACTCGGCTAGACCCAAACCCACTCGGCTAGACCCAAACCCACTCGGCAAGACCCAAACCCACTCGTCCAGACCCAAACCCACTCGGCTACACCCAAACCCATTTGACTAGATCCAAACCCAATCCGCTAGACCCAAACCCACTTCGCTAGACCCAACCCCACTCCGCTAGACCCAAACCCACTCGGCTAGACCCAAACCCACTCAGCTAGACCAAAACCCACTCGGCTAGACCCAAACCCACTCGGCTAGACCCAAACCCACTCGGCAAGACCCAAACCCACTCGTCCAGACCCAAACCCACTCGGCTACACCCAAACCCATTTGACTAGATCCAAACCCAATCCGCTAGACCCAAACCCACTTCGCTAGACCCAACCCCACTCCGCTAGACCCAAACCCACTCGGCTAGGCCCAAACCCACTCGGCTAGACCCAAACCCACTCGGCTAGACCCAAACCCACTCGGCTAGACCCAAACCCACTCGGCTAAACCCAAACACACTCGGCTAGACCCAAATACACTCGGCTAGACCCAAACCCACTCGGCTAGACCCAAACCCACTCGGCTAGACCCAAACCCAGTCGGCTAGATGCAAACCCACACCGCTAGACCCAAACCCACTCGGCTAGACCCAAACCCACTCGGCTAGACCCAAACCCACTCGGCTAGACCCAAACCCACTCGGCTAGACCCAAAACCACTCTGCTAGACCCAAACCCACTCGGCTAGACCCAAACCCACTCGGCTATACCCAAACCCACTCCGCTAGATGCAAACCCACTCGGCTAGACCCAAACCCACTCGGCTAGACCCAAACCCACTTCGCTAGACCCAACCCCACTCCGCTGGACCCAAACCCACTCGGCTAGACCCAAACCCACTCGGCTGGTCCAAAACCCACTCGGCTAGGCCCAAACCCACTCGGCTAGACCCAAACCCACTCGGCTAGACCCAAACCCACTCGGCTAGACCCAAACCCACTCGGCTAGACCCAAACCCACTCGGCTAGACGCAAACCCACACCGGTACACGCAAACCCACTCGGCTAGACCCAAACCCACTCGGCTAGACCCAAAACCATTCCGCTAGACCCAAACCCACTCGGCTCGACGCAAACCCACTCGGCTAGACCCAAACCCACTCGGCTAAACCCATACCCATTTGGCTAGACCCAAACCCACTCGGCTAGACCCAAACCCAATCGGCTAGACCCCAAACCCACTCGGCTAGACCCAAACCCACTCGCCTAGATCCAAATCCACTCGGCTAGACCCAAACCCACTCGGCTAGACCCAAACCCACTCGGCTAGACCCAAACCCACTCGGCTAGACCCAAACCCACTCGGCTAGACCCAAACCCACTCGGCTCGACGCAAACCCACTCCGCTAGACCCAAACACACTCGGCTAGACTCAAACCCACTGGGCTAGACGCAAACCCACTCGGCTAGAACCAAACCCGCACCGCTAGAACCAAACCCACTCCGCTAGACTCAAACCCACTCCGCTAGACACAAACCCACTCAGCTAGAACCAAATCCACTCGGCTAGACCCAAACACACTCGGCTAGACCCAAACCCACTCGTCTTGACCCAAGCACACTCGGCATGACCCAAACCCACTCCGCTAGACCCAAACCCACTCCGCTAGACCCAAACCCACTCCGCTAGACCCAAAACCACTCTGCTAGACCCAAACCCGCTTGGTCAGACCCAAACCCACTCGGCTAGACCCAAACCCATTCGGCTAGACCCAAACCCACTCGGGTAGACCCAAATCCAATCGGCTAGACCCAAACACACTCGGCTAGACCCAAACCCACACCACTGTATCCAAACCCACTCGGCTAGACCCAAACCCACTCGGCAAGACCCAAAGCGACTCGGCTAGACCCAAAACCACTCCGCTAGACCCAAAACCACTCCGCTAGACCCAAACCCACTCGGCTGGACCCAAACCCACTCTGCTAGACCCAAACCCACTCGGCTAGATGCAAACACACTCGGCTAGACCCAAACCCACTCCGCTAGACGCAAACCCACTCAGCTAGACTCAAACCCACTCGGCTTGACCCAAACCCACTCGGCCTTGCTCAAACCCACTCGGCTACAACCAAACCCACTCCGCTAGACCCAAACGGACTCCGCTAGACTCAAACCCTCTCGGCTAGACGCAAACCCACTCGGCTAGACCCAAACCCACTCGGCTAGACCCAAACCCACTCGGCAAGACCCAAACCCACTCGTCCAGACCCAAACAGACTCGGCCACACCCAAACCCACTTGGCTAGATCCAAACCCAATCCGCTAGACCCAAACCCACTTCGCTAGACCCAACCCCACTCCGCTGGACCCAAACCCACTCGGCTAGACCCAAACCCACTCGGCTAGACCAAAACCCACTCGGCTAGGCCCAAACCCACTCGGCTAGACCCAAACCCACTCGGCTAGACCCAAACCCACTCGGCTAGACCCAAACCCACTCGGCTAGACCCAAACCCACTCGGCTAGACCCAAACCCACTCGGCTAGACCCAAACCCACTCGGCTAGACCCAAACCCACTCGGCTAGACGGAAACCCACACCGCTAGACGCAAACCCACTCGGCTAGACCCAAACCCACTCGGTGCAAAGATGTTAACACGTACACACTGTTTCTTTACCAAGTCTTTATTAATCACATATATCGATGCCCTAGTTGTACATGGTCTGCACGTTTTACTAGAGGAGGTACCAGGGATGGAGAGACAGTAATATACTTGGTGAAAGGGGAGTGGCTACACAACCTACAATTAAAGGGACATGCACTAAACATCTACACTCGGCCAGACCCAAACCCACTCGGCTAGACCCAAACCCACTCGGCTAGACCCAAACCCACTCGGCTAGACGGAAACCCACACCGCTAGACGCAAACCCACTCGGCTAGACCCAAACCCACTCGGTGCAAAGATGTTAACACGTACACAGTGTTTCTTTACCGAGTCTTTATTAATCACATACATATCGATGCCCTAGTTGTACATGGTCTGCACGTTTTACTAGAGGAGGTACCAGGGATGGAGAGACAGTAATATACTTGGTGAAAGGGGAGTGGCTACACAACCTACAATTAAAGGGACATGCACTAAACATCTACATCCTTCCTCTTACAAAAGAAAGGAACGTGACAGCCGACCATGTCTCATACACTAGAGCAACTGGAAAAGGATAGACAGCAAAATAGCAGCAATCAAATATAATCGCCATAACGGTCAGGCGCCCTTACAATCCGCCCCGAACGGGTACGAACCCCGCTCACACCCTCTCCCCCCAAAGAAACGGGCACCGGGGGAGACCCCACGACAGGAGGACTACAATGTGGGGACTTGCGTGGTGACAAAGGGATTGGAGGCGAGCGACCTGGCGATGGGGAAGAGATGGCTGGAGACACGGGAACAGTCACAGGGAGAAGAACCGGGACAGGGCGAGCAGGCACAGGCTTAGTGACCGCTACAGGCGGGAGAGCGGACAGAGGGGGAGCATGGGGGTCAGCAGGAGTTGGAGGAGAGGGCTCGTTTACCAGGCGGAGGTGCCGCCTGGACCGACGGTAAACAGTACCATCGAGGTTCACCAGATAGGAGCGAGGTGAACCAGCCGTCCCAACAACAACCGCAAGGCCAGGGTGACCGGAGGTGGAATGCATGCGGACAACCTGACCAGGAGACAGAGGAGGCAGGGCACGGCAAGACCTGTCGTGGGATCGCTTTTCAATGGACCGCTTGGTAGCAATACGCTCACGGACCACGGCAGGTTTTACAACAGCTGGGGTAAGAGTCTGCTGGGCCACCGGAATGGGAGGTCGAGTAACCCGGGACATGAGGCGCTGCGCCGGGGATCCCAAAACACTGTCACGGGAAATGTTTCGCAGGTTGAGGAGGGCGAGGTAAATGTCAGACTTCGATGCGCGGCAGCGATTCAACAAGTCCTTTGCGCTGCGAACAGCACGCTCGGCCAGGCCATTGCTCTGAGGGTACTCAGGGCTACTAGTGTAATGCCGAAAGTTCCAGCGGTCAGCAAAGTCCTTGAACTCCGCACTGGTAAATTGGCTGCCGTTGTCTGACTGCAGGCTCGCTGGTGATCCAAAGGTCGCGAAGTGGCGGCGCAGCTTCGTGATAACAGCAGAAGAGGAGAGAGAAAACAGCTGGTCGACCTCATACCAGTTGGAGTAAGAGTCGACAAGCACCAAGAAGTGCTTGCCGTGCCACTCAAAAATGTCCGTTGCCAGCGCCGACCATGGCAGGTCCGGTGCGGGCTGCTGCAGAAGGGGCAAAAGTTGACGTTCAGGACAATCATACCTGAAGCCTCGTAAGGGTGACGGGCGGTCGAAGCCAGAGGAGCCCGAGACAGCGTGTCAGCAATAAACATGTCCTTGCCTCTACGGTACACTACGGAGAAGGTAAAACGCTGCAGCTGCAGCATCATCCGCTGCAGCCTGGAGGAGGCAGCGTGAATCGGCTTGCCGAGGATGGTGACCAGAGGCTGGTGGTCGGTTTCAATAGAGAATTCAGGTGCCTTCCTAACTGAAAACACGCTGAGCCCACTCTGAGAAGAGTCCGAATCAGACAGTGGGAGGTTGTCAGGAGGGTGATAAGAACCAGACGCAGTACCATCCCGTACCAGGTAATTAGAGTGCCTGCGCTGTTGCTGGGCTGGATTTTTTCTAGCTCTGCATGCTGACGAGAAGTGGTTAGGCTTGTTGCAGAAGTTACAAATCTTTCCCACCGCAGGGCACACGTTGAAACGATGAGTCACAAAGTTACAGTTCGGGCAGCGCTTCTCCAGCTTGGAACTTGAACCATAGCTGGCCCCACGGCGAGTTTGCTGAGCAGGACGGCGGGCTGCGACGGTAGCTGCCCGAACCTCATGATCAGGGGGTGGTGCAGCAGAGATAACAGCCTCAGACATCTTTGCAGCATGCAGGGCAGCCTGGAGAGTCAAATCTGCCTTACACAGGAGCTCTGACCGCAGCCTTTCATTTCGTAGACCATACACCAAGACATCGCGGGTCAGGGTCTCTGGGGTAGCGTCATTCAGGTGGCATCACCTAGCCAGGTGCCGTAGGTCAGCGTAGAAGTTGCCGACAGACTCACCGGGTTTCTGACGACGTCCAAAAAACTTAAAAACGCTCCAGAATAGAGTTCGTGGGCACGTCGCACATCTCGCTGAACTTCCCCAGTAGACAGTCAAGGTCCTCGGGGTCCTCATTCGGCCCGTACTCAAACGATTCAGAGCGCTCCAGAGCCTCTGAGCCGGCTAGATTCAATAGCAGCGACGCTTTAATGGCAGAGGAAACTCCCGGGTGCACGATAGCCACATAATGCCGAAAATCCCGGCGGAACGCATTCCACCGGTGAGCGATGTCGTCGTCAAAGACAAGGGACTCAGGCTTGCGGCAGGAGGAAGCCATAACCAGGCAGGGAAGGGTAACTGGGGCAAAAAAAACTAAACCCGATAAACAGGAGGCGCGCAATTCGAAACGACTGACACCATGCAAAGATGTTAACACGTACACAGTGTTTCTTTACCAAGTCTTTATTAATCACATATATCGATGCCCTAGTTGTACATGGTCTGCACGTTTTACTAGAGGAGGTACCAGGGATGGAGAGACAGTAATATACTTGGTGAAAGGGGAGTGGCTACACAACCTACAATTAAAGGGACATGCACTAAACATCTACACTCGGCCAGACCCAAACCCACTCGGCTAGACCCAAACCCACTCCGCTAGACCCAAAACCACTCCGCTAGACCCAAACCTACTCGGCTAGACCCAAACCCACTCGGCTAGACCCAAACCCACTCGGCTCGATGCAAACCCACTCGGCTAGACCCAAACCCACTCCGCTAGACCCAAACCCACTAGGCTAGACCCAAACCCACTCCGCTAGACCCAAACCCACTCGGCTAGACTCAAACCCACTCGGCTAGACCCAAACCCTTCTCGCCTGACTCAAACCCACTCGGCTAGAACCAAACCCACTCCGCTAGACCCAAACCGACTCCGCTAGACTCGAACCCACTCGGCTAGACGCAAACCCACTCGGCTAGACCCAAACCCCCTCGGCTAGACCCAAACCCACTCGGCAAGACCCAAACCCACTCGTCTAGACCCAAACCCACTCGGCTACACCCAAACACACTCGTCTAGACCCAAGCACACTCGGCATGACCCAAACCCACTCCGCTAGACCCAAACCCACTCCGCTAGACCCAAACCCACTCCGCTAGACCCAAACCCAATCCGCTGGACCCCAACCCACTCCGCTCGACCCAAACCCACTCCGCTAGAACCAAACCCACTGCGCTAGACCCAAACCCACTCCGCTAGACCCAAACCCACTCCGCTAGACCCAAACCCGCTTGGTGAGACCGAAAACCAGTCGGCTAGACCCAAACCCACTCGGCTAGACCCAAACCCACTCGGCTAGACCCAAACCCAATCGGCTAGACCCAAACACACTCGGCTTGACCCAAACCTACACCACTGTACCCAAACCCACTCGGCTAGACCCAAACCCACTCGGCAAGACCCAAACCGACTCGGCTACACCCAAACCCACTCGGCTAGACCCAAAACCACTCCGCTAGACACAAACCCATTCGGCTAGACCCAAACCCACTCGGCTAGATGCAAACCCACTCGGCTAGACCCAAACCCACTCCACTCGACCCAAACCCACTCGGCTAGACTCAAACCCACTCGGCTAGACCCAAACCCACTCGGCCTGACTCAAACCCACTCGGCTACAACCAAACCCACTCCGCTAGACCCAAACCGACACCGCTAGACTCAAACCCTCTCGGCTAGACGCAAACCCACTCGGCTATACCCAAACCCACTCGGCTAGACCCAAACCCACTCGGCTAGACCCAAACCCACTCGGCTAGACCCAAACCCACTAGGCTAGACCCAAACCCACTCCGCTAGACCCAAACCCACTCGGCTAGACTCAAACCCACTCGGCTAGACCCAAACCCTTCTCGGCCTGACTCAAACCCACTCGGCTAGAACCAAACCCACTCCGCTAGACCCAAACCGACTCCGCTAGACTCAAACCCACTCGGCTAGACGCAAACCCACTCGGCTAGACCCAAACCCCCTCGGCTAGATCCAAACCCACTCGGCAAGACCCAAACCCACTCGTCTAGACCCAAACCCACTCGGCTACACCCAAACCCACTTGGCTAGATCCAAACCCAATCCGCTAGACTCAAACCCTCTCGGCTAGACGCAAACCCACTCGGCTAGACCCAAACCCACTCGGCTAGACCCAAACCCACTCGGCTAGACCCAAACCCACTCGGCTAGACCCAAACCCACTAGGCTAGACCCAAACCCACTCCGCTAGACCCAAACCCACTCGGCTAGACCCAAACCCACTCGGCTAGATGCAAACCCACTCGGCTAGACCCAAACCCACACCGCTCGACCCAAACCCACTCGGCTAGACTCAAACCCACTCGGCTAGACCCAAACCCACTCGGCCTGACTCAAACCCACTCGGCTACAACCAAACCCACTCCGCTAGACCCAAACCGACACCGCTAGACTCAAACCCTCTCGGCTAGACGCAAACCCACTCGGCTAGACCCAAACCCACTCGGCTAGACCCAAACCCACTCGGCTAGACCCAAACCCACTCGGCTAGACCCAAACCCACTCCGCTAGACCCAAACCCACTCCGCTAGACCCAAACCCACTCGGCTAGACTCAAACCCACTCGGCTAGACCCAAACCCTTCTCGGCCTGACTCAAACCCACTCGGCTAGAACCAAACCCACTCCGCTAGACCCAAACCGACTCCGCTAGACTCAAACCCACTCGGCTAGACGCAAACCCACTCGGCTAGAACCAATCCCACTCCGCTAGACCCAAACCGACTCCGCTAGACTCAAACCCACTCGGCTAGACGCAAACCCACTCGGCTAAACCCAAACACACTCGGCTAGACCCAAACCCACTCGGCTAGACCCAAACCCACTCGGCTAGACCCAAACCCACTAGGCTAGACTCAAACCCACTCGGCTAGACCCAAACCCACATGGCTAGACCCAAACACACTCGGCTAGACCCAAACCCACTCGGCTAGACCCAAACCCACTCGGCTAGACGCAAACCCACTCGGCTAGACCCAAACCCACTCGGCTAGACCCAAACTCACTCCGCTAGACCCAAACCCACTCGGATAGACGCAAACCCACTCGGCTAGACCCAAACCCACTCGGCTAGACCCAAACCCACTCGGCAAGACCCAAACCCACTCGTCTAGACCCAAACCCACTCGGCTACACCCAAACCCACTCGGCTAGATCCAAACCCAATCCGCTAGACCCAAACCCACTGCGCTAGACCCAACCCCATTCCGCTAGACCCAAACCCACTCGGCTAGACCCAAACCCACTCGGCTAGACCCAAACCCACTCGGCTAGACCCAAACCCACTCGGCTAGACCCAAACCCACTCCGCTAGACCCCAACCCACTCTGCTAGACTCAAAACCACTCGGCTAGACCCAAACCCACTCGGCCTGACTCAAACCCACTCGGCTAGAAACAAACCCACTCCGCTAGACACAAACCGACTCCGCTAGACTCAAACCCACTCGGCTAGACCCAAACCCACTCGGCTAGACCCAAACACAGTCGGCTAGACCCAAACCCACTCGGCTAGACCCAAACCCACTCGGCTAGACCCAAACCCACTCGGCTAGACCCAAACACACTCGGCTAGACGCAAACCCACATCGCTAGACCCAAACCCACTCGGCTAGACCCAAACCCACTCGGCTGGACCAAAACCCATTCGGCTAGACCCAAACCAACTCGGCTAGACACAAACCCACTCGGCTGGACCCAAACCCACTCGGCTAGACCCAAACCCACTCGGCTAGACCCAAAGCCACTCGGCTAGGCCCAAACCCACACGCTAGACCCAAACATACACGGCTAGACCCAAACCCACTCGGCTAGACACAAACCCACTCGGCTAGACCCAAACCCACTTGGCTAGACCCAAACCCACTAGGCTAGACCCAAACCCACTCCGCTAGACCCAAACCCAGTCGGCTAGACTCAAACCCACTCGGCTAGACCCAAACCCTTCTCGGCCTGACTCAAACCCACTCGGCTAGAACCAAACCCACTCCGCTAGACCCAAACCGACTCCGCTAGACTCAAACCCACTCGGCTAGACGCAAACCCACTCGGCTAGACCCAAACCCCCTCGGCTAGACCCAAACCCACTCGGCAAGACCCAAACCCACTCGTCTAGACCCAAACCCATTCGGCTACACCCAAACCCACTCGTCTAGACCCAAGCACACTCGGCATGACCCAAACCCACTCCGCTAGACCCAAACCCACTCCGCTAGACCCAAACCCACTCCGCTAGACCCAAACCCAATCCGCTGGACCCCAACCCACTCCGCTCGACCCAAACCCACTCCGCTAGAACCAAACCCACTGCGCTAGACCCAAACCCACTCCGCTAGACCCAAACCCACTCCGATAGACCCAAACCCGCTTGGTTAGACCGAAAACCAGTCGGCTAGACCCAAACCCACTCGGCTAGACCCAAACCCACTCGGCTAGACCCAAACCCAATCGGCTAGACCCAAACACACTCGGCTTGACCCAAACCCACACCACTGTACCCAAACCCACTCGGCTAGACCCAAACCCACTCGGCAAGACCCAAACCGACTCGGCTACACCCAAACCCACTCGGCTAGACCCAAAACCACTCGGCTAGACACAAACCCACTCGGCTAGACCCAAACCCACTCGGCTAGACCCAAACCCACTCGGCTAGACGCAAACCCACTCGGCTAGACCCAAACCCACTCCGCTCGACCCAAACCCACTCGGCTAGACTCAAACCCACTCGGCTAGACCCAAACCCACTCGGCTACAACCAAACCCACTCCGCTAGACCCAAACCGACTCCGCTAGACTCAAACCCTCTCGGCTAGACGCAAACCCACTCGGCTAGACCCAAACCCACTCGGCTAGACCCAAACCCACTCGGCTAGACCCAAACCCACTCGGCTAGACCCAAAACCACTCCGCTAGGCCCAAACCCACTCGGCTAGGCCCAAACCCACTCGGCAAGACCCAAACCCACTCGTCCAGACCCAAACCCACTCGGCTACACCCAAACCCTTTTGACTAGATCCAAACCCAATCCGCTAGACCCAAACCCACACTGCAAGACCCAAACCCACTCGGCTAGACCCAAAGCCACTCGGCTAGACCCAAACCCACTCGGCTAGACCCAAACCCTCACGGCTAGACCCAAGACCACTCCGCTAGACCCAAACCCACTCGGCTAGACGCAAATACACACCGCTAGACCCAAACCCACTCGGCTAGACCCAAACCCACTCGGCTACACCCAAACCCACTCGGCTAGACCCAAACCCACTCGGCTAGACCCAAAACCACTCCGCTAGACCCAAACCCACTCGGCTAGACCCAAAGCCACTCGGCTAGACCCAAACCCACTCGGCTAGACCCAAACCCACACGGCTAGACACAAAACCACTCCGCTAGACCCAAACCCACTCGGCTAGACCCAAACCCACTCGGCTAGACCCAAACACACTCGGCAAGACCCAAACCCACTCGTTTAGACCCAAACCCACTTGGCTACACCCAAACCCAATTGGCGAGATCCAAACCCAATCCGCAAGGCCCAAACCCACTTCGCTAGACCCAACCCCACACCGCTAGACCCAAACCCACTCGGCTAGACCCAAACCCACTCGGCTAGACCAAATCCCACTCGGCTAGGCCCAAACCCACTCGGCTAGACCCAAACCCACTCGGCTAGACCCAAACCCACTCGGCTAGACCCAAACCCACGCGGCTAGACCCAAACACACTCGGCTAGACCCAAACACACTCGGCTAGACCCAAACCCACTCGGCTAGACCCAAACCCACTCGGCTAGACCCAAACCCACTCGGCTAGACGCAAACCCACTCGGCGAGACCCAAACCCACTCGGATAGACCCAAACCCACTCGGCTAGACCCAAACCCACTCGGCTAGACGCAAATACACACCGCTAGACCCAAACCCACTCGGCTAGACCCAAACCCACTCGGCTACACACAAACCCACTCGGCTAGACTCAAACCCACTCGGCAAGACGCAAACCCACTCGGCTAGACCCAAACCCACTCGGCTAGACCCAAACCCACTCGGCAAGACCCAAACCCACTCGGCAAGACCCAAACCCACTCGTCCAGACCCAAACCCACTCGGCTAGACCCAAACCCACTCGGCAAGACCCAAACCCACTCGGCAAGACCCAAACCCACTCGTCCAGACCCAAACCCACTCGGCTACACCCAAACCCATTTGACTAGATCCAAACCCAATCCGCTAGACCCAAACCCACTTCGCTAGACCCAACCCCACTCCGCTAGACCCAAACCCACTCGGCTAGACCCAAACCCACTCAGCTAGACCAAAACCCACTCGGCTAGGCCCAAACCCACTCGGCTAGGCCCAAACCCACTCGGCTAGACCCAAACCCACTCGGCTAGACCCAAACCCACTCGGCTAAACCCAAACACACTCGGCTAGACCCAAATCCACTCGGCTAGACCCAAACCCACTCGGCTAGACCCAAACCCACTCGGCTAGACCCAAACCCACTCGGCTAGACGCAAACCCACACCGCTAGACCCAAACTCACTCGGCTAGACCCAAACCCAATCCGCTAGACCCAAACCCACTTCGCTAGACCCAACCCCACACCGCTAGACCCAAACCCACTCGGCTAGACCCAAACCCACTCGGCTAGACCAAATCCCACTCGGCTAGGCCCAAACCCGCTCGGCTAGACCCAAACCCGCTCGGCTAGACCCAAACCCACTCGGCTAGACCCAAACCCACTCGGCTAGACCCAAACCCACTCGGCTAGACCCAAACCCACTCGGCTAGACCCAAACCCACTCGGCTAGACCCAAACCCACTCGGCTAGACCCAAACCCACTCGGCTAGACGCAAACCCACACCGCTAGACCCAAACCCACTCGGCTACACCCAAACCCACTCGGCTAGACCCAAACCCACTCGGCTAGACCCAAACCCACTCGGCTAGTCCCAAACCCACTCGGCTAGACCCAAACCCACTCGGCTAGACCCAAACCCACTCGGCTAGACCCAAACCCACTCGGCTAGACCCAAACCCACTCGGCTAGACCCAAACACACTCGGCTAGACCCAAACCCACTCGGCTAGACCCAAACCCACTCGGCTAGACCCAAACCCACTCGGCTAGACCCAAACCCACTCGGCTAGACGCAAACCCACACCGCTAGACCCAAACCCACTCGGCTACACCCAAACCCACTCGGCTAGACCCAAACCCACTCGGCTAGACCCAAACCCACTCGGGTAGACCCAAACCCACTCGGCAAGACCCAAACCCACTCGGCTAGACCCAAACCCACTCGGCAAGACCCAAACCCACTCGTCCAGACCCAAACCCACTCGGCTACACCCAAACCCATTTGACTAGATCCAAACCCAATCCGCTAGACCCAAACCCACTTCGCTAGACCCAACCCCACTCCGCTAGACCCAAACCCACTCGGCTAGACCCAAACCCACTCGGCTAGACCCAAACCCGCTCGGCTAGACCCAAACCCACTCGGCTGGACCCAAAACCACTCCGCTAGACCCAAACCCACTCGGCTAGACCCAAACCCACTCGGTTAGACCCAAACACACTCAGCTAGATGCAAAACCACTCCGCTAGGCCCAAACCCACTCGGCTAGACCCAAACCCACTCGGCAACACCCAAACCCACTCGTCCAGACCCAAACCCACTCGACTACACCCAAACCCTTTTGACTAGATCCAAACCCAATCCGCTAGACCCAAACCCACACTGCAAGACCCAAACCCACTCGGCTAGACCCAAAGCCACTCGGCTAGATCCAAACCCACTCGGCTAGACCCAAACCCTCACGGCTAGACCCAAGACCACTCCGCTAGACCCAAACCCACTCGGCTAGACCCAAACCCACTCGGCTAGACCCAAACCCACTCGGCAAGACCCAAACCCACTCGTTTAGACCCAAACCCACTTGGCTACACCCAAACCCAATTGGCGAGATCCAAACCCAATCCGCTAGACCCAAACCCACTTCGCTAGACCCAACCCCACACCGCTAGACCCAAACCCACTCGGCTAGACCCAAACCCACTCGGCTAGACCAAATCCCACTCGGCTAGGCCCAAACCCACTCGGCTAGACCCAAACCCACTCGGCTAGACCCAAACCCACTCGGCTAGACCCAAACCCACTCGGCTAGACCCAAACACACTCGGCTAGACCCAAACCCACTCGGCTAGACCCAAACCCACTCGGCTAGACCCAAACCCACTCGGCTAGACCCAAACCCACTCGGCTAGACGCAAACCCACTCGGCTAGACCAAAACCCATTCGGCTAGACCCAAACCCATTCGGCTAGACCCAAACCAACTCGGCTAGACCCAAACCCACTCGGCTGGACCCAAACCCACTCCGCTGGACCCAAACCCACTCGGCTGGACCCAAACCCACTGCGCTAGACCCAAACCCACTCTGCTAGACCCAAACCCACTCCGCTGGACCCAAACCCACTCGGCAAGACCCAAACACACTCGGCTAGACCCAAACCCACTCGGCTAGACCCAAACCCACTCGGCTAGACCCAAACCCACTCGGCTAGACCCAAACCCACTCGGCTAGACGCAAACCCACACCGCTAGACCCAAACCCACTCGGCTAGACCCAAAGCCACTCGGCTAGACCCAAACCCACTCGGCTAGACCCAAACCCACACGGCTAGACCCAAAACCACTCCGCTAGACCCAAACCCACTCGGCTAGACGCAAACCCACTCGGCTAGACCCAAACACACTCGGCAAGACCCAAACCCACTCGTTTAGACCCAAACCCACTTGGCTACACCCAAACCCACTCGGCTAGATCCAAACCCACTCGGCAAGACCCAAACCCACTCGGCTAGACCAAATCCCACTCGGCTAGGCCCAAACCCACTCGGCTAGACCCAAACCCACTCGGCTAGACCCAAACCCACTCGGCTAGACCCAAACCCACTCGGCTAGACCCAAACACACTCGGCTAGACCCAAACCCACTCGGCTAGACCCAAACCCACTCGGCGAGACCCAAACCCACTCGGATAGACCCAAACCCACTCGGCTAGACCCAAACCCACTCGGCTAGACGCAAATACACACCGCTAGACCCAAACCCACTCGGCTAGACCCAAACCCACTCGGCTACACCCAAACCCACTCGGCTAGACCCAAACCCACTCGGCTAGACCCAAAACCACTCCGCTAGACCCAAACCCACTCGGCTAGACCCAAATCGACTCCGCTAGACTCAAACCCACTCGGCAATACGCAAACCCACTCGGCTAGACCCAAACCCACTCGGCTAGACCCAAACCCACTCGGCTAGACCCAAACCCAATCGGCTAGACCCAAACCCACTCGGCTAGACCCAAACCCACTCGGCTAGACCAAAACCCACTCCGCTAGACCCAAACCCACTCGGCTAGACCCAAACCCACTCGGCTAGACCCAAACCCACTCGGCTAGACCCAAACCCACTCGGCTAGACCCAAAACCATTCCGCTAGACCCAAACCCACTCGGCTAGACCCAAATCGACTCGGCTAGACCCAAACCCACTCGGCAAGACCCAAACCCACTCGGCTACACCCAAACCCACTCGGCTACACCCAAACCCATTTGACTAGATCCAAACCCAATCCGCTAGACCCAAACCCACTTCGCTAGACCCAACCCCACTCCGCTAGACCCAAACCCACTCGGCTAGACCCAAACCCACTCAGCTAGACCAAAACCCACTCGGCTAGACCCAAACCCACTCGGCTAGACCCAAACCCACTCGGCAAGACCCAAACCCACTCGTCCAGACCCAAACCCACTCGGCTACACCCAAACCCATTTGACTAGATCCAAACCCAATCCGCTAGACCCAAACCCACTTCGCTAGACCCAACCCCACTCCGCTAGACCCAAACCCACTCGGCTAGGCCCAAACCCACTCGGCTAGACCCAAACCCACTCGGCTAGACCCAAACCCACTCGGCTAGACCCAAACCCACTCGGCTAAACCCAAACACACTCGGCTAGACCCAAATACACTCGGCTAGACCCAAACCCACTCGGCTAGACCCAAACCCACTCGGCTAGACCCAAACCCAGTCGGCTAGATGCAAACCCACACCGCTAGACCCAAACCCACTCGGCTAGACCCAAACCCACTCGGCTAGACCCAAACCCACTCGGCTAGACCCAAACCCACTCGGCTAGACCCAAAACCACTCTGCTAGACCCAAACCCACTCGGCTAGACCCAAACCCACTCGGCTATACCCAAACCCACTCAGCTAGATGCAAACCCACTCGGCTAGACCCAAACCCACTCGGCTAGACCCAAACCCACTTCGCTAGACCCAACCCCACTCCGCTGGACCCAAACCCACTCGGCTAGACCCAAACCCACTCGGCTGGTCCAAAACCCACTCGGCTAGGCCCAAACCCACTCGGCTAGACCCAAACCCACTCGGCTAGACCCAAACCCACTCGGCTAGACCCAAACCCACTCGGCTAGACCCAAACCCACTCGGCTAGATGCAAACCCACACCGGTACACGCAAACCCACTCGGCTAGACCCAAACCCACTCGGCTAGACCCAAAACCATTCCGCTAGACCCAAACCCACTCGGCTCGACGCAAACCCACTCGGCTAGACCCAAACCCACTCGGCTAAACCAATACCCATTTGGCTAGACCCAAACCCACTCGGCTAGACCCAAACCCAATCGGCTAGACCCCAAACCCACTCGGCTAGACCCAAACCCACTCGCCTAGATCCAAATCCACTCGGCTAGACCCAAACCCACTCGGCTAGACCCAAACCCACTCGGCTAGACCCAAACCCACTCGGCTAGACCCAAACCCACTCGGCTAGACCCAAACCCACTCGGCTCGACGCAAACCCACTCCGCTAGACCCAAACCCACTCGGCTAGACTCAAACCCACTGGGCTAGACGCAAACCCACTCGGCTAGAACCAAAACCGCTCCGCTAGAACCAAACCCACTCCGCTAGACTGAAACCCACTCCGCTAGACACAAACCCACTCAGCTAGAACCAAATCCACTCGGCTAGACCCAAACACACTCGGCTAGACCCAAACCCACTCGTCTTGACCCAAGCACACTCGGCATGACCCAAACCCACTCCGCTAGACCCAAACCCACTCCGCTAGACCCAAACCCACTCCGCTAGACCCAAAACCACTCTGCTAGACCCAAACCCGCTTGGTCAGACCCAAACCCACTCGGCTAGACCCAAACCCATTCGGCTAGACCCAAACCCACTCGGGTAGACCCAAATCCAATCGGCTAGACCCAAACACACTCGGCTAGACCCAAACCCACACCACTGTATCCAAACCCACTCGGCTAGACCCAAACCCACTCGGCAAGACCCAAACCGACTCGGCTAGACCCAAAACCACTCCGCTAGACCCAAAACCACTCCGCTAGACCCAAACCCACTCGGCTGGACCCAAACCCACTCGGCTAGACCCAAACCCACTCGGCTAGATGCAAACACACTCGGCTAGACCCAAACCCACTCCGCTAGACGCAAACCCACTCAGCTAGACTCAAACCCACTCGGCTTGACCCAAACCCACTCGGCCTTGCTCAAACCCACTCGGCTACAACCAAACCCACTCCGCTAGACCCAAACGGACTCCGCTAGACTCAAACCCTCTCGGCTAGATGCAAACCCACTCGGCTAGACCCAAACCCACTCGGCTAGACCCAAACCCACTCGGCAAGACCCAAACCCACTCGTCCAGACCCAAACAGACTCGGCCACACCCAAACCCACTTGGCTAGATCCAAACCCAATCCGCTAGACCCAAACCCACTTCGCTAGACCCAACCCCACTCCGCTGGACCCAAACCCACTCGGCTAGACCCAAACCCACTCGGCTAGACCAAAACCCACTCGGCTAGGCCCAAACCCACTCGGCTAGACCCAAACCCACTCGGCTAGACCCAAACCCACTCGGCTAGACCCAAACCCACTCGGCTAGACCCAAACCCACTCGGCTAGACCCAAACCCACTCGGCTAGACCCAAACCCACTCGGCTAGACCCAAACCCACTCGGCTAGACGGAAACCCACACCGCTAGACGCAAACCCACTCGGCTAGACCCAAACCCACTCGGTGCAAAGATGTTAACACGTACACACTGTTTCTTTACCAAGTCTTTATTAATCACATATATCGATGCCCTAGTTGTACATGGTCTGCACGTTTTACTAGAGGAGGTACCAGGGATGGAGAGACAGTAATATACTTGGTGAAAGGGGAGTGGCTACACAACCTACAATTAAAGGGACATGCACTAAACATCTACACTCGGCCAGACCCAAACCCACTCGGCTAGACCCAAACCCACTCGGCTAGACCCAAACCCACTCGGCTAGACGGAAACCCACACCGCTAGACGCAAACCCACTCGGCTAGACCCAAACCCACTCGGTGCAAAGATGTTAACACGTACACAGTGTTTCTTTACCGAGTCTTTATTAATCACATACATATCGATGCCCTAGTTGTACATGGTCTGCACGTTTTACTATAGGAGGTACCAGGGATGGAGAGACAGTAATATACTTGGTGAAAGGGGAGTGGCTACACAACCTACAATTAAAGGGACATGCACTAAACATCTACATCCTTCCTCTTACAAAAGAAAGGAACGTGACAGCCGACCATGTCTCATACACTAGAGCAACTGGAAAAGGATAGACAGCAAAATAGCAGCAATCAAATATAATCGCCATAACGGTCAGGCGCCCTTACAACCCGCCCCGAACGGGTACGAACCCCGCTCACACCCTCTCCCCCCAAAGAAACGGGCACCGGGGGAGACCCCACGACAGGAGGACTACAATGTGGGGACTTGCGTGGTGACAAAGGGATTGGAGGCGAGCGACCTGGCGATGGGGAAGAGATGGCTGGAGACACGGGAACAGTCACAGGGAGAAGAACCGGGACAGGGCGAGCAGGCACAGGCTTAGTGACCGCTACAGGCGGGAGAGCGGACAGAGGGGGAGCATGGGGGTCAGCAGGAGTTGGAGGAGAGGGCTCGTTTACCAGGCGGAGGTGCCGCCTGGACCGACGGTAAACAGTACCATCGAGGTTCACCAGATAGGAGCGAGGTGAACCAGCCGTCCCAACAACAACCGCAAGGCCAGGGTGACCGGAGGTGGAATGCATGCGGACAACCTGACCAGGAGACAGAGGAGGCAGGGCACGGCAAGACCTGTCGTGGGATCGCTTTTCAATGGACCGCTTGGTAGCAATACGCTCACGGACCACGGCAGGTTTTACAACAGCTGGGGTAAGAGTCTGCTGGGCCACCGGAATGGGAGGTCGAGTAACCCGGGACATGAGGCGCTGCGCCGGGGATCCCAAAACACTGTCACGGGAAATGTTTCGCAGGTTGAGGAGGGCGAGGTAAATGTCAGACTTCGATGCGCGGCAGCGATTCAACAAGTCCTTTACG
Organism: Raja brachyura; assembly: GCA_963514005.1. The sequence continues at coordinate 366,496 of OY740820.1, forward strand.
CTGCGAACAGCACGCTCGGCCAGGCCATTGCTCTGAGGGTACTCAGGGCTACTAGTGTAATGCCGAAAGTTCCAGCGGTCAGCAAAGTCCTTGAACTCCGCACTGGTAAATTGGCTGCCGTTGTCTGACTGCAGGCTCGCTGGTGATCCAAAGGTCGCGAAGTGGCGGCGCAGCTTCGTGATAACAGCAGAAGAGGAGAGAGAAAACAGCTGGTCGACCTCATACCAGTTGGAGTAAGAGTCGACAAGCACCAAGAAGTGCTTGCCGTGCCACTCAAAAATGTCCGTTGCCAGCGCCGACCATGGCAGGTCCGGTGCGGGCTGCTGCAGAAGGGGCAAAAGTTGACGTTCAGGACAATCATACCTGAAGCCTCGTAAGGGTGACGGGCGGTCGAAGCCAGAGGAGCCCGAGACAGCGTGTCAGCAATAAACATGTCCTTGCCTCTACGGTACACTACGGAGAAGGTAAAACGCTGCAGCTGCAGCATCATCCGCTGCAGCCTGGAGGAGGCAGCGTGAATCGGCTTGCCGAGGATGGTGACCAGAGGCTGGTGGTCGGTTTCAATAGAGAATTCAGGTGCCTTCCTAACTGAAAACACGCTGAGCCCACTCTGAGAAGAGTCCGAATCAGACAGTGGGAGGTTGTCAGGAGGGTGATAAGAACCAGACGCAGTACCATCCCGTACCAGGTAATTAGAGTGCCTGCGCTGTTGCTGGGCTGGATTTTTTCTAGCTCTGCATGCTGACGAGAAGTGGTTAGGCTTGTTGCAGAAGTTACAAATCTTTCCCACCGCAGGGCACACGTTGAAACGATGAGTCACAAAGTTACAGTTCGGGCAGCGCTTCTCCAGCTTGGAACTTGAACCATAGCTGGCCCCACGGCGAGTTTGCTGAGCAGGACGGCGGGCTGCGACGGTAGCTGCCCGAACCTCATGATCAGGGGGTGGTGCAGCAGAGATAACAGCCTCAGACATCTTTGCAGCATGCAGGGCAGCCTGGAGAGTCAAATCTGCCTTACACAGGAGCTCTGACCGCAGCCTTTCATTTCGTAGACCATACACCAAGACATCGCGGGTCAGGGTCTCTGGGGTAGCGTCATTCAGGTGGCATCACCTAGCCAGGTGCCGTAGGTCAGCGTAGAAGTTGCCGACAGACTCACCGGGTTTCTGACGACGTCCAAAAAACTTAAAAACGCTCCAGAATAGAGTTCGTGGGCACGTCGCACATCTCGCTGAACTTCCCCAGTAGACAGTCAAGGTCCTCGGGGTCCTCATTCGGCCCGTACTCAAACGATTCAGAGCGCTCCAGAGCCTCTGAGCCGGCTAGATTCAATAGCAGCGACGCTTTAATGGCAGAGGAAACTCCCGGGTGCACGATAGCCACATAATGCCGAAAATCCCGGCGGAACGCATTCCACCGGTGAGCGATGTCGTCGTCAAAGACAAGGGACTCAGGCTTGCGGCAGGAGGAAGCCATAACCAGGCAGGGAAGGGTAACTGGGGCAAAAAAAACTAAACCCGATAAACAGGAGGCGCGCAATTCGAAACGACTGACACCATGCAAAGATGTTAACACGTACACAGTGTTTCTTTACCAAGTCTTTATTAATCACATATATCGATGCCCTAGTTGTACATGGTCTGCACGTTTTACTAGAGGAGGTACCAGGGATGGAGAGACAGTAATATACTTGGTGAAAGGGGAGTGGCTACACAACCTACAATTAAAGGGACATGCACTAAACATCTACACTCGGCCAGACCCAAACCCACTCGGCTAGACCCAAACCCACTCCGCTAGACCCAAAACCACTCCGCTAGACCCAAACCTACTCGGCTAGACCCAAACCCACTCGGCTAGACCCAAACCCACTCGGCTCGATGCAAACCCACTCGGCTAGACCCAAACCCACTCCGCTAGACCCAAACCCACTAGGCTAGACCCAAACCCACTCCGCTAGACCCAAACCCACTCGGCTAGACTCAAACCCACTCGGCTAGACCCAAACCCTTCTCGCCTGACTCAAACCCACTCGGCTAGAACCAAACCCACTCCGCTAGACCCAAACCGACTCCGCTAGACTCGAACCCACTCGGCTAGACGCAAACCCACTCGGCTAGACCCAAACCCCCTCGGCTAGACCCAAACCCACTCGGCAAGACCCAAACCCACTCGTCTAGACCCAAACCCACTCGGCTACACCCAAACACACTCGTCTAGACCCAAGCACACTCGGCATGACCCAAACCCACTCCGCTAGACCCAAACCCACTCCGCTAGACCCAAACCCACTCCGCTAGACCCAAACCCAATCCGCTGGACCCCAACCCACTCCGCTCGACCCAAACCCACTCCGCCAGAACCAAACCCACTGCGCTAGACCCAAACCCACTCCGCTAGACCCAAACCCACTCCGCTAGACCCAAACCCGCTTGGTGAGACCGAAAACCAGTCGGCTAGACCCAAACCCACTCGGCTAGACCCAAACCCACTCGGCTAGACCCAAACCCAATCGGCTAGACCCAAACACACTCGGCTTGACCCAAACCTACACCACTGTACCCAAACCCACTCGGCTAGACCCAAACCCACTCGGCAAGACCCAAACCGACTCGGCTACACCCAAACCCACTCGGCTAGACCCAAAACCACTCCGCTAGACACAAACCCATTCGGCTAGACCCAAACCCACTCGGCTAGATGCAAACCCACTCGGCTAGACCCAAACCCACTCCACTCGACCCAAACCCACTCGGCTAGACTCAAACCCACTCGGCTAGACCCAAACCCACTCGGCCTGACTCAAACCCACTCGGCTACAACCAAACCCACTCCGCTAGACCCAAACCGACACCGCTAGACTCAAACCCTCTCGGCTAGACGCAAACCCACTCGGCTATACCCAAACCCACTCGGCTAGACCCAAACCCACTCGGCTAGACCCAAACCCACTCGGCTAGACCCAAACCCACTAGGCTAGACCCAAACCCACTCCGCTAGACCCAAACCCACTCGGCTAGACTCAAACCCACTCGGCTAGACCCAAACCCTTCTCGGCCTGACTCAAACCCACTCGGCTAGAACCAAACCCACTCCGCTAGACCCAAACCGACTCCGCTAGACTCAAACCCACTCGGCTAGACGCAAACCCACTCGGCTAGACCCAAACCCCCTCGGCTAGATCCAAACCCACTCGGCAAGACCCAAACCCACTCGTCTAGACCCAAACCCACTCGGCTACACCCAAACCCACTTGGCTAGATCCAAACCCAATCCGCTAGACCCAAACCCACTTCGCTAGACCCAACCCCACTCCGCTAGACCCAAACCCACTCAGCTAGACCCAAACCCACTCGGCTAGACCCATACCCACTCGGCTAGACGCAAACCCACACCGCTAGACCCAAACCCACTCGGCTAGACCCAAACCCACTCGGCTACACCCAAACCCGCTCGGCTAGACCCAAACCCACTCGGCTGGACCCAAAACCACTCCGCTAGACCCAAACCCACTCGGCTAGACCCAAACCCACTCGGCTAGACCCAAACACACTCGGCTGGATGCAAACCCACTCGGCTAGACCCAGACCCACTCGGCTAGACCCAAACCCACTAGGCTAGACCCAAACCCACTCCGCTAGACCCAAAACCACTCGGCTAGACTCAAACCCTTCTCGGCCTGACTCAAACCCACTCGGCTAGAACCAATCCCACTCCGCTAGACCCAAACCGACTCCGCTAGACTCAAACCCACTCGGCTAGACGCAAACCCACTCGGCTAAACCCAAACACACTCGGCTAGACCCAAACCCACTCGGCTAGACCCAAACCCACTCGGCTAGACCCAAACCCACTAGGCTAGACTCAAACCCACTCGGCTAGACCCAAACCCACATGGCTAGACCCAAACACACTCGGCTAGACCCAAACCCACTCGGCTAGACCCAAACCCACTCGGCTAGACGCAAACCCACTCGGCTAGACCCAAACCCACTCGGCTAGACCCAAACTCACTCCGCTAGACCCAAACCCACTCGGATAGACGCAAACCCACTCGGCTAGACCCAAACCCACTCGGCTAGACCCAAACCCACTCGGCAAGACCCAAACCCACTCGTCTAGACCCAAACCCACTCGGCTACACCCAAACCCACTCGGCTAGATCCAAACCCAATCCGCTAGACCCAAACCCACTGCGCTAGACCCAACCCCATTCCGCTAGACCCAAACCCACTCGGCTAGACCCAAACCCACTCGGCTAGACCCAAACCCACTCGGCTAGACCCAAACCCGCTCGGCTAGACCCAAACCCACTCCGCTAGACCCCAACCCACTCTGCTAGACTCAAAACCACTCGGCTAGACCCAAACCCACTCGGCCTGACTCAAACCCACTCGGCTAGAACCAAACCCACTCCGCTAGACACAAACCGACTCCGCTAGACTCAAACCCACTCGGCTAGACCCAAACCCACTCGGCTAGACCCAAACACAGTCGGCTAGACCCAAACCCACTCGGCTAGACCCAAACCCACTCGGCTAGACCCAAACACACTCGGCTAGACGCAAACCCACATCGCTAGACCCAAACCCACTCCGCTAGACACAAACCGACTCCGCTAGACTCAAACCCACTCGGCTAGACCCAAACCCACTCGGCTAGACCCAAACACAGTCGGCTAGACCCAAACCCACTCGGCTAGACCCAAACCCACTCGGCTAGACCCAAACCCACTCGGCTAGACCCAAACACAATCGGCTAGACGCAAACCCACATCGCTAGACCCAAACCCACTCGGCTAGACCCAAACCCACTCGGCTGGACCAAAACCCATTCGGCTAGACCCAAACCAACTCGGCTAGACACAATCCCACTCGGCTGGACCCAAACCCACTCCGCTAGACCCAAACCCACTCGGCTAGACCCAAAGCCACTCGGCTAGGCCCAAACCCACACGCTAGACCCAAACATACTCGGCTAGACCCAAACCCACTCGGCTAGACACAAACCCACTCGGCTAGACCCAAACCCACTTGGCTAGACCCAAACCCACTAGGCTAGACCCAAACCCACTCCGCTAGACCCAAACCCAGTCGGCTAGACTCAAACCCACTCGGCTAGACCCAAACCCTTCTCGGCCTGACTCAAACCCACTCGGCTAGAACCAAACCCACTCCGCTAGACCCAAACCGACTCCGCTAGACTCAAACCCACTCGGCTAGACGCAAACCCACTCGGCTAGACCCAAACCCCCTCGGCTAGACCCAAACCCACTCGGCAAGACCCAAACCCACTCGTCTAGACCCAAACCCATTCGGCTACACCCAAACCCACTCGTCTAGACCCAAGCACACTCGGCATGACCCAAACCCACTCCGCTAGACCCAAACCCACTCCGCTAGACCCAAACCCACTCCGCTAGACCCAAACCCAATCCGCTGGACCCCAACCCACTCCGCTCGACCCAAACCCACTCCGCTAGAACCAAACCCACTGCGCTAGACCCAAACCCACTCCGCTAGACCCAAACCCACTCCGATAGACCCAAACCCGCTTGGTTAGACCGAAAACCAGTCGGCTAGACCCAAACCCACTCGGCTAGACCCAAACCCACTCGGCTAGACCCAAACCCAATCGGCTAGACCCAAACACACTCGGCTTGACCCAAACCCACACCACTGTACCCAAACCCACTCGGCTAGACCCAAACCCACTCGGCAAGACCCAAACCGACTCGGCTACACCCAAACCCACTCGGCTAGACCCAAAACCACTCGGCTAGACACAAACCCACTCGGCTAGACCCAAACCCACTCGGCTAGACCCAAACCCACTCGGCTAGACGCAAACCCACTCGGCTAGACCCAAACCCACTCGGCTCGACCCAAACCCACTCGGCTAGACCCAAACCCACTCGGCTACAACCAAACCCACTCCGCTAGACCCAAACCGACTCCGCTAGACTCAAACCCTCTCGGCTAGACGCAAACCCACTCGGCTAGACCCAAACCCACTCGGCTAGACCCAAACCCACTCGGCTAGACACAAACCCACTCGGCTAGACCCAAACCCACTAGGCTAGACCCAAACCCACTCCGCTAGACCCAAACCCACTCGCCGAGACTCAAACCCACTTGGCTAGACCCAAACCCTTCTCGGCCTGACGCAAACCCAGTCGGCTAGAACCAAACCCACGCCGCTAGACCCAAACCGACTCCGCTAGACTCAAACCCACTCGGCCAGACGCAAACCCACTCGGCTAGACCCAAACCCCCTCGGCTAGACCCAAACCCACTCGGCAAGACCCAAACCCACTCGTCTAGACCCAAACCCACTCGGCTACACCCAAACCCACTTGGCTAGATCCAAACCCAATCCGCTAGACCCAAACCCACTCGGCAAGACCCAAACCCACTCGTCTAGACCCCAACCCACTCTGCTAGACTCAAAACCACTCGGCTAGACCCAAACCCACTCGGCCTGACTCAAACCCACTCGGCTAGAACCAAACCCACTCCGCTAGACACAAACCGACTCCGCTAGACTCAAACCCACTCGGCTAGACCCAAACCCACTCGGCTAGACCCAAACCCACTCCGCTAGACCCAAACCCAATCCGCTGGACCCCAACCCACTCCGCTCGACCCAAACCCACTCCGCTAGAACCAAACCCACTGCGCTAGACCCAAACCCACTCCGCTAGACCCAAACCCACTCCGATAGACCCAAACCCGCTTGGTTAGACCGAAAACCAGTCGGCTAGACCCAAACCCACTCGGCTAGACCCAAACCCACTCGGCTAGACCCAAACCCAATCGGCTAGACCCAAACACACTCGGCTTGACCCAAACCCACACCACTGTACCCAAACCCACTCGGCTAGACCCAAACCCACTCGGCAAGACCCAAACCGACTCGGCTACACCCAAACCCACTCGGCTAGACCCAAAACCACTCGGCTAGACACAAACCCACTCGGCTAGACCCAAACCCACTCGGCTAGACCCAAACCCACTCGGCTAGACGCAAACCCACTCGGCTAGACCCAAACCCACTCGGCTCGACCCAAACCCACTCGGCTAGACCCAAACCCACTCGGCTACAACCAAACCCACTCCGCTAGACCCAAACCGACTCCGCTAGACTCAAACCCTCTCGGCTAGACGCAAACCCACTCGGCTAGACCCAAACCCACTCGGCTAGACCCAAACCCACTCGGCTAGACACAAACCCACTCGGCTAGACCCAAACCCACTAGGCTAGACCCAAACCCACTCCGCTAGACCCAAACCCACTCGGCGAGACTCAAACCCACTTGGCTAGACCCAAACCCTTCTCGGCCTGACGCAAACCCAGTCGGCTAGAACCAAACCCACGCCGCTAGACCCAAACCGACTCCGCTAGACTCAAACCCACTCGGCCAGACGCAAACCCACTCGGCTAGACCCAAACCCCCTCGGCTAGACCCAAACCCACTCGGCAAGACCCAAACCCACTCGTCTAGACCCAAACCCACTCGGCTACACCCAAACCCACTTGGCTAGATCCAAACCCAATCCGCTAGACCCAAACCCACTCGGCAAGACCCAAACCCACTCGTCTAGACCCCAACCCACTCTGCTAGACTCAAAACCACTCGGCTAGACCCAAACCCACTCGGCCTGACTCAAACCCACTCGGCTAGAACCAAACCCACTCCGCTAGACACAAACCGACTCCGCTAGACTCAAACCCACTCGGCTAGACCCAAACCCACTCGGCTAGACCCAAACACAGTCGGCTAGACCCAAACCCACTCGGCTAGACCCAAACCCACTCGGCTAGACCCAAACCCACTCGGCTAGACCCAAACACACTCGGCTAGACGCAAACCCACATCGCTAGACCCAAACCCACTCGGCTAGACCCAAACCCACTCGGCTGGACCAAAACCCATTCGGCTAGACCCAAACCAACTCGGCTAGACACAATCCCACTCGGCTGGACCCAAACCCACTCCGCTAGACCCAAACCCACTCGGCTAGACCCAAAGCCACTCGGCTAGGCCCAAACCCACACGCTAGACCCAAACATACTCGGCTAGACCCAAACCCACTCGGCTAGACACAAACCCACTCGGCTAGACCCAAACCCACTTGGCTAGACCCAAACCCACTAGGCTAGACCCAAACCCACTCCGCTAGACCCAAACCCAGTCGGCTAGACTCAAACCCACTCGGCTAGACCCAAACCCTTCTCGGCCTGACTCAAACCCACTCGGCTAGAACCAAACCCACTCCGCTAGACCCAAACCGACTCCGCTAGACTCAAACCCACTCGGCTAGACGCAAACCCACTCGGCTAGACCCAAACCCCCTCGGCTAGACCCAAACCCACTCGGCAAGACCCAAACCCACTCGTCTAGACCCAAACCCATTCGGCTACACCCAAACCCACTCGTCTAGACCCAAGCACACTCGGCATGACCCAAACCCACTCCGCTAGACCCAAACCCACTCCGCTAGACCCAAACCCACTCCGCTAGACCCAAACCCAATCCGCTGGACCCCAACCCACTCCGCTCGACCCAAACCCACTCCGCTAGAACCAAACCCACTGCGCTAGACCCAAACCCACTCCGCTAGACCCAAACCCACTCCGATAGACCCAAACCCGCTTGGTTAGACCGAAAACCAGTCGGCTAGACCCAAACCCACTCGACTAGACCCAAACCCACTCGGCTAGACCCAAACCCAATCGGCTAGACCCAAACACACTCGGCTTGACCCAAACCCACACCACTGTACCCAAACCCACTCGGCTAGACCCAAACCCACTCGGCAAGACCCAAACCGACTCGGCTACACCCAAACCCACTCGGCTAGACCCAAAACCACTCGGCTAGACACAAACCCACTCGGCTAGACCCAAACCCACTCGGCTAGACCCAAACCCACTCGGCTAGACGCAAACCCACTCGGCTAGACCCAAACCCACTCGGCTCGACCCAAACCCACTCGGCTAGACCCAAACCCACTCGGCTACAACCAAACCCACTCCGCTAGACCCAAACCGACTCCGCTAGACTCAAACCCTCTCGGCTAGACGCAAACCCACTCGGCTAGACCCAAACCCACTCGGCTAGACCCAAACCCACTCGGCTAGACACAAACCCACTCGGCTAGACGCAAACCCACTCGGCTAGACCCAAACCCCCTCGGCTAGACCCAAACCCACTCGGCAAGACCCAAACCCACTCGTCTAGACCCAAACCCACTCGGCTACACCCAAACCCACTTGGCTAGATCCAAACCCAATCCGCTAGACCCAAACCCACTCGGCAAGACCCAAACCCACTCGTCTAGACCCCAACCCACTCTGCTAGACTCAAAACCACTCGGCTAGACCCAAACCCACTCGGCCTGACTCAAACCCACTCGGCTAGAACCAAACCCACTCCGCTAGACACAAACCGACTCCGCTAGACTCAAACCCACTCGGCTAGACCCAAACCCACTCGGCTAGACCCAAACACAGTCGGCTAGACCCAAACCCACTCGGCTAGACCCAAACCCACTCGGCTAGACCCAAACCCACTCGGCTAGACCCAAACACACTCGGCTAGACGCAAACCCACATCGCTAGACCCAAACCCACTCGGCTAGACCCAAACCCACTCGGCTGGACCAAAACCCATTCGGCTAGACCCAAACCAACTCGGCTAGACACAATCCCACTCGGCTGGACCCAAACCCACTCCGCTAGACCCAAACCCACTCGGCTAGACCCAAAGCCACTCGGCTAGGCCCAAACCCACACGCTAGACCCAAACATACTCGGCTAGACCCAAACCCACTCGGCTAGACACAAACCCACTCGGCTAGACCCAAACCCACTTGGCTAGACCCAAACCCACTAGGCTAGACCCAAACCCACTCCGCTAGACCCAAACCCAGTCGGCTAGACTCAAACCCACTCGGCTAGACCCAAACCCTTCTCGGCCTGACTCAAACCCACTCGGCTAGAACCAAACCCACTCCGCTAGACCCAAACCGACTCCGCTAGACTCAAACCCACTCGGCTAGACGCAAACCCACTCGGCTAGACCCAAACCCCCTCGGCTAGACCCAAACCCACTCGGCAAGACCCAAACCCACTCGTCTAGACCCAAACCCATTCGGCTACACCCAAACCCACTCGTCTAGACCCAAGCACACTCGGCATGACCCAAACCCACTCCGCTAGACCCAAACCCACTCCGCTAGACCCAAACCCACTCCGCTAGACCCAAACCCAATCCGCTGGACCCCAACCCACTCCGCTCGACCCAAACCCACTCCGCTAGAACCAAACCCACTGCGCTAGACCCAAACCCACTCCGCTAGACCCAAACCCACTCCGATAGACCCAAACCCGCTTGGTTAGACCGAAAACCAGTCGGCTAGACCCAAACCCACTCGGCTAGACCCAAACCCACTCGGCTAGACCCAAACCCAATCGGCTAGACCCAAACACACTCGGCTTGACCCAAACCCACACCACTGTACCCAAACCCACTCGGCTAGACCCAAACCCACTCGGCAAGACCCAAACCGACTCGGCTACACCCAAACCCACTCGGCTAGACCCAAAACCACTCGGCTAGACACAAACCCACTCGGCTAGACCCAAACCCACTCGGCTAGACCCAAACCCACTCGGCTAGACGCAAACCCACTCGGCTAGACCCAAACCCACTCGGCTCGACCCAAACCCACTCGGCTAGACCCAAACCCACTCGGCTACAACCAAACCCACTCCGCTAGACCCAAACCGACTCCGCTAGACTCAAACCCTCTCGGCTAGACGCAAACCCACTCGGCTAGACCCAAACCCACTCGGCTAGACCCAAACCCACTCGGCTAGACACAAACCCACTCGGCTAGACCCAAACCCACTAGGCTAGACCCAAACCCACTCCGCTAGACCCAAACCCACTCGGCGAGACTCAAACCCACTTGGCTAGACCCAAACCCTTCTCGGCCTGACGCAAACCCAGTCGGCTAGAACCAAACCCACGCCGCTAGACCCAAACCGACTCCGCTAGACTCAAACCCACTCGGCCAGACGCAAACCCACTCGGCTAGACCCAAACCCCCTCGGCTAGACCCAAACCCACTCGGCAAGACCCAAACCCCCTCGGCTAGACCCAAACCCACTCGGCAAGACCCAAACCCACTCGTCTAGACCCAAACCCACTCGGCTACACCCAAACCCACTTGGCTAGATCCAAACCCAATCCGCTAGACCCAAACCCACTCGGCTAGACCCAAACCCACTCCGCTAGACCCAAACCCACTCGGCTAGACCCAAACCCACTCGGCTAGACCAAAACCCACTCGGCTAGGCCCAAACCCACTCGGCTAGGCCCAAACCCACTCGGCTAGACCTAAACCCACGCGGCTAGACCCAAACCCACTCGGCTAGACCCAAACCCACTCGGCTAGACCCAAACCCACTGGCTAGACCCAAACCCACTCGGCTAGACCCAAACCCACTCGGCTCGAAGCAAACCCACTCGGCTCGAAGCAAACCCACTCGGCTAGACCCAAACCCACTCGGCTAGACCCAAACCCACTCGGCTAGACGCAAACCCACTCTGATAGACCCAAACCCACTCGGCTAGAACCAAACCCGCTCCGCTAGAACCAAACCCGCTCCGCTAGACTCAAACCCGCTCCGCTAGACACAAACCCACTCGGCTAGACCCAAACACACTCGGCTGGACCCAAACCCACTCGTCTAGACCCAAGCACACTCGGCAAGACCCAAACCCACTCCGCTAGACCCAAACCCATGCCGCTAGACCCAAACCCAGTCCGCTAGACCCAAACCCAATCCGCTGGACCCCAACCCACTCCGCTCGACCCAAACCCATTCCGCTAGACCCAAACCCACTCCGCTAGACCCAAACCCACTCGGCTAGACCCAAACCCACTCGGCTAGACCCAAACCCACTCGGCTAGACCCAAACCCACTCGGCTAGACCCAAACCCACTCGGCTAGACCCAAACCCACTGGGCTAGACCCAAACCCACTCGGCTAGACCCAAACCCACTCGGCTAGACGCAAACCCACACCGCTAGACCCAAAGCCACTCGGCTAGACCCACACCCACTCGGCTAGACCCAAACCCACTCGGCTAGACCCAAACCCACTCGGCTAGACCCAAACCCACTCGGCTAGACCCAAACCCACTCCGCTAGACCCAAACCCACTCGGTTAGACCGAAAACCACTCGGCTAGACCCAAACCCACTCGGCTAGACCCAAACCCACTCGGCTAGACCCAAACCCACTCGGCTAGACCCAAACCCACTCGGCCAGACCCAAACCCACTCGGCCAGACCCAAACCCACTCGGCCAGACCCAAACCCACTCGGCCAGACCCAAACCCACTCGGCCAGACCCAAACCCACTCGGCTAGACCCAAACCCACTCGGCTAGACGCAAACCCACACCGCTAGTCCCAAACCCACTCGGCTAGACCCAAACCCACTCGGCTAGACCCAAACCCACTCTGCTAGACCCAAACCCACTCGGCTAGACTCAAACCCACTCCGCTAGACCAAAACCCACTCGGCTAGACCAAAACCCACTCGGCTAGGCCCAAACCCACTCGGCTAGGCCCAAACCCACTCGGCTAGGCCCAAAGCCACTCGGCTAGACCCAAAGCCACTCGGCTAGACCCAAAGCCACTCGGCTAGACCCAAACCCACTCGGCTAGACCCAAACCCTCTCGGCTAGACCCAAACCCACTCGGCTAGACCCAAACCCACTCGGCTAGACCCAAACCCACTCGGCTAGACACAAACCCACTCGGCTAGACCCAAACCCACTCGGCTAGACCCAAACCCACTCGGCTAGACCCAAACCCACTCGGCTAGACGCAAACCCACACCGCTAGACCCAAACCCACTCGGCTAGACCCAAACCCACTCGGCTAGACCCAACCCCACTCGGCTAGACCCAAAACCACTCCGCTAGACCCAAACCCACTCGGCTAGACTCAAACCCACTGGGCTAGACCCAAACCCACTCGGCTAGAACCAAACCCGCTCCGCTAGAACCAAACACGCTCCGCTAGACTCAAACCCACTCCGCTAGACACAAACCCACTCAGCTAGAACCAAATCCACTCGGCTAGACCCAAACCCACTCGGCTAGACCCAAGCACACTCGGCAAGACCCAAACCCACTCCGCTAGACCCAAACCCAATCCGCTGGACCCCAACCCACTCCGCTCGACCCAAACCCACTCCGTTAGAACCAAACCCACTCCGCTCGACCCAAACCCACTCCGTTAGAACCAAACCCACTGCGCTAGACCCAAACCCACTCCGCTAGACCCAAACCCACACCGCTGGACCCAAACCCACTCCGCTAGACCCAAACCCACACCGCTGGACCCAAACCCACTCGGCTAGACCCAAACCCACTCGGCTAGACCCAAACCCACTCGGCTAGACCCAAACCCACTCGGCTAGACCCAAACCCACTCGGCTAGACCCAAACCCACTCGGCTAGACCAAAACCCACTGGGCTAGACCCAAACCCACTCGGCTAGACCCAAACCCACTCGGCTAGACGCAAACCCACACCGCTAGACCCAAACCCACTCGGCTAGACCCACACCCACTCGGCTAGACCCAAACCCACTCGGCTAGACCCAAACCCACTCGGCTAGACCCAAACCCACTCGGCTAGACCCAAAACCACTCCGCTAGACCCAAACCCACTCGGCTAGACGCAAACCCACTCGGCTAGACCCAAACCCACTCGGCTAGACCCAAACCCACTCGGCTAGACCCAAACCCACTCCGCCAGACCAAACCCACTCGGCCAGACCCAAACCCACTCGGCCAGACCCAAACCCACTCGGCTAGACGCAAACCCACTCGGCTAGAAGCAAACCTACTCGGCTAGATGCAAACCCACTCGGCTAGACCCAAACCCACTCCGCTAGACCCAACCCCACTCAGCTCGACCCAAACCAACTCCGCTAGAACCAAACCCACTGCGCTAGACCCAAACCCACTCGGCTAGACCCAAACCCACTCGGCTAGACCCCAACCCACTCGGCTAGCCCCCAACCCACTCGGCTACACCCAAACCAACTCGGCTAGACCCAAACCCACTCGGCTAGACGCAAACCCACTCGGCTAGACCCAAACCCACTCGGCTAGACGCAAACCCACTCGGCTAGACCCAAACCCACTCGGCTAGACCCAAACCCACTCGGCTAAACCCAAACCCACTCCGCGAGACCCAAACCCGCTCGGCTAGACCCAAACCCGCTCGGTTAGACCCAAACCCACTCCGCCAGACCCAAACCCACTCCGCCAGACCCAAACCCACTCCGCTAGACCCAAACCCACTCCGCCAGACCCAAACTCACTCCGCTAGACCCAAACCCACTGGGCAAGAGCCAAACCCACTCGGCTAGACCCAAACCCACTCGGCTAGACCCAAACCCACTCGGCAAGACCCAAACCCACTCGGCTAGACCCAAACCCACTCGGGTAGACCCAAACCCACTCGGCTAGACCCAAACCCACTCGGCTAGACCCAAACCCACTCGGCTAGACCCAAAACAACTCCGCTAGACCCAAACCCACTAGGCGAGACCCTAACCCACTCGGCTAGACCCAAACCCACTCGGCTAGACCCAAACCCATTCGGCTAGACCCAAACCCACTGCGCTAGAACCAAACCCACTGCGCTAGACCCAAACCCACTCCGCTAGACCCAAACCCAGTCCGCTTGACCCAAACCCACTCCGCCAGACCCAAACTCACTCCGCTAGACCCAAACCCACTGGGCAAGAGCCAAACCCACTCGGCTAGACCCAAACCCACTCGGCTAGACCCTAACCCACTTGGCTAGACCCAAACCCACTCGGCTAGACCCAAACCTAGACCCAAACACACTCGGCTAGACCCAAACCCAAACCCACTCGGCCAAACCCAAACCCACTCCGCGAGACCCAAACCCGCTCGGCTAGACCCAAACCCACTCAGTTAGACCCAAACCCACTCCGCCAGACCCAAACCCACTCCGCCAGACCCAAACCCACTCTGCTAGACCCAAACCCACTCCGCCAGACCCAAACTCACTGGGCAAGACTCAAACCCACTGGGCAAGACTCAAACCCACTCGGCTAGACCCAAACCCACTCGGCAAGACCCAAACCCACTCGGCAAGACCCAAACCCACTGCGCCAGACCCAAACCCACTCCGCTAGACCCAAACCCACTCCGCTAGACCCAAACCCACTCGGCTAGACCCAAACCCACTCGGCTAGACCCAAACCCACTCGGCTAGACCCAAACCCACTCGGCTAGACCCAAACCCACTCGGCTAGACCCAAACCCACTCGGCTAGACCCAAACCCACTCGGCTAGACGCAAACCCACACCGCTAGACCCAAACCCACTCCGCTAGACCCAAACCCACTCCGCTAGACCCAAACCCACTCCGCTAGACACAAACCCACTCGGCTGGACCCAAACCCACTCGGCTGGACCCAAACCCACTCGTCTAGACCGAAACCCACTCGCTTTACTCAAACCCACTCGGCTCGACCCAAACCCACTCGGCTTGAACCAAACCCGCTCCGCTAGACCCAAACCCGCTCCGTCAGACTCTAACTCACTCCGCTAGACACAAACCCACTCGGCTAGACCCAAATCCACTCGGCTAGACCCAAACACACTCGGCTAGACCCAAACCCACTCGGCTAGACCCACACCCACTCGGCTAGACGCAAACCCACTCCGCTAGACCGAAACCCACTCCGCTAGACCGAAACCCACTCGACTAGACCCAAACCCACTCGGTTAGACCCAAACCCACTCGGCTAGACCCAAAACCAATCCGCTAGGCCCAAACCCACACAGCTAGACCCAAACCCACTCGGCTAGACCCAAATCCTCTCCGCTAGATCCAAACCCACTCGGCTAGACTCAAACCCACTCGGCTAGACCCAAACCCACTCGGCAAGAAACAAACCCGCTCCGCTCGACCCAAACCCGCTCGGCTAGACCCAAACACACTCGGCTAGACCCAAACCCACTCGGCTAGACCCAAACCCACACTGCTAGACCCAAACCCACTCGGCTAGACACAAACCCACTCGGCTAGACCCAAAACCACTCCGCTAGACCCAAACCCACACGGTTAGACCCAAACCCACTCGGCTATACCCAAACCCACTCCGCTAGACCCAAACCCACTCGGCTAGACTCAAACCCACTCGGCTAGACCCAAACCCACTCGGCTAGAACCAAACCCACTCCGCTCGACCCAAACCCACTCCGCTCGACTCAAACCCACTGCGCTAAACCCAAACCCACTCGGCAAGATGCAAACCCACTCGGCTAGACCCAAACCCACTCCGCTAGACCCAAACCCACTCGGCTAGACCCAAACTCACTCGGCTAGACCCAAACCCACTCGGCTAGACCCAAACCCACTCGGCTAGACCCAAACCCACTCCGCCAGACGCAAACCCACTCGGCTAGACGCAAAGCCAATCCGCTAGACCCAAACCCACTCGGCTAGCCTCAAACCCACTCGGCTAGACCCAAACCCACTCGGCTAGACTCAACCCCACTCGGCTAGAACCAAACACACTCCGCTAGACGCAAACCGACTCCGCTAGACTCAAACCCACTCGGCTAGACCCAAACCCACTTGGCTAGACCCAAACCCAATCGGCTAGACCCAAACCCACTCGGCTAGACCCAAATCCACTCGTCTGGACCCAAATCCACTCGTCTGGACCCAAACCCACTTGGCTAGATCCAAACCCACTCCGCTAGACCCAAACCCACTTCGCTAAACCCAACCCCACTCCGCTAGACTTAAACCCACTCGGCTAGACCCAAACCCACTCGGTTAGACCCAAACCCACTCGGCTAGACCCAACCCCACTCCGCTAGACCCAAACCCACTCGGCTAGACCCAAACCCTCTCGGTTAGACCCAAACCCACTCGGCTAGACCCAACCCCACTCCGCTAGACCCAAACCCACTCGGCTAGACCCACACCCTCTCGGTTAGACCCAAACCCACTCGGCTAGACCCAAACCCACTCGGCTAGACCCAAACACACTCGGCTAGACCCACACCCACTCGGCAAGACCGAAACACACTCGGCTAGACCCAAACCCACTCGGCTAGACTTAAACCCACTCGGCTAGACCCAAGCCCACTCGGCTAGACCCAAACCCATTCGGCTAGACGCAAACCCACTCGGCTACACCGAAACCCACTCGGCTAGACCCAAACCCACTCGGCTAGATCCAAACCCGCTCCGCTCGACCCAAACCCACTCCGCTAGACTCAAACCCACTGCGCTAGACCCAAACCCACTCCGCTAGACCCAAGTCCACTCGGCTAGACCGAAACCCACTCGGTTAGACCGAAACCCACTCGGCTCGACCCAAACCCACTCGGCTAGACCCAAACCCACTCGGCTAGACCCAAACCCACTCGGATAGGCCCGAACCCACTCCGCTAGACCCAAACCCACTCGGCTAGACCCAAACCCACTCGGCTAGACCCAAACCCACTCGGCTAGACCCAAACCCACTCGGCAAGACTCAAACCCACTCGGCTAGACCCAAACCCATTCGGCTAGACGCCAACCCAATCGGCTAGACCCAAACCCACTCGGCTAGACCCAAACCCACTCGGCGAGACCCAAACCCACACGGCTAGACACAAACCCACTCAGCTAGACCCAAATCCACTCGGCTAGACCCAAATCCACTCGGCTAGACCCAAACCCACTCGACTAGATGCAAACCCACTCCGCTAGACCCAAACCCACTCCGCTAGACCCAAACCCACACCGCTAGACCCAAACCCACTCGGCTAGACCCAAACCCACTCGGCTAGACCCAAACCCACTCGGCTAGACCCAAACCCACTCGGCTAGACCCAAACCCAATGGGCTAGACGCAAACCCACTCGGCTAGACGCAAACCCACTCGGCTAGACCCAAACCCACTCGGCTAGACGCAAACCCACTCGACTAGACCCAAACCCACTCGGCTAGACGCAAACCCACTCGGCTAGACGCAAACCCACTCGGCTAGACCCAAACCCACTCGGCTAGACCCAAACCCACTCGGCTAAACCCAAACCCACTCCGCTAGACCCAAACCCACTCCGCTAGACCCAAACCCGCTCGGCTAGACCCAAACCCGCTCGGCTAGACCCAAACCCACTCGGCTAGACCCAAACCCACTCGGCTAGACCAAAACCCACTCGGCTAGACCAAAACCCACTCGGCTAGACCCAAACCAACTCGGCTAGACCCAAACCCACTCGGCTAGACCCAAACCCAGTCGGCTAGACCCAAACCCACTCGGCTAGACCCAAACCCACTCGGATAGACCCAAACACACTCGGCTAGACGTAAACCCACTCGGCTAGACCCAAACCCACTCG
This sequence comes from Raja brachyura, assembly GCA_963514005.1. The sequence goes on from OY740820.1 coordinate 384,970, forward strand.
GCTAGACCCAAACCCACTCGGCTAGACCCAAACCCACTCGGCTAGACCCAAACCCACTCGGCAAGACTCAAACCCACTCGGCTAGACCCAAACCCATTCGGCTAGACGCAAACCCACTCGGCTAGACCCAAACCCACTCGGCTAGACCCAAACCCAATCGGCGAGACCCAAACCCACTCGGCTAGACCCAAACCCACTCGGCTAGACCCAAACCCACTCGGCTAGACCCAAACCCACTCGGCTAGACCCAAACCCACTCGCCTAGATCCAAACCCACTCCACTAGACCCAAACCCACTCCGCTAGACCCAAACCCACTCCGCTAGACCCAAACCCACTCCGCTACACCCAAACCCACTCGGTTAGACCGAAACCCACTCGGCTAGACCCAAACCCACTCGGCTACACCCAAACCCACTCGGTTAGACCGAAACCCACTCGGCTAGACCCAAACCCACTCGGCTACACCCAAACCCACTCGGCTAGATGAAAACCCACTCGGCTAGACCCAAACCCAGTCGGCTAGACCCAAACCCACTCGGCTAAACCCAAACCCACTCCGCTTGACCCAAACCCACTCGGCTAGACCCAAACCCACTCGGCTGGACCCAAACCCACTCGGCCAGACCCAAACCCACTCGTCTAGACCCAAACCCACTCGGCTAGACCAAAACCCATTCGGCTAGACCCAAACCAACTCGGCTAGACCCAACCACACTCGGCTAGACCCAAACCCACTCCGCTAGACCCAAACCCACTCGGCTAGACCCACACCCACTCGGCTAGACCCAAACCCACTCAGCTGGACCCAAACACACTCGGCTGGACCCAAACCCACTCGGCTGGACCCAATCCCACTCGGCTAGACCCAACCCCAATCGGCTAGACCCAAACCCACTTGGCTAGACCCAAACCTACTCGGCTAGACCCAAACCCACTCGGCTAGACCCAAACACACTCGGCTAGACCCAAACACATTCGGCTAGACCCAAACCCACTCGGCTAGACCCAAACCCACTCGGCTAGACCCAAACCCAATCGGCTTGCCCCAAACCCACTCGGATAGGCGCAAACCCACTCCGCTAGACCCAAAACCACTCCGCTAGACCCAAACCCACTCGGCTACACCCACACCCGCTCGGCTAGCCCCAAACCCACTCAGCTAGACCCATACCCATTCGGCTAGACCCAAACCCACTCGGCTAGACCCAATCCCACTCGGCTAGCCCCAAAACCCCCTCGGCTAGACACAAACCCACTCGGCTAGACCCAAACCCACTCGGCTAGCCCCAAACCCACTCGGCTAGACCCAAACCCACTCGGCTAGACCCAAACCCACTCGGCTAAACCCAAACCCACTCCGCTAGACCCAAACCCACTCGGCTAGACCCAAACCCACTCGACTGGACCCAAACCCACTCGGCCAGACCCAAACCCACTCGGCTAGACCCAAACGCACTCGGCTAGACCAAAACCCATTCGGCTAGACCCAATCCAACTCGGCTAGTCCCAAAGCTTCTCGGCTAGACCCAAACCCACTCCGCTAGACCCAAACACACTCGGCTAGACCCAAACCCACATGCTAGACCCAAACCCACTCGGCTAGACCCAAACCCACTCGGCTAGACCCAAACCCACTCGGCTAGACCCAAACCCACTCGGCTAGACCCAAACCCAATCGGCTAGACCCAACCCACTCGGCTAAACCCAAAACTACTCGGCTGGACTCAAACCCACTCGGCTAGACCCAAACACACTCGGCTAGACCCAAACACACTCGGCTAGACCCAAACCCACTCGGCTAGACCCAAACCCAATCGGTTAGACCCAAACCCACTCGGCTAGACGCAAACCCACTCCGCTAGACCCAAACCTACTCGGCTAGACTCAAACCCACTCGGCTAGACCCAAACACACACGGCTAGACCGAAGCACACTCGGCTAGACCCAAACCCACTCGGCTAGACCCAAACCCAATCGGTTAGACCCAAACCCACTCGGCTAGACACAAACCCACTCCGCTAGACCCAAAACCACTCGGCAAGACCCAAACCCACTCGGCTAGACCCAAACCCACTCGGCGAGACCCAAACCCACTCGGCTAGACCCAAAACCACTCCGCTAGACCCAAACCCACTGGGCTAGACCCAAACCCACTCGGCTAAACACAAACCCACTCGGCTACACCCAAACCCACTCGGCTAGACCCAAACCCACTCGGCTAGACCCAAACCCACTGGGCTAGACCCAAACCCATTCGGCTAGGCCGAAACCCACTCGGCTAGACCCAAACACACTCTGCTAGACCAAAACCCACTCGGCTAGACCCAAACCAACTCGGCTAGACCCAAACGCCCTCGGCTAGACCCAAACCCACTCCGCTGGACCCAAACCCACTCGGCTAGACCCAAACCCACTCGGCTACACCAAAACCCACTCGGCTAGACCCAAACCCACTCGGCCAAACCCAAACCCACTCGGCCAGACCCAAACCCACTCGGCTAGACCCAAACGCACTCGGCTAGACCAAAACCCATTCGGCTAGACCCAATCCAACTCGGCTAGTCCCAAAGCCACTCGGCTAGACCCAAACCCACTACGCTAGACACAAACACACTCGGCTAGACCCAAACCCACATGCTAGACCCAAACCGACTTGGCTAGACCCAAACCCACTCGGCTAGACCCAAACCCAATCGGCTAGACCCAACCCACTCGGCTACACCCAAAACTACTCGGCTAGACTCAAACCCACTCGGCTAGACCCAAACACACTCGGCTAGACCCAAACACACTCGGCTAGACCCAAACCCACTCGGCTAGACCCAAACCCACTCGGCTAGACCCAAACCCAATCGGTTAGACCCAAACCCACTCGGCTAGACGCAAACCCACTCCGCTAGACCCAAACCTACTCGGCTAGACTCAAACCCACTCGGCTAGACCCAAACACACACGGCTAGACCCAAACACACTCGGCTAGACCCAAACCCACTCGGCTAGACCCAAACCCAATCGGTTAGACCCAAACCCACTCGGCCAGACCCAAACCCACTCGGCCAGACCCAAACCCACTCCGCTAGACCCAAACCCACTCGGCCAGACCCAAACCCACTCGGCCAGACCCAAACCCACTCGGCGAGACCCAAACCCACTCGGCTAGACCCAAAACCACTCCGCTAGACCCAAACCCACTCGGCTGGACCCAAACCCACTTGGCTGGACACAAACCCACTCGGCTACACCCAAACCCACTCGGCTAGACCCAAACCCATTCGGCTAGGCCGAAACCCACTCGGCTAGACCCAAACACACTCTGCTAGACCAAAACCCACTCGGCTAGACCCAAACCAACTCGGCTAGACCCAAACGCCCTCGGCTAGACCCAAACCCACTCCGATGGACCCAAACCCACTCGGCTGGACCCAAACCCACTCGGCTAGACCCAAACCCACTCGGCTACACCCAAACCCACTCGGCTAGACCCAAACCCACTCGGCTAGACCCAAACCCACTCGGCTAGACCCAAACCCACTCGGCTACACCCAAACGCACTCGGCTAGACCCAAACGCATTCGGCTAGACCCAAACCCACTCGGCTAGACCCAAACGCACTCGGCTAGACCCAAACCACTCGGCTAGACCCAAACCCACTCCGCCAGACCCAAACCCACTCCGCTAGACACAAACCCACTCCGCTAGACCCAAACCCACTCGGCTAGACCCAAACCCACTCGGCTAGACCCAAACCCACTCGGCTAGACCCAAACCCACTGGGCTAGACCCAAACCCACTCGGCTAGACCCAAACCCATTCGGCTTGATCCAAACCCACTCGGCTAGACCCAAACCCATTCGGCTAGGCTGATACCCACTCGGCTAGACCCAAACCCACTCTGCTAGACCAAAACCCACTCGGCTAGACCCAAACCAACTCGGCTAGACCCAAACCCCCTCGGCTAGACCCAAACCCACTCCGCTGGACCCCAACCCACTCGGCTAGACCCAAACCCACTCGGCTACACCCAAACCCACTCGGCTAGACCCAAACCCACTCGGCTAGACCCAAACCCACTCGGCTAGACCCAAACCCACTCGGCTACACCCAAACCCACTCGGCTAGACCCAAACCCACTCGGCTAGACCCAAACCCACTCGGCTACACCCAAACGCACTCGGCTGGACCCAAACCCACTCCGCCAGACCCAAACCCACTCCGCCAGACCCAAACCCACTCCGCTAGACCAAAACCCACTCCGCTAGACCCAAACGCACTCGGCTAGACCCAAACCCACTCGGCTAGACCCAAACCCACTCGGCTACACCCAAACGCACTCGGCTAGACCCAAACCCACTCGGCTAGACCCAAACCCACTCGGCTAGACCCAAACCCACTCCGCCAGACGCAAACCCACTCCGCTAGACCCAAACCCACTCCGCTAGACCCAAACCCACTCGGTTAGACCCAAACCCACTCGGCTAGACCCAAACCCACTCGGCTAGACCCAAACCCACTCGGCTAGACCCAAACCCACTCGGCTAGACCCAAACCCACTCGGGTAGACCCAAACCCACTCGGCTAGACGCAAACCCACTCGGGTAGACCTTAACCCCCTCGGCTAGACACAAACCCACTCGGCTAGACCCAAAACAACTCCGCTAGACCCAAACCCACTGGACTAGACGCAAACCCACTCCGCTAGACCCAAACTCACTCCGCTAGACCCAAACCCACTCGGCTAGACCCAAACCCACTAGGCTAGACCCAAACCCACTCGGCTAGACCCAAACCCACTCGGCTAGACTCAAACCCACTCGGCTAGACCCAAACACACTCGGCTAGACCCAAACACACTCGGCTAGACCCAAACCCAATCGGTTAGACCCAAACCCACTCGACTAGACGCAAACCCACTCCGCTAGACCCAAACCCACTCGGCTGGACCCAAACCCACTCGGCTAGACCGAGACCCACTCGGCGAGACCCAAACCCACTCGGCTAGACCCAAACCCACTCGGCTAGACACAAACCCACTCGGCTAAATCCAAACCCACTCGGCTAGACCCAAACCCATTCGGCAAGGCCGATACCCACTCGGCTAGACCCAAACCCACTCTGCTAGACCAAAACCCACTCGGCTAGACCCAAACCAACTCGGCTAGACCCAAACCCCCTCGGCTAGACCCAAACCCACTCCGCTGGACCCCAACCCACTCGGCTACACCCAAACCCACTCGGCTAGACCCAAACCCACTCCGCCAAACCCAAACCCACTCCGCTAGACCCAAACCCACTCCGCTAGACCCAAACCCACTCCGCTAGACCCAAACCCACTCGGCTAGACCCAAACCCACTCGGCTAGACCCAAACCCACTCGGCTAGACCCAAACCCACTCGGCTAGACCCAAACCCACTCGGCTAGACCCAAACCCACTCGGCTAGACCCAAACCCACTCGGGTAGACCCAAACCCACTCGGCTAGACGCAAACCCACTCGGGTAGACCTTAACCCCCTCGGCTAGACACAAACCCACTCGGCTAGACCCAAAACAACTCCGCTAGACCCAAACCCACTGGACTAGACCCAAACCCACTCGGCTTGACCCAAACCCACTAGGCTAGACCCAAAGCCACTCGGCTAGACCCAAACCCACTCGGCTAGACCCAAACACACTCGGCTAGACCCAAACACACTCGGCTAGACCCAAACCCACTCGGCTGGACCCAAACCCACTCGGCTAGACCAAAACCCACTCGGCTAGACCCAAACCCACACGCTAGACCCAAACCCACTCGGCTAGACCCAAACCCACTCGGCTAGACCCAAACCCACTCCGCCAGACCCAAACCCACTCGGCTAGACCCAAACCCACTCGACTAGACCCAAACCCAATCGGCTAGACCCAAACCCACTCGGCTAAACCCAAACGTACTCCGCTAGACTCAAACCCACTCGGCTAGACCCAAACACACTCGGCTAGACCCAAACCCACTCGGCTAGACCCAAACCCAATCGGTTAGACCCAAACCCACTCGGCTAGACGTAAAACCACTCCGCTAGACCCAACCCTACTCGGCTAGACTCAAACCCACTCGGCTAGACTCAAACACACACGGCTAGACCCAAACACACTCGGCTAGACCCAAACCCACTCGGCTAGACCCAAACCCAATCGGTTAGACCCAAACCCACTCGGCTAGACTCAAACCCACTCCGCTAGACCCAAACCCACTCGGCTAGACCCAAACCCACTCGGCTAGACCCAAACCCACTCGGCGAGACCCAAACCCACTCGGCTAGACCCAAAACCACTCCGCTAGACCCAAACCCACTCGGCTAGACACAAACCCACTCGGCTAGACACAAACCCACTCGGCTACACCCAAACCCACTCGGCTAGACCCAAACCCACTCGGCTAGACCCAAACCCACTCGGCTAGGCCGAAACCCACTCGGCTAGACCCAAACACACTCTGCTAGACCAAACCCCACTCTGCTAGACCAAACCCCACTCGGCTAGACCCAAACGCACTCGGCTACACCCAAACCCACTCGGTTAGACCCAAACTCACTCGGCTAGACCCAAACCCACTCGGCTACACCCAAACGCACTCGGCTAGACCCAAACACACTCGGCTAGACCCAAACCCACTTGGCTAGACCCAAACCCACTGCGCCAGACCCAAACCCACTCGGCTAGACCCAAACCCACTCGGCTAGACCCAAACCCACTCGACTAGACCCAAACCCACTCGGCTAGACCCAAACCCACTCGGCTAAACCCAAACCCACTCGGCTAGACCCAAACACACTCGGCTAGACCCAAATACACTCGGCTAGACCCGAACCCACTCGGCTAGACCCAAACCCAATCGGCGAGACCCAAACCCACTCGGCTAGACGCAAACCCACTCGGCTAGACCCAAACCCACTCGGCGTGACCCAAACCCACTCGGCTAGACCCAAAACCACTCCGCTAGACCCAAACCCAGTCGGCTAGACCCAAACCCACTCAGCTAGACCCAAACACACACGGCTAGACCCAAACACACTCGGCTAGGCCCAAACCCACTCGGCTAGACCCAAACCCAATCGGTTAGACCCAAACCCACTCGGCTAGACGCAAACCCACTCCGCTAGACCCAAACCTACTCGGCTAGACTCAAACCCACTCGGCTAGACTCAAACACACACGGCTAGACCCAAACACACTCGGCTAGACCCAAACCCACTCGGCTAGACCCAAACCCAATCGGTTAGACCCAAACCCACTTGGCTAGACCCAAACCCACTCCGCTAGACCCAAACCCACTCGGCTAGACCCAAACCCACTCGGCTAGACCCAAACCCACTCGGCGAGACCCAAACCCACTCGGCTAGACCCAAAACCACTCCGCTAGACCCAAACCCACTCGGCTAGACCCAAACCCACTCGGCTAGACACAAACCCACTCGGCTACACCCAAACCCACTCGGCTAGACCCAAACCCACTCGGCTAGACCCAAACCCATTCGGCTAGGCCGAAACCCATTCGGCTAGGCCGAAACCCACTCGGCTAGACCCAAACACACTCTGCTAGACCCAAACCAACGCGGCTAAACCCAAACCCACTCGGCTAGACCGAAACACACTCGGCTAGACCCAAACCACTGGGCTAGACCCAAACCCACTCCGCCAGACCCAAACCCACTCCGCTAGACCCAAACCCACTCGGCTAGACCCAAACCCACTCGGCTAGACCCAAACCCACTCGGCTAGGCCCAAACCCACTCGGCTAGACCCAAACCCACTCGGCTAGACCCAAACCCACACGCTAGACCCAAACCCACTCGGCTAGACCCAAACCCACTTGGCTAGACCCAAACCCACTCGGCTAGACCCAAACCCACTCCGCCAGACCCAAACCCACTCGGCTAGACCCAAACCCACTCGACTAGACCCAAACCCAATCGGCTAGACCCAAACCCACTCGGCTAGACCCAAACCTACTCGGCTAGACTCAAACCCACTCGGCTAGACCCAAACACACTCGGCTAGACCCAAACCCACTCGGCTACACCCAAACCCACTCGGCTACACCCAAACCCACTCGGCTAGACCCAAACCACTCGGCTAGACCCAAACCCACTCCGCCAGACCCAAACCCACTCGGCTGGACCCAAACCCACTCGGCTGGACCCAAACCCACTCGGCTAGACCCAAACCCACTCGGCTAGACCCAAACCCACTCGGCTAGACGCAAACCCACTCGGCTAGACGCAAACCCACTCGGCTACACCCAAACCCACTCGGCTAGACCCAAACCCACTCGGCTAGACCCAAACCCACTCGGCTAGACCCAAACCCACTCGGCGAGACCCAAACCCACTCGGCTAGACCCAAACCCACTCGGCTAGACCCAAACCCACTCGGCTAGACCCAAACCCACACGCTAGACCCAAACCCACACGCTAGACCCAAACCCACTCGGCTAGACCCAAACCCACTCGGCTAGACCCAAACCCACTCGGCTAGACCCAAACCCACTCGGCTAGACCCAAACCTACTCGGCTACACCCAAACCCACTTGGCTACACCCAAACCCACTCGGCTAGACCCAAACCCACTCGGCTAGACCCAAACCCACTCGGCTAGACCCAAACCCACTCGGCTAGACCCAAACCCACTCGGCTAGACCCAAACCCACTCCGCCAGACCCAAACCCACTCGGCTAGACCCAAACCCACTCGGCTAGACCCAAACCCACTCGGCTAGACCCAAACCCACTCGGCTAGACCCAAACCACTCGGCTAGACCCAAACCACTCGGCTAGACCCAAACCCACTCCGCTAGACCCAAACCCACTCCGCTAGACCCAAACCCACTCGGCTAGACCCAAACCCACTCGGCTAGACCCAAACCCACTCGGCTAGACCCAAACCCACTCGGCGAGGCCCAAACCACTCGGCTAGACCCAAACCCACTCCGCCAGACCCAAACCCACTCCGCTAGAACCAATCCCACTCCGCTAGAACCAAACCCACTCGGCTAGACCCAAACCCACTCGGCTAGACCCAAACCCACTCGGCTAGACCAAACCCACTGGGCTAGACCCAAACCCACTGGGCTAGACCCAAACCCACTGGGCTAGACCCAAACCCACTCGGCTAGACCCAAACCCACTCGGCTAGACCCAAACCCACTCGGCTAGACCCAAACCCATTCGGGTAGACCCAAACGCACTCGGCTAGACCCAAACCCACTCGGCTGGACCCAAACCCACTCGGCTAGACCCAAACCCACTCGGCTAGGCCCAAACCCACTCGGCTAGACCCAAACCCACTCGGCTAGACCCAAACCCACACGCTAGACCCAAACCCACTCGGCTAGACCCAAACCCACTTGGCTAGACCCAAACCCACTCGGCAAGACCCAAACCCACTCCGCCAGACCCAAACCCACTCGGCTAGACCCAAACCCACTCGGCTAGACGCAAACCCACTCCGCTAGACCCAAACCCACTCGGCTAGACCCAAACCCACTCGGCTAGACCCAAAACCCACTCGGCGTGACCCAAACCCACTCGGTTAGACCCAAAACCACTCCGCTAGACCCAAACCCAGTCGGCTAGACCCAAACCCACTCAGCTAGACCCAAACCCACTCGGCTAGACCCAAACCCATTCGGCTAGGCCAAAACCCACTCGGCTAGACCCAAACCCACTCCTCTAGACCCAAACACACTCAGCTAGACCCAAACGCACATGCTAGACCCAAACCCACTCGGCCAGACCCAAACCCACTCGGCTAGACCCAAACCCACTCGGCTAGACCCAAACCCACTCGGCTAGACCCAAACCCAATCGGCTAGACCCAACCCACTCGGCTAAACCCAAACCTACTCGGCTAGACTCAAACCCACTCGGCTAGACCCAAACACACTCGGCTAGACCCAAACACACTCGGCTAGACCCAAACCCACTCGGCTGGACCCAAACCCAATCGGTTTGACACAAACCCACTCGGCTAGACGCAAACCCACTCCGCTAGACCCAAACCTACTCGGCTAGACTCAAACCCACTCCGCTAGACCCAAACCCACTCGGCTCGACCCAAACCCACTCGGCTAGACCCAAACCCACTCGGCTAGACCCAAACCCACTCAGCGAGACCCAAAACCACTCCGCTAGACCCAAACCCACTCCGCTAGACCCAAACCCACTCGGCTAGACACAAACCCACTCGGCTACACCCAAACCCACTCGGCTAGACCCAAACCCACTCGGCTAGACCCAAACCCACTCGGCTCGACCCAAACCCATTCGGCTAGGCCAAAACCCACTCGGCTAGACCCAAACCCACTCCTCCAGACCCAAACACACTCAGCTAGACCCAAACGCACATGCTAGACCCAAACCCACTTGGCCAGACCCAAACCCACTCGGCTAGACCCAAACCCACTCGGCTAGACCCAAACCCACTCGGCTAGACCCAAACCCAATCGGCTAGACCCAACCCACTCGGCTAAACCCAAACCTACTCGGCTAGACTCAAACCCACTCGGCTAGACCCAAACACACTCGGCTAGACCCAAACACACTCGGCTAGACCCAAACCCACTCGGCTGTACCCAAACCCAATCGGTTTGACACAAACCCACTCGGCTAGACGCAAACCCACTCCGCTAGACCCAAACCTACTCGGCTAGACTCAAACCCACTCCGCTAGACCCAAACCCACTCGGCTAGACCCAAACCCACTCGGCTAGACCCAAACCCACTCGGCGAGACCCAAACCCACTCGGCTAGACCCAAAACCACTCCGCTAGACCCAAACCCACTCGGCTAGACCCAAACCCACTCCGCCAGACCCAAACCCACTCGGCTAGACCCAAACCCACTCGGCTACACCCAAACGCACTCGGCTAGACCCAAACCACTCGGCTAGACGCAAACCCACTCCGCCAGACCCAAACCCACTCCGCTAGACCCAAAACCCACTCGGCGTGACCCAAACCCACTCGGCTAGACCCAAAACCACTCCGCTAGACCCAAACCCAGTCGGCTAGACCCAAACCCACTCGGCTAGACCCAAACCCACTCGGCTAGACCCAAACCCATTCGGCTAGGCCAAAACCCACTCGGCTTGACTCAAACCCACTCCTCTAGACCCAAACACACTCAGCTAGACCCAAACGCACATGCTAGACCCAAACCCACTTGGCCAGACCCAAACCCACTCGGCTAGACCCAAACCCACTCGGCTAGACCCAAACCCACTCGGCTAGACCCAAACCCAATCGGCTAGACCCAACCCACTCGGCTAAACCCAAACCTACTCGGCTAAACTCAAACCCACTCGGCTAGACCCAAACCCACCCCGCCAGACCCAAACCCACTCGGCTAGACCCAAACCCACTCGGCTAGACCCAAACCCACTCGGCTACACCCAAACGCACTCGGCTAGACCCAAACCACTCGGCTAGACCCAAACCCACTCCGCCAGACCCAAACCCACTCCGCTAGACCCAAACCCACTCGGCTAGACCCAAACCCACTCGGCTAGACCCAAACCCACCCCGCCAGACCCAAACCCACTCGGCTAGACCCAAACCCACTCGGCTAGACCCAAACCCACTCGGCTACACCCAAACGCACTCGGCCAGACCCAAACCACTCAGCTAGACCCAAACCCACTCCGCCAGACCCAAACCCACTCCGCTAGACCCAAACCCACTCGGCTGGACCCAAACCCACTCGGCTAGACCCAAACCCACTCGGCTAGGCCCAAACCCACTCGGCTAGACCCAAACCCACACGCTAGACCCAAACCCACACGCTAGACCCAAACCCACTCGGCTAGACCCAAACCCACTCGGCTAGACCCAAACCCACTCCGCCAGACCCAAACCCACTCGGCTAGACCCAAACCCACTCGACTAGACCCAAACCCAATCGGCTAGACCCAAACCCACTCGGCTAGACCCAAACCTACTCGGCTAGACTCAAACCCACTCGGCTAGACCCAAACACACTCGGCTAGACCCAAATACACTCGGCTAGACCCGAACCCACTCGGCTAGACCCGAACCCAATCGGCGAGACCCGAACCCACTCGGCTAGACGCAAACCCACTCCGCTAGACCCAAACCCACTCGGCTAGACCCAAACCCACTCGGCTAGACCCAAAACCCACTCGGCGTGACCCAAACCCACTCGGCTAGACCCAAAACCACTCCGCTAGACCCAAACCCAGTCGGCTAGACCCAAACCCACTCGGCTAGACCCAAACCCACTCGGCTAGACCCAAACCCATTCGGCTAGGCCAAAACCCACTCGGCTAGACCCAAACCCACTCCTCTAGACCCAAACACACTCAGCTAGACCCAAACGCACATGCTAGACCCAAACCCACTTGGCCAGACCCAAACCCACTCGGCTAGACCCAAACCCACTCGGCTAGACCCAAACCCACTCGGCTAGACCCAAACCCAATCGGCTAGACCCAACCCACTCGGCTAAACCCAAACCTACTCGGCTAGACTCAAACCCACTCGGCTAGACCCAAACACACTCGGCTAGACCCAAACACACTCGGCTAGACCCAAACCCACTCGGCTGGACCCAAACCCAATCGGTTTGACACAAACCCACTCGGCTAGACGCAAACCCACTCCGCTAGACCCAAACCTACTCGGCTAGACTCAAACCCACTCCGCTAGACCCAAACCCACTCGGCTAGACCCAAACCCACTCGGCTAGACCCAAACCCACTCGGCGAGACCCAAACCCACTCGGCTAGACCCAAAACCACTCCGCTAGACCCAAACCCACTCGGCTAGACCCAAACCCACTCGGCTAGACACAAACCCACTCGGCTACACCCAAACCCACTCGGCTACACCCAAACCCACTCGGCTAGACCCAAACCCACTCGGCTAGACCCAAACCCACTCGGCTAGACCCAAACCCATGCGGCTAGGCCGAAACCCACTCGGCTAGACCCAAACCCACTCGGCTAGACACAAACCCACTCGGCTACACCCAAACCCACTCGGCTAGACCCAAACCCATTCGGCTAGGCCGAAACCCACTCGGCTAGACCCAAACACACTCTGCTAGACCAAAACCCACTCGGCTAGACCCAAACCAACTCGGCTAAAACCAAACGCCCTCGGCTAGACCCAAACCCACTCCGCTGGACCCAAACCCACTCGGCTAGACCCAAACCCACTCGGCTACACCCAAACGCACTCAGCTAGACCCAAACCCACTCGGCTAGACCCAAACCCATTCGGCTAGACCCAAACCCACTCAGGTAGACCCAAACCCACTCGGCTAGACGCAAACCCACTCGGCTAGACCCAAACCCACTCGGCTAGACACAAACCCACTCGGCTAGATCCAAAACAAATCCGCTTGACCCAAACCCACTCGACTAGACCCAAACCCACTCGGCTAGACCCAAACCCACTCGGCTAGACCCAAACCCATTCGGCTAGACCCAAACCCACTCGGCTAGACCCAAACCCACACGGCTAGACCCAAACCTACTCGTCTAGACCCAAGCCCACTCGGCTAGACCCAAACCCACTCCGCTAGACCCAAACCCACTCCGCTAGACCCAAACCCACTCCGCTAGACCCAAACCCACTCCGCTAGACCCAAACCCACTCAGCTCGACCCAAACCCACTCCTCTAGAACCAAACCCACTGCGCTAGACCCAAACCCACTCCGCTAGACCCAAACCCACTCGATTAGACCAAAACCCACTCGGCTAGACCCAAACCCACTCGGCTAGACCCAAACCCACTCGGCTACACCCAAACGCACTCGGCGAGACCCAAACCTACTCGGCTAGACCCAAACCCACTCCGCCAGACCCAAACCCACTCCGCTAGACCCGAACCCACTCCGCTAGACCCGAACCCACTCGGCTAGACCCAAACCCACTCGGCTAGACCCAAACCCACTCGGCTAGACCCAAACCCACTCGGCTAGACCCAAACCTACTCGGCTACACCCAAACCCACTCGGCTAGACCCAAACCCACTCGGCTAGACCCAAACCCACTCGGCTAGACCCAAACCCACTCGGGTAGACACAAACCCACTCGGCTAGACGCAAAACCACTCGGCTAGACCCAAACCCACTCGGCTAGACCCAAACCCACTCGGCTAGACCCAAAACAACTCCGCTAGACCCAAACCCACTCCGCTAGACCCAAACCCACTCGGCTAGACCCAAACCCACTCGGCTAGACCCAAACCCACTCGGCTACACCCAAACCCACTCGGCTACACCCAAACCCACTCGGCTAGATCCAAACCCACTCGGCTAGACCCAAACCCATTCGGCTAGGCCGATATCCACTCGGCTAGACCCAAACCCACTCTGCTAGACCCAAACCCACTCGGCTAGACCCAAACCAACTCGGCTAGTCCCAAACCCCCTCGGCTAGCCCCAAACCCACTCCGCTTGACCCAAACCCACTCGGCTAGACCCAAACCCACTCGGCTACACCCAAACCCACTCGGCTAGACCCAAACCCACTCGGCTAGACCCAAACCCACTCGGCTAGACCCAAACCCACTCGGCTAGACCCAAACCCACTCGGCTAGACCCAAACCCACTCGGGTAGACCCAAACCCACTCGGCTAGACGGAAACCCACTCGGCTAGACCCAAACCCACTCGGCTACACCCAAACCCACTCGTCTAGATACAAACCCACTCGGCTAGACCCAAACCCACTCGGCTAGACCCAAACCCACTCGGCTACACCCAAACGCACTCGGCTAGACCCAAACCCACTCGGCTAGACCCAAACCCACTCGGCTACACCCAAACGCACTCGGCTAGACCCAAACCCACTCGGCTAGACCCAAACCCACTCCGCCAGACCAAAACCCACTCCGCTAGACCCAAACCCACTCCGCTAGACCCAAACCCACTCGGCTAGACCCAAACCCACTCGGCTAGACCCAAACCCACTCGGCTAGACCCAAACCCACTCGGCTAGACCCAAACCCACTCGGGTAGACCCAAACGCACTCGGGTAGACCCAAACGCACTCGGCTAGACCCAAACGCACTCGGCTAGACCCAAACCCACTCGGCTAGACCCAAACCCACTCGGCTACACCCAAACCCACTCGTCTAGACCCAAACCAACTCGGCTAGACCCAAACCCACTCGGCTAGACCCAAACCCACTCGGCTACACCCAAACCCACAAGGCTAGACCCAAACCCACTCGGCTAGACCCAAACCCACTCGGCTAGACCCAAACCCACTCGGGTAGACACAAACCCACTCGGCTAGACGCAAACCCACTCGGCTAGACCCAAACACAGTCGGCTTGACACAAACCCACTCGGCTAGACCCAAAACAACTCCGCTAGACCCAAACCCACTCGACTAGACCCAAACCCACTCGGCTAGACCCAAAGCCACTCGGCTAGACCCAAACCCACTCGGCTAGACACAAACCCACTCGGCTACACCCAAACCCACTCGGCTAGACCCAAACCCACTCGGCTAGTCCCAAACCCCCTCGGCTAGACCGAAACCCAGTCCGCTGGACCCAAACCCACTCGGCTACACCCAAACCCACTCGGCTACACCCAAACCCACTCGGCTAGACCCAAACCCACTCGGCTAGACCCAAACCCACTCGGCTAGACCCAAACGCACTCGGCTAGACCCAAACCCACTCGGCTAGACCCAAACCCACTCGGCTACACCCAAACGCACTCGGCTAGACCCAAACCACTCGGCTGGACCCAAACCCACTCCGCCAGACCCAAACCCACTCCGCTAGACGCAAACCCACTCGGCTAGACCCAAACCCACTCGGCTAGACCCAAACCCACTCGGCTAGACCCAAACCCACTGGGCTAGACCCAAACCCACTCGGCTAGACCCAAACCCACTCGGCTAGACCCAAACCCACTCGGGTAGACCCAAACGCACTCGGCTAGACGCAAACCCACTCGGCTAGACCCAAACCCACTCGTCTACACCCAAACCCACTCGTCTAGACCCAAACCCACTCGGCTAGACCCAAACCCACTCGGCTAGACCCAAACCCCCTCGGCTAGACCCAAACCCACTCCGCTGGACCCAAACCCACTCGGCTAGACCCAAACCCACTCGGCTACACCCAAACCCACTCGGCTAGACCCAAACCCACTCGGGTAGACCCAAACCCACTCGGCTAGACCCAAACCCACTCGGCTAGACCCAAACCCACTCGGGTAGACACAAACCCACTCGGCTAGACCCAAACCCACTCGGCTAGACACAAACCCACTCGGCTAGACACAAACCCACGCCGCTAGACCCAAAACAACTCCGCTAGACCCAAACCCACTCGACTAGACCCAAACCCACTCGGCTAGACCCAAACCCACTCGGCTAGACACAAACCCACTCGGCTACACCCAAACCCACTCGGCTAGACCCAAACCCACTCGGCGAGATCCAAACCCACTCGGCTAGACCCAAACCCATTCGGCTAGGCCGATACCCACTCGGCTAGACCCAAACCCACTCTGCTAGAACCAAACCCACTCGGCTAGACCCAAACCAACTCGGCTAGTCCCAAACCCCCTCGGCTAGACCCAAACGCCCTCGGCTAGACCCAAACCCACTCCGCTGGACCCAAACCCACTCGGCTACACCCAAACCCACTAGGCTACACCCAAACGCACTCGGCTAGACCCAAACCCACTCGGCTAGACCCAAACCCACTCGGCTACACCCAAACGCACTAGGCTAGACCCAAACACACTCGGCTAGACCCAAACACACTCGGCTAGACCCAAACGCACTCGGCTAGACCCAAACCACTCGGCTAGACCCAAACCCACTCCGCCAGACCCAAACCCACTCCGCTAGACCCAATCCCACTCCGCTAGACCCAAACCCACTCGACTAGACCCAAACCCACTCGTCTAGACCCAAACCCACTCGTCTAGACCCAAACCCACTCGGCTAGACCCAAACCCACTCGGCTAGACCCAAACCCACTCGGCTAGACCCAAACCCACCCGGCTACACCCAAACCCACTCGGCTAGACCCAAACCCACTCGGCTAGACCCATACCCATTCGGCTAGACCCAAACCCACTCAGCTAGCCCCAAAACACACTCGGCTAGACGCAAACCCAGTCGGCTAGACCCAAACCCACTCGGCTAGCCCCAAACACACTCGGCTAGACCCAAACCCACTCGGCTAGACCCAAACCCAATCGGCTAGACCCAAACCCACTCGGCTAGACGCAAACCCACTCCGCTAGACCCCAACACACTCAGCTAGACCCAAACCCTCTCGGCTAGACCCAAACCCACTTGGCTAGACCCAAACCCACTCGGCTAGACGCCAACCCACTCGGCTAGACGCAAAACCACTCGGCTAGACCCAAAGCCACTCCGCCAGACCCAAACCCACTCGGCTAGACCCATACCCACTCGGCTAGACCCAAACCCACTCGGGTAGACCCAAACCCACTCGGGTAGACCCAAACCCACTCGGCTAGACCCAAACCCACTCGGGTAGACCCAAACCCACTCGGCTAGACGCAAACCCACTCGGCTACACCCAAACCCACTCGGCTACACCCAAACGCACTCGGCTAGACCCAAACCCACTCGGCTAGACCCAAACCCACTCCGCCAGACCCAAACCCACTCCGCTAGACCCAAACCCACTCCGCTAGACCCAAACCCACTCGGCTAGACCCAAACCCACTCGGCTAGACCCAAACCCACTTGGCTAGACCCAAACCCACTCGGCTAGACCCAAACCCATTCGGCTAGACCCAAACCCACTCGGCTAGACCCAAACCCACTCGGCTAGACCCAAACCCACTCGGCTAGACCCAAACCCACCCCGCCAGACCCAAACCCACTCGGCTAGACCCAAACCCACTCGGCTAGACCCAAACCCACTCGGCTACACCCAAACGCACTCGGCTAGACCCAAACCACTCGGCTAGACCCAAACCCACTCCGCCAGACCCAAACCCACTCCGCTAGACCCAAACCCACTCGGCTAGACCCAAACCCACTCGGCTAGACCCAAACCCACTCGGCTAGGCCCAAACCCACTCGGCTAGACCCAAGCCCACTCGGCTAGACCCAAACCCACACGCTAGACCCAAACCCACTCGGCTAGACCCAAACCCACTTGGCTAGACCCAAACCCACTCGGCTAGACCCAAACCCACTCCGCGAGACCCAAACCCACTCGGCTAGACCCAAACCCACTCGACTAGACCCAAACCCAATCGGCTAGACCCAAACCCACTCGGCTAAACCCAAACCTACTCGGCTAGACTCAAACTCACTCGGCTAGACCCAAACACACTCGGCTAGACCCAAATACACTCGGCTAGACCCGAACCCACTCGGCTAGACCCAAACCCAATCGGCGAGACCCAAACCCACTCGGCTAGACGCAAACCCACTCCGCTAGACCCAAACCCACTCGGCTAGACCCAAACCCACTCGGCTAGACCCAAACCCACTCGGCGTGACCCAAACCCACTCGGCTAGACCCAAAACCACTCCGCTAGACCCAAACCCAGTCGGCTAGACCCAAACCCACTCAGCTAGACCCAAACCCACTCGGCTAGACCCAAACCCATTCGGCTAGGCCAAAACCCACTCGGCTAGACCCAAACCCACTCCTCTAGACCCAAACACACTCAGCTAGACCCAAACGCACATGCTAGACCCAAACCCACTTGGCCAGACCCAAACCCACTCGGCTAGACCCAAACCCACTCGGCTAGACCCAAACCCACTCGGCTAGACCCAAACCCAATCGGCTAGACCCAACCCACTCGGCTAGACCCAAACCTACTCGGCTAGACTCAAACCCACTCGGCTAGACCCAAACACACTCGGCTAGACCCAAACACACTCGGCTAGACCCAAACCCACTTGACTGGACCCAAACCCAATCGGTTTGACACAAACCCACTCGGCTAGACGCAAACCCACTCCGCTAGACCCAAACCTACTCGGCTAGACTCAAACCCACTCCGCTAGACCCAAACCCACTCGGCTAGACCCAAACCCACTCGGCTAGACGCAAACCCACTCGGCGAGACCCAAACCCACTCGGCTAGACCCAAAACCACTCCGCTAGACCCAAACCCACTCGGCTAGACCCAAACCCACTCGGCTAGACACAAACCCACTCGGCTACACCCAAACCCACTCGGCTAGACCCAAACCCACTCGGCTAGACCCAAACCCACTCGGCTAGACCCAAACCCATTCGGCTAGGCCGAAACCCACTCGGCTAGACCCAAACACACTCTGCTAGACCAAAACCCACTCGGCTAGACCCAAACCAACTCGGCTAAACCCAAACGCCTTCGGCTAGACCCAAACCCACTCCGCTGGACCCAAACCCACTCGGCTAGACCCAAACCCACTCGGCTACACCCAAACGCACTCGGCTAGACCCAAACCCACTCGGCTAGACCCAAACCCACTCGGCTAGACCCAAACCCACTCGGCTACACCCAAACGCACTAGGCTAGACCCAAACACACTCGGCTAGACCCAAACCCACTCGGCTACACCCAAACGCACTCGGCTAGACCCAAACCACTCGGCTAGACCCAAACCCACTCCGCCAGACCCAAACCCACTCCGCTAGACCCAATCCCACTCCGCTAGACCCAAACCCACTCGGCTAGACCCAAACCCACTCGGCTAGACCCAAACCCACTCAGCTAGACCCAAACCCACTCGGCTAGACCCAAACCCACTCGGCTAGACCCAAACCCACTCGGCTAGACCCAAACCCACTCAGCTAGACCCAAACCCACTCGGCTAGACCCAAACCCACTCGGCTAGACCCAAACCCACTCGGCTAGACCCAAACCCACTCCGCCAGACCCAAACCCACTCGGCTAGACCCAAACCCACTCGGCTACACCCAAACGCACTCGGCTAGACCCAAACCACTCGGCTAGACCCAAACCCACTCCGCCAGACCCAAACCCACTCCGCTAGACCCAAACCCACTCGGCTAGACCCAAACCCACTCGGCTAGACCCAAACCCACTCGGCTAGGCCCAAACCCACTCGGCTAGACCCAAACCCACTCGGCTAGACCCAAACCCACACGCTAGACCCAAACCCACTCGGCTAGACCCAAACCCACTCGGCTAGACCCAAACCCACTCGGCTAGACCCAAACCCACTCCGCCAGACCAAAACCCACTCGGCTAGACCCAAACCCACTCGACTAGACCCAAACCCAATCGGCTAGACCCAAACCCACTCGGCTAAACCCAAACCTACTCGGCTAGACTCAAACCCACTCGGCTAGACCCAAACACACTCGGCTAGACCCAAATACACTCGGCTAGACCCGAACCCACTCGGCTAGACCCGAACCCAATCGGCGAGACCCAAACCCACTCGGCTAGACGCAAACCCACTCCGCTAGACCCAAACCCACTCCGCTAGACCCAAACCCACTCGGCTAGACCCAAACCCACTCGGCGTGACCCAAACCCACTCGGCTAGACCCAAACCCACTCGGCTAGACCCAAACCCACTCGACTTGACCCAAACCCACTCGGCTAGTCCCAAACCCACTCGGCTAGACCCAAAGCCACTCGGCTAGACCCAAACCCACTCGGCTAGACCCAAACACACTCGGCTAGACCCAAACCCACTCGGCTGGACCCAAACCCACTCGGCTAGACCCAAACCCACTCGGCTAGACCCAAACCCACACGCTAGACCCAAACCCACTCGGCTAGACCCAAACCCACTCGGCTAGACCCAAACCCACTCGGCTAGAACCAAACCCACCCCGCCAGACCCAAACCCACTCGGCTAGACCCAAACCCACTCGGCTAGACCCAAACCCACTCGGCTACACCCAAACGCACTCGGCTAGACCCAAACCACTCGGCTAGACCCAAACCCACTCCGCCAGACCCAAACCCACTCCGCTAGACCCAAACCCACTCGGCTAGACCCAAACCCACTCGGCTAGACCCAAACCCACTCGGCTAGGCCCAAACCCACTCGGCTAGACCCAAGCCCACTCGGCTAGACCCAAACCCACACGCTAGACCCAAACCCACTCGGCTAGACCCAAACCCACTTGGCTAGACCCAAACCCACTCGGCTAGACCCAAACCCACTCCGCCAGACCCAAACACACTCGGCTAGACCCAAACCCACTCGACTAGACCCAAACCCAATCGGCTAGACCCAAACCCACTCGGCTAAACCCAAACCTACTCGGCTAGACCCAAACTCACTCGGCTAGACCCAAACACACTCGGCTAGACCCAAATACACTCGGCTAGACCCGAACCCACTCGGCTAGACCCGAACCCAATCGGCGAGACCCAAACCCACGCGGCTAGACGCAAACCCACTCCGCTAGACCCAAACCCACTCGGCTAGACCCAAACCCACGCGGCTAGACCCAAACCCACTCGGCGTGACCCAAACCCACGCGGCTAGACCCAAACCCACTCGGCTAGACCCAAACCCACTCGGCTAGACCCAAACCCACTCGGCTAGACCCAAACCCACTCGGCTAGACCCAAACCCACTCGGCTAGACGCAAACCCACTCGGCTAGACCCAAACCCACTCGGCTACACCCAAACCCACTCGTCTAGATACAAACCCACTCGGCTAGACCCAAACCCACTCGGCTAGACCCAAACCCACTCGGCTAGACCCAAACCCACTCGGCTACACCCAAACGCACTCGGCTAGACCCAAACCCACTCGGCTAGACCCAAACCCACTCGGCTACACCCAAACGCACTCGGCTAGACCCAAACCCACTCGGCTAGACCCAAACCCACTCCGCCAGACCAAAACCCACTCCGCTAGACCCAAACCCACGCCGCTAGACCCAAACCCACTCGGCTAGACCCAAACCCACTCGGCTAGACCCAAACCCACTCGGCTAGACCCAAACCCACTCGGCTAGACCCAAACCCACTCGGGTAGACCCAAACGCACTCGGCTAGACACAAACCCACTCGGCTAGACCCAAACCCACTCGGCTACACCCAAACCCACTCGTCTAGACCCAAACCAACTCGGCTAGACCCAAACCCACTCGGCTAGACCCAAACCCACTCGGCTACACCCAAACCCACAAGGCTAGACCCAAACCCACTCGGCTAGACCCAAACCCACTCGGCTAGACCCAAACCCACTCGGGTAGACACAAACCCACTCGGCTAGACGCAAACCCACTCGGCTAGACCCAAACCCAGTCGGCTAGACCCAAACACACTCGGCTAGACCCAAACCCACTCGGCTAGACCCAAACCCACTTGGCTAGACCCAAACCCACTCGGCTAGACCCAAACCCACTCGGCTAGACGCAAACCCACTCCGCTAGACCCCAACACACTCAGCTAGACCCAAACCCACTCGGCTAGACCCAAACCCACTCGGCTAGACCCAAACCCACTCGGCTAGACGCAAACCCACTCGGCTAGACGCAAAACCACTCGGCTAGACCCAAACCCACTCGGCTAGACGTAAACCCACTCGGCTAGACCCAAACCCACTCGGCTAGACCCAAACCCACTCGGCTAGACCCAAACCCACTCCGTCAGACCCAAACCCACTCGGCTAGACCCATACCCACTCGGCTAGACCCAAACCCACTCGGCTAGACCCAAACCCACTCGGCTAGACCCAAACCCACTCGGCTAGACCCAAACCCACTCGGCTAGACCCAAACCCACTCGGCTAAACCCAAACCCACTCGGCTAGACCCAAACCCACTCGGCTAGACCCAAACCCACTCGGCTAGACCCAAACCCACTCGGGTAGACACAAACCCACTCGGCTAGACGCAAACCCACTCGGCTAGACCCAAACCCACTCGGCTAGACACAAACCCACTCGGCTAGACCCAAAACAACTCCGCTAGACCCAAACCCACTCGACTAGACCCAAACCCACTCGGCTAGACCCAAAGCCACTCGGCTAGACCCAAACCCACTCGGCTAGACACAAACCCACTCGGCTACACACAAACCCACTCGGCTACACCCAAACCCACTCGGCTAGACCCAAACCCACTCGGCTAGACCCAAACCCATTCGGCTAGGCCGATACCCACTCGGCTAGACCCAAACCCACTCTGCTAGACCCAAACCCACTCGGCTAGACCCAAACCAACTCGGCTAGTCCCAAACCCCCTCGGCTAGACCCAAACCCACTCCGCTTGACCCAAACCCACTCGGCTAGACCCAAACCCACTCGGCTACACCCAAACCCACTCGGCTACACCCAAACCCACTCGGCTAGACCCAAACCCACTTGGCTAGACCCAAACCCACTCGGCTAGACCCAAACCCACTCGGCTAGACCCAAACCCACTCGGGTAGACCCAAACCCACTCGGCTAGACGCAAACCCACTCGGCTAGACCCAAACCCACTCGGCTAGACCCAAACCCACTCGTCTAGATACAAACCCACTCGGCTAGACCCAAACCCACTCGGCTAGACCCAAACCCACTCGGCTACACCCAAACGCACTCGGCTAGACCCAAACGCACTCGGCTAGACCCAAACCCACTCGGCTACACCCAAACGCACTCGGCTAGACCCAAACCCACTCGGCTAGACCCAAACCCACTCCGCCAGACCAAAACCCACTCCGCTAGACCCAAACCCACTCCGCTAGACCCAAACCCACTCGGCTAGACCCAAACCCACTCGGCTAGACCCAAACCCACTCGGCTAGACCCAAACCCACTCGGCTAGACCCAAACCCACTCGGCTAGACCCAAACCCACTCGGCTAGACCCAAACGCACTCGGGTAGACCCAAACGCACTCGGCTAGACGCAAACCCACTCGGCTAGACCCAAACCCACTCGGCTACACCCAAACCCACTCGTCTAGACCCAAACCAACTCGGCTAGACCCAAACCAACTCGGCTAGACCCAAACCCACTCGGCTAGACCCAAACACACTCGGCTACACCCAAACCCACAAGGCTAGACCCAAACCCACTCGGCTAGACCCAAACCCACTCGGCTAGACCCAAACCCACTCGGGTAGACACAAACCCACTCGGCTAGACGCAAACCCACTCGGCTAGACCCAAACCCAGTCGGCTAGACACAAACCCACTCGGCTAGACCCAAAACAACTCCGCTAGACCCAAACCCACTCGACTAGACCCAAACCCACTCGGCTAGACCCAAACCCACTCGGCTAGACCCAAACCCACTCGGCTAGACACAAACCCACTCGGCTAGACCCAAACCCACTCGGCTAGTCCCAAACCCCCTCGGCTAGACCCAAACCCAGTCCGCTGGACCCAAACCCACTCGGCTAGACCCAAACCCACTCGGCGACACCCAAACCCACTCGGCTAGACCCAAACCCACTCGGCTAGACCCAAACCCACTCGGCTACACCCAAACCCACTCGGCTAGACCCAAACCCACTCGGCTAGACCCAAACCCACTCGGCTAGACCCAAACCCAATCGGCTAGACCCAAACCCACTTGGCTAAACCCAAACCTCCTCGGCTAGACTCAAACCCACTCGGCTAGACCCAAACACACTCGGCTAGACCCAAACACACTCGGCTAGACCCAAACCCACTCGGCTAGACCCAAACCCAATTGGTTAGACCCAAACCCACTCGGCTAGACGCAAACCCACTCCGCTAGACCCAAACCCACTCGGCTGGACCCAAACCCACTCGGCTAGACCCAGACCCACTCGGCGAGACCCAAACCCACTCGGCTTGACCCAAAACCACTCCGCTAGACCCAAACCCACTCGGCTAGACCCAAACCCACTCGGCTAGACACAAACCCACTCGGCTACACCCAAACCCACTCGGCTAGACCCAAACCCACTCGGCTAGATCCAAACCCCCTCGGCTAGACCCAAGCCCACTCCGCTGGACCCAAACCCACTCGGCTAGACCCAAACCCACTCGGCTACACCCAAACCCACTCCGCTAGACCCAAACCCACTCGGCTAGACCCAAACCCACTCGGCTAGACCCAAACCCACTCCGCCAGACCCAAACCCACTCGGCTAGACCCAAACCCACTCGGCTAGACCCAAACCCAAACGGCTAGACCCAAACCCACTCGGCTAAACCCAAACCTACTCGGCTAGACTCAAACCCACTCGGCTAGACCCAAACACACTCGGCTAGACCCAAACACACTCGGCTAGACCCAAACCCACTCGGCTAGACCCAAACCCAATCGGTTAGACCCAAACCCACTCGGCTAGACGCAAACCCACTCCGCTAGACCCAAACCCACTCGGCTGGACCCAAACCCACTCGGCTAGACCCAGACCCACTCGGCGAGACCCAGACCCACTCGGCTTGACCCAAAACCACTCCGCAAGACCCAAACCCACTCGGCTAGACCCAAACCCACTCGGCTAGACACAAACCCACTCGGCTACACCCAAACCCACTCGGCTAGACCCAAACCCACTCGGCTAGATCCAAACCCACTCGGCTAGACCCAAACCCATTCGGCTAGGCCGATACCCACTCGGCTAGACCCAAACCCACTCTGCTAGACCAAAACCCACTCGGCTGGACCCAAACCCACTCGGCTAGACCCAGACCCACTCGGCGAGACCCAAACCCACTCGGCTTGACCCAAAACCACTCCGCTAGACCCAAACCCACTCGGCTAGACCCAAACCCACTCGGCTAGACACAAACCCACTCGGCTACACCCAAACCCACTCGGCTAGACCCAAACCCACTCGGCTAGATCTAAACCCACTCGGCTAGACCCAAACCCGCTCGGCTAGGCCGATACCCACTCGGCTAGACCCAAACCCACTCTGCTAGACCCAAACACACTCGGCTAGACCCAAACCAACTCGGCTAGACCCAAACCCCCTCGGCTAGACCCAAACCCACTCCGCTGGACCCAAACCCACTCGGCTAGACCCAAACCCACTCGGCTACACCCAAACCCACTCGGCTAGACCCAAACCCACTCGGCTAGACCCAAACCCACTCGGCTAGACCCAAACCCACTCGGCTACACCCAAACGCACTCGGTTAGACCCAAACCCACTCGGCTAGACCCAAACCCACTCGGCTACACCCAAACGCACTCGGCTAGACCCACACCACTCGGCTGGACCCAAACCCACTCCGCCAGACCCAAACCCACTCCGCTAGACCCAAACCCACTCCGCTAGACCCAAACCCACTCGGCTAGACCCAAACCCACTCGGCTAGACCCAAACCCACTGGGCTAGACCCAAACCCACTGGGCTAGACCCAAACCCACTCGGCTAGACCCAAACCCACTCGGGTAGACCCAAACGCACTCGGCTAGACGCAAACCCACTCGGCTAGACGCAAACCCACTCGGCTACACCCAAACCCACTCGTCTAGACCCAAACCCACTCGGCTAGACCCAAACCCACTCGGCTAGACCCAAACCCACTCGGCTACACCCAAACGCACTCGGCTACACCCAAACCCACTCGGCTAGACCCAAACCCACTCGGCTAGACCCAAACCCACTCCGCCAGACCCAAACCCACTCGGCTAGACCCAAACCCACTCGGCTAGACCCAAACCCAATCGGCTAGACCCAAACCCAATCGGCTAGACCCAAACCCACTCGGCTAGACCCAAACCCACTCCGCTAGACCCAAACCCACTCGGCTAGACCCAAACCCACTCCGCCAGACCCAAACCCACTCGGCTAGACCCAAACCCACTCGACTAGACCCAAACCCACTCGACTAGACCCAAACGCACTCGGCTAGACCCAAACGCACTCGGCTAGACGCAAACCCACTCGGCTAGACCCAAACCCACTCGGCTACACCCAAACCCACTCGTCTAGACCCAAACCCACTCGGCTAGACCCAAACCCACTCGGCTAGACCCAAACGCACTCGGCTAGACCCAAACCCACTCGGCTAGACCCAAACCCACTCGGCTAGACCCAAACCCACTCGGCTGGACCCAAACCCACTCGGCTAGACCCAGACCCACTCGGCGAGACCCAAACCCACTCGGCTTGACCCAAAACCACTCGGCTAGACCCAGACCCACTCGGCGAGACCCAAACCCACTCGGCTTGACCCAAAACCACTCCGCTAGACCCAAACCCACTCGGCTAGACCCAAACCCACTCGGCTAGACACAAACCCACTCGGCTACACCCAAACCCACTCGGCTAGACCCAAACCCACTCGGCTAGACCTAAACCCACTCGGCTAGACCCAAACCCACTCGGCTAGACCGATACCCACTCGGCTAGACCCAAACCCACTCTGCTAGACCCAAACCAACTCGGCTAGACCCAAACCCCCTCGGCTAGACCCAAACCCCCTCGGCTAGACCCAAACCCACTCCGCTGGACCCAAACCCACTCGGCTAGACCCAAACCCACTCGGCTACAGCCAAACCCACTCGGCTAGACCCAAACCCACTCGGCTAGACCCAAACCCACTCGGCTAGACCCAAACGCACTCGGCTACACCCAAACCCACTCGGTTAGACCCAAACCCACTCGGCTACACCCAAACCCACTCGGCTACACCCAAACGCACTCGGCCGGACCCAAACCCACTCCGCTAGACCCAAACCCACTCCGCTAGACCCAAACCCACTCGGATAGACCCAAACCCACTCGGATAGACCCAAACCCACTCGGCTAGACCCAAACCCACTGGGCTAGACCCAAACCCACTCGGCTAGACCCAAACCCACTCGGCTAGACCCAAACCCACTCGGCTAGACCCAAACCCACTCGGGTAGACCCAAACGCACTCGGCTAGACGCAAACCCACTCGGCTAGACCCAAACCCACTCGGCTAGACCCAAACCCACTCGTCTAGACCCAAACCCACTCGGCTAGACCCAAACCCACTCGGCTAGACCCAAACCCACTCGGCTACACCCAAACGCACTCGGCTAGACCCAAACCCACTCGGCTAGACCCAAACCCACTCGGCGAGACCCAAACCCACTCCGCCAGACCCAAACCCACTCGGCTAGACCCAAACCCACTCGACTAGACCCAAACCCAATCGGCTAGACCCAAACCCACTCGGCTAAACCCAAACCCACTCCGCTAGACCCAAACCCACTCCGCTAGACCCAAACCCACTCGGCTAGACCCAAACCCACTCCGCCAGACCCAAACCCACTCGGCTAGACCCAAACCCACTCGACTAGACCCAAACCCAATCGGCTAGACCCAAACGCACTCGGCTAGACGCAAACGCACTCGGCTAGACGCAAACCCACTCGGCTAGACCCAAACCCACTCGGCTACACCCAAACCCACTCGTCTAGACCCAAACCCACTCGGCTAGACCCAAACCCACTCGGCTAGACCCAAACGCACTCGGCTAGACCCAAACCCACTCGGCTAGACCCAAACCCACTCGGCTAGACCCAAACCCACTCCGCCAGACCCAAACCCACTCGGCTAGACCCAAACCCACTCGGCTAGACCCAAACCCACTCGGCTACACCCAAACGCACTCGGCTAGACCCAAACCCACTCGGCTAGACCCAAACCCACTCCGCCAGACCCAAACCCACTCGGCTAGACCCAAACCCACTCGGCTACACCCAAACGCACTCGGCTAGACCCAAACCCACTCGGCTAGACCCAAACCCACTCCGCCAGACCCAAACACACTCGGCTAGACCCAAACCCACTCGACTAGACCCAAACCCAATCGGCTAGACCCAAACCCACTCGGCTAGACCCAAACCTACTCGGCTAGGCTCAAACCCACTCGGCTAGGCTCAAACCCACTTGGCTAGTCCCAAACACACTCGGCTAGACCCAAATACACTCGGCTGGACCCGAACCCACTCGGCTAGACCCAAACCCACTCGGCTAGACGCAAGCCCACTCGGCTAGACGCAAACCCACTCGGCTAGACCCAAACCCACTCGGCTAGACCCAAACCCACTCGGCTAGACCCAAACCCACTCGGCGAGACCCAAACCCACTCGGCTAGACCCAAAACCACTCCGCTAGACCAAAACCCACTCGGCTAGACCCAAAACCACTCCGCTAGCCCCAAACCCAACCGGCAACACCCAAACCCACTCGGCTAGACCCAAACCCACTCGGCTAGACCCATACCCATTCGGCTAGACCCAAACCCACTCGGCTAGCCCCAAACCCACTCGGCTAGCCCCAAAACCCACTCGGCTAGACCCAAACCCACTCGGCTAAACCCAAACCCACTCGGCTAGCCACAAACACACTCGGCTAGACCCAAACCCACTCGGCTAGCCCCAAACCCAATCGGCTAGACCCAAACCCACTCGGCTAGACGCAAACCCACTCCGCTATGCCCCAACACACTCAGCTAGACCCAAACCCAATCGGCTAGACCCAAACCCACTCGGCTAGACCCAAACCCACTCGGCTAGACGCAAACCCACTCGGCTAGACGCAAACCCACTCGGCTAGACCCAAACCCACTCGGCTAGACGTAAACCCACTCGGCTAGACCCAAACCCACTCGGCTAGACCCAAACCCACTCGGCTAAACCCAAACCCACTCCGCCAGACCAATACCCACTCGGCTAGACCCAAACCCACTCGGCTAGACCCAAACCCACTCGGCTTGACCCAAACCCACTTGGCTAGACGCAAGCCCACTCGGCTAGACGCAAACCCACTCGGCTAGACCCAAACCCACTCGGCTAGACCCAAACCCACTCGGCTAGACCCAAACCCACTCGGCGAGACCCAAACCCACTCGGCTAGACCCAAAACCACTCCGCTAGACCAAAACCCACTCGGCTAGACCCAAAACCACTCCGCTAGCCCCAAACCCAACCGGCAACACCCAAACCCACTCGGCTAGACCCAAACCCACTCGGCTAGACCCATACCCATTCGGCTAGACCCAAACCCACTCGGCTAGCCCCAAACCCACTCGGCTAGCCCCAAAACCCACTCGGCTAGACCCAAACCCACTCGGCTAAACCCAAACCCACTCGGCTAGCCACAAACACACTCGGCTAGACCCAAACCCACTCGGCTAGCCCCAAACCCAATCGGCTAGACCCAAACCCACTCGGCTAGACGCAAACCCACTCCGCTATGCCCCAACACACTCAGCTAGACCCAAACCCAATCGGCTAGACCCAAACCCACTCGGCTAGACCCAAACCCACTCGGCTAGACGCAAACCCACTCGGCTAGACGCAAACCCACTCGGCTAGACCCAAACCCACTCGGCTAGACGTAAACCCACTCGGCTAGACCCAAACCCACTCGGCTAGACCCAAACCCACTCGGCTAAACCCAAACCCACTCCGCCAGACCAATACCCACTCGGCTAGACCCAAACCCACTCGGCTAGACCCAAACCCACTCGGCTTGACCCAAACCCACTTGGCTAGACGCAAGCCCACTCGGCTAGACGCAAACCCACTCGGCTAGACCCAAACCCACTCGGCTAGACCCAAACCCACTCGGCTAGACCCAAACCCACTCGGCTAGACCAAAACCCACTCGGCTAGACCCAAACCAACTCGGCTAGACCCAAACCCACTTGGATAGGCCCAAACCCACTGCGCTAGACCCAAACCTGCTCGGCTAGACCCAAACCCGCTCGGCTAGACCCAAACCCACCCGGCTAGACCCAAACACACTCGGCTAGACCTAAACCCACTCGGCTACACCCAAACCCACTCGGCTAGACCCAAACCCACTCGGCTAGACCCAAACCCACTCGGCTAGACCCAAACCCACTCGGCTAGACCCAAACCCACTCGGCAAGACTCAAAACCACTCGGCTAGACCCAAACCCATTCGGCTAGACGCAAACCCACTCGGCTAGACCCAAACCCACTCGGCTAGACCCAAACCCACTCGGCGAGACCCAAACCCACTCGGCTAGACACAAACCCACTCGGCTAGACCCAAACCCACTCGGCTAGACCCAAACCCACTCGGCAAACCCAAACCCACTCGACTAGATCCAAACCCACTCCGCTAGACCCAAACCCACTCCGCTAGACCCAAACCCACTCCGCTAGACCCAAACCCACACCGCTAGACCCAAACCCACTCGGCTAGACCCAAACCCACTCGGCTAGACCCAAACCCACTCGGCTAGACGCAAACCCACTCGGCTAGACGCAAACCCACTCGGCTAGCCCCAAACCCACTCGGCTAGCCCCAAAACCCCCTCGGCTAGACCCAAACCCACTCGGCTAGACCCAAACCCACTCGGCTAGACCCAAACCCACTCGGCTAGACCCAAACCCACTCGGCTAGACCCAAACCCACTCCGCTAGACCCAAACCCACTCGGCTAGACCCAAACCCACTCGGCTAGACCCAAACCCACTCGGCCAGGCCCAAACCCACTCGGCCAGGCCCAAACCCACTCGGCTAGACCAAACCCCATTCGGCTAGACCCAAACCAACTCGGCAAGTCCCAAACCCACTCGGCTAGACCCAAACCCACTCCGCTAGACCCAAACCCACTCCGCTAGACGCAAACCCACTCGGCTAGACCCAAACCCACCCGGCTAGACCCAAACCCAGTCGACTAGATCCAAACCCACTCCGCTAGACCCAAACCCACTCCGCTAGACCCAAACCCACTCCGCTAGACCCAAACCCACACCGCTAGACCCAAACCCACTCGGCTAGACCCAAACCCACTCGGCTAGACCCAAACCCACTCGGCTAGACGCAAACCCACTCGGCTAGACCCAAACCCACTCGGCTCGCCCCAAAACCCCCTCGGCTAGACCCAAACCCACTCGGCTAGACCCAAACCCACTCGGCTAGACCTAAACCCACTCGGCTAGACCCAAACCCACTCGGCTAGACCCAAACCCACTCGGCTAGACCCAAACCCACTCGGCTAGACCCAAACCCACTCGGCAAGACTCAAAACCACTCGGCTAGACCCAAACCCACTCGGCTAGACCCAAACCCACTCGGCTAGACCCAAACCCACTCGGCGAGACCCAAACCCACTCGGCTAGACACAAACCCACTCGGCTAGACCCAAACCCACTCGGCTAGACCCAAACCCACTCGGCTAGATCCAAACCCACTCCGCTAGACCCAAACCAACTCCGCTAGACCCAAACCCACTCCGCTAGACCCAAACCCACACCGCTAGTCCCAAACCCACTCGGCTAGACCCAAACCCACTCGGCTAGATGCAAACCCACTCGACTAGACCCAAACCCACTCGGCTAGACGCAAACCCACTCGGCTAGACCCAAACCCACTCGGCAAGACCCAAACCCACTCGGCTAGACCCAAACCCACTCCGCTAGACCCAAACCCGCTCGGCTAGACCCAAACCCACTCGGCTGGACCCAAACCCTCTCGGCTAGACCCAAACCCACTCGGCTAGACCCAAACCCACTCGGCTAGACCAAAACCAATTCGGCTAGACCCAAACCCACTGGGCTAGACCCAAACCCACTCCGCTAGACCCAAACCCACTCGGCTAGACCCAAACCCACTCGGCTAGACCCAAACCCACTCGGCTAGACCCAAACACACTCGGCTAGACCTAAACCCACTCGGCTAGACCCAAACCCACTCGGCTAGACCCAAACCCACTCGGCTAGACCCAAACCCACTCGGCTAGACCCAAACCCACTCGGCAAGACTCAAACCCACTCGGCTAGACCCAAACCCATTCGGCTAGACGCAAACCCACTCGGCTAGACCCAAACCCACTCGGCTAGAACCAAACCCAATCGGCGAGACCCAAACCCACTTGGCTAGACCCAAACCCACTCGGCTAGACCCAAACCCACTCGGCTAGCCCCAAACCCACTCGGCTAGACCCAAACCCAGTCGACTAGATCCAAACCCACTCCACTAGACCCAAACCCACTCCGCTAGACCCAAACCCACTCCGCTAGACCCAAACCCACTCCGCTACACCCAAACCCACTCGGTTAGACCGAAACCCACTCGGCTAGACCCAAACCCACTCGGCTACACCCAAACCCACTTGGCTAGACGCAAACCCACTCGGCTAGACGCAAACCCACTCGGCTAGACCCAAACCCACTCGGCTAGATGAAAACCCACTCGGCTAGACCCAAACACAGTCGGCTAGACCCAAACCCACTCGGCTAAACCCAAACCCACTCCGCTAGACCCAAACCCACTCGGCTAGACCCAAACCCACTCGGCTGGACCCAAACCCACTCGGCCGGACCCAAACCCACTCGGCCGGACCCAAACCCACTCGTCTAGACCCAAACCCACTCGGCTAGACCAAAACCCATTCGGCTAGACCCAAACCAACTCGGCTAGACCCAAACCCACTCGGCTAGACCCAAACCCACTCGGCTAGACCCAAACCCACTCGGCTAGACCCAAACCCACTCGGCTAGACCCAAACCCACTCAGCTGGACCCAAACACACTCGGCTAGACCCAAACCCACTCGGCTGGACCCAATCCCACTCGGCTAGACCCAACCCCAATCGGCTAGACCCAAACCCACTCGGCTAGACCCAAACCTACTCGGCTAGACCCAAACCCACTCGGCTAGACCCAAACCCAATCGGCTAGCCCCAAACCCAATCGGCTAGCCCCAAACCCACTCGGATAGGCGCAAACCCACTCCGCTAGACCCAAACCCACTCGGCTAGACCCAAACCCACTCGGCTAGACCCAAACCCGCTCGGCTAGACCCAAACCCGCTCGGCTAGACCCAAAACCAGTCCGCTAGACCCAAACCCAGTCGGCTACACCCAAACCCGCTCGGCTAGCCCCAAACCCACTCGGCTTGACCCATACCCATTCGGCTAGACCCAAACCCACTCGGCTAGACCCAATCCCACTCGGCTAGCCCCAAAACCCCCTCGGCTAGACACAAACCCACTCGGCTAGACCCAAACCCACTCGGCTAGACCCTAACCCACTCGGCTAGACCCAAACCCACTCGGCTAGACCCAAACCCACTCGGCTAAACCCAAACCCACTCCGCTAGACCCAAACCCACTCGGCTAGACCCAAAGCCACTCGACTGGACCCAAACCCACTCGGCCAGACCCAAACCCACTCGGCTAGACCCAAACCCACTCGGCTAGACCAAAACCCATTCGGCTAGACCCAATCCAACTCGGCTAGTCCCAAAGCCACTCGGCTAGACCCAAACGCACTCCGCTAAACCCAAACACACTCGGCTAGACCCAAACCCACATGCTAGACCCAAACCCACTCGGCTAGACCCAAACCGACTCGGCTAGACCCAAACCCACTCGGCTAGACCCAAACCCACTCGGCTAGACCCAAACCCAATCGGCTAGACCGAACCCACTCGGCTAAACCCAAAACTACTCGGCTAGACTCAAACCCACTCGGCTAGACCCAAACACACTCGGCTAGACCCAAACCCACTCCGCTAGACCCAAACCCACTCGGCTAGACCCAAACCCACTCGGCTAGACCCAAACCCACTCGGCTAGACCCAAACACACTCGGCTAGACCTAAACCCACTCGGCTAGACCCAAACCCACTCGGCTAGACCCAAACCCACTCGGCTAGACCCAAACCCACTCGGCTAGACCTAAACCCACTCGGCAAGACTCAAACCCACTCGGCTAGACCCAAACCCATTCGGCTAGACGCAAACCCACTCGGCTAGACCCAAACCCACTCGGCTAGAACCAAACCCAATCGGCGAGACCCAAACCCACTTGGCTAGACCCAAACCCACTCGGCTAGACCCAAACCCACTCGGCTAGCCCCAAACCCACTCGGCTAGACCCAAACCCAGTCGACTAGATCCAAACCCACTCCACTAGACCCAAACCCACTCCGCTAGACCCAAACCCACTCCGCTAGACCCAAACCCACTCCGCTACACCCAAACCCACTCGGTTAGACCGAAACCCACTCGGCTAGACCCAAACCCACTCGGCTACACCCAAACCCACTTGGCTAGACGCAAACCCACTCGGCTAGACGCAAACCCACTCGGCTAGACCCAAACCCACTCGGCTAGATGAAAACCCACTCGGCTAGACCCAAACACAGTCGGCTAGACCCAAACCCACTCGGCTAAACCCAAACCCACTCCGCTAGACCCAAACCCACTCGGCTAGACCCAAACCCACTCGGCTGGACCCAAACCCACTCGGCCGGACCCAAACCCACTCGGCCGGACCCAAACCCACTCGTCTAGACCCAAACCCACTCGGCTAGACCAAAACCCATTCGGCTAGACCCAAACCAACTCGGCTAGACCCAAACCCACTCGGCTAGACCCAAACCCACTCGGCTAGACCCAAACCCACTCGGCTAGACCCAAACCCACTCGGCTAGACCCAAACCCACTCAGCTGGACCCAAACACACTCGGCTAGACCCAAACCCACTCGGCTGGACCCAATCCCACTCGGCTAGACCCAACCCCAATCGGCTAGACCCAAACCCACTCGGCTAGACCCAAACCTACTCGGCTAGACCCAAACCCACTCGGCTAGACCCAAACCCAATCGGCTAGCCCCAAACCCAATCGGCTAGCCCCAAACCCACTCGGATAGGCGCAAACCCACTCCGCTAGACCCAAACCCACTCGGCTAGACCCAAACCCACTCGGCTAGACCCAAACCCGCTCGGCTAGACCCAAACCCGCTCGGCTAGACCCAAAACCACTCCGCTAGACCCAAACCCAGTCGGCTACACCCAAACCCGCTCGGCTAGCCCCAAACCCACTCGGCTTGACCCATACCCATTCGGCTAGACCCAAACCCACTCGGCTAGACCCAATCCCACTCGGCTAGCCCCAAAACCCCCTCGGCTAGACACAAACCCACTCGGCTAGACCCAAACCCACTCGGCTAGACCCTAACCCACTCGGCTAGACCCAAACCCACTCGGCTAGACCCAAACCCACTCGGCTAAACCCAAACCCACTCCGCTAGACCCAAACCCACTCGGCTAGACCCAAAGCCACTCGACTGGACCCAAACCCACTCGGCCAGACCCAAACCCACTCGGCTAGACCCAAACCCACTCGGCTAGACCAAAACCCATTCGGCTAGACCCAATCCAACTCGGCTAGTCCCAAAGCCACTCGGCTAGACCCAAACGCACTCCGCTAAACCCAAACACACTCGGCTAGACCCAAACCCACATGCTAGACCCAAACCCACTCGGCTAGACCCAAACCGACTCGGCTAGACCCAAACCCACTCGGCTAGACCCAAACCCACTCGGCTAGACCCAAACCCAATCGGCTAGACCCAACCCACTCGGCTAAACCCAAAACTACTCGGCTAGACTCAAACCCACTCGGCTAGACCCAAACACACTCGGCTAGACCCAAACACACTCGGCTAGACCCAAACCCACTCGGTTAGACCCAAACCCAATCGGTTAGACCCAAACCCACTCGGCTAGACGCAAACCCACTCCGCTAGACCCAAACCCACTCGGCTAGACCAAAACCCAATCGGTTAGGCCCAAACCCACTCGGATAGACTCAAACCCACTCCGCTAGACCCAAACCCACTCGGCTAGACCCAAACCCACTCGGCTAGACCCAAACCCACTCGGCTAGACCCAAACCCACTCGGCGAGACCCAAACCCACTCGGCTAGACCCAAACCCACTCCGCTAGACCCAAACTCACTCGGCTAGACCCAAACCCACTCGGCTAGATACAAACCCACTCGGCTACACCCAAACCCACTCGGCTAGACCCAAACCCACTCGGCTAGACCCAAACCCACTCGGCTAGACCCAAACCCATTCGGCTATGCCGAAACCCACTCGGCTAGACCCAAACACACTCTGCTAGACCAAAACCCACTCGGCTAGACCCAAACCAACTCGGCTAGACCCAAACGCCCTCGGCTAGACCCAAACCCACTCCGCTGGACCCAAACCCACTCGGCTAGACCCAAACCCACTCGGCTACACCCAAACCCACTCGGCTAGACCCAAACCCACTCGGCTAGACCCAAACCCACTCGGCTAGACCCAAACCCACTCGGCTACACCCAAACGCACTCGGCTAGACCCAAACACACTCGGCTAGACCCAAACCCACTCGGCTACACCCAAACGCACTCGGCTAGACCCAAACCACTCGGCTAGACCCAAACCCACTCCGCCAGACCCAAACCCACTCCGCTAGACCCAAACCCACTCCGCTAGACCCAAACCCACTCGGCTGGACCCAAACCCACTCGGCTAGACCCAAACCCACTCGGCTAGACCCAAACCCACTGGGCTAGACCCAAACCCACTCGGCTAGACCCAAACCCATTCGCGCAGACCCAAACGCACTCGGCTAGACGCAAACCCACTCGGCTAGACGCAAACCCACTCGGCTAGACCCAAACCCACTCGGCTACACCCAAACCCACTCATCTAGACCCAAACCCACTCGGCTAGACCCAAACCCACTCGGCTAGACCCGAACCCACTCGGCTACACCCGAACGCACTCGGCTAGACCCAAACCCACTCGGCTATACCCAAACGCATTCGGCTAGACCCAAACCCACTCGGCTAGACCCAAACCCACTCCGCCAGACCCAAACCCACTCCGCTAGACGCAAACCCACTCCGCTAGACCCAAACCCACTCGGTTAGACCCAAACCCACTGGGCTAGACCCAAACCCACTCGGCTAGACCCAAACCCACTGGGCTAGACCCACACCCACTCGGCTAGACCCAAACCCACTCGGCTAGACCCAAACCCACTCGGCTAGACACAAACCCACTCGGCTAGACCCAAACCCACTCGGCTAGACCCAAACCCACTCGGCTAGACCGAAACCCACTCGGCTAGACCCAAACCCACTCGGCCAGACCCAAACCCACTCGGCTAGACCCAAACCCACTCGGCTACACCCAAACGCACTCGGCTAGACCCAAACCAACTCGGCTAGACGCAAACGCCCTCGGCTAGACCCAAACCCACTCCGCTAGACCCAAACCCACTCGGCTAGACCCAAACCCACTCGGCTAGACCCAAACCCACTCGGCTACACCCAAACCCACTCGGCTAGACCCAAACCCACTCGGCTAGACCCAAACCCACTCGGCTAGACCCAAACGCACTCGGCTAGACCCAAACGCACTCGGCTAGACCCAAACCCACTCGGCTACACCCAAACGCACTCGGCTAGACCCAAACCACTCGGCTAGACCCAAACCCACTCCGCCAGACCCAAACCCACTCCGCTAGACCCAAACCCACTCGGCTGGACCCAAACCCACTCGGCTGGACCCAAACCCACTCGGCTAGACCCAAACCCACTGGGCTAGACCCAAACCCACTCGGCTAGACCCAAACCCACTCGGCTAGACCCAAACCCATTCGCGCAGACCCAAACGCACTCGCTAGACGCAAACCCACTCGGCTAGACCCAAACCCACTCGGCTACACCCAAACCCACTCGGCTACACCCAAACCCACTCATCTAGACCCAAACCCACTCGGCTAGACCCAAACCCACTCGGCTAGACCCGAACCCACTCGGCTAGACCCGAACCCACTCGGCTACACCCAAACGCACTCGGCTAGACCCAAACCCACTCGGCTAGACCCAAACCCACTCGGCTATACCCAAACGCATTCGGCTAGACCCAAACCCACTCGGCTAGACCCAAACCCACTCCGCCAGACCCAAACCCACTCCGCTAGACGCAAACCCACTCCGCTAGACCCAAACCCACTCGGTTAGACCCAAACCCACTCGGCTAGACCCAAACCCACTCGGCTAGACCCAAACCCACTGGGCTAGACCCACACCCACTCGGCTAGACCCAAACCCACTCGGCTAGACCCAAACACACTCTGCTAGACCAAAACCCACTCGGCTAGACCCAAACCAACTCGGCTAGACCCAAACGCCCTCGGCTAGACCCAAACCCACTCCGCTGGACCCAAACCCACTCGGCTGGACCCAAACCCACTCGGCTACACCCAAACCCACTCGGCTAGACCCAAACCCACTCGGCTAGACCCAAACCCACTCGGCTAGACCCAAACCCACTCGGCTACACCCAAACGCACTCGGCTAGACCCAAACACACTCGGCTAGACCCAAACCCACTCGGCTACACCCAAACGCACTCGGCTAGACCCAAACCACTCGGCTAGACCCAAACCCACTCCGCCAGACCCAAACCCACTCCGCTAGACCCAAACCCACTCCGCTAGACCCAAACCCACTCGGCTGGACCCAAACCCACTCGGCTAGACCCAAACCCACTCGGCTAGACCCAAACCCACTGGGCTAGACCCAAACCCACTCGGCTAGACCCAAACCCACTCGGCTAGACCCAAACCCATTCGCGCAGACCCAAACGCACTCGGCTAGACGCAAACCCACTCGGCTAGACCCAAACCCACTCGGCTACACCCAAACCCACTCATCTGGACCCAAACCCACTCGGCTAGACCCAAACCCACTCGGCTAGACCCGAACCCACTCGGCTAGACCCGAACCCACTCGGCTACACCCCAACGCACTCGGCTAGACCCAAACCCACTCGGCTAGACCCAAACCCACTCGGCTATACCCAAACGCATTCGGCTAGACCCAAACCCACTCGGCTAGACCCAAACCCACTCCGCCAGACCCAAACCCACTCCGCTAGACGCAAACCCACTCCGCTAGACCCAAACCCACTCGGTTAGACCCAAACCCACTCGGTTAGACCCAAACCCACTCGGCTAGACCCAAACCCACTCGGCTAGACCCAAACCCACTGGGCTAGACCCACACCCACTCGGCTAGACCCAAACCCACTCGGCTAGACCCAAACCCACTCGGCTAGACACAAACCCACTCGGCTAGACCCAAACCCACTCGGCTAGACCCAAACCCACTCGGCTAGACCCAAACCCACTCGGCCAGACCCAAACCCACTCGGCCAGACCCAAACCCACTCGGCTAGACCCAAACCCACTCGGCTACACCCAAACGCACTCGGCTAGACCCAAACCACTCGGCTAGACCCAAACCCACTCCGCCAGACCCAAACCCACTCCGCTAGACCCAAACCCACTCGGCTAGACCCAAACCCACACGCTAGACCCAAACCCACTCGGCTAGACCCAAACCCACTTGGCTAGACCCAAACCCACTCGGCTAGACCCAAACCCACTCCGCCAGACCCAAACCCAATCGGCGAGACCCAAACCCACTCGGCTAGACGCAAACCCACTCCGCTAGACCCAAACCCACTCCGCCAGACCCAAACCCACTCCGCTAGACCCAAACCCACACGCTAGACCCAAACCCACTCGGCTAGACCCAAACCCACTTGGCTAGACCCAAACACACTCGGCTAGACCCAAACCCACTCCGCCAGACCCAAACCCACTCGCCTAGACCCAAACCCACTCGACTAGACCCAAACCCAATCGGCTAGACCCAAACCCACTCGGCTAAACCCAAACCTACTCGGCTAGACTCAAACCCACTCGGCTAGAACCAAACACACTCGGCTAGACCCAAATACACTCGGCTAGACCCGAACCCACTCGGCTAGACCCGAACCCAATCGGCGAGACCCAAACCCACTCGGCTAGACGCAAACCCACTCCGCTAGACCCAAACCCACTCGGCTGGACCCAAACCCACTCGGCTGGACCCAAACCCACTCGGCTGGACCCAAACCCACTGGGCTAGACCCAAACCCACTCGGCTAGACCCAAACCCACTCGGCTAGACCCAAACCCATTCGCGCAGACCCAAACGCACTCGCTAGACGCAAACCCACTCGGCTAGACCCAAACCCACTCGGCTACACCCAAACCCACTCGGCTACACCCAAACCCACTCATCTAGACCCAAACCCACTCGGCTAGACCCAAACCCACTCGGCTAGACCCGAACCCACTCGGCTAGACCCGAACCCACTCGGCTACACCCAAACGCACTCGGCTAGACCCAAACCCACTCGGCTAGACCCAAACCCACTCGGCTATACCCAAACGCATTCGGCTAGACCCAAACCCACTCGGCTAGACCCAAACCCACTCCGCCAGACGCAAACCCACTCCGCTAGACGCAAACCCACTCCGCTAGACCCAAACCCACTCGGTTAGACCCAAACCCACTCGGCTAGACCCAAACCCACTCGGCTAGACCCAAACCCACTGGGCTAGACCCACACCCACTCGGCTAGACCCAAACCCACTCGGCTAGACCCAAACACACTCTGCTAGACCAAAACCCACTCGGCTAGACCCAAACCAACTCGGCTAGACCCAAACGCCCTCGGCTAGACCCAAACCCACTCCGCTGGACCCAAACCCACTCGGCTGGACCCAAACCCACTCGGCTACACCCAAACCCACTCGGCTAGACCCAAACCCACTCGGCTAGACCCAAACCCACTCGGCTAGACCCAAACCCACTCGGCTACACCCAAACGCACTCGGCTAGACCCAAACACACTCGGCTAGACCCAAACCCACTCGGCTACACCCAAACGCACTCGGCTAGACCCAAACCACTCGGCTAGACCCAAACCCACTCCGCCAGACCCAAACCCACTCCGCTAGACCCAAACCCACTCCGCTAGACCCAAACCCACTCGGCTGGACCCAAACCCACTCGGCTAGACCCAAACCCACTCGGCTAGACCCAAACCCACTGGGCTAGACCCAAACCCACTCGGCTAGACCCAAACCCACTCGGCTAGACCCAAACCCATTCGCGCAGACCCAAACGCACTCGGCTAGACGCAAACCCACTCGGCTAGACCCAAACCCACTCGGCTACACCCAAACCCACTCATCTGGACCCAAACCCACTCGGCTAGACCCAAACCCACTCGGCTAGACCCGAACCCACTCGGCTAGACCCGAACCCACTCGGCTACACCCCAACGCACTCGGCTAGACCCAAACCCACTCGGCTAGACCCAAACCCACTCGGCTATACCCAAACGCATTCGGCTAGACCCAAACCCACTCGGCTAGACCCAAACCCACTCCGCCAGACCCAAACCCACTCCGCTAGACGCAAACCCACTCCGCTAGACCCAAACCCACTCGGTTAGACCCAAACCCACTCGGTTAGACCCAAACCCACTCGGCTAGACCCAAACCCACTCGGCTAGACCCAAACCCACTGGGCTAGACCCACACCCACTCGGCTAGACCCAAACCCACTCGGCTAGACCCAAACCCACTCGGCTAGACACAAACCCACTCGGCTAGACCCAAACCCACTCGGCTAAACCCAAACCCACTCGGCTAGACCCAAACCCACTCGGCCAGACCCAAACCCACTCGGCCAGACCCAAACCCACTCGGCTAGACCCAAACCCACTCGGCTACACCCAAACGCACTCGGCTAGACCCAAACCACTCGGCTAGACCCAAACCCACTCCGCCAGACCCAAACCCACTCCGCTAGACCCAAACCCACTCGGCTAGACCCAAACCCACACGCTAGACCCAAACCCACTCGGCTAGACCCAAACCCACTTGGCTAGACCCAAACCCACTCGGCTAGACCCAAACCCACTCCGCCAGACCCAAACCCAATCGGCGAGACCCAAACCCACTCGGCTAGACGCAAACCCACTCCGCTAGACCCAAACCCACTCCGCCAGACCCAAACCCACTCCGCTAGACCCAAACCCACACGCTAGACCCAAACCCACTCGGCTAGACCCAAACCCACTTGGCTAGACCCAAACACACTCGGCTAGACCCAAACCCACTCCGCCAGACCCAAACCCACTCGCCTAGACCCAAACCCACTCGACTAGACCCAAACCCAATCGGCTAGACCCAAACCCACTCGGCTAAACCCAAACCTACTCGGCTAGACTCAAACCCACTCGGCTAGAACCAAACACACTCGGCTAGACCCAAATACACTCGGCTAGACCCGAACCCACTCGGCTAGACCCGAACCCAATCGGCGAGACCCAAACCCACTCGGCTAGACGCAAACCCACTCCGCTAGACCCAAACCCACTCGGCTAGACCCAAACCCACTCAGCTAGACCCAAACCCACTCGGCTAGACCCAAACCCATTCGGCTAGGCCGAAACCCACTCGGCTAGACCCAAACCCACTCTGCCTGACCAAAACCCACTCGGCTAGACCCAAACCCACTTGGCTAGACCCAAACCCACTCGGCTAGACCCAAACCCACTCGGCTAGACCCAACCCACTCGGCTAGACCCAAACCCACTCGGCTAAACCCAAACCCACTCTGCTAGACCCAAACCCACTCGGCTAGACCCACACCCAGTCGACTGGACCCAAACCCACTCGGCCAGACCCAAACCCAGTCGGCTAGACCCAAACCCAGTCGGCTAGACCAAAACCCATTCGGCTAGACCCAATCCAACTCGGCTAGTCCCAAAGCCACTCGGCTAGACCCAAACCCACTCCGCTAGACCCAAACCCACTCCGCCAGACCCAAACCCACTCCGCTAGACCCAAACCCACACGCTAGACCCAAACCCACTCGGCTAGACCCAAACCCACTTGGCTAGACCCAAACACACTCGGCTAGACCCAAACCCACTCCGCCAGACCCAAACCCACTCGCCTAGACCCAAACCCACTCGACTAGACCCAAACCCAATCGGCTAGACCCAAACCCACTCGGCTAAACCCAAACCTACTCGGCTAGACTCAAACCCACTCGGCTAGAACCAAACACACTCGGCTAGACCCAAATACACTCGGCTAGACCCGAACCCACTCGGCTAGACCCGAACCCAATCGGCGAGACCCAAACCCACTCGGCTAGACGCAAACCCACTCCGCTAGACCCAAACCCACTCGGCTAGACCCAAACCCACTCAGCTAGACCCAAACCCACTCGGCTAGACCCAAACCCATTCGGCTAGGCCGAAACCCACTCGGCTAGACCCAAACCCACTCTGCCTGACCAAAACCCACTCGGCTAGACCCAAACCCACTTGGCTAGACCCAAACCCACTCGGCTAGACCCAAACCCACTCGGCTAGACCCAACCCACTCGGCTAGACCCAAACCCACTCGGCTAAACCCAAACCCACTCTGCTAGACCCAAACCCACTCGGCTAGACCCACACCCAGTCGACTGGACCCAAACCCACTCGGCCAGACCCAAACCCAGTCGGCTAGACCCAAACCCAGTCGGCTAGACCAAAACCCATTCGGCTAGACCCAATCCAACTCGGCTAGTCCCAAAGCCACTCGGCTAGACCCAAACCCACTCCGCTAGACCCAAACACACTCGGCTAGACCCAAACCCACATGCTAGACCCAAACCCACTCGGCTAGACCCAAACCCACTCGGCTAGACCCAAACTCACTCGGCTAGACCCAAACCCACTCGGCTAGACCCAAACCCAATCGGCTAGACCCAACCCACTCGGCTAAACCCAAACCTACTCGGCTAGACTCAAACCCACTCGGCTGGACCCAAACACACTCGGCTAGACCCAAACACACTCGGCTAGACCCAAACCCACTCGGCTAGACCCAAACCCAATCGGTTAGACCCAAACCCACTCGGCTAGACGCAAACCCACTCGGCGAGACCCAAACCCAATCGGTTAGACCCAAACCCACTCGGCTAGACGCAAACCCACTCCGCTAGACCCAAACCTACTCGGCTAGACTGAAACCCACTCGGCTAGACCCAAACACTCACGGCTAGACCCAAACACACTCGGCTAGACCCAAACCCACTCGGCTAGACCCAAACCCACTCGGCTAGACTCAAACCCACTCCGCTAGACCCAAACCCACTCGGCTTGACCCAAACCCACTCGGCTAGACCCAAACCCACTCGGCGAGACCCAAACCCACTCGGCTACACCCAAAACCACTCCGCTAGACCCAAACCCACGCGGCTAGACCCAAACCCACTCGGCTAGACACA
Organism: Raja brachyura; assembly: GCA_963514005.1. Next base: position 429,847 of record OY740820.1, read on the forward strand.
AACCCACTCGGCTACACCCAAACCCACTCGGCTACACCCAAACCCACTCGGCTAGACCCAAACCCAGTCGGCTAGACCCAAACCCACTCGGCTAAACCCAAACCCACTCCGCTAGACCCAAACCCACTCGGCTAGACCCAAACCCACTCGGCTGGACCCAAACCCACTCGGCCAGACCCAAACCCACTCGTCTAGACCCAAACCCACTCGGCTAGACCAAAACCCATTCGGCTAGACCAAAACCCATTCGGCTAGACCCAAACCAACTCGGCTAGACCCAAACCCACTCGGCTAGACCCAAACTCACTCGGCTAGACCCAAACCCACTCGGCTAGACCCAAACCCACTCGGCTAGACCCAAACCCACTCAGCTGGACCCAAACACACTCGGCTAGACCCAAACCCACTCGGCTGGACCCAATCCCACTCGGCTAGACCCAAACCCACTCGGCTAGACCCAAACCCACTCGGCTAGACCCAAACACACTCGGCTAGACCCAAACACATTCGGCTAGACCCAAACCCACTCGGCTAGACCCAAACCCACTCGGCTAGACCCAAACCCAATCGGCTAGCCCCAAACCCACTCGGATAGGCGCAAACCCACTCCGCTAGACCCAAACCCACTCGGCTAGATCCAAACCCACTCGGCTAGACCCAAACCCACTCGGCTAGACCCAAACCCGCTCGGCTAGACCCAAAACCGCTCCGCTAGACCCAAACCCACTCGGCTACACCCAAACCCGCTCGGCTAGCCCCAAACCCATTCGGCTAGACCCAAACCCACTCGGCTAGTCCCAAACCCACTCGGCTAGACCCAAAGCCACTCGGCTAGACCCAAACCCACTCGGCTAGCCCCAACACACTCGGCTAGACCCAAACCCACTCGGCTGGACCCAAACCCACTCGGCTAGACCCCAACCCACACGGCTAGACCCAAACCCACACGCTAGACCCAAACCCACTCGGCTAGACCCAAACCCACTCGGCTAGACCCAAACCCACTCGGCTAGACCCAAACCCACTCCGCCAGACCCAAACCCACTCGGCTAGACCCAAACCCACTCGGCTAGACCCAAACCCACTCGGCTAGACCCAAACCACTCGGCTAGACCCAAACCCACTCCGCCAGACCCAAACCCACTCCGCTAGACCCAAACCCACTCCGCTAGACCCAAACCCACTCGGCTAGACTCAAACCCACACGCTAGACCCAAACCCACTCGGCTAGACCCAAACCCACTTGGCTAGACCCAAACCCACTCGGCTAGACCCAAACCCACTCCGCCAGACCCAAACCCACTCGGCTAGACCCAGACCCACTCGACTAGACCCAAACCCAATCGGCTAGACCCAAACCCACTCGGCTAAACCCAAACCTACTCGGCTAGACTCAACCCACTCGGCTAGAACCAAACACACTCGGCTAGACCCAAATACACTCGGCTAGACCCGAACCCACTCGGCTAGACCCAAACCCAATCGGCGAGACCCAAACCCACTCGGCTAGACGCAAACCCATTCCGCTAGACCCAAACCCACTCGGCTATACCCAAACCCACTCGGCTAGACCCAAACCCACTCGGCGTGACCCAAACCCACTCGGCTAGACCCAAAACCACTCCGCTAGACCCAAACCCAGTCGGCTAGACCCAAACCCACTCAGCTAGACCCAAACCCACTCGGCTAGACCCAAACCCATTCGGCTAGGCCGAAACCCACTCGGCTAGACCCAAACCCACTCTGCTAGACCAAAACCCACTCGGCTAGACCCAAACCCACTTGGCTAGACCCAAACCCACTCGGCTAGACCCAAACCCACTCGGCTAGACCCAACCCACTCGGCTAGACCCAAACCCACTCGGCTAAACCCAAACCCACTCTGCCAGACCCAAACCCACTCGGCTAGACCCACACCCAGTCGACTGGACCCAAACCCACTCGGCCAGACCCAAACCCAGTCGGCTAGACCCAAACCCATTCGGCTAGACCAAAACCCATTCGGCTAGACCCAATCCAACTCGGCTAGTCCCAAAGCCACTCGGCTAGACCCAAACCCACTCCGCTAGACCCAAACACACTCGGCTAGACCCAAACCCACATGCTAGACCCAAACCCACTCGGCTAGACCCAAACCCACTCGGCTAGACCCAAACCCACTCGGCTAGACCCAAACCCACTCGGCTAGACCAAAACCCAATCGGCTAGACCCAACCCACTCGGCTAAACCCAAACCTACTCGGCTAGACTCAAACCCACTCGGCTGGACCCAAACACACTCGGCTAGACCCAAACACACTCGGCTAGACCCAAACCCACTCGGCTAGACCCAAACCCAATCGGTTAGACCCAAACCCACTCGGCTAGACGCAAACCCACTCGGCTAGACCCAAACCCAATCGGTTAGACCCAAACCCACTCGGCTAGACGCAAACCCACTCCGCTAGACCCAAACCTACTCGGCTAGACTGAAACCCACTCGGCTAGACCCAAACACTCACGGCTAGACCCAAACACACTCGGCTAGACCCAAACCCACTCGGCTAGACCCAAACCCAATCGGTTAGACCCAAACCCACTCGGCTAGACTCAAACCCACTCCGCTAGACCCAAACCCACTCGGCTAGACCCAAACCCACTCGGCTAGACCCAAACCCACTCGGCGAGACCCAAACCCACTCGGCTAGACCCAAAACCACTCCGCTAGACCCAAACCCACTCGGCTAGACCCAAACCCACTCGGCTAGACACAAACCCACTCGGCTACACCCAAACCCACTCGGCTAGACCCAAACCCACTCGGCTAGACCCAAACCCACTCGGCTAGACCCAAACCCACTCGGCTAGACCCAAACCCACTAGGCTAGACCCAAACCCACTCGGCTAGACCCAAACCCACTCGGCTAGACCCAAACCCACTCGGCTACACCCAAACGCACTCGGCTAGACCCAAACACACTCGGCTAGACCCAAACCCACTCGGCTACACCCAAACGCACTCGGCCAGACCCAAACCACTCGGCCAGACCCAAACCCACTCCGCCAGACCCAAACCCACTCCGCTAGACCCAAACCCACTCCGCTAGACCCAAACCCACTCGGCTAGACCCAAACCCACTCGGCTAGACCCAAACCCACTCGGCTAGACCCAAACCCACTGGGCTAGACCCAAACCCACTCGGCTAGACCCAAACCCACTCGGCTAGACCCAAACCCATTCGGGTAGACCCAAACGCACTCGGCTAGACGCAAACCCACTCGGCTAGACCCAAACCCACTCGGCTACACCCAAACCCACTCATCTAGACCCAAACCCACTCGGCTAGACGCAAACCCACTCGGCTAGAACCAAACCCACTCGGCTACACCCAAACGCACTCGGCTAGACCCAAACCCACTCGGCTAGACCCAAACCCACTCGGCTACACCCAAACGCATTCGGCTAGACCCAAACCCACTCGGCTAGACCCAAACCCACTCCGCCAGACCCAAACCCACTCCGCTAGACCCAAACCCTCTCCGCTAGACCCAAACACACTCGGCTAGACCCAAACACATTCGGCTAGACCCAAACCCACTCGGCTAGACCCAAACCCACTCGGCTAGACCCAAACCCAATCGGCTAGCCCCAAACCCACTCGGATAGGCGCAAACCCACTCCGCTAGACCCAAACCCACTCGGCTAGATCCAAACCCACTCGGCTAGACCCAAACCCACTCGGCTAGACCCAAACCCGCTCGGCTAGACCCAAAACCACTCCGCTAGACCCAAACCCACTCGGCTACACCCAAACCCGCTCGGCTAGCCCCAAACCCACTCGGCTTGACCCATACCCATTCGGCTAGACCCAAACCCACTCGGCTAGACCCAATCCCACTCGGCTAGCCCCAAAACCCCCTCGGCTAGACACAAACCCACTCGGCTAGACCCAAACCCACTCGGCTAGACCCAAACCCCCTCGGCTAGACCCAAGCCCACTCGGCTAGACCCAAACCCACTCGGCTAAACCCAAACCCACTCCGCTAGACCCAAACCCACTCGGCTAGACCCAAAGCCACTCGACTGGACCCAAACCCACTCGGCCAGACCCAAACCCACTCGGCTAGACCCAAACCCACTCGGCTAGACCAAAACCCATTCGGCTAGACCCAATCCAACTCGGCTAGTCCCAAAGCCACTCGGCTAGACCCAAACGCACTCCGCTAGACCCAAACACACTCGGCTAGACCCAAATCCACATGCTAGACCCAAACCCACTCGGCTAGACCCAAACCCACTCGGCTAGACCCAAACCCACTCGGCTAGACCGAAACCCACTCGGCTAGACCCAAACCCACTCGGCTAGACCCAAACCCAATCGGTTAGGCCCAAACCCACTCGGCTAGACTCAAACCCACTCCGCTAGACACAAACCCATTCGGGTAGACCCAAACGCACTCGGCTAGACCTAAACCCACTCGGCTAGACCCAAACCCACTCGGCTACACCCAAACGCACTCGGCTAGACCCAAACACACTCGGCTAGACCCAAACCCACGCGGCTACACCCAAACGCACTCGGCTAGACCCAAACCACTCGGCTAGACCGAAACCCACTCCGCCAGACCCAAACCCACGCTGCTAGACCCAAACCCACCCCGCTAGACCCAAACACACTCGGCTAGACCCAAACCAATTCGGCTAGGCCGAAACCCACTTGGCTAGACCCAAACCCACTCTGCTAGACCAAAACCCACTCGGCTAGACCCAAACCCACTTGGCTAGACCCAAACCCACTCGGCTAGACCCAAACCCACTCGGCTAGACCCAACCCACTCGGCTAGACCCAAACCCACTCGGCTAAACCCAAACCCACTCTGCTAGACCCAAACCCACTCGGCTAGACCCACACCCACTCGACTGGACCCAAACCCACTCGGCCAGACCCAAACCCAGTCAGCTAGACCCAAACCCATTCGGCTAGACCAAAACCCATTCGGCTAGACCCAATCCAACTCGGCTAGTCCCAAAGCCACTCGGCTAGACCCAAACCCACTCCGCTAGACCCGAACACACACGGCTAGACCCAAACCCACATGATAGAACCAAACCCACTCGGCTAGACCCAAACCCACTTGGCTAGACCCAAACCCACTCGGCTAGACCCAAACCCACTCGGCTAGACCCAAACCCAATCGGCTAGACCCAACCCACCCGGCTAAACCCAAACCTACTCGGCTAGACTCAAACCCACTCAGCTGGACCCAAACACACTCGGCTAGACCCAAACACACTCGGCTAGACCCAAACCCACTCGGCTAGACCCAAACCCAATCGGTTAGACCCAAACCCACTCGGCTAGACGCAAACCCACTCGGCTAGACCCAAACCCAATCGGTTAGACCCAAACCCACTCGGCTAGACGCAAACCCACTCCGCTAGACCCAAACCTACTCGGCTAGACTGAAACCCACTCGGCTAGACCCAAACACTCACGGCTAGACCCAAACACACTCGGCTAGACCCAAACCCACTCGGCTAGACCCAAACCCAATCGGTTAGACCCAAACCCACTCGGCTAGACTCAAACCCACTCCGCTAGACCCAAACCCACTCGGCTAGACCCAAACCCACTCGGCTAGACCCAAACCCACTCGGCGAGACCCAAACCCACTCGGCTAGACCCAAAACCACTCCGCTAGACCCAAACCCACTCGGCTAGACCCAAACCCACTCGGCAAGACACAAACCCACTCGGCTACACCCAAAGCCACTCGGCTAGACCCAAACCCACTCGGCTAGACCCAAACCCACTCGGCTAGACCCAAACCCACTCGGCTAGACCCAAACCCACTCGGCTAGACCCAAACCCACTCGGCTAGACCCAAACCCACTCGGCTAGACCCAAACCCACTCGGCTACACCCAAACGCACTCGGCTAGACCCAAACACACTCGGCTAGACCCAAACCCACTCGGCTACACCCAAACGCACTCGGCTAGACCCAAACCACTCGGCCAGACCCAAACCCACTCCGCCAGACCCAAACCCACTCCACTAGACCCAAACCCACTCCGCTAGACCCAAACCCACTCGGCTAGACGCAAACCCACTCGGCTAGACCCAAACCCACTCGGCTAGACCCAAACCCACTGGGCTAGACCCAAACCCACTCGGCTAGACCCAAACCCACTCGGCTAGACCCAAACCCATTCGGGTAGACCCAAACGCACTCGGCTAGACGCAAACCCACTCGGCTAGACCCAAACCCACTGGGCTACACCCAAACCCACTCATCTAGACCCAAACCCACTCGGCTAGACGCAAACCCACTCGGCTAGACCCAAACCCACTCGGCTACACCCAAACGCACTCGGCTAGACCCAAACCCACTCGGCTAGACACAAACCCACTCGGCTACACCCAAACGCATTCGGCTAGACCCAAACCCACTCGGCTACACCCAAACCCACTCCGCCAGACCCAAACCCACTCCGCTAGACCCAAACCCTCTCCGCTAGACCCAAACCCACTCGGTTAGACCCAAACCCACTTGGCTAGACCCAAACCCACTCGGCTAGACCCAAACCCACTGGGCTAGACCCACACCCACTCGACTAGACCCAAACCCACTCGGCTGGACCCAAACCCACTCGGGTAGACCCAAACCCACTCGGCTAGACGCAAACCCACTCGGCTAGACCTTAACCCACTCGGCAGGACACAAACCCACTCGGCTAGACCCAAAACAACTCCGCTAGACCCAAACCCACTCGACTTGACGCAAACCCACTCGGCTAGTCCCAAACCCACTCGGCTAGACCCAAAGCCACTCGGCTAGACCCAAACCCACTCGGTTGGACCCAAACACACTCGGCTAGACCCAAACCCACTCGGCTGGACCCAAACCCACTCGGCTAGACCCATACCCACTCGGCTAGACCCAAACCCACACGCTAGACCCAAACCCACTCGGCTAGACCCAAACCCACTCGGCTAGACCCAAACCCACTCGGCTAGACCCAAACCCACTCCGCCAGACCCAAACCCACTCGGCTAGACCCAAACCCACTCGGCTAGACCCAAACCCACTCGGCTACACCCAAACGCACTCGGCTAGACCCAAACCCACTCGGCTAGATCCAAACCCGCTCGGCTAGACCCAAACCCATTCGGCTAGGCCGATACCCACTCGGCTAGACCCAAACCCACTCTGCTAGACCCAAACCCACTCGGCTAGACCCAAACCAACTCGGCTAGACCCAAACCCCCTTGGCTAGACCCAAACCCACTCCGCTGGACCCAAACCCACTCGGCTAGACCCAAACCCACTCGGCTACACCCAAACCCACTCGGCTAGACCCAAACCCACTCGGCTAGACTCAAACCCACTCGGCTACACCCAAACGCACTTGGCTACACCCAAACCCACTCGGCTAGACCCAAACCCACTCGGCTACACCCAAACGCACTCGGCTAGACCCAAACCACTCGGCTGGACCCAAACCCACTCCGCCAGACCCAAACCCACTCCGCTAGACCCAAACCCACTCCGCTAGACCCAAACCCACTCGGCTAGACCCAAACGCACTCGGCTAGACCCAAACCCACTCGGCTAGACCCAAACCCACTCGGCTACACCCAAACGCACTCGGCTAGTCCCAAAGCCACTCGGCTAGACCCAAACCCACTCCGCTAGACCCAAACACACTCGGCTAGACCCAAACCCACATGCTAGACCCAAACATTGTTCATACCAGTTTGGCAAAAGAATAAATCGGGGAAGGTGGTGCATCCATGGATAACAAGGGAAATCAGGGATAGTATAAAAACAAAAGATGAGGCATACAAATTTGCCAGAAAAAGCAGCCTACCGGAGGACCGGGAGAAATTCAGAATCCAGCAGAGGAGGACAAAGGGCTTAATTAGGAAAGGGAAAATAGATTATGAAAGGAAACTGGCAGGGAACATAAAAACTGACTGCAAAAGTTTTTATAGATATGTAAAGAGAAAGAGACTAGTTAAAACAAATGTTGGTCCCTTGCAGTCAGAAACAGGTGAATTGATCATGGGGAACAAGGACATGGCAGACCAATTGAATAACTACTTTGGTTCTGTCTTCACTAAGGAAGACATAAATAATCTGCCGGAAATAGCAGTGGAACGGGGGTCAAATAAGATGGAGGAACTGAGTGAAATCCAGGTTAGCCGGGAGGTGGTGTTGGGTAAACTGAACGGATTGAAGGCCGATAAATCCCCAGGGCCAGATAGTCTGCATCCCAGAGTACTCAAGGAGGTAGCCACAGAAATAGTGGATGCATTAGTGATAATTTTTCAAAATTCCTTAGATTCTGGAGTAGTTCCTGAGGATTGGAGGGTAGCTAATGTAACCCCACTTTTTAAAAAAGGAGGGAGAGAGAAAGCGGGGAATTACAGACCAGTTAGTCTAACATCGGTAGTGGGGAAACTGCTGGAGTCAGTTATTAAAGATGGGATAGCAGCGCATTTGGAAAGTGGTGAAATCATTGGACAAAGTCAGCATGGATTTACGAAAGGTAAATCATGTCTGACAAATCTGATAGAATTTTTCGAGGATGTAACTAGTAGAGTGGATAAGGGAGAACCAGTGGATGTGTTATATCTAGACTTTCAGAAGGCTTTCGACAAGGTCCCGCATAAGAGATTAGCATACAAACTTAAAGCACACGGTATTGGGGGTTCAGTATTGATGTGGATAGAGAACTGGCTAGCAGACAGGAGGCAAAGGGTAGGAGTAAACGGGTCCTTTTCAGAATGGCAGGCAGTGACTAGTGGGGTGCCGCAAGGCTCAGTGCTGGGACCCCAGCTATTTACAATATATATTAATGATTTGGACGAGGGAATTCAATGCAACATCTCCAAATTTGCAGATGATACCAAGCTGGGGGGTATAGTTAGGTGTGAGGAGGATGCTTGGAGGCTGCAGGGTGATTTGGATAGGCTGAGTGAATGGGCAGATGCATGGCAGATGCAGTACAATGTGGATAAATGTGAGGTTATCCACTTTGGTGGCAAAAACATGAGGGTAGACTATTATCTGAATGGTGGCAGATTAGGTAAGGGGGAGATGCAACGAGACCTGGGTGTCATGGTACACCAGTCATTGAAAGTAGGCATGCAGGTGCAGCAGGCAGTGAAGAAAGCAAATGGTATGTTAGCATTCATAGCGAAAGGATTTGAGTATAGGAGCAGGGAGGTTCTACTGCAGTTGTACAGGGTTTTGGTGAGGCCACACCTGGAGTACTGCGTACAGTTTTGGTCTCCAAATCTGAGGAAAGACATCCTTGCCATAGAGGGGGTACAGAGAAGATTCACCAGACTGATTCCTGGGATGTCAGGACTTTCATATGAGGAAAGATTGGATAGACTCGGTTTGTACTCGATGGAATTTAGAAGATTGAGGGGGGATCTTATAGAAACCTACAAAATTCTTAAGGGGTTGGACAAGCTAGATGCTGGAAGATTGTTCCCGATGTTGGGGGAGTCCAGAACAAGGGGTCACAGTCTAAGGATAAGGGGGAATTCCTTTAGGACCGAAATGAGGAAAACATTCTTTACACAGAGAGTGGTGAGTCTCTGGAATTCTCTGCCACAGAAGGTAGTTGAGGCCAGTTCATTGGCTATATTTAAGAGGGCGTTAGATGTGGCACTTGTGGCTAAAGGGATCAGAGGGTATGGAGAGAAGGCAGGTACGGGATACTGAGTTGGATGATCAGCCATGATCACATTGAATGGCGGTGCAGGCTCGAAGGGCCGAATGGCCTACTCCTGCACCTATTTTCTATGTTTCTATGTTTCTAAACCCACTCGGCTAGACCCAAACCCACTCGGCTAGACCCAAACCCACTCGGCTAGACCCAAACCCACTCGGCTAGACCCAAACCCACTCGGCTAGACTCAAACCCACTCGGCTGGACCCAAACACACTCGGCTAGACCCAAACACACTCGGCTAGACCCAAACCCACTCGGCTAGACCCAAACCCAATCGGTTAGACCCAAACCCACTCGGCCAGACGCAAACCCACTCGGCTAGACCCAAACCCAATCGGTTAGACCCAAACCCACTCGGCTAGACGCAAACCCACTCCGCAAGACCCAAACCTACTCGGCTAGACTGAAACCCACTCGGCTAGACCCAAACACGCACGGCTAGACCCAAACACACTCGGCTAGACCCAAACCCACTCGGCTAGACCCAAACCCAATCGGTTAGACCCAAACCCACTCGGCTAGACTCAAACCCACTCCGCTAGGCCCAAACCCACTCGGCTAGACCCAAACCCACTCGGCTAGACCCAAACCCACTCGGCGAGACCCAAACCCACTCGGCTAGACCCAAAACCACTCCGCTAGACCCAAACCCACTCGGCTAGACCCAAACCCACTCGGCCAGACACAAACCCACTCGGCCACACCCAAACCCACTCGGCTAGACCCAAACCCACTCGGCTAGACCCAAACCCACTCGGCTAGACCCAAACCCACTCGGTTAGACCCAAACCCACTCGGCTAGACCCAAACCCACTCGGCTAGACCCAAACCCACTCGGCTAGACCCAAACCCACTCGGCTACACCCAAACGCACTCGGCTAGACCCAAACACACTCGGCTAGACCCAAACCCACTCGGCTACACCCAAACGCACTCGGCTAGACCCAAACCACTCGGCTAGACCCAAACCCACTCCGCCAGACCCAAACCCACTCCGCTAGACCCAAACCCACTCCGCTAGACCCAAACCCACTCGGCTAGACCCAAACCCACTCGGCTAGACCCAAACCCACTCGGCTAGACCCAAACCCACTGGGCTAGACCCAAACCCACTCGGCTAGACCCAAACCCACTCGGCTAGACCCAAGCCCATTCGGGTAGACCCAAACGCACTCGGCTAGACGCAAACCCACTCGGCTAGACCCAAACCCACTCGGCTACACCCAAACCCACTCATCTAGACCCAAACCCACTCGGCTAGACGCAAACCCACTTGGCTAGACCAAAACCCACTCGGCTACACCCAAACGCACTCGGCTAGACCCAAACCCACTCGGCTAGACCCAACCCACTCGGCTAGACCCAAACTCACTCGGCTAAACCCAAACCCACTCTGCTAGACCCAAACCCAGTCGGCTAGACCCACACCCACTCGACTGGACCCAAACCCACTCGGCCAGACCCAAACCCAGTCGGCTAGACCCAAACCCATTCGGCTAGACCAAAACCCATTCGGCTAGACCCAATCCAACTCGGCTAGTCCCAAAGCCACTCGGCTAGACCCAAACCCACTCCGCTAGACCCAAACACACTCGGCTAGACCCAAACACACATGCTAGACCCAAACCCACTCGGCTAGACCCAAACCCACTCGGCTAGACCCAAACCCACTCGGCTAGACCCAAACCCACTCGGCTAGACCCAAACCCAATCGGCTAGACCCAACCCACTCGGCTAAACCCAAACCTACTCGGCTAGACTCAAACCCACTCGGCTGGACCCAAACACACTCGGCTAGACCCAAACACACTCGGCTAGACCCAAACCCACTCGGCTAGACCCAAACCCAATCGGTTAGACCCAAACCCACTCGGCTAGACGCAAACCCACTCGGCTAGACCCAAACCCAATCGGTTAGACCCAAACCCACTCGGCTAGACGCAAACCCACTCCGCTAGACCCAAACCTACTCGGCTAGACTGAAACCCACTCGGCTAGACCCAAACACTCACGGCTAGACCCAAACACACTCGGCTAGACCCAAACCCACTCGGCTAGACCCAAACCCAATCGGTTAGACCCAAACCCACTCGGCTAGACTCAAACCCACTCCGCTAGACCCAAACCCACTCGGCTAGACCCAAACCCACTCGGCTAGACCCAAACCCACTCGGCGAGACCCAAACCCACTCGGCTAGACCCAAAACCACTCCGCTAGACCCAAACCCACTCGGCTAGACCCAAACCCACTCGGCTAGACACAAACCCACTCGGCTACACCCAAACCCACTCGGCTAGACCCAAACCCACTCGGCTAGACCCAAACCCACTCGGCTAGACCCAAACCCACTCGGCTAGACCCAAACCCACTCGGCTAGACCCAAACCCACTCGGCTAGACCCAAACCCACTCGGCTAGACCCAAACCCACTCGGCTACACCCAAACGCACTCGGCTAGACCCAAACACACTCGGCTAGACCCAAACCCACTCGGCTACACCCAAACGCACTCGGCTAGACCCAAACCACTCGGCCAGACCCAAACCCACTCCGCCAGACCCAAACCCACTCCGCTAGACCCAAACCCACTCCGCTAGACCCAAGCCCACTCGGCTAGACCCAAACCCACTCGGCTAGACCCAAACCCACTCGGCTAGACCCAAACCCACTGGGCTAGACCCAAACCCACTCGGCTAGACCCAAACCCACTCGGCTAGACCCAAACCCATTCGGGTAGACCCAAACGCACTCGGCTAGACGCAAACCCACTCGGCTAGACCCAAACCCACTCGGCTACACCCAAACCCACTCATCTAGACCCAAACCCACTCGGCTAGACGCAAACCCACTCGGCTAGACCCAAACCCACTCGGCTACACCCAAACGCACTCGGCTAGACCCAAACCCACTCGGCTAGACCCAAACCCACTCGGCTACACCCAAACGCATTCGGCCAGACCCAAACCCACTCGGCTAGACCCAAACCCACTCCGCCAGACCCAAACCCACTCCGCTAGACCCAAACCCTCTCCGCTAGACCCAAACCCACTCGGTTAGACCCAAACCCACTTGGCTAGACCCAAACCCACTCGGCTAGACCCAAACCCACTGGGCTAGACCCACACCCACTCGACTAGACCCAAACCCACTCGGCTAGACCCAAACCCACTCGGGTAGACCCAAACCCACTCGGCTAGACGCAAACCCACTCGGCTAGACCTTAACCCACTCGGCTAGACACAAACCCACTCGGCTAGACCCAAAACAACTCCGCTTTACCCAAACCCACTCGACTTGACGCAAACCCACTCGGCTAGTCCCAAACCCACTCGGCTAGACCCAAAGCCACTCGGCTAGACCCAAACCCAATCGGTTGGACCCAAACACACTCGGCTAGACCCAAACCCACTCGGCTGGACCCAAACCCACTCGGCTAGACCCATACCCACTCGGCTAGACCCAAACCCACACGCTAGACCCAAACCCACTCGGCTAGACCCAAACCCACTCGGCTAGACCCAAACCCACTCGGCTAGACCCAAACCCACTCCGCCAGACCCAAACCCACTCGGCTAGACCCAAACCCACTCGGCTAGACCCAAACCCACTCGGCTACACCCAAACGCACTCGGCTAGACCCAAACCCACTCGGCTAGATCCAAACCCACTCGGCTAGACACAAACCCATTCGGCTAGGCCGATACCCACTCGGCTAGACCCAAACCCACTCTGCTAGACCCAAACCCACTCGGCTAGACCCAAACCAACTCGGCTAGACCCAAACCCCCTTGGCTAGACCCAAACCCCCTTGGCTAGACCCAAACCCACTCCGCTGGACCCAAACCCACTCGGCTAGACCCAAACCCACTCGGCTACACCCAAACCCACTCGGCTAGACCCAAACCCACTCGGCTAGACCCAAACCCACTCGGCTAGACCCAAACCCACTCGGCTACACCCAAGCGCACTCGGCTAGACCCAAACCCACTCGGCTAGACCCAAACCCACTCGGCTACACCCAAACGCACTCGGCTAGACCCAAACCACTCGGCTGGACCCAAACGCACTCCGCCAGACCCAAACCCACTCCGCTAGACCCAAACCCACTCCGCTAGACCAAAACCCTCTCGGCTAGACCCAAACGCACTCGGCTAGACCCAAACCCACTCGGCTAGACCCAAACCCACTCGGCTACACCCAAACGCACTCGGCTAGACCCAAACCCACTCGGCTAGACCAAAACCCATTCGGCTAGACCCAATCCAACTCGGCTAGTCCCAAAGCCACTCGGCTAGACCCAAACCCACTCCGCTAGACCCAAACACACTCGGCTAGACCCAAACCCACATGCTAGACCCAAACCCACTGGGCTAGACCCAAACCCACTCGGCTAGACCCAAACCCACTCGGCTAGACCCAAACCCACTCGGCTAGACCCAAACCCACTCGGCTAGACTCAAACCCACTCGGCTGGACCCAAACACACTCGGCTAGACCCAAACACACTCGGCTAGACCCAAACCCACTCGGCTAGACCCAAACCCAATCGGTTAGACCCAAACCCACTCGGCTAGACGCAAACCCACTCGGCTAGACCCAAACCCAATCGGTTAGACCCAAACCCACTCGGCTAGACGCAAACCCACTCCGCTAGACCCAAACCTACTCGGCTAGACTGAAACCCACTCGGCTAGACCCAAACACTCACGGCTAGACCCAAACACACTCGGCTAGACCCAAACCCACTCGGCTAGACCCAAACCCAATCGGTTAGACCCAAACCCACTCGGCTAGACTCAAACCCACTCCGCTAGACCCAAACCCACTCGGCTAGACCCAAACCCACTCGGCTAGACCCAAACCCACTCGGCGAGACCCAAACCCACTCGGCTAGACCCAAAACCACTCCGCTAGACCCAAACCCACTCGACTAGACCCAAACCCACTCGGCTAGACACAAACCCACTCGGCTACACCCAAACCCACTCGGCTAGACCCAAACCCACTCGGCTAGACCCAAACCCACTCGGCTAGACCCAAACCCACTCGGTTAGACCCAAACCCACTCGGCTAGACCCAAACCCACTCGGCTAGACCCAAACCCACTCGGCTAGACCCAAACCCACTCGGCTACACCCAAACGCACTCGGCTAGACCCAAACACACTCGGCTAGACCCAAACCCACTCGGCTACACCCAAACGCACTCGGCTAGACCCAAACCACTCGGCTAGACCCAAACCCACTCCGCCAGACCCAAACCCACTCCGCTAGACCCAAACCCACTCCGCTAGACCCAAACCCACTCGGCTAGACCCAAACCCACTCGGCTAGACCCAAACCCACTCGGCTAGACCCAAACCCACTGGGCTAGACCCAAACCCACTCAGCTAGACCCAAACCCACTCGGCTAGACCCAAACCCATTCGGGTAGACCCAAACGCACTCGGCTAGACGCAAACCCACTCGGCTAGACCCAAACCCACTCGGCTACACCCAAACCCACTCATCTAGACCCAAACCCACTCGGCTAGACGCAAACCCACTCGGCTAGACCCAAACCCACTCGGCTACACCCAAACGCACTCGGCTAGACCCAAACCCACTCGGCTAGAACCAAACCCACTCGGCTACACCCAAACGCATTCGGCTAGACCCAAACCCACTCGGCTAGACCCAAACCCACTCCGCCAGACCCAAACCCACTCCGCTAGACCCAAACCCTCTCCGCTAGACCCAAACCCACTCGGTTAGACCCAAACCCACTTGGCCAGACCCAAACCCACTCGGCTAGACCCAAACCCACTGGGCTAGACCCACACCCACTCGACTAGACCCAAACCCACTCGGCTAGACCCAAACCCACTCGGGTAGACCCAAACCCACTCGGCTAGACGCAAACCCACTCGGCTAGACCTTAACCCACTCGGCTAGACACAAACCCACTCGGCTAGACCCAAAACAACTCCGCTAGACCCAAACCCACTCGACTTGACCCAAACCCACTCGGCTAGTCCCAAACCCACTCGGCTAGACCCAAAGCCACTCGGCTAGACCCAAACCCACTCGGTTGGACCCAAACACACTCGGCTAGACCCAAACCCACTCGGCTGGACCCAAACCCACTCGGCTAGACACAAACCCACTCGGGTAGACCCAAACCCACTCAGCTAGACCCAAACGCACTCGGCTAGACCCAAACCACTCGGCTAGACCCAAACCCACTCCGCCAGACCCAAACCCACTCCGCTAGACCCAAACCCACTCCGCTAGACCCAAACCCACTCGGCTAGACCCAAACCCACTCGGCTAGACCCAAACCCACTCGGCTAGACCCAAACCCACTGGGCTAGACCCAAACCCACTCGGCTAGACCCAAACCCACTCGGCTAGACCCAAACCCATTCGGGTAGACCCAAACGCACTCGGCTAGACGCAAACCCACTCGGCTAGACCCAAACCCACTCGGCTACACCCAAACCCACTCATCTAGACCCAAACCCACTCGGCTAGACGCAAACCCACTCGGCTAGACCCAAACCCACTCGGCTAGACCCAAACCCACTCGGCTACACCCAAACGCATTCGGCTTGACCCAAACCCACTCGGCTAGATCCAAACCCACTCCGCCAGACCCAAACCCACTCCGCTAGACCCAAACCCTCTCCGCTAGACCCAAACCCACTCGGTTAGACCCAAACCCACTTGGCTAGACCCAAACCCACTCGGCTAGACCCAAACCCACTGGGCTAGACCCACACCCACTCGACTAGACCCAAACCCACTCGGCTAGACCCAAACCCACTCGGGTAAACCCAAACCCACTCGACTAGACGCAAACCCACTCGGCTAGACCTTAACCCACTCGGCTAGACCCAAACCCACTCCGCTAGACCCAAACCCACTCCGCTAGACCCAAACCCACTCAGCTCGACCCAAACCCACTCCGCTACAACCAAACCCACTCAGCTCGACCCAAACCCACTCGGCTAGACTCCAACCCACTCGACTAGCCCCCAACACACTCAGCTAGACCCAAACCCACTCGGCTAGTCCCAAACCCACTCGGCTAGACCCAAACCCACTCGACTAGACGCAAACCCACTCGGCTAGACGCAAACCCACTCGGCTAGACCCAAACCCACTCGGCTAGACGTAAACCCACTCGGCTGGACCCAAACCCACTCGGCTGGACCCAAACCCACTCGGCTAAACCCAAACCCACTCCGCTAGACCTAAACCCACTTGGCTAGACCCAAACCTACTCGGCTAGACCCAAACCCACTCGGCTACACCCAAACGCACTCGGCTAGACCCAAACCCACTCGGCCTGACCCAAACCCACTCGGCTACACCCAAACGCACTCGGCTAGACCCAAACGCACTCGGCTAGACCCACACCCACTCCGCCAGACCCAAACCCACTCCGCTAGACCCAAACCCACTTCGCTAGACCCAAACCCACTCGGCTAGACCCAAACCCACTCGGCTATACCCAAACCCACTCGGCTAGACCCAAACCCACTCGGCTAGACCCAAACCCACTCGGCTAGACCCAAACCCACTCGGCTAGACCCAAACCCACTCGGGTAGACCCAAACCCACTCGGCTAGACGCAAACCCACTCGGCTAGACGCAAACCCACTCGGCTAGACCCAAACCCACTCGGCTAGACACAAACCCACTCGGCTAGACCCAAAACAACTCCGCTAGACCCAAACCCACTCGACTAGACCCAAACCCACTCGGCTAGACCCAAACCCACTCGGATAGACCCAAACCCACTCCGCTAGACCCAAACCCACTCCGCTAGACCCAAACCCACTCCACTAGACCCAAACCCACTCCGCTAGACCCAAACCCACTCAGCTCGACCCAAACCCACTCCGCTAGAATCAAACCCACTGCGCTAGACCCAAACCCACTCCGCTAGACCCAAACCCACTCCGCTAGACCCAAACCCACTCGATTAGACCGAAACCGACTCGGCTAGACCCAAACCCACTCGGCTAGACCCAAACCCACTCGGCTAGACCCAAACCCACTCGGCTAGACCCAAACCCACTCGGCTAGACCCAAACCCACTCGGCTACACCCAAACGCACTAGGCTAGACCCAAACCCACTCGGCTAGACCCAAACCCACTCGGCTACACCCAAAAGCACTCGGCTAGACCCAAACGCACTCGGCTAGACCCAAACCCACTCCGCCAGACCCAAACCCACCCCGCTAGACCCAAACCCACTTCGCTAGACCCAAACCCACTCGGCTAGACCCAAACCCACTCGGCTAGACCCAAACCCACTCGGCTAGACCCAAACCCACTCGGCTAGACCCAAACCCACTCGGCTAGACCCAAACCCACTCGGCTAGACCCAAACCCACTCGGGTAGACCCAAACCCACTCGGCTAGACGCAAACCCACTCGGCTAGACCCAAACCCACTCGGCTAGACACAAACCCACTCGGCTAGACCCAAAACAACTCCGCTAGGCCCAAACCCACTCGACTAGACCCAAACCCACTCGGCTAGACCCAAACCTACTCGGCTAGACGCAAACCCATTCGGCTAGACCCAAACCCACTCGGCTAGACCCAAACCCACACGGCCAGACCCAAACCCACTCGTCTAGACCCAAGCCCACTCGGCTAGACCCAAACCCACTCCGCTAGACCCAAACCCACTCCGCTAGACCCAAACCCACTCCGCTAGACCCAAACCCACTCCGCTACAACCAAACCCACTGCGCTAGAACCAAACCCACTCGGCTAGACTCCAACCCACTCGGCTAGACCCCAACCACTCAGCTAGACCGAAACCCACTCGGCTAGACCCAAACCCACTCGGCTAGACCCAAACCCACTCGGCTAGACGCAAACGCACTCGGCTAGACGCAAACCCACTCGGCTAGACCCAAACCCACTCGGCTAGACGTAAACCCACTCGGCTAGACCCAAACCCACTCGGCTAGACCCAAACCCACTCGGCTAAACCCAAACCCACTCCGTTAGACCCAAACCCACTTGGCTAGACCCAAACCCACTCGGCTAGACCCAAACCCACTCGGCTAGACCCAAACCCACTCGGCTAGACCCAAACCCACTCGGCTAGACCAAAACCCACTCGGCTGGACCCAAACCAACTCGGCTGGACCCAAACCCACTCGGCTAGACCCAAACCCACTCCGCAAGACCCAAACCCACTCGGCTGGACCCAAACCCACTCGGCTAGACCCAAACACACTCGGCTAGACCCAAACACACTCGGCTAGACCCAAACCTACTCGGCTAGACCCAAACCCACTCGGCTAGACCCAAACCCACTCGGCTAAACCCAAACCCATTCGGCTAGACGCAAACCCACTCGGCAAGACACAAACCCACTCGGCTAGACTCAAACCCACTCCGCTAGACCCAAACCCACTCCGCTAGACCCAAACACACTCCGCTAGACCCAAACCCACTCCGCTAGACCCAAACCCACTCCGCTAGCCCCAAACCAACTCCGCTAGACCCAAACCCACTCGGCTAGACCTAAACCCACTCGGCTAGACCCAAACCCACTCGGCCAGACCGAAACCCACTCGGCTAGACCCAAACCCACTCGGCTAGACCCAAACCCACTCCGCTGCACCGAAACCCACTCGGCTAGACCCAAACCCACTCGGCTAGACCCAAACCCACTCGGCTAGACCCAAACCCACTCGGCTACACCCAAACGCACTCGGCTAGACCCAAACCCACTCGGCTAGACCCAAACCCACTCGGCTACACCCAAACGCTCTCGGCTAGACCCAAACCCACTCGTCTGGACCCAAACCCACTCCGCCAGACCCAAACCCACTCCGCTAGCCCCCAACCACTCAGCTAGACCCAAACCCACTCGGCTAGACCCAAACCCACTCGGCTAGACCCAAACCCACTCGGCTAGACGCAAACCCACTCGGCTAGACGCAAACCCACTCGGCTAGACCCAAACCCACTCGGCTAGACGTAAACCCACTCGGCTAGACCCAAACCCACTCGGCTAGACCCAAACCCACTCGGCTAAACCCAAACCCACTCCGTTAGACCCAAACCCACTTGGCTAGACCCAAACCCACTTGGCTAGACCCAAACCCACTCGGCTAGACTCAAACCCACTCAGCTAGACCCAAACCCACTCGGCTAGACCAAAACCCACTCGGCTGGACCCAAACCAACTCGGCTGGACCCAAACCCACTCGGCTAGACACAAATCCACTCCGCAAGACCCAAACCCACTCGGCTAGACCCAAACCGACTCCGCTAGACTCAAACCCACTCGGCAAGACGCAAACCCACTCGGCTAGACCCAAACCCACTCGGCTAGACCCAAACCCACTCGGCTAGACCCAAACCCATTCGGCTAGACGCAAACCCACTCGGCAAGACACAAACCCACTCGGCTAGACCCAAACCCACTCGGCTAGACCCAAACCCACTCCGCTAGACCCAAACCCACTCCGCTAGACCCAAACCCACTCCGCTAGACCCAAACACACTCCGCTAGACCCAAACCCACTCCGCTAAACCCAAACCCACTCCGCTAGCCCCAAACCAACTCCGCTAGACCCAAACCCACTCGGCTAGACCCAAACCCACTCGGCTAGACCCAAACCCACTCGGCCAGACCGAAACCCACTCGGCTAGACCTAAACCCACTCGGCTAGACCCAAACCCACTGCGCTGCACCGAAACCCACTCGGCTAGACCCAAACCCACTCGGCTAGACCCAAACCCACTCGGCTAGACCCAAACCCACTCGGCTACACCCAAACGCACTCGGCTAGACCCAAACCCACTCGGCTAGACCCAAACCCACTCGGCTACACCCAAACGCACTCGGCTAGACCCAAACCCACTCGGCTAGACCCAAACCCACTCCGCCAGACCCAAACCCACTCGGCTAGACCCAAACCCACTCCGCTAGACCCAAACCCACTCGGCTAGACCCAAACCCACTCGGCTAGACCCAAACCCACTCGGCTAGACCCAAACCCACTTGGCTAGACCCAAACCCACTCGGCTAGACCCAAACCCACTCGGCTAGACCCAAACCCACTCGGGTAGACCCAAACCCACTCTGCTAGACGCAAACCCACTCGGCTAGACCCAAACCCACTCGTCTAGACCCAAGCCCACTCGGCTAGCCCCAAACCCACTCCGCTAGACCCAAACCCACTCCGCTAGACCCAAACCCACTCCGCTAGACCCAAACCCACTCGGCTACACCCAAACCCACTCGGCTAGACGCAAACCCACTCGGCTAGACCCAAACCCACTCGGCTAGACCCAAACCCACTCGGCTACACCCAAACGCACTCGGCTAGACCCAAACCCACTCGGCTAGACCCAAACCCACTCCGCCAGACCCAAACCCACTCCGCTAGACCCAAACCCACTCCGCTGGACCCAAACCCACTCGGCTAGACCCAAACCCACTCGGCTAGACCCAAACCCACTCGGCTAGCCCCAAACCCACTTGGCTAGACCCAAACCCACTCGGCTAGAGCCAAACCCACTCGGCTAGACCCAAACCCACTCGGGTAGACCCAAACCCACTCGGCTAGACGCAAACCCACTCGGCTAGACCCAAACCCACTTGGCTAGACCCAAACCCACTTGGCTAGACCCAAACCCACTCCGCCAGACCTAAACCCACTCCGCTGGACCCAAACCCACTCTGCTAGACCCAAACCCACTCGGCTAGTCCCAAACCCACTCAGCTAGACCCAAACCCACTCGGCTAGACCCAAACCCACTTGGCTAGACCCAAACCCACTCGGCTAGACCCAAACCCACTCGGCTAGACCAAAACCCACTCGGGTAGACCCAAACCCACTCGGCTAGACGCAACCCCACTCGGCTAGACCCAAACCCACTCGGCTAGACACAAACCCACTCGGCTAGACCCAAAACAACTCCGCTAGACCCAAACCCACTCGACTAGACCCAAACCCACTCGGCTAGACCCAAACCCACTCGGCTAGACCCAAACCCATTCGGCTAGACCCAAACCCACTCGGCTAGACCCAAACCCACACGCCAAACCCAAACCTGCTTGTCTGGACCCAAGCCCACTCGGCTAGACCCAAACCCACTCCGCTAGACCCAAACCCACTCCGCTAGACCCAAACCCACTCTGCTAGACCCAAACCCACTCCGCTAGACCCAAACCCACTCAGCTGGACCCAAACCCACTTCGCTAGAACCAAACCCACTGCGCTAGACCCAAACCCACTCCGCTAGACCCAAACCCACTCCGCTGGACCCAAACCCACTCGATTAGACCGAAACCGACTCGGCTACACCCAAACCCACTCGGCTAGACCCAAACCCACTCGGCTAGACGCAAACCCACTCAGCTAAATGCAAACCCACTCGGCTAGACCCAAACCCACTCGGCTAGACGCAAACCCACTCGGCTAGACCCAAACCCACTCCGCTAAACCCAAACCCACTCCGCTAGACCCAAACCCACTCCGCTAGACGCAAACCCACTCAGCTCGACCCAAACCCACTCCGCTACAACCAAACCCACTGCGCTAGACCCAAACCCAGTCGGCTAGACTCCAACCCACTCGGCTAGCCCCCAACACACTCAGCTAGACCCAAACCCACTCGGCTAGTCCCAAACCCACTCGGCGAGACCCAAACCCACTCGGCTAGACGCAAACCCACTCGGCTAGACGCAAACCCACTCGGCTAGACCCAAACCCACTCGGCTAGACGTAAACCCACTCGGCTAGACCCAAACCCACTCGGCTAAACCCAAACCCACTCGGCCAAGCCAAACCCACTCCGCTAGACCCAAACCCACTCGGCTAGACCCAAACCCACTCGGCTAGACCCAAACCCACTCGGGTAGACCCAAACCCACTCGGCTAGACGCAAACCCACTCGGCTAGACCCAAACCCACTCGGCTAGACACAAACCCACTCGGCTAGACCCAAAACAACTCCGCTGGACCAAACCCACTCGACTAGACCCAAACCCACTCGGCTAGACCCAAACCCACTCGGCTAGACCCAAACCCATTCGGCTAGACCCAAACCCACTCGGCTAGACCCAAACCCACACGGCTAGACCCAAACCTACTCGTCTAGACCCGAGCCCACTCGGCTAGACCCAAACCCACTCCGTTAGACCCAAACCCACTCCGCTAGACCCAAACCCACTCCGCTAGACCCAAAACCACTCCGCTAGACCCAAACCCACTCAGCTCGACCCAAACCCACTTCGCTAGAACCAAACCCACTGCGCTAGACCCAAACCCACTCCGCTAGACCCAAACCCACTCCGCCAGACCCAAACCCACTCGATTAGACCGAAACCGACTCGGCTACACCCAAACCCACTCGGCTAGACCCAAACCCACTCGGCTAGACGCAAACCCACTCAGCTAGATGCAAACCCACTCGGCTAGACCCAAACCCACTCGGCTAGACCCAAACCCACTCGGCTAGACCCAAACCCACTCCGCTAGACCCAAACCCACTCCGCTAGACCCAAACCCACTCCGCTAGACGCAAACCCACTCCGCTAGACGCAAACCCACTCAGCTCGACCCAAACCCACTCCGCTACAACCAAACCCACTGCGCTAGACCCAAACCCACTCGGCTAGACTCCAACCCACTCGGCTAGCCCCCAACACACTCAGCTAGACCCAAACCCACTCGGCTAGTCCCAAACCCACTCGGCTAGACCCAAACCCACTCGGCTAGACGCAAACCCACTCGGCTAGACGCAATCCCACTCGGCTAGACCCAAACCCACTCGGCTAGACGTAAACCCACTCGGCTAGACCCAAACCCACTCGGCTAGACCCAAACCCACTCGGCTAAACCCAAACCCACTCGGCTAGACCCAAACCCACTCGGCTAGACCCAAACCCACTCGGCTAGACCCAAACCCACTCGGCTCCACCCAAACGCACTCGGCTAGACCCAAACGCACTCGGCTAGACCCAAACCCACTCGGCTAGACCCAAACCCACTCGGGTAGACCCAAACCCACTCGGCTAGACCCAAACCCACTCGTCTAGACCCAAGCCCACTCGGCTAGCCCCAAACCCACTCCGCTAGACCCAAACCCACTCCGCTAGACCCAAACCCACTCCGCTAGACCCAAACCCACTCGGCTAGACCCAAACCCACTCGGCTAGACGCAAACCCACTCGGCTAGACCCAAACCCACTCGGCTAGACCCAAACCCACTCGGCTACACCCAAACGCACTCGGCTAGACCCAAACGCACTCGGCTAGACCCAAACCCACTCCGCCAGACCCAAACCCACTCCGCTAGACCCAAACCCACTCCGCTGGACCCAAACCCACTCGGCTAGACCCAAACCCACTCGGCTAGACCCAAACCCACTCGGCTAGCCCCAAACCCACTTGGCTAGACCCAAACCCACTCGGCTAGAGCCAAACCCACTCGGCTAGACCCAAACCCATTCGGCTAGACCCAAACCCACTCGGCTAGACCCAAACCCACACGGCTAGACCCAAACCTACTCGTCTAGACCCAAGCCCACTCGGCTAGACCCAAACCCACTCCGTTAGACCCAAACCCACTCCGCTAGACCCAAACCCACTCCGCTAGACCCAAAACCACTCCGCTAGACCCAAACCCACTCAGCTCGACCCAAACCCACTTCGCTAGAACCAAACCCACTGCGCTAGACCCAAACCCACTCCGCTAGACCCAAACCCACTCCGCCAGACCCAAACCCACTCGATTAGACCGAAACCGACTCGGCTACACCCAAACCCACTCGGCTAGACCCAAACCCACTCGGCTAGACGCAAACCCACTCAGCTAGATGCAAACCCACTCGGCTAGACCCAAACCCACTCGGCTAGACCCAAACCCACTCGGCTAGACCCAAACCCACTCCGCTAGACCCAAACCCACTCCGCTAGACCCAAACCCACTCCGCTAGACGCAAACCCACTCAGCTCGACCCAAACCCACTCCGCTACAACCAAACCCACTGCGCTAGACCCAAACCCACTCGGCTAGACTCCAACCCACTCGGCTAGCCCCCAACACATTCGGCTAGACCCAAACCCACTCGGCTAGTCCCAAACCCACTCGGCTAGACCCAAACCCACTCGGCTAGACGCAAACCCACTCGGCTAGACGCAATCCCACTCGGCTAGACCCAAACCCACTCGGCTAGACGTAAACCCACTCGGCTAGACCCAAACCCACTCGGCTAGACCCAAACCCACTCGGCTAAACCCAAACCCACTCCGCTAGACCCAAACCCACTCGGCTAGACCCAAACCCACTCGGCTAGACCCAAACCCACTCGGCTAGACCCAAACCCACTCGGCTCCACCCAAACGCATTCGGCTAGACCCAAACCCACTCGGCTAGACCCAAACCCACTCGGGTAGACCCAAACCCACTCTGCTAGACGCAAACCCACTCGGCTAGACCCAAACCCACTCGTCTAGACCCAAGCCCACTCGGCTAGCCCCAAACCCACTCCGCTAGACCCAAACCCGCTCCGCTAGACCCAAACCCACTCCGCTAGACCCAAACCCACTCGGCTAGACCCAAACCCACTCGGCTAGACGCAAACCCACTCGGCTAGACCCAAACCCACTCGGCTAGACCCAAACCCACTCGGCTACACCCAAACGCACTCGGCTAGACCCAAACCCACTCGGCTAGACCCAAACCCACTCCGCCAGACCCAAACCCACTCCGCTAGACCCAAACCCACTCCGCTGGACCCAAACCCACTCGGCTAGACCCAAACCCACTCGGCTAGACCCAAACCCACTCGGCTAGCCCCAAACCCACTTGGCAAGACCCAAACCCACTCGGCTAGAGCCAAACCCACTCGGCTAGACCCAAACCCACTCGGGTAGACCCAAACCCACTCGGCTAGACGCAAACCCACTCGGCTAGACCCAAACCCACTTGGCTAGACCCAAACCCACTTGGCTAGACCCAAACCCACTCCGCCAGACCTAAACCCACTCCGCTGGACCCAAACCCACTCTGCTAGACCCAAACCCACTCAGCTAGTCCCAAACCCACTCAGCTAGACCCAAACCCACTCGGCTAACCCAAACCCACTTGGCTAGACCCAAACCCACTCGGCTAGACCCAAACCCACTCGGCTAGACCCAAACCCACTCGGGTAGACCCAAACCCACTCGGCTAGACGCAAACCCACTCGGCTAGACCCAAACCCACTCGGCTAGACACAAACCCACTCGGCTAGACCCAAAACAACTCCGCTAGACCCAAACCCACTCGACTAGACCCAAACCCACTCGGCTAGACCCAAACCCACTCGGCTAGACCCAAACACATTCGGCTAGACCCAAACCCACTCGGCTAGACCCAAACCCACACGCCAAACCCAAACCTGCTCGTCTGGACCCAAGCCCACTCGGCTAGACCCAAACCCACTCCGCTAGACCCAAACCCACTCCGCTAGACCCAAACCCACTCCGCTAGACCCAAAACCACTCCGCTAGACCCAAACCCACTCAGCTGGACCCAAACCCACTTCGCTAGAACCAAACCCACTGCGCTAGACCCAAACCCACTCCGCTAGACCCAAACCCACTCCGCTAGACCCAAACCCACTCGATTAGACCGAAACCGACTCGGCTACACCCAAACCCACTCGGCTAGACCCAAACCCACTCGGCTAGACGCAAACCCACTCAGCTAAATGCAAACCCACTCGGCTAGACCCAAACCCACTCGGCTAGACGCAAACCCACTCGGCTAGACCCAAACCCACTCCGCTAAACCCAAACCCACTCCGCTAGACCCAAACCCACTCCGCTAGACGCAAACCCACTCAGCTCGACCCAAACCCACTCCGCTACAACCAAACCCACTGCGCTAGACCCAAACCCACTCGGCTAGACTCCAACCCACTCGGCTAGCCCCCAACACACTCAGCTAGACCCAAACCCACTCGGCTAGTCCCAAACCCACTCGGCGAGACCCAAACCCACTCGGCTAGACGCAAACCCACTCGGCTAGACGCAAACCCACTCGGCTAGACCCAAACCCACTCGGCTAGACGTAAACCCACTCGGCTAGACCCAAACCCACTCGGCTAAACCCAAACCCACTCGGCTAACCCAAACCCACTCCGCTAGACCCAAACCCACTCGGCTAGACCCAAACCCACTCGGCTAGACCCAAACCCACTCGGGTAGACCCAAACCCACTCGGCTAGACGCAAACCCACTCGGCTAGACCCAAACCCACTCGGCTAGACACAAACCCACTCGGCTAGACCCAAAACAACTCCGCTGGACCAAACCCACTCGACTAGACCCAAACCCACTCGGCTAGACCCAAACCCACTCGGCTAGACCCAAACCCATTCGGCTAGACCCAAACCCACTCGGCTAGACCCAAACCCACACGGCTAGACCCAAACCTACTCGTCTAGACCCAAGCCCACTCGGCTAGACCCAAACCCACTCCGTTAGACCCAAACCCACTCCGCTAGACCCAAACCCACTCCGCTAGACCCAAAACCACTCCGCTAGACCCAAACCCACTCAGCTCGACCCAAACCCACTTCGCTAGAACCAAACCCACTGCGCTAGACCCAAACCCACTCCGCTAGACCCAAACCCACTCCGCCAGACCCAAACCCACTCGATTAGACCGAAACCGACTCGGCTACACCCAAACCCACTCGGCTAGACCCAAACCCACTCGGCTAGACGCAAACCCACTCAGCTAGACGCAAACCCACTCGGCTAGACCCAAACCCACTCGGCTAGACCCAAACCCACTCGGCTAGACCCAAACCCACTCCGCTAGACCCAAACCCACTCCGCTAGACCCAAACCCACTCCGCTAGACGCAAACCCACTCAGCTCGACCCAAACCCACTCCGCTACAACCAAACCCACTGCGCTAGACCCAAACCCACTCGGCTAGACTCCAACCCACTCGGCTAGCCCCCAACACACTCAGCTAGACCCAAACCCACTCGGCTAGTCCCAAACCCACTCGGCTAGACCCAAACCCACTCGGCTAGACGCAAACCCACTCGGCTAGACGCAATCCCACTCGGCTAGACCCAAACCCACTCGGCTAGACGTAAACCCACTGGGCTAGACCCAAACCCACTCGGCTAGACCCAAACCCACTCGGCTAAACCCAAACCCACTCCGCTAGACCCAAACCCA
This sequence comes from Raja brachyura, assembly GCA_963514005.1. Next base: position 457,793 of record OY740820.1, read on the forward strand.
CTCGGCTAGACCCAAACCCACTCGGCTAGACCCAAACCCACTCGGCTAGACCCAAACCCACTCGGCTAGACCCAAACCCACTCGGCTAGACCCAAACCCACTCGGCTAGACCCAAACCCACTCGGCTCCACCCAAACGCACTCGGCTAGACCCAAACCCACTCGGCTACACCCAAACGCACTCGGCTAGACCCAAACCCACTCGGCTAGACCCAAACCCACTCCGCCAGACCCAAACCCACTCAGCTCGACCCAAACCCACTCCGCTAGAACCAAACCCACTGCGCTAGACCCAAACCCACTCCGCTAGACCCAAACCCACTGCGCTAGACCCAAACCCACTCGATTAGACCGAAACCGACTCGGCTAGACCCAAACCCACTCGGCTAGACCCAAACCCACTCGGCTACACCCAAACCCACTCGGCTACACCCAAACGCACTCGGCTACACCCAAACCCACTCGGCTAGACCCAAACACACTCCGCCAGACCCAAACCCACTCCGCTAGACCCAAACCCACTCCGCTAGACCCAAACCCACTCGGCTAGACCCAAACCTACTCGGCTAGACCCAAACCCACTCCGCCAGACCCAAACCCACTCCGCTAGACCCAAACCCACTCCGCTAGACCCAAACCCACTCGGCTAGACCCAAACCCACTCGGCTAGACCCAAACCCACTCGGCCAGACCCAAACCCACTTGGCTAGACCCAAACCCACTCGGCTAGACCCAAACCCACTCGGCTAGACCCAAACCCACTCGGGTAGACCCAAACCCACTCGGTTAGACGCAAACCCACTCGGCTAGACCCAAACCCACTCGGCTAGACACAAACCCACTCGGATAGACCCAAAACAACTCCGCTAGACCCAAACCCACTCGACTAGACCCAAACCCACTCGGCTAGACCCAAACCCACTCGGCTAGACAGAAACCCATTCGGCTAGACCCAAACCCACTCGGCTAGACCCAAACCCACACGGCTGGACCCAAACCTACTCGTCTAGACCCAAGCCCACTCGGCTAGACCCAACCCACTCCGCTAGACCCAAACCCACTCCACTAGACCCAAACCCACTCCGCTAGACCCAAAACCACTCCGCTAGACCCAAACCCACTCAGCTCGACCCAAACCCACTTCGCTAGAACCAAACCCACTGCGCTAGACCCAAACCCACTCCGCTAGACCCAAACCCACTCCGTTAGACAAAAACCCACTCGATTAGACCGAAACCGACTCGGCTAGACCCAACCCCACTCGGCTAGACCCAAACCCACTCGGCTAGACGCAAACCCACTCGGCTAGACGCAAACCCACTCGGCTAGACCCAAACCCACTCGGCTAGACGCAAACCCACTCGGCTAGACCCAAACCCACTCCGCTAGACGCAAACCCACTCCGCTAGACCCAAACCCACTCCGCTAGACCCAAACCCACTCAGCTCGACCCAAACCCACTCCGCTACAACCAAACCCACTGCGCTAGACCCAAACCCACTCGGCAAGACTCCAACCCACTCGACTAGCCCCCAACACACTCAGCTAGACCCAAACCCACTCGGCTAGTCCCAAACCCACTCGGCTAGACCCAAACCCACTCGGCTAGACGCAAACCCACTATGCTAGACGCAAACCCACTCGGCTAGACCCAAACCCACTCGGCTAGACGTAAACCCACTCGGCTGGACCCAAACCCACTCGGCTAGACCCAAACCCACTCGGCTAAACCCAAACCCACTCCGCTAGACCCAAACCCACTTGGCTAGACCCAAACCCACTCGGCTAGACCCAAACCCACTCGGCTAGACCCAAACCCACTCGGCAAAACCCAAACCCACTCCGCTAGACCCAAACCCACTCCGCTAGACCCAAACCCACTCCGCTAGCCCCAAACCAACTCCGCTGGACCCAAACCCACTCGGCTAGACCTAAACCCACTCGGCTAGACCCAAACCCACTCGGCCAGACCGAAACCCACTCGGCTAGACCCAAACCCACTCGGCTAGACCCAAACCCACTCCGCTGCACCGAAACCCACTCGGCTAGACCCAAACCCACTCGGCTAGACCCAAACCCACTCGGCTAGACCCAAACCCACTCGGCTACACCCAAACGCACTCGGCTAGACCCAAACCCACTCGGCTAGACCCAAACCCACTCGGCTACACCCAAACGCTCTCGGCTAGACCCAAACCCACTCGTCTGGACCCAAACCCACTCCGCCAGACCCAAACCCACTCCGCTAGCCCCCAACCACTCAGCTAGACCCAAACCCACTCGGCTAGACCCAAACCCACTCGGCTAGACCCAAACCCACTCGGCTAGACGCAAACCCACTCGGCTAGACGCAAACCCACTCGGCTAGACCCAAACCCACTCGGCTAGACGTAAACCCACTCGGCTAGACCCAAACCCACTCGGCTAGACCCAAACCCACTCGGCTAAACCCAAACCCACTCCGTTAGACCCAAACCCACTTGGCTAGACCCAAACCCACTCGGCTAGACCCAAACCCACTCGGCTAGACTCAAACCCACTCAGCTAGACCCAAACCCACTCGGCTAGACCAAAACCCACTCGGCTGGACCCAAACCAACTCGGCTGGACCCAAACCCACTCGGCTAGACACAAATCCACTCCGCAAGACCCAAACCCACTCGGCTAGACCCAAACCGACTCCGCTAGACTCAAACCCACTCGGCAAGACGCAAACCCACTCGGCTAGACCCAAACCCACTCGGCTAGACCCAAACCCACTCGGCTAGACCCAAACCCATTCGGCTAGACGCAAACCCACTCGGCAAGACACAAACCCACTCGGCTAGACCCAAACCCACTCGGCTAGACCCAAACCCACTCCGCTAGACCCAAACCCACTCCGCTAGACCCAAACCCACTCCGCTAGACCCAAACACACTCCGCTAGACCCAAACCCACTCCGCTAAACCCAAACCCACTCCGCTAGCCCCAAACCAACTCCGCTAGACCCAAACCCACTCGGCTAGACCCAAACCCACTCGGCTAGACCCAAACCCACTCGGCCAGACCGAAACCCACTCGGCTAGACCTAAACCCACTCGGCTAGACCCAAACCCACTGCGCTGCACCGAAACCCACTCGGCTAGACCCAAACCCACTCGGCTAGACCCAAACCCACTCGGCTAGACCCAAACCCACTCGGCTACACCCAAACGCACTCGGCTAGACCCAAACCCACTCGGCTAGACCCAAACCCACTCGGCTACACCCAAACGCACTCGGCTAGACCCAAACCCACTCGGCTAGACCCAAACCCACTCCGCCAGACCCAAACCCACTCGGCTAGACCCAAACCCACTCCGCTAGACCCAAACCCACTCGGCTAGACCCAAACCCACTCGGCTAGACCCAAACCCACTCGGCTAGACCCAAACCCACTTGGCTAGACCCAAACCCACTCGGCTAGACCCAAACCCACTCGGCTAGACCCAAACCCACTCTGCTAGACGCAAACCCACTCGGCTAGACCCAAACCCACTCGTCTAGACCCAAGCCCACTCGGCTAGCCCCAAACCCACTCCGCTAGACCCAAACCCACTCCGCTAGACCCAAACCCACTCCGCTAGACCCAAACCCACTCGGCTAGACCCAAACCCACTCCGCTAGACGCAAACCCACTCGGCTAGACCCAAACCCACTCGGCTAGACCCAAACCCACTCGGCTACACCCAAACGCACTCGGCTAGACCCAAACCCACTCGGCTAGACCCAAACCCACTCCGCCAGACCCAAACCCACTCCGCTAGACCCAAACCCACTCCGCTGGACCCAAACCGACTCGGCTAGACCCAAACCCACTCGGCTAGACCCAAACCCGCTCGGCTAGCCCCAAACCCACTTGGCTATACCCAAACCCACTCGGCTAGAGCCAAACCCACTCGGCTAGACCCAAACCCACTCGGGTAGACCCAAACCCACTCGGCTAGACGCAAACCCACTCGGCTAGACCCAAACCCACTTGGCTAGACCCAAACCCACTTGGCTAGACCCAAACCCACTCCGCCAGACCTAAACCCACTCCGCTGGACCCAAACCCACTCTGCTAGACCCAAACCCACTCGGCTAGTCCCAAACCCACTCAGCTAGACCCAAACCCACTCGGCTAGACCCAAACCCACTTGGCTAGACCCAAACCCACTCGGCTAGACCCAAACCCACTCGGCTAGACCAAAACCCACTCGGGTAGACCCAAACCCACTCGGCTAGACGCAACCCCACTCGGCTAGACCCAAACCCACTCGGCTAGACACAAACCCACTCGGCTAGACCCAAAACAACTCCGCTAGACCCAAACCCACTCCGCTAGACCCAAACCCACTCGGCTAGACCCAAACCCACTCGGCTAGACCCAAACCCATTCGGCTAGACCCAAACCCACTCGGCTAGACCCAAACCCACACGCCAAACCCAAACCTGCTTGTCTGGACCCAAGCCCACTCGGCTAGACCCAAACCCACTCCGCTAGACCCAAACCCACTCCGCTAGACCCAAACCCACTCCGCTAGACCCAAACCCACTCCGCTAGACCCAAACCCACTCAGCTGGACCCAAACCCACTTCGCTAGAACCAAACCCACTGCGCTAGACCCAAACCCACTCCGCTAGACCCAAACCCACTCCGCTGGACCCAAACCCACTCGATTAGACCGAAACCGACTCGGCTACACCCAAACCCACTCGGCTAGACCCAAACCCACTCGGCTAGACGCAAACCCACTCAGCTAAATGCAAACCCACTCGGCTAGACCCAAACCCACTCGGCTAGACCCAAACCCACTCGGCTAGACGCAAACCCACTCGGCTAGACCCAAACCCACTCCGCTAAACCCAAACCCACTCCGCTAGACCCAAACCCACTCCGCTAGACGCAAACCCACTCAGCTCGACCCAAACCCACTCCGCTACAACCAAACCCACTGCGCTAGACCCAAACCCAGTCGGCTAGACTCCAACCCACTCGGCTAGCCCCCAACACACTCAGCTAGACCCAAACCCACTCGGCTAGTCCCAAACCCACTCGGCGAGACCCAAACCCACTCGGCTAGACGCAAACCCACTCGGCTAGACGCAAACCCACTCGGCTAGACCCAAACCCACTCGGCTAGACTTAAACCCACTCGGCTAGACCCAAACCCACTCGGCTAAACCCAAACCCACTCGGCCAAGCCAAACCCACTCCGCTAGACCCAAACCCACTCGGCTAGACCCAAACCCACTCGGCTAGACCCAAACCCACTCGGGTAGACCCAAACCCACTCGGCTAGACGCAAACCCACTCGGCTAGACCCAAACCCACTCGGCTAGACACAAACCCACTCGGCTAGACCCAAAACAACTCCGCTGGACCAAACCCACTCGACTAGACCCAAACCCACTCGGCTAGACCCAAACCCACTCGGCTAGACCCAAACCCATTCGGCTAGACCCAAACCCACTCGGCTAGACCCAAACCCACACGGCTAGACCCAAACCTACTCGTCTAGACCCGAGCCCACTCGGCTAGACCCAAACCCACTCCGTTAGACCCAAACCCACTCCGCTAGACCCAAACCCACTCCGCTAGACCCAAAACCACTCCGCTAGACCCAAACCCACTCAGCTCGACCCAAACCCACTTCGCTAGAACCAAACCCACTGCGCTAGACCCAAACCCACTCCGCTAGACCCAAACCCACTCCGCCAGACCCAAACCCACTCGATTAGACCGAAACCGACTCGGCTACACCCAAACCCACTCGGCTAGACCCAAACCCACTCGGCTAGACGCAAACCCACTCAGCTAGATGCAAACCCACTCGGCTAGACCCAAACCCACTCGGCTAGACCCAAACCCACTCGGCTAGACCCAAACCCACTCGGCTAGACGCAAACCCACTCGGCTAGACCCAAACCCACTCCGCTAAACCCAAACCCACTCCGCTAGACCCAAACCCACTCCGCTAGACGCAAACCCACTCAGCTCGACCCAAACCCACTCCGCTACAACCAAACCCACTGCGCTAGACCCAAACCCAGTCGGCTAGACTCCAACCCACTCGGCTAGCCCCCAACACACTCAGCTAGACCCAAACCCACTCGGCTAGTCCCAAACCCACTCGGCGAGACCCAAACCCACTCGGCTAGACGCAAACCCACTCGGCTAGACGCAAACCCACTCGGCTAGACCCAAACCCACTCGGCTAGACTTAAACCCACTCGGCTAGACCCAAACCCACTCGGCTAAACCCAAACCCACTCGGCCAAGCCAAACCCACTCCGCTAGACCCAAACCCACTCGGCTAGACCCAAACCCACTCGGCTAGACCCAAACCCACTCGGGTAGACCCAAACCCACTCGGCTAGACGCAAACCCACTCGGCTAGACCCAAACCCACTCGGCTAGACACAAACCCACTCGGCTAGACCCAAAACAACTCCGCTGGACCAAACCCACTCGACTAGACCCAAACCCACTCGGCTAGACCCAAACCCACTCGGCTAGACCCAAACCCATTCGGCTAGACCCAAACCCACTCGGCTAGACCCAAACCCACACGGCTAGACCCAAACCTACTCGTCTAGACCCGAGCCCACTCGGCTAGACCCAAACCCACTCCGTTAGACCCAAACCCACTCCGCTAGACCCAAACCCACTCCGCTAGACCCAAAACCACTCCGCTAGACCCAAACCCACTCAGCTCGACCCAAACCCACTTCGCTAGAACCAAACCCACTGCGCTAGACCCAAACCCACTCCGCTAGACCCAAACCCACTCCGCCAGACCCAAACCCACTCGATTAGACCGAAACCGACTCGGCTACACCCAAACCCACTCGGCTAGACCCAAACCCACTCGGCTAGACGCAAACCCACTCAGCTAGATGCAAACCCACTCGGCTAGACCCAAACCCACTCGGCTAGACCCAAACCCACTCGGCTAGACCCAAACCCACTCCGCTAGACCCAAACCCACTCCGCTAGACCCAAACCCACTCCGCTAGACGCAAACCCACTCAGCTCGACCCAAACCCACTCCGCTACAACCAAACCCACTGCGCTAGACCCAAACCCACTCGGCTAGACTCCAACCCACTCGGCTAGCCCCCAACACACTCAGCTAGACCCAAACCCACTCGGCTAGTCCCAAACCCACTCGGCTAGACCCAAACCCACTCGGCTAGACGCAAACCCACTCGGCTAGACGCAATCCCACTCGGCTAGACCCAAACCCACTCCGCTACAACCAAACCCACTGCGCTAGACCCAAACCCACTCGGCTAGACCCAAACCCACTCGGCTAGACCCAAACCCACTCGGCTAAAGCCAAACCCACTCCGCTAGACCCAAACCCACTCGGCTAGACCCAAACCCACTCGGCTAGACCCAAACCCACTCGGCTAGACCCAAACCCACTCGGCTCCACCCAAACGCACTCGGCTAGACCCAAACCCACTCGGCTAGACCCAAACCCACTCGGGTAGACCCAAACCCACTCTGCTAGACGCAAACCCACTCGGCTAGACCCAAACCCACTCGTCTAGACCCAAGCCCACTCGGCTAGCCCCAAACCCACTCCGCTAGACCCAAACCCACTCCGCTAGACCCAAACCCACTCCGCTAGACCCAAACCCACTCGGCTAGACCCAAACCCACTCGGCTAGACGCAAACCCACTCGGCTAGACCCAAACCCACTCGGCTAGACCCAAACCCACTCGGCTACACCCAAACGCACTCGGCTAGACCCAAACCCACTCGGCTAGACCCAAACCCACTCCGCCAGACCCAAACCCACTCCGCTAGACCCAAACCCACTCCGCTGGACCCAAACCCACTCGGCTAGACCCAAACCCACTCGGCTAGACCCAAACCCACTCGGCTAGCCCCAAACCCACTTGGCTAGACCCAAACCCACTCGGCTAGAGCCAAACCCACTCGGCTTGACCCAAACCCATTCGGCTAGACCCAAACCCACTCGGCTAGACCCAAACCCACACGGCTAGACCCAAACCTACTCGTCTAGACCCAAGCCCACTCGGCTAGACCCAAACCCACTCCGTTAGACCCAAACCCACTCCGCTAGACCCAAACCCACTCCGCTAGACCCAAAACCACTCCGCTAGACCCAAACCCACTCAGCTCGACCCAAACCCACTTCGCTAGAACCAAACCCACTGCGCTAGACCCAAACCCACTCCGCTAGACCCAAACCCACTCCGCCAGACCCAAACCCACTCGATTAGACCGAAAGCGACTCGGCTACACCCAAACCCACTCGGCTAGACCCAAACCCACTCGGCTAGACGCAAACCCACTCAGCTAGATGCAAACCCACTCGGCTAGACCCAAACCCACTCGGCTAGACCCAAACCCACTCGGCTAGACCCAAACCCACTCCGCTAGACCCAAACCCACTCCGCTAGACCCAAACCCACTCCGCTAGACGCAAACCCACTCAGCTCGACCCAAACCCACTCCGCTACAACCAAACCCACTGCGCTAGACCCAAACCCACTCGGCTAGACTCCAACCCACTCGGCTAGCCCCCAACACATTCAGCTAGACCCAAACCCACTCGGCTAGTCCCAAACCCACTCGGCTAGACCCAAACCCACTCGGCTAGACGCAAACCCACTCGGCTAGACGCAATCCCACTCGGCTAGACCCAAACCCACTCGGCTAGACGTAAACCCACTCGGCTAGACCCAAACCCACTCGGCTAGACCCAAACCCACTCGGCTAAACCCAAACCCACTCCGCTAGACCCAAACCCACTCGGCTAGACCCAAACCCACTCGGCTAGACCCAAACCCACTCGGCTAGAACCAAACCCACTCGGCTCCACCCAAACGCACTCGGCTAGACCCAAACCCACTCGGCTAGACCCAAACCCACTCGGGTAGACCCAAACCCACTCTGCTAGACGCAAACCCACTCGGCTAGACCCAAACCCACTCGTCTAGACCCAAGCCCACTCGGCTAGCCCCAAACCCACTCCGCTAGACCCAAACCCACTCCGCTAGACCCAAACCCACTCCGCTAGACCCAAACCCACTCGGCTAGACCCAAACCCACTCGGCTAGACGCAAACCCACTCGGCTAGACCCAAACCCACTCGGCTAGACCCAAACCCACTCGGCTACACCCAAACGCACTCGGCTAGACCCAAACCCACTCGGCTAGACCCAAACCCACTCCGCCAGACCCAAACCCACTCCGCTAGACCCAAACCCACTCCGCTGGACCCAAACCCACTCGGCTAGACCCAAACCCACTCGGCTAGACCCAAACCCACTCGGCTAGCCCCAAACCCACTTGGCAAGACCCAAACCCACTCGGCTAGAGCCAAACCCACTCGGCTAGACCCAAACCCACTCGGGTAGACCCAAACCCACTCGGCTAGACGCAAACCCACTCGGCTAGACCCAAACCCACTTGGCTAGACCCAAACCCACTTGGCTAGACCCAAACCCACTCCGCCAGACCTAAACCCACTCCGCTGGACCCAAACCCACTCTGCTAGACCCAAACCCACTCATCTAGTCCCAAACCCACTCAGCTAGACCCAAACCCACTCGGCTAGACCCAAACCCACTTGGCTAGACCCAAACCCACTCGGCTAGACCCAAACCCACTCGGCTAGACCCAAACCCACTCGGGTAGACCCAAACCCACTCGGCTAGACGCAAACCCACTCGGCTAGACCCAAACCCACTCGGCTAGACACAAACCCACTCGGCTAGACCCAAAACAACTCCGCTAGACCCAAACCCACTCGACTAGACCCAAACCCACTCGGCTAGACCCAAACCCACTCGGCTAGACCCAAACACATTCGGCTAGACCCAAACCCACTCGGCTAGACCCAAACCCACACGCCAAACCCAAACCTGCTCGTCTGGACCCAAGCCCACTCGGCTAGACCCAAACCCACTCCGCTAGACCCAAACCCACTCCGCTAGACCCAAACCCACTCCGCTAGACCCAAAACCACTCCGCTAGACCCAAACCCACTCAGCTGGACCCAAACCCACTTCGCTAGAACCAAACCCACTGCGCTAGACCCAAACCCACTCCGCTAGACCCAAACCCACTCCGCTAGACCCAAACCCACTCGATTAGACCGAAACCGACTCGGCTACACCCAAACCCACTCGGCTAGACCCAAACCCACTCGGCTAGACGCAAACCCACTCAGCTAAATGCAAACCCACTCGGCTAGACCCAAACCCACTCGGCTAGACGCAAACCCACTCGGCTAGACCCAAACCCACTCCGCTAAACCCAAACCCACTCCGCTAGACCCAAACCCACTCCGCTAGACGCAAACCCACTCAGCTCGACCCAAACCCACTCCGCTACAACCAAACCCACTGCGCTAGACCCAAACCCACTCGGCTAGACTCCAACCCACTCGGCTAGCCCCCAACACACTCAGCTAGACCCAAACCCACTCGGCTAGTCCCAAACCCACTCGGCGAGACCCAAACCCACTCGGCTAGACGCAAACCCACTCGGCTAGACGCAAACCCACTCGGCTAGACCCAAACCCACTCGGCTAGACGTAAACCCACTCGGCTAGACCCAAACCCACTCGGCTAAACCCAAACCCACTCGGCTAACCCAAACCCACTCCGCTAGACCCAAACCCACTCGGCTAGACCCAAACCCACTCGGCTAGACCCAAACCCACTCGGGTAGACCCAAACCCACTCGGCTAGACGCAAACCCACTCGGCTAGACCCAAACCCACTCGGCTAGACACAAACCCACTCGGCTAGACCCAAAACAACTCCGCTGGACCAAACCCACTCGACTAGACCCAAACCCACTCGGCTAGACCCAAACCCACTCGGCTAGACCCAAACCCATTCGGCTAGACCCAAACCCACTCGGCTAGACCCAAACCCACACGGCTAGACCCAAACCTACTCGTCTAGACCCAAGCCCACTCGGCTAGACCCAAACCCACTCCGTTAGACCCAAACCCACTCCGCTAGACCCAAACCCACTCCGCTAGACCCAAAACCACTCCGCTAGACCCAAACCCACTCAGCTCGACCCAAACCCACTTCGCTAGAACCAAACCCACTGCGCTAGACCCAAACCCACTCCGCTAGACCCAAACCCACTCCGCCAGACCCAAACCCACTCGATTAGACCGAAACCGACTCGGCTACACCCAAACCCACTCGGCTAGACCCAAACCCACTCGGCTAGACGCAAACCCACTCAGCTAGATGCAAACCCACTCGGCTAGACCCAAACCCACTCGGCTAGACCCAAACCCACTCGGCTAGACCCAAACCCACTCCGCTAGACCCAAACCCACTCCGCTAGACCCAAACCCACTCCGCTAGACGCAAACCCACTCAGCTCGACCCAAACCCACTCCGCTACAACCAAACCCACTGCGCTAGACCCAAACCCACTCGGCTAGACTCCAACCCACTCGGCTAGCCCCCAACACACTCAGCTAGACCCAAACCCACTCGGCTAGTCCCAAACCCACTCGGCTAGACCCAAACCCACTCGGCTAGACGCAAACCCACTCGGCTAGACGCAATCCCACTCGGCTAGACCCAAACCCACTCGGCTAGACGTAAACCCACTCGGCTAGACCCAAACCCACTCGGCTAGACCCAAACCCACTCGGCTAAACCCAAACCCACTCCGCTAGACCCAAACCCACTCGGCTAGACCCAAACCCACTCGGCTAGACCCAAACCCACTCGGCTAGACCCAAACCCACTCGGCTAGACCCAAACCCACTCGGCTAGACCCAAACCCACTCGGCTAGACCCAAACCCACTCGGCTCCACCCAAACGCACTCGGCTAGACCCAAACCCACTCGGCTAGACCCAAACCCACTCGGCTACACCCAAACGCACTCGGCTAGACCCAAACCCACTCGGCTAGACCCAAACCCACTCCGCCAGACCCAAACCCACTCAGCTCGACCCAAACCCACTCCGCTAGAACCAAACCCACTGCGCTAGACCCAAACCCACTCCGCTAGACCCAAACCCACTGCGCTAGACCCAAACCCACTCGATTAGACCGAAACCGACTCGGCTAGACCCAAACCCACTCGGCTAGACCCAAACCCACTCGGCTACACCCAAACCCACTCGGCTACACCCAAACGCACTCGGCTACACCCAAACCCACTCGGCTAGACCCAAACCCACTCCGCCAGACCCAAACCCACTCCGCTAGACCCAAACCCACTCCGCTAGACCCAAACCCACTCGGCTAGACCCAAACCTACTCGGCTAGACCCAAACCCACTCCGCCAGACCCAAACCCACTCCGCTAGACCCAAACCCACTCCGCTAGACCCAAACCCACTCGGCTAGACCCAAACCCACTCGGCTAGACCCAAACCCACTCGGCCAGACCCAAACCCACTTGGCTAGACCCAAACCCACTCGGCTAGACCCAAACCCACTCGGCTAGACCCAAACCCACTCGGGTAGACCCAAACCCACTCGGTTAGACGCAAACCCACTCGGCTAGACCCAAACCCACTCGGCTAGACACAAACCCACTCGGATAGACCCAAAACAACTCCGCTAGACCCAAACCCACTCGACTAGACCCAAACCCACTCGGCTAGACCCAAACCCACTCGGCTAGACAGAAACCCATTCGGCTAGACCCAAACCCACTCGGCTAGACCCAAACCCACACGGCTGGACCCAAACCTACTCGTCTAGACCCAAGCCCACTCGGCTAGACCCAACCCACTCCGCTAGACCCAAACCCACTCCACTAGACCCAAACCCACTCCGCTAGACCCAAAACCACTCCGCTAGACCCAAACCCACTCAGCTCGACCCAAACCCACTTCGCTAGAACCAAACCCACTGCGCTAGACCCAAACCCACTCCGCTAGACCCAAACCCACTCCGCTAGACAAAAACCCACTCGATTAGACCGAAACCGACTCGGCTAGACCCAACCCCACTCGGCTAGACCCAAACCCACTCGGCTAGACGCAAACCCACTCGGCTAGACGCAAACCCACTCGGCTAGACCCAAACCCACTCGGCTAGACGCAAACCCACTCGGCTAGACCCAAACCCACTCCGCTAGACGCAAACCCACTCCGCTAGACCCAAACCCACTCCGCTAGACCCAAACCCACTCAGCTCGACCCAAACCCACTCCGCTACAACCAAACCCACTGCGCTAGACCCAAACCCACTCGGCAAGACTCCAACCCACTCGACTAGCCCCCAACACACTCAGCTAGACCCAAACCCACTCGGCTAGTCCCAAACCCACTCGGCTAGACCCAAACCCACTCGGCTAGACGCAAACCCACTATGCTAGACGCAAACCCACTCGGCTAGACCCAAACCCACTCGGCTAGACGTAAACCCACTCGGCTGGACCCAAACCCACTCGGCTAGACCCAAACCCACTCGGCTAAACCCAAACCCACTCCGCTAGACCCAAACCCACTTGGCTAGACCCAAACCCACTCGGCTAGACCCAAACCCACTCGGCTAGACCCAAACCCACTCGGCTAGACCCAAACCCACTCGGCTAGACCCAAACCCACTCGGCTACACCCAAACGCACTAGGCTAGACCCAAACGCACTCGGCTAGACCCAAACCCACTCCGCCAGACCCAAACCCACTCCACTAGACCCAAACCCACTCCGCTAGACCCAAACCCACTCCGCTAGACCCAAACCCACTCAGCTCGACCCAAACCCACTCCGCTAGAACCAAACCCACTGCGCTAGACCCAAACCCACTCCGCTAGAACCAAACCCACTCCGCTAGACCCAAACCCACTCGATTAGACCGAAAGCGACTCGGCTAGACCCAAACCCACTCGGCTAGACCCAAACCCACTCGGCTAGACGCAAACCCACTCGGCTAGACGCAAACCCACTCGGCTAGACCCAAACCCACTCGGGTAGATGCAAACTCTCTCGGCTAGACCCAAACCCACTCCGCTAGACCCAAACCCACTCCGCTAGACCCAAACCCACTCCGCTAGACCCAAACCCACTCAGCTCGACCCAAACCCACTCCGCTACAACCAAACCCACTGCACTAGAACCAAACCCACTCTGCTAGACTCCAACCCACTCGGCTAGCCCCCAACCACTCAGCTAGACCCAAACCCACTCCGTTAGACCCAAACCCACTTGGCTAGACCCAAACCCACTCGGCTAGACCCAAACCCACTCGGCTAGACCCAAACCCACTCGGCTAGACCAAAACCCACTCGGCTGGACCCAAATCTGAGGAAAGACATCCTTGCCATAGAGGGGGTACAGAGAAGATTCACCAGACTGATTCCTGGGATGTCAGGACTTTCATATGAGGAAAGATTGGATAGACTCGGTTTGTACTCGATGGAATTTAGAAGATTGAGGGGGGATCTTATAGAAACCTACAAAATTCTTAAGGGGTTGGACAAGCTAGATGCTGGAAGATTGTTCCCGATGTTGGGGGAGTCCAGAACAAGGGGTCACAGTCTAAGGATCAGGGGGAATTCCTTTAGGACCGAAATGAGGAAAACATTCTTTACACAGAGAGTGGTGAGTCTCTGGAATTCTGTGCCACAGAAGGTAGTTGAGGCCAGTTCATAGGCTATATTTAAGAGGGCGTTAGATGTGGCACTTGTGGCTAAAGGGATCAGGGGGTATGGAGAGAAGGCAGGTACGGGATACTGAGTTGGATGATCAGCCATGATCACATTTAATGGCGGTGCAGGCTCGAAGGGCCAAATGGCCTACTCCTGCACCTATTTTCTATGTTTCTATGTTTCTAAACCAACTCGGCTGGACCCAAACCCACTCGGCTAGACCCAAACCCACTCCGCAAGACCCAAACCCACTCGGCTAGACCCAAGCCCACTCGGCTAGACCCAAACACACTCGGCTAGACCCAAACCCACTCGGCTAGACCCAAACCCACTCGGCTAGACCCAAACCCACTCGGCTAGACCCAAATCCATTCGGCTAGACGCAAACCCACTCGGCAAGGCACAAACCCACTCGGCTAGACCCAAACCCACTCGGCTAGACCCAAACCCACTCCGCTAGACCCAAACCCACTCCGCTAGACCCAAACCCACTCCGCTAGACCCAAACCCACTCCGCTAGACCCAAACCCACTCCGCTAGACCCAAACCCACTCCGCTAGCCCCAAACCAACTCCGCTAGACCCAAACCCTCTCAGCTAGACCCAAACCCACTCGGCTAGACCCAAACCCACTCGGCCAGACCGAAACCCACTCGGCTAGACGCACACCCACTCGGCTAGACCCAAACCCATTCGGCTAGACGCAAACCAACTCGGCTAGACCCAAACCCCCTCGGCTAGACCCAAACCCACTCCGCTGCACCCAAACCCACTCGGCTAGACCCAAACCCACTCGGCTACACCCAAACCCACTCGGCTAGACCCAAACCCACTCGGCTAGACCCAAACCCACTCGGCTAGACCCAAACCCACTCGGCTACACCCAAACCCACTCTGCTAGACCCAAACCCACTCCGCTAGACCCAAACCCACTCGGCTAGACCCAAACCCACTCCGCTAGACCCAAACCCACTCGGCTAGACCCAAACCCAGTTGGCTAGACCTAAACCCACTCGGCTAGACCCAAACCCACTCGGCTAGACCCAAACCCACTCTGGTAGACGCAAACCCACTCGGCTGGATGCAAACCCACTCGGCTAGACCCAAACCCACTCGGCTAGACCCAAAACAACTACGCTAGACCCAAACCCACTCGACTAGACGCAAACCCACTCGGCTAGACCCAAACCCACTCGGCTAGACCCAAACCCATTCGGCTAGACCCAAACCAACTCGGCTAGACCCAAACCCACACGGCTAGACCCAAACCTACTCGTCTAGACCCAAGCCCACTCGGCTAGACCCAAACCCACTCCGCTAGACCCAAACCCACTCTGCTAGACCCAAACCCACGCCGCTAGACCCAAACCCACTCGGCCAGACCGAAACCCACTCGGCTAGACGCAAACCCACTCGGCTAGACACAAACCCACTCGGCTAGACCCAAACCCACTCCGCCCGACCCAAACCCACTCTGCTAGACCCAAACCCACTCCGCTAGACCCAAACCCACTCGGCTAGACCCAAACCCACTCGGCTAGACCCAAACCCACTCGGCTAGACCCAAACCCAGTTGGCTAGACCCAAACCCACTCGGCTAGACCCAAACCCACTCGGCTAGACCCAAACCCACTCGGGTAGACGCAAACCCACTCGGCTAGACGCAAACCCACTCGGCTAGACACAAACCCACTCGGCTAGACCCAAAACAACTCCGCTAGACCCAAACCCACTCGACAAGACGCAAACCCACTCGGCGAGACCCAACCCCACTCGGCTAGACCCAAACCCATTCGGCTAGACTCAAACCCACTCGGCTAGACCCAAACCCACTCGGGTAGACGCAAACCCACTCGGCTAGACGCAAACCCACTCGGCTAGACACAAACCCACTCGGCTAGACCCAAAACAACTCCGCTAGACCCAAACCCACTCGACAAGACGCAAACCCACTCGGCGAGACCCAACCCCACTCGGCTAGACCCAAACCCATTCGGCTAGACTCAAACCCACTCGGCTAGACCTAAACCCACACGGCTAGACCCAAACCTACTCGTCTAGACCCAAGCCCACTCGGCTAGACCCAAACCCACTCCGCTAGACCCAAACCCACTCCGCTAGACCCAAACCCACGCCGCTAGACCCAAACCCACTCCGCTAGACCCAAACCCACTCAGCTCGACCCAAACCCACTCCGCTAGAACCAAACCCACTGCGCTAGACCCAAACCCACTCCGCTAGACCGTAACCCACTCCGCTAGACCCAAACCCACTCGGCTAGACTCCAACCCACTCGTCTAGCCCCCAACACACTCAGCTAGACCCAAACCCACTCGGCTAGACCCAATCCCGCTCGGCTAGACCCAAACCCACGCGGCCAGACGCAAACCCACTCGGCTAGACGCAAATCCACTCGGCTAGACCCAAACCCACTCGGCTAGACGCAAACCCACTCGGCTAGACCCAAACCCACTCGGCTAGACCCAAACCCACTCGGCTAAACCCAAACCCACTCCGCTAGACCCAAACCCACTCCGCTAGACCCAAACCCACTCGGCTAGACCCAAACCCACTCAGCTAGCCCCAAACCCCCTCGGCTAGACCCAAACCCACTCAGCTAGACCAAAACCCACTCGGCTGGACCCAAACCAACTCGGATGGACCCAAACCCACTCAGCTAGCCCCAAACCCCCTCGGCTAGACCCAAACCCAGTCGGCTAGACCCAAACCCACTCGGCTAGACCCAAACCCAGTTGGCTAGACCCAAACCCACTCAGCTAGACCCAAACCCACTCGGCTAGACCCAAACCCACTCGGGTAGACGCAAACCCACTCGGCTAGACGCAAACCCACTCGGCTAGACCCAAAACAACTCCGCTAGACCCAAACCCACTCGACAAGACGCAAACCCACTCGGCGAGACCCAACCCCACTCGGCTAGACCCAAACCCATTCGGCTAGACTCAAACCCACTCGGCTAGACCCAAACCCACACGGCTAGACCCAAACCTACTCGTCTAGACCCAAGCCCACTCGGCTAGACCCAAACCCACTCCGCTAGACCCAAACCCACTCCGCTAGACCCAAACCCACGCCGCTAGACCCAAACCCACTCCGCTAGACCCAAACCCACTCAGCTCGACCCAAACCCACTCCGCTAGAACCAAACCCACTGCGCTAGACCCAAACCCACTCCGCTAGACCCAAACCCACTCCGCTAGACCCAAACCCACTCGGCTAGACTCCAACCCACTCGTCTAGCCCCCAACACACTCAGCTAGACCCAAACCCACTCGGCTAGACCCAATCCCGCTCGGCTAGACCCA
Source organism: Raja brachyura (assembly GCA_963514005.1). The sequence goes on from OY740820.1 coordinate 475,750, forward strand.
AACCCACTCGGCCAGACGCAAACCCACTCGGCTAGACGCAAATCCACTCGGCTAGACCCAAACCCACTCGGCTAGACGCAAACCCACTCGGCTAGACCCAAACCCACTCGGCTAGACCCAAACCCACTCGGCTAAACCCAAACCCACTCCGCTAGACCCAAACCCACTCCGCTAGACCCAAACCCACTCGGCTGGACCCAAACCCACTCAGCTAGCCCCAAACCCCCTCGGCTAGACCCAAACCCACTCAGCTAGACCAAAACCCACTCGGCTGGACCCAAACCAACTCGGATGGACCCAAACCCACTCGGCTAGACGCAAGCCCACTCCGCTAGACCCAAACCCACTCGGCTAGACCCAAACCCATTCGGCAAGACCCAAACCCACTCGGCTAGACCCAAACACACTCGGCTAGACCTAAACCCACTCGGCTAGACCCAAACCCACTCGGCTAGACCCAAACCCACTCGGCTAGACCCAAACCCATTCGGCTAGACGCAAACCCACTCGGCTAGACCCAAACCCACTCGGCTAGACCCAAACCCACTCGGCTAGACCCAAACCCACTCGGCTAGACCCAAACCCACTCCGCTAGACCCAAACCCACTCCGCTAGACCCAAACCCACTCCGCTAGACCCAAACCCACTCCGCTATCCCCAAACCAACTCTGCTAGACCCAAACCCACTCGGCCAGACGCAAACCCACTCGGCTAGACGCAAATCCACTCGGCTAGACCCAAACCCACTCGGCTAGACGCAAACCCACTCGGCTAGACCCAAACCCACTCGGCAAGACCCAAACCCACTCGGCTAAACCCAAACCCACTCCGCTAGACCCAAACCCACTCCGCTAGACCCAAACCCACTCGGCTAGACCCAAACCCACTCAGCTAGCCCCAAACCCCCTCGGCTAGACCCAAACCCACTCAGCTAGACCAAAACCCACTCGGCTGGACCCAAACCAACTCGGATGGACCCAAACCCACTCAGCTAGCCCCAAACCCCCTCGGCTAGACCCAAACCCACTCGGCTAGACCCAAACCCACTCCGCTAGACCCAAACCCACTCGGCTAGACTCCAACCCACTCGTCTAGCCCCCAACACACTCAGCTAGACCCAAACCCACTCGGCTAGACCCAATCCCGCTCGGCTAGACCCAAACCCACTCGGCCAGACGCAAACCCACTCGGCTAGACGCAAATCCACTCGGCTAGACCCAAACCCACTCGGCTAGACGCAAACCCACTCGGCTAGACCCAAACCCACTCGGCTAGACCCAAACCCACTCGGCTAAACCCAAACCCACTCCGCTAGACCCAAACCCACTCGGCTAGACCCAAACCCACTCAGCTAGCCCCAAACCCCCTCGGCTAGACCCAAACCCACTCAGCTAGACCAAAACCCACTCGGCTGGACCCAAACCAACTCGGATGGACCCAAACCCACTCGGCTAGACGCAAGCCCACTCCGCTAGACCCAAACCCACTCGGCTAGACCCAAACCCATTCGGCAAGACCCAAACCCACTCGGCTAGACCCAAACACACTCGGCTAGACCTAAACCCACTCGGCTAGACCCAAACCCACTCGGCCAGACGCAAACCCACTCGGCTAGACGCAAATCCACTCGGCTAGACCCAAACCCACTCGGCTAGACGCAAACCCACTCGGCTAGACCCAAACCCACTCGGCTAGACCCAAACCCACTCGGCTAAACCCAAACCCACTCCGCTAGACCCAAACCCACTCCGCTAGACCCAAACCCACTCGGCTAGACCCAAACCCACTCAGCTAGCCCCAAACCCCCTCGGCTAGACCCAAACCCACTCAGCTAGACCAAAACCCACTCGGCTGGACCCAAACCAACTCGGATGGACCCAAACCCACTCAGCTAGCCCCAAACCCCCTCGGCTAGACCCAAACCCACTCGGCTAGACCCAAACCCACTCGGCTAGACCCAAACCCAGTTGGCTAGACCCAAACCCACTCGGCTAGACCCAAACCCACTCGGCTAGACCCAAACCCACTCGGGTAGACGCAAACCCACTCGGCTAGACGCAAACCCACTCGGCTAGACCCAAAACAACTCCGCTAGACCCAAACCCACTCGACAAGACGCAAACCCACTCGGCGAGACCCAACCCCACTCGGCTAGACCCAAACCCATTCGGCTAGACTCAAACCCACTCGGCTAGACCCAAACCCACACGGCTAGACCCAAACCTACTCGTCTAGACCCAAGCCCACTCGGCTAGACCCAAACCCACTCCGCTAGACCCAAACCCACTCCGCTAGACCCAAACCCACGCCGCTAGACCCAAACCCACTCCGCTAGACCCAAACCCACTCAGCTCGACCCAAACCCACTCCGCTAGAACCAAACCCACTGCGCTAGACCCAAACCCACTCCGCTAGACCCAAACCCACTCCGCTAGACCCAAACCCACTCGGCTAGACTCCAACCCACTCGTCTAGCCCCCAACACACTCAGCTAGACCCAAACCCACTCGGCTAGACCCAATCCCGCTCGGCTAGACCCAAACCCACTCGGCCAGACGCAAACCCACTCGGCTAGACGCAAATCCACTCGGCTAGACCCAAACCCACTCGGCTAGACGCAAACCCACTCGGCTAGACCCAAACCCACTCGGCTAGACCCAAACCCACTCGGCTAAACCCAAACCCACTCCGCTAGACCCAAACCCACTCCGCTAGACCCAAACCCACTCGGCTGGACCCAAACCCACTCAGCTAGCCCCAAACCCCCTCGGCTAGACCCAAACCCACTCAGCTAGACCAAAACCCACTCGGCTGGACCCAAACCAACTCGGATGGACCCAAACCCACTCGGCTAGACGCAAGCCCACTCCGCTAGACCCAAACCCACTCGGCTAGACCCAAACCCATTCGGCAAGACCCAAACCCACTCGGCTAGACCCAAACACACTCGGCTAGACCTAAACCCACTCGGCTAGACCCAAACCCACTCGGCTAGACCCAAACCCACTCGGCTAGACCCAAACCCATTCGGCTAGACGCAAACCCACTCGGCTAGACCCAAACCCACTCGGCTAGACCCAAACCCACTCGGCTAGACCCAAACCCACTCGGCTAGACCCAAACCCACTCCGCTAGACCCAAACCCACTCCGCTAGACCCAAACCCACTCCGCTAGACCCAAACCCACTCCGCTATCCCCAAACCAACTCTGCTAGACCCAAACCCACTCGGCCAGACGCAAACCCACTCGGCTAGACGCAAATCCACTCGGCTAGACCCAAACCCACTCGGCTAGACGCAAACCCACTCGGCTAGACCCAAACCCACTCGGCAAGACCCAAACCCACTCGGCTAAACCCAAACCCACTCCGCTAGACCCAAACCCACTCCGCTAGACCCAAACCCACTCGGCTAGACCCAAACCCACTCAGCTAGCCCCAAACCCCCTCGGCTAGACCCAAACCCACTCAGCTAGACCAAAACCCACTCGGCTGGACCCAAACCAACTCGGATGGACCCAAACCCACTCAGCTAGCCCCAAACCCCCTCGGCTAGACCCAAACCCACTCGGCTAGACCCAAACCCACTCCGCTAGACCCAAACCCACTCGGCTAGACTCCAACCCACTCGTCTAGCCCCCAACACACTCAGCTAGACCCAAACCCACTCGGCTAGACCCAATCCCGCTCGGCTAGACCCAAACCCACTCGGCCAGACGCAAACCCACTCGGCTAGACGCAAATCCACTCGGCTAGACCCAAACCCACTCGGCTAGACGCAAACCCACTCGGCTAGACCCAAACCCACTCGGCTAGACCCAAACCCACTCGGCTAAACCCAAACCCACTCCGCTAGACCCAAACCCACTCGGCTAGACCCAAACCCACTCAGCTAGCCCCAAACCCCCTCGGCTAGACCCAAACCCACTCAGCTAGACCAAAACCCACTCGGCTGGACCCAAACCAACTCGGATGGACCCAAACCCACTCGGCTAGACGCAAGCCCACTCCGCTAGACCCAAACCCACTCGGCTAGACCCAAACCCATTCGGCAAGACCCAAACCCACTCGGCTAGACCCAAACACACTCGGCTAGACCTAAACCCACTCGGCTAGACCCAAACCCACTCGGCCAGACGCAAACCCACTCGGCTAGACGCAAATCCACTCGGCTAGACCCAAACCCACTCGGCTAGACGCAAACCCACTCGGCTAGACCCAAACCCACTCGGCTAGACCCAAACCCACTCGGCTAAACCCAAACCCACTCCGCTAGACCCAAACCCACTCCGCTAGACCCAAACCCACTCGGCTAGACCCAAACCCACTCAGCTAGCCCCAAACCCCCTCGGCTAGACCCAAACCCACTCAGCTAGACCAAAACCCACTCGGCTGGACCCAAACCAACTCGGATGGACCCAAACCCACTCAGCTAGCCCCAAACCCCCTCGGCTAGACCCAAACCCACTCGGCTAGACCCAAACCCACTCGGCTAGACCCAAACCCAGTTGGCTAGACCCAAACCCACTCGGCTAGACCCAAACCCACTCGGCTAGACCCAAACCCACTCGGGTAGACGCAAACCCACTCGGCTAGACGCAAACCCACTCGGCTAGACCCAAAACAACTCCGCTAGACCCAAACCCACTCGACAAGACGCAAACCCACTCGGCGAGACCCAACCCCACTCGGCTAGACCCAAACCCATTCGGCTAGACTCAAACCCACTCGGCTAGACCCAAACCCACACGGCTAGACCCAAACCTACTCGTCTAGACCCAAGCCCACTCGGCTAGACCCAAACCCACTCCGCTAGACCCAAACCCACTCCGCTAGACCCAAACCCACGCCGCTAGACCCAAACCCACTCCGCTAGACCCAAACCCACTCAGCTCGACCCAAACCCACTCCGCTAGAACCAAACCCACTGCGCTAGACCCAAACCCACTCCGCTAGACCCAAACCCACTCCGCTAGACCCAAACCCACTCGGCTAGACTCCAACCCACTCGTCTAGCCCCCAACACACTCAGCTAGACCCAAACCCACTCGGCTAGACCCAATCCCGCTCGGCTAGACCCAAACCCACTCGGCCAGACGCAAACCCACTCGGCTAGACGCAAATCCACTCGGCTAGACCCAAACCCACTCGGCTAGACGCAAACCCACTCGGCTAGACCCAAACCCACTCGGCTAGACCCAAACCCACTCGGCTAAACCCAAACCCACTCCGCTAGACCCAAACCCACTCCGCTAGACCCAAACCCACTCGGCTAGACCCAAACCCACTCAGCTAGCCCCAAACCCCCTCGGCTAGACCCAAACCCACTCAGCTAGACCAAAACCCACTCGGCTGGACCCAAACCAACTCGGATGGACCCAAACCCACTCGGCTAGACGCAAGCCCACTCCGCTAGACCCAAACCCACTCGGCTAGAACCAAACCCATTCGGCAAGACCCAAACCCACTCGGCTAGAACCAAACACACTCGGCTAGACCTAAACCCACTCGGCTAGACCCAAACCCACTCGGCTAGACCCAAACCCACTCGGCTAGACCCAAACCCATTCGGCTAGACGCAAACCCACTCGGCACAACCCAAACCCACTCGGCTAGACCCAAACCCACTCGGCTAGACCCAAACCCACTCGGCTAGACCCAAACCCACTCGGCTAGACCCAAACCCACTCCGCTAGACCCAAACCCACTCCGCTAGACCCAAACCCACTCCGCTAGACCCAAACCCACTCCGCTATCCCCAAACCAACTCTGCTAGACCCAAACCCACTCGGCTAGACTCAAACCCACTCGGCAAGACCCAAACCCACTCGGCCAGACCCAAACCCACTCGGCTAGACGCGAACCCACTCGGCTGGACCCAAACCCACTCAGCTAGACGCAAACCCAATCGGCTAGACCCAAACCCACTCGGCTAGATGCAACCCCACTCGGCTAGACCCAAAGCCACTCGACTAGACACAAACCCACTCGGCTAAACCCAAACCCACTCCGCTAGACCCAAACCTACTTGGCTAGACCCAAACCCACTCGGCTGGACCCAAAACCACTCGGCCAGACCCAAACCCTCTCGGCTAGACCCAAACCCACTCCGCTGCACCCAAACCCACTCGGCTAGACCCAAACCCACTCGGCTACACCCAAACCCACTCGGCTAGACCCAAACCCACTCGGCTAGACCCAAACCCACTCGGCAAGACCCAAACCCACTCCGCTAGACCCAAACCCACTCCGCTAGACCCAAACCCACTCCGCTAGCCCCAAACCAACTCCGCTAGACCCAAACCCACTCGGCTAGACTCAAACCCACTCGGCTAGACCCAAACCCACTCGGCCAGACCCAAACCCACTCGGCTAGACGCAAACCCACTCGGCTAGACCCAAACCCACTCAGCCAGACGCAAACCCAATCGGCTAGACCCAAACCCACTCGGCTAGATGCAAACCCACTCGGCTAGACCCAAACCCACTCGACTAGACCCAAACCCACTCGGCTAAACCCAAACCCACTCCGCTAGACCCAAACCTACTCGGCTAGACCCAAACCCACTCGGCTGGACCCAAACCCACTCGGCCAGACCCAAACCCTCTCGGCTAGACCCAAACCCACTCCGCTGCACCCAAACCCACTCGGCTAGACCCAAACCCACTCGGCTACACCCAAACCCACTCGGCTAGACCCAAACCCACTCGGCAAGACCCAAACCCACTCCGCTAGACCCAAACCCACTCCGCTAGACCCAGACCCACTCCGCTAGCCCCAAACCAACTCCGCTAGACCCAAACCCACTTGGCTAGACTCAAACCCACTCGGCTAGACCCAAACCCACTCGGCCAGACCCAAACCCACTCGGCTAGACGCAAACCCACTCGACTAGACCCAAACCCACTCAGCCAGACGCAAACCCAATCGGCTAGACCCAAACCCACTCGGCTAGATGCAAACCCACTCGGCTAGACCCAAACCCACTCGACTAGACCCAAACCCACTCGGCTAAACCCAAACCCACTCCGCTAGATCCAAACCCACTCGGCTAGACCCAAACCCACTCGGGTAGACGCAAACCCACTCGGCTAGACGCAAACCCACTCGGCTAGACACAAACCCACTCGGCTAGACCCAAAACAACTCCGCTAGACCCAAACCCACTCGACAAGACGCAAACCCACTCGGCGAGACCCAACCCCACTCGGCTAGACCCAAACCCATTCGGCTAGACTCAAACCCACTCGACTAGACCCAAACCCACACGGCTAGACCCAAACCTACTCGTCTAGACCCAAGCCCACTCGGCTAGACCCAAACCCACTCCGCTAGACCCAAACCCACTCCGCTAGACCCAAACCCACGCCGCTAGACCCAAACCCACTCCGCTAGACCCAAACCCACTCAGCTCGACCCAAACCCACTCCGCTAGAACCAAACCCACTGCGCTAGACCCAAACCCACTCCGCTAGACCCAAACCCACTCCGCTAGACCCAAACCCACTCGGCTAGACTCCAACCCACTCGGCTAGCCCCCAACACACTCAGCTAGACCCAAACCCACTCGGCTAGACCCAATCCCGCTCGGCTAGACCCAAACCCACTCGGCCAGACGCAAACCCACTCGGCTAGACGCAAATCCACTCGGCTAGACCCAAACCCACTCGGCTAGACGCAAACCCACTCGGCTAGACCCAAACCCACTCGGCTAGACCCAAACCCACTCGGCTAAACCCAAACCCACTCCGCTAGACCCAAACCCACTCCGCTAGACCCAAACCCACTCGGCTAGACCCAAACCCACTCAGCTAGCCCCAAACCCCCTCGGCTAGACCAAAACCCACTCAGCTAGACCAAAACCCACTCGGCTGGACCCAAACCAACTCGGATGGACCCAAACCCACTCGGCTAGACGCAAGCCCACTCCGCTAGACCCAAACCCACTCGGCTAGACCCAAACCCATTCGGCAAGACCCAAACCCACTCGGCTAGACCCAAACACACTCGGCTAGACCTAAACCCACTCGGCTAGACCCAAACCCACTCGGCTAGACCCAAACCCACTCGGCTAGACCCAAACCCATTCGGCTAGACGCAAACCCACTCGGCACAACCCAAACCCACTCGGCTAGACCCAAACCCACTCGGCTAGACCCAAACCCACTCGGCTAGACCCAAACCCACTCGGCTAGACTCAAACCCACTCCGCTAGACACAAACCCACTCCGCTAGACCCAAACCCACTCCGCTAGACCCAAACCCACTCCGCTATCCCCAAACCAACTCTGCTAGACCCAAACCCACTCGGCTAGACTCAAACCCACCCGGCAAGACCCAAACCCACTCGGCCAGACCCAAACCCACTCGTCTAGACGCGAACCCACTCGGCTGGACCCAAACCCACTCAGCTAGACGCAAACCCAATCGGCTAGACCCAAACCCACTCGGCTAGATGCAACCCCACTCGGCTAGACCCAAAGCCACTCGACTAGACTCAAACCCACTCGGCTAAACCCAAACCCACTCCGCTAGACCCAAACCTACTCGGCTAGACCCAAACCCACTCGGCTGGACCCAAACCCACTCGGCCAGACCCAAACCCTCTCGGCTAGACCCAAACCCACTCCGCTGCACCCAAACCCACTCGGCTAGACCCAAACCCACTCGGCTACACCCAAACCCACTCGGCTAGACCCAAACCCACTCGGCTAGACCCAAACCCACTCGGCAAGACCCAAACCCACTCCGCTAGACCCAAACCCACTCCGCTAGACACAAACCCACTCCGCTAGCCCCAAACCAACTCCGCTAGACCCAAACCCACTCGGCTAGACTCAAACCCACTCGGCTAGACCCAAACCCACTCGGCCAGACCCAAACCCACTCAGCCAGACGCAAACCCAATCGGCTAGACCCAAACCCACTTGGCTAGATGCAAACCCACTCGGCTAGACCCAAACCCACTCGACTAGACCCAAACCCACTCGGCTAAACCCAAACCCACTCCGCTAGACCCAAACCCACTCGGCTAGACCCAAACCCACTCGGCTGGACCCAAACCCACTCGGCCAGACCCAAACCCCCTCGGCTAGACCCAAAACCACTCCGCTGCACCCAAACCCACTGGGCTAGATCTAAACCCACTCGGCTACACATAAAACGCACTCGGCTAGATCCAAACCCACTCGGCTAGACCCAAACCCACTCCGCCCGACCCAAACCCACTCCGCTAGACCCAAACCCACTCCGCTAGACCCAAACCCACTCGGCTAGACCCAAACGCACTCGGCTAGACCCAAACCCACTCGGCTAGACCCAAAACATCTCCGCTAGACACAAACCCACTCGACTAGACCCAAACCCACTCGGCTAGACCCAAACCCACTCGGCTAGACCAAAACCCATTCGGCTAGACCCAAACCCACTCGGCTAGACCCAAACCCACACGGCTAGACCCAAACCTACTCGTCTAGACGCAAGCCCACTCGGCTAGACCCAAACCCACTCCGCTAGACCCAAACCCACTCGGCTAAACCCAAACCCACACGGCTAGACCTAAACATACTCGTCTAGACCCAAGCCCACTCGGCTAGACCCAAACCCACTCCGCTAGACCCAAACCCACTCTGCTAGACCCAAACCCACTCCGCTAGACCCAAACCCACTCCGATAGACCCAAACCCACTCAGCTCGACCAAAACCCACTCCGCTAGAACCAAACCCACTGCGCTAGACCCAAACCCACTCCGCTAGACCCAAACCCACCCCGCTAGCCCCAAACCCACTCGGCTGGACTCCAACCCACTCGGCTAGCACCCAACACACTCAGCTAGACCCAAACCCACTCGGCTAGACCCAAACCCACTCGGCTAGACCCAAACCCACTCGGCTAGACGCAAACCCACTCGGCTGGACGCAAACCCACTCGGCTAGACCCAAACCCACTCGGCTAGACGCAAACCCACTCGGCTAGACCCAAACCCACTCGGCTGGACCCAAACCAACTCGGCTGGACCCAAACCCACTCGGCTAGACGCAAACCCACTCCGCTAGACCCAAACCCACTCGGCTAGACCCAAACCCACTCGGCTAGACCCAAACCCACTCGGCTAGAACCAAACACACTCGGGTAGACCTAAACCCACTCGGCTAGACCCAAACCCACTCGGCTAGACCCAAACCCACTCGGCTAGACCCAAACCCATTCGGCTAGACGCAAACCCACTCGGCAAGATCCAAACCACTCGGCTAGACCCAAACCCACTGTGCTAGACCCAAACCCACTCCGCTAGACCCGAACCCACCCCGCTAGCCCCAAACCCACTCGGCTAGACTCCAACCCACTCGGCTAGCCCCCAACACACTCAGCTAGACCCAAACCCACTCGGCTAGACCCAAACCCACTCGGCTAGACACAAACCCACTCGGCTAGACCCAAACCCATTCGGCTGGACCGAAACCCACTGGGCCAGGGCCAGACCCAAACCCACTCGGCTTGACCCAAACCCACTGGGCTAGACCAAAACCCATTCGGCCAGACCCAAACCAACTCGGCTAGACCCAAACCCACTTGGCTGGACCCAAACCAACTCCGCTAGACCCAAACCCACTCGGCTAGACCGAAAGCCACTCGGCTAGACCCAAACCCACTCGGCTAGACCCAAACACACTCGGCTAGACCCAAACCCACTCGGCTGGACCCAAACCCACTCGGCTAGACCCAAACCCACACGGCTAGACCCAAACCCACACGCTAGACCCAAACCCACTCGGCTAGACTCCAACCCACTCGGCTAGCCCCCAACACACTCAGCTAGACCCAAACCCACTCGGCTAGACCCAAACCCGCTCGGCTACACCCAAACCCACTCGGCCAGACGCAAACCCACTCGGCTAGACGCAAATCCACTCGGCTAGACCCAAACCCACTCGGCTAGACGCAAACCCACTCGGCTAGACCCAAACCCACTCGGCTAGACCCAAACCCACTCGGCTAAACCCAAACCCACTCCGCTAGACCCAAACCCACTCCGCTAGACCCAAACCCACTCGGCTAGACCCAAACCCACTCGGCTAGCCCCAAACCCCCTCGGCTAGACCCAAACCCACTCGGCTAGACCAAAACCCACTCGGCTGGACCCAAACCAACTCGGATGGACCCAAACCCACTCGGCTAGACGCAAACCCACTCCGCTAGACCCAAACCCACTCGGCTAGACCCAAACCCATTCGGCTAGACCCAAACCCACTCGGCTAGACCCAAACACACTCGGCTAGACTTAAACCCACTGGGCTAGACCCAAACCCACTGGGCTAGACCCAAACCCACTCGGCTAGACCCAAACCCTTTCGGCTAGACGCAAACCCACTCGGCACAACCCAAACCCACTCGGCTAGACCCAAACCCACTCGGCTAGACCGAAACCCACTCGACTAGACCCAAACCCACTCGGCTAGACCCAAACCCACTCCGCTAGACCCAAACCCACTCCGCTAGACCCAAACCCACTCCGCTAGACCCAAACCCACTCCGCTATCCCCAAACCAACTCTGCTAGACCCAAACCCACTCGGCTAGACTCAAACCCACTCGGCTAGACCCAAACCCACTCGGCCAGACCCAAACCCACTCGGCTAGACGCGAACCCACTCGGCTGGACCCAAACCCACTCAGCTAGACGCAAACCCAATCGGCTAGACCCAAACCCACTCGGCTAGATGCAACCCCACTCGGCTAGACCCAAAGCCACTCGACTAGACACAAACCCACTCGGCTAAACCCAAACCCACTCCGCTAGACCCAAACCCACTCGGCTAGACCCAAACCCACTCGGCTGGACCCAAACCCACTCGGCCAGACCCAAACCCTCTCGGCTAGACCCAAACCCACTCCGCTGCACCCAAACCCACTCGGCTAGACCCAAACCCACTCGGCTACACCCAAACCCACTCGGCTAGACCCAAACCCACTCGGCTAGATCCAAACCCACTCGGCTAGACCCAAACCCACTCCGCTAGACCCAAACCCACTCCGCTAGACCCAAACCCACTCCGCTAGCCCCAAACCAACTCCGCTAGACCCAAACCCACTCGGCTAGACTCAAACCCACTCGGCTAGACCCAAACCCACTCGGCCAGACCCAAACCCACTGGGCTAGACGCAAACCCACTCGGCTAGACCCAAACCCACTCAGCTAGACGCAAACCCAATCGGCTAGACCCAAACCCACTCGGCTAGATGCAAACCCACTCGGCTAGACCCAAACCCACTCCGCTAGACCCAAACCCACTCAGCTCGACCAAAACCCACTCCGCTAGAACCAAACCCACTGCACTAGACCCAAACCCACTCCGCTAGACCCAAACCCACCCCGCTAGCCCCAAACCCACTCGGCTGGACTCCAACCCACTCGGCTAGCACCCAACACGCTCAGCTAGACCCAAACCCACTCGGCTAGACCCAAACCCACTCGGCTAGACCCAAACCCACTCGGCTAGACGCAAACCCACTCGGCTGGACGCAAACCCACTCGGCTAGTCCCAAACCCACTCGGCTAGACGCAAACCCACTCGGCTAGACCCAAACCCACTCGGCTGGACCCAAACCAACTCGGCTGGACCCAAACCCACTCGGCTAGACGCAAACCCACTCCGCTAGACCCAAACCCACTCGGCTAGACCCAAACCCACTCGGCTAGACCCAAACCCACTCGGCTAGACCCAAACACACTCGGCTAGACCTAAACCCACTCGGCTAGACCCAAACCCACTCGGCTAGACCCAAACCCACTCGGCTAGACCCAAACACACTCGGCTAGACCCAAACCCACTCGGATGGACCCAAACCCACTCGGCTAGACCCAAACCCACACGGCTAGACCCAAACCCACACGCTAGACCCAAACCCACTCGGCTAGACCCAAACCCACTCCGCTAGACCCAAACCCACTCGGCTAGACCCAAACCCACTCCGCTAGACCCAAACCCACTCCGCTAGACCCAAACCCACTCTGCTAGACCCAAACCCACTCCGCTGGACCCAAACCCACTCCGCTAGCCCCAAACCAACTCCGCTAGACCCAAACCCACGCGGCTAGACTCAAACCCACTCGGCTAGACCCAAACCCACACGGCCTGACCCAAACCCACTCGGCTAGACGCAAACCCACTCGGCTAAACCCAAACCCACTCGGCTAGATGCAAACCCAATCGGCTAGACCCAAACCCACTCGGCTAGATGCAAACCCACTCGGCTAGACCCAAACCCACTCGACTAGACCCAAACCCACTCGGATAAACCCAAACCCACTCGGCTAGACCCAAACCCACTCGGCTACACCCAAACCCACTCGGCTAGACCCAAACCCACTCGGCTAGATCCAAACCCACTCGGCTAGACCCAAACCCACTCCGCTAGACCCAAACCCACTCCGCTAGACCCAAACCCACTCCGCTAGCCCCAAACCAACTCCGCTAGACCCAAACCCACTCGGCTAGACTCAAACCCACTCGGCTAGACCCAAACCCACTCGGCCAGACCCAAACCCACTGGGCTAGACGCAAACCCACTCGGCTAGACCCAAACCCACTCAGCTAGACGCAAACCCAATCGGCTAGACCCAAACCCACTCGGCTAGATGCAAACCCACTCGGCTAGACCCAAACCCACTCCGCTAGACCCAAACCCACTCAGCTCGACCAAAACCCACTCCGCTAGAACCAAACCCACTGCACTAGACCCAAACCCACTCCGCTAGACCCAAACCCACCCCGCTAGCCCCAAACCCACTCGGCTGGACTCCAACCCACTCGGCTAGCACCCAACACGCTCAGCTAGACCCAAACCCACTCGGCTAGACCCAAACCCACTCGGCTAGACCCAAACCCACTCGGCTAGACGCAAACCCACTCGGCTGGACGCAAACCCACTCGGCTAGTCCCAAACCCACTCGGCTAGACGCAAACCCACTCGGCTAGACCCAAACCCACTCGGCTGGACCCAAACCAACTCGGCTGGACCCAAACCCACTCGGCTAGACGCAAACCCACTCCGCTAGACCCAAACCCACTCGGCTAGACCCAAACCCACTCGGCTAGACCCAAACCCACTCGGCTAGACCCAAACACACTCGGCTAGACCTAAACCCACTCGGCTAGACCCAAACCCACTCGGCTAGACCCAAACCCACTCGGCTAGACCCAAACACACTCGGCTAGACCCAAACCCACTCGGATGGACCCAAACCCACTCGGCTAGACCCAAACCCACACGGCTAGACCCAAACCCACACGCTAGACCCAAACCCACTCGGCTAGACCCAAACCCACTCCGCTAGACCCAAACCCACTCGGCTAGACCCAAACCCACTCCGCTAGACCCAAACCCACTCCGCTAGACCCAAACCCACTCTGCTAGACCCAAACCCACTCCGCTGGACCCAAACCCACTCCGCTAGCCCCAAACCAACTCCGCTAGACCCAAACCCACGCGGCTAGACTCAAACCCACTCGGCTAGACCCAAACCCACACGGCCTGACCCAAACCCACTCGGCTAGACGCAAACCCACTCGGCTAAACCCAAACCCACTCGGCTAGACCAAAACCCATTCGGCTAGACCCAAACCAACTCGGCTAGACCCAAACCCACTCGGCTGGACCCAAACCAACTCCGCTAGACCCAAACCCACTCGGCTAGACCGAAAGCCACTCGGCTAGACCCAAACCCACTCGGCTAGACCCAAACACACTCGGCTAGACCCAAACCCACTCGGCTGGACCCAAACCCACTCGGCTAGACCCAAACCCACACGGCTAGACCCAAACCCACACGCTAGACCCAAACCCACTCGGCTAGACCCAAACCCACTCGGCTAGACCCAAACCCACTCGGCTAGACCCAAACCCACTCCGCCAGACCCAAACGCACTCGGCTAGACCCAAACCCAATCGGCTAGACCCAAACCCACTCGGCTAGACGCAAACCCACTCCGCTAGACCCAAACCCACTCGGCTAGACCCAAACCAACTCGGCTAGACCCAAACCCACTCGGCTAGACCCAAACCCACTCGGCTTGACCCAAAACCACTCCGCTAGACCCAAACCCAATCGGCTTGACCCTAACCCACTCGGCTAGACCCAAACCCACTCGGCTAGACCCATACCCATTCGGCTAGATCCAAACCCACTCGGCTAGACCCAAACCCACTCGGCTAGACCCAAACCCACTCGGCTAGACCCAAACCCACTTGGGTAGACCCAAACCCACTCGGCTAGACGCAAACCCACTCGGCTAGACCCAAACCCACTCGGCTAGACCCAAAACAACTCCGCTAGACCCAAACTCACTCGACTAGACCCAAACCCACTCGGCTAGACCCAAACCCACTCGGCTAGACCCAAACCCATTCGGCTAGACCCAAACCCACTCGGCTAGACCCAAACCCACACGGCTAGACCCAAACCTACTCGTCTAGACCCAAGCCCACTCGGCTAGACCCAAACCCACTCCGCTAGACCCAAACCCAGTCTGCTAGACCCAAACCCACTCCGCTAGACCCAAACCCACTCCGCTAGACCCAAACCCACTCAGCTCGACCCAAACCCACTCCGCTAGACCCAAACCCACTGCGCTAGACCCAAACCCACTCGGCTAGACCCAAACCCACTCGGCTAGCCCCCAACCCACTCGGCTAGCCCCCAACCCACTCGGCTAGACCCAAACCCACTCGGCTAGACCCAAACCCACTCGGCTAGACCCAAACCCACTCGGCTAGACCCAAACCCACTCGGCTAGACGCAAACCCACTCGGCTACACCCAAACCCACTCGGCTAGACGCAAACCCACTCGGCTAGACCCAAACCCACTCGGCTAGACCCAAACCCACTCGGCTAAACCCAAACCCACTCCGCTAGACCCAAACCCACTCCGCTAGACCCAAACCCACTCGGCTAGACCCAAACCCACTCGGCTAGACCCAAACCCACTCGGCTAGACCAAAACCCACTCGGCTGGACCCAAACCAACTCGGCTAGACCCAAACCCACTCGGCTAGACGCAAACCCACTCTGCTAGACCCAAACCCTCTCGGCAAGACCCAAACCCACTCGGCTAGACCCAAACCCACTCGGCTAGACCCAAACCCACTCGGCTAGACCCAAACCCACTCGGCTAGACCCAAACCCACTCCACTAGCCCCAAACCAACTCCGCTAGACCCAAACCGACGCGGCTAGACTCAAACCCACTCGGCTAGATCCAAACCCACTCGGCCAGGCCCAAACCCACTCGGCTAGATGCAAACCCACTCGGCTAGACCAAAACTCACTCGGCTGGATGCAAACCCAATCGGCTAGACCCAAACCCACTCGGCTAGACCCAAACCCACTTGGCTGGACCCAAACCCACTCGGTCAGACCCAAACCCACTCGGCTAGACCCAAACCCACTCGGCTAGACCAAAACCCATTCGGCTAGACCCAAAGCAACTCGGCTAGACCCAAACCCACTCGGCTGGACCCAAACCCACTTCGCTAGACCCAAACCCACTCGGCTAGACCAAAAGCCACTCGGCTAGACCCAAACCCACTCGGCTAGACCAAACACACTCGGCTAGACCCAAACACACTCGGCTAGACCCAAACACACTCGGCTAGACCCAAACCCACTCGGCTAGACCCAAACCCAATCGGCTAGACCCAAACCCACTCGGCTAGACACAAACCCACTCCGCTAGACTCAAACCCACTCGGCTAGACCCAAACCAACTCGGCTAGACCCAAACCCACTCGGCTAGACCCAAACCCACTCGGCTTGACCCAAAACCACTCCGCTAGACCCAAACCCACTCGGCTTGACCCTAACCCACTCGGCTAGACCCTAACCCACTCGGCTCGACCCATACCCATTCGGCTAGACCCAAACCCACTCGGCTAGACCCAAACCCACGCGGCTAGACCCAAACCCACGCGGCTAGACCCAAACCCACTCGGGTAGACCCAAACCCACTCGGCTAGACGCAAACCCACTCGGCTAGACCCAAACCCACTCGGCTAGACCCAAAACAACTCCGCTACACCCAAACTCACTCGACTAGACCCAAACCCACTCGGCTAGACCCAAACCCACTCGGCTAGACCCAAACCCATTCGGCTAGACCCAAACCCACTCGGCTAGACCCAAACCCACACGGCTAGACCCAAACCTACTCGTCTAGACCCAAGCCCACTCGGCTAGACCCAAACCCACTCCGCTAGACCCAAACCCACTCTGCTAGAACCAAACCCACTCCGCTAGACCCAACCCCACTCCGCTAGACCCATACCCACTCGGCTAGACCCAAACCCAATCGGCTAGACCCAAACCCACTCGGCTAGACGCAAACCCACTCCGCTAGACCCAAACCCACTCGGCTAGACCCAAACCCACTCGGCTTGACCCAAACCCACTCGCCTTGACCCAAAACCACTCCGCTAGACCCAAAACCCACTCGGCTAGACCCTAACCCAATCGGCTAGACCCAAACTCACTCGGCTAGACCCAAACCCACTCGGCTAGACGCAAACCCACTCGGCTAGACGCAAACCCACTCGGCTAGACCCAAACCCACTCGGCCAGACGCAAACCCACTCGGCTAGACCCAAACCCACTCGGCTAGACCCAAACCCACTCGGCTAAACCCAAACCCACTCCGCTAGACCCAAAACCACTCGGCTAGACCCATACCCACTCGGCTAGACCCAAACCCACTCGGCTAGACCCAAACCCAATCGGCTGGACCCAAACCCACTCGGCTAGAACAAAACCCACTCGGCTGGACCCAAACCTACTCGGCTGGACATAAACCCACTCGGCTAGACCCAAACCCACTCCGCTGGACCCAAACCCACTCGGCTAGACCCAAACCCACTCGGCTAGACCCAAACCCACTCGGCTAGACCCAAACACACTCGGCTAGACCTAAACCCACACGGCTAGACCCAAACCCACTCGGCTAGACCCAAACCCACTCGGCTAGACCCAAACCCATTCGGCTAGACATAAACCCACTCGGCTAGACCCAAACCCACTCGACTAAACCCAAACCCACCCCGCTAGACCCAAACCCACTCCGCTAGACCCAAACCCACTCGGCTAGACCCAAACCCTCTCGGCTAGACCCAAACCCACTCGGCTAGTCCCAAACCCACTCGGCTAGACCAAAACCCACTCGGCTGGACCCAAACCAACTCGGCTGGACCCAAACCCACTCGGCTAGACGCAAACCCACTCCGCTAGACCCAAACCCACTCGGCTAGATCCAAAACCACTCGGCTAGACCCATACCCACTCGGCTAGACCCAAACCCACTCGGCTAGACCCAAACCCAATCGGCTAGACCCAAACCCACTCGGCTAGAACAAAACCCACTCGGCTGGACCCAAACCAACTCGGCTGGACCCAAACCCATTCGGCTAGACCCAAACCCACTCCGCTGGACCCAAACCCACTCGGCTAGACCCAAACCCACTCGGCTAGACCCAAACCCACTCGGCTAGACCCAAACCCATTCGGCTAGACGCAAACCCACTCGGCAAGACTCAAACCCACTCGGCTAGACCCAAACCCACTCGGCTAGACCCAAACCCACTCGGCTAGACCCAAACCCACTCGGCTAGACCCAAACCCACTCTGCTAGACCCAAACCCACTCCGCTAGACCCAACCCCACTCCGCTAGACCCATACCCACTCAGCTCGACCCAAACCCACTCCGCTAGAACCAAACCCACTGCGCTAGACCCAAACCCACTCCGCTAGACCCAAACCCACTCGGCTAGACTCCAACCCACTCGGCTAGCCCCCAACACACTCAGCTAGATCCAAACCCACTCGGCTAGACCCAAACCCACTACGCTAGACCCAAACCCACTCGGCTAGACCCAAACCCACTCGGCTAGACACAAACCCACTCGGCTAGACCCAAACCCACTCCGCCAGACCCACACCCACTCGGCTAGACCCAACCCCACACGGCTAGACCAAAACCTACTCGGCTAGACCAAAACCCACTCGGCTAGACCCAAACACACTCGGCTAGACCCAAACACACTCGGCTAGACCCAAACCCACTCGGCTAGACCCAAACCCAATCGGCTAGACCCAAACCCACTCGGCTAGACGCAAACCCACTCCGCTAGACCCAAACCCACTCGGCTAGACCCAAACCCACTCGGCTTGACCCAAACACACTCGGCTAGACCCAAACCCACTCGCCTTGACCCAAAACCACTCCGCTAGACCCAAAACCCACTCGGCTAGACCCTAACCCAATCGGCTAGACCCAAACCCACTCGGCTAGACCCAAACCCACTCGGCTAGACGCAAACCCACTCGGCTAGACGCAAACCCACTCGGCTAGACCCAAACCCACTCGGCCAGACGCAAACCCACTCGGCTAGACCCAAACCCACTCGGCTAGACCCAAACCCACTCGGCTAAACCCAAACCCACTCCGCTAGACCCCAAACCACTCGGCTAGACCCATACCCACTCGGCTAGACCCAAACCCACTCGGCTAGACCCAAACCCAATCGGCTGGACCCAAACCCACTCGACTAGAACAAAACCCACTCGGCTGGACCCAAACCTACTCGGCTGGACATAAACCCACTCGGCTAGACCCAAACCCACTCCGCTGGACCCAAACCCACTCGGCTAGACCCAAACCCACTCGGCTAGATCCAAACCCACTCGGCTAGACCCAAACACACTCGGCTAGACCTAAACCCACACGGCTAGACCCAAACCCACTCGGCTAGACCCAAACCCACTCGGCTAGACCCAAACCCATTCGGCTAGACATAAACCCACTCGGCTAGACCCAAACCCACTCGACTAAACCCAAACCCACCCCGCTAGACCCAAACCCACTCCGCTAGACCCAAACCCACTCGGCTAGACCCAAATCCTCTCGGCTAGACCCAAACCCACTCGGCTAGACCCAAACCCACTCGGCTAGACCAAAACCCACTCGGCTGGACCCAAACCAACTCGGCTGGACCCAAACCCACTCGGCTAGACGCAAACCCACTCCGCTAGACACAAACCCACTCGGCTAGATCCAAAACCACTCGGCTAGACCCATACCCACTCGGCTAGACCCAAACCCACTCGGCTAGACCCAAACCCAATCGGCTAGACCCAAACCCACTCGGCTAGAACAAAACCCACTCGGCTGGACCCAAACCAACTCGGCTGGACCCAAACCCATTCGGCTAGACCCAAACCCACTCCGCTGGACCCAAACCCACTCGGCTAGACCCAAACCCACTCGGCTAGACCCAAACCCACTCGGCTAGACCCAAACCCATTCGGCTAGACGCAAACCCACTCGGCAAGACTCAAACCCACTCGGCTAGACCCAAACCCACTCGGCTAGACCCAAACCCACTCGGCTAGACCCAAACCCACTCGGCTAGACCCAAACCCACTCTGCTAGACCCAAACCCACTCCGCTAGACCCAACCCCACTCCGCTAGACCCATACCCACTCAGCTCGACCCAAACCCACTCCGCTAGAACCAAACCCACTGCGCTAGACCCAAACCCACTCCGCTAGACCCAAACCCACTCGGCTAGACTCCAACCCACTCGGCTAGCCCCCAACACACTCAGCTAGACCCAAACCCACTCGGCTAGACACAAACCCACTCGGCTAGACCCAAACCCACTCGGCTAGACGCAAACCCACTCGGCTAGACGCAAACCCACTCGGATAGACCCAAACCCACTCGGCTAGCCCCTAACACACTCGGCTAGACCCAAACCCACTCGGCTAGACCCAAACCCACTCGGCTAGACCCAAACCCACTCGGCTAGACCAAAACCCACTCGGCTGGACACAAACCAACTCGGCTAGACCAAAACCCACTCGGCTAGACGCAAACCCACTCCGCTAGACCCAAACCCACTCGGCTAGACCCAAACCCACTCGGCTAGACGCAAACCCACTCGGCTAGACCCAAACACACTCGGCTAGACCCAAACCCACTCGGCTAGACCCAAACCCACTCGGCTAGACCCAAACCCACTCGGCTAGACCCAAACCCACTCGGCTAGACCCAAACCCACTCGGCTAGACCAAAACCCACTCGGCTGGACACAAACCAACTCGGCTGGACCCAAACCAACTCGGCTAGACGCAAACCCACTCCGCTAGACCCAAACCCACTCCGCTAGACCCAAACCCACTCGGCTAGACGCAAACCCACTCGGCTAGATGCAAGCCCAATCGGCTAGACCCAAACCCACTCGGCTATATGCAAACCCACTCGGCTAGACCCAAACCCACTCGACTAGACCCAAACCCACTCGGCTAAACCCAAACCCACTCCGCTAGACCCAAACCCACTCGGCTAGACCCAAACCCACTCGGCTGGACCCAAACCCACTCGGTCAGACCCAAACCCACTCGGCTGGACCCAAACCCACTCGGCTAGACCCAAACCCACTCCGCTGGACCCAAACCCACTCGGCTAGACCCAAACCCACTCGGCTAGACCCAAACCCACTCGGCTAGACCCAAACACACTCGGCTAGACCCAAACCCACTCGGCTAGACCCAAACCCACTCGGCAAGACCCAAACCCATTCGGCTAGACATAAACCCACTCGGCTAGACGCAAACCCACTCGACTAAACCCAAACCCACCCCGCTAGACCCAAACCCACTCCGCTAGACCCAAACCCACTCGGCTAGACCCAAATCCACTCGGCTAAACCCAAACCCAATCCGCTAGACCCAAAACCACTCGGCTAGACCCATACCCACTCGGCTTGACCCAAACCCACTCGGCTGGACCCAAATCCAATCGGCTAGACCCAAACCCACTCGGCTAGAACAAAACCCACTCGGCTGGACCCAAACCAACTCGGCTGGACCGAAACCCACTCGGCTAGACCCAAACCCACTCCGCTGGACCCAAACCCACTCGGCTAGACCCAAACCCACTCAGCTAGACGCAAACCCACTCGGCTAGACGCAAACCCACTCGGCTAGACCCAAACCCACTCGGCTAGTCGCAAACCCACTCGGCTAGACCCAAACCCACTCGGCTAGACCCAAACCCACTCGGCTAAACCCAAACCCACTCCGCTAGACCCAAACCCACTCGGCTAGACCCATACCCACTCGGCTAGACCCAAACCCACTCGGCTAGACCCAAACCCAATCGGCTAGACCCAAACCCACTCGGCTAGAACAAAACCCACTCGGCTGGACCCAAACCAACTCGGCTGGACCCAAACACACTCGGCTAGACCCAAACCCACTCCGCTGGACCCAAACCCACTCGGCTAGACCCAAACCCACTCGGCTAGACCCAAACCCACTCGGCTAGACCCAAACACACTCGGCTAGACATAAACCCACACGGCTAGACCCAAACCCACTCGGCTAGACCCAAATCCACTTGGCTAGACCCAAACCCACTCGGCTAGACCCAAACCCACTCGGCTAGACCCAAACCCACTCGGGTAGACCCAAACCCACTCCGCTAGACCCAAACCCACTCCGCTAGACCCAAACCCACTCCGCTAGCCCCAAACCAACTCCGCTAGACCCAAACCCACTCGGCTAGACCCAAACCCACTCGGCTAGACCCAAACCCACTCGGCCAGACCCAAACCCACTCGGCTAGACGCAAACCCACTCGGCTAGACCCAAACACACTCGGCTAGACCCAAACACACTCGGCTAGACCCAAACCCACTCGGCTAAACCCAAACCCACTCGGCTAGACGCAAACCCACTCCGCTAGACCCTAACCCACTCGGCTAGACCCAAACCCACTCGGCTGGACCCAAATCCAATCGGCTAGACCCAAACCCACTCGGCTAGAACAAAACCCACTCGGCTGGACCCAAACCAACTCGGCTGGACCCAAACCCACTCGGCTAGACCCAAACCCACTCCGCTGGACCCAAACCCACTCGGCTAGACCCAAACCCACTCGGCTAGACGCAAACCCACTCGGCTAGACGCAAACCCACTCGGCTAGACCCAAACCCACTCGGCTAGTCGCAAACCCACTCGGCTAGACCCAAACCCACTCGGCTAGACCCAAACCCACTCGGCTAAACCCAAACCCACTCCGCTAGACCCAAACCCACTCGGCTAGACCCATACCCACTCGGCTAGACCCAAACCCACTCGGCTAGACCCAAACCCAATCGGCTAGACCCAAACCCACTCGGCTAGAACAAAACCCACTCGGCTGGACCCAAACCAACTCGGCTGGACCCAAACACACTCGGCTAGACCCAAACCCACTCCGCTGGACCCAAACCCACTCGGCTAGACCCAAACCCACTCGGCTAGACCCAAACACACTCGGCTAGACATAAACCCACACGGCTAGACCCAAACCCACTCGGCTAGACCCAAATCCACTTGGCTAGACCCAAACCCACTCGGCTAGACCCAAACCCACTCGGCTAGACCCAAACCCACTCGGGTAGACCCAAACCCACTCCGCTAGACCCAAACCCACTCCGCTAGACCCAAACCCACTCCGCTAGCCCCAAACCAACTCCGCTAGACCCAAACCCACTCGGCTAGACCCAAACCCACTCGGCTAGACCCAAACCCACTCGGCCAGACGCAAACCCACTCGGCTAGACCCAAACCCACTCGGCTAGTCGCAAACCCACTCGGCTAGACCCAAACCCACTCGGCTAGACCCAAACCCACTCGGCTAAACCCAAACCCACTCCGCTAGACCCAAACCCACTCGGCTAGACCCATACCCACTCGGCTAGACCCAAACCCACTCGGCTAGACCCAAACCCAATCGGCTAGACCCAAACCCACTCGGCTAGAACAAAACCCACTCGGCTGGACCCAAACCAACTCGGCTGGACCCAAACACACTCGGCTAGACCCAAACCCACTCCGCTGGACCCAAACCCACTCGGCTAGACCCAAACCCACTCGGCTAGACCCAAACCCACTCGGCTAGACCCAAACACACTCGGCTAGACATAAACCCACACGGCTAGACCCAAACCCACTCGGCTAGACCCAAATCCACTTGGCTAGACCCAAACCCACTCGGCTAGACCCAAACCCACTCGGCTAGACCCAAACCCACTCGGGTAGACCCAAACCCACTCCGCTAGACCCAAACCCACTCCGCTAGACCCAAACCCACTCCGCTAGCCCCAAACCAACTCCGCTAGACCCAAACCCACTCGGCTAGACCCAAACCCACTCGGCTAGACCCAAACCCACTCGGGCAGGCCCAAACCCACTCGGCTAGACGCAAACCCACTCGGCTAGACCCAAACACACTCGGCTAGACCCAAACACACTCGGCTAGACCCAAACCCACTCGGCTAAACCCAAACCCACTCGGCTAGACCCAAACCCACTCCGCTAGACCCTAACCCACTCGGCTAGACCCAAACCCACTCGGCTGGACCCAAATCCAATCGGCTAGACCCAAACCCACTCGGCTAGAACAAAACCCACTCGGCTGGACCCAAACCAACTCGGCTGGACCCAAACCCACTCGGCTAGACCCAAACCCACTCCGCTGGACCCAAACCCACTCGGCTAGACCCAAACCCACTCAGCTAGACGCAAACCCACTCGGCTAGACGCAAACCCACTCGGCTAGACCCAAACCCACTCGGCTCGTCGCAAACCCACTCGGCTAGACCCAAACCCACTCGGCTGGACCCAAACCCACTCGGCTAAACCCAAACCCACTCCGCTAGACCCAAACCCACTCGGCTAGACCCATACCCACTCGGCTAGACCCAAACCCACTCGGCTAGACCCAAACCCAATCGGCTAGACCCAAACCCACTCGGCTAGAACAAAACCCACTCGGCTGGACCCAAACCAACTCGGCTGGACCCAAACACACTCGGCTAGACCCAAACCCACTCCGCTGGACCCAAACCCACTCGGCTAGACCCAAACCCACTCGGCTAGACCCAAACCCACTCGGCTAGACCCAAACACACTCGGCTAGACATAAACCCACACGGCTAGACCCAAACCCACTCGGCTAGACCCAAATCCACTTGGCTAGACCCAAACCCACTCGGCTAGACCCAAACCCACTCGGCTAGACCCAAACCCACTCGGGTAGACCCAAACCCACTCCGCTAGACCCAAACCCACTCCGCTACACCCAAACCCACTCCGCTAGCCCCAAACCAACTCCGCTAGACCCAAACCCACTCGGCTAGACCCAAACCCACTCGGCTAGACCCAAACCCACTCGGCCAGACCCAAACCCACTCGGCTAGACGCAAACCCACTCGGCTAGACCCAAACACACTCGGCTAGACCCAAACACACTCGGCTAGACCCAAACCCACTCGGCTAAACCCAAACCCACTCGGCTAGACGCAAACCCACTCCGCTAGACCCTAACCCACTCGGCTAGACCCAAACCCACTCGGCTAGACCCAAACCCACTCGGCTAGACCCAAAACCACTCCGCTAGACCCCAACCCACTTGGCTAGACCCTAACCCACTCGGCTAGACCCAAACCCACTCGGCTAGACCCATACCCATTCGGCTAGACCCAAACCCACTCGGCTAGTCTCAAACCCACTGGGCTAGACCCAAACCCACTCGGCTAGAACCAAACCCGCTCCGCTAGAACCAAACCCACTCCGCTAGACTCAAACCCACTCCGCTAGACACAAACCCACTCAGCCAGAACCAAATCCACTCGGCTAGACCCAAACACACTCGGCTGGACCAAAACCCACTCGTCTAGACCCAAGCACACTCGGCAAGACCCAAACCCACTCCGCTAGACCCAAACCCACTCCGCTAGACCCAAACCCAATCCGCTAGACCCTAACCCACTCGGCTAGACCCAAACCCACTCGGCTAGACCCAAACCCACTCGGCTAGACCCAAAACCACTCCGCTAGACCCCAACCCACTTGGCTAGACCCTAACCCACTCGGCTAGACCCAAACCCACTCGGCTAGACCCATACCCATTCGGCTAGACCCAAACCCACTCGGCTCGACTCAAACCCACTGGGCTAGACCCAAACCCACTCGGCTAGAACCAAACCCGCTCCGCTAGAACCAAACCCACTCCGCTAGACTCAAACCCACTCCGCTAGACACAAACCCACTCAGCTAGAACCAAATCCACTCGGCAAGACCCAAACACACTCGGCTAGACCCAAACCCACTCGTCTAGACCCAAGCACACTCGGCAAGACCCAAACCCACTCCGCTAGACCCAAACCCACTCCGCTAGACCCAAACCCAATCCGCTGGACCCCAACCCACTCCGCTTGACCCAAACCCACTCCGCTAGAACCAAACCCACTGCGCTAGACCCAAACCCACTCCGCTAGACGCAAACCCACTCCGCTAGATGCAAACCCACTCGGTTAGACCGAAAACCACTCGGCTAGACCCAAACCAACTCGGCTAGACTCAAACCCACTGGGCTAGACCCAAACCCACTCGGCTAGAACAAAACCCGCTCCGTTAGAACCAAACCCACTCCGCTAGACTCAAACCCACTCCGCTAGACACAAACCCACTCAGCTAGAACCAAATCCACTCGGCTAGACCCAAACACACTCGGCTAGACCCAAACCCACTCGTCTAGACCCAAGCACACTCGGCTGGACCCAAACCCACTCGGCTAGACCCAAACCCACTCCGCTGGACCCAAACCCACTCGGCTAGACCCAAACCCACTCGGCTAGACGCAAACCCACCCGGCTAGACGCAAACCCACTCGGCTAGACCCAAACCCACTCGGCTAGTCGCAAACCCACTCGGCTAGACCCAAACCCACTCGGCTAGACCCAAACCCACTCGGCTAAACCCAAACCCACTCCGCTAGACCCAAACCCACTCGGCTAGACCCATACCCACTCGGCTAGACCCAAACCCACTCGGCTAGACCCAAACCCAATCGGCTAGACCCAAACCCACTCGGCTAGAACAAAACCCACTCGGCTGGACCCAAACCAACTCGGCTGGACCCAAACACACTCGGCTAGACCCAAACCCACTCCGCTGGACCCAAACCCACTCGGCTAGACCCAAACCCACTCGGCTAGACCCAAACCCACTCGGCTAGACCCAAACACACTCGGCTAGACCTAAACCCACACGGCTAGACCCAAATCCACTCGGCTAGACCCAAACCCATTCGGCTAGACGCAAACCCACTCGGCAAGACACAAACCCACTCGGCTAGACCCAAACCCACTCGGCTAGACCCAAACCCACTCGGCTAGACCCAAACCCACTCGGCTAGACCCAAACCCACTCGGGTAGACCCAAACCCACTCCGCTAGACCCAAACCCACTCCGCTAGACCCAAACCCACACCGCTAGCCCCAAACCAACTCCGCTAGACCCAAACCCACTCGGCTAGACCCAAACCCACTCGGCTAGACCCAAACCCACTCGGCCAGACCCAAACCCACTCGGCTAGACCCAAACCCACTCGGCTAGACCCAAACCCACTCGGCTAGACCCAAAACCACTCCGCTAGACCCCAACCCACTTGGCTAGACCTAACCCACTCGGCTAGACCCAAACCCACTCGGCTAGACCCATACCCATTCGGCTAGACCCAAACCCACTCGGCTAGACTCAAACCCACTGGGCTAGACCCAAACCCACTCGGCTAGAACCAAACCCGCTCCGCTAGAACCAAACCCACTCCGCTAGACTCAAACCCACTCCGCTAGACACAAACCCACTCAGCTAGAACCAAATCCACTCGGCAAGACCCAAACACACTCGGCTAGACCCAAACCCACTCGTCTAGACCCAAGCACACTCGGCAAGACCCAAACCCACTCCGCTAGACCCAAACCCACTCCGCTAGACCCAAACCCAATCCGCTGGACCCCAACCCACTCCGCTTGACCCAAACCCACTCCGCTAGAACCAAACCCACTGCGCTAGACCCAAACCCACTCCGCTAGACGCAAACCCACTCCGCTAGATGCAAACCCACTCGGTTAGACCGAAAACCACTCGGCTAGACCCAAACCCACTCGGCTAGTCGCAAACCCACTCGGCTAGACCCAAACCCACTCGGCTAGACCCAAACCCACTCGGCTAAACCCAAACCCACTCCGCTAGACCCAAACCCACTCGGCTAGACCCATACCCACTCGGCTAGACCCAAACCCACTCGGCTAGACCCAAACCCAATCGGCTAGACCCAAACCCACTCGGCTAGAACAAAACCCACTCGGCTGGACCCAAACCAACTCGGCTGGACCCAAACACACTCGGCTAGACCCAAACCCACTCCGCTGGACCCAAACCCACTCGGCTAGACCCAAACCCACTCGGCTAGACCCAAACCCACTCGGCTAGACCCAAACACACTCGGCTAGACCTAAACCCACACGGCTAGACCCAAACCCACTCGGCTAGACCCAAATCCACTCGGCTAGACCCAAACCCATTCGGCTAGACGCAAACCCACTCGGCAAGACAAAAAACCCACTCGACTAGACCCAAACCCACTCGGCTAGACCCAAACCCACTCGGCTAGACCCAAACCCACTCGGCTAGACCCAAACCCACTCTGGTAGACCCAAACCCACTCCGCTAGACCCAAACCCACTCCGCTAGACCCAAACCCACTCCGCTAGCCCCAAACCAACTCCGCTAGACTCAAACCCACTCGGCTAGACCCAAACCCAGTCAGCTAGACCCAAACCCACTCGGCCAGACCCAAACCCACTCGGCTAGACCCAAACCCACTCGGCTAGACCCAAACCCACTCGGCTAGACCCAAAACCACTCCGCTAGACCCCAACCCACTTGGCTAGACCCTAACCCACTCGGCTAGACCCAAACCCACTCGGCTAGACCCATACCCATTCGGCTAGACCCAAACCCACTCGGCTAGACTCAAACCCACTGGGCTAGACCCAAACCCACTCGGCTAGAACCAAACCCGCTCCGCTAGAACCAAACCCACTCCGCTAGACTCAAACCCACTCCGCTAGACACAAACCCACTCAGCTAGAACCAAATCCACTCGGCAAGACCCAAACACACTCGGCTAGACCCAAACCCACTCGTCTAGACCCAAGCACACTCGGCAAGACCCAAACCCACTCCGCTAGACCCAAACCCACTCCGCTAGACCCAAACCCAATCCGCTGGACCCCAACCCACTCCGCTTGACCCAAACCCACTCCGCTAGAACCAAACCCACTGCGCTAGACCCAAACCCACTCCGCTAGAAGCAAACCCACTCCGCTAGATGCAAACCCACTCGGTTAGACCGAAAACCACTGGGCTAGACCCAAACCCACTCGGCTAGACTCAAACCCACTGGGCTAGACCCAAACCCACTCGGCTAGAACCAAACCCGCTCCGCTAGAACCAAACCCACTCCGCTAGACTCAAACCCACTCCGCTAGACACAAACCCACTCAGCTAGAACCAAATCCACTCGGCTAGACCCAAACACACTCGGCTAGACTCAAACCCACTCGTCTAGACCCAAGCACACTCGGCAAGACCCAAACCCACTCCGCTAGACCCAAACCCACTCCGCTAGACCCAAACCCAATCCGCTGGACCCCAACCCACTCCGCTTGACCCAAACCCACTCCGCTAGAACCAAACCCACTGCGTTAGACCCAAACCCACTCCGCTAGACCCAAACCCACTCCGCTAGATGCAAACCCACTCGGTTAGACCGAAAACCACTCCGCTAGACCCAAAACCCACTCGGCTAGACCCTAACCCACTCGGCTAGACCCAAACACACTCGGCTAGACCCAAACCCACTCGGCTAGACGCAAACCCACTCGGCTAGATGCAAACCCACTCGGCTAGACCCAAACCCACTCGGCCAGACGCAAACCCACTCGGCTAGACCCAAACCCACTCGGCTAGACCCAAACCCACTCGGCTAAACCCAAACCCACTCCGCTAGACCCAAAACCACTCGGCTAGACCCATACCCACTCGGCTAGACCCAAACCCACTCGGCTAGACCCAAACCCAATCGGCTAGAGCCAAACCCACTCGGCTAGAACAAAACCCACTCGGCTGGACCCAAACCAACTCGGCTGGACCCAAACCCACTCGGCTAGACCCAAACCCACTCCGCTGGACCCAAACCCACTCGGCTAGACCCAAACCCACTCGGCTAGACCCAAACCCACTCGGCTAGAGCCAAACACAGTCGGCTAGACCTAAACCCACACGGCTAGACCCAAACCCACTCGGCTAGACCCAAACCCACTCGGCTAGACCCAAACCCATTCGGCTAGACATAAACCCACTCGGCTAGACCCAAACCCACTCGGCTAAACCCAAACCCACTCCGCTAGACCCAAACCCACTCCGCTAGACCCAAACCCACTCGGCTAGACCCAAACCCTCTCGGCTAGACCCAAAACCACTCGGCTAGACCCAAACCCACTCGGCTAGACCAAAACCCACTCGGCTGGACCCAAACCAACTCGGCTGGACCCAAACCCACTCCGCTAGACCCAAACCCAATCCGCTGGACCCCAACCCACTCCGCTTGACCCAAACCCACTCCGCTAGAACCAAACCCACTGCGCTAGACCCAAACCCACTCCGCTAGAAGCAAACCCACTCCGCTAGATGCAAACCCACTCGGTTAGACCGAAAACCACTGGGCTAGACCCAAACCCACTCGGCTAGACTCAAACCCACTGGGCTAGACCCAAACCCACTCGGCTAGAACCAAACCCGCTCCGCTAGAACCAAACCCACTCCGCTAGACTCAAACCCACTCCGCTAGACACAAACCCACTCAGCTAGAACCAAATCCACTCGGCTAGACCCAAACACACTCGGCTAGACTCAAACCCACTCGTCTAGACCCAAGCACACTCGGCAAGACCCAAACCCACTCCGCTAGACCCAAACCCACTCCGCTAGACCCAAACCCAATCCGCTGGACCCCAACCCACTCCGCTTGACCCAAACCCACTCCGCTAGAACCAAACCCACTGCGTTAGACCCAAACCCACTCCGCTAGACCCAAACCCACTCCGCTAGATGCAAACCCACTCGGTTAGACCGAAAACCACTCCGCTAGACCCAAAACCCACTCGGCTAGACCCTAACCCACTCGGCTAGACCCAAACACACTCGGCTAGACCCAAACCCACTCGGCTAGACGCAAACCCACTCGGCTAGACGCAAACCCACTCGGCTAGACCCAAACCCACTCGGCCAGACGCAAACCCACTCGGCTAGACCCAAACCCACTCGGCTAGACCCAAACCCACTCGGCTAAACCCAAACCCACTCCGCTAGACCCAAAACCACTCGGCTAGACCCATACCCACTCGGCTAGACCCAAACCCACTCGGCTAGACCCAAACCCAATCGGCTAGAGCCAAACCCACTCGGCTAGAACAAAACCCACTCGGCTGGACCCAAACCAACTCGGCTGGACCCAAACCCACTCGGCTAGACCCAAACCCACTCCGCTGGACCCAAACCCACTCGGCTAGACCCAAACCCACTCGGCTAGACCCAAACCCACTCGGCTAGAGCCAAACACAGTCGGCTAGACCTAAACCCACACGGCTAGACCCAAACCCACTCGGCTAGACCCAAACCCACTCGGCTAGACCCAAACCCATTCGGCTAGACATAAACCCACTCGGCTAGACCCAAACCCACTCGGCTAAACCCAAACCCACTCCGCTAGACCCAAACCCACTCCGCTAGACCCAAACCCACTCGGCTAGACCCAAACCCTCTCGGCTAGACCCAAAACCACTCGGCTAGACCCAAACCCACTCGGCTAGACCAAAACCCACTCGGCTGGACCCAAACCAACTCGGCTGGACCCAAACCCACTCGGCTAGACCCAAACCCACTCGGCTAGACCCAAACCCAATCGGCTAGACCCAAACCCACTCGGCTAGAACAAAACCCACTCGGCTAGACCCAAAACCACTCGGCTAGACCCAAACCCACTCGGCTAGACCAAAACCCACTCGGCTGGACCCAAACCAACTCGGCTGGACCCAAACCCACTCGGCTGACGCAAACCCACTCCGCTAGACCCAAACCCACTCGGCTAGACCCAAAACCACTCGGCTAGACCCATACCCACTCGGCTAGACCCAAACCCACTCGGCTAGACCCAAACCCAATCGGCTAGACCCAAACCCACTCGGCTAGAACAAAACCCACTCGGCTGGACCCAAACCAACTCGGCTGGACCCAAACCCACTCGGCTAGACCCAAACCCACTCCGCTGGACCCAAACCCACTCGGCTAGACCCAAACCCACTCGGCTAGACCCCAACCCACTCGGCTAGACCCAAACCCATTCGGCTAGACGCAAACCCACTCGGCAAGACTCAAACCCACTCGGCTAGACCCAAACCCACTCGGCTAGACCCAAACCCACTCGGCTAGACCCAAACCCACTCGGCTAGACCCAAACCCACTCCGCTAGACCCAAACCCACTCCGCTAGACCCAAACCCACTCCGCTAGACCCAAACCCACTCAGCTCGACACAAACCCACTCCGCTACAACCAAACCCACTGCGCTGGACCCAAACCCACTATGCTAGACTCCAACCCAATCGGCTAGCCCCCAACACACTCAGCTAGACCCAAACCCACTCGGCTAGACCCAAACCCACTCGGCTAGACCCAAACCCACTCGGCTAGACGCAAACCCACTCGGCTAGACGCAAACCCACTCGGCTAGACCCAAACCCACTCGGCTAGACGCAAACCCACTCGGCTAGACCCAAACCCACTCGGCTGGACCCAAACCCACTCGGCTAGAACAAAACCCACTCGGCTGGACCCAAACCAACTCGGCTGGACCCAAACCCACTCGGCTGGACCCAAACCCACTCTGCTGGACCCAAACCCACTCCGCTGGACCCAAACCCACTCGGCTAGACGCAAACCCACTCGGCTAGACGCAAACCCACTCGGCTGGACCCAAACCCACTCGGCTGGACCCAAACCCACTCGGCTAGACCCAAACCCACTCGGCTAGACCCAAACCCACTCGGCTAGACCCAAACCCACTCCGCTAGACCCAAACCCACTCGGCTAGACCCATACCCACTCGGCTAGACCCAAACCCACTCGGCTAGACCCAAACCCAATCGGCTAGACCCAAACCCACTCGGCTAGAACAAAACCCACTCGGCTGGACCCAAACCAACTCGGCTGGACCCAAACACACTCGGCTAGACCCAAACCCACTCCGCTGGACCCAAACCCACTCGGCTATACCCAAACCCACTCGGCTAGACCCAAACCCACTCGGCTAGACCCAAACACACTCGGCTAGACCTAAACCCACACGGCTAGACCCAAACCCACTCGGCTAGACCCAAATCCACTCGGCTAGACCCAAACCCATTCGGCTAGACGCAAACCCACTCGGCAAGACACAAACCCACTCGGCTAGACCCAAACCCACTCGGCTAGACCCAAACCCACTCGGCTAGACCCAAACCCACTCGGCTAGACCCAAACCCACTCGGGTAGACCCAAACCCACTCCGCTAGACACAAACCCACTCCGCTAGACCCAAACCCACTCCGCTAGCCCCAAACCAACTCCGCTAGACCCAAACCCACTCGGCTAGACCCAAACCCACTCGGCCAGACCGAAACCCACTCGGCCAGACCCAAACCCACTCGGCTAGACGCAAACCCACTCGGCTAGACACAAACACACTCGGCTAGACCCAAACACACTCGGCTAGACCCAAACCCACTCGGCTAAACCCAAACCCACTCGGCTAGACGCAAACCCACTCCGCTAGACCCTAACCCACTCGGCTAGACCCAAACCCACTCGGCTAGACCCAAACCCACTCGGCTAGACCCAAAACCACTCCGCTAGACCCCAACCCACTTGGCTAGACCCTAACCCACTCGGCTACACCCAAACCCACTCCGCTAGACCCAAACCCACTCCGCCAGACCCAAACCCACTCCGCTAGACCCTAACCCACTCAGCTCGACACAAACCCACTGCGCTACAACCAAACCCACTGCGCTGGACCCAAACCCACTCGGCTAGACTCCAACCCAATCGGCTAGCCCCCAACACACTCGGCTAGACCCAAACCCACTCGGCTGGACCCAAACCCAATCGGCTGGACCCAAACCCACTCGGCTAGAACAAAACCCACTCGGCTGGACCCAAACCAACTCGGCTGGACCCAAACCCACTCGGCTGGACCCAAACCCACTCCGCTGGACCCAAACCCACTCCGCTGGACCCAAACCCACTCGGCTAGACGCAAACCCACTCGGCTAGACGCAAACCCACTCGGCTGGACCCAAACCCACTCGGCTGGACCCAAACCCACTCGGCTAGACCCAAACCCACTCGGCCAGACCCAAACCCACTCGGCTAGACCCAAACCCACTCCGCTAGACCCAAACCCACTCGGCTAGACCCATACCCACTCGGCTAGACCCAAACCCACTCGGCTAGACCCAAACCCAATCGGCTAGACCCAAACCCACTCGGATAGAACAAAACCCACTCGGCTGGACCCAAACCAACTCGGCTGGACCCAAACACACTCGGCTTGACCCAAACCCACTCCGCTGGACCCAAACCCACTCGGCTAGACCCAAACCCATTCGGCTGGACCCAAACCCACTCGGCTAGACCCAAACACACTCGGCTAGACCTAAACCCACACGGCTAGACCCAAACCCACTCGGCTAGACCCAAATCCACTCGGCTAGACCCAAACCCATTCGGCTAGACGCAAACCCACTCGGCAAGACGCAAACCCACTCGGCTAGACCCAAACCCACTCGGCTAGACCCAAACCCACTCGGCTAGACCCAAACCCACTCGGCTCGACCCAAACCCACTCGGGTAGACCCAAACCCACTCCGCTAGACCCAAACCCACTCCGCTAGACCCAAACCCACTCCGCTAGTCCCAAACCAACTCCGCTAGACCCAAACCCACTCGGCTAGACCCAAACCCACTCGGCTAGACCCAAACCCACTCGGCCAGACCCAAACCCACTCGGCTAGATGCAAACCCACTCGGCTAAACCCAAACCCACTCGGCTAGACGCAAACCCACTCCGCTAGACCCTAACCCACTCGGCTAGACCCAAACCCACTCGGCTAGACCCAAACCCACTCGGCTAGACCCAAAACCACTCCGCTAGACCCCAACCCACTTGGCTAGACCCTAACCCACTCGGCTAGACCCAAACCCACTCCGCTAGACCCAAACCCACTCCGCTAGACCCAAACCCACTCCGCTAGACCCAAACCCACTCAGCTCGACACAAACCCACTCCGCTACAACCAAACCCACTGCGCTGGACCCAAACCCACTCTGCTAGACTCCAACCCAATCGGCTAGCCCCCAACACACTCAGCTAGACCCAAACCCACTCGGCTAGACCCAAACCCACTCGGCTAGACCGAAACCCACTCGGCTAGACCCAAACCCATTCGACTAGACCCAAACCCACTCCGCTAGACCCAAACCCACTCCGCTAGACCCAAACCCACTCCGCTAGACCCAAACCCACTCAGCTCGACACAAACCCACTCCGCTACAACCAAACCCACTGCGCTGGACCCAAACCCACTCGGCTAGACTCCAACCCAATCGGCTAGCCCCCAACACACTCAGCTAGACCCAAACCCACTCGGCTAGACCCAAACCCACTCAGCTAGACCCAAACCCACTCAGCTAGACGCAAACCCACTCGGCTAGACGCAAACCCACTCGGCTAGACCCAAATCCACTCGGCTAAACCCAAACCCAATCCGCTAGACCCAAAACCACTCGGCTAGACCCATACCCACTCGGCTTGACCCAAACCCACTCGGCTGGACCCAAACGCAATCGGCTAGACCCAAACCCACTCGGCTAGAACAAAACCCACTCGGCTGGACCCAAACCAACTCGGCTGGACCCAAACCCACTCGGCTAGACCCAAACCCACTCCGCTGGACCCAAACCCACTCGGCTAGACCCAAACCCACTCGGCTAGACGCAAACCCACTCGGCTAGACGCAAACCCACTCGGCTGGACCCAAACCCACTCGGCCAGTCGCAAACCCACTCGGCGAGACCCAAACCCACTCGGCTAGACCCAAACCCACTCGGCTAAACCCAAACCCACTCCGCTAGACCCAAACCCACTCGGCTAGACCCATACCCACTCGGCTAGACCCAAACCCACTCGGCTAGACCCAAACCCAATCGGCTAGACCCAAACCCACTCGGCTAGAACAAAACCCACTCGGCTGGACCCAAACCAACTCGGCTGGACCCAAACACACTCGGCTAGACCCAAACCCACTCCGCTGGACCCAAACACACTCGGCTAGACCCAAACCCACTCGGCTAGACCCAAACCCACTCGGCTAGACCCAAACACACTCGGCTAGACCTAAACCCACACGGCTAGACCCAAACCCACTCGGCTAGACCCAAATCCACTCGGCTAGACCCAAACCCATTCGACTAGACGCAAACCCACTCGGCAAGACACAAACCCACTCGGCTAGAACCAAACCCACTCGGCTAGACCCAAACCCACTCGGCTAGACCCAAACCCACTCGGCTAGACCCAAACCCACTCGGGTAGACCCAAACCCACTCCGCTAGACCCAAACCCACTCCGCTAGACCCAAACCCACTCCGCTAGCCCCAAACCAACTCCGCTAGACCCAAACCCACTCGGCTAGACCCAAACCCACTCGGCTAGACCCAAACCCACTCGGCTAGACCCAAACCCACTCGGCCAGACCCAAACCCACTCGGCTAGACGCAAACCCACTCGGCTAGACCCAAACACACTCGGCTAGACCCAAACACACTCGGCTAGACCCAAACCCACTCGGCTAAACCCAAACCCACTCGGCTAGACGCAAACCCACTCCACTGGACCCTAACCCACTCGGCTCGACCCAAACCCACTCGGCTAGACCCAAACCCACTCGGCTAGACCCAAAACCACTCCGCTAGACCCCAACCCACTTGGCTAGACCCTAACCCACTCGGCTAGACCCAAACCCACTCGGCTAGACCCAAGCCCACTCGGCTAAACCCAAACCCACTCCGCTAGACCCAAACCCACTCGGCTAGACCCATACCCACTCGGCTAGACCCAAACCCACTCGGCTAGACTCAAACCCAATCGGCTAGACCCAAACCCACTCGGCTAGAACAAAACCCACTCGGCTGGACCCAAACCAACTCGGCTGGACCCAAACACACTCGGCTAGACCCAAACCCACTCCGCTGGACCCAAACCCACTCGGCTAGACCCAAACCCACTCGGCTAGACCCAAACCCACTCGGCTAGACCCAAACACACTCGGCTAGACCTAAACCCACACGGCTAGACCCAAACCCACTCGGCTAGACCCAAATCCACTCGGCTAGACCCAAACCCATTCGACTAGACGCAAACCCACTCGGCAAGACACAAACCCACTCGGCTAGACCCAAACCCACTCGGCTAGACCCAAACCCACTCGGCTAGACCCAAACCCACTCGGCTAGACCCAAACCCACTCGGGTAGACCCAAACCCACTCCGCTAGACCCAAACCCACTCCGCTAGACCCAAACCCACTCCGCTAGCCCCAAACCAACTCCGCTAGACCCAAACCCACTCGGCTAGACGCAAACCCACTCGGCTAGACCCAAACACACTCGGCTAGACCCAAACACACTCGGCTAGACCCAAACCCACTCGGCTAAACCCAAACCCACTCGGCTAGACGCAAACCCACTCCGCTGGACCCTAACCCACTCGGCTAGACCCAAACCCACTCGGCTAGACCCAAACCCACTCGGCTAGACCCAAAACCACTCCGCTAGACCCAAACACACTCGGCTGGACCCAAACCCACTCGTCTAGACCCAAGCACACTCGGCAAGACCCAAACCCACTCCGCTAGACCCAAACCCACTCCGCTAGACCCAAACCCAATCCGCTAGACCCTAACCCACTCGGCTAGACCCAAACCCACTCGGCTAGACCCAAACACACTCGGCTAAACCCAAAACCACTCCGCTAGACCCCAACCCACTTGGCTAGACCCTAACCCACTCGGGTAGACCCAAATCCACTCGGCTAGACCCAAACCCATTCGGCTAGACGCAAACCCACTCGGCAAGACACAAACCCACTCGGCTAGACCCAAACCCACTCGGCTAGACCCAAACCCACTCGGCTAGACCCAAACCCACTCGGCTAGACCCAAACCCACTCGGGTAGACCCAAACCCACTCCGCTAGACCCAAACCCACTCCGCTAGCCCCAAACCAACTCCGCTAGACCCAAACCCACTCGGCTAGACCCAAACCCACTCGGCTAGACCCAAACCCACTCGGCCAGACCCAAACCCACTCGGCTAGACGCAAACCCACTCGGCTAGACCCAAACACACTCGGCTAGACCCAAACACACTCGGCTAGACCCAAACCCACTCGGCTAAACCCAAACCCACTCGGCTAGACGCAAACCCACTCCGCTAGACCCTAACCCACTCGGCTAGACCCAAACCCACTCGGCTAGACCCAAACCCACTCGGCTAGACCCAAAACCACTCCGCTAGACCCCAACCCACTTGGCTAGACCCTAACCCACTCGGCTAGACCCAAACCCACTCCGCTAGACCCAAACCCACTCCGCTAGACCCAAACCCACTCCGCTAGACCCAAACCCACTCAGCTCGACACAAACCCACTCCTCTACAACCAAACCCACTGCGCTGGACCCAAACCCACTCGGCTAGACTCCAACCCAATCGGCTAGCCCCCAACACACTCAGCTAGACCCAAACCCACTCGGCTAGACCCAAACCCACTCGGCTAGACCCAAACCCACTCGGCTAGACCCAAACCCACTCGGCTAGACCCAAACCCACTCCGCTAGACCCAAACCCACTCCGCTAGACCCAAACCCACTCCGCTAGACCCAAACCCACTCAGCTCGACACAAACCCACTCCGCTACAACCAAACCCACTGCGCTGGACCCAAACCCACTCGGCTAGACTCCAACCCAATCGGCTAGCCCCCAACACACTCAGCTAGACCCAAACCCACTTGGCTAGACTCAAACCCACTCGGCTAGACCCAAACCCACTCAGCTAGACGCAAACCCACTCGGCTAGACGCAAACCCACTCGGCTAGACCCAAACCCACTCGGCTAGACGCAAACCCACTCGGCTAGACCCAAACCCACTCGGCTAGACCCAAATCCACTCGGCTAAACCCAACCCCAATCCGCTAGACCCAAAACCACTCGGCTAGACCCATACCCACTCGGCTTGACCCAAACGCACTCGGCTGGACCCAAACCCAATCGGCTAGACCCAAACCCACTCGGCTAGAACAAAACCCACTCGGCTGGACCCAAACCAACTCGGCTGGACCCAAACCCACTCGGCTAGACCCAAACCCACTCCGCTGGACCCAAACCCACTCGGCTAGACCCAAACCCACTCGGCTAGACTCAAACCCACTCGGCTAGACGCAAACCCACTCGGCTGGACCCAAACCCACTCGGCTAGTCGCAAACCCACTCGGCTAGACCCAAACCCACTCGGCTAGACCCAAACCCACTCGGCTAAACCCAAACCCACTCCGCTAGACCCAAACCCACTCGGCTAGACCCATACCCACTCGGCTAGACCCAAACCCACTCGGCTAGACCCAAACCCAATCGGCTGGACCCAAACCCACTCGGCTAGAACAAAACCCACTCGGCTGTACCCAAACCAACTCGGCTGGACCCAAACACACTCGGCTAGACCCAAACCCACTCCGCTGGACCCAAACCCACTCGGCTAGACCCAAACCCACTCGGCTAGACCCAAACCCACTCGGCTAGACCCAAACACACTCGGCTAGACCTAAACCCACACGGCTAGACCCAAACCCACTCGGCTAGACCCTAACCCACTCGGCTAGACCCACACCCACTCCGCTAGACCCAAACCCACTCCGCTAGACCCAAACCCACTCCGCTAGACCCAAACCCACTCAGCTCGACACAAACCCACTCCGCTACAACCAAACCCACTGCGCTGGACCCAAACCCACTCGGCTAGACTCCAACCCAATCGGCTAGCCCCCAACACACTCAGCTAGACCCAAACCCACTCGGCTAGACCCAAACCCACACGGCTAGACCCAAACCCACTCGGCTAGACCCAAACCCACTCGGCTAGACCCAAACCCACTCCGCTAGACCCAAACCCACTCCGCTAGACCCAAACCCACTCCACTAGACCCAAACCCACTCAGCTCGACACAAACCCACTCCGCTACAACCAAACCCACTGCGCTGGACCCAAACCCACTCGGCTAGACTCCAACCCAATCGGCTAGCCCCCAACACACTCAGCTAGACCCAAACCCACTCGGCTAGACCCAAACCCACTCGGCTAGACCCAAACCCACTCAGCTAGACGCAAACCCACTCGGCTAGACGCAAACCCACTCGGCTAGACCCAAACCCACTCGGCTAGACGCAAACCCACTCGGCTAGACCCAAACCCACTCGGCTAGACCCAAATCCACTCGGCTAAACCCAAACCCAATCCGCTAGACCCAAAACCACTCGGCTAGACCCATTCCCTCTCGGCTTGACCCAAACCCACTCGGCTGGACGCAAACCCAATCGGCTAGACCCAAACCCACTCGGCTAGAACAAAACCCACTCGGCTGGACCCAAACCAACTCGGCTGGACCCAAACCCACTCGGCTAGACCCAAACCCACTCCGCTGGACCCAAACCCACTCGGCTAGACCCAAACCCACTCGGCTAGACGCAAACCCACTCGGCTAGACGCAAACCCACTCGGCTGGACCCAAACCCACTCGGCTAGTCGCAAACCCACTCGGCTAGACCCAAACCCACTCGGCTAGACCCAAACCCACTCGGGTAGACCCAAACCCACTCCGCTAGACCCAAACCCACTCCGCTAGACCCAAACCCCACTCCGCTAGCCCCAAACCAACTCCGCTAGACCCAAACCCACTCGGCTAGACCCAAACCCACTCGGCTAGACCCAAACCCACTCGGCCAGACCCAAACCCACTCGGCTAGACGCAAACCCACTCGGCTAGACCCAAACACACTCGGCTAGACCCAAACACACTCGGCTAGACCCAAACCCACTCGGCTAAACCCAAACCCACTCGGCTAGACGCAAACCCACTCCGCTGGACCCTAACCCACTCGGCTAGACCCAAACCCACTCGGCTAGACCCAAACCCACTCGGCTAGACCCAAAACCACTCCGCTAGACCCCAACCCACTTGGCTAGACCCTAACCCACTCGGCTAGACCCAAACCCACTCGGCTAGACCCATACCCATTCGGCTAGACCCAAACCCACTCGGCTAGACTCAAACCCACTGGGCTAGACCCAAACCCACTCAGCTAGAACCAAACCCGCTCCGCTAGAACCAAACCCACTCCGCTAGACTCAAACCCACTCCGCTAGACACAAACACACTCAGCTAGAACCAAATCCACTCGGCTAGACCCAAACACACTCGGCTGGACCCAAACCCACTCGTCTAGACCCAAGCACACTCGGCAAGACCCAAACCCACTCCGCTAGACCCAAACCCACTCCGCTAGACCCAAACCCACTCAGCTCTACACAAACCCACTCCGCTACAACCAAACCCACTGCGCTGGACCCAAACCCACTCGGCTAGACTCCAACCCAATCGGCTAGCCCCCAACACACTCAGCTAGACCCAAACCCACTCGGCTAGACCCAAACCCATTCGGCTAGACCCAAACCCACTCAGCTAGACGCAAACCCACTCGGCTAGACGCAAACCCACTCGGCTATACCCAAACCCACTCGGCTAGACGCAAACCCACTCGGCTAG
The DNA here is from genome assembly GCA_963514005.1 of Raja brachyura. Next base: position 517,670 of record OY740820.1, read on the forward strand.
ACCCAAACCCGCTCGGCTAGACCCAAATCCACTCGGCTAAACCCAAACCCAATCCGCTAGACCCAAAACCACTCGGCTAGACCCATACCCACTCGGCTTGACCCAAACCCACTCGGCTGGACCCAAACCCAATCGGCTAGACCCAAACCCACTCGGCTAGAACAAAACCCACTCGGCTGGACCCAAACCAACTCGGCTGGACCCAAACCCACTCGGCTAGACCCAAACCCACTCCGCTGGACCCAAACCCACTCGGCTAGACCCAAACCCACTCGGCTAGACTCAAACCCACTCGGCTAGACGCAAACCCACTCGGCTGGACCCAAACCCACTCGGCTAGTCGCAAACCCACTCGGCTAGACCCAAACCCACTTGGCTAGAACCAAACCCACTCGGCTAAACCCAAACCCACTCCGCTAGACCCAAACCCACTCGGCTAGACCCATACCCACTCGGCTAGACCCAAACCCACTCGGCTAGACCCAAACCCAATCGGCTAGACCCAAACCCACTCGGCTAGAACAAAACCCACTCGGCTGTACCCAAACCAACTCGGCTGGACCCAAACACACTCGGCTAGACCCAAACCCACTCCGCTGGACACAAACCCACTCGGCTAGACCCAAACCCACTCGGCTAGACCCAAACCCACTCGGCTAGACCCAAACACACTCGGCTAGACCTAAACCCACACGGCTAGACCCAAACCCACTCGGCTAGACCCTAACCCACTCGGCTAGACCCAAACCCACTCCGCTAGACCCAAACCCACTCCGCTAGACCCAAACCCACTCCGCTAGACCCAAACCCACTCAGCTCGACACAAACCCACTCCGCTACAACCAAACCCACTGCGCTGGACCCAAACCCACTCGGCTAGACTCCAACCCAATCGGCTAGCCCCCAACACACTCAGCTAGACCCAAACCCACTCGGCTAGACCCAAACCCACACGGCTAGACCCAAACCCACTCGGCTAGACCCAAACCCACTCGGCTAGACCCAAACCCACTCCGCTAGACCCAAACCCACTCCGCTAGACCCAAACCCACTCCGCTAGACCCAAACCCACTCGGCTAGACCCAAACCCACTCGGCTAGACCCAAATCCACTCGGCTAAACCCAAACCCAATCCGCTAGACCCAAAACCACTCGGCTAGACCCATACCCACTCGGCTTGACCCAAACCCACTCGGCTGGACGCAAACCCAATCCGCTAGACCCAAACCCACTCGGCTAGAACAAAACCCACTCGGCTGGACCCAAACCAACTCGGCTGGACCCAAACCCACTCGGCTAGACCCAAACCCACTCCGCTGGACCCAAACCCACTCGGCTAGACCCAAACCCACTCGGCTAGACGCAAACCCACTCGGCTAGACGCAAACCCACTCGGCTGGACCCAAACAAACTCGGCTAGTCGCAAACCCACTCGGCTAGACCCAAACCCACTCGGCTAGACCCAAAACCACTCGGGTAGACCCAAACCCACTCCGCTAGACCCAAACCCACTCCGCTAGACCCAAACCCACTCCGCTAGCCCCAAACCAACTCCGCTAGACCCAAACCCACTCGGCTAGACCCAAACCCACTCGGCTAGACCCAAACCCACTCGGCCAGACCCAAACCCACTCGGCTAGACGCAAACCCACTCGGCTAGACCCAAACACACTCGGCTAGACCCAAACACACTCGGCTAGACCCAAACCCACTCGGCTAAACCCAAACCCACTCGGCTAGACGCAAACCCACTCCGCTGGACCCTAACCCACTCGGCTAGACCCAAACCCACTCGGCTAGACCCAAACCCACTCGGCTAGACCCAAAACCACTCCGCTAGACCCCAACCCACTTGGCTAGAACCTAACCCACTCGGCTAGACCCAAACCCACTCGGCTAGACCCATACCCATTCGGCTAGACCCAAACCCACTCGGCTAGACTCAAACCCACTGGGCTAGACCCAAACCCACTCAGCTAGAACCAAACCCGCTCCGCTAGAACCAAACCCACTCCGCTAGACTCAAACCCACTCCGCTAGACACAAACCCACTCAGCTAGAACCAAATCCACTCGGCTAGACCCAAACACACTCGGCTGGACCCAAACCCACTCGACTAGACCCAAGCACACTCGGCAAGACCCAAACCCACTCCGCTAGACCCAAACCCACTCCGCTAGACCCAAACCCAATCCGCTAGACCCTAACCCACTCGGCTAGACCCAAACCCACTCGGCTAGACCCAAACACACTCGGCTAGACCCAAAACCACTCCGCTAGACCCCAACCCACTTGGCTAGACCCTAACCCACTCGGCTAGACCCAAATCCACTCGGCTAGACCCAAACCCATTCGGCTAGACGCAAACCCACTCGGCAAGACACAAACCCACTCGGCTAGACCCAAACCCACTCGGCTAGACCCAAACCCACTCGGCTAGACCCAAACCCACTCGGCTAGACCCAAACCCACTCGGGTAGACCCAAACCCACTCCGCTAGACCCAAACCCACTCCGCTAGACCCAAACCCACTCCGCTAGCCCCAAACCAATTCCGCTAGACCCAAACCCACTCGGCTAGACCCAACCCCACTCGGCTAGACCCAAACCCACTCGGCCAGACCCAAACCCACTCGGCTAGACGCAAACCCACTCGGCTAGACCCAAACACACTCGGCTAGACCCAAACACACTCGGCTAGACCCAAACCCACTCGGCTAAACCCAAACCCACTCGGCTAGACGCAAACCCACTCCGCTAGACCCTAACCCACTCGGCTAGACCCAAACCCACTCGGCTAGACCCAAACCCACTCGGCTAGGCCCAAAACCACTCCGCTAGACCCAAACCCACTCCGCTAGACCCAAACCCACTCAGCTCGACACAAACCCACTCCGCTACAACCAAACCCACTGCGCTGGACCCAAACCCACTCGGCTAGACTCCAACCCAATCGGCTAGCCCCCAACACACTCAGCTAGACCCAAACCCACTCGGCTAGACCCAAACCCACTCGGCTAGACCCAAACCCACTCGGCTAGACACAAACCCAGTCGGCTAGACCCAAACCCACTCCGCTAGACCCAAACCCACTCCGCTAGACCCAAACCCACTCCGCTAGACCCAAACCCACTCAGCTGGACACAAACCCACTCCGCTACAACCAAACCCACTGCGCTGGACCCAAACCCACTCGGCTAGACTCCAACCCAATCGGCTAGCCCCCAACACACTCAGCTAGACCCAAACCCACTTGGCTAGACCCAAACCCACTCGGCTAGACCCAAACCCACTCAGCTAGACGCAAACCCACTCGGCTAGACGCAAACCCACTCGGCTAGACCCAAACCCACTCGGCTAGACGCAAACCCACTCGGCTAGACCCAAACCCACTCGGCTAGACCCAAATCCACTCGGCTAAACCCAAACCCAATCCGCTAGACCCCAAACCACTCGGCTAGACCCATACCCACTCGGCTTGACCCAAACCCACTCGCCTGGACCCAAACCCAATCGGCTAGACCCAAACCCACTCGGCTAGAACAAAACCCACTCGGCTGGACCCAAACCAACTCGGCTGGACCCAAACCCACTCGGCTAGACCCAAACCCACTCCGCTGGACCCAAACCCACTCGGCTAGACCCAAACCCACTCGGCTAGACGCAAACCCACTCGGCTAGACGCAAACCCACTCGGCTGGACCCAAACCCACTCGGCTAGTCGCAAACCCACTCGGCTAGACCCAAACCCACTCGGCTAGACCCAAACCCACTCGGCTAAACCCAAACCCACTCCGCTAGACCCAAACCCACTCGGCTAGACCCATACCCACTCGGCTAGACCTAAACCCACTCGGCTAGACCCAAACCCAATCGGCTAGACCCAAACCCACTCGGCTAGAACAAAACCCACTCGGCTGTACCCAAACCAACTCGGCTGGACCCAAACACACTCGGCTAGACCCAAACCCAGTCCGCTGGACCCAAACCCACTCGGCTAGACCCAAACCCACTCGGCTAGACCCAAACCCACTCGGCTAGACCCAAACACACTCGGCTAGACCTAAACCCACATGGCTAGACCCAAACCCACTCGGCTAGACCCTAACCCACTCGGCTAGACCCAACCCCACTCCGCTAGACCCAAACCCACTCCGCTAGACCCAAACCCACTCCGCTAGACCCAAACCCACTCAGCTCGACACAAACCCACTCCGCTACAACCAAACCCACTGCGCTGGACCCAAACCCACTCGGCTAGACTCCAACCCAATCGGCTAGCCCCCAACACACTCAGCTAGACCCAAACCCACTCGGCTAGACCCAAACCCACACGGCTAGACCCAAACCCACTCGGCTAGACCCAAACCCACTCGGCTAGACCCAAACCCACTCCGCTAGACCCAAACCCACTCCGCTAGACCCAAACCCACTCCGCTAGACCCAAACCCACTCAGCTCGACACAAACCCACTCCGCTACAACCAAACCCACTGCGCTGGACCCAAACCCACTCGGCTAGACTCCAACCCAATCGGCTAGCCCCCAACACACTCAGCTAGACCCAAACCCACTCGGCTAGACCCAAACCCACTCGGCTAGACCCAAACCCACTCAGCTAGACGCAAACCCACTCGGCTAGACGCAAACCCACTCGGCTAGACCCAAACCCACTCGGCTAGACGCAAACCCACTCGGCTAGACCCAAACCCACTCGGCTAGACCCAAATCCACTCGGCTAAACCCAAACCCAATCCGCTAGACCCAAAACCACTCGGCTAGACCCATACCCACTCGGCTTGACCCAAACCCACTCGGCTGGACCCAAACCCAATCGGCTAGACCCAAACCCACTCGGCTAGAACAAAACCCACTCGGCTGGACCCAAACCAACTCGGCTGGACCCAAACCCACTCGGCTAGACCCAAACCCACTCCGCTGGACCCAAACCCACTCGGCTAGACCCAAACCCACTCGGCTAGACGCAAACCCACTCGGCTAGACGCAAACCCACTCGGCTGGACCCAAACCCACTCGGCTAGTCGCAAACCCACTCGGCTAGACCCAAACCCATTCGGCTAGACCCAAACCCACTCGGCTAAACCCAAACCCACTCCACTAGACCCAAACCCACTCGGCTAGACCCATACCCACTCGGCTAGACACAAACCCACTCGGCTAGACCCAAACCCAATCGGCTAGACCCAAACCCACTCGGCTAGAACAAAACCCACTCGGCTGGACCCAAACCAACTCGGCTGGACCCAAACACACTCGGCTAGACCCAAACCCACTCCGCTGGACCCAAACCCACTTGGCTAGACCCAAACCCACTCGGCTAGACCCAAACCCACTCGGCTAGACCCAAACACACTCGGCTAGACCTAAACCCACACGGCTAGACCCAAACCCACTCGGCTAGACCCAAATCCACTCGGCTAGACCCAAACCCATTCGGCTAGACGCAAACCCACTCGGCAAGACACAAACCCACTCGGCTAGACCCAAACCCACTCGGCTAGACCCAAACCCACTCGGCTAGACCCAAACCCACTCGGCTAGACCCAAACCCACTCGGGTAGACCCAAACCCACTCCGCTAGACCCAAACCCACTCAGCTCGACACAAACCCACTCCGCTACAACCAAACCCACTGCGCTGGACCCAAACCCACTCGGCTAGACTCCAACCCAATCGGCTAGCCCCCAACACACTCAGCTAGACTCAAACCCACTCGGCTAGACCCAAACCCACTCGGCTAGACCCAAACCCACTCAGCTAGACGCAAACCCACTCGGCTAGACGCAAACCCACTCGGCTAGACCCAAACCCACTCGGCTAGACGCAAACCCACTCGGCTAGACCCAAACCCACTCGGCTAGACCCAAATCCACTCGGCTAAACCCAAACCCAATCCGCTAGACCCAAAACCACTCGGCTAGACCCATTCCCTCTCGGCTTGACCCAAACCCACTCGGCTGGACGCAAACCCAATCGGCTAGACCCAAACCCACTCGGCTAGAACAAAACCCACTCGGCTGGACCCAAACCAACTCGGCTGGACCCAAACCCACTCGGCTAGACCCAAACCCACTCCGCTGGACCCAAACCCACTCGGCTAGACCCAAACCCACTCGGCTAGACGCAAACCCACTCGGCTAGACGCAAACCCACTCGGCTGGACCCAAACCCACTCGGCTAGTCGCAAACCCACTCGGCTAGACCCAAACCCACTCGGCTAGACCCAAACCCACTCGGGTAGACCCAAACCCACTCCGCTAGACCCAAACCCACTCCGCTAGACCCAAACCCACTCCGCTAGCCCCAAACCAACTCCGCTAGACCCAAACCCACTCGGCTAGACCCAAACCCACTCGGCTAGACCCAAACCCACTCGGCCAGACCCAAACCCACTCGGCTAGACGCAAACCCACTCGGCTAGACCCAAACACACTCGGCTAGACCCAAACACACTCGGCTAGACCCAAACCCACTCGGCTAAACCCAAACCCACTCGGCTGGACGCAAACCCACTCCGCTGGACCCTAACCCACTCGTCTAGACCCAAACCCACTCGGCTAGACCCAAACCCACTCGGCTAGACCCAAAACCACTCCGCTAGACCCCAACCCACTTGGCTAGACCCTAACCCACTCGGCTAGACCCAAACCCACTCGGCTAGACCCATACCCATTCGGCTAGACCCAAACCCACTCGGCTAGACTCAAACCCACTGGGCTAGACCCAAACCCACTCAGCTAGAACCAAACCCGCTCCGCTAGAACCAAACCCACTCCGCTAGACTCAAACCCACTCCGCTAGACACAAACACACTCAGCTAGAACCAAATCCACTCGGCTAGACCCAAACACACTCGGCTGGACCCAAACCCACTCGTCTAGACCCAAGCACACTCGGCAAGACCCAAACCCACTCCGCTAGACCCAAACCCACTCCGCTAGACCCAAACCCACTCAGCTCTACACAAACCAACTCCGCTACAACCAAACCCACTGCGCTGGACCCAAACCCACTCGGCTAGACTCCAACCCAATCGGCTAGCCCCCAACACACTCAGCTAGACCCAAACCCACTCGGCTAGACCCAAACCCATTCGGCTAGACCCAAACCCACTCAGCTAGACGCAAACCCACTCGGCTAGACGCAAACCCACTCGGCTAGACCCAAACCCACTCGGCTAGACGCAAACCCACTCGGCTAGACCCAAACCCGCTCGGCTAGACCCAAATCCACTCGGCTAAACCCAAACCCAATCCGCTAGACCCAAAACCACTCGGCTAGACCCATACCCACTCGGCTTGACCCAAACCCACTCGGCTGGACCCAAACCCAAACGGCTAGACCCAAACCCACTCGGCTAGAACAAAACCCACTCGGCTGGACCCAAACCAACTCGGCTGGACCCAAACCCACTCGGCTAGACCCAAACCCACTCCGCTGGACCCAAACCCACTCGGCTAGACCCAAACCCACTCGGCTAGACTCAAACCCACTCGGCTAGACGCAAACCCACTCGGCTGGACCCAAACCCACTCGGCTAGTCGCAAACCCACTCGGCTAGACCCAAACCCACTCGGCTAGACCCAAACCCACTCGGCTAAACCCAAACCCACTCCGCTAGACCCAAACCCACTCGGCTAGACCCATACCCACTCGGCTAGACCCAAACCCACTCGGCTAGACCCAAACCCAATCGGCTAGACCCAAACCCACTCGGCTAGAACAAAACCCACTCGGCTGTACCCAAACCAACTCGGCTGGACCCAAACACACTCGGCTAGACCCAAACCCACTCCGCTGGACACAAACCCACTCGGCTAGACCCAAACCCACTCGGCTAGACCCAAACCCACTCGGCTAGACCCAAACACACTCGGCTAGACCAAAACCCACACGGCTAGACCCAAACCCACTCGGCTAGACCCTAACCCACTCGGCTAGACCCAAACCCACTCCGCTAGACCCAAACCCACTCCGCTAGACCCAAACCCACTCCGCTAGACCCAAACCCACTCAGCTCGACACAAACCCACTCCGCTACAACCAAACCCACTGCGCTGGACCCAAACCCACTCGGCCAGACTCCAACCCAATCGGCTAGCCCCCAACACACTCAGCTAGACCCAAACCCACTCGGCTAGACCCAAACCCACACGGCTAGACCCAAACCCACTCGGCTAGACCCAAACCCACTCGGCTAGACCCAAACCCACTCCGCTAGACCCAAACCCACTCCGCTAGACCCAAACCCACTCCGCTAGACCCAAACCCACTCGGCTAGACCAAAACCCACTCGGCTAGACCCAAATCCACTCGGCTAAACCCAAACCCAATCCGCTAGACCCAAAACCACTCGGCTAGACCCATACCCACTCGGCTTGACCCAAACCCACTCGGCTGGACGCAAACCCAATCCGCTGGACCCAAACCCACTCGGCTAGAACAAAACCCACTCGGCTGGACCCAAACCAACTCGGCTGGACCCAAACCCACTCGGCTAGACCCAAACCCACTCCGCTGGACCCAAACCCACTCGGCTAGACCCAAACCCACTCGGCTAGACGCAAACCCACTCGGCTAGACGCAAACCCACTCGGCTGGACCCAAACAAACTCGGCTAGTCGCAAACCCACTCGGCTAGACCCAAACCCACTCGGCTAGACCCAAACCCACTCGGGTAGACCCAAACCCACTCCGCTAGACCCAAACCCACTCCGCTAGACCCAAACCCACTCCGCTAGCCCCAAACCAACTCCGCTAGACCCAAACCCACTCGGCTAGACCCAAACCCACTCGGCTAGACCCAAACCCACTCGGCCAGACCCAAACCCACTCGGCTAGACGCAAACCCACTCGGCTAGACCCAAACACACTCGGCTAGACCCAAACACACTCGGCTAGACCCAAACCCACTCGGCTAAACCCAAACCCACTCGGCTAGACGCAAACCCACTCCGCTGGACCCTAACCCACTCGGCTAGACCCAAACCCACTCGGCTAGACCCAAACCCACTCGGCTAGACCCAAAACCACTCCGCTAGACCCCAACCCACTTGGCTAGAACCTAACCCACTCGGCTAGACCCAAACCCACTCGGCTAGACCCATACCCATTCGGCTAGACCCAAACCCACTCGGCTAGACTCAAACCCACTGGGCTAGACCCAAACCCACTCAGCTAGAACCAAACCCGCTCCGCTAGAACCAAACCCACTCCGCTAGACTCAAACCCACTCCGCTAGACACAAACCCACTCAGCTAGAACCAAATCCACTCGGCTAGACCCAAACACACTCGGCTGGACCCAAACCCACTCGACTAGACCCAAGCACACTCGGCAAGACCCAAACCCACTCCGCTAGACCCAAACCCACTCCGCTAGACCCAAACCCAATCCGCTAGACCCTAACCCACTCGGCTAGACCCAAACCCACTCGGCTAGACCCAAACACACTCGGCTAGACCCAAAACCACTCCGCTAGACCCCAACCCACTTGGCTAGACCCTAACCCACTCGGCTAGACCCAAATCCACTCGGCTAGACCCAAACCCATTCGGCTAGACGCAAACCCACTCGGCAAGACACAAACCCACTCGGCTAGACCCAAACCCACTCGGCTAGACCCAAACCCACTCGGCTAGACCCAAACCCACTCGGCTAGACCCAAACCCACTCGGGTAGACCCAAACCCACTCCGCTAGACCCAAACCCACTCCGCTAGACCCAAACCCACTCCGCTAGCCCCAAACCAACTCCGCTAGACCCAAACCCACTCGGCTAGACCCAACCCCACTCGGCTAGACCCAAACCCACTCGGCCAGACCCAAACCCACTCGGCTAGACGCAAACCCACTCGGCTAGACCCAAACACACTCGGCTAGACCCAAACACACTCGGCTAGACCCAAACCCACTCGGCTAAACCCAAACCCACTCGGCTAGACGCAAACCCACTCCGCTAGACCCTAACCCACTCGGCTAGACCCAAACCCACTCGGCTAGACCCAAACCCACTCGGCTAGGCCCAAAACCACTCCGCTAGACCCAAACCCACTCCGCTAGACCCAAACCCACTCAGCTCGACACAAACCCACTCCGCTACAACCAAACCCACTGCGCTGGACCCAAACCCACTCGGCTAGACTCCAACCCAATCGGCTAGCCCCCAACACACTCAGCTAGACCCAAACCCACTCGGCTAGACCCAAACCCACTCGGCTAGACCCAAACCCACTCGGCTAGACCCAAACCCAGTCGGCTAGACCCAAACCCACTCCGCTAGACCCAAACCCACTCCGCTAGACCCAAACCCACTCCGCTAGACCCAAACCCACTCAGCTGGACACAAACCCACTCCGCTACAACCAAACCCACTGCGCTGGACCCAAACCCACTCGGCTAGACTCCAACCCAATCGGCTAGCCCCCAACACACTCAGCTAGACCCAAACCCACTTGGCTAGACCCAAACCCACTCGGCTAGACCCAAACCCACTCAGCTAGACGCAAACCCACTCGGCTAGACGCAAACCCACTCGGCTAGACCCAAACCCACTCGGCTAGACGCAAACCCACTCGGCTAGACCCAAACCCACTCGGCTAGACCCAAATCCACTCGGCTAAACCCAAACCCAATCCGCTAGACCCCAAACCACTCGGCTAGACCCATACCCACTCGGCTTGACCCAAACCCACTCGCCTGGACCCAAACCCAATCGGCTAGACCCAAACCCACTCGGCTAGAACAAAACCCACTCGGCTGGACCCAAACCAACTCGGCTGGACCCAAACCCACTCGGCTAGACCCAAACCCACTCCGCTGGACCCAAACCCACTCGGCTAGACCCAAACCCACTCGGCTAGACGCAAACCCACTCGGCTAGACGCAAACCCACTCGGCTGGACCCAAACCCACTCGGCTAGTCGCAAACCCACTCGGCTAGACCCAAACCCACTCGGCTAGACCCAAACCCACTCGGCTAAACCCAAACCCACTCCGCTAGACCCAAACCCACTCGGCTAGACCCATACCCACTCGGCTAGACCCAAACCCACTCGGCTAGACCCAAACCCAATCGGCTAGACCCAAACCCACTCGGCTAGAACAAAACCCACTCGGCTGTACCCAAACCAACTCGGCTGGACCCAAACACACTCGGCTAGACCCAAACCCACTCCGCTGGACCCAAACCCACTCGGCTAGACCCAAACCCACTCGGCTAGACCCAAACCCACTCGGCTAGACCCAAACACACTCGGCTAGACCTAAACCCACACGGCTAGACCCAAACCCACTCGGCTAGATCCTAACCCACTCGGCTAGACCCAACCCCACTCCGCTAGACCCAAACCCACTCCGCTAGACCCAAACCCACTCCGCTAGACCCAAACCCACTCAGCTCGACACAAACCCACTCCGCTACAACCAAACCCACTGCGCTGGACCCAAACCCACTCGGCTAGACTCCAACCCAATCGGCTAGCCCCCAACACACTCAGCTAGACCCAAACCCACTCGGCTAGACCCAAACCCACACGGCTAGACCCAAACCCACTCGGCTAGACCCAAACCCACTCGGCTAGACCCAAACCCACTCCGCTAGACCCAAACCCACTCCGCTAGACCCAAACCCACTCCGCTAGACCCAAACCCACTCAGCTCGACACAAACCCACTCCGCTACAACCAAACCCACTGCGCTGGACCCAAACCCACTCGGCTAGACTCCAACCCAATCGGCTAGCCCCCAACACACTCAGCTAGACCCAAACCCACTCGGCTAAACCCAAACCCACTCGGCTAGACCCAAACCCACTCAGCTAGACGCAAACCCACTCGGCTAGACGCAAACCCACTCGGCTAGACCCAAACCCACTCGGCTAGACGCAAACCCACTCGGCTAGACCCAAACCCACTCGGCTAGACCCAAATCCACTCGGCTAAACCCAAACCCAATCCGCTAGACCCAAAACCACTCGGCTAGACCCATACCCACTCGGCTTGACCCAAACCCACTCGGCTGGACCCAAACCCAATCGGCTAGACCCAAACCCACTCGGCTAGAACAAAACCCACTCGGCTGGACCCAAACCCACTCGGCTGGACCCAAACCCACTCGGCTAGACCCAAACCCACTCCGCTGGACCCAAACCCACTCGGCTAGACGCAAACCCACTCGGCTAGACGCAAACCCACTCGGCTGGACCCAAACCCACTCGGCTAGTCGCAAACCCACTCGGCTAGACCCAAACCCATTCGGCTAGACCCAAACCCACTCGGCTAAACCCAAACCCACTCCACTAGACCCAAACCCACTCGGCTAGACCCATACCCACTCGGCTAGACACAAACCCACTCGGCTAGACCCAAACCCAATCGGCTAGACCCAAACCCACTCGGCTAGAACAAAACCCACTCGGCTGGACCCAAACCAACTCGGCTGGACCCAAACACACTCGGCTAGACCCAAACCCACTCCGCTGGACCCAAACCCACTTGGCTAGACCCAAACCCACTCGGCTAGACCCAAACCCACTCGGCTAGACCCAAACACACTCGGCTAGACCTAAACCCACACGGCTAGACCCAAACCCACTCGGCTAGACCCAAATCCACTCAGCTAGACCCAAACCCATTCGGCTAGACGCAAACCCACTCGGCAAGACACAAACCCACTCGGCTAGACCCAAACCCACTCGGCTAGACCCAAACCCACTCGGCTAGACCCAAACCCACTCGGCTAGACCCAAACCCACTCGGGTAGACCCAAACCCACTCCGCTAGACCCAAACCCACTCCGCTAGACACAAACCCACTCCGCTAGCCCCAAACCAACTCCGCTAGACCCAAACCCACTCGGCTAGACCCAAACCCACTCGGCTAGACCCAAACCCACTCGGCCAGACCCAAACCCACTCGGCTAGACGCAAACCCACTCGGCTAGACCCAAACACACTCGGCTAGACCCAAACACACTCGGCTAGACCCAAACCCACTCGGCTAAACCCAAACCCACTCGGCTAGACGCAAACCCACTCCGCTAGACCCTAACCCACTCGGCTAGACCCAAACCCACTCGGCTAGACCCAAACCCACTCGGCTAGACCCAAAACCACTCCGCTAGACCCCAACCCACTTGGCTAGACCCTAACCCACTCGGCTAGACCCAAACCCACTCGGCTGGACCCAGACCCATTCGGCTAGACCCAAACCCACTCGGCTAGACCCAAAACCACTCCGCTAGACCCCAACCCACTTGGCTAGACCCTAACCCACTCGGCTAGACCCAAACCCACTCGGCTAGACCCATACCCATTCGGCTAGACCCAAACCCACTAGGCTAGACTCAAACCCACTGGGCTAGACCCAAACCCACTCGGCTAGAACCAAACCCGCTCCGCTAGAACCAAACCCACTCCGCTAGACTCAAACCCACTCCGCTAGACACAAACCCACTCAGCTAGAACCAAATCCACTCGGCAAGACCCAAACACACTCGGCTAGACCCAAACCCACTCGTCTAGACCCAAGCACACTCGGCAAGACCCAAACCCACTCCGCTAGACCCAAACCCACTCCGCTAGACCCAAACCCAATCCGCTGGACCCCAACCCACTCCGCTTGACCCAAACCCACTCCGCTAGAACCAAACCCACTGCGCTAGACCCAAACCCACTCCGCTAGACGCAAACCCACTCCGCTAGATGCAAACCCACTCGGTTAGACCGAAAACCACTCGGCTAGACCCAAACCCACTCGGCTAGACTCAAACCCACTGGGCTAGACCCAAACCCACTCGGCTAGAACCAAACCCGCTCCGCTTGAACCAAACCCACTCCGCTAGACTCAAACCCACTCCGCTAGACACAAACCCACTCAGCTAGAACCAAATCCACTCGGCTAGACCCAAACACACTCGGCTAGACCCAAACCCACTCGTCTAGACCCAAGCACACTCGGCAAGACCCAAACCCACTCCGCTAGACCCAAACCCACTCCGCTAGACCCAAACCCAATCCGCTGGACCCCAACCCACTCCGCTTGACCCAAACCCACTCCGCTAGAAACAAACCCACTGCGCTGGACCCAAACCCACTCCGCTAGACCCAAACCCACTCCGCTAGATGCAAACCCACTCGGTTAGACCGAAAACCACTCGGCTAGACCCAAACCCACTCGGCTAGACCCAAACCTACTTGGCTAGACCCAAACCCACTCCGCTACAACCAAACCCACTGCGCTGGACCCAAACCCACTCGGCTAGACTCCAACCCAATCGGCTAGCCCCCAACACACTCAGCTAGACCCAAACCCACTCGGCTAGACCCAAACCCACTCGGCTAGACACAAACCCACTCGGCTAGACGCAAACCCACTCGGCTAGACCCAAACCCACTCGGCTAGACGCAAACCCACTCGGCTAGACCCAAACCCACTCGGCTAGACGCAAACCCACTCGGCTAGACCCAAACCCACTCGGCTAGACCCAAACCCACTCGGCTAAACCCAAACCCACTCCGCTAGACCCAAAATCACTCGGCTAGACCCATACCCACTCGGCTAGACCCAAACCCACTCGGCTAGACCCAAACCCAATCGGCTAGACCCAAACCCACTCGGTTCGACCGAAAACCACTCGGCTAGACCCAAACCCACTCGGCTAGACTCAAACCCACTGGGCTAGACCCAAACCCACTCGGCTAGAACCAAACCCGCTCCGCTAGAACCAAACCCACTCCGCTAGACTCAAACCCACTCCGCTAGACACAAACCCACTCAGCTAGAACCAAATCTACTCGGCAAGACCCAAACACACTCGGCTAGACCCAAACCCACTCGTCTAGACCCAAGCACACTCGGCAAGACCCAAACCCACTCCGCTAGACCCAAACCCACTCCGCTAGACCCAAACCCAATCCGCTGGACCCCAACCCACTCCGCTTGACCCAAACCCACTCCGCTAGAACCAAACCCACTGCGCTAGACCCAAACCCACTCCGCTAGACGCAAACCCACTCCGCTAGATGCAAACCCACTCGGTTAGCCCCAAACCCACTCGGCCAGACGCAAACCCACTCGGCTAGACCCAAACCCACTCGGCTAGACGCAAACCCACTCGGCTAGACCCATACCCACTCGGCTAGACCCAAACCCACTCGGCTAGACCCAAACCCAATCGGCTAGACCCAAACCCACTCGGCTAGAACAAAACCCACTCGGCTGGACCCAACCAACTCGGCTGGACCCAAACCCACTCGGCCAGACCCAAACCCACTCGGCTAGACCCAAACCCACACGCTAGACCCAAACCCACTCGGCTGGACCCAAACCCACTCGGCTAGACCCAAACACACTCGGCTAGACCTAAACCCACACGGCTAGACCCAAACCCACTCGGCTAGACCCAAACCCATTCGGCTAGACCAAAACCCATTCGGCTAGACGCAAACCCACTCGGCAAGACACAAACCCGCTCGGCTAGACCCAAACCCACTCGGCTAGACCCAAACCCACTCGGCTAGACCCAAACCCACTCGGCTAGACCCAAACCCACTCGGGTAGACCCAAACCCACTCCGCTAGACCCAAACCCACTCCGCTAGACCCAAACCCACTCCGCTAGCCCCAAACCAACTCCGCTAGACCCAAACCCACTCGGCTAGACCCAAACCCACTCGGCTAGACCCAAACCCACTCGGCCAGACCCAAACCCACTCGGCTAGACGCAAACCCACTCGGCTAGACCCAAACCCATTCGGCTAGACGCAAACCCAATCGGCTAGACCCAAACCCACTCGGCTAGATGCAAACCCACTCGGCTAGACCCAAACCCACTCGGCTAGACCCAAACCCACTCGGCTAAACCCAAACCCACTCCGCTAGACCCAAACCCACTCGGCTAGACCCAAACCCACTCGGCTGGACCCAAACCCACTCGGCCGGACCCAAACCCACTCTGTTAGACCCAAACCCACTCGGCTAGACCCAAAACCACTCGGCTGGACCCAAACCCACTCGGCCAGACCCAAACCCACTCGGCTAGACCCAAACCCACTCGGCTAGACCAAAACCCATTCGGCTAGACCCAAACTAACTCGGCTAGACCCAAACCCACTCGGCTGGACACAAACCCACTCCGCTAGACCCAAACCCATTCGGCTAGACGCAAACCCACTCGGCTAGACCCAAACCCACTCGGCTAAACCCAAACCCACTCCGCTAGACCCAAACCCACTCCGCTAGACCCAAACCCACTCGGCTAGACCGAAACCCACTCGGCTAGACCCAAACCCACTCGGCTAGACCCAAACCCACTCGGCTAGACCAAAACCCACTCGGCTGGACCCAAACCAACTCGGCTGGACCCAAACCCACTCGGCTAGACGCAAACCCACTCCGCTAGACCCATACCCACTCGGCTAGACCCAAACCCACTCGGCTAGACCCAAACCCACTCGGCTAGACGCAAACCCACTCGGCTAGACCCAAACCCACTCGGCTAGACGCAAACCCACTCGGCTAGACCCAAACCCACTCGGCTAGACCCAAACCCACTCGGCTTATCCCAAACCCACTCCGCTAGACCCAAAACCACTCGGCTAGACCCATACCCACTCGGCTTGACACAAACCCACTCGGCTGGACCCAAACCCAATCGGCTACACCCAAACCCACTCGGCTAGAACAAAACCCACTCGGCTGGACCCAAACCAAGTCGGCTGGACCCAAACCCACTCGTCTAGACCCAAACCCACTCCGCTGGACCCAAACCCACTCGGCTAGACCCAAACCCACTCGGCGAGACGCAAACCCACTCGGCCAGACGCAAACCCACTCGGCTAGACCCAAACCCACTCTGCTAGACGCAAACCCACTCGGCTAGACCCATACCCACTCGGCTAGACCCAAACCCACTCGGCTAGACCCAAACCCAATCGGCTAGACCCAAACCCACTCGGCTAGAACAAAACCCACTCGGCTGGACCCAACCAACTCGGCTGGACCCAAACCCACTCGGCCAGACCCAAACCCACTCGGCTAGACCCAAACCCACACGCTAGACCCAAACCCACTCGGCTGGACCAAACCCACTCGGCTAGACCCAAACACACTCGGCTAGACCTAAACCCACACGGCTAGACCCAAACCCACTCGGCTAGACCCAAACCCATTCGGCTAGACCCAAACCCATTCGGCTAGACGCAAACCCACTCGGCTAGACCCAAACCCACTCGGCTAGACCCAAACCCACTCGGCTAGACCCAAACCCACTCGGCTAGACCCAAACCCACTCGGGTGGACCCAAACCCACTCCGCCAGACCCAAACCCCCTCCGCTAGACCCAAACCCACTCCGCTAGCCCCAAACCAACTCAGCTAGACCCAAACCCACTCGGCTAGACCCAAACCCACTCGGCCAGACCCAAACCCACTCGGCCAGACCCAAACCCACTCGGCTAGACGCAAACCCACTCGGCTAGACCCAAACCCATTCGGCTAGACGCAAACCCAATCGGCTAGACCCAAACCCACTCGGCTAGACCCAAACCCACTCGGCCAGACCCAAACACACTCGGCTAGACCTAAACCCACACGGCTAGACCCAAACCCACTCGGCTAGACCCAAACCCATTCGGCTAGACCCAAACCCATTCGGCTAGACGCAAACCCACTCGGCAAGACACAAACCCGCTCGGCTAGACCCAAACCCACTCGGCTAGACCCAAACCCACTCGGCTAGACCCAAACCCACTCGGCTAGACCCAAACCCACTCGGGTAGACCCAAACCCACTCCGCTAGACCCAAACCCACTCCGCTAGACCCAAACCCACTCCGCTAGCCCCAAACCAACTCCGCTAGACCCAAACCCACTCGGCTAGACCCAAACCCACTCGGCTAGACCCAAACCCACTCGGCCAGACCCAAACCCACTCGGCTAGACGCAAACCCACTCGGCTAGACCCAAACCCATTCGGCTAGACGCAAACCCAATCGGCTAGACCCAAACCCACTCGGCTAGATGCAAACCCACTCGGCTAGACCCAAACCCACTCGGCTAGACCCAAACCCACTCGGCTAAACCCAAACCCACTCCGCTAGACCCAAACCCACTCGGCTAGACCCAAACCCACTCGGCTGGACCCAAACCCACTCGGCCGGACCCAAACCCACTCTGTTAGACCCAAACCCACTCGGCTAGACCCAAACCCACTCGGCCGGACCCAAACCCACTCGGCCAGACCCAAACCCACTCGGCTAGACCCAAACCCACTCGGCCAGACCCAAACACACTCGGCTAGACCTAAACCCACACGGCTAGACCCAAACCCACTCGGCTAGACCCAAACCCACTCGGCTAGACCCAAACCCATTCGGCTAGACGCAAACCCACTCGGCAAGACACAAACCCGCTCGGCTAGACCCAAACCCGCTCGGCTAGACCCAAACCCACTCGGCTAGACCCAAACCCACTCGGCTAGACCCAAACCCACTCGGGTAGACCCAAACCCACTCCGCTAGACCCAAACCCACTCCGCTAGACCCAAACCCACTCCGCTAGCCCCAAACCAACTCCGCTAGACCCAAACCCACTCGGCTAGACCCAAACCCACTCGGCTGGACCCAAACCCACTCGGCCGGACCCAAACCCACTCTGTTAGACCCAAACCCACTCGGCTAGACCCAAACCCACTCGGCTGGACCCAAACCCACTCGGCCAGACCCAAACCCACTCGGCTAGACCCAAACCCACTCGGCTAGACCAAAACCCATTCGGCTAGACCCAAACTAACTCGGCTAGACCCAAACCCACTCGGCTGGACACAAACCCACTCCGCTAGACCCAAACCCATTTGGCTAGACGCAAACCCACTCGGCTAGACCCAAACCCACTCGGCTAAACCCAAACCCACTCCGCTAGACCCAAACCCACTCCGCTAGACCCAAACCCACTCGGCTAGACCGAAACCCACTCGGCTAGACCCAAACCCACTCGGCTAGACCCAAACCCACTCGGCTAGACCAAAACCCACTCGGCTGGACCCAAACCAACTCGGCTGGACCCAAAGCCACTCGGCTAGACGCAAACCCACTCCGCTAGACCCATACCCACTCGGCTAGACCCAAACCCACTCGGCTAGACCCAAACCCACTCGGCTAGACGCAAACCCACTCGGCTAGACCCAAACCCACTCGGCTAGACGCAAACCCACTCGGCTAGACCCAAACCCACTCGGCTAGACCCAAACCCACTCGGCTTATCCCAAACCCACTCCGCTAGACCCAAAACCACTCGGCTAGACCCATACCCACTCGGCTTGACACAAACCCACTCGGCTGGACCCAAACCCAATCGGCTACACCCAAACCCACTCGGCTAGAACAAAACCCACTCGGCTGGACCCAAACCAAGTCGGCTGGACCCAAACCCACTCGTCTAGACCCAAACCCACTCCGCTGGACCCAAACCCACTCGGCTAGACCCAAACCCACTCGGCGAGACGCAAACCCACTCGGCCAGACGCAAACACACTCGGCTAGACCCAAACCCACTCGGCTAGACCCAAACCCACTCGGCCAGACCCAAACCCACTCGGCTAGACCCAAACCCACTCGGCTAGACCAAAACCCATTCGGCTAGACCCAAACTAACTCGGCTAGACCCAAACCCACTCGGCTGGACACAAACCCACTCCGCTAGACCCAAACCCATTCGGCTAGACGCAAACCCACTCGGCTAGACCCAAACCCACTCGGCTAAACCCAAACCCACTCCGCTAGACCCAAACCCACTCCGCCAGACCCAAACCC
This sequence comes from Raja brachyura, assembly GCA_963514005.1. The sequence goes on from OY740820.1 coordinate 537,495, forward strand.
ACTCGGCTAGACCGAAACCCACTCGGCTAGACCCAAACCCACTCGGCTAGACCCAAACCCACTCGGCTAGACCAAAACCCACTCGGCTGGACCCAAACCAACTCGGCTGGACCCAAACCCACTCGGCTAGACGCAAACCCACTCCGCTAGACCCATACCCACTCGGCTAGACCCAAACCCACTCGGCTAGACCCAAACCCACTCGGCTAGACGCAAACCCACTCGGCTAGACCCAAACCCACTCGGCTAGACGCAAACCCACTCGGCTAGACCCAAACCCACTCGGCTAGACCCAAACCCACTCGGCTTATCCCAAACCCACTCCGCTAGACCCAAAACCACTCGGCTAGACCCATACCCACTCGGCTTGACACAAACCCACTCGGCTGGACCCAAACCCAATCGGCTACACCCAAACCCACTCGGCTAGAACAAAACCCACTCGGCTGGACCCAAACCAAGTCGGCTGGACCCAAACCCACTCGTCTAGACCCAAACCCACTCCGCTGGACCCAAACCCACTCGGCTAGACCGAAACCCACTCGGCGAGACGCAAACCCACTCGGCCAGACGCAAACACACTCGGCTAGACCCAAACCCACTCGGCTAGACGCAAACCCACTCGGCTAGACCCATACCCACTCGGCTAGACCCAAACCCACTCGGCTAGACCCAAACCCAATCGGCTAGACCCAAACCCACTCGGCTAGAACAAAACCCACTCGGCTGGACCCAACCAACTCGGCTGGACCCAAACCCACTCGGCCAGACCCAAACCCACTCGGCTAGACCCAAACCCACACGCTAGACCCAAACCCACTCGGCTGGACCAAACCCACTCGGCTAGACCCAAACCCACTCGGCTAGACCCAAACCCACTCGGGTGGACCCAAACCCACTCCGCCAGACCCAAACCCCCTCCGCTAGACCCAAACCCACTCCGCTAGCCCCAAACCAACTCAGCTAGACCCAAACCCACTCGGCTAGACCCAAACCCACTCGGCCAGACCCAAACCCACTCGGCCAGACCCAAACCCACTCGGCTAGACGCAAACCCACTCGGCTAGACCCAAACCCATTCGGCTAGATGCAAACCCAATCGGCTAGACCCAAACCCACTCGGCTAGATGCAAACCCACTCGGCTAGACCCAAACCCACTCGGCTAGACCCAAACCCACTCGGCTAAACCCAAACCCACTCCGCTAGACCCAAACCCACTCGGCTAGACCCAAACCCACTCGGCCGGACCCAAACCCACTCGGCCAGACCCAAACCCACTCCGTTAGACCCAAACCCACTCGGCTAGACCCAAACCCACTCGGCCGGACCCAAACCCACTCGGCCAGACCCAAACCCACTCGGCTAGACCCAAACCCACTCGGCTAGACCAAAACCCATTCGGCTAGACCCAAACCAACTCGGCTAGACCCAAACCCACTCGGCTGGACCCAAACCCACACCGCTAGACCCAAACCCACTCGGCTAGACCGAAAGCCACTCGGCTAGACCCAAACCCACTCGGCTAGACCCAAACACACTCGGCTAGACCGAAACCCACTCGGCTGGACCCAAACCCACTCGGCTAGACCCAAACCCACTCGGCTAGACCCAAACCCACACGCTAGACCCAAACCCACTCGGCTGGACCCAAACCCACTCGGATAGACCCAAACCCACTCGTCCAGACCCAAACCCACTCGGCTAGACGCAAACCCACTCGGCTCGACCCAAACCCATTCGGCTAGACCCAAACCGAATCGGCTAGACCCAAACCCACTCGGCTAAACCCAAACCCACTCCGCTAGACCCAAACCCACTCGGCTAGACCCAAACCCACTCGGCTGGACCCAAACCCACTCGGCCAGACCCAAACCCACTCCGCTAGACCCAAACCCACTCGGCCAGACCCAAACCCACTCGGCTAGACCCAAACCCACTCGGCTAGACCAAAACCCATTCGGCTAGACCCAAACCAACTCGGCTAGACCCAAACCCACTCGGCTGGAGCCAAACCCACTCCGCTAGACCCAAACCCACTCGGCTAGACCGAAAGCCACTCGGCTAGACCCAAACCCACTCTGCTAGACCCAAACCCACTCGGCTGGACCCAAACCCACTCGGCTAGACCCAAACCCACTCGGCTAGACCCAAACCCACTCGGCTAGACCCAAACCCACACGCTAGACCCAAACCCACTCGGCTAGACCCAAACCCACTCGGCTAGACCCAAACCCACTCGGCTAGACCCAAACCCACTCCGCCAGACCCAAACCCACTCGGCTGGACCCAAACCCACTCGGCTAGACCCAAACCTACTCGGCTAGACCAAAACCCACTCGGCTAGACCCAAACACACTCGGCTAGACCCAAACACACTCGGCTAGACCCAAACCCACTCGGCTAGACCAAACCCAATCGGCTATACCCAAACCCACTCGGCTAGACGCAAACCCACTCCGCTAGACCCTAACCCACTCGGCTAGACCCAAACCCACTCGGCTAGACCCATACCCATTCGGCTAGACCCAAACCCACTCGGCTAGACTCAAACCCACTGGGCTAGACCAAACCCCACTCGGCTAGAACCAAACCCGCTCCGCTAGAACCAAACCCACTCCGCTAGACTCAAACCCACTCCGCTAGACACAAACCCACTCAGCTAGAACCAAATCCACTCGGCTAGACCAAACCCACTCGGCTAGAACAAAACCCACTCGGCTGGACCCAACCAACTCGGCTGGACCCAAACCCACTCGGCTAAACCCAAACCCACTCCGCTAGACCAAAACCCACTCGGCTAGACCCAAACCCACTCGGCTGGACCCAAACCCACTCGGCCAGACCCAAACCCACTCCGCTAGACCCAAACCCACTCGGCTAGACCCAAACCCACTCGGCTGGACCCAAACCCACTCGGCCAGACCCAAACCCACTCGGCTAGACCCAAACCCACTCGGCTAGACCAAAACCCATTCGGCTAGACCCAAACCAACTCGGCTAGACCCAAACCCACTCGGCTGGACCCAAACCCACTCGGCTAGACCCAAACCCACTCGGCTAGACCGAAAGCCACTCGGATAGACCCAAACCCACTCGGCTAGACCCAAACACACTCGGCTAGACCCAAACCCACTCGGCTGGACCCAAACCCACTCGGCCAGACCCAAACCCACTCGGCTAGACCCAAACCCACACGCTAGACCCAAACCCACTCGGCTGGACCCAAACCCACTCGGCTAGACCCAAACCCACTCGGCCAGACCCAAACCCACTCGGCTAGACGCAAACCCACTCGGCTAGACCCAAACCCATTCGGCTAGACGCAAACCCAATCGGCTAGACCCAAACCCACTCGGCTAGATGCAAACCCACTCGGCTAGACCCAAACCCACTCGGCTAGACCCAAACCCACTCGGCTAAACCCAAACCCACTCCGCTAGTCCCAAACCCACTCGGCTAGACCCAAACCCACTCGGCTGGACCCAAACCCACTCGGCCAGACCCAAACCCACTCCGCTAGACCCAAACCCACTCGGCCAGACCCAAACCCACTCGGCTAGACCCAAACCCACTCGGCTAGACCAAAACCCATTCGGCTAGACCCAAACCAACTCGGCTAGACCCAAACCCACTCGGCTGGAGCCAAACCCACTCCGCTAGACCCAAACCCACTCGGCTAGACCGAAAGCCACTCGGCTAGACCCAAACCCACTCTGCTAGACCCAAACCCACTCGGCTGGACCCAAACCCACTCGGCTAGACCCAAACCCACTCGGCTAGACCCAAACCCACTCGGCTAGACCCAAACCCACACGCTAGACCCAAACCCACTCGGCTAGACCCAAACCCACTCGGCTAGACCCAAACCCACTCGGCTAGACCCAAACCCACTCCGCCAGACCCAAACCCACTCGGCTGGACCCAAACCCACCCGGCTAGACCCAAACCTACTCGGCTAGACCAAAACCCACTCGGCTAGACCCAAACACACTCGGCTAGACCCAAACACACTCGGCTAGACCCAAACCCACTCGGCTAGACCAAACCCAATCGGCTATACCCAAACCCACTCGGCTAGACGCAAACCCACTCCGCTAGACCCTAACCCACTCGGCTAGACCCAAACCCACTCGGCTAGACCCATACCCATTCGGCTAGACCCAAACCCACTCGGCTAGACTCAAACCCACTGGGCTAGACCAAACCCCACTCGGCTAGAACCAAACCCGCTCCGCTAGAACCAAACCCACTCCGCTAGACTCAAACCCACTCCGCTAGACACAAACCCACTCAGCTAGAACCAAATCCACTCGGCTAGACCAAACCCACTCGGCTAGAACAAAACCCACTCGGCTGGACCCAACCAACTCGGCTGGACCCAAACCCACTCGGCTAAACCCAAACCCACTCCGCTAGACCAAAACCCACTCGGCTAGACCCAAACCCACTCGGCTGGACCCAAACCCACTCGGCCAGACCCAAACCCACTCCGCTAGACCCAAACCCACTCGGCTAGACCCAAACCCACTCGGCTGGACCCAAACCCACTCGGCCAGACCCAAACCCACTCGGCTAGACCCAAACCCACTCGGCTAGACCAAAACCCATTCGGCTAGACCCAAACCAACTCGGCTAGACCCAAACCCACTCGGCTGGACCCAAACCCACTCGGCTAGACCCAAACCCACTCGGCTAGACCGAAAGCCACTCGGATAGACCCAAACCCACTCGGCTAGACCCAAACACACTCGGCTAGACCCAAACCCACTCGGCTGGACCCAAACCCACTCGGCCAGACCCAAACCCACTCGGCTAGACCCAAACCCACACGCTAGACCCAAACCCACTCGGCTGGACCCAAACCCACTCGGCTAGACCCAAACCCACTCGGCCAGACCCAAACCCACTCGGCTAGACGCAAACCCACTCGGCTAGACCCAAACCCATTCGGCCAGACGCAAACCCAATCGGCTAGACCCAAACCCACTCGGCTAGATGCAAACCCACTCGGCTAGACCCAAACCCACTCGGCTAGACCCAAACCCACTCGGCTAAACCCAAACCCACTCCGCTAGACCCAAACCCACTCGGCTAGACCCAAACCCACTCGGCTGGACCCAAACCCACTCGGCCAGACCCAAACCCACTCCGCTAGACCCAAACCCACTCGGCTAGACCCAAACCCACTCGGCTGGACCCAAACCCACTCGGCCAGACCCAAACCCACTCGGCTAGACCCAAACCCACTCGGCTAGACCAAAACCCATTCGGCTAGACCCAAACCAACTCGGCTAGACCCAAACCCACTCGGCTGGACCCAAACCCACTCCGCTAGACCCAAACCCACTTGGCTAGACCGAAAGCCACTCGGCTAGACCCAAACCCACTCGGCTAGACCCAAACACACTCGGCTAGACCCAAACCCACTCGGCTGGACCCAAACCCACTCGGCTAGACCCAAACCCACTCGGCTCGACCAAAACCCACACGCTAGACCCAAACCCACTCGGCTAGACCCAAACCCACTCGGCTAGACCCAAACCCACTCGGCTAGACCCAAACCCACTCCGCTAGACCCAAACCCACTCCGCTAGACCCAAACCCACTCCGCTAGACCCAAACCCACTCAGCTCGACACAAACCCACTCCGCTACAATCAAACCCACTGCGCTGGACCCAAACCCACTCGGCTAGACTCCAACCCAATCGGGTAGCCCCCATCACACTCAGCTAGACCCAAACCCACTCGGCTAGACCCAAACCCACTCGGCTAGACCCAAACCCACTCAGCTAGACGCAAACCCACTCGGCTAGACGCAAACCCACTCGGCTAGACCCAAACCCACTCGGCTAGACGCAAACCCACTCGGCTAGACCCAAACCCACTCGGCTAGACCCAAATCCACTCGGCTAAACCCAAACCCAATCCGCTAGACCCAAAACCACTCGGCTAGACCCAAACCAACTCGGCTAGACCCAAACCCACTCGGCTGGAGCCAAACCCACTCCGCTAGACCCAAACCCACTCGGCTAGACCGAAAGCCACTCGGCTAGACCCAAACCCACTCTGCTAGACCCAAACCCACTCGGCTGGACCCAAACCCACTCGGCTAGACCCAAACCCACTCGGCTAGACCCAAACCCACTCGGCTAGACCCAAACCCACACGCTAGACCCAAACCCACTCGGCTAGACCCAAACCCACTCGGCTAGACCCAAACCCACTCGGCTAGACCCAAACCCACTCCGCCAGACCCAAACCCACTCGGCTGGACCCAAACCCACTCGGCTAGACCCAAACCTACTCGGCTAGACCAAAACCCACTCGGCTAGACCCAAACACACTCGGCTAGACCCAAACACACTCGGCTAGACCCAAACCCACTCGGCTAGACCAAACCCAATCGGCTATACCCAAACCCACTCGGCTAGACGCAAACCCACTCCGCTAGACCCTAACCCACTCGGCTAGACCCAAACCCACTCGGCTAGACCCATACCCATTCGGCTAGACCCAAACCCACTCGGCTAGACTCAAACCCACTGGGCTAGACCAAACCCCACTCGGCTAGAACCAAACCCGCTCCGCTAGAACCAAACCCACTCCGCTAGACTCAAACCCACTCCGCTAGACACAAACCCACTCAGCTAGAACCAAATCCACTCGGCTAGACCAAACCCACTCGGCTAGAACAAAACCCACTCGGCTGGACCCAACCAACTCGGCTGGACCCAAACCCACTCGGCTAAACCCAAACCCACTCCGCTAGACCAAAACCCACTCGGCTAGACCCAAACCCACTCGGCTGGACCCAAACCCACTCGGCCAGACCCAAACCCACTCCGCTAGACCCAAACCCACTCGGCTAGACCCAAACCCACTCGGCTGGACCCAAACCCACTCGGCCAGACCCAAACCCACTCGGCTAGACCCAAACCCACTCGGCTAGACCAAAACCCATTCGGCTAGACCCAAACCAACTCGGCTAGACCCAAACCCACTCGGCTGGACCCAAACCCACTCGGCTAGACCCAAACCCACTCGGCTAGACCGAAAGCCACTCGGATAGACCCAAACCCACTCGGCTAGACCCAAACACACTCGGCTAGACCCAAACCCACTCGGCTGGACCCAAACCCACTCGGCCAGACCCAAACCCACTCGGCTAGACCCAAACCCACACGCTAGACCCAAACCCACTCGGCTGGACCCAAACCCACTCGGCTAGACCCAAACCCACTCGGCCAGACCCAAACCCACTCGGCTAGACGCAAACCCACTCGGCTAGACCCAAACCCATTCGGCTAGACGCAAACCCAATCGGCTAGACCCAAACCCACTCGGCTAGATGCAAACCCACTCGGCTAGACCCAAACCCACTCGGCTAGACCCAAACCCACTCGGCTAAACCCAAACCCACTCCGCTAGTCCCAAACCCACTCGGCTAGACCCAAACCCACTCGGCTGGACCCAAACCCACTCGGCCAGACCCAAACCCACTCCGCTAGACCCAAACCCACTCGGCCAGACCCAAACCCACTCGGCTAGACCCAAACCCACTCGGCTAGACCAAAACCCATTCGGCTAGACCCAAACCAACTCGGCTAGACCCAAACCCACTCGGCTGGAGCCAAACCCACTCCGCTAGACCCAAACCCACTCGGCTAGACCGAAAGCCACTCGGCTAGACCCAAACCCACTCTGCTAGACCCAAACCCACTCGGCTGGACCCAAACCCACTCGGCTAGACCCAAACCCACTCGGCTAGACCCAAACCCACTCGGCTAGACCCAAACCCACACGCTAGACCCAAACCCACTCGGCTAGACCCAAACCCACTCGGCTAGACCCAAACCCACTCGGCTAGACCCAAACCCACTCCGCCAGACCCAAACCCACTCGGCTGGACCCAAACCCACTCGGCTAGACCCAAACCTACTCGGCTAGACCAAAACCCACTCGGCTAGACCCAAACACACTCGGCTAGACCCAAACACACTCGGCTAGACCCAAACCCACTCGGCTAGACCAAACCCAATCGGCTATACCCAAACCCACTCGGCTAGACGCAAACCCACTCCGCTAGACCCTAACCCACTCGGCTAGACCCAAACCCACTCGGCTAGACCCATACCCATTCGGCTAGACCCAAACCCACTCGGCTAGACTCAAACCCACTGGGCTAGACCAAACCCCACTCGGCTAGAACCAAACCCGCTCCGCTAGAACCAAACCCACTCCGCTAGACTCAAACCCACTCCGCTAGACACAAACCCACTCAGCTAGAACCAAATCCACTCGGCTAGACCAAACCCACTCGGCTAGAACAAAACCCACTCGGCTGGACCCAACCAACTCGGCTGGACCCAAACCCACTCGGCTAAACCCAAACCCACTCCGCTAGACCAAAACCCACTCGGCTAGACCCAAACCCACTCGGCTGGACCCAAACCCACTCGGCCAGACCCAAACCCACTCCGCTAGACCCAAACCAACTCGGCTAGACCCAAACCCACTCGGCTGGACCCAAACCCACTCGGCCAGACCCAAACCCACTCGGCTAGACCCAAACCCACTCGGCTAGACCAAAACCCATTCGGCTAGACCCAAACCAACTCGGCTAGACCCAAACCCACTCGGCTGGACCCAAACCCACTCGGCTAGACCCAAACCCACTCGGCTAGACCGAAAGCCACTCGGATAGACCCAAACCCACTCGGCTAGACCCAAACACACTCGGCTAGACCCAAACCCACTCGGCTGGACCCAAACCCACTCGGCCAGACCCAAACCCACTCGGCTAGACCCAAACCCACACGCTAGACCCAAACCCACTCGGCTGGACCCAAACCCACTCGGCTAGACCCAAACCCACTCGGCCAGACCCAAACCCACTCGGCTAGACGCAAACCCACTCGGCTAGACCCAAACCCATTCGGCTAGACGCAAACCCAATCGGCTAGACCCGAACCCACTCGGCTAGATGCAAACCCACTCGGCTAGACCCAAACCCACTCGGCTAGACCCAAACCCACTCGGCTAAACCCAAACCCACTCCGCTAGACCCAAACCCACTCGGCTAGACCCAAACCCACTCGGCTGGACCCAAACCCACTCGGCCAGACCCAAACCCACTCCGCTAGACCCAAACCCACTCGGCTAGACCCAAACCCACTCGGCTGGACCCAAACCCACTCGGCCAGACCCAAACCCACTCGGCTAGACCCAAACCCACTCGGCTAGACCAAAACCCATTCGGCTAGACCCAAACCAACTCGGCTAGACCCAAACCCACTCGGCTGGACCCAAACCCACTCCGCTAGACCCAAACCCACTTGGCTAGACCGAAAGCCACTCGGCTAGACCCAAACCCACTCGGCTAGACCCAAACACACTCGGCTAGACCCAAACCCACTCGGCTGGACCCAAACCCACTCGGCTAGACCCAAACCCACTCGGCTCGACCGAAACCCACACGCTAGACCCAAACCCACTCGGCTAGACCCAAACCCACTCGGCTAGACCCAAACCCACTCGGCTAGACCCAAACCCACTCCGCTAGACCCAAACCCACTCCGCTAGACCCAAACCCACTCCGCTAGACCCAAACCCACTCAGCTCGACACAAACCCACTCCGCTACAATCAAACCCACTGCGCTGGACCCAAACCCACTCGGCTAGACTCCAACCCAATCGGGTAGCCCCCATCACACTCAGCTAGACCCAAACCCACTCGGCTAGACCCAAACCCACTCGGCTAGACCCAAACCCACTCAGCTAGACGCAAACCCACTCGGCTAGACGCAAACCCACTCGGCTAGACCCAAACCCACTCGGCTAGACGCAAACCCACTCGGCTAGACCCAAACCCACTCGGCTAGACCCAAATCCACTCGGCTAAACCCAAACCCAATCCGCTAGACCCAAAACCACTCGGCTAGACCCATACTCACTCGGCTTGACCCAAACCCACTCGGCTGGACCCAAACCCAATCGGCTAGACCCAAACCCACTCGGCTAGACCCAAACCCACACGGCTAGACCCAAACCCACTCGGCTAGACCCTAACCCACTCGGCTAGACCCAAACCCACTCCGCTAGACCCAAACCCACTCCGCTAGACCCAAACCCACTCCGCTAGACCCAAACCCACTCAGCTCGACACAAACCCACTCCGCTACAACCAAACCCACTGCGCTGGACCCAAACCCACTCGGCTAGACTCCAACCCAATCGGCTAGCCCCCAACACACTCAGCTAGACCCAAACCCACTCGGCTAGACCCAAACCCACACGGCTAGACCCAAACCCACTCGGCTAGACCCAAACCCACTCGGCTAGACCCAAACCCACTCCGCTAGACCCAAACCCACTCCGCTAGACCCAAACCCACTCCGCTAGACCCAAACCCACTCAGCTCGACACAAACCCACTCCGCTACAACCAAACCCACTGCGCTGGACCCAAACCCACTCGGCTAGACTCCAACCCAATCGGCTAGCCCCCAACACACTCAGCTAGACCCAAACCCACTCGGCTAGACCCAAACCCACTCGGCTAGACCCAAACCCACTCAGGTAGACGCAAACCCACTCGGCTAGACGCAAACCCACTCGGCTAGACCCAAACCCACTCGGCTTGACGCAAACCCACTCGGCTAGACCCAAACCCACTCGGCTAGACCCAAATCCAATCGGCTAAACCCAAACCCAATCCGCTAGACCCAAAACCACTCGGCTAGACCCATACCCACTCGGCTTGACCGAAACCCACTCGGCTGGACCCAAACCCAATCGGCTAGACCCAAACCCACTCGGCTAGAACAAAACCCACTCGGCTGGACCCAAACAAACTCGGCTGGACCCAAACCCACTCGGCTAGACCCAAACCCACTCCGCTGGACCCAAACCCACTCGGCTAGACCCAAACCCACTCGGCTAGACGCAAACCCACTCGGCTAGACGCAAACCCACTCGGCTGGACCCAAACCCACTCGGCTAGTCGCAAACCCACTCGGCTAGACCCAAACCCACTCGGCTAGACCCAAACCCACTCGGCTAAACCCAAACCCACTCCGCTAGACCCAAACCCACTCCGCTAGACCCAAACCCACTCGGCTAGACCCATACCCACTCGGCTAGACCCAAACCCACTCGGCTAGACCCAAACCCAATCGGCTAGACCCAAACCCACTCGGCTAGAACAAAACCCACTCGGCTGGACCCAAACCAACTCGGCTGGACCCAAACACACTCGGCTAGACCCAAACCCACTCCGCTGGACCCAAACCCACTCGGCTAGACCCAAACCCACTCGGCTAGACCCAAACCCACTCGGCTAGACCCAAACACACTCGGCTAGACCTAAACCCACACGGCTAGACCCAAACCCACTCGGCTAGACCCAAATCCACTCGGCTAGACCCAAACCCATTCGGCTAGACGCAAACCCACTCGGCAAGACACAAACCCACTCGGCTAGACCCAAACCCACTCGGCTAGACCCAAACCCACTCGGCTAGACCCAAACCCACTCGTCTAGACCCAAACCCACTCGGGTAGACCCAAACCCACTCGGGTAGACCCAAACCCACTCCGCTAGACCCAAACCCACTCCGCTAGACCCAAACCCACTCCGCTAGCCCCAAACCAACTCCGCTAGACCCAAACCCACTCGGCTAGACCCAAACCCACTCGGCTAGACCCAAACCCACTCGGCCAGACCCAAACCCACTCGGCTAGACACAAACCCACTCGGCTAGACCCAAACACACTCGGCTAGACCCAAACACACTCGGCTAGACCCAAACCCACTCGGCTAAACCCAAACCCACTCGGCTAGACGCAAACCCACTCCGCTAGACCCTAACCCACTCGGCTAGACCCAAACCCACTCGGCTAGACCCAAACCCACTCGGCTAGACCCAAAACCACTCCGCTAGACCCCAACCCACTTGGCTAGACCCTAACCCACTCGGCTAGACACAAACACACTCGGCTAGACCCATACCCATTCGGCTAGACCCAAACCCACTCGGCTAGACTCAAACCCACTGGGCTAGACCCAAACCCACTCAGCTAGAACCAAACCCGCTCCGCTAGAACCAAACCCACTCCGCTAGACTCAAACCCACTCCGCTAGACACAAACCCTCTCAGCTAGAACCAAATCCACTCGGCTAGACCCAAACACACTCGGCTGGACCCAAACCCACTCGTCTAGACCCAAGCACACTCGGCAAGACCCAAACCCACTCCGCTAGACCCAAACCCACTCCGCTAGACCCAAACCCAATCCGCTAGACCCTAACCCACTCGGCTAGACCCAAACCCACTCGGCTAGACCCAAACCCACTCGGCCAGACCCAAAACCACTCCTCTAGACCGCAACCCACTTGGCTAGACCCTAACCCACTCGGCTAGACCCAAACCCACTCGGCTAGACCCATACCCATTCGGCTAGACCCAAACCCACTCGGCTAGACTCAAACCCACTGGGCTAGACCCAAACCCACTCGGCTAGAACCAAACCCGCTCCGCTAGAACCAAACCCACTCCGCTAGACTCAAACCCACTCCGCTAGACACAAACCCACTCAGCTAGAACCAAATCCACTCGGCAAGACCCAAACACACTCGGCTAGACCCAAACCCACTCGTCTAGACCCAAGCACACTCGGCAAGACCCAAACCCACTCCGCTAGACCCAAACCCACTCCGCTAGACCCAAACCCAATCCGCTGGACCCCAACGCACTCCGCTTGACCCAAACCCACTCCGCTAGAACCAAACCCACTGCGCTAGACCCAAACCCACTCCGCTAGACGCAAACCCACTCCGCTAGATGCAAACCCACTCGGTTAGATCGAAAACCACTCGGCTAGACCCAAACCCACTCGGCTAGACTCAAACCCACTGGGCTAGACCCAAACCCACTCGGCTAGAACCAAACCCGCTCCGCTAGAACCAAACCCACTCCGCTAGACTCAAACCCACTCCGCTAGACACAAACCCACTCAGCTAGAACCAAATCCACTCGGCTAGACCCAAACACACTCGGCTAGACCCAAACCCACTCGTCTAGACCCAAGCACACTCGGCAAGACCCAAACCCACTCCGCTAGACCCAAACCCACTCCGCTAGACCCAAACCCAATCCGCTGGACCCCAACCCACTCCGCTTGACCCAAACCCACTCCGCTAGAAACAAACCCACTGCGCTAGACCCAAACCCACTCCGCTAGACCCAAACCCACTCCGCTAGATGCAAATCCACTCGGTTAGACCGAAAACCACTCGGCTAGACCCAAACCCACTCGGCTAGACCCAAACCTACTTGGCTAGACCCAAACCCACTCCGCTACAACCAAACCCACTGCGCTGGACCCAAACCCACTCGGCTAGACTCCAACCCAATCGGCTAGCCCCCAACACACTCAGCTAGACCCAAACCCACTCGGCTAGACCCAAACCCACTCGGCTAGACCCAAACCCACTCGGCTAGACGCAAACCCACTCGGCTAGACGCAAACCCACTCGGCTAGACCCAAACCCACTCGGCTAGACGCAAACCCACTCGGCTAGACCCAAACCCACTCGGCTAGACCCAAACCCATTCGGCTAAACCCAAACCCACTCCGCTAGACCCAAAACCACTCGGCTAGACCCATACCCACTCGGCTAGACCCAAACCCACTCGGCTAGACCCAAACCCAATCGGCTAGACCCAAACCCACTCGGTTAGACCGAAAACCACTCGGCTAGACCCAAACCCACTCGGCTAGACTCAAACCCACTGGGCTAGACCCAAACCCACTCGGCTAGAACCAAACCCGCTCCGCTAGAACCAAACCCACTCCGCTAGACTCAAACCCACTCCGCTAGACACAAACCCACTCAGCTAGAACCAAATCCACTCGGCAAGACCCAAACACACTCGGCTAGACCCAAACCCACTCGTCTAGACCCAATCACACTCGGCAAGACCCAAACCCACTCCGCTAGACCCAAACCCACTCCGCTTGACCCAAACCCAATCCGCTGGACCCCAACCCACTCCGCTTGACCCAAACCCACTCCGCTAGAACCAAACCCACTGCGCTAGACCCAAACCCACTCCGCTAGACGCAAACCCACTCCGCTAGATGCAAACCCACTCGGTTAGCCCCAAACCCACTCGGCCAGACGCAAACCCACTCGGCAAGACACAAACCCACTCGGCTAGACCCAAACCCACTCGGCTAGACCCAAACCCACTCGGCTAGACCCAAACCCACTCGGCTAGACCCAAACCCACTCGGGTAGACCCAAACCCACTCCGCTAGACCCAAACCCACTCCGCTAGACCCAAACCCACTCCGCTAGCCCCAAACCAACTCCGCTAGACCCAAACCCACTCGGCTAGACCCAAACCCACTCGGCTAGACCCAAACCCACTCGGCCAGACCCAAACCCACTCGGCTAGACACAAACCCACTCGGCTAGACCCAAACACACTCGGCTAGACCCAAACACACTCGGCTAGACCCAAACCCACTCGGCTAAACCCAAACCCACTCGGCTAGACGCAAACCCACTCCGCTAGACCCTAACCCACTCGGCTAGACCCAAACCCACTCGGCTAGACCCAAACCCACTCGGCTAGACCCAAAACCACTCCGCTAGACCCCAACCCACTTGGCTAGACCCTAACCCACTCGGCTAGACACAAACACACTCGGCTAGACCCATACCCATTCGGCTAGACCCAAACCCACTCGGCTAGACTCAAACCCACTGGGCTAGACCCAAACCCACTCAGCTAGAACCAAACCCGCTCCGCTAGAACCAAACCCACTCCGCTAGACTCAAACCCACTCCGCTAGACACAAACCCACTCAGCTAGAACCAAATCCACTCGGCTAGACCCAAACACACTCGGCTGGACCCAAACCCACTCGTCTAGACCCAAGCACACTCGGCAAGACCCAAACCCACTCCGCTAGACCCAAACCCACTCCGCTAGACCCAAACCCAATCCGCTAGACCCTAACCCACTCGGCTAGACCCAAACCCACTCGGCTAGACCCAAACCCACTCGGCCAGACCCAAAACCACTCCTCTAGACCGCAACCCACTTGGCTAGACCCTAACCCACTCGGCTAGACCCAAACCCACTCGGCTAGACCCATACCCATTCGGCTAGACCCAAACCCACTCGGCTAGACTCAAACCCACTGGGCTAGACCCAAACCCACTCGGCTAGAACCAAACCCGCTCCGCTAGAACCAAACCCACTCCGCTAGACTCAAACCCACTCCGCTAGACACAAACCCACTCAGCTAGAACCAAATCCACTCGGCAAGACCCAAACACACTCGGCTAGACCCAAACCCACTCGTCTAGACCCAAGCACACTCGGCAAGACCCAAACCCACTCCGCTAGACCCAAACCCACTCCGCTAGACCCAAACCCAATCCGCTGGACCCCAACGCACTCCGCTTGACCCAAACCCACTCCGCTAGAACCAAACCCACTGCGCTAGACCCAAACCCACTCCGCTAGACGCAAACCCACTCCGCTAGATGCAAACCCACTCGGTTAGATCGAAAACCACTCGGCTAGACCCAAACCCACTCGGCTAGACTCAAACCCACTGGGCTAGACCCAAACCCACTCGGCTAGAACCAAACCCGCTCCGCTAGAACCAAACCCACTCCGCTAGACTCAAACCCACTCCGCTAGACACAAACCCACTCAGCTAGAACCAAATCCACTCGGCTAGACCCAAACACACTCGGCTAGACCCAAACCCACTCGTCTAGACCCAAGCACACTCGGCAAGACCCAAACCCACTCCGCTAGACCCAAACCCACTCCGCTAGACCCAAACCCAATCCGCTGGACCCCAACCCACTCCGCTTGACCCAAACCCACTCCGCTAGAAACAAACCCACTGCGCTAGACCCAAACCCACTCCGCTAGACCCAAACCCACTCCGCTAGATGCAAATCCACTCGGTTAGACCGAAAACCACTCGGCTAGACCCAAACCCACTCGGCTAGACCCAAACCTACTTGGCTAGACCCAAACCCACTCCGCTACAACCAAACCCACTGCGCTGGACCCAAACCCACTCGGCTAGACTCCAACCCAATCGGCTAGCCCCCAACACACTCAGCTAGACCCAAACCCACTCGGCTAGACCCAAACCCACTCGGCTAGACCCAAACCCACTCGGCTAGACGCAAACCCACTCGGCTAGACGCAAACCCACTCGGCTAGACCCAAACCCACTCGGCTAGACGCAAACCCACTCGGCTAGACCCAAACCCACTCGGCTAGACCCAAACCCATTCGGCTAAACCCAAACCCACTCCGCTAGACCCAAAACCACTCGGCTAGACCCATACCCACTCGGCTAGACCCAAACCCACTCGGCTAGACCCAAACCCAATCGGCTAGACCCAAACCCACTCGGTTAGACCGAAAACCACTCGGCTAGACCCAAACCCACTCGGCTAGACTCAAACCCACTGGGCTAGACCCAAACCCACTCGGCTAGAACCAAACCCGCTCCGCTAGAACCAAACCCACTCCGCTAGACTCAAACCCACTCCGCTAGACACAAACCCACTCAGCTAGAACCAAATCCACTCGGCAAGACCCAAACACACTCGGCTAGACCCAAACCCACTCGTCTAGACCCAATCACACTCGGCAAGACCCAAACCCACTCCGCTAGACCCAAACCCACTCCGCTTGACCCAAACCCAATCCGCTGGACCCCAACCCACTCCGCTTGACCCAAACCCACTCCGCTAGAACCAAACCCACTGCGCTAGACCCAAACCCACTCCGCTAGACGCAAACCCACTCCGCTAGATGCAAACCCACTCGCTTAGCCCCAAACCCACTCGGCCAGACGCAAACCCACTCGGCTAGACCCAAACCCACTCGGCTAGACGCAAACCCACTCGGCTAGACCCATACCCACTCGGCTAGACCCAAACCCACTCGGCTAGACCCAAACCCAATCGGCTAGACCCAAACCCACTCGGCTAGAACAAAACCCACTCGGCTGGACCCAACCAACTCGGCTGGACCCAAACCCACTCGGCCAGACCCAAACCCACTCGGCTAGACCCAAACCCACACGCTAGACCCAAACCCACTCGGCTGGACCCAAACCCACTCGGCTAGACCCAAACACAATCGGCTAGACCTAAACCCACACGGCTAGACCCAAACCCACTCGGCTAGACCCAAACCCATTCGGCTAGACCCAAACCCATTCGGCTAGACGCAAACCCACTCGGCAAGACCCAAACCCACTCGGCCAGACCCAAACCCACTCGGCTAGACCCAAACCCACTCGGCTAGACCCAAACCCACTCGGCTAGACCCAAACCCACTCGGGTAGACCCAAACCCACTCCGCTAGACCCAAACCCACTCCGCTAGACCCAAACCCACTCCGCTAGCCCCAAACCAACTCCGCTAGACCCAAACCCACTCGGCTAGACCCAAACCCATTCGGCTAGACGCAAACCCACTCGGCAAGACACAAACCCACTCGGCTAGACCCAAACCCACTCGGCTAGACCCAAACCCACTCGGCTAGACCCAAACCCACTCGGCTAGACCCAAACCCACTCGGGTAGACCCAAACCCACTCCGCTAGACCCAAACCCACTCCGCTAGACCCAAACCCACTCCGCTAGCCCCAAACCAACTCCGCTAGACCCAAACCCACTCGGCTAGACCCAAACCCACTCGGCTAGACCCAAACCCACTCGGCCAGACCCAAACCCACTCGGCTAGACGCAAACCCACTCGGCTAGACCCAACCCATTCGGCTAGACGCAAACCCAATCGGCTAGACCCAAACCCACTCGGCTAGATGCAAACCCACTCGGCTAGACCCAAACCCACTCGGCTAGACCCAAACCCACTCGGCTAAACCCAAACCCACTCCGCTAGACCCAAACCCACTCGGCTAGACCCAAACCCACTCGGCTGGACCCAAACCCACTCGGCCGGACCCAAACCCACTCCGTTAGACCCAAACCCACTCGGCTAGACCCAAACCCACTCGGCTGGACCCAAACCCACTCGGCCAGACCCAAACCCACTCGGCTAGACCCAAACCCACTCGGCTAGACCAAAACCCATTCGGCTAGACCCAAACTAACTCGGCTAGACCCAAACCCACTCGGCTGGACCCAAACCCACTCCGCTAGACCCAAACCCATTCGGCTAGACGCAAACCCACTCGGCTAGACCCAAACCCACTCGGCTAAACCCAAACCCACTCCGCTAGACCCAAACCCACTCCGCTAGACCCAAACCCACTCGGCTAGACCCAAACCCACTCGGCTAGACCCAAACCCACTCGGCTAGACCCAAACCCACTCGGCTAGACCAAAACCCACTCGGCTGGACCCAAACCAACTCGGCTGGACCCAAACCCACTCGGCTAGACGCAAACCCACTCCGCTAGACCCATACCCACTCGGCTAGACCCAAACCCACTCGGCTAGACCCAAACCCACTCGGCTAGACCCAAACCCACTCGGCTAGACGCAAACCCACTCGGCTAGACCCAAACCCACTCGGCTAGACGCAAACCCACTCGGCTAGACCCAAACCCACTCGGCTAGACCCAAACCCACTCGGCTAAACCCAAACCCACTCCGCTAGACCCAAAACCACTCGGGTAGACCCATACCCACTCGGCTTGACCCAAACCCACTCGGCTGGACCCAAACCCAATCGGCTACACCCAAACCCACTCGGCTAGAACAAAACCCACTCGGCTGGACCCAAACCAAGTCGGCTGGACCCAAACCCACTCGTCTAGACCCAAGCCCACTCCGCTGGACCCAAACCCACTCGGCTAGACCCAAACCCACTCGGCGAGACGCAAACCCACTCGGCCAGACGCAAACCCACTCGGCTAGACCCAAACCCACTCGGCTAGACGCAAACCCACTCGGCTAGACCCATACCCACTCGGCTAGACCCAAACCCACTCGGCTAGACCCAAACCCACTCGGCTAGACCCAAACCCACTCGGCTAGACCCAAACCCACTCGGGTAGACCCAAACCCACTCCGCTAGACCCAAACCCACTCCGCTAGACCCAAACCCACTCCGCTAGCCCCAAACCAACTCCGCTAGACCCAAACCCACTCGGCTAGACCCAAACCCACTCGGCCAGACCCAAACCCACTCGGCCAGACCCAAACCCACTCGGCTAGACGCAAACCCACTCGGCTAGACCCAAACCCATTCGGCTAGACGCAAACCCAATCGGCTAGACCCAAACCCACTCGGCTAGATGCAAACCCACTCGGCTAGACCCAAACCCACTCCGCTAGACCCAAACCCACTCGGCTAGACCCAAACCCACTCGGCTGGACCCAAACCCACTCGGCCAGACCCAAACCCACTCCGTTAGACCCAAACCCACTCGGCTAGACCCAAACCCACTCGGCCGGACCCAAACCCACTCGGCCAGACCCAAACCCACTCGGCTAGACCCAAACCCACTCGGCTAGACCAAAACCCATTCGGCTAGACCCAAACCAACTCGGCTAGACCCAAACCCACTCGGCTGGACCCAAACCCACTCCGCTAGACCCAACCCCAATCGGCTAGACCGAAAGCCACTCGGCTAGACCCAAACCCACTCGGCTAGACCCAAACACACTCGGCTAGACCCAAACCCACTCGGCTGGACCCAAACCCACTCGGCTAGACCCAAACCCACTCGGCTAGACCCAAACCCACACGCTAGACCCAAACCCACTCGGCTGGACCCAAACCCACTCGGATAGACCCAAACCCACTCGGCCAGACCCAAACCCACTCGGCTAGACGCAAACCCACTCGGCTCGACCCAAACCCATTCGGCTAGACCCAAACCCAATCGGCTAGACCCAAACCCACTCGGTTAAACCGAAACCCACTCCGCTAGACCCAAACCCACTCGGCTAGACCCAAACCCACTCGGCTGGACCCAAACCCACTCGGCTAAACCCAAACCCACTCCGCTAGACCCAAACCCACTCCGCTAGACCCAAACCCAATCCGCTGGACCCCAACCCACTCCGCTTGACCCAAACCCACTCCGCTAGAACCAAACCCACTGCGCTAGACCCAAACCCACTCCGCTAGACGCAAACCCGCTCCGCTAGATGCAAACCCACTCGGTTAGCCCCAAACCCACTCGGCCAGACGCAAACCCACTCGGCTAGACCCAAACCCACTCGGCTAGACGCAAACCCACTCGGCTAGACCCATACCCACTCGGCTAGACCCAAACCCACTCGGCTAGACCCACACCCAATCGGCTAGACCCAAACCCACTCGGCTAGAACAAAACCCACTCGGCTGGACCCAACCAACTCGGCTGGACCCAAACCCACTCGGCCAGACCCAAACCCACTCGGCTAGACACAAACCCACACGCTAGACCCAAACCCACTCGGCTGGACCCAAGCCCACTCGGCTAGACCCAAACACACTCGGCTAGACCTAAACCCACACGGCTAGACCCAAACCCACTCGGCTAGACCCAAACCCATTCGGCTAGACCCAAACCCATTTGGCTAGACGCAAACCCACTCGGCAAGACACAAACCCACTCGGCTAGACCCAAACCCACTCGGCTAGACCCAAACCCACTCGGCTAGACCCAAACCCACTCGGCTAGACCCAAACCCACTCGGGTAGACCCAAACCCACTCCGCTAGACCCAAACCCACTCCGCTAGACCCAAACCCACTCCGCTAGCCCCAAACCAACTCCGCTAGACCCAAACCCACTCGGCTAGACCCAAACCCACTCGGCTAGACCCAAACCCACTCGGCCAGACCCAAACCCACTCGGCTAGACGCAAACCCACTCGGCTAGACCCAAACCCATTCGGCTAGACGCAAACCCAATCGGCTAGACCCAAACCCACTCGGCTAGATGCAAACCCACTCGGCTAGACCCAAACCCACTCGGCGAGACCCAAACCCACTCGGCTAAACCGAAACCCACTCCGCTAGACCCAAACCCACTCGGCTAGACCCAAACCCACTCGGCTGGACCCAAACCCACTCGGCCGGACCCAAACCCACTCCGTTAGACCCAAACCCACTCGGCTAGACCCAAACCCACTCGGCTGGACACAAACCCACTCGGCCAGACCCAAACCCACTCGGCTAGACCCAAACCCACTCGGCTAGACCAAAACCCATTCGGCTAGACCCAAACTAACTCGGCTAGACCAAAACCCACTCGGCTGGACCCAAACCCACTCCGCTAGACCCAAACCCATTCGGCTAGACGCAAACCCACTCGGCTAGACCCAAACCCACTCGGCTAGACCCAAACCCACTCGGCTAAACCCAAACCCACTCCGCTAGACCCAAAACCACTCGGCTAGACCCATACCCACTCGGCTTGACCCAAACCCACTCGGCTGGACCCAAACCCAATCGGCTACACCCAAACCCACTCGGCTAGAACAAAACCCACTCGGCTGGACCCAAACCAAGTCGGCTGGACCCAAACCCACTCGTCTAGACCCAAGCCCACTCCGCTGGACCCAAACCCACTCGGCTAGACCCAAACCCACTCGGCGAGACGCAAACCCACTCGGCCAGACGCAAACCCACTCGGCTAGACCCAAACCCACTCGGCTAGACGCAAACCCACTCGGCTAGACCCATACCCACTCGGCTAGACCCAAACCCACTCGGCTAGACCCAAACCCACTCGGCTAGACCCAAACCCACTCGGCTAGACCCAAACCCACTCGGGTAGACCCAAACCCACTCCGCTAGACCCAAACCCACTCCGCTAGACCCAAACCCACTCCGCTAGCCCCAAAGCAACTCCGCTAGACCCAAACCCACTCGGCTAGACCCAAACCCACTCGGCCAGACCCAAACCCACTCGGCTAGACGCAAACCCACTCGGCTAGACCCAAACCCATTCGGCTAGACGCAAACCCAATCGGCTAGACCCAAACCCACTCGGCTAGATGCAAACCCACTCGGCTAGACCCAAACCCACTCGGCTAGACCCAAACCCACTCGGCTAAACCCAAACCCACTCCGCTAGACCCAAACCCACTCGGCTAGACCCAAACCCACTCGGCTGGACCCAAACCCACTCGGCCAGACCCAAACCCACTCCGTTAGACCCAAACCCACTCGGCCGGACCCAAACCCACTCGGCCAGACCCAAACCCACTCGGCTAGACCCAAACCCACTCGGCTAGACCAAAACCCATTCGGCTAGACCCAAACCAACTCGGCTAGACCCAAACCCACTCGGCTGGACCCAAACCCACTCCGCTAGACCCAAACCCACTCGGCTAGACCGAAAGCCACTCGGCTAGACCCAAACCCACTCGGCTAGACCCAAACACACTCGGCTAGACCCAAACCCACTCGGCTGGACCCAAACCCACTCGGCTAGACCCAAACCCACTCGGCTAGACCCAAACCCACACGCTAGACCCAAACCCACTCGGCTGGACCCAAACCCACTCGGATAGACCCAAACCCACTCGGCCAGACCCAAACCCACTCGGCTAGACGCAAACCCACTCGGCTCGACCCAAACCCATTCGGCTGGACCCAAACCCAATCGGCTAGACCCAAACCCACTCGGCTAAACCCAAACCCACTCCGCTAGACCCAAACCCACTCGGCTAGACCCAAACCCACTCGGCTGGACCCAAACCCACTCGGCTAAACCCAAACCCACTCCGCTAGGCCCAAACCCACTCCGCTAGACCCAAACCCAATCCGCTGGACCCCAACCCATTCCGCTTGACCCAAACCCACTCTGCTAGAACCAAACCCACTGCGCTAGACCCAAACCCACTCCGCTAGACGCAAACCCGCTCCGCTAGATGCAAACCCACTCGGTTAGCCCCAAACCCACTCGGCCAGACGCAAACCCACTCGGCTAGACCCAAACCCACTCGGCTAGACGCAAACCCACTCGGCTAGACCCATACCCACTCGGCTAGACCCAAACCCACTCGGCTAGACCCAAACCCAATCGGCTAGACCCAAACCCACTCGGCTAGAACAAAACCCACTCGGCTGGACCCAACCAACTCGGCTGGACCCAAACCCACTCGGCCAGACCCAAACCCACTCGGCTAGACCCAAACCCACTCGGCTAGACCCAAACCCATTCGGCTAGACCCAAACCCATTCGGCTAGACGCAAACCCACTCGGCAAGACACAAACCCACTCGGCTAGACCCAAACCCACTCGGCTAGACCCAAACCCACTCGGCTAGATCCAAACCCACTCGGCTAGACCCAAACCCACTCGGGTAGACCCAAACCCACTCCGCTAGACCCACACCCACTCCGCTAGACCCAAACCCACTCCGCTAGCCCCAAACCAACTCCGCTAGACCCAAACCCACTCGGCTAGACCCAAACCCACTCGGCTAGACCCAAACCCACTCGGCCAGACCCAAACCCACTCGGCTAGACGCAAACCCACTCGGCTAGACCCAAACCCATTCGGCTAGACGCAAACCCAATCGGCTAGACCCAAACCCACTCGGCTAGATGCAAACCCACTCGGCTAGACCCAAACCCACTCGGCTAGACCCAAACCCACTCGGCTAAACCCAAACCCACTCCGCTAGACCCAAACCCACTCGGCTAGACCCAAACCCACTCGGCTGGACCCAAACCCACTCGGCCGGACCCAAACCCACTCCGTTAGACCCAAACCCACTCGGCTAGACCCAAACCCACTCGGCTGGACACAAACCCACTCGGCCAGACCCAAACCCACTCGGCTAGACCCAAGCCCACTCGGCTAGACCAAAACCCATTCGGCTAGACCCAAACTAACTCGGCTAGACCCAAACCCACTCGGCTGGACCCAAACCCACTCCGCTAGACCCAAACCCATTCGGCTAGACGCAAACCCACTCGGCTAGACCCAAACCCACTCGGCTAAACCCAAACCCACTCCGCTAGACCCAAACCCACTCCGCTAGACCCAAACCCACTCGGCTAGACCCAAACCCACTCGGCTAGACCCAAACCCACTCGGCTAGACCCAAACCCACTCGGCTAGACCAAAACCCACTCGGCTGGACCCAAACCAACTCGGCTGGACCCAAACCCACTCGGCTAGACGCAAACCCACTCCGCTAGACCCATACCCACTCGGCTAGACCCAAACCCACTCGGCTAGACCCAAACCCACTCGGCTAGACGCAAACCCACTCGGCTAGACCCAAACCCACTCGGCTAGACGCAAACCCACTCGGCTAGACCCAAACCCACTCGGCTAGACCCAAACCCACTCGGCTAAACCCAAACCCACTCCGCTAGACCCAAAACCACTCGGCTAGACCCATACCCACTCGGCTTGACCCAAACCCACTCGGCTGGACCCAAACCCACTCGGCTAAACCCAAACCCACTCCGCTAGACCCAAACCCACTCGGCTAGACCCAAACCCACTCGGCTGGACCCAAACCCACTCGGCCAGACCCAAACCCACTCCGTTAGACCCAAACCCACTCGGCTAGACCCAAACCCACTCGGCCGACCCAAACCCACTCGGCCAGACCCAAACCCACTCGGCTAGACCCAAACCCACTCGGCTAGACCAAAACCCATTCGGCTAGACCCAAACCAACTCGGCTAGACCCAAACCCACTCGGCTGGACCCAAACCCACTCCGCTAGACCCAAACCCACTCGGCTAGACCGAAAGCCACTCGGCTAGACCCAAACCCACTCGGCTAGACCCAAACACACTCGACTAAACCCAAACCCACTCGGCTGGACCCAAACCCACTAGGCTAGACCCAAACCCACACGCTAGACCCAAACCCACTCGGCTGGACCCAAATCCACTCGGATAGACCCAAACCCACTCGGCCAGACCCAAACCCACTCGGCTAGACGCAAACCCACTCGGCTCGACCCAAACCCATTCGGCTAGACCCAAACCCAATCGGCTAGACCCAAACCCACTCGGCTAAACCCAAACCCACTCCGCTAGACCCAAACCCACTCGGCTAGACCCAAACCCACTCGGCTGGACCCAAACCCACTCGGCCAGACCCAAACCCACTCCGCTAGACCCAAACCCACTCGGCCAGACCCAAACCCACTCGGCTAGACCCAAACCCACTCGGCTAGACCAAAACCCATTCGGCTAGACCCAAACCAACTCGGCTAGACCCAAACCCACTCGGCTGGACCCAAACCCACTCCGCTAGACCCAAACCCACTCGGCTAGACCGAAAGCCACTCGGCTAGACCCAAACCCACTCCGCTAGACCCAAACCCACTCGGCTAGACCCAAACCCACTCGGCTAGACCCAAACCCACTCGGCTAGACCCAAACCCACTCGGCTAGACCAAAACCCACTCGGCTGGACCCAAACCAACTCGGCTGGACCCAAACCCACTCGGCTAGACGCAAACCCACTCCGCTAGACCCATACCCACTCGGCTAGACCCAAACCCACTCGGCTAGACCCAAACCCACTCGGCTAGACGCAAACCCACTCGGCTAGACCCAAACCCACTCGGCTAGACGCAAACCCACTCGGCTAGACCCAAACCCACTCGGCTAGACCCAAACCCACTCGGCTAAACCCAAACCCACTCCGCTAGACCCAAAACCACTCGGCTAGACCCATACCCACTCGGCTTGACCCAAACCCACTCGGCTGGACCCAAACCCACTCGGCTAAACCCAAACCCACTCCGCTAGACCCAAACCCACTCGGCTAGACCCAAACCCACTCGGCTGGACCCAAACCCACTCGGCCAGACCCAAACCCACTCCGTTAGACCCAAACCCACTCGGCTAGACCCAAACCCACTCGGCCGACCCAAACCCACTCGGCCAGACCCAAACCCACTCGGCTAGACCCAAACCCACTCGGCTAGACCAAAACCCATTCGGCTAGACCCAAACCAACTCGGCTAGACCCAAACCCACTCGGCTGGACCCAAACCCACTCCGCTAGACCCAAACCCACTCGGCTAGACCGAAAGCCACTCGGCTAGACCCAAACCCACTCGGCTAGACCCAAACACACTCGACTAAACCCAAACCCACTCGGCTGGACCCAAACCCACTAGGCTAGACCCAAACCCACACGCTAGACCCAAACCCACTCGGCTGGACCCAAATCCACTCGGATAGACCCAAACCCACTCGGCCAGACCCAAACCCACTCGGCTAGACGCAAACCCACTCGGCTCGACCCAAACCCATTCGGCTAGACCCAAACCCAATCGGCTAGACCCAAACCCACTCGGCTAAACCCAAACCCACTCCGCTAGACCCAAACCCACTCGGCTAGACCCAAACCCACTCGGCTGGACCCAAACCCACTCGGCCAGACCCAAACCCACTCCGCTAGACCCAAACCCACTCGGCCAGACCCAAACCCACTCGGCTAGACCCAAACCCACTCGGCTAGACCAAAACCCATTCGGCTAGACCCAAACCAACTCGGCTAGACCCAAACCCACTCGGCTGGACCCAAACCCACTCCGCTAGACCCAAACCCACTCGGCTAGACCGAAAGCCACTCGGCTAGACCCAAACCCACTCGGCTAGACCCAAACCCACTCGGCTGGACCCAAACCCACTCGGCTAGACCCAAACCCATTCGGCTAGACCCAAACCCATTTGGCTAGACGCAAACCCACTCGGCAAGACACAAACCCACTCGGCTAGACCCAAACCCACTCGGCTAGACCCAAACCCACTCGGCTAGACCCAAACCCACTCGGCTAGACCCAAACCCACTCGGGTAGACCCAAACCCACTCCGCTAGACCCAAACCCACTCCGCTAGACCCAAACCCACTCCGCTAGCCCCAAACCAACTCCGCTAGACCCAAACCCACTCGGCTAGACCCAAACCCACTCGGCTAGACCCAAACCCACTCGGCCAGACCCAAACCCACTCGGCTAGACGCAAACCCACTCGGCTAGACCCAAACCCATTCGGCTAGACGCAAACCCAATCGGCTAGACCCAAACCCACTCGGCTAGATGCAAACCCACTCGGCTAGACCCAAACCCACTCGGCGAGACCCAAACCCACTCGGCTAAACCGAAACCCACTCCGCTAGACCCAAACCCACTCGGCTAGACCCAAACCCACTCGGCTGGACCCAAACCCACTCGGCCGGACCCAAACCCACTCCGTTAGACCCAAACCCACTCGGCTAGACCCAAACCCACTCGGCTGGACACAAACCCACTCGGCCAGACCCAAACCCACTCGGCTAGACCCAAACCCACTCGGCTAGACCAAAACCCATTCGGCTAGACCCAAACTAACTCGGCTAGACCAAAACCCACTCGGCTGGACCCAAACCCACTCCGCTAGACCCAAACCCATTCGGCTAGACGCAAACCCACTCGGCTAGACCCAAACCCACTCGGCTAGACCCAAACCCACTCGGCTAAACCCAAACCCACTCCGCTAGACCCAAAACCACTCGGCTAGACCCATACCCACTCGGCTTGACCCAAACCCACTCGGCTGGACCCAAACCCAATCGGCTACACCCAAACCCACTCGGCTAGAACAAAACCCACTCGGCTGGACCCAAACCAAGTCGGCTGGACCCAAACCCACTCGTCTAGACCCAAGCCCACTCCGCTGGACCCAAACCCACTCGGCTAGACCCAAACCCACTCGGCGAGACGCAAACCCACTCGGCCAGACGCAAACCCACTCGGCTAGACCCAAACCCACTCGGCTAGACGCAAACCCACTCGGCTAGACCCATACCCACTCGGCTAGACCCAAACCCACTCGGCTAGACCCAAACCCACTCGGCTAGACCCAAACCCACTCGGCTAGACCCAAACCCACTCGGGTAGACCCAAACCCACTCCGCTAGACCCAAACCCACTCCGCTAGACCCAAACCCACTCCGCTAGCCCCAAACCAACTCCGCTAGACCCAAACCCACTCGGCTAGACCCAAACCCACTCGGCCAGACCCAAACCCACTCGGCTAGACGCAAACCCACTCGGCTAGACCCAAACCCATTCGGCTAGACGCAAACCCAATCGGCTAGACCCAAACCCACTCGGCTAGATGCAAACCCACTCGGCTAGACCCAAACCCACTCGGCTAGACCCAAACCCACTCGGCTAAACCCAAACCCACTCCGCTAGACCCAAACCCACTCGGCTAGACCCAAACCCACTCGGCTGGACCCAAACCCACTCGGCCAGACCCAAACCCACTCCGTTAGACCCAAACCCACTCGGCCGGACCCAAACCCACTCGGCCAGACCCAAACCCACTCGGCTAGACCCAAACCCACTCGGCTAGACCAAAACCCATTCGGCTAGACCCAAACCAACTCGGCTAGACCCAAACCCACTCGGCTGGACCCAAACCCACTCCGCTAGACCCAAACCCACTCGGCTAGACCGAAAGCCACTCGGCTAGACCCAAACCCACTCGGCTAGACCCAAACACACTCGGCTAGACCCAAACCCACTCGGCTGGACCCAAACCCACTCGGCTAGACCCAAACCCACTCGGCTAGACCCAAACCCACACGCTAGACCCAAACCCACTCGGCTGGACCCAAACCCACTCGGATAGACCCAAACCCACTCGGCCAGACCCAAACCCACTCGGCTAGACGCAAACCCACTCGGCTCGACCCAAACCCATTCGGCTGGACCCAAACCCAATCGGCTAGACCCAAACCCACTCGGCTAAACCCAAACCCACTCCGCTAGACCCAAACCCACTCGGCTAGACCCAAACCCACTCGGCTGGACCCAAACCCACTCGGCTAAACCCAAACCCACTCCGCTAGGCCCAAACCCACTCCGCTAGACCCAAACCCAATCCGCTGGACCCCAACCCATTCCGCTTGACCCAAACCCACTCTGCTAGAACCAAACCCACTGCGCTAGACCCAAACCCACTCCGCTAGACGCAAACCCGCTCCGCTAGATGCAAACCCACTCGGTTAGCCCCAAACCCACTCGGCCAGACGCAAACCCACTCGGCTAGACCCAAACCCACTCGGCTAGACGCAAACCCACTCGGCTAGACCCATACCCACTCGGCTAGACCCAAACCCACTCGGCTAGACCCAAACCCAATCGGCTAGACCCAAACCCACTCGGCTAGAACAAAACCCACTCGGCTGGACCCAACCAACTCGGCTGGACCCAAACCCACTCGGCCAGACCCAAACCCACTCGGCTAGACCCAAACCCACTCGGCTAGACCCAAACCCATTCGGCTAGACCCAAACCCATTCGGCTAGACGCAAACCCACTCGGCAAGACACAAACCCACTCGGCTAGACCCAAACCCACTCGGCTAGACCCAAACCCACTCGGCTAGATCCAAACCCACTCGGCTAGACCCAAACCCACTCGGGTAGACCCAAACCCACTCCGCTAGACCCACACCCACTCCGCTAGACCCAAACCCACTCCGCTAGCCCCAAACCAACTCCGCTAGACCCAAACCCACTCGGCTAGACCCAAACCCACTCGGCTAGACCCAAACCCACTCGGCCAGACCCAAACCCACTCGGCTAGACGCAAACCCACTCGGCTAGACCCAAACCCATTCGGCTAGACGCAAACCCAATCGGCTAGACCCAAACCCACTCGGCTAGATGCAAACCCACTCGGCTAGACCCAAACCCACTCGGCTAGACCCAAACCCACTTGGCTAAACCCAAACCCACTCCGCTAGACCCAAACCCACTCGGCTAGACCCAAACCCACTCGGCTGGACCCAAACCCACTCGGCCGGACCCAAACCCACTCCGTTAGACCCAAACCCACTCGGCTAGACCCAAACCCACTCGGCTGGACACAAACCCACTCGGCCAGACCCAAACCCACTCGGCTAGACCCAAGCCCACTCGGCTAGACCAAAACCCATTCGGCTAGACCCAAACTAACTCGGCTAGACCCAAACCCACTCGGCTGGACCCAAACCCACTCCGCTAGACCCAAACCCATTCGGCTAGACGCAAACCCACTCGGCTAGACCCAAACCCACTCGGCTAAACCCAAACCCACTCCGCTAGACCCAAACCCACTCCGCTAGACCCAAACCCACTCGGCTAGACCCAAACCCACTCGGCTAGACCCAAACCCACTCGGCTAGACCCAAACCCACTCGGCTAGACCAAAACCCACTCGGCTGGACCCAAACCAACTCGGCTGGACCCAAACCCACTCGGCTAGACGCAAACCCACTCCGCTAGACCCATACCCAC
The DNA here is from genome assembly GCA_963514005.1 of Raja brachyura. The sequence goes on from OY740820.1 coordinate 567,777, forward strand.
TCGGCTAGACCCAAACCCACTCGGCTAGACCCAAACCCACTCGGCTAGACGCAAACCCACTCGGCTAGACCCAAACCCAGTCGGCTAGACGCAAACCCACTCGGCTAGACCCAAACCCACTCGGCTAGACCCAAACCCACTCGGCTAAACCCAAACCCACTCCGCTAGACCCAAAACCACTCGGCTAGACCCATACCCACTCGGCTTGACCCAAACCCACTCGGCTGGACCCAAACCCACTCGGCTAAACCCAAACCCACTCCGCTAGACCCAAACCCACTCGGCTAGACCCAAACCCACTCGGCTGGACCCAAACCCACTCGGCCAGACCCAAACCCACTCCGTTAGACCCAAACCCACTCGGCTAGACCCAAACCCACTCGGCCGACCCAAACCCACTCGGCCAGACCCAAACCCACTCGGCTAGACCCAAACCCACTCGGCTAGACCAAAACCCATTCGGCTAGACCCAAACCAACTCGGCTAGACCCAAACCCACTCGGCTGGACCCAAACCCACTCCGCTAGACCCAAACCCACTCGGCTAGACCGAAAGCCACTCGGCTAGACCCAAACCCACTCGGCTAGACCCAAACACACTCGACTAAACCCAAACCCACTCGGCTGGACCCAAACCCACTAGGCTAGACCCAAACCCACACGCTAGACCCAAACCCACTCGGCTGGACCCAAATCCACTCGGATAGACCCAAACCCACTCGGCCAGACCCAAACCCACTCGGCTAGACGCAAACCCACTCGGCTCGACCCAAACCCATTCGGCTAGACCCAAACCCAATCGGCTAGACCCAAACCCACTCGGCTAAACCCAAACCCACTCCGCTAGACCCAAACCCACTCGGCTAGACCCAAACCCACTCGGCTGGACCCAAACCCACTCGGCCAGACCCAAACCCACTCCGCTAGACCCAAACCCACTCGGCCAGACCCAAACCCACTCGGCTAGACCCAAACCCACTCGGCTAGACCAAAACCCATTCGGCTAGACCCAAACCAACTCGGCTAGACCCAAACCCACTCGGCTGGACCCAAACCCACTCCGCTAGACCCAAACCCACTCGGCTAGACCGAAAGCCACTCGGCTAGACCCAAACCCACTCGGCTAGACCCAAACCCACTCGGCTGGACCCAAACCCACCCGGCTAGACCCAAACCCACTCGGCTAGACCCAAACCCACTCGGCTAGACCCAAACCCACACGCTAGACCCAAACCCACTCGGCTAGACCCAAACCCACTCGGCTAGACCCAAACCCACTCGGCTAGACCCAAACCCACTCCGCCAGACCCAAACCCACTCGGCTAGACCCAAACCCACTCGGCTAGACCCAACCCTACTCGGCTAGACCAAAACCCACTCGGCTAGACCCAAACACACTCGGCTAGACCCAAACACACTCGGCTAGACCCAAACCCACTCGGCTAGACCAAACCCAATCGGCTATACCCAAACCCACTCGGCTAGACGCAAACCCACTCCGCTAGACCCTAACACACTCGGCTAGACCCAAACCCACTCGGCTAGACCCATACCCATTCGGCTAGACCCAAACCCACTCGGCTAGACTCAAACCCACTGGGCTAGACCAAAACCCACTCGGCTAGAACCAAACCCGCTCCGCTAGAACCAAACCCACTCCGCTAGACTCAAACCCACTCCGCTAGACACAAACCCACTCAGCTAGAACCAAATCCACTCGGCTAGACCCAAACCCACTCGGCTAGAACAAAACCCACTCGGCTGGACCCAACCAACTCGGCTGGACCCAAACCCACTCGGCTAAACCCAAACCCACTCCGCTAGACCAAAACCCACTCGGCTAGACCCAAACCCACTCGGCTGGACCCAAACCCACTCGGCCAGACCCAAACCCACTCCGCTAGACCCAAACCCACTCGGCTAGACCCAAACCCACTCGGCTGGACCCAAACCCACTCGGCCAGACCCAAACCCACTCGGCTAGACCCAAACCCACTCGGCTAGACCAAAACCCATTCGGCTAGACCCAAATCAACTCGGCTAGACCCAAACCCACTCGGCTGGACCCAAACCCACTCGGCTAGACCCAAACCCACTCGGCTAGACCGAAAGCCACTCGGATAGACCCAAACCCACTCGGCTAGACCCAAACACACTCGGCTAGACCCAAACCCACTCGGCTGGACCCAAACCCACTCGGCCAGACCCAAACCCACTCGGCTACACCCAAACCCACACGCTAGACCCAAACCCACTCGGCTGGACCCAAACCCACTCGGCTAGACCCAAACCCACTCGGCCAGACCCAAACCCACTCGGCTAGACCCAAACCCACTCGGCTAGACCAAAACCCATTCGGCTAGACCCAAACCAACTCGGCTAGACCCAAACCCACTCGGCTGGACCCAAACCCACTCCGCTAGACCCAAACCCACTCGGCTAGACCGAAAGCCACTCGGCTAGACCCAAACCCACTCGGCTAGACCCAAACACACTCGACTAGACCCAAACCCACTCGGCTGGACCCAAACCCACTCGGCTAGACCCAAACCCACTCGGCTAGACCAAAACCCATTCGGCTAGACCCAAACCAACTCGGCTAGACCCAAACCCACTCGGCTGGACCCAAACCCACTCCGCTAGACCCAAACCCACTCGGCTAGACCGAAAGCCACTCGGCTAGACCCAAACCCACTCGGCTAGACCCAAACCCACTCGGCTGGACCCAAACCCACCCGGCTAGACCCAAACCCACTCGGCTAGACCCAAACCCACTCGGCTAGACCCAAACCCACACGCTAGACCCAAACCCACTCGGCTAGACCCAAACCCACTCGGCTAGACCCAAACCCACTCGGCTAGACCCAAACCCACTCCGCCAGACCCAAACCCACTCGGCTAGACCCAAACCCACTCGGCTAGACCCAACCCTACTCGGCTAGACCAAAACCCACTCGGCTAGACCCAAACACACTCGGCTAGACCCAAACACACTCGGCTAGACCCAAACCCACTCGGCTAGACCAAACCCAATCGGCTATACCCAAACCCACTCGGCTAGACGCAAACCCACTCCGCTAGACCCTAACACACTCGGCTAGACCCAAACCCACTCGGCTAGACCCATACCCATTCGGCTAGACCCAAACCCACTCGGCTAGACTCAAACCCACTGGGCTAGACCAAAACCCACTCGGCTAGAACCAAACCCGCTCCGCTAGAACCAAACCCACTCCGCTAGACTCAAACCCACTCCGCTAGACACAAACCCACTCAGCTAGAACCAAATCCACTCGGCTAGACCCAAACCCACTCGGCTAGAACAAAACCCACTCGGCTGGACCCAACCAACTCGGCTGGACCCAAACCCACTCGGCTAAACCCAAACCCACTCCGCTAGACCAAAACCCACTCGGCTAGACCCAAACCCACTCGGCTGGACCCAAACCCACTCGGCCAGACCCAAACCCACTCCGCTAGACCCAAACCCACTCGGCTAGACCCAAACCCACTCGGCTGGACCCAAACCCACTCGGCCAGACCCAAACCCACTCGGCTAGACCCAAACCCACTCGGCTAGACCAAAACCCATTCGGCTAGACCCAAATCAACTCGGCTAGACCCAAACCCACTCGGCTGGACCCAAACCCACTCGGCTAGACCCAAACCCACTCGGCTAGACCGAAAGCCACTCGGATAGACCCAAACCCACTCGGCTAGACCCAAACACACTCGGCTAGACCCAAACCCACTCGGCTGGACCCAAACCCACTCGGCCAGACCCAAACCCACTCGGCTACACCCAAACCCACACGCTAGACCCAAACCCACTCGGCTGGACCCAAACCCACTCGGCTAGACCCAAACCCACTCGGCCAGACCCAAACCCACTCGGCTAGACCCAAACCCACTCGGCTAGACCAAAACCCATTCGGCTAGACCCAAACCAACTCGGCTAGACCCAAACCCACTCGGCTGGACCCAAACCCACTCCGCTAGACCCAAACCCACTCGGCTAGACCGAAAGCCACTCGGCTAGACCCAAACCCACTCGGCTAGACCCAAACACACTCGACTAGACCCAAACCCACTCGGCTGGACCCAAACCCACTCGGCTAGACCCAAACCCACTCGGCTAGACCCAAACCCACACGCTAGACCCAAACCCACTCGGCTGGACCCAAACCCACTCGGATAGACCCAAACCCACTCGGCCAGACCCAAACCCACCCGGCTAGACGCAAACCCACTCGGCTCGACCCAAACCCATTCGGCTATGCCCAAACCCAATCGGCTAGACCCAAACCCACTCGGCTAAACCCAAACCCACTCCGCTAGACCCAAACCCACTCGGCTAGACCCAAACCCACTCGGCTGGACCCAAACCCACTCGGCCAGACCCAAACCCACTCCGCTAGACCCAAACCCACTCGGCCAGACCCAAACCCACTCGGCTAGACCCAAACCCACTCGGCTAGACCAAAACCCATTCGGCTAGACCCAAACCAACTCGGCTAGACCCAAACCCACTCGGCTGGACCCAAACCCACTCCGCTAGACCCAAACCCACTCGGCTGGACCGAAAGCCACTCGGCTAGACCCAAACCCACTCGGCTAGACCCAAACCCACTCGGCTGGACCCAAACCCACCCGGCTAGACCCAAACCCACTCGGCTAGACCCAAACCCACTCGGCTAGACCCAAACCCACACGCTAGACCCAAACCCACTCGGCTAGACCCAAACCCGCTCGGCTAGACCCAAACCCACTCGGCTAGACCCAAACCCACTCCGCCAGACCCAAACCCACTCGGCTAGACCCAAACCCACTCGGCTAGACCCAACCCTACTCGGCTAGACCAAAACCCACTCGGCTAGACCCAAACACACTCGGCTAGACCCAAACACACTCGGCTAGACCCAAACCCACTCGGCTAGACCAAACCCAATCGGCTATACCCAAACCCACTCGGCTAGACGCAAACCCACTCCGCTAGACCCTAACACACTCGGCTAGACCCAAACCCACTCGGCTAGACCCATACCCATTCGGCTAGACCCAAACCCACTCGGCTAGACTCAAACCCACTGGGCTAGACCAAAACCCACTCCGCTAGACTCAAACCCACTCCGCTAGACACAAACCCACTCAGCTAGAACCAAATCCACTCGGCTAGACCCAAACCCACTCGGCTAGAACAAAACCCACTCGGCTGGACCCAACCAACTCGGCTGGACCCAAACCCACTCGGCTAAACCCAAACCCACTCCGCTAGACCAAAACCCACTCGGCTAGACCCAAACCCACTCGGCTGGACCCAAACCCACTCGGCCAGACCCAAACCCACTCCGCTAGACCCAAACCCACTCGGCTAGACCCAAACCCACTCGGCTGGACCCAAACCCACTCGGCCAGACCCAAACCCACTCGGCTAGACCCAAACCCACTCGGCTAGACCAAAACCCATTCGGCTAGACCCAAACCAACTCGGCTAGACCCAAACCCACTCGGCTGGACCCAAACCCACTCGGCTAGACCCAAACCCACTCGGCTAGACCGAAAGCCACTCGGATAGACCCAAACCCACTCGGCTAGACCCAAACCCACTCGGCTGGACCCAAACCCACTCGGCTAGACCCAAACCCACTCGGCCAGACTCAAACCCAATCGGCTAGACCCAAACCCACTCGGCTAAACCCAAACCCACTCCGCTAGACCCAAACCCACTCGGCTAGACCCAAACCCACTCGGCTGGACCCAAACCCACTCGGCCAGACCCAAACCCACTCCGCTAGACCCAAACCCACTCGGCCAGACCCAAACCCACTCGGCTAGACCCAAACCCACTCGGCTAGACCAAAACCCATTCGGCTAGACCCAAACCAACTCGGCTAGACCCAAACCCACTCGGCTGGACCCAAACCCACTCCGCTAGACCCAAACCCACTCGGCTAGACCGAAAGCCACTCGGCTAGACCCAAACCCACTCGGCTAGACCCAAACCCACTCGGCTGGACCCAAACCCACCCGGCTAGACCCAAACCCACTCGGCTAGACCCAAACCCACTCGGCTAGACCCAAACCCACACGCTAGACCCAAACCCACTCGGCTAGACCCAAACCCACTCGGCTAGACCCAAACCCACTCGGCTAGACCCAAACCCACTCCGCCAGACCCAAACCCACTCGGCTAGACCCAAACCCACTCGGCTAGACCCAACCCTACTCGGCTAGACCAAAACCCACTCGGCTAGACCCAAACACACTCGGCTAGACCCAAACACACTCGGCTAGACCCAAACCCACTCGGCTAGACCAAACCCAATCGGCTATACCCAAACCCACTCGGCTAGACGCAAACCCACTCCGCTAGACCCTAACACACTCGGCTAGACCCAAACCCACTCGGCTAGACCCATACCCATTCGGCTAGACCCAAACCCACTCGGCTAGACTCAAACCCACTGGGCTAGACCAAAACCCACTCGGCTAGAACCAAACCCGCTCCGCTAGAACCAAACCCACTCCGCTAGACTCAAACCCACTCCGCTAGACACAAACCCACTCAGCTAGAACCAAATCCACTCGGCTAGACCCAAACCCACTCGGCTAGAACAAAACCCACTCGGCTGGACCCAACCAACTCCGCTGGACGCAAACCCACTCGGCTAAACCCAAACCCACTCCGCTAGACCCAAACCCACTCGGCTAGACCCAAACCCACTCGGCTGGACCCAAACCCACTCGGCCAGACCCAAACCCACTCCGCTAGACCCAAACCCACTCGGCTAGACCCAAACCCACTCGGCTGGACCCAAACCCACTCGGCCAGACCCAAACCCACTCGGCTAGACCCAAACCCACTCGGCTAGACCAAAACCCATTCGGCTAGACCCAAACCAACTCGGCTAGACCCAAACCCACTCGGCTGGACCCAAACCCACTCGGCTAGACCCAAACCCACTCGGCTAGACCGAAAGCCACTCGGATAGACCCAAACCCACTCGGCTAGACCCAAACACACTCGGCTAGACCCAAACCCACTCGGCTGGACCCAAACCCACTCGGCCAGACCCAAACCCACTCGGCTAGACCCAAACCCACACGCTAGACCCAAACCCACTCGGCTGGACCCAAACCCACTCGGCTAGACCCAAACCCACTCGGCCAGACCCAAACCCACTCGGCTAGACGCAAACCCACTCGGCTAGACCCAAACCCACTCGGCTAGACCAAAACCCATTCGGCTAGACCCAAACCAACTCGGCTAGACCCAAACCCACTCGGCTGAACCCAAACCCACTCCGCTAGACCCAAACCCACTCGGCTGGACCGAAAGCCACTCGGCTAGACCCAAACCCACTCGGCTAGACCCAAACCCACTCGGCTGGACCCAAACCCACCCGGCTAGACCCAAACCCACTCGGCTAGACCCAAACCCACTCGGCTAGACCCAAACCCACACGCTAGACCCAAACCCACTCGGCTAGACCCAAACCCGCTCGGCTAGACCCAAACCCACTCGGCTAGACCCAAACCCACTCCGCCAGACCCAAACCCACTCGGCTAGACCCAAACCCACTCGGCTAGACCCAACCCTACTCGGCTAGACCAAAACCCACTCGGCTAGACCCAAACACACTCGGCTAGACCCAAACACACTCGGCTAGACCCAAACCCACTCGGCTAGACCAAACCCAATCGGCTATACCCAAACCCACTCGGCTAGACGCAAACCCACTCCGCTAGACCCTAACACACTCGGCTAGACCCAAACCCACTCGGCTAGACCCATACCCATTCGGCTAGACCCAAACCCACTCGGCTAGACTCAAACCCACTGGGCTAGACCAAAACCCACTCCGCTAGACTCAAACCCACTCCGCTAGACACAAACCCACTCAGCTAGAACCAAATCCACTCGGCTAGACCCAAACCCACTCGGCTAGAACAAAACCCACTCGGCTGGACCCAACCAACTCGGCTGGACCCAAACCCACTCGGCTAAACCCAAACCCACTCCGCTAGACCAAAACCCACTCGGCTAGACCCAAACCCACTCGGCTGGACCCAAACCCACTCGGCCAGACCCAAACCCACTCCGCTAGACCCAAACCCACTCGGCTAGACCCAAACCCACTCGGCTGGACCCAAACCCACTCGGCCAGACCCAAACCCACTCGGCTAGACCCAAACCCACTCGGCTAGACCAAAACCCATTCGGCTAGACCCAAACCAACTCGGCTAGACCCAAACCCACTCGGCTGGACCCAAACCCACTCGGCTAGACCCAAACCCACTCGGCTAGACCGAAAGCCACTCGGATAGACCCAAACCCACTCGGCTAGACCCAAACCCACTCGGCTGGACCCAAACCCACTCGGCTAGACCCAAACCCACTCGGCCAGACTCAAACCCAATCGGCTAGACCCAAACCCACTCGGCTAAACCCAAACCCACTCCGCTAGACCCAAACCCACTCGGCTAGACCCAAACCCACTCGGCTGGACCCAAACCCACTCGGCCAGACCCAAACCCACTCCGCTAGACCCAAACCCACTCGGCCAGACCCAAACCCACTCGGCTAGACCCAAACCCACTCGGCTAGACCAAAACCCATTCGGCTAGACCCAAACCAACTCGGCTAGACCCAAACCCACTCGGCTGGACCCAAACCCACTCCGCTAGACCCAAACCCACTCGGCTAGACCGAAAGCCACTCGGCTAGACCCAAACCCACTCGGCTAGACCCAAACCCACTCGGCTGGACCCAAACCCACCCGGCTAGACCCAAACCCACTCGGCTAGACCCAAACCCACTCGGCTTGACCCAAACCCACACGCTAGACCCAAACCCACTCGGCTAGACCCAAACCCACTCGGCTAGACCCAAACCCACTCGGCTAGACCCAAACCCACTCCGCCAGACCCAAACCCACTCGGCTAGACCCAAACCCACTCGGCTAGACCCAACCCTACTCGGCTAGACCAAAACCCACTCGGCTAGACCCAAACACACTCGGCTAGACCCAAACACACTCGGCTAGACCCAAACCCACTCGGCTAGACCAAACCCAATCGGCTATACCCAAACCCACTCGGCTAGACGCAAACCCACTCCGCTAGACCCTAACACACTCGGCTAGACCCAAACCCACTCGGCTAGACCCATACCCATTCGGCTAGACCCAAACCCACTCGGCTAGACTCAAACCCACTGGGCTAGACCAAAACCCACTCGGCTAGAACCAAACCCGCTCCGCTAGAACCAAACCCACTCCGCTAGACTCAAATCCACTCCGCTAGACACAAACCCACTCAGCTAGAACCAAATCCACTCGGCTAGACCCAAACCCACTCGGCTAGAACAAAACCCACTCGGCTGGACCCAACCAACTCCGCTGGACGCAAACCCACTCGGCTAAACCCAAACCCACTCCGCTAGACCCAAACCCACTCGGCTAGACCCAAACCCACTCGGCTGGACCCAAACCCACTCGGCCAGACCCAAACCCACTCCGCTAGACCCAAACCCACTCGGCTAGACCCAAACCCACTCGGCTGGACCCAAACCCACTCGGCCAGACCCAAACCCACTCGGCTAGACCCAAACCCACTCGGCTAGACCAAAACCCATTCGGCTAGACCCAAACCAACTCGGCTAGACCCAAACCCACTCGGCTGGACCCAAACCCACTCGGCTAGACCCAAACCCACTCGGCTAGACCGAAAGCCACTCGGATAGACCCAAACCCACTCGGCTAGACCCAAACACACTCGGCTAGACCCAAACCCACTCGGCTGGACCCAAACCCACTCGGCCAGACCCAAACCCACTCGGCTAGACCCAAACCCACACGCTAGACCCAAACCCACTCGGCTGGACCCAAACCCACTCGGCTAGACCCAAACCCACTCGGCCAGACCCAAACCCACTCGGCTAGACGCAAACCCACTCGGCTAGACCCAAACCCAATCGGCTAGACCCAAACCCACTCGGCTAGATGCAAACCCACTCGGCTAGACCCAAACCCACTCGGCTAGACCCAAACCCACTCGGCTAAACCCAAACCCACTCCGCTAGACCCAAACCCACTCGGCTAGACCCAAACCCACTCGGCTGGACCCAAACCCACTCGGCCGGACCCAAACCCACTCCGCTAGACCCAAACCCACTCGGCTAGACCCAAACCCACTCGGCTGGACCCAAACCCACTCGGCCAGACCCAAACCCACTCGGCTAGACCCAAACCCACTCGGCTAGACCAAAACCCATTCGGCTAGACCCAACCAACTCGGCTAGACCCAAACCCACTCGGCTGGACCCAAACCCACTCCGCTAGACCCAAACCCACTTGGCTAGACCGAAAGCCACTCGGCTAGACCCAAACCCACTCGGCTAGACCCAAACACACTCGGCTAGACCCAAACCCACTCGGCTGGACCCAAACCCACTCGGCTAGACCCAAACCCACTCGGCTCGACCGAAACCCACACGCTAGACCCAAACCCACTTGGCTAGACCCAAACCCACTCGGCTAGACCCAAACCCACTCGGCTAGACCCAAAACCACTCCGCTAGACCCAAACACACTCGGCTAGACCCAAACCCACTCGGCTGGACCCAAACACACTCGGCTAGACCCAAACCCACTCGGCTAGACCCAAACCCACACGCTAGACCCAAACCCACTCGGCTAGACACAAACCCACTCGGCTAGAACCAAACCCACTCGGCTAGACCCAAACCCACTCCGCCAGACCCAAACCCACTCGGCTAGACCCAAACCCACTCGGCTAGACCCAAACCTACTCGGCTAGACCAAAACCCACTCGGCTAGACCCAAACACACTCGGCTAGACCCAAACACACTCGGCTAGACCCAAACCCACTCGGCTAGACCCAAACCCACTCGGCTAGACCCAAACCCACTCGGCTAGACCCAAACCCACTCGGCCAGACCCAAACCCACTCGGCTAGACCCAAACCCACTCGGCTGGACACAAACCCACTCCGCTAGACCCAAACCCACTCGGCTAGACCCAAACCCATTCGGCTAGACGCAAACCCACTCGGCAAGACCCAAACCCACTCGGCTAGACCCAAACCCACTCGGCTAGACCCAAACCCACTCGGCTAGACCCAAACCCACTCGGCCAGACCCAAACCCACTCCGCTAGACCAAAACCCACTCCGCTAGACACAAACCCACTCCGCTAGACCCAAACCCACTCCGCTAGCCCCAAACCAACTCCGCTAGACCCAAACCCACGCGGCTAGACTCAAACCCACTCGGCTAGACCCAAACCCACTCGGCCAGACCCAAACCCACTCGGCTAGACGCAAACCCACTCGGCTAGACACAAACCCACTCGGCTAGATGCAAACCCAATCGGCTAGACCCAAACCCACTCGGCTAGATGCAAAACCCACTCGGCTAGACGCAAACCCACTCGGCTAGACCCAAACCCACTCGGCTAGATGCAAACCCAATCGGCTAGACCCAAACCCACTCGGCTAGATGCAAACCCACTCGGCTAGACGCAAACCCACTCGGCTAGACCCAAACCCACTCGACTAGACCCAAACCCACTCGGCTGAACCCAAAACCACTCCGCTAGACCCAAACCCACTCGGCTAGACGCAAACCCACTCGGCTGGACCCAAACCCACTCGGCCAGACCCAAACCCACTCGGCTAGACCCAAACCCACTCGGCTAGACCAAGACCCATTCGGCTAGACCCAAACCAACTCGGCTAGACCCAAACCCACTCGGCTGGACCCAAACCCACTCCGCTAGACCCAAACCCACTCGGCTAGATGCAAACCCACTCGGCTAGACCCAAACCCACTCGGCTAGACCCAAACCTACTCGGCTAGACCAAAACCCACTCGGCTAGACCCAAACACACTCGGCTAGACCCAAACACACTCGGCTAGACCCAAACCCACTCGGCTAGACCCAAACCCACTCGGCTAGACCCAAACCCACTCGGCTAGACCCAAACCCACTCGGCCAGACCCAAACCCACTCGGCTAGACCCAAACCCACTCGGCTGGACACAAACCCACTCCGCTAGACCCAAACCCACTCGGCTAGACCCAAACCCATTCGGCTAGACGCAAACCCACTCGGCAAGACCCAAACCCACTCGGCTAGACCCAAACCCACTCGGCTAGACCCAAACCCACTCGGCTAGACCCAAACCCACTCGGCCAGACCCAAACCCACTCCGCTAGACCAAAACCCACTCCGCTAGACACAAACCCACTCCGCTAGACCCAAACCCACTCCGCTAGCCCCAAACCAACTCCGCTAGACCCAAACCCACGCGGCTAGACTCAAACCCACTCGGCTAGACCCAAACCCACTCGGCCAGACCCAAACCCACTCGGCTAGACGCAAACCCACTCGGCTAGACACAAACCCACTCGGCTAGATGCAAACCCAATCGGCTAGACCCAAACCCACTCGGCTAGATGCAAAACCCACTCGGCTAGACGCAAACCCACTCGGCTAGACCCAAACCCACTCGGCTAGATGCAAACCCAATCGGCTAGACCCAAACCCACTCGGCTAGATGCAAACCCACTCGGCTAGACGCAAACCCACTCGGCTAGACCCAAACCCGCTCGACTAGACCCAAACCCACTCGGCTGAACCCAAAACCACTCCGCTAGACCCAAACCCACTCGGCTAGACGCAAACCCACTCGGCTGGACCCAAACCCACTCGGCCAGACCCAAACCCACTCGGCTAGACCCAAACCCACTCGGCTAGACCAAGACCCATTCGGCTAGACCCAAACCAACTCGGCTAGACCCAAACCCACTCGGCTGGACCCAAACCCACTCCGCTAGACCCAAACCCACTCGGCTAGATGCAAACCCACTCGGCTAGACCCAAACCCACTCGGCTAGACCGAAACCCACTCGGCTAAACCCAAACCCACTGCGCTAGACCCAAACCCACTCGGCTAGACCCAAACCCACTCGGCTGGACCCAAACCCACTCGGCCGGACCCAAACCCACTCCGCTAGACCCAAACCCACTCGGCTAGACCCAAACCCACTCGGCTGGACCCAAACCCACTCGGCCAGACCCAAACCCACTCGGCTAGACCCAAACCCACTCGGCTCGACCAAAACCCATTCGGCTAGACCCAAACCAACTCGGCTAGACCCAAACCCACTCGGCTGGACCCAAACCCACTCCGCTAGACCCAAACCCACTCGGCTGGACCGAAAGCCACTCGGCTAGACCCAAACCCACTCGGCTAGACCCAAACACACTCGGCTAGACCAAAACCCACTCGGCTGGACCCAAACCCACTCGGCTAGACCCAAATCCACTCGGCTAGACCCAAACCCACACGCTAGACCCAAACCCACTCGGCTAGACCCAAACCCACTCGGCGAGACCCAAACCCACTCGGCTAGACCCAAACCCACTCCGCCAGACCCAAACCCACTCGGCTAGACCCGAACCCACTTGGCTAGACCCAAACCCACTCGGCTAGACCCAAAACCACTCCGCTAGACCCCAACCCACTCGTCTAGACCCAAGCACACTCGGCAAGACCCAAACCCACTCCGTTAGACCCAAACCCACTCCGCTAGACCCAAACCCAATTCGCTGGACCGCAACCCACTCCGCTTGACCCAAACCCACTCCGCTAGAACCAAACCCACTGCGCTAGACCCAAACCCACTCGGCTAGACACAAACCCACTCGGCTAGACCCAAACACACTCGGCTAGACCCAAACCCACTCCGCCAGACCCAAACCCACTCGGCTAGACCCAAACCCACTCGGCTAGACCCAAACCTACTCGGCTAGACCAAAACCCACTCGGCTAGACCCAAACACACTCGGCTAGACCCAAACCCACTCCGCCAGACCCAAACCCACTCGGCTAGACCCAAACCCACTCGGCTAGACCCAAACCTACTCGGCTAGACCAAAACCCACTCGGCTAGACCCAAACACACTCGGCTAGACCCAAACCCACTCCGCTAGACCCAAACCCACTCGGCTAGACCGAAAGCCACTCGGCTAGTCCCAAACCCACTCGGCTAGACCCAAACACACTCGGCTAGACCCAAACCCACTCGGCTGGACCCAAACACACTCGGCTAGACCCAAACCCACTCGGCTAGACCCAAACCCACACGCTAGACCCAAACCCACTCGGCTGGACCCAAACCCACTCGGCCAGACCCAAACCCACTCGGCTAGACCCAAACCCACTCGGCTAGACCAAAACCCATTCGGCTAGACCCAAACCAACTCGGCTAGACCCAAACCCACTCGGCTGGACCCAAACCCACTCCGCTAGACCCAAACCCACTCGGCTAGACCGAAAGCCACTCAGCTAGACCCAAACCCACTCGGCTAGACCCAAACACACTCGGCTAGACCAAAACCCACTCGGCTGGACCCAAACCCACTCGGCTAGACCCAAACCCACTCGGCTAGACCCAAACCCACTCGGCTAGACCCAAACCCACTCGGCTAGACCCAAACCCACTCGGCTAGACCCAAACCCACTCCGCCAGACTCAAACCCACTCGGCTAGACCCAAACCCACTCGGCTAGACCCAAAACCACTCGGCTAGACCAAAAACCACTCCGCTAGACCCCAACCCACTTGTCTAGACCCAAGCACACTTGGGAAGACCCAAACCCACTCCGTTAGACCCAAACCCACTCGGCTAGACCCAAACACACTCGGCTAGACCCAAACCCACTCCGCTAGATCCAAACCCACTCGGCTAGACCGAAAGCCACTCGGCTAAACCCAAACCCACTCGGCCAGACCCACACACACTCGGCTAGACCCAAACCCACTCGGCTGGACCCAAACACACTCGGCTGGACCCAAACCCACTCGGCTAGACCCAAACCCACTCCGCCAGACCCAAACCCACTCGGCTAGACCCAAACCCACTCGGCTAGACCCAAACCCACTCGGCCAGACCCAAACCCACTCGGCTAGACCCAAACCCACTCGGCTGGACCCAAACCCACTCGGCTAGACCCAAACCCACTCGGCTAGACCCAAACCCATTCGGCTAGACGCAAACCCACTCGGCAAGACCCAAACCCACTCAGCTAGACCCAAACCCACTCGGCTAGACCCAAACCCACTCGGCTAGACCCAAACCCACTCGGCCAGACCCAAACCCACTCCGCTAGACCCAAACCCACTCCGCTAGACACAAACCCACTCCGCTAGACCCAAACCCACTCCGCTAGCCCCAAACCAACTCCGCTAGACCCAAACCCACGCGGCTAGACTCAAACCCACTCGGCTAGACCCAAACCCACTCGACCAGACCCAAACCCACTCGGCTAGACGCAAACCCACTCGGCTAGACCCAAACCCACTCGGCTAGATGCAAACCGAATCGGCTAGACCCAAACCCACTCGGCTAGATGCAAACCCAATCGGCTAGACCCAAACCCACTCGGCTAGACCCAAACCCACTCGGCTAGATGCAAACCCAATCGGCTAGACCCAAACCCACTCGGCTAGATGCAAACCCACTCGGCTAGACCCAAACCCACTCGACTAGACCCAAACCCACTCGGCTGAACCCAAACCCACTCCGCTAGACCCAAACCCACTCGGCTAGACCCAAACCCACTCGGCTGGACCCAAACCCACTCGGCCAGACCCAAACCCACTCGGCTAGACCCAAACCCACTCGGCTAGACCAAAACCCATTAGGCTAGACCCAAACCAACTCGGCTAGACCCAAACCCACTCGGCTGGACCCAAACCCACTCCGCTAGACCCAAACCCACTCGGCTAGACCGAAAGCCACTCGGCTAGACCCAAACCCACTCGGCTAGACCCAAACACACTCGGCTAGACCCAAACCCACTCGGCTGGACCCAAACCCACTCGGCTAGACCCAAACCCACTCGGCTAGACCCAAACCCACACGCTAGACCCAAACCCACTCGGCTAGACCCAAACCCACTCGGCTAGACCCAAACCCACTCGGCTAGACCCAAACCCACTCCGCCAGACCCAAACCCACTCGGCTAGACCCAAACCCACTCGGCTAGACCCAAACCTACTCGGCGAGACCAAAACCCACTCGGCTAGACCCAAACACACTCGGCTAGACCCAAACACACTTGGCTAGACCCAAACCCACTCGGCTAGACCCAAACCCAATCGGCTAGACCCAAATCCACTCGGCTAGACGCAAACCCACTCCGCTAGACCCAAACCCACTCGGCTAGACCCAAACCCACTCGGCTAGACCCAAACCCACTCGGCTAGACCCAAACCCACTCGGCTTGACCCAAAACCACTCCGCTAGACCCAAACCCACTCGGCTAGACCCGAACCCACTCGGCTAGACCCAAACCCACTCGGCTAGACACATACCCATTCGGCTATAACTAAACCCACTCGGCTAGACCCAAACCCACTCGGCTAGACCCAAAAACCACTCGGCTAGACCTAAACCCACTCGGCTAGACCCAAACCCACTCGGCTAGACCCAAACCCACTCCGCTAGACCCAAACCCACTCCGCTAGACCCAAACCCACTCCGCAAGACCCAAACCCACTCAGCTCGACCCAAACCCACTCCGCTACAACCAAACCCACTGCGCTGGACCCAAACCCACTCGGCTAGACTCCAGCCCAATCGGCTAGCCCCCAACACACTCAGCTAGACTCAAACCCACTCGGCTAGACCCAAACCCACTCGGCTAGACCCAAACCCACTCGGCTAGACGCAAACTCACTCGGCTAGACGCAAACCCACTCGGCTAGACCCAAACCCACTCGGCTAGATGCAAACCCACTCGGCTAGACCCAAACCCACTCGGCTAGACCCAAACCCACTCGGCTAAACCCAAACCCACTCCGCTAGACCCAAACCCACTCGGCTACACCCATACCCACTCGGCTAGACCCAAACCCACTCGGCTAGTCCCAAACCCAATCGGCTGGACCCAAACCAACTCGGCTAGACCCAAACACACTCGGCTAGACCTAAACACACTCGGCTAGACCCAAACCCACTCGGCTAGACCCAAACCCACTCGGCTGGACCCAAACCCACTCGGCTAAACCCAAACCCACTCCGCTAGACCCAAAACCACTCGGCTAGACCCATACCCACTCGGCTTGACCCAAACCCACTCGGCTGGACCCAAACCCAATCGGCTAGCCCCAAACCCACTCGGCAAGAACAAAACCCACTCGGCTGGACCCAAACCAACTCGGCTGGACCCAAACCCACTCGGCTAGACCCAAACCCAATCCGCTGGACCCAATCCCACTCGGCTGGACACAAACCCACTCGGCTAGACCCAAACCCACTCGGCTAGACCCAAACACACTCGGCTAGACCCAAACCCACTCGGCTAAACCCAAACCCACTCTGCTAGACCCAAACCCACTCGGCTAGACCCAAACCCACTCGGCTAGACCCAAACACACTCGGCTAGACCTAAACCCACTCGGCTAGACCCAAACCCACTCGGCTGGACCAAAACCCACTCGGCTGGACCCAAACCAACTCGGCTGGACAGAAACCCACTCGGCTAGATGGAAACCCACTCCGCTAGACCCAAACCCACTCGGCTAGACCTAAACCCAATCGGCTAGACCCAAACCCACTCGGCTAGACCCAAACACACTCGGCTAGACCTAAACCCACTCGGCTAGACCCAAACCCACTCGGCTAGACCCAAACCCACTCGGCTAGACGCAAACCCACTCGGCTAAACCCAAACCCACTCCGCTAGACCCAAAACCACTCGGCTAGACCCATACCCACTCGGCTTGACCCAAACCCACTCGGCTGGACTCAAACCCAATCGGCTAGACCCAAACCCACTCGGCAACAACAAAACCAACTCGGCTGGACCCAAACCCACTCGGCTAGACCCAAACCCACTCGCCTAGACCCAAACCCACTCGGCTGGACCCAAACCCACTCGGCCAGACCCAAACCCACTCGGCTAGACCCAAACCCACTCGGCTAGACCAAAACCCATTCGGCTAGACCCAAACCAACTCGGCTAGACCCAAACCCACTCGTCTGGACCCAAACCCACTCGGCTAGGCCCAAACCCACTCGGCTAGACCCAAACCCACTCGGCTAGACCCAAACCCACTCGGCTAGACCCAAACCCACTCGGCCAGACCCAAACCCACTCCGCTAGACCCAAACCCACTCCGCTAGACACAAACCCACTCCGCTAGACCCAAACCCACTCCGCTAGCCCCAAACCAACTCCGCTAGACCCAAACCCACGCGGCTAGACTCAAACCCACTCGGCTAGACCCAAACCCACTCGACCAGACCCAAACCCACTCGGCTAGACGCAAACCCACTCGGCTAGACCCAAACCCACTCGGCTAGATGCAAACCGAATCGGCTAGACCCAAACCCACTCGGCTAGATGCAAACCCAATCGGCTAGACCCAAACCCACTCGGCTAGACCCAAACCCACTCGGCTAGATGCAAACCCAATCGGCTAGACCCAAACCCACTCGGCTAGATGCAAACCCACTCGGCTAGACCCAAACCCACTCGACTAGACCCAAACCCACTCGGCTGAACCCAAACCCACTCCGCTAGACCCAAACCCACTCGGCTAGACCCAAACCCACTCGGCTGGACCCAAACCCACTCGGCCAGACCCAAACCCACTCGGCTAGACCCAAACCCACTCGGCTAGACCAAAACCCATTAGGCTAGACCCAAACCAACTCGGCTAGACCCAAACCCACTCGGCTGGACCCAAACCCACTCCGCTAGACCCAAACCCACTCGGCTAGACCGAAAGCCACTCGGCTAGACCCAAACCCACTCGGCTAGACCCAAACACACTCGGCTAGACCCAAACCCACTCGGCTGGACCCAAACCCACTCGGCTAGACCCAAACCCACTCGGCTAGACCCAAACCCACACGCTAGACCCAAACCCACTCGGCTAGACCCAAACCCACTCGGCTAGACCCAAACACACTCGGCTAGACCCAAACCCACTCCGCCAGACCCAAACCCACTCGGCTAGACCCAAACCCACTCGGCTAGACCCAAACCTACTCGGCGAGACCAAAACCCACTCGGCTAGACCCAAACACACTCGGCTAGACCCAAACACACTTGGCTAGACCCAAACCCACTCGGCTAGACCCAAACCCAATCGGCTAGACCCAAATCCACTCGGCTAGACGCAAACCCACTCCGCTAGACCCAAACCCACTCGGCTAGACCCAAACCCACTCGGCTAGACCCAAACCCACTCGGCTAGACCCAAACCCACTCGGCTTGACCCAAAACCACTCCGCTAGACCCAAACCCACTCGGCTAGACCCGAACCCACTCGGCTAGACCCAAACCCACTCGGCTAGACACATACCCATTCGGCTATAACTAAACCCACTCGGCTAGACCCAAACCCACTCGGCTAGACCCAAAAACCACTCGGCTAGACCTAAACCCACTCGGCTAGACCCAAACCCACTCGGCTAGACCCAAACCCACTCCGCTAGACCCAAACCCACTCCGCTAGACCCAAACCCACTCCGCAAGACCCAAACCCACTCAGCTCGACCCAAACCCACTCCGCTACAACCAAACCCACTGCGCTGGACCCAAACCCACTCGGCTAGACTCCAGCCCAATCGGCTAGCCCCCAACACACTCAGCTAGACTCAAACCCACTCGGCTAGACCCAAACCCACTCGGCTAGACCCAAACCCACTCGGCTAGACGCAAACTCACTCGGCTAGACGCAAACCCACTCGGCTAGACCCAAACCCACTCGGCTAGATGCAAACCCACTCGGCTAGACCCAAACCCACTCGGCTAGACCCAAACCCACTCGGCTAAACCCAAACCCACTCCGCAAGACCCAAACCCACTCGGCTACACCCATACCCACTCGGCTAGACCCAAACCCACTCGGCTAGTCCCAAACCCAATCGGCTGGACCCAAACCAACTCGGCTAGACCCAAACACACTCGGCTAGACCTAAACACACTCGGCTAGACCCAAACCCACTCGGCTAGACCCAAACCCACTCGGCTGGACCCAAACCCACTCGGCTAAACCCAAACCCACTCCGCTAGACCCAAAACCACTCGGCTAGACCCATACCCACTCGGCTTGACCCAAACCCACTCGGCTGGACCCAAACCCAATCGGCTAGCCCCAAACCCACTCGGCAAGAACAAAACCCACTCGGCTGGACCCAAACCAACTCGGCTGGACCCAAACCCACTCGGCTAGACCCAAACCCAATCCGCTGGACCCAATCCCACTCGGCTGGACACAAACCCACTCGGCTAGACCCAAACCCACTCGGCTAGACCCAAACACACTCGGCTAGACCCAAACCCACTCGGCTAAACCCAAAACCCACTCGGCTAGACCCAAACCCACTCGGCTAGACCCAAACCCACTCGGCTAGACCCAAACACACTCGGCTAGACCTAAACCCACTCGGCTAGACCCAAACCCACTCGGCTGGACCAAAACCCACTCGGCTGGACCCAAACCAACTCGGCTGGACAGAAACCCACTCGGCTAGATGGAAACCCACTCCGCTAGACCCAAACCCACTCGGCTAGACCTAAACCCAATCGGCTAGACCCAAACCCACTCGGCTAGACCCAAACACACTCGGCTAGACCTAAACCCACTCGGCTAGACCCAAACCCACTCGGCTAGACCCAAACCCACTCGGCTAGACGCAAACCCACTCGGCTAAACCCAAACCCACTCCGCTAGACCCAAAACCACTCGGCTAGACCCATACCCACTCGGCTTGACCCAAACCCACTCGGCTGGACTCAAACCCAATCGGCTAGACCCAAACCCACTCGGCAACAACAAAACCAACTCGGCTGGACCCAAACCCACTCGGCTAGACCCAAACCCACTCGGCTAGACCCAAACCCACTCGGCTGGACCCAAACCCACTCGGCCAGACCCAAACCCACTCGGCTAGACCCAAACCCACTCGGCTAGACCAAAACCCATTCGGCTAGACCCAAACCAACTCGGCTAGACCCAAACCCACTCGTCTGGACCCAAACCCACTCGGCTAGGCCCAAACCCACTCGGCTAGACCCAAACCCACTCGGCTAGACCCAAACCCACTCGGCTAGACCCAAACCCACTAGGCTAGACCCAAACCCACTCGGCTAGACCAAAACCCACTCGGCTGGACCCAAACCAACTCGGCTGGACCCAAACCCACTCGGCTAGACGCAAACCCACTCCGCTAGACCCAAACCCACTCGGCTAGACCTAAACCCACTCGGCTAGACCCAAACCCACTCGGCTAGACCCAAACACACTCGGCTAGACCTAAACCCACTCGGCTAGACCCAAACCCACTCGGCTAGACCAAAACCCACTCGGCTGGACCCAAACCAACTCGGCTGGACCCAAACCCACTCGGCTAGACGCAAACCCACTCCGCTAGACCCAAACCCACTCGGCTAGACCTAAACCCACTCGGCTAGACCCAAACCCACTCGGCTAGACCCAAACACACTCGGCAAGAACAAAACCCACTCGGCTGGACCCAAACCAACTCGGCGGGACCCAAACCCACTCGGCTAGACCCAAACCCACTCCGCTGGACCCAAACCCACTCGGCTAGACACAAACCCACTCGGCTAGACCCAAACCCACTCGGCTAGACCCAAACCCACTCGGCTAGATGCAAACCCACTCGGCTAGACCCAAACCCACTCGGCTAGACCCAAACCCACTCGGCTAAACCCAAACCCACTCCGCTAGACCCAAACCCACTCGGCTAGACCCATACCCACTCGGCTAGACCCAAACCCACTCGGCTAGTCCCAAACCCAATCGGCTGGACCCAAACCAACTCGGCTAGACCCAAACACACTCGGCTAGACCTAAACCCACTCGGCTAGACCCAAACCCACTCGGCTAGACCCAAACCCACTCGGCTGGACCCAAACCCACTCGGCTAAACCCAAACCCACTCCGCTAGACCCAAAACCACTCGGCTAGAACCATACCCACTCGGCTTGACCCAAACCCACTCGGCTGGACCCAAACCCAATCGGCTAGCCCCAAACCCACTCGGCAAAAACAAAACCCACTCGGCTGGACCCAAACCAACTCGGCTGGACCCAAACCCACTCGGCCAGACCCAAACCCACTCGGCTAGACCCAAACCCACTCGGCTAGACCAAAACCCATTCGGCTAGACCCAAACCCACTCGTCTGGACCCAAACCCACTCGGCTAGGCCCAAACCCATTCGGCTAGACCCAAACCCACTCGGCTAGACCCAAACCCACTCGGCTAGACCCAAACCCACTAGGCTAGACCCAAACCCACTCGGCTAGACCTAAACCCACTCGGCTAGACCCAAACCCACTCGGCTAGACCCAAACACACTCGGCTAGACCTAAACCCACTCGGCTAGACCCAAACCCACTCGGCTAGACCAAAACCCACTCGGCTGGACCCAAACCAACTCGGCTGGACCCAAACCCACTCGGCTAGACGCAAACCCACTCCGCTAGACCCAAACCCACTCGGCTAGACCTAAACCCACTCGGCTAGACCCAAACCCACTCGGCTAGACCCAAACACACTCGGCAAGAACAAAACCCACTCGGCTGGACCCAAACCAACTCGGCTGGACCCAAACCCACTCGGCTAGACCCAAACCCACTCCGCTGGACCCAAACCCACTCGGCTAGACACAAACCCACTCGGCTAGACCCAAACCCACTCGGCTAGACCCAAACCCACTCGGCTAGATGCAAACCCACTCGGCTAGACCCAAACCCACTCGGCTAGACCCAAACCCACTCGGCTAAACCCAAACCCACTCCGCTAGACCCAAACCCACTCGGCTAGACCCATACCCACTCGGCTAGACCCAAACCCACTCGGCTAGTCCCAAACCCAATCGGCTGGACCCAAACCAACTCGGCTAGACCCAAACACACTCGGCTAGACCTAAACCCACTCGGCTAGACCCAAACCCACTCGGCTAGACCCAAACCCACTCGGCTGGACCCAAACCCACTCGGCTAAACCCAAACCCACTCCGCTAGACCCAAAACCACTCGGCTAGACCCATACCCACTCGGCTTGACCCAAACCCACTCGGCTGGACCCAAACCCAATCGGCTAGCCCCAAACCCACTCGGCAAAAACAAAACCCACTCGGCTGGACCCAAACCAACTCGGCTGGACCCAAACCCACTCGGCTAGACCCAAACCCATTCCGCTGGACCCAAACCCACTCGGCTGGACACAAACCCACTCGGCTAGACCCAAACCCACTCGGCTAGACCCAAACACACTCGGCTAGACCCAAACCCACTCGGCTAAACCCAAACCCACTCGGCTAGACCCAAACCCACTCGGCTAGACCCAAACCCACTCGGCTAGACCCAAACACACTCGGCTAGACCTAAACCCACTCGGCTAGACCCAAACCCACTCGGCTGGACCAAAACCCACTCGGCTGGACCCAAACCAACTCGTCTGGACAGAAACCCACTCGGCTAGATGCAAACCCACTCCGCTAGACCCAAACCCACTCGGCTAGACCTAAACCCAATCGGCTAGACCCAAACCCACTCGGCTAGACCCAAACACACTCGGCTAGACCTAAACCCACTCGGCTAGACCCAAACCCACTCGGCTAGACCCAAACCCACTCGGCTAGACGCAAACCCACTCGGCTAAACCCAAACCCACTCCGCTAGACCCAAAACCACTCGGCTAGACCCATACCCACTCGGCTTGACCCAAACCCACTCGGCTGGACCCAAACCCAATCGGCTAGACCCAAACCCACTCGGCAACAACAAAACCAACTCGGCTGGACCCAAACCCACTCGGCTAGACCCAAACCCACTCGGCTAGACCCAAACCCACTCGGCTGGACCCAAACCCACTCGGCCGGACCCAAACCCACTCGGCTAGACCCAAACCCACTCGGCTAGACCAAAACCCATTCGGCTAGACCCAAACCAACTCGACTAGACCCAAACCCACTCGTCTGGACCCAAACCCACTCGGCTAGGCCCAAACCCACTCGGCTAGACCCAAACCCACTCGGCTAGACCCAAACCCACTCGGCTAGACCCAAACCCACTAGGCTAGACCCAAACCCACTCGGCTAGACCAAAACCCACTCGGCTGGACCCAAACCAACTCGGCTGGACCCAAACCCACTCGGCTAGACGCAAACCCACTCCGCTAGACCCAAACCCACTCGGCTAGACCTAAACCCACTCGGCTAGACCCAAACCCACTCGGCTAGACCCAAACACACTCGGCTAGACCTAAACCCACTCGGCTAGACCCAAACCCACTCGGCTAGACCAAAACCCACTCGGCTGGACCCAAACCAACTCGGCAGGACCCAAACCCACTCGGCTAGACGCAAACCCACTCCGCTAGACCCAAACCCACTCGGCTAGACCTAAACCCACTCGGCTAGACCCAAACCCACTCGGCTAGACCCAAACACACTCGGCAAGAACAAAACCCACTCGGCTGGACCCAAACCAACTCGGCTGGACCCAAACCCACTCGGCTAGACCCAAACCCACTCCGCTGGACCCAAACCCACTCGGCTAGACACAAACCCACTCGGCTAGACCCAAACCCACTCGGCTAGACCCAAACACACTCGGCTAGACCCAAACCCACTCGGCTAAACCCAAACCCATTCGGCTAGACCCAAACACACTCGCCTAGACCTAAACCCACTCGGCTAGACCCAAACCCACTCGGCTAGACCAAAACCCACTCGGCTGGACCCAAACCAACTCGGCTGGACAGAAACCCACTCGGCTAGACGCAAACCCACTCCGCTAGACCCAAACCCACTCGGCTAGACCTAAACCCACTTGGCTAGACCCAAACCCACTCTGCTAGACCCAAACACACTCGGCTAGACCTAAACCCACTCGGCTAGACCCAAACCCACTCAGCTAGACTCAAACCCACTCGGCTAGACCGAAACCCACTCGGCTAAACCCAAACCCACTCCGCTAGACCCAAAACCACTCGGCTAGACCCATACCCACTCGGCTTGACCCAAACCCACTCGGCTGGACCCAAACCCAAACGGCTAAACCCAAACCCACTCGGCAAGAACAAAACCCACTCGGCTGGACCCAAACCAACTCGGCTGGACCCAAACCAACTCGGCTAGACCCAAACCCACTCCGCTGGACCCAAACCCACTCGGCTAGACCCAAACCCACTCTGCTAGACCCAAACCCACTCGGCTAGACCCAAACACACTCGGCTAGACCCAAACCCACTCGGCTAAACCCAAACCCACTCGGCTAGACCCAAACCCACTCGGCTAGACCCAAACCCACTCGGCTAGACCCAAACACACTCGGCTAGACCTAAACCCACTCGGCTAGACCCAAACCCACTCGGCTAGACCAAAACCCACTCGGCTGGACCCAAACCAACTCGGCTGGACAGAAACCCACTCGGCTAGACGCAAACCCACTCCGCTAGACCCAAACCCACTCGGCTAGACCTAAACCCACTCGGCTAGACCCAAACCCACTCTGCTAGACCCAAACACACTCGGCTAGACCTAAACCCACTCGGCTAGACCCAAACCCACTCAGCTAGACCCAAACCCACTCGGCTAGACCCAAACCCACTCGGCTAAACCCAAACCCACTCCGCTAGACCCAAAACCACTCGGCTAGACCCATACCCACTCGGCTTGACCCAAACCCACTCGGCTGGAGCCAAACCCAAACGGCTAAACACAAACCCACTCGGCAAGAACAAAACCCACTCGGCTGGACCCAAACCAACTCGGCTGGACCCAAACCCACTCGGCTAGACCCAAACCCACTCCGCTGGACCCAAACCCACTCGGCTAGACCCAAACCCACTCGGCTAGACCGAAACCCACTCGGCTAGACCCGAACACACTCGGCTAGACCCAAACCCACTCGGCTAAACCCAAACCCACTCGGCTAGACCCAAACCCACTCGGCTAGACCCAAACCCACTCGGCTAGACCCAAACCCACTAGGCCAGACCCAAACCCACTCGGCTAGACCGAAACCCACTCGGCTAGACCCAAACCCACTCGGCTGGACCCAAACCCACTCGGCTAGACCCAAACCCACTCGGCTAGACCAAAACCCACTCGGCTGGACCCAAACCAACTCGGCTGGACCCAAACCCACTCGGCTAGACGCAAACCCACTCCGCTAGACCCAAACCCACTCGGCTAGACCTAAACCCACTCGGCTAGACCCTAACACACTCGGCTAGACCCAAACCCATTTGGCTAGACGCAAACCCACTCGGCAAGACCCAAACCCACTCGGCTGGACCCAAACCCACTCGGCTAGACCCAAACCCACTCCGCTAGACCCAAACCCACTCGGCTAGACCCAAACACACTCGGCTAGACCTAAACCCACTCGGCTAGACCCAAACCCACTCGGCTAGACCAAAACCCACTCGGCTGGACCCAAACCAACTCGGCTGGACCCAAACCCACTCGGCTAGACGCAAACCCACTCCGCTAGACCCAAACCCACTCGGCTAGACCTAAACCCACTCGGCTAGACCCAAACCCACTCGGCTAGACCCAAACACACTCGGCAAGAACAAAACCCACTCGGCTGGACCCAAACCAACTCGGCTGGACCCAAACCCACTCGGCTAGACCCAAACCCACTCCGCTGGACCCAAACCCACTCGGCTAGACACAAACCCACTCGGCTAGACCCAAACCCACTCGGCTAGACCCAAACACACTCGGCTAGACCCAAACCTACTCGGCTAAACCCAAACCCACTCGGCTAGACCCAAACACACTCGCCTAGACCTAAACCCACTCGGCTAGACCCAAACCCACTCGGCTAGACCAAAACCCACTCGGCTGGACCCAAACCAACTCGGCTGGACAGAAACCCACTCGGCTAGACGCAAACCCACTCCGCTAGACCCAAACCCACTCGGCTAGACCTAAACCCACTCGGCTAGACCCAAACCCACTCTGCTAGACCCAAACACACTCGGCTAGACCTAAACCCACTCGGCTAGACCCAAACCCACTCAGCTAGACTCAAACCCACTCGGCTAGACCCAAACCCACTCGGCTAAACCCAAACCCACTCCGCTAGACCCAAAACCACTCGGCTAGACCCATACCCACTCGGCTTGACCCAAACCCACTCGGCTGGACCCAAACCCAAACGGCTAAACCCAAACCCACTCGGCAAGAACAAAACCCACTCGGCTGGACCCAAACCAACTCGGCTGGACCCAAACCAACTCGGCTAGACCCAAACCCACTCCGCTGGACCCAAACCCACTCGGCTTGACCCAAACCCACTCGGCTAGACCCAAACCCACTCGGCTAGACCCAAACACACTCGGCTAGACCCAAACCCACTCGGCTAAACCCAAACCCACTCGGCTAGACCCAAACCCACTCGGCTAGACCCAAACCCACTCGGCTAGACCCAAACACACTCGGCTAGACCTAAACCCACTCGGCTAGACCCAAACCCACTCGGCTAGACCAAAACCCACTCGGCTGGACCCAAACTAACTCGGCTGGACAGAAACCCACTCGGCTAGACGCAAACCCACTCCGCTAGACCCAAACCCACTCGGCTAGACCTAAACCCACTCGGCTAGACCCAAACCCACTCTGCTAGACCCAAACACACTCGGCTAGACCTAAACCCACTCGGCTAGACCCAAACCCACTCAGCTAGACCCAAACCCACTCGGCTAGACCCAAACCCACTCGGCTAAACCCAAACCCACTCCGCTAGACCCAAAACCACTCGGCTAGACCCATACCCACTCGGCTTGACCCAAACCCACTCGGCTGGACCCAAACCCAAACGGCTAAACACAAACCCACTCGGCAAGAACAAAACCCACTCGGCTGGACCCAAACCAACTCGGCTGGACCCAAACCCACTCGGCTAGACCCAAACCCACTCCGCTGGACCCAAACCCACTCGGCTAGACCCAAACCCACTCGGCTAGACCGAAACCCACTCGGCGAGACCCGAACACACTCGGCTAGACCCAAACCCACTCGGCTAAACCCAAACCCACTCGGCTAGACCCAAACCCACTCGGCTAGACCCAAACCCACTCGGCTAGACCCAAACCCACTAGGCCAGACCCAAACCCACTCGGCTAGACCGAAACCCACTCGGCTAGACCCAAACCCACTCGGCTGGACCCAAACCCACTCGGCTAGACCCAAACCCACGCGGCTAGACCAAAACCCACTCCACTAGCCCCAAACCAACTCCGCTAGACCCAAACCCACGCGGCTAGACTCAAACCCACTCGGCTAGACCCAAACCCACTCGGCCAGACCGAAACCCACTCGGCTAGACGCAAACCCACTCGGCTAGACCCAAACCCACTCGGCTAGATGTAAAAACCCAATCGGGTAGACCCAAACCCACTCGGCTAGATGCAAACCCACTCGGCTAGACCCAAACCCACTCGACTAGACCCAAACCCACCGGGCTGAACCCAAACCCACTCCGCTAGACCCAAACCCACTCGGCTACACCCAAACCCACTCGACTGGACCCAAACCCACTCGGCCAGACCCAAACCCACTCGGCCAGACCCAAACACACTCGGCTAGATCAAAACCCATTCGGCTAGACCCAAACCAACTCGGCTAGACCCAAACCCACTCGGCTGGACCCAAACCCACTCGGCTAGACCCAAACCCACTCGGCTCGACCGAAAGCCAGTCGGCTAGACCCAAACCCACTCGGCTAGACCCAAACACACTCGGCTAGACCCAAACCCACTCGGCTGGACCCAAACCCACTCGGCTAGACCCAAACCCAATCGGCTAGACCCAAACCCACTCCGCTGGACCCTAACCCACTCGGCTAGATCCAAACCCACTCGGCTAGACCCAAACCCACTCGGCTAGACCCAAACCCACTCGGCTAGACCCAAACCCACTCGGCTTGACCCAAAACCACTCCGCTAGACCCAAACCCACTCGGCTAGACCCAAACCCATTCGGCTAGACGCAAACCCACTCGGCAAGACCCAAACCCACTCGGCTAGAACTAAACCCACTCGGCTAGACCCAAACCCACTCGGCTAGACCCAAAACCCACTCGGCTAGACCCAAACCCACTCGGGTAGACCCAAACCCACTCCGCTAGACCCAAACCCACTCCGCTAGACCCAAACCCACTCGGCTAGACCCAAACCCATTCGGCTAGACGCAAACCCAATCGGCTAGACCCAAACCCACTCGGCTAGATGCAAACCCACTCGGCTAGACCCAAACCCACTCGGCTAGACCCAAACCCACTCGGCTAAACCCAAACCAACTCGGCTAGACCAAAACCCATTCGGCTAGACCCAAACCAACTCGGCTAGACCCAAACCCACTCGGCTGGTCCCAAACCCACTCGGCTAGACGCAAACCCACTCGGCTAGACCCAAACCCACTCGGCTGGACCCAAACCCACTCGGCCAGACCCAAACCCACTCGGCTAGACCCAAACCCACTCGGCTAGACCAAAACCCATTCGGCTAGACCCAAACCAACTCGGCTAGACCCAAACCCACTCGGCTGGACCCAAACCCACTCGGCTAGACCCAAACCCACTCGGCTAGACCCAAACCCACTCGGCTAGACCCAAACCCACTCGGCTAGACCCAAACCCACTCGGCTAGACCCAAACCCACTCGGCTAGACCAAAACCCACTCGGCTGGACCCAAACCCACTCCGCTGGACCCTAACCCACTCGGCTAGATCCAAACCCACTCGGCTCGACCCAAACCCACTCGGCTAGACGCAAACACACTCGGCTAGACCTAAACCCACACGGCTGGACCCAAACCCACTCGGCTAGACCCAAACCCACTCGGCTAGACCCAAACCCATTCGGCTAGACGCAAACCCACTCGGCAAGACCCAAACCCACTCGGCTAGACCCAAACCCACTCGGCTAGACCCAAACCCACTCGGCTAGACCCAAACCCACTCGGCTAGACCCAAACCCACTCGGGTAGACCCAAACCCACTCCGCTAGACCCAAACCCACTCCGCTAGACCCAAACCCACTTGGCTAGACCCAAACCCATTCGGCTAGACGCAAACCCAATCGGCTAGACCCAAACCCACTCGGCTAGATGCAAACCCACTCGGCTAGACCCAAACCCACTCGGCTAGACCCAAACCCACTCGGCTAAACCCAAACCAACTCGGCTAGACCAAAACCCATTCGGCTAGACCCAAACCAACTCGGCTAGACCCAAACCCACTCGGCTGGTCCCAAACCCACTCGGCTAGACGCAAACCCACTCGGCAAGACCCAAACCCACTCGGCTAGACCCAAACCCACTCGGCAAGACCCAAACCCACTCGGCTAGACCCAAACCCAGTCGGCCAGACCCAAACCCACTCCGCTAGACCCAAACCCACTCCGCTAGACCCAAACCCACTCCGCTAGACCCAAACCCACTCCGCTAGCCCCAAACCAACTCCGCTAGACCCAAACCCACGCGGCTAGACTCAAACCCACTCGGCTAGACCCAAACCCACTCGGCCAGACCGAAACCCACTCGGCTAGACGCAAACCCACTCGGCTAGACCCAAACCCACTCGGCTAGATGCAAACCCAATCGGGTAGACCCAAACCCACTCGGCAAGATGCAAACCCACTCGGCCAGACCCAAACCCACTCGACTAGACCCAAACCCACCGGGCTGAACCCAAACCCACTCCGCTAGACCCAAACCCACTCGGCTACACCCAAACCCACTCGGCTGGACCCAAACCCACTCGGCCAGACCCAAACCCACTCGGCCAGACCCAAACACACTCGGCTAGACCAAAACCCATTCGGCTAGACCCAAACCAACTCGGCTAGACCCAAACCCACTCGGCTGGACCCAAACCCACTCGGCTAGACCCAAACCCACTCGGCTAGACCGAAAGCCAGTCGGCTAGACCCAAACCCACTCGGCTAGACCCAAACACACTCGGCTAGACCCAAACCCACTCGGCTGGACCCAAACCCACTCGGCTAGACCCAAACCCACTCGGCTAGACCCAAACCCACACGCTAGACCCAAACCCACTCGGCTAGACCCAAACCCACTCGGCTAGACCCAAACCCACTCGGCTAGACCCAAACCCACTCCGCCAGACCCAAACCCACTCGGCTAGACCCAAACCCACTCGGCTAGACCCAAACCTACTCGGCTAGATCAAAACCCACTCGGCTAGACCCAAACACACTCGGCTAGATCCAAACACACTCGGCTAGACCCAAACCCACTCGGCTAGACCCAAACCCAATCGGATAGACACAAACCCACTCGGCTAGACGCAAACCCACTCCGCTAGACCCAAACCCACTCGGCTAGACCCAAACCCACTCGGCTAGACCCAAACCCACTCGGCTAGACCCAAACCCACTCGGCTAGACCCAAACCCACTCGGCTTGACCCAAAACCACTCCGCTAGACCCAAACCCACTCGGCTAGACCCTAACCCACTCGGCTAGACCCAAACCCACTCGGCTAGACCCAAACCCACTCGGCTAGACCCAAAACCCACTCGGCTAGACCCAAACCCACTCGGCTAGACCCAAACCCACTCGGCTAGACCCAAACCCACTCCGCTAGACCCAAACCCACTCCGCTAGACCCAAACCCACTCAGCTAGACCCAAACCCACTCAGCTCGACCCAAACCCACTCCGCTACAACCAAACCCACTGCGCTGGACCCAAACCCACTCGGCTAGACTCCAACCCAATCGGCTAGCCCCCAACACACTCAGCTAGACCCAAACCCACTCGGCTAGACCCAAACCCACTCGGCTAGACCCAAACCCACTCGGCTAGACGCAAACCCACTCGGCTAGACGCAAACCCACTCGGCTTGACCCAAACCCACTCGGCTAGACGCAAACCCACTCGGCTAGACCCAAACCCACTCGGCTGGACCCAAACCCACTCGGCCAGACCCAAACCCACTCGGCTAGACCCAAACCCACTCGGCTAGACCAAAACCCATTCGGCTAGACCCAAACCAACTCGGCTAGACCCAAACCCACTCGGCTGGACCCAAACCCACTCGGCTAGACCCAAACCCACTCGGCTAGACCCAAACCCACTCGGCTAGACCCAAACCCACTCGGCTAGACCAAAACCCACTCGGCTGGACCCAAACCAACTCGGCTGGACCCAAACCCACTCGGCTAGACGCAAACCCACTCCGCTAGACCCAAACCCACTCGGCTAGACCTAAACCCACTCGGCTAGACCCAAACCCACTCGGCTAGACCCAAACACACTCGGCTAGACCTAAACCCACTCGGCTAGACCCAAACCCACTCGGCTAGACCAAAACCCACTCGGCTGGACCCAAACCAACTCGGCTGGACCCAAACCCACTCGGCTAGACGCAAACCCACTCCGCTAGACCCAAACCCACTCGGCTAGACCTAAACCCACTCGGCTAGACCCAAACCCACTCGGCTAGACCCAAACACACTCGGCTAGACCTAAACCCACTCGGCTAGACCCAAACCCACTCGGCTAGACCCAAACCCACTCGGCTGGACCCAAACCACCTCGGCTAAACCCAAACCCACTCCGCTGGACCCAAAACCACTCGGCTAGACCCATACCCACTCGGCTTGACCCAAACCCACTCGGCTGGACCCAAACCCAATCGGCTAGACCCAAACCCACTCGGCAAGAACAAAACCCACTCGGCTGGACCCAAACCAACTCGGCTGGACCCAAACCCACTCGGCTAGACCCAACCCCACTCCGCTGGACCCAAACCCACTCGGCTAGACCCAAACCCACTCGGCTAGACCCAAACCCACTCGGCTAGACCCAAACACACTCGGCTAGACCCAAACCCACTCGGCTAAACCAAAACCCACTCGGCTAGACCCAAACCCACTCGGCTAGACCCAAACCCACTCGGCGACACCCAAACCCACTCAGCCAGACCCAAACCCACTCGGCTAGACCCAAACCCACTCGGCTAGACCCAAACCCACTCGGCTAGACCCAAACCCACTCGGCTAGAACCAAAGCCACTCGGCTAGACCCAAACCCACTCGGCTAGACCCAAACCCACTCGGCTAGACCAAAACCCACTCGGCTGGACCCAAACCAACTCGGCTGGACCCAAACCCACTCGGCTAGACGCAAACCCACTCCGCTAGACCCAAACCCACTCGGCTAGACCTAAACCCACTCGGCTAGACCCAAACCCACTCGGCTAGACCCAAACACACTCGGCTAGTCCTAAACCCACTCGGCTAGACCCAAACCCACTCGGCTAGACCCAAACCCACTCGGCTATACCCAAACCCATTCGCTAGACGCAAACCCACTCGGCAAGACCCAAACCCACTTGGCTAGACCTAAACCCACTCGGCTAGACCCAAACCCACTCGGTGAGACCCAAACCCACTCGGCCAGACCCAAACCCACTCCGCTAGACCCAAACCCACTCCGCTAGACCCAAACCCACTCCGCTAGACCCAAACCCACTCCGCTAGCCCCAAACCAACTCCGCTAGTCCCAAACCCACGCGGCTAGACTCAAACCCACTCGGCTAGACCCAAACCCACTCGGCCAGACCCAAACCCACTCGGCTAGACACAAACCCACTCGGCTAGAACCAAACCCAATCGGCTAGATGCAAACCCAATCGGGTAGACCCAAACCCACTCGGCTAGATGCAAACCCACTCGGCTAGACCCAAACCCACTCGACTAGACCCAAACCCACCGGGCTGAACCCAAACCCACTCCGCTAGACCCAAACCCACTCGGCTACACCCAAACCCACTCGGCTGGACCCAAACCCACTCGGCCAGACCCAAACCCACTCGGCTAGACCCAAACACACTCGGCTAGACCAAAACCCATTCGGCTAGACCCAAACCAACTCGGCTAGACCCAAACCCACTCGGCTGGACCCAAACCCACTCGGCTAGACCCAAACCCACTCGGCTAGACCGAAAGCCACTGGGCTAGACCCAAACCCAATCGGCTAGACCCAAACCCACTCGGCTAGACGCAAACCCACTCCGCTAGACCCAAACCCACTCGGCTTGACCCAAACCCACTCGGCTACACCCAAACCCACTCGGCTAGACCCAAACCCACTCGGCTTGACCCAAACCCACTCGGCCAGACCCAAACCCACTCGGCTAGACGCAAACCCACTCGGCTAGAACCAAACCCAATCGGCTTGATGCAAACCCAATCGGGTAGACCCAAACCAACTCGGCTAGATGCAAACCCACTCGGCTGGACCCAAACCCACTCGGCTAGACCCAAACCCACCGGGCTGAACCCAAACCCACTCCGCTAGACCCAAACCCACTCGGCTACACCCAAACCCACTCGGCTGGACCCAAATCCACTCGGCCGGACCCAAACCCACTCGGCTAGACCCAAACACACTCGGCTAGACCAAAACCCATTCGGCTAGACCCAAACCAACTCGGCTAGACCCAAACCCACTCGGCTGGACCCAAACCCACTCGGCTAGACCCAAACCCACTCGGCTAGACCGAAAGCCACTCGGCTAGACCCAAACCCACTCGGCTAGACCCAAACACACTCGGCTAGACCCAAACCCACTCGGCTGGACCCAAACCCACTCGGCTAGACCCAAACCCACTCGGCTAGACCCAAACCCACACGCTAGACCCAAACCCACTCGGCTAGACCCAAACCCACTCGGCTAGACCCAAACCCACTCGGCTAGACCCAAACCCACTCCGCCAGACCCAAACCCACTCGGCTAGACCCAAACCCACTCGGCTAGACCCAAACCCACTCGGCTAGACCCAAACACACTCGGCTAGACCCAAACACACTCGGCTAGACCCAAACGCACTCGGCTAGACCCAAACCCACTCGGCTAGACCCAAACCCAATCGGCTAGACCCAAACCCACTCGGCTAGAGGCAAACCCACTCCGCTAGACCCAAACCCACTCGGCTTGACCCAAACCCACTCGGCTACACCCAAACCCACTCGGCTAGACCCAAACCCACTCGGCTTGACCCAAAACCACTCCGCTAGACCCAAACCCACTCGGCTAGACTCTAACCCACTCGGCTAGACCCAAACCCACTCGGCTAGACACATACCCATTCGGCTACAACTAAACCCACTCGGCTAGACCCAAACCCACTCGGCTAGACCCAAAACCCACTCGGCTAGAACCAAAGCCACTCGGCTAGACCCAAACCCACTCGGCTAGACCCAAACCCACTCGGCTAGACCAAAACCCACTCGGCTGGACCCAAACCAACTCGGCTGGACCCAAACCCACTCGGCTAGACGCAAACCCACTCCGCTAGACCCAAACCCACTCGGCTAGACCTAAACCCACTCGGCTAGACCCAAACCCACTCGGCTAGACCCAAACACACTCGGCTAGTCCTAAACCCACTCGGCTAGACCCAAACCCACTCGGCTAGACCCAAACCCACTCGGCTATACCCAAACCCATTCGCTAGACGCAAACCCACTCGGCAAGACCCAAACCCACTTGGCTAGACCTAAACCCACTCGGCTAGACCCAAACCCACTCGGTGAGACCCAAACCCACTCGGCCAGACCCAAACCCACTCCGCTAGACCCAAACCCACTCCGCTAGACCCAAACCCACTCCGCTAGACCCAAACCCACTCCGCTAGCCCCAAACCAACTCCGCTAGTCCCAAACCCACGCGGCTAGACTCAAACCCACTCGGCTAGACCCAAACCCACTCGGCCAGACCCAAACCCACTCGGCTAGACACAAACCCACTCGGCTAGAACCAAACCCAATCGGCTAGATGCAAACCCAATCGGGTAGACCCAAACCCACTCGGCTAGATGCAAACCCACTCGGCTAGACCCAAACCCACTCGACTAGACCCAAACCCACCGGGCTGAACCCAAACCCACTCCGCTAGACCCAAACCCACTCGGCTACACCCAAACCCACTCGGCTGGACCCAAACCCACTCGGCTAGACCCAAACCCACTCGGCTAGACCCAAACCCACTCGGCTAGACCCAAACCCACTCGGCTAGAACCAAAGCCACTCGGCTAGACCCAAACCCACTCGGCTAGACCCAAACCCACTCGGCTAGACCAAAACCCACTCGGCTGGACCCAAACCAACTCGGCTGGACCCAAACCCACTCGGCTAGACGCAAACCCACTCCGCTAGACCCAAACCCACTCGGCTAGACCTAAACCCACTCGGCTAGACCCAAACCCACTCGGCTAGACCCAAACACACTCGGCTAGTCCTAAACCCACTCGGCTAGACCCAAACCCACTCGGCTAGACCCAAACCCACTCGGCTATACCCAAACCCATTCGCTAGACGCAAACCCACTCGGCAAGACCCAAACCCACTTGGCTAGACCTAAACCCACTCGGCTAGACCCAAACCCACTCGGTGAGACCCAAACCCACTCGGCCAGACCCAAACCCACTCCGCTAGACCCAAACCCACTCCGCTAGACCCAAACCCACTCCGCTAGACCCAAACCCACTCCGCTAGCCCCAAACCAACTCCGCTAGTCCCAAACCCACGCGGCTAGACTCAAACCCACTCGGCTAGACCCAAACCCACTCGGCCAGACCCAAACCCACTCGGCTAGACACAAACCCACTCGGCTAGAACCAAACCCAATCGGCTAGATGCAAACCCAATCGGGTAGACCCAAACCCACTCGGCTAGATGCAAACCCACTCGGCTAGACCCAAACCCACTCGACTAGACCCAAACCCACCGGGCTGAACCCGAACCCACTCCGCTAGACCCAAACCCACTCGGCTACACCCAAACCCACTCGGCTGGACCCAAACCCACTCGGCCAGACCCAAACCCACTCGGCTAGACCCAAACACACTCGGCTAGACCAAAACCCATTCGGCTAGACCCAAACCAACTCGGCTAGACCCAAACCCACTCGGCTGGACCCAAACCCACTCGGCTAGACCCAAACCCACTCGGCTAGACCGAAAGCCACTGGGCTAGACCCAAACCCAATCGGCTAGACCCAAACCCACTCGGCTAGACGCAAACCCACTCCGCTAGACCCAAACCCACTCGGCTTGACCCAAACCCACTCGGCTACACCCAAACCCACTCGGCTAGACCCAAACCCACTCGGCTTGACCCAAACCCACTCGGCCAGACCCAAACCCACTCGGCTAGACGCAAACCCACTCGGCTAGAACCAAACCCAATCGGCTTGATGCAAACCCAATCGGGTAGACCCAAACCAACTCGGCTAGATGCAAACCCACTCGGCTGGACCCAAACCCACTCGGCTAGACCCAAACCCACCGGGCTGAACCCAAACCCACTCCGCTAGACCCAAACCCACTCGGCTACACCCAAACCCACTCGGCTGGACCCAAATCCACTCGGCCGGACCCAAACCCACTCGGCTAGACCCAAACACACTCGGCTAGACCAAAACCCATTCGGCTAGACCCAAACCAACTCGGCTAGACCCAAACCCACTCGGCTGGACCCAAACCCACTCGGCTAGACCCAAACCCACTCGGCTAGACCGAAAGCCACTCGGCTAGACCCAAACCCACTCGGCTAGACCCAAACACACTCGGCTAGACCCAAACCCACTCGGCTGGACCCAAACCCACTCGGCTAGACCCAAACCCACTCGGCTAGACCCAAACCCACACGCTAGACCCAAACCCACTCGGCTAGACCCAAACCCACTCGGCTAGACCCAAACCCACTCGGCTAGACCCAAACCCACTCCGCCAGACCCAAACCCACTCGGCTAGACCCAAACCCACTCGGCTAGACCCAAACCCACTCGGCTAGACCCAAACACACTCGGCTAGACCCAAACACACTCGGCTAGACCCAAACGCACTCGGCTAGACCCAAACCCACTCGGCTAGACCCAAACCCAATCGGCTAGACCCAAACCCACTCGGCTAGAGGCAAACCCACTCCGCTAGACCCAAACCCACTCGGCTTGACCCAAACCCACTCGGCTACACCCAAACCCACTCGGCTAGACCCAAACCCACTCGGCTTGACCCAAAACCACTCCGCTAGACCCAAACCCACTCGGCTAGACTCTAACCCACTCGGCTAGACCCAAACCCACTCGGCTAGACACATACCCATTCGGCTACAACTAAACCCACTCGGCTAGACCCAAACCCACTCGGCTAGACCCAAAACCCACTCGGCTAGACCCAAACCCACTCGGCTAGACCCAAACCCACTCGGCTAGACCCAAACCCACTCAGCTCGACCCAAACCCACTCCGCTACAACCAAACCCACTGCGCTGGACCCAAACCCAATCGGCTAGACTCCAACCCAATCGGCTAGCCCCCAACACACTCAGCTAGACCCAAAACCACTCGGCTAGACCCAAACCCTCTCGGCTAGACCCAAACCCACTCGGCTAGACGCAAACCCACTCGGCTAGACGCAAACCCACTCGGCTAGACCCAAACCCACTTGGCTAGACGCAAACCCACTCGGCTATACCCAAACCCACTCGGCTAGACCCAAACCCACTCGGCTAAACCCAAACCCACTCCGCTAGACCCAAACCCACTCGGCTAGACCAATACCCACTCGGCTAGACCCAAACCCACTCGGCTAGACCCAAACCCACTCGGCTAGACCCAAACACACTCGGCTAGACCCAAACCCACTCGGCTAGACCCAAACCCACACGCTAGACCCAAACCCACTCGGCTAGACCCAAACCCACTCGGCTAGACCCAAACCCACTCGGCTAGACCCAAACCCACTCCGCCAGACCCAAACCCACTCGGCTAGACCCAAACCCACTCGGCTAGACCCAAACCCACTCGGCTAGACCCAAACACACTCGGCTAGACCCAAACACACTCGGCTAGACCCAAACGCACTCGGCTAGACCCAAACCCACTCGGCTAGACCCAAACCCAATCGGCTAGACCCAAACCCACTCGGCTAGAGGCAAACCCACTCCGCTAGACCCAAACCCACTCGGCTTGACCCAAACCCACTCGGCTACACCCAAACCCACTCGGCTAGACCCAAACCCACTCGGCTTGACCCAAAACCACTCCGCTAGACCCAAACCCACTCGGCTAGACTCTAACCCACTCGGCTAGACCCAAACCCACTCGGCTAGACACATACCCATTCGGCTACAACTAAACCCACTCGGCTAGACTCAAACCCACTCGGCTAGACACAAAACCCACTCGGCTAGACCCAAACCCACTCGGCTAGACCCAAACCCACTCGGCTAGACCCAAACCCACCCCGCTAGACCCAAACCCACTCCGCTAGACCCAAACCCACTCCGCTAGACCCAAACCCACTCAGCTCGACCCAAACCCACTCCGCTACAACCAAACCCACTGCGCTGGACCCAAACCCAATCGGCTAGACTCCAACCCAATCGGCTAGCCCCCAACACACTCAGCTAGACCCAAAACCACTCGGCTAGACCCAAACCCTCTCGGCTAGACCCAAACCCACTCGGCTAGACGCAAACCCACTCGGCTAGACGCAAACCCACTCGGCTAGACCCAAACCCACTCGGCTAGACGCAAACCCACTCGGCTATACCCAAACCCACTCGGCTAGACCCAAACCCACTCGGCTAAACCCAAACCCACTCCGCTAGACCCAAACCCACTCGGCTAGACCAATACCCACTCGGCTAGACCCAAACCCACTCGGCTAGACCCAAACCCACTCGGCTAGACCCAAACACACTCGGCTAGACCCAAACCCACTCGGCTAGACCTAAACCCACACGGCTAGACCAAAACCCATTCTGCTGGACCCAAACCAACTCGGCTAGACCCAAACCCACTCGGCTGGACCCAAACCCACTCCGCTAGACCCAAACCCACTCGGCTAGAACAAAACCCACTCGGCTGGACCCAAACCAACTCGGCTGGACCCAAACCCACTCGGCTAGACCCAAACCCACTCGGCTAGACCCAAACCCACTCGGCTGGTCCCAAACCCACTCGGCCAGACCCAAACACACTCGGCTAGACCTAAACCCACACGGCTAGACCAAAACCCATTCGGCTGGACCCAAACCAACTCGGCTAGACCCAAACCCACTCGGCTGGACCCAAACCCACTCCGCTAGACCCAAACCCACTCGGCTAGACCGAAAGCCACTCGGCTAGACCCAAACCCACTCGGCTAGACCCAAACACACTCGGCTAGACCCAAACCCACTCGGCTGGACCCAAACCCACTCGGCTAGACCCAAACCCACTCGGCTAGACCCAAACCCACACGCTAGACCCAAACCCACTCGGCTAGACCCAAACCCACTCGGCTAGACCCAAACCCACTCGGCTAGACCCAAACCCACTCCGCCAGACCCAAACCCACTCGGCTAGACCCAAACCCACTTGGCTAGACCCAAACACACTCGGCTAGACCAAAACCCACTCGGCTAGACCCAAACACACTCGGCTAGACCCAAACACACTCGGCTTGACCCAAACCCACTCGGCGAGACCCAAACACAATCGGCTATACCCAAACCCACTCGGCTAGACGCAACCCACTCCGCTACACCCTAACCCACTCGGCTAGACCCAAACCCACTCGGCTAGACCAAAACCCACTCGGCTAGACCCAAAACCACTCCGCTAGACCCCAACCCACTCGGCTAGACCCTAACCCACTCGGCTAGACCCAAACCCACTCGGCTAGACCCATACCCACTCGGCTAGACCCAAACCCACTCGGCTAGACCCAAACCCACTCAGCAAGACCCAAACCCACTCGTCTAGACCCAAGCCCAGTCGGCTACACCCAAACCCACTTGGCTAGATCCAAACCCAATCCGCTAGACCCAAACCCACTTCGCTAGACCCAACCCCACTCCGCTAGACCCAAACCCACTCGGCTAGACCCAAACCAACTCGGCTAGACCAAAACCCACGTGGATAGCCCCAAACCCACTCGGCTAGACCCAAACCCACTCGGCTAGACCCAAACCCACTCGGCTAGACCCAATCCCACTCGGCTAGACCCAAACACACTCGGCTAGACCCAAACCCACTCGGCTAGACCCAAACCCACTCGGCTAGACCCAAACCCACTCGGCTAGACCCAAACCCACTCGGCTAGACGCAAACCCACACCGCTAGACCCAAATCCACTCGGCTAGACCCAAACCCACTCGGCTAGACCCAAACCCACTCGGCTACACCAAAACCCATTCGGCTAGACCCAAACCAACTCGGCTAGACCCAAACCCACTCGGCTGGACCCAAACCCACTCCGCTAGACCCAAACCCACTCGGCTAGACCGAAAGCCACTCAGCTAGACCCAAACCCACTCGGCTAGACCCAAACACACTCGGCTAGACCCAAACCCACTCGGCTGGACCCAAACCCACTCGGCTAGACCCAAACCCACTCGGCTAGACCCAAACCCACACGCTAGACCCAAACCCACTCGGCTAGACCCAAACCCACTCGGCTAGACCCAAACCCACGCGGCTAGACCCAAACCCACTCCGCTAGACCCAAACACATTCGGCTAGACTCAAACCCAATGGGCTAGACCCAAACCCACTCGGCTAGAACCAAACCCGCTCCGCTAGAACCAAACCCACTCCGCTAGACTCAAACCCACTCCGCTAGACACAAACCCACTCAGCTGGAACCAAACCCAATGGGCTAGACCCAAACACACTCGGCTAGACCCAAACCCACTCGTCTAGACCCAAGCACACTCGGCAAGAGCCAAACACACTCCGCTAGACCCAAACCCACTCCGCTAGACCCAAACCCAATCCGCTGGACCCCAACCCACTCCGCTTGACCCAAACCCACTCCGCTAGAACCAAACCCACTGTGCTAGACCCAAACCCACTCCGCTAGACCCAAACCCACTCCGCTAGATGCAAACCCACTCGGTTAGACCGAAAACCACTCGGCTAGACACAAACCCACTCGGCTAGACCCAAACCCACTTGGCTAGACCCAAACCCACTCGGCTAGACCGTAACACACTCGGCTAGACCCAAACCCACTCGGCTAGACCCAAACCCACTCGGCTAGACCCAAACCCACTCGGCTAGACCCAAACCCACTCGGCTAGACGCAAACCCGCACCGCTAGACCCAAACCCTCTCGGCTACACCCAAACCCACTCGGCTAGACCCAAACCCACTCGGCTAGACCCAAACCCACTCGGCTGGACCCAAAACCACTCCGCTAGACCCAAACCAACTCGGCTAGACCCAAACCCACTCGGCTAGACCCAAACCCACTCGGCAAGACCCAAACCCACTCGTCTAGACCCAAACCCACTCGGCTACACCCAAACCCACTTGGCTACATCCAAACCCAATTCGCTAGACCCAAACCCACTTTGCTAGACCCAACCCCACTCCGCTAGACCCAAACCCACTCGGCAAGACCCAAACCCACTCGGCTCGACGCAAACCCACACCGCTAGACCCAAACCCATTCGGCTAGACCCAAACCCACTCGGCTAGACCCAAACCCACTCGGCTAGACGCAAACCCACTCGGCTAGACCCAAAACCACTCCGCTAGACCCAAACCCACTCGGCTAGACCCAAACCGACTCCGCTAGACTCAAACCCACTCGGCAAGATGCAAACCCACTCGGCTAGACCCAAACCCACTCGGCTAGACCCAAACCCACTCGGCTAGACCTAAACCCACTCGGCTACACCAAAACCCATTCGGCTAGACCCAAACCAACTCGGCTGGACCCAAACCCACTCGGCTGGACCCAAACCCACTCGGCTAGACCCAAACCCACTCGGCTAGACCAAAACCCACTCGGCTGGACCCAAACCAACTCGGCTGGACCCAAACCCACTCGGCTAGACGCAAACCCACTCCGCTAGACCCAAACCCACTCGGCTAGACCTAAACCCACTCGGCTAGACCCAAACCCACTCGGCTAGACCCAAACACACTCGGCTAGTCCTAAACCCACTCGGCTAGACCCAAACCCACTCGGCTGGACCCAAACCCGCTCGGCTATACCCAAACCCATTCGCTAGACGCAAACCCACTCGGCAAGACCCAAACCCACTCGGCTAGACCTAAACCCACTCGGCTAGACCCAAACCCACTCGGTGAGACCCAAACCCACTCGGCCAGACCCAAACCCACTCCGCTAGACCCAAACCCACTCCGCTAGACCCAAACCCACTCCGCTAGACCCAAACCCACTCCGCTAGCCCCAAACCAACTCCGCTAGTCCCAAACCCACGCGGCTAGACTCAAACCCACTCGGCTAGACCCAAACCCACTCGGCCAGACCCAAACCCACTCGGCTAGACGCAAACCCACTCGGCTAGAACCAAACCCAATCGGCTAGATGCAAACCCAATCGGGTAGACCCAAACCCACTCGGCTAGATGCAAACCCACTCGGCTAGACCCAAACCCACTCGACTAGACCCAAACCCACCGGGCTGAACCCAAACCCACTCCGCTAGACCCAAACCCACTCGGCTACACCCAAACCCACTCGGCTGGACCCAAACCCACTCGGCCAGACCCAAACCCACTCGGCTAGACCCAAACACACTCGGCTAGACCAAAACCCATTCGGCTAGACCCAAACCAACACGGCTAGACCCAAACCCACTCGGCTGGACCCAAACCCACTCGGCTAGACCCAAACCCACTCGGCTAGACCGAAAGCCACTGGGCTAGACCCAAACCCAATCGGCTAGACCCAAACCCACTCGGCTAGACGCAAACCCACTCCGCTAGACCCAAACCCACTCGGCTTGACCCAAACCCACTCGGCTACACCCAAACCCACTCGGCTAGACCCAAACCCACTCGGCTTGACCCAAACCCACTCGGCCAGACCCAAACCCACTCGGCTAGACGCAAACCCACTCGGCTAGAACCAAACCCAATCGGCTTGATGCAAACCCAATCGGGTAGACCCAAACCAACTCGGCTAGATGCAAACCCACTCGGCTGGACCCAAACCCACTCGGCTAGACCCAAACCCACCGGGCTGAACCCAAACCCACTCCGCTAGACCCAAACCCACTCGGCTACACCCAAACCCACTCGGCTGGACCCAAATCCACTCGGCCGGACCCAAACCCACTCGGCTAGACCCAAACACACTCGGCTAGA
Organism: Raja brachyura; assembly: GCA_963514005.1. Next base: position 612,015 of record OY740820.1, read on the forward strand.
CCAAAACCCATTCGGCTAGACCCAAACCAACTCGGCTAGACCCAAACCCACTCGGCTGGACCCAAACCCACTCGGCTAGACCCAAACCCACTCGGCTAGACCGAAAGCCACTCGGCTAGACCCAAACCCACTCGGCTAGACCCAAACACACTCAGCTAGACCCAAACCCACTCGGCTGGACCCAAACCCACTCGGCTAGACCCAAACCCACTCGGCTAGACCCAAACCCACACGCTAGACCCAAACCCACTCGGCTAGACCCAAACCCACTCGGCTAGACCCAAACCCACTCGGCTAGACCCAAACCCACTCCGCCAGACCCAAACCCACTCGGCTAGACCCAAACCCACTCGGCTAGACCCAAACCCACTCGGCTAGACCCAAACACACTCGGCTAGACCCAAACACACTCGGCTAGACCCAAACGCACTCGGCTAGACCCAAACCCACTCGGCTAGACCCAAACCCAATCGGCTAGACCCAAACCCACTCGGCTAGAGGCAAACCCACTCCGCTAGACCCAAACCCACTCGGCTTGACCCAAACCCACTCGGCTACACCCAAACCCACTCGGCTAGACCCAAACCCACTCGGCTTGACCCAAAACCACTCCGCTAGACCCAAACCCACTCGGCTAGACTCTAACCCACTCGGCTAGACCCAAACCCACTCGGCTAGACACATACCCATTCGGCTACAACTAAACCCACTCGGCTAGACCCAAACCCACTCGGCTAGACCCAAAACCCACTCGGCTAGACCCAAACCCACTCGGCTAGACCCAAACCCACTCGGCTAGACCCAAACCCACCCCGCTAGACCCAAACCCACTCCGCTAGACCCAAACCCACTCCGCTAGACCCAAACCCACTCAGCTCGACCCAAACCCACTCCGCTACAACCAAACCCACTGCGCTGGACCCAAACCCAATCGGCTAGACTCCAACCCAATCGGCTAGCCCCCAACACACTCAGCTAGACCCAAAACCACTCGGCTAGACCCAAACCCTCTCGGCTAGACCCAAACCCACTCGGCTAGACGCAAACCCACTCGGCTAGACGCAAACCCACTCGGCTAGACCCAAACCCACTCGGCTAGACGCAAACCCACTCGGCTATACCCAAACCCACTCGGCTAGACCCAAACCCACTCGGCTAAACCCAAACCCACTCCGCTAGACCCAAACCCACTCGGCTAGACCAATACCCACTCGGCTAGACCCAAACCCACTCGGCTAGACCCAAACCCACTCGGCTAGACCCAAACACACTCGGCTAGACCCAAACCCACTCGGCTAGACCTAAACCCACACGGCTAGACCAAAACCCATTCTGCTGGACCCAAACCAACTCGGCTAGACCCAAACCCACTCGGCTGGACCCAAACCCACTCCGCTAGACCCAAACCCACTCGGCTAGAACAAAACCCACTCGGCTGGACCCAAACCAACTCGGCTGGACCCAAACCCACTCGGCTAGACCCAAACCCACTCGGCTAGACCCAAACCCACTCGGCTGGTCCCAAACCCACTCGGCCAGACCCAAACACACTCGGCTAGACCTAAACCCACACGGCTAGACCAAAACCCATTCGGCTGGACCCAAACCAACTCGGCTAGACCCAAACCCACTCGGCTGGACCCAAACCCACTCCGCTAGACCCAAACCCACTCGGCTAGACCGAAAGCCACTCGGCTAGACCCAAACCCACTCGGCTAGACCCAAACACACTCGGCTAGACCCAAACCCACTCGGCTGGACCCAAACCCACTCGGCTAGACCCAAACCCACTCGGCTAGACCCAAACCCACACGCTAGACCCAAACCCACTCGGCTAGACCCAAACCCACTCGGCTAGACCCAAACCCACTCGGCTAGACCCAAACCCACTCCGCCAGACCCAAACCCACTCGGCTAGACCCAAACCCACATGGCTAGACCCAAACACACTCGGCTAGACCAAAACCCACTCGGCTAGACCCAAACACACTCGGCTAGACCCAAACACACTCGGCTTGACCCAAACCCACTCGGCGAGACCCAAACCCAATCGGCTATACCCAAACCCACTCGGCTAGACGCAACCCACTCCGCTACACCCTAACCCACTCGGCTAGACCCAAACCCACTCGGCTAGACCAAAACCCACTCGGCTAGACCCAAAACCACTCCGCTAGACCCCAACCCACTCGGCTAGACCCTAACCCACTCGGCTAGACCCAAACCCACTCGGCTAGACCCATACCCACTCGGCTAGACCCAAACCCACTCGGCTAGACCCAAACCCACTCAGCAAGACCCAAACCCACTCGTCTAGACCCAAGCCCAGTCGGCTACACCCAAACCCACTTGGCTAGATCCAAACCCAATCCGCTAGACCCAAACCCACTTCGCTAGACCCAACCCCACTCCGCTAGACCCAAACCCACTCGGCTAGACCCAAACCAACTCGGCTAGACCAAAACCCACGTGGATAGCCCCAAACCCACTCGGCTAGACCCAAACCCACTCGGCTAGACCCAAACCCACTCGACTAGACCCAATCCCACTCGGCTAGACCCAAACACACTCGGCTAGACCCAAACCCACTCGGCTAGACCCAAACCCACTCGGCTAGACCCAAACCCACTCGGCTAGACCCAAACCCACTCGGCTAGACGCAAACCCACACCGCTAGACCCAAATCCACTCGGCTAGACCCAAACCCACTCGGCTAGACCCAAACCCACTCGGCTACACCAAAACCCATTCGGCTAGACCCAAACCAACTCGGCTAGACCCAAACCCACTCGGCTGGACCCAAACCCACTCCGCTAGACCCAAACCCACTCGGCTAGACCGAAAGCCACTCAGCTAGACCCAAACCCACTCGGCTAGACCCAAACACACTCGGCTAGACCCAAACCCACTCGGCTGGACCCAAACCCACTCGGCTAGACCCAAACCCACTCGGCTAGACCCAAACCCACACGCTAGACCCAAACCCACTCGGCTAGACCCAAACCCACTCGGCTAGACCCAAACCCACGCGGCTAGACCCAAACCCACTCCGCTAGACCCAAACACATTCGGCTAGACTCAAACCCAATGGGCTAGACCCAAACCCACTCGGCTAGAACCAAACCCGCTCCGCTAGAACCAAACCCACTCCGCTAGACTCAAACCCACTCCGCTAGACACAAACCCACTCAGCTGGAACCAAATCCACTCGGCTAGACCCAAACACACTCGGCTAGACCCAAACCCACTCGTCTAGACCCAAGCACACTCGGCAAGACCCAAACACACTCCGCTAGACCCAAACCCACTCCGCTAGACCCAAACCCAATCCGCTGGACCCCAACCCACTCCGCTTGACCCAAACCCACTCCGCTAGAACCAAACCCACTGTGCTAGACCCAAACCCACTCCGCTAGACCCAAACCCACTCCGCTAGATGCAAACCCACTCGGTTAGACCGAAAACCACTCGGCTAGACACAAACCCACTCGGCTAGACCCAAACCCACTTGGCTAGACCCAAACCCACTCGGCTAGACCCTAACACACTCGGCTAGACCCAAACCCACTCGGCTAGACCCAAACCCACTCGGCTAGACCCAAACCCACTCGGCTAGACCCAAACCCACTCGGCTAGACGCAAACCCGCACCGCTAGACCCAAACCCTCTCGGCTACACCCAAACCCACTCGGCTAGACCCAAACCCACTCGGCTAGACCCAAACCCACTCGGCTGGACCCAAAACCACTCCGCTAGACCCAAACCAACTCGGCTAGACCCAAACCCACTCGGCTAGACCCAAACCCACTCGGCAAGACCCAAACCCACTCGTCTAGACCCAAACCCACTCGGCTACACCCAAACCCACTTGGCTACATCCAAACCCAATTCGCTAGACCCAAACCCACTTTGCTAGACCCAACCCCACTCCGCTAGACCCAAACCCACTCGGCAAGACCCAAACCCACTCGGCTCGACGCAAACCCACACCGCTAGACCCAAACCCATTCGGCTAGACCCAAACCCACTCGGCTAGACCCAAACCCACTCGGCTAGACGCAAACCCACTCGGCTAGACCCAAAACCACTCCGCTAGACCCAAACCCACTCGGCTAGACCCAAACCGACTCCGCTAGACTCAAACCCACTCGGCAAGATGCAAACCCACTCGGCTAGACCCAAACCCACTCGGCTAGACCCAAACCCACTCGGCTAGACCTAAACCCACTCGGCTACACCAAAACCCATTCGGCTAGACCCAAACCAACTCGGCTGGACCCAAACCCACTCGGCTGGACCCAAACCCACTCCGCTAGACCCAAACCCACTCGGCTAGACCGAAAGCCACTCGGCTAGACCCAAACCCACTCGGCTAGACCCAAACACACTCGGCTAGACGCAAACCCACTCGGCTGGACGCAAACCCACTCGGCTAGACCCAAACCCACTCGGCTAGACCCAAACCCACATGCTAGACCCAAACCCACTCGGCAAGACCCAAACCCACTCGGCTAGACCCAAACCCACTCGGCTAGACCCAAACACACTCCGCTAGACCCAAACACACTCGGCTAGACTCAAACCCACTGGGCTAGACCCAAACCCACTCGGCTAGAACCAAACCCGCTCCGCTAGAACCAAACCCACTCCGCTAGACTCAAACCCACTCCGCTAGACACAAACCCACTCAGCCGGAACCAAATCCACTCGGCTAGACCCAAACACACTCGGCTAGACCCAAACCCACTCGTCTAGACCCAAGCACACTCGGCAAGACCCAAACCCACTCCGCTAGACCCAAACCCACTCCGCTAGACCCAAACCCAATCCGCTGAACCCCAACCCACTCCGCTTGACCCAAACCCACTCCGCTAGAACCAAACCCACTGCGCTAGACCCAAACCCACTCCGCTAGACCCAAACCCACTCCGCTAGATGCAAACCCACTCGGTTAGACCGAAAACCACTCGGCTAGACCCAAACCCACTCGGCTTGACCCAAACCCACTTGGCTAGACCCAAACCCACTCGGCTAGACCCAAACACACTCGGCTAGACCCAAACCCACTCGGCTAGACCCAAACCCACTCGGCTAGACCCAAACCCACTCGGCTAGACCCAAACCCACTCGGCTAGACGCAAACCCACACCGCTAGACCCAAACCCACTCGGCTAGACCCAAACCCACTCGGCTAGACCCAAACCCACTCGGCTAGACCCAAACCCACTCGGCTAGACCCAAAACCACTCCGCTAGACCCAAACCAACTCGGCTAGACCCAAACCCACTCGGCTAGACCCAAACCCACTCGGCAAGACCCAAACCCAGTCGTCTAGACCCAAACCCACTCGGCAACACCCAAACCCACTTGGCCAGATCCAAACCCAATTCGCTAGACCCAAACCCACTTTGCTAGACCCAACCCCACTCCGCTAGACCCAAACCCACTCGGCAAGACCCAAACCCACTCGGCTAGACCAAAACCCACTCGGCTAGGCCCAAACCCACTTGGCTAGACCCAAACCCACTCGGCTAGACGCAAACCCACACCGCTAGACCCAAACCCACTCGGCTAGACCCAAACCCACTCAGCTAGACCCAAACCCACTCGGCTAGACCCAAACCCACACCGCTAGACCCAAACCCACTCGGCAAGACCCAACCCCAGTCGTCTAGACCCAAACCCACTCGGCAACACCCAAACCCACTTGGCCAGATCCAAACCCAATTCGCTAGACCCAAACCCACTTTGCTAGACCCAACCCCACTCCGCTAGACCCAAACCCACTCGGCAAGACCCAAACCCACTCGGCTAGACCAAAACCCACTCGGCTAGGCCCAAACCCACTTGGCTAGACCCAAACCCACTCGGCTAGACGCAAACCCACACCGCTAGACCCAAACCCACTTGGCTAGACCCAAACCCACTCGGCTATACCCAAACCCACTCGGCGAGACCCAAACCCACTCGGCTGGACCCAAACACACTCGGCTGGACCCAAACACACTCGGCTAGAACCAAACCCACTCGGCTAGACCCAAACCCACTCGGCAAGACACAAACCCACTCGGCTAGACCCAAACCCACTCAGGTAGACCCAAACCCACTCAGCTAGACGCAAACCCACACCGCTAGACCCAAACCCACTCGGCTAGACCCAAACCCACTCAGCTAGACCCAAACCCACTCGGCTAGACCCAAACCCACTCGCCTAGACCCAAAACCACTCCGCTAAACCCAAACCCACTCGGCTAGACCCAAACCCACTCGGCTAGACACAAACCCACTCGGCTAGACGCAAACCCACACTGCTAGACCCAAACCCATTCGGCTAGACCCAAACCCACTCGGCTAGACCCAAACCCACTCGGCTAGACCCAAACCCACTCGGCTAGACGCAAACCCACACCGCTAGACCCAAACCCACTCGGCTAGACCCAAACCCACTCGGCTAGACCCAAACCCACTCGGCTAGACCCAAAACCACTCCGCTAGACCCAAACCCACTCGGCTAGACCCAAACCGACTCCGGTAGACTCAAACCCACTCGGCAAGACGCAAACCCACTCGGCTAGACCCAAACCCACTTGGCTAGACCCAAACCCACTCGGCGAGACCCAAACCCACTCGGCTGGACCCAAACACACTCGGCTAGAACCAAACCCACTCGGCTAGACCCAAACCCACTCTGCAAGACACAAACCCACTCGGCTAGACCCAAACCGACTCAGCTAGACCCAAACCCACTCGGCTAGACGCAAACCCACACCGCTAGACCCAAACCCACTCGGCTAGACCCAAACCCACTCAGCTAGACCCAAACCCACTCGGCTAGACCCAAACCCACTCGCCTAGACCCAAAACCACTCCGCTAAACCCAAACCCACTCGGCTAGACCCAAACCCACTCGGCTAGACCCAAACCCACTCAGCTAGATGCAAACCCACTCGGCTAGACCCAAACACACTCGGCTAGACCCAAACCCACTCGGCTAGACACAAACCCACTCGGCTAGACCCAAACCCACTCGGCTAGACCCAAACCCACTCGGCTAGACGCAAACCCACACCGCTAGACCCAAACCCATTCGGCTAGACCCAAACCCACTCGGCTAGACCCAAACCCACTCGGCTAGACCCAAACCCACTCGGCTAGACGCAAACCCACACCGCTAGACCCAAACCCACTCGGCTAGACCCAAACCCACTCGGCTAGACCCAAACCCACTCGGCTAGACCCAAAACCACTCCGCTAGACCCAAACCCACTCGGCTAGACCCAAACCGACTCCGGTAGACTCAAACCCACTCGGCAAGACGCAAACCCACTCGGCTAGACCCAAACCCACTTGGCTAGACCCAAACCCACTCGGCTAGACCCAAACCCACTCGGCTAGACGCAAACCCACACCGCTAGACCCAAACCCATTCGGCTAGACCCAAACCCACTCGGCTAGACCGAAACCCACTCGGATAGACCCAAACCCACTCGGCTAGACCCAAAACCACTCCGCTAGACCCAAACCAACTCGGCTAGACCCAAACCGACTCCGCTAGACTCAAACCCACTCGGCAAGATGCAAACCCACTCGGCTAGACCCAAACCCACTCGGCTAGACCCAAACCCACTCAGCAAGACCCAAACCCACTCGTCTAGACCCAAGCCCAGTTGGCTACACCCAAACCCACTTGGTTAGATCCAAACCCAATCCGCTAGACCCAAACCCACTTCGCTAGACCCAACCCCACTCCGCTAGACCCAAACCCACTCGGCTAGACCCAAACCCACTCGGCTAGACCAAAACCCACTTGGATAGGCCCAAACCCACTCGGCTAGACCCAAACCCACTCGGCTAGACCCAAACCCACTCGGCTAGACCCAATCCCACTCGGCTAGACCCAAACACACTCGGCTAGACCCAAACCCACTCGGCTAGACCCAAACCCACTCGGCTAGACCCAAACCCACTCGGCTAGACCCAAACCCACTCGGCTAGACGCAAACCCACACCGCTAGACTCAAACCCACTCGGCTAGACCCAAACCCACTCGGCTAGACCCAAACCCACTCGGCTAGACCCAAAACCACTCCGCTAGACCCAAACCCACTCGGCTAGACCCAAACCGACTCCGGTAGACTCAAACCCACTCGGCAAGACGCAAACCCACTCGGCTAGACCAAAACCCACTCGGCTAGACCCAAACCCACTCGGCTAGACCCAAACCCACTCGGCTAGACGCAAACCCACACCGCTAGACCCAAACCCATTCGGCTAGACCCAAACCCACTCGGCTAGACCCAAACCCACTTTGCTAGACCCAACCCCACTCCGCTAGACCCAAACCCACTCGGCTGGACCCAAACCCACTCGGCTACACCAAAACCCATTCGGCTAGACGCAAACCAACTCGGCTAGACCCAAACCCACTCGGCTGGACCCAAACCCACTCCGCTAGACCCAAACCCACTCGGCTAGACCGAAAGCCACTCAGCTAGACCCAAACCCACTCGGCTAGACCCAAACACACTCGGCTAGACCCAAACCCACTCGGCTGGACCCAAACCCACTCGGCTAGACCCAAACCCACTCGGCTAGACCCAAACCCACACGCTAGACCCAAACCCACTCGGCTAGACCCAAACCCACTCGGCTAGACCCAAACCCACGCGGCTAGACCCAAACCCACTCCGCTAGACCCAAACACATTCGGCTAGACTCAAACCCAATGGGCTAGACCCAAACCCACTCGGCTAGAACCAAACCCGCTCCGCTAGAACCAAACCCACTCCGCTAGACTCAAACCCACTCCGCTAGACACAAACCCACTCAGCTGGAACCAAATCCACTCGGCTAGACCCAAACACACTCGGCTAGACCCAAACCCACTCGTCTAGACCCAAGCACACTCGGCAAGACCCAAACCCACTCCGCTAGACCCAAACCCACTCCGCTAGACCCAAACCCAATCCGCTGGACCCCAACACACTCCGCTTGACCCAAACCCACTCCGCTAGAACCAAACCCACTGCGCTAGACCCAAACCCACTCCGCTAGACCCAAACCCACTCCGCTAGATGCAAACCCACTCGGTTAGACCGAAAACCACTCGGCTAGACACAAACCCACTCGGCTAGACCCAAACCCACTTGGCTAGACCCAAACCCACTCGGCTAGACCCTAACACACTCGGCTAGACCCAAACCCACTCGGCTAGACCCAAACCCACTCGGCTAGACCCAAACCCACTCGGCTAGACCCAAACCCACTCGGCTAGACGCAAACCCGCACCGCTAGACCCAAACCCACTCGGCTACACCCAAACCCACTCGGCTAGACCCAAACCCACTCGGCTAGACCCAAACCCACTCGGCTAGACCCAAAACCACTCCGCTAGACCCAAACCAACTTGGCTAGACCCAAACCCACTCGGCTAGACCCAAACCCACTCGGCAAGACCCAAACCCACTCGTCTAGACCCAAACCCACTCGGCTACACCCAAACCCACTTGGCTAGATCCAAACCCAATTCGCTAGACCCAAACCCACTTTGCTAGACCCAACCCCACTCCGCTAGACCCAAACCCACTCGGCAAGACCCAAACCCACTCGGCTCGACGCAAACCCACACCGCTAGACCCAAACCCATTCGGCTAGACCCAAACCCACTCGGCTAGACCCAAACCCACTCGGCTAGACGCAAACCCACTCGGCTAGACCCAAAACCACTCCGCTAGACCCAAACCCACTTGGCTAGACCCAAACCGACTCCGCTAGACTCAAACCCACTCGGCAAGATGCAAACCCACTCGGCTAGACCCAAACCCACTCGGCTAGACCCAAACCCACTCGGCTAGACCTAAACCCACTCGGCTACACCAAAACCCATTCGGCTAGACCCAAACCAACTCGGCTAGACCCAAACCCACTCGGCTGGACCCAAACCCACTCCGCTAGACCCAAACCCACTCGGCTAGACTGAAAGCCACTCGGCTAGACCCAAACCCACTCGGCTAGACCCAAACACACTCGGCTAGATGCAAACCCACTCGGCTGGACGCAAACCCACTCGGCTAGACCCAAACCCACTCGGCTAGACCCAAACCCACACGCTAGACCCAAACCCACTCGGCTAGACCCAAACCCACTCGGCTAGACCCAAACCCACTCGGCTAGACCCAAACCCACTCCGCTAGACCCAAACACACTCGGCTAGACTCAAACCCACTGGGCTAGACCCAAACCCACTCGGCTAGAACCAAACCCGCTCCGCTAGAACCAAACCCACTCCGCTAGACTCAAACCCACTCCGCTAGACACAAACCCACTCAGCCGGAACCAAATCCACTCGCTAGACCCAAACACACTCAGCTAGACCCAAACCCACTCGTCTAGACCCAAGCACACTCGGCAAGACCCAAACCCACTCCGCTAGACCCAAACCCACTCCGCTAGACCCAAACCCAATCCGCTGAACCCCAACCCACTCCGCTTGACCCAAACCCACTCCGCTAGACCCAAACCCACTCCGCTAGATGCAAACCCACTCGGTGAGACCGAAAACCACTCGGCTAGACCCAAACCCACTCGGCTTGACCCAAACCCACTTGGCTAGACCCAAACCCACTCGGCTTGACCCAAACACACTCGGCTAGACCCAAACCCACTCGGCTAGACCCAAACCCACTCGGCTGGACCCAAACCCACTCGGCTAGACCCAAACCCACTCGGCTAGACGCAAACCCACACCGCTAGACCCAAACCCACTCGGCTAGACCCAAACCCACTCGGCTAGACCCAAACCCACTCGGCTAGACCCAAACCCACTCGGCTAGACCCAAAACCACTCCGCTAGACCCAAACCAACTCGGCTAGACCCAAACCCACTCGGCTAGACCCAAACCCACTCGGCAAGACCCAAACCCACTCGTCTAGACCCAAACCCACTCGGCAACACCCAAACCCACTTGGCCAGATCCAAACCCAATTCGCTAGACCCAAACCCACTTTGCTAGACCCAACCCCACTCCGCTAGACCCAAACCCACTCGGCAAGACCCAAACCCACTCGGCTAGACCAAAACCCACTCGGCTAGGCCCAAACCCACTCGGCTAGACCCAAACCCACTCGGCTATACCCAAACCCACTCGGCGAGAACCAAACCCACTCGGCTGGACCCAAACACACTCGGCTAGAACCAAACCCACTCGGCTAGACCCAAACACACTCGGCTAGACCCAAACCCACTCGGCTAGACACAAACCCACTCGGCTAGACCCAAACCCACTCGGCTAGACCCAAACCCACTCGGCTAGACGCAAACCCACACCGCTAGACCCAAACCCATTCGGCTAGACCCAAACCCACTCGGCTAGACCCAAACCCACTCGGCTAGACCCAAACCCACTCGGCTAGACGCAAACCCACACCGCTAGACCCAAACCCACTCGGCTAGACCCAAACCCACTCGGCTAGACCCAAACCCACTCGGCTAGACCCAAAACCACTCCGCTAGACCCAAACCCACTCGGCTAGACCCAAACCGACTCCGGTAGACTCAAACCCACTCGGCAAGACGCAAACCCACTCGGCTAGACCCAAACCCACTTGGCTAGACCCAAACCCACTCGGCTAGACGCAAACCCACACCGCTAGACCCAAACCCACTCGGCTAGACCCAAACCCACTCGGCTAGACACAAACCCACTCGGCTAGACCCAAAACCACTCCGCTAGACCCAAACCCACTCGGCTAGACCCAAACCGACTCCGGTAGACTCAAACCCACTCGGCAAGACGCAAACCCACTCGGCTAGACCCAAACCCACTTGGCTAGACCCAAACCCACTCGGCGAGACCCAAACCCACTCGGCTGGACCCAAACACAATCGGCTAGAACCAAACCCACTCGGCTAGACCCAAACCCACTCTGCAAGACACAAACCCACTCGGCTAGACCCAAACCCACTCAGCTAGACCCAAACCCACTCGGCTAGACGCAAACCCACACCGCTAGACCCAAACCCACTCGGCTAGACCCAAACCCACTCAGCTAGACCCAAACCCACTCGGCTAGACCCAAACCCACTCGCCTAGACCCAAAACCACTCCGCTAAACCCAAACCCACTCGGCTAGACCCAAACCCACTCGGCTAGACGCAAACCCACACCGCTAGACCCAAACCCATTCGGCTAGACCCAAACCCACTCGGCTAGACCCAAACCCACTCGGCTAGACCCAAACCCACTCGGCTAGACGCAAACCCACACCGCTAGACCCAAACCCACTCGGCTAGACCCAAACCCACTCGGCTAGACCCAAACCCACTCGGCTAGACCCAAAACCACTCCGCTAGACCCAAACCCACTCGGCTAGACCCAAACCGACTCCGGTAGACTCAAACCCACTCGGCAAGACGCAAACCCACTCGGCTAGACCCAAACCCACTTGGCTAGACCCAAACCCACTCGGCTAGACCCAAACCCACTCGGCTAGACGCAAACCCACACCGCTAGACCCAAACCCATTCGGCTAGACCCAAACCCACTCGGCTAGACCGAAACCCACTCGGATAGACCCAAACCCACTCGGCTAGACCCAAAACCACTCCGCTAGACCCAAACCAACTCGGCTAGACCCAAACCGACTCCGCTAGACTCAAACCCACTCGGCAAGATGCAAACCCACTCGGCTAGACCCAAACCCACTCGGCTAGACCCAAACCCACTCAGCAAGACCCAAACCCACTCGTCTAGACCCAAGCCCAGTCGGCTACACCCAAACCCACTTGGTTAGATCCAAACCCAATCCGCTAGACCCAAACACACTTCGCTAGACCCAACCCCACTCCGCTAGACCCAAACCCACTCGGCTAGACCCAAACCCACTCGGCTAGACCAAAACCCACTTGGATAGGCCCAAACCCACTCGGCTAGACCCAAACCCACTCGGCTAGACCCAAACCCACTCGGCTAGACCCAATCCCACTCGGCTAGACCCAAACACACTCGGCTAGACCCAAACCCACTTCGCTAGACCCAACCCCACTCCGCTAGACCCAAACCCACTCGGCTAGACCCAAACCCACTCGGCTAGACCCAAAACCACTCCGCTAGACCCAAACCAACTCGGCTAGACCCAAACCCACTCGGCTAGACCCAAACCCACTCGGCAAGACCCAAACCCACTCGTCTAGACCCAAACCCACTCGGCAACACCCAAACCCACTTGGCCAGATCCAAACCCAATTCGCTAGACCCAAACCCACTTTGCTAGACCCAACCCCACTCCGCTAGACCCAAACCCACTCGGCAAGACCCAAACCCACTCGGCTAGACCAAAACCCACTCGGCTAGGCCCAAACCCACTCGGCTAGACCCAAACCCACTCGGCTATACCCAAACCCACTCGGCGAGAACCAAACCCACTCGGCTGGACCCAAACACACTCGGCTAGAACCAAACCCACTCGGCTAGACCCAAACACACTCGGCTAGACCCAAACCCACTCGGCTAGACACAAACCCACTCGGCTAGACCCAAACCCACTCGGCTAGACCCAAACCCACTCGGCTAGACGCAAACCCACACCGCTAGACCCAAACCCATTCGGCTAGACCCAAACCCACTCGGCTAGACCCAAACCCACTCGGCTAGACCCAAACCCACTCGGCTAGACGCAAACCCACACCGCTAGACCCAAACCCACTCGGCTAGACCCAAACCCACTCGGCTAGACCCAAACCCACTCGGCTAGACCCAAAACCACTCCGCTAGACCCAAACCCACTCGGCTAGACCCAAACCGACTCCGGTAGACTCAAACCCACTCGGCAAGACGCAAACCCACTCGGCTAGACCCAAACCCACTTGGCTAGACCCAAACCCACTCGGCTAGACGCAAACCCACACCGCTAGACCCAAACCCACTCGGCTAGACCCAAACCCACTCGGCTAGACACAAACCCACTCGGCTAGACCCAAAACCACTCCGCTAGACCCAAACCCACTCGGCTAGACCCAAACCGACTCCGGTAGACTCAAACCCACTCGGCAAGACGCAAACCCACTCGGCTAGACCCAAACCCACTTGGCTAGACCCAAACCCACTCGGCGAGACCCAAACCCACTCGGCTGGACCCAAACACAATCGGCTAGAACCAAACCCACTCGGCTAGACCCAAACCCACTCTGCAAGACACAAACCCACTCGGCTAGACCCAAACCCACTCAGCTAGACCCAAACCCACTCGGCTAGACGCAAACCCACACCGCTAGACCCAAACCCACTCGGCTAGACCCAAACCCACTCAGCTAGACCCAAACCCACTCGGCTAGACCCAAACCCACTCGCCTAGACCCAAAACCACTCCGCTAAACCCAAACCCACTCGGCTAGACCCAAACCCACTCGGCTAGACGCAAACCCACACCGCTAGACCCAAACCCATTCGGCTAGACCCAAACCCACTCGGCTAGACCCAAACCCACTCGGCTAGACCCAAACCCACTCGGCTAGACGCAAACCCACACCGCTAGACCCAAACCCACTCGGCTAGACCCAAACCCACTCGGCTAGACCCAAACCCACTCGGCTAGACCCAAAACCACTCCGCTAGACCCAAACCCACTCGGCTAGACCCAAACCGACTCCGGTAGACTCAAACCCACTCGGCAAGACGCAAACCCACTCGGCTAGACCCAAACCCACTTGGCTAGACCCAAACCCACTCGGCTAGACCCAAACCCACTCGGCTAGACGCAAACCCACACCGCTAGACCCAAACCCATTCGGCTAGACCCAAACCCACTCGGCTAGACCGAAACCCACTCGGATAGACCCAAACCCACTCGGCTAGACCCAAAACCACTCCGCTAGACCCAAACCAACTCGGCTAGACCCAAACCGACTCCGCTAGACTCAAACCCACTCGGCAAGATGCAAACCCACTCGGCTAGACCCAAACCCACTCGGCTAGACCCAAACCCACTCAGCAAGACCCAAACCCACTCGTCTAGACCCAAGCCCAGTCGGCTACACCCAAACCCACTTGGTTAGATCCAAACCCAATCCGCTAGACCCAAACACACTTCGCTAGACCCAACCCCACTCCGCTAGACCCAAACCCACTCGGCTAGACCCAAACCCACTCGGCTAGACCAAAACCCACTTGGATAGGCCCAAACCCACTCGGCTAGACCCAAACCCACTCGGCTAGACCCAAACCCACTCGGCTAGACCCAATCCCACTCGGCTAGACCCAAACACACTCGGCTAGACCCAAACCCACTCGGCTAGACCCAACCCCACTCCGCTAGACCCAAACCCACTCGGCAAGACCCAAACCCACTCGGCTCGACGCAAACCCACACCGCTAGACCCAAACCCATTCGGCTAGACCCAAACCCACTCGGCTAGACCCAAACCCACTCGGCTAGACGCAAACCCACTCGGCTAGACCCAAAACCACTCCGCTAGACCCAAACCCACTTGGCTAGACCCAAACCGACTCCGCTAGACTCAAACCCACTCGGCAAGATGCAAACCCACTCGGCTAGACCCAAACCCACTCGGCTAGACCCAAACCCACTCGGCTAGACCTAAACCCACTCGGCTACACCAAAACCCATTCGGCTAGACCCAAACCAACTCGGCTAGACCCAAACCCACTCGGCTGGACCCAAACCCACTCCGCTAGACCCAAACCCACTCGGCTAGACTGAAAGCCACTCGGCTAGACCCAAACCCACTCGGCTAGACCCAAACACACTCGGCTAGACGCAAACCCACTCGGCTGGACGCAAACCCACTCGGCTAGACCCAAACCCACTCGGCTAGACCCAAACCCACACGCTAGACCCAAACCCACTCGGCTAGACCCAAACCCACTCGGCTAGACCCAAACCCACTCGGCTAGACCCAAACCCACTCCGCTAGACCCAAACACACTCGGCTAGACTCAAACCCACTGGGCTAGACCCAAACCCACTCGGCTAGAACCAAACCCGCTCCGCTAGAACCAAACCCACTCCGCTAGACTCAAACCCACTCCGCTAGACACAAACCCACTCAGCCGGAACCAAATCCACTCGCTAGACCCAAACACACTCGGCTAGACCCAAACCCACTCGTCTAGACCCAAGCACACTCGGCAAGACCCAAACCCACTCCGCTAGACCCAAACCCACTCCGCTAGACCCAAACCCAATCCGCTGAACCCCAACCCACTCCGCTTGACCCAAACCCACTCCGCTAGACCCAAACCCACTCCGCTAGATGCAAACCCACTCGGTTAGACCGAAAACCACTCGGCTAGACCCAAACCCACTCGGCTTGACCCAAACCCACTTGGCTAGACCCAAACCCACTCGGCTTGACCCAAACACACTCGGCTAGACCCAAACCCACTCGGCTAGACCCAAACCCACTCGGCTGGACCCAAACCCACTCGGCTAGACCCAAACCCACTCGGCTAGACGCAAACCCACACCGCTAGACCCAAACCCACTCGGCTAGACCCAAACCCACTCGGCTAGACCCAAACCCACTCGGCTAGACCCAAACCCACTCGGCTAGACCCAAAACCACTCCGCTAGACCCAAACCAACTCGGCTAGACCCAAACCCACTCGGCTAGACCCAAACCCACTCGGCAAGACCCAAACCCACTCGTCTAGACCCAAACCCACTCGGCAACACCCAAACCCACTTGGCCAGATCCAAACCCAATTCGCTAGACCCAAACCCACTTTGCTAGACCCAACCCCACTCCGCTAGACCCAAACCCACTCGGCAAGACCCAAACCCACTCGGCTAGACCAAAACCCACTCGGCTAGGCCCAAACCCACTCGGCTAGACCCAAACCCACTCGGCTATACCCAAACCCACTCGGCGAGACCCAAACCCACTCGGCTGGACCCAAACACACTCGGCTAGAACCAAACCCACTCGGCTAGACCCAAACACACTCGGCTAGACCCAAACCCACTCGGCTAGACACAAACCCACTCGGCTAGACCCAAACCCACTCGGCTAGACCCAAACCCACTCGGCTAGACGCAAACCCACACCGCTAGACCCAAACCCATTCGGCTAGACCCAAACCCACTCGGCTAGACCCAAACCCACTCGGCTAGACCCAAACCCACTCGGCTAGACGCAAACCCACACCGCTAGACCCAAACCCACTCGGCTAGACCCAAACCCACTCGGCTAGACCCAAACCCACTCGGCTAGACCCAAAACCACTCCGCTAGACCCAAACCCACTCGGCTAGACCCAAACCGACTCCGGTAGACTCAAACCCACTCGGCAAGACGCAAACCCACTCGGCTAGACCCAAACCCACTTGGCTAGACCCAAACCCACTCGGCTAGACGCAAACCCACACCGCTAGACCCAAACCCACTCGGCTAGACCCAAACCCACTCGGCTAGACACAAACCCACTCGGCTAGACCCAAAACCACTCCGCTAGACCCAAACCCACTCGGCTAGACCCAAACCGACTCCGGTAGACTCAAACCCACTCGGCAAGACGCAAACCCACTCGGCTAGACCCAAACCCACTTGGCTAGACCCAAACCCACTCGGCGAGACCCAAACCCACTCGGCTGGACCCAAACACAATCGGCTAGAACCAAACCCACTCGGCTAGACCCAAACCCACTCTGCAAGACACAAACCCACTCGGCTAGACCCAAACCCACTCAGCTAGACCCAAACCCACTCGGCTAGACGCAAACCCACACCGCTAGACCCAAACCCACTCGGCTAGACCCAAACCCACTCAGCTAGACCCAAACCCACTCGGCTAGACCCAAACCCACTCGCCTAGACCCAAAACCACTCCGCTAAACCCAAACCCACTCGGCTAGACCCAAACCCACTCGGCTAGACGCAAACCCACACCGCTAGACCCAAACCCATTCGGCTAGACCCAAACCCACTCGGCTTGACCCAAACCCACTCGGCTAGACCCAAACCCACTCGGCTAGACGCAAACCCACACCGCTAGACCCAAACCCACTCGGCTAGACCCAAACCCACTCGGCTAGACCCAAACCCACTCGGCTAGACCCAAAACCACTCCGCTAGACCCAAACCCACTCGGCTAGACCCAAACCGACTCCGGTAGACTCAAACCCACTCGGCAAGACGCAAACCCACTCGGCTAGACCCAAACCCACTTGGCTAGACCCAAACCCACTCGGCTAGACCCAAACCCACTCGGCTAGACGCAAACCCACACCGCTAGACCCAAACCCATTCGGCTAGACCCAAACCCACTCGGCTAGACCGAAACCCACTCGGATAGACCCAAACCCACTCGGCTAGACCCAAAACCACTCCGCTAGACCCAAACCAACTCGGCTAGACCCAAACCGACTCCGCTAGACTCAAACCCACTCGGCAAGATGCAAACCCACTCGGCTAGACCCAAACCCACTCGGCTAGACCCAAACCCACTCAGCAAGACCCAAACCCACTCGTCTAGACCCAAGCCCAGTCGGCTACACCCAAACCCACTTGGTTAGATCCAAACCCAATCCGCTAGACCCAAACCCACTTCGCTAGACCCAACCCCACTCCGCTAGACCCAAACCCACTCGGCTAGACCCAAACCCACTCGGCTAGACCAAAACCCACTTGGATAGGCCCAAACCCACTCGGCTAGACCCAAACCCACTCGGCTAGACCCAAACCCACTCGGCTAGACCCAATCCCACTCGGCTAGACCCAAACACACTCGGCTAGACCCAAACCCACTCGGCTAGACCCAAACCCACTCGGCTAGACCCAAACCCACTCGGCTAGACCCAAACCCACTCGGCTAGACGCAAACCCACACCGCTAGACCCAAACCCACTCGGCTAGACCCAAACCCACTCGGCTAGACCCAAACCCACTCGGCTAGACCCCAAACCACTCCGCTAGACCCAAACCCACTCGGCTAGACCCAAACCGACTCCGGTAGACTCAAACCCACTCGGCAAGACGCAAGCCCACTCGGCTAGACCAAAACCCACTCGGCTAGACCCAAACCCACTCGGCTAGACCCAAACCCACTCGGCTAGACGCAAACCCACACCGCTAGACCCAAACCCATTCGGCTAGACCCAAACCCACTCGGCTAGACCCAAACGCACTTCGCTAGACCCAACCCCACTCCGCTAGACCCAAACCCACTCGGCTGGACCCAAACCCACTCGGCTACACCAAAACCCATTCGGCTAGACCCAAACCAACTCGGCTAGACCCAAACCCACTCGGCTGGACCCAAACCCACTCCGCTTGACCCAAACCCACTCGGCTAGACCGAAAGCCACTCAGCTAGACCCAAACCCACTCGGCTAGACCCAAACACACTCGGCTAGACCCAAACCCACTCGGCTGGACCCAAACCCACTCGGCTAGACCCAAACCCACTCGGCTAGACCCAAACCCACACGCTAGACCCAAACCCACTCGGCTAGACCCAAACCCACTCGGCTAGACCCAAACCCACGCGGCTAGACCCAAACCCACTCCGCTAGACCCAAACACATTCGGCTAGACTCAAACCCAATGGGCTAGACCCAAACCCACTCGGCTAGAACCAAACCCGCTCCGCTAGAACCAAACCCACTCTGCTAGACTCAAACCCACTCCGCTAGACACAAACCCACTCAGCTGGAACCAAATCCACTCGGCTAGACCCAAACACACTCGGCTAGACCCAAACCCACTCGTCTAGACCCAAGCACACTCGGCAAGACCCAAACCCACTCCGCTAGACCCAAACCCACTCCGCTAGACCCAAACCCAATCCGCTGGACCCCAACCCACTCCGCTTGACCCAAACCCACTCCGCTAGAACCAAACCCACTGCACTAGACCCAAACCCACTCCGCTAGACCCAAACCCACTCCGCTAGATGCAAACCCACTCGGTTAGACCGAAAACCACTCGGCTAGACACAAACCCACTCGGCTAGACCCAAACCCACTTGGCTAGACCCAAACCCACTTGGCTAGACCCTAACACACTCGGCTAGACCCAAACCCACTCGGCTAGACCCAAACCCACTCGGCTAGACCCAAACCCACTCGGCTAGACCCAAACCCACTCGGCTAGACCCAAACCCACTCGGCTAGACCCAAACCCACTCGGCTAGACCCAAAACCACTCCGCTAGACCCAAACCAACTTGGCTAGACCCAAACCCACTCGGCTAGACCCAAACCCACTCGGCAAGACCCAAACCCACTCGTCTAGACCCAAACCCACTCGGCTACACCCAAACCCACTTGGCTAGATCCAAACCCAATTCGCTAGACCCAAACCCACTTTGCTAGACCCAACCCCACTCCGCTAGACCCAAACCCACTCGGCAAGACCCAAACCCACTCGGCTCGACGCAAACCCACACCGCTAGACCCAAACCCATTCGGCTAGACCCAAACCCACTCGGCTAGACCCAAACCCACTCGGCTAGATGCAAACCCACTCGGCTAGACCCAAAACCACTCCGCTAGACCCAAACCCACTTGGCTAGACCCAAACCGACTCCGCTAGACTCAAACCCACTCGGCAAGATGCAAACCCACTCGGCTAGACCCAAACCCACTCGGCTAGACCCAAACCCACTCGGCTAGACCTAAACCCACTCGGCTACACCAAAACCCATTCGGCTAGACCCAAACCAACTCGGCTAGACCCAAACCCACTCGGCTGGACCCAAACCCACTCCGCTAGACCCAAACCCACTCGGCTAGACTGAAAGCCACTCGGCTAGACCCAAACCCACTCGGCTAGACCCAAACACACTCGGCTAGACGCAAACCCACTCGGCTGGACGCAAACCCACTCGGCTAGACCCAAACCCACTCGGCTAGACCCAAACCCACACGCTAGACCCAAACCCACTCGGCTAGACCCAAACCCACTCGGCTAGACCCAAACCCACTCGGCTAGACCCAAACCCACTCCGCTAGACCCAAACACACTCGGCTAGACTCAAACCCACTGGGCTAGACCCAAACCCACTCGGCTAGAACCAAACCCGCTCCGCTAGAACCAAACCCACTCCGCTAGACTCAAACCCACTCCGCTAGACACAAACCCACTCAGCCGGAACCAAATCCACTCGCTAGACCCAAACACACTCGGCTAGACCCAAACCCACTCGTCTAGACCCAAGCACACTCGGCAAGACCCAAACCCACTCCGCTAGACCCAAACCCACTCCGCTAGACCCAAACCCAATCCGCTGAACCCCAACCCACTCCGCTTGACCCAAACCCACTCCGCTAGACCCAAACCCACTCCGCTAGATGCAAACCCACTCGGTTAGACCGAAAACCACTCGGCTAGACCCAAACCCACTCGGCTTGACCCAAACCCACTTGGCTAGACCCAAACCCACTCGGCTTGACCCAAACACACTCGGCTAGACCCAAACCCACTCGGCTAGACCCAAACCAACTCGGCTAGACCCAAACCCACTCGGCTAGACCCAAACCCACTCGGCTAGACGCAAACCCACACCGCTAGACCCAAACCCACTCGGCTAGACCCAAACCCACTCGGCTAGACCCAAACCCACTCGGCTAGACCCAAACCCACTCGGCTAGACCCAAAACCACTCCGCTAGACCCAAACCAACTCGGCTAGACCCAAACCCACTCGGCTAGACCCAAACCCACTCGGCAAGACCCAAACCCACTCGTCTAGACCCAAACCCACTCGGCAACACCCAAACCCACTTGGCCAGATCCAAACCCAATTCTCTAGACCCAAACCCACTTTGCTAGACCCAACCCCACTCCGCTAGACCCAAACCCACTCGGCAAGACCCAAACCCACTCGGCTAGACCAAAACCCACTCGGCTAGGCCCAAACCCACTCGGCTAGACCCAAACCCACTCGGCTATACCCAAACCCACTCGGCGAGACCCAAACCCACTCGGCTGGACCCAAACACACTCGGCTAGAACCAAACCCACTCGGCTAGACCCAAACCCACTCGGCAAGACACAAACCCACTCGGCTAGACCCAAACCCACTCAGCTAGACCCAAACCCACTCGGCTAGACGCAAACCCACACCGCTAGACCCAAACCCACTCGGCTAGACCCAAACCCACTCAGCTAGACCCAAACCCACTCGGCTAGACCCAAACCCACTCGCCTAGACCCAAAACCACTCCGCTAAACCCAAACCCACTCGGCTAGACCCAAACCCACTCGGCTAGACCCAAACCCACTCAGCTAGATGCAAACCCACTCGGCTAGACCCAAACACACTCGGCTAGACCCAAACCCACTCGGCTAGACACAAACCCACTCGGCTAGACCCAAACCCACTCGGCTAGACCCAAACCCACTCGGCTAGACGCAAACCCACACCGCTAGACCCAAACCCATTCGGCTAGACCCAAACCCACTCGGCTAGACCCAAACCCACTCGGCTAGACCCAAACCCACTCGGCTAGACGCAAACCCACACCGCTAGACCCAAACCCACTCGGCTAGACCCAAACCCACTCGGCTAGACCCAAACCCACTCGGCTAGACCCAAAACCACTCCGCTAGACCCAAACCCACTCGGCTAGACCCAAACCGACTCCGGTAGACTCAAACCCACTCGGCAAGACGCAAACCCACTCGGCTAGACCCAAACCCACTTGGCTAGACCCAAACCCACTCGGCGAGACCCAAACCCACTCGGCTGGACCCAAACACACTCGGCTAGAACCAAACCCACTCGGCTAGACCCAAACCCACTCGGCAAGACACAAACCCACTCGGCTAGACCCAAACCCACTCAGCTAGACCGAAACCCACTCGGCTAGACGCAAACCCACACCGCTAGACCCAAACCCACTCGGCTAGACCCAAACCCACTCAGCTAGACCCAAACCCACTCGGCTAGACCCAAACCCACTCGCCTAGACCCAAAACCACTCCGCTAAACCCAAACCCACTCGGCTAGACCCAAACCCACTCGGCTAGACCCAAACCGACTCCGGTAGACTCAAACCCACTCGGCAAGACGCAAACCCACTCGGCTAGAC
The DNA here is from genome assembly GCA_963514005.1 of Raja brachyura. The sequence goes on from OY740820.1 coordinate 635,064, forward strand.
CCAAACCCACTCGGCTAGACCCAAACCCACTCAGCAAGACCCAAACCCACTCGTCTAGACCCAAGCCCAGTCGGCTACACCCAAACCCACTTGGTTAGATCCAAACCCAATCCGCTAGACCCAAACCCACTTCGCTAGACCCAACCCCACTCCGCTAGACCCAAACCCACTCGGCTAGACCCAAACCCACTCGGCTGGACCAAAACCCACTCGGCTAGACCCAATCCCACTCGGCTAGACCCAAACACACTCGGCTAGACCCAAACCCACTCGGCTAGACCCAAACCCACTCGGCTAGACCCAAACCCACTCGGCTAGACCCAAACCCACTCGGCTAGACGCAAACCCACACCGCTAGACCCAAACCCACTCGGCTAGACCCAAACCCACTCGGCTAGACCCAAACCCACTCGGCTAGACCCAAAACCATTCCGCTAGACCCAAACCCACTCGGCTAGACCCAAACCGACTCCGGTAGACTCAAACCCACTCGGCAAGACGCAAACCCACTCGGCTAGACCAAAACCCACTCGGCTAGACCCAAACCCACTCGGCTAGACCCAAACCCACTCGGCTAGACGCAAACCCACACCGCTAGACCCAAACCCATTCGGCTAGACCCAAACCCACTCGGCTAGACCCAAACCCACTCGGCTAGACCCAAACCCACTCGGCTAGACCCAAAACCTCTCCGCTAGACCCAAACCCACTCAGCTAGACCCAAACCGACTCAGCTAGACTCAAACCCACTCGGCAAGACGCAAACCCACTCGGCTAGACCCAAACCCACTCGGCTAGACCCAAACCCACTCAGCAAGACCCAAACCCACTCGTCTAGACCCAAGCCCAGTCGGCTACATCCAAACCCACTTGGCTAGATCCAAACCCAATCCGCTAGACCCAAACCCACTTCGCTAGACCCAACCCCACTCCGCTACACCCAAACCCACTCGGCTAGACCCAAACCCACTCGGCTAGACCCAATCCCACTCGGCAAGACCCAAACACACTCGGCTAGACCCAAACCCACTCGGCTAGACCCAAACCCACTCGGCTAGACCCAAACCCACTCGGCTAGATCCAAACCCACTCGGCTAGTCGCAAACCCACACCGCTGGACCCAAACCCACTCGGCTAGACCCAAACCCACTCGGCTAGACGCAAACCCACTCGGCTAGACCCAAAACCACTCCGCTAGACCCAAACCCACTCGGCTAGACCCAAACCGACTCCGCTAGACTCAAACCCACTCGGCAAGACGCAAACCCACTCGGCTAGACCCAAACCCACTCGGCTAGACACAAACCCACTCGGCAAGACCCAAACCCACTCGTCTAGACCCAAGCCCAGTCGGCTACACCCAAACCCACTTGGCTAGATCCAAACCCAATCCGCTGGACCCAAACCCACTTCGCTAGACCCAACCCCACTCCGCTAGACCCAAACCCACTCGGCTAGACCCAAACCCACTCGGCTAGACCAAAACCCACTTGGATAGGCCCAAACCCACTCGGCTAGACCCAAACCCACTCGGCCAGACCCAAACCCACTCGGCTAGACCCAAACCCACTCGGCTAGACCCAAACACACTCGGCTAGACCCAAACCCACTCCGCTAGACCCAAACCCACTCGGCTAGACCCAAACCGACTCTGCTAGACTCAAACCCACTCGGCAAGACGCAAACCCACTCGGCTAGACCCAAACCCACTCGGCAAGACCCAAACCCACTCGGCTAGACCCAAACACACTCGGCTAGACGCAAACCCACTCGGCTAGACCGAAACCCACTCGGCTAGACCCAAACCCACTCGGCTAGACCCAAACCCACTCGGCTAGACGCAAACCCACACCGCTAGACCCAAACCCATTCGGCTAGACCCAAACCCACTCGGCTAGACCCAAACCCACTCGGCTAGACCCAAACCCACTCGGCTAGACCCAAAACCTCTCCGATAGACCCAAACCCACTCGGCTAGACCCAAACTGACTCAGCTAGACTCAAACCCACTCGGCAAGACGCAAACCCACTCGGCTAGACCCAAACCCACTCGGCTAGACCCAAACCCACTCAGCAAGACCCAAACCCACTCGTCTAGACCCAAGCCCAGTCGGCTACATCCAAACCCACTTGGCTAGATCCAAACCCAATCCGCTAGACCCAAACCCACTTCGCTAGACCCAACCCCACTCCGCTACACCCAAACCCACTCGGCTAGACCCAAACCCACTCGGCTAGACCAAAACCCACTTGGATAGGCCCAAACCCACTCGGCTAGACCCAAACCCACTCGGCTAGACCCAAACCCACTCGGCTAGACCCAATCCCACTCGGCTAGACCCAAACACACTCGGCTAGACCCAAACCCACTCCGCTAGACCCAAACCCACTCGGCTAGACCCAAACCGACTCCGCTAGACTCAAACCCACTCGGCAAGACGCAAACCCACTCGGCTAGACCCAAACCCACTCGGCAAGACCCAAACCCACTCGGCTAGACCCAAACACACTCGGCTAGACGCAAACCCACTCGGCTAGACCGAAACCCACTCGGCTAGACCCAAACCCACTCGGCTAGACCCAAACCCACTCGGCTAGACGCAAACCCACACCGCTAGACCCAAACCCATTCGGCTAGACCCAAACCCACTCGGCTAGACCCAAACCCACTCGGCTAGACCCAAACCCACTCGGCTAGACCCAAAACCTCTCCGATAGACCCAAACCCACTCGGCTAGACCCAAACCGACTCAGCTAGACTCAAACCCACTCGGCAAGACGCAAACCCACTCGGCTAGACCCAAACCCACTCGGCTAGACCCAAACCCACTCAGCAAGACCCAAACCCACTCGTCTAGACCCAAGCCCAGTCGGCTACATCCAAACCCACTTGGCTAGATCCAAACCCAATCCGCTAGACCCAAACCCACTTCGCTAGACCCAACCCCACTCCGCTACACCCAAACCCACTCGGCTAGACCCAAACCCACTCGGCTAGACCAAAACCCACTTGGATAGGCCCAAACCCACTCGGCTAGACCCAAACCCACTCGGCTAGACCCAAACCCACTCGGCTAGACCCAATCCCACTCGGCTAGACCCAAACACACTCGGCTAGACCCAAACCCACTCGGCTAGACCCAAACCCACTCGGCTAGACCCAAACCCACTCGGCTAGATCCAAACCCACTCGGCTAGTCGCAAACCCACACCGCTAGACCCAAACCCACACCGCTAGACCCAAACCCACTCGGCTAGACGCAAACCCACTCGGCTAGACCCAAAACCACTCCGCTAGACCCAAACCCACTCGGCTAGACCCAAACCGACTGCGCTAGACTCAAACCCACTCGGCAAGACGCAAACCCACTCGGCTAGACCCAAACCCACTCGGCTAGACCCAAACCCACTCGGCAAGACCCAAACCCACTCGTCTAGACCGAAGCCCAGTCGGCTACACCCAAACCCACTTGGCTAGATCCAAACCCAATCCGCTGGACCCAAACCCACTTCGTTAGACCCAACCCCACTCCGCTAGACCCAAACCCACTCGGCTAGACCCAAACCCACTCGGCTAGACCAAAACCCACTTGGATAGGCCCAAACCCACTCGGCTAGACCCAAACCCACTTGGCCAGACCCAAACCCACTCGGCTAGACCCAAACCCACTCGGCTAGACCCAAACACACTCGGCTAGACCCAAACCCACGCCGCTAGACCCAAACCCACTCGGCTAGACCCAAACCGACTCCGCTACACTCAAACCCACTCGGCAAGACGCAAACCCACTCGGCTAGACCCAAACCCACTCGGCTAGACCCAAACCCACTCGGCAAGACCCAAACCCACTCGTCTAGACCCAAGCCCAGTCGGCTACACCCAAACCCACTTGGCTAGATCCAAACCCAATCCGCTGGACCCAAACCCACTTCGCTAGACCCAACCCCACTCCGCTAGACCCAAACCCACTCGGCTAGACCCAAACCCACTCGGCTAGACCAAAACCCACTTGGATAGGCCCAAACCCACTTGGATACGCCCAAACCCACTCGGCTAGACCCAAACCCACTCGGCTAGACCCAAACCCACTCGGCTAGACGCAATCCCACTCGGCTAGACCCAAACACACTCGGCTAGACCCAAACCCACTCGGCTAGACCCAAACCCACTCGGCTAGACCCAAACCCACTCGGCTAGATCCAAACCCACTCGGCTAGTCGCAAACCCACACCGCTAGACCCAAACCCACTCGGCTAGACCCAAACCCACTCGGCTAGACCCAATCCCACTCGGCTAGACCCAAACACACTCGGCTAGACCCAAACCCACTCGGCTAGACCCAAACCCACTCGGCAAGACGCAAACCCACTCGTCTAGACCCAAGCCCAGTCGGCTACACCCAAACCCACTTGGCTAGATCCAAACCCAATCCGCTGGACCCAAACCCACTTCGCTAGACCCAACCCCACTCCGCTAGACCCAAACCCACTCGGCTAGACCCAAACCCACTCGGCTAGACCAAAACCCACTTGGATAGGCCCAAACCCACTTGGATAGGCCCAAACCCACTCGGCTAGACCCAAACCCACTCGGCTAGACCCAAACCCACTCGGCTAGACGCAATCCCACTCGGCTAGACCCAAACACACTCGGCTAGACCCAAACCCACTCGGCTAGACCCAAACCCACTCGGCTAGACCCAAACCCACTCGGCTAGATCCAAACCCACTCGGCTAGTCGCAAACCCACACCGCTAGACCCAAACCCACTCGGCTAGACCCAAACCCACTCGGCTAGACCCAATCCCACTCGGCTAGACCCAAACACACTCGGCTAGACCCAAACCCACTCGGCTAGACCCAAACCCACTCGGCTAGACCCAAACCCACTCGGCTAGATCCAAACCCACTCGGCTAGTCGCAAACCCACACCGCTAGACCCAAACCCACTCGGCTAGACCCAAACCCACTCGGCTAGACCCAAACCCACTCGGCTAGACCAGAACCCACTCGGCTAGACCCAAACCCACTCGGCCAGACCCAAACCCACACGGCTAGACCAAAACCCACTTGGATAGGCCCAAACCCACTCGGCTAGACCCAAACCCACTCGGCCAGACCCAAACACACTCGGCTAGACCCAAACCCACTCGGCTAGACCCAAACACACTCGGCTAGACCCAAACCCACTCGGCTAGACCCAAACCCACTCGGCTAGACCCAAACCCACTCGGCTAGACCCAAACCCACTCGGCTAGACGCAAACCCACACCGCTAGACCCAAACCCACTCGGCTAGACCCAAACCCACTCGGCTAGACCCAAACCCACTCGCCTAGACCCAAACCCACTCGGCTAGACCCAAAACCACTCCGCTAGACCCAAACCCACTCGGCTAGACCCAAACCCACTCGGCTAGACCCAAACCAACTCAGCTAGATGCAAACCCACTCGGCTAGACCCAAACCCACTCGGCTAGACCCAAACCCACTCGGCTAGACCCAAACCCACTCCGCTAGACCCAAACCAACTCGGCTAAACTCAAACCCACTCGGCTTGACCCAAACCCACTCGGCCTGACTCAAACCAACTCGGCTAGAACCAAACCCACTCCGCTAGACCCAAACCGACTCCGCTGGACTCAAACCCACTCGGCTAGACCCAAACCCAGACCGCTAGACCCAAAAACACTCGGCTAGACCCAAACCCACTCGTCTAGACCCAAGCCCACTCGGCTTGACCCAAACCCACTCCGCTAGACCCAAACCCACTCGGCTAGACTCAAACCCACTCGGCTAGACCCAAACCTACTTGGCCTGACTCAAATCCACTCGGCTAGAACCAAACACACTCCGCTAGACCCAAACCGACTCCGCTAGACTCAAACCCACTCGGCTAGACCCAAACACACTCGGCTAGACCCAAACACACTCGGCTAGACCCAAACCCACTCGGCTAGACCCAAACCCACTCGGCTAGACCCAAACCCACTCCGATAGACCCAAACCCACTCGGATAGACTCAAACCCACTCGGCTAGACCCAAACCCACTCAGCCTGACTCAAACCCACTCGGCTAGAACCAAACCCACCCCGCCAGACCCAAACCGACTCCGCTACCCTCAAACCCACTCGGCTAGACCCAAACCCACTCGGCTAGACCCAAACACACTCGGCTAGACCCAAACCCACTCGGCTAGACCCAAACCCACTCGGCTAGACCCAAACCCACTCGGCTAGACCCAAACCCACTCGGCTAGACCCAAACGCACTCGGCTAGACCCAAACCCACTCGGCTAGACCCAAAACCACTCCGCTAGACCCAAACCCACTCGGCTAGACCCAAACCCACTCGGCTGGACCCAAACCCCCTCGGCCATCCCAAACCCACTCGGCTAGACCCAAACCCACTTGGCTAGACCAAAACCCATTCGGCTAGACCCAAACCAACTCGGCTAGACCCAAACCCACTCGGCTGGACCCAAACCCACTCCGCTTGTCCCAAACCCACTCGGCTAGACCCAAACCCACTCGGCTAGACCCAAACCCAATCAGCTCGACCCAAACCCACTCGGCTTGACGCAAACCCACTCCGCTAGACCCAAACCCACTCGGATAGACCCAAACCCACTCGGCTAGACCCAAACCCACTCGGCTAGACCCAAACCCACTCGGCTAGACCCAAACCCACTCCGCTAGACCCAAACCCACTCGGCTAGACCCAAACCCACTCGGCTAGACCCAAACCCACTCGGCTAGACGCAAACCCACACCGCTAGACCCAAACCCACTCGGCTAGACCCAAACCCACTCGGCTAGACCCAAACGCACTCGGCTAGACCCAAACCCACTCGGCTAGACCCAAAACCACTCCGCTAGACCCAAACCCACTCGGCTAGACCCAAACCCACTCGGCTGGACCCAAACCCCCTCGGCCATCCCAAACCCACTCGGCTAGACCCAAACCCACTTGGCTAGACCAAAACCCATTCGGCTAGACCCAAACCAACTCGGCTAGACCCAAACCCACTCGGCTGGACCCAAACCCACTCCGCTAGACCCAAACCCACTCCGCTAGACCCAAACCCACTCGGCTAGACCCAAACCCAATCAGCTCGACCCAAACCCACTCGGCTTGACGCAAACCCACTCCGCTAGACCCAAACCCACTCGGATAGACCCAAACCCACTCGGCTAGACCCAAACCCACTCGGCTAGACCCAAACCCACTCGGCTAGACCCAAACCCACTCCGCTAGACCCAAACCCACTCGGATAGACCCTAACCCACTCGGCTAGACCCAAACCCACTCCGCTAGACCCAAACCGACTCCGCTAGACTCAAATCCACTCGGCTAGACCCAAATCCACTCGGCTAGACCCAAACACACTCGGCTAGACCCAAACCCACTCGGCTAGACCCAAAACCACTCTGCTAGACCCAAACCCACTCGGCTAGACCCAAACCCACTCGGCTAGACCCAAACCCACTCGGCTAGACCCAAACCCACTCGGCTAGACCCAAACACACTCGGCTAGACCTAAACCCACTCGGTTAGACCCAAACCCACTCGGCTAGACCCAAACCCACTCGGCTAGACCCAAACCCATTCGGCTAGACGCAAACCCACTCGGCAAGACCCAAACCCACTCCGCTAGACCCAAACCCACTCGGCTAGAGCCAAACCCACTCGGCTAGACCCAAACCCACTCGGCTAGACCCAAACCCACTCCGCTAGACCCAAACCCACTCCGCTAGACCCAAACCCACTCCGCTAGCCCCAAACCAACTCCGCTAGACCCAAACCCACTCGGCTAGACCCAAACCCACTCGGCTAGACCCAAACCCACTCGGCCAGACCCAAACCCACTCGACTAGACGCAAACCCACTCGGCTAGACCCAAACCCACTCGGCTAGACGCAAACCCAATCGGCTGGACCCAAACCCACTCCGCTGGACCCAAACCCACTCCGCTAGACCCAAACCAACTCCGCTAGACCCAAACCCACTCCGCTAGCACCAAACCAACTCCGCTAGACCCAAACCCACTCGGCTAGACCCAAACCCACTCGGCTAGACCCAAACCCACTCGGCTGGACCCAAACCCACTCCGCTAGACGCAAACCCACTCGGCCAGACCGAAACCCACTCGGCGAGACCCAAACACACTCGGCTAGACCCAAACACACTCGGCTAGACCCAAACCCACTCGGCTGGACCCAAACCCACTCGGCTAGACCCAAACCCACTCGGCTAGACCCAAACCCACACGCTAGACCCAAACCCACTCGGCTAGACCCAAACCCACTCGGCTACTCCCAAACCCACTCGGCTAGACCCAAACCCACTCGGCTAGACCCAAACCCACTCCGCTAGACCCAAACCGACTCGGCTAGACTCAAACCCACTCGGCTAGACCTAAACCCACTCAGCTAGACCCAAACACACTCGGCTAGACCCAAACCCACTCGGCTAGACCCAAACCCACTCGGCTAGACCCAAACCCACTCGGCTAGACCGAAACCCACTCGGCTAGACCCAAACCCACTCGGCTAGACGCAAACCCACACCGCTAGACCCAAACCCACTCGGCTAGACCCAAACCCACTCGGCTAGACCCAAACGCACTCGGCTAGACCCAAACCCACTCGGCTAGACCCAAAACCACTCCGCTAGACCCAAACCCACTCGGCTAGACCCACACCCACTCGGTTGGACCCAAACCCACTCGGCCAGACCCAAACCCACTCGGCTAGACCCAAAACCACTCGGCTAGACCGAAACCAACTCGGCTAGACCCAAACCCACTCGGCTGGACCCAAACCCACTCCGCTAGACCCAAACCCACTCGGCTAGAGCCAAAGCCACTCGGCTAGACCCAAACCCACTCGGCTAGACCCAAACACACTCGGCTAGACCGAAACCCACTCGGCTGGACCCAAACCCACTCGGCTAGACCCAAACCCACTCGGCTAGACCCAAACCCACACGCTAGACCCAAACCCACTCAGCTAGACCCAAACCCACTCGGCTAGACACAAACCCACTCGGCTAGACCCAAACCCACTCTGCCAGACCCAAACCCATTCAGCTAGACCCAAACCCACTCGGCTAGACCCAAACCCAATCGGCTAGACCCAAACCCACTCGGCTAGACCCAAACCTACTCGGCTAGACCAAAACCCACTCGGCTAGACCCAAACACACTCGGCTAGACCCAAACACACTCGGCTAGACCCAAACCCACTCGGCTAGACCCAAACCCAATCGGCTAGACCCAAACCCACTCCGCTAGACCCAAACCCACTCGGCTAGACCCAAACCCACTCGGCTAGACCCAAACCCACTCGGCCAGACCCAAACCCACTCGGCTAGACCCGAAACCACTCCGCTAGACCCAAACCCACTCGGCTAGACCCAAACCCACTCGGATAGACCCAAACCCACTCGGCTAGACCCAAACCCACTCGGCTAGACCCAAACACACTCGGCTAGACCTAAACCCACTCGGCTAGACCCAAACCCACACGCTACACCCAAACCCACTCGGCTAGACCCAAACCCACTCGGCTACTCCCAAACCCACTCGGCTAGACCCAAACCCACTCCGCCAGACCCAAACCCACTCGGCTAGACCCAAACCCACTCCGCTAGACCCAAACCGACTCGGCTAGACTCAAACCCACTCGGCTAGTCCCAAACCCACTCGGCTAGACCCAAACACACTCGGCTAGACCCAAACCCACTCGGCTAGACCCAAACCCACTCGGCTAGACCCAAACCCACTCGGCTAGACCCAAACGCACTCGGCTAGACCCAAACCCACTCGGCTAGACCCAAAACCACTCCGCTAGACCCAAACCCACTCGGCTAGACCCAAACCCACTCGGCTGGACCCAAACCCCCTCGGCCATCCCAAACCCACTCGGCTAGACCCAAACCCACTTGGCTAGACCAAAACCCATTCGGCTAGACCCAAACCAACTCGGCTAGACCCAAACCCACTCGGCTGGACCCAAACCCACTCCGCTTGTCCCAAACCCACTCGGCTAGACCCAAACCCACTCGGCTAGACCCAAACCCAATCAGCTCGACCCAAACCCACTCGGCTTGACGCAAACCCACTCCGCTAGACCCAAACCCACTCGGATAGACCCAAACCCACTCGGCTAGACCCAAACCCACTCGGCTAGACCCAAACCCACTCGGCTAGACCCAAACCCACTCCGCTAGACCCAAACCCACTCGGATAGACTCAAACCCACTCGGCTAGACCCAAACCCACTCGGCTAGACCCAAACCCACTCGGCTAGACCCAAACCCACTCCGCTAGACCCAAACCCACTCGGATAGACCCTAACCCACTCGGCTAGACCCAAACCCACTCCGCTAGACCCAAACCGACTCCGCTAGACTCAAATCCACTCGGCTAGACCCAAATCCACTCGGCTAGACCCAAACACACTCGGCTAGACCCAAACCCACTCGGCTAGACCCAAAACCACTCTGCTAGACCCAAACCCACTCGGCTAGACCCAAACCCACTCGGCTAGACCCAAACCCACTCGGCTAGACCCAAACCCACTCGGCTAGACCCAAACACACTCGGCTAGACCTAAACCCACTCGGTTAGACCCAAACCCACTCGGCTAGACCCAAACCCACTCGGCTAGACCCAAACCCATTCGGCTAGACGCAAACCCACTCGGCAAGACCCAAACCCACTCCGCTAGACCCAAACCCACTCGGCTAGAGCCAAACCCACTCGGCTAGACCCAAACCCACTCGGCTAGACCCAAACCCACTCCGCTAGACCCAAACCCACTCCGCTAGACCCAAACCCACTCCGCTAGCCCCAAACCAACTCCGCTAGACCCAAACCCACTCGGCTAGACCCAAACCCACTCGGCTAGACCCAAACCCACTCGGCCAGACCCAAACCCACTCGACTAGACGCAAACCCACTCGGCTAGACCCAAACCCACTCGGCTAGACGCAAACCCAATCGGCTGGACCCAAACCCACTCCGCTGGACCCAAACCCACTCCGCTAGACCCAAACCAACTCCGCTAGACCCAAACCCACTCCGCTAGCACCAAACCAACTCCGCTAGACCCAAACCCACTCGGCTAGACCCAAACCCACTCGGCTAGACCCAAACCCACTCGGCTGGACCCAAACCCACTCCGCTAGACGCAAACCCACTCGGCCAGACCGAAACCCACTCGGCGAGACCCAAACACACTCGGCTAGACCCAAACACACTCGGCTAGACCCAAACCCACTCGGCTGGACCCAAACCCACTCGGCTAGACCCAAACCCACTCGGCTAGACCCAAACCCACACGCTAGACCCAAACCCACTCGGCTAGACCCAAACCCACTCGGCTACTCCCAAACCCACTCGGCTAGACCCAAACCCACTCGGCTAGACCCAAACCCACTCCGCTAGACCCAAACCGACTCGGCTAGACTCAAACCCACTCGGCTAGACCTAAACCCACTCAGCTAGACCCAAACACACTCGGCTAGACCCAAACCCACTCGGCTAGACCCAAACCCACTCGGCTAGACCCAAACCCACTCGGCTAGACCGAAACCCACTCGGCTAGACCCAAACCCACTCGGCTAGACGCAAACCCACACCGCTAGACCCAAACCCACTCGGCTAGACCCAAACCCACTCGGCTAGACCCAAACCCACTCGGCTAGACCCAAACCCACTCGGCTAGACCCAAAACCACTCCGCTAGACCCAAACCCACTCGGCTAGACCCACACCCACTCGGTTGGACCCAAACCCACTCGGCCAGACCCAAACCCACTCGGCTAGACCCAAAACCACTCGGCTAGACCGAAACCAACTCGGCTAGACCCAAACCCACTCGGCTGGACCCAAACCCACTCCGCTAGACCCAAACCCACTCGGCTAGAGCCAAAGCCACTCGGCTAGACCCAAACCCACTCGGCTAGACCCAAACACACTCGGCTAGACCGAAACCCACTCGGCTGGACCCAAACCCACTCGGCTAGACCCAAACCCACTCGGCTAGACCCAAACCCACACGCTAGACCCAAACCCACTCAGCTAGACCCAAACCCACTCGGCTAGACACAAACCCACTCGGCTAGACCCAAACCCACTCTGCCAGACCCAAACCCATTCAGCTAGACCCAAACCCACTCGGCTAGACCCAAACCCAATCGGCTAGACCCAAACCCACTCGGCTAGACCCAAACCTACTCGGCTAGACCAAAACCCACTCGGCTAGACCCAAACACACTCGGCTAGACCCAAACACACTCGGCTAGACCCAAACCCACTCGGCTAGACCCAAACCCAATCGGCTAGACCCAAACCCACTCCGCTAGACCCAAACCCACTCGGCTAGACCCAAACCCACTCGGCTAGACCCAAACCCACTCGGCCAGACCCAAACCCACTCGGCTAGACCCGAAACCACTCCGCTAGACCCAAACCCACTCGGCTAGACCCAAACCCACTCGGATAGACCCAAACCCACTCGGCTAGACCCAAACCCACTCGGCTAGACCCAAACACACTCGGCTAGACCTAAACCCACTCGGCTAGACCCAAACCCACACGCTACACCCAAACCCACTCGGCTAGACCCAAACCCACTCGGCTACTCCCAAACCCACTCGGCTAGACCCAAACCCACTCCGCCAGACCCAAACCCACTCGGCTAGACCCAAACCCACTCCGCTAGACCCAAACCGACTCGGCTAGACTCAAACCCACTCGGCTAGTCCCAAACCCACTCGGCTAGACCCAAACACACTCGGCTAGACCCAAACCCACTCGGCTAGACCCAAACCCACTCGGCTAGACCCAAACCCACTCGGCTAGACACAAACCCACTCGGCTAGACGCAAACCCACACCGCTAGACCCAAACCCACTCGGCTAGACCCAAACCCACTCGGCTAGACCCAAACGCACTCGGCTAGACCCAAACCCACTCGGCCAGACCCAAAACCACTCCGCTAGACCCAAACCCACTCGGCTAGACCCAAACCCACTCGGCTGGACCCAAACCCACTCGGCTAGACCCAAACCCACTCGGCTAGACCCAAACACACACGCTAGACCCAAACCCACTCGGCTAGACCCAAACCCACTCGGCTAAACACAAACCCACTCGGCTAGACCCAAACCCACTCTGCCAGACCCAAACCCATTCAGCTAGACCCAAACCCACTCGGCTAGACCCAAACCCAATCGGCTAGACACAAACCCACTCGGCTAGACCCAAACCTACTCGGCTAGACCAAAACCCACTCGGCTTGACCCAAACACACTCGGCTAGACCGAAACACACTCGGATAGACCCAAACCCACTCGGCTGGACCCAAACCCACTCGGCTAGACCCAAACCCACTCGGCTAGACCCAAACCCACACGCTAGACCCAAACCCACTCGGCTAGACCCAAACCCACTCGGCTAGACACAAACCCACTCGGCTAGACCCAAACCCACTCTGCCAGACCCAAACCCATTCAGCTAGACCCAAACCCACTCGGCTAGACCCAAACCCAATCGGCTAGACCCAAACCCACTCGGCTAGACCCAAACCTACTCGGCTAGACCAAAACCCACTCGGCTAGACCCAAACACAATCGGCTAGACCCAAACACACTCGGTTAGACCCAAACCCACTCGGCTAGACCCAAACCCAATCGGCTAGACCCAAACCCACTCCGCTAGACCCAAACCCACTCGGCTAGACCCAAACCCACTCGGCTAGACCCAAACCCACTCGGCCAGACCCAAACCCACTCGGCTAGACCCGAAACCACTCCGCTGGACCCAAACCCACTCGGCTAGACCCAAACCCACTCGGATAGACCCAAACACACTCGGCTAGACCTAAACCCACTCGGCTAGACCCAAACCCACACGCTACACACAAACCCACTCGGCTTGACCCAAACCCACTCGGCTACTCCCAAACCCACTCGGCTAGACCCAAACGCACTCCGCCAGACCCAAACCCACTCGGCTAGACCCAAACCCAGTCCGCTAGACCCAAACCGACTCGGCTAGACTCAAACCCACTCGGCTAGTCCCAAACCCACTCGGCGAGACCCAAACACACTCGGCTAGACCCAAACCCACTCGGCTAGACCCAAACCCACTCGTCTAGACCCAAACCCACTCGGCTAGACCCAAACCCACTCGGCTAGACGCAAACCCACACCGCTAGACCCAAACCCAATCGGATAGACCCAAACCCACTCGGCTAGACCCAAACGCACTCGGCTAGACCCAAACCCACTCGGCTAGACCCAAAACCACTCCGCTATACCCAAACCCATTCGGCTAGACCCAAACCCACTCGGTTGGACCCAAACCCACTCGGCCAGACCCAAACACACTCGGCTAGACCCAAACCCACTCGGCTAGACCAAAACCCATTCGGCTAGACCCAAACCAACTCGGCTAGACCCAAACCCACTCGGCTGGACCCAAACCCACTCCGCTGGACCGAAACCCACTCAGCTAGAGCCAAAGCCACTCGGCTAGACCCAAACCCACTCGGCTGGACCCAAACACACTCGGCTAGACGCAAACCCACTCGGCTGGACCCAAACCCACTCGGCTAGACCCAAACACACACGCTAGACCCAAACCCACTCGGCTAGACCCAAACCCACTCGGCTAAACACAAACCCACTCGGCTAGACCCAAACCCACTCTGCCAGACCCAAACCCATTCAGCTAGACCCAAACCCACTCGGCTAGACCCAAACCCAATCGGCTAGACACAAACCCACTCGGCTAGACCCAAACCTACTCGGCTAGACCAAAACCCACTCGGCTTGACCCAAACACACTCGGCTAGACCGAAACACACTCGGATAGACCCAAACCCACTCGGCTGGACCCAAACCCACTCGGCTAGACCCAAACCCACTCGGCTAGACCCAAACCCACACGCTAGACCCAAACCCACTCGGATAGACCCAAACACACTCGGCTAGACCTAAACCCACTCGGCTAGACCCAAACCCACACGCTACACACAAACCCACTCGGCTAGACCCAAACCCACTCGGCTACTCCCAAACCCACTCGGCTAGACCCAAACCCACTCGGCTAGACCCAAAACCACTCCGCTATACCCAAACCCATTCGGCTAGACCCAAACCCACTCGGTTGGACCCAAACCCACTCGGCCAGACCCAAACACACTCGGCTAGACCCAAACCCACTCGGCTAGACCAAAACCCATTCGGCTAGACCCAAACCAACTCGGCTAGACCCAAACCCACTCGGCTGGACCCAAACCCACTCCGCTGGACCCAAACCCACTCAGCTAGAGCCAAAGCCACTCGGCTAGACCCAAACCCACTCGGCTGGACCCAAACACACTCGGCTAGACGCAAACCCACTCGGCTGGACCCAAACCCACTCGGCTAGACCCAAACACACACGCTAGACCCAAACCCACTCGGCTAGACCCAAACCCACTCGGCTAAACACAAACCCACTCGGCTAGACCCAAACCCACTCTGCCAGACCCAAACCCATTCAGCTAGACCCAAACCCACTCGGCTAGACCCAAACCCAATCGGCTAGACACAAACCCACTCGGCTAGACCCAAACCTACTCGGCTAGACCAAAACCCACTCGGCTTGACCCAAACACACTCGGCTAGACCGAAACACACTCGGATAGACCCAAACCCACTCGGCTGGACCCAAACCCACTCGGCTAGACCCAAACCCACTCGGCTAGACCCAAACCCACACGCTAGACCCAAACCTACTCGGCTAGACCCAAACCCACTCGGCTAGACACAAACCCACTCGGCTAGACCCAAACCCACTCTGCCAGACCCAAACCCATTCAGCTAGACCCAAACCCACTCGGCTAGACCCAAACCCAATCGGCTAGACCCAAACCCACTCAGCTAGACCCAAACCTACTCGGCTAGACCAAAACCCACTCGGCTAGACCCAAACACAATCGGCTAGACCCAAACACACTCGGTTAGACCCAAACCCACTCGGCTAGACCCAAACCCAATCGGCTAGACCCAAACCCACTCCGCTAGACCCAAACCCACTCGGCTAGACCCAAACCCACTCGGCTAGACCCAAACGCACTCGGCTAGACCCAAACCCACTCGGCTAGACCCAAAACCACTCCGCTATACCCAAACCCATTCGGCTAGACCCAAACCCACTCGGTTGGACCCAAACCCACTCGGCCAGACCCAAACACACTCGGCTAGACCCAAACCCACTCGGCTAGACCAAAACCCATTCGGCTAGACCCAAACCAACTCGGCTAGACCCAAACCCACTCGGCTGGACCCAAACCCACTCCGCTGGACCCAAACCCACTCAGCTAGAGCCAAAGCCACTCGGCTAGACCCAAACCCACTCGGCTGGACCCAAACACACTCGGCTAGACGCAAACCCACTCGGCTGGACCCAAACCCACTCGGCTGGACCCAAACCCACTCGGCTAGACCCAAACACACACGCTAGACCCAAACCCACTCGGCTCGACACAAACCCACTCGGCTAAACACAAACCCACTCGGCTAGACCCAAACCCACTCTGCCAGACCCAAACCCATTCAGCTAGACCCAAACCCATTCAGCTAGACCCAAACCCACTCGGCTAGACCCAAACCCAATCGGCTAGACACAAACCCACTCGGCTAGACCCAAACCTACTCGGCTAGACCAAAACCCACTCGGCTTGACCCAAACACACTCGGCTAGACCCAAACACACTCGGCTAGACCTAAACCCACTCGGCTAGACCCAAACCCACTCGGCTAGACCCAAACCCACTCGGCTAGACCCAAACCCATTCGGCTAGACGCAAACCCACTCGGCAAGACCCAAACCCACTCCGCTAGACCCAAACCCACTCGGCTAGACCCAAACCCACTCCGCTAGACCCAAACCCACTCCGCTAGACCCAAACCCACTCCGCTAGACCCAAACCCACTCCGCTAGCCCCAAACCAACTCCGCTAGACCCAAACCCATTCGGCTAGACCCAAACCCACTCGGCTAGACCCAAACCCACTCTGCCAGACCCAAACCCACTCGACTAGACGCAAACCCACTCGGCTAGACCCGAACCCACTCGGCTAGACGCAACCCCAATCGGCTAGACCCAAACCCACTCCGCTAGACCCAAACCCACTCCGCTAGACCCAAACCCACTCCGCTAGCACCAAACCAACTCCTCTAGACCCAAACCCACTCGGCTAGACCCAAACCCACTCGGCTAGACCCAAACCCACTCGGCTGGACCCAAACCCACTCCGCTAGACCCAAACCCACTCCGCTAGACTGAAAGCCACTCGGCGAGACCCAAACCCAATCGGCTAGACCCAAACCCACTCGGATAGACCCAAACCTACTCGGCTAGACCAAAACCCACTCGGCTCGACCCAAACACAATCGGCTAGACCCAAACACACTCGGTTAGACCCAAACCCACTCGGCTAGACCCAAACCCAATCGGCTAGACCCAAACCCACTCCGCTAGACCCAAACCCACTCGGCTAGACCCAAACCCACTCGGCTAGACCCAAACCCACTCGGCCAGACCCAAACCCACTCGGCTAGACCCGAAACCACTCCGCTGGACCCAAACCCACTCGGCTAGACCCAAACCCACTCGGATAGACCCAAACACACTCGGCTAGACCTAAACCCACTCGGCTAGACCCAAACCCACACGCTACACAGAAACCCACTCGGCTAGACCCAAACCCACTCGGCTACTCCCAAACCCACTCGGCTAGACCCAAACCCACTCCGCCAGACCCAAACCCACTCGGCTAGACCCAAACCCACTCCGCTAGACCCAAACCGACTCGGCTAGACTCAAACCCACTCGGCTAGTCCCAAACCCACTCGGCTAGACCCAAACCCACTCTGCCAGACCCAAACCCATTCAGCTAGACCCAAACCCACTCGGCTAGACCCAAACCCAATCGGCTAGACACAAACCCACTCGGCTAGACCCAAACCTACTCGGCTAGACCAAAACCCACTCGGCTTGACCCAAACACACTCGGCTAGACCCAAACACACTCGGATAGACCCAAACCCACTCGGCTGGACCCAAACCCACTCGGCTAGACCCAAACCCACTCGGCTAGACCCAAACCCACACGCTAGACCCAAACCCACTCGGCTAGACCCAAACCCACTCGGCTAGACACAAACCCACTCGGCTAGACCCAAACCCACTCTGCCAGACCCAAACCCATTCATCTAGACCCAAACCCACTCGGCTAGACCCAAACCCAATCGGCTAGACCCAAACCCACTCGGCTAGACCCAAACCTACTCGGCTAGACCCAAACCCACTCCGCTCGACCCAAACCCACTCGGCTAGACCCAAACCCACTCGGCTAGACCCAAACCCACTCGGCCAGACCCAAACCCACTCGGCTAGACCCGAAACCACTCCGCTGGACCCAAACCCACTCGGCTAGACCCAAACACACTCGGCTAGACCTAAACCCACTCGGCTAGACCTAAACCCACTCGGCTAGACCCAAACCCACACGCTACACACAAACCCACTCGGCTAGACCCAAACCCACTCGGCTACTCCCAAACCCACTCGGCTAGACCCAAACCCACTCCGCCAGACCCAAACCCACTCGGCTAGACCCAAACCCACTCCGCTAGACCCAAACCGACTCGGCTAGACTCAAACCCACTCGGCTAGTCCCAAACCCACTCGGCGAGACCCAAACACACTCGGCTAGACCCAAACCGACTCGTCTAGACCCAAACCGACTCGTCTAGACCCAAACCCACTCGGCTAGACCCAAACCCACTCGGCTAGACGCAAACCCACACCGCTATACCCAAACCCAATCGGCTAGACCCAAACCCACTCGGCTAGACCCAAACGCACTCGGCTAGAACCAAAACCACTCCGCTAGACCCAAACCCACTCGTCTAGACCCAAACCCACTCGGATAGACTCAAACCCACTCGGCTAGTCCCAAACCCACTCGGCTAGACCCAAACACACTCGGCTAGACCCAAACCCACTCGGCTAGACCCAAACCCACTCGGCTAGACCCAAACCCACTCGGCTAGACCCAAACCCACTCGGCTAGACGCAAACCCACACCGCTAGACCCAAACCCACTTGGCTAGACCCAAACCCACTCGGCAAGACCCAAACGCACTCGGCTAGACCCAAACCCACTCGGCTAGACCCAAAACCACTCCGCTAGACCCAAACCCACTCGGCTAGACCCAAACCCACTCGGTTGGACCCAAACCCATTCGGCTAGACCCAAACCAACTCGGCTAGACCCAAACCCACTCGGCTGGACCCAAACCCACTCCGCTAGACCCAAACCCACTCGGCTAGAGCCAAATCCACTCGGCTAGACCCAAAGCCACTCGGCTAGACCCAAACACACTCGGCTAGACCCAAACCCACTCGGCTGGACCCAAACCCACTCGGCTAGATTCAAACCCACTTGGCTAGACCCAAACCCACACGCTAGACCCAAACCCACTCGGCTAGACCCAAACCCACTCGGCTAGACACAAACCCACTCGGCTAGACCCAAACCCACTCTGCCAGACCCAAACCCATTCAGCTCGACCCAAACCCACTCGGCTAGACCCAAACCCAATCGGCTAGACCCAAACCCACTCGGCTAGACCCAAACCTACTCGACTAGACCAAAACCCACTCGGCTAGACCCAAACACACTCGGCTAGACCCAAACACACTCGGCTAGACCCAAACCCACTCGGCTAGACCCAAACCCAATCGGCTAGACCCAAACCCACTCCGCTAGACCCAAACCCACTCGGCTAGACCCAAACCCACTCGGCTAGACCCAAACCCACTCGGCTAGACCCAAAACCACTCCGCTAGACCCAAACCCACTCGGCTAGACCCAAACCCACTCGGATAGACCCAAACCCACTCGGCTAGAACCAAACCCACTCGGCTAGACCCAAACACACTCGGCTAGACCTAAACTCACTCGGCTAGACCCAAACCCACACGCTAGACCCAAACCCACTCGGCCAGACCCAAACCCACTCGGCTACTCCCAAACCCACTCGGCTAGACCCAAACCCACTCCGCCAGACCCAAACCCACTCGGCTAGACCCAAACCCACTCCGCTAGACCCAAACCGACTCGGCTAGACTCAAACCCACTCGGCTAGTCCCAAACCCACTCGGCTAGACCCAAACACACTCGGCTAGACCCAAACCCACACGGCTAGACCCAAACCCACTCGGCTAGACCCAAACCCACTCGGCTAGACCCAAACCCACTCGGCTGGATGCAAACCCACACCGCTAGACCCAAACCCACTCGGCTAGACCCAAACCCACTCGGTTGGACCCAAACCCACTCGGCCGGACCCAAACACACTCGGCTAGACCCAAACCCACTCGGCCAGACCAAAACCCATTCGGCTAGACCCAAACCAACTCGGCTAGACCCAAACCCACTCGGCTGGACCCAAACCCACTCCGCTGGACCCAAACCCACTCAGCTAGAGCCAAAGCCACTCGGCTAGACCCAAACCCACTCGGCTGGACCCAAACCCACTCGGCTAGACCCAAACCCACTCGGCTGGACCCAAACCCACTCGGCTAGACCCAAACCCACTCGGCTAGACCCAAACACACACGCTAGACCCAAACCCACTCGGCTAGACCCAAACGCACTCCGCCAGACCCAAACCCACTCGGCTAGACCCAAACCCAGTCCGCTAGACCCAAACCGACTCGGCTAGACTCAAACCCACTCGGCTAGTCCCAAACCCACTCGGCGAGACCCAAACACACTCGGCTAGACCCAAACCCACTCGGCTAGACCCAAACCCACTCGTCTAGACCCAAACCCACTCGGCTAGACCCAAACCCACTCGGCTAGACGCAAACCCACACCGCTAGACCCAAACCCAATCGGATAGACCCAAACCCACTCGGCTAGACCCAAACGCACTCGGCTAGACCCAAACCCACTCGGCTAGACCCAAAACCACTCCGCTATACCCAAACCCATTCGGCTAGACCCAAACCCACTCGGTTGGACCCAAACCCACTCGGCCAGACCCAAACACACTCGGCTAGACCCAAACCCACTCGGCTAGACCAAAACCCATTCGGCTAGACCCAAACCAACTCGGCTAGACCCAAACCCACTCGGCTGGACCCAAACCCACTCCGCTGGACCGAAACCCACTCAGCTAGAGCCAAAGCCACTCGGCTAGACCCAAACCCACTCGGCTGGACCCAAACACACTCGGCTAGACGCAAACCCACTCGGCTGGACCCAAACCCACTCGGCTAGACCCAAACACACACGCTAGACCCAAACCCACTCGGCTAGACCCAAACCCACTCGGCTAAACACAAACCCACTCGGCTAGACCCAAACCCACTCTGCCAGACCCAAACCCATTCAGCTAGACCCAAACCCACTCGGCTAGACCCAAACCCAATCGGCTAGACACAAACCCACTCGGCTAGACCCAAACCTACTCGGCTAGACCAAAACCCACTCGGCTTGACCCAAACACACTCGGCTAGACCGAAACACACTCGGATAGACCCAAACCCACTCGGCTGGACCCAAACCCACTCGGCTAGACCCAAACCCACTCGGCTAGACCCAAACCCACACGCTAGACCCAAACCCACTCGGATAGACCCAAACACACTCGGCTAGACCTAAACCCACTCGGCTAGACCCAAACCCACACGCTACACACAAACCCACTCGGCTAGACCCAAACCCACTCGGCTACTCCCAAACCCACTCGGCTAGACCCAAACCCACTCGGCTAGACCCAAAACCACTCCGCTATACCCAAACCCATTCGGCTAGACCCAAACCCACTCGGTTGGACCCAAACCCACTCGGCCAGACCCAAACACACTCGGCTAGACCCAAACCCACTCGGCTAGACCAAAACCCATTCGGCTAGACCCAAACCAACTCGGCTAGACCCAAACCCACTCGGCTGGACCCAAACCCACTCCGCTGGACCCAAACCCACTCAGCTAGAGCCAAAGCCACTCGGCTAGACCCAAACCCACTCGGCTGGACCCAAACACACTCGGCTAGACGCAAACCCACTCGGCTGGACCCAAACCCACTCGGCTAGACCCAAACACACACGCTAGACCCAAACCCACTCGGCTAGACCCAAACCCACTCGGCTAAACACAAACCCACTCGGCTAGACCCAAACCCACTCTGCCAGACCCAAACCCATTCAGCTAGACCCAAACCCACTCGGCTAGACCCAAACCCAATCGGCTAGACACAAACCCACTCGGCTAGACCCAAACCTACTCGGCTAGACCAAAACCCACTCGGCTTGACCCAAACACACTCGGCTAGACCGAAACACACTCGGATAGACCCAAACCCACTCGGCTGGACCCAAACCCACTCGGCTAGACCCAAACCCACTCGGCTAGACCCAAACCCACACGCTAGACCCAAACCTACTCGGCTAGACCCAAACCCACTCGGCTAGACACAAACCCACTCGGCTAGACCCAAACCCACTCTGCCAGACCCAAACCCATTCAGCTAGACCCAAACCCACTCGGCTAGACCCAAACCCAATCGGCTAGACCCAAACCCACTCGGCTAGACCCAAACCTACTCGGCTAGACCAAAACCCACTCGGCTAGACCCAAACACAATCGGCTAGACCCAAACACACTCGGTTAGACCCAAACCCACTCGGCTAGACCCAAACCCAATCGGCTAGACCCAAACCCACTCCGCTAGACCCAAACCCACTCGGCTAGACCCAAACCCACTCGGCTAGACCCAAACGCACTCGGCTAGACCCAAACCCACTCGGCTAGACCCAAAACCACTCCGCTATACCCAAACCCATTCGGCTAGACCCAAACCCACTCGGTTGGACCCAAACCCACTCGGCCAGACCCAAACACACTCGGCTAGACCCAAACCCACTCGGCTAGACCAAAACCCATTCGGCTAGACCCAAACCAACTCGGCTAGACCCAAACCCACTCGGCTGGACCCAAACCCACTCCGCTGGACCCAAACCCACTCAGCTAGAGCCAAAGCCACTCGGCTAGACCCAAACCCACTCGGCTGGACCCAAACACACTCGGCTAGACGCAAACCCACTCGGCTGGACCCAAACCCACTCGGCTGGACCCAAACCCACTCGGCTAGACCCAAACACACACGCTAGACCCAAACCCACTCGGCTCGACACAAACCCACTCGGCTAAACACAAACCCACTCGGCTAGACCCAAACCCACTCTGCCAGACCCAAACCCATTCAGCTAGACCCAAACCCATTCAGCTAGACCCAAACCCACTCGGCTAGACCCAAACCCAATCGGCTAGACACAAACCCACTCGGCTAGACCCAAACCTACTCGGCTAGACCAAAACCCACTCGGCTTGACCCAAACACACTCGGCTAGACCCAAACACACTCGGCTAGACCTAAACCCACTCGGCTAGACCCAAACCCACTCGGCTAGACCCAAACCCACTCGGCTAGACCCAAACCCATTCGGCTAGACGCAAACCCACTCGGCAAGACCCAAACCCACTCCGCTAGACCCAAACCCACTCGGCTAGACCCAAACCCACTCCGCTAGACCCAAACCCACTCCGCTAGACCCAAACCCACTCCGCTAGACCCAAACCCACTCCGCTAGCCCCAAACCAACTCCGCTAGACCCAAACCCATTCGGCTAGACCCAAACCCACTCGGCTAGACCCAAACCCACTCTGCCAGACCCAAACCCACTCGACTAGACGCAAACCCACTCGGCTAGACCCGAACCCACTCGGCTAGACGCAACCCCAATCGGCTAGACCCAAACCCACTCCGCTAGACCCAAACCCACTCCGCTAGACCCAAACCCACTCCGCTAGCACCAAACCAACTCCTCTAGACCCAAACCCACTCGGCTAGACCCAAACCCACTCGGCTAGACCCAAACCCACTCGGCTGGACCCAAACCCACTCCGCTAGACCCAAACCCACTCCGCTAGACTGAAAGCCACTCGGCGAGACCCAAACCCAATCGGCTAGACCCAAACCCACTCGGATAGACCCAAACCTACTCGGCTAGACCAAAACCCACTCGGCTCGACCCAAACACAATCGGCTAGACCCAAACACACTCGGTTAGACCCAAACCCACTCGGCTAGACCCAAACCCAATCGGCTAGACCCAAACCCACTCCGCTAGACCCAAACCCACTCGGCTAGACCCAAACCCACTCGGCTAGACCCAAACCCACTCGGCCAGACCCAAACCCACTCGGCTAGACCCGAAACCACTCCGCTGGACCCAAACCCACTCGGCTAGACCCAAACCCACTCGGATAGACCCAAACACACTCGGCTAGACCTAAACCCACTCGGCTAGACCCAAACCCACACGCTACACAGAAACCCACTCGGCTAGACCCAAACCCACTCGGCTACTCCCAAACCCACTCGGCTAGACCCAAACCCACTCCGCCAGACCCAAACCCACTCGGCTAGACCCAAACCCACTCCGCTAGACCCAAACCGACTCGGCTAGACTCAAACCCACTCGGCTAGTCCCAAACCCACTCGGCTAGACCCAAACCCACTCTGCCAGACCCAAACCCATTCAGCTAGACCCAAACCCACTCGGCTAGACCCAAACCTACTCGGCTAGACCAAAACCCACTCGGCTTGACCCAAACACACTCGGCTAGACCCAAACACACTCGGATAGACCCAAACCCACTCGGCTGGACCCAAACCCACTCGGCTAGACCCAAACCCACTCGGCTAGACCCAAACCCACACGCTAGACCCAAACCCACTCGGCTAGACCCAAACCCACTCGGCTAGACACAAACCCACTCGGCTAGACCCAAACCCACTCTGCCAGACCCAAACCCATTCATCTAGACCCAAACCCACTCGGCTAGACCCAAACCCAATCGGCTAGACCCAAACCCACTCGGCTAGACCCAAACCTACTCGGCTAGACCCAAACCCACTCCGCTCGACCCAAACCCACTCGGCTAGACCCAAACCCACTCGGCTAGACCCAAACCCACTCGGCCAGACCCAAACCCACTCGGCTAGACCCGAAACCACTCCGCTGGACCCAAACCCACTCGGCTAGACCCAAACACACTCGGCTAGACCTAAACCCACTCGGCTAGACCTAAACCCACTCGGCTAGACCCAAACCCACACGCTACACACAAACCCACTCGGCTAGACCCAAACCCACTCGGCTACTCCCAAACCCACTCGGCTAGACCCAAACCCACTCCGCCAGACCCAAACCCACTCGGCTAGACCCAAACCCACTCCGCTAGACCCAAACCGACTCGGCTAGACTCAAACCCACTCGGCTAGTCCCAAACCCACTCGGCGAGACCCAAACACACTCGGCTAGACCCAAACCGACTCGTCTAGACCCAAACCGACTCGTCTAGACCCAAACCCACTCGGCTAGACCCAAACCCACTCGGCTAGACGCAAACCCACACCGCTATACCCAAACCCAATCGGCTAGACCCAAACCCACTCGGCTAGACCCAAACGCACTCGGCTAGAACCAAAACCACTCCGCTAGACCCAAACCCACTCGTCTAGACCCAAACCCACTCGGATAGACTCAAACCCACTCGGCTAGTCCCAAACCCACTCGGCTAGACCCAAACACACTCGGCTAGACCCAAACCCACTCGGCTAGACCCAAACCCACTCGGCTAGACCCAAACCCACTCGGCTAGACCCAAACCCACTCGGCTAGACGCAAACCCACACCGCTAGACCCAAACCCACTTGGCTAGACCCAAACCCACTCGGCAAGACCCAAACGCACTCGGCTAGACCCAAACCCACTCGGCTAGACCCAAAACCACTCCGCTAGACCCAAACCCACTCGGCTAGACCCAAACCCACTCGGTTGGACCCAAACCCATTCGGCTAGACCCAAACCAACTCGGCTAGACCCAAACCCACTCGGCTGGACCCAAACCCACTCCGCTAGACCCAAACCCACTCGGCTAGAGCCAAATCCACTCGGCTAGACCCAAAGCCACTCGGCTAGACCCAAACACACTCGGCTAGACCCAAACCCACTCGGCTGGACCCAAACCCACTCGGCTAGATTCAAACCCACTTGGCTAGACCCAAACCCACACGCTAGACCCAAACCCACTTGGCTAGACCCAAACCCACTCGGCTAGACACAAACCCACTCGGCTAGACCCAAACCCACTCTGCCAGACCCAAACCCATTCAGCTCGACCCAAACCCACTCGGCTAGACCCAAACCCAATCGGCTAGACCCAAACCCACTCGGCTAGACCCAAACCTACTCGACTAGACCAAAACCCACTCGGCTAGACCCAAACACACTCGGCTAGACCCAAACACACTCGGCTAGACCCAAACCCACTCGGCTAGACCCAAACCCAATCGGCTAGACCCAAACCCACTCCGCTAGACCCAAACCCACTCGGCTAGACCCAAACCCACTCGGCTAGACCCAAACCCACTCGGCTAGACCCAAAACCACTCCGCTAGACCCAAACCCACTCGGCTAGACCCAAACCCACTCGGATAGACCCAAACCCACTCGGCTAGAACCAAACCCACTCGGCTAGACCCAAACACACTCGGCTAGACCTAAACTCACTCGGCTAGACCCAAACCCACACGCTAGACCCAAACCCACTCGGCTAGACCCAAACCCACTCGGCTACTCCCAAACCCACTCGGCTAGACCCAAACCCACTCCGCCAGACCCAAACCCACTCGGCTAGACCCAAACCCACTCCGCTAGACCCAAACCGACTCGGCTAGACTCAAACCCACTCGGCTAGTCCCAAACCCACTCGGCTAGACCCAAACACACTCGGCTAGACCCAAACCCACACGGCTAGACCCAAACCCACTCGGCTAGACCCAAACCCACTCGGCTAGACCCAAACCCACTCGGCTAGACGCAAACCCACACCGCTAGACCCAAACCCACTCGGCTAGACCCAAACCCACTCGGTTGGACCCAAACCCACTCGGCCGGACCCAAACACACTCGGCTAGACCCAAACCCACTCGGCCAGACCAAAACCCATTCGGCTAGACCCAAACCAACTCGGCTAGACCCAAACCCACTCGGCTGGACCCAAACCCACTCCGCTGGACCCAAACCCACTCAGCTAGAGCCAAAGCCACTCGGCTAGACCCAAACCCACTCGGCTGGACCCAAACCCACTCGGCTAGACCCAAACCCACTCGGCTGGACCCAAACCCACTCGGCTAGACCCAAACCCACTCGGCTAGACCCAAACACACACGCTAGACCCAAACCCACTCGGCTAGACCCAAACCCACTCGGCTAAACACAAACCCACTCGGCTAGACCCAAACCCACTCTGCCAGACCCAAACCCATTCAGCTGGACCCAAACCCACTCGGCTACACCCAAACCCAATCGGCTAGACACAAACCCACTCGGCTAGACCCAAACCTACTCGGCTAGACCAAAACCCACTCGGCTTGACCCAAACACACTCGGCTAGACCCAAACCCACTCGGATAGACCCAAACCCACTCGGCGAGACCCAAACCCAATCTGCTAGACCCAAACCCACTCGGCTAGACGCAAACCCACTCCGCTAGACCCAAACCCACTCGGCTAGACCCAAACCCACTCGGCTAGACCCAAACCCACTCGGCTAGACCCAAAACCACTCTGCTAGACCCAAACCCACTCGGCTAGACCCAAACCCACTCGGCTAGACCCAAACCCACTCGGCGAGACCCAAACCCACTCGGCTAGACCCAAACACACTCGGCTAGACCTAAACCCACTCGGCTAGACCCAAACCCACTCGGCTAGACCCAAACCCACTCTGCCAGACCCAAACCCATTCAGCTAGACCCAAACCCACTCGGCTAGACCCAAACCCAATCGGCTAGACCCAAACCCACACGGCTAGACCCAAACCTACTCGGCTAGACCAAAACCCACTCGGCTCGACCCAAACACAATCGGCTAGACCCAAACACACTCGGTTAGACCCAAACCCACTCGGCTAGACCCAAACCCAATCGGCTAGACCCAAACCCACTCCGCTAGACCCAAACCCACTCGGCTAGACCCAAACCCACTCGGCTAGACCCAAACCCACTCGGCCAGACCCAAACCCACTCGGCTAGACCCGAAACCACTCCGCTGGACCCGAACCCACTCGGCTAGACCCAAACCCACTCGGATAGACCCAAACACACTCGGCTAGACCTAAACCCACTCGGCTAGACCCAAACCCACACGCTACACACAAACCCACTCGGCTAGACCCAAACCCAATCGGCTAGACACAAACCCACTCGGCTAGACCCAAACCTACTCGGCTAGACCAAAACCCACTCGGCTTGACCCAAACACACTCGGCTAGACCCAAACACACTCGGATAGACCCAAACCCACTCGGCTGGACCCAAACCCACTCGGCTAGACCCAAACCCACTCGGCTAGACCCAAACCCACACGCTAGACCCAAACCCACTCGGCTAGACCCAAACCCACTCGGCTAGACACAAACCCACTCGGCTAGACCCAAACCCACTCTGCCAGACCCAAACCCATTCATCTAGACCCAAACCCACTCGGCTAGACCCAAACCCAATCGGCTAGACCCAAACCCACTCGGCTAGACCCAAACCTACTCGGCTAGAACAAAACCCACTCGGCTCGACCCAAACACAATCGGCTAGACCCAAACACACTCGGTTAGACCCAAACCCACTCGGCTAGACCCAAACCCAATCGGCTAGACCCAAACCCACTCCGCTAGACCCAAACCCACTCGGCTAGACCCAAACCCACTCGGCTAGACCCAAACCCACTCAGCCAGACCCAAACCCACTCGGCTAGACCCGAAACCACTCCGCTAGACCCAAACCGACTCGGCTAGACTCAAACCCACTCGGCTAGTCCCAAACCCACTCGGCGAGACCCAAACACACTCGGCTAGACCCAAACCCACTCGGCTAGACCCAAACCGACTCGTCTAGACCCAAACCCACTCGGCTAGACCCAAACCCACTCGGCTAGACGCAAACCCACACCGCTATACCCAAACCCAATCGGCTAGACCCAAACCCACTCGGCTAGACCCAAACGCACTCGGCTAGACCCAAAACCACTCCGCTAGACCCAAACCCAATCGTCTAGACCCAAACCCACTCGGATAGACTCAAACCCACTCGGCTAGTCCCAAACCCACTCGGCTAGACCCAAACACACTCGGCTAGACCCAAACCCACTCGGCTAGACCCAAACCCACTCGGCTAGACCCAAACCCACTCGGCTAGACCCAAACCCACTCGGCTAGACGCAAACCCACACCGCTAGACCCAAACCCACTCGGCTAGACCCAAACCCACTCGGCTAGACCCAAACGCACTCGGCTAGACCCAAACCCACTCGGCTAGACCCAAAACCATTCCGCTAGACCCAAACCCACTCGGCTAGACCCAAACCCACTCGGTTGGACCCAAACCCATTCGGCTAGACCCAAACCAACTCGGCTAGACCCAAACCCACTCGGCTGGACCCAAACCCACTCGGCTAGAGCCAAAGCCACTCGGCTAGACCCAAAGCCACTCGGCTAGACCCAAAGCCACTCGGCTAGACCCAAACACACTCGGCTAGACCCAAACCCACTCGGCTGGACCCAAACCCACTCGGCTAGATTCAAACCCACTTGGCTAGACCCAAACCCACACGCTAGACCCAAACCCACTCGGCTAGACCCAAACCCACTCGGCTAGACACAAACCCACTCGGCTAGACCCAAACCCACTCTGCCAGACCCAAACCCATTCAGCTCGACCCAAACCCACTCGGCTAGACCCAAACCCAATCGGCTAGACCCAAACCCACTCGGCTAGACCCAAACCTACTCGACTAGACCAAAACCCACTCGGCTAGACCCAAACACACTCGGCTAGACCCAAACACACTCGGCTAGACCCAAACCCACTCGGCTAGACCCAAACCCAATCGGCTAGACCCAAACCCACTCCGCTAGACCCAAACCCACTCGGCTAGACCCAAACCCACTCGGCTAGACCCAAAACCACTCCGCTAGACCCAAAACCACTCGGCTAGACCCAAACCCACTCGGATAGACCCAAACCCACTCGGCTAGAACCAAACCCACTCGGCTAGACCCAAACACACTCGGCTAGACCTAAACTCACTCGGCTAGACCCAAACCCACAAGCTAGACCCAAACCCACTCGGCTAGACCCAAACCCACTCGGCTACTCCCAAACCCACTCGGCTAGACCCAAACCCACTCCGCCAGACCCAAACCCACTCGGCTAGACCCAAACCCACTCCGCTAGACCCAAACCGACTCGGCTAGACTCAAACCCACTCGGCTAGTCCCAAACCCACTCGGCTAGACCCAAACACACTCGGCTAGACCCAAACCCACACGGCTAGACCCAAACCCACTCGGCTAGACCCAAACCCACTCGGCTAGACCCAAACCCACTCGGCTAGACGCAAACCCACACCGCTAGACGCAAACCCACTCGGCTAGACCCAAACCCACTCGGTTGGACCCAAACCCACTCGGCCGGACCCAAACACACTCGGCTAGACCCAAACCCACTCGGCCAGACCAAAACCCATTCGGCTAGACCCAAACCAACTCGGCTAGACCCAAACCCACTCGGCTGGACCCAAACCCACTCCGCTGGACCCAAACCCACTCAGCTAGAGCCAAAGCCACTCGGCTAGACCCAAACCCACTCGGCTGGACCCAAACACACTCGGCTAGACCCAAACCCACTCGGCTGGACCCAAACCCACTCGGCTAGACCCAAACCCACTCGGCTAGACCCAAACACACACGCTAGACCAAAACCCACTCGGCTAGACCCAAACCCACTCGGCTAAACACAAACCCACTCGGCTAGACCCAAACCCACTCTGCCAGACCCAAACCCATTCAGCTGGACCCAAACCCACTCGGCTACACCCAAACCCAATCGGCTAGACACAAACCCACTCGGCTAGACCCAAACCTACTCGGCTAGACCAAAACCCACTCGGCTTGACCCAAACACACTCGGCTAGACCCAAACACACTCGGATAGACCCAAACCCACTCGGCGAGACCCAAACCCAATCTGCTAGACCCAAACCCACTCGGCTAGACGCAAACCCACTCCGCTAGACCCAAACCCACTCCGCTAGACCCAAACCCACCCGGCTAGACCCAAACCCACTCGGCTAGACCCAAACCCACTCGGCTAGACCCAAAACCACTCTGCTAGACCCAAACCCACTCTGCTAGACCCAAACCCACTCGGCTAGACCCAAACCCTCTCGGCGAGACCCAAACCCACTCGGCTAGACCCAAACACACTCGGCTAGACCTAAACCCACTCGGCTAGACCCAAACCCACTCGGCTAGACCCAAACCCACTCGGCTAGACCCAAACCCATTCGGCTAGACGCAAACCCACTCGGCAAGACCCAAACCCACTCCGCTACACCCAAACCCACTCGGCTAGACGCAAACCCACTCGGCTAGACCCAAACCCACTCCGCTAGACCCAAACCCACTCCGCTAGACCCAAACCCACTCCGCTAGCCCCAAACCAACTCCGCTAGACCCAAACCCATTCGGCTAGACCCAAACCCACTCGGCTAGACCCAAACCCACTCTGCCAGACCCAAACCCACTCGACTAGACGCAAACCCACTCGGCTAGACCCAAACCCACTCGGCTAGACGCAAACCCAATCGGCTAGACCCAAACCCACTCCGCTAGACCCAAACCCACTCCGCTAGACCCAAACCCACTCCGCTAGCACCAAACCAACTCCTCCAGATCCAAACCCACTCGGCTAGACCCAAACCCACTCGGCTAGACCGAAACCCACTCGGCTGGACCCAAACCCACTCCGCTAGACCCAAACCCACTCGGCTAGACCGAAAGCCACTCGGCGAGACCCAAACCCACTCGGCTAGACCCAAACACACTCGGCTAGACCCAAACCCACTCGGCTGGACCCAAACCCACTCGGCTAGACCCAAACCCACTCGGCTAGACCCAAACCCACACGCTAGACCCAAACCCACTCGGCTAGACCCAAACCCACTCGGCTACTCCCAAACACACTCGGCTAGACCCAAACCCACTCCGCCAGACGCAAACCCACTCGGCTAGACCCAAACCCACTCCGCTAGACCCAAACCGACTCGGCTAGACTCAAACCCACTCGGCTCGACCCAAACCCACTCAGCTAGACCCAAACACACTCGGCTAGACCCAAACCCACTCGGCTAGACCCAAACCCACCCGGCTAGACCCAAACCCATTCGGCTAGACGCAAACCCACTCGGCAAGACCCAAACCCACTCCGCTACACCCAAACCCACTCGGCTAGACCCAAACCCACTCGGCTAGACCCAAACCCACTCCGCTAGACCCAAACCCACTCCGCTAGACCCAAACCCACTCCGCTAGCCCCAAACCAACTCCGCTAGACCCAAACCCATTCGGCTAGACCCAAACCCACTCGGCTAGACCCAAACCCACTCTGCCAGACCCAAACCCACTCGACTAGACGCAAACCCACTCGGCTAGACCCAAACCCACTCGGCTAGACGCAAACCCAATCGGCTAGACCCAAACCCACTCCGCTAGACCCAAACCCACTCCGCTAGACCCAAACCCACTCCGCTAGCACCAAACCAACTCCTCCAGATCCAAACCCACTCGGCTAGACCCAAACCCACTCGGCTAGACCGAAACCCACTCGGCTGGACCCAAACCCACTCCGCTAGACCCAAACCCACTCGGCTAGACCGAAAGCCACTCGGCGAGACCCAAACCCACTCGGCTAGACCCAAACACAGTCGGCTAGACCCAAACCCACTCGGCTGGACCCAAACCCACTCGGCTAGACCCAAACCCACTCGGCTAGACCCAAACCCACACGCTAGACCCAAACCCACTCGGCTAGACCCAAACCCACTCGGCTACTCCCAAACCCACTCGGCTAGACCCAAACCTACTCCGCCAGACCCAAACCCACTCGGCTAGACCCAAACCCACTCCGCTAGACCCAAACCGACTCGGCTAGACCCAAAACCACTCCGCTAGACCCAAACCCACTCGGCTAGACCCAAACCCACTCGGATAGACCCAAACCCACTCGGCTAGAACCAAACCCACTCGGCTAGACCCAAACACACTCGGCTAGACCTAAACTCACTCGGCTAGACCCAAACCCACACGCTAGACCCAAACCCACTCGGCTAGACCCAAACCTACTCGGCTAGACCAAAACCCACTCGGCTTGACCCAAACACACTCGGCTAGACCCAAACACACTCGGATAGACCCAAACCCACTCGGCGAGACCCAAACCCAATCTGCTAGACCCAAACCCACTCGGCTAGACGCAAACCCACTCCGCTAGACCCAAACCCACTCCGCTAGACCCAAACCCACTCGGCTAGACCCAAACCCACTCGGCTAGACCCAAACCCACTCGGCTGGACCCAAAACCACTCTGCTAGACCCAAACCCACTCGGCTAGACCCAAACCCACTCGGCTAGACCCAAACCCACTCGGCGAGACCCAAACCCACTCGGCTAGACCCAAACACACTCGGCTAGACCTAAACCCACTCGGCTAGACCCAAACCCACTCGGCTAGACCCAAACCCACTCGGCTAGACCCAAACCCATTCGGCTAGACGCAAACCCACTCGGCAAGACCCAAACCCACTCCGCTACACCCAAACCCACTCGGCTAGACCCAAACCCACACGCTAGACCGAAACCCACTCGGCTAGACCCAAACCCACTCGGCTACTCCCAAACCCACTCGGCTAGACCCAAACCCACTCGGCTAGACCCAAACCCACTCCGCTAGACCCAAACCGACTCGGCTAGACCCAAAACCACTCCGCTAGACCCAAACCCACTCGGCTAGACCCAAACCCACTCGGATAGACCCAAACCCACTCGGCTAGAACCAAACCCACTCGGCTAGACCCAAACACACTCGGCTAGACCTAAACTCACTCGGCTAGACCCAAACCCACACGCTAGACCCAAACCCACTCGGCTAGACCCAAACCCACTCGGCTACTCCCAAACCCACTCGGCTAGACCCAAACCCACTCCGCCAGACCCAAACCCACTCGGCTAGACCCAAACCCACTCCGCTAGACCCAAACCGACTCGGCTAGACTCAAACCCACTCGGCTAGTCCCAAACCCACTCGGCTAGACCCAAACACACTCGGCTAGACCCAAACCCACTCGGCTAGACCCAAACCCACTCGGCTAGACCCAAACCCACTCGGCTAGACCCAAACCCACTCGGCTAGACGCAAACCCACACCGCTAGACCCAAACCCACTCGGCTAGACCCAAACCCACTCGGTTGGACCCAAACCCACTCGGCCAGACCCAAACACACTCGGCTAGACCCAAACCCACTCGGCCAGACCAAAACCCATTCGGCTAGACCCAAACCAACTCGGCTAGACCCAAACCCACTCGGCTGGACCCAAACCCACTCCGCTGGACCCAAACCCACTCAGCTAGAGCCAAAGCCACTCGGCTAGACCCAAACCCACTCGGCTGGACCCAAACACACTCGGCTAGACCCAAGCCCACTCGGCTGGACCCAAACCCACTCGGCTAGACCCGAACCCACTCGGCTAGACCCAAACACACACGCTAGACCAAAACCCACTCGGCTAGACCCAAACCCACTCGGCTAAACACAAACCCACTCGGGTAGACCCAAACCCACTCTGCCAGACCCAAACCCATTCAGCTGGACCCAAACCCACTCGGCTACACCCAAACCCAATCGGCTAGACACAAACCCACTCGGCTAGACCCAAACCTACTCGGCTAGACCAAAACCCACTCGGCTTGACCCAAACACACTCGGCTAGACCCAAACACACTCGGATAGACCCAAACCCACTCGGCGAGACCCAAACCCAATCTGCTAGACCCAAACCCACTCGGCTAGACGCAAACCCACTCCGCTAGACCCAAACCCACTCCGCTAGACCCAAACCCACTCGGCTAGACCCAAACCCACTCGGCTAGACCCAAACCCACTCGGCTAGACCCAAACCTACTCGGCTAGACCAAAACCCACTCGGCTTGACCCAAACACACTCGGCTAGACCCAAACACACTCGGATAGACCCAAACCCACTCGGCGAGACCCAAACCCAATCTGCTAGACCCAAACCCACTCGGCTAGACGCAAACCCACTCCGCTAGACCCAAACCCACTCCGCTAGACCCAAACCCACTCGGCTAGACCCAAACCGACTCGGCTAGACTCAAACCCACTCGGCTAGTCCCAAACCCACTCGGCTAGACCCAAACACACTCGGCTAGACCCAAACCCACTCGGCTAGACCCAAACCCACTCGGCTAGACCCAAACCCACTCGGCTAGACCCAAACCCACTCGGCTAGACGCAAACCCACACCGCTAGACCCAAACCCACTCGGCTAGACCCAAACCCACTCGGTTGGACCCAAACCCACTCGGCCAGACCCAAACACACTCGGCTAGACCCAAACCCACTCGGCCAGACCAAAACCCATTCGGCTAGACCCAAACCAACTCGGCTAGACCCAAACCCACTCGGCTGGACCCAAACCCACTCCGCTGGACCCAAACCCACTCAGCTAGAGCCAAAGCCACTCGGCTAGACCCAAACCCACTCGGCTGGACCCAAACACACTCGGCTAGACCCAAGCCCACTCGGCTGGACCCAAACCCACTCGGCTAGACCCGAACCCACTCGGCTAGACCCAAACACACACGCTAGACCAAAACCCACTCGGCTAGACCCAAACCCACTCGGCTAAACACAAACCCACTCGGGTAGACCTAAACCCACTCTGCCAGACCCAAACCCATTCAGCTGGACCCAAACCCACTCGGCTACACCCAAACCCAATCGGCTAGACACAAACCCACTCGGCTAGACCCAAACCTACTCGGCTAGACCAAAACCCACTCGGCTTGACCCAAACACACTCGGCTAGACCCAAACACACTCGGATAGACCCAAACCCACTCGGCGAGACCCAAACCCAATCTGCTAGACCCAAACCCACTCGGCTAGACGCAAACCCACTCCGCTAGACCCAAACCCACTCCGCTAGACCCAAACCCACTCGGCTAGACCCAAACCCACTCGGCTAGACCCAAACCCACTCGGCTAGACCCAAACCTACTCGGCTAGACCAAAACCCACTCGGCTTGACCCAAACACACTCGGCTAGACCCAAACACACTCGGATAGACCCAAACCCACTCGGCGAGACCCAAACCCAATCTGCTAGACCCAAACCCACTCGGCTAGACGCAAACCCACTCCGCTAGACCCAAACCCACTCCGCTAGACCCAAACCCACTCGGCTAGACCCAAACCCACTCGGCTAGACCCAAACCCACTCGGCTGGACCCAAAACCACTCTGCTAGACCCAAACCCACTCGGCTAGACCCAAACCCACTCGGCTAGACCCAAACCCACTCGGCGAGACCCAAACCCACTCGGCTAGACCCAAACACACTCGGCTAGACCTAAACCCACTCGGCTAGACCCAAACCCACTCGGCTAGACCCAAACCCACTCGGCTAGACCCAAACCCATTCGGCTAGACGCAAACC
The DNA here is from genome assembly GCA_963514005.1 of Raja brachyura. Next base: position 671,843 of record OY740820.1, read on the forward strand.
CACTCGGCAAGACCCAAACCCACTCCGCTACACCCAAACCCACTCGGCTAGACCCAAACCCACTCGGCTAGACCCAAACCCACTCCGCTAGACCCAAACCCACTCCGCTAGACCCAAACCCACTCCGCTAGCCCCAAACCAACTCCGCTAGACCCAAACCCATTCGGCTAGACCCAAACCCACTCGGCTAGACGCAAACCCACTCTGCCAGACCCAAACCCACTCGACTAGACGCAAACCCACTCGGCTAGACCCAAACCCACTCGGCTAGACGCAAACCCAATCGGCTAGACCCAAACCCACTCCGCTAGACCCAAACCCACTCCGCTAGACCCAAACCCACTCCGCTAGCACCAAACCAACTCCTCCAGATCCAAACCCACTCGGCTAGACCCAAACCCACTCGGCTAGACCGAAACCCACTCGGCTGGACCCAAACCCACTCCGCTAGACCCAAACCCACTCGGCTAGACCGAAAGCCACTCGGCGACACCCAAACCCACTCGGCTAGACCCAAACACACTCGGCTAGACCCAAACCCACTCGGCTGGACCCAAACCCACTCGGCTAGACCCAAACCCACTCAGCTAGACCCAAACCCACACGCTAGACCCAAACCCACTCGGCTAGACCCAAACCCACTCGGCTACTCCCAAACCCACTCGGCTAGACCCAAACCCACTCCGCCAGACCCAAACCCACTCGGCTAGACCCAAACCCACTCCGCTAGACCCAAACCGACTCGGCTAGACTCAAACCCACTCGGCTAGACCCAAACCCACTCAGCTAGACCCAAACACACTCGGCTAGACCCAAACCCACTCGGCTAGACCCAAACCCACCCGGCTAGACCCAAACCCATTCGGCTAGACGCAAACCCACTCGGCAAGACCCAAACCCACTCCGCTACACCCAAACCCACTCGGCTAGACCCAAACCCACTCGGCTAGACCCAAACCCACTCCGCTAGACCCAAACCCACTCCGCTAGACCCAAACCCACTCCGCTAGCCCCAAACCAACTCCGCTAGACCCAAACCCATTCGGCTAGACCCAAACCCACTCGGCTAGACGCAAACCCACTCTGCCAGACCCAAACCCACTCGACTAGACGCAAACCCACTCGGCTAGACCCAAACCCACTCGGCTAGACGCAAACCCAATCGGCTAGACCCAAACCCACTCCGCTAGACCCAAACCCACTCCGCTAGACCCAAACCCACTCCGCTAGCACCAAACCAACTCCTCCAGATCCAAACCCACTCGGCTAGACCCAAACCCACTCGGCTAGACCGAAACCCACTCGGCTGGACCCAAACCCACTCCGCTAGACCCAAACCCACTCGGCTAGACCGAAAGCCACTCGGCGACACCCAAACCCACTCGGCTAGACCCAAACACACTCGGCTAGACCCAAACCCACTCGGCTGGACCCAAACCCACTCGGCTAGACCCAAACCCACTCAGCTAGACCCAAACCCACACGCTAGACCCAAACCCACTCGGCTAGACCCAAACCCACTCGGCTACTCCCAAACCCACTCGGCTAGACCCAAACCCACTCCGCCAGACCCAAACCCACTCGGCTAGACCCAAACCCACTCCGCTAGACCCAAACCGACTCGGCTAGACTCAAACCCACTCGGCTAGACCCAAACCCACTCAGCTAGACCCAAACACACTCGGCTAGACCCAAACCCACTCGGCTAGACCCAAACCCACCCGGCTAGACCCAAACCCATTCGGCTAGACGCAAACCCACTCGGCAAGACCCAAACCCACTCCGCTACACCCAAACCCACTCGGCTAGACCCAAACCCACTCGGCTAGACCCAAACCCACTCCGCTAGACCCAAACCCACTCCGCTAGACCCAAACCCACTCCGCTAGCCCCAAACCAACTCCGCTAGACCCAAACCCATTCGGCTAGACCCAAACCCACTCGGCTAGACCCAAACCCACTCTGCCAGACCCAAACCCACTCGACTAGACGCAAACCCACTCGGCTAGACCCAAACCCACTCGGCTAGACGCAAACCCAATCGGCTAGACCCAAACCCACTCCGCTAGACCCAAACCCACTCCGCTAGACCCAAACCCACTCCGCTAGCACCAAACCAACTCCTCCAGATCCAAACCCACTCGGCTAGACCCAAACCCACTCGGCTAGACCGAAACCCACTCGGCTGGACCCAAACCCACTCCGCTAGACCCAAACCCACTCAGCTAGACCGAAAGCCACTCGGCGAGACCCAAACCCACTCGGCTAGACCCAAACACACTCGGCTAGACCCAAACCCACTCGGCTGGACCCAAACCCACTCGGCTAGACCCAAACCCACTCGGCTAGACCCAAACCCACACGCTAGACCCAAACCCACTCGGCTAGACCCAAACCCACTCGGCTACTCCCAAACCCACTCGGCTAGACCCAAACCCACTCCGCCAGACCCAAACCCACTCGGCTAGACCCAAACCCACTCCGCTAGACCCAAACCGACTCGGCTAGACTCAAACCCACTCGGCTAGACCCAAACCCACTCAGCTAGACCCAAACACACTCGGCTAGACCCAAACCCACTCGGCTAGACCCAAACCCACCCGGCTAGACCCAAACCCACTCGGCTAGACCCAAACCCACTCGGCTAGACGCAAACCCACACCGCTAGACCCAAACCCACTCGGCTAGACCCAAACCCACTCGGCTAGACCCAAACGCACTCGGCTAGACCCAAACCCACTCGGCGAGACCCAAAACCACTCCGCTAGACCCAAACCCACTCGGCTAGACCAAAACCCACTCGGTTGGACCCAAACCCATTCGGCTAGACCCAAACCAACTCGGCTAGACCCAAACCCACTCGGCTGGACCCAAACCCACTCCGCTAGACCCAAACCCACTCGGCTAGAGCCAAAGCCACTCGGCTAGACCCAAAGCCACTCGGCTAGACCCAAACACACTCGGCTGGACCCAAACCCATTCGGCTGGACCCAAACCCACTCGGCTAGACACAAACCCACTTGGCTAGACCCAAACCCACACGCTAGACCCAAACCCACTCGGCTAGACCCAAACCCACTCGGCTAGAGACAAACCCACTCGGCTAGACCCAAACCCACTCTGCCAGACCCAAACCCATTCAGCTCGACCCAAACCCACTCGGCTAGACCCAAACCCAATCGGCTAGACCCAAACCCACTCGGCTAGACCCAAACCTACTCGACTAGACCAAAACCCACTCGGCTAGACCCAAACACACTCGGCTAGACCCAAACACACTCGGCTAGACCCAAACCCACTCGGCTAGACCCAAACCCAATCGGCTAGACCCAAACCCACTCCGCTAGACCCAAACCCACACGCTAGACCCAAACCCACTCGGCTAGACCCAAACCCACTCGGCTACTCCCAAACCCACTCGGCTAGACCCAAACCCACTCCGCCAGACCCAAACCCACTTGGCTAGACCCAAACCCACTCCGCTATACCCAAACCGACTCGGCTAGACTCAAACCCACTCGGCTACACCCAAACCCACTCGGCTAGACCCAAACACACTCGGCTAGACCCAAACCCACTCGGCTAGACCCATACCCACTCGGCTAGACCCAAACCCACTCGGCTAGACCCAAACCCACTCGGCTAGACGCAAACCCACACCGCTAGACCCAAACCCACTCGGTTGGACCCAAACCCACTCGGCCAGACCCAAACCCACTCGGCTAGACCCAAACCCACTCGGCTAGACCAAAACCCATTCGGCTAGACCCAAACCAACTCGGCTAGACCCAAACCCACTCGGCTGGACCCAAACCCACTCCGCTAGACCCAAACCCACTCGGCCAGAGCCAAAGCCACTCGGCTAGACCCAAACCCACTCGGCTGGACCCAAACACACTCGGCTAGACCCAAGCCCACTCGGCTGGACCCAAACCCACTCGGCTAGACCCAAACCCACTCGGCTAGACCCAAACCCACACGCTAGACCCAAACCCACTCGGCTAGACCCAAACCCACTCGGCTAGACACAAACCCACTCGGCTAGACCCAAACCCACTCTGCCAGACCCAAACCCATTCAGCTAGACCCAAACCCACTCGGCTAGACCCAAACCCAATCGGCTAGACCCAAACCCACTCGGCTAGACCCAAACCTACTCGGCTAGACCAAAACCCACTCGGCTAGACCAAAACACACTCGGCTAGACCCAAACACACTCGGATAGACCCAAACCCACTCGGCTAGACCCAAACCCAATCGGCTAGAGCCAAACCCACTCGGCTAGACGCAAACCCACTCCGCTAGACCCAAACCCACTCGGCTAGACCCAAACCCACTTGGCTAGACCCAAACCCACTCGGCTAGACCCATACACACTCGGCTAGTCCCAAACCCACTCGGCTGGACCCAAACCCACTCGGCTAGACCCAAACCCACTCGGCTAGACCCAAACCCACTCGGCTAGACCCAAACCCACTCGGCTAGACCCAAACACACTCGGCTACACCTAAACCCACTCGGCAAGACCCAAACCCACTCGTCTAGACCCAAACCCACTCGGCTAGACCCAAACCCACTCGGCTAGACCCAAACGCACTCGGCTAGACGCAAACCCACTCGGCTAGACCCAAACCCACTCGGCTAGACCCAAACCCATTCGGCTAGACCCAAACCCACTCGGTTGGACCCAAACCCACTCGGCCAGACCCAAACCCACTCGGCTAGACCCAAACCCACTCGGCTAGACCCAAACGCACTCGGCTAGACGCAAACCCACTCGGCTAGACCCAAACCCACTCGGCTGGACCCAAACCCACTCCGCTAGACCCAAACCCACTCGGTTGGACCCAAACCCACTCGGCCAGACCCAAACCCACTCGGCTAGACCCAAACCCACTCGGCTAGACCAAAACCCACTCGGCTGGACCCAAACCCACTCGGCTAGACCCAAACCCACTCGGCTAGACCCAAACCCACACGCTAGACCCAAACCCACTCGGCTAGACCCAAACCCACTCGGCTAGACACAAACCCACTCGGCTAGACCCAAACCCACTCGGCTAGACCCAAACCCACTCTGCCAGACCCAAACCCATTCAGCTCGACCCAAACCCACTCGGCTAGACCCAAACCCAATCGGCTAGACCCAAACCCACTCGGCTAGACCCAAACCTACTCGACTAGACCAAAACCCACTCGGCTAGACCCAAACACACTCGGCTAGACCCAAACACACTCGGCTAGACCCAAACCCACTCGGCTAGACCCAAACCCAATCGGCTAGACCCAAACCCACTCCGCTAGACCCAAACCCACACGCTAGACCCAAACCCACTCGGCTAGACCCAAACCCACTCGGCTACTCCCAAACCCACTCGGCTAGACCCAAACCCACTCCGCCAGACCCAAACCCACTTGGCTAGACCCAAACCCACTCCGCTATACCCAAACCGACTCGGCTAGACTCAAACCCACTCGGCTACACCCAAACCCACTCGGCTAGACCCAAACACACTCGGCTAGACCCAAACCCACTCGGCTAGACCCATACCCACTCGGCTAGACCCAAACCCACTCGGCTAGACCCAAACCCACTCGGCTAGACGCAAACCCACACCGCTAGACCCAAACCCACTCGGTTGGACCCAAACCCACTCGGCCAGACCCAAACCCACTCGGCTAGACCCAAACCCACTCGGCTAGACCAAAACCCATTCGGCTAGACCCAAACCAACTCGGCTAGACCCAAACCCACTCGGCTGGACCCAAACCCACTCCGCTAGACCCAAACCCACTCGGCCAGAGCCAAAGCCACTCGGCTAGACCCAAACCCACTCGGCTGGACCCAAACACACTCGGCTAGACCCAAGCCCACTCGGCTGGACCCAAACCCACTCGGCTAGACCCAAACCCACTCGGCTAGACCCAAACCCACACGCTAGACCCAAACCCACTCGGCTAGACCCAAACCCACTCGGCTAGACACAAACCCACTCGGCTAGACCCAAACCCACTCTGCCAGACCCAAACCCATTCAGCTAGACCCAAACCCACTCGGCTAGACCCAAACCCAATCGGCTAGACCCAAACCCACTCGGCTAGACCCAAACCTACTCGGCTAGACCAAAACCCACTCGGCTAGACCAAAACACACTCGGCTAGACCCAAACACACTCGGATAGACCCAAACCCACTCGGCTAGACCCAAACCCAATCGGCTAGAGCCAAACCCACTCGGCTAGACGCAAACCCACTCCGCTAGACCCAAACCCACTCGGCTAGACCCAAACCCACTTGGCTAGACCCAAACCCACTCGGCTAGACCCATACACACTCGGCTAGTCCCAAACCCACTCGGCTGGACCCAAACCCACTCGGCTAGACCCAAACCCACTCGGCTAGACCCAAACCCACTCGGCTAGACCCAAACCCACTCGGCTAGACCCAAACACACTCGGCTACACCTAAACCCACTCGGCAAGACCCAAACCCACTCGTCTAGACCCAAACCCACTCGGCTAGACCCAAACCCACTCGGCTAGACCCAAACGCACTCGGCTAGACGCAAACCCACTCGGCTAGACCCAAACCCACTCGGCTAGACCCAAACCCATTCGGCTAGACCCAAACCCACTCGGTTGGACCCAAACCCACTCGGCCAGACCCAAACCCACTCGGCTAGACCCAAACCCACTCGGCTAGACCCAAACGCACTCGGCTAGACGCAAACCCACTCGGCTAGACCCAAACCCACTCGGCTGGACCCAAACCCACTCCGCTAGACCCAAACCCACTCGGTTGGACCCAAACCCACTCGGCCAGACCCAAACCCACTCGGCTAGACCCAAACCCACTCGGCTAGACCAAAACCCACTCGGCTGGACCCAAACCCACTCGGCTAGACCCAAACCCACTCGGCTAGACCCAAACCCACACGCTAGACCCAAACCCACTCGGCTAGACCCAAACCCACTCGGCTAGACACAAACCCACTCGGCTAGACCCAAACCCACTCTGCCAGACCCAAACCCATTCAGCTAGACCCAAACCCACTCGGCTAGACCCAAACCCAATCGGCTAGACCCAAACCCACTCGGCTAGCCCAAACCTACTCGGCTAGACCAAAACCCACTCGGCAAGACCCAAACCCACTCGGCTAGACCCAAACCCAATCGGCTAGACCCAAACCCACTCGGCTAGACCCAAACCCACTCGGCTAGACCCAAACCCACTCGGCTAGACCCAAAACCACTCCGCTAGACCCAAACCCACTCGGCTAGACCCAAACCCACTCGGTTGGACCCAAACCCACTCGGCCAGACCCAAACCCACTCGGCTAGACCCAAACCCACTCGGCTAGACCAAAACCCATTCGGTTAGACCCAAACCAACTCGGCTAGACCCAAACCCACTCGGCTGGACCCAAACCCACTCCGCTAGACGCAAACCCACTCGGCTAGAGCCAAAGCCACTCGGCTAGACCCAAACCCACTCGGCTAGACCCAAACACACTCGGCTAGGCCCAAACCCACTCGGCTGGACCCAAACCCACTCGGCTAGACCCAAACCCACTCGGCTAGACCCAAACCCACTCGGCTAGACCCAAACCCACACGCTAGACCCAAACCCACTCGGCTAGACCCAAACCCACTCGCCTAGACCCAAACCCACACGCTAGACCCAAACCCACTCGGCTAGACCCAAACCCACTCGGCTAGACACAAACCCACTCGGCTAGACCCAAACCCACTTTGCCAGACCCAAACCCATTCAGCTAGACCCAAACCCACTCGGCTAGACCCAAACACACTCGGCTAGACCCAAACCCACTCGGCTGGACCCAAACCCACTCGGCTAGACCCAAACCCACACGCTAGACCCAAACCCACTCGGCTAGACCCAAACCCACACGCTAGACCCAAACCCACTCGGCTAGACCCAAACCCACTCGCCTAGACCCAAACCCACACGCTAGACCCAAACCCACTCGGCTAGACCTAAACCCACTCGGCTAGACACAAACCCACTCGGCTAGACCCAAACCCACTTTGCCAGACCCAAACCCATTCAGCTAGACCCAAACCCACTCGGCTAGACCCAAACCCAATCGGCTAGACCCAAACCCACTCGGCTAGACCCAAACCTACTCGGCTAGACCAAAACCCACTCGGCTAGACCCAAACACACTCGGCTAGACCCAAACACACTCGGATAGACCCAAACCCACTCGGCTAGACCCAAACCCAATCGGCTAGACCCAAACCCACTCGGCTAGACGCAAACCCACTCCGCTAGACCCAAACCCACTCGGCTGGACCCAAACCCGCTCGGCCGGACCCAAACCCACTCGGCTAGACCCAAACCCACTCGGCTGGACCCAAAACCACTCCGCTAGACCCAAACCCACTCGGCTAGACCCAAACCCACTCGGCTAGACCCAAACCCACTCGGCTAGACGCAAACCCACTCGGCTAGACCCAAACACACTCGGCTAGACCTAAACCCACTCGGCTAGACCCAAACCCACTCGGCTAGACCCAAACCCACTCGGCTAGACCCAAACCCATTTGGCTAGACGCGAACCCACTCGGCAAGACCCAAACCCACTCGGCTAGACCCAAACCCACTCGGCTAGACCCAAACCCACTCGGCTAGACCCAAACGCACTCGGCTAGACGCAAACCCACTCGGCTAGACCCAAAACCACTCCGCTAGACCCAAACCCACTCGGCTAGACCCAAACCCACTCGGTTGGACCCAAACCCACTCGGCCAGACCCAAACCCACTCGGCTAGACCCAAACCCACTCGGCTAGACCAAAACCCATTCGGCTAGACCCAAACCAACTCGGCTAGACCCAAACCCACTCGGCTGGACCCAAACCCACTCCGCTAGACCCAAACAGACTCGGCTAGAGCCAAAGCCACTCGGCTAGACCCAAACCCACTCGGCTAGACCCAAACACACTCGGCTAGACCCAAACCCACTCGGCTGGACCCAAACCCACTCGGCTAGACCTAAACCCACTCGGCTAGACCCAAACCCACACGCTAGACCCAAACCCACTCGGCTAGACCCAAACCCACTCGGCTAGACCAAAACCCATTCGGCTAGACCCAAACCAACTCGGCTAGACCCAAACCCACTCGGCTGGACCCAAACCCACTCCGCTAGATGCAAACCCACTCGGCTAGAGCCAAAGCCACTCGGCTAGACCCAAACCCACTCGGCTAGACCCAAACCCACTCAGCTACTCCCAAACCCACTCGGCTAGACCCAAACCCACTCCGCCAGACCCAAACCCACTCGGCTAGACCCAAACCCACTCCGCTAAACCCAAACCGACTCGGCTAGACTCAAACCCACTCGGCTAGACCCAAACCCACTCAGCTAGACCCAAACACACTCGGCTAGACCCAAACTCACTCGGCTAGACCCAAACCCACCCGGCTAGACCCAAACCCATTCGGCTAGACGCAAACCCACTCGGCAAGACCCAAACCCACTCCGCTACACCCAAACCCACTCGGCTAGACCCAAACCCACTCGGCTAGACCCAAACCCACTCCGCTAGACCCAAACCCACTCCGCTAGACCCAAACCAACTCCGCTAGCCCCAAACCAACTCCGCTAGACCCAAACCCATTCGGCTAGACCCAAACCCACTCGGCTAGACCCAAACCCACTCTGCCAGACCCAAACCCACTCGACTAGACGCAAACCCACGCGGCTAGACCCAAACCCACACGCTAGACCCAAACCCACTCGGCTAGACCCAAACCCACTCCGCTAGACCCAAACCCACTCCGCTAGCACCAAACCAACTCCTCCAGATCCAAACCCACTCGGCTAGACCCAAACCCACTCGGCTAGACCCAAACCCACTCAGCTAGACCCAAACACACTCGGCTAGACCCAAACCCACTCGGCTAGACCCAAACCCACCCGGCTAGACCCAAACCCACTCGGCTAGACCCAAACCCACTCGGCTAGACGCAAACCCACACCGCTAGACCCAAACCCACTCGGCTAGACCCAAACCCACTCGGCTAGACCCAAACGCACTCGGCTAGACCCAAACCCACTCGGCTAGACCCAAAACCACTCCGCTAGACCCAAACCCACTCGGCTAGACCAAAACCCACTCGGTTGGACCCAAACCCATTCGGCTAGACCCAAACCAACTCGGCTAGACCCAAACCCACTCGGCTGGACCCAAACCCACTCCGCTAGACCCAAACCCACTCGGCTAGAGCCAAAGCCACTCGGCTAGACCCAAAGCCACTCGGCTAGACCCAAACACACTCGGCTGGACCCAAACCCATTCGGCTGGACCCAAACCCACTCGGCTAGACACAAACCCACTTGGCTAGACCCAAACCCACACGCTAGACCCAAACCCACTCGGCTAGACCCAAACCCACTCGGCTAGACACAAACCCACTCGGCTAGACCCAAACCCACTCTGCCAGACCCAAACCCATTCAGCTCGACCCAAACCCACTCGGCTAGACCCAAACCCAATCGGCTAGACCCAAACCCACTCGGCTAGACCCAAACCTACTCGACTAGACCAAAACCCACTCGGCTAGACCCAAACACACTCGGCTAGACCCAAACACACTCGGCTGGACCCAAACCCACTCGGCTAGACCCAAACCCAATCGGCTAGACCCAAACCCACTCCGCTAGACCCAAACCCACACGCTAGACCCAAACCCACTCGGCTAGACCCAAACCCACTCGGCTACTCCCAAACCCACTCGGCTAGACCCAAACCCACTCCGCCAGACCCAAACCCACTTGGCTAGACCCAAACCCACTCCGCTCTACCCAAACCGACTCGGCTAGACTCAAACCCACTCGGCTACACCCAAACCCACTCGGCTAGACCCAAACACACTCGGCTAGACCCAAACCCACTCGGCTAGACCCATACCCACTCGGCTAGACCCAAACCCACTCGGCTAGACCCAAACCCACTCGGCTAGACGCAAACCCACACCGCTAGACCCAAACCCACTCGGTTGGACCCAAACCCACTCGGCCAGACCCAAACCCACTCGGCTAGACCCAAACCCACTCGGCTAGACCAAAACCCATTCGGCTAGACCCAAACCAACTCGGCTAGACCCAAACCCACTCGGCTGGACCCAAACCCACTCCGCTAGACCCAAACCCACTCGGCTAGAGCCAAAGCCACTCGGCTAGACCCAAACCCACTCGGCTGGACCCAAACACACTCGGCTAGACCCAAGCCCACTCGGCTGGACCCAAACCCACTCGGCTAGACCCAAACCCACTCGGCTAGACCCAAACCCACACGCTAGACCCAAACCCACTCGGCTAGACCCAAACCCACTCGGCTAGACACAAACCCACTCGGCTAGACCCAAACCCACTCTGCCAGACCCAAACCCATTCAGCTAGACCCAAACCCACTCGGCTAGACCCAAACCCAATCGGCTAGACCCAAACCCACTCGGCTAGACCCAAACCTACTCGGCTAGACCAAAACCCACTCGGCTAGACCAAAACACACTCGGCTAGACCCAAACACACTTGGATAGACCCAAACCCACTCGGCTAGACCCAAACCCAATCGGCTAGAGCCAAACCCACTCGGCTAGACCCAAACCCAATCGGCTAGACCCAAACCCACTCGGCTAGACGCAAACCCACTCCGCTAGACCCAAACCCACTCGGCTGGACCCAAACCCGCTCGGCCAGACCCAAACCCACTCGGCTAGACCCAAACCCACTCGTCTGGACCCAAAACCACTCCGCTAGACCCAAACCCACTCGGCTAGACCCAAACCCACTCGGCTAGACCCAAACCCACTCGGCTAGACCCAAACCCACTCGGCTAGACCCAAACACACTCGGCTACACCTAAACCCACTCGGCAAGACCCAAACCCACTCGGCTAGACCCAAACCCACTCGGCTAGACCCAAACCCACTCGGCTAGACCCAAACGCACTCGGCTAGACGCAAACCCACTCGGCTAGACCCAAACCCACTCGGCTAGACCCAAACCCATTCGGCTAGACCCAAACCCACTCGGTTGGACCCAAACCCAATCGGCCAGACCCAAACCCACTCGGCTAGACCCAAACCCACTCGGCTAGACCCAAACGCACTCGGCTAGACGCAAACCCACTCGGCTAGACCCAAACCCACTCGGCTGGACCCAAACCCACTCCGCTAGACCCAAACCCACTCGGTTGGACCCAAACCCACTCGGCCAGACCCAAACCCACTCGGCTAGACCCAAACCCACTCGGCTAGACCAAAACCCACTCGGCTGGACCCAAACCCACTCGGCTAGACCCAAACCCACTCGGCTAGACCCAAACCCACACGCTAGACCCAAACCCACTCGGCTAGACCCAAACCCACTCGGCTAGACACAAACCCACTCGGCTAGACCCAAACCCACTCTGCCAGACCCAAACCCATTCAGCTAGACCCAAACCCACTCGGCTAGACCCAAACCCAATCGGCTAGACCCAAACCCACTCGGCTAGCCCAAACCTACTCGGCTAGACCAAAACCCACTCGGCAAGACCCAAACCCACTCGGCTAGACCCAAACCCAATCGGCTAGACCCAAACCCACTCGGCTAGACCCAAACCCACTCGGCTAGACCCAAACCCACTCGGCTAGACCCAAAACCACTCCGCTAGACCCAAACCCACTCGGCTAGACCCAAACCCACTCGGTTGGACCCAAACCCACTCGGCCAGACCCAAACCCACTCGGCTAGACCCAAACCCACTCGGCTAGACCAAAACCCATTCGGCTAGACCCAAACCAACTCGGCTAGACCCAAACCCACTCGGCTGGACCCAAACCCACTCCGCTAGACGCAAACCCACTCGGCTAGAGCCAAAGCCACTCGGCTAGACCCAAACCCACTCGGCTAGACCCAAACACACTCGGCTAGACCCAAACCCACTCGGCTGGACCCAAACCCACTCGGCTAGACCCAAACCCACTCGGCTAGACCCAAACCCACACGCTAGACCCAAACCCACTCGGCTAGACCCAAACCCACTCGGCTAGACACAAACCCACTCAGCTAGACCCAAACCCACTCTGCCAGACCCAAACCCATTCAGCTAGACCCAAACCCAGTCGGCTAGACCCAAACCCAATCAGCTGGACCCAAACCCACTCGGCTAGACCCAAACCTACTCGGCTAGACCAAAACCCACTCGGCAAGACCCAAACACACTCGGCTAGACCCAAACACACTCGGCTAGACCCAAACCCACTCGGCTAGACCCAAACCCACTCGGCTAGACCAAAACCCATTCGGCTAGACCCAAACCAACTCGGCTAGACCCAAACCCACTCGGCTGGACCCAAACCCACTCCGCTAGACCCAAACCCACTCGGCTAGAGCCAAAGCCACTCGGCTAGACCCAAACCCACTCGGCTGGACCCAAACACACTCGGCTAGACCCAAACCCACTCGGCTGGACCCAAACCCACTCGGCTAGACCCAAACCCACTCGCCTAGACCCAAACCCACACGCTAGACCCAAACCCACTCGGCTAGACCCAAACCCACTCGGCTAGACACAAACCCACTCGGCTAGACCCAAACCCACTTTGCCAGACCCAAACCCATTCAGCTAGACCCAAACCCACTCGGCTAGACCCAAACCCAATCGGCTAGACCCAAACCCACTCGGCTAGACCCAAACCTACTCGGCTAGACCAAAACCCACTCGGCTAGACCCAAACACACTCGGCTAGACCCAAACACACTCGGATAGACCCAAACCCACTCGGCTAGACCCAAACCCAATCGGCTAGACCCAAACCCACTCGGCTAGACGCAAACCCACTCCGCTAGACCCAAACCCACTCGGCTGGACCCAAACCCGCTCGGCCAGACCCAAACCCACTCGGCTAGACCCAAACCCACTCGGCTGGACCCAAAACCACTCCGCTAGACCCAAACCCACTCGGCTAGACCCAAACCCACTCGGCTAGACCCAAACCCACTCGGCTAGACCCAAACCCACTCGGCTAGACCCAAACACACTCGGCTAGACCTAAACCCACTCGGCTAGACCCAAACCCACTCGGCTAGACCCAAACCCACTCGGCTAGACCCAAACCCATTTGGCTAGACGCAAACCCACTCGGCAAGACCCAAACCCACTCGGCTAGACCCAAACCCACTCGGCTAGACCCAAACCCACTCGGCTAGACCCAAACGCACTCGGCTAGACGCAAACCCACTCCGCTAGACCCAAAACCACTCCGCTAGACCCAAACCCACTCGGCTAGACCCAAACCCACTCGGTTGGACCCAAACCCACTCGGCCAGACCCAAACCCACTCGGCTAGACCCAAACCCACTCGGCTAGACCAAAACCCATTCGGCTAGACCCAAACCAACTCGGCTAGACCCAAACCCACTCGGCTGGACCCAAACCCACTCCGCTAGACCCAAACAGACTCGGCTAGAGCCAAAGCCACTCGGCTAGACCCAAACCCACTCAGCTAGACCCAAACACACTCGGCTAGACCCAAACCCACTCGGCTGGACCCAAACCCACTCGGCTAGACCTAAACCCACTCGGCTAGACCCAAACCCACACGCTAGACCCAAACCCACTCGGCTAGACCCAAACGCACTCGGCTAGACCAAAACCCATTCGGCTAGACCCAAACCAACTCGGCTAGACCCAAACCCACTCGGCTGGACCCAAACCCACTCCGCTAGACGCAAACCCACTCGGCTAGAGCCAAAGCCACTCGGCTAGACCCAAACCCACTCGGCTAGACCCAAACACACTCGGCTAGACCCAAACCCACTCGGCTGGACCCAAACCCACTCGGCTAGACCCAAACCCACTCGGCTAGACCCAAACCCACACGCTAGACCCAAACCCACTCGGCTAGACCCAAACCCACTCGGCTAGACACAAACCCACTAAGCTAGACCCAAACCCACTCTGCCAGACCCAAACCCATTCAGCTAGACCCAAACCCAGTCGGCTAGACCCAAACCCAATCAGCTGGACCCAAACCCACTCGGCTAGACCCAAACCTACTCGGCTAGACCAAAACCCACTCGGCTAGACCCAAACACACTCGGCTAGACCCAAACACACTCGGCTAGACCCAAACCCACTCGGCTAGACCCAAACCCACTCGGCTAGACCAAAACCCATTCGGCTAGACCCAAACCAACTCGGCTAGACCCAAACCCACTCGGCTGGACCCAAACCCACTCCGCTAGACCCTAACCCACTCGGCTAGAGCCAAAGCCACTCGGCTAGACCCAAACCCACTCGGCTGGACCCAAACACACTCGGCTAGACCCAAACCCACTCGGCTGGACCCAAACCCACTCAGCTAGACCCAAACCCACTCGCCTAGACCCAAACCCACACGCTAGACCCAAACCCACTCGGCTAGACCCAAACCCACTCGGCTAGACACAAACCCACTCGGCTAGACCCAAACCCACTTTGCCAGACCCAAACCCATTCAGCTAGACCCAAACCCACTCGGCTAGACCCAAACCCAATCGGCTAGACCCAAACCCACTCGGCTAGACCCAAACCTACTCGGCTAGACCAAAACCCACTCGGCTAGACCCAAACACACTCGGCTAGACCCAAACACACTCGGATAGACCCAAACCCACTCGGCTAGACCCAAACCCAATCGGCTAGACCCAAACCCACTCGGCTAGACGCAAACCCACTCCGCTAGACCCAAACCCACTCGGCTGGACCCAAACCCACTCGGCTAGACCCAAACGCACTCGGCTAGATGCAAACCCACTCGGCTAGAACCAAAACCATTCCGCTAGACCCAAACCCACTCGGCTAGACCCAAACCCACTCGGTTGGACCCAAACCCACTCGGCCAGACCCAAACCCACTCGGCTGGACCCAAACCCACTCGGCTAGACCAAAACCCATTCGGCTAGACCCAAACCCACTCTGCCAGACCCAAACCCATTCAGCTAGACCCAAACCCACTCGGCTAGACCCAAACCCAATCGGCTAGACCCAAACCCACTCGGCTAGACCCAAACCTACTCGGCTAGACCAAAACCCACTCGGCTAGACCCAAACACACTCGGCTAGTCCCAAACACACTCGGCTAGACCCAAACCCACTCGGCTAGACCCAAACCCAATCGGCTAGACCCAAACCCACTCCGCTAGACCCAAACCCACTCGGCTAGACCCAAACCCACTCGGCTAGACCCAAACCCACTCGGCTAGACCCAAACCCACTCGGCTAGACCCAAAACCACTCCGCTAGACCCAAACCCACTCGGCTAGACCCAAACCCACTCGGATAGATCCAAACCCACTCGGATAGACCCAAACCCACTCGGCTAGACCCAAACACACTCGGCTAGACCTAAACCCACTCGGCTAGACCCAAACCCACACGCTAGACCCAAACCCACTCGGCTAGACCCAAACCCACTCGGCTACTCCCAAACCCACTCGGCTAGACCCAAACCCACTCCGCCAGACCCAAACCCACTCGGCTAGACCAAAACCCACTCCGCTAGACCCAAACCGACTCGGCTAGACTCAAACACACTCGGCTAGACCCAAACCCACTCGGCTAGACCCAAACACATTCGGCTAGACCCAAACCCACTCGGCTAGACCCAAACCCACTCGGCTAGACCCAAACCCACTCGGCTAGACCCAAACCCACTCGGCTAGACGCAAACCCACACCGCTAGACCCAAACCCACTCGGCTAGACCCAAACCCACTCGGCTAGACCCAAACGCACTCGGCTAGACCCAAACCCACTCTGCTAGACCCAAAACCACTCCGCTAGACCCAAACCCACTCGGCTAGACCCAAACCCACTCGGTTGGACCCAAACCCACTCGGCCGGACCCAAACCCACTCGGCTAGACCCAAACCCACTCGGCTAGACCAAAACCCATTCGGCTAGACCCAAACCAACTCGGCTAGACCCAAACCCACTCGGCTGGACCCAAACCCACTCCGCTAGACCCAAACACATTCGGCTAGAGCCAAAGCCACTCGGCTAGACCCAAACCCACTCGGCTAGACCCAAACACACTCGGCTAGACCCAAACCCACTCGGCTGGACCCAAACCCACTCGGCTAGACCCAAACCCACTTGGCTAGACCCAAACACACTCGGCTAGACCCAAACCCACTCGGCTAGACCCAAACCCAATCGGCTAGACCCAAACCCACTCCGCTAGACCCAAACCCACTCGGCTAGACCCAAACCCACTCGGCTAGACCCAAACCCACTCGGCTAGATCCAAACCCACTCGGCTAGACCCAAAACCACTCCGCTAGACCCAAACCCACTCGGCTAGACCCAAACCCACTCGGATAGACCCAAACCCACTCGGCTAGACCCACACCCACTCGGCTAGACCCAAACACACTCGGCTAGACCTAAACCCACTCGGCTAGACCCAAACCCACACGCTAGACCCAAACCCACACGGCTAGACCCAAACACACTCGGCTACTCCCAAACCCACGCGGCTAGACCCAAACTCACTCCGCCAGACCCAAACCCACTCGGCTAGACCCAAACCCACTCGGCTAGACCAAAACGCATTCGGCTAGACCCAAACCAACTCGGCTAGACCCAAACCCACTCGGCTGGACCCAAACCCACTCCGCTAGACCCAAACCCACTCGGCTAGAGCCAAAGCCACTCGGCTAGACCCAAACCCACTCGGCTGGACCCAAACACACTCGGCTAGACCCAAACCCACTCGGCTGGACCCAAACCCACTCGGCTAGACCCAAACCCACTTGGCTAGACCCAAACCCACACGCTAGACCCAAACCCACTCGGCTAGTCCCAAACCCACTCGGCTAGACACAAACCCACTCGGCTAGACCCAAACCCACTCAGCCAGACCCAAACCCATTCAGCTAGACACAAACCCACTCGGCTAGACCCAAACCCAATCGGCTAGACCCAAACCCACTCGGCTAGACCCAAGCCTACTCGGCTAGACCAAAACCCACTCGGCTAGACCCAAACACACTCGGCTAGACCCAAACACACTCGGCTAGACCCAAACCCACTCGGCTAGACCCAAACCCAATCGGCTAGACCCAAACCCACTCGGCTAGACACAAACCCACTCCGCTAGACCCAAACCCACTCGGCTAGACCTAAACCCACTCGGCTAGACCCAAACCCACTCGGCTAGACCCAAACCCACTCGGCTAGACCCAAACACACTCGGCTAGACCTAAACCCACTCGGCTAGACCCAAACCCACTCGGCTAGACCCAAACACACTCGGCTAGACCTAAACCCACTCGGCTAGACCCAAACCCACACGCTAGACCC
This sequence comes from Raja brachyura, assembly GCA_963514005.1. The sequence continues at coordinate 690,206 of OY740820.1, forward strand.
AAACCCACACGGCTAGACCCAAACACACTCGGCTACTCCCAAACCCACGCGGCTAGACCCAAACTCACTCCGCCAGACCCAAACCCACTCGGCTAGACCCAAACCCACTCGGCTAGACCAAAACGCATTCGGCTAGACCCAAACCAACTCGGCTAGACCCAAACCCACTCGGCTGGACCCAAACCCACTCCGCTAGACCCAAACCCACTCGGCTAGAGCCAAAGCCACTCGGCTAGACCCAAACCCACTCGGCTGGACCCAAACACACTCGGCTAGACCCAAACCCACTCGGCTGGACCCAAACCCACTCGGCTAGACCCAAACCCACTTGGCTAGACCCAAACCCACACGCTAGACCCAAACCCACTCGGCTAGTCCCAAACCCACTCGGCTAGACACAAACCCACTCGGCTAGACCCAAACCCACTCAGCCAGACCCAAACCCATTCAGCTAGACACAAACCCACTCGGCTAGACCCAAACCCAATCGGCTAGACCCAAACCCACTCGGCTAGACCCAAGCCTACTCGGCTAGACCAAAACCCACTCGGCTAGACCCAAACACACTCGGCTAGACCCAAACACACTCGGCTAGACCCAAACCCACTCGGCTAGACCCAAACCCAATCGGCTAGACCCAAACCCACTCGGCTAGACGCAAACCCACTCCGCTAGACCCAAACCCACTCGGCTAGACCTAAACCCACTCGGCTAGACCCAAACCCACTCGGCTAGACCCAAACCCACTCGGCTAGACCCAAACACACTCGGCTAGACCTAAACCCACTCGGCTAGACCCAAACCCACTCGGCTAGACCCAAACCCACTCGGCTAGACCCAAACCCATTCGGCTAGACGCAAACCCACTCGGCAAGACCCAAACCCACTCGGCTAGACCCAAACCCACTCGGCTAGACGCAAACCCACTCGGCTAGACCCAAACCCACTCGGCTAGACCCAAACCCACTCAGCTAGACCCAAACCCACTCTGCCAGACCCAAACCCATTCAGCTAGACCCAAACCCAGTCGGCTAGACCCAAACCCAATCAGCTGGACCCAAACCCACTCGGCTAGACCCAAACCTACTCGGCTAGACCAAAACCCACTCGGCTAGACCCAAACACACTCGGCTAGACCCAAACACACTCGGCTAGACCCAAACCCACTCGGCTAGACCCAAACCCACTCGGCTAGACCAAAACCCATTCGGCTAGACCCAAACCAACTCGGCTAGACCCAAACGCACTCGGCTGGACCCAAACCCACTCCGCTAGACCCAAACCCACTCGGCTAGAGCCAAAGCCACTCGGCTAGACCCAAACCCACTCGGCTGGACCCAAACACACTCGGATAGACCCAAACCCACTCGGCTGGACCCAAACCCACTCGGCTAGACCCAAACCCACTTTGCCAGACCCAAACCCATTCAGCTAGACCCAAACCCACTCGGCTAGACCCAAACCCAATCGGCTAGACCCAAACCCACTCGGCTAGACCCAAACCTACTCGGCTAGACCAAAACCCACTCGGCTAGACCCAAACACACTCGGCTAGACCCAAACACACTCGGATAGACCCAAACCCACTCGGCTAGACCCAAACCCACTCGGCTGTACCCAAACCCACTCGGCTAGACCCAAACCCACTTTGCCAGACCCAAACCCATTCAGCTAGACCCAAACCCACTCGGCTAGACCCAAACCCAATCGGCTAGACCCAAACCCACTCGGCTAGACCCAAACACACTCGGCTAGACCCAAACCCACTCGGCTGGACCCAAACCCACTCGGCTAGACCCAAACCCACTCGGCTAGACCCAAACCCACACGCTAGACCCAAACCCACTCGGCTAGACCCAAACCCACTCGGCTAGACACAAACCCACTCGGCTAGACCCAAACCCACTCTGCCAGACCCAAACCCATTCAGCTAGACCCAAACCCACTCGGCTAGACCCAAACCCAATCGGCTAGACCCAAACCCACTCGGCTAGACCCAAACCTACTCGGCTAGACCAAAACCCACTCGGCTAGACCCAAACACACTCGGCTAGACCCAAACACACTCGGCTAGACCCAAACCCACTCGGCTAGACCCAAACCCAATCGGCTAGACCCAAACCCACTCCGCTAGACCCAAACCCACTCGGCTAGACCCAAACCCACTCGGCTAGACCCAAACCCACTCGGCTAGACCCAAACCCACTCGGCTAGACCCAAAACCACTCCGCTAGACCCAAACCCACTCGGCTAGACCCAAACCCACTCGGATAAACCCAAACCCACTCGGATAGACCCAAACCCACTCGGCTAGACCCAAACCAACTCGGCTAGACCCAAACCCACTCGGCTTGACCCAAACCCACTCCGCTAGACCCAAACCCACTCGGCTAGAGCCAAAGCCACTCGGCTAGACCCAAACCCACTCGGCTGGACCCAAACACACTCGGCTAGACCCAAACCCACTCGGCTAGACCAAAACCCACTCCGCTAGACCCAAACCGACTCGGCTAGACTCAAACCCACTCGCTAGACCCAAACCCACTCGGCTAGACCCAAACACATTCGGCTAGACACAAACCCACTCGGCTAGACCCAAACCCACTTTGCCAGACCCAAACCCATTCAGCTAGACCCAAACCCACTCGGCTAGACCCAAACCCAATCGGCTAGACCCAAACCCACTCGGCTAGACCCAAACCTACTCGGCTAGACCAAAACCCACTCGGCTAGACCCAAACACACTCGGCTAGACCCAAACACTCTCGGATAGACCCAAACCCACTCGGCTAGACCCAAACCCAATCGGCTAGACCCAAACCCACTCGGCTAGACGCAAACCCACTCCGCTAGACCCAAACCCACTCGGCTGGACCCAAACCCGCTCGGCCAGACCCAAACCCACTCGGCTAGACCCAAACCCACTCGGCTGGACCCAAAACCACTCCGCTAGACCCAAACCCACTCGGCTAGACCCAAACCCACTCGGCTAGACCAAAACCCATTCGGCTAGACCCAAACCAACTCGGCTAGACCCAAACCCACTCGGCTGGACCCAAACCCACTCCGCTAGACCCAAACACACTCGGCTAGAGCCAAAGCCACTCGGCTAGACCCAAACCCACTCGGCCAGACACAAACACACTCGGCTAGACCCAAACCCACTCGGCTGGACCCAAACCCACTCGGCTAGACCCAAACCCACTCGTCTAGACCCAAACCCACACGCTAGACCCAAACCCACTCGGCTAGACCCAAACCCACTCGGCTAGACACAAACCCACTCGGCTAGACCCAAACCCACTCTGCCAGACCCAAACCCATTCAGCTAGACCCAAACCCACTCGGCTAGACCCAAACCCAATCGGCTAGACCCAAACTCACTCGGCTAGACCCAAACCTACTCGGCTAGACCAAAACCCACTCGGCTAGACCCAAACACACTCGGCTAGACCCAAACACACTCGGCTAGACCCAAACCCACTCGGCTAGACCCAAACCCAATCGGCTAGACCCAAACCCACTCCGCTAGACCCAAACCCACTCGGCTAGACCCAAACCCACTCGGCTAGACCCAAACCCACTCGGCTAGACCCAAACCCACTCGGCTAGACCCAAAACCACTCCGCTAGACCCAAACCCACTCGGCTAGACCCAAACCCACTCGGATAGACCCAAACCCACTCGGCTAGACCAAAACCCATTCGGCTAGACCCAAACCAACTCGGCTAGACCCAAACCCACTCGGCTGGACCCAAACCCACTCCGCTAGACCCAAACACACTCGGCTAGAGCCAAAGCCACTCGGCTAGACCCAAACCCACTCGGCTAGACCCAAACACACTCGGCTAGACCCAAACCCACTCGGCTGGACCCAAACCCACTCGGCTAGACCCAAACCCACTCGGCTAGACCCAAACCCACACGCTAGACCCAAACCCACTCGGCTAGACCCAAACCCACTCGGCTAGACACAAACCCACTCGGCTAGACCCAAACCTACTCTGCCAGACCCAAACCCATTCAGCTAGACCCAAACCCACTCGGCTAGACCCAAACCCAATCGGCTAGACCCAAACCCACTCGGCTAGACCAAAACCTACTCGGCTAGACCAAAACCCACTCGGCTAGACCCAAACACACTCGGCTAGACCCAAACACACTCGGCTAGACCCAAACCCACTCGGCTAGACCCAAACCCAATCGGCTAGACCCAAACCCACTCCGCTAGACCCAAACCCACTCGGCTAGACCCAAACCCACTCGGCTAGACCCAAACCCACTCGGCTAGACCCAAACCCACTCGGCTAGACCCAAAACCACTCCGCTAGACCCAAACCCACTCGGCTAGACCCAAACCCACTCGGATAGACCCAAACCCACTCGGCTAGACCCAAACGCACTCGGCTAGACCCAAACCCACTCGGCTAGACCCAAAACCACTCCGCTAGACCCAAACCCACTCGACTAGACCTAAACCCACTCGGTTGGACCCAAACCCACTCGGCCGGACCCAAACCCACTCGGCTAGACCCAAACCCACTCGGCTAGACCAAAACCCATTCGGCTAGACCCAAACCAACTCGGCTAGACCCAAACCCACTCGGCTAGACCCAAACCCACTCGGCTAGACCCAAACCCACTCGGCTAGACCCAAACCCACTCGGCTAGACCCAAAACCACTCCGCTAGACCAAAACCCACTCGGCTAGACCCAAACCCACTCGGATAGACCCAAACCCACTCGGCTAGACCCACACCCACTCGGCTAGACCCAAACACACTCGGCTAGACCTAAACCCACTCGGCTAGACCCAAACCCACACGCTAGACCCAAACCCACTCGGCTAGACCCAAACCCACTCGGCTACTCCCAAACCCACTCGGCTAGACCCAAACTCACTCCACCAGACCCAAACCCACTCGGCTAGACCCAAACCCACTCCGCTAGGCCCAAACCGACTCGGCTAGACTCAAACCCACTCGGCTAGACCCAAACCCACTCGGCTAGACCCAAACACATTCGGCTAGACCCAAACCCACTCGGCTAGACCCAAACCCACACCGCTAGACCCAAACCCACTCGGCTAGACCCAAACCCACTCGGCTAGACCCAAACGCACTCGGCTAGACCCAAACCCACTCGGCTAGACCCAAAATCACTCCGCTAGACCCAAACCCACTCGGCTAGACCCAAACCCACTCGGTTGGACCCAAACCCACTCGGCCGGGCCCAAACCCACTCGGCTAGACCCAAACCCACTCGGCTAGACCAAAACGCATTCGGCTAGACCCAAACCAACTCGGCTAGACCCAAACCCACTCGGCTGGACCCAAACCCACTCCGCTAGACCCAAACCCACTCGGCTAGAGCCAAAGCCACTCGGCTAGACCCAAACCCACTCGGCTGGACCCAAACACACTCGGCTAGACCCAAACCCACTCGGCTGGACCCAAACCCACTCGGCTAGACCCAAACCCACTCGGCTAGACCCAAACCCACACGCTAGACCCAAACCCACTCGGCTAGTCCCAAACCCACTCGGCTAGACACAAACCCACTCGGCTAGACCCAAACCCACTCAGCCAGACCCAAACCCATTCAGCTAGACACAAACCCACTCGGCTAGACCCAAACCCAATCGGCTAGACCCAAACCCACTCGGCTAGACCCAAACCTACTCGGCTAGACCAAAACCCACTCGGCTAGACCCAAACACACTCGGCTAGACCCAAACACACTCGGCTAGACCCAAACCCACTCGGCTAGACCCAAACCCAATCGGCTAGACCCAAACCCACTCGGCTAGACGCAAACCCACTCCGCTAGACCCAAACCCACTCGGCTAGACCTAAACCCACTCGGCTGACCCAAACCCACTCGGCTAGACCCAAACCTACTCGGCTAGACCCAAAACCACTCCGCTAGACCCAAACCCACTCGGCTAGACCCAAACCCACTCGGCTAGACCCAAACCCACTCGGCTAGACCCAAACCCACTCGGCTAGACCCAAACACACTCGGCTAGACCTAAACCCACTCGGCTAGACCCAAAACCACTCGGCTAGACCCAAACCCACTCGGCTAGACCCAAACCCATTCGGCTAGACGCAAACCCACTCGGCAAGACCCAAACCCACTCGGCTAGACCCAAACCCACTCGGCTAGACGCAAACCCACTCGGCTAGACCCAAACCCACTCAGCTAGACCCAAACCCACTCGGCTAGACCCAAACCCACTCCGCTAGACCCAAACCCACTCCGCTAGACCCAAACCCACTCCGCTAGCCCCAAACCAACTCCGCTAGACCCAAACCCACTCGGCTAGACCCAAACCCACTCGGCTAGACCCAAACCCACTCGGCCAGACCCAAACCCACTCGGCTAGACGCAAACCCACTCGGCTAGACCCAAAGCCACTCGGCTAGACCCAAACCCACACGATAGACGCAAACCCACTCGGCTAGACCCAAACCCACTCGGCTAGACACAAACCCACTCGGCTAGACCAAAACCCACTCTGCCAGACCCAAACACATTCAGCTAGACCCAAACCCACTCGGCCAGATCCAAACCCATTCAGCTAGACACAAACCCACTCGGCTAGACCCAAACCCAATCGGCTAGACCCAAACCCACTCGGCTAGACCCAAACCTACTCGGCTAGACCAAAACCCTCTCGGCTAGACCCAAACACACTCGGCTAGACCCAAACACACTCGGCTAGACCCAAACCCACTCGGCTAGACCCAAACCCAATCGGCTAGACCCAAACCCACTCGGCTAGACGCAAACCCACTCCGCTAGACCCAAACCCACTCGGCTAAACCTAAACCCACTCGGCTAGACCCAAACCCACTCGGCTAGACCCAAACCTACTCGGCTAGACCCAAAACCACTCCGCTAGACCCAAACCCACTCGGCTAGACCCAAACCCACTCGGCTAGACCCAAACCCACTCGGCTAGACCCAAACACACTCGGCTAGACCCAAACACACTCGGCTAGACCTAAACCCACTCGGCTAGACCCAAACCCACTCGGCTAGACCCAAACCCACTCGGCTAGACCCAAACCCATTCGGCTAGACGCAAACCCACTCGGCAAGACCCAAACCCACTCGGCTAGACCCAAACCCACTCGGCTAGACGCAAAGCCACTCGGCTAGACCCAAACCCACTCGGCTAGACCCAAACCCACTCGGCTAGACCCAAACCCACTCCGCTAGACCCAAACCCACTCCGCTAGACCCAAACCCACTCCGCTAGCCCCAAACCAACTCCGCTAGACCCAAACCCACTCGGCTAGACCCAAACCCACTCGGCTAGACCCAAACCCACTCGGCCAGACCCAAACCCACTCGGCTAGACGCAAACCCACTCGGCTAGACCCAAAGCCACTCGGCTAGACCCAAACCCACACGATAGACCCAAACCCACTCGGCTAGACCCAAACCCACTCGGCTAGACCCAAACCCACTCGGCTAGACCCAAACCCACTCTGCCAGACCCAAACCCATTCAGCTAGACCCAAACCCACTCGGCCAGATCCAAACCCAATCGGCTAGACCCAAACCCACTCGGCTAGACCCCAACCTACTCGGCTAGACCAAAACCCACTCGGCTAGACCCAAACACACTCGGCTAGACCCAAACACACTCGGCTAGACCCAAACCCACTCGGTTAGACCCAAACCCAATCGGCTAGACCCAAACCCACTCGGCTAGACGCAAACCCACTCCGCTAGACCCAAACCCACTCGGCTAGACCCAAACCCACTCGGCTAGACCCAAACCCACTCGGCTAGACCCAAACCCACTCGGCTAGACCCAAAACCACTCCGCTAGACCCAAACCCACTCGGCTAGACCCAAACCCACTCGGCTAGACTCAAACCCACTCGGCTAGACCCAAACCCACTCGGCTAGACCCAAACACACTCGGCTAGACCTAAACCCACTCGGCTAGACCCAAACCCACTCGGCTAGACCCAAACCCACTCGGCGAGACCCAAACCCATTCGGCTAGACGCAAACCCACTCGGCAAGACCCAAACCCACTCGGCTAGACCCAAACCCACTCGGCTAGACCCAAATCCACTCGGCTAGACCCAAACCCACTCGGCTAGACCCAAACCCACTCGGCTAGACCCAAACCCACTCCGCTAGACCCAAACCCATTCCGCTAGACCCAAACCCACTCCGCTAGCCCCAAACCAACTCCGCTAGACCCAAACCCACTCGGCTAGACCCAAACCCACTCGGCTAGACCCAAACCCACTCGGCCAGACCCAAACCCACTCGGCTAGACGCAAACCCACTCGGCTAGACCCAAACCCACTCGGCTAGACGCAAACCCAATCAGCTAGACCCAAACCCACTCGGCTAGATGCAAACCCACTCGGCTAGACCCAAACCCACTCGGCTAGACCCAAACCCACTCGGCTAAACCCAAACCCACTCGGCTAGACCCAAACCCTCTCGGCTAGACCAAAACCCATTCGGCTATACCCAAACCAACTCGGCTAGACCCAAACCCACTCGGCTGGACCCAAACCCACTCCGCTAGACCCAAACCCACTCGGCTACACCGAAAGCCACTCGGCTAGACCCAAACCCACTCGGCTAGACCCAAACACACTCGGCTCGACCCAAACCCACTCGGCTGGACCCAAACCCACTCGGCTAGACCCAAACCCACTCGGCTAGACCCAAACCCACACGCTAGACCCAAACCCACTCGGCTAGACCCAAACCCACTCGGCTAGACCGAAACCCACTCGGCTAGACACAAACCCACTCGGCTAGACCCAAACCCAATCGGCTAGACCCAAACCCACTCGGCTAGACCCAAACCTACTCGGCTAGACCAAAACCCACTCGGCTAGACCCAAACACACTCGGCTAGACCCAAACACACTCGGCTAGACCCAAACCTACTCGGCTAGACCCAAACCCAATCAGCTAGACCCAAACCCATTCAGCTAGACACAAACCCACTCGGCTAGACCCAAACCCAATCGGCTAGACCCAAACCCACTCGGCTAGACCCAAACCTACTCGGCTAGACCAAAACCCACTCGGCTAGACCCAAACACACTCGGCTAGACCCAAACACACTCGGCTAGACCCAAACCCACTCGGCTAGACCCAAACCCAATCGGCTAGACCCAAACCCACTCGGCTAGACGCAAACCCACTCCGCTAGACCCAAACCCACTCGGCTAGACCTAAACCCACTCGGCTGACCCAAACCCACTCGGCTAGACCCAAACCTACTCGGCTAGACCCAAAACCACTCCGCTAGACCCAAACCCACTCGGCTAGACCCAAACCCACTCGGCTAGACCCAAACCCACTCGGCTAGACCCAAACCCACTCGGCTAGACCCAAACACACTCGGCTAGACCTAAACCCACTCGGCTAGACCCAAAACCACTCGGCTAGACCCAAACCCACTCGGCTAGACCCAAACCCATTCGGCTAGACGCAAACCCACTCGGCAAGACCCAAACCCACTCGGCTAGACCCAAACCCACTCGGCTAGACGCAAACCCACTCGGCTAGACCCAAACCCACTCAGCTAGACCCAAACCCACTCGGCTAGACCCAAACCCACTCCGCTAGACCCAAACCCACTCCGCTAGACCCAAACCCACTCCGCTAGCCCCAAACCAACTCCGCTAGACCCAAACCCACTCGGCTAGACCCAAACCCACTCGGCTAGACCCAAACCCACTCGGCCAGACCCAAACCCACTCGGCTAGACGCAAACCCACTCGGCTAGACCCAAAGCCACTCGGCTAGACCCAAACCCACACGATAGACGCAAACCCACTCGGCTAGACCCAAACCCACTCGGCTAGACACAAACCCACTCGGCTAGACCAAAACCCACTCTGCCAGACCCAAACACATTCAGCTAGACCCAAACCCACTCGGCCAGATCCAAACCCATTCAGCTAGACACAAACCCACTCGGCTAGACCCAAACCCAATCGGCTAGACCCAAACCCACTCGGCTAGACCCAAACCTACTCGGCTAGACCAAAACCCTCTCGGCTAGACCCAAACACACTCGGCTAGACCCAAACACACTCGGCTAGACCCAAACCCACTCGGCTAGACCCAAACCCAATCGGCTAGACCCAAACCCACTCGGCTAGACGCAAACCCACTCCGCTAGACCCAAACCCACTCGGCTAAACCTAAACCCACTCGGCTAGACCCAAACCCACTCGGCTAGACCCAAACCTACTCGGCTAGACCCAAAACCACTCCGCTAGACCCAAACCCACTCGGCTAGACCCAAACCCACTCGGCTAGACCCAAACCCACTCGGCTAGACCCAAACCCACTCGGCTAGACCCAAACACACTCGGCTAGACCCAAACCCACTCGGCTAGACCCAAACCCACTCGGCTAGACCCAAACCCACTCGGCTAGACCCAAACCCATTCGGCTAGACGCAAACCCACTCGGCAAGACCCAAACCCACTCGGCTAGACCCAAACCCACTCGGCTAGACGCAAAGCCACTCGGCTAGACCCAAACCCACTCGGCTAGACCCAAACCCACTCGGCTAGACCCAAACCCACTCCGCTAGACCCAAACCCACTCCGCTAGACCCAAACCCACTCCGCTAGCCCCAAACCAACTCCGCTAGACCCAAACCCACTCGGCTAGACCCAAACCCACTCGGCTAGACCCAAACCCACTCGGCCAGACCCAAACCCACTCGGCTAGACGCAAACCCACTCGGCTAGACCCAAAGCCACTCGGCTAGACCCAAACCCACACGATAGACTCAAACCCACTCGGCTAGACCCAAACCCACTCGGCTAGACCCAAACCCACTCGGCTAGACCCAAACCCACTCTGCCAGACCCAAACCCATTCAGCTAGACCCAAACCCACTCGGCCAGATCCAAACCCAATCGGCTAGACCCAAACCCACTCGGCTAGACCCCAACCTACTCGGCTAGACCAAAACCCACTCGGCTAGACCCAAACACACTCGGCTAGACCCAAACACACTCGGCTAGACCCAAACCCACTCGGTTAGACCCAAACCCAATCGGCTAGACCCAAACCCACTCGGCTAGACGCAAACCCACTCCGCTAGACCCAAACCCACTCGGCTAGACCCAAACCCACTCGGCTAGACCCAAACCCACTCGGCTAGACCCAAACCCACTCGGCTAGACCCAAAACCACTCCGCTAGACCCAAACCCACTCGGCTAGACCCAAACCCACTCGGCTAGACTCAAACCCACTCGGCTAGACCCAAACCCACTCGGCTAGACCCAAACACACTCGGCTAGACCTAAACCCACTCGGCTAGACCCAAACCCACTCGGCTAGACCCAAACCCACTCGGCGAGACCCAAACCCATTCGGCTAGACGCAAACCCACTCGGCAAGACCCAAACCCACTCGGCTAGACCCAAACCCACTCGGCTAGACCCAAATCCACTCGGCTAGACCCAAACCCACTCGGCTAGACCCAAACCCACTCGGCTAGACCCAAACCCACTCCGCTAGACCCAAACCCATTCCGCTAGACCCAAACCCACTCCGCTAGCCCCAAACCAACTCCGCTAGACCCAAACCCACTCGGCTAGACCCAAACCCACTCGGCTAGACCCAAACCCACTCGGCCAGACCCAAACCCACTCGGCTAGACGCAAACCCACTCGGCTAGACCCAAACCCACTCGGCTAGACGCAAACCCAATCAGCTAGACCCAAACCCACTCGGCTAGATGCAAACCCACTCGGCTAGACCCAAACCCACTCGGCTAGACCCAAACCCACTCGGCTAAACCCAAACCCACTCGGCTAGACCCAAACCCTCTCGGCTAGACCAAAACCCATTCGGCTATACCCAAACCAACTCGGCTAGACCCAAACCCACTCGGCTGGACCCAAACCCACTCCGCTAGACCCAAACCCACTCGGCTACACCGAAAGCCACTCGGCTAGACCCAAACCCACTCGGCTAGACCCAAACACACTCGGCTCGACCCAAACCCACTCGGCTGGACCCAAACCCACTCGGCTAGACCCAAACCCACTCGGCTAGACCCAAACCCACACGCTAGACCCAAACCCACTCGGCTAGACCCAAACCCACTCGGCTAGACCGAAACCCACTCGGCTAGACACAAACCCACTCGGCTAGACCCAAACCCAATCGGCTAGACCCAAACCCACTCGGCTAGACCCAAACCTACTCGGCTAGACCAAAACCCACTCGGCTAGACCCAAACACACTCGGCTAGACCCAAACACACTCGGCTAGACCCAAACCCACTCGGCTAGACCCAAACCCAATCGGCTAGACCCAAACCCACTCGGCTAGACGCAAACCCACTCCGCTAGACCCAAACCCACTCGGCTAAACCTAAACCCACTCGGCTAGACCCAAACCCACTCGGCTAGACCCAAACCTACTCGGCTAGACCCAAAACCACTCCGCTAGACCCAAACCCACTCGGCTAGACCCAAACCCACTCGGCTAGACCCAAACCCACTCGGCTAGACCCAAACCCACTCGGCTAGACCCAAACACACTCGGCTAGACCTAAACCCACTCGGCTAGACCCAAACCCACTCGGCTAGACCCAAACCCACTCGGCTAGACCCAAACCCATTCGGCTAGACGCAAACCCACTCGGCAAGACCCAAACCCACTCGGCTAGACCCAAACCCACTCGGCTAGACGCAAAGCCACTCGGCTAGACCCAAACCCACTCGGCTAGACCCAAACCCACTCGGCTAGACCCAAACCCACTCCGCTAGACCCAAACCCACTCCGCTAGACCCAAACCCACTCCGCTAGCCCCAAACCAACTCCGCTAGACCCAAACCCACTCGGCTAGACCCAAACCCACTCGGCTAGACCCAAACCCACTCGGCCAGACCCAAACCCACTCGGCTAGACGCAAACCCACTCGGCTAGACCCAAAGCCACTCGGCTAGACCCAAACCCACACGATAGACCCAAACCCACTCGGCTAGACCCAAACCCACTCGGCTAGACCCAAACCCACTCGGCTAGACCCAAACCCACTCTGCCAGACCCAAACCCATTCAGCTAGACCCAAACCCACCAGGCCAGATCCAAACCCAATCGGCTAGACCCAAACCCACTCGGCTAGACCCAAACCTACTCGGCTAGACCAAAACCCACTCGGCTAGACCCAAACACACTCGGCTAGACCCAAACACACTCGGCTAGACCCAAACCCACTCGGTTAGACCCAAACCCAATCGGCTAGACCCAAACCCACTCGGCTAGACGCAAACCCACTCCGCTAGACCCAAACCCACTCGGCTAGACCCAAACCCACTCGGCTAGACCCAAACCCACTCGGCTAGACCCAAACCCACTCGGCTAGACCCAAAACCACTCCGCTAGACCCAAACCCACTCGGCTAGACGCAAACCCACTCGGCTAGACTCAAACCCACTCGGCTAGACCCAAACCCACTCGGCTAGACCCAAACACACTCGGCTAGACCTAAACCCACTCGGCTAGACCCAAACCCACTCGGCTAGACCCAAACCCACTCGGCGAGACCCAAACCCATTCGGCTAGACGCAAACCCACTCGGCAAGACCCAAACCCACTCGGCTAGACCCAAACCCACTCGGCTAGACCCAAATCCACTCGGCTAGACCCAAACCCACTCGGCTAGACCCAAACCCACTCGGCTAGACCCAAACCCACTCCGCTAGACCCAAACCCATTCCGCTAGACCCAAACCCACTCCGCTAGCCCCAAACCAACTCCGCTAGACCCAAACCCACTCGGCTAGACCCAAACCCACTCGGCTAGACCCAAACCCACTCGGCCAGACCCAAACCCACTCAGCTAGACGCAAACCCACTCGGCTAGACCCAAACCCACTCGGCTAGACGCAAACCCAATCAGCTAGACCCAAACCCACTCGGCTAGATGCAAACCCACTCGGCTAGACCCAAACCCACTCGGCTAGACCCAAACCCACTCGGCTAAACCCAAACCCACTCGGCTAGACCCAAACCCACTCGGCTAGACCAAAGCCCATTCGGCTATACCCAAACCAACTCGGCTAGACCCAAACCCACTCGGCTGGACCCAAACCCACTCCGCTAGACCCAAACCCACTCGGCTACACCGAAAGCCACTCGGCTAGACCCAAACCCACTCGGCTAGACCCAAACACACTCGGCTCGACCCAAACCCACTCGGCTGGACCCAAACCCACTCGGCTAGACCCAAACCCACTCGGCTAGACCCAAACCCACACGCTAGACCCAAACCCACTCGGCTAGACCCAAACCCACTCGGCTAGACCGAAACCCACTCGGCTAGACCCAAACGCACTCCGCCAGACCCAAACCCACTCGGCTAGACCCAAACCCACTCGGCTAGACCCAAACCTACTCGGCTAGACCAAAACCCACTCGGCTAGACCCAAACACACTCGGCTAGACCCAAACCCACTCGGCTAGATCCAAACCCAATCGGCTATACCCAAACCCACTCGGCTAGACGCAAACCCACTCCGCTAGACCCAAACCCACTCGGCTAGACCCAAACCCACTCGGCTAGACCCAAACCCACTCGGCTAGACCCAAACCCACACGCTAGACCCAACCCCACTCGGCTAGACCCAAACCCACTCGGCTAGACCCAAACCCACTCCGCCAGACCCAAACCCACTCGGCTAGGCCCTAACCCACTCGGCTAGACCCAAAACCACTCCGCCAGACCCAAACCCACTCGGCTAGACCCAAAACCACTCCGCTAGACCCAAACCCACTCGGCTGGGCCCTAACCCACTCGGCTAGACCCAAACCCACTCGGCTAGACCCGTACCCATTCGGCTAGACCCAAACTGTAAATAAGCAATTTACAAACTCTAAAAGTGTTCAACACATTTTAATGATAGCACAAGGTATTACATACATCCTCAAATGCTGGCTACATTCTTCTAGTGAACCGTATCCAGGAAGGGGAAGGCGTTATGATTGATGTTAACTAGGCGGGGTTAATGGTACTGAGGTAACTATGTTATTGGTTGCATGCAAAACCATCTACATCCTTCCCCTTAGAAAATTTAAAAGAAACAGACCGTTGTCACTACAACAGAATTAAACAAAATTAAACAGAATCGCCATAACAAACAGGTGGCTTGCTGATCCGGCCCGAGCGCGTACGGTTGCCTCCCCCTTCCCCCGGAGAAGCAGAAAAAACAGGGGGACCCGAGACAGCAGGGGAACCAGGGAAGGGCGGTGGGGTTGGAGGAACAGGAGAGGGAGAACCGCGACCGCCAACAGGTGACCCGCGCAGAGGGGAACCGGGCGCTCGATATGGGGACCGAGGCATGCAGGGAACGCTGGCTGGGACAGGAGCCGGCTGCTGGTATGAGAGCGGCGGGGCATAGGGGCCCGGGGCCTGCGGCTTCGGCTCATTAACCGCAAGCAGGTGTTGTCGGCTTCTACGGTAGATGGTTCCCTCATAGTCGACCAGATACGAACGAGGTGAGTCGGCCACCCCAACCACAGTAGCCAGACGGGAGTGACCACTGGCGGTTTGCAATCGAACAACCTGTCCAGGCAACAGAGGATCGAGTGGTCTGCACGACCGATCGTGGGAACGCCGCTGGCTGTCATGTTTTCTTGAATGCGCCTCTGCACAGAGGCAGGCTCCAGCACCCGAGGTTTCAGCTGGCGCTGGGCAATCGGGATGGTAGATCTGGTTGTTCTGGACATCAGACGCTGAGCAGGGGACCCCATGGCCGGATCTCTGGAAACATTCCTGAGGTTCAGGAGATCCAAATACAAATCAGAGTTAGACAGTCTCGCTTGTTCCATCAGAAGCTTGGCGCTGCGGACGGCCCGTTCAGCAAGGCCGTTGCTCTGTGGGTACTCCGGGCTGCTAGTGAAATGCACAAAATTCCATTTGTCAGCAAAACTTTTTAACTCACGGCTGGTAAACTGCCTGCCATTGTCAGTCTGCAGCCTGACAGGGGACCCAGACGTGGAGAAGTGTTTCCGCAGCTTCCGGATCACCATCTCCGACGTGAGGGATGTCAGCAAATCCACCTCGAACCAGTTTGAGTACGAGTCGACCAGGACAAGGTAGTGGTTACCACGCCACTCGAAGATGTCGGCAGCCAGCAAGGACCAGGCCAAGGCAGGAGCGGGCTGTTGCAGCAGGGGCTGTCGCTGCTGATGTGGAGCAAGACTGTTGCACGTGGAGCAGGCAGAAACACGGTCTCGAATATATTTGGCCATTCCAGGCCAGTAGAATTGGCACTGAGCGTGGGCGAGTGTTGCTTCGACCCCGGGGTGTCCGCTGTGGGCTGCGCAGTAGTAAGAATCGAACAGGGAGGACGGGACCAGCACTTTATGTCCCTTAACGATAACGCCATTCTGGAGCACCAGTTCGTCACGGACCAGGAAGAAGGGCTGTGTTTCAGGCGGTGCAGCGGAGCGCTTTGTTGGCCACCCTGATTTAAACACAGACGCAAGCCGTTGCAAAACTGGATCGGCAGCGGTGTGCTCGGCCAAAAGCTGCAGCTGCTTGGTGGGAATACAATTGACGCCCAGTACAAGCAAGTCCTCTGTTTCGTAGGGGTGGCGAGCACAGGAGGCCCGCGGGGCGCGCGATAATGTGTCCGCGATGTTCATCTCGGTGCCTTTCTTGTAGACGATGTCGAAATCAAAGCGCTGGAGCTGCAGCATCATACGCTGCAGCCTGGCAGGGGCAGCATGAATCGGCTTGTTCAGGATTGTCACCAGTGGCTGGTGGTCGGTTTCGACTGTAAATCTGCTGCCAAACAGGAAGTCTCTGAACTTGGAGCAGGCAAACACCACCGCAAGCAGCTCCTTCTCGATCTGAGCGTACCGCTGCTCGGTGTCCGTCATGGTGCGGGAGGCATAGGAGACAGGATGTAACGATCCATCGACAGATTGGAGGCATGCCGCGCCCAGGCCGAACTTAGAAGCGTCACATGTGACGGTGATGGGGCGACTCGCATCAAAAAATTGCAACGTCGGAGTGTTAATCAGTTTCGACTTGAGACAGTCAAACGCCTGCTGGTGCTGTGGGAGCCAGACCCAGGCGATATCCTTTTTTGTCAGCTGCCGCAGGGGAGCACTCAGCTCACTGAGATTTGGTACAAACTTCCCAAGGTAGTTCACCATGCCCAAGAAACGTTGTAGACCTGGCACGTCGGTGGGGGCTGCCATCTCAGAGATGGCCGCTGCCTTCAAAGGGTCGGGTTTTAGTCCGTTAGAGGTGAAAACGTGTCCAACATACGTGACTTCTGAGACACGAAACCGGCACTTCTTTGGGTTCAGCTTCAGGTTGGCCTTTCGCGCCCGATCCAGGACGCGGCGGAGGTTCTGGTCATGTTCGGCAATGTCCTTCCCATAGACTAAGATGTCATCCACGATTATGGCACATGGCAGGCCCGAGAATATCTGCTCCATCGTTCGCTGGAACACCTCACTAGCGGAATTGATGCCGAATGGCATTCGCAGGAATTTGAATCTGCCGAATGGTGTGGCGAAGGTTGTCAGGTCGGAAGATGCTTTGTCCAACGGGATCTGCCAGAACGAGTTCTTAGCGTCTAGGACCGAAAAGACGGTGGCTTGCCCGACCTGAGCCGCCACGTCCTCAACAGACCGCATGGGGTAGTGTGGTCGCCTGATGGCAAGGTTTAAGTCCTTGGGGTTGATACACACACGTATTTCATTCTTGTCTTTCTTTATCGTGGCAACCATGGTGGAGACCCAATCGGTGGGCTCGCTGACCGCTTCTAGCACCCCCTTGTCGACCATGTTGTTAAGCATCGCCTCGACCCTGTCTTTCATGGCGTGGGACACCCTGTGAGGTGCGCGGACCACGGGTTGTACATTTGGGTCAATGGAAATATGGTATGTCAGTGGTAACTTTCCCAGGTCATCGTTGAACAGGTCCTGGTATTCTGCAATCGGGTTAAATGACAGTTGCACTTTGTGGACCGTGTGGTCGAAGGACACCAGGCCAAGATCTTGGCACGCACGGTTTCCCAGCAGGGTAACACAGTCAGAGTTCAAAACATAAAAAAATCAAGTTTCTCGTGGCCTTCTGTAGCCTGCATGTTAAAGTGGCCCTCCCCACAGGCCTGAGAATTTCTCCACCATAGGCGTGCAGAGTAGCATTGTCAGCGACCAAGGCCTCATTAGTCCTTATCTTGTTGAAAAGATTTATTGACAAAACATTGACCTTTGCCCCAGTATCTAACTTCGCAAGGAAGGTTGCATTGTTGACAGTCACAGACACGGAGGGATCAAGACGTTGGCCAGGTGCCTGGAGGAGGATAAACACATTCGAATCCTCGGGAGAATTAATTGGATCTGCATCATAGGATTCAGCAACATCGGGCTGTGGGTTGGAACAGCTATCAGATTGTTTAAGCATGTTTAGACTGGGTCTGGAAATCTGTACCTGTCTCCCACGAGAACGGAATAAGCGGCACGCAGAAGCGAAATGATTCAGTTTGTTACAAAAATTACAAGCCTTGCCATAGGCAGGGCACGTCGACCGTCTGTGGTGCATGTAGTTACAGGTAGGGCACCTTTTTGGGGGCACATCATCAGGACCAGGGTTGGCACGCGGCAGAAAAGCATTGTTTCCCCTCTGAGGCAGGGCTCTACTAAATCCAGCCTGGTGAACAGACTTATCTCCCAAGTCCCGGTGAACATCTGGCAATACAACCTCAGACAATCTGCAGGCATGCATGGCTTTTTCTAACGTTAGATCCGGATCCCTAAGAAGCTCACATCGCAGCTTCTGGTCACGCATGCCAGTTACTAAAATGTCTCTAGTGAGCTGGTCTGTCATGTCACCGAAACGGCACCGCTGGGCGAGATAACGCAAATCGGCAATAAAACATTCAACAGGTTCCTCCGGCAGCTGTCTCCTTGTAAAGAACCGTGCCCTCTCGAGAATGCGGTTCGAGGGCAGGTCACAAATCTCCCTGAACTTACGTAGCAGGCAAGCAGGGTCACTGGCAGATTCTGCAGGGGCAACCACCACGTTGTTGTCGTCCAGGACCGCTGGAGCATAGACGAAAGTTCTGGCTCTCTCCATGGCATCAGGTCCGACAAGGTTGAGTAGGAGGGAGACT
This sequence comes from Raja brachyura, assembly GCA_963514005.1. The sequence continues at coordinate 709,375 of OY740820.1, forward strand.
TTGAGGGAGTCAGGATCATTGCGGTGAGCGACGTTGACAAAGTGGGTGAAATCAATTTCAAACGTAGCCCAGCGCTCAGAAATATCAGCATCAAAGACAAGCTGCGCGGGCTTTCTGCACGAGGATGCCATGGTCAGAGAGATAAAGCACAAAAGGCACAAATCAAATAAAAGAAATAAAACCCGATAGACAGGTAGGCGCAAGTATCTTCCAGCTCCGACACCATGTAAATAAGCAATTTACAAACTCTAAAAGTGTTCAACACATTTTAATGATAGCACAAGGTATTACATACATCCTCAAATACTGGCTACATTCTTCTAGTGAACCGTATCCAGGAAGGGGAAGGCGTTATGATTGATGTCAACCAGGCGGGGTTAATGGTACTGAGGTAACTATGTTATTGGTTGCATGCAAAACCATCTACACAAACCCACTCGGCTAGACCCAAACGCACTCGGCTAGAACCAAACCCACTCCGCTAGACCCAAACCCACTCGGCTGGACTCAAACCCACTCGGCTAGACCCAAACCCACTCGGCTAGACCGAAACCCACTCGGCTAGACCCAAACCCACTCGGCTAGACCGAAACCCACTCGGCTAGACCCAAACACACTCGGCTAGACCCAAACCCACTCGGCTAGACCCAAACCCACTCGGCTACACCCAAACCCACTCGGCTAGACCCAAACCCACTCCGCTAGACCCAAACCCACTTCGCTAGACCCAACCCCCACTCCGCAAGAACCAAACCCACTCGGCTAGACCCAAACCCACTCGGCTAGACCCAAACCCACTCGGCTAGACCCAAACCCACTCGGCTAGGCCAAAACCCACACGGCTAGGCCCAAACCCACTCGGCTAGACCCAAACCCACTCCGCTAGACCCAAACCCACTCGGCTAGATGCAAACCCACTCCGCTAGACGCAAACCCACTCGGCTAGACCCAAACCAACTCGGCTAGAACCAAACCCACTCGGCTAGACCCAAACCCACTCGGCTACACCCAAACCCACTTGGCTAGATTCAAACCCACTTGGCTATATCCAAACCCACTCCGCTAGACCCAAACCCACTTCGCTAGACCCAACCCCACTCCACTAGATGCAAACCCACTCGGCTAGACCCAAACCTACTCGGCTAGACCCAAAACCACTCCGCTAGACCCATACCCACTCGGCTAGACCCAAACCCACTCGGTTAGACCCAAACCCACTCGGCCAGATGCAAACCCACTCCGCTAGACCCAAACCCACTCCACTAGACCCAAACCCACTCCGCTAGACCCAAACCCACTCCGCTCGACCCAAACCCACTCCGCTAGAACCAAACCCACTGCGCTAGACCCAAACCCACTCCGCTAGACCCAAACCCACTCGGCTAGAACCAAACCCAAACGGCTAGACCCAAACCCACACGGCCAGACCCAAACCCAATCTTCTAGACCCAAACCCACTCGGCTGGACCCAAACCCACTCGGCTAGACCCAAACCCACTCGGCTAGATGCAAACCCACTCCGCTAGACCCAAACCCACTCGGCTAGACCCAAACCAACTCGGCTAGAACCAAACCCACTCGGCTAGACCCAAACCCACTCGGCTACACCCAAACCCATTTGGCTAGATTCAAACCCACTTGGCTATATCCAAACCCACTCCGCTAGACCCAAACCCACTTCGCTAGACCCAACCCCACTCCACTAGACGCAAACCCACTCGGATAGACCCAAACCCACTCGGCTAGACCCAAACCCTCTCGGCTAGACCCAAACCCACTCCGCCAGACCAAAACCCACTCGGTTAGACCCAAACCCACTCGGCTAGACCCAAACCCACTCGGCTAGACCCAATCCCACTCGGCTAGACCCAAACCCACTCGGCTAGACCCAAACACACTCGGCTAGACCCAAACCAACTCGGCTAGACCCAAACCCACTAGGCTAGACCCACACCCACTCGGCTAGACCCAAACCCACTCGGCTAGACCCAAACCCACTCGGCTAGAAACAAACCCACTCGGCTAGACCCAAACCTACTCGGCTAGACCCAAAACCACTCCGCTAGACCCATACCCACTCGGCTAGACCCAAACCCACTCGGCTAGACACAAACCCACTCGGCCAAATGCAAACCCACTCGGCTAGACCCAAACCCACTCGGCTAGACCCAAACCCACTCGGCTAGACCCAAACCCACTCCGCTAGACCCAAACCCACTCGGCTAGACCCAAACCCACTCGGCTAGACCCAAACCCACTCGGCTAGACCCAAACCCACTCGGCTAGACCCAAACCCACTCGGCTAGAACAAAACCCACTCGGCTAGACCCAAACCAACTCGGCTAGACCCAAACCCACTCGGCTAGACCCAAACCCACTCCGCTAGACCCAAACCCACTCGGCTAGACCCAAACCCACTCGGCTAGACCCAAACCCAAACGGCTAGACCCAAACCCACACGGCCAGACCCAAACCCAATCTTCTAGACCCAAACCCACTCGGCTAGACCCAAACCCACTCGGCTAGACCCAAACCCACTCGGCTAGACGCAAACCCACTCCGCTAGACCCTAACCCACTCGGCTAGACCCAAACCCACTCGGCTAGACCCAAAACCACTTCGCTAGACCCAACCCCCACTCCGCTAGACCCAAACCCACTCGGCTAGACCCAAACCCACTCGGCTAGACGCAAACCCACTCGGCTAGACGCAAACCCACTCGGCTAGGCCAAAACCCACACGGCTAGGCCCAAACCCACTCGGCTAGACCCAAACCCTCTCGGCTAGACCCAAACCCACTCCGCCAGACCCAAACCCACTCGGTTAGACCCAAACCCACTCGGCTAGACCCAAACACACTCGGCTAGACCCAAACCCACTCGGCTAGACCCATACCCACTCGGCTAGACCCAAACCCACTCGGCTAGACCCAAACACACTCGGCTAGACCCAAACCCACTAGGCTAGACCCACACCCACTCGGCTAGACCCAAACCCACTCGGCTAGACCCAAACCCACTCGGCTAGAAACAAACCCACTCGGCTAGACCCAAACCTACTCGGCCAGACCCAAAACCACTCCGCTAGACCCATACCCACTCGGCTAGACCCAAACCCACTCGGCTAGACCCAAACCCACTCGGCCAGATGCAAACCCACTCGGCTAGACCCAAACCCACTCGGCTAGACCCAAACCCACTCGGCTAGACCCAAACCCACTCGGCTAGACCCAAACCCACTCGGCTAGACCCAAACCCACTCGGCTAGATCCAAACCCACTCGGCTAGACCCAAACCCACTCGGCTAGACCCAAACCCACTCGGCTAGAACAAAACCCACTCGGCTAGACCCAAACCAACTCGGCTAGACCCAAACCCACTCGGCTAGACCCAAACCCACTCCGCTAGACCCAAACCCACTCGGCTAGACCCAAACCCACTCGGCTAGACACAAACCCACTCGGCTAGGCCCAAACCCAAACGGCTAGACCCAAACCCACACGGCCAGACCGAAACCCAATCTTCTAGACCCAAACCCACTCGGCAAGACCCAAACCCACTCGGCTAGACCCAAACCCACTCGGCTAGATGCAAACCCACTCCGCTAGACCCAAACCCACTCGGCTAGACCCAAACCAACTCGGCTAGAACCAAACCCACTCGGCTAGACCCAAACCCACTCGGCTACACCCAAACCCATTTGGCTAGATTCAAACCCACTTGGCTATATCCAAACCCACTCCGCTAGACCCAAACCCACTTCGCTAGACCCAACCCCACTCCACTAGACCCAAACCCACTCGGCTAGACCCAAACCCACTCCGCTAGACCCAAACCCACTCGGCTAGACCCAAACCCACTTGGCTAGACCCAAACCCACTCGGCTAGACCCAAACCCAAACGGCTAGACCCAAACCCACACGGCCAGACCCAAACCCAATCTTCTAGACCCAAACCCACTCGGCTAGACCCAACCCCACTCGGCTAGAACGAAACCCACTCGGCTAGACGCAAACCCACTCCGCTAGACCCTAACCCACTCGGCAAGACCCAAACCCACTCGGCTAGACCCAAAACCACTCCGCTAGACTCAAACCCACTCGGCTAGACCCAAACCAACTCGGCTAGAACCAAACTCACTCGGCAAGAACCAAACCCATTCGGCTAGACCCAAACCCACTCGGCTAGACCCAAACTCATTCGGCTAGACCCAAACCCACTCGGCTCAACCCAAACCCACACGGCTAGACCTAAACCCACTCGGCTAGACCCAAACCCACTCGGCTAGACCCAAACCCATTCGGCTAGACACAAACCCACTCGGCTAGACCCAAACCCACTCGGCTAGGCCCAAAACCCACTCGGCTAGACCCAAACCCACTCGGCTAGACCCAAACCCACTCGGCTAGGCCTAAACCCACTCGGCTAGAACAAAACCCACTCGGCTAGACCCAAACCAACTCGGCTAGACCCAAACCCACTCGGCTAGACCCAAACCCACTCCGCTAGACCCAAACCCACTCGGCTAGACCCAAACCCACTCGGCTAGACCCAAACCCACTCGGCTAGACCCAAACCCAAACGGCTAGACCCAAACCCACACGGCCAGACCCAAACCCAATCTTCTAGACCCAAACCCACTCGGCTAGACCCAACCCCACTCGGCTAGAACGAAACCCACTCGGCTAGACGCAAACCCACTCCGCTAGACCCTAACCCACTCGGCAAGACCCAAACCCACTCGGCTAGACCCAAAACCACTCCGCTAGACTCAAACCCACTCGGCTAGACCCAAACCAACTCGGCTAGAACCAAACTCACTCGGCAAGAACCAAACCCATTCGGCTAGACCCAAACCCACTCGGCTAGACCCAAACCCATTCGGCTAGACCCAAACCCACTCGGCTCGACCCAAACCCACACGGCTAGACCTAAACCCACTCGGCTAGACCCAAACCCACTCGGCTAGACCCAAACCCATTCGGCTAGACACAAACCCACTCGGCTAGACCCAAACCCACTCGGCTAGACCCAAAACCCACTCGGCTAGACCCAAACCCACTCGGCTAGACCCAAACCCACTCGGCTAGACCCAAACACACTCGGCTCGACGCAAACCCACTCCGCTAGACCCAATCCCACTCGGCTAGACTCAAACCCACTCGGCTAGACCCAAACCCACTCGGCTAGAACCAAACCCGCTCCGCTAGACCCAAACCCACTCCGCTAGACTCAAACCCACTCCGCTAGACACAAACCCGCTCAGCTAGACCCAAATCCACTCGGCTAGACCCAAATTACTCGGCTTGACCCAAACCACTCGTCTAGACCCAAGCACACTCGGCTAGACCCAAACCCACTCCGCTAGACCCAAACCCACTCCGCTAGACCCAAACCCACTCCACTAGACCCAAACCCACTCCGCTAGACCCAAACCCACTCCGCTCGACACAAACCCACTCCGCTAGAACCAAACCCACTGCGCTAGACCCAAACCCACTCCGCTAGACCCAAACCCAAATGGCTAGACCCAAACCCACACGGCCAGACCCAAACCCAATCTTCTAGACCCAAACCCACTCGGCTAGACCCAAACCCACTCGGCTAGACCCAAACCCACTCGGCTAGATGCAAACCCACTCCGCTAGACCCAAACCCACTCGGCTAGACCCAAACCAACTCGGCTAGAACCAAACCCACTCGGCTAGACCCAAACCCACTCGGCTACACCCAAACCCATTTGGCTCGATTCAAACCCACTTGGCTATATCCAAACCCACTCCGCTAGACCCAAACCCACTTCGCTAGACCCAACCCCACTCCACTAGACGCAAACCCACTCGGCTAGACCCAAACCCACTCGGCTAGACCCAAACCCACTCGGCTAGGCCTAAACCCGCTCGGCTAGACCCAAACCCTCTCGGCTAGACCCAAACCCACTCCGCCAGACCCAAACCCACTCGGTTAGACCCAAACCCACTCGACTAGACCCAAACCCACTCGGCTAGACCCAATCCCACTCGGCTAGACCCAAACCCACTCGGCTAGACCCAAACACACTCGGCTAGACCCAAACCAACTCGGCTAGACCCAAACCCACTAGGCTAGACCCACACCCACTCGGCTAGACCCAAACCCACTCGGGTAGACCCAAACCCACTCGGCTAGAAACAAACCTACTCGGCTAGACCCAAACCTACTCGGCTAGACCCGAAACCACTCCGCTAGACCCATACCCACTCGGCTAGACCCAAACCCACTCGGCTAGACCCAAACCCACTCGGCTAGACCCAAACCCACTCGGCTAGACCCAAACCCAAACGGCTAGACCCAAACCCACACGGCCAGACCCAAACCCAATCTTCTAGACCCAAACACACTCGGCTAGACCCAAACCCACTCGGCTAGAACGAAACCCACTCGGCTAGACGCAAACCCACTCCGCTAGACCCTAACCCACTCGGCTAGACCCAAACCCACTCGGCTAGACCCAAAACCACTCCGCTAGACTCAAACCCACTCGGCTAGACCCAAACCAACTCGGCTAGAACCAAACTCACTCGGCTAGACCCAAACCCATTCGGCTAGACCCAAACCCACTCGGCTAGACCCAAACCCATTCGGCTAGACCCAAACCCACTCGGCTCGACCCAAACCCACACGGCTAGACCTAAACCCACTCGGCTAGACCCAAACCCACTCGGCTAGACCCAAACCCATTCGGCTAGACACAAACCCACTCGGCTAGACCCAAACCCACTCGGCTAGACCCAAAACCCACTCGGCTAGACCCAAACCCACTCGGCTAGACCCAAACCCACTCGGCTAGACCCAAACCCACTCGGCTCGACGCAAACCCACTCCGCTAGAACCAAACCCACTCGACTATACCCAAACCCACTCGGCTAGATGCAAACCCACTCGGCTAGACGCAAACACACTCGGCTAGACCCAAACCCACTCGGCTAGACCCAAACCCACTCGGCTAAACCCAAACCCACTCCGCTAGACCCAAACCCACTCGGCTGGACCCAAACCCATTCGGCTAGACCCAAACACACGCGGCTACACCCAAACACACTCGGCTACACCCAAACCCACTCGGCTAGACCAAAACCCACTCGGCTAGACCCAAACCAACTCGGCTAGACCCAAACCCACTCGGTTAGACCCAAACCCACTCCGCTAGACCCAAACACACTCGGCTAGACCCAAACACACTCGGCTAGACCCAAACGCACTCGGCTAGACCCAAACGCACTCGGCTAGACGCAAACCCACTCGGCTAGACCCAAACCCACACGGTAGACCCAAACCGACTCGGCTAGACCCAAAACCACTCCGCTAGACCCAAACCCACTCGGCTAGACCCAAACCCACTCAGCTAGATCCCAACCCACTCGGCTAGATACAAACCCACTGGGCTAGACCCAAACCCACTCGGCTAGACCCAAACGCACTCGGCTAGAACCAAACCCACTCCGCTAGACCCAAACCCACTCGGCTGGACTCAAACCCACTCGGCTGGACCCAAACCCACTCGGCTAGACCGAAACCCACTCGGCTAGACCCAAACCCACTCGGCTAGACCGAAACCCACTCGGCTAGACCCAAACACACTCGGCTAGACCCAAACCCACTCGGCTAGACCCAAACCCACTCGGCTACACCCAAACCCACTCGGCTAGACCCAAACCCACTCCGCTAGACCCAAACCCACTTCGCTAGACTCAACCCCCACTCCGCTAGACCCAAACCCACTCGGCTAGACCCAAACCCACTCGGCTAGACCCAAACCCACTCGGCTAGACCCAAACCCACTCGGCTAGGCCAAAACCCACACGGCTAGGCCCAAACCCACTCGGCTAGACCCAAACCCACTCCGCTAGACCCAAACCCACTCGGCTAGATGCAAACCCACTCCGCTAGACCCAAACCCACTCGGCTAGACCCAAACCAACTCGGCTAAAACCAAACCCACTCGGCTAGACCCAAACCCACTCGGCTACACCCAAACCCACTTGGCTAGATTCAAACCCACTTGGCTATATCCAAACCCACTCCGCTAGACCCAAACCCACTTCGCTAGACCCAACCCCACTCCGCTAGACGCAAACCCACTCGGCTAGACCCAAACCCACTCGGCTAGACCCAAACCCACTCGGCTAGGCCTAAACCCACTCGGCTAGACCCAAACCCTCTCGGCTAGACCCAAACCCACTCCGCCAGACCCAAACCCACTCGGTTAGACCCAAACCCACTCGGCTAGACCCAAACACACTCGGCTAGACCCAAACCCACTCGGCTAGACCCAAACCCCTCGGCTAGAGCCAAACCCACTCGGCTAGACCCAAACACACTCGGCTAGACCCAAACCAACTCGGATAGACCCAAACCCACTAGGCTAGACCCACACCCACTCGGCTAGACCCAAACCCACTCGGCTAGACCCAAACCCACTCGGCTAGAAACAAACCCACTCGTCTAGACCCAAACCTACTCGGCTAGACCCAAAACCACTCCGCTAGACCCATACCCACTCGGCTAGACCCAAACCCACTCGGCTAGACCCAAACCCACTCGGCCAGATGCAAACCCACTCGGCTAGACCCAAACCCACTCGGCTAGACCCAAACCCACTCGGCTAGACCCAAACCCACTCCGCTAGACCCAAACCCACTCGGCTAGACCCAAACCCACTCGGCTAGACCCAAACCCACTCGGCTAGACCCAAACCCACTCGGCTAGACCCAAACCCACTCGGCTAGAACAAAACCCACTCGGCTAGACCCAAACCAACTCGGCTAGACCCAAACCCACTCGGCTAGACCCAAACCCACTCCGCTAGACCCAAACCCACTCGGCTAGACCCAAACCCACTCGGCTAGACCCAAACCCACTCGGCTAGACCCAAACCCAAACGGCTAGACCCAAACCCACACGGCCAGACCCAAACCCAATCTTCTAGACCCAAACCCACTCGGCTAGACCCAAACCCACTCGGCTAGAACGAAACCCACTCGGCTAGACGCAAACCCACTCCGCTAGACCCTAACCCACTCGGCAAGACCCAAACCCACTCGGCTAGACCCAAAACCACTCCGCTAGACTCAAACCCACTCGGCTAGACCCAAACCAACTCGGCTAGAACCAAACTCACTCGGCTAGAACCAAACCCATTCGGCTAGACCCAAACCCACTCGGCTAGACCCAAACCCATTCGGCTAGACCCAAACCCACTCGGCTCGACCCAAACCCACACGGCTAGACCTAAACCCACTCGGCTAGACCCAAACCCACTCGGCTAGACCCAAACCCATTCGGCTAGACACAAACCCACTCGGCTAGACCCAAACCCACTCGGCTAGACCCAAAACCCACTCGGCTAGACCCAAACCCACTCGGCTAGACCCAAACCCACTCGGCTAGACCCAAACCCACTCGGCTCGACGCAAACCCACTCCGCTAGACCCAATCCCACTCGGCTAGACTCAAACCCACTCGGCTAGACCCAAACCCACTCGGCTAGAACCAAACCCGCTCCGCTAGACCCAAACCCTCTCCGCTAGACTCAAACCCACTCCGCTAGACACAAACCCGCTCAGCTAGACCCAAATCCACTCGGCTAGACCCAAATTACTCGGCTTGACCCAAACCACTCGTCTAGACCCAAGCACACTCGGCTAGACCCAAACCCACTTGGCTAGACCCAAACCCACTCCGCTAGACCCAAACCCACTCCACTAGACCCAAACCCACTCCGCTAGACCCAAACCCACTCCGCTCGACCCAAACCCACTCCGCTAGAACCAAACCCACTGCGCTAGACCCAAACCCACTCCGCTAGACCCAAACCCACTCGGCTAGACCCAAACCCAAACGGCTAGACCCAAACCCACACGGCCAGACCCAAACCCAATCTTCTAGACCCAAACCCACTCGGCTGGACCCAAACCCACTCGGCTAGACCCAAGCCCACTCGGCTAGATGCAAACCCACTCCGCTAGACCCAAACCCACTCGGCTAGACCAAAACCAACTCGGCTAGAACCAAACCCACTCGGCTAGACCCAAACCCACTCGGCTACACCCAAACCCATTTGGCTAGATTCAAACCCACTTGGCTATATCCAAACCCACTCCGCTAGACCCAAACCCACTTCGCTAGACGCAACCCCACTCCGCTAGACGCAAACCCACTCGGCTAGACCCAAACCCACTCGGCTAGACCCAAACCCACTCGGCTAGGCCTAAACCCACTCGGCTAGACCCAAACCCTCTCGGCTAGACCCAAACCCACTCCGCCAGACCCAAATCCACTCGGTTAGACCCAAACCCACTCGGCCAGACCCAAACCCACTCGGCTAGACCCAATCCCACTCGGCTAGACCCAAACCCACTCGGCTAGACCCAAACACACTCGGCTAGACCCAAACCAACTCGGCTAGACCCAAACCCACTAGGCTAGACCCACACCCACTCGGCTAGACCCATACCCACTCGGCTAGACCCAAACCCACTCGGCTAGAAACAAACCCACTCGGCTAGACCCAAACCCACTCGGCTAGACCCGAAACCACTCCGCTAGACCCATACCCACTCGGCTAGACCCAAACCCACTCGGCTAGACCCAAACCCACTCGGCCAGATGCAAACCCACTCGGCTAGACCCAAACCCACTCGGCTAGACCCAAACCCACTCGGCTAGACCCAAACCCACTCCGCTAGACCCAAACCCACTCGGCTAGACCCAAACCCACTCGGCTAGACCCAAACCCACTCGGCTAGACCCAAACGCACTCGGCTAGACCCAAACCCACTCGGCTAGAACAAAACCCACTCGGCTAGACCCAAACCAACTCGGCTAGACCCAAACCCACTCGGCTAGACCCAAACCCACTCCGCTAGACCCAAACCCACTCGGCTAGACCCAAACCCACTCTGCTAGACCCAAACCCACTCGGCTAGACCCAAACCCAAACGGCTAGACCCAAACCCACACGGCCAGACCCAAACCCAATCTTCTAGACCCAAACCCACTCGGCTAGACCCAAACCCACTCGGCTAGAACGAAACCCACTCGGCTAGACGCAAACCCACTCCGCTAGACCCTAACCCACTCGGCTAGACCCAAACCCACTCGGCTAGACCCAAAACCACTCCGCTAGACTCAAACCCACTCGGCTAGACCCAAACCAACTCGGCTAGAACCAAACTCACTCGGCTAGACCCAAACCCTTTTGGCTAGACCCAAACCCACTCGGCCAGACCCAAACCCATTCGGCTAGACCCAAACCCACTCGGCTCGACCCAAACCCACACGGCTAGACCTAAACCCACTCGGCTAGACCCAAACCCACCCAAACCCACTCGGCTAGACCCAAACCCACTCGGCTAGACCCAAACCCATTCGGCTAGACCCAAACCCACTCGGCTCGACCCAAACCCACACGGCTAGACCTAAACCCACTCGGCTAGACTCAAATCCACTCGCCTAGACCCAAACCAACTCGTCTAGACCCAAAACCACTCGGCTGGACCCAAACCCACTCGGCTAGAACCAAACACACTCGGCTAGACCCAAACACACTCGGCTAGACCCAAACCCACTCGGCTAGACCCAAACCCACTCGGCGAGACCCAAACCCACTCTTCCAGACGCAAACCCACTCTTCTAGACGGAAACCCACTCGGCTAGACCCAAACCCACTCGGCTAGACCCACACCCACTCCGCCAGACCCAAACCCACTCGGCTAGACCCAAACCCAATCGGCTAGACCCAAACCCACTCGGCTAGACCCAAACCCACTCGTCTAGACCCAAACCCACTCGGCTAGACCCAAACACACTCGGCTAGACCCAAACACACTCGGCTAGACCCAAACCCACTCGGCTAGACCCAAACCCACTCGGCTAGACCCAAACCCACTCGGCTAGACCCAAACCCACTCGGCTGGACGCAAACCCACTCCGCTAGACCCAAACCCACTCGGCTAGACCCAAAGCCACTCGACTAGACCCAAACCCACACGGCTAGACCCAAACCCACACGGCTAGACCCAAACCCACTCTTCTAGACCCAAACCCACTCGGCTAGACCCAAACCCACTCGGCTAGACCCAAACCCACTCGGCTAGACCCAAACCCACTCCGCCAGACCCAAACCCACTCGGCTAGACCCAAACCCACTCGGATAGACCCAAACCCAATCGGCTAGACCCAAACCCACTCGGCTAGACCCAAACCCACTCGGCTAGACCCAAACACACTCGGCTAGACCCAAACCCACTCGGCTAGACCCAAACCCACGCGGCTAGACACAAACCCACTCGGCTAGACCCAAACCCACTCGGCTAGAAGCAAAGCCACTCCGCTAGACCCAATCCCACTCGGCTAGACCCAAACCCACTCTTCTAGACGCAAACCCACTCGGCTAGACCCAAACCCACTCGGCTAGACACAAACCCACTCCGCCAGACCCAAACCCACTCGGCTAGACCCAAACCCACTCGGCTAGACCCAAACCCACTCGTCTAGACCCAAAACCACTCGGCTGGACCCAAACCCACTCGGCTAGAACCAAACACACTCGGCTAGACCCAAACACACTCGGCTAGACCCAAACACACTCGGCTAGACCCAAACCCACTCGGCTAGACTCATACCCACACGGCCCGACCCAAACCCACCGTCTAGACCCAAAACCACTCGGCTAGACCCAAACCCACTCGGCTAGACCCAAACCCACTCGGCTGGACGCAAACCCACTCGGCTAGACGCAAACCCACTCCGCTAGACCCAAACCCACTCGGCTAGACCCAAACCCACTCGGCTAGATCCAAACCCACTCGGCTAGACCCAAACCCACACGGCTAGACCCAAACCCACTCTTCTAGACCCAAACCCACTCGGCTAGACCCAAACCCACTCGGCTAGACCCAAACCCACTCCGCTAGACCCAAACCCACTCGGCTAGACCCAAACCCACTCGGCTAGGCCCAAACCCACTCGGCTAGACCCAAACCCACTCGGCCAGACCCAAACCCACTCCGCCAGACCCAAACCCACTCGGCTAGAACCAAACCCACTCGGCTAGACCCAAACCCACTCGGATAGACCCAAACCCAATCGGCTAGACCCAAACCCACTCGGCTAGACCCAAACCCACTCGGCTAAACCCAAACACACTCGGCTAGACCCAAACCCACTCGGCTACACCCAAACCCACGCGGCTAGACCCAAACCCACTCGGCTAGACCCAAAGCCACTCGACTAGACCCAAACCCACTCGACTAGAACCAAACCCACACGGCTAGACCCAAACCCACTCTTCTAGACCCAAACCCACTCGGCTAAACCTAAACCCACTCGGCTAGACCCAAACCCACTCCGCTAGACCCAAACCCACTCGGCTAGACCCAAACCCACTCGGCTAGGCCCAAACCCACTCGGCTAGCCCCAAACCCACTCGGCTAGACCCAAACCCACTCCGCCAGACCCAAACCCAATCGGCTAGACCCAAACCCACTCGGCTAGACCCAAACCCACTCAGCTAGACCCAAACCCACTCGGCTAGACACAAACACACTCGGCAAGACCCAAACCCACTCGGCTAGACCCAAACCCACTCGGCTAGACCTAAACCCACTCGGCTAGACCCATACCCACACGGCCCGACCCAAACCCACCGTCTAGACCCAAAACCACTCGGCTAGAACCAAACCCACTCGGCCAGACCCAAACACACTCGGCTAGACCCAAACCCACTCGGCTAGACCCAAACCCACTCGGCTGGACCCAAACCCACTCGGCTGGACCCAAACCCACTCGGCTGGACCCAAACCCACTCGGCTAGACGCAAACCCACTCCGCTAGACCCAAACCCACTCGGCTAGACCCAAACCCACTCCGCTAGACCCAAACCCACTCGGCTAGACCCAAACCCACTTGGCTAGACCCAAACCCACTCGGCTAGACACAAATACACTCGGCTAGACCCAAACCCACTCGGCTAGACCCAATCCCACTCGGCTAGACCCAAACCCACTCGGCTAGACCCAAACACACTCGGCTAGACCCAAACCAACTCGGCTAGACCCAAACCCACTAGGCTAGACCCACACCCACTCGGCTAGACCCATACCCACTCGGCTAGACCCAAACCCACTCGGCTAGGAACAAACCCACTCGGCTAGACCCAAACCCACTCGGCTAGACCCGAAACCACTCCGCTAGACCCATACCCACTCGGCTAGACCCAAACCCACTCGGCTAGACCCAAACCCACTCGGCCAGATGCAAACCCACTCGGCTAGACCCAAACCCACTCGGCTAGACCCAAACCCATTCGGCTAGACCCAAACCCACTCCGCTAGACCCAAACCCACTCGGCTAGACCCAAACCCACTCGGCTAGACCCAAACCCACTCGGCTAGACCCAAACGCACTCGGCTAGACCCAAACCCACTCGGCTAGAACAAAACCCACTCGGCTAGACCCAAACCAACTCGGCTAGACCCAAACCCACTCGGCTAGACCCAAACCCACTCCGCTAGACCCAAAGCCACTCGGCTAGACCCAAACCCACTCGGCTAGACCCAAACCCACTCGGCTAGACCCAAACCCACTCGGCTAGACCCAAACCCACTCCGCTAGACCCAAACCCACTCGGCTAGACCCAAACCCACTTGGCTAGACCCAAACCCACTCGGCTAGACACAAATACACTCGGCTAGACCCAAACCCACTCGGCTAGACCCAATCCCACTCGGCTAGACCCAAACCCACTCGGCTAGACCCAAACACACTCGGCTAGACCCAAACCAACTCGGCTAGACCCAAACCCACTAGGCTAGACCCACACCCACTCGGCTAGACCCATACCCACTCGGCTAGACCCAAACCCACTCGGCTAGGAACAAACCCACTCGGCTAGACCCAAACCCACTCGGCTAGACCCGAAACCACTCCGCTAGACCCATACCCACTCGGCTAGACCCAAACCCACTCGGCTAGACCCAAACCCACTCGGCCAGATGCAAACCCACTCGGCTAGACCCAAACCCACTCGGCTAGACCCAAACCCATTCGGCTAGACCCAAACCCACTCCGCTAGACCCAAACCCACTCGGCTAGACCCAAACCCACTCGGCTAGACCCAAACCCACTCGGCTAGACCCAAACGCACTCGGCTAGACCCAAACCCACTCGGCTAGAACAAAACCCACTCGGCTAGACCCAAACCAACTCGGCTAGACCCAAACCCACTCGGCTAGACCCAAACCCACTCCGCTAGACCCAAACCCACTCGGCTAGACCCAAACCCACTCGGCTAGACCCAAACCCACTCGGCTAGACCCAAACCCAAACGGCTAGACCCAAACCCACACGGCCAGACCCAAACCCAATCTTCTAGACCCAAACCCACTCGGCTAGACCCAAACCCACTCGGCTAGAACGAAACCCACTCGGCTAGACGCAAACCCACTCCGCTAGACCCTAACCCACTCGGCTAGACCCAAACCCACTCGGCTAGACCCAAAACCACTCCGCTAGACTCAAACCCACTTGGCTAGACCCAAACCAAATCGGCTAGAACCAAACTCACTCGGCTAGACCCAAACCCATTCGGCTAGACCCAAACCCACTCGGCTAGACCCAAACCCATTCGGTTAGACCCAAACCCACTCGGCTCGACCCAAACCCACACGGCTAGACCTAAACCCACTCGGCTAGACCCAAACCCACTCGCCTAGACCCAAACCAACTCGTCTAGACCCAAAACCACTCGGCTGGACCCAAACCCACTCGGCTAGAACCAAACACACTCGGCTAGACCCAAACACACTCGGCTAGACCCAAACCCACTCGGCTAGACCCAAACCCACTCGGCTAGACTCATACCCACACGGCCCGACCCAAACCCACCGTCTAGACCCAAAACCACTCGGCTAGACCCAAACCCACTCGGCTAGACCCAAACCCACTCGGCTGGACCCAAACCCACTCGGCTAGACGCAAACCCACTCCGCTAGACCCAAACCCACTCGGCTAGACCCAAACCCACTCGGCTAGACCCAAACCCACTCGGCTAGACCCAAACCCACTCTTCCAGACGCAAACCCACTCTTCTAGACGGAAACCCACTCGGCTAGACCCAAACCCACTCGGCTAGACCCAAACCCACTCCGCCAGACCCAAACCCACTCGGCTAGACCCAAACCCAATCGGCTAGACCCAAACCCACTCGGCTAGACCCAAACCCACTCGTCTAGACCCAAAACCAGTCGGCTAGACCCAAACCCACTCGGCTAGACCCAAACACACTCGGCTAGACCCAAACCCACTCGGCTAGACCCAAACCCACTCGGCTAGACCCAAACCCACTCGGCTAGACCCAAACCCACTCGGCTAGACCCAAACCCACTCGGCTGGACGCAAACCCACTCCGCTAGACCCAAACCCACTCGGCTAGACCCAAAGCCACTCGACTAGACCCAAACCCACACGGCTAGACCCAAACCCACACGGCTAGACCCAAACCCACTCTTCTAGACCCAAACCCACTCGGCTAGACCCAAACCCACTCGGCTAGACCCAAACCCACTCGGCTAGACCCAAACCCACTCCGCCAGACCCAAACCCACTCGGCTAGACCCAAACCCACTCGGATAGACCCAAACCCAATCGGCTAGACCCAAACCCACTCGGCTAGACCCAAACCCACTCGGCTAAACCCAAACACACTCGGCTAGACCCAAACCCACTCGGCTAGACCCAAACCCACGCGGCTAGACACAAACCCACTCGGCTAGACCCAAACCCACTCGGCTAGAAGCAAAGCCACTCCGCTAGACCCAATCCCACTCGGCTAGACCCAAACCCACTCTTCTAGACCCAAACACACTCGGCTAGGGCCAAACCCACTCGGCTAGCCCCAAACCCACTCGGCTAGACCCAAACCCACTCCGCCAGACCCAAACCCAATCGGCTAGACCCAAACCCACTCGGCTAGACCCAAACCCACTCGGCTAGACCCAAACCCACTCGGCTAGACACAAACACACTCGGCAAGACCCAAACCCACTCGGCTAGACCCAAACACACTCGGCTAGACCCAAACCCACTCGGCTAGACTCATACCCACACGGCCCGACCCAAACCCACCGTCTAGACCCAAAACCACTCGGCTAGACCCAAACCCACTCGGCTAGACCCAAACCCACTCGGCTGGACGCAAACCCACTCGGCTAGACGCAAACCCACTCCGCTAGACCCAAACCCACTCGGCTAGACCCAAACCCACTCGGCTAGATCCAAACCCACTCGGCTAGACCCAAACCCACACGGCTAGACCCAAACCCACTCTTCTAGACCCAAACCCACTCGGCTAGACCCAAACCCACTCGGCTAGACCCAAACCCACTCCGCTAGACCCAAACCCACTCCGCTAGACCCAAACCCACTCGGCTAGGCCCAAACCCACTCGGCTAGACCCAAACCCACTCGGCCAGACCCAAACCCACTCCGCCAGACCCAAACCCACCGTCTAGACCCAAAACCACTCGGCTAGACCCAAACCCACTCGGCTAGACCCAAACCCACTCGGCTGGACGCAAACCCACTCGGCTAGACGCAAACCCACTCCGCTAGACCCAAACCCACTCGGCTAGACCCAAACCCACTCGGCTAGATCCAAACCCACTCGGCTAGACCCAAACCCACACGGCTAGACCCAAACCCACTCTTCTAGACCCAAACCCACTCGGCTAGACCCAAACCCACTCGGCTAGACCCAAACCCACTCCGCTAGACCCAAACCCACTCGGCTAGACCCAAACCCACTCGGCTAGGCCCAAACCCACTCGGCTAGGCCCAAACCCACTCGGCCAGACCCAAACCCACTCCGCCAGACCCAAACCCACTCGGCTGGAACCAAACCCACTCGGCTAGACCCAAACTACTCGGATAGACCCAAACCCAATCGGCTAGACCCAAACCCACTCGGCTCGACCCAAACCCACTCGGCTAAACCCAAACACACTTGGCTAGACCCAAACCCACTCGGCTACACCCAAACCCACGCGGCTAGACCCAATCCCACTCGGCTAGACCCAAAGCCACTCGACTAGACCCAAACCCACTCGACTAGACCCATACCCACACGGCCCGACCCAAACCCACCGTCTAGACCCAAAACCACTCGGCTAGAACCAAACCCACTCGGCCAGACCCAAACACACTCGGCTAGACCCAAACACACTCGGCTAGACTCAAACCCACTCGGCTAGACCCAAACCCATTCGGCTAGACCCAAACCCACTCGGCTGGACCCAAACCCACTCGGCTAGACGCAAACCCACTCCGCTAGACCCAAACCCACTTGGCAAGACCCAAACCCACTCGGCTAGATCCAAACCCACTCGGCTAGACCCAAACCCACACGGCTAGACCCAAACCCACTCTTCTAGACCCAAACCCACTCGGCTAGACCCAAACCCACTCGGCTAGACCCAAACCCACTCGGATAGACCCAAACCCAATCGGCTAGACCCAAACCCACTCGGCTAGACCCAAACCCACTCGGCCAGACCCAAACCCACTCGTCTAGACCCAAAACCACTCGGCTAGACCCAAACCCACTCGGCTAGACCCAAACACACTCGGCTAGACCCAAACACACTCGGCTAGACCCAAACCCACTCGGCTAGACCCAAACCCACTCGGATAGACTCAAACCCACTCGGCTAGACCCAAAGCCACTCGACTAGACCCAAACCCAATCGGCTAGACCCAAACCCACTCGGCTAGACCCAAACCCACTCGGCTAGACCCAAACCCACTCGGCTAGACACAAACCCACTCGGCTGGAACCAAACCCACTCGGCTAGATGCAAACCCACTCGGCTAGACCCAAACCCACTCGGCCAGACCCAAACCCACTCGTCTAGACCCAAAACCACTCGGCTAGACCCAAACCCACTCGGCTAGACCCAAACACACTCGGCTAGACCCAAACACACTCGGCTAGACCCAAACCCACTCGGCTACACCCAAACCCACGCGGCTAGACCCAAACCCACTCGGCTAGACCCAAAGCCACTCGACTAGACCCAAACCCACTCGACTAGACCCAAACCCACACGGCTAGACCCAAACCCAATCTTCTTGACCCAAACCCACACGGCTAAACCTAAACCCACTCGGCTAGACCCAAACCCACTCCGCTAGACCCAAACCCACTCGGCTAGACCCAAACACACTCGGCTAGGCCCAAACCCACTCGGCTAGCCCCAAACCCACTCGGCTAGACCCAAACCCACTCCGCCAGACCCAAACCCAATCGGCTAGACCCAAACCCACTCGGCTAGACCCAAACCCACTCGGCTAGACCCAAACCCACTCGGCTAGACACAAACACACTCGGCAAGACCCAAACCCACTCGGCTAGACCCAAACCCACTCGGCTAGACCCAAACCCACTCGGCTAGACCCATACCCACACGGCCCGACCCAAACCCACCGTCTAGACCCAAAACCACTCGGCTAGACCCAAACCCACTCGGCCAGACCCAAACACACTCGGCTAGACCCAAACACACTCGGCTAGACTCAAACCCACTCGGCTAGACCCAAACCCATTCGGCTAGACCCAAACCCACTCGGCTGGACCCAAACCCACTCGGCTAGACGCAAACCCACTCCGCTAGACCCAAACCCACTCGGCTAGACCCAAACCTACTCGGCTAGATCCAAACCCACTCGGCTAGACCCAAACCCAACGGCTAGACCCAAACCCACTCGGCTAGACCCAAACCCACTCCGCTAGACCCAAACCCACTCGGCTAGACCCAAACCCACTCGGCTAGACCCAAACCCACTCGGCTAGACCCAAACCCACTCGGCTAGACCCAAACCCACTCGGCTAGACACAAACCCACTCGGCTGGAACCAAACCCACTCGGCTAGATGCAAACCCACTCGGCTAGACCCAAACCCACTCGGCCAGACCCAAACCCACTCGTCTAGACCCAAAACCACTCGGCTAGACCCAAACCCACTCGGCTAGACCCAAACACACTCGGCTAGACCCAAACACACTCGGCTAGACCCAAACCCACTCGGCTACACCCAAACCCACGCGGCTAGACCCAAACCCACTCGGCTAGACCCAAAGCCACTCGACTAGACCCAAACCCACTCGACTAGACCCAAACCCACACGGCTAGACCCAAACCCAATCTTCTAGACCCAAACCCACACGGCTAAACCTAAACCCACTCGGCTAGACCCAAACCCACTCCGCTAGACCCAAACCCACTCGGCTAGACCCAAACACACTCGGCTAGGCCCAAACCCACTCGGCTAGCCCCAAACCCACTCGGCTAGACCCAAACCCACTCCGCCAGACCCAAACCCAATCGGCTAGACCCAAACCCACTCGGCTAGACCCAAACCCACTCGGCTAGACCCAAACCCACTCGGCTAGACACAAACACACTCGGCAAGACCCAAACCCACTCGGCTAGACCCAAACCCACTCGGCTAGACCCAAACCCACTCGGCTAGACCCATACCCACACGGCCCGACCCAAACCCACCGTCTAGACCCAAAACCACTCGGCTAGACCCAAACCCACTCGGCCAGACCCAAACACACTCGGCTAGACCCAAACACACTCGGCTAGACTCAAACCCACTCGGCTAGACCCAAACCCATTCGGCTAGACCCAAACCCAATCGGCTGGACCCAAACCCACTCGGCTAGACGCAAACCCACTCCGCTAGACCCAAACCCACTCGGCTAGACCCAAACCTACTCGGCTAGATCCAAACCCACTCGGCTAGACCCAAACCCACACGGCTAGACCCAAACCCACTCTTCTAGACCCAAACCCACTCGGCTAGACCCAAACCCACTCGGCTAGACCCAAACCCACTCCGCTAGACCCAAACCCACTCGGCTAGACCCAAACCCACTCGGCTAGGCCCAAACCCACTCGGCTAGACCCAAACCCACTCGGCTAGACCCAAACCCACTCCGCCAGACACAAACCCACTCGGCTAGACCCAAACCCACTCCGCCAGACCCAAACCCACACGGCTAAACCCAAACCCAATCGGCTAGACCCAAACCCACTCGGCTAGACCCAAACCCACTCGTCTAGACCCAAAACCACTCGGCTAGACCCAAACCCACTCGGCTAGACCCAAACACACTCGGCTAGACCCAAACCCACTCGGCTAGACCCAAACCCACTCGGCTAGACCCAAACCCACTCGGCTAGACCCAAACCCACTCGGCTAGACCCAAACCCACTCGGCTGGACGCAAACCCACTCCGCTAGACCCAAACCCACTCGGCTAGACCCAAAGCCACTCGACTAGACCCAAACCCACTCGGCTAGACCCAAACCCACACGGCTAGACCCAAACCCACTCTTCTAGACCCAAACCCACTCGTCTAGACCCAAACCCACTCGGCTAGACCCAAACCCACTCCGCTAGACCCAAACCCACTCGGCTAGACCCAAACCCACTCGGCTAGGCCCAAACCCACTCGGCTAGACCCAAACCCACTCGGCTAGACCCAAACCCACTCCGCCAGACCCAAACCCAATCGGCTAGACCCAAACCCACTCGGCTAGACCCAAACCCACTCGGCTAGACCCAAACCCACTCGGCTAGACACAAACCCACTCGGCTGGAACCAAACCCACTCGGCTAGATGCAAACCCACTCGGCTAGACCCAAACCCACTCGGCCAGACCCAAACCCACTCGTCTAGACCCAAAACCACTCGGCTAGACCCAAACCCACTCGGCTAGACCCAAACACACTCGGCTAGACCCAAACACACTCGGCTAGACCCAAACCCACTCGGCTAGACCCAAACCCACTCGGATAGACTCAAACCCACTCGGCTAGACCCAAACCCACTCGGCTAGACGCAAACCCACTCCGCTAGACCCAAACCCACTCGGCTAGACCCAAACCCACTCGGCTAGACCCAAACCCACACGGCTAGACCCAAACCCACACGGCTAGACCCAAACCCACTCTTCTAGACCCAAACCCACTCGGCTAGACCCAAACGCACTCGGCTAGACCCAAACCCACTCCGCTAGACCCAAACCCACTCGGCTAGGCCCAAACCCACTCGGCTAGGCCCAAACCCACTCGGCTAGACCGAAACCCACTCGGCTAGACCCAAACCCACTCGGTTAGACCCAAACCCACTCCGCCAGACCCAAACCCACTCTGCTAGACCCAAACCCACTCGGATAGACCCAAACACACTCGGCTAGACCCAAACCCACTCGGCTAAACCCAAACACACTCGGCTAGACCCAAAGCCACTCGGCTAGACCCAAACCCACGCGGCTAGACACAAACCCACTCGGCTAGACCCAAACCCACTCGGCTAGAAGCAAAGCCACTCCGCTAGACCAATCCCACTCGGCTAGACCCAAACCCACTCTTCTAGACGCAAACCCACTCGGCTAGACCCAAACCCACTCGGCTAGACCCAAACCCACTCGGCCAGACCCAAACACACTCGGCTAGACCCAAACACACTCGGCTAGACTCAAACCCACTCGGCTAGACCCAAACCCACGCGGCTAGACACAAACCCACTCGGCTAGACCCAAACCCACTCGGCTAGACCCAAACCCACTCGGCTAAACCCAAAAACACTCTCGCTAGACCCAAACCCACTCGGATAGACCCAAACCCACGCGGCTAGACACAAACCCACTCGGCTAGACCCAAACCCACTCGGCTAGACGCAAACCCACTCCGCTAGACCCAATCCCACTCGGCTAGACCCAAACCCACTCTTCTAGACGCAAACCCACTCGGCTAGACCCAAACCCACTCGGCTAGACACAAACCCACTCGAGTAGACCCAAACCCACTCGACTGGACCCAAACCCACACGGCTAGACCCAAACCCACTCTTCTAGACCCAAACCCACTCGGCTAGACCTAAACCCACTCGGCTAGACCCAAACCCACTCCGCTAGACCCAAACCCACTCGGCTAGACCCAAACCCACTCGGCTAGGCCCAAACCCACTCGGCTAGCCCCAAACCCACTCGGCTAGACCCAAACCCACTCCGCCAGACCCAAACCCAATCGGCTAGACCCAAACCCACTCGGCTAGACCCAAACCCACTCGGCTAGACCCAAACCCACTCGGCTAGACAGAAACACACTCGGCAAGACCCAAACCCACTCGGCTAGACCCAAACCCACTCGGCTAGACCCAAACCCACTCGGCTAGCCCATACCCACACGGCCCGACCCAAACCCACCGTCTAGACCCAAAACCGCTCGGCTAGACCCAAACCCACTCGGCTAGACACAAGCCCACTCGACTACACCCAAACCCACTCGACTAGACCCAAACCCACACGGCTAGACCCAAACCCACTCCGCTAGACCCAAACCCACTGGGCTAGACCCAAACCCACTCGGCTAGGCCCAAACCCACTCGGCTAGCCCCAAACCCACTCGGCTAGACCCAAACCCACTCCGCCAGACCCAAACCCAATCGGCTAGACCCAAACCCACTCGGCTAGACCCAAACCCACTCGGCTAGACCCAAACCCACTCGGCCAGACACAAACACACTCGGCAAGACCCAAACCCACTCGGCTAGACCCAAACCCACTCGGCTAGACCCAAACCCACTCGGCTAGACCCATACCCACACGGCCCGACCCAAACCCACCGTCTAGACCCAAAACCACTCGGCTAGACCCAAACCCACTCGGCTAGACCCAAACACACTCGGCTAGACCCAAACCCACTCGGCTGGACCCAAACCCACTCGGCTAGACGCAAACCCACTCCGCTAGACCCAAACCCACTCGGCTAGACCCAAACCCACTCGGCTAGATCCAAACCCACACGGCTAGACCCAAACCCACACGGCTAGACCCAAACCCACTCTTCTAGACCCAAACCCACTCGGCTAGACCCAACCCCACTCGGCTAGACCCAAACCCACTCCGCTAGACCCAAACCCACTCGGCTAGACCCAAACCCACTCGGCTAGGCCCAAACCCACTCGGCTAGACCCAAACCCACTCGGCTAGACCCAAACCCACTCCGCCAGACCCAAACCCACTCGGCTAGAACCAAACCCACTCGGCTAGACCCAAACCCACTCGGATAGACCCAAACCCAATCGGCTGGACCCAAACCCACTCGGCTAGACCCAAACCCACTCGGCTAAACCCAAACACACTCGGCTAGACCCAAACCCACTCGGCTAGACCCAAACCCACGCGGCTAGACACAAACCCACTCGGCTGGACCCAAACCCACTCGGCTAGACGCAAACCCACTCCGCTAGACCCAATCCCACTCGGCTAGACCCAAACCCACTCGGCTAGATGCAAACCCACTAGGCTAGACCCAGGCCCACTCGGCTAGATCCAAACCCACTCGGCTAGACCCAAACCCACTCCGCTAGACCCAAACCCACTCGGCTAGACCCAAACCCACTCGGCTAGACCAAAACCCAATCGGCTAGACCCAAACCCACTCGGCTAGACCCAAAACCACTCTGCTAGACCCAAACCCACTCGGCTAGACCTAAACCCACTCGGCTAGACCCTAACCCACTCGGCTAGACCCAAAACCCACTCGGCTCAACGCAAACCCACTCCGGTAGACCCAAACCCACTCGGCTAGACTCAAACCCACTCGGCTAGACCCAAACCCACTCGGCTAGAACCAAACCCGCTCCGCTAGACCCAAACCCACTCGGCTAGACCCAAACCCACTCGGCTAGGCCCAAACCCACTCGGCTAGACCCAAACCCACTCGGCTAGACCCAAACCCACTCCGCCAGACCCAAACCCAATCGGCTAGACCCAAACCCACTCGGATAGAACCAAACCCACTCGGCTAGACCCAAACCCACTCGGCTAGACCCAAACCCACTCGGCTAGATCCAAACCCACTCGGCTAAACCCAAACACACTCGGCTAAACCCAAACACACTCGGCTAGACCCAAACAAACTCGGCTAGACCCAAACCCACTCGGCTAGACCCAAACCCACTCGGCTAGACGCAAACCCACTCCGCTAGACCCAAACCCACTCGGTCAGACCCAAACCCACTCGGCTAGAACCAAACCCACTCGGCTAGACCCAAACCCACTCGGCTAGACCCAAACCCACTCGGCTAGACCCAAAACCACTCGGCTAGACCCAAACCCACTCGGCTAGACCCAAACCCACTCGGCTAGACCCAAACCCACTCTTCTAGACCCAAACCCACTCGGCTAGACCCAAACCCACTCGGCTAGACCAAAACCCACTCGGCTAGATGCAAACCCACTCGGCTAGATCCAAACCCACTCGGCTAGACCCAAACCCACTCGGCTAGACCCAAACCCACTCCGCTAGACCCAAACCCACTCGGCTAGACCCAAACCCACTCGGCTAGACACAAACACACTCGGCTAGACCCAAACCCACTCGGCTAGACCCAAACCCACTCGGCTAGGCCCAAACCCACTCGGCTAGACGCAAACCCACACGGCCAGACCCAAACCCACTCGTCTAGACCCAAAACCACTTGGCTAGACCCAAACCCACTCGGCTAGACGCAAACCCACTCCGCTAGACCCAAACCCACTCGGTCAGACCCAAACCCACTCGGCTGGAACCAAACCCACTCGGCTAGACCTAAACCCACTCGGCTAGACCCAACCCCACTCGGCTAGACCCAAAACCACTCGGCTAGACCCAAACCCACTCGGCTAGACCCAAACCCACTCGGCTAGACCCAAACCCACTCTTCTAGACCCAAACCCACTCGGCTAGACCCAAACCCACTCGGCTAGACCAAAACCCACTCGGCTAGACGCAAACCCACTCGGCTAGATCCAAACCCACTCGGCTAGACCCAAACCCACTCGGCTAGACCCAAACCCACTCCGCTAGACCCAAACCCACTCGGCTAGACCCAAACCCACTCGGCTAGACCCAACCCCACTCGGCTAGACCCAAACACACTCGGCTAGAACCAAACCCACTCGGCTTGACCTAAACCCACTCGGCTAGACCCAAACCCACTCCGCCAGACCCAAACCCACTCGGCTAGACCCAAACCCACTCGCCTAGACCCAAACCCACTCGGCTAGACCCAAACCCACTCGGCTAGACCCAAACCCACTCCGCCAGACCCAAACGCAATCGGCTAGACCCAAACCCACTCGGCTAGACCCAAACCCACTCGGCTAGACCCAAACCCACTCGGCTAGACACAAACACACTCGGCTAGACCCAAACCCACTCGGCTAGACCCAAACCCACTCGGCTAGACCCAAACCCACTCGGCTAGACGCAAACCCACACGGCCAGACCCAAACCCACTCGTCTAGACCCAAAACCACTTGGCTAGACCCAAATCCACTCGACTAGACCCAAACACATTCGGCAAGACCCAAACCCACTCGGCTAGACCCAAACCCACTCGGCTAGAGCCAAACCCATTCGGCTAGACGCAAACCCACTCCGCTGGACCCAAACCCACTCCGCTAGACCCAAACCCACTCGGCTAGACCCAAACACACTCGGCTAGACCCAAACCCACACGGCTAGACCCAAACCCACTCTTCTAGACCCAAACCCACTCGGCTAGACCCAAACCCACTCGGCTAGACCCAAACCCACTCGGCTAGACCCAAACCCACTCGGATAGACCCAAACCCACTCGGCTAGACCCAAACCCACTCGGCTAGACCCAAACCCACTCGGCTAAACCCAAACACACTCGGCTAGACCCAAACCCACTCGGCTAGACCCAACCCCACTCGGCTAGACCCAAACCCACTCGGCTAGACCCAAACCCACTCCGCTAGACCCAAACCCACTCCGCAAGACCCAAACCCACTCGGCTAGACCCAAACCCACTCGGCTAGAACCAAACCCACTCGGTAGACCCAAACCCACTCGGCTTGACCTAAACCCACTCGGCTAGACCCAAACCCACTCCGCCAGACCCAAACCCACTCGGCTAGACCCAAACCCACTCGCCTAGACCCAAACCCACTCGGCTAGACCCAAACCCACTCGGCTAGACCCAAACCCACTCCGCCAGACCCAAACGCAATCGGTTAGACCCAAACCCACTCGGCTAGACCCAAACCCACTCGGCTAGACCCAAACCCACTCGGCTAGACACAAACACACTCGGCTAGACCCAAACCCACTCGGCTAGACCCAAACCCACTCGGCTAGACCCAAACCCACTCGGCTAGACGCAAACCCACACGGCCAGACCCAAACCCACTCGTCTAGACCCAAAACCACTTGGCTAGACCCAAATCCACTCGACTAGACCCAAACACATTCGGCAAGACCCAAACCCACTCGGCTAGACCCAAACCCACTCGGCTAGAGCCAAACCCATTCGGCTAGACGCAAACCCACTCCGCTGGACCCAAACCCACTCCGCTAGACCCAAACCCACTCGGCTAGACCCAAACACACTCGGCTAGACCCAAACCCACACGGCTAGACCCAAACCCACTCTTCTAGACCCAAACCCACTCGGCTAGACCCAAACCCACTCGGCTAGACCCAAACCCACTCGGCTAGACCCAAACCCACTCGGATAGACCCAAACCCACTCGGCTAGACCCAAACCCACTCGGCTAGACCCAAACCCACTCGGCTAAACCCAAACACACTCGGCTAGACCCAAACCCACTCGGCTAGACCCAACCCCACTCGGCTAGACCCAAACCCACTCGGCTAGACCCAAACCCACTCCGCTAGACCCAAACCCACTCCGCAAGACCCAAACCCACTCGGCTAGACCCAAACCCACTCGGCTAGAACCAAACCCACTCGGTAGACCCAAACCCACTCGGCTAGACCCAAACCCACTCGGCTAGACCAAAACCCACTCGGCTAGACCCAAACCAACTTGGCTAGAACCAAACCCACTCGGCTAGACCCAAACCCACTCCGCTAGACCCAAACCCACTCGGCGAGACGCAAACCCACTCCGCTAGACCCAAACCCACTCGGCTAGACCCAAACCCACTCGACTAGACCCAAACCCAGTCGGCTAGACCCAAACACACTCGGCTAGACCCAAACCCACTCGGCTAGACGCAAACCCAGTCGGCTAGACCAAAACACACTCGGCTAGACCCAAACCAACTCGGCTGGACCCAAACCCACTCGGCTAGACCCAAACCCACTCCGCTAGACCCAAACCCACTCGGCTAGACCCAAACCCACTCGGCTAGACACAAACCCACTCGGCTAGACACAAACACACTCGGCTAGACCCAAACCCACTCGGCTAGACCCAAACCCACACGGCCAGACCCAAACCCACTATTCTAGACCCAAACCCACTCGGCTAGACCCAAACCCACTCGTCTAGACCCAAACCCACTCCGCCAGACCCAAACCCACTCGGCTGGACCCAAACCCACTCGGCTAGACCCAAACCCACTCGGCTAGACCCAAACCCACTCGGCTAGACCAAAACCCACACGGCCAGACCCAAACCCACTATTCTAGACCCAAACCCACTCGGCTAGACCCAAACCCACTCGGCTAGACCCAAACCCACTCCGCCAGACCCAAACCCACTCGGCTGGACCCAAACCCACTCGGCTAGACCCAAACCCACTCGGCTAGACGCAAACCCACTCGGCTAGACCAAAACCCACTCGGCTAGACCCAAACCAACTCGGCAGGACCCAAACCCACTCGGCTAGACCCAAACCCACTCCGCTAGACCCAAACCCACTCGGCTAGACCCAAACCCACTCGGCTAGACACAAACCCACTCGGCTAGACCCAAACCCACTCGGCTTGACGCAAACCCACTCGGCTAGACCCAAACCCACACGGCCAGACCCAAACCCATTATTCTAGACCCAAACCCACTCGGCAAGACCCAAACCCACTCGGCTAGACCCAAACCCACTCCGCCAGACCCAAACCCACTCGGCTGGACCCAAACCCACTCCGCTAGACCCAAACCCACTCGGCTAGACCCAAACCCACTCGTCTAGACCCAAAACCACTCGGCTAGACCCAAACCGACTCGGCTAGACCCAAACACACTCGGCTAGACCCAAACACACTCGGCTAGACCCAAACCCACTCGGCTAGAACCAAACCCGCTCCGCTTGACCCAAACCCACTCCGCTAGACTCAAACCCACTCCGCTAGACACAAACCCACTCAGCTAGACCCAAATCCACTCGGCTAGACCCAAACCCACTCGGCTAGATGCAAACCCACTAGGCTAGACCCAGACCCACTCGGCTAGATCCAAACCAACTCGGCTAGACCCAAACCCACTCCGCTAGACCCAAACCCACTCGGCTAGACCCAAACCAAATCGGCTAGACCAAAATCCACTCGGCTAGACCCAAACCCACTCCACTGGACCCAAACCCAGTCGGCTAGACCCAAACCCACTCGGCTAGACACAAACCCACTCGGCTAGACACAAACACACTCGGCTAGACCCAAACCCACTCGGCTAGACCCAAACCCACTCGGCTAGACCCAAACCCACTCGGCTAGACCCAAACCCACACGGCCAGACACAAACCCACTATTCTAGACCCAAACCCACTCGGCTAGACGAAAACCCACTCGGCTAGACCCAAACCCACTCCGCCAGACCCAAACCCACTCGGCTAGACCCAAACCCACGCGGCTAGACACAAACCCACTCGGCTAGACCCAAACCCACTCGGCTAGACGCAAACCCACTCCGCCAGACCCAATCCCACTCGGCTACACCCAAACCCACTCGGCTAGAACCAAACCCACTCGGCTAGACCCAAACGCACTCGGCTAGACCCAAAACCACTCCGCTAGACACAAACCCACTCGGCTAGACCCAAACCCACTAGGCTAGACCCAAACCCACTCGGCTAGATGCAAAAACCCACTTGGCTAGACCCAGACCCACTCGGCTAGATCCAAACCCACTCGGCTCGACCCAAACCCACTCCGCTAGACCCAAACCCACTCGGCTAGACCCAAACCCACTCGGCTAGACCCAAACCCAATCAGCTAGACCCAAACCCACTCGGCTAGACCCAAAACCACTCTGCTAGACCCAAACCCACTCGGCTAGACCTAAACCCACTCGGCTAGACCCTAACCCACTCGGCTAGACCCAAACCCATTCGGCTAGACCCAAACCCACTCGGCTAGACCCAAATCCACTCGGCTAGACCCAAAACCCACTCGGCTCAATGCAAACCCACTCCGCTAGACCCAAACCCACTCGGCTAGACTCAAACCCACTCGGCTAGACCCAAACCCACTCGGCAAGAACCAAACCCGCTCCTCTAGACCCAAACCCACTCCGCCAGACTCAAACCCACTCCGCTAGACACAAACCCACTCAGCTAGACCCAAATCCACTCGGCTAGACCCAAACCCACTCGGCTAGATGCAAACCCACTAGGCTAGACCCAGACCCACTCGGCTAGATCCAAACCCACTCGGCTAGACCCAAACCCACTCCGCTAGACCCAAACCCACTCGGCTAGACCCAAACCCACTCGGCTAGACCCCAACACACTCGGCTAGACCCAAACCCACTCGGCTAGACGCAAACCCACTCGGCTAGACCAAAACCCACTCGGCTAGACCCAAACCAACTCGGCTGGACCCAAACCCAGTCGGCTAGACCCAAACCCACTCCGCTGGACCCAAACCCACTCGGCTAGACCCAAACCCACTCTGCTAGACACAAACCCACTCGGCTAGACACAAACACACTCGGCTAGACCCAAACCCACTCGGCTAGACCCAAACCCACTCGGCTAGACGCAAACCCACTCGGCTAGACCCAAACCCACACGGCCAGACCCAAACCCACTATTCTAGACCCAAACCCACTCGGCTGGACCCAAACCCACTCGGCTAGACCCAAACCCACTCGGCTAGACCCAAACCCACTCGTCTAAACCCCAAACCACTCGGCTAGACCCAAACCCACTCGGCTAGACCCAAACACACTCGGCTAGACCCAAACACACTCGGCTAGCCCCAAACCCACTCGGCTAGAACCAAACCCGCTCCGCTAGGCCCAAACCCACTCCGCTAGACTCAAACCCACTCCGCTAGACACAAACCCACTCAGCTGGACCCAAATACACTCGGCTAGACCCAAACCCACTCGGCTAGATGCAAACCCACTAGGCTAGACCCAGACCCACTCGGCTAGATCCAAACCAACTCGGCTAGACCCAAACCCACTCCGCTAGACCCAAACCCACTCGGCTAGACCCAAACTCACTCGGCTACACCCAAACACACTGGGCTAGACCCAAAACCACTCCGCTAGACCCAAACCCACTCGGCTAGACCTAAACCCACTCGGCTAGACCCTAACCACTCGGCTAGACCCAAACCCATTCGGCTAGACCCAAACACACTCGGCTAGACCCAAACCCACTCGGCTAGACCCAAAACCCACTCGACTCGACGCAAACCCACTCCGCTAGACCCAAACCCACTCGGCTAGACTCAAACCCACTCGGCTAGACCCAAACCCACTCGGCTAGAACCTAACCCGCTACGCTAGACCCAAACCCACTCCGCTAGACTCAAACCCACTCCGCTAGACACAACCCCACTCAGCTAGACCCAAATCCACTCGGCTAGACCCAAACACACTCGGCTAGACCCAAACCCACTCGTCTAGACCCAAGCACACTCGGCTAGACCCAAACCCACTCCGCTAGACCCAAACCCACTCCGCTAGACCCAAACCCACTCCGCTAGACCCAAACCCACTCCGCTAGACCCAAACCCAGTCCGCTCAACCCAAACCCACTCCGCTAGAACCAAACCCACTGCGCTAGACCCAAACCCACTCCGCAAGACCAAACCCACTCCGCTAGACCCAAACCCACTTGGCTAGACACAAACCCACTCGGCTAGACCCAAACCCACTCGGCTAGATGCAAACCCACTCGGCTAGACGCAAACCCACTCGGCCAGACCCAAACCCACTCGGCCAGACACAAACCCACTCGGCTAGACCCAAATCCACTCGGCTAGACCCAAACACACTCGGCTGGACCCAAACCCACTCGGCTAGACCCACACCCACTCGGCTAGACGCAAACCCACTCCGCTAGACCCAAACCCACTCGACTAGACCCAAACCCACTCGGCTAGACCCAAACCCACTCGGCTAGACCCAAACCCACTCCGCTAGACCCAAACCCACTCCGCTAGACCCAAACCCACTCGGCTAGACCCAAACACACTCGGCTAGACCCAAACCCACTCGGCTAGACCCAAACCCACTCGGCTAGACCCAAACCCTGTCGGTTAGACCCAAACCCACTCGGCTAGACGCAAACCCACTCCGCTAGACCCAAACCCACTCGGCTAGACTCAAACCCACTCGGCTAGACCCAAACCCACTCGGCTAGACCCAAACCCACTCGGGTAGACCCAAATCCACTCGGCTAGACCCAAACCCACTCTTCTAGTCCCAAACCCACTCGGCTAGACCCAAACCCACTCGGCTAGACCCAAACCCACTCCGCCAGACCCAAACCCACTCGGCTAGACCCAAACCCACTCGGCTAGACCCAAACCCACTCGGCTAGACCCAAACCCACTCGGCTAGATGCAAACCCACTCCGCTAGACCCAAACCCACTCGGCTAGACCCAAACCCACTCGGCTAGACCCAAACCCACTCGACTAGACCCAAACCCACACGGCTAGACCCAAACCCACTCTTCTAGAACCAAACCCACTCGGCTAGACTCAAACCCACTCCGCTAGACCCAAACCCACACGGCTAGACATAAACCCACTCGGCTCGACCCAAACCCACTCCGCTAGACCCAAACCCACTCGGCTAGACCCAAACCCATTTGGCTAGACCCAAACCCACTCGGCTAGACCCAAACCCACTCGGCTATACCCAAACCCACTCGGCTAGACCCAAACCCACTCTTCTAGACCCAAACCCACTCGGCTAGACCCAAACCCACTCGGCTAGACCCAAACCCACTCCGCCAGACCCAAACCCACTCGGCTAGACCCAAACCCACTCGGCTAGATCCAAACCCACTCGGCTAGACCCAAACCCACTCGTCTTGACCCAAAACCACTCGGCTGGACCCAAACCCACTCGGCTAGACTCAAACCCACTCGGCTCGACCCAAACCCACTCGGCTAGACGCAAACCCACTCCGCTAGACCCAAACCCACTCGGCTAGACCCAAACCCACTCGGCTAGACCCAAACCCACTCGACTAGACCCAAACCCACACGGCTAGACCCAAACCCACTCTTTTAGAACCAAACCCACTCGGCTAGACACAAACCCACTCGGCTCGACCCAAACCCACTCGGCTAGAACCAAACCCGCTCCGCTAGTCCCAAACCCGCTCCGCTAGACTCTAACCCACTCCGCTTGACACAAACCCACTCGGCTAGACCCAAATCCACTCGGCTAGACCCAAACACACTCGGCTGGCCCCAAACCCACTCGGCTAGACCCACACCCACTCGGCTAGACGCAAACCCACTCCGCCACACCCAAACCCACTCGACTAGACCCAAACCCACTTGGCTAGACACAAACCCACTCGGATAGACCCAAACCCACTCGGCTAGACCCAAAACCACTCCGCTAGACCCAAACCCACACGGCTAGACACAAACCCACTCGGCTAGACCCAAATCCACTCCGCTAGACCCAAACCCACTCGGCTAGACCCAAACCCACTCGGCTAGACCCAAACCCACTCGGCTAGACCCAAACCCACTCGGCTATACCCAAACCCACTCGGCTAGACCCAAACCCACTCTTCTAGACCCAAACCCACTCGGCTAGACCCAAACCCACTCGGCTAGACCCAAACCCACTCCGCCAGACACAAACCCACTCGGCTAGACCCAAACCCACTCGGCTAGACCAAAACCCACTCCGCTAGACCCAAACCCACTCCGCTAGACCCAAACCCACTCCGCTAGACCCAAACCCACTCCGCTAGACCCAAACCCAGTCCGCTCAACCCAAACCCACTCCGCTAGAACCAAACCCACTGCGCTAGACCCAAACCCACTCCGCAAGACCAAACCCACTCCGCTAGACCCAAACCCACTTGGCTAGACACAAACCCACTCGGCTAGACGCAAACCCACTCGGCTAGATGCAAACCCACTCGGCTAGACGCAAACCCACTCGGCCAGACCCAAACCCACTCGGCTAGACACAAACCCACTCGGCTAGACCCAAATCCACTCGGCTAGACCCAAACACACTCGGCTGGACCCAAACCCACTCGGCTAGACCCACACCCACTCGGCTAGACGCAAACCCACTCCGCTAGACCCAAACCCACTCGACTAGACCCAAACCCACTCGGCTAGACCCAAACCCACTCGGCTAGACCCAAACCCACTCCGCTAGACCCAAACCCACTCGGCTAGACCCAAACCCAGTCGGCTAGACCCAAACACACTCGGCTAGACCCAAACCCACTCGGCTAGACCCAAACCCACTCGGCTAGACCCAAACCCTGTCGGTTAGACCCAAACCCACTCGGCTAGACGCAAACCCACTCCGCTAGACCCAAACCCACTCGGCTAGACTCAAACCCACTCGGCTAGACCCAAACCCACTCGGCTAGACCCAAACCCACTCGGGTAGACCCAAATCCACTCGGCTAGACCCAAACCCACTCTTCTAGTCCCAAACCCACTCGGCTAGACCCAAACCCACTCGGCTAGACCCAAACCCACTCCGCCAGACCCAAACCCACTCGGCTAGACCCAAACCCACTCGGCTAGAACCATACCCACTCGGCTAGACCCAAACCCACTCGGCTAGACGCAAACCCACTCCGCTAGACCCAAACCCACTCGGCTAGACCCAAACCCACTCGGCTAGACCCAAACCCACTCGACTAGACCCAAACCCACACGGCTAGACCCAAACCCACTCTTCTAGAACCAAACCCACTCGGCTAGACTCAAACCCACTCCGCTAGACCCAAACCCACACGGCTAGACATAAACCCACTCGGCTCGACCCAAACCCACTCCGCTAGACCCAAACCCACTCGGCTAGACCCAAACCCATTCGGCTAGACCCAAACCCACTCGGCTAGACCCAAACCCACTCGGCTATACCCAAACCCACTCGGCTAGACCCAAACCCACTCTTCTAGACCCAAACCCACTCGGCTAGACCCAAACCCACTCGGCTAGACCCAAACCCACTCCGCCAGACCCAAACCCACTCGGCTAGACCCAAACCCACTCGGCTAGATCCAAACCCACTCGGCTAGACCCAAACCCACTCGTCTTGACCCAAAACCACTCGGCTGGACCCAAACCCACTCGGCTAGACTCAAACCCACTCGGCTCGACCCAAACCCACTCGGCTAGACGCAAACCCACTCCGCTAGACCCAAACCCACTCGGCTAGACCCAAACCCACTCGGCTAGACCCAAACCCACTCGACTAGACCCAAACCCACACGGCTAGACCCAAACCCACTCTTTTAGAACCAAACCCACTCGGCTAGACACAAACCCACTCGGCTCGACCCAAACCCACTCGGCTAGAACCAAACCCGCTCCGCTAGTCCCAAACCCGCTCCGCTAGACTCTAACCCACTCCGCTTGACACAAACCCACTCGGCTAGACCCAAATCCACTCGGCTAGACCCAAACACACTCGGCTGGCCCCAAACCCACTCGGCTAGACCCACACCCACTCGGCTAGACGCAAACCCACTCCGCCACACCCAAACCCACTCGACTAGACCCAAACCCACTTGGCTAGACACAAACCCACTCGGATAGACCCAAACCCACTCGGCTAGACCCAAAACCACTCCGCTAGACCCAAACCCACACGGCTAGACACAAACCCACTCGGCTAGACCCAAATCCACTCCGCTAGACCCAAACCCACTCGGCGAGACCCAAACCCACTCGGCTAGACCCAAACCCACTCGGCTAGACCCAAACCCACTCGGCTATACCCAAACCCACTCGGCTAGACCCAAACCCACTCTTCTAGACCCAAACCCACTCGGCTAGACCCAAACCCACTCGGCTAGACCCAAACCCACTCCGCCAGACACAAACCCACTCGGCTAGACCCAAACCCACTCGGCTAGACCCAAACCCACTCGGCTAGACCCAAACCCACACGGCTAGACCCAAACCCACTCTTCTAGAACCAAACCTACTCGGCTAGACTCAAACCCACTCGGCTCGACCCAAACCCACTCGGCTAGAACCAAACCCGCTCCGCTAGTCCCAAACCCGCTCCGCTAGACTCTAACCCACTCCGCTAGACACAAACCCACTCGGCTAGACCCAAATCCACTCGGCTAGACCCAAACACACTCGGCTGGCCCCAAACCCCCTCGGCTAGACCCAAACCCACTCGGCTAGACGCAAACCCACTCCGCTAGACCCAAACCCACTCGACTAGACCCAAACCCACTTGGCTAGACCCAAGCCCACTCGGCTAGACCCAAACCCACACGGCTAGACCCAAACCCACTCTTCTAGACCCAAACCCACTCGGCTAGACTCATACCCACTCGGCTCGACCCAAACCCACTCGGCGAGAACCAAACCCGCTCCGCTAGTCCCAAACCCGCTCTGCTAGACTCTAACCCACTCCGCTAGACACAAACCCACTCGGCTAGACCCAAATCCACTCGGCTAGACCCAAACACACTCGGCTGGACCCAAACCCACTCGGCTAGACCCACACCCACTCGGCTAGACGCAAACCCACTCCGCGAGACCCAAACCCACTCGTCTTGACCCAAAACCACTCGGCTGGACCCAAACCCACTCGGCTAGACTCAAACCCACTCGGCTCGACCCAAACCCACTCGGCTAGACGCAAACCCACTCCGCTAGACCCAAACCCACTCGGCTAGACCCAAACCCACTCGGCTAGACCCAAACCCACTCGACTAGACCCAAACCCACACGGCTAGACCCAAACCCACTCTTTTAGAACCAAACCCACTCGGCTAGACACAAACCCACTCGGCTCGACCCAAACCCACTCGGCTAGAACCAAACCCGCTCCGCTAGTCCCAAACCCGCTCCGCTAGACTCTAACCCACTCCGCTTGACACAAACCCACTCGGCTAGACCCAAATCCACTCGGCTAGACCCAAACACACTCGGCTGGCCCCAAACCCACTCGGCTAGACCCACACCCACTCGGCTAGACGCAAACCCACTCCGCCACACCCAAACCCACTCGACTAGACCCAAACCCACTTGGCTAGACACAAACCCACTCGGATAGACCCAAACCCACTCGGCTAGACCCAAAACCACTCCGCTAGACCCAAACCCACACGGCTAGACACAAACCCACTCGGCTAGACCCAAATCCACTCCGCTAGACCCAAACCCACTCGGCGAGACCCAAACCCACTCGGCTAGACCCAAACCCACTCGGCTAGACCCAAACCCACTCGGCTATACCCAAACCCACTCGGCTAGACCCAAACCCACTCTTCTAGACCCAAACCCACTCGGCTAGACCCAAACCCACTCGGCTAGACCCAAACCCACTCCGCCAGACACAAACCCACTCGGCTAGACCCAAACCCACTCGGCTAGACCCAAACCCACTCGGCTAGACCCAAACCCACACGGCTAGACCCAAACCCACTCGGCTAGAACCAAACCCGCTCCGCTAGTCCCAAACCCGCTCCGCTAGACTCTAACCCACTCCGCTAGACACAAACCCACTCGGCTAGACCCAAATCCACTCGGCTAGACCCAAACACACTCGGCTGGCCCCAAACCCCCTCGGCTAGACCCAAACCCACTCGGCTAGACGCAAACCCACTCCGCTAGACCCAAACCCACTCGACTAGACCCAAACCCACTTGGCTAGACCCAAGCCCACTCGGCTAGACCCAAACCCACACGGCTAGACCCAAACCCACTCTTCTAGACCCAAACCCACTCGGCTAGACTCATACCCACTCGGCTCGACCCAAACCCACTCGGCGAGAACCAAACCCGCTCCGCTAGTCCCAAACCCGCTCTGCTAGACTCTAACCCACTCCGCTAGACACAAACCCACTCGGCTAGACCCAAATCCACTCGGCTAGACCCAAACACACTCGGCTGGACCCAAACCCACTCGGCTAGACCCACACCCACTCGGCTAGACGCAAACCCACTCCGCGAGACCCAAACCCACTCGACTAGACCCAAACCCACTCGGCTAGACCCAAACCCACTCGGCTGGAACCAAACCCACTCGGCTAGACCCAAAACCACTCCGCTAGACACAAACCCACACGGCTAGACACAAACCCACTCGGCTAGACCCAAACCCACTCCGCTAGACCCAAACCCACTCGGCTAGACTCAAACCCACTCGGCTAGACCCAAACCCACTCGGCTAGAACCAAACCTGCTCCGCTAGACCCAAACCCACTCCGCTAGACTCCAACCCACTGCGCTAGACCCAAACCCACTCCGCTAGACCCAAATCCACTCGGCTAGACCCAAACCCACTCGGTTAGACCGAAACCCACTCGGCTAGACCCAAACCCACTCGGCTACACCCTAACCCACTCGGCTAGATGCAAACCCACTCGGCTAGACCCAAACCCACTCCGCTAGACCCAAACCCACTAGGCTAGACGCAAACCCACTCCGCTAGACCCAAACCCACTCCGCTAGACCCAAACCCACTCGGCTAGACCCAAATCCACTCGACTAGACCCAAACCCACATGGCTAGAACCAAACCCACTCTTCTAGAACCAAACCCACTCGGCTAGACTCAAACCCACTCGGCTCGACCCAAACCCACTCGGCTAGAACCAAACCCACTCCGCTAGTCCCAAACCCGCTCCGCTAGACTCTAACCCACTCCGCTAGACACAAACCCACTCGGCTAGACCCAAATCCACTCGGCTAGACCCAAACACACTCAGCTCGACCCAAACCCACTCGGCTAGACCCACACCCACTCGGCTAGACGCAAACCCACTCCGCTAGACCCAAACCCACTCGACTAGACCCAAACCCACTTGGCTAGACCCAAACCCACTCGGCTAGACCCAAACCCACTCGGCTAGACCCAAAACCACTCCGCTAGACCCAAACCCACACGGCTAGACACAAACCCACTCGGCTAGAACCAAACCCACTCCGCTAGACCCAAACCCACTCGGCTAGACCCAAACCCACTCGGCTAGACCCAAACCCACTCGGCTAGACCCAAACCCACTCGGCTATACCCAAACCCACTCGGCTAGACCCAAACACACTCGGCTAGACCCAATCCCACTCGGCTAGACCTAAACCCACTCGGCTAGACACAAACCCAGTCGGTTAGACCCAAATCCACTCGGCTAGACGCAAACCTACTCCGCTAGACCCAAACCCACTCGGCTAGACTCAAACCCACTCCGCTAGACCCAAACCCACTCGGCGAGACCCAAACCCTCTCGGGTAGACCCAAACCCACTCGGCAAGACCCAAACCCACTCTTCTAGACCCAAACCCACTCGGCTAGACCCAAACCCACTCGGCTAGACCCAAACCCACTCCGCCAGACCCAAACCCACTCGGCTAGACCCAAACCCACTCGGCTAGACCCAAACCCACTCGGCTAGACCCAAACCCACTCGTCTAGACCCAAAACCACTCGGCTAGACCCAAACCCACTCGGCTAGACCCAAACACACTCGGCTAGTGCCAAACACACTCGGCTAGACCCAAACACACTCGGCTAGACCCAAACCCACTCGGTTAGACCCAAACCCACTCGGCTAGACCCAAACCCACTCGGCTAGACGCAAACCCACTCCGCTAGAACCAAACCCACTCCGCTACACCCAAACCCACTCGGCTAGACCCAAACCCACTCGACTAGACCCAAACCCACAGGGCTAGACCCAAACCCACTCTTCTAGACGCAAACCCACTCGGCTAGACTCAAACCCACTCGGCTAGACCCAAAACCACTCGGCTAGAACCAAACCTGCTCCGCTCGACCCAAACCCACTCCGCTAGACTCAAACCCACTGCGCTAGACGCAAACACACTCCGCTAGACCCAAATCCACTCGGCTAGACCCAAACCCACTCGGTTAGACCCAAACCCACTCGGCTAGACCCAAACCCACTCGGCTAGACCCAAACCCACTCGGCTAGACCCAAACCCACTCGGCTAGACCCAAACCCACTTGGCTAGACGCAAACCCACACGGTAGACCCAAACCCACTCGGCTAGACCCAAACCCACTCGGCTAGACCCAAACCCACTCCGCTAGACCCAAACCCACTCGGCTAGAACCAAACCCACTCGGCTAGACCCAAACCCACTCGGCTAGACCCAAACCCACTCGGCGAGACCCAAACCCACTCGGCTAGACACAAACCCACTCGGCTAGACCCAAACCCACTCGGCTAGACCCAAACCCACTCGGCTAGACCCAAACCCACTCGACTAGATCCAAACCCACTCCGCTAGACCCAAACCCACTCCGCTAGACTCAAACCCACTCCGCTAGACCCAAACCCACACCGCTAGACCCAAACCCACTCGGTTAGACCGAAACCCACTCGGCTAGACCCAAACCCACTCGGCTAGACCCAAACCCACTTGGCTAGACGCAAACTCACTCGGCTATATGCAAACCCACTCGGCTAGACCCAAACCCACTCGGCTAGATGCAAACCCACTTGACTAGACCCAAACCCACTCGGTTAGACCGAAACCCACTCGGCTAGACCCAAACCCACTCGGCTAGAACCAAACCCGCTCCGCTAGTCCCAAACCCGCTCTGCTAGACTCTAACCCACTCCGCTAGACACAAACCCACTCGGCTAGACCCAAATCCACTCGGCTAGACCCAAACACACTCGGCTGGACCCAAACCCACTCGGCTAGACCCACACCCACTCGGCTAGACGCAAACCCACTCCGCGAGACCCAAACCCACTCGACTAGACCCAAACCCACTCGGCTAGACCCAAACCCACTCGGCTGGAACCAAACCCACTCGGCTAGACCCAAAACCACTCCGCTAGACACAAACCCACACGGCTAGACACAAACCCACTCGGCTAGACCCAAACCCACTCCGCTAGACCCAAACCCACTCGGCTAGACTCAAACCCACTCGGCTAGACCCAAACCCACTCGGCTAGATCCAAACCTGCTCCGCTAGACCCAAACCCACTCCTCTAGACTCCAACCCACTGCGCTAGACCCAAACCCTCTCCGCTAGACCCAAATCCACTCGGCTAGACCCAAACCCACTCGGTTAGACCGAAACCCACTCGGCTAGACCCAAACCCACTCGGCTACACCCTAACCCACTCGGCTAGATGCAAACCCACTCGGCTAGACCCAAACCCACTCCGCTAGACCCAAACCCACTAGGCTAGACGCAAACCCACTCCGCTAGACCCAAACCCACTCCGCTAGACCCAAACCCACTCGGCTAGACCCAAATCCACTCGACTGGACCCAAACCCACATGGCTAGAACCAAACCCACTCTTCTAGAACCAAACCCACTCGGCTAGACTCAAACCCACTCGGCTCGACCCAAACCCACTCGGCTAGAACCAAACCCACTCCGCTAGTCCCAAACCCGCTCCGCTAGACTCAAACCCACTCCGCTAGACCCAAACCCACTCGGCGAGACCCAAACCCTCTCGGGTAGACCCAAACCCACTCAGCAAGACCCAAACCCACTCTTCTAGACCCAAACCCACTCGGCTAGACCCAAACCCACTCGGCTAGACCCAAACCCACTCCGCCAGACCCAAACCCACTCGGCTAGACCCAAACCCACTCGGCTAGATGCAAACCCACTCGGCTAGATCCAAACCCACTCGGCTAGACCCAAACCCACTCGGCTAGACCCAAACCCACTCCGCTAGACCCAAACCCACTCGGCTAGACCCAAACCCACTCGGCTAGACACAAACACACTCGGCTAGATCCAAACCCACTCGGCTAGACCCAAACCCACTCGGCTAGACCCAAACCCACTCGGCTAGACGCAAACCCACACGGCCAGACCCAAACCCACTCGTCTAGACCCAAAACCACTTGGCTAGACCCAAACCCACTCGGCTAGACGCAAACCCACTCCGCTAGACCCAAACCCACTCGGTCAGACCCAAACCCACTCGGCTAGAACCAAACCCACTCGGCTAGACCTAAACCCACTCGGCTAGACCCAAACCCACTCGGCTAGACCCAAAACCACTCGGCTAGACCCAAACCCACTCGGCTAGACCCAAACCCACTCGGCTAGACCCAAACCCACTCTTCTAGACCCAAACCCACTCGGCTAGACCCAAACCCACTCGGCTAGACCAAAACCCACTCGGCTAGATGCAAACCCACTCGGCTAGATCCAAACCCACTCGGCTAGACCCAAACCCACTCGGCTAGAACCAAACCCGCTCCGCTAGTCCCAAACCCGCTCCGCTAGACTCTAACCCACTCCGCTTGACACAAACCCACTCGGCTAGACCCAAATCCACTCGGCTAGACCCAAACACACTCGGCTGGCCCCAAACCCACTCGGCTAGACCCACACCCACTCGGCTAGACGCAAACCCACTCCGCCACACCCAAACCCACTCGACTAGACCCAAACCCACTTGGCTAGACACAAACCCACTCGGATAGACCCAAACCCACTCGGCTAGACCCAAAACCACTCCGCTAGACCCAAACCCACACGGCTAGACACAAACCCACTCGGCTAGACCCAAATCCACTCCGCTAGACCCAAACCCACTCGGCTAGACCCAAACCCACTCGGCTAGACCCAAACCCACTCGGCTAGACCCAAACCCACTCGGCTATACCCAAACCCACTCGGCTAGACCCAAACCCACTCTTCTAGACCCAAACCCACTCGGCTAGACCCAAACCCACTTGGCTAGACCCAAACCCACTCCGCCAGACACAAACCCACTCGGCTAGACCCAAACCCACTCGGCTAGACCCAAACCCACTCCGCTAGACCCAAACCCACTCCGCTAGAC
Source organism: Raja brachyura (assembly GCA_963514005.1). Next base: position 752,459 of record OY740820.1, read on the forward strand.
CCAAACCCACTCCGCTAGACCCAAACCCACTCCGCTAGACCCAAACCCAGTCCGCTCAACCCAAACCCACTCCGCTAGAACCAAACCCACTGCGCTAGACCCAAACCCACTCCGCAAGACCAAACCCACTCCGCTAGACCCAAACCCACTTGGCTAGACACAAACCCACTCGGCTAGACGCAAACCCACTCGGCTAGATGCAAACCCACTCGGCTAGACGCAAACCCACTCGGCCAGACCCAAACCCACTCGGCTAGACACAAACCCACTCGGCTAGACCCAAATCCACTCGGCTAGACCCAAACACACTCGGCTGGACCCAAACCCACTCGGATGGACCCACACCCACTCGGCTAGACGCAAACCCACTCCGCTAGACCCAAACCCACTCGACTAGACCCAAACCCACTCGGCTAGACCCAAACCCACTCGGCTAGACCCAAACCCACTCCGCTAGACCCAAACCCACTCGGCTAGACCCAAACCCACTCGGCTAGACCCAAACACACTCGGCTAGACCCAAACCCACTCGGCTAGACCCAAACCCACTCGGCTAGACCCAAACCCTGTCGGTTAGACCCAAACCCACTCGGCTAGACGCAAACCCACTCCGCTAGACCCAAACCCACTCGGCTAGACTCAAACCCACTCGGCTAGACCCAAAGCCACTCGGCTAGACCCAAACCCACTCGGGTAGACCCAAATCCACTCGGCTAGACCCAAACCCACTCTTCTAGTCCCAAACCCACTCGGCTAGACCCAAACCCACTCGGCTAGACCCAAACCCACTCCGCCAGACCCAAACCCACTCGGCTAGACCCAAACCCACTCGGCTAGAACCATACCCACTCGGCTAGACCCAAACCCACTCGGCTAGACGCAAACCCACTCCGCTAGACCCAAACCCACTCGGCTAGACCCAAACCCACTCGGCTAGACCCAAACCCACTCGACTAGACCCAAACCCACACGGCTAGACCCAAACCCACTCTTCTAGAACCAAACCCACTCGGCTAGACTCAAACCCACTCCGCTAGACCCAAACCCACACGGCTAGACATAAACCCACTCGGCTCGACCCAAACCCACTCCGCTAGACCCAAACCCACTCGGCTAGACCCAAACCCATTCGGCTAGACCCAAACCCACTCGGCTAGACCCAAACCCACTCGGCTATACCCAAACCCACTCGGCTAGACCCAAACCCACTCTTCTAGACCCAAACCCACTCGGCTAGACCCAAACCCACTCGGCTAGACCCAAACCCACTCCGCCAGACCCAAACCCACTCGGCTAGACCCAAACCCACTCGGCTAGATCCAAACCCACTCGGCTAGACCCAAACCCACTCGTCTTGACCCAAAACCACTCGGCTGGACCCAAACCCACTCGGCTAGACTCAAACCCACTCGGCTCGACCCAAACCCACTCGGCTAGACGCAAACCCACTCCGCTAGACCCAAACCCACTCGGCTAGACCCAAACCCACTCGGCTAGACCCAAACCCACTCGACTAGACCCAAACCCACACGGCTAGACCCAAACCCACTCTTTTAGAACCAAACCCACTCGGCTAGACACAAACCCACTCGGCTCGACCCAAACCCACTCGGCTAGAACCAAACCCGCTCCGCTAGTCCCAAACCCGCTCCGCTAGACTCTAACCCACTCCGCTTGACACAAACCCACTCGGCTAGACCCAAATCCACTCGGCTAGACCCAAACACACTCGGCTGGCCCCAAACCCACTCGGCTAGACCCACACCCACTCGGCTAGACGCAAACCCACTCCGCCACACCCAAACCCACTCGACTAGACCCAAACCCACTTGGCTAGACACAAACCCACTCGGATAGACCCAAACCCACTCGGCTAGACCCAAAACCACTCCGCTAGACCCAAACCCACACGGCTAGACACAAACCCACTCGGCTAGACCCAAATCCACTCCGCTAGACCCAAACCCACTCGGCGAGACCCAAACCCACTCGGCTAGACCCAAACCCACTCGGCTAGACCCAAACCCACTCGGCTATACCCAAACCCACTCGGCTAGACCCAAACCCACTCTTCTAGACCCAAACCCACTCGGCTAGACCCAAACCCACTCGGCTAGACCCAAACCCACTCCGCCAGACACAAACCCACTCGGCTAGACCCAAACCCACTCGGCTAGACCCAAACCCACTCGGCTAGACCCAAACCCACACGGCTAGACCCAAACCCACTCTTCTAGAACCAAACCTACTCGGCTAGACTCAAACCCACTCGGCTCGACCCAAACCCACTCGGCTAGAACCAAACCCGCTCCGCTAGTCCCAAACCCGCTCCGCTAGACTCTAACCCACTCCGCTAGACACAAACCCACTCGGCTAGACCCAAATCCACTCGGCTAGACCCAAACACACTCGGCTGGCCCCAAACCCCCTCGGCTAGACCCAAACCCACTCGGCTAGACGCAAACCCACTCCGCTAGACCCAAACCCACTCGACTAGACCCAAACCCACTTGGCTAGACCCAAGCCCACTCGGCTAGACCCAAACCCACACGGCTAGACCCAAACCCACTCTTCTAGACCCAAACCCACTCGGCTAGACTCATACCCACTCGGCTCGACCCAAACCCACTCGGCGAGAACCAAACCCGCTCCGCTAGTCCCAAACCCGCTCTGCTAGACTCTAACCCACTCCGCTAGACACAAACCCACTCGGCTAGACCCAAATCCACTCGGCTAGACCCAAACACACTCGGCTGGACCCAAACCCACTCGGCTAGACCCACACCCACTCGGCTAGACGCAAACCCACTCCGCGAGACCCAAACCCACTCGACTAGACCCAAACCCACTCGGCTAGACCCAAACCCACTCGGCTGGAACCAAACCCACTCGGCTAGACCCAAAACCACTCCGCTAGACACAAACCCACACGGCTAGACACAAACCCACTCGGCTAGACCCAAACCCACTCCGCTAGACCCAAACCCACTCGGCTAGACTCAAACCCACTCGGCTAGACCCAAACCCACTCGGCTAGAACCAAACCTGCTCCGCTAGACCCAAACCCACTCCGCTAGACTCCAACCCACTGCGCTAGACCCAAACCCACTCCGCTAGACCCAAATCCACTCGGCTAGACCCAAACCCACTCGGTTAGACCGAAACCCACTCGGCTAGACCCAAACCCACTCGGCTACACCCTAACCCACTCGGCTAGATGCAAACCCACTCGGCTAGACCCAAACCCACTCCGCTAGACCCAAACCCACTAGGCTAGACGCAAACCCACTCCGCTAGACCCAAACCCACTCCGCTAGACCCAAACCCACTCGGCTAGACCCAAATCCACTCGACTAGACCCAAACCCACATGGCTAGAACCAAACCCACTCTTCTAGAACCAAACCCACTCGGCTAGACTCAAACCCACTCGGCTCGACCCAAACCCACTCGGCTAGAACCAAACCCACTCCGCTAGTCCCAAACCCGCTCCGCTAGACTCTAACCCACTCCGCTAGACACAAACCCACTCGGCTAGACCCAAATCCACTCGGCTAGACCCAAACACACTCAGCTCGACCCAAACCCACTCGGCTAGACCCACACCCACTCGGCTAGACGCAAACCCACTCCGCTAGACCCAAACCCACTCGACTAGACCCAAACCCACTTGGCTAGACCCAAACCCACTCGGCTAGACCCAAACCCACTCGGCTAGACCCAAAACCACTCCGCTAGACCCAAACCCACACGGCTAGACACAAACCCACTCGGCTAGACCCAAACCCACTCCGCTAGACCCAAACCCACTCGGCTAGACCCAAACCCACTCGGCTAGACCCAAACCCACTCGGCTAGACCCAAACCCACTCGGCTATACCCAAACCCACTCGGCTAGACCCAAACACACTCGGCTAGACCCAATCCCACTCGGCTAGACCTAAACCCACTCGGCTAGACACAAACCCAGTCGGTTAGACCCAAATCCACTCGGCTAGACGCAAACCTACTCCGCTAGACCCAAACCCACTCGGCTAGACTCAAACCCACTCCGCTAGACCCAAACCCACTCGGCGAGACCCAAACCCTCTCGGGTAGACCCAAACCCACTCGGCAAGACCCAAACCCACTCTTCTAGTCCCAAACCCACTCGGCTAGACCCAAACCCACTCGGCTAGACCCAAACCCACTCCGCCAGACCCAAACCCACTCGGCTAGACCCAAACCCACTCGGCTAGACCCAAACCCACTCGGCTAGACCCAAACCCACTCGTCTAGACCCAAAACCACTCGGCTAGACCCAAACCCACTCGGCTAGACCCAAACACACTCGGCTAGTGCCAAACACACTCGGCTAGACCCAAACACACTCGGCTAGACCCAAACCCACTCGGTTAGACCCAAACCCACTCGGCTAGACCCAAACCCACTCGGCTAGACGCAAACCCACTCCGCTAGAACCAAACCCACTCCGCTACACCCAAACCCACTCGGCTAGACCCAAACCCACTCGACTAGACCCAAACCCACACGGCTAGACCCAAACCCACTCTTCTAGACGCAAACCCACTCGGCTAGACTCAAACCCACTCGGCTAGACCCAAAACCACTCGGCTAGAACCAAACCTGCTCCGCTCGACCCAAACCCACTCCGCTAGACTCAAACCCACTGCGCTAGACGCAAACACACTCCGCTAGACCCAAATCCACTCGGCTAGACCCAAACCCACTCGGTTAGACCCAAACCCACTCGGCTAGACCCAAACCCACTCGGCTAGACCCAAACCCACTCGGCTAGACCCAAACCCACTCGGCTAGACCCAAACCCACTCCGCTAGACCCAAACCCACTCGGCTAGAACCAAACCCACTCGGCTAGACCCAAACCCACTCGGCTAGACCCAAACCCACTCGGCGAGACCCAAACCCACTCGGCTAGACACAAACCCACTCGGCTAGACCCAAACCCACTCGGCTAGACCCAAACCCACTCGGCTAGACCCAAACCCACTCGACTAGATCCAAACCCACTCCGCTAGACCCAAACCCACTCCGCTAGACTCAAACCCACTCCGCTAGACCCAAACCCACACCGCTAGACCCAAACCCACTCGGTTAGACCGAAACCCACTCGGCTAGACCCAAACCCACTCGGCTAGACCCAAACCCACTTGGCTAGACGCAAACTCACTCGGCTATATGCAAACCCACTCGGCTAGACCCAAACCCACTCGGCTAGATGCAAACCCACTTGACTAGACCCAAACCCACTCGGTTAGACCGAAACCCACTCGGCTAGACCCAAACCCACTCGGCTAGAACCAAACCCGCTCCGCTAGTCCCAAACCCGCTCTGCTAGACTCTAACCCACTCCGCTAGACACAAACCCACTCGGCTAGACCCAAATCCACTCGGCTAGACCCAAACACACTCGGCTGGACCCAAATCCACTCGGCTAGACCCACACCCACTTGGCTAGACGCAAACCCACTCCGCGAGACCCAAACCCACTCGACTAGACCCAAACCCACTCGGCTAGACCCAAACCCACTCGGCTGGAACCAAACCCACTCGGCTAGACCCAAAACCACTCCGCTAGACACAAACCCACACGGCTAGACACAAACCCACTCGGCTAGACCCAAACCCACTCCGCTAGACCCAAACCCACTCGGCTAGACTCAAACCCACTCGGCTAGACCCAAACCCACTCGGCTAGAACCAAACCTGCTCCGCTAGACCCAAACCCACTCCGCTAGACTCCAACCCACTGCGCTAGACCCAAACCCTCTCCGCTAGACCCAAATCCACTCGGCTAGACCCAAACCCACTCGGTTAGACCGAAACCCACTCGGCTAGACCAAAACCCACTCGGCTACACCCTAACCCACTCGGCTAGATGCAAACCCACTCGGCTAGACCCAAACCCACTCCGCTAGACCCAAACCCACTAGGCTAGACGCAAACCCACTCCGCTAGACCCAAACCCACTCCGCTAGACCCAAACCCACTCGGCTAGACCCAAATCCACTCGACTAGACCCAAACCCACATGGCTAGAACCAAACCCACTCTTCTAGAACCAAACCCACTCGGCTAGACTCAAACCCACTCGGCTCGACCCAAACCCACTCGGCTAGAACCAAACCCACTCCGCTAGTCCCAAACCCGCTCCGCTAGACTCAAACCCACTCCGCTAGACCCAAACCCACTCGGCGAGACCCAAACCCTCTCGGGTAGACCCAAACCCACTCGGCAAGACCCAAACCCACTCTTCTAGACCCAAACCCACTCGGCTAGACCCAAACCCACTCGGCTAGACCCAAACCCACTCCGCCAGACCCAAACCCACTCGGCTAGACCCAAACCCACTCGGCTAGATGCAAACCCACTCGGCTAGATCCAAACCCACTCGGCTAGACCCAAACCCACTCGGCTAGACCCAAACCCACTCCGCTAGACCCAAACCCACTCGGCTAGACCCAAACCCACTCGGCTAGACACAAACACACTCGGCTAGACCCAAACCCACTCGGCTAGACGCAAACCCACTCCGCTAGACCCAAACCCACTCGGTCAGACCCAAACCCACTCGGCTAGAACCAAACCCACTCGGCTAGACCTAAACCCACTCGGCTAGACCCAAACCCACTCGGCTAGACCCAAAACCACTCGGCTAGACCCAAACCCACTCGGCTAGACCCAAACCCACTCGGCTAGACCCAAACCCACTCTTCTAGACCCAAACCCACTCGGCTAGACCCAAACCCACTCGGCTAGACCAAAACCCACTCGGCTAGATGCAAACCCACTCGGCTAGATCCAAACCCACTCGGCTAGACCCAAACCCACTCGGCTAGACCCAAACCCACTCCGCTAGACCCAAACCCACTCGGCTAGACCCAAACCCACTCGGCTAGACCCAACCCCACTCGGCTAGACCCAAACCCACTCGGCTAGAACCAAACCCACTCGGCTTGACCTAAACCCACTCGGCTAGACCCAAACCCACTCCGCCAGACCCAAACCCACTCGGCTAGACCCAAACCCACTCGGCTAGACCCAAACCCACTCGGCTAGACCCAAACCCACTCGGCTAGACCCAAACCCACTCCGCCAGACCCAAACGCAATCGGCTAGACCCAAACCCACTCGGCTAGACCCAAACCCACTCGGCTAGACCCAAACCCACTCGGCTAGACACAAACACACTCGGCTAGACCCAAACCCACTCGGCTAGACCCAAACCCACTCGGCTAGACCCAAACCCACTCGGCTAGACGCAAACCCACACGGCCAGACCCAAACCCACTCGTCTAGACCCAAAACCACTTGGCTAGACCCAAATCCACTCGACTAGACCCAAACACATTCGGCAAGACCCAAACCCACTCGGCTAGACCCAAACCCACTCGGCTAGAGCCAAACCCATTCGGCTAGACGCAAACCCACTCCGCTGGACCCAAACCCACTCCGCTAGACCCAAACCCACTCGGCTAGACCCAAACACACTCGGCTAGACCCAAACCCACACGGCTAGACCCAAACCCACTCTTCTAGACCCAAACCCACTCGGCTAGACCCAAACCCACTCGGCTAGACCCAAACCCACTCGGCTGGACCCAAACCCACTCGGATAGACCCAAACCCACTCGGCTAGACCCAAACCCACTCGGCTAGACCCAAACCCACTCGGCTAAACCCAAACACACTCGGCTAGACCCAAACCCACTCGGCTAGACCCAACCCCACTCGGCTAGACCCAAACCCACTCGGCTAGACCCAAACCCACTCCGCTAGACCCAAACCCACTCCGCAAGACCCAAACCCACTCGGCTAGACCCAAACCCACTCGGCTAGAACCAAACCCACTCGGTAGACCCAAACCCACTCGGCTAGACCCAAACCCACTCGGCTAGACCAAAACCCACTCGGCTAGACCCAAACCAACTTGGCTAGAACCAAATCCACTCGGCTAGACCCAAACCCACTCCGCTAGACCCAAACCCACTCGGCTAGACCCAAACCCACTCGGCTAGACCCAAACCCACTCGGCAAGACCCAAACCCACTCGGCGAGACGCAAACCCACTCCGCTAGACCCAAACCCACTCGGCTAGACCCAAACCCACTCGACTAGACCCAAACCCAGTCGGCTAGACCCAAACACACTCGGCTAGACCCAAACCCACTCGGCTAGACGCAAACCCACTCGGCTAGACCAAAACACACTCGGCTAGACCCAAACCAACTCGGCTGGACCCAAACCCACTCGGCTAGACCCAAACCCACTCCGCTAGACCCAAACCCACTCGGCTAGACCCAAACCCACTCGGCTAGACACAAACCCACTCGGCTAGACACAAACACACTCGGCTAGACCCAAACCCACTCGGCTAGACCCAAACCCACACGGCCAGACCCAAACCCACTATTCTAGACCCAAACCCACTCGGCTAGACCCAAACCCACTCGTCTAGACCCAAACCCACTCCGCCAGACCCAAACCCACTCGGCTGGACCCAAACCCACTCGGCTAGACCCAAACCCACTCGGCTAGACCCAAACCCACTCGGCTAGACCAAAACCCACACGGCCAGACCCAAACCCACTATTCTAGACCCAAACCCACTCGGCTAGACCCAAACCCACTCGGCTAGACCCAAACCCACTCCGCCAGACCCAAACCCACTCAGCTGGACCCAAACCCACTCGGCTAGACCCAAACCCACTCGGCTAGACGCAAACCCACTCGGCTAGACCCAAACCCACTCGGCTAGACCCAAACCAACTCGGCAGGACCCAAACCCACTCGGCTAGACCCAAACCCACTCGGCTAGACCCAAACCCACTCGGCTAGACACAAACACACTCGGCTAGACCCAAACCCACTCGGCTAGACCCAAACCCACTCGGCTAGACCCAAACCCACTCGGCTAGACGCAAACCCACACGGCCAGACCCAAACCCACTCGTCTAGACCCAAAACCACTTGGCTAGACCCAAATCCACTCGACTAGACCCAAACACATTCGGCAAGACCCAAACCCACTCGGCTAGACCCAAACCCACTCGGCTAGAGCCAAACCCATTCGGCTAGACGCAAACCCACTCCGCTGGACCCAAACCCACTCCGCTAGACCCAAACCCACTCGGCTAGACCCAAACACACTCGGCTAGACCCAAACCCACACGGCTAGACCCAAACCCACTCTTCTAGACCCAAACCCACTCGGCTAGACCCAAACCCACTCGGCTAGACCCAAACCCACTCGGCTGGACCCAAACCCACTCGGATAGACCCAAACCCACTCGGCTAGACCCAAACCCACTCGGCTAGACCCAAACCCACTCGGCTAAACCCAAACACACTCGGCTAGACCCAAACCCACTCGGCTAGACCCAACCCCACTCGGCTAGACCCAAACCCACTCGGCTAGACCCAAACCCACTCCGCTAGACCCAAACCCACTCCGCAAGACCCAAACCCACTCGGCTAGACCCAAACCCACTCGGCTAGAACCAAACCCACTCGGTAGACCCAAACCCACTCGGCTAGACCCAAACCCACTCGGCTAGACCAAAACCCACTCGGCTAGACCCAAACCAACTTGGCTAGAACCAAATCCACTCGGCTAGACCCAAACCCACTCCGCTAGACCCAAACCCACTCGGCTAGACCCAAACCCACTCGGCTAGACCCAAACCCACTCGGCAAGACCCAAACCCACTCGGCGAGACGCAAACCCACTCCGCTAGACCCAAACCCACTCGGCTAGACCCAAACCCACTCGACTAGACCCAAACCCAGTCGGCTAGACCCAAACACACTCGGCTAGACCCAAACCCACTCGGCTAGACGCAAACCCACTCGGCTAGACCAAAACACACTCGGCTAGACCCAAACCAACTCGGCTGGACCCAAACCCACTCGGCTAGACCCAAACCCACTCCGCTAGACCCAAACCCACTCGGCTAGACCCAAACCCACTCGGCTAGACACAAACCCACTCGGCTAGACACAAACACACTCGGCTAGACCCAAACCCACTCGGCTAGACCCAAACCCACACGGCCAGACCCAAACCCACTATTCTAGACCCAAACCCACTCGGCTAGACCCAAACCCACTCGTCTAGACCCAAACCCACTCCGCCAGACCCAAACCCACTCGGCTGGACCCAAACCCACTCGGCTAGACCCAAACCCACTCGGCTAGACCCAAACCCACTCGGCTAGACCAAAACCCACACGGCCAGACCCAAACCCACTATTCTAGACCCAAACCCACTCGGCTAGACCCAAACCCACTCGGCTAGACCCAAACCCACTCCGCCAGACCCAAACCCACTCGGCTGGACCCAAACCCACTCGGCTAGACCCAAACACACTCGGCTAGACGCAAACCCACTCGGCTAGACCAAAACCCACTCGGCTAGACCCAAACCAACTCGGCAGGACCCAAACCCACTCGGCTAGACCCAAACCCACTCCGCTAGACCCAAACCCACTCCGCTAGACCCAAACCCACTCGGCTAGACACAAACCCACTCGGCTAGACCCAAACCCACTCGGCTTGACGCAAACCCACTCGGCTAGACCCAAACCCACACGGCCAGACCCAAACCCATTATTCTAGACCCAAACCCACTCGGCAAGACCCAAACCCACTCGGCTAGACCCAAACCCACTCCGCCAGACCCAAACCCACTCGGCTGGACCCAAACCCACTCCGCTAGACCCAAACCCACTCGGCTAGACCCAAACCCACACGGCCAGACACAAACCCACTATTCTAGACCCAAACCCACTCGGCTAGACGAAAACCCACTCGGCTAGACCCAAACCCACTCCGCCAGACCCAAACCCACTGGGCTAGACCCAAACCCACGCGGCTAGACACAAACCCACTCGGCTAGACCCAAACCCACTCGGCTAGACGCAAACCCACTCCGCCAGACCCAATCCCACTCGGCTACACCCAAACCAACTCGGCTAGAACCAAACCCACTCGGCTAGACCCAAACGCACTCGGCTAGACCCAAAACCACTCCGCTAGACACAAACCCACTCGGCTAGACCCAAACCCACTAGGCTAGACCCAAACCCACTCGGCTAGATGCAAAAACCCACTAGGCTAGACCCAGACCCACTCGGCTAGATCCAAACCCACTCGGCTAGACCCAAACCCACTCCGCTAGACCCAAACCCACTCGGCTAGACCCAAACCCACTCGGCTAGACCCAAACCCAATCAGCTAGACCCAAACCCACTCGGCTAGACCCAAAACCACTCTGCTAGACCCAAACCCACTCGGCTAGACCTAAACCCACTCGGCTAGACCCTAACCCACTCGGCTAGACCCAAACCCATTCGGCTAGACCCAAACCCACTCGGCTAGACCCAAATCCACTCGGCTAGACCCAAAACCCACTCGGCTCAATGCAAACCCACTCCGCTAGACCCAAACCCACTCGGCTAGACTCAAACCCACTCGGCTAGACCCAAACCCACTCGGCAAGAACCAAACCCGCTCCTCTAGACCCAAACCCACTCCGCCAGACTCAAACCCACTCCGCTAGACACAAACCCACTCAGCTAGACCCAAATCCACTCGGCTAGACCCAAACCCACTCGGCTAGATGCAAACCCACTAGGCTAGACCCAGACCCACTCGGCTAGATCCAAACCCACTCGGCTAGACCCAAACCCACTCCGCTAGACCCAAACCCACTCGGCTAGACCCAAACCCACTCGGCTAGACCCCAACACACTCGGCTAGACCCAAACCCACTCGGCTAGACGCAAACCCACTCGGCTAGACCAAAACCCACTCGGCTAGACCCAAACCAACTCGGCTGGACCCAAACCCACTCGGCTAGACCCAAACCCACTCCGCTAGACCCAAACCCACTCGGCTAGACCCAAACCCACTCTGCTAGACACAAACCCACTCGGCTAGACACAAACACACTCGGCTAGACCCAAACCCACTCGGCTAGACCCAAACCCACTCGGCTAGACGCAAACCCACTCGGCTAGACCCAAACCCACACGGCCAGACCCAAACCCACTATTCTAGACCCAAACCCACTCGGCTGGACCCAAACCCACTCGGCTAGACCCAAACCCACTCGGCTAGACCCAAACCCACTCGTCTAGACCCAAAACCACTCGGCTAGACCCAAACCCACTCGGCTAGACCCAAACACACTCGGCTAGACCCAAACACACTCGGCTAGCCCCAAACCCACTCGGCTAGAACCAAACCCGCTCCGCTAGGCCCAAACCCACTCCGCTAGACTCAAACCCACTCCACTAGACACAAACCCACTCAGCTGGACCCAAATACACTCGGCTAGACCCAAACCCACTCGGCTAGATGCAAACCCACTAGGCTAGACCCAGACCCACTCGGCTAGATCCAAACCAACTCGGCTAGACCCAAACCCACTCCGCTAGACCCAAACCCACTCGGCTAGACCCAAACTCACTCGGCTACACCCAAACACACTGGGCTAGACCCAAAACCACTCCGCTAGACCCAAACCCACTCGGCTAGACCTAAACCCACTCGGCTAGACCCTAACCACTCGGCTAGACCCAAACAAATTCGGCTAGACCCAAACACACTCGGCTAGACCCAAACCCACTCGGCTAGACCCAAAACCCACTCGACTCGACGCAAACCCACTCCGCTAGACCCAAACCCACTCGGCTAGACTCAAACCCACTCGGCTAGACCCAAACCCACTCGGCTAGAACCTAACCCGCTACGCTAGACCCAAACCCACTCCGGTAGACTCAAACCCACTCCGCTAGACACAACCCCACTCAGCTAGACCCAAATCCACTCGGCTAGACCCAAACACACTCGGCTAGACCCAAACCCACTCGTCTAGACCCAAGCACACTCGGCTAGACCCAAACCCACTCCGCTAGACCCAAACCCACTCCGCTAGACCCAAACCCACTCCGCTAGACCCAAACCCACTCCGCTAGACCCAAACCCACTCGGCTAGACCCAAACCCACTCGGCTAGACCAAAACCCACTCGGCTAGACACAATCCAACTCGGCTAGACCCAAACCCACTCGGCTAGACCCAAACCCACTCCGCTAGACCCAAACCCACTCGGCTAGACCCAAACCCACTCGGCTAGACCCAAACCCACTCGGCCAGACACAAACCCACTCGGCTAGATGCAAACCCACTAGGTTAGACCCAGACCCACTCTGCTAGATCCAAACTCACTCCGCTAGACCCAAACCCACTCGGCTAGACCCAAACCCACTCGGCTAGAACCAAACCCACTCGGCTAGACCCAAACCCACTCGGCTAGACCCAAAACCACTCCGTAAGACACAAACCCACTCGGCTAGACCCAAACCCACTCGGCTAGACCCAAACCCACTCGGCTAGATGCAAACCCACTAGGCTAGACCCAGACCCACTCTGCTAGATCCAAACCCACTCGGCTAGACCCTAACCCACTCCGCTAGACCCAAACCCACTCGGCTAGACCCAAACCCACTCGGCTAGACCCAAACCCACTCGGCTAGACCCAAACCCACTCGGCTAGACCCAAACCCACTCGGCTAGACCCAAACCCACTCGGCTAGACCCAATCCAACTCGGCTAGACCCAAACCCACTCGGCTAGACCCAAACCCACTCCGCTAGACCCAAACCCACTCGGCTAGACCCAAACCCACTCGGCTAGACCCAAACCCACTCGGCCAGACACAAACCCACTCGGCTAGACCCAAAACCACTCGGCTAGACCCAAACCCACTCGGCTAGTCCCAAACCCACTCGGCTAGACGCAAACCCACTCGGCTAGAAGCAAACCCACTAGGCTAGACCCAGACCCACTCGGCTAGATCCAAACCCACTCGGCTAGACCCAAACCCACTCGGCTAGTCCCAAACCCACTCGGCTAGACCCAAACCCACTCGGCTAGACCCAAACACACTCGGCTAGACCCAAACCCACTCGGCTAGACCCAAACCCACTCGGCTAGACCAAAACCCACTCGGCTAGACCCAAACCAACTCGGCTAGACCCAAACCCACTCGGCTAGACCCAAACCCACTCCGCTAGACCCAAACCCACTCGGCTAGACCCAAACCCACTCGGCTAGACCAAAACCCACTCGGCTAGACCCAATCCAACTCGGCTAGACCCAAACCCACTCGGCTAGACCCAAACCCACTCCGCTAGACCCAAACCCACTCGGCTAGACCCAAACCCACTCGGCTAGACCCAAACCCACTCGGCCAGACACAAACCCACTCGGCTAGATGCAAACCCACTAGGTTAGACCCAGACCCACTCTGCTAGATCCAAACTCACTCCGCTAGACCCAAACCCACTCGGCTAGACCCAAACCCACTCGGCTAGAACCAAACCCACTCGGCTAGACCCAAACCCACTCGGCTAGACCCAAAACCACTCCTTTAGACACAAACCCACTCGGCTAGACCCAAACCCACTCGGCTAGACCCAAACCCACTCGGCTAGATGCAAACCCACTAGGCTAGACCCAGACCCACTCTACTAGATCCAAACCCACTCGGCTAGACCCTAACCCACTCCGCTAGACCCAAACCCACTCGGCTAGACCCAAAACCACTCCGTTAGACACAAACCCACTCGGCTAGACCCAAACCCACTCGGCTAGACCCAAACCCACTCGGCTAGATGCAAACCCACTAGGCTAGACCCAGACCCACTCTGCTAGATCCAAACCCACTCGGCTAGACCCTAACCCACTCCGCTAGACCCAAACCCACTCGGCTAGACCCAAACCCACTCGGCTAGACCCAAACCCACTCGGCTAGACCCAAACCCACTCGGCTAGACCCAAACCCACTCGGCTAGACCCAAACCCACTCGGCTAGACCCAATCCAACTCGGCTAGACCCAAACCCACTCGGCTAGACCCAAACCCACTCCGCTAGACCCAAACCCACTCGGCTAGACCCAAACCCACTCGGCTAGACCCAAACCCACTCGGCCAGACACAAACCCACTCGGCTAGACCCAAAACCACTCGGCTAGACCTAAACCCACTCGGCTAGACCCAAACCCACTCGACTAGACGCAAACCCACTCGGCTAGAAGCAAACCCACTAGGCTAGACCCAGACCCACTCGGCTAGATCCAAACCCACTCGGCTAGACCCAAACCCACTCGGCTAGTCCCAAACCCACTCGGCTAGACCCAAACCCACTCGGCTAGACCCAAACACACTCGGCTGGACCCAAACCCACTCGGCTAGACCCAAACCCACTCGGCTAGACCCAAACCCACTCGGCTAGAACCAAACCCACTCGGCTAGACCCAAACCCACTCGGCTAGACCCAAAACCACTCCGTTAGACACAAACCCACTTGGCTAGACCCAAACCCACTCGGCTAGACCCAAACCCACTCGGCTAGATGCAAACCCATTAGGCTAGACCCAGACCCACTCGGCTAGATCCAAACCCACTCCGCTAGACCCAAACCCACTCGGCTAGACCCAAACCCACTCGGCTAGAACCAAACCCAATCGGCTAGACCCAAACCCACTCGGCTAGACCCAAAACCACTCCGTAAGACACAAACCCACTCGGCTAGACCCAAACCCACTCGGCTAGACCCAAACCCACTCGGCTAGATGCAAACCCACTAGGCTAGACCCAGACCCACTCTGCTAGATCCAAACCCACTCGGCTAGACCCTAACCCACTCCGCTAGACCCAAACCCACTCGGCTAGACCCAAACCCACTCGGCTAGACCCAAACCCACTCGGCTAGACCCAAACCCACTCGGCTAGACCCAAACCCACTCGGCTAGACCCAAACCCACTCGGCTAGACCCAATCCAACTCGGCTAGACCCAAACGCACTGGGCTAGACCCAAACCCACTCCGCTAGACCCAAACCCACTCGGCTAGACCCAAACCCACTCGGCTAGACCCAAACCCACTCGGCCAGACACAAACCCACTCGGCTAGACCCAAAACCACTCGGCTAGACCCAAACCCACTCGGCTAGACCCAAACCCACTCGGCTAGACGCAAACCCACTCGGCTAGAAGCAAACCCACTAGGCTAGACCCAGACCCACTCGGCTAGATCCAAACCCACTCGGCTAGACCCAAACCCACTCGGCTAGTCCCAAACCCACTCGGCTAGACCCAAACCCACTCGGCTAGACCCAAACACACTCGGCTAGACCAAAACCCAGTCGGCTAGACCCAATCCAACTCGGCTAGACCCAAACCCACTCGGCTAGACCCAAACCCACTCCGCTAGACCCAAACCCACTCGGCTAGACCCAAACCCACTCGGCTAGACCCAAACCCACTCGGCCAGACACAAACCCACTCGGCTAGATGCAAACCCACTAGGTTAGACCCAGACCCACTCTGCTAGATCCAAACTCACTCCGCTAGACCCAAACCCACTCGGCTAGAACCAAACCCACTCGGCTAGACCCAAACCCACTCGGCTAGACCCAAAACCACTCCTTTAGACACAAACCCACTCGGCTAGACCCAAACCCACTCGGCTAGACCCAAACCCACTCGGCTAGATGCAAACCCACTAGGCTAGACCCAGACCCACTCTGCTAGATCCAAACCCACTCGGCTAGACCCTAACCCACTCCGCTAGACCCAAACCCACTCGGCTAGACCAAAACCCACTCGGCTAGACCCAATCCAACTCGGCTAGACCCAAACCCACTCGGCTAGACCCAAACCCACTCCGCTAGACCCAAACCCACTCGGCTAGACCCAAACCCACTCGGCTAGACCCAAACCCACTCGGCCAGACACAAACCCACTCGGCTAGACCCAAAACCACTCGGCTAGACCCAAACCCACTCGGCTAGACCCAAACCCACTCGACTAGACGCAAACCCACTCGGCTAGAAGCAAACCCACTAGGCTAGACCCAAACCCACTCGGCTAGACCCAAACCCACTCGGCTAGACCCAATCCAACTCGGCTAGACCCAAACCCACTCGGCTAGACCCAAACCCACTCCGCTAGACCCAAACCCACTCGGCTAGACCCAAACCCACTCGGCTAGACCCAAACCCACTCGGTTAGACACAAACCCACTCGGCTAGACCCAAAACCACTCGGCTAGACCCAAACCCACTCGGCTAGACCCAAACCCACTCGACTAAACGCAAACCCACTCGGCTAGAAGCAAACCCACTAGGCTAGACCCAGACCCACTCGGCTAGATCCAAACCCACTCGGCTAGACCCAAACCCACTCGGCTAGTCCCAAACCCACTCGGCTAGACCCAAACCCACTCGGCTAGACCCAAACACACTCGGCTAGACCCAAACCCACTCGGCTAGACCCAAACCCACTCGGCTAGACCCAAACCCGCTCGGCTAGAACCAAACCCACTCGGCTAGACCCAAACCCACTCGGCTAGACCCAAAACCACTCCGTTAGACACAAACCCACTCGGCTAGACCCAAACCCACTCGGCTAGACCCAAACCCACTCGGCTAGATGCAAACCCACTAGGCCAGACCCAGACCCACTCGGCTAGATCCAAACCCACTCCGCTAGACCCAAACCCACTCGGTTAGACCCAAACCCACTCGGCTAGAACCAAACCCAATCGGCTAGACCCAAACCCACTCGGATAGACCCAAAACCACTCCGTAAGACACAAACCCACTCGGCTAGACCCAAACCCACTCGGCTAGACCCAAACCCACTCGGCTAGATGCAAACCCACTAGGCTAGACCCAGACCCACTCTGCTAGATCCAAACCCACTCGGCCAGACCCTAACCCACTCCACTAGACCCAAACACACTCGGCTAGACCCAAACCCACTCGGCTAGACCCAAACCCACTCGGCTAGACCCAAACCCACTCGGCTAGACCAAAACCCACTCGGCTAGACCCAAACCAACTCGGCTAGACCCAAACCCACTCGGCTAGACCCAAACCCACTCCGCTAGACCCAAACCCACTCGGCTAGACCCAAACCCACTCGGCTAGACCAAAACCCACTCGGCTAGTCCCAAACCCACTCGGCTAGACCCAAACCCACTCGGCTAGACCCAAACACACTCGGCTAGACCAAAACCCAGTCGGCTAGACCCAATCCAACTCGGCTAGACCCAAACCCACTCGGCTTGACCCAAACCCACTCCGCTAGACCCAAACCCACTCGGCTAGACCCAAACCCACTCGGCTAGACCCAAACCCACTCGGCCAGACACAAACCCACTCGGCTAGATGCAAACCCACTAGGTTAGACCCAGACCCACTCTGCTAGATCCAAACTCACTCCGCTAGACCCAAACCCACTCGGCTAGAACCAAACCCACTCGGCTAGACCCAAACCCACTCGGCTAGACCCAAAACCACTCCTTTAGACACAAACCCACTCGGCTAGACCCAAACCCACTCGGCTAGACCCAAACCCACTCGGCTAGATGCAAACCCACTAGGCTAGACCCAGACCCACTCTGCTAGATCCAAACCCACTCGGCTAGACCCTAACCCACTCCGCTAGACCCAAACCCACTCGGCTAGACCAAAACCCACTCGGCTAGACCCAATCCAACTCGGCTAGACCCAAACCCACTCGGCTAGACCCAAACCCACTCCGCTAGACCCAAACCCACTCGGCTAGACCCAAACCCACTCGGCTAGACCCAAACCCACTCGGCCAGACACAAACCCACTCGGCTAGACCCAAAACCACTCGGCTAGACCCAAACCCACTCGGCTAGACCCAAACCCACTCGACTAGACGCAAACCCACTCGGCTAGAAGCAAACCCACTAGGCTAGACCCAAACCCACTCGGCTAGACCCAAACCCACTCGGCTAGACCCAATCCAACTCGGCTAGACCCAAACCCACTCGGCTAGACCCAAACCCACTCCGCTAGACCCAAACCCACTCGGCTAGACCCAAACCCACTCGGCTAGACCCAAACCCACTCGGCCAGACACAAACCCACTCGGCTAGACCCAAAACCACTCGGCTAGACCCAAACCCACTCGGCTAGACCCAAACCCACTCGACTAGACGCAAACCCACTCGGCTAGAAGCAAACCCACTAGGCTAGACCCAGACCCACTCGGCTAGATCCAAACCCACTCGGCTAGACCCAAACCCACTCGGCTAGTCCCAAACCCACTCGGCTAGACCCAAACCCACTCGGCTAGACCCAAACACACTCGGCTAGACCCAAACCCACTCGGCTAGACCCAAACCCACTCGGCTAGACCCAAACCCGCTCGGCTAGAACCAAACCCACTCGGCTAGACCCAAACCCACTCGGCTAGACCCAAAACCACTCCGTTAGACACAAACCCACTCGGCTAGACCCAAACCCACTCGGCTAGACCCAAACCCACTCGGCTAGATGCAAACCCACTAGGCCAGACCCAGACCCACTCGGCTAGATCCAAACCCACTCCGCTAGACCCAAACCCACTCGGTTAGACCCAAACCCACTCGGCTAGAACCAAACCCAATCGGCTAGACCCAAACCCACTCGGATAGACCCAAAACCACTCCGTAAGACACAAACCCACTCGGCTAGACCCAAACCCACTCGGCTAGACCCAAACCCACTCGGCTAGATGCAAACCCACTAGGCTAGACCCAGACCCACTCTGCTAGATCCAAACCCACTCGGCCAGACCCTAACCCACTCCACTAGACCCAAACACACTCGGCTAGACCCAAACCCACTCGGCTAGACCCAAACCCACTCGGCTAGACCCAAACCCACTCGGCTAGACCAAAACCCACTCGGCTTGACCCAAACCAACTCGGCTAGACCCAAACCCACTCGGCTAGACCCAAACCCACTCCGCTAGACCCAAACCCACTCGGCTAGACCCAAACCCACTCGGCTAGACCAAAACCCACTCGGCTAGACCCAATCCAACTCGGCTAGACCCAAACCCACTCGGCTAGACCCAAACCCACTCCGCTAGACCCAACCCACTCGGCTAGACCCAAACCCACTCGGCTAGACCCAAACCCACTCGGCCAGACACAAACCCACTCGGCTAGATGCAAACCCACTAGGTTAGACCCAGACCCACTCTGCTAGATCCAAACTCACTCCGCTAGACCCAAACCCACTCGGCTAGACCCAAACCCACTCGGCTAGAACCAAACCCACTCGGCTGAACCCAAACCCACTCGGCCAGACCCAAAACCACTCCTTTAGACACAAACCCACTGGGCTAGACCCAAACCCACTCGGCTAGACCCAAACCCACTCGGCTAGATGCAAACCCACTAGGCTAGACCCAGACCCAATCTGCTAGATCCAAACCCACTCGGCTAGACCCTAACCCACTCCGCTAGACCCAAACCCACTCGGCTAGACCCAAACCCACTCGGCTAGACCCAAACCCACTCGGCTAGACCCAAACCCACTCGGCTAGACCCAAACCCACTCGGCTAGACCCAAACCCACTCGGCTAGACCCAATCCAACTCGGCTAGACCCAAACCCACTCGGCTAGACCCAAACCCACTCCGCTAGACCCAAACCCACTCGGCTAGACCCAAACCCACTCGGCTAGACCCAAAACCACTCGGCCAGACACAAACCCACTCGGCTAGACCCAAAACCACTCGGCTAGACCCAAACCCACTCGGCTAGACCCAAACCCACTCGACTAGACACAAACCCACTCGGCTAGAAGCAAACCCACTAGGCTAGACCCAGACCCACTCGGCTAGATCCAAACCCACTCGGCTAGACCCAAACCCACTCGGCTAGTCCCAAACCCACTCGGCTAGACCCAAACCCACTCGGCTAGACCCAAACACACTCGGCTAGACCCAAACCCACTCGGCTAGACCCAAACCCACTCGGCTAGTCCCAAACCCACTCGGCTAGAACCAAACCCACTCGGCTAGACCCAAACCCACTCGGCTAGACCCAAAACCACTCCGTTAGACACAAACCCACTCGGCTAGACCCAAACCCACTCGGCTAGACCCAAACCCACTCGGCTAGATGCAAACCCACTAGGCTAGACCCAGACCCACTCGGCTAGATCCAAACCCACTCCGCTAGACCCAAACCCACTCGGCTAGACCCAAACCCACTCGGCTAGAACCAAACCCACTCGGCTAGACCCACACCCACTCGGCTAGACCCAAAACCACTCCGTTAGACACAAACCCACTCGGCTAGACCCAAACCCACTCGGCTAGACCCAAACCCACTCGGCTAGATGCAAACCCACTAGGCTAGACCCAGACCCACTCTGCTAGATCCAAACCCACTCGGCTAGACCCTAACCCACTCCGCTAGACCCAAACCCACTCGGCTAGACCCAAACCCACTTGGCTAGACCCAAACCCACTCGGCTAGACCCAAACCCACTCGGCTAGACCCAAACCCACTCGGCTAGACCCAAACCCACTCGGCTAGACCCAATCCAACTCGGCTAGACCCAAACCCACTCCGCTAGACCCAAACCCACTCCGCTAGACCCAAACCCACTCGGCTAGACCCAAACCCACTCGGCTAGACCCAAACCCACTCGGCCAGACACAAACCCACTCGGCTAGACCCAAAACCACTCGGCTAGACCCAAACCCACTCGGCTAGACCCAAACGCAGTCGGCTAGACGCAAACCCACTCGGCTAGAAGCAAACCCACTAGGCTAGACCCAGACCCACTCGGCTAGATCCAAACCCACTCGGCTAGACCCAAACCCACTCGGCTAGTCCCAAACCCACTCGGCTAGACCCAA
Source organism: Raja brachyura (assembly GCA_963514005.1). The sequence goes on from OY740820.1 coordinate 774,222, forward strand.
ACCCACTCGGCTAGACCCAAACACACTCGGCTAGACCCAAACCCACTCGGCTAGACCCAAACCCACTCGGCTAGACCAAAACCCACTCGGCTAGACCCAAACCAACTCGGCTAGACCCAAACCCACTCGGGTAGACCCAAACCCACTCGGCTAGACCCAAAACCACTCCGTTAGACACAAACCCACTCGGCTAGACCCAAACCCACTCGGCTAGACCCAAACCCACTCGGCTAGATGCAAACCCACTAGGCTAGACCCAGACCCACTCTGCTAGATCCAAACCCACTCTGCTAGACCCTAACCCACTCCGCTAGACCCAAACCCACTCGGCTAGACCTAAACCCACACGGCTAGACCCAAACCCACTCGGCTAGACCCAACCCCACTCGGCTAGACCCAAACCCACTCGGCTAGACCCAAACCCACTCGGCTAGACCCAATCCAACTCGGCTAGACACAAACCCACTCGGCTAGACCCAAACCCACTCCGCTAGACCCAAACCCACTCAGCTAGACCCAAACCCACTCGGCTAGACCCAAAACCACTCGGCCAGACACAAACCCACTCGGCTAGACCCAAAACCACTCGGCTAGACCCAAACCCACTCGGCTAGACCCAAACCCACTCGACTAGACACAAACCCACTCGGCTAGAAGCAAACCCACTAGGCCAGACCCAGACCCACTCGGCTAGATCCAAACCCACTCGGCTAGACCCAAACCCACTCGGCTAGTCCCAAACCCACTCGGCTAGACCCAAACCCACTCGGCTAGACCCAAACACACTCGGCTAGACCCAAACCCACTCGGCTAGACCCAAACCCACTCGGCTAGACCCAAACCCACTCGGCTAGAACCAAACCCACTCGGCTAGACCCAAACCCACTCGGCTAGACCCAAAACCACTCCGTTAGACACAAACCCACTCGGCTAGACCCAAACCCACTCGGCTAGACCCAAACCCACTCGGCTAGATGCAAACCCACTAGGCTAGACCCAGACCCACTCGGCTAGATCCAAACCCACTCCGCTAGACCCAAACCCACTCGGCTAGACCCAAACCCACTCGGCTAGAACCAAACCCACTCGGCTAGACCCAAACCCACTCGGCTAGACCCAAAACCACTCCGTTAGACACAAACCCACTCGGCTAGACCCAAACCCACTCGGCTAGACCCAAACCCACTCGGCTAGATGCAAACCCACTAGGCTAGACCCAGACCCACTCTGCTAGATCCAAACCCACTCGGCTAGACCCTAACCCACTCCGCTAGACCCAAACCCACTCGGCTAGACCCAATCGAACTCGGCTAGACCCAAACCCACTCGGCTAGACCCAAACCCACTCCGCTAGACCCAAACCCACTCGCCTAGACCCAAACCCACTCGGCTAGACCCAAACCCACTCGGCCAGACACAAACCCACTCGGCTAGACCCAAAACCACTCGGCTAGACCCAAACCCACTCGGCTAGACCCAAACCCACTCGGCTAGACGCAAACCCACTCGGCTAGAAGCAAACCCACTAGGCTAGACCCAGACCCACTCGGATGGATCCAAACCCACTCGGCTAGACCCAAACCCACTCGGCTAGTCCCAAACCCACTCGGCTAGACCCAAACCCACTCGGCTAGACCCAAACACACTCGGCTAGACCCAAACCCACTCGGCTAGACCCAAACCCACTCGGCTAGACCAAAACCCACTCGGCTAGACCCAAACCCACTCGGCTAGATGCAAACCCACTAGGCTAGACCCAGACCCACTCTGCTAGATCCAAACCCACTCGGCTAGACCCTAACCCACTCCGCTAGACCCAAACCCACTCGGCTAGATGCAAACCCACTAGGCTAGACCCAGACCCACTCTGCTAGATCCAAACCCACTCGGCTAGACCCTAACCCACTCCGCTAGACCCAAACCCACTCGGCTAGACCCAATCCAACTCGGCTAGACCCAAACCCACTCGGCTAGACCCAAACCCACTCCGCTAGACCCAAACCCAATCGGCTAGACCCAAACCCACTCGGCTAGACCCAAACCCACTCGGCCAGACACAAACCCACTCGGCTAGACCCAAAACCACTCGGCTAGACCCAAACCCACTCGGCTAGACCCAAACCCACTCGGCTAGACGCAAACCCACTCGGCTAGAAGCAAACACACTAGGCTAGACCCAGACCCACTCGGCTAGATCCAAACCCACTCGGCTAGACCCAAACCCACTCGGCTAGTCCCAAACCCACTCGGCTAGACCCAAACCCACTCGGCTAGACCCAAACACACTCGGCTAGACCCAAACCCACTCGGCTAGACCCAAACCCACTCGGCTAGACCAAAACCCAGTCGGCTAGACCCAAACCAACTCGGCTAGACCCAAACCCCCTCGGCTAGACCCAAACCCACTCCGCTAGACCCAAACCCACTCCGCTAGACCCAAACCCACTCGGCTAGACCAAAACCCACTCGGCTAGACCCAATCCAACTCGGCTAGACCCAAACCCACTCGGCTAGACCCAAACCCACTCCGCTAGACCCAAACCCACTCGGCTAGACCCAAACCCACTCGGCTAGACCCAAACCCACTCGGCCAGACACAAACCCACTCGGCTAGACCCAAAACCACTCGGCTAGACCCAAACCCACTATTCTAGACCCAAACCCACTCGGCTAGACGCAAACCCACTCGGCTAGATGCAAACCCACTAGGCTAGACCCAGACCCACTCGGCTAGATCCAAACCCACTCGGCTAGACCCAAACCCACTCGGCTAGACCCAAACCCACTCGGCTAGACCCAAACCCACTCGGCTAGACCCAAACACACTCGGCTAGACCCAAACCCACTCCGCTAGACCCAAACCCACTCGGCTAGACCAAAACCCACTCGCCTAGACCCAAACCAACTCGGCTAGACCCAAACCCACTCGGCTAGACCCAAACCCACTCCGCTAGACCCAAACCCACTCGGCTAGACCCAAACCCACTCGGCTAGACCCAAACCCACTCGGCTAGACACAAACACACTCGGCTAGACCCAAACCCACTCGGCTAGACCCAAACCCACTCGGCTAGACCCAAACCCACTCGGCTAGACCCAAACCCACTCGGCTAGACGCAAACCCACTCGGCTAGAAGCAAACCCACTAGGCTAGACCCAGACCCACTCGGCTAGATCCAAACCCACTCGGCTAGACCCAAACCCACTCGGCTAGTCCCAAACCCACTCGGCTAGACCCAAACCCACTCGGCTAGACCCAAACACACTCGGCTAGACCCAAACCCACTCGGCTAGACCCAAACCCACTCGGCTAGACCAAAACCCAGTCGGCTAGACCCAAACCAACTCGGCTAGACCCAAACCCCCTCGGCTAGACCCAAACCCACTCCGCTAGACCCAAACCCACTCCGCTAGACCCAAACCCACTCGGCTAGACCAAAACCCACTCGGCTAGACTCAATCCAACTCGGCTAGACCCAAACCCACTCGGCTAGACCCAAACCCACTCCGCTAGACCCAAACCCACTCGGCTAGACCCAAACCCACTCGGCTAGACCCAAACCCACTCGGCCAGACACAAACCCACTCGGCTAGACCCAAAACCACTCGGCTAGACCCAAACCCACTATTCTAGACCCAAACCCACTCGGCTAGACGCAAACCCACTCGGCTAGATGCAAACCCACTAGGCTAGACCCAGACCCACTCGGCTAGATCCAAACCCACTCGGCTAGACCCAAACCCACTCGGCTAGACCCAAACCCACTCGGCTAGACCCAAACCCACTCGGCTAGACCCAAACACACTCGGCTAGACCCAAACCCACTCCGCTAGACCCAAACCCACTCGGCTAGACCAAAACCCACTCGCCTAGACCCAAACCAACTCGGCTAGACCCAAACCCACTCGGCTAGACCCAAACCCACTCCGCTAGACCCAAACCCACTCGGCTAGACCCAAACCCACTCGGCTAGACCCAAACCCACTCGGCTAGACACAAACACACTCGGCTTGACCCAAACCCACTCGGCTAGACCCAAACCCACTCGGCTAGACCCAAACCCATTCGGCTAGACCCAAACCCACACGGCCAGACCCAAACCCACTATTCTAGACCCAAACCCACTCGGCTAGTCCCAAACACACTCGGCTAGACCCAAACCCACTCCGCCAGACCCAAACCCACTCGGCTAGACCCAAACCCACTCGGCTAGACCCAAACCCACTCGGCTAGACCCAAACCCACTCGCCTAGACCCAAAACCACTCGGCTAGACCCAAACCCACTCGGCTAGACCCAAACACACTCGGCTGGACCCAAACCCACTCGGGTAGACCCAAACCCACGCGGCTAGCCCCAAACCCACTCAGCTGGACCCAAACCCACTCGGCTAGACGAAAACCCGCTCGGCTAGATGCAAACCCACTAGGCTAGACCCAGACCCACTCGGCTAGATCCAAACCCACTCCGCTAGACCCAAACCCACTCGGCTAGACCCAAACCCACTCGGCTAGAACCAAACCCACTCGGCTAGACCCAAACCCACTCGGCTAGACCCAAAACCACTCCGTTAGACACAAACCCACTCGGCTAGACCCAAACCCACTCGGCTAGACCCAAACCCACTCGGCTAGATGCAAACCCACTAGGCTAGACCCAGACCCACTCTGCTAGATCCAAACCCACTCGGCTAGACCCTAACCCACTCCGCTAGACCCAAACCCACTCGGCTAGACCCAATCGAACTCGGCTAGACCCAAACCCACTCGGCTAGACCCAAACCCACTCCGCTAGACCCAAACCCACTCGGCTAGACCCAAACCCACTCGGCTAGACCCAAACCCACTCGGCCAGACTCAAACCCACTCGGCTAGACCCAAAACCACTCGGCTAGACCCAAACCCACTCGGCTAGACCCAAACCCACTCGGCTAGACGCAAACCCACTCGGCTAGAAGCAAACCCACTAGGCTAGACCCAGACCCACTCGGATGGATCCAAACCCACTCGGCTAGACCCAAACCCACTCGGCTAGTCCCAAACCCACTCGGCTAGACCCAAACCCACTCGGCTAGACCCAAACACACTCGGCTAGACCCAAACCCACTCGGCTAGACCCAAACCCACTCGGCTAGACCAAAACCCACTCGGCTAGACCCAAACCCACTCGGCTAGATGCAAACCCACTAGGCTAGACCCAGACCCACTCTGCTAGATCCAAACCCACTCGGCTAGACCCTAACCCACTCCGCTAGACCCAAACCCACTCGGCTAGATGCAAACCCACTAGGCTAGACCCAGACCCACTCTGCTAGATCCAAACCCACTCGGCTAGACCCTAACCCACTCCGCTAGACCCAAACCCACTCGGCTAGACCCAATCCAACTCGGCTAGACCCAAACCCACTCGGCTAGACCCAAACCCACTCCGCTAGACCCAAACCCAATCGGCTAGACCCAAACCCACTCGGCTAGACCCAAACCCACTCGGCCAGACACAAACCCACTCGGCTAGACCCAAAACCACTCGGCTAGACCCAAACCCACTCGGCTAGACCCAAACCCACTCGGCTAGACGCAAACCCACTCGGCTAGAAGCAAACCCACTAGGCTAGACCCAGACCCACTCGGCTAGATCCAAACCCACTCGGCTAGACCCAAACCCACTCGGCTAGTCCCAAACCCACTCGGCTAGACCCAAACCCACTCGGCTAGACCCAAACACACTCGGCTAGACCCAAACCCACTCGGCTAGACCCAAACCCACTCGGCTAGACCAAAACCCAGTCGGCTAGACCCAAACCAACTCGGCTAGACACAAACCCACTCGGCTAGAAGCAAACCCACTAGGCTAGACCCAGACCCACTCGGCTAGATCCAAACCCACTCGGCTAGACCCAAACCCACTCGGCTAGTCCCAAACCCACTCGGCTAGACCCAAACCCACTCGGCTAGACCCAAACACACTCGGCTAGACCCAAACCCACTCGGCTAGACCCAAACCCACTCGGCTAGTCCCAAACCCACTCGGCTAGAACCAAACCCACTCGGCTAGACCCAAACCCACTCGGCTAGACCCAAAACCACTCCGTTAGACACAAACCCACTCGGCTAGACCCAAACCCACTCGGCTAGACCCAAACCCACTCGGCTAGATGCAAACCCACTAGGCTAGACCCAGACCCACTCGGCTAGATCCAAACCCACTCCGCTAGACCCAAACCCACTCGGCTAGACCCAAACCCACTCGGCTAGAACCAAACCCACTCGGCTAGACCCACACCCACTCGGCTAGACCCAAAACCACTCCGTTAGACACAAACCCACTCGGCTAGACCCAAACCCACTCGGCTAGACCCAAACCCACTCGGCTAGATGCAAACCCACTAGGCTAGACCCAGACCCACTCTGCTAGATCCAAACCCACTCGGCTAGACCCTAACCCACTCCGCTAGACCCAAACCCACTCGGCTAGACCCAAACCCACTCGGCTAGACCCAAACCCACTCGGCTAGACCCAAACCCACTCGGCTAGACCCAAACCCACTCGGCTAGACCCAAACCCACTCGGCTAGACCCAATCCAACTCGGCTAGACCCAAACCCACTCCGCTAGACCCAAACCCACTCCGCTAGACCCAAACCCACTCGGCTAGACCCAAACCCACTCGGCTAGACCCAAACCCACTCGGCCAGACACAAACCCACTCGGCTAGACCCAAAACCACTCGGCTAGACCCAAACCCACTCGGCTAGACCCAAACGCAGTCGGCTAGACGCAAACCCACTCGGCTAGAAGCAAACCCACTAGGCTAGACCCAGACCCACTCGGCTAGATCCAAACCCACTCGGCTAGACCCAAACCCACTCGGCTAGATCCAAACCCACTCGGCTAGACCCTAACCCACTCCGCTAGACCCAAACCCACTCGGCTAGACCCAATCGAACTCGGCTAGACCCAAACCCACTCGGCTAGACCCAATCGAACTCGGCTAGACCCAAACCCACTCGGCTAGACCCAAACCCACTCCGCTAGACCCAAACCCACTCGGCTAGACCCAAACCCACTCGGCTAGACCCAAACCCACTCGGCCAGACTCAAACCCACTCGGCTAGACCCAAAACCACTCGGCTAGACCCAAACCCACTCGGCTAGACCCAAACCCACTCGGCTAGACGCAAACCCACTCGGCTAGAAGCAAACCCACTAGGCTAGACCCAGACCCACTCGGATGGATCCAAACCCACTCGGCTAGACCCAAACCCACTCGGCTAGTCCCAAACCCACTCGGCTAGACCCAAACCCACTCGGCTAGACCCAAACACACTCGGCTAGACCCAAACCCACTCGGCTAGACCCAAACCCACTCGGCTAGACCAAAACCCACTCGGCTAGACCCAAACCCACTCGGCTAGATGCAAACCCACTAGGCTAGACCCAGACCCACTCTGCTAGATCCAAACCCACTCGGCTAGACCCTAACCCACTCCGCTAGACCGAAACCCACTCGGCTAGATGCAAACCCACTAGGCTAGACCCAGACCCACTCTGCTAGATCCAAACCCACTCGGCTAGACCCTAACCCACTCCGCTAGACCCAAACCCACTCGGCTAGACCCAATCCAACTCGGCTAGACCCAAACCCACTCGGCTAGACCCAAACCCACTCCGCTAGACCCAAACCCAATCGGCTAGACCCAAACCCACTCGGCTAGACCCAAACCCACTCGGCCAGACACAAACCCACTCGGCTAGACCCAAAACCACTCGGCTAGACCCAAACCCACTCGGCTAGACCCAAACCCACTCGGCTAGACGCAAACCCACTCGGCTAGAAGCAAACCCACTAGGCTAGACCCAGACCCACTCGGCTAGATCCAAACCCACTCGGCTAGACCCAAACCCACTCGGCTAGTCCCAAACCCACTCGGCTAGACCCAAACCCACTCGGCTAGACCCAAACACACTCGGCTAGACCCAAACCCACTCGGCTAGACCCAAACCCACTCGGCTAGACCAAAACCCAGTCGGCTAGACCCAAACCAACTCGGCTAGACACAAACCCACTCGGCTAGAAGCAAACCCACTAGGCTAGACCCAGACCCACTCGGCTAGATCCAAACCCACTCGGCTAGACCCAAACCCACTCGGCTAGTCCCAAACCCACTCGGCTAGACCCAAACCCACTCGGCTAGACCCAAACACACTCGGCTAGACCCAAACCCACTCGGCTAGACCCAAACCCACTCGGCTAGTCCCAAACCCACTCGGCTAGAACCAAACCCACTCGGCTAGACCCAAACCCACTCGGCTAGACCCAAAACCACTCCGTTAGACACAAACCCACTCGGCTAGACCCAAACCCACTCGGCTAGACCCAAACCCACTCGGCTAGATGCAAACCCACTAGGCTAGACCCAGACCCACTCGGCTAGATCCAAACCCACTCCGCTAGACCCAAACCCACTCGGCTAGACCCAAACCCACTCGGCTAGAACCAAACCCACTCGGCTAGACCCACACCCACTCGGCTAGACCCAAAACCACTCCGTTAGACACAAACCCACTCGGCTAGACCCAAACCCACTCGGCTAGACCCAAACCCACTCGGCTAGATGCAAACCCACTAGGCTAGACCCAGACCCACTCTGCTAGATCCAAACCCACTCGGCTAGACCCTAACCCACTCCGCTAGACCCAAACCCACTCGGCTAGACCCAAACCCACTCGGCTAGACCCAAACCCACTCGGCTAGACCCAAACCCACTCGGCTAGACCCAAACCCACTCGGCTAGACCCAAACCCACTCGGCTAGACCCAATCCAACTCGGCTAGACCCAAACCCACTCCGCTAGACCCAAACCCACTCCGCTAGACCCAAACCCACTCGGCTAGACCCAAACCCACTCGGCTAGACCCAAACCCACTCGGCCAGACACAAACCCACTCGGCTAGACCCAAAACCACTCGGCTAGACCCAAACCCACTCGGCTAGACCCAAACGCAGTCGGCTAGACGCAAACCCACTCGGCTAGAAGCAAACCCACTAGGCTAGACCCAGACCCACTCGGCTAGATCCAAACCCACTCGGCTAGACCCAAACCCACTCGGCTAGTCCCAAACCCACTCGGCTAGACCCAAACCCACTCGGCTAGACCCAAACACACTCGGCTAGACCCAAACCCACTCGGCTAGACCCAAACCCACTCGGCTAGACCAAAACCCACTCGGCTAGACCCAAACCAACTCGGCTAGACCCAAACCCACTCGGCTAGACCCAAACCCACTCGGCTAGACCCAAAACCACTCCGTTAGACACAAACCCACTCGGCTAGACCCAAACCCACTCGGCTAGACCCAAACCCACTCGGCTAGATGCAAACCCACTAGGCTAGACCCAGACCCACTCTGCTAGATCCAAACCCACTCGGCTAGACCCTAACCCACTCCGCTAGACCCAAACCCACTCGGCTAGACCTAAACCCACACGGCTAGACCCAAACCCACTCGGCTAGACCCAACCCCACTCGGCTAGACCCAAACCCACTCGGCTAGACCCAAACCCACTCGGCTAGACCCAATCCAACTCGGCTAGACCCAAACCCACTCGGCTAGACCCAAACCCACTCCGCTAGACCCAAACCCACTCAGCTAGACCCAAACCCACTCGGCTAGACCCAAAACCACTCGGCCAGACACAAACCCACTCGGCTAGACCCAAAACCACTCGGCTAGACCCAAACCCACTCGGCTAGACCCAAACCCACTCGACTAGACACAAACCCACTCGGCTAGAAGCAAACCCACTAGGCCAGACCCAGACCCACTCGGCTAGATCCAAACCCACTCGGCTAGACCCAAACCCACTCGGCTAGTCCCAAACCCACTCGGCTAGACCCAAACCCACTCGGCTAGACCCAAACACACTCGGCTAGACCCAAACCCACTCGGCTAGACCCAAACCCACTCGGCTAGACCCAAACCCACTCGGCTAGAACCAAACCCACTCGGCTAGACCCAAACCCACTCGGCTAGACCCAAAACCACTCCGTTAGACACAAACCCACTCGGCTAGACCCAAACCCACTCGGCTAGACCCAAACCCACTCGGCTAGATGCAAACCCACTAGGCTAGACCCAGACCCACTCGGCTAGATCCAAACCCACTCCGCTAGACCCAAACCCACTCGGCTAGACCCAAACCCACTCGGCTAGAACCAAACCCACTCGGCTAGACCCAAACCCACTCGGCTAGACCCAAAACCACTCCGTTAGACACAAACCCACTCGGCTAGACCCAAACCCACTCGGCTAGACCCAAACCCACTCGGCTAGATGCAAACCCACTAGGCTAGACCCAGACCCACTCTGCTAGATCCAAACCCACTCGGCTAGACCCTAACCCACTCCGCTAGACCCAAACCCACTCGGCTAGACCCAATCGAACTCGGCTAGACCCAAACCCACTCGGCTAGACCGAAACCCACTCCGCTAGACCCAAACCCACTCGGCTAGACCCAAACCCACTCGGCTAGACCCAAACCCACTCGGCCAGACACAAACCCACTCGGCTAGACCCAAAACCACTCGGCTAGACCCAAACCCACTCGGCTAGACCCAAACCCACTCGGCTAGACGCAAACCCACTCGGCTAGAAGCAAACCCACTAGGCTAGACCCAGACCCACTCGGATGGATCCAAACCCACTCGGCTAGACCCAAACCCACTCGGCTAGTCCCAAACCCACTCGGCTAGACCCAAACCCACTCGGCTAGACCCAAACACACTCGGCTAGACCCAAACCCACTCGGCTAGACCCAAACCCACTCGGCTAGACCAAAACCCACTCGGCTAGACCCAAACCCACTCGGCTAGATGCAAACCCACTAGGCTAGACCCAGACCCACTCTGCTAGATCCAAACCCACTCGGCTAGACCCTAACCCACTCCGCTAGACCCAAACCCACTCGGCTAGATGCAAACCCACTAGGCTAGACCCAGACCCACTCTGCTAGATCCAAACCCACTCGGCTAGACCCTAACCCACTCCGCTAGACCCAAACCCACTCGGCTAGACCCAATCCAACTCGGCTAGACCCAAACCCACTCGGCTAGACCCAAACCCACTCCGCTAGACCCAAACCCAATCGGCTAGACCCAAACCCACTCGGCTAGACCCAAACCCACTCGGCCAGACACAAACCCACTCGGCTAGACCCAAAACCACTCGGCTAGACCCAAACCCACTCGGCTAGACCCAAACCCACTCGGCTAGACGCAAACCCACTCGGCTAGAAGCAAACCCACTAGGCTAGACCCAGACCCACTCGGCTAGATCCAAACCCACTCGGCTAGACCCAAACCCACTCGGCTAGTCCCAAACCCACTCGGCTAGACCCAAACCCACTCGGCTAGACCCAAACACACTCGGCTAGACCCAAACCCACTCGGCTAGACCCAAACCCACTCGGCTAGACCAAAACCCAGTCGGCTAGACCCAAACCAACTCGGCTAGACCCAAACCCCCTCGGCTAGACCCAAACCCACTCCGCTAGACCCAAACCCACTCCGCTAGACCCAAACCCACTCGGCTAGACCAAAACCCACTCGGCTAGACCCAATCCAACTCGGCTAGACCCAAACCCACTCGGCTAGACCCAAACCCACTCCGCTAGACCCAAACCCACTCGGCTAGACCCAAACCCACTCGGCTAGACCCAAACCCACTCGGCCAGACACAAACCCACTCGGCTAGACCCAAAACCACTCGGCTAGACCCAAACCCACTATTCTAGACCCAAACCCACTCGGCTAGACGCAAACCCACTCGGCTAGATGCAAACCCACTAGGCTAGACCCAGACCCACTCGGCTAGATCCAAACCCACTCGGCTAGACCCAAACCCACTCGGCTAGACCCAAACCCACTCGGCTAGACCCAAACCCACTCGGCTAGACCCAAACACACTCGGCTAGACCCAAACCCACTCCGCTAGACCCAAACCCACTCGGCTAGACCAAAACCCACTCGCCTAGACCCAAACCAACTCGGCTAGACCCAAACCCACTCGGCTAGACCCAAACCCACTCCGCTAGACCCAAACCCACTCGGCTAGACCCAAACCCACTCGGCTAGACCCAAACCCACTCGGCTAGACACAAACACACTCGGCTAGACCCAAACCCACTCGGCTAGACCCAAACCCACTCGGCTAGACCCAAACCCATTCGGCTAGACCCAAACCCACACGGCCAGACCCAAACCCACTATTCTAGACCCAAACCCACTCGGCTAGTCCCAAACACACTCGGCTAGACCCAAACCCACTCCGCCAGACCCAAACCCACTCGGCTAGACCCAAACCCACTCGGCTAGACCCAAACCCACTCGGCTAGACCCAAACCCACTCGCCTAGACCCAAAACCACTCGGCTAGACCCAAACCCACTCGGCTAGACCCAAACACACTCGGCTGGACCCAAACCCACTCGGGTAGACCCAAACCCACGCGGCTAGCCCCAAACCCACTCAGCTGGACCCAAACCCACTCGGCTAGACGAAAACCCGCTCGGCTAGATGCAAACCCACTAGGCTAGACCCAGGCCCACTCGGCTAGATCCAAACCCACTCCGCTAGACCCAAACCCACTCGGCTAGACCCAAACCCACTCGGCTAGAACCAAACCCACTCGGCTAGACCCAAACCCACTCGGCTAGACCCAAAACCACTCCGTTAGACACAAACCCACTCGGCTAGACCCAAACCCACTCGGCTAGACCCAAACCCACTCGGCTAGATGCAAACCCACTAGGCTAGACCCAGACCCACTCTGCTAGATCCAAACCCACTCGGCTAGACCCTAACCCACTCCGCTAGACCCAAACCCACTCGGCTAGACCCAATCGAACTCGGCTAGACCCAAACCCACTCGGCTAGACCCAAACCCACTCCGCTAGACCCAAACCCACTCGGCTAGACCCAAACCCACTCGGCTAGACCCAAACCCACTCGGCCAGACACAAACCCACTCGGCTAGACCCAAAACCACTCGGCTAGACCCAAACCCACTCGGCTAGACCCAAACCCACTCGGCTAGACGCAAACCCACTCGGCTAGAAGCAAACCCACTAGGCTAGACCCAGACCCACTCGGATGGATCCAAACCCACTCGGCTAGACCCAAACCCACTCGGCTAGTCCCAAACCCACTCGGCTAGACCCAAACCCACTCGGCTAGACCCAAACACACTCGGCTAGACCCAAACCCACTCGGCTAGACCCAAACCCACTCGGCTAGACCAAAACCCACTCGGCTAGACCCAAACCCACTCGGCTAGATGCAAACCCACTAGGCTAGACCCAGACCCACTCTGCTAGATCCAAACCCACTCGGCTAGACCCTAACCCACTCCGCTAGACCCAAACCCACTCGGCTAGATGCAAACCCACTAGGCTAGACCCAGACCCACTCTGCTAGATCCAAACCCACTCGGCTAGACCCTAACCCACTCCGCTAGACCCAAACCCACTCGGCTAGACCCAATCCAACTCGGCTAGACCCAAACCCACTCGGCTAGACCCAAACCCACTCCGCTAGACCCAAACCCAATCGGCTAGACCCAAACCCACTCGGCTAGACCCAAACCCACTCGGCCAGACACAAACCCACTCGGCTAGACCCAAAACCACTCGGCTAGACCCAAACCCACTCGGCTAGACCCAAACCCACTCGGCTAGACGCAAACCCACTCGGCTAGAAGCAAACCCACTAGGCTAGACCCAGACCCACTCGGCTAGATCCAAACCCACTCGGCTAGACCCAAACCCACTCGGCTAGTCCCAAACCCACTCGGCTAGACCCAAACCCACTCGGCTAGACCCAAACACACTCGGCTAGACCCAAACCCACTCGGCTAGACCCAAACCCACTCGGCTAGACCAAAACCCAGTCGGCTAGACCCAAACCAACTCGGCTAGACCCAAACCCCCTCGGCTAGACCCAAACCCACTCCGCTAGACCCAAACCCACTCCGCTAGACCCAAACCCACTCGGCTAGACCAAAACCCACTCGGCTAGACCCAATCCAACTCGGCTAGACCCAAACCCACTCGGCTAGACCCAAACCCACTCCGCTAGACCCAAACCCACTCGGCTAGACCCAAACCCACTCGGCTAGACCCAAACCCACTCGGCCAGACACAAACCCACTCGGCTAGACCCAAAACCACTCGGCTAGACCCAAACCCACTATTCTAGACCCAAACCCACTCGGCTAGACGCAAACCCACTCGGCTAGATGCAAACCCACTAGGCTAGACCCAGACCCACTCGGCTAGATCCAAACCCACTCGGCTAGACCCAAACCCACTCGGCTAGACCCAAACCCACTCGGCTAGACCCAAACCCACTCGGCTAGACCCAAACACACTCGGCTAGACCCAAACCCACTCCGCTAGACCCAAACCCACTCGGCTAGACCAAAACCCACTCGCCTAGACCCAAACCAACTCGGCTAGACCCAAACCCACTCGGCTAGACCCAAACCCACTCCGCTAGACCCAAACCCACTCGGCTAGACCCAAACCCACTCGGCTAGACCCAAACCCACTCGGCTAGACACAAACACACTCGGCTAGACCCAAACCCACTCGGCTAGACCCAAACCCACTCGGCTAGACCCAAACCCATTCGGCTAGACCCAAACCCACACGGCCAGACCCAAACCCACTATTCTAGACCCAAACCCACTCGGCTAGTCCCAAACACACTCGGCTAGACCCAAACCCACTCCGCCAGACCCAAACCCACTCGGCTAGACCCAAACCCACTCGGCTAGACCCAAACCCACTCGGCTAGACCCAAACCCACTCGCCTAGACCCAAAACCACTCGGCTAGACCCAAACCCACTCGGCTAGACCCAAACACACTCGGCTGGACCCAAACCCACTCGGGTAGACCCAAACCCACGCGGCTAGCCCCAAACCCACTCAGCTGGACCCAAACCCACTCGGCTAGACGAAAACCCGCTCCGCTAGACCCAAACCCACTCGGCTAGACCCAAACCCACTCGGCTAGACCCAAACCCACTCGGCTAGACACAAACCCACTCGACTAGACACAAACCCACTCGGCTAGAAGCAAACCCACTAGGCTAGACCCAGACCCACTCGGCTAGATCCAAACCCACTCGGCTAGACCCAAACCCACTCGGCTAGTCCCAAACCCACTCGGCTAGACCCAAACCCCACTCGGCTAGACCCAAACACACTCGGCTAGACCCAAACCCACTCGGCTAGACCCAAACCCACTCGGCTAGACCCAAACCCACTCGGCTAGAACCAAACCCACTCGGCTAGACCCAAACCCACTCGGCTAGACCCAAAACCACTCCGTTAGACACAAACCCACTCGGCTAGACCCAAACCCACTCGGCTAGACCCAAACCCACTCGGCTAGATGCAAACCCACTAGGCTAGACCCAGACCCACTCGGCTAGATCCAAACCCACTCCGCTAGACCCAAACCCACTCGGCTAGACCCAAACCCACTCGGCTAGAACCAAACCCACTCGGCTAGACCCAAACCCACTCGGCTAGACCCAAAACCACTCCGTTAGACACAAACCCACTCGGCTAGACCCAAACCCACTCGGCTAGACCCAAACCCACTCGGCTAGATGCAAACCCACTAGGCTAGACCCAGACCCACTCTGCTAGATCCAAACCCACTTGGCTAGACCCTAACCCACTCCGCTAGACCCAAACCCACTCGGCTAGACCCAAACCCACTCGGCTAGACCCAAACCCACTCGGCTAGACCCAAACCCACTCGGCTAGACCCAAACCCACTCGGCTAGACCCAAACCCACTCGGCTAGACCCAATCCAACTCGGCTAGACCCAAACCCACTCGGCTAGACCCAAACCCACTCCGCTAGACCCAAACCCACTCGGCTAGACCCAAACCCACTCGGCTAGACCCAAACCCACTCGGCTAGACGCAAACCCACTCGGCTAGAAGCAAACCCACTAGGCTAGACCCAGACCCACTCGGCTAGATCCAAACCCACTCGGCTAGACCCAAACCCACTCAGCTAGTCCCAAACCCACTCGGCTAGACCCAAACCCACTCGGCTAGACCCAAACACACTCGGCTAGACCCAAACCCACTCGGCTAGACCCAAACCCACTCGGCTAGACCAAAACCCACTCGGCTAGACCCAAACCAACTCCGCTAGACCCAAACCCACTCGGCTAGACCCAAACCCACTCGGCTAGACCCAAACCCACTCGGCTAGACCCAAAACCACTCCGTTAGACACAAACCCACTCGGCTAGACCCAAACCCACTCGGCTAGACCCAAACCCACTCGGCTAGATGCAAACCCACTAGGCTAGACCCAGACCCACTCTGCTAGATCCAAACCCACTCGGCTAGACCCTAACCCACTCCGCTAGACCCAAACCCACTCGGCTAGACCCAAACCCACTCGGCTAGACCCAAACCCACTCGGCTAGACCCAAACCCACTCGGCTAGACCCAAACCCACTCGGCTAGACCCAAACCCACTCGGCTAGACCCAATCCAACTCGGCTAGACCCAAACCCACTCGGCTAGACCCAAACCCACTCCGCTAGACCCAAACCCACTCGGCTAGACCCAAACCCACTCGGCTAGACCCAAAACCACTCGGCCAGACACAAACCCACTCGGCTAGACCCAAAACCACTCGGCTAGACCCAAACCCACTCGGCTAGACCCAAACCCACTCGACTAGACACAAACCCACTCGGCTAGAAGCAAACCCACTAGGCTAGACCCAGACCCACTCGGCTAGATCCAAACCCACTCGGCTAGACCCAAACCCACTCGGCTAGTCCCAAACCCACTCGGCTAGACCCAAACCCACTCGGCTAGACCCAAACACACTCGGCTAGACCCAAACCCACTCGGCTAGACCCAAACCCACTCGGCTAGACCCAAACCCACTCGGCTAGAACCAAACCCACTCGGCTAGACCCAAACCCACTCGGCTACACCCAAAACCACTCCGTTAGACACAAACCCACTCGGCTAGACCCAAACCCACTCGGCTAGACCCAAACCCACTCGGCTAGATGCAAACCCACTAGGCTAGACCCAGACCCACTCGGCTAGATCCAAACCCACTCCGCTAGACCCAAACCCACTCGGCTAGACCCAAACCCACTCGGCTAGAACCAAACCCACTCGGCTAGACCCAAACCCACTCGGCTAGACCCAAAACCACTCCGTTAGACACAAACCCACTCGGCTAGACCCAAACCCACTCGGCTAGACCCAAACCCACTCGGCTAGATGCAAACCCACTAGGCTAGACCCAGACCCACTCTGCTAGATCCAAACCCACTCGGCTAGACCCTAACCCACTCCGCTAGACCCAAACCCACTCGGCTAGACCCAAACCCACTCGGCTAGACCCAAACCCACTCAGCTAGTCCCAAACCCACTCGGCTAGACCCAAACCCACTCGGCTAGACCCAAACACACTCGGCTAGACCCAAACCCACTCGGCTAGACGCAAACCCACTCGGCTAGAAGCAAACCCACTAGGCTAGACCCAGACCCACTCGGCTAGATCCAAACCCACTCGGCTAGACCCAAACCCACTCAGCTAGTCCCAAACCCACTCGGCTAGACCCAAACCCACTCGGCTAGACCCAAACACACTCGGCTAGACCCAAACCCACTCGGCTAGACCCAAACCCACTCGGCTAGACCAAAACCCACTCGGCTAGACCCAAACCAACTCCGCTAGACCCAAACCCACTCGGCTAGACCCAAACCCACTCGGCTAGACCCAAACCCACTCGGCTAGACCCAAAACCACTCCGTTAGACACAAACCCACTCGGCTAGACCCAAACCCACTCGGCTAGACCCAAACCCACTCGGCTAGATGCAAACCCACTAGGCTAGACCCAGACCCACTCTGCTAGATCCAAACCCACTCGGCTAGACCCTAACCCACTCCGCTAGACCCAAACCCACTCGGCTAGACCCAAACCCACTCGGCTAGACCCAAACCCACTCGGCTAGACCCAAACCCACTCGGCTAGACCCAAACCCACTCGGCTAGACCCAAACCCACTCGGCTAGACCCAATCCAACTCGGCTAGACCCAAACCCACTCGGCTAGACCCAAACCCACTCCGCTAGACCCAAACCCACTCGGCTAGACCCAAACCCACTCGGCTAGACCCAAAACCACTCGGCCAGACACAAACCCACTCGGCTAGACCCAAAACCACTCGGCTAGACCCAAACCCACTCGGCTAGACCCAAACCCACTCGACTAGACACAAACCCACTCGGCTAGAAGCAAACCCACTAGGCTAGACCCAGACCCACTCGGCTAGATCCAAACCCACTCGGCTAGACCCAAACCCACTCGGCTAGTCCCAAACCCACTCGGCTAGACCCAAACCCACTCGGCTAGACCCAAACACACTCGGCTAGACCCAAACCCACTCGGCTAGACCCAAACCCACTCGGCTAGACCCAAACCCACTCGGCTAGAACCAAACCCACTCGGCTAGACCCAAACCCACTCGGCTACACCCAAAACCACTCCGTTAGACACAAACCCACTCGGCTAGACCCAAACCCACTCGGCTAGACCCAAACCCACTCGGCTAGATGCAAACCCACTAGGCTAGACCCAGACCCACTCGGCTAGATCCAAACCCACTCCGCTAGACCCAAACCCACTCGGCTAGACCCAAACCCACTCGGCTAGAACCAAACCCACTCGGCTAGACCCAAACCCACTCGGCTAGACCCAAAACCACTCCGTTAGACACAAACCCACTCGGCTAGACCCAAACCCACTCGGCTAGACCCAAACCCACTCGGCTAGATGCAAACCCACTAGGCTAGACCCAGACCCACTCTGCTAGATCCAAACCCACTCGGCTAGACCCTAACCCACTCCGCTAGACCCAAACCCACTCGGCTAGACCCAATCCAACTCGGCTAGACCCAAACCCACTCGGCTAGACCAAAACCCACTCCGCTAGACCCAAACCCACTCGGCTAGACCCAAACCCACTCGGCTAGACCCAAACCCACTCGGCCAGACACAAACCCACTCGGCTAGACCCAAAACCACTCGGCTAGACCCAAACCCACTCGGCTAGACCCAAACCCACTCGGCTAGACGCAAACCCACTCGGCTAGAAGCAAACCCACTAGGCTAGACCCAGACCCACTCGGCTAGATCCAAACCCACTCGGCTAGACCCAAACCCACTCGGCTAGTCCCAAACCCACTCGGCTAGACCCAAACCCACTCGGCTAGACCCAAACACACTCGGCTAGACCCAAACCCACTCGGCTAGACCAAAAACCCACTCGGCTAGACCAAAACCCACTCGGCTAGACCCAAACCAACTCGGCTAGACCCAAACCCACTCGGCTAGACCCAAACCCACTCCGCTAGACCCAAACCCACTCCGCTAGACCCAAACCCACTCGGCTAGACCAAAACCCACTCGGCTAGACCCAATCCAACTCGGCTAGACCCAAACCCACTCGGCTAGACCCAAACCCACTCCGCTAGACCCAAACCCACTCGGCTAGACCCAAACCCACTCGGCTAGACCCAAACCCACTCGGCCAGACACAAACCCACTCGGCTAGACCCAAAACCACTCGGCTAGACCCAAACCCACTATTCTAGACCCAAACCCACTCGGCTAGTCCCAAACACACTCGGCTAGACCCAAACCCACTCCGCCAGGCCCAAACCCACTCGGGTAGACCCAAAACCACTCGGCTAGACCCAAACCCACTCGGCTAGACCCAAACCCACTCGGCTAGACGCAAACCCACTCGGCTAGATGCAAACCCACTAGGCTAGACCCAGACCCACTCGGCTAGATCCAAACCCACTCGGCTAGACCCAAACCCACTCGGCTAGACCCAAACCCACTCGGCTAGACCCAAACCCACTCGGCTAGACCCAAAACCACTCGGCTAGACCCAAACCCACTCGGCTAGACCCAAACCCACTCGGCTAGACGCAAACCCACTCGGCTAGAAGCAAACCCACTAGGCTAGACCCAGACCCACTCGGCTAGATCCAAACCCACTCGGCTAGACCCAAACCCACTCGGCTAGTCCCAAACCCACTCGGCTAGACCCAAACCCACTCGGCTAGACCCAAACACACTCGGCTAGACCCAAACCCACTCGGCTAGACCAAAAACCCACTCGGCTAGACCAAAACCCACTCGGCTAGACCCAAACCAACTCGGCTAGACCCAAACCCACTCGGCTAGACCCAAACCCACTCCGCTAGACCCAAACCCACTCCGCTAGACCCAAACCCACTCGGCTAGACCAAAACCCACTCGGCTAGACCCAATCCAACTCGGCTAGACCCAAACCCACTCGGCTAGACCCAAACCCACTCCGCTAGACCCAAACCCACTCGGCTAGACCCAAACCCACTCGGCTAGACCCAAACCCACTCGGCCAGACACAAACCCACTCGGCTAGACCCAAAACCACTCGGCTAGACCCAAACCCACTATTCTAGACCCAAACCCACTCGGCTAGTCCCAAACACACTCGGCTAGACCCAAACCCACTCCGCCAGGCCCAAACCCACTCGGGTAGACCCAAAACCACTCGGCTAGACCCAAACCCACTCGGCTAGACCCAAACCCACTCGGCTAGACGCAAACCCACTCGGCTAGATGCAAACCCACTAGGCTAGACCCAGACCCACTCGGCTAGATCCAAACCCACTCGGCTAGACCCAAACCCACTCGGCTAGACCCAAACCCACTCGGCTAGACCCAAACCCACTCGGCTAGACCCAAACACACTCGGCTAGACCCAAACCCACTCGGCTAGACCCAAACCCACTCGGCTAGACCAAAACCCACTCGCCTAGACCCAAACCAAGTCGGCTAGACCCAAACCCACTCGGCTAGATCCAAACCCACTCCGCTAGACCCAAACCCACTCGGCTAGACCCAAACCCACTCGGCTAGACCCAAACCCACTCGGCTAGACACAAACACACTCGGCTAGACCCAAACCCACTCGGCTAGACCCAAACCCACTCGGCTAGACCCAAACCCATTCGGCTAGACCCAAACCCACACGGCCAGACCCAAACCCACTATTCTAGACCCAAACCCACTCGGCTAGTCCCAAACACACTCGGCTAGACCCAAACCCACTCCGCCAGACCCAAACCCACTCTGCTAGACCCAAACCCACTCGGCTAGACCCAAACCCACTCGGCTAGACCCAAACCCACTCGCCTAGACCCAAAACCACTCGGCTAGACCCAAACCCACTCGGCTAGACCCAAACACATTCGGCTGGACCCAAACCCACTCGGGCAGACCCAAACCCACGCGGCTAGACCCAAACCCACTCAGCTAGACCCAAACCCACTCGGCTAGACGAAAACCCGATCCGCTAGACCCAAACCCACTCGGCTAGACCCAAACACACTCGGCTAGACCCAAACCCACTCGGCTAGACCCAAACCCAATCGGCTAGACCCAAACCCAATCAGCTAGACCCAAAACCGCTCCGCTAGACCCAAACCCACTCGGCTAGACCTAAACCCACTCGGCTAGACCCTAACCCACTTGGCTAGACCCTAACCCATTCGGCTAGACCCAAACCCACTCGGCTAGACCCAAACCCACTCGGCTAGACCCAAAACCCACTCGGCTCGACGCAAACCCACTCCGCTAGACACAAACCCACTCGGCTAGACTCAAACCTACTCGGCTAGATCCATACCCACTCGGCTAGAACCAAACCCGCTCCGCTAGACCCAAACCCACTCCGCTAGACTCAAACCCACTCCGCTAGACACAAACGCACTCAGCTAGACCCAAATCCACTCGGCTAGACCCAAACACACTCGGCTAGACCCAAACCCACTTGTCTAGACCCAAGCACACTCGGCGAGACCGAAACCCACTCGGCCAGACCCAAACCCACTCGGTTAGACCGAAACCCACTCGGCTAGACCCAAACCCACCCGGCTGGACCCTAACCCACTCGGCTAGATGCAAACCCACTCGGCCAGACCCAAACCCACTCCGCTGGACTCAAACCCACTCGGCTAGACCCAAACCCACTCGGCTAGACCCAAACCCAGTCGGCTAGACCCAAACCCACTCGGCCAGACCCAAACCCACTCAGCCAGACCCAAACCCACTCGGCTAGACCCAAACCCACTCGGTTAGACCCAAACCCACTCGGCTAGACCCAAACCCACTCGGCTAGACCCAAACCCACTCGGCTATACCCAAACCCACTCGGCTAGACCCGAACCCTGAAGAAGGGTCTCGACCCGAAACGTCGCCTATCTCCTTCACTCCTTAGATGCTGCTGCACCCGCTGAGTTTCTCCAGCTTTTTGTGTAACCCTAGACACTAACACACTCGGCTAGACCCAAACCCACTCGGCTAGACCCAAACCCACTCGGCTAGACCCAAACCCACTCGGCCAGACACAAACCCACTCGGCTAGACCCAAAACCACTCGGCTAGACCCAAACCCACTATTCTAGACCCAAACCCACTCGGCTAGTCCCAAACACACTCGGCTAGACCCAAACCCACTCCGCCAGGCCCAAACCCACTCGGGTAGACCCAAAACCACTCGGCTAGACCCAAACCCACTCGGCTAGACCCAAACCCACTCGGCTATACCCAAACCCACTCGGCTAGACCCGAACCCTGAAGAAGGGTCTCGACCCGAAACGTCGCCTATCTCCTTCACTCCTTAGATGCTGCTGCACCCGCTGAGTTTCTCCAGCTTTTTGTGTAACCCTAGACACTAACACACTCGGCTAGACCCAAACCCACTCGGCTAGACCCAAACCCACTCGGCTAGACCCAAACCCACTCGGCCAGACACAAACCCACTCGGCTAGACCCAAAACCACTCGGCTAGACCCAAACCCACTATTCTAGACCCAAACCCACTCGGCTAGTCCCAAACACACTCGGCTAGACCCAAACCCACTCCGCCAGGCCCAAACCCACTCGGGTAGACCCAAAACCACTCGGCTAGACCCAAACCCACTCGGCTAGACCCAAACCCACTCGGCTAGACGCAAACCCACTCGGCTAGATGCAAACCCACTAGGCTAGACCCAGACCCACTCGGCTAGATCCAAACCCACTCGGCTAGACCCAAACCCACTCGGCTAGACCCAAACCCACTCGGCTAGACCCAAACCCACTCGGCTAGACCCAAACACACTCGGCTAGACCCAAACCCACTCGGCTAGACCCAAACCCACTCGGCTAGACCAAAACCCACTCGCCTAGACCCAAACCAAGTCGGCTAGACCCAAACCCACTCGGCTAGATCCAAACCCACTCCGCTAGACCCAAACCCACTCGGCTAGACCCAAACCCACTCGGCTAGACCCAAACCCACTCGGCTAGACACAAACACACTCGGCTAGACCCAAACCCACTCGGCTAGACCCAAACCCACTCGGCTAGACCCAAACCCATTCGGCTAGACCCAAACCCACACGGCCAGACCCAAACCCACTATTCTAGACCCAAACCCACTCGGCTAGTCCCAAACACACTCGGCTAGACCCAAACCCACTCCGCCAGACCCAAACCCACTCTGCTAGACCCAAACCCACTCGGCTAGACCCAAACCCACTCGGCTAGACCCAAACCCACTCGCCTAGACCCAAAACCACTCGGCTAGACCCAAACCCACTCGGCTAGACCCAAACACATTCGGCTGGACCCAAACCCACTCGGGCAGACCCAAACCCACGCGGCTAGACCCAAACCCACTCAGCTAGACCCAAACCCACTCGGCTAGACGAAAACCCGATCCGCTAGACCCAAACCCACTCGGCTAGACCCAAACACACTCGGCTAGACCCAAACCCACTCGGCTAGACCCAAACCCAATCGGCTAGACCCAAACCCAATCAGCTAGACCCAAAACCGCTCCGCTAGACCCAAACCCACTCGGCTAGACCTAAACCCACTCGGCTAGACCCTAACCCACTTGGCTAGACCCTAACCCATTCGGCTAGACCCAAACCCACTCGGCTAGACCCAAACCCACTCGGCTAGACCCAAAACCCACTCGGCTCGACGCAAACCCACTCCGCTAGACACAAACCCACTCGGCTAGACTCAAACCTACTCGGCTAGATCCATACCCACTCGGCTAGAACCAAACCCGCTCCGCTAGACCCAAACCCACTCCGCTAGACTCAAACCCACTCCGCTAGACACAAACGCACTCAGCTAGACCCAAATCCACTCGGCTAGACCCAAACACACTCGGCTAGACCCAAACCCACTTGTCTAGACCCAAGCACACTCGGCGAGACCGAAACCCACTCGGCCAGACCCAAACCCACTCGGTTAGACCGAAACCCACTCGGCTAGACCCAAACCCACCCGGCTGGACCCTAACCCACTCGGCTAGATGCAAACCCACTCGGCCAGACCCAAACCCACTCCGCTGGACTCAAACCCACTCGGCTAGACCCAAACCCACTCGGCTAGACCCAAACCCAGTCGGCTAGACCCAAACCCACTCGGCCAGACCCAAACCCACTCAGCCAGACCCAAACCCACTCGGCTAGACCCAAACCCACTCGGTTAGACCCAAACCCACTCGGCTAGACCCAAACCCACTCGGCTAGACCCAAACCCACTCGGCTATACCCAAACCCACTCGGCTAGACCCGAACCCTGAAGAAGGGTCTCGACCCGAAACGTCGCCTATCTCCTTCACTCCTTAGATGCTGCTGCACCCGCTGAGTTTCTCCAGCTTTTTGTGTAACCCTAGACACTAACACACTCGGCTAGACCCAAACCCACTCGGCTAGACCCAAACCCACTCGGCTAGACCCAAACCCAATCGGCTAGACCCAAACCCAATCAGCTAGACCCAAAACCACTCTGCTAGACCCAAACCCACTCGGCTAGACCTAAACCCACTCGGCTAGACCCTAACCCACTCGGCTAGACCCTAACCCATTCGGCTAGACCCAAACCCACTCGGCTAGACCCAAACCCACTCGGCTAGACCCAAAACCCACTCGGCTCGACGCAAACCCACTCCGCTAGACACAAACCCACTCGGCTAGACTCAAACCTACTCGGCTAGATCCATACCCACTCGGCTAGAACCAAACCCGCTCCGCTAGACCCAAACCCACTCCGCTAGACTCAAACCCACTCCGCAAGACACAAACGCACTCAGCTAGACCCAAATCCACTCGGCTAGACCCAAACACACTCGGCTAGACCCAAACCCACTTGTCTAGACCCAAGCACACTCGGCGAGACCGAAACCCACTCGGCTAGACCCAAACCCACTCGGTTAGACCGAAACCCACTCGGCTAGACCCAAACCCACCCGGCTGGACCCTAACCCACTCGGCTAGATGCAAACCCACTCGGCCAGACCCAAACCCACTCCGCTGGACTCAAACCCACTCGGCTAGACCCAAACCCACTCGGCTAGACCCAAACCCAGTCGGCTAGACCCAAACCCACTCGGCTAGACCCAAACCCACTCCGCCAGACCCAAACCCACTCGGCTAGACCCAAACCCACTCGGCTAGACCCAAACCCACTCGGCTAGACCCAAACCCACTCGGCTAGACCCAAACCCACTCGGCTACACCCAAACCTACTTGGCTAGCTCCAAACCCACTCCGCTAGACCCAAACCCACTTCGCTAGACAAAACCCCAATCCGCTGGACCCATACCCACTCTGCTAGACCCAAACCCACTCGGCTAGACCCAAACCCACTCGGCTAGGCCCAAACCCACTCGGCTAGACCCAAACCCACTCGGCTAGACCCAAACCCACTCGGCTAGACCCAAACCCACTCTGCCAGACATAAACCCACTCGGTTAGACCCAAACCCACTCGGCTAGAACCAAAACCAATCCGCTAGACCCAAACCCACATGGCTTGACCCAAACCCACTCGGCTAGACCCAAAACCACTCCGCTAGATCCAAACCCACTCGGCTAGACTCAAACCCACTCGGCTAGACCCAAACCCACTCGGCTAGAAACAAACCCGCTCCGCTCGACCCAAACCCACTCCGCTAGACTCAAACCCACTGCGCTAGACCCAAACCCACTCCGCTAGACCCAAATCTACTCGGCTAAACCCAATCCCACTCGGTTAGACCGAAACCCACTCGGCTGGACCCAAACCCACTCGGCTAGACCCTAACCCACTCGGCTACATGCAAACCCACTCGGCTAGACCCAAACCCACTCCGCTAGACCCAAACCCACTCGGCTAGACCCAAACCCACTCGGCTAGACCCAAACGCACTCGGCTAGACCCAAGCCCACTCGGCTAAACCCAAACCCACTCCGCCAGACCCAAACCCACTCGGCTAGACCCAAACCCACTCGGCTAGACCCAAACCCACTCGGCTAGACCCAAACCCACTCGGCTAGACAGAAAGCCACTCCGCTAGACCCAAACCCACACGGCTAGACCCAAACCCACTCGGCTAAACGCAAACCCACTCTGCTAGACCCAAACCCACTCGGCTAGACTCAAACCCACTCGCCTAGACCCAAACCCACTCGGCTAGAACCAAACCCACTCCGCTCGACCCAAACCCACTCCGCTAGACTCAAACCCACTGCGCTAGACCCAAACCCACTCGGCTAGATGCAAACCCACTCGGCTAGACCCAAACCCACTCCGCTCGACCCAAACCCATTCGGCTAGACCCAAACCCACTCGGCTAGACCCAATCCCACTCGGCTAGACCCAAACCCACTCGGCTAGACCCAAACCCACTCCGCCAGACCCAAACCCACTCGGCTAGACGCAAAGCCACTCCGCTAGACCCTAACCCACTCGGCTAGATGCAAACCCACTCGGCTAGACCCAAACCCACTCCGCTAGACCCAAACCCACTCGGCTAGACCCAAACCCACTCGGCTAGACCCAAACCCACTCGGCTAGACCCAAACCCACTCTGCTATACCCAAACCCACTCGGCTAGACCCAAACACACTCGGCTAGACCCAAACCCACTCGGCTAGACCCAAACCCACTCGGCTAGATCCAAACCCACTCGGCTAGACCCAAACCCACTCGGCTAGACACAAAACCACTCCGCTAGACCCAAACCCACACGGCTAGACCCAAACCCACTCGGCTAGACCCAAACCCACTCTGCTAGACCCAAACCCACTCGGCTAGACTCAAACCCACTCGCCTAGACCCAAACCCACTCGGCTAGAACCAAACCCACTCCGCTAGACTCAAACCCACTGCGCTAGACCCAAACCCACTCGGCTAGATGCAAACCCACTCTGCTATACCCAAACCCACTCGGCTAGACCCAAACACACTCGGCTAGACCCAAACCCACTCGGCTAGACCCACACCCACTCGGCTAGATCCAAACCCACTCGGCTAGACCCAAACCCACTCGGCTAGACACAAAACCACTCCGCTAGACCCAAACCCACACGGCTAGACCCAAACCCACTCGGCTAGACCCAAACCCACTCTGCTAGACCCAAACCCACTCGGCTAGACTCAAACCCACTCGCCTAGACCCAAACCCACTCGGCTAGAACCAAACCCACTCCGCTCGACCCAAACCCACTCCGCTAGACTCAAACCCACTGCGCTAGACCCAAACCCACTCGGCTAGATGCAAACCCACTCGGCTAGACCCAAACCCACTCCGCTAGACCCAAACCCACTCGGCTAGACCCAAACCCACTCGGCTAGACCCAAACCCACTCGGCTAGACCCAAACCCACTCGGCTGGACCCAAACCCACTCCGCCAGACCCAAACCCACTCGGCTAGACGCAAAGCCACTCCGCTAGACCCAAACCCACTCGGCTAGACTCAAGCCCACTCGGCTAGACCCAAACCCACTCGGCTAGACTCAACCCCTCTCGGCTAGAACCAAATCCACTCCGCTAGACCCAAACCAACTCCGCTAGACTCAAACCCACTCGGCTAGACCCAAACCCACTTGGCTAGACCCAAACCCAATCGGCTAGACCCAAACCCACTCGGCTAGATGCAAACCCACTCGGCTAGACCCAAACCCACTCGGCTAGACCCAAACCCACTCGGCTAGACCCAAACCCACTCGGCTAGACCCAAACCCACTCCGCCAGACCCAAACCCACTCGGCTAGACGCAAAGCCACTCCGCTAGACCCAAACCCACTCGGCTAGACTCAAGCCCACTCGGCTAGACCCAAACCCACTCGGCTAGACTCAAACCCTCTCGGCTAGAACCAAATCCACTCCGCTAGACCCAAACCGACTCCGCTAGACTCAAACCCACTCGGCTAGACCCAAACCCACTCGGCTAGACCCAAACCCACTCTGCTATACCCAAACCCACTCGGCTAGACCCAAACACACTCGGCTAGACCCAAACCCACTCGGCTAGACCCAAACCCACTCGGCTAGATCCAAACCCACTCGGCTAGACCCAAACCCACTCGGCTAGACACAAAACCACTCCGCTAGACCCAAACCCACACGGCTAGACCCAAACCCACTCGGCTAGACCCAAACCCACTCTGCTAGACCCAAACCCACTCGGCTAGACTCAAACCCACTCGCCTAGACCCAAACCCACTCGGCTAGAACCAAACCCACTCCGCTAGACTCAAACCCACTGCGCTAGACCCAAACCCACTCGGCTAGATGCAAACCCACTCTGCTATACCCAAACCCACTCGGCTAGACCCAAACACACTCGGCTAGACCCAAACCCACTCGGCTAGACCCACACCCACTCGGCTAGATCCAAACCCACTCGGCTAGACCCAAACCCACTCGGCTAGACACAAAACCACTCCGCTAGACCCAAACCCACACGGCTAGACCCAAACCCACTCGGCTAGACCCAAACCCACTCTGCTAGACCCAAACCCACTCGGCTAGACTCAAACCCACTCGCCTAGACCCAAACCCACTCGGCTAGAACCAAACCCACTCCGCTCGACCCAAACCCACTCCGCTAGACTCAAACCCACTGCGCTAGACC
This sequence comes from Raja brachyura, assembly GCA_963514005.1. Next base: position 803,303 of record OY740820.1, read on the forward strand.
CAAACCCACTCGGCTAGATGCAAACCCACTCGGCTAGACCCAAACCCACTCCGCTAGACCCAAACCCACTCGGCTAGACCCAAACCCACTCGGCTAGACCCAAACCCACTCGGCTAGACCCAAACCCACTCGGCTGGACCCAAACCCACTCCGCCAGACCCAAACCCACTCGGCTAGACGCAAAGCCACTCCGCTAGACCCAAACCCACTCGGCTAGACTCAAGCCCACTCGGCTAGACCCAAACCCACTCGGCTAGACTCAACCCCTCTCGGCTAGAACCAAATCCACTCCGCTAGACCCAAACCAACTCCGCTAGACTCAAACCCACTCGGCTAGACCCAAACCCACTTGGCTAGACCCAAACCCAATCGGCTAGACCCAAATCCACTCGGCTAGACCCAAACCCACTCGTCTAGACCCAAACCCACTCGGCTACACCCAAACCCACTTGGCTAGATCCAAACCCACTCCGCGAGACCCAAACCCACTTCGCTAGACCCAACCCCACTCCGCTAGACCCAAACCCACTCGGCCAGACCCAAACCCACTCGGCTAGACCCAAACCCACTCGGCTAGATCCAAACCCACTCGGCTAGACCCAAACCCACTCTGCTAGACCCAAACCCACTCGGCTAGACTCAAACCCACTCGCCTAGACCCAAACCCACTCGGCTAGAACCAAACCCACTCCGCTCGACCCAAACCCACTCCGCTAGACTCAAACCCACTGTGCTAGACCCAAACCCACTCGGCTAGATGCAAACCCACTCGGCTAGACCCAAACCCACTCCGCTAGACCCAAACCCACTCGGCTAGACCCAAACCCACTCGGCTAGACCCAAACCCACTCGGCTAGACCCAAACCCACTCGGCTAGACCCAAACCCACTCCGCCAGACCCAAACCCACTCGGCTAGACGCAAAGCCACTCCGCTAGACCCAAACCCACTCGGCTAGACTCAAGCCCACTCGGCTAGACCCAAACCCACTCGGCTAGACTCAAACCCTCTCGGCTAGAAACAAATCCACTCCGCTAGACCCAAACCGACTCCGCTAGACTCAAACCCACTCGGCTAGACCCAAACCCACTTGGCTAGACCCAAACCCAATCGGCTAGACCCAAATCCACTCGGCTAGACCCAAACCCACTCGTCTAGACCCAAACCCACTCGGCTACACCCAAACCCACTTGGCTAGATCCAAACCCACTCCGCGAGACCCAAACCCACTTCGCTAGACCCAACCCCACTCCGCTAGACCCAAACCCACTCGGCCAGACCCAAACCCACTCGGCTAGACCCAAATCCACTCGGCTAGAACCAAACCCACTCCGCCAGACCCAAACCCACTCGGCTAGACGCAAAGCCACTCCGCTAGACCCAAACCCACTCGGCTAGACTCAAACCCACTCGGCTAGACCCAAACCCACTCGGCTGGACCCAAACCCACTCGGCTAGACGCAAAGCCACTCCGCTAGACCCAAACCCACTCGGCTAGACTCAAACCCACTCGGCTAGACCCAAACCCACTCGGCTAGACTCAAACCCACTCGGCTAGAACCAAACCCACTCCGCGAGACCCAAACCGACTCCGCTAGACTCAAACCCACTCAGCTAGACCCAAACCCACTTGGCTAGACCCAAACCCACTCGGCTAGACCCAAACCCACTCCGCTAGACCCAAACCCACTCGGCTAGACTCAAACCCACTCGGCTAGACCCAAACCCACTCGGCTAGAACCAAATCCACTCCGCTCGACCCAAACCCACTCCGCTAGACTCAAACCCACTGTGCTAGACCCAAACCCACTCGGCTAGATGCAAACCCACTCGGCTAGACCCAAACCCACTCCGCTAGACCCAAACCCACTCGGCTAGACCCAAACCCACTCGGCTAGACCCAAACCCACTCGGCTAGACCCAAACCCACTCGGCTAGACCCAAACCCACTCCGCCAGACCCAAACCCACTCGGCTAGACCCAAACCCACTCGGCTAGAACCAAACCCACTCCGCTCGACCCAAACCCACTCCGCTAGACTCAAACCCACTGTGCTAGACCCAAACCCACTCGGCTAGATGCAAACCCACTCGGCTAGACCCAAACCCACTCCGCTAGACCCAAACCCACTCGGCTAGACCCAAACCCACTCGGCTAGACCCAAACCCACTCGGCTAGACCGAAACCCACTCGGCTAGACCCAAACCCACTCCGCCAGACCCAAACCCACTCGGCTAGACGCAAAGCCACTCCGCTAGACGCAAACCCACTCCGCTAGACCCAAACCCACTCGGCTAGACTCAAACCCTCTCGGCTAGATCCAAACCCACTCGGCTAAACTCAAACCCACTCGGCTAGAACCAAACCCACTCCGCTAGACCCAAACCGACTCCGCTAGACTGAAACCCACTCGGCTAGACCCAAAACCACTTGGCTAGACCCAAACCCAATCGGCTAGACCCAAACCCACTCGGCTAGACCCAAACCCACTCGTCTAGACCCAAACCCACTCGGCTACACCCAAACCTACTTGGCTAGATCCAAACCCACTCCGCTAGACCCAAACCCACTTCGCTAGACAAAACCCCAATCCGCTGGACCCATACCCATCTGCTAGACCCAAACCCACTCGGCTGGACCCAAACCCACTCGGCTAGACCCAAACCCACTCGGCTAGACCCAAACCCACTCGGCTAGACCCAAACCCACACTGCCAGACATAAACCCACTCGGTTAGACCCAAACCCACTCGGCTAGAACCAAAACCAATCCGCTAGACGCAAACCCACATGGCTTGACCCAAACCCACTCGGCTAGACCCAAAACCACTCCGCTAGATCCAAACCCACTCGGCTAGACTCAAACCCACTCGGCTAGACCCAAACCCACTCGGCTAGAAACAAACCCGCTCCGCTCGACCCAAACCCACTCCGCTAGACTCAAACCCACTGCGCTAGACCCAAACCCATTCCGCTAGACCCAAATCTACTCGGCTAAACCCAATCCCACTCGGTTAGACCGAAACCCACTCGGCTAGACCCAAACCCACTCGGCTAGACCCTAACCCACTCGGCTAGATGCAAACCCACTCGGCTAGACCCAAACCCACTCCGCTAGACCCAAACCCACTCGGCTAGACCCAAACCCACTCGGCTAGACCCAAACGCACTCGGCTAGACCCAAGCCCACTCGGCTAAACCCAAACCCACTCCGCCAGACCCAAACCCACTCGGCTAGACCCAAACCCACTCGGCTAGACCCAAACCCACTCGGCTAGACCCAAACCCACTCGGCTAGACACAAAACCACTCCGCTAGACCCAAACCCACACGGCTAGACCCAAACCCACTCGGCTAGACCCAAACCCACTCTGCTAGACCCAAACCCACTCGGCTAGACTCAAACCCACTCGCCTAGACCCAAACCCACTCGGCTAGAACCAAACCCACTCCGCTCTACCCAAACCCACTCCGCTAGACTCAAACCCACTGCGCTAGACCCAAACCCACTCGGCTAGATGCAAACCCACTCGGCTAGACCCAAACCCACTCCGCTAGACCCAAACCCACTCGGCTAGACCCAAACCCACTCGGCTAGACCCAATCCCACTCGGCTAGACCCAAACGCACTCGGCTAGACCCAAACCCACTCCGCCAGACCCAAACCCACTCGGCTAGACGCAAAGCCACTCCGCTAGACCCAAACCCACTCGGCTAGACTCAAGCCCACTCGGCTAGACCCAAACCCACTCGGCTAGACTCAAACCCACTCGGGTAGAACCAAATCCACTCCGCTAGACCCAAACCGACTCCGCTAGACTCAAACCCACTCGGCTAGACCCAAACCCACTTGGCTAGACCCAAACCCAATCGGCTAGACCCAAATCCACTCGGCTAGACCCAAACCCACTCGTCTAGACCCAAACCCACTCGGCTACACCCAAACCCACTTGGCTAGATCCAAACCCACTCCGCGAGACCCAAACCCACTTCGCTAGACCCAACCCCACTCCGCTAGACCCAAACCCACTCGGCCAGACCCAAACCCACTCGGCTAGACCCAAACCCACTCGGCTAGACCCAAACCCACTCCGCCAGACCCAAACCCACTCGGCTAGACGCAAAGCCACTCCGCCAGACCCAAACCCACTCGGCTAGACTCAAACCCACTCGGCTAGACCCAAACCCACTCGGCTAGACTCAAACCCACTCGGCTAGAACCAAACCCACTCCGCGAGACCCAAACCGACTCCGCTAGACTCAAACCCACTCAGCTAGCCCCAAACCCACTTGGCTAGACCCAAACCCACTCGGCTAGACCCAAACCCACTCCGCTAGACCCAAACCCACTCGGCTAGACTCAAACCCTCTCGGCTCGATCCAAACCCACTCGGCTAAACTCAAACCCACTCGGCTAGAACCAAACCCACTCCGCTAGTCCCAAACCGACTCCGCTAGACTGAAACCCACTCGGCTAGACCCAAACCCACTTGGCTAGACCCAAACCCAATCGGCTAGACCCAAACCCACTCGGCTAGACCCAAACCCACTCGTCTAGACCCAAACCCACTCGGCTACACCCAAACCTACTTGGCTAGATCCAAACCCACTCCGCTAGACCCAAACCCACTTCGCTAGACAAAACCCCAATCCGCTGGACCCATACCCACTCTGCTAGACCCAAACCCACTCGGCTAGACCCAAACCCACTCGGCTAGGCCCAAACCCACTCGGCTAGACCCAAACCCACTCGGCTAGACCCAAACCCACTCGGCTAGACCCAAACCCACTCTGCCAGACATAAACCCACTCGGTTAGACCCAAACCCACTCGGCTAGAACCAAAACCAATCCGCTAGACCCAAACCCACATGGCTTGACCCAAACCCACTCGGCTAGACCCAAAACCACTCCGCTAGATCCAAACCCACTCGGCTAGACTCAAACCCACTCGGCTAGACCCAAACCCACTCGGCTAGAAACAAACCCGCTCCGCTCGACCCAAACCCACTCCGCTAGACTCAAACCCACTGCGCTAGACCCAAACCCATTCCGCTAGACCCAAATCTACTCGGCTAAACCCAATCCCACTCAGTTAGACCGAAACCCACTCGGCTAGACCCAAACCCACTCGGCTAGACCCTAACCCACTCGGCTAGATGCAAACCCACTCGGCTAGACCCAAACCCACTCCGCTAGACCCAAACCCACTCGGCTAGACCCAAACCCACTCGGCTAGACCCAAACGCACTCGGCTAGACCCAAGCCCACTCGGCTAAACCCAAACCCACTCCGCCAGACCCAAACCCACTCGGCTAGACCCAAACCCACTCGGCTAGACCCAAACCCACTCGGCTAGACACAAAACCACTCCGCTAGACCCAAACCCACACGGCTAGACCCAAACCCACTCGGCTAGACCCAAACCCACTCTGCTAGACCCAAACCCACTCGGCTAGACTCAAACCCACTCGCCTAGACCCAAACCCACTCGGCTAGAACCAAACCCACTCCGCTCGACCCAAACCCACTCCGCTAGACTCAAACCCACTGCGCTAGACCCAAACCCACTCGGCTAGATGCAAACCCACTCGGCTAGACCCAAACCCACTCCGCTAGACCCAAACCCACTCGGCTAGACCCATCCCACTCGGCTAGACCCAATCCCACTCGGCTAGACCCAAACCCACTCGGCTAGACCCAAACCCACTCCGCCAGACCCAAACCCACTCGGCTAGACGCAAAGCCACTCCGCTAGACCCAAACCCACTCGGCTAGACTCAAGCCCACTCGGCTAGACCCAAACCCACTCGGCTAGACTCAAACCCTCTCGGCTAGAACCAAATCCACTCCGCTAGACCCAAACCGACTCCGCTAGACTCAAACCCACTCGGCTAGACCCAAACCCACTTGGCTAGACCCAAACCCAATCGGCTAGACCCAAATCCAATCGGCTAGACCCAAACCCACTCGTCTAGACCCAAACCCACTCGGCTACACCCAAACCCACTTGGCTAGATCCAAACCCACTCCGCGAGACCCAAACCCACTTCGCTAGACCCAACCCCACTCCGCTAGACCCAAACCCACTCGGCCAGACCCAAACCCACTCGGCTAGACCCAAACCCACTCGGCTAGACCCAAACCCACTCGGCTAGACCCAAACCCACTCTACCAGACATAAACCCACTCGGCTAGACCCAAACCCACTCGGCTAGACCCAAACCCACTCTGCCAGACATAAACCCACTCGGTTAGACCCAAACCCACTCGGCTAGAACCAAAACCAATCCGCTAGACCCAAACCCACATGGCTTGACCCAAACCCACTCGGCTAGACCCAAAACCACTCCGCTAGATCCAAACCCACTCGGCTAGACTCAAACCCACTCGGCTAGACCCAAACCCACTCGGCTAGAAACAAACCCGCTCCGCTCGACCCAAACCCACTCCGCTAGACTCAAACCCACTGCGCTAGACCCAAACCCATTCCGCTAGACTCAAATCTACTCGGCTAAACCCAATCCCACTCGGTTAGACCGAAACCCACTCGGCTAGACCCAAACCCACTCGGCTAGACCCTAACCCACTCGGCTAGATGCAAACCCACTCGGCTAGACCCAAACCCACTCCGCTAGACGCAAACCCACTCGGCTAGACCCAAACCCACTCGGCTAGACCCAAACGCACTCGGCTAGACCCAAGCCCACTCGGCTAAACCCAAACCCACTCCGCCAGACCCAAACCCACTCGGCTAGACCCAAACCCACTCGGCTAGACCCAAACCCACTCGGCTAGACACAAAACCACTCCGCTAGACCCAAACCCACACGGCTAGACCCAAACCCACTCGGCTAGACCCAAACCCACTCTGCTAGACCCAAACCCACTCGGCTAGACTCAAACCCACTCGCCTAGACCCAAACCCACTCGGCTAGAACCAAACCCACTCCGCTCGACCCAAACCCACTCCGCTAGACTCAAACCCACTGCGCTAGACCCAAACCCACTCGGCTAGATGCAAACCCACTCGGCTAGACCCAAACCCACTCCGCTAGACCCAAACCCACTCGGCTAGACCCATCCCACTCGGCTAGACCCAATCCCACTCGGCTAGACCCAAACCCACTCGGCTAGACCCAAACCCACTCCGCCAGACCCAAACCCACTCGGCTAGACGCAAAGCCACTCCGCTAGACCCAAACCCACTCGGCTGGACTCAAGCCCACTCGGCTAGACCCAAACCCACTCGGCTAGACTCAAACCCTCTCGGCTAGAACCAAATCCACTCCGCTAGACCCAAACCGACTCCGCTAGACTCAAACCCACTCGGCTAGACCCAAACCCACTTGGCTAGACCCAAACCCAATCGGCTAGACCCAAATCCACTCGGCTAGACCCAAACCCACTCGTCTAGACCCAAACCCACTCGGCTACACCCAAACCCACTTGGCTAGATCCAAACCCACTCCGCGAGACCCAAACCCACTTCGCTAGACCCAACCCCACTCCGCTAGACCCAAACCCACTCGGCCAGACCCAAACCCACTCGGCTAGACACAAATCCACTCGGCTAGACCCAAACCCACTCCGCCAGACCCAAACCCACTCGGCTAGACGCAAAGCCACTCCGCTAGACCCAAACCCACTCGGCTAGACTCAAACCCACTCGGCTAGACCCAAACCCACTCGGCTGGACCCAAACCCACTCGGCTAGACGCAAAGCCACTCCGCTAGACCCAAACCCACTTGGCTAGACTCAAACCCACTCGGCTAGACCCAAACCCACTCGGCTAGACTCAAACCCACTCGGCTAGAACCAAACCCACTCCGCGAGACCCAAACCGACTCCGCTAGACTCAAACCCACTCAGCGAGACCCAAACCCACTTGGCTAGACCCAAACCCACTCGGCTAAACCCAAACCCACTCCGCTAGACCCAAACCCACTCGGCTAGACTCAAACCCACTCGGCTAGACCCAAACCCACTCGGCTAGAACCAAACCCACTCCGCTCGACCCAAACCCACTCCGCTAGACTCAAACCCACTGTGCTAGACCCAAACCCACTCGGCTAGATGCAAACCCACTCGGCTAGACCCAAACCCACTCCGCTAGACCCAAACCCACTCGGCTAGACCCAAACCCACTCGGCTAGACCCAAACCCACTCAGCTAGACCGAAACCCACTCGGCTAGACCCAAACCCACTCCGCCAGACCCAAACCCACTCGGCTAGACGCAAAGCCACTCCGCTAGACGCAAACCCACTCCGCTAGACCCAAACCCACTCGGCTAGACTCAAACCCTCTCGGCTAGATCCAAACCCACTCGGCTAAACTCAAACCCACTCGGCTAGAACCAAACCCACTCCGCTAGACCCAAACCGACTCCGCTAGACTGAAACCCACTCGGCTAGACCCAAACCCACTTGGCTAGAACCAAACCCAATCGGCTAGACCCAAACCCACTCGGCTAGACCCAAACCCACTCGTCTAGACCCAAACCCACTCGGCTACACCGAAACCTACTTGGCCAGATCCAAACCCACTCCGCTAGACCCAAACCCACTTCGCTAGACAAAACCCCAATCCGCTGGACCCATACCCACTCTGCTAGACCCAAACCCACTCGGCTGGACCCAAACCCACTCGGCTAGGCCCAAACCCACTCGGCTAGACCCAAACCCACTCGGCTAGACCCAAACCCACTCGGCTAGACCCAAACCCACACTGCCAGACATAAACCCACTCGGTTAGACCCAAACCCACTCGGCTAGAACCAAAACCAATCCGCTAGACCCAAACCCACATGGCTTGACCCAAACCCACTCGGCTAGACCCAAAACCACTCCGCTAGACCCAAACCCACTCGGCTAGACTCAAACCCACTCGGCTAGACCCAAACCCACTCGGCTAGAAACAAACCCGCTCCGCTCGACCCAAACCCACTCCGCTAGACTCAAACCCACTGCGCTAGACCCAAACCCATTCCGCTAGACCCAAATCTACTCGGCTAAACCCAATCCCACTCGGTTAGACCGAAACCCACTCGGCTAGACCCAAACCCACTCGGCTAGACCCTAACCCACTCGGCTAGATGCAAACCCACTCGGCTAGACCCAAACCCACTCCGCTAGACCCAAACCCACTCGGCTAGACCCAAACCCACTCGGCTAGACCCAAACGCACTCGGCTAGACCCAAGCCCACTCGGCTAAACCCAAACCCACTCCGCCAGACCCAAACCCACTCGGCTAGACCCAAACCCACTCGGCTAGACCCAAACCCACTCGGCTAGACCCAAACCCACTCGGCTAGACACAAAACCACTCCGCTAGACACAAACCCACACGGCTAGACCCAAACCCACTCGGCTAGACCCAAACCCACTCTGCTAGACCCAAACCCACTCGGCTGGACTCAAACCCACTCGCCTCGACCCAAACCCACTCGGCTAGAACCAAACCCACTCCACTCGACCCAAACCCACTCCGCTAGACTCAAACCCACTGCGCTAGACCCAAACCCACTCGGCTAGAAGCAAACCCACTCGGCTAGACCCAAACCCACTCCGCTAGACCCAAACCCACTCGGCTAGACCCAAACCCACTCGGCTAGACACAATCCCACTCGGCTAGACCCGAACCCACTCGGCTAGACCCAAACCCACTCCGCCAGACCCAAACCCACTCGGCTAGACGCAAAGCCACTCCGCTAGACCCAAACCCACTCGGCTAGACTCAAGCCCACTCGGCTAGACCCAAACCCACTCGGCTAGACTCAAACCCACTCGGGTAGAACCAAATCCACTCCGCTAGACCCAAACCGACTCCGCTAGACTCAAACCCACTCGGCTAGACCCAAACCCACTTGGCTAGACCCAAACCCAATCGGCTATACCCAAATCCACTCGGCTAGACCCAAACCCACTCGTCTAGACCCAAACCCACTCGGCTACACCCAAACCCACTTGGCTAGATCCAAACCCACTCCGCGAGACCCAAACCCACTTCGCTAGACCCAACCCCACTCCGCTAGACCCAAACCCACTCGGCCAGACCCAAACCCACTCGGCTAGACCCAAACCCACTCGGCTAGACCCAAACCCACTCCGCCAGACCCAAACCCACTCGGCTAGACGCAAAGCCACTCCGCTAGACCCAAACCCACTCGGCTAGACTCAAACCCACTCGGCTAGACCCAAACCCACTCGGCTAGACTCAAACCCACTCGGCTAGAACCAAACCCACTCCGCGAGACCCAAACCGACTCCGCTAGACTCAAACCCACTCAGCTAGACCCAAACCCACTTGGCTAGACCCAAACCCACTCGGCTAGACCCAAACCCACTCCGCTAGACCCAAACCCACTCGGCTAGACTCAAACCCTCTCGGCTAGATCCAAACCCACTCGGCTAAACACAAACCCACTCGGCTAGAACCAAACCCACTCCGCTAGACCCAAACCGACTCCGCTAGACTGAAACCCACTCGGCTAGACCCAAACCCACTTGGCTAGACCCAAACCTAATCGGCTAGACCCAAACCCACTCGGCTAGACCCAAACCCACTCGTCTAGACCCAAACCCACTCGGCTACACCCAAACCTACTTGGCTAGATCCAAACCCACTCCGCTAGACCCAAACCCACTTCGCTAGACAAAACCCCAATCCGCTGGACCCATACCCACTCTGCTAGACCCAAACCCACTCGGCTAGACCCAAACCCACTCGGCTAGGCACAAACCCACTCGGCTAGACCCAAACCCACTCGGCTAGACCCAAACCCACTCGGCTAGACCCAAACCCACTCTGCCAGACATAAACCCACTCGGTTAGACCCAAACCCACTCGGCTAGAACCAAAACCAATCCGCTAGACCCAAACCCACATGGCTTGACCCAAACCCACTCGGCTAGACCCAAAACCACTCCGCTAGATCCAAACCCACTCGGCTAGACTCAAACCCACTCGGCTAGACCCAAACCCACTCGGCTAGAAACAAACCCGCTCCGCTCGACCCAAACCCACTCCGCTAGACTCAAACCCACTGCGCTAGACCCAAACCCATTCCGCTAGACCCAAATCTACTCGGCTAAACCCAATCCCACTCGGTTAGACCGAAACCCACTCGGCTAGACCCAAACCCACTCGGCTAGACCCTAACCCACTCGGCTAGATGCAAACCCACTCGGCTAGACCCAAACCCACTCCGCTAGACCCAAACCCACTCGGCTAGACCCAAACCCACTCGGCTAGACCCAAACGCACTCGGCTAGACCCAAGCCCACTCGGCTAAACCCAAACCCACTCCGCCAGACCCAAACCCACTCGGCTAGACCCAAACCCACTCGGCTAGACCCAAACCCACTCGGCTAGACCCAAACCCACTCGGCTAGACACAAAACCACTCCGCTAGACCCAAACCCACACGGCTAGACCCAAACCCACTCGGCTAGACCCAAACCCACTCTGCTAGACCCAAACCCACTCGGCTAGACTCAAACCCACTCGCCTAGACCCAAACCCACTCGGCTAGAACCAAACCCACTCCGCTCGACCCAAACCCACTCCGCTAGACTCAAACCCACTGCGCTAGACCCAAACCCACTCGGCTAGATGCAAACCCACTCGGCTAGACCCAAACCCACTCCGCTAGACCCAAACCCACTCGGCTAGACCCAAACCCACTCGGCTAGACCCAATCCCACTCGGCTAGACCCAAACCCACTCGGCTAGACCCAAACCCACTCCGCCAGACCCAAACCCACTCGGCTAGACGCAAAGCCACTCCGCTAGACCCAAACCCACTCGGCTAGACTCAAGCCCACTCGGCTAGACCCAAACCCACTCTGCCAGACATAAACCCACTCGGTTAGACCCAAACCCACTCGGCTAGAACCAAAACCAATCCGCTAGACCCAAACCCACATGGCTTGACCCAAACCCACTCGGCTAGACCCAAAACCACTCCGCTAGATCCAAACCCACTCGGCTAGACTCAAACCCACTCGGCTAGACCCAAACCCACTCGGCTAGAAACAAACCCGCTCCGCTCGACCCAAACCCACTCCGCTAGACTCAAACCCACTGCGCTAGACCCAAACCCATTCCGCTAGACCCAAATCTACTCGGCTAAACCCAATCCCACTCGGTTAGACCGAAACCCACTCGGCTAGACCCAAACCCACTCGGCTAGACCCTAACCCACTCGGCTAGATGCAAACCCACTCGGCTAGACCCAAACCCACTCCGCTAGACCGAAACCCACTCGGCTAGACCCAAACGCACTCGGCTAGACCCAAGCCCACTCGGCTAAACCCAAACCCACTCCGCTAGACCCAAACCCACTCGGCTAGACCCAAACCCACTCGGCTAGACCCAAACCCACTCGGCTAGACCCAAACCCACTCGGCTAGACACAAAACCACTCCGCTAGACACAAACCCACACGGCTAGACCCAAACCCACTCGGCTAGACCCAAACCCACTCTGCTAGACCCAAACCCACTCGGCTGGACTCAAACCCACTCGCCTCGACCCAAACCCACTCGGCTAGAACCAAACCCACTCCACTCGACCCAAACCCACTCCGCTAGACTCAAACCCACTGCGCTAGACCCAAACCCACTCGGCTAGAAGCAAACCCACTCGGCTAGACCCAAACCCACTCCGCTAGACCCAAACCCACTCGGCTAGACCCAAACCCACTCGGCTAGACACAATCCCACTCGGCTAGACCCAAACCCACTCGGCTAGACCCAAACCCACTCCGCCAGACCCAAACCCACTCGGCTAGACGCAAAGCCACTCCGCTAGACCCAAACCCACTCGGCTAGACTCAAGCCCACTCGGCTAGACCCAAACCCACTCGGCTAGACTCAAACCCACTCGGGTAGAACCAAATCCACTCCGCTAGACCCAAACCGACTCCGCTAGACTCAAACCCACTCGGCTAGACCCAAACCCACTTGGCTAGACCCAAACCCAATCGGCTATACCCAAATCCACTCGGCTAGACCCAAACCCACTCGTCTAGACCCAAACCCACTCGGCTACACCCAAACCCACTTGGCTAGATCCAAACCCACTCCGCGAGACCCAAACCGACTCCGCTAGACTCAAACCCACTCAGCTAGACCCAAACCCACTTGGCTAGACCCAAACCCACTCGGCTAGACCCAAACCCACTCCGCTAGACCCAAACCCACTCGGCTAGACTCAAACCCTCTCGGCTAGATCCAAACCCACTCGGCTAAACAAAAACCCACTCGGCTAGAACCAAACCCACTCCGCTAGACCCAAACCGACTCCGCTAGACTGAAACCCACTCGGCTAGACCCAAACCCACTTGGCTAGACCCAAACCTAATCGGCTAGACCCAAACCCACTCGGCTAGACCCAAACCCACTCGTCTAGACCCAAACCCACTCGGCTACACCCAAACCTACTTGGCTAGATCCAAACCCACTCCGCTAGACCCAAACCCACTTCGCTAGACAAAACCCCAATCCGCTGGACCCATACCCACTCTGCTAGACCCAAACCCACTCGGCTAGACCCAAACCCACTCGGCTAGGCACAAACCCACTCGGCTAGACCCAAACCCACTCGGCTAGACCCAAACCCACTCGGCTAGACCCAAACCCACTCTGCCAGACATAAACCCACTCGGTTAGACCCAAACCCACTCGGCTAGAACCAAAACCAATCCGCTAGACCCAAACCCACATGGCTTGACCCAAACCCACTCGGCTAGACCCAAAACCACTCCGCTAGATCCAAACCCACTCGGCTAGACTCAAACCCACTCGGCTAGACCCAAACCCACTCGGCTAGAAACAAACCCGCTCCGCTCGACCCAAACCCACTCCGCTAGACTCAAACCCACTGCGCTAGACCCAAACCCATTCCGCTAGACCCAAATCTACTCGGCTAAACCCAATCCCACTCGGTTAGACCGAAACCCACTCGGCTAGACCCAAACCCACTCGGCTAGACCCTAACCCACTCGGCTAGATGCAAACCCACTCGGCTAGACCCAAACCCACTCCGCTAGACCCAAACCCACTCGGCTAGACCCAAACCCACTCGGCTAGACCCAAACGCACTCGGCTAGACCCAAGCCCACTCGGCTAAACCCAAACCCACTCCGCCAGACCCAAACCCACTCGGCTAGACCCAAACCCACTCGGCTAGACCCAAACCCACTCGGCTAGACCCAAACCCACTCGGCTAGACACAAAACCACTCCGCTAGACCCAAACCCACACGGCTAGACCCAAACCCACTCGGCTAGACCCAAACCCACTCTGCTAGACCCAAACCCACTCGGCTAGACTCAAACCCACTCGCCTAGACCCAAACCCACTCGGCTAGAACCAAACCCACTCCGCTCGACCCAAACCCACTCCGCTAGACTCAAACCCACTGCGCTAGACCCAAACCCACTCGGCTAGATGCAAACCCACTCGGCTAGACCCAAACCCACTCCGCTAGACCCAAACCCACTCGGCTAGACCCAAACCCACTCGGCTAGACCCAATCCCACTCGGCTAGACCCAAACCCACTCGGCTAGACCCAAACCCACTCCGCCAGACCCAAACCCACTCGGCTAGACGCAAAGCCACTCCGCTAGACCCAAACCCACTCGGCTAGACTCAAGCCCACTCGGCTACACCCAAACCCACTCTGCCAGACATAAACCCACTCGGTTAGACCCAAACCCACTCGGCTAGAACCAAAACCAATCCGCTAGACCCAAACCCACATGGCTTGACCCAAACCCACTCGGCTAGACCCAAAACCACTCCGCTAGATCCAAACCCACTCGGCTAGACTCAAACCCACTCGGCTAGACCCAAACCCACTCGGCTAGAAACAAACCCGCTCCGCTCGACCCAAACCCACTCCGCTAGACTCAAACCCACTGCGCTAGACCCAAACCCATTCCGCTAGACCCAAATCTACTCGGCTAAACCCAATCCCACTCGGTTAGACCGAAACCCACTCGGCTAGACCCAAACCCACTCGGCTAGACCCTAACCCACTCGGCTAGATGCAAACCCACTCGGCTAGACCCAAACCCACTCCGCTAGACCCAAACCCACTCGGCTAGACCCAAACCCACTCGGCTAGACCCAAACGCACTCGGCTAGACCCAAGCCCACTCGGCTAAACCCAAACCCACTCCGCCAGACCCAAACCCACTCGGCTAGACCCAAACCCACTCGGCTAGACCCAAACCCACTCGGCTAGACCCAAACCCACTCGGCTAGACACAAAACCACTCCGCTAGACCCAAACCCACACGGCTAGACCCAAACCCACTCGGCTAGACCCAAACCCACTCTGCTAGACCCAAACCCACTCGGCTAGACTCAAACCCACTCGCCTAGACCCAAACCCACTCGGCTAGAACCAAACCCACTCCGCTCGACCCAAACCCACTCCGCTAGACTCAAACCCACTGCGCTAGACCCAAACCCACTCGGCTAGATGCAAACCCACTCGGCTAGACCCAAACCCACTCCGCTAGACCCAAACCCACTCGGCTAGACCCAAACCCACTCGGCTAGACCCAATCCCACTCGGCTAGACCCAAACCCACTCGGCTAGACCCAAACCCACTCCGCCAGACCCAAACCCACTCGGCTAGACGCAAAGCCACTCCGCTAGACCCAAACCCACTCGGCTAGACTCAAGCCCACTCGGCTAGACCCAAACCCACTCGGCTAGACTCAAACCCACTCGGGTAGAACCAAATCCACTCCGCTAGACCCAAACCGACTCCGCTAGACTCAAACCCACTCGGCTAGACCCAAACCCACTTGGCTAGACCCAAACCCAATCGGCTAGACCCAAATCCACTCGGCTAGACCCAAACCCACTCGTCTAGACCCAATCCCACTCGGCTACACCCAAACCCACTTGGCTAGATCCAAACCCACTCCGCGAGACCCAAACCCACTTCGCTAGACCCAACCCCACTCCGCTAGACCCAAACCCACTCGGCCAGACCCAAACCCACTCGGCTAGACCCAAACCCACTCGGCTAGACCCAAACCCACTCCGCCAGACCCAAACCCACTCGGCTAGACGCAAAGCCACTCCGCTAGACCCAAACCCACTCGGCTAGACTCAAACCCACTCGGCTAGACCCAAACCCACTCGGCTAGACTCAAACCCACTCGGCTAGAACCAAACCCACCCCGCGAGACCCAAACCGACTCCGCTAGACTCAAACCCACTCAGCTAGACCCAAACCCACTCGGCTAGACCCAAACCCACTCGGCTAGACCCAAACCCACTCCGCTAGACCCAAACCCACTCGGCTAGACTCAAACCCACTCGGCTAGACCCAAACCCACTCGGCTAGAACCAAACCCACTCCGCTCGACCCAAACCCACTCCGCTAGACTCAAACCCACTGCGCTAGACCCAAACCCACTCGGCTAGATGCAAACCCACTCGGCTAGACCCAAACCCACTCCGCTAGACCCAAACCCACTCGGCTAGACCCAAACCCACTCGGCTAGACCCAAACCCACTCGGCTAGACCCAAACCCACTCGGCTAGACCCAAACCCACTCCGCCAGACCCAAACCCACTCGGCTAGACGCAAAGCCACTCCGCTAGACCCAAACCCACTCGGCTAGACTCAAGCCCACTCGGCTAGACCCAAACCCACTCGGCTAGACTCAAACCCTCTCGGCTAGAACCAAATCCACTCCGCTAGACCCAAACCGACTCCGCTAGACTCAAACCCACTCGGCTAGACCCAAACCCACTTGGCTAGACCCAAACCCAATCGGCTAGACCCAAATCCACTCGGCTAGACCCAAACCCACTCGTCTAGACCCAAACCCACTCGGCTACACCCAAACCCACTTGGCTAGATCCAAACCCACTCCGCGAGACCCAAACCCACTTCGCTAGACCCAACCCCACTCCGCTAGACCCAAACCCACTCGGCCAGACCCAAACCCACTCGGCTAGACCCAAATCCACTCGGCTAGACCCAAACCCACTCCGCCAGACCCAAACCCACTCGGCTAGACGCAAAGCCACTCCGCTAGACCCAAACCCACTCGGCTAGACTCAAACCCACTCGGCTAGACCCAAACCCACTCGGCTGGACCCAAACCCACTCGGCTAGACGCAAAGCCACTCCGCTAGACCCAAACCCACTCGGCTAGACTCAAACCCACTCGGCTAGACCCAAACCCACTCGGCTAGATTCAAACCCACTCGGCTAGAACCAAACCCACTCCGCGAGACCCAAACCGACTCCGCTAGACTCAAACCCACTCAGCTAGACCCAAACCCACTTGGCTAGACCCAAACCCACTCGGCTAGACCCAAACCCACTCCGCTAGACCCAAACCCACTCGGCTAGACTCAAACCCACTCGGCTAGACCCAAACCCACTCGGCTAGAACCAAACCCACTCCGCTCGACCCAAACCCACTCCGCTAGACTCAAACCCACTGCGCTAGACCCAAACCCACTCGGCTAGATGCAAACCCACTCGGCTAGACCCAAACCCACTCCGCTAGACCCAAACCCACTCGGCTAGACCCAAACCCACTCGGCTAGACCCAAACCAACTCGGCTAGACCGAAACCCACTCGGCTAGACCCAAACCCACTCCGCCAGACCAAAACCCACTCGGCTAGACGCAAAGCCACTCCGCTAGACGCAAACCCACTCCGCTAGACCCAAACCCACTCGGCTAGACTCAAACCCTCTCGGCTAGATCCAAACCCACTCGGCTAAACTCAAACCCACTCGGCTAGAACCAAACCCACTCCGCTAGACCCAAACCGACTCCGCTAGACTGAAACCCACTCGGCTAGACCCAAACCCACTTGGCTAGACCCAAACCCAATCGGCTAGACCCAAACCCACTCGGCTAGACCCAAACCCACTCGTCTAGACCCAAACCCACTCGGCTACACCCAAACCTACTTGGCTCGATCCAAACCCACTCCGCTAGACCCAAACCCACTTCGCTAGACAAAACCCCAATCCGCTGGACCCATACCCACTCTGCTAGACCCAAACCCACTCGGCTGGACCCAAACCCACTCGGCTAGGCCCAAACCCACTCGGCTAGACCCAAACCCACTCGGCTAGACCCAAACCCACTCGGCTAGACCCAAACCCACACTGCCAGACATAAACCCACTCGGTTAGACCCAAACCCACTCGGCTAGAACCAAAACCAATCCGCTAGACCCAAACCCACATGGCTTGACCCAAACCCACTCGGCTAGACCCAAAACCACTCCGCTAGATCCAAACCCACTCGGCTAGACTCAAACCCACTCGGCTAGACCCAAACCCACTCGGCTAGAAACAAACCCGCTCCGCTCGACCCAAACCCACTCCGCTAGACTCAAACCCACTGCGCTAGACCCAAACCCATTCCGCTAGACCCAAATCTACTCGGCTAAACCCAATCCCACTCGGTTAGACCGAAACCCACTCGGCTAGACCCAAACCCACTCGGCTAGACCCTAACCCACTCGGCTAGATGCAAACCCACTCGGCTAGACCCAAACCCACTCCGCTAGACCCAAACCCACTCGGCTAGACCCAAACCCACTCGGCTAGACCCAAACGCACTCGGCTAGACCCAAGCCCACTCGGCTAAACCCAAACCGACTCCGCCAGACCCAAACCCACTCGGCTAGACACAAAACCACTCCGCTAGACCCAAACCCACACGGCTAGACCCAAACCCACTCGGCTAGACCCAAACCCACTCTGCTAGACCCAAACCCACTCGGCTAGACTCAAACCCACTCGCCTAGACCCAAACCCACTCGGCTAGAACCAAACCCACTCGGCTAGACCCAAACCCACTCCGCTAGACCCAAACCCACTCGGCTAGACCCAAACCCACTCGGCTAGACCCAATCCCACTCGGCTAGACCCAAACCCACTCGGCTAGACCCAAACCCACTCCGCCAGACCCAAACCCACTCGGCTAGACGCAAAGCCACTCCGCTAGACCCAAACCCACTCGGCTAGACTCAAGCCCACTCGGCTAGACCCAAACCCACTCGGCTAGACTCAAACCCACTCGGGTAGAACCAAATCCACTCCGCTAGACCCAAACCGACTCCGCTAGACTCAAACCCACTCGGCTAGACCCAAACCCACTTGGCTAGACCCAAACCCAATCGGCTAGACCCAAATCCACTCGGCTAGACCCAAACCCACTCGTCTAGACCCAAACCCACTCGGCTACACCCAAACCCACTTGGCTAGATCCAAACCCACTCCGCGAGACCCAAACCCACTTCGCTAGACCCAACCCCACTCCGCTAGACCCAAACCCACTCGGCCAGACCCAAACCCACTCGGCTAGACCCAAACCCACTCGGCTAGACCCAAACCCACTCCGCCAGACCCAAACCCACTCGGCTAGACGCAAAGCCACTCCGCTAGACCCAAACCCACTCGGCTAGACTCAAACCCACTCGGCTAGACCCAAACCCACTCGGCTAGACTCAAACCCACTCGGCTAGAACCAAACCCACTCCGCGAGACCCAAACCGACTCCGCTAGACTCAAACCCACTCAGCTAGACCCAAACCCACTTGGCTAGACCCAAACCCACTCGGCTAGACCCAAACCCACTCCGCTAGACCCAAACCCACTCGGCTAGACTCAAACCCTCTCGGCTAGATCCAAACCCACTCGGCTAAACTCAAACCCACTCGGCTAGAACCAAACCCACTCCGCTAGACCCAAACCGACTCCGCTAGACTGAAACCCACTCGGCTAGACCCAAACCCACTTGGCTAGACCCAAACCCAATCGGCCAGACCCAAACCCACTCGGCTAGACCCAAACCCACTCGGCTAGACCCAAACCCACTCCGCCAGACCCAAACCCACTCGGCTAGACGCAAAGCCACTCCGCTAGACCCAAACCCACTCGGCTAGACTCAAACCCACTCGGCTAGACCCAAACCCACTCGGCTAGACTCAAACCCACTCGGCTAGAACCAAACCCACTCCGCGAGACCCAAACCGACTCCGCTAGACTCAAACCCACTCAGCTAGACCCAAACCCACTTGGCTAGACCCAAACCCACTCGGCTAGACCCAAACCCACTCCGCTAGACCCAAACCCACTCGGCTAGACTAAAACCCTCTCGTCTAGATCCAAACCCACTCGGCTAAACTCAAACCCACTCGGCTAGAACCAAACCCACTCCGCTAGACCCAAACCGACTCCGCTAGACTGAAACCCACTCGGCTAGACCCAAACCCACTTGGCTAGACCCAAACCCAATCGGCTAGACCCAAACCCACTCGGCTAGACCCAAACCCACTCGTCTAGACCCAAACCCACTCGGCTACACCCAAACCTACTTGGCTCGATCCAAACCCACTCCGCTAGACCCAAACCCACTTCGCTAGACAAAACCCCAATCCGCTGGACCCATACCCACTCTGCTAGACCCAAACCCACTCGGCTAGACCCAAACCCACTCGGCTAGGCCCAAACCCACTCGGCTAGACCCAAACCCACTCGGCTAGACCCAAACCCACTCGGCTAGACCCAAACCCACTCTGCCAGACATAAACCCACTCGGTTAGACCCAAACCCACTCGGCTAGACCCAAACCCACTCGGCTAGAACCAAACCCACTCCGCGAGACCCAAACCGACTCCGCTAGACTCAAACCCACTCAGCTAGACCCAAACCCACTTGGCTAGACCCAAACCCACTCGGCTAGACCCAAACCCACTCCGCTAGACCCAAACCCACTCGGCTAGACTCAAACCCTCTCGGCTAGATCCAAACCCACTCGGCTAAACTCAAACCCACTCGGCTAGAACCAAACCCACTCCGCTAGACCCAAACCGACTCCGCTAGACTGAAACCCACTCGGCTAGACCCAAACCCACTTGGCTAGACCCAAACCCAATCGGCTAGACCCAAACCCACTCGTCTAGACCCAAACCCACTCGTCTAGACCCAAACCCACTCGGCTACACCCAAACCTACTTGGCTAGATCCAAACCCACTCCGCTAGACCCAAACCCACTTCGCTAGACAAAACCCCAATCCGCTGGACCCATACCCACTCTGCTAGACCCAAACCCACTCGGCTAGACCCAAACCCACTAGGCTAGGCCCAAACCCACTCGGCTAGACCCAAACCCACTCGGCTAGACCCAAACCCACTCGGCTAGACCCAAACCCACTCTGCCAGACATAAACCCACTCGGTTAGACCCAAACCCACTCGGCTAGAACCAAAACCAATCCGCTAGACCCAAACCCACATGGCTTGACCCAAACCCACTCGGCTAGACCCAAAACCACTCCGCTAGATCCAAACCCACTCGGCTAGACTCAAACCCACTCGGCTAGACCCAAACCCACTCGGCTAGAAACAAACCCGCTCCGCTCGACCCAAACCCACTCCGCTAGACTCAAACCCACTGCGCTAGACCCAAACCCATTCCGCTAGACCCAAATCTACTCGGCTAAACCCAATCCCACTCGGTTAGACCGAAACCCACTCGGCTAGACCCAAACCCACTCGACTAGACCCTAACCCACT
Source organism: Raja brachyura (assembly GCA_963514005.1). The sequence goes on from OY740820.1 coordinate 824,890, forward strand.
CGGCTAGATGCAAACCCACTCGGCTAGACCCAAACCCACTCCGCTAGACCCAAACCCACTCGGCTAGACCCAAACCCACTCGGCTAGACCCAAACGCACTCGGCTAGACCCAAGCCCACTCGGCTAAACCCAAACCCACTCCGCCAGACCCAAACCCACTCGGCTAGACCCACACCCACTCGGCTAGACCCAAACCCACTCGGCTAGACCCAAACCCACTCGGCTAGACACAAAACCACTCCGCTAGACCCAAACCCACACGGCTAGACCCAAACCCACTCGGCTAGACCCAAACCCACTCTGCTAGACCCAAACCCACTCGGCTAGACTCAAACCCACTCGCCTAGACCCAAACCCACTCGGCTAGAACCAAACCCACTCCGCTCGACCCAAACCCACTCCGCTAGACTCAAACCCACTGCGCTAGACCCAAACCCACTCGGCTAGATGCAAACCCACTCGGCTAGACCCAAACCCACTCCGCTAGACCCAAACCCACTCGGCTAGACCCAAACCCACTCGGCTAGACCCAATCCCACTCGGCTAGACCCAAACGCACTCGGCTAGACCCAAACCCACTCCGCCAGACCCAAACCCACTCGGCTAGACGCAAAGCCACTCCGCTAGACCCAAACCCACTCGGCTAGACTCAAGCCCACTCGGCTAGACCCAAACCCACTCGGCTAGACTCAAACCCACTCGGGTAGAACCAAATCCACTCCGCTAGACCCAAACCGACTCCGCTAGACTCAAACCCACTCGGCTAGACCCAAACCCACTTGGCTAGACCCAAACCCAATCGGCTAGACCCAAATCCACTCGGCTAGACCCAAACCCACTCGTCTAGACCCAAACCCACTCGGCTAGACCCAAACCCACTTGGCTAGATCCAAACCCACTCGGCTAGACGCAAAGCCACTCCGCTAGACCCAAACCCACTCGGCTAGACTCAAACCCACTCGGCTAGACCCAAACCCACTCGGCTAGACTCAAACCCACTCGGCTAGAACCAAACCCACTCCGCGAGACCCAAACCGACTCCGCTAGACTCAAACCCACTCAGCTAGACCCAAACCCACTCGGCTAGACCCAAACCCACTCGGCTAGACACAAAACCACTCCGCTAGACCCAAACCCACACGGCTAGACCCAAACCCACTCGGCTAGACCCAAACCCACTCTGCTAGACCCAAACCCACTCGGCTAGACTCAAACCCACTCGCCTAGACCCAAACCCACTCGGCTAGAACCAAACCCACTCCGCTCGACCCAAACCCACTCCGCTAGACTCAAACCCACTGCGCTAGACCCAAACCCACTCGGCTAGATGCAAACCCACTCGGCTAGACCCAAACCCACTCCGCTAGACCCAAACCCACTCGGCTAGACCCAAACCCACTCGGCTAGACCCAATCCCACTCGGCTAGACCCAAACGCACTCGGCTAGACCCAAACCCACTCCGCCAGACCCAAACCCACTCGGCTAGACGCAAAGCCACTCCGCTAGACCCAAACCCACTCGGCTAGACTCAAGCCCACTCGGCTAGACCCAAACCCACTCGGCTAGACTCAAACCCACTCGGGTAGAACCAAATCCACTCCGCTAGACCCAAACCGACTCCGCTAGACTCAAACCCACTCGGCTAGACCCAAACCCACTTGGCTAGACCCAAACCCAATCGGCTAGACCCAAATCCACTCGGCTAGACCCAAACCCACTCGTCTAGACCCAAACCCACTCGGCTAGACCCAAACCCACTTGGCTAGATCCAAACCCACTCGGCTAGACGCAAAGCCACTCCGCTAGACCCAAACCCACTCGGCTAGACTCAAACCCACTCGGCTAGACCCAAACCCACTCGGCTAGACTCAAACCCACTCGGCTAGAACCAAACCCACTCCGCGAGACCCAAACCGACTCCGCTAGACTCAAACCCACTCAGCTAGACCCAAACCCACTTGGCTAGACCCAAACCCACTCGGCTAGACCCAAACCCACTCCGCTAGACCCAAACCCACTCGGCTAGACTCAAACCCTCTCGGCTAGATCCAAACCCACTCGGCTAAACTCAAACCCACTCGGCTAGAACCAAACCCACTCCGCTAGACCCAAACCGACTCCGCTAGACTGAAACCCACTCGGCTAGACCCAAACCCACTTGGCTAGACCCAAACCCAATCGGCTAGACCCAAACCCACTCGGCTAGACCCAAACCCACTCGTCTAGACCCAAACCCACTCGGCTACACCCAAACCTACTTGGCTCGATCCAAACCCACTCCGCTAGACCCAAACCCACTTCGCTAGACAAAACCCCAATCCGCTGGACCCATACCCACTCTGCTAGACCCAAACCCACTCGGCTAGACCCAAACCCACTCGGCTAGGCCCAAACCCACTCGGCTAGACCCAAACCCACTCGGCTAGACCCAAACCCACTCGGCTAGACCCAAACCCACTCTGCCAGACATAAACCCACTCGGTTAGACCCAAACCCACTCGGCTAGACTCAAACCCACTCGGCTAGAACCAAACCCACTCCGCGAGACCCAAACCGACTCCGCTAGACTCAAACCCACTCAGCTAGACCCAAACCCACTTGGCTAGACCCAAACCCACTCGGCTAGACCCAAACCCACTCCGCTAGACCCAAACCCACTCGGCTAGACTCAAACCCTCTCGGCTAGATCCAAACCCACTCGGCTAAACTCAAACCCACTCGGCTAGAACCAAACCCACTCCGCTAGACCCAAACCGACTCCGCTAGACTGAAACCCACTCGGCTAGACCCAAACCCACTTGGCTAGACCCAAACCCAATCGGCTAGACCCAAACCCACTCGTCTAGACCCAAACCCACTCGTCTAGACCCAAACCCACTCGGCTACACCCAAACCTACTTGGCTAGATCCAAACCCACTCCGCTAGACCCAAACCCACTTCGCTAGACAAAACCCCAATCCGCTGGACCCATACCCACTCTGCTAGACCCAAACCCACTCGGCTAGACCCAAACCCACTAGGCTAGGCCCAAACCCACTCGGCTAGACCCAAACCCACTCGGCTAGACCCAAACCCACTCGGCTAGACCCAAACCCACTCTGCCAGACATAAACCCACTCGGTTAGACCCAAACCCACTCGGCTAGAACCAAAACCAATCCGCTAGACCCAAACCCACATGGCTTGACCCAAACCCACTCGGCTAGACCCAAAACCACTCCGCTAGATCCAAACCCACTCGGCTAGACTCAAACCCACTCGGCTAGACCCAAACCCACTCGGCTAGAAACAAACCCGCTCCGCTCGACCCAAACCCACTCCGCTAGACTCAAACCCACTGCGCTAGACCCAAACCCATTCCGCTAGACCCAAATCTACTCGGCTAAACCCAATCCCACTCGGTTAGACCGAAACCCACTCGGCTAGACCCAAACCCACTCGACTAGACCCTAACCCACTCGGCTAGATGCAAACCCACTCGGCTAGACCCAAACCCACTCCGCTAGACCCAAACCCACTCGGCTAGACCCAAACCCACTCGGCTAGACCCAAACGCACTCGGCTAGACCCAAGCCCACTCGGCTAAACCCAAACCCACTCCGCCAGACCCAAACCCACTCGGCTAGACCCACACCCACTCGGCTAGACCCAAACCCACTCGGCTAGACCCAAACCCACTCGGCTAGACACAAAACCACTCCGCTAGACCCAAACCCACACGGCTAGACCCAAACCCACTCGGCTAGACCCAAACCCACTCTGCTAGACCCAAACCCACTCGGCTAGACTCAAACCCACTCGCCTAGACCCAAACCCACTCGGCTAGAACCAAACCCACTCCGCTCGACCCAAACCCACTCCGCTAGACTCAAACCCACTGCGCTAGACCCAAACCCACTCGGCTAGATGCAAACCCACTCGGCTAGACCCAAACCCACTCCGCTAGACCCAAACCCACTCGGCTAGACCCAAACCCACTCGGCTAGACCCAATCCCACTCGGCTAGACCCAAACGCACTCGGCTAGACCCAAACCCACTCCGCCAGACCCAAACCCACTCGGCTAGACGCAAAGCCACTCCGCTAGACCCAAACCCACTCGGCTAGACTCAAGCCCACTCGGCTAGACCCAAACCCACTCGGCTAGACTCAAACCCACTCGGGTAGAACCAAATCCACTCCGCTAGACCCAAACCGACTCCGCTAGACTCAAACCCACTCGGCTAGACCCAAACCCACTTGGCTAGACCCAAACCCAATCGGCTAGACCCAAATCCACTCGGCTAGACCCAAACCCACTCGTCTAGACCCAAACCCACTCGGCTACACCCAAACCCACTTGGCTAGATCCAAACCCACTCCGCGAGACCCAAACCCACTTCGCTAGACCCAACCCCACTCCGCTAGACCCAAACCCACTCGGCCAGACCCAAACCCACTCGGCTAGACCCAAACCCACTCGGCTAGACCCAAACCCACTCCGCCAGACCCAAACCCACTCGGCTAGACGCAAAGCCACTCTGCTAGACCCAAACCCACTCGGCTAGACTCAAACCCACTCGGCTAGACCCAAACCCACTCGGCTAGACTCAAACCCACTCGGCTAGAACCAAACCCACTCCGCGAGACCCAAACCGACTCCGCTAGACTCAAACCCACTCAGCTAGACCCAAACCCACTTGGCTAGACCCAAACCCACTCGGCTAGACCCAAACCCACTCCGCTAGACCCAAACCCACTCGGCTAGACTCAAACCCACTCGGCTAGACCCAAACCCACTCGGCTAGAACCAAACCCACTCCGCTCGACCCAAACCCACTCCGCTAGACTCAAACCCACTGCGCTAGACCCAAACCCACTCGGCTAGATGCAAACCCACTCGGCTAGACCCAAACCCACTCCGCTAGACCCAAACCCACTCGGCTAGACCCAAACCCACTCGGCTAGACCCAAACCCACTCGGCTAGACCGAAACCCACTCGGCTAGACCCAAACCCACTCCGCCAGACCCAAACCCACTCGGCTAGACGCAAAGCCACTCCGCTAGACGCAAACCCACTCCGCTAGACCCAAACCCACTCGGCTAGACTCAAACCCACTCGGCTAGATCCAAACCCACTCGGCTAAACTCAAACCCACTCGGCTAGAACCAAACCCACTCCGCTAGACCCAAACCGACTCCGCTAGACTGAAACCCACTCGGCTAGACCCAAACCCACTTGGCTAGACCCAAACCCAATCGGCTAGACCCAAACCCTCTCGGCTAGACCCAAACCCACTCGTCTAGACCCAAACCCACTCGGCTACACCCAAACCTACTTGGCTAGATCCAAACCCACTCCGCTAGACCCAAACCCACTTCGCTAGACAAAACCCCAATCCGCTGGACCCATACCCACTCTGCTAGACCCAAACCCACTCGGCTAGACCCAAACCCACTCGGCTAGGCCCAAACCCACTCGGCTAGACCCAAACCCACTCGGCTAGACCCAAACCCACTCGGCTAGACGCAAACCCACTCTGCCAGACATAAACCCACTCGGTTAGACCCAAACCCACTCGGCTAGAACCAAAACCAATCCGCTAGACCCAAACCCACATGGCTTGACCCAAACCCACTCGGCTAGACCCAAAACCACTCCGCTAGATCCAAACCCACTCGGCTAGACTCAAACCCACTCGGCTAGACCCAAACCCACTCGACTAGAAACAAACCCGCTCCGCTCGACCCAAACCCACTCCGCTAGACTCAAACCCACTGCGCTAGACCCAAACCCACTCCGCTAGACCCAAATCTACTCGGCTAAACCCAATCCCACTCGGTTAGACCGAAACCCACTCGGGTAGACCCAAACCCACTCGGCTAGACCCTAACCCACTCGGCTAGATGCAAACCCACTCGGCTAGACCCAAACCCACTCCGCTAGACCCAAACCCACTCGGCTAGACCCAAACCCACTCGGCTAGACCCAAACGCACTCGGCTAGACCCAAGCACACTCGGCTAAACCCAAACCCACTCCGCCAGACCCAAACCCACTCGGCTAGACCCAAACCCACTCGGCTAGACCCAAACCCACTCGGCTAGACCCAAACCCACTCGGCTAGACCCAAACCCACTCGGCTAGACCCAAACCCACTCTGCTATACCAAAACCCACTCGGCTAGACCCAAACACACTCGGCTAGACCCAAACCCACTCGGCTAGACCCAAACCCACTCGGCTAGACCCAAACCCACTCGGCTAGACCCAAACCCACTCGGCTAGACCCAAACCCACTCCGCCAGACCCAAACCCACTCGGCTAGACGCAAAGCCACTCCGCTAGACCCAAACCCACTCGGCTAGACTCAAACCCACTCGGCTAGACCCAAACCCACTCGGCTAGACTCAAACCCACTCGGCTAGAACCAAACCCACTCCGCGAGACCCAAACCGACTCCGCTAGACTCAAACCCACTCAGCTAGACCCAAACCCACTTGGCTAGACCCAAACCCACTCGGCTAGACCCAACCCACTCCGCTGGACCCAAACCCACTCGGCTAGACTCAAACCCACTCGGCTAGACCCAAACCCACTCGGCTAGAACCAAACCCACTCCGCTCGACCCAAACCCACTCCGCTAGACCCAAACCCACTTCGCTAGACAAAACCCCAATCCGCTGGACCCATACCCACTCTGCTAGACCCAAACCCACTCGGCTAGACCCAAACCCACTCGGCTAGGCCCAAACCCACTCGGCTAGACCCAAACCCACTCGGCTAGACCCAAACCCACTCGGCTAGACCCAAACCCACTCTGCCAGACATAAACCCACTCGGTTAGACCCAAACCCACTCGGCTAGAACCAAAACCAATCCGCTAGACCCAAACCCACATGGCTTGACCCAAACCCACTCGGCTAGACCCAAAACCACTCCGCTAGATCCAAACCCACTCGGCTAGACTCAAACCCACTCGGCTAGACCCAAACCCACTCGACTAGAAACAAACCCGCTCCGCTCGACCCAAACCCACTCCGCTAGACTCAAACCCACTGCGCTAGACCCAAACCCACTCCGCTAGACCCAAATCTACTCGGCTAAACCCAATCCCACTCGGTTAGACCGAAACCCACTCGGGTAGACCCAAACCCACTCGGCTAGACCCTAACCCACTCGGCTAGATGCAAACCCACTCGGCTAGACCCAAACCCACTCCGCTAGACCCAAACCCACTCGGCTAGACCCAAACCCACTCGGCTAGACCCAAACGCACTCGGCTAGACCCAAGCACACTCGGCTAAACCCAAACCCACTCCGCCAGACCCAAACCCACTCGGCTAGACCCAAACCCACTCGGCTAGACCCAAACCCACTCGGCTAGACCCAAACCCACTCGGCTAGACCCAAACCCACTCGGCTAGACCCAAACCCACTCTGCTATACCAAAACCCACTCGGCTAGACCCAAACACACTCGGCTAGACCCAAACCCACTCGGCTAGACCCAAACCCACTCGGCTAGACCCAAACCCACTCGGCTAGACCCAAACCCACTCGGCTAGACCCAAACCCACTCCGCCAGACCCAAACCCACTCGGCTAGACGCAAAGCCACTCCGCTAGACCCAAACCCACTCGGCTAGACTCAAACCCACTCGGCTAGACCCAAACCCACTCGGCTAGACTCAAACCCACTCGGCTAGAACCAAACCCACTCCGCGAGACCCAAACCGACTCCGCTAGACTCAAACCCACTCAGCTAGACCCAAACCCACTTGGCTAGACCCAAACCCACTCGGCTAGACCCAAACCCACTCCGCTGGTCCCAAACCCACTCGGCTAGACTCAAACCCACTCGGCTAGACCCAAACCCACTCGGCTAGAACCAAACCCACTCCGCTCGACCCAAACCCACTCCGCTAGACCCAAACCCACTTCGCTAGACAAAACCCCAATCCGCTGGACCCATACCCACTCTGCTAGACCCAAACCCACTCGGCTAGACCCAAACCCACTCGGCTAGGCCCAAACCCACTCGGCTAGACCCAAACCCACTCGGCTAGACCCAAACCCACTCGGCTACACCCAAACCCACTCTGCCAGACATAAACCCACTCGGTTAGACCCAAACCCACTCGGCTAGAACCAAAACCAATCCGCTAGACCCAAACCCACATGGCTTGACCCAAACCCACTCGGCTAGACCCAAAACCACTCCGCTAGATCCAAACCCACTCGGCTAGACTCAAACCCACTCGGCTAGACCCAAACCCACTCGACTAGAAACAAACCCGCTCCGCTCGACCCAAACCCACTCCGCTAGACTCAAACCCACTGCGCTAGACCCAAACCCACTCCGCTAGACCCAAATCTACTCGGCTAAACCCAATCCCACTCGGTTAGACCGAAACCCACTCGGCTAGACCCAAACCCACTCGGCTAGACCCTAACCCACTCGGCTAGATGCAAACCCACTCGGCTAGACCCAAACCCACTCCGCTAGACCCAAACCCACTCGGCTAGACCCAAACCCACTCGGCTAGACCCAAACGCACTCGGCTAGACCCAAGCACACTCGGCTAAACCCAAACCCACTCCGCCAGACCCAAACCCACTCGGCTAGACCCAAACCCACTCGGCTAGACCCAAACCCACTCGGCTAGACCCAAACCCACTCGGCTAGACCCAAACCCACTCTGCTATACCAAAACCCACTCGGCTAGACCCAAACACACTCGGCTAGACCCAAACCCACTCGGCTAGACCCAAACCCACTCGGCTAGACCCAAACCCACTCGGCTAGACCCAAACCCACTCGGCTAGACCCAAACCCACTCGGCTAGACCCAAACCCACTCCGCTAGACCCAAACCCACTCGGCTAGACTCAAACCCACTCGGCTAGACCCAAACCCACTCGGCTAGAACCAAACCCACTCCGCTCGACCCAAACCCACTCCGCTAGACTCAAACCCACTGCGCTAGACCCAAACCCACTCGGCTAGATGCAAACCCACTCGGCTAGACCCAAACCCACTCCGCTAGACCCAAACCCACTCGGCTAGACCCAAACCCACTCGGCTAGACCCAAACCCACTCGGCTAGACCGAAACCCACTCGGCTAGACCCAAACCCACTCCGCCAGACCCAAACCCACTCGGCTAGACGCAAAGCCACTCCGCTAGACGCAAACCCACTCCGCTAGACCCAAACCCACTCGGCTAGACTCAAACCCACTCGGCTAGATCCAAACCCACTCGGCTAAACTCAAACCCACTCGGCTAGAACCAAACCCACTCCGCTAGACCCAAACCGACTCCGCTAGACTGAAACCCACTCGGCTAGACCCAAACCCACTTGGCTAGACCCAAACCCAATCGGCTAGACCCAAACCCTTTCGGCTAGACCCAAACCCACTCGTCTAGACCCAAACCCACTCGGCTACACCCAAACCTACTTGGCTAGATCCAAACCCACTCCGCTAGACCCAAACCCACTTCGCTAGACAAAACCCCAATCCGCTGGACCCATACCCACTCTGCTAGACCCAAACCCACTCGGCTAGACCCAAACCCACTCGGCTAGGCCCAAACCCACTCGGCTAGACCCAAACCCACTCGGCTAGACCCAAACCCACTCGGCTAGACGCAAACCCACTCTGCCAGACATAAACCCACTCGGTTAGACCCAAACCCACTCGGCTAGAACCAAAACCAATCCGCTAGACCCAAACCCACATGGCTTGACCCAAACCCACTCGGCTAGACCCAAAACCACTCCGCTAGATCCAAACCCACTCGGCTAGACTCAAACCCACTCGGCTAGACCCAAACCCACTCGACTAGAAACAAACCCGCTCCGCTCGACCCAAACCCACTCCGCTAGACTCAAACCCACTGCGCTAGACCCAAACCCACTCCGCTAGACCCAAATCTACTCGGCTAAACCCAATCCCACTCGGTTAGACCGAAACCCACTCGGGTAGACCCAAACCCACTCGGCTAGACCCTAACCCACTCGGCTAGATGCAAACCCACTCGGCTAGACCCAAACCCACTCCGCTAGACCCAAACCCACTCGGCTAGACCCAAACCCACTCGGCTAGACCCAAACGCACTCGGCTAGACCCAAGCACACTCGGCTAAACCCAAACCCACTCCGCCAGACCCAAACCCTCTCGGCTAGACCCAAACCCACTCGGCTAGACCCAAACCCACTCGGCTAGACCCAAACCCACTCGGCTAGACCCAAACCCACTCGGCTAGACCCAAACCCACTCTGCTATACCAAAACCCACTCGGCTAGACCCAAACACACTCGGCTAGACCCAAACCCACTCGGCTAGACCCAAACCCACTCGGCTAGACCCAAACCCACTCGGCTAGACCCAAACCCACTCGGCTAGACCCAAACCGACTCCGCCAGACCCAAACCCACTCGGCTAGACGCAAAGCCACTCCGCTAGACCCAAACCCACTCGGCTAGACTCAAACCCACTCGGCTAGACCCAAACCCACTCGGCTAGACTCAAACCCACTCGGCTAGAACCAAACCCACTCCGCGAGACCCAAACCGACTCCGCTAGACTCAAACCCACTCAGCTAGACCCAAACCCACTTGGCTAGACCCAAACCCACTCGGCTAGACCCAACCCACTCCGCTGGACCCAAACCCACTCGGCTAGACTCAAACCCACTCGGCTAGACCCAAACCCACTCGGCTAGAACCAAACCCACTCCGCTCGACCCAAACCCACTCCGCTAGACCCAAACCCACTTCGCTAGACAAAACCCCAATCCGCTGGACCCATACCCACTCTGCTAGACCCAAACCCACTCGGCTAGACCCAAACCCACTCGGCTAGGCCCAAACCCACTCGGCTAGACCCAAACCCACTCGGCTAGACCCAAACCCACTCGGCTAGACCCAAACCCACTCTGCCAGACATAAACCCACTCGGTTAGACCCAAACCCACTCGGCTAGAACCAAAACCAATCCGCTAGACCCAAACCCACATGGCTTGACCCAAACCCACTCGGCTAGACCCAAAACCACTCCGCTAGATCCAAACCCACTCGGCTAGACTCAAACCCACTCGGCTAGACCCAAACCCACTCGACTAGAAACAAACCCGCTCCGCTCGACCCAAACCCACTCCGCTAGACTCAAACCCACTGCGCTAGACCCAAACCCACTCCGCTAGACCCAAATCTACTCGGCTAAACCCAATCCCACTCGGTTAGACCGAAACCCACTCGGGTAGACCCAAACCCACTCGGCTAGACCCTAACCCACTCGGCTAGATGCAAACCCACTCGGCTAGACCCAAACCCACTCCGCTAGACCCAAACCCACTCGGCTAGACCCAAACCCACTCGGCTAGACCCAAACGCACTCGGCTAGACCCAAGCACACTCGGCTAAACCCAAACCCACTCCGCCAGACCCAAACCCACTCGGCTAGACCCAAACCCACTCGGCTAGACCCAAACCCACTCGGCTAGACCCAAACCCACTCGGCTAGACCCAAACCCACTCGGCTAGACCCAAACCCACTCTGCTATACCAAAACCCACTCGGCTAGACCCAAACACACTCGGCTAGACCCAAACCCACTCGGCTAGACCCAAACCCACTCGGCTAGACCCAAACCCACTCGGCTAGACCCAAACCCACTCGGCTAGACCCAAACCCACTCCGCCAGACCCAAACCCACTCGGCTAGACGCAAAGCCACTCCGCTAGACCCAAACCCACTCGGCTAGACTCAAACCCACTCGGCTAGACCCAAACCCACTCGGCTAGACTCAAACCCACTCGGCTAGAACCAAACCCACTCCGCGAGACCCAAACCGACTCCGCTAGACTCAAACCCACTCAGCTAGACCCAAACCCACTTGGCTAGACCCAAACCCACTCGGCTAGACCCAAACCCACTCCGCTGGTCCCAAACCCACTCGGCTAGACTCAAACCCACTCGGCTAGACCCAAACCCACTCGGCTAGAACCAAACCCACTCCGCTCGACCCAAACCCACTCTGCTAGACCCAAACCCACTTCGCTAGACAAAACCCCAATCCGCTGGACCCATACCCACTCTGCTAGACCCAAACCCACTCGGCTAGACCCAAACCCACTCGGCTAGGCCCAAACCCACTCGGCTAGACCCAAACCCACTCGGCTAGACCCAAACCCACTCGGCTAGACCCAAACCCACTCTGCCAGACATAAACCCACTCGGTTAGACCCAAACCCACTCGGCTAGAACCAAAACCAATCCGCTAGACCCAAACCCACATGGCTTGACCCAAACCCACTCGGCTAGACCCAAAACCACTCCGCTAGATCCAAACCCACTCGGCTAGACTCAAACCCACTCGGCTAGACCCAAACCCACTCGACTAGAAACAAACCCGCTCCGCTCGACCCAAACCCACTCCGCTAGACTCAAACCCACTGCGCTAGACCCAAACCCACTCCGCTAGACCCAAATCTACTCGGCTAAACCCAATCCCACTCGGTTAGACCGAAACCCACTCGGCTAGACCCAAACCCACTCGGCTAGACCCTAACCCACTCGGCTAGATGCAAACCCACTCGGCTAGACCCAAACCCACTCCGCTAGACCCAAACCCACTCGGCTAGACCCAAACCCACTCGGCTAGACCCAAACGCACTCGGCTAGACCCAAGCACACTCGGCTAAACCCAAACCCACTCCGCCAGACCCAAACCCACTCGGCTAGACCCAAACCCACTCGGCTAGACCCAAACCCACTCGGCTAGACCCAAACCCACTCGGCTAGACCCAAACCCACTCTGCTATACCAAAACCCACTCGGCTAGACCCAAACACACTCGGCTAGACCCAAACCCACTCGGCTAGACCCAAACCCACTCGGCTAGACCCAAACCCACTCGGCTAGACCCAAACCCACTCGGCTAGACACAAAACCACTCCGCTAGACCCAAACCCACACGGCTAGACCCAAACCCACTCGGCTAGACCCAAACCCACTCTGCTAGACCCAAACCCACTCGGCTAGACTCAAACCCACTCGCCTAGACCCAAACCCACTCGGCTAGAACCAAACCCACTCCGCTAGACCCAAACCCACTCCGCTAGACCCAAACCCACTCAGCTCGACCCAAACCCACTCCGCTAGAACCAAACCCACTGCGCTAGACCCAAACCCACTCGGCTAGACCCCAACGCACTCGGCTAGACCCAAACCCACTCCGCTAGAACCAAACCCACTGCGCTAAACCCAACCCCACTCCGCTAGACCCAAACCCACTCGGCCAGACCCAAACCCACTCGGCTAGACCCAAACCCACTCGGCTAGACCCAAACCCACTCCGCCAGACCCAAACCCACTCGGCTAGACGCAAAGCCACTCCGCTAGACCCAAACCCACTCGGCTAGACTCAAACCCACTCGGCTAGACCCAAACCCACTCGGCTAGACTCAAACCCACTCGGCTAGAACCAAACCCACTCCGCGAGACCCAAACCGACTCCGCTAGACTCAAACCCACTCAGCTAGACCCAAACCCACTTGGCTAGACCCAAACCCACTCGGCTAGACCCAAACCCACTCCGCTGGACCCAAACCCACTCGGCTGGACTCAAACCCACTCGGCTAGACCCAAACCCACTCGGCTAGAACCAAACCCACTCCGCTCGACCCAAACCCACTCCGCTAGACTCAAACCCACTGCGCTAGACCCAAACCCACTCGGCTAGATGCAAAACCCACTCGGCTAGACCCAAACCCACTCCGCTAGACCCAAACCCACTCGGCTAGACCCAAACCCACTCGGCTGGACCCAAACCCACTCGGCTAGACCGAAACCCACTCGGCTAGACCCAAACCCACTCCGCCAGACCCAAACCCACACGGCTAGATGCAAAGCCACTCCGCTAGACGCAAACCCACTCCGCTAGACCCAAACCCACTCGGCTAGACTCAAACCCACTCGGCTACATCCAAACCCACTCGGCTAAACTCAAACCCACTCGGCTAGAACCAAACCCACTCCGCTAGACCCAAACCGACTCCGCTAGACTGAAACCCACTCGGCTAGACCCAAACCCACTTGGCTAGACCCAAACCCAATCGGCGAGACCCAAACCCTCTCGGCTAGACCCAAACCCACTCGTCTAGACCCAAACCCACACGGCTACACCCAAACCTACTTGGCTAGATCCAAACCCACTCCGCTAGACCCAAACCCACTTCGCTAGACAAAACCCCAATCCGCTGGACCCATACCCACTCTGCTAGACCCAAACCCACTCGGCTAGACCCAAACCCACTCGGCTAGGCCCAAACCCACTCGGCTAGACCCAAACCCACTCGGCTAGACCCAAACCCACTCGGCTAGACCCAAACCCACTCTGCCAGACATAAACCCACTCGGTTAGACCCAAACCCACTCGGCTAGAACCAAAACCAATCCGCTAGACCCAAACCCACATGGCTTGACCCAAACCCACTCGGCTAGACCCAAAACCACTCCGCTAGATCCAAACCCACTCGGCTAGACTCAAACCCACTCGGCTAGACCCAAACCCACTCGACTAGGAACAAACCCGCTCCGCTCGACTCAAACCCACTCCGCTAGACTCAAACCCACTGCGCTAGACCCAAACCCACTCCGCTAGACCCAAATCTACTCGGCTAAACCCAATCCCACTCGGTTGGACCGAAACCCACTCGGCTAGACCCAAACCCACTCGGCTAGACCCTAACCCACTCGGCTAGATGCAAACCCACTCGGCTAGACCCAAACCCACTCCGCTAGACCCAAACCCACTCGGCTAGACCCAAACCCACTCGGCTAGACCCAAACGCACTCGGCTAGACCCAAGCACACTCGGCCAAACCCAAACCCACTCCGCCAGACCCAAACCCACTCGGCTAGACCCAAACCCACTCGGCTAGACCCAAACCCACTCGGCTAGACCCAAACCCACTCGGCTAGACCCAAACCCACTCGGCTAGACCCAAACCCACTCTGCTATACCAAAACCCACTCGGCTAGACCCAAACACACTCGGCTAGACCCAAACCCACTCGGCTAGACCCAAACCCACTCGGCTAGACCCAAACCCACTCGGCTAGACCCAAACCCACTCGGCTAGACACAAAACCACTCCGCTAGACCCAAACCCACACGGCTAGACCCAAACCCACTCGGCTAGACCCAAACCCACTCTGCTAGACCCAAACCCACTCGGCTAGACTCAAACCCACTCGCCCAGACCCAAACCCACTCGGCTAGAACCAAACCCACTCCGCTAGACCCAAACCCACTCCGCTAGACCCAAACCCACTCAGCTCGACCCAAACCCACTCCGCTAGAACCAAACCCACTGCGCTAGACCCAAACCCACTCGGCTAGACCCCAACGCACTCGGCTAGACCCAAACCCACTCGGCTAGACCCAAACCCACTCGGCTAGACCCAAACCCACTCGGCTAGACCCAAACCCACTGGGCTAGACCCAAACCCACTCGGCTAGACCCAAACCCACTCGGCTAGACCCAAACCCACTCGGCTAGACCCAAACCCACTCGGCTACACCCAAACCCACTCGGCTACACCCAAACCCACTCGGCTACACCCAAACCCACTCGGCTAGACCCAAACCCACTCGGCTAGGCCCAAACCCACTCGGCTAGACCCAAACCCACTCGGCTAGACCAAAACCCAATCGGCTAGACCCAAACCAACTCGGCTAGACCCAAACTCCCTCGGCTAGACCCAAACCCACTCTGCTGGACCCAAACCCACTCGACTACACCCAAACCCACTCGGTTAGAACCAAACCCACTCGGCTAGACCCAAACCCATTCGGCTAGACCCAAACCCACTCCGCTAGAACCAAACCCACTGCGCTAGACCCAAACCCACTCCGCTAGACCCAAACCAACTCGGTTAGACGGAAACCCACTCGGCTAGACCCAAACCCACTCGGCTAGACCCAAACCCACTCGGCTAGACGCAAACCCACTCGGCTAGACGCAAACCCACTCGGCTAGACCCAAACCCACTCGGCTAGATGCAAACCCACTCGGCTAGACCCAAACCCACTCCGCTAGACCCAAACACACTCCGCTAGACCCAAACCCACTCCGCTAGACCCAAACCCACTCAGCTCGACCCAAACCCACTCCGCTAGTACCAAACCCACTGCGCTAGACCCAAACCCACTCGGCTAGACCCCAACACACTCGGCCAGACCCAAACCCACTCGGCTAGACCCAAACCCACTCGGCTAGACCCAAACCCACTCGGCTAGACCCAAACCCACTGGGCTAGACTCAAACCCACTCGGCTAGACCCAAACCCACTCGGCTCGACCCAAACCCACTCGGCTAGACCCAAACCCACTCGGCTAGACCCAAACCCACTCGGCTAGACCCAAACCCACTTGGCTACACCCAAACCCACTCGGCTACACCCAAACCCACTCGGCTACACCCAAACCCACTCGGCTAGACCCAAACCCACTCGGCTAGGCCCAAACCCACTCGGCTAGACCCAAATCCACTCGGCTAGACCAAAACCCAATCGGCTAGACCCAAACCAACTCGGCTAGGCCCAAACTCCCTCGGCTAGACCCAAACCCACTCTGCTGGACCCAAACCCACTCGACTAGACCCAAACCCACTCGGCTACTCCCAAACCCACTCGGCTAAACCCAAACACACTCGGCTAGACCCAAACCCACTCGGCTAGACCCAAACCCACTCGGCTAGACCCAAACCCAATCGGCTAGAACCAAACCCACTCGGCTACACCCAAAGGCACTCGGCTAGACCCAAACCCACTCGGCTAGACCCAAACCCACTCCGCCAGACCCAAACCCACTCCGCTAGACCCAAACCCACTCCGCTAGACCCAAACCCACTCCGCTAGACCCAAACCCACTGGGCTAGACCCAAACGCACTCGGCTAGACCCAAACCCACTGGGCTAGACCCAAACCCACTCGGCTAGACCCAAACCCACTCGGCTAGACCCAAACCCACTCGGGTAGACCTAAACAAACTCGGATACACCCAAACCCACTCGGCTAGACCCAAACCCACTCGGCTAGACCCAAAACAACTCCGCTAGACCCAAACCCACTAGGCTAGACCCAAACCCACTCGGCTAGACCCAAACCCACTCGGCTAGACCCAAACCCACTCGGCTAGACCCAAACCCACTCGGCTAGACCCAAACCCACTCGGCTAGAACCAAACCCACTCGGCTACACCTAAACGCACTCGGCTAGACCCAAACCCACTCGGCTAGACCCAAACCCACTCTGCCAGACCCAAACCCACTCCGCCAGACCCAAACCCACTCCGCTAGACCCAAACCCACTCCTCTAGACCCAAACCCACTCGGCTAGAACCAAACCCACTCGGCTAGACCCAAACCCATTCGGCTTGAACCAAACCCACTCCGCTAGAACCAAACCCACTGCACTAGACCCAAACCCACTCCGCTAGACCCAAACCCACTCGGTTAGACGGAAACCCACTCGGCTAGACCCAAACCCAATCGGCTAGACCCAAACCCACTCGGCTAGACGCAAACCCACTCGGCTAGACGCAAACCCACTCGGCTAGACCCAAACCCACTCGGCTAGATGCAAACCCACTCGGCTAGACCCCAACGCACTCGGCTAGACCCAAACCCACTCGGCTAGACACAAACCCACTCGGCTAGACCCAAACCCACTCGGCTTGACCCAAAACCACTGGGCTAGACCCAAACCCACTCGGCTAGACCCAAACCCACTCGGCTAGACCCAAACCCACTCGGCTAGACCCAAAACAACTCCGCTAGACCCAAACCCACTAGGCTAGACCCAAACCCACTCGGCTAGACCCAAACCCACTCGGCTAGTGCCAAACCCACTCGGCTAGTCCCAAACCCACTCGGCTAAACCCAAACCCACTCCGCTACACCCAAACCCGCTCGGCTAGACCCAAACCCACTCGGTGAGTCCCAAACCCACTCCGCCCGACCCAAACCCACTCGGCTAGACCCAAACCCACTCCGCTAGACCCAAACCCACTCCGCTAGACCCAAACCCACTGGGCTAGACCCAAACCCACTCGGCTTGACCCAAACCCACTTGGCTAGACCCAAACCCACTCGGCTAGACCCAAACCCACTCGGCTAGACCCAAACCCACTCGGGTAGACCCAAACCCACTCGGCTAGACCCAAACCCACTCGGCTAGACCCAAACCCACTCGGCTAGACCCTAAACAACTCCGCTAGACCCAAACCCACTAGGCTAGACCCAAACCCACTCGGCTAGACCCAAACCCACTCGGCTAGACCCAAACCCATGAGGCTAGACCCAAACCAACTCCGCTAGAACCAAACCCACTGCGCTAGACCCAAACCCACTCCGCTAGACCCAAACCCACTCCGCTAGACCCAAACCCACTCGGTTAGACCCAAACCCACTCGGCTAGACGCAAACCCACTCGGCTAGACGCAAACCCACTTGGCTAGACCCAAACCCACTCGGCTAGATGCAAACTCACTCGGCTAGACCCAAACCCACTCCGCTAGACCCAAACCAACTCCGCCAGACACAAACCCTCTCCGATAGACCCAAACCCACTAGGCTAGACCCAAACCCACTCGGCTAGACCCAAACCCACTCGGCTAGACCCAAACCCATTCGGCTAGACCCAAACCCACTCCGCTAGAACCAAACCCACTGCGCTAGACCCAAACCCACTCCGCCAGACCCAAACCCACTCCGCTAGACCCAAACCCACTCGGCTAGACCCAAACCCACTCGGCTAGACCCAAACCCACTCGGCTAGACCCAAACCCACTCGGCTAGACCCAAACCCACTCGGCTAGACCCAAACCCACTCGGCTAGACCCAAACCCACTCGGCTAGACCCATCCCACTCGGCTAGACCCAAACCCACTCGGCTAGACCCAAACCCACTCGGCTACACCCAACCGCACTCGGCTAGACCCAAACCCACTCGGCTAGACCCAAACCCACTCGGCTAGACCCAAACCCTCTCCGCCAGACCCAAACCCACTCCGCTAGACCCAAACCCGCTCCGCTAGACCCAAACCCACTCCGCTAGACCCAAACCCACTGGGCTAGACCCAAACGCACTCGGCTAGACCCAAACCCACTTGGCTAGACCCAAACCCACTCGGCTAGACCCAAACCCACTCGGCTAGACCCAAACCCACTCGGGTAGACCCAAACCCACTCGGCTGCACCCAAACCCACTCGGCTAGACCCAAACCCACTCGGCTAGTCCCAAAACAACTCTGCTAGACGCAAACCCTCTCGGCTGGACCCAAACCCACTCGGCTAGACGCAAACGCACTCGGCTAGACCCAAACCCACTCGGCTGGACCCAAACCCACTCGGCTTGACCCAAACCCACTCAGCCAGACCCAAACCCGCTCGGCTAGACCCAAACCCACTCGGTTAGTCCCAAACCCACTCCGCCAGACCCAAACCCACTTGGCTAGACCCAAACCCACTCGGCTAGACCCAAACCCACTCGGCTTGACCCAAACCCACTCAGCCAGACCCAAACCCGCTCGGCTAGACACAAACCCACTCGGTTAGTCCCAAACCCACTCCGCCAGACCCAAACCCACTTGGCTAGACCCAAACCCTCTCGGCAAGACCCAAACCCACTCGGGTAGACCCAAACCCACTCGGCTAGACCCAAACCCACTCGGCTACACCCAAACCCACTCGGCTAGACCCAAAACAACTCCGCTAGACCCAAACCCACTAGGCTAGACCCAAACCCACTCGGCTAGACCCAAACCCACTCGGCTAGACCCAAACCCATTGGGCTAGACCCAAACCCACTCCGCTAGAACCAAACCCACTGCGCTAGACCCAAACCCAATCCGCTAGACCCAAACCCACTCCGCTAGACCCAAACCAACTCGGCTAGACGCAAACCCACTCAGCTAGACCCAAACCCACTCGGCCAGACCCAAACCCACTCGGCAAGGCCCAAACCCACTCGGCTACTCCCAAACCCACTCAGCTAGACCCAAACACGCTCGGCTAGACCCAAACCCACTCGGTTAGTCCCAAACCCACTCGGCTAGACCCAAACCCACTCCGCTAGACCCAAACCCAATCCGATAGACCCAAACCCACTGGGCTAGACCCAAACCCACTCGGCTTCACCCAAACCCACTTGGCTAGACCCAAACCCACTCGGCTAGACCCAAACCCACTCGGCAAGACCCAAACCCACTCGGGTAGACCCAAACCCACTCGGCTAGACCCAAACCCACTCGGCTAGACCCAAACCCACTCGGCTAGACACAAAACAACTCCGCTAACCCACTAGGCTAGACCCAAACCCACTGGGCTAGACCCAAACCCACTTGGCTAGACCCAAACCCACTCGGCTAGACCCAAACCCACTCGGCTAGACCCAAACCCACTCGGCTGCACCCAAACCCACTCGGCTAGACCCAAACCCACTCGGCTAGACCCAAAACAACTCCGCTAGACGCAAACCCTCTCGGCTAGACCCAAACCCACTCGGCTAGACGCAAACCCACTCGGCTAGACCCAAACCCACTCGGCTAGACCCAAACCCACTCGGCTTGACCCAAACCCACTCAGCCAGACCCAAACCCGCTCGGCTAGACCCAAACCCACTCGGTTAGTCCCAAACCCACTCTGCCAGACCCAAACCCACTTGGCTAGACCCAAACCCACTCGGCAAGACCCAAACCCACTCGGGTAGACCCAAACCCACTCGGCTAGACCCAAACCCACTCGGCTACACCCAAACCCACTCGGCTAGACCCAAAACAACTCCGCTAGACCCAAACCCACTAGGCTAGACCCAAACCCACTCGGCTAGACCCAAACCCACTCGGCTAGACCCAAACCCATTCGGCTAGACCCAAACCCACTCCGCTAGAACCAAACCCACTGTGCTAGACCCAAACCCACTCCGCTAGACCCAAACCCACTCCGCTAGGCCCTAACCCACTCGGCTAGACCCAAACCCACTCGGCTAGACCCAAACCCACTCGGCTAGACCCAAACCCACTCGGCTAGACCCAAACCCACTCGGCCAGACCCAAACCCACTCGGCTAGGCCCAAACCCACTCGGCTACTCCCAAACCCACTCGGCTAGACCCAAACCCACTCGGCTAGACCCAAAACAACTCCGCTAGACCCAAACCCACTAGGCTAGACCCAAACCCACTCGGCTAGACCCAAACCCACTCGGCTAGACCCAAACCCATTCGGCTAGACATAAACCCACTCCGCTAGAACCAAACCCACTGCGCTAGACCCAAACCCACTCCGCTAGACCCAAACCCACTCCGCTAGACCCAAACCCACTCGGCTAGACGCAAACCCACTCGGCTAGACGCAAACCCACTCGGCTAGACCCAAACCCACTCGGCTAGACGCAAACCCACTCGGGTAGACCCAAACCCACTCCGCTAGACCCAAACCCACTCTGCTAGACCCAAACCCACTCCGCTAGACCCAAACCCACTCAGCTCGACCCAAACCCACTCCGCTAGAACCAAACCCACTGCGCTAGACCCACACCCACTCGGCTAGACCCCAACCCACTCGGCTAGCCCCCAACGCACTCGGCTAGACCCAAACCCACTCGGCTAGACCCAAACCCACTCGGCTAGACGCAAACCCACTCGGGTAGACCCAAACCCACTCGGCTAGACGCAAACCCACTCGGCTAGACCCAAACCCACTCGGCTAGACCCAAACCCATTCGGCTAAACCCAAACCCACTCAGCTAGACCCAAACCCACTCCGATAGACCCAAACCCACTGGGCTAGACCCAAACCCACTCGGCTTCACCCAAACCCACTTGGCTAGACCCAAACCCACTCGGCTAGACCCAAACCCACTCGGCAAGCCCCAAACCCACTCGGGTAGACCCAAACCCACTCGGCTAGACCCAAACCCACTCGGCTAGACCCAAACCCACTCGGCTAGACACAAAACAACTCCGCTAACCCACTAGGCTAGACCCAAACCCACTCGGCTATACCCAAACCCACTCGGCTAGACCCAAACCCATTCGGCTAGACCCAAACCCACTCCGCTAGAACCAAACCCACTGCGCTAGACCCAAACCCACTCCGCTAGACCCAAACCCACTCCGCTAGACCCAAACCCACTCGGCTAGACCCAAACCCACTCGGCTAGACCCAAACCCACTTGGTTAGTCCCAAACCCACTCCGCCAGACCCAAACCCACTTGGCTAGACCCAAACCCACTCGGCTAGACCCAAACCCACTCGGGTAGACCCAAACCCACTCGGCTGCACCCAAACCCACTCGGCTAGACCCAAACCCACTCGGCTAGTCCCAAAACAACTCCGCTAGACGCAAACCCTCTCGGCTGGACCCAAACCCACTCGGCTAGACGCAAACGCACTCGGCTAGACCCAAACCCACTCGGCTGGACCCAAACCCACTCGGCTTGACCCAAACCCACTCAGCCAGACCCAAACCCGCTCGGCTAGACCCAAACCCACTCGGTTAGTCCCAAACCCACTCCGCCAGACCCAAACCCACTTGGCTAGACCCAAACCAACTCGGCTAGACCCAAACCCACTCGGCTTGACCCAAACCCACTCAGCCAGACCCAAACCCGCTCGGCTAGACACAAACCCACTCGGTTAGTCCCAAACCCACTCCGCCAGACCCAAACCCACTTGGCTAGACCCAAACCCACTCGGCAAGACCCAAACCCACTCGGGTAGACCCAAACCCACTCGGCTAGACCCAAACCCACTCGGCTACACCCAAACCCACTCGGCTAGACCCAAAACAACTCCGCTAGACCCAAACCCACTAGGCTAGACCCAAACCCACTCGGCTAGACCCAAACCCACTCGGCTAGACCCAAACCCATTGGGCTAGACCCAAACCCACTCCGCTAGAACCAAACCCACTGCGCTAGACCCAAACCCAATCCGCTAGACCCAAACCCACTCCGCTAGACCCAAACCAACTCGGCTAGACGCAAACCCACTCGGCTAGACCCAAACCCACTCGGCCAGACCCAAACCCACTCGGCTAGGCCCAAACCCACTCGGCTACTCCCAAACCCACTCGGCTAGACCCAAACCCACTCGGCTAGACCCAAAACAACTCCGCTAGACCCAAACCCACTAGGCTAGACCCAAACCCACTCGGCTAGACCCAAACACACTCGGCTAGACCCAAACCCATTCGGCTAGACATTAACCCACTCCGCTAGACCCAAACCCACTCGGCTAGACCCAAACCCACTCGGCTGGACGCAAACCCACTCGGGTAGACCCAAACCCACTCGGCTAGACGCAAACCCACTCGGCTAGACCCAAACCCACTCGGCTAGACCCAAACCCATTCGGCTAAACCCAAACCCACTCAGCTAGACCCAAACACGCTCGGCTAGACCCAAACCCACTCGGTTAGTCCCAAACCCACTCGGCTAGACCCAAACCCACTCCGCTAGACCCAAACCCAATCCGATAGACCCAAACCCACTGGGCTAGACCCAAACCCACTCGGCTTCACCCAAACCCACTTGGCTAGACCCAAACCCACTCGGCTAGACCCAAACCCACTCGGCAAGACCCAAACCCACTCGGGTAGACCCAAACCCACTCGGCTAGACCCAAACCCACTCGGCTAGACCCAAACCCACTCGGCTAGACACAAAACAACTCCGCTAACCCACTAGGCTAGACCCAAACCCACTGGGCTAGACCCAAACCCACTTGGCTAGACCCAAACCCACTCGGCTAGACCCAAACCCACTCGGCTAGACCCAAACCCACTCGGCTGCACCCAAACCCACTCGGCTAGACCCAAACCCACTCGGCTAGACCCAAAACAACTCCGCTAGACGCAAACCCTCTCGGCTAGACCCAAACCCACTCGGCTAGACGCAAACCCACTCGGCTAGACCCAAACCCACTCGGCTAGACCCAAACCCACTCGGCTTGACCCAAACCCACTCAGCCAGACCCAAACCCACTCGGCTAGACCCAAACTCACTCGGTTAGTCCCAAACCCACTCTGCCAGACCCAAACCCACTTGGCTAGACCCAAACCCACTCGGCAAGACCCAAACCCACTCGGGTAGACCCAAACCCACTCGGCTAGACCCAAACCCACTCGGCTACACCCAAACCCACTCGGCTAGACCCAAAACAACTCCGCTAGACCCAAACCCACTAGGCTAGACCCAAACCCACTCGGCTAGACCCAAACCCAGTCGGCTAGACCCAAACCCATTCGGCTAGACCCAAACCCACTCCGCTAGAACCAAACCCACTGCGCTAGACCCAAACCCACTCCGCTAGACCCAAACCCACTCGGCTAGACCCAAACCCACTCGGCTAGACCCAAACCCACTCGGCTAGACGCAAACCCACTCCGCTAGAACCAAACCCACTCCGCTACACCCAAACCCACTCAGCCAGACCCAAACCCGCTCGGCTAGACCCAAACTCACTCGGTTAGTCCCAAACCCACTCTGCCAGACCCAAACCCACTTGGCTAGACCCAAACCCACTCGGCAAGACCCAAACCCACTCGGGTAGACCCAAACCCACTCGGCTAGACCCAAACCCACTCGGCTACACCCAAACCCACTCGGCTAGACGCAAAACAACTCCGCTAGACCCAAACCCACTAGGCTAGACCCAAACCCACTCGGCTAGACCCAAACCCACTCGGCTAGACCCAAACCCACTCGGCTAGACGCAAACCCACTCGGCTGGACGCAAACCCACTCGGGTAGACCCAAACCCACTCGGCTAGACGCAAACCCACTCGGCTAGACCCAAACCCACTCGGCTAGACCCAAACCCATTCGGCTAAACCCAAACCCACTCAGCTAGACCCAAACACGCTCGGCTAGACCCAAACCCACTCGGTTAGTCCCAAACCCACTCGGCTAGACCCAAACCCACTCCGCTAGACCCAAACCCAATCCGATAGACCCAAACCCACTGGGCTAGACCCAAACCCACTCGGCTTCACCCAAACCCACTTGGCTAGACCCAAACCCACTCGGCTAGACCCAAACCCACTCGGCAAGACCCAAACCCACTCGGGTAGACCCAAACCCACTCGGCTAGACCCAAACCCACTCGGCTAGACCCAAACCCACTCGGCTAGACACAAAACAACTCCGCTAACCCACTAGGCTAGACCCAAACCCACTGGGCTAGACCCAAACCCACTTGGCTAGACCCAAACCCACTCGGCTAGACCCAAACCCACTCGGCTAGACCCAAACCCACTCGGCTGCACCCAAACCCACTCGGCTAGACCCAAACCCACTCGGCTAGACCCAAAACAACTCCGCTAGACGCAAACCCTCTCGGCTAGACCCAAACCCACTCGGCTAGACGCAAACCCACTCGGCTAGACCCAAACCCACTCGGCTAGACCCAAACCCACTCGGCTTGACCCAAACCCACTCAGCCAGACCCAAACCCACTCGGCTAGACCCAAACTCACTCGGTTAGTCCCAAACCCACTCTGCCAGACCCAAACCCACTTGGCTAGACCCAAACCCACTCGGCAAGACCCAAACCCACTCGGGTAGACCCAAACCCACTCGGCTAGACCCAAACCCACTCGGCTACACCCAAACCCACTCGGCTAGACCCAAAACAACTCCGCTAGACCCAAACCCACTAGGCTAGACCCAAACCCACTCGGCTAGACCCAAACCCAGTCGGCTAGACCCAAACCCATTCGGCTAGACCCAAACCCACTCCGCTAGAACCAAACCCACTGCGCTAGACCCAAACCCACTCCGCTAGACCCAAACCCACTCGGCTAGACCCAAACCCACTCGGCTAGACCCAAACCCACTCGGCTAGACGCAAACCCACTCCGCTAGAACCAAACCCACTCCGCTACACCCAAACCCACTCAGCCAGACCCAAACCCGCTCGGCTAGACCCAAACTCACTCGGTTAGTCCCAAACCCACTCTGCCAGACCCAAACCCACTTGGCTAGACCCAAACCCACTCGGCAAGACCCAAACCCACTCGGGTAGACCCAAACCCACTCGGCTAGACCCAAACCCACTCGGCTACACCCAAACCCACTCGGCTAGACCCAAAACAACTCCGCTAGACCCAAACCCACTAGGCTAGACCCAAACCCACTCGGCTAGACCCAAACCCACTCGGCTAGACCCAAACCCACTCGGCTAGACGCAAACCCACTCCGCTAGAACCAAACCCACTCCGCTACACCCAAACCCACTCAGCCAGACCCAAACCCGCTCGGCTAGACCCAAACTCACTCGGTTAGTCCCAAACCCACTCTGCCAGACCCAAACCCACTTGGCTAGACCCAAACCCACTCGGCAAGACCCAAACCCACTCGGGTAGACCCAAACCCACTCGGCTAGACCCAAACCCACTCGGCTACACCCAAACCCACTCGGCTAGACCCAAAACAACTCCGCTAGACCCAAACCCACTAGGCTAGACCCAAACCCACTCGGCTAGACCCAAACCCACTCGGCTAGACCCAAACCCATTCGGCTAGACCCAAACCCACTCCGCTAGAACCAAACCCACTGCGCTAGACCCAAACCCACTCCGCTAGACCCAAACCCACTCGGCTAGACCCAAACCCACTCGGCTAGACCCAAACCCACTCGGCTAGACGCAAACCCACTCCGCTAGAACCAAACCCACTCCGCTACACCCAAACCCACTCGGCTAGACCCAAACCCACTCGGCCAGACACAAACCCACACGGCTAGACCCAAACCCACTCGGCTAGACCCAAACCCACTCGGCTAGACCCAAACCCACTCGGCTAGACGCAAACCCACTCGGCTAGAAGCAAACGCACTAGGCTAGACCCAGACCCACTCGGCTAGATCCAAACCCACTCGGCTAGACCCAAACCCACTCGGCTAGTCCCAAACCCACTCGGCTAGACCCAAACCCACTCGGCTAGACCCAAACACACTCGGCTAGACCCAAACCCACTCGGCTAGACCCAAACCCACTCGGCTAGACCAAAACCCACTCGGCTAGACCCAAACCAACTCGGCTAGACCCAAACCCACTCGGCTAGACCCAAACCCACTCGGCTAGACCCAAACCCACTCGGCTAGACACAAACCCACTCGGCTAGACACAAAACAACTCCGCTAACCCACTAGGCTAGACCCAAACCCACTGGGCTAGACCCAAACCCACTTGGCTAGACCCAAACCCACTCGGCTAGACCCAAACCCACTCGGCTAGACCCAAACCCACTCGGCTGCACCCAAACCCACTCGGCTAGACCCAAACCCACTCGGCTAGACCCAAAACAACTCCGCTAGACGCAATCCCTCTCGGCTAGACCCAAACCCACTCGGCTAGACGCAAACCCACTCGGCTAGACCCAAACCCACTCGGCTAGACCCAAACCCACTCGGCTTGACCCAAACCCACTCAGCCAGACCCAAACCCGCTCGGCTAGACCCAAACCCACTCGGTTAGTCCCAAACCCACTCTGCCAGACCCAAACCCACTTGGCTAGACCCAAACCCACTCGGCAAGACCCAAACCCACTCGGGTAGACCCAAACCCACTCGGCTAGACCCAAACCCACTCGGCTACACCCAAACCCACTCGGCTAGACCCAAAACAACTCCGCTAGACCCAAACCCACTAGGCTAGACCCAAACCCACTCGGCTAGACCCAAACCCACTCGGCTAGACCCAAACCCATTCGGCTAGACCCAAACCCACTCCGCTAGAACCAAACCCACTGCGCTAGACCCAAACCCACTCCGCTAGACCCAAACCCACTCCGCTAGACCCTAACCCACTCGGCTAGACCCAAACCCACTCGGCTAGACCCAAACCCACTCGGCTAGACCCAAACCCACTCGGCTAGACCCAAACCCACTCGGCTAGACCCAAACCCACTCGGCCAGACCCAAACCCACTCGGCTAGGCCCAAACCCACTCGGCTACTCCCAAACCCACTCGGCTAGACCCAAACCCACTCGGCTAGACCCAAAACAACTCCGCTAGACCCAAACCCACTAGGCTAGACCCAAACCCACTCGGCTAGACCCAAACCCACTCGGCTAGACCCAAACCCATTCGGCTAGACATAAACCCACTCCGCTAGAACCAAACCCACTGCGCTAGACCCAAACCCACTCCGCTAGACCCAAACCCACTCCGCTAGACCCAAACCCACTCGGCTAGACGCAAACCCACTCGGCTAGACGCAAACCCACTCGGCTAGACCCAAACCCACTCGGCTAGACGCAAACCCACTCGGGTAGACCCAAACCCACTCCGCTAGACCCAAACCCACTCTGCTAGACCCAAACCCACTCCGCTAGACCCAAACCCACTCAGCTCGACCCAAACCCACTCCGCTAGAACCAAACCCACTGCGCTAGACCCACACCCACTCGGCTAGACCCCAACCCACTCGGCTAGCCCCCAACGCACTCGGCTAGACCCAAACCCACTCGGCTAGACCCAAACCCACTCGGCTAGACGCAAACCCACTCGGGTAGACCCAAACCCACTCGGCTAGACGCAAACCCACTCGGCTAGACCCAAACCCACTCGGCTAGACCCAAACCCATTCGGCTAAACCCAAACCCACTCAGCTAGACCCAAACCCACTCCGATAGACCCAAACCCACTGGGCTAGACCCAAACCCACTCGGCTTCACCCAAACCCACTTGGCTAGACCCAAACCCACTCGGCTAGACCCAAACCCACTCGGCAAGACCCAAACCCACTCGGGTAGACCCAAACCCACTCGGCTAGACCCAAACCCACTCGGCTAGACCCAAACCCACTCGGCTAGACACAAAACAACTCCGCTAACCCACTAGGCTAGACCCAAACCCACTCGGCTAGACCCAAACCCACTCGGCTAGACCCAAACCCATTCGGCTAGACCCAAACCCACTCCGCTAGAACCAAACGCACTGCGCTAGACCCAAACCCACTCCGCTAGACCCAAACCCACTCCGCTAGACCCAAACCCACTCGGCTAGACCCAAACCCACTCGGCTAGACCCAAACCCACTCGGCTAGACCCAAACCCACACGGCTAGACGCAAACCCACTCGGCTAGACGCAAACCCACTCGGCTAGACCCAAACCCACTCGGCTATACGCAAACCCACTCGGCTAGACACATACCCACTAGGCCAGACCCAAACCCACTCGGCTAGACCCAAACCCACTCGGCTTGACCCAAACCCACTCAGCCAGACCCAAACCCGCTCGGCTAGACCCAAACCCACTTGGTTAGTCCCAAACCCACTCCGCCAGACCCAAACCCACTTGGCTAGACCCAAACCCACTCGGCAAGACCCAAACCCACTCGGGTAGACCCAAACCCACTCGGCTAGACCCAAACCCACTCGGCTACACCCAAACCCACTCGGCTAGACCCAAAACAACTCCGCTAGACCCAAACCCACTAGGCTAGACCCAAACCCACTCGGCTAGACCCAAACCCACTCGGCTAGACCCAAACCCATTCGGCTAGACCCAAACCCACTCCGCTAGAACCAAACCCACTGCGCTAGACCCAAACCCACTCCGCTAGACCCAAACCCACTCCGCTAGACCCTAACCCACTCGGCTAGACCCAAACCCACTCGGCTAGACCCAAACCCACTCGGCTAGACCCAAACCCACTCGGCTGCACCCAAACCCACTCGGCTAGACCCAAACCCACTCGGCTAGACCCAAAACAACTCCGCTAGACGCAAACCCTCTCGGCTAGACCCAAACCCACTCGGCTAGACGCAAACCCACTCGGCTAGACCCAAACCCACTCGGCTAGACCCAAACCCACTCGGCTTGACCCAAACCCACTCAGCCAGACCCAAACCCGCTCGGCTAGACCCAAACCCACTCGGTTAGTCCCAAACCCACTCTGCCAGACCCAAACCCACTTGGCTAGACCCAAACCCACTCGGCAAGACCCAAACCCACTCGGGTAGACCCAAACCCACTCGGCTAGACCCAAACCCACTCGGCTACACCCAAACCCACTCGGCTAGACCCAAAACAACTCCGCTAGACCCAAACCCACTAGGCTAGACCCAAACCCACTCGGCTAGACCCAAACCCACTCGGCTAGACCCAAACCCATTCGGCTAGACCCAAACCCACTCCGCTAGAACCAAACCCACTGCGCTAGACCCAAACCCACTCCGCTAGACCCAAACCCACTCCGCTAGACCCTAACCCACTCGGCTAGACCCAAACCCACTCGGCTAGACCCAAACCCACTCGGCTAGACCCAAACCCACTCGGCTAGACCCAAACCCACTCGGCCAGACCCAAACCCACTCGGGTAGACCCAAACCCACTCGGCTAGACCCAAACCCACTCGGCTAGACCCAAACCCACTCGGCTAGACACAAAACAACTCCGCTAACCCACTAGGCTAGACCCAAACCCACTCGGCTAGACCCAAACCCACTCGGCTAGACCCAAACCCATTCGGCTAGACCCAAACCCACTCCGCTAGAACCAAACGCACTGCGCTAGACCCAAACCCACTCCGCTAGACCCAAACCCACTCCGCTAGACCCAAACCCACTCGGCTAGACCCAAACCCACTCGGCTAGACCCAAACCCACTCGGCTAGACCCAAACCCACACGGCTAGACGCAAACCCACTCGGCTAGACGCAAACCCACTCGGCTAGACCCAAACCCACTCGGCTATACGCAAACCCACTCGGCTAGACACATACCCACTAGGCCAGACCCAAACCCACTCGGCTAGACCCAAACCCACTCGGCTTGACCCAAACCCACTCAGCCAGACCCAAACCCACTTGGCTAGACCCAAACCCACTCGGCAAGACCCAAACCCACTCGGGTAGACCCAAACCCACTCGGCTAGACCCAAACCCACTCGGCTACACCCAAACCCACTCGGCTAGACCCAAAACAACTCCGCTAGACCCAAACCCACTAGGCTAGACCCAAACCCACTCGGCTAGACCCAAACCCACTCGGCTAGACCCAAACCCATTCGGCTAGACCCAAACCCACTCCGCTAGAACCAAACCCACTGCGCTAGACCCAAACCCACTCCGCTAGACCCAAACCCACTCCGCTAGACCCTAACCCACTCGGCTAGACCCAAACCCACTCGGCTAGACCCAAACCCACTCGGCTAGACCCAAACCCACTCGGCTGCACCCAAACCCACTCGGCTAGACCCAAACCCACTCGGCTAGACCCAAAACAACTCCGCTAGACGCAAACCCTCTCGGCTAGACCCAAACCCACTCGGCTAGACGCAAACCCACTCGGCTAGACCCAAACCCACTCGGCTAGACCCAAACCCACTCGGCTTGACCCAAACCCACTCAGCCAGACCCAAACCCGCTCGGCTAGACCCAAACCCACTCGGTTAGTCCCAAACCCACTCTGCCAGACCCAAACCCACTTGGCTAGACCCAAACCCACTCGGCAAGACCCAAACCCACTCGGGTAGACCCAAACCCACTCGGCTAGACCCAAACCCACTCGGCTACACACAAACCCACTCGGCTAGACCCAAACCCACTCGGCTAGACCCAAACCCACTCGGCTAGACCCAAAACAACTCCGCTAGACCCAAACCCACTAGGCTAGACCCAAACCCACTCGGCTAGACCCAAACCCACTCGGCTAGACCCAAACCCATTCGGCTAGACCCAAACCCACTCCGCTAGAACCAAACCCACTGCGCTAGACCCAAACCCACTCCGCTAGACCCAAACCCACTCCGCTAGACCCTAACCCACTCGGCTAGACCCAAACCCACTCGGCTAGACCCAAACCCACTCGGCTAGACCCAAACCCACTCGGCTAGACCCAAACCCACTCGGCCAGACCCAAACCCACTCGGCTAGGCCCAAACCCACTCGGCTACTCCCAAACCCACTCGGCTAGACCCAAACCCACTCGGCTAGACCCAAAACAACTCCGCTAGACCCAAACCCACTAGGCTAGACCCAAACCCACTCGGCTAGACCCAAACCCACTCGGCTAGACCCAAACCCATTCGGCTAGACATAAACCCACTCCGCTAGAACCAAACCCACTGCGCTAGACCCAAACCCACTCCGCTAGACCCAAACCCACTCCGCTAGACCCAAACCCACTCGGCTAGACCCAAACCCACTCGGCTAGACCCAAACCCACTCGGCTAGACCCAAACCCACACGGCTAGACGCAAACCCACTCGGCTAGACGCAAACCCACTCGGCTAGACCCAAACCCACTCGGCTATACGCAAACCCACTCGGCTAGACACATACCCACTAGGCCAGACCCAAACCCACTCGGCTAGACCCAAACCCACTCGGCTTGACCCAAACCCACTCAGCCAGACCCAAACCCGCTCGGCTAGACCCAAACCCACTTGGTTAGTCCCAAACCCACTCCGCCAGACCCAAACCCACTTGGCTAGACCCAAACCCACTCGGCAAGACCCAAACCCACTCGGGTAGACCCAAACCCACTCGGCTAGACCCAAACCCACTCGGCTACACCCAAACCCACTCGGCTAGACCCAAAACAACTCCGCTAGACCCAAACCCACTAGGCTAGACCCAAACCCACTCGGCTAGACCCAAACCCACTCGGCTAGACCCAAACCCATTCGGCTAGACCCAAACCCACTCCGCTAGAACCAAACCCACTGCGCTAGACCCAAACCCACTCCGCTAGACCCAAACCCACTCCGCTAGACCCTAACCCACTCGGCTAGACCCAAACCCACTCGGCTAGACCCAAACCCACTCGGCTAGACCCAAACCCACTCGGCTGCACCCAAACCCACTCGGCTAGACCCAAACCCACTCGGCTAGACCCAAACCCACTCGGCTACACCCAAACCCACTCGGCTAGACCCAAAACAACTCCGCTAGACCCAAACCCACTAGGCTAGACCCAAACCCACTCGGCTAGACCCAAACCCACTCGGCTAGACCCAAACCCATTCGGCTAGACCCAAACCCACTCCGCTAGAACCAAACCCACTGCGCTAGACCCAAACCCACTCCGCTAGACCCAAACCCACTCCGCTAGACCCTAACCCACTCGGCTAGACCCAAACCCACTCGGCTAGACCCAAACCCACTCGGCTAGACCCAAACCCACTCGGCTAGACCCAAACCCACTCGGCCAGACCCAAACCCACTCGGCTAGGCCCAAACCCACTCGGCTACTCCCAAACCCACTCGGCTAGACCCAAACCCACTCGGCTAGACCCAAAACAACTCCGCTAGACCCAAACCCACTAGGCTAGACCCAAACCCACTCGGCTAGACCCAAACCCACTCGGCTAGACCCAAACCCATTCGGCTAGACATAAACCCACTCCGCTAGAACCAAACCCACTGCGCTAGACCCAAACCCACTCCGCTAGACCCAAACCCACTCCGCTAGACCCAAACCCACTCGGCTAGACGCAAACCCACTCGGCTAGACGCAAACCCACTCGGCTAGACCCAAACCCACTCGGCTAGACGCAAACCCACTCGGGTAGACCCAAACCCACTCCGCTAGACCCAAACCCACTCTGCTAGACCCAAACCCACTCCGCTAGACCCAAACCCACTCAGCTCGACCCAAACCCACTCCGCTAGAACCAAACCCACTGCGCTAGACCCACACCCACTCGGCTAGACCCCAACCCACTCGGCTAGCCCCCAACGCACTCGGCTAGACCCAAACCCACTCGGCTACACCCAAACCCACTCGGCTAGACGCAAACCCACTCGGGTAGACCCAAACCCACTCGGCTAGACGCAAACCCACTCGGCTAGACCCAAACCCACTCGGCTAGACCCAAACCCATTCGGCTAAACCCAAACCCACTCAGCTAGACCCAAACCCACTCCGATAGACCCAAACCCACTGGGCTAGACCCAAACCCACTCGGCTTCACCCAAACCCACTTGGCTAGACCCAAACGCACTCGGCTAGACCCAAACCCACTCGGCAAGACCCAAACCCACTCGGGTAGACCCAAACCCACTCGGCTAGACCCAAACCCACTCGGCTAGACCCAAACCCACTCGGCTAGACACAAAACAACTCCGCTAACCCACTAGGCTAGACCCAAACCCACTCGGCTAGACCCAAACCCACTCGGCTAGACCCAAACCCATTCGGCTAGACCCAAACCCACTCCGCTAGAACCAAACCCACTGCGCTAGACCCAAACCCACTCCGCTAGACCCAAACCCACTCCGCTAGACCCAAACCCACTCGGCTAGACCCAAACCCACTCGGCTAGACCCAAACCCACTCGGCTAGACCCAAACCCACACGGCTAGACGCAAACCCACTCGGCTAGACGCAAACCCACTCGGCTAGACCCAAACCCACTCGGCTATACGCAAACCCACTCGGCTAGACACATACCCACTAGGCCAGACCCAAACCCACTCGGCTAGACCCAAACCCACTCGGCTTGACCCAAACCCACTCAGCCAGACCCAAACCCGCTCGGCTAGACCCAAACCCACTTGGTTAGTCCCAAACCCACTCCGCCAGACCCAAACCCACTTGGCTAGACCCAAACCCACTCGGCAAGACCCAAACCCACTCGGGTAGACCCAAACCCACTCGGCTAGACCCAAACCCACTCGGCTACACCCAAACCCACTCGGCTAGACCCAAAACAACTCCGCTAGACCCAAACCCACTAGGCTAGACCCAAACCCACTCGGCTAGACCCAAACCCACTCGGCTAGACCCAAACCCATTCGGCTAGACCCAAACCCACTCCGCTAGAACCAAACCCACTGCGCTAGACCCAAACCCACTCCGCTAGACCCAAACCCACTCCGCTAGACCCTAACCCACTCGGCTAGACCCAAACCCACTCGGCTAGACCCAAACCCGCTCGGCTAGACCCAAACCCACTCGGCTAGACCCAAACCCACTCGGCCAGACGCAAACCCACTCGGCTAGGCCCAAACCCACTCGGCTACTCCCAAACCCACTCGGCTAGACCCAAACCCACTCGGCTAGACCCAAAACAACTCCGCTAGACCCAAACCCACTAGGCTAGACCCAAACCCACTCGGCTAGACCCAAACCCACTCGGCTAGACCCAAACCCATTCGGCTAGACATAAACCCACTCCGCTAGAACCAAACCCACTGCGCTAGACCCAAACCCACTCCGCTAGACCCAAACCCACTCCGCTAGACCCAAACCCACTCGGCTAGACGCAAACCCACTCGGCTAGACGCAAACCCACTCGGCTAGACCCAAACCCACTCGGCTAGACGCAAACCCACTCGGGTAGACCCAAACCCACTCCGCTAGACCCAAACCCACTCTGCTAGACCCAAACCCACTCCGCTAGACCCAAACCCACTCAGCTCGACCCAAACCCACTCCGCTAGAACCAAACCCACTGCGCTAGACCCACACCCACTCGGCTAGACCCCAACCCACTCGGCTAGCCCCCAACGCACTCGGCTAGACCCAAACCCACTCGGCTAGACCCAAACCCACACGGCTAGACGCAAACCCACTCGGCTAGACGCAAACCCACTCGGGTAGACCCAAACCCACTCGGCTAGACGCAAACCCACTCGGCTAGACCCAAACCCACTCGGCTAGACCCAAACCCATTCGGCTAAACCCAAACCCACTCAGCTAGACCCAAACCCACTCCGATAGACCCAAACCCACTGGGCTAGACCCAAACCCACTCGGCTTCACCCAAACCCACTTGGCTAGACCCAAACCCACTCGGCTAGACCCAAACCCACTCGGCAAGACCCAAACCCACTCGGGTAGACCCAAACCCACTCGGCTAGACCCAAACCCACTCGGCTAGACCCAAACCCACTCGGCTAGACACAAAACAACTCCGCTAACCCACTAGGCTAGACCCAAACCCACTCGGCTAGACCCAAACCCACTCGGCTAGACCCAAACCCATTCGGCTAGACCCAAACCCACTCCGCTAGAACCAAACCCACTGCGCTAGACCCAAACCCACTCCGCTAGACCCAAACCCACTCCGCTAGACCCAAACCCACTCGGCTAGACCCAAACCCACTCGGCTAGACCCAAACCCACTCGGCTAGACCCAAACCCACACGGCTAGACGCAAACCCACTCGGCTAGACGCAAACCCACTCGGCTAGACCCAAACCCACTCGGCTATACGCAAACCCACTCGGCTAGACACATACCCACTAGGCCAGACCCAAACCCACTCGGCTAGACCCAAACCCACTCGGCTTGACCCAAACCCACTCAGCCAGACCCAAACCCGCTCGGCTAGACCCAAACCCACTTGGTTAGTCCCAAACCCACTCCGCCAGACCCAAACCCACTTGGCTAGACCCAAACCCACTCGGCAAGACCCAAACCCACTCGGGTAGACCCAAACCCACTCGGCTAGACCCAAACCCACTCGGCTGCACCCAAACCCACTCGGCTAGACCCAAAACAACTCCGCTAGACCCAAACCCACTAGGCTAGACCCAAACCCACTCGGCTAGACCCAAACCCACTCGGCTAGACCCAAACCCATTCGGCTAGACCCAAACCCACTCCGCTAGAACCAAACCCACTGCGCTAGACCCAAACCCACTCCGCTGGACCCAAACCCACTCCGCTAGACCCTAACCCACTCGGCTAGAACCAAACCCACTCGGCTAGACCCAAACCCGCTCGGCTAGACCCAAACCCACTCGGCTAGACCCAAACCCACTCGGCCAGACCCAAACCCACTCGGCTAGGCCCAAACCCACTCGGCTACTCCCAAACCCACTCGGCTAGACCCAAACCCACTCGGCTAGACCCAAAACAACTCCGCTAGACCCAAACCCACTAGGCTAGACCCAAACCCACTCGGCTAGACCCAAACCCACTCGGCCAGACCCAAACCCATTCGGCTAGACATAAACCCACTCCGCTAGAACCAAACCCACTGCGCTAGACCCAAACCCACTCCGCTAGACCCAAACCCACTCCGCTAGACCCAAACCCACTCGGCTAGATGCAAACCCACTCGGCTAGACGCAAACCCACTCGGCTAGACCCAAACCCACTCGGCTAGACGCAAACCCACTCGGGTAGACCCAAACCCACTCCGCTAGACCCAAACCCACTCTGCTAGACCCAAACCCACTCCGCTAGACCCAAACCCACTCAGCTCGACCCAAACCCACTCCGCTAGAACCAAACCCACTGCGCTAGACCCACACCCACTCGGCTAGACCCCAACCCACTCGGCTAGCCCCCAACGCACTCGGCTAGACCCAAACCCACTCGGCTAGACCCAAACCCACTCGGCTAGACGCAAACCCACTCGGGTAGACCCAAACGCACTCGGCTAGACGCAAACCCACTCGGCTAGACCCAAACCCACTCGGCTAGACCCAAACCCATTCGGCTAAACCCAAACCCACTCACCTAGACCCAAACACGCTCGGCTAGACCCAAACCCACTCGGTTAGTCCCAAACCCACTCCGCCAGACCCAAACCCACTCGGCTAGACCCAAACCCACTCCGCTAGACCCAAACCCACTCCGATAGACCCAAACCCACTGGGCTAGACCCAAACCCACTCGGCTTCACCCAAACCCACTTGGCTAGACCCAAACCCACTCGGCTAGACCCAAACCCACTCGGCAAGACCCAAACCCACTCGGGTAGACCCAAACCCACTCGGCTAGACCCAAACCCACTCGGCTAGACCCAAACCCACTCGGCTAGACACAAAACAACTCCGCTAACCCACTAGGCTAGACCCAAACCCACTCGGCTGGACCCAAACCCACTCGGCTAGACCCAAACCCATTCGGCTAGACCCAACCCACTCCGCTAGAACCAAACCCACTGCGCTAGACCCAAACCCACTCCGCTAGACCCAAACCCACTCCGCTAGACCCAAACCCACTCGGCTAGACCCAAACCCACTCGGCTAGACCCAAACCCACTCGGCTAGACCCAAACCCACACGGCTAGACGCAAACCCACTCGGCTAGACGCAAACCCACTCGGCTAGACCCAAACCCACTCGGCTATACGCAAACCCACTCGGCTAGACACATACCCACTCAGCTAAACCCAAACCCACTCCGCGAGACCCAAACCCGCTCGGTTAGACCCAAACCCACTCGGTTAGACCCAAACCCACTCGGCTAGATCCAAACCCACTCGGCTAGACACAAAACAACTCCGCTAACCCACTAGGCTAGACCCAAACCCACTGGGCTAGACCCAAACCCACTTGGCTAGACCCAAACCCACTCGGCTAGACCCAAACCCACTCGGCTAGACCCAAACCCACTCGGGTAGACCCAAACCCACTCGGCTGCACCCAAACCCACTCGGCTAGACCCAAACCCACTCGGCTAGACCCAAAACAACTCCGCTAGACGCAAACCCTCTCGGCTAGACCCAAACCCACTCGACTAGACGCAAACCCACTCCGCTAGACCCAAACCCACTCGGCTAGACCCAAACCCACTCGGCTTGACCCAAACCCACTCAGCCAGACCCAAACCCGCTCGGCTAGACCCAAACCCACTCGGTTAGTCCCAAACCCACTCCGCCAGACCCAAGCCCACTTGGCTAGACCCAAACCCACTCGGCAAGACCCAAACCCACTCGGGTAGACCCAAACCCACTCGGCTAGACCCAAACCCACTCGGCTACACCCAAACCCACTCGGCTAGACCCAAAACAACTCCGCTAGACCCAAACCCACTAGGCTAGACCCAAACCCACTCGGCTAGACCCAAACCCACTCGGCTAGACCCAAACCCATTCGGCTAGACTCAAACCCACTCCGCTAGAACCAAACCCACTGCGCTAGACCCAAACCCACTCCGCTAGACCCAAACCCACTCCGCTAGACCCAAACCCACTCGGCTAGACCCAAACCCACTCGGCTAGACCCAAACCCACTCGGCTAGACCCAAATCCACTCGGCCAGACCCAAACCCACTCGGCCAGACCCAAACCTACTCGG
Organism: Raja brachyura; assembly: GCA_963514005.1. The sequence goes on from OY740820.1 coordinate 863,933, forward strand.
CTAGGCCCTAACCCACTCGGCTACTCCCAAACCCACTGGGCTAGACCCAAACCCACTCGGCTAGTCCCAAAACAACTCCGCTAGACCCAAACCCACTAGGCTGGACCCAAACCCACTCGGCTAGACCCAAACCCACTCGGCTAGACCCAAACCCATTCGGCTAGACATAAACCCACTCCGCTAGAACCAAACCCACTGCGCTAGACCCAAACCCACTCCGCTAGACCCAAACCCACTCCGCTAGACCCAAACCCACTCGGCTAGACGCAAACCCACTCGGCTAGACGCAAACCCACTCGGCTAGACCCAAACCCACTCGGCTAGACGCAAACCCACTCGGGTAGACCCAAACCCACTCCGCTAGACCCAAACCCACTCCGCTAGACCCAAACCCACTCCGCTAGACCCAAACCCACTCAGCTCGACCCAAACCCACTCCGCTAGAACCAAACCCACTGCGCTAGACCCACACCCACTCGGCTAGACCCCAACCCACTCGGCTAGCCCCCAACGCACTCGGCTAGACCCAAACCCACTCGGCTGGACCCAAACCCACTCGGCTAGACGCAAACCCACTCGGGTAGACCCAAACCCACTCGGCTAGACGCAAACCCACTCGGCTAGACCCAAACCCACTCGGCTAGACCCAAACCCATTCGGCTAAACCCAAACCCACTCAGCTAGACCCAAACACACTCGGCTAGACCCAAACCCACTCGGTTAGTCCCAAACCCACTCCGCCAGACCCAAACCCACTCGGATAGACCCAAACCCACTCCGCTAGACCCAAACCCACTCCGATAGACCCAAACCCACTGGGCTAGACCCAAACCCACTCGGCTTCACCCAAACCCACTTGGCTAGACCCAAACCCACTCGGCTAGACCCAAACCCACTCGGCAAGACCCAAACCCACTCGGGTAGACCCAAACCCACTCGGCTAGACCCAAACCCACTCGGCTAGACCCAAACCCACTCGGCTAGACACAAAACAACTCCGCTAACCCACTAGGCTAGACCCAAACCCACTCGGCTAGACCCAAACCCACTCGGCTAGACCCAAACCCATTCGGCTAGACCCAAACCCACTCCGCTAGAACCAAACCCACTGCTCTAGACCCAAACCCACTCCGCTAGACCCAAACCCACTCCGCTAGACCCAAACCCACTCGGCTAGACCCAAACCCACTCGGCTAGACCCAAACCCACTCGGCTAGACCCAAACCCACTCGGCTAGACCCAAACCCACTCGGCTAGACCCAAGCCCACTCGGCAAACCCAAACCCACTCGGCTAGACCCATCCCACTCGGCTAGACCCAAACCCACTCGGCTAGACCCAAACCCACTCGGCTACACCCAAAACCACTCGGCTAGGCCCAAACCCACTCGGCTAGACCCAAACCCACTCGGCTAGACCAAAACCCAATCGGCTAGACCCAAACCAACTCGGCTAGACCCAAACCGCCTCGGCTAGACCCAAACCCACTCCGCTGGACCCAAACCCACTCGGCTAGACCCAAACCCACTCGGTACTCCCAAACCCACTCCGCCAGACCCAAACCCACTCCGCTAGACCCAAACCCACTCCGCTAGACCCAAACCCACTGGGCTAGACCCAAGCGCACTCGGCTAGACCCAAACCCACTCTGCTAGACCCAAACCCACTCGGCTAGACTCAAACCCACTCGCCTAGACCCAAACCCACTCGCCTAGACCCAAACCCACTCGGCTAGAACCAAACCCACTCCGCTAGACCCAAACCCACTCCGCTAGACCCAAACCCACTCCGCTAGACCCAAACCAACTCGGTTAGACGGAAACCCACTCGGCTAGACCCAAACCCACTCGGCTAGAACCAAACCCACTGCGCTAGACCCAAACCCACTTGGCTAGACCCCAACGCACTCGGCTAGACCCAAACCCACTCGGCTAGACCCAAACCCACTCGGCTAGACCCAAACCCACTCGGCTAGACCCAAACCCACTGGGCTAGACCCAAACCCACTCGGCTAGACCAAAACCCACTCGGCTAGACCCAAACCCACTCGGCTAGACCCAAACCCACTCGGCTAGACCCAAACCCACTCGGCTACACCCAAACCCACTCGGCTACACCCAAACCCACTCGGCTACACCCAAACCCACTCGGCTACACCCAAACCCACTCGGCTACACCCAAACCCACTCGGCTAGGCCCAAACCCACTCGGCTAGACCCAAACCCACTCGGCTAGACCAAAACCCAATCGGCTAGACCCAAACCAACTCGGCTAGACCCAAACTCCCTCGGCTAGACCCAAACCCACTCTGCTGGACCCAAACCCACTCGACTACACCCAAACCCACTCGGTTAGAACCAAACCCACTCGGCTAGACCCAAACCCATTCGGCTAGACCCAAACCCACTCCGCTAGAACCAAACCCACTGCGCTAGACCCAAACCCACTCCGCTAGACCCAAACCAACTCGGTTAGACGGAAACCCACTCGGCTAGACCCAAACCCACTCGGCTAGACCCAAACCCACTCGGCTAGACGCAAACCCACTCGGCTAGACGCAAACCCACTCGGCTAGACCCAAACCCACTCGGCTAGACGCAAACCCACTCGGCTAGACCCAAACCCACTCCGCTAGAACAAACCCACTCCGCTAGACCCAAACCCACTCCGCTAGACCCAAACCCACTCAGCTCGACCCAAACCCACTCCGCTAGAACCAAACCCACTGCGCTAGACCCAAACCCACTCGGCTAGACCCCAACGCACTCGGCTAGACCCAAACCCACTCGGCTAGACCCAAACCCACTCGGCTAGACCCAAACCCACTCGGCTAGACCCAAACCCACTCGGCTAGACCCAAGCCCACTCGGCAAGACCCAAACCCACTCGGCTAGACCCATCCCACTCGGCTAGACCCAAACCCACTCGGCTAGACCCAAACCCACTCGGCTACACCCAAAACCACTCGGCTAGGCCCAAACCCACTCGGCTAGACCCAAACCCACTCGGCTAGACCAAAACCCAATCGGCTAGACCCAAACCAACTCGGCTAGACCCAAACCGCCTCGGCTAGACCCAAACCCACTCCGCTGGACCCAAACCCACTCGGCTAGACCCAAACCCACTCGGTACTCCCAAACCCACTCCGCCAGACCCAAACCCACTCCGCTAGACCCAAACCCACTCCGCTAGACCCAAACCCACTGGGCTAGACCCAAGCGCACTCGGCTAGACCCAAACCCACTCTGCTAGACCCAAACCCACTCGGCTAGACTCAAACCCACTCGCCTAGACCCAAACCCACTCGCCTAGACCCAAACCCACTCGGCTAGAACCAAACCCACTCCGCTAGACCCAAACCCACTCCGCTAGACCCAAACCCACTCCGCTAGACCCAAACCAACTCGGTTAGACGGAAACCCACTCGGCTAGACCCAAACCCACTCGGCTAGAACCAAACCCACTGCGCTAGACCCAAACCCACTTGGCTAGACCCCAACGCACTCGGCTAGACCCAAACCCACTCGGCTAGACCCAAACCCACTCGGCTAGACCCAAACCCACTCGGCTAGACCCAAACCCACTGGGCTAGACCCAAACCCACTCGGCTAGACCAAAACCCACTCGGCTAGACCCAAACCCACTCGGCTAGACCCAAACCCACTCGGCTAGACCCAAACCCACTCGGCTACACCCAAACCCACTCGGCTACACCCAAACCCACTCGGCTACACCCAAACCCACTCGGCTACACCCAAACCCACTCGGCTACACCCAAACCCACTCGGCTAGGCCCAAACCCACTCGGCTAGACCCAAACCCACTCGGCTAGACCAAAACCCAATCGGCTAGACCCAAACCAACTCGGCTAGACCCAAACTCCCTCGGCTAGACCCAAACCCACTCTGCTGGACCCAAACCCACTCGACTACACCCAAACCCACTCGGTTAGAACCAAACCCACTCGGCTAGACCCAAACCCATTCGGCTAGACCCAAACCCACTCCGCTAGAACCAAACCCACTGCGCTAGACCCAAACCCACTCCGCTAGACCCAAACCAACTCGGTTAGACGGAAACCCACTCGGCTAGACCCAAACCCACTCGGCTAGACGCAAACCCACTCGGCTAGACCCAAACCCACTCGGCTAGACGCAAACCCACTCGGCTAGACCCAAACCCACTCCGCTAGAACAAACCCACTCCGCTAGACCCAAACCCACTCCGCTAGACCCAAACCCACTCAGCTCGACCCAAACCCACTCCGCTAGAACCAAACCCACTGCGCTAGACCCAAACCCACTCGGCTAGACCCCAACGCACTCGGCTAGACCCAAACCCACTCGGCTAGACCCAAACCCACTCGGCTAGACCCAAACCCACTCGGCTAGACCCAAACCCACTGGGCTAGACCCAAACCCACTCGGCTAGACCCAAACCCACTCGGCTAGACCCAAACCCACTCGGCTAGACCCAAACCCACTCGGCTAGACCCAAACCCACTCGGCTAGACCCAAACCCACTCGGCTACACCCAAACCCACTCGGCTACACCCAAACCCACTCGGCTACACCCAAACCCACTCGGCTAGACCCAAACCCACTCGGCTAGGCCCAAACCCACTCGGCTAGACCCAAACCCACTCGGCAAGACCAAAACCCAATCGGCTAGACCCAAACCAACTCGGCTAGACCCAAACTCCCTCGGCTAGACCCAAACCCACTCTGCTGGACCCAAACCCACTCGACTAGACCCAAACCCACTCGGCTACTCCCAAACCCACTCGGCTAAACCCAAACCCACTCGGCTAGACCCAAACCCACTCGGCTAGACCCAAACCCACTCGGCTAGACCCAAACCCAATCGGCTAGACACAAACCCACTCGGCTAGACCCAAACCCACTCGGCTAGACCCAAACCCACTCGGCTAGACCCAAACCCACTCGGTTACACCCAAACCCACTCGGCTACACCCAAACCCACTCGGCTACACCCAAACCCACTCGGCTAGACCCAAACCCACTCGGCTAGACCAAAACCCAATCGGCTAGACCCAAACCAACTCGGCTAGACCCAAACTCCCTCGGCTAGACCCAAACCCACTCTGCTGGACGCAAACCCACTCGACTACACCCAAACCCACTCGGCTAGACGAAAAACCCACTCGGCTAGACGCAAACCCACTCGGCTAGACCCAAACCCACTCGGCTAGATGCAAACCCACTGGGCTAGACCCAAACGCACTCGGCTAGACCCAAACCCACTTGGCTAGACCCAAACCCACTCGGCTAGACCCAAACCCACTCGGCTAGACCCAAACCCACTCGGGTAGACCCAAACCCACTCGGATACACCCAAACCCACTCGGCTAGACCCAAACCCACTCGGCTAGACCCAAAACAACTCCGCTAGACCCAAACCCACTCCGCTAGACCCAAACCCACTCCTCTAGACCCAAACCCACTGGGCTAGACCCAAAGGCACTCGGCTAGACCCAAACCCACTCGGCTAGACCCAAACCCACTCCGCCAGACCCAAACCCACTCCGCTAGACCCAAACCCACTCCGCTAGACCCAAACCCACTCCGCTAGACCCAAACCCACCGGGCTAGACCCAAACGCACTCGGCTAGACCCAAACCCACTGGGCTACACCCAAACCCACTCGGCTAGACCCAAACCCACTCGGCTAGACCCAAACCCACTCGGGTAGACCTAAACAAACTCGGATACACCCAAACCCACTCGGCTAGACCCAAACCCACTCGGCTAGACCCAAAACAACTCCGCTAGACCCAAACCCACTAGGCTAGACCCAAACCCACTCGGCTAGACCCAAACCCACTCGGCTAGACCCAAACCCACTCGGCTAGACCCAAACCCACTCGGCTAGACCCAAACCCACTCGGCTAGAACCAAACCCACTCGTCTACACCTAAACGCACTCGGCTAGACCCAAACCCACTCGGCTAGACCCAAACCCACTCTGCCAGACCCAAACCCACTCCGCTAGACCCAAACCCACTCCGCTAGACCCAAACCCACTCCTCTAGACCCAAACCCACTGGGCTAGACCCAAACGCACTCGGCTAGACCCAAACCCACTTGGCTAGACCCAAACCCACTCGGCTAGACCCAAACCCACTCGGCTAGACCCAAACCCAATCGGGTAGACCCAAACCCACTCGGATACACCCAAACCCACTCGGCTAGACCCAAACCCACTCGGCTAGACCCAAAACAACTCCGCTAGACCCAAACGCACTAGGCTAGACCCAAACCCACTCGGCTAGAACCAAACCCACTCGGCTAGACCCAAACCCATTCGGCTCGAACCAAACCCACTCCGCTAGAACCAAACCCACTGCACTAGACCCAAACCCACTCCGCTAGACCCAAACCCACTCGGTTAGACGGAAACCCACTCGGCTAGACCCAAACCCACTCGGCTAGACCCAAACCCACTCGGCTAGACGCAAACCCACTCGGCTAGACGCAAACCCACTCGGCTAGACCCAAACCCACTCGGCTAGATGCAAACCCACTCGGCTAGACCCCAACGCACTCGGCTAGACCCAAACCCACTCGGCTAGACACAAGCCCACTCGGCTAGACCCAAACCCACTCGGCTAGACCCAAAACCACTGGGCTAGACCCAAACCCACTCGGCTAGACCCAAACCCACTCGGCTAGACCCAAACCCACTCGGCTAGACCCAAAACAACTCCGCTAGACCCAAACCCACTAGGCTAGACCCAAACCCACTCGGCTAGACCCAAACCCACTCGGCTAGTCCCAAACCCACTCGGTTAGACGGAAATCCACTCGGCTAGACCCAAACCCACTCGGCTAGACGCAAACCCACTCGGCTAGACGCAAACCCACTCGGCAAGATGCAAACCCACTCGGCTAGACCCAAACCCACTCCGCTAGACCCAAACCCACTCCGCTAGACCCAAACCCACTCCGCTAGACCCAAACCCACTCAGCTCGACCCAAACCCACTCCGCTAGAACCAAACCCACTGCGCTAGACCCAAACCCACTCGGCTAGACCCCAACGCACTCGGCTAGACCCAAACCCACTCGGCTAGACCCAAACCCACTCGGCTAGACGAAAACCCACTCGGCTAGACCCAAACCCACTCGGCTAGACGCAAACCCACTCGGCTAGACCCAAACCCACTCGGCTAGACCCAAACCCACTCGGCTAAACCCAAACCCACTCCGCTACACCCAAACCCGCTCGGCTAGACCCAAACCCACTCGGTTAGTCCCAAACCCACTCCGCCCGACCCAAACCCACTCGGCTAGACCCAAACCCACTCCGCTAGACCCAAACCCACTCCGCTAGACCCAAACCCACTCGGCTAGACCCAAACCCACTCGGCTTGACCCAAACCCACTTGGCTAGACCCAAACCCACTCGGCTAGACCCAAACCCACTCGGCTAGACCCAAACCCACTCGGGTAGACCCAAACCCACTCGGCTAGACCCAAACCCACTCGGCTAGACCCAAACCCACTCGGCTAGACCCTAAACAACTCCGCTAGACCCAAACCCACTAGGCTAGACCCAAACCCACTCGGCTAGACCCAAACCCACTCGGCTAGACCCAAACCCATGAGGCTAGACCCAAACCAACTCCGCTAGAATCAAACCCACTGCGCTAGACCCAAACCCACTCCGCTAGACCCAAACCCACTCCGCTAGACCCAAACCCACTCGGTTAGACCCAAACCCACTCGGCTAGACGCAAACCCACTCGGCTAGACGCAAACCCACTCGGCTAGACCCAAACCCACTCGGCTAGACGCAAACCCACTCGGCTAGACCCAAACCCACTCCGCTAGACCCAAACCAACTCCGCCAGACCCAAACCCACTCCGCTAGACCCAAACCCACTAGGCTAGACCCAAACCCACTCGGCTAGACCCAAACCCACTCGGCTAGACCCAAACCCATTCGGCTAGACCCAAACCCACTCCGCTAGAACCAAACCCACTGCGCTAGACCCAAACCCACTCCGCCAGACCCAAACCCACTCCGCTAGACCCAAACCCACTCGGCTAGACCCAAACCCACTCGGCTAGACCCAAACCCACTCGGCTAGACCCAAACCCACTCGGCTAGACCCAAACCCACTCGGCTAGACCCAAACCCACTCGGCTAGACCCATCCCACTCGGCTAGACCCAAACCCACTCGGCTAGACCCAAACCCACTCGGCTACACCCAACCGCACTCGGCTAGACCCAAACCCACTCGGCTCGACCCAAACCCACTCGGCTAGACCCAAACCCTCTCCGCCAGACCCAAACCCACTCCGCTAGACCCAAACCCGCTCCGCTAGACCCAAACCCACTCCGCTAGACCCAAACCCACTGGGCTAGACCCAAACGCACTCGGCTAGACCCAAACCCACTTGGCTAGACCCAAACCCACTCGGCTAGACCCAAACCCACTCGGCTAGACCCAAACCCACTCGGGTAGACCCAAACCCACTCGGCTGCACCCAAACCCACTCGGCTAGACCCAAACCCACTCGGCTAGTCCCAAAACAACTCCGCTAGACGCAAACCCTCTCGGCTGGACCCAAACCCACTCGGCTAGACGCAAACGCACTCGGCTAGACCCAAACCCACTCGGCTGGACCCAATCCCACTCGGCTTGACCCAAACCCACTCAGCCAGACCCAAACCCGCTCGGCTAGACCCAAACCCACTCGGTTAGTCCCAAACCCACTCCGCCAGACCCAAACCCACTTGGCTAGACCCAAACCCACTCGGCTAGACCCAAACCCACTCGGCTTGACCCAAACCCACTCAGCCAGACCCAAACCCGCTCGGCTAGACCCAAACCCACTCGGTTAGTCCCAAACCCACTCCGCCAGACCCAAACCCACTTGGCTAGACCCAAACCCACTCGGCAAGACCCAAACCCACTCGGGTAGACCCAAATCCACTCGGCTACACCCAAACCCACTCGGCTAGACGCAAAACAACTCCGCTAGACCCAAACCCACTAGGCTAGACCCAAACCCACTCGGCTACACCCAAACTCACTCGGCTAGACCCAAACCCATTGGGCTAGACCCAAACCCACTCCGCTAGAACCAAACCCACTGCGCTAGACCCAAACCCAATCCGCTAGACCCAAACCCACTCCGCTAGACCCAAACCCACTCGGCTAGACGCAAACCCACTCGGCTAGACCCAAACCCACTCGGCCAGACCCAAACCCACTCGGCTAGGCCCAAACCCACTCGGCTACTCCCAAACCCACTCGGCTAGACCCAAACCCACTCGGCTAGACCCAAAACAACTCCGCTAGACCCAAACCCACTCGGCTAGACCCAAACCCACTCGGCTAGACCCAAACCCACTCGGCTAGACCCAAACCCACTCGGCAAGACCCAAACCCACTCGGCTAGACCCATCCCACTCGGCTAGACCCAAACCCACTCGGCTAGACCCAAACCCACTCGGCTACACCCAAAAACACTCGGCTAGGCCCAAACCCACTCGGCTAGACCCAAACCCACTCGGCTAGACCAAAACCCAATCGGCTAGACCCAAACCAACTCGGCTAGACCCAAACCCCCTCGGCTAGACCCAAACCCACTCCGCTGGACCCAAACCCACTCGGCTAGACCCAAACCCACTCGGTACTCCCAAACCCACTCCGCCAGACCCAAACCCACTCCGCTAGACCCAAACCCACTCCGCTAGACCCAAACCCACTGGGCTAGACCCAAGCGCACTCGGCTAGACCCAAACCCACTCTGCTAGACCCAAACCCACTCGGCTAGACTCAAACCCACTCGCCTAGACCCAAACCCACTCGCCTAGACCCAAACCCACTCGGCTAGAACCAAACCCACTCCGCTAGACCCAAACCCACTCCGCTAGACCCAAACCCACTCAGCTCGACCCAAACCCACTCCGCTAGAACCAAACCCACTGCGCTAGACCCAAACCCACTCGGCTAGACCCCAACGCACTCGGCTAGACCCAAACCCACTCGGCTAGACCCAAACCCACTCGGCTAGACCCAAACCCACTCGGCAAGACCCACACCCACTGGGCTAAACCCAAACCCACTCGGCTAGACCCAAACCCACTCGGCTAGACCCAAACCCACTCGGCTAGACCCAAACCCACTCGGCTAGACCCAAACCCACTCGGCTAGACCCAAACCCACTCGGCTACACCCAAACCCACTCGGCTACACCCAAACCCACTCGGCTACACCCAAACCCACTCGGCTAGACCCAAACCCACTCGGCTAGGCCCAAACCCACTCGGCTAGACCCAAACCCACTCGGCTAGACCAAAACCCAATCGGCTAGACCCAAACCAACTCGGCTAGACCCAAACTCCCTCGGCTAGACCCAAACCCACTCTGCTGGACCCAAACCCACTCGACTACACCCAAACCCACTCGGTTAGAACCAAACCCACTCGGCTAGACCCAAACCCATTCGGCTAGACCCAAACCCACTCCGCTAGAACCAAACCCACTGCGCTAGACCCAAACCCACTCCGCTAGACCCAAACCAACTCGGTTAGACGGAAACCCACTCGGCTAGACCCAAACCCACTCGGCTAGACCCAAACCCACTCGGCTAGACGCAAACCCACTCGGCTAGACGCAAACCCACTCGGCTAGACCCAAACCCACTCGGCTAGACGCAAACCCACTCGGCTAGACCCAAACCCACTCCGCTAGACCCAAACCCACTCCGCTAGACCCAAACCCACTCCGCTAGACCCAAACCCACTCAGCTCGACCCAAACCCACTCCGCTAGAACCAAACCCACTGCGCTAGACCCAAACCCACTCGGCTAGACCCCAACGCACTCGGCTAGACCCAAACCCACTCGGCTAGACCCAAACCCACTCGGCTAGACCCAAACCCACTCGGCTAGACCCAAACCCACTCGGCTAGACCCAAACCCACTCGGCTAGACCCAAACCCACTCGGCTAGACCCAAACCCACTCGGCTAGACCCAAACCCACTCGGCTAGACCCAAACCCAGTCGGCTACACCCAAACCCACTCGGCTACACCCAAACCCACTCGGCTACACCCAAACCCACTCGGCTACACCCAAACCCACTCGGCTAGACCCAAACCCACTCGGCTAGGCCCAAACCCACTCGGCTAGACCCAAACCCACTCGGCTAGACCAAAACCCAATCGGCTAGACCCAAACCAACTCGGCTAGACCCAAACTCCCTCGGCTAGACCCAAACCCACTCTGCTGGACCCAAACCCACTCGACTAGACCCAAACCCACTCGGCTACTCCCAAACCCACTCGGCTAAACCCAAACCCACTCGGCTAGACCCAAACCCACTCGGCTAGACCCAAACCCACTCGGCTAGACCCAAACCCAATCGGCTAGAACCAAACCCACTCGGCTACACCCAAAGGCACTCGGCTAGACCCAAACCCACTCGGCTAGACCCAAACCCACTCCGCCAGACCCAAACCCACTCCGCTAGACCCAAACCCACTCCGCTAGACCCAAACCCACTCCGCTAGACCCAAACCCACTGGGCTAGACCCAAACGCACTCGGCTAGACCCAAACCCACTGGGCTAGACCCAAACCCACTCGGCTAGACCCAAACCCACTCGGCTAGACCCAAACCCACTCGGGTAGACCTAAACAAACTCGGATACACCCAAACCCACTCGGCTAGACCCAAACCCACTCGGCTAGACCCAAAACAACTCCGCTAGACCCAAACCCACTAGGCTAGACCCAAACCCACTCGGCTAGACCCAAACCCACTCGGCTAGACCCAAACCCACTCGGCTAGACCCAAACCCACTCGGCTAGACCCAAACCCACTCGGCTAGAACCAAACCCACTCGGCTACACCTAAACGCACTCGGCTAGACCCAAACCCACTCGGCTAGACCCAAACCCACTCTGCCAGACCCAAACCCACTCCGCTAGACCCAAACCCACTCCGCTAGACCCAAACCCACTCCTCTAGACCCAAACCCACTGGGCTAGACCCAAACGCACTCGGCTAGACCCAAACCCACTTGGCTAGACCCAAACCCACTCGGCTAGACCCAAACCCACTCGGCTAGACCCAAACCCACTCGGGTAGACCCAAACCCACTCGGATACACCCAAACCCACTCGGCTAGACCCAAACCCACTCGGCTAGACCCAAAACAACTCCGCTAGACCCAAACCCACTAGGCTAGACCCAAACCCACTCGGCTAGACCCAAACCCACTCGGCTAGTCCCAAACCCACTCGGTTAGACGGAAACCCACTCGGCTAGACCCAAACCCACTAGGCTAGACGCAAACCCACTCGGCTAGACCCAAACCCACTCGGCAAGATGCAAACCCACTCGGCTAGACCCAAACCCACTCCGCTAGACCCAAACCCACTGCGCTAGACCCAAACCCAATCCGCTAGACCCAAACCCACTCCGCTAGACCCAAACCCACTCGGCTAGATGCAAACCCACTCGGCTAGACCCAAACCCACTCGGCCAGACCCAAACCCACTCGGCTAGGCCCAAACCCACTCGGCTACTCCCAAACCCTCTCGGCTAGACCTACACCCACTCGGCTAGACCCAAAACAACTCCGCTAGACCCAAACCCACTAGGCTAGACCCAAACCCACTCGGCTAGACCCAAACACACTCGGCTAGACCCAAACCCATTCGGCTAGACATTAACCCACTCGGCTAGACCCAAACCCACTCGGCTGGACGCAAACCCACTCGGGTAGACCCAAACCCACTCGGCTAGACGCAAACCCACTCGGCTAGACCCAAACCCACTCGGCTAGACCCAAACCCATTCGGCTAAACCCAAACCCACTCAGCTAGACCCAAACACGCTCGGCTAGACCCAAACCCACTCGGTTAGTCCCAAACCCACTCCGCCAGACCCAAACCCACTCGGCTAGACCCAAACCCACTCCGCTAGACCCAAACCCACTCCGATAGACCCAAACCCACTGGGCTAGACCCAAACCCACTCGGCTTCACCCAAACCCACTTGGCTAGACCCAAACCCACTCGGCTAGACCCAAACCCACTCGGCAAGACCCAAACCCACTCGGGTAGACCCAAACCCACTCGGCTAGACCCAAACCCACTCGGCTAGACCCAAACCCACTCGGCTAGACACAAAACAACTCCGCTAACCCACTAGGCTAGACCCAAACCCACTGGGCTAGACCCAAACCCACTTGGCTAGACCCAAACCCACTCGGCTAGACCCAAACCCACTCGGCTAGACCCAAACCCACTCGGGTAGACCCAAACCCACTCGGCTGCACCCAAACCCACTCGGCTAGACCCAAACCCACTCGGCTAGACCCAAAACAACTCCGCTAGACGCAAACCCACTCGGCTAGACCCAAACCCACTCGGCTAGACGCAAACCCACTCGGCTAGACCCAAACCCACTCGGCTAGACCCAAACCCACTCGGCTTGACCCAAACCCACTCAGCCAGACCCAAACCCGCTCGGCTAGACCGAAACCCACTCGGTTAGTCCCAAACCCACTCCGCCAGACCCAAACCCACTCGGCAAGACCCAAACCCACTCGGCAAGACCCAAACCCACTCGGGTAGACCCAAACCCACTCGGCTAGACCCAAACCCACTCGGCTACACCCAAACCCACTCGGCTAGACCCAAAACAACTCCGCTAGACCCAAACCCACTAGGCTAGACCCAAACCCACTCGGCTAGACCCAAACCCACTCGGCTAGACCCAAACCCATTCGGCTAGACCAAACCCACTCCGCTAGAACCAAACCCACTGCGCTAGACCCAAACCCACTCCGCTAGACCCAAACCCACTCCGCTAGACCCTAACCCACTCGGCTAGACCCAAACCCACTCGGCTAGACCCAACCCACTCGGCTAGACCCAAACCCACTCGGCTAGACCGAAACCCACTCGGCCAGACCCAAACCCACTCGGCTAGGCCCAAACCCACTCGGCTACTCCCAAACCCACTCGGCTAGACCCAAACCCACTCGGCTAGACCCAAAACAACTCCGCTAGACCCAAACCCACTAGGCTAGACCCAAACCCACTCGGCTAGACCCAAACCCACTCGGCTAGACCCAAACCCATTCGGCTAGACATAAACCCACTCCGCTAGAACCAAACCCACTGCGCTAGACCCAAACCCACTCCGCTAGACCCAAACCCACTCCGCTAGACCCAAACCCACTCGGCTAGACGCAAACCCACTCGGCTAGACGCAAACCCACTCGGCTAGACCCAAACCCACTCGGCTAGACGCAAACCCACTCGGGTAGACCCAAACCCACTCCGCTAGACCCAAACCCACTCTGCTAGACCCAAACCCACTCCGCTAGACCCAAACCCACTCAGCTCGACCCAAACCCACTCCGCTAGAACCAAACCCACTGCGCTAGACCCACACCCACTCGGCTAGACCCCAACCCACTCGGCTAGCCCCCAACGCACTCGGCTAGACCCAAACCCACTCGGCTAGACCCAAACCCACTCGGCTAGATGCAAACCCACTCGGGTAGACCCAAACCCACTCGGCTAGACGCAAACCCACTCGGCTAGACCCAAACCCACTCGGCTAGACCCAAACCCATTCGGCTAAACCCAAACCCACTCAGCTAGACCCAAACACGCTCGGCTAGACCCAAACCCACTCGGTTAGTCCCAAACCCACTCCGCCAGACCCAAACCCACTCGGCTAGACCCAAACCCACTCCGCTAGACCCAAACCCACTCCGATAGACCCAAACCCACTGGGCTAGACCCAAACCCACTCGGCTTCACCCAAACCCACTTGGTAGACCCAAACCCACTCGGCTAGACCCAAACCCACTCGGCAAGACCCAAACCCACTCGGGTAGACCCAAACCCACTCGGCTAGACCCAAACCCACTCGGCTAGACCCAAACCCACTCGGCTAGACACAAAACAACTCCGCTATCCCACTAGGCTAGACCCAAACCCACTCGGCTAGACCCAAACCCACTCGGCTAGACCCAAACCCATTCGGCTGGACCCAAACCCACTCCGCTAGAACCAAACCCACTGCGCTAGACCCAAACCCACTCCGCTAGACCCAAACCCACTCCGCTAGACCCAAACCCACTCGGCTAGACCCAAACCCACTCGGCTAGACCCAAACCCACTCGGCTAGACCCAAAACAACTCCGCTAGACCCAAACCCACTAGGCTAGACCCAAACCCACTCGGCTAGACCCAAACCCACTCGGCTAGACCCAAACCCATTCGGCTAGACCCAAACCCACTCCGCTATAACCAAACCCACTGCGCTAGACCCAAACCCACTCCGCTAGACCCAAACCCACTCCGCTAGACCCTAACCCACTCGGCTAGACCCAAACCCACTCGGCTAGACCCAAACCCACTCGGCTAGACCCAAACCCACTCGGCTAGACCCAAACCCACTCGGCCAGACCCAAACCCACTCGGCTAGGCCCAAACCCACTCGGCTACTCCCAAACCCACTCGGCTAGACCCAAACCCACTCGGCTAGACCCAAAACAACTCCGCTAGACCCAAACCCACTAGGCTAGACCCAAACCCACTCGGCTAGACCCAAACCCACTCGGCTAGACCCAAACCCATTCGGCTAGACATAAACCCACTCCGCTAGAACCAAACCCACTGCGCTAGACCCAAACCCACTCCGCTAGACCCAAACCCACTCCGCTAGACCCAAACCCACTCGGCTAGACGCAAACCCACTTGGCTAGACGCAAACCCACTCGGCTAGACCCAAACCCACTCGGCTAGACGCAAACCCACTCGGGTAGACCCAAACCCACTCCGCTAGACCCAAACCCACTCTGCTAGACCCAAACCCACTCCGCTAGACCCAAACCCACTCAGCTCGACCCAAACCCACTCCGCTAGAACCAAACCCACTGCGCTAGACCCACACCCACTCGGCTAGACCCCAACCCACTCGGCTAGCCCCCAACGCACTCGGCTAGACCCAAACCCACTCGGCTAGACCCAAACCCACTCGGCTAGACGCAAACCCACTCGGGTAGACCCAAACCCACTCGGCTAGACGCAAACCCACTCGGCTAGACCCAAACCCACTCGGCTAGACCCAAACCCATTCGGCTAAACCCAAACCCACTCAGCTAGACCCAAACACGCTCGGCTAGACCCAAACCCACTCGGTTAGTCCCAAACCCACTCCGCCAGACCCAAACCCACTCGGCTAGACCCAAACCCACTCCGTTAGACCCAAACCCACTCCGATAGACCCAAACCCACTGGGCTAGACCCAAACCCACTCGGCTTCACCCAAACCCACTTGGCTAGACCCAAACCCACTCGGCTAGACCCAAACCCACTCGGCAAGACCCAAACCCACTCGGGTAGACCCAAACCCACTCGGCTAGACCCAAACCCACTCGGCTAGACCCAAACCCACTCGGCTAGACACAAAACAACTCCGCTAACCCACTAGGCTAGACCCAAACCCACTCAGCTAGACCCAAACCCACTCGGCTAGACCCAAACCCATTCGGCTAGACCCAAACCCACTCCGCTAGAACCAAACCCACTGCGCTAGACCCAAACCCACTCCGCTAGACCCAAACCAAGTCCGCTAGACCCAAACCCACTCGGCTAGACCCAAACCCACTCGGCTAGACCCAAACCCACTCGGCTAGACCCAAACCCACACGGCTAGACGCAAACCCACTCGGCTAGACCCAAACCCACTCGGCTATACGCAAACCCACTCGGCTAGTCACATACCCACTAGGCCAGACCCAAACCCACTCGGCTAGACCCAAACCCACTCGGCTAAACCCAAACCCACTCCGCGAGACCCAAACCCGCTCGGTTAGACCCAAACCCACTCGGTTAGACCCAAACCCACTCGGCTAGACCCAAACCCACTCGGCTAGACACAAAACAACTCCGCTAACCCACTAGGCTAGACCCAAACCCACTGGGCTAGACCTAAACCCACTTGGCTAGACCCAAACCCACTCGGCTAGACCCAAACCCACTCGGCTAGACCCAAACCCACTCGGGTAGACCCAAACCCACTCGGCTGCACCCAAACCCACTCGGCTAGACCAAAACCCACTCGGCTAGACCCAAAACAACTCCGCTAGACGCAAACCCTCTCGGCTAGACCCAAACCCACTCGGCTAGACGCAAACCCACTCGGCTAGACCCAAACCCACTCGGCTAGACCCAAACCCACTCGGCTTGACCCAAACCCACTCAGCCAGACCCAAACCCGCTCGGCTAGACCCAAACCCACTCGGTTAGTCCCAAACCCACTCCGCCAGACCCAAGCCCACTTGGCTAGACCCAAACCCACTCGGCAAGACCCAAACCCACTCAGGTAGACCCAAACCCACTCGGCTAGACCCAAACCCACTCGGCTACACCCAAACCCACTCGGCTAGACCCAAAACAACTCCGCTAGACCCAAACCCACTAGGCTAGACCCAAACCCACTCGGCTAGACCCAAACCCACTCGGCTAGACCCAAACCCATTCGGCTAGACCCAAACCCACTCCGCTAGAACCAAACCCACTGCGCTAGACCCAAACCCACTCCACTAGACCCAAACCCACTCCGCTAGACCCAAACCCACTCGGCTAGACCCAAACCCACTCGGCTAGACCCAAACCCACTCGGCTAGACCCAAACCCACTCGGCTAGACCCAAACCCACTCGGCCAGACCCAAACCCACTCGGCTAGGCCCAAACCCACTCGGCTACTCCCAAACCCACTGGGCTGGACCCAAACCCACTCGGCTAGACCCAAAACAACTCCGCTAGACCCAAACCCACTAGGCTAGACCCAAACCCACTCGGCTAGACCCAAACCCACTCGGCTAGACCCAAACCCATTCGGCTAGACATAAACCCACTCTGCTAGAACCAAACCCACTGCGCTAGACCGAAACCCACTCCGCTAGACCCAAACCCACTCCGCTAGACCCAAACCCACTCGGCTAGACGCAAACCCACTCGGCTAGAGGCAAACCCACTCGGCTAGACCCAAACCCACTCGGCTAGACGCAAACCCACTCGGGTAGACCCAAACCCACTCCGCTAGACCCAAACCCACTCCGCTAGACCCAAACCCACTCCGCTAGACCCAAACCCACTCAGCTCGACCCAAACCCACTCCGCTAGAACCAAACCCACTGCGCTAGACCCACACCCACTCGGCTAGACCCCAACCCACTCGGCTAGCCCCCAACGCACTCGGCTAGACCCAAACCCACTCGGCTAGACCCAAACCCACTCGGCTAGACGCAAACCCACTCGGGTAGACCCAAACCCACTCGGCTAGACGCAAACCCACTCGGCTAGACCCAAACCCACTCGGCTAGACCCAAACCCATTCGGCTAAACCCAAACCCACTCAGCTAGACCCAAACACACTCGGCTAGACCCAAACCCACTCGGTTAGTCCCAAACCCACTCCGCCAGACCCAAACCCACTCGGATAGACCCAAACCCACTCCGCTAGACCCAAACCCACTCCGATAGACCCAAACCCACTGGGCTAGACCCAAACCCACTCGGCTTCACCCAAACCCACTTGGCTAGACCCAAACCCACTCGGCTAGACCCAAACCCACTCGGCAAGACCCAAACCCACTCGGGTAGACCCAAACCCACTCGGCTAGACCCAAACCCACTCGGCTAGACCCAATCCCACTCGGCTAGACACAAAACAACTCCGCTAACCCACTAGGCTAGACCCAAACCCACTCGGCTAGACCCAAACCCAGTCGGCTAGACCCAAACCCATTCGGCTAGACCCAAACCCACTCCGCTAGAACCAAACCCACTGCTCTAGACCCAAACCCACTCCGCTAGACCCAAACCCACTCCGCTAGACCCAAACCCACTCGGCTAGACCCAAACCCACTCGGCTAGACCCAAACCCACTCGGCTAGACCCAAACCCACTCGGCTAGACCCAAACCCACTCGGCAAGACCCAAACCCACTCGGCTAGACCCATCCCACTCGGCTAGACCCAAACCCACTCGGCTAGACCCAAACCCACTCGGCTACACCCAAAACCACTCGGCTAGGCCCAAACCCACTCGGCTAGACCCAAACCCACTCGGCTAGACCAAAACCCAATCGGCTAGACCCAAACCAACTCGGCTAGACCCAAACCCCCTCGGCTAGACCCAAACCCACTCCGCTGGACCCAAACCCACTCGGCTAGACCCAAACCCACTCGGTACTCCCAAACCCACTCCGCCAGACCCAAACCCACTCCGCTAGACCCAAACCCACTCCGCTAGACCCAAACCCACTGGGCTAGACCCAAGCGCACTCGGCTAGACCCAAACCCACTTGGCTAGACCCAAACCCACTCGGCTAGACCCAAACCCACTCGGCTAGACCCAAACCCACTCGGGTAGACCCGAACCCACTCGGCTACACCCAAACCCACTCGGCTAGACCCAAACCCACTCGGCTAGACCCAAACCCCCTCGGCTAGACCCAAACCCACTCCGCTGCACCAAACCCACTCGGCTAGACCCAAACCCACTCGGTACTCCCAAACCCACTCGGCTACACCCAAACCCACTCGGCTACACCCAAACCCACTCGGCTACACCCAAACCCACTCGGCTAGAGCAAACCCACTCGGCTAGGCCCAAACCCACTCGGCTAGACCCAAACCCACTCGGCTAGACCAAAACCCAATCGGCTAGACCCAAAGCAACTCGGCTAGACCCAAACCCCCTCGGCTAGACCCAAACCCACTCCGCTGGACCCAAACCCACTCGGCTAGACCCAAACCCACTCGGTACTCCCAAACCCACTCGGCTAGACCCAAACCCACTCGGCTAGACCCAAACCCACTCGGCTAGACGCAACCCCACTCGGTTAGACGCAAACCCACTCGGCTAGACCCAAACCCACTCGGCTAGACCCAAAACAACTCCACTAGACCCAAACCCACTAGGCTACACCCAAACCCACTCGGCTAGACCCAAACCCATTCGGCTAGACCCAAACCCACTCCGCTAGAACCAAACCCACTGCGCTAGACCCAAACCCACTCCGCCAGACCCAAACCCACTCCGCTAGACCCAAACCCACTCGGTTACATGGAAACCCACTCGGCTAGACCCAAACCCACTCGGCTAGACCCAAACCCACTCGGCTAGACGCAAACCCACTCGGCTAGACGCAAACCCACTCGGCTAGACCCAAACCCACTCGGCTAGACGCAAACCCACTCGGGTAGACCCAAACCCACTCCGCTAGACCCAAACCCACTCCGCTAGACCCAAACCCACTCCGCTAGACCCAAACCCACTCAGCTCGACCCAAACCCACTCCGCTAGAACCAAACCCACTGCGCTAGACCCAAACACACTCGGCTAGACCCCAACCCACACGGCTAGCCCCCAACGCACTCGGCTAGACCCAAACCCACTCGGCTAGACCCAAACCCACTCGGCTAGACGCAAACCCACTCGGCTAGACCCAAACCCACTCGGCGAGATGCAAACCCACTCGGGTAGACCCAAACCCACTCGGCTAGACCCAAACCCACTCGGCTAAACCCAAACCCACTCAGCGAGACCCAAACCCGCTCGGCTAGACCCAAACCCACTCGGTTAGTCCCAAACCCACTCCGCCAGACCCAAACCCACTCGGCTAGACCCAAACCCACTCTGCTAGACCCAAACCCACTCCGCTAGACCCAAACCCACTGGGCTAGACCCAAACCCACTCGGCTTGACCCAAACCCACTTGGCTAGACCCAAACCCACTCAGCTAGACCCAAACCCACTCGGCTAGATCCAAACCCACTCGGGTAGACCCAAACCTACTCGGCTAGACCCAAACCCACTTTGCTAGTCCCAAACCCACTCGGCTAGACCCAAAACATCTCCGCTAGCCCCAAACCCACTAGGCTAGACCCAAACCCACTCGGCTAGACCCAAACCCACTCGGCTAGACCCAAACCCATGTGGCTAGACCCAAACCAACTCCGCTAGAACCAAACCCACTGCGCTAGACCCAAACCCACTCCGCTAGACCCAAACCCACTCCGCTAGACCCAAACCCACTTGGTTAGACCGAAACCCACTCAGCTAGACCCAAACCCACTCGGCTAGACCCAAACCCACTCGGCTAGACGCAAACCCACTCGGCTAGACGCAAACCCACTCGGCTAGACCCAAACCCACTCGGCTAGACGCAAACCCACTCCGCTAGACCCAAACCCACTCCGCTAGACGCAAACCCACTCCGCTAGACGCAAACCCACTCCGCTAGACCCAAACCCACTCAGCTCGACCCAAACTTACTCCGCTAGACCCAAACCCACTGGGCAAGACCCAAACCCACTCGGATAGACCCAAACCCACTTGGCTAGACCCAAACCCACTCGGCAAGACCCAAACCCACTCGGGTAGACCCAAACCCACTCGGCTAGACCCAAACCCACTCGGCTAGACCCAAACCCACTCGGTTAGACTCAAAACAACTCCGCTAGACCCAAACCCACTAGGCTAGACACAAACCCACTCGGCTAGACCCAAACCCACTCGGCTAGACCCAAACCCATTCGGCTAGACCCAAACCCACTCCGCTAGAACCAAACCCACTGCGCTAGACCCAAACCCACTCGGCTAGACCCAAACCCACTTCGCTAGAGCCAAAGCCACTCGGCTAGACCCAAACCCACTCGGCTAGACCCAAACCCACTCGGCTAGACCCAAACCCACTCGGCTACACCCAAAACCACTCGGCTAGGCCCAAACCCACTCGGCTAGACCCAAACCCACTCGGCTAGACCAAAACCCAATCGGCTAGACCTAAACCAACTCGGCTAGACCCAAACCCCCTCGGCTAGACCCAAACCCACTCCGCTGGACCCAAACCCACTCGGCTAGACCCAAACCCACTCGGTACTCCCAAACCCACTCCGCCAGACCCAAACCCACTCCGCTAGACCCAAACCCACTCCGCTAGACCCAAACCCACTGGGCTAGACCCAAACCCACTCGGCTTGACCCAAACCCACTTGGCTAGACCCAAACCCACTCAGCTAGACCCAAACCCACTCGGCTAGATCCAAACCCACTCGGGTAGACCCAAACCTACTCGGCTAGACCCAAACCCACTTTGCTAGTCCCAAACCCACTCGGCTAGACCCAAAACATCTCCGCTAGCCCCAAACCCACTAGGCTAGACCCAAACCCACTCGGCTAGACCCAAACCCACTCGGCTAGACCCAAACCCATGTGGCTAGACCCAAACCAACTCCGCTAGAACCAAACCCACTGCGCTAGACCCAAACCCACTCCGCTAGACCCAAACCCACTCCGCTAGACCCAAACCCACTTGGTTAGACCGAAACCCACTCAGCTAGACCCAAACCCACTCGGCTAGACCCAAACCCACTCGGCTAGACGCAAACCCACTCGGCTAGACGCAAACCCACTCGGCTAGACCCAAACCCACTCGGCTAGACGCAAACCCACTCCGCTAGACCCAAACCCACTCCGCTAGACGCAAACCCACTCCGCTAGACGCAAACCCACTCCGCTAGACCCAAACCCACTCAGCTCGACCCAAACTTACTCCGCTAGACCCAAACCCACTGGGCAAGACCCAAACCCACTCGGATAGACCCAAACCCACTTGGCTAGACCCAAACCCACTCGGCAAGACCCAAACCCACTCGGGTAGACCCAAACCCACTCGGCTAGACCCAAACCCACTCGGCTAGACCCAAACCCACTCGGTTAGACTCAAAACAACTCCGCTAGACCCAAACCCACTAGGCTAGACACAAACCCACTCGGCTAGACCCAAACCCACTCGGCTAGACCCAAACCCATTCGGCTAGACCCAAACCCACTCCGCTAGAACCAAACCCACTGCGCTAGACCCAAACCCACTCGGCTAGACCCAAACCCACTTCGCTAGAGCCAAAGCCACTCGGCTAGACCCAAACCCACTCGGCTAGACCCAAACCCACTCGGCTAGACCCAAACCCACTCGGCTACACCCAAAACCACTCGGCTAGGCCCAAACCCACTCGGCTAGACCCAAACCCACTCGGCTAGACCAAAACCCAATCGGCTAGACCTAAACCAACTCGGCTAGACCCAAACCCCCTCGGCTAGACCCAAACCCACTCCGCTGGACCCAAACCCACTCGGCTAGACCCAAACCCACTCGGTACTCCCAAACCCACTCCGCCAGACCCAAACCCACTCCGCTAGACCCAAACCCACTCCGCTAGACCCAAACCCACTGGGCTAGACCCAAGCGCACTCGGCTAGACCCAAACCCACTTGGCTAGACCCAAACCCACTCGGCTAGACCCAAACCCACTCGGCTAGACCCAAACCCACTCGGGTAGACCCGAACCCACTCGGCTACACCCAAACCCACTCGGCTAGACCCAAACCCACTCGGCTAGACCCAAACCCCCTCGGCTAGACCCAAACCCACTCCGCTGCACCAAACCCACTCGGCTAGTCCCAAACCCACTCGGTACTCCCAAACCCACTCGGCTAGACCCAAACCCACTCGGCTAGACCCAAACCCACTCGGCTAGACCCAAACCCACTCGGCTACACCCAAACCCACTCGGCTACACCCAAACCCACTCGGCTACACCCAAACCCACTCGGCTAGACCCAAACCCACTCGGCTAGGCCCAAACCCACTCGGCTAGACCCAAACCCACTCGGTTAGACCAAAACCCAATCGGCTAGACCCAAAGCAACTCGGCTAGACCCAAACCCCCTCGGCTAGTCCCAAACCCACTCCGCTGGACCCAAACCCACTCGGCTAGACCCAAACCCACTCGGTACTCCCAAACCCACTCGGCTAGACCCAAATCCACTCGGCTGGACCCAAACCCACTCGGCTAGAACCAAACCCACTCGGCTACACCCAAACCCACTCGGCTGGACCCAAACCCACTCGGCTAGACCCAAAACAACTCCGCTAGACCCAAACCCACTAGGCTACACCCAAACCCACTCGGCTAGACCCAAACCCATTCGGCTAGACCCAAACCCACTCCGCTAGAACCAAACCCACTGCGCTAGACCCAAACCCACTCCGCCAGACCCAAACCCACTCCGCTAGACCCAAACCCACTCGGTTACATGGAAACCCACTTGGCTAGACCCAAACCCACTCGGCTAGACCCAAACCCACTCGGCTAGACGCAAACCCACTCGGCTAGACGCAAACCCACTCGGCTAGACCCACACCCACTCGGCTAGACGCAAACCCACTCGGGTAGACCCAAACCCACTCGGTTAGTCCCAAACCCACTCCGCCAGACCCAAACCCACTCGGCTAGACCCAAACCCACTCTGCTAGACCCAAACCCACTCCGCTAGACCCAAACCCACTGGGCTAGACCCAAACCCACTCGGCTTGACCCAAACCCACTTGGCTAGACCCAAACCCACTCGGCTAGACCCAAACCCACTCGGCTAGATCCAAACCCACTTGGGTAGACCCAAACCTACTCGGCTAGACCCAAACCCACTTGGCTAGACCCAAACCCACTCGGCTAGACCCAAAACAACTCCGCTAGCCCCAAACCCACTAGGCTAGACCCAAACCCACTCGGCTAGACCCAAACCCACTCGGCTAGACCCAAACCCATGTGGCTAGACCGAAACCAACTCCGCTAGAACCAAACGCACTGCGCTAGACCCAAACCCACTCGGCTAGACCCAAACCCACTTCGCTAGAGCCAAAGCCACTCGGCTAGACCCAAACCCACTCGGCTAGACCCAAACCCACTCGGCTAGACCCAAACCCACTCGGCTACACCCAAAACCACTCGGCTAGGCCCAAACCCACTCGGCTAGACCCAAACCCACTCGGCTAGACCAAAACCCAATCGGCTAGACCCAAACCAACTCGGCTAGACCCAAACCCCCTCGGCTAGACCCAAACCCACTCCGCTGGACCCAAACCCACTCGGCTAGACCCAAACCCACTCGGTACTCCCAAACCCACTCCGCCAGACCCAAACCCACTCCGCTAGACCCAAACCCACTCCGCTAGACCCAAACCCACTGGGCTAGACCCAAGCGCACTCGGCTAGACCCAAACCCACTTGGCTAGACCCAAACCCACTCGGCTAGACCCAAACCCACTCGGCTAGACCCAAACCCACTCGGGTAGACCCGAACCCACTCGGCTACACCCAAACCCACTCGGCTAGACCCAAACCCACTCGGCTAGACCCAAACCCCCTCGGCTAGACCCAAACCCACTCCGCTGCACCAAACCCACTCGGCTAGACCCAAACCCACTCGGTACTCCCAAACCCACTCGGCTAGACCCAAACCCACTCGGCTAGACCCAAACCCACTCGGCTAGACCCAAACCCACTCGGCTACACCCAAACCCACTCGGCTACACCCAAACCCACTCGGCTACACCCAAACCCACTCGGCTAGACCCAAACCCACTCGGCTAGGCCCAAACCCACTCGGCTAGACCCAAACCCACTCGGCTAGACCAAAACCCAATCGGCTAGACCCAAAGCAACTCGGCTAGACCCAAACCCCCTCGGCTAGTCCCAAACCCACTCCGCTGGACCCAAACCCACTCGGCTAGACCCAAACCCACTCGGTACTCCCAAACCCACTCGGCTAGACCCAAATCCACTCGGCTGGACCCAAACCCACTCGGCTAGAACCAAACCCACTCGGCTACACCCAAACCCACTCGGCTGGACCCAAACCCACTCGGCTAGACCCAAAACAACTCCGCTAGACCCAAACCCACTAGGCTACACCCAAACCCACTCGGCTAGACCCAAACCCATTCGGCTAGACCCAAACCCACTCCGCTAGAACCAAACCCACTGCGCTAGACCCAAACCCACTCCGCCAGACCCAAACCCACTCCGCTAGACCCAAACCCACTCGGTTACATGGAAACCCACTTGGCTAGACCCAAACCCACTCGGCTAGACCCAAACCCACTCGGCTAGACGCAAACCCACTCGGCTAGACGCAAACCCACTCGGCTAGACCCAAACCCACTCGGCTAGACGCAAACCCACTCGGGTAGACCCAAACCCACTCGGTTAGTCCCAAACCCACTCCGCCAGACCCAAACCCACTCGGCTAGACCCAAACCCACTCTGCTAGACCCAAACCCACTCCGCTAGACCCAAACCCACTGGGCTAGACCCAAACCCACTCGGCTTGACCCAAACCCACTTGGCTAGACCCAAACCCACTCGGCTAGACCCAAACCCACTCGGCTAGATCCAAACCCACTTGGGTAGACCCAAACCTACTCGGCTAGACCCAAACCCACTTGGCTAGACCCAAACCCAGTCGGCTAGACCCAAAACAACTCCGCTAGCCCCAAACCCACTAGGCTAGACCCAAACCCACTCGGCTAGACCCAAACCCACTCGGCTAGACCCAAACCCATGTGGCTAGACCCAAACCAACTCCGCTAGAACCAAACGCACTGCGCTAGACCCAAACCCACTCCACTAGACCCAAACCCACTCCGCTAGACCCAAACCCACTTGGTTAGACCGAAACCCACTCAGCTAGACCCAAACCCACTCGGCTAGACCCAAACCCACTCGGCTAGACGCAAACCCACTCGGCTAGACGCAAACCCACTCGGCTAGACCCAAACCCACTCGGCTAGACGCAAACCCACTCCACTAGACCCAAACCCACTCCGCTAGACGCAAACCCACTCCGCTAGACCCAAACCCACTCCGCTAGACCCAAACCCACTCAGCTCGACCCAAACTTACTCCGCTAGACCCAAACCCACTGGGCAAGACCCAAACCCACTCGGATAGACCCAAACTCACTTGGCTAGACCCAAACCCACTCGGCAAGACCCAAACCCACTCGGGTAGACCCAAACCCACACGGCTAGACCCAAACCCACTCGGCTAGACCCAAACCCACTCGGCTAGACCCAAACCCATTCGGCTAGACCCAAACCCACTCCGCTAGAACCAAACCCACTGCGCTAGACCCAAACCCACTCGGCTAGACCCAAACCCACTTCGCTAGAGCCAAAGCCACTCGGCTAGACCCAAACCCACTCGGCTAGACCCAAACCCACTCGGCTAGACCCAAACCCACTCGGCTAGACCCAAACCCACTCGGCTAGACCCAAACCCACTCGGCAAGACCCAAACCCACTCGGCTAGACCCATCCCACTCGGCTAGACCCAAACCCACTCGGCTAGACCCAAACCCACTCGGCTACACCCAAAACCACTCGGCTAGGCCCAAACCCACTCGGCTAGACCCAAACCCACTCGGCTAGACGCAAACCCACTCGGCTAGACGCAAACCCACTCGGCTAGACCCAAACCCACTCGGCTAGACGCAAACCCACTCGGGTAGACCCAAACCCACTCGGTTAGTCCCAAACCCACTCCGCCAGACCCAAACCCACTCGGCTAGACCCAAACCCACTCTGCTAGACCCAAACCCACTCCGCTAGACCCAAACCCACTGGGCTAGACCCAAACCCACTCGGCTTGACCCAAACCCACTTGGCTAGACCCAAACCCACTCGGCTAGACCCAAACCCACTCGGCTAGATCCAAACCCACTTGGGTAGACCCAAACCTACTCGGCTAGACCCAAACCCACTTGGCTAGACCCAAACCCACTCGGCTAGACCCAAAACAACTCCGCTAGCCCCAAACCCACTAGGCTAGACCCAAACCCACTCGGCTAGACCCAAACCCACTCGGCTAGACCCAAACCCATGTGGCTAGACCCAAACCAACTCCGCTAGAACCAAACCCACTGCGCTAGACCCAAACCCACTCCACTAGACCCAAACCCACTCCGCTAGACCCAAACCCACTTGGTTAGACCGAAACCCACTCAGCTAGACCCAAACCCACTCGGCTAGACCCAAACCCACTCGGCTAGACGCAAACCCACTCGGCTAGACGCAAACCCACTCGGCTAGACCCAAACCCACTCGGCTAGACGCAAACCCACTCCGCTAGACCCAAACCCACTCCGCTAGACGCAAACCCACTCCGCTAGACCCAAACCCACTCCGCTAGACCCAAACCCACTCAGCTCGACCCAAACTTACTCCGCTAGACCCAAACCCACTGGGCAAGACCCAAACCCACTCGGATAGACCCAAACCCACTTGGCTAGACCCAAACCCACTCGGCAAGACCCAAACCCACTCGGGTAGACCCAAACCCACACGGCTAGACCCAAACCCACTCGGCTAGACCCAAACCCACTCGGCTAGACCCAAACCCATTCGGCTAGACCCAAACCCACTCCGCTAGAACCAAACCCACTGCGCTAGACCCAAACCCACTCGGCTAGACCCAAACCCACTTCGCTAGGGCCAAAGCCACTCGGCTAGACCCAAACCCACTCGGCTAGACCCAAACCCACTCGGCTAGACCCAAACCCACTCGGCTAGACCCAAACCCACTCGGCTAGACCCAAACCCACTCGGCAAGACCCAAACCCACTCGGCTAGACCCATCCCACTCGGCTAGACCCAAACCCACTCGGCTAGACCCAAACCCACTCGGCTACACCCAAAACCACTCGGCTAGGCCCAAACCCACTCGGCTAGACCCAAACCCACTCGGCTAGACCCAAACCAACTCGGCTAGACCCAAACCCCCTCGGCTAGACCCAAACCCACTCCGCTGGACCCAAACCCACTCGGCTAGACCCAAACCCACTCGGTACTCCCAAACCCACTCCGCCAGACCCAAACCCACTCCGCTAGACCCAAACCCACTCCGCTAGACCCAAACCCACTGGGCTAGACCCAAGCGCACTCGGCTAGACCCAAACCCACTTGGCTAGACCCAAACCCACTCGGCTAGACCCAAACCCACTCCGCTAGACCCAAACCCACTCGGGTAGACCCGAACCCACTCGGCTACACCCAAACCCACTCGGCTAGACCCAAACCCACTCGGCTAGACCCAAACCCCCTCGGCTAGACCCAAACCCACTCCGCTGCACCAAACCCACTCGGCTAGACCCAAACCCACTCGGTACTCCCAAACCCACTCGGCTAGACCCAAACCCACTCGGCTAGACCCAAACCCACTCGGCTAGACCCAAACCCACTCGGCTACACCCAAACCCACTCGGCTACACCCAAACCCACTCGGCTACACCCAAACCCACTCGGCTAGACCCAAACCCACTCGGCTAGGCCCAAACCCACTCGGCTAGACCCAAACCCACTCGGCTAGACCAAAACCCAATCGGCTAAACCCAAAGCAACTCGGCTAGACCCAAACCCCCTCGGCTAGACCCAAACCCACTCCGCTGGACCCAAACCCACTCGGCTAGACCCAAACCCACTCGGTACTCCCAAACCCACTCGGCTAGACCCAAACCCACTCGGCTGGACCCAAACCCACTCGGCTAGAACCAAACCCACTCGGCTACACCCAAACGCACTCGGCTAGACCCAAATCCACTCGGCTAGACCCAAACCCACTCCGCCAGACCCAAACCCACTCCGCTAGACCCAAACCCACTCCGCTAGACCCAAACCCACTCCGCTGGACCCAAACCCACTGGGCTAGACCCAAACGCACTCGGCTAGACCCAAACCCACTTGGCTACACCCAAACCCACTCGGCTAGACCCAAACTCACTCGGCTAGACCCAAAACAAATCCGCTAGACCCAAACCCACTAGGCTAGATCCAAACCCACTCGGCTAGACCCAAACCCACTCGGCTAGACCCAAACCCATTCGGCTAGACCCAAACCCACTCCGCTAGAACCAAACCCACTGCGCTAGACCCAAACCCACTCCGCTAGACCCAAACCCACTCCGCTAGACCCAAACCCACTCGGTTAGACCGAAACACACTCGGCTAGACCGAAACCCACTCGGCAAGACCCAAACCCACTCAGCCGAGTGGGTTTGGGTGTAGCCGAGTGGGTTTGTGTAAAGAAGTATACACGTACACAGTGTTTCTTTACCGAGTCTTTATTAATCACATATATATCGATGCCCTAGTTGTACATGATCTGCACGTTTTACTAGAGGAGGTACCAGGGATGGAGAGACAGTAATATACTTGGTGAAAGGGAGTGGCTACACAACCTACAATTAAAGGGACATGCACTAAACATCTACATCCTTCCTCTTACAAAAGAAAGGAACGTGACAGCCGACCATGTCTCATACACTAGAGCAACTGGAAAAGGATAGACAGCAAAATAGCAGCAATCAAATATAATCGCCATAACGGTCAGGCGCCGTTACAATCCGCCCCGAGCGGGTACGAACCCCGCTCACACCCTCTCCCCCCAAAGAAACGGGCACCAGGGGAGACCCCACGACAGGAGGACTACAATGTGGGGACTTGCGTGGTGACAAAGGGATTGGAGGCGAGCGACCTGGCGATGGGGAAGAGACGGCTGGAGGCACGGGAACAGGCACAGGGAGAAGAACCGGGACAGGGCGAGCAGGCACAGGTTTAGTGACCGCTACAGGCGGGAGAGCGGACAGAGGGGGAGCATGGGGGTCAGCAGGAGGAGTTGGAGGAGGAGGCTCGTTCACCAGGCGGAGGTGCCGCCTGGACCGACGGTAAACAGTACCATCGAGGTTCACCAGATAGGAGCGAGGTGAACCAGCCGTCCCAACAACAACCGCAAGGCCAGGGTGACCGGAGGTGGAATCCATGCGGACAACCTGACCAGGAGACAGAGGAGGCAGGGCACGGCAAGACCTGTCGTGGGATCGCTTCTGAATGGACTGCTTGGTAGCAATACGCTCACGGACCACGGCAGGTTTTACAACAGCTATGGTAAGAGTCTGCTGGGCCACCGGAATGGGAGGTCGAGTAACCCGGGACATGAGGCGCTGCGCCGGGGATCCCAGAACACCGTCACGGGAAATGTTTCGCAGGTTGAGGAGGGCGAGGTAAATGTCAGACTTCGATGCGCGGCAGCGATTCAACAAGTCCTTTGTGCTGCGAACAGCACGCTCGGCCAGGCCATTGCTCTGAGGGTACTCAGGGCTACTAGTGTAATGCCGAAAGTTCCAGCGGTCAGCAAAGTCCTTGAACTCCGCACTGGTAAATTGGCTGCCGTTGTCTGACTGCAGGCTCGCTGGTGATCCAAAGGTCGCGAAGTGGCGGCGCAGCTTCGCGATAACAGCAGAAGAGGAGAGAGAAAACAGCTGGTCGACCTCATACCAGTTGGAGTAAGAGTCGACAAGCACCAAGAAGTGCTTGCCGTGCCACTCAAAAATGTCCGTTGCCAGCGCCGACCATGGCAGGTCCGGTGCGGGCTGCTGCAGAAGGGGCAAACGCTGCTGCTGCGGGGCGAGACTGTTGCAGGTAGGGCAAGATGACACCCGGTCCCGAAAATACACAGCCATATCAGGCCAATAAAACTGGCTTTGGGCGATAGAGAGAGTGGCCTCGGCGCCAGGATGACCCCGATGCGCGGTGTCGAAATACTGTTGGCGAAGAGCCTCAGGTACCACAACCTTGTGACCTTTAACGATAACTCCATCTCGTAGCACCAGCTCGTCACGGACCAGGAAGTAGGGCACTGCCGCGGCGGGCAGGGAAGAACGTCGCTCGGGCCAACCCCTTTGAATGACCGCAGCTAGCTGTTGGAGCGAGGCGTCAGCAGCAGTGTGTTTAACTAAGGACTGTAGTTGTTTTGAAGGAACAAAGTTGACGTTCAGGACAATCATACCTGAAGCCTCGTAAGGGTGACGGGTGGTCGAAGCCAGAGGAGCCCGAGACAGCGTGTCAGCAATAAACATGTCCTTGCCTCTACGGTACACTACGGAGAAGGTAAAACGCTGTAGCTGCAGCATCATCCGCTGCAGCCTGGAGGAGGCAGCGTGAATCGGCTTGCCGAGGATGGTGACCAGAGGCTGGTGGTCGGTCTCAATAGAGAATTCAGTTCCCAGGATATAGTCCTTAAACTTTGAACATGCAAACACAACAGCCAGCAGTTCCTTTTCGATCTGGGCATAGCGCTGCTCAGCTGGAGTCATCGTGCGAGACGCGAAGGACACGGGTAACTGGACCCCATCATGAACTTGCAAACAAGCAGCACCCAGCCCGAACTTTGAAGCATCGCACGTGAGGACAATAGGACGGTTCAAATCGAAATATTGCAGCGTCGGAGTGCAGACAAGCTTTGAACGCAGCATATCGAAAGCAGCCTGGTGTTGCGGGAACCAGGACCATGCAGTGTCTTTCTTCACCAAGTCTCTTAAAGGGGCACTCAACTCGCTCAGATCGGGGATGAAATTTCCCAAGTAATTAGCCATGCCAAGGAAACGCTGGAGGCTCGGCACATCCACAGGAGCAGGCATCTCCGAGATAGCAGCGGTCTTCTGTGGGTCGGGCTTCAGCCCGGACGCTGTGAAGACGTGTCCCACATAGGTGACCTCCGGGACACGGAACCGGCATTTACTGGGGTTGAGCTTCAGATTTACCTCCCGAGCTCGATCCAAAACTAGTCGGAGGTTGTGGTCGTGCTGTTCCACATCTTTACCATACACCAAGATGTCATCTACAATGATAGCGCACGGGAGCCCCGCAAACAGCTGTTCCATCGTCCTCTGGAAAACTTCACTGGCGGAGCTGATCCCGAACGGCATGCGCAGGAATCGGAACCTCCCAAAGGGAGTGGCAAAGGTCGTCAGGCAGGACGATTGTTCATCTAGCTGTATCTGCCAGAACGAGCTCTTAGCATCCAGCACCGAAAACACAGTGGCAGGGCCAACCTGTGCAGCAACATCTTCGACAGTACGCATGGGATAGTGCGGGCGCTTGATAGCCAGGTTCAAATCTTTGGGGTTGATGCAGATCCGTAGCTCACTCTTGTCCTTCTTGGCAGCAACCACCATGGTGGAGACCCACTGAGTGGGCTCGCTCACCTCTTTCAGAATGCCTGTAGCCACCATGTCCCGAAGGGTGGACTCGACCCTATCCTTCATCGCAAAGGAGACCCGGTGTGGAGGGCGTATAACTGGATCCACGTCAGGTTTTAGAGAGATCTCATAACTGCAGGGGAGCATCCCCAGCGCATTGTCAAACCGATCGGGGTACTCGGCTAACGGGTCGAAAGGTTGCTGAACTAAACGGATCTCCCGGTGAAAATTGACCAATCCGAGGTCTTGGCATGCCCGAACACCGAGCAGTGTAACACATTTTCCGTTAACCAGGAAGAAGGAGAGGGGCCGAACGGTCTCTAGCACTTCACAGTTCAGGGTAGCCTTCCCCACAGGGACAAGCAACCCTCCCCCATAAGCACGAAGGACAGAGCGCTCAACGGTGACTCGCTCATTATTCCTTATCTTCTTGAAAAGGCTAGTAGACATAACGTTCGTGGCGGCCCCAGTATCGACCTTGGCAGAGAACGTAGAACCATTGACAGTAACTTGCACAGTAGGGTCTGTTATTCGAGCAGGTGCCTTCCTAACTGAAAATGATTTGGACGAGGGAATTCAATGCAACATCTCCAAATTTGCAGATGATACCAAGCCGGGGGGTATAGTTAGGTGTGAGGAGGATGCTTGGAGGCTGCAGGGTGATTTGGATAGGCTGAGTGAATGGGCAGATGCATGGCAGATGCAGTACAATGTGGATAAATGTGAGGTTATCCACTTTGGTGGCAAAAACATGAGGGTAGACTATTATCTGAATGGTGGCAGATTAGGTAAGGGGGAGATGCAACGAGACCTGGGTGTCATGGTACACCAGTCATTGAAAGTAGGCATGCAGGTGCAGCAGGCAGTGAAGAAAGCAAATGGGATGTTAGCATTCATAGCGAAAGGATTTGAGTATAGGAGCAGGGAGGTTCTACTGCAGTTGTACAGGGTTTTGGTGAGGCCACACCTGGAGTACTGCGTACAGTTTTGGTCTCTAAATCTGAGGAAAGACATCCTTGCCATAGAGGGGGTACAGAGAAGATTCACCAGACTGATTCCTGGGATGTCAGGACTTTCATATGAGGAAAGATTGGATAGACTCGGTTTGTACTCGATGGAATTTAGAAGATTGAGGGGGGATCTTATAGAAACCTACAAAATTCTTAAGGGGTTGGACAAGCTAGATGCTGGAAGATTGTTCCCGATGTTGGGGGAGTCCAGAACAAGGGGTCACAGTCTAAGGATAAGGGGGAATTCCTTTAGGACCGAAATGAGGAAAACATTCTTTACACAGAGAGTGGTGAGTCTCTGGAATTCTCTGCCACAGAAGGTAGTTGAGGCCAGTTCATTGGCTATATTTAAGAGGGCGTTAGATGTGGCACTTGTGGCTAAAGGGATCAGGGGGTATGGAGAGAAGGCAGGTACGGGATACTGAGTTGGATGATCAGCCATGATTACATTGAATGGCGGTGCAGGCTCGAAGGGCCGAATGGCCCACTCCTGCACCTATTTTCCATGTTTCTATGTTTCTAAACCAACTCCGCTAGAACCAAACCCACTGCGCTAGACCCAAACCCACTCCGCTAGACCCAAACCCACTCCGCTAGACCCAAACCCACTCGGTTAGACCCAAACCCACTCGGCTAGACCCAAACCCACTCGGCTAGACCCAAACCTACTTGGCTAGACGCAAACCCACTCGGCTAGACGCAAACCCACTCGGCTAGACCCAAACCCACTCGGCTAGACGCAAACCCACTCGGCTAGACCCAAACCCACTCCGCTAGACCCAAACCCACTCCACTAGACCCAAACCCACTCCGCTACACCCAAACCAACTCAGCTCGACCCAAACCCACTCCGCCAGAACCAAACCCACTGCGCTAGACCCAAACCCACACGGCTAGACCCCAACCCACTCGGCTAGCCCCCAACCCACTCGGCTAGACCCAAACCCACTCGGCTAGACCCAAACCCACTCGGCTAGACGCAAACCCACTCGGCTAGACCCAAACCCACTCGGCTAGACCAAAACCCACTCGGCTAGAACCAAACCAACTCGGCTAGACCCAAACCCACTCGGCTAGACCCAAACCCACTCCGCTAGACCCAAACCCACTCGGCTAGACCCAAACCCACTCGGCTAGACCCAAACCCACTCGGCTAGACCCAAACACACTCGGCTAGACCTAAACCCACTCGGCTAGACCCAAACCCACTCGGCTGGACCCAAACCCACTCGGCTAGACCCAAACCCACTCGGCTAGACCCAAACCCACTCGGCAAGACTCAAACCCACTCGGCTAGACCCAAACCCATTCGGCAAGACGCAAACCCACTCGGCTAGACCCAAACCCACTCGGCTAGACCCAAACCCACTCGGCGAGACCCAAACCCACTCGGCTAGACACAAACCCACTCGGCTAGTCCCAAACCCACTCGGCTAGACCCAAACCCACTCGGCTAGACCCAAACCCACTCGACTAGATCCAAACCCACTCCGCTAGACCCAAACCCACTCGGCTAGACCCAAACCCACTCGGCTAGACCCAAACCCACTCGGCAAGACTCAAACCCACTCGGCTAGACCCAAACCCATTCGGCAAGACGCAAACCCACTCGGCTAGACCCAAACCCACTCGGCTAGACCCAAACCCACTCGGCGAGACCCAAACCCACTCGGCTAGACACAAACCCACTCGGCTAGTCCCAAACCCACTCGGCTAGACCCAAACCCACTCGGCTAGACCCAAACCCACTCGACTAGATCCAAACCCACTCCGCTAGACCCAAACCCACTCCGCTAGACCCAAACCCACTCGGTTAAACCGAAACCCACTCGGCTAGACCCAAACCCACTCGGCTAGAACCAAACCCACTTGGCTAGACGCAAACCCAGTCGGCTAGACGCAAACCCACTCGGCTAGACCCAAACCCACTCGGCTAGACCCAAACCCACTCGGCTAAACCTAAACCCACTCCGCTAGACCCAAACCCGCTCGGCTAGACCCAAACCCGCTCGGCTAGACCCAAACCCACTCGGCTAGACCCAAACCCACTCGGCTAGACCCAAACCCACTCGGCTAGACCAAAACCCACTCGGCTAGACCAAAACCCACTCGGCTAGACCCAAACCAACTCGGCTAGACCCAAACCCACTCGGCTAGACCCAAACCCACTCCGCTAGACCCAAACCCACTCTGCTAGACCCAAACCCACTCGGCTAGACCCAAACCCACTCGGCTAGACCCAAACACACTCGGCTAGACCGAAACCCACTCGGCTAGACCCAAACCCACTCGGCTAGACCCAAACCCACTCGGCTAGACCCAAACCCACTCGGCTAGACCCAAACCTACTTGGCTAGACGCAAACCCACTCGGCTAGACGCAAACCCACTCGGCTAGACCCAAACCCACTCGGCTAGACGCAAACCCACTCGGCTAGACCCAAACCCACTCCGCTAGACCCAAACCCACTCCACTAGACCCAAACCCACTCCGCTACACCCAAACCAACTCAGCTCGACCCAAACCCACTCCGCCAGAACCAAACCCACTGCGCTAGACCCAAACCCACACGGCTAGACCCCAACCCACTCGGCTAGCCCCCAACCCACTCGGCTAGACCCAAACCCACTCGGCTAGACCCAAACCCACTCGGCTAGACGCAAACCCACTCGGCTAGACCCAAACCCACTCGGCTAGACCAAAACCCACTCGGCTAGAACCAAACCAACTCGGCTAGACCCAAACCCACTCGGCTAGACCCAAACCCACTCCGCTAGACCCAAACCCACTCGGCTAGACCCAAACCCACTCGGCTAGACCCAAACCCACTCGGCTAGACCCAAACACACTCGGCTAGACCTAAACCCACTCGGCTAGACCCAAACCCACTCGGCTGGACCCAAACCCACTCGGCTAGACCCAAACCCACTCGGCTAGACCCAAACCCACTCGGCAAGACTCAAACCCACTCGGCTAGACCCAAACCCATTCGGCAAGACGCAAACCCACTCGGCTAGACCCAAACCCACTCGGCTAGACCCAAACCCACTCGGCGAGACCCAAACCCACTCGGCTAGACACAAACCCACTCGGCTAGTCCCAAACCCACTCGGCTAGACCCAAACCCACTCGGCTAGACCCAAACCCACTCGACTAGATCCAAACCCACTCCGCTAGACCCAAACCCACTCGGCTAGACCCAAACCCACTCGGCTAGACCCAAACCCACTCGGCAAGACTCAAACCCACTCGGCTAGACCCAAACCCATTCGGCAAGACGCAAACCCACTCGGCTAGACCCAAACCCACTCGGCTAGACCCAAACCCACTCGGCGAGACCCAAACCCACTCGGCTAGACACAAACCCACTCGGCTAGTCCCAAACCCACTCGGCTAGACCCAAACCCACTCGGCTAGACCCAAACCCACTCGACTAGATCCAAACCCACTCCGCTAGACCCAAACCCACTCCGCTAGACCCAAACCCACTCGGTTAGACCAAAACCCACTCGGCTAGACCCAAACCCACTCGGCTAGAACCAAACCCACTTGGCTAGACGCAAACCCAGTCGGCTAGACGCAAACCCACTCGGCTAGACCCAAACCCACTCGGCTAGACCCAAACCCACTCGGCTAAACCTAAACCCACTCCGCTAGACCCAAACCCGCTCGGCTAGACCCAAACCCGCTCGGCTAGACCCAAACCCACTCGGCTAGACCCAAACCCACTCGGCTAGACCCAAACCCACTCGGCTAGACCAAAACCCACTTGGCTAGACCAAAACCCACTCGGCTAGACCCAAACCAACTCGGCTAGACCCAAACCCACTCGGCTAGACCCAAACCCACTCCGCTAGACCCAAACCCACTCTGCTAGACCCAAACCCACTCGGCTAGACCCAAACCCACTCGGCTAGACCCAAACACACTCGGCTAGACCGAAACCCACTCGGCTAGACCCAAACCCACTCGGCTAGACCCAAACCCACTCGGCTAGACCCAAACCCACTCGGCTAGACCCAAACCCACTCGGCTAGACCCAAAACCCACTCGGCTAGACCCAAACCCACTCGGCAAGACTCAAACCCACTCGGCTAGACCCAAACCCATTCGGTTAGACGCAAACCCACTCGGCTAGACCCAAACCCACTCGGCTAGACCCAAACCCACTCGGCGAGACCCAAACCCACTCGGCTAGACACAAACCCACTCGGCTAGTCCCAAACCCACTCGGCTAGACCCAAACCCACTCGGCTAGACCCAAACCCACTCGACTAGATCCAAACCCACTCGGCTAGACCCAAACCCACTCCGCTAGACCCAAACCCACTCTGCTAGGCCCAAACCCACTCTGCTAGACCCAAACCCACTCGGTTAGACCGAAACCCACTCGGCTAGACCCAAACCCACTCGGCTAGAACCAAACCCACTTGGCTAGACTCAAACCCACACGGCTAGACGCAAACCCACTCGGCTAGACCCAAACCCACTCGGCTAGATGCAAACCCACTCGGCTAGACCCAAACCCACTCGGCTAGACGCAAACCCACTCGGCTAGACCCAAACCCACTCAGCTAGACCCAAACCCACTCGGCTAGATGCAAACCCACTCGGCCAGACCAAAACCCACTCGGCTAGACGCAAACCCACTCGGCTAGACCCAAACCCACTCAGCTAGACCCAAACCCACTCGGCTAAACCCAAACCCACTCCGCTAGACCCAAACCCGCTCGGCTAGACCCAAACCCTCTCGGCTAGACCCAAACCCACTCGGCTAGACCCAAACCCACTCGGCTAGACCCAAACCCACTCGGCTAGACCAAAACCCACTCGGCTGGACCCAAACCAACTCGGCTAGACCCAAACCCACTCGGCTAGACCCAAACCCACTCGGCTAGACCCAAACCCACTCGGCTAGACCCAAACCCACTCGGCCAGACCCAAACCCACTCGGCTAGACCCAAACACACTCGGCTAGACCCAAACCCGCTCGGCTAGACCCAAACCCGCTCGGCTAGACCCAAACCCACTCGACTAGATCCAAACCCACTCCGCTAGACCCAAACCCACTCCGCTAGACCCAAACCCACTCCGCTAGACCCAAACCCACTCGGTTAGACCGAAACCCACTTGGCTAGACCCAAACCCACTCGGCTAGACCCAAACCCACTTGGCTAGACACA
Source organism: Raja brachyura (assembly GCA_963514005.1). The sequence continues at coordinate 903,083 of OY740820.1, forward strand.
AACCCACCCGGCTAGACGCAAACCCACTCGGCTAGACCCAAACCCACTCGGCCAGACCCAAACCCACTCGGCTAGACCCAAACACACTCGGCTAGACCCAAACCCATTCGGCTAGACGCAAACCCACTCGGCTAAACCCAAAACCCACTCGGCTAGACCCAAACCCACTAGGCGAGACCCAAACCCACTCGGCTAGACACAAACCTACTCGGCTAGATCCAAACCCACTCGGCTAGACCCAAACCCACTCGGCTAGACTCAAACCCCCTCGACTAGATCCAAACCCACTCCGCTAGACCCAAACCCACTCCGCTAGACCCAAACCCACTCCGCTAGACCCAAACCCACTCCACTAGACCCAAACCCACTCGATTAGACCGAAACCCACTCGGCTAGACCCAAACCCACTCGGCTAGACCCAAACCCACTTGGCTAAACGCAAACCCACTCGGCTAGACGCAAACCCACTCGGCTAGACGCAAACCCACTCGGCTAGATGCAAACCCACTCGGCTAGACCCAAACCCATTCGGCTAGACGCAAACCCACTCGGCTAGACCCAAACCCACTCGGCTAGACCCAAACCCACTCGCCTAAACCCAAACCCACTCCGCTAGACCCAAACCCGCTCGGCTAGACCCAAACCCACTCGGCTAGACCCAAACCCACTGGGCTAGACCCAAACCCACTCGGCTAGACCCAAACCCACTCGGCTAGACCAAAACCCTAGACCCAAACCCGCTCGGCTAGACCCAAACCCACTCGGCTAGACCCAAACACACTCGGCGAGACCCAAACCCACTCGGCTAGACCCAAACCCACTCGGCTAGACCCAAACCCACTCGGCTAGACCCAAACCAACTCGGCTAGACCCAAACCCACTCGGCTAGACCCAAACCCACTCCGCTAGACCCAAACCCACTCGGCTAGACCCAAACCCACTCGGCTAGACCCAAACACACTCGGCTAGACCTAAACACACTCGGCTAGACCTAAACCCACTCGGCTAGACCCAAACCCACTCGGCTAGACCCAAACCCACTCTGCTAGACCCAAACCCACTCGGCTAGACCCAAACCCACTCGGCAAGACTCAAACCCACTCGGCTAGACCCAAACCCATTCGGCTAGACGCAAACCCACTCGGCTAGACCCAAACCCACTCGGCTAGACCCAAACCCACTCGGCGAGACCCAAAACCACTCGGCCAGACCCAAACCCACTCGGCTAGACCCAACCCCACTCGGCTAGACCCAAACCCATTCGGCTAGACCCAAACCCACTCGTCTAGATCCAAACCCACTCCGCTAGACCCAAACCCGCTCTGCTAGACCCAAACCCATTCCGCTAGACCCAAACCCACTCCGCTAGACCGAAACCCACTCGGTTAGACCGAAACCCACTCGGCTGGATCCAAACCCACTCGGCTAGACCCAAACCCACTTGGCTAGACGCAAACCCACTCGGTTAGACGCAAACCCACTCGTCTAGACCCAAACCCACTTGGCTAGATGCAAACCCACTCGGCTAGATCCAAACCCACTCGGCTAGACGCAAACCCACTCGGCTAGACGCAAACCCACTCGGCTAGACCCAAACCCACTCGGCTAGACGCAAACCCACTCGGCTAGACCCAAACCCACTCCGCTAGAACCAAACCCATTCCACTGGACCCAAACCCACTCCGCTAGACCCAAACCAACTCAGCTCGACCCAAACCCATTCCGCCAGAACCAAACCCACTCGGCTATATCCAAACCCACTCTGCTAGACCCAAACCCACTCCGCTAGACCCAAACCCACTCCGCTAGACCCAAACCCACTCCGCTAGACCCAAACCCACTCGGTTAGACCGAAACCCACTCGGCTAGACCCAAACCCACTCGGCTAGACCCAAACCCACTTGGCTAGACGCAAACCCACTCGGCTAGACGCAAACCCACTCGGCTAGACCCAAACCCACTCGGCTAGATGCAAACCTACCGGGCTAGACCCAAACCCACTCGGCTAGACGCAAACCCACTCGGCTAGACCCAAACCCACTCGGCTAGACCCAAACCCACTCGGCTAAACCCAAACCCTCTCCGCTAGACCCAAACCCACTCGGCTAGACCCAAACCCACTCGGCTAGACCCAAACCCTCTCCGCTAGACCCAAACCCACTCGGCTAGACCCAAACCCACTCGGCTAGACCCAAACCCACTCGGCTAGACCCAAACCCACTCGGCTAGACACAAAAAAACCCACTCAGCTAGACCCAAACCCACTCGGCTAGACCAAAACCCACTCGGCTAGACCCAAACCAACTCGGCTAGACCCAAACCCACTCGGCTAGACCCAACCCACTCGGCTAGACCCAAACCCACTCGGCTAGACCCAAACCCACTCGGCTAGACCCAAACCCACTCGGCTAGACCCAAACACACTCGGCTAGACCTAAACCCACTCGGCTAGACCCAAACCCACTCGGCTAGACGCAAACCCACTCGGCTAGACCCAAACCCACTCGGCTAGACCCAAACCCACTCGGCAAGACTCAAACCCACTCGGCTAGACCCAAACCCACTCGGCTAGACGCAAACCCACTCGGCTAGACCCAAACCCACTCGGCTAGACCCAAACCCACTCGGCTAAACCCAAACCCTCTCCGCTAGACCCAAACCCGCTCGGCTAGACCCAAACCCCCTCGGCTAGACCCAAACCCACTCGGCTAGACCCAAACCCACTCGGCTAGACCCAAACCCACTCGGCTAGACCAAAACCCACTCGGCTAGACCCAAACCAACTCGGCTAGACCCAAACCCACTCGGCTAGACCCAAACCCACTCCGCTAGACCCAAACCCACTCGGCTAGACCCAAACCCACTCGGCTAGACCCAAACCCACTCGGCTAGACCCAAACACACTCGGCTAGACCTAAACCCACTCGGCTAGACCCAAGCCCACTCGGCTAGACCCAAACCCACTCGGCTAGACCCAAACCCACTCGGCTGGACCCAAACCCACTCGGCTAGACGCAAACCCACTCGGCTAGACCCAAACCCACTCGGCTAGACCCAAACCCACTCGGCTAAACCCAAACCCACTCTGCTAGACCCAAACCCGCTCGGCTAGACCCAAACCCACTCGGCTAGACCCAAACCCACTCGGCTAGACACAAAAAAACCCACTCGGCTAAACCCAAACCCTCTCCGCTGGACCCAAACCCGCTCGGCTAGACCCAAACCCACTCGGCTAGACCCAAACCCACTCGGCTAGACCCAAACCCACTCGGCTTGACCCAAACCCACTCGGCTAGACCAAAATCCACTCGGCTAGACCCAAACCAACGCGGCTAGACCCAAACCCACTCGGCTAGACCCAAACACATTCGGCTAAACGCAAACCCACTCGGCTAGACCTAAGCCCACTCGGCTAGACCCAAGCCCACTCGGCGAGACCCAAACCCACTCGGCTAGACCCAAACCCACTCGGCTAGATCCAAACCCACTCGGCTAGACCCAAACCCACTCGGCTAGACCCAAACCCACTCGGCTAGACCCAAACCCACTCGGCTAGACCCAAACACACTCGGCTAGACCTAAACCCACTCGGCTAGACCCAAACCCACTCGGCTAGACCCAAACCCACTCGGCTAGACCCAAACCCACTCGGCTAGACCCAAACCCACTCGGCAAGACTCAAACCCACTCGGCTAGACCCAAACCCACTCGGCTAGACGCAAACCCACTCGGCTAGACCCAAACCCACTCGGCTAGACCCAAACCCACTCGGCTAAACCCAAACCCTCTCCGCTAGACCCAAACCCACTCGGCTAAACCCAAACCCTCTCTGCTAGACCCAAACCCACTCGGCTAGACCCAAACCCACTCGGCTAGACCCAAACCCTCTCCGCTAGACCCAAACCCACTCGGCTAGACCCAAACCCACTCGGCTAGACCCAAACCCACGCGGCTAGACCCAAACCCACTCGGCTAGACACAAATAAACCCACGCAGCTAGACCCAAACCCACGCGGCTAGACCAAAACCCACTCGGCTAGACCCAAACCCACTCGGCCAGAACCAAACCCACTCAGCTAGATCCAAACCCACTCCGCTAGACCCAAACCCACTCCGCTAGACCCAAACCCACTCCGCTAGACCCAAACCCACTCCGCTAGACCCAAACCCACTCGGTTAGACCGAAACCCACTCGGCTAGACCCAAACCCACTCGGCTAGACCCAAACACACTTGGCTAGACGCAAACCCACTCGGCTAGACGCAAACCCACTCGGCTAGACCCAAACCCACTCGGCTAGATGCAAACCTACCGGGCTAGACCCAAACCCACTCGGCTAGACGCAAACCCACTCGGCTAGACCCAAACCCACTCGGCTAGACCCAAACCCACTCGGCTAAACCCAAACCCTCTCCGCTAGACCCAAACCCACTCGGCTAGACCCAAACCCACTCGGCTAGACCCAAACCCTCTCCGCTAGACCCAAACCCACTCGGCTAGACCCAAACCCACTCGGCTAGACCCAAACCCACTCGGCTAGACCCAAACCCACTCGGCTAGACACAAAAAAACCCACTCAGCTAGACCCAAACCCACTCGGCTAGACCAAAACCCACTCGGCTAGACCCAAACCAACTCGGCTAAACCCAAACCCTCTCCGCTAGACCCAAACACACTCGGCTAGACCCAAACCCACTCGGCTAGACCCAAACCCTCTCCGCTAGACCCAAACCCACTCGGCTAGACACAAACCCACTCGGCTAGACCCAAACCCACTCGGCTAGACCCAAACCCACTCGGTTAGACACAAAAAAACCCACTCAGCTAGACCCAAACCCACTCGGCTAGACCAAAACCCACTGGGCTAGACCCAAACCAACTCGGCTAGACCCAAACCCACTCGGCTAGACCCAAACCCACTCGGCTAGACCCAAACCCACTCGGCTAGACCCAAACCCACTCGGCTAGACCCAAACCCTCTCGGCTAGACCCAAACACACTCGGCTAGACCCAAACACACTCGGCTAGACCCAAACCCACTCGGCAAGACTCAAACCCACTCGGCTAGACCCAAACCCGCTCGGCTAGACGCAAACCCACTCGGCTAGACCCAAACCCACTCGGCTAGACCCAAACCCACTCGGCTAAACCCAAACCCTCTCCGCTAGACCCAAACCCGCTCGGCTAGACCCAAACCCGCTCGGCTAGACCCAAACCCACTCGGCTAGACCCAAACCCACTCGGCTAGACCCAAACCCACTCGGCTAGACCAAAACCCACTCGGCTAGACCCAAACCAACTCGGCTAGACCCAAACCCACTCGGCTAGACCCAAACCCACTCCGCTAGACCCAAACCCACTCGGCTAGACCCAAACCCACTCGGCTAGACCCAAACCCACTCGGCTAGACCCAAACACACTCGGCTAGACCTAAACCCACTCGGCTAGACCCAAGCCCACTCGGCTAGACCCAAACCCACTCGGCTAGACCCAAACCCACTCGGCTGGACCCAAACCCACTCGGCTAGACGCAAACCCACTCGGCTAGACCCAAACCCACTCGGCTAGACCCAAACCCACTCGGCTAAACCCAAACCCACTCCGCTAGACCCAAACCCGCTCGGCTAGGCCCAAACCCACTCGGCTAGACCCAAACCCACTCGGCTAGACAGAAAAAAACCCACTCGGCTAAACCCAAACCCTCTCCGCTAGACCCAAACCCGCTCGGCTAGACCCAAACCCACTCGGCTAGACCCAAACCCACTCGGCTAGACCCAAACCCACTCGGCTAGACCCAAACCCACTCGGCTAGACCAAAACCCACTCGGCTAGACCCAAACCAACTCGGCTTGACCCAAACCCACTCGGCTAGACCCAAACCCACTCCGCTAGACCCAAACCCACTCGGCTAGACCCAAACCCACTCGGCTAGACCCAAACCCACTCGGCTAGACCCAAACACACTCGGCTAGACCTAAACCCACTCGGCTAGACCCAAGCCCACTCGGCTAGACCCAAACCCACTCGGCTGGACCCAAACCCACTCGGCTAGACGCAAACCCACTCGGCTAGACCCAAACCCACTCGGCTAGACCCAAACCCACTCGGCTAAACCCAAACCCACTCCGCTAGACCCAAACCCGCTCGGATAGACCCAAACCCACTCGGCTAGACCCAAACCCACTCGGCTAGACACAAAAAAACCCACTCAGCTAGACCCAAACCCACTCGGCTAGACCAAAACCCACTCGGCTAGACCCAAACCAACTCGGCTAGACCCAAACCCACTCGGCTAGACCCAAACCCACTCGGCTAGACCCAAACCCACTCGGCTAGACCCAAACACACTCGGCTAGACCCAAACCCACTCGGCTAGACCCAAACACACTCGGCTAGACCTAAACCCACTCGGCTAGACCCAAACCCACTCGGCTAGACCCAAACCCACTCGGCTAGACCCAAACCCACTCGGCTAGACCCAAACCCACTCTGCAAGACTCAAACCCACTCGGCTAGACCCAAACCCATTCGGCTAAACGCAAACCCACTCGGCTAGACCCAAACCCACTCGGCTAGACCCAAGCCCACTCGGCGAGACCCAAACCCACTCGGCTAGACCCAAACCCACTCGGCTAGACCCAAACCCACTCGGCTAGATCCAAACCCACTCGGCTAGACCCAAACCCACTCGGCTAGACCCAAACCCACTCGGCTAGACCCAAACCCACTCGGCTAGACCGAAACACACTCGGCTAGACCTAAACCCACTCGGCTAGACCCAAACCCACTCGGCTATACCCAAACCCTCTCGGCTAGACCCAAACCCACTCGGCTAGACCCAAACCCACTCGGCAAGACTCAAACCCACTCGGCTAGACCCAAACCCACTCGGCTAGACGCAAACCCACTCGGCTAGACCCAAACCCACTCGGCTAGACCCAAACCCACTCGGCTAAACCCAAACCCTCTCCGCTAGACCCAAACCCACTCGGCTAAACCCAAACCCTCTCCGCTAGACCCAAACCCACTCGGCTAGACCCAAACCCACTCGGCTAGACCCAAACCAACTCGGCTAGACCCAAACCCACTCGGCTAGACCCAAACCCACTCCGCTAGACCCAAACCCACTCGGCAAGACCCAAACCCACTCGGCTAGACCCAAACCCACTCGGCTAGACCCAAACACACTCTGCTAGACCTAAACCCACTCGGCTAGACCCAAGCCCACTCGGCTAGACCCAAACCCACTCGGCTAGACCCAAACCCACTCGGCTGGACCCAAACCCACTCGGCTAGACGCAAACCCACTCGGCTAGACCCAAACCCACTCGGCTAGACCCAAACCCACTCGGCTAAACCCAAACCCACTCCGCTAGACCCAAACCCGCTCGGCTAGACCCAAACCCACTCGGCTAGACCCAAACCCACTCGGCTAGACACAAAAAAACCCACTCAGCTAGACCCAAACCCACTCGGCTAGACCAAAACCCACTCGGCTAGACCCAAACCAACTCGGCTAGACCCAAACCCACTCGGCTAGACCCAAACCCACTCGGCTAGACCCAAACCCACTCGGCTAGACGCAAACCCACTCGGCTAGACCCAAACCCACTCGGCTAGACCCAAACCCACTCGGCTAGACCCAAACACACTCGGCTAGACCTAAACCCACTCGGCTAGACCCAAGCCCACTCGGCTAGACCCAAACCCACTCGGCTGGACCCAAACCCACTCGGCTAGACGCAAACCCACTCGGCTAGACCCAAACCCACTCGGCTAGACCCAAACCCACTCGGCTAAACCCAAACCCACTCCGCTAGACCCAAACCCGCTCGGATAGACCCAAACCCACTCGGCTAGACCCAAACCCACTCGGCTAGACACAAAAAAACCCACTCAGCTAGACCCAAACCCACTCGGCTAGACCAAAACCCACTCGGCTAGACCCAAACCAACTCGGCTAGACCCAAACCCACTCGGCTAGACCCAAACCCACTCGGCTAGACCCAAACCCACTCGGCTAGACCCAAACACACTCGGCTAGACCCAAACCCACTCGGCTAGACCCAAACACACTCGGCTAGACCTAAACCCACTCGGCTAGACCCAAACCCACTCGGCTAGACCCAAACCCACTCGGCTAGACCCAAACCCACTCGGCTAGACCCAAACCCACTCTGCAAGACTCAAACCCACTCGGCTAGACCCAAACCCATTCGGCTAAACGCAAACCCACTCGGCTAGACCCAAACCCACTCGGCTAGACCCAAGCCCACTCGGCGAGACCCAAACCCACTCGGCTAGACCCAAACCCACTCGGCTAGACCCAAACCCACTCGGCTAGATCCAAACCCACTCGGCTAGACCCAAACCCACTCGGCTAGACCCAAACCCACTCGGCTAGACCCAAACCCACTCGGCTAGACCGAAACACACTCGGCTAGACCTAAACCCACTCGGCTAGACCCAAACCCACTCGGCTATACCCAAACCCTCTCGGCTAGACCCAAACCCACTCGGCTAGACCCAAACCCACTCGGCAAGACTCAAACCCACTCGGCTAGACCCAAACCCACTCGGCTAGACGCAAACCCACTCGGCTAGACCCAAACCCACTCGGCTAGACCCAAACCCACTCGGCTAAACCCAAACCCTCTCCGCTAGACCCAAACCCACTCGGCTAAACCCAAACCCTCTCCGCTAGACCCAAACCCACTCGGCTAGACCCAAACCCACTCGGCTAGACCCAAACCAACTCGGCTAGACCCAAACCCACTCGGCTAGACCCAAACCCACTCCGCTAGACCCAAACCCACTCGGCAAGACCCAAACCCACTCGGCTAGACCCAAACCCACTCGGCTAGACCCAAACACACTCTGCTAGACCTAAACCCACTCGGCTAGACCCAAGCCCACTCGGCTAGACCCAAACCCACTCGGCTAGACCCAAACCCACTCGGCTGGACCCAAACCCACTCGGCTAGACGCAAACCCACTCGGCTAGACCCAAACCCACTCGGCTAGACCCAAACCCACTCGGCTAAACCCAAACCCACTCCGCTAGACCCAAACCCGCTCGGCTAGACCCAAACCCACTCGGCTAGACCCAAACCCACTCGGCTAGACACAAAAAAACCCACTCAGCTAGACCCAAACCCACTCGGCTAGACCAAAACCCACTCGGCTAGACCCAAACCAACTCGGCTAGACCCAAACCCACTCGGCTAGACCCAAACCCACTCGGCTAGACCCAAACCCACTTGGCTAGACCCAAACCCACTCGGCTAGATCCAAACCCACTCGGCTAGACCCAAACACACTCGGCTAGACCTAAATCCACTCGGCTAGACCCAAACCCACTCTGCAAGACTCAAACCCACTCGGCTAGACCCAAACCCATTCGGCTAAACGCAAACCCACTCGGCTAGACCCAAACCCACTCGGCTAGACCCAAGCCCACTCGGCGAGACCCAAACCCAATCGGCTAGACCCAAACCCACTCGGCTAGACCCAAACCCACTCGGCTAGATCCAAACCCACTCGGCTAGACCCAAACCCACTCGGCTAGACCCAAACCCACTCGGCTAGACCCAAACCCACTCGGCTAGACCCAAACCCACTCGGCAAGACTCAAACCCACTCGGCTAGACCCAAACCCACTCGGCTAGACGCAAACCCACTCGGCTAGACCCAAACCCACTCGGCTAGACCCAAACCCACTCGGCTGACCCCAAACCCTCTCCGCTAGACCCAAACCCGCTCGGCTAGACCCAAACCCACTCGGCTAGACCCAAACCCACTCGGCTAGACCCAAACCCACTCGGCTAGACCCAAACCCACTCGGCTAGACCAAAACCCACTCGGCTAGACCCAAACCAACTCGGCTAGACCCAAACCCACTCGGCTAGACCCAAACCCACTCCGCTAGACCCAAACCCACTCGGCTAGACCCAAACCCACTCGGCTAGACCCAAACCCACTCGGCTAGACCCAAACCCACTCGGCTAGACCCAAACACACTCGGCTAGACCTAAACCCACTCGGCTAGACCCAAGCCCACTCGGCTAGACCCAAACCCACTCGGCTAGACCCAAACCCAGTCGGCTAGACCCAAACCCACTCGGCTAAACCCAAACCCACTCCGCTAGACCCAAACCCACTCCGCTAGACCCAAACCCACTCGGCTGGACCCAAACCCACTCGGCCGGACCCAAACCCACTCCGCTAGACACAAACCCACTCGGCTAGACCAAAACCCATTCGGCTAGACCCAAACCAACTCGTCTAGACCCAAACCCACTCGGCTCGACCCAAACCCACTCGGCTAGACCCAAACCCACTCGGCTAGACCCAAACCCACTCGGCTAGACCCAAACCCACTCGGCTAGACCCAAACCCACTCGGCTAGACCCAAACCCACTCGGCTAGACCCAAACCCACTCGGCAAGACTCAAACCCACTCGGCTAGACCCAAACCCACTCGGCAAGACTCAAACCCACTCGGCTAGACCCAAACCCATTCAGCTAGACGCAAACCCACTCGGCTGGACCCAAACCCACTCGGCTAGACCCAAACCCACTCGGCGAGACCCAAACCCACTCGGCTAGACACAAACCCACTCGGCTAGACCCAAACCCACTCGGCGGGACCCAAACCCACTCGGCTAGACCCAAACCCACTCGACTAGATCCAAACCCACTCCGCTAGACCCAAACCCACTCCGCTAGACCCAAACCCACTCCGCTAGACCCAAACCCACTCCGCCAGACCCAAACCCACTCGGTTAGACCGAAACCCACTCGGCTAGACCCAAACCCACTCGGCTAGACCCAAACCCACTCGGCTAGACGCAAACCCACTCGGCTAGACGCAAACCCACTCGGCTAGACCCAAACCCACTCGGCTAGATGCAAACCCACTCGACTAGACCCAAACACACTCGGCTAGACGCAAACCCACTCGGCTAGACCCAAACCCACTCGGCTAGACCCAAACCCACTCGGCTAAACCCAAACCCACTCCGCTAGACCCAAACCCGCTCAGCTAGACCCAAAACCACTCGGTTAGCCCCAAACCCACTCGGCTAGACCCAAACCCACTCGGCTAGACCCAAACCCACTCGGCTAGACCAATACCCACTCGGCTAGACCCAAACCCACTCCGCTAGAACCAAACCCACTCCGCTAGACCGAAACCCACTCGGTTAGACCGAAACCCACTCGGCTAGACCCAAACCCACTCAGCTAGACCCAAACCCACTTGGCTAGACCCAAACCCACTCGGCTAGACGCAAACCCACTCGGCTAGACGCAAACCCACTCGGCTAGACCCAAACCCACTCGGCTAGATGCAAACCCACTCGACTAGATCCAAACCCACTCGGCTAGACGCAAACCCACTCGGCTAGACCCAAACCCACTCGGCTAGACCCAAACCCACTCGGCTAAACCCAAACCCACTCCGCTAGACCCAAACCCGCTCGGCTAGACCCAAACCCACTCGGCTAGACCCAAACCCACTCGGCTAGACCCAAACCCACTCAGCTAGACCCAAACCCACTCGGCTAGACCAAAACCCACTCGGCTAGACCCAAACCAACTCGGCTAGACCCAAACCCACTCGGCTAGACCCAAACCCACTCGGCTAGACCCAAACCCACTCGGCTAGACCCAAACCCACTCGGCTGGACCCAAACCCACTCGGCTAGACCCAAACACACTCGGCTAGACACAAACCCACTCGGCTAGACCCAAACCCACTCGGCTAGACCCAAACCCACTCGGCTAGACCCAAACCCACTCGGCTAGACCCAAACCCACTCGGCAAGTCTCAAACCCACTCGGCTAGACCCAAACCCACTCGGCTAGACCCAAACCCACTCAGCTAGACCCAAACCCACTCGGCTAGACCAAAACCCACTCGGCTAGACCCAAACCAACTCGGCTAGACCCAAACCCACTCGGCTAGACCCAAACCCACTCGGCTAGACCCAAACCCACTCGGCTACACCCAAACCCACTCGGCTAGACCCAAACACACTCGGCTAGACCTAAACCCACTCGGCTAGACCCAAACCCACTCGGCTAGACCCAAACCCACTCGGCCAGACCCAAACCCAATCGGCTAGACCGAAACCCACTCGGCAAGACTCAAACCCACTCGGCTAGACCCAAACCCATTCGGCTAGACGCAAACCCACTCGGCTAGACCCAAACCCACTCGGCTAGACCCAAACCCAATCGGCGAGACCCAAACCCACTCGGCTAGACCCAAACCCACTCGGCTAGACCCAAACCCACTCGGCTAGACCCAAACCCACTCGGCTAGACACAAACCCACTCGACTAGACCCAAACCCACTCGACTAGACCCAAACCCACTCGGCTAGACCCAAACCCACTCGGCTAGACGCAAACCCACTCGGCTAGATGCAAACCCACTCGGCTAGACCCAAACCCACTCGGCTAGATGCAAACCCACTCGGCTAGACCCAAACCCAGTCGGCTAGACCCAAACCCACTCGGCTAAACCCAAACCCACTCCGCTAGACCCAAACCCACTCCGCTAGACCCAAACCCACTCGGCTGGACCCAAACCCACTCGGCCGGACCCAAACCCACTCCGCTAGACACAAACCCACTCGGCTAGACCAAAACCCATTCGGCTAGACCCAAACCAACTCGTCTAGACCCAAACCCACTCGGCTCGACCCAAACCCACTCGGCTAGACCCAAACCCACTCGGCTAGACCCAAACCCACTCGGCTAGACCCAAACCCACTCGGCTAGACCCAAACCCACTCGGCTAGACCCAAACCCACTCGGCTAGACCCAAACCCACTCGGCAAGACTCAAACCCACTCGGCTAGACCCAAACCCACTCGGCAAGACTCAAACCCACTCGGCTAGACCCAAACCCATTCAGCTAGACGCAAACCCACTCGGCTGGACCCAAACCCACTCGGCTAGACCCAAACCCACTCGGCGAGACCCAAACCCACTCGGCTAGACACAAACCCACTCGGCTAGACCCAAACCCACTCGGCGGGACCCAAACCCACTCGGCTAGACCCAAACCCACTCGACTAGATCCAAACCCACTCCGCTAGACCCAAACCCACTCCGCTAGACCCAAACCCACTCCGCTAGACCCAAACCCACTCCGCCAGACCCAAACCCACTCGGTTAGACCGAAACCCACTCGGCTAGACCCAAACCCACTCGGCTAGACCCAAACCCACTTGGCTAGACGCAAACCCACTCGGCTAGACGCAAACCCACTCGGCTAGACCCAAACCCACTCGGCTAGATGCAAACCCACTCGACTAGACCCAAACACACTCGGCTAGACGCAAACCCACTCGGCTAGACCCAAACCCACTCGGCTAGACCCAAACCCACTCGGCTAAACCCAAACCCACTCCGCTAGACCCAAACCCGCTCAGCTAGACCCAAAACCACTCGGTTAGCCCCAAACCCACTCGGCTAGACCCAAACCCACTCGGCTAGACCCAAACCCACTCGGCTAGACCAATACCCACTCGGCTAGACCCAAACCCACTCCGCTAGAACCAAACCCACTCCGCTAGACCGAAACCCACTCGGTTAGACCGAAACCCACTCGGCTAGACCCAAACCCACTCGGCTAGACCCAAACCCACTTGGCTAGACCCAAACCCACTCGGCTAGACGCAAACCCACTCGGCTAGACGCAAACCCACTCGGCTAGACCCAAACCCACTCGGCTAGATGCAAACCCACTCGACTAGATCCAAACCCACTCGGCTAGACGCAAACCCACTCGGCTAGACCCAAACCCACTCGGCTAGACCCAAACCCACTCGGCTAAACCCAAACCCACTCCGCTAGACCCAAACCCGCTCGGCTAGACCCAAACCCACTCGGCTAGACCCAAACCCACTCGGCTAGACCCAAACCCACTCAGCTAGACCCAAACCCACTCGGCTAGACCAAAACCCACTCGGCTAGACCCAAACCAACTCGGCTAGACCCAAACCCACTCGGCTAGACCCAAACCCACTCGGCTAGACCCAAACCCACTCGGCTAGACCAAAACCCACTCGGCTGGACCCAAACCCACTCGGCTAGACCCAAACACACTCGGCTAGACACAAACCCACTCGGCTAGACCCAAACCCACTCGGCTAGACCCAAACCCACTCGGCTAGACCCAAACCCACTCGGCTAGACCCAAACCCACTCGGCAAGTCTCAAACCCACTCGGCTAGACCCAAACCCATTCGGCTAGACACAAACCCACTCGGCTAGACCCAAACCCACTCGGCTAGACCCAAACCCAATCGGCGAGACCCAAACCCACTCGGCTAGACCCAAACCCACTCGGCTAGACCCAAACCCACTCGGCTAGACCCAAACCCACTCGGCTAGACCCAAACCCACTCGACTAGACCCAAACCCACTCCGCTAGACCCAAACCCACTCCGCTAGACCCAAACCCACTCCGCTAGACCGAAACCCACTCCGCTAGACCCAAACCCACTCGGTTAGACTGAAACCCACTCGGCTAGACCCAAACCCACTCGGCTAGACCCAAACCCACTTGGCTAGACGCAAACCCACTCGGCTAGACGCAAACCCACTCGGCTAGACCCAAACCCACTCGGCTAGATGCAAACCCAGTCGGCTAGACCCAAACCCAGTCGGCTAGACCCAAACCCACTCGGCTAAACCCAAACCCACTCCGCCCGACCCAAACCCACTCGGCTAGACCCAAACCCACTCTGCTGGACCCAAACCCACTCGGCCAGACCCAAACCCACTCGGCTAGACCCAAAACCACTCGGCTAGACCAAAACCCATTCGGCTAGACCCAAACCAACTCGGCTAGACCCAAACCCACTCGGCTAGACCCAAACCCACTCGGCTAGACCCAAACCCACTCGGCTAGACCCAAACCCACTCGGCTAGACCCAAACCCACTCGGCTAGACCCAAACCCACTCGGCTAGACCCAAACCCACTCGGCTAGACCCAAACCCACTCGGCAAGACTCAAACCCACTCGGCTAGACCCAAACCCATTCGGCTAGACGCAAACCCACTCGGCTAGACCCAAACCCACTCGGCTAGACCCAAACCCACTCGGCGAGACCCAAACCCACTCGGCTAGACACAAACCCACTCGGCTAGACCCAAACCCACTCGGCTGGACCCAAACCCACTCGGCTAGACCCAAACCCACTCGACTAGATCCAAACCCACTCCGCTAGACCCAAACCCACTCCGCTAGAGCCAAACCCACTCCGCTAGACCCAAACCTACTCCGCTAGACCCAAACCCACTTGGCAAGTCTCAAACCCACTCGGCTAGACCCAAACCCATTCGGCTAGACGCAAACCCACTCGGCTAGACCCAAACCCACTCGGCTAGACCCAAACCCAATCGGCGAGACCCAAACCCAATCGGCTAGACCCAAACCCACTCGGCTAGACCCAAACCCACTCGGCTAGACCCAAACCCACTCGGCTAGACCCAAACCCACTCGACTAGACCCAAACCCACTCCGCTAGACCCAAACCCACTCCGCTAGACCCAAACCCACTCCGCTAGACCCAAACCCACTCCGCTAGACCCAAACCCACTCGGTTAGACTGAAACCCACTCGGCTAGACCCACACCCACTCGGCTAGACCCAAACCCACTTGGCTAGACGCAAACCCACTCGGCTAGACGCAAACCCACTCGGGTAGACCCAAACCCACTCGGCTAGATGCAAACCCAGTCGGCTAGACCCAAACCCAGTCGGCTGGACCCAAACCCACTCGGCTAAACCCAAACCCACTCCGCCAGACCCAAACCCACTCGGCTAGTCCCAAACCCACTCTGCTGGACCCAAACCCACTCGGCCAGACCCAAACCCACTCGGCTAGACCCAAAACCACTCGGCTAGACCAAAACCCATTCGGCTAGACCCAAACCAACTCGGCTAGACCCAAACCCACTCGGCTAGACCCAAACCCACTCGGCTAGACCCAAACCCACTCGGCTAGACCCAAACCCACTCGGCTAGACCCAAACCCACTCGGCTAGACCCAAACCCACTCGGCTAGACCCAAACCCACTCGGCTAGACCCAAACCCACTCGGCATGACTCAAACCCACTCGGCTAGACCCAAACCCATTCGGCTAGACGCAAACCCACTCGGCTAGACCCAAACCCACTCGGCTAGACCCAAACCCACTCGGCGAGACCCAAACCCACTCGGCTAGACACAAACCCACTCGGCTAGACCCAAACCCACTCGGCTGGACCCAAACCCACTCGGCTAGACCCAAACCCACTCGACTAGATCCAAACCCACTCCGCTAGACCCAAACCCACTCCGCTAGAGCCAAACCCACTCCGCTAGACCCAAACCCACTCCGCTAGACCCAAACCCACTCGGTTAGACCGAAACCCACTCGGCTAGACCCAAAGCCACTCGGCTAGACCCAAACCCACTTGGCTAGACGCAAACCCACTCGGCTAGATGCAAACCCACTCGGCTAGACCCAAACCCACTCGGCTGGATGCAAACCCACTCGACTAGACCCATACCCACTCGGCTAGACGCAAACCCACTCGGCTAGACCCAAACCCACTCGGCTAGACCCAAACCCACTCGGCTAAACCCAAACCCACTCCGCTAGACCCAAACCCGCTCGGCTAGACCCAAAACCACTCGGCTAGACCCAAACCCACTCGGCTAGACCCAAACCCACTCGGCTAGACCCAAACCCACTCGGCTAGACCAATACCCACTCGGCTAGACCCAAACCAACTCGGCTAGACCCAAACCCACTCGGCTAGACACAAACCCACTCGGCTAGACCTAAACCCACACGGCTAGACCCAAACCCACTCGGCTAGACCCAAACCCACTCGGCCAGACCCAAACCCACTCGGCTAGACCCAAACCCACTCGGCAGGACTCAAACCCACTCGGCCAGACCCAAACCCACTCGGCTAGACCCAAAGCCAGTCGGCTAGACCCAAACCCACTCGGCTAGACCCAAACCCACTCGACTAGATCCAAACCCACTCCGCTAGACCCAAACCCACTCCGCTAGACACAAACCCACTCCGCTAGACCCAAACCCACTCCGCTAGACCCAAACCCACTCGGTTAGACCGAAACCCACTCGGCTAGACCCAAACCCACTCGGCCAGACCCAAACCCACTTGGCTAGGCGCAAACCCACTCGGCTAGACGCAAACCCACTCGGCTAGACGCAAACCCACTCGGCTAGACCCAAACCCACTCGGCTAGATGCAAACCCACTCGGCTAGACCCAAACCCAGTCGGCTAGACCCAAACCCACTCGGCTAAACCCAAACCCACTCCGCCAGACCCAAACCCACTCGGCTAGACCCAAACCCACTCTGCTGGACCCAAACCCACTCGCCCTGACCCAAACCCACTCGGCTAGACCCAAAACCACTCGGCTAGACCAAAACCCATTCGGCTAGACCCAAACCAACTCGGCTAGACACAAAACCACTCCGCTAGACCCAAACCCACTCGGCTAGACCCAAACCCACTCGGCTAGACCCAAACCCACTCGGCTAGACCCAAACCCACTCGGCAAGACCCAAACCCACTCGGCCAGACCCAAACCCACTCGGCTAGACCCAAACCCACTCGGCAAGACTCAAACCCACTCGGCTAGACCCAAACCCACTCGGCGAGACCCAAACCCACTCGGCTAGACACAAACCCACTCGGCTAGACCCAAACCCACTCGGCTGGACCCAAACCCACTCGGCTAGACCCAAACCCACTCGACTAGATCCAAACCCACTCCGCTACACCCAAACCCACTCCGCTAGAGCCAAACCCACTTCGCTAGACCCAAACCTACTCCGCTAGACCCAAACCCACTTGGCAAGTCTCAAACCCACTCGGCTAGACCCAAACCCATTCGGCTAGACGCAAACCCACTCGGCTAGACCCAAACCCACTCGGCTAGACCCAAACCCAATCGGCGAGACCCAAACCCAATCGGCTAGACCCAAACCCACTCGGCTAGACCCAAACCCACTCGGCTAGACCCAAACCCACTCGGCTAGACCCAAACCCACTCGGCTAGACCCAAACCCACTCGACTAGACCCAAACCCACTCCGCTAGACCCAAACCCACTCCGCTAGACACAAACCCACTCCGCTAGACCCAAACCCACTCCGCTAGACCCAAACCCACTCGGTTAGACTGAAACCCACTCGGCTAGACCCACACCCACTCGGCTAGACCCAAACCCACTTGGCTAGACGCAAACCCACTCGGCTAGACGCAAACCCACTCGGGTAGACCCAAACCCACTCGGCTAGATGCAAACCCAGTCGGCTAGACCCAAACCCAGTCGGCTGGACCCAAACCCACTCGGCTAAACCCAAACCCACTCCGCCAGACCCAAACCCACTCGGCTAGTCCCAAACCCACTCTGCTGGACCCAAACCCACTCGGCCAGACCCAAACCCACTCGGCTAGACCCAAAACCACTCGGCTAGACCAAAACCCATTCGGCTAGACCCAAACCAACTCGGCTAGACCCAAACCCACTCGGCTAGACCCAAACCCACTCGGCTAGACCCAAACCCACTCGGCTAGACCCAAACCCACTCGGCTAGACCCAAACCCACTCGGCTAGACCCAAACCCACTCGGCTAGACCCAAACCCACTCGGCTAGACCCAAACCCACTCGGCATGACTCAAACCCACTCGGCTAGACCCAAACCCATTCGGCTAGACGCAAACCCACTCGGCTAGACCCAAACCCACTCGGCTAGACCCAAACCCACTCGGCGAGACCCAAACCCACTCGGCTAGACACAAACCCACTCGGCTAGACCCAAACCCACTCGGCTGGACCCAAACCCACTCGGCTAGACCCAAACCCACTCGACTAGATCCAAACCCACTCCGCTAGACCCAAACCCACTCCGCTAGAGCCAAACCCACTCCGCTAGACCCAAACCCACTCCGCTAGACCCAAACCCACTCGGTTAGACCGAAACCCACTCGGCTAGACCCAAAGCCACTCGGCTAGACCCAAACCCACTTGGCTAGACGCAAACCCACTCGGCTAGATGCAAACCCACTCGGCTAGACCCAAACCCACTCGGCTGGATGCAAACCCACTCGACTAGACCCATACCCACTCGGCTAGACGCAAACCCACTCGGCTAGACCCAAACCCACTCGGCTAGACCCAAACCCACTCGGCTAAACCCAAACCCACTCCGCTAGACCCAAACCCGCTCGGCTAGACCCAAAACCACTCGGCTAGACCCAAACCCACTCGGCTAGACCCAAACCCACTCGGCTAGACCCAAACCCACTCGGCTAGACCAATACCCACTCGGCTAGACCCAAACCAACTCGGCTAGACCCAAACCCACTCGGCTAGACACAAACCCACTCGGCTAGACCTAAACCCACACGGCTAGACCCAAACCCACTCGGCTAGACCCAAACCCACTCGGCCAGACCCAAACCCACTCGGCTAGACCCAAACCCACTCGGCAAGACTCAAACCCACTCGGCCAGACCCAAACCCACTCGGCTAGACCCAAAGCCAGTCGGCTAGACCCAAACCCACTCGGCTAGACCCAAACCCACTCGACTAGATCCAAACCCACTCCGCTAGACCCAAACCCACTCCGCTAGACACAAACCCACTCCGCTAGACCCAAACCCACTCCGCTAGACCCAAACCCACTCGGTTAGACCGAAACCCACTCGGCTAGACCCAAACCCACTCGGCCAGACCCAAACCCACTTGGCTAGGCGCAAACCCACTCGGCTAGACGCAAACCCACTCGGCTAGACGCAAACCCACTCGGCTAGACCCAAACCCACTCGGCTAGATGCAAACCCACTCGGCTAGACCCAAACCCAGTCGGCTAGACCCAAACCCACTCGGCTAAACCCAAACCCACTCCGCCAGACCCAAACCCACTCGGCTAGACCCAAACCCACTCTGCTGGACCCAAACCCACTCGCCCTGACCCAAACCCACTCGGCTAGACCCAAAACCACTCGGCTAGACCAAAACCCATTCGGCTAGACCCAAACCAACTCGGCTAGACACAAAACCACTCCGCTAGACCCAAACCCACTCGGCTAGACCCAAACCCACTCGGCTAGACCCAAACCCACTCGGCTAGACCCAAACCCACTCGGCAAGACCCAAACCCACTCGGCCAGACCCAAACCCACTCCGCTAGACCCAAACCCACTCCGCTAGACACAAACCCACTCCGCTAGACCCAAACCCACTCCGCTAGACCCAAACCCACTCGGTTAGACTGAAACCCACTCGGCTAGACCCACACCCACTCGGCTAGACCCAAACCCACTTGGCTAGACGCAAACCCACTCGGCTAGACGCAAACCCACTCGGGTAGACCCAAACCCACTCGGCTAGATGCAAACCCAGTCGGCTAGACCCAAACCCAGTCGGCTGGACCCAAACCCACTCGGCTAAACCCAAACCCACTCCGCCAGACCCAAACCCACTCGGCTAGTCCCAAACCCACTCTGCTGGACCCAAACCCACTCGGCCAGACCCAAACCCACTCGGCTAGACCCAAAACCACTCGGCTAGACCAAAACCCATTCGGCTAGACCCAAACCAACTCGGCTAGACCCAAACCCACTCGGCTAGACCCAAACCCACTCGGCTAGACCCAAACCCACTCGGCTAGACCCAAACCCACTCGGCTAGACCCAAACCCACTCGGCTAGACCCAAACCCACTCGGCTAGACCCAAACCCACTCGGCTAGACCCAAACCCACTCGGCATGACTCAAACCCACTCGGCTAGACCCAAACCCATTCGGCTAGACGCAAACCCACTCGGCTAGACCCAAACCCACTCGGCTAGACCCAAACCCACTCGGCGAGACCCAAACCCACTCGGCTAGACACAAACCCACTCGGCTAGACCCAAACCCACTCGGCTGGACCCAAACCCACTCGGCTAGACCCAAACCCACTCGACTAGATCCAAACCCACTCCGCTAGACCCAAACCCACTCCGCTAGAGCCAAACCCACTCCGCTAGACCCAAACCCACTCCGCTAGACCCAAACCCACTCGGTTAGACCGAAACCCACTCGGCTAGACCCAAAGCCACTCGGCTAGACCCAAACCCACTTGGCTAGACGCAAACCCACTCGGCTAGATGCAAACCCACTCGGCTAGACCCAAACCCACTCGGCTGGATGCAAACCCACTCGACTAGACCCATACCCACTCGGCTAGACGCAAACCCACTCGGCTAGACCCAAACCCACTCGGCTAGACCCAAACCCACTCGGCTAAACCCAAACCCACTCCGCTAGACCCAAACCCGCTCGGCTAGACCCAAAACCACTCGGCTAGACCCAAACCCACTCGGCTAGACCCAAACCCACTCGGCTAGACCCAAACCCACTCGGCTAGACCAATACCCACTCGGCTAGACCCAAACCAACTCGGCTAGACCCAAACCCACTCGGCTAGACACAAACCCACTCGGCTAGACCTAAACCCACACGGCTAGACCCAAACCCACTCGGCTAGACCCAAACCCACTCGGCCAGACCCAAACCCACTCGGCTAGACCCAAACCCACTCGGCAAGACTCAAACCCACTCGGCCAGACCCAAACCCACTCGGCTAGACCCAAAGCCAGTCGGCTAGACCCAAACCCACTCGGCTAGACCCAAACCCACTCGACTAGATCCAAACCCACTCCGCTAGACCCAAACCCACTCCGCTAGACACAAACCCACTCCGCTAGACCCAAACCCACTCCGCTAGACCCAAACCCACTCGGTTAGACCGAAACCCACTCGGCTAGACCCAAACCCACTCGGCCAGACCCAAACCCACTTGGCTAGGCGCAAACCCACTCGGCTAGACGCAAACCCACTCGGCTAGACGCAAACCCACTCGGCTAGACCCAAACCCACTCGGCTAGATGCAAACCCACTCGGCTAGACCCAAACCCAGTCGGCTAGACCCAAACCCACTCGGCTAAACCCAAACCCACTCCGCCAGACCCAAACCCACTCGGCTAGACCCAAACCCACTCTGCTGGACCCAAACCCACTCGCCCTGACCCAAACCCACTCGGCTAGACCCAAAACCACTCGGCTAGACCAAAACCCATTCGGCTAGACCCAAACCAACTCGGCTAGACACAAAACCACTCCGCTAGACCCAAACCCACTCGGCTAGACCCAAACCCACTCGGCTAGACCCAAACCCACTCGGCTAGACCCAAACCCACTCGGCAAGACCCAAACCCACTCGGCCAGACCCAAACCCACTCGGCTAGACCCAAACCCACTCGGCAAGACTCAAACCCACTCGGCTAGACCCAAACCCATTCGGCTAGACGCAAACCCACTCGGCTAGACCCAAACCCACTCGGCTAGACCCAAACCCACTCGGCGAGACCCAAACCCACTCGGCTAGACACAAACCCACTCGGCTAGACCCAAACCCACTCGGCTGGACCCAAACCCACTCGGCTAGACCCAAACCCACTCGACTAGATCCAAACCCACTCCGCTAGACCCAAACCCACTCCGCTAGACCCAAACCCACTCCGCTAGACCCAAACCCACTCCGCTAGACCCAAACCCACTCGGTTAGACCGAAACCCACTCGGCTAGACCCAAACCCACTCGGCTAGACCCAAACCCACTTGGCTAGACGCAAACCCACTCGGCTAGACGCAAACCCACTCGGCTAGACCCAAACCCACTCGGCTAGATGCAAACCCACTCGACTAGACCCAAACCCACTCGGCTGGACGCAAACCCACT
Source organism: Raja brachyura (assembly GCA_963514005.1). The sequence goes on from OY740820.1 coordinate 925,924, forward strand.
CGGCTAGACCCAAACCCACTCGGCTAGACCCAAACCCACTCGGCTAAACCCAAACCCACTCCGCTAGACCCAAACCCGCTCGGCTAGACCCAAAACCGCTCGGCTAGACCCAAACCCACTCGGCTAGACCCAAACCCACTCGGCTAGACCCAAACCCACTCGGCTAGACCAATACCCACTCGGCTAGACCCAAACCAACTCGGCTAGACCCAAACCCACTCGGCTAGACACAAACCCACTCGGCTAGACCTAAACCCACTCGGCTAGACCCAAACCCACTCGGCTAGACCCAAACCCACTCGGCTAGACCCAAACCCACTCGGCTAGACCCAAACCCACTCGGCAAGACTCAAACCCACTCGGCCAGACCCAAACCCACTCGGCTAGACCCAAAGCCAGTCGGCTAGACCCAAACCCACTCGGCTAGACCCAAACCCACTCGACTAGATCCAAACCCACTCTGCTAGACCCAAACCCACTCCGCTAGACACAAACCCACTCCGCTAGACCCAAACCCACTCCGCTAGACCCAAACCCACTCGGTTAGACCGAAACCCACTCGGCTAGACCCAAACCCACTCGGCCAGACCCAAACCCACTTGGCTAGGCGCAAACCCACTCGGCTAGACGCAAACCCACTCGGCTAGACCCAAACCCACTCGGCTAGATGCAAACCCACTCGGCTAGACCCAAACTCAGTCGGCTAGACCCAAACCCACTCGGCTAGACCCAAACCCACTCGGCTAGACCCAAACCCACTCGGCTAGACCCAAACACACTCGGCTAGACCTAAACCCACTCGGCTAGACCCAAACCCACTCGGCTAGACCCAAACCCACTCGGCTAGACCCAAACCCACTCGGCTAGACCCAAACCCAGTCGGCAAGACTCAAACCCACTCGGCTAGACCCAAACCCATTCGGCTAGACGCAAACCCACTCGGCTAGACCCAAATCCACTCGGCTAGACCCAAACCCACTCAGCGAGACCCAAACCCACTCGGCTAGACACAAACCCACTCGGCTAGACCCAAACCCACTCGGTTAGACCCAAACCCACTCGGCTAGACCCAAACCCACTCGACTAGATCCAAACCCACTCCGCTAGTCCCAAACCCACTCCGCTAGACCCAAACCAACTCCGCTACACCCAAACCCACTCCGCTAGACCCAAACCCACTCGGTTAGACCGAAACCCACTCGGCTAGACCCAAACCCACTCGGCTAGACCCAAACCCACTTGGCTAGACGCAAACCCACTCGGCTAGACGCAAACCCACTCGGCTAGACCCAAACCCACTCGGCTAGATGCAAACGCACTCGACTAGACCCAAACCCACTCGGCTAGACGCAAACCCACTCGGCTAGACCCAAACCCACTCGGCTAGACCCAAACCCACTCGGCTAGATGCAAACCCACTCGACTAGACCCAAACCCACTCGGCTAGATGCAAACCCACTCGACTAGACCCAAACCCACTCGGCTAGACGCAAACCCACTCGGCTAGACGCAAACCCACTCGGCTAGACCCAAACCCACTCGGCTAGACCCAAACCCACTCGGCTAGATGCAAACCCACTCGACTAGACCCAAACCCACTCGAGTAGACGCAAACCCACTCGGCTAGACCCAAACCCACTCGGCTAGACGCAAACCCACTCGGCTAGACCCAAACCCACTCGGCTAGACCCAAACCCACTCGGCTAAACCCAAACCCACTCCGCTAGACCCAAACCCGCTCGGCTAGACCCAAACCCGCTCGGCTAGACCCAAACGCGCTCGGCTAGACCCAAACCCCCTCGGCTAGACCCAAACCCACTCGGCTAGACCAAAACCCACTCGGCTAGACCCAAACCCACTCGGCTAGACACAAACCCACTCGGCTAGACGCAAACCCACTCGGCTAGACCCAAACCCACTCGGCTCGACCCAAACGCACTCGGCGAGACCCAAACCCACTCGGCTAGACCCAAACCCACTCGGCTAGATGCAAACCCACTCGGCTAGACCCAAACTCAGTCGGCTAGACCCAAACCCACTCGGCTAAACCCAAACCCACTCCGCTAGACCCAAACCCACTCGGCTAGACCAAAACCCATTCGGCTAGACCCAAACCAACTCGGCTAGACCCAAACCCACTCGGCTAGACCCAAACCCACTCCGCTAGACCCAAACCCACTCGGCTAGACCCAAACCCACTCGGCTAGACCCAAACCCACTCGGCTGGACCCAAACACACTCGGCTAGTCCCAAACCCACTCGGCTGGACCCAAACCCTCTCGGCTAGACCCAAACCCAATCGGCTAGACCCAAACCCACTCGGCTAGACCCAAACCTACTCGGCTAGACCCAAACCCACTCGGCAAGACCCAAACACACTCGGCTAGACCCAAACACATTCGGCTAGACCCAAACCCACTCGGCTAGACCAAAACCCATTCGGCTAGACCCAAACCAACTCGGCTAGACCGAAACCCACTCGGCTCAACCCAAACCCACTCGGCTAGACCCAAACCCACTCGGCTAGACCCAAACCCACTCGGCTAGACCCAAACCCACTCGGCTAGACCCAAACCCACTCGGCTAGACCCAAACCCACTCGGCTAGACCCATCCCACTCGGCTAGACCCAAACCCACTCGGCTGGACCCAAACCCACTCGGCTAGACCCAAACCCACTCGGCTACACCCAAACCCACTCGGCTAGACCCAAACCCACTCGGCTAGTCCCAAACCCACTCGGCTAGACCCAAACCCACTTGGCTAGACCAAAACCCAATCGGCTAGACACAAACCAACTCGGCTAGACCCAAACCCCTCGGCTAGACCCAAACCCACTCCGCTGGACCCAAACCCACTCGGCTAGACCCAAACCCACTCGGTACTCCCAAACCCACTCGGCTAGACCCAAACCCACTCGGCTGGACCCAAACCCACTCGGCTAGAACCAAACCCACTCGGCTACACCCAAACGCACTCGGCTAGACCCAAACCCACTCGGCTAGACCCAAACCCACTCTGCCAGACCCAAACCCACTCCGCTAGACCCAAACCCACCCCGCTAGACCCAAACCCACTCCGCTCGACCCAAACCCACTGGGCTAGACCCAAACGCACTCGGCCAGACCCAAACCCACTTGGCTAGACCCAAACCCACTCGGCTAGAACCAAACCCACTCGGCTAGACCCAAACCCACTCGGGTAGACCCGAACCCACTCGGCTACACCCGAACCCACTCGGCTTGACCCAAACCCCCTCGGCTAGACCCAAACCCCCTCGGATAGACCCAAACCCACTCCGCTGCACCAAACCCACTCGGCTAGACCCAAACCCACTCGGCTAGACCCAAACCCACTCGGCTGGACCCAAACACACTCGGCTGGACCCAAACCCACTCGGCTGGACCCAAACCCACTCGGCTAGACCCAAACCCAATCGGCTAGACCCAAACCCACTCGGCTAGACCCAAACCCACTTGGCTAGACCCAAACCCACTCGGCTAGAACCAAACCCACTCGGCTAGACCCAAACCCACTCGGGTAGACCCGAACCCACTCGGCAACACCCAAACCCACTCGGCTAGACCCAAACCCACTCGGCTAGACCCAAACCCCCTCGGATAGACCCAAACCCACTCCGCTGCACCAAACCCACTCGGCTAGACCCAAACCCACTCGGCTAGACCCAAACCCACTCGGCTGGACCCAAACACACTCGGCTAGACCCAAACCCACTCGGCTGGACCCAAACCCACTCGGCTAGACCCAAACCCAATCGGCTAGACCCAAACCCACTCGGCTAGACCCAAACCTACTCGGCTAGACCCAAACCCACTTGGCAAGACCCAAACACACTCGGCTAGACCCAAACACATTCGGCTAGACCCAAACCCACTCGGCTAGACCCAAACCCACTCGGCTAGACCCAAACCCAATCCGCTAGCCCCAAACCCACTCGGATAGGCGCAAACCCACTCCGCTAGACCCAAACCCACTCGGCTAGACCCAAACCCACTCGGCTAGACCCAAACCCACTCGGCTAGACCCAAACCCACTCGGCTAGACCCAAACCCACTCGGCTAGACCCAAACCCACTCGGCTAGACCCATCCCACTCGGCTAGACCCAAACCCACTCGGCTAGACCCAAACCCACTCGGCTACACCCAAACCCACTCGGATACATCCAAACCCACTCGGCTACACCCAAACCCACTCGGCTAGAACCAAACCCACTCGGCTAGGCCCAAACCCACTCGGCTAGACCCAAACCCACTTGGCTAGACCAAAACCCAATCGGCTAGACATAAACCAACTCGGCTAGACCCAAACCCCTCGGCTAGACCCAAACCCACTCCGCTGGACCCAAACCCACTCGGCTAGACCCAAACCCACTCGGTACTCCCAAACCCACTCGGCTAGACCCAAACCCACTCGGCTGGACCCAAACCCACTCGGCTAGAACCAAACCCACTCGGCTACACCCAAACGCACTCGGCGAGACCCAAACCCACTCGGCTAGACCCAAACCCACTCCGCCAGACCCAAACCCACTCGGCTAGACCCAAACCCACTCGGCTAGACCCAAACCCACTCGGCTAGACCCAAACCCACTCGGCTAGACCCAAACCCACTCGGCTAGACCCATCCCACTCGGCTAGACCCAAACCCACTCGGCTAGACCCAAACCCACTCGGCTACACCCAAACCCACTCGGATACATCCAAACCCACTCGGCTACACCCAAACCCACTCGGCTAGAACCAAACCCACTCGGCTAGGCCCAAACCCACTCGGCTAGACCCAAACCCACTTGGCTAGACCAAAACCCAATCGGCTAGACATAAACCAACTCGGCTAGACCCAAACCCCTCGGCTAGACCCAAACCCACTCCGCTGGACCCAAACCCACTCGGCTAGACCCAAACCCACTCGGTACTCCCAAACCCACTCGGCTAGACCCAAACCCACTCGGCTGGACCCAAACCCACTCGGCTAGAACCAAACCCACTCGGCTACACCCAAACGCACTCGGCGAGACCCAAACCCACTCGGCTAGACCCAAACCCACTCCGCCAGACCCAAACCCACTCCGCTAGACCCAAACCCACTCCGCTAGACCCAAACCCACTCCGCTAGACCCAAACCCACTGGGCTAGACCCAAACGCACTCGGCCAGACCCAAACCCACTTGGCTAGACCCAAACCCACTCGGCTAGACCCAAACCCACTCTGCTAGACCCAAACCCACTCGGGTAGACCCGAACCCACTCGGCTACACCCAAACCCACTCGGCTAGACCCAAACCCACTCGGCTAGACCCAAACCCCCTCGGATAGACCCAAACCCACTCCGCTGCACCAAACCCACTCGGCTAGACCCAAACCCACTCGGTACTCCCAAACCCACTCGGCTAGACCCAAACCCACTCGGCTAGACCCAAACCCACTCGGCTAGACCCAAACCCACTCGGATAGACCCAAACCCACTCGGCTACACCCAAACCCACTCGGCTACACCCAAACCCACTCGGCAACACCCAAACCCACTCGGCTAGACCCAAACCCACTCGGCAAGGCCCAAACCCACTCGGCTAGTCCCAAACCCACTCGGCTAGACCCTAACCCACTCGGCTAGACCCAAACCCACTCCGCCAGACCCAAACCCACTCCGCTAGACCCAAACCCACTCCGCTGGACCCAAACCCACTCGGCTAGACCCAAACCCACTCGGCTAGACCCAAACGCACTCGGCTAGACCCAAACCCACTTGGCTAGACCCAAACCCACTCGGCTAGACGCCAAACCCACTCGGCTAGACCCAAACCCACTCGGGTAGACACAAACCCACTCGGCTACACCCAAACCCACTCGGCTAGACCCAAACCCACTCGGCTAGACCCAAACCCCCTCGGATAGACCCAAACCCACTCCGCTGCACCAAACCCACTCGGCTAGACCCAAACCCACTCGGCTAGACCCAAACCCACTCGGCTGGACCCAAACACACTCGGCTAGACCCAAACCCACTCGGCTGGACCCAAACCCACTCGGCTAGACCCAAACCCAATCGGCTAGACCCAAGCCCACTCGGCTAGACCCAAACCTACTTGGCTAGACCCAAACCCACTTGGCAAGACCCAAACACACTCGGCTAGACCCAAACACATTCGGCTGGACCCAAACCCACTCGGCTAGACCCAAACCCACTCGGCTAGACCCAAACCCAATCGGCTAGCCCCAAACCCACTCGGATAGGCGCAAACCCACTCCGCTAGACCCAAACCCACTCGGCTAGACCCAAACCCACTCGGCTAGACCCATCCCACTCGGCTAGACCCAAACCCACTCGGCTAGACCCAAACCCACTCGGCTACACCCAAACCCACTCGGCTACACCCAAACCCACTCGGCTACACCCAAACCCACTCGGCTAGAACCAAACCCACTCGGCTAGGCCCAAACCCACTCGGCTAGACCCAAACCCACTTGGCTAGACCAAAACCCAATCGGCTAGACATAAACCAACTCGGCTAGACCCAAACCCACTCCGCTGGACCCAAATCCACTCGGCTAGACCCAAACCCACTCGGTACTCCCAAACCCACTCGGCTAGATCCAAACCCACTCGGCTGGACCCAAACCCACTCGGCTAGAACCAAACCCACTCGGCTACACCCAAACGCACTCGGCTAGACCCAAACCCACTCGGCTAGACCCAAACCCACTCCGCCAGACCCAAACCCACTCCGCTAGACCCAAACCCACTCCGCTAGACCCAAACCCACTCCGCTAGACCCAAACACACTGGGCTAGACCCAAACGCACTCGGCCAGACCCAAACCCACTTGGCTAGACCCAAACCCACTCGGCTAGACCCAAACCCACTCGGCTAGACCCAAACCCACTCGGGTAGACCCGAACCCACTCGGCTACACCCAAACCCACTTGGCTAGACACAAACCCACTCGGCTAGACCCAAACACCCTCGGATAGACCCAAACCCACTCCGCTGCACCAAACCCACTCGGCTAGACCCAAACCCACTCGGTACTCCCAAACCCACTCGGCTAGACCCAAACCCACTCGGCTAGACCCAAACCCACTCGGCTAGACCCAAACCCACTCGGATAGACCCAAACCCACTCGGCTACACCCAAACCCACTCGGCTACACCCAAACCCACTCGGCAACACCCAAACCCACTCGGCTAGACCCAAACCCACTCGGCAAGGCCCAAACCCACTCGGCTAGTCCGAAACCCACTCGGCTAGACCCTAACCCACTCGGCTAGACCCAAACCCACTCCGCCAGACCCAAACCCACTCCGCTAGACCCAAACCCACTCCGCTGGACCCAAACCCAATCGGCTAGACCCAAACCCACTCGGCTAGACCCAAACGCACTCGGCTAGACCCAAACCCACTTGGCTAGACCCAAACCCACTCGGCTAGACGCCAAACCCACTCGGCTAGACCCAAACCCACTCGGGTAGACACAAACCCACTCGGCTACACCCAAACCCACTCGGCTAGACCCAAACCCACTCGGCTAGACCCAAAACAACTCCGCTAGACCCAAACCCACTAGGCTAGACCCAAACCCACTCGGCTAGACCCAAACCCACTCGGCTAGACCCAAACCCATTCGGCTAGACCCAAACCCACTCCGCTGGAACCAAACCCACTGCGCTAGACCCAAACCCACTCCGCTAGACCCAAACCCACTCGGTTAGACCGAAACACACTCGGCTAGACCGAAACCCACTCGGCTAGACCCAAACCCACTCCGATAGACCCAAACCCGCTCGGCTAGACCCAAACCCACTCGGTAAGACCCAAACCCACTCCGCCAGACCCAAACCCACTCCGCTAGACCCAACCCCACTCCGCTAGACCCAAACCCACTCCGCTAGACCCAAACCCACTGGACTAGACCCAAACCCACTCGGCTAGACCCAAACCCACTTGGCTAGAACCAAGCCCACTCGGCTAGACCCAAACCCACTCGGCTAGACCCAAACCCACTCGGGTAGACCCAAACCCACTCGGCAAGACCCAAACCCACTCGGCTCGACCCAAACCCACTCGGCTAGACCCAAACCCACTCGGCTAGACCCAAACCCACTCGGCTAGACCCAAACCCACTCGGCTAGACCCATCCCACTCGGCTAGACCCAAACCCACTCGGCTAGACCCAAACCCACTCGGCTACACCCAAACCCACTCGGCTACACCCATACCCACTCGGCTACACCCAAACCCACTCGGCTAGACCCAAACCCACTCGGCTAGGCCCAAACCCACTCGGCTAGACCCAAACCCACTTGGCTAGACCAAAACCCAATCGGCTAGACACAAACCAACTCGGCTAGACCCAAACCCCCTCGGCTAGACCCAAACCCACTCCGCTGGACCCAAACCCACTCGGCTAGACCCAAACCCACTCGGTACTCCCAAACCCACTCGGCTAGACCCAAACCCACTAGGCTAGACCCAAACCCACTCGGCTAGACCCAAACCCACTCGGCTAGACCCAAACCCATTCGGCTAGACCCAAACCCACTCCGCTAGAACCAAACCCACTGCGCTAGACCCAAACCCACTCCGCTAGACCCAAACCCACTCGGTTAGACCGAAACACACTCGGCTAGACCCAAACCCACTCGGCAAGGCCCAAACCCACTCCGCTAGACCCAAACCCGCTCGGCTAGACCCTAACCCACTCGGCTAGACCCAAACCCACTCCGCCAGACCCAAACCCACTCCGCTAGACCCAAACCCACTCCGCTGGACCCAAACCCAATCGGCTAGACCCAAACCCACTCGGCTAGACCCAAACGCACTCGGCTAGACCCAAACCCACTTGGCTAGACCCAAACCCACTCGGCTAGACGCCAAACCCACTCGGCTATACCCAAACCCACTCGGGTAGAACAAACCCACTCGGCTACACCCAAACCCACTCGGCTAGACCCAAACCCACTCGGCTAGACCCAAAACAACTCCGCTAGACCCAAACCCACTAGGCTAGACCCAAACCCACTCGGCTAGACCCAAACCCACTCGGCTAGACCCAAACACATTCGGCTAGACCCAAACCCACTCCGCTAGAACCAAACCCACTGCGCTAGACCCAAACCCACTCCGCTAGACCCAAACCCACTCGGTTAGACCGAAACACACTCGGCTAGACCGAAACCCACTCGGCTAGACCCAAACCCACTCCGCTAGACCCAAACCCGCTCGGCTAGACCCAAACCCACTCGGTTAGACCCAAACCCACTCCGCCAGACCCAAACCCACTCCGCTAGACCCAACCCCACTCCGCTAGACCCAAACCCACTCCGCTAGACCCAAACCCACTGGACTAGACCCAAACCCACTCGGCTAGACCCAAACCCACTTGGCTAGACCCAAGCCCACTCAGCTAGACCCAAACCCACTCGGCTAGACCCAAACCCACTCGGGTAGACCCAAACCCACTCGGCAAGACCCAAACCCACTCGGCTCGACCCAAACCCACTCGGCTAGACCCAAACCCACTCGGCTAGACCCAAACCCACTCGGCTAGACCCAAACCCACTCGGCTAGACCCATCCCACTCGGCTAGACCCAAACCCACTCGGCTAGACCCAAACCCACTCGGCTACACCCAAACCCAGTCGGCTACACCCATACCCACTCGGCTAGACCCAAACCCACTAGGCTAGACCCAAACCCACTCGGCTAGGCCCAAACCCACTCGGCTAGACCCAAACCCACTTGGCTAGACCAAAACCCAATCGGCTAGACACAAACCAACTCGGCTACACCCAAACCCCCTCGGCTAGACCCAAACCCACTCCGCTGGACCCAAACCCACTCGGCTAGACCCAAACCCACTCGGTACTCCCAAACCCACTCGGCTAGACCCAAACCCACTAGGCTAGACCCAAACCCACTCGGCTAGACCCAAACCCACTCGGCTAGACCCAAACCCATTCGGCTAGACCCAAACCCACTCCGCTAGAACCAAACCCACTGCGCTAGACCCAAACCCACTCCGCTAGACCCAAACCCACTCGGTTAGACCGAAACACACTCGGCTAGACCGAAACCCACTCGGCTAGACCCAAACCCACTCCGCTAGACCCAAACCCGCTCGGCTAGACCCAAACCCACTCGGTTAGACCCAAACCCACTCCGCCAGACCCAAACCCACTCCGCTAGACCCAACCCCACTCCGCTAGACCCAAACCCACTCCGCTAGACCCAAACCCACTGGACTAGACCCAAACCCACTCGGCTAGACCCAAACCCACTTGGCTAGACCCAAACCCACTCGGCTAGACCCAAACCCACTCGGCTAGACCCAAACCCACTCGGGTAGACCCAAACCCACTCGGCAAGACCCAAACCCACTCGGCTCGACCCAAACCCACTCGGCTAGACGCAAACCCACTCGGCTAGACCCAAACCCACTCGGCTAGACCCAAACCCACTCGGCTAGACCCATCCCACTCGGCTAGACCCAAACCCACTCGGCTAGACCCAAACCCACTCGGCTACACCCAAACCCACTCGGCTACACCCATACCCACTCGGCTACACCCAAACCCACTCGGCTAGACCCAAACCCACTCGGCTAGGCCCAAACCCACTCGGCTAGACCCAAACCCACTTGGCTAGACCAAAACCCAATCGGCTAGACACAAACCAACTCGGCTAGACCCAAACCCCCTCGGCTAGACCCAAACCCACTCCGCTGGACCCAAACCCACTCGGCTAGACCCAAACCCACTCGGTACTCCCAAACCCACTCGGCTAGACCCAAACCCACTCGGCTGGACCCAAACCCACTCGGCTAGAACCAAACCCACTCGGCTACACCCAAACGCACTCGGCTAGACCCAAACCCACTCGGCTAGACCCAAACCCACTCCGCCAGACCCAAACCCACTCCGCTAGACCCAAACCCACTCGGCTAGACCCAAACCCACTCCGCTAGACCCAAACCCACTGGGCTAGACCCAAACGCACTCGGCCAGACCCAAACCCACTTGGCTAGACCCAAACTCACTCAGCTAGACCCAAACCCACTCGGCTAGACCCAAACCCACTCGGGTAGACCCGAACCCACTCGGCTGCACCCAAACCCACTCGGCTAGACCCAAACCCACTCGGCTAGACCCAAACCCCCTCGGCTAGACCCAAACCCACTCCGCTGCACCAAACCCACTCGGCTAGACCCAAACCCACTCGGTACTCCCAAACCCACTCGGCTAGACCCAAACCCACTCGGCTAGACCGAAACCCACTCGGCTAGACCCAAACCCACTCGGCTAGACCCAAACCCACTCGGCTAGACCCAAACCCACTCGGCTAGACCCTAACCCACTCGACAAGACTCAAACCCACTCGGCTAGACCCAAACCCATTCGGCTAGACGCAAACCAACTCGGCAAGACCCAAACCCACTCGGCTAGACCCAAACCCACTCGTCGAGACCCAAACCCACTCGGCTAGACAAAAAACCCACTCGGCTAGACCCAAACCCACTCGGCTAGACCCAAACCCACTCGGCTAGACCCAAACCCACTCGACTAGATCCAAACCCACTCCGCTAGACCCAAACCCACTCCGCTAGACCCAAACCCACTCCGCTAGACCCAAACCCACTCCGCTAGACCCAAACCCACTCGGTTAAACCGAAACCCACTCGGCTAGACCCAAACCCACTCGGCTAGACCCAAACCCACTCGACCAGACCCAAACCCACTTGGCTAGACCCAAACCCACTCGGCTAGACCCAAACCCACTCGGCTAGATGCAAACCCACTCGGCTAGACCCAAACCCACTTGGCTAGACGCAAACCCACTCGGCTAGACCCAAACCCACTGGGCTAGACCAAAACCCACTCGGCTAGACCCAAACCCACTCGGCTAGACCCAAACCCACTCGGCTAGACCCAAACCCACTCCGCAAGACCCAAACCCACTCCGCTAGACCCAAACCCACTCGGTTAGACCGAAACCCACTCGGCTAGACACAAACCCACTCGGCTAGACCCAAACCCACTTGGCTAGACGCAAACCCACTCGGCTAGAGGCAAACCCACTCGGCTAGACCCAAACCCACTCGGCTAGATGGAAACACACTCCGCTAGACCCAAACCCACTCCGCTAGACCCAAACCCACTCCGCTAGACCCAAACCCACTCCGCTAGTCCCAAACCCACTAGGTTAGACCGAAACCCACTCGGCTAGACCCAAACCCACTCGGCTAGACCCAAACCCACTTGGCTAGACGCAAACCCACTCGGCTACACCCAAACCCACTCGGCTAGACCCAAACCCACTCCGCTAGACCCAAACCCGCTCGGCTAGACCCAAACCCGCTCGGCTAGACCCAAACCCACTCGGCTAGACCCAAACACACTCGGCTAGACCTAAACCCACTCGGCTAGACCCAAACCCACTCGGCTAGACCCAAACCCACTCGGCTAGACCCAAACCCACTCCGCTAGACCCAAACCCACTCGGCAAGACTCAAACCCACTCGGCTAGACCCAAACCCATTCGGCTAGACGCAAACCCACTCGGATAGACCCAAACCCACTCGGCTAGACCCAAACCCACTCGGCGAGACCCCAACCCACTCGGCTAGACACAAACCCACTCGGCTGGACCCAAACCTACTCGGCTAGATCCAAACCCACTCGGCTAGACCCAAACCCACTCGACTAGATCCAAACCCACTCCGCTAGACCCAAACCCACTCCGCTAGACCCAAACCCACTCCGCTAGACCCAAACCCACTCCGCTAGACCCAAACCCACTAGGTTAGACCCAAACCCACTCGGCTAGACCCAAACCCACTCGGCTACACCCAAACCCACTTGGCTAGACGCAAACCCACTCGGCTAGACGCAAACACACTCGGCTAGACCCAAACCCACTCGGCTAGATGCAAACCCACTCGGCTAGACCCAAACCCACTTGGCTAGACCCAAACCCACTCGGCTAGACGCCAAACCCACTCGGCTATACCCAAACCCACTCGGGTAGAACAAACCCACTCGGCTACACCCAAACCCACTCGGCTAGACCCAAAACCACTCGGCTAGACCCAAAACAACTCCGCTAGACCCAAACCCACTAGGCTAGACCCAAACCCACTCGGCTAGACCCAAACCCACTCGGCTAGACCCAAACACATTCGGCTAGACCCAAACCCACTCCGCTAGAACCAAACCCACTGCGCTAGACCCAAACCCACTCCGCTAGACCCAAACCCACTCGGTTAGACCGAAACACACTCGGCTAGACCGAAACCCACTCGGCTAGACCCAAACCCACTCCGCTAGACCCAAACCCGCTCGGCTAGACCCAAACCCACTCGGTTAGACCCAAACCCACTCCGCCAGACCCAAACCCACTCCGCTAGACCCAACCCCACTCCGCTAGACCCAAACCCACTCCGCTAGAGGCAAACCCACTGGACTAGACCCAAACCCACTCGGCTAGACCCAAACCCACTTGGCTAGACCCAAGCCCACTCAGCTAGACCCAAACCCACTCGGCTAGACCCAAACCCACTCGGGTAGACCCAAACCCACTCGGCAAGACCCAAACCCACTCGGCTCGACCCAAACCCACTCGGCTAGACCCAAACCCACTCGGCTAGACCCAAACCCACTCGGCTAGACCCAAACCCACTCGGCTAGACCCATCCCACTCGGCTAGACCCAAACCCACTCGGCTAGACCCAAACCCACTCGGCTACACCCAAACCCAGTCGGCTACACCCATACCCACTCGGCTAGACCCAAACCCACTAGGCTAGACCCAAACCCACTCGGCTAGGCCCAAACCCACTCGGCTAGACCCAAACCCACTTGGCTAGACCAAAACCCAATCGGCTAGACACAAACCAACTCGGCTAGACCCAAACCCCCTCGGCTAGACCCAAACCCACTCCGCTGGACCCAAACCCACTCGGCTAGACCCAAACCCACTCGGTACTCCCAAACCCACTCGGCTAGACCCAAACCCACTAGGCTAGACCCAAACCCACTCGGCTAGACCCAAACCCACTCGGCTAGACCCAAACCCATTCGGCTAGACCCAAACCCACTCCGCTAGAACCAAACCCACTGCGCTAGACCCAAACCCACTCCGCTAGACCCAAACCCACTCGGTTAGACCGAAACACACTCGGCTAGACCGAAACCCACTCGGCTAGACCCAAACCCACTCCGCTAGACCCAAACCCGCTCGGCTAGACCCAAACCCACTCGGTTAGACCCAAACCCACTCCGCCAGACCCAAACCCACTCCGCTAGACCCAACCCCACTCCGCTAGACCCAAACCCACTCCGCTAGACCCAAACCCACTGGACTAGACCCAAACCCACTCGGCTAGACCCAAACCCACTTGGCTAGACCCAAACCCACTCGGCTAGACCCAAACCCACTCGGCTAGACCCAAACCCACTCGGGTAGACCCAAACCCACTCGGCAAGACCCAAACCCACTCGGCTCGACCCAAACCCACTCGGCTAGACGCAAACCCACTCGGCTAGACCCAAACCCACTCGGCTAGACCCAAACCCACTCGGCTAGACCCATCCCACTCGGCTTGACCCAAACCCACTCGGCTAGACCCAAACCCACTCGGCTACACCCAAACCCACTCGGCTACACCCATACCCACTCGGCTACACCCAAACCCACTCGGCTAGACCCAAACCCACTCGGCTAGGCCCAAACCCACTCGGCTAGACCCAAACCCACTTGGCTAGACCAAAACCCAATCGGCTAGACACAAACCAACTCGGCTAGACCCAAACCCCCTCGGCTAGACCCAAACCCACTCCGCTGGACCCAAACCCACTCGGCTAGACCCAAACCCACTCGGTACTCCCAAACCCACTCGGCTAGACCCAAACCCACTCGGCTGGACCCAAACCCACTCGGCTAGAACCAAACCCACTCGGCTACACCCAAACGCACTCGGCTAGACCCAAACCCACTCGGCTAGACCCAAACCCACTCCGCCAGACCCAAACCCACTCCGCTAGACCCAAACCCACTCGGCTAGACCCAAACCCACTCCGCTAGACCCAAACCCACTGGGCTAGACCCAAACGCACTCGGCCAGACCCAAACCCACTTGGCTAGACCCAAACTCACTCAGCTAGACCCAAACCCACTCGGCTAGACCCAAACCCACTCGGGTAGACCCGAACCCACTCGGCTGCACCCAAACCCACTCGGCTAGACCCAAACCCACTCGGCTAGACCCAAACCCCCTCGGCTAGACCCAAACCCACTCCGCTGCACCAAACCCACTCGGCTAGACCCAAACCCACTCGGTACTCCCAAACCCACTCGGCTAGACCCAAACCCACTCGGCTAGACCGAAACCCACTCGGCTAGACCCAAACCCACTCGGCTAGACCCAAACCCACTCGGCTAGACCCAAACCCACTCGGCTAGACCCAAACCCACTCGACAAGACTCAAACCCACTCGGCTAGACCCAAACCCATTCGGCTAGACGCAAACCAACTCGGCAAGACCCAAACCCACTCGGCTAGACCCAAACCCACTCGTCGAGACCCAAACCCACTCGGCTAGACAAAAAACCCACTCGGCTAGACCCAAACCCACTCGGCTAGACCCAAACCCACTCGGCTAGACCCAAACCCACTCGACTAGATCCAAACCCACTCCGCTAGACCCAAACCCACTCCGCTAGACCCAAACCCACTCCGCTAGACCCAAACCCACTCCGCTAGACCCAAACCCACTCGGTTAAACCGAAACCCACTCGGCTAGACCCAAACCCACTCGGCTAGACCCAAACCCACTCGACCAGACCCAAACCCACTTGGCTAGACCCAAACCCACTCGGCTAGACCCAAACCCACTCGGCTAGATGCAAACCCACTCGGCTAGACCCAAACCCACTTGGCTAGACGCAAACCCACTCGGCTAGACCCAAACCCACTGGGCTAGACCAAAACCCACTCGGCTAGACCCAAACCCACTCGGCTAGACCCAAACCCACTCGGCTAGACCCAAACCCACTCCGCAAGACCCAAACCCACTCCGCTAGACCCAAACCCACTCGGTTAGACCGAAACCCACTCGGCTAGACACAAACCCACTCGGCTAGACACAAACCCACTTGGCTAGACGCAAACACACTCGGCTAGAGGCAAACCCACTCGGCTACACCCAAACCCACTCGGCTAGATGGAAACACACTCCGCTAGACCCAAACCCACTCCGCTAGACCCAAACCCACTCCGCTAGACCCAAACCCACTCCGCTAGTCCCAAACCCACTAGGTTAGACCGAAACCCACTCGGCTAGACCCAAACCCACTCGGCTAGACCCAAACCCACTTGGCTAGACGCAAACCCACTCGGCTACACCCAAACCCACTCGGCTAGACCCAAACCCACTCCGCTAGACCCAAACCCGCTCGGCTAGACCCAAACCCGCTCGGCTAGACCCAAACCCACTCGGCTAGACCCAAACACACTCGGCTAGACCTAAACCCACTCGGCTAGACCCAAACCCACTCGGCTAGACCCAAACCCACTCGGCTAGACCCAAACCCACTCCGCTAGACCCAAACCCACTCGGCAAGACTCAAACCCACTCGGCTAGACCCAAACCCATTCGGCTAGACGCAAACCCACTCGGATAGACCCAAACCCACTCGGCTAGACCCAAACCCACTCGGCGAGACCCCAACCCACTCGGCTAGACACAAACCCACTCGGCTGGACCCAAACCTACTCGGCTAGATCCAAACCCACTCGGCTAGACCCAAACCCACTCGACTAGATCCAAACCCACTCCGCTAGACCCAAACCCACTCCGCTAGACACAAACCCACTCCGCTAGACCCAAACCCACTCCGCTAGACCCAAACCCACTAGGTTAGACCCAAACCCACTCGGCTAGACCCAAACCCACTCGGCTAGACCCAAACCCACTTGGCTAGACGCAAACCCACTCGGCTAGACGCAAACACACTCGGCTAGACCCAAACCCACTCGGCTAGATGCAAACCCACTCGGCTAGACCCAAACCCACTCGGCTAGACGCAAACCCACTCGGCTAGACCCAAACCCACTCGGCTAGACCCAAACCCACTCTGCTAAACCCAAACCCACTCCGCTAGACCCAAACCCGCTCGGATAGACCCAAACCTACTCGGCTAGACCCAAACCAACTCGGCTAGACCCAAACCCACTCGGCTAGACCCAAACCCACTCCGCTACACCCAAACCCACTCGGCTAGACCCAAACCCACTCGGCTAGACCCAAACCCACTCGGCTAGACCCAAACACACTCGGCTAGACCTAATCCCACTCGGCTAGACCCAAACCCACTCGGCTACACCCAAACCCACTCGGCTAGACCCAAACCCACTCGGCTAGACCCAAACCCACTTGGCAAGACTCAAACCCACTCGGCTAGACCAAAACCCATTCGGCTAGACGCAAACCCACTCGGCTAGACCCAAACCCACTCGGCTAGACCCAAACCCACTCGGCGAGACTCAAACCCACTCGGCTAGACACAAACCCACTCGGCTAGACCCAAACCTACTCGGCTAGATCCAAACCCACTCGGCTAGACCCAAACCCACTCGACTAGATCCAAACCCACTCTGCTAGACCCAAACCCACTCCGCTAGACACAAACCCACTCCGCTAGACCCAAACCCACTCCGCTAGACCCAAACCCACTAGGTTAGACCGAAACCCACTCGGCTAGACCCAAACCCACTCGGCTAGACCCAAACCCACTTGGCTAGACGCAAACCCACTCGGCTAGACGCAAACCCACTCGGCTAGACCCAAACCCACTCCGCCAGACCGAAACCCGCTCGGCTAGACCCAAACCCACTCGGCTAGACCCAAACCCACTCGGCTAGACACAAACCCACTCGGCTAGACCCAAACCCACTCGGCTAGACACAAACCCACTCGGCTAGACCCAAACCCACTCGGCTAGAC
This sequence comes from Raja brachyura, assembly GCA_963514005.1. Next base: position 943,945 of record OY740820.1, read on the forward strand.
CCAAACCCACTCGGCTAGACCCAAACACACTCGGCTAGACCGAAACCCACTCGGCTAGACCCAAACCCACTCGGCTAGACCCAAACCCACTCGGCTAGACCCAAACCCACTCGGCTAGACCCAAACCCACTCGACAAGACTCAAACCCACTCGGCTAGACCCAAACCCATTCGGCTAGACGCAAACCCACTCGGCAAGACCCAAACCCACTCGGCTAGACCCAAACCCACTCGTCGAGACCCAAACCCACTCGGCTAGACACAAACCCACTCGGCTAGACCCAAACCCACTCGGCTAGACCCAAACCCACTCGGCTAGACCCAAACCCACTCGACTAGATCCAAACCCACTCCGCTAGACCCAAACCCACTCCGCTAGACCCAAACCCACTCCGCTAGACCCAAACCCACTCCGCTAGACCCAAACCCACTCGGTTAAACCGAAACCCACTCGGCTAGACCCAAACCCACTCGGCTAGACCCAAACCCACTCGACCAGACCCAAACCCACTCGGCTAGACCCAAACCCACTCGGCTAGACCCAAACCCACTCGGCTAGATGCAAACCCACTCGGCTAGACCCAAACCCACTTGGCTAGACGCAAACCCACTCGGCTAGACCCAAACCCACTGGGCTAGACCAAAACCCACTCGGCTAGACCCAAACCCACTCGGCTAGACCCAAACCCACTCGGCTAGACCCAAACCCACTCCGCAAGACCCAAACCCACTCCGCTAGACCCAAACCCACTCGGTTAGACCGAAACCCACTCGGCTAGACACAAACCCACTCGGCTAGACCCAAACCCACTTGGCTAGACGCAAACCCACTCGGCTAGACGCAAACCCACTCGGCTAGACCCAAACCCACTCAGCTAGATGGAAACACACTCCGCTAGACCCAAACCCACTCCGCTAGACCCAAACCCACTCCGCTAGACCCAAACCCACTCCGCTAGTCCCAAACCCACTAGGTTAGACCGAAACCCACTCGGCTAGACCCAAACCCACTCGGCTAGACCCAAACCCACTTGGCTAGACGCAAACCCACTCGGCTACACCCAAACCCACTCGGCTAGACCCAAACCCACTCCGCTAGACCCAAACCCACTCCGCTAGACCCAAACCCGCTCGGCTAGACCCAAACCCGCTCGGCTAGACCCAAACCCACTCGGCTAGACCCAAACACACTCGGCTAGACCAAAACCCACTCGGCTGGACCCAAACCCACTCGGCTAGACCCAAACCCACTCGGCTAGACCCAAACCCACTCCGCTAGACCCAAACCCACTCGGCAAGACTCAAACCCACTCGGCTAGACCCAAACCCATTCGGCTAGACGCAAACCCACTCGGATAGACCCAAACCCACTCGGCTAGACCCAAACCCACTCGGCGAGACCCCAACCCACTCGGCTAGACACAAACCCACTCGGCTGGACCCAAACCTACTCGGCTAGATCCAAACCCACTCGGCTAGACCCAAACCCACTCGACTAGATCCAAACCCACTCCGCTAGACCCAAACCCACTCCGCTAGACCCAAACCCACTCCGCTAGACCCAAACCCACTCCGCTAGACCCAAACCCACTAGGTTAGACCGAAACCCACTCGGCTAGACCCAAACCCACTCGGCTAGACCCAAACCCACTTGGCTAGACGCAAACCCACTCGGCTAGACGCAAACACACTCGGCTAGACCCAAACCCACTCGGCTAGATGCAAACCCACTCGGCTAGACCCAAACCCACTCGGCTAGACGCAAACCCACTCGGCTAGACCCAAACCCACTCGGCTAGACCCAAACCCACTCTGCTAAACCCAAACCCACTCCGCTAGACCCAAACCCGCTCGGATAGACCCAAACCTACTCGGCTAGACCCAAACCAACTCGGCTAGACCCAAACCCACTCGGCTAGACCCAAACCCACTCGGCTAGACCCAAACCCACTCGGCTAGACCCAAACCCACTCGGCTAGACCCAAACCCACTCGGCTAGACCCAAACACACTCGGCTAGACCTAATCCCACTCGGCTAGACCCAAACCCACTCGGCTACACCCAAACCCACTCGGCTAGACCCAAACCCACTCGGCTAGACCCAAACCCACTCGGCAAGACTCAAACCCACTCGGCTAGACCAAAACCCATTCGGCTAGACGCAAACCCACTCGGCTAGACCCAAACCCACTCGGCTAGACCCAAACCCACTCGGCGAGACCCAAACCCACTCGGCTAGACACAAACCCACTCGGCTAGACCCAAACCTACTCGGCTAGATCCAAACCCACTCGGCCAGCCCCAAACCCACTCGACTAGATCCAAACCCACTCCGCTAGACCCAAACCCACTCCGCTAGACACAAACCCACTCCGCTAGACCCAAACCCACTCCGCTAGACCCAAACCCACTAGGTTAGACCGAAACCCACTCGGCTAGACCCAAACCCACTCGGCTAGACGCAAACCCACTCGGCTAGACGCAAACCCACTCGGCTAGACGCAAACCCACTCGGCTAGATGCAAACCCACTCGGCTAGACCCAAACCCACTCGGCTAGACCAAAACCCACTCGGCTGGACCCAAACCAACTCGGCTAGACCCAAACCCACTCGGCTAGACCCAAACCCACTCCGCTAGACCCAAACCCACTCGGCTAGACCCAAACCCACTCGGCTAGACCCAAACCCACTCGGCTAGACCCAAACACACTCGGCTAGACCAAAACCCACTCGGCTAGACCCCAACCCACTCGGGTAGACCCAAACCCACACGGCTAGACCCAAACCCACCCGGCTAGACCCAAACCCAGTCGGCAAGACTCAAACCCACTCGGCTAGACCCAAACCCACTCGGCTAGACGCAAACCCACTCGGCTAGACCCAAACCCACTCGGCTAGACCCAAACCCACTCGGCTAGACCCAAACCCACTCGGCTAGACCAAAACCCACTCGGCTAGACCCAAACCAACTCGGCTAGACCCAAACCAACTCGGCTAGACCCAAACCCACTCGGCTAGACACAAACCCACTCGGCAAGACCCAAACCCACTCGGCTAGACCCAAACCCACTCGGCTAGACCCAAACCCACTCGACTAGATCCAAACCCACTCCGCTAGACCCAAACCCACTCCGCTAGACCCAAACCCACTCCGCTAGACCCAAACCCACTCCGCTAGACCCAAACCCACTCGGTTAGACCGAAACCCACTCGGCTAGACCCAAACCCACTCGGCTAGACCCAAACCCACTTTGCTAGACGCAAACCCACTTTGCTAGACGCAAACCCACTCGGCAAGACGCAAACCCACTCGGCTAGACCCAAACCCCCTCGGCTAGATGCAAACCCACTCGGCTAGACCCAAACCCACTCGGCTAGACCCAAACCCACTCGGCTAAACCCAAACCCACTCCGCTAGACCAAAACCCGCTCGGCTAGACCCAAACCCACTCGGCTAGACCCAAACCCACTCGGCTAGACCCAAACCCACTCGGCTAGACCCAAACCCACTCGGCTAGTCCAAAACCCACTCGGCTAGACCCAAACCAACTCGGCTAGACCCAAACCCACTCGGGTAGACCCAAACCCACTCCGCTAGACCCAAACCCACTCGGCTAGACCCAAACCAACTCGGCTAGACCCAAACCCACTCGGCTAGACACAAACCCACTCGGCTAGACCCAAACCCGCTCGGCTAGACCCAAACCCACTCCGCTAGACCGAAACACACTCGGCTAGACCCAAACCCACTCGGCTAAACCCAAACACACTCCGCCAGACCGAAACCCGCTCGGCTAGACCCAAACCCACTCGGCTAGACCCAAACCCACTCCGCCAGACCCAACCCCGCTCGGCTAGACCCAAACCCACTCGGCTAGACCCAAACCCACTCGGCTAGACACAAACCCACTCGGCTAGACCCAAACCCGCTCGGCTAGACCCAAACCCACTCCGCTAGACCCAAACACACTCGGCTAGACGCAAACCCTCTCGGCTAGACCCAAACCCAATCGGCTAGACCCAAACCCACTCGGCTAGACCCAAACCCACTCGGCTAGACCCAAACCCACTCCGCTAGACCCAAATCCACTCGGCTAGACCCAAACCCACTCGGTTAGACCCAAACCCACTCGGCTAGACCCAAACCCATTTGGGTAGACCCAAACGCACTCGGCTAGACGCAAACCCACTCGGCTAGACCCAAACCCACTCGGCTCCACCCAAACCCACTCATCTAGACCCAAACCCACTCGGCTAGACCCAAACCCACTCGGCTACACCCAAACCCACTCGGCTACACCCAAACGCACTCGGCTAGACCCAAACCCACTCGGCTAGACCCAAACCCACTCGGCTACACCCAAACGCACTCGGCTAGACCCAAACCCACTCGGCTAGACCCAAACCCACTCCGCCAGACCCAAACCCAATCTGCAAGACCCAAAACCACTCCGCTAGACCCAAACCCACTCGGTTAGACCCAAACCCACTCGGCTAGACCAAAACCCACTCGGCTAGACCCAAACCCACTGGGCTAGACCCAAACCCACTCGGCTAGACCCAAACCCACTCGGCTAGACCCAAACCCACTCGGCTAAACCCAAACCCACTCCGCTAGACCAAAACCCGCTCGGCTAGACCCAAACCCACTCGGCTAGACCCAAACCCACTCGGCTAGACCCAAACCCACTCGGCTAGACCCAAACCCACTCGGCTAGTCCAAAACCCACTCGGCTAGACCCAAACCAACTCGGCTAGACCCAAACCCACTCGGGTAGACCCAAACCCACTCCGCTAGACCCAAACCCACTCGGCTAGACCCAAACCCACTCGGCTAAACCCAAACCCACTCCGCCAGACCCAAACCCGCTCGGCTAGACCCAAACCCACTCGGCTAGACCCAAACCCACTCGGCTAGACACAAACCCACTCGGCTAGACCCAAACCCGCTCGGCTAGACCCAAACCCACTCCGCTAGACCCAAACACACTCGGCTAGACCCAAACCCACTCGGCTAAACCCAAACACACTCCGCCAGACCGAAACCCGCTCGGCTAGACCCAAACCCACTCGGCTAGACCCAAACCCACTCCGCCAGACCCAAACCCGCTCGGCTAGACCCAAACCCACTCGGCTAGACCCAAACCCACTCGGCTAGACACAAACCCACTCGGCTAGACCCAAACCCGCTCGGCTAGACCCAAACCCACTCCGCTAGACCCAAACACACTCGGCTAGACGCAAACCCTCTCGGCTAGACCCAAACCCAATCGGCTAGACCCAAACCCACTCGGCTAGACCCAAACCCACTCGGCTAGACCCAAACCCACTCCGCTAGACCCAAATCCACTCGGCTAGACCCAAACCCACTCGGTTAGACCCAAACCCACTCGGCTAGACCCAAACCCATTTGGGTAGACCCAAACGCACTCGGCTAGACGCAAACCCACTCGGCTAGACCCAAACCCACTCGGCTCCACCCAAACCCACTCATCTAGACCCAAACCCACTCGGCTAGACCCAAACCCACTTGGCTACACCCAAACCCACTCGGCTACACCCAAACGCACTCGGCTAGACCCAAACCCACTCGGCTAGACCCAAACCCACTCGGCTACACCCAAACGCACTCGGCTAGACCCAAACCCACTCGGCTAGACCCAAACCCACTCCGCCAGACCCAAACCCAATCTGCAAGACCCAAAACCACCCCGCTAGACCCAAACCCACTCGGTTAGACCCAAACCCACTCGGCTAGACCAAAACCCACTCGGCTAGACCCAAACCCACTGGGCTAGACCCAAACCCACTCGGCTAGACCCAAACCCACTCCGCTAGACCCAAACCCACTCGGCTAGACCCAAACCCACTCGGCTAGCCCCAAACCCACTCGGCTAGACCCAAACCCACTGGGCTAGACCCAAACCCACTCGGCTAGACCCAAATCCACTCGGCTAGACCCAAACCCATTCGGGTAGACCCAAACGCACTCGGCTAGACGCAAAACCACTCGGCTAGACCCAAACCCACTCGGCCCCACCCAAACCCACTCATCTAGACCCAAACCCACTCGGCTAGACCCAAACCCACTCGGCTAGACCCAAACCCACTCGGCTACACCCAAACGCACTCGGCTAGACCCAAACCCACTCGGCCAGACCCAAACCCACTCCGCCAGACCCAAACCCAATCCGCAAGACCCAAACCCACTCCGCTAGACCCAAACCCACTCGGTTAGACCCAAACCCACTCGGCTAGACCCAAACCCACTCGGCTAAACCCAAACCCACCGGGCTAGACCCAAACCCACTCGGCTAGACCCAAAGCCACTCGGCTAGACCCAAACCCACTCGGGTAGACCCAAACCCACTCGGCTAGACCCAAACCACTCGGCTAGACCCAAACCCACTCCGGCAGACCCAAACCCACTCCGCTAGACCCAAACCCACTCCGCTAGACCCAAACCCACTCGGCTAGACCCAAACCCACTCGGCTAGACCCAAACCCACTCGGCTAGACCCAAACCCACTGGGCTAGACCCAAACCCACTCGGCTAGACCCAAACCCACTCGGCTAGACCCAAACCCATTCGGGTAGACCCAAACGCACTCGGCTAGACGCAAACCCACTCGGCTAGACCCAAACCCACTCGGCTCCACCCAAACCCACTCATCTAGACACAAACCCACTCGGCTAGACCCAAACCCACTCGGCTACACCCAAACCCACTCGGCTACACCCAAACGCACTCGGCTAGACCCAAACCCACTGGGCTAGACACAAACCCACTCGGCTAGACCCAAACCCACTCCGCTAGACCCAAACCCACTCGGCTAGACCCAAACCCACTCCGCCAGACCCAAACCAAATCTGCAAGACCCAAACCCACTCCGCTAGACCCAAACCCACTCGGTTAGACCCAAACCCACTCGGCTAGACCAAAACCCACTCGGCTAGACCCAAACCCACTGGGCTAGACACAAACCCACTCGGCTAGACCCAAACCCACTCCGCTAGACCCAAACCCACTCGGCTAGACCCAAACCCACTCGGCTAGCCCCAAACCCACTCGGCTAGACCCAAACCCATTGGGCTAGACCCAAACCCACTCGGCTAGACCCAAACCCACTCGGCTAGACCCAAACCCATTCGGGTAGACCCAAACGCACTCGGCTAGACGCAAACCCACTCGGCTAGACCCAAACCCACTCGGCTCCACCCAAACCCACTCATCTAGACCCAAACCCACTCGGCTAGACCCAAACCCACTCGGCTAGACCCAAACCCACTCGGCTACACCCAAACGCACTCGGCTAGACCCAAACCCACTCGGCGAGACCCAAACCCACTCCGCCAGACCCAAACCCAATCCGCAAGACCCAAACCCACTCCGCTAGTCCCAAACACACTCGGTTAGACCCAAACCCACTCGGCTAGACCCAAACCCACTCGGCTAGACCCAAACCCACTGGGCTAGACCCAAACCCACTCGGCTAGACCCAAACCCACTCGGCTAGACCCAAACCCACTCGGGTAGACCCAAACTCACTCGGCTAGACGCAAACCCACTCGGCTAGACCTTATCCCACTCGGCTAGACACAAACCCACTCGGCTAGACCCAAAACAACTCCGCTAGTCCCAAATCCACTCGACTTGACCCAAACCCACTCGGCTAGACCCAAACCCACTCGGCTAGACCCAAAGCCACTCGGCTAGACCCAAACCCACTCGGCTAGACCCAAACACACTCGGATAGACCCAAACCCACTCGGCTGGACCCAAACCCACTCGGCTAGACCCAAACCCACTCGGCTAGAACCAAACCCACACGCTAGACCCAAACCCACTCGGCTAGACCCAAACCCACTCGGCTAGACCCAAACCCACTCGGCTAGACACAAACCCACTCGGCTAGACCCAAACCCGCTCGGCTAGACCCAAACCCACTCCGCTAGACCCAAACACACTCGGCTAGACGCAAACCCTCTCGGCTAGACCCAAACCCAATCGGCTAGACCCAAACCCACTCGGCTAGACCCAAACCCACTCGGCTAGACCCAAACCCACTCCGCTAGACCCAAATCCACTCGGCTAGACCCAAACCCACTCGGTTAGACCCAAACCCACTCGGCTAGACCCAAACCCATTTGGGTAGACCCAAACGCACTCGGCTAGACGCAAACCCACTCGGCTAGACCCAAACCCACTCGGCTCCACCCAAACCCACTCATCTAGACCCAAACCCACTCGGCTAGACCCAAACCCACTTGGCTACACCCAAACCCACTCGGCTACACCCAAACGCACTCGGCTAGACCCAAACCCACTCGGCTAGACCCAAACCCACTCGGCTACACCCAAACGCACTCGGCTAGACCCAAACCCACTCGGCTAGACCCAAACCCACTCCGCCAGACCCAAACCCAATCTGCAAGACCCAAAACCACCCCGCTAGACCCAAACCCACTCGGTTAGACCCAAACCCACTCGGCTAGACCAAAACCCACTCGGCTAGACCCAAACCCACTGGGCTAGACCCAAACCCACTCGGCTAGACCCAAACCCACTCCGCTAGACCCAAACCCACTCGGCTAGACCCAAACCCACTCGGCTAGCCCCAAACCCACTCGGCTAGACCCAAACCCACTGGGCTAGACCCAAACCCACTCGGCTAGACCCAAACCCACTCGGCTAGACCCAAACCCATTCGGGTAGACCCAAACGCACTCGGCTAGACGCAAAACCACTCGGCTAGACCCAAACCCACTCGGCCCCACCCAAACCCACTCATCTAGACCCAAACCCACTCGGCTAGACCCAAACCCACTCGGCTAGACCCAAACCCACTCGGCTACACCCAAACGCACTCGGCTAGACCCAAACCCACTCGGCCAGACCCAAACCCACTCCGCCAGACCCAAACCCAATCCGCAAGACCCAAACCCACTCCGCTAGACCCAAACCCACTCGGTTAGACCCAAACCCACTCGGCTAGACCCAAACCCACTCGGCTAAACCCAAACCCACTGGGCTAGACCCAAACCCACTCGGCTAGACCCAAAGCCACTCGGCTAGACCCAAACCCACTCGGGTAGACCCAAACCCACTCGGCTAGACCCAAACCACTCGGCTAGACCCAAACCCACTCCGGCAGACCCAAACCCACTCCGCTAGACCCAAACCCACTCCGCTAGACCCAAACCCACTCGGCTAGACCCAAACCCACTCGGCTAGACCCAAACCCACTCGGCTAGACCCAAACCCACTGGGCTAGACCCAAACCCACTCGGCTAGACCCAAACCCACTCGGCTAGACCCAAACCCATTCGGGTAGACCCAAACGCACTCGGCTAGACGCAAACCCACTCGGCTAGACCCAAACCCACTCGGCTCCACCCAAACCCACTCATCTAGACACAAACCCACTCGGCTAGACCCAAACCCACTCGGCTACACCCAAACCCACTCGGCTAGACCCAAACCCACTGGGCTAGACCCAAACCCACTCGGCTAGACCCAAACCCACTCGGCTAGACCCAAACCCACTCGGCTAGACCCAAACCCACTCCGCCAGACCCAAACCAAATCTGCAAGACCCAAACCCACTCCGCTAGACCCAAACCCACTCGGTTAGACCCAAACCCACTCGGCTAGACCAAAACCCACTCGGCTAGACCCAAACCCACTGGGCTAGACACAAACCCACTCGGCTAGACCCAAACCCACTCCGCTAGACCCAAACGCACTCGGCTAGACGCAAACCCACTCGGCTAGACCCAAACCCACTCGGCTCCACCCAAACCCACTCATCTAGACCCAAACCCACTCGGCTAGACCCAAACCCACTCGGCTAGACCCAAACCCACTCGGCTACACCCAAACGCACTCGGCTAGACCCAAACCCACTCGGCGAGACCCAAACCCACTCCGCCAGACCCAAACCCAATCCGCAAGACCCAAACCCACTCCGCTAGTCCCAAACACACTCGGTTAGACCCAAACCCACTCGGCTAGACCCAAACCCACTCGGCTAGACCCAAACCCACTGGGCTAGACCCAAACCCACTCGGCTAGACCCAAACCCACTCGGCTAGACCCAAACCCACTCGGGTAGACCCAAACTCACTCGGCTAGACGCAAACCCACTCGGCTAGACCTTATCCCACTCGGCTAGACACAAACCCACTCGGCTAGACCCAAAACAACTCCGCTAGTCCCAAATCCACTCGACTTGACCCAAACCCACTCGGCTAGACCCAAACCCACTCGGCTAGACCCAAAGCCACTCGGCTAGACCCAAACCCACTCGGCTAGACCCAAACACACTCGGATAGACCCAAACCCACTCGGCTGGACCCAAACCCACTCGGCTAGACCCAAACCCACTCGGCTAGAACCAAACCCACACGCTAGACCCAAACCCACTCGGCTAGACCCAAACCCACTCGGCTAGACCCAAACCCACTCGGCTAGACCCAAACCCACTCCGCCAGACCCAAACCCACTCGGCTAGACCCAAACCCACTCGGCTAGACCCAAACCCACTCGGCTACAACCAAACGCACTCGGCTAGACCCAAACCACTCGGCTAGACCCAAACCCACTCGGCTAGACACAAACCACTCGGCTAGACCCAAACCCACTCCGGCAGACCCAAACCCACTCCGCTAGACCCAAACCCACTCCGCTAGACCCAAACCCACTCGGCTAGACCCAAACCCACTCGGCTAGACCCAAACCCACTCGGCTAGACCCAAACCCACTGGGCTAGACCCAAACCCACTCGGCTAGACCCAAACCCACTCGGCTAGACCCAAACCCATTCGGGTAGACCCAAACGCACTCGGCTAGACGCAAACCCACTCGGCTAGACCCAAACCCACTCGGCTCCACCCAAACCCACTCATCTAGACCCAAACCCACTCGGCTAGACCCAAACCCACTCGGCTACACCCAAACCCACTCGGCTACACCCAAACGCACTCGGCTAGACCCAAACGCACTCGGCTAGACCCAAACCCACTCGGCTAGACCCAAACCCACTCGGCTACACCCAAACGCACTCGGCTAGACCCAAACCCACTCGGCTAGACCCAAACCCACTCCGCCAGACCCAAACCAAATCTGCAAGACCCAAACCCACTCCGCTAGACCCAAACCCACTCGGTTAGACCCAAACCCACTCGGCTAGACCAAAACCCACTCGGCTAGACCCAAACCCACTGGGCTAGACACAAACCCACTCGGCTAGACCCAAACCCACTCGGCTAGACCAAAACCCACTCGGCTAGACCCAAACCCACTGGGCTAGACACAAACCCACTCGGCTAGACCCAAACCCACTCCGCTAGACCCAAACCCACTCGGCTAGACCCAAACCCACTCGGCTAGCCCCAAACCCACTCGGCTAGACCCAAACCCATTGGGCTAGACCCAAACCCACTCGGCTAGACCCAAACCCACTCGGCTAGACCCAAACCCATTCGGGTAGACCCAAACGCACTCGGCTAGACGCAAACCCACTCGGCTAGACCCAAACCCACTCGGCTCCACCCAAACCCACTCATCTAGACCCAAACCCACTCGGCTAGACCCAAACCCACTCGGCTAGACCCAAACCCACTCGGCTACACCCAAACGCACTCGGCTAGACCCAAACCCACTCGGCGAGACCCAAACCCACTCCGCCAGACCCAAACCCAATCCGCAAGACCCAAACCCACTCCGCTAGTCCCAAACACACTCGGTTAGACCCAAACCCACTCGGCTAGACCCAAACCCACTCGGCTAGACCCAAACCCACTGGGCTAGACCCAAACCCACTCGGCTAGACCCAAACCCACTCGGCTAGACCCAAACCCACTCGGGTAGACCCAAACTCACTCGGCTAGACGCAAACCCACTCGGCTAGACCTTATCCCACTCGGCTAGACACAAACCCACTCGGCTAGACCCAAAGCAACTCCGCTAGTCCCAAATCCACTCGACTTGACCCAAACCCACTCCGCTACACCCAAACCCACTCGGCTAGACCCAAAGCCACTCGGCTAGACCCAAACCCACTCGGCTAGACCCAAACACACTCGGATAGACCCAAACCCACTCGGCTGGACCCAAACCCACTCGGCTAGACCCAAACCCACTCGGCTAGAACCAAACCCACACGCTAGACCCAAACCCACTCGGCTAGACCCAAACCCACTCGGCTAGACCCAAACCCACTCGGCTAGACCCAAACCCACTCCGCCAGACCCAAACCCACTCGGCTAGACCCAAACCCACTCGGCTAGACCCAAACCCACTCGGCTACAACCAAACGCACTCGGCTAGACCCAAACCACTCGGCTAGACCCAAACCCACTCGGCTAGACACAAACCACTCGGCTAGACCCAAACCCACTCCGGCAGACCCAAACCCACTCCGCTAGACCCAAACCCACTCCGCTAGACCCAAACCCACTCGGCTAGACCCAAACCCACTCGGCTAGACCCAAACCCACTCGGCTAGACCCAAACCCACTGGGCTAGACCCAAACCCACTCGGCTAGACCCAAACCCACTCGGCTAGACCCAAACCCATTCGGGTAGACCCAAACGCACTCGGCTAGACGCAAACCCACTCGGCTAGACCCAAACCCACTCGGCTCCACCCAAACCCACTCATCTAGACCCAAACCCACTCGGCTAGACCCAAACCCACTCGGCTACACCCAAACCCACTCGGCTACACCCAAACGCACTCGGCTAGACCCAAACGCACTCGGCTAGACCCAAACCCACTCGGCTAGACCCAAACCCACTCGGCTACACCCAAACGCACTCGGCTAGACCCAAACCCACTCGGCTAGACCCAAACCCACTCCGCCAGACCCAAACCAAATCTGCAAGACCCAAACCCACTCCGCTAGACCCAAACCCACTCGGTTAGACCCAAACCCACTCGGCTAGACCAAAACCCACTCGGCTAGACCCAAACCCACTGGGCTAGACACAAACGCACTCGGCTAGACCCAAACCCACTCCGCTAGACCCAAACCCACTCGGCTAGACCCAAACCCACTCGGCTAGCCCCAAACCCACTCGGCTAGACCCAAACCCACTGGGCTAGACCCAAACCCACTCGGCTAGACCCAAACCCACTCGGCTAGACCCAAACCCATTCGGGTAGACCCAAACGCACTCGGCTAGACGCAAACCCACTCGGCTAGACCCAAACCCACTCGGCTCCACCCAAACCCACTCATCTAGACCCAAACCCACTCGGCTAGACCCAAACCCACTCGGCTAGACCCAAACCCACTCGGCTACACCCAAACGCACTCGGCTAGACCCAAACCCACTCGGCGAGACCCAAACCCACTCCGCCAGACCCAAACCCAATCCGCAAGACCCAAACCCACTCCGCTAGTCCCAAACACACTCGGTTAGACCCAAACCCACTCGGCTAGACCCAAACCCACTCGGCTAGACCCAAACCCACTGGGCTAGACCCAAACCCACTCGGCTAGACCCAAACCCACTCGGCTAGACCCAAACCCACTCGGGTAGACCCAAACCCACTCGGCTAGACGCAAACCCACTCGGCTAGACCTTATCCCACTCGGCTAGACACAAACCCACTCGGCTAGACCCAAAACAACTCCGCTAGTCCCAAATCCACTCGACTTGACCCAAACCCACTCGGCTAGACCCAAACCAACTCGGCTAGACCCAAAGCCACTCGGCTAGACCCAAACCCACTCGGCTAGACCCAAACACACTCGGATAGACCCAAACCCACTCGGCTGGACCCAAACCCACTCGGCTAGACCCAAACCCACTCGGCTAGAACCAAACCCACACGCTAGACCCAAACCCACTCGGCTAGACCCAAACCCACTCGGCTAGACCCAAACCCACTCGGCTAGACCCAAACCCACTCCGCCAGACCCAAACCCACTCGGCTAGACCCAAACCCACTCGGCTAGACCCAAACCCACTCGGCTACACCCAAACGCACTCGGCTAGACCCAAACCACTCGGCTAGACCCAAACCCACTCCGCTAGACCCAAACCCACTCGGCTAGACCCAAACCCACTCGGCTAGACACAAACCCACTCCGCCAGACCCAAACCCACTCGGCTAGACCCAAACCCACTCGGTTAGACCCAAACCCAATCGGCTGGACCCAAACCCACTCGGCTAAACCCAAACCTACTCGGCTAGACTCAAACCCACTCGGCTAGACCCAAACACACTCGGCTAGACCCAAACACACTCGGCTAGACCCAAACCCACTCGGCTAGACCCAAACCCAATCGGTTAGACCCAAACCCACTCGGCTAGACGCAAACCCACTCCGCTAGACCCAAACCCACTCGGCTGGACCCAAATCCACTCGGCTAGACCCAGACCCACTCGGCGAGACCCAAACCCACTCGGCTTGACCCAAAACCACTCCGCTAGACCCAAACCCACTCGGTTAGACCCAAACCCACTCGGCTAGACACAAACCCACTCGGCTACACCAAAACCCACTCGGCTAGACCCAAACCCACTCGGCTAGATCCAAACCCACTCGGCTAGACCCAAACCCACTCTGCTAGACCAAAACCCACTCGGCTAGACCCAAACCAACTCGGCTAGACCCAAACCCCCTCGGCGAGACCCAAACCCACTCCGCCAGACCCAAACCCAATCCGCAAGACCCAAACCCACTCCGCTAGTCCCAAACCCACTCGGTTAGACCCAAACCCACTCGGCTAGACCCAAACCCACTCGGCTAGACCCAAACCCACTGGGCTAGACGCAAACCCACTCGGCTAGACCCAAACCCACTCGGCTAGACCCAAACCCACTCGGGTAGACCCAAACCCACTCGGCTAGACGCAAACCCACTCGGCTAGACCTTATCCCACTCGGCTAGACACAAACCCACTCGGCTAGACCCAAAACAACTCCGCTACTCCCAAATCCACTCGACTTGACCCAAACCCACTCGGCTAGACCCAAACCCACTCGGCTAGACCCAAAGCCACTCGGCTAGACCCAAACCCACTCGGCTAGACCCAAACACACTCGGATAGACCCAAACCCACTCGGCTGGACCCAAACCCACTCGGCTAGACCCAAACCCACTCGGCTAGAACCAAACCCACACGCTAGACCCAAACCCACTCGGCTAGACCCAAACCCACTCGGCTAGACCCAAACCCACTCGGCTAGACCCAAACCCACTCGGCTACACCCAAACGCACTCGGCTAGACCCAAACCCACTCGGCTACACCCAAACGCACTCGGCTAGACCCAAACCACTCGGCTAGACCCAAACCCACTCCGCTAGACCCAAACCCACTCGGCTAGACCCAAACCCACTCGGCTAGACACAAACCCACTCCGCCAGACCCAAACCCACTCGGCTAGACCCAAACCCACTCGGTTAGACCCAAACCCAATCGGCTAGACCCAAACCCACTCGGCTAAACCCAAACCTACTCGGCTAGACTCAAACCCACTCGGCTAGACCCAAACACACTCGGCTAGACCCAAACACACTCGGCTAGACCCAAACCCACTCGGCTAGACCCAAACCCAATCGGTTAGACCCAAACCCACTCGGCTAGACGCAAACCCACTCCGCTAGACCCAAACCCACTCGGCTGGACCCAAATCCACTCGGCTAGACCCAGACCCACTCGGCGAGACCCAAACCCACTCGGCTTGACCCAAAACCACTCCGCTAGACCCAAACCCACTCGGTTAGACCCAAACCCACTCGGCTAGACACAAACCCACTCGGCTACACCAAAACCCACTCGGCTAGACCCAAACCCACTCGGCTAGTTCCAAACCCACTCGGCTAGACCCAAACCCACTCTGCTAGACCAAAACCCACTCGGCTAGACCCAAACCAACTCGGCTAGACCCAAACCCCCTCGGCGAGACCCAAACCCACTCCGCCAGACCCAAACCCAATCCGCAAGACCCAAACCCACTCCGCTAGTCCCAAACCCACTCGGTTAGACCCAAACCCACTCGGCTAGACCCAAACCCACTCGGCTAGACCCAAACCCACTGGGCTAGACCCAAACCCACTCGGCTAGACCCAAACCCACTCGGCTAGACCCAAACCCACTCGGGTAGACCCAAACCCACTCGGCTAGACGCAAACCCACTCGGCTAGACCTTATCCCACTCGGCTAGACACAAACCCACTCGGGTAGACCCAAAACAACTCCGCTACTCCCAAATCCACTCGACTTGACCCAAACCCACTCGGCTAGACCCAAACCCACTCGGCTAGACCCAAAGCCACTCGGCTAGACCCAAACCCACTCGGCTAGACCCAAACACACTCGGATAGACCCAAACCCACTCGGCTGGACCCAAACCCACTCGGCTAGACCCAAACCCACTCGGCTAGAACCAAACCCACACGCTAGACCCAAACCCACTCGGCTAGACCCAAACCCACTCGGCTAGACCCAAACCCACTCGGCTAGACCCAAACCCACTCGGCTACACCCAAACGCACTCGGCTAGACCCAAACCACTCGGCTAGACCCAAACCCACTCCGCTAGACCCAAACCCACTCGGCTAGACCCAAACCCACTCGGCTAGACACAAACCCACTCCGCCAGACCCAAACCCACTCGGCTAGACCCAAACCCACTCGGTTAGACCCAAACCCAATCGGCTAGACCCAAACCCACTCGGCTAAACCCAAACCTACTCGGCTAGACTCAAACCCACTCGGCTAGACCCAAACACACTCGGCTAGACCCAAACACACTCGGCTAGACCCAAACCCACTCGGCTAGACCCAAACCCAATCGGTTAGACCCAAACCCACTCGGCTAGACGCAAACCCACTCCGCTAGACCCAAACCCACTCGGCTGGACCCAAACCCACTCGGCTAGACCAAGACCCACTCGGCGAGACCCAAACCCACTCGGCTTGACCCAAAACCACTCCGCTAGACCCAAACCCACTCGGTTAGACCCAAACCCACTCGGCTAGACACAAACCCACTCGGCTACACCAAAACCCACTCGGCTAGACCCAAACCCACTCGGCTAGATCCAAACCCACTCGGCTAGACCCAAACCCACTCTGCTAGACCAAAACCCACTCGGCTAGACCCAAACCAACTCGGTTAGACCCAAACCCCCTCGGCTAGACCCAAACCCACTCCGCTGGACCCAAACCCACTCGGCTAGACCCAAACCCACTCGGCTACACCCAAACCCACTCCGCTAGACCCAAACCCACTCGGCTAGACGCAAACCCACTCGGCTAGACCCAAACCCACTCCGCCAGACCCAAACCCACTCGGCTAGACCCAAACCCACTCGGCTAGACCCAAACCCAATCGGCTAGACCCAAACCCACTCGGCTAAACCCAAACCTACTCGGCTAGACTCAAACCCACTCGGCTAGACCCAAACACACTCGGCTAGACCCAAACACACTCGGCTAGACCGAAACCCACTCGGCTAGACCCAAACCCAATCGGTTAGACCCAAACCCACTCGGCTAGACGCAAACCCACTCCGCTAGACCCAAACCCACTCGGCTGGACCCAAACCCACTCGGCTAGACCCAGACCCACTCGGCGAGACCCAAACCCACTCGGCTTGACCCAAAACCACTCCGCTAGACCCAAACCCACTCGGCTAGACCCAAACCCACTCGGCTAGACACAAACCCACTCGGCTACACCCAAACCCACTCGGCTAGACCCAAACCCACTCGGCTAGATCCAAACCCACTCGGCTAGACCCAAACCCATTCGGCTAGGCCGATACCCACTCGGCTAGACCCAAACCCACTCTGCTAGACCAAAACCCACTCGGCTAGACCCAAACCAACTCGGCTAGACCCAAACCCCCTCGGCTAGACCCAAACCCACTCCGCTGGACCCAAACCCACTCGGCTAGACCCAAACCCACTCGGCTACACCCAAACCCACTCGGCTAGACCCAAACCCACTCGGCTAGACCCAAACCCACTCGGCTAGACCCAAACCCACTCGGCTACACCCAAACGCACTCGGCTACACCCAAACCCACTCGGCTAGACCCAAACCCACTCGGCTACACCCAAACGCACTCGGCTAGACACAAACCACTCGGCTGGACCCAAACCCACTCCGCCAGACCCAAACCCACTCGGCTAGACCCAAACCCACTCGGCTAGACCCAAACCCACTCGGCTAGACCCAAACCCACTCGGCCAGACCCAAACCCACTCGGCTAGACCCAAATCTACTCGGGTAGACCCAAACGCACTCGGCTAGACGCAAACCCACTCGGCTAGACCCAAACCCACTCGGCTACACCCAAACCCACCCGTCTAGACCCAAACCCACTCGGCTAGACCCAAACCCACTCGGCTAGACCCAAACCCTCTCGGCTACACCCAAACGCACTCGGCTAGACCCAAACCCACTCGGCTAGACCCAAACCCACTCCGCCAGACCCAAACCCACTCCGCTAGACCCAAACCCACTCCGCTAGACCCAAACCCACTCGGTTAGACCCAAACACACTCGGCTAGACCCAAACCCACTCGGCTGGACCCAAACCCACTCCGCTAGACCCAAACCCACTCGGCTAGACCCAAACTCACACACTGGACCCAAACCCACTCGGCTAGACCCAAACCCACTCGGCTAGACCCAAACCCACTCGGCTAGACCCAAACCCACTCCGCCAGACCCAAACCCACTCGGCTAGACCCAAACCCACTCGACTAGACCCAAACCCAATCGGCTAGACCCAAACACACTCGGCTAAACCCAAACCTACTCGGCTAGGCTCAAACCCACTCGGCTAGACCCAAACACACTCGGCTAGACCCAAATACACTCGGCTGGACCCGAACCCACTCGGCTAGACCCAAACCCAATCGGCTAGACCCAAACCCACTCGGCTAGACGCAAACCCACTCCGTTAGACCCAAACCCACTCGGCTAGACCCAAACCCACTCGGCTAGACCCAAACCCACTCGGCGAGACCCAAACCCACACGGCTAGACCCAAAACCACTCCGCTAGACCCAAACCCACGCAGCTAGACCCAAACCCACTCGGCTAGACCCAAACCCACTCGGGTAGACCCAAACCCACTCGGCTAGACGCAAACCCACTCGGCCAGACCCAAACCAACCCGGCTAGACACAAACCCACTCGGCTAGACCCAAAACAACTCCGCTAGACCCAAACCCACTCGACTAGACCCAAACCCACTCGGCTAGACCCAAACCCACTCGTCGAGACCCAAACCCACTCGGCTAGACCAAAACCCACTCGGCTAGACCCAAAACCACTCCGCTAGACCCAAACCCACCCGGCAACACCCAAACCCACTCGGCTAGACCCAAACCCACTCGGCTAGACCCATACCCATTCGGCTAGACCCAAACCCACTCGGCTAGACCCAAACCCACTCGGCTAGCCCCAAAACCCACTCGGCTAAACTCAAACCCACTCGGCTAGACCCAAACCCACTCGGCTAGCCACAAACACACTCGGCTAGACCCAAACCCACTTGGCTAGACCCAAACCCAATCGGCTAGACCCAAACCCACTCGGCTAGACGCAAACCCACTCCGCTAGACCCCAACACACTCAGCTAGACCCAAACCCACTCGGCTAGACCCAAACCCACTCGGCTAGACCCAAACCCACTCGGCTAGACGCAAACCCACTCGGCTAGACGCAAACCCACTCGGCTAGATCCAAACCCACTCGGCTAGACGTAAACCCACTCGGCTAGACCCAAACCCACTCGGTTAGACCCAAACCCACTCGGCTAAACCCAAACCCACTCCGCCAGACCCAAACCCACTCCGCTAGACCCATACCCACTCGGCTAGACCCAAACCCACTCGGCTAGACCCAAACCCACTCGGCTAGACCCAAACCCACTGGGCTAGACGCAAACCCACTCGGCTAGACGCAAACCCACTCGGCTAGACCCAAACCCACTCGGCTAGACCCAAACCCACTCGGCTATACCCAAACCCACTCGGCTAGACCAAAACCCACTCGGCTAGACCCAAACCAACTCGGCTAGACCCAAACCCACTTGGATAGGCCCAAACCCACTCCGCTAGACCCAAACCTACTCGACAAGACCCAAACCCACTCGGCTAGACCCAAACCCACCCGGCTAGACCCAAACACACTCGGCTAGACCTAAACCCACTCGGCTAGACCCAAACCCACTCGGCTAGACCCAAACCCACTCGGCTAGACCCAAACCCACTCGGCTAGACCCAAACCCACTCGGCAAGACTCAAAACCACTTGGCTTGACCCAAACCCATTCGGCTAGACGCAAACCCACTCGGCTAGACCCAAACCCACTCGGCTAGACCCAAACACACTCGGCGAGACCCAAACCCACTCGGCTAGACACAAACCCACTCGGCTAGACCCAAACCCACTCGGCTAGACCCAAACCCACTCGGCTAGACCCAAACCCACTCGACTAGATCCAAACCCACTCCGCTACACCCAAACCCACTCCGCTAGACCCAAACCCACTCCGCTAGACCCAAACCCACACCGCTAGACCCAAACCCACTCGGCTAGACCCAAACCCACTCGGCTAGACCCAAACCCACTTGGCTAGACGCAAACCCACTCGGCTAGACGCAAACCCACTCGGCTAGACCCAAACCCACTCGGCTAGCCCCAAAACCCCCTCGGCTAGACCCAAACCCACTTGGCTAGGCCCAAGCCCACTCGGCTAGACCCAAACCCACTCGGCTAGACCCAAAACCACTCGGCTAGCCCCAAAACCCCCTCGGCTAGACCCAAACCCACTCGGCTAGACCCAAACCCACTCGGCTAGACCCAAACCCACTCGGCTAGACCCAAACCCACTCGGCTAAACCCAAACCCACTCCGCTAGACCCAAACCCACTCGGCTAGACCCAAACCCACTCGACTGGACCCAATCCCACTCGGACAGACCCAAACCCACTCGGCTAGACCCAAACCCACTCGGCTAGACCAAAACCCATTCGGCTAGACCCAAACCAACTCGGCTAGTCCCAAACCCACTCGGCTAGACCTAAACCCATTCCGCTAGACCCAAACCCACTCCGCTAGACCCAAACCCACTCCGCTAGATCCAAACCCACTCGGCTAGACCCAAACCCACTCCGCTAGACGCAAACCCACTCGGCTAGACGCAAACCCACTCGGCTAGACCCAAACCCACTCGGCTAGCCCCAAAACCCCCTCGGCTAGACCCAAACCCACTTGGCTAGGCCCAAGCCCACTCGGCTAGACCCAAACCCACTCGGCTAGACCCAAAACCACTCGGCTAGCCCCAAAACCCCCTCGGCTAGACCCAAACCCACTCGGCTAGACCCAAACCCACTCGGCTAGACCCAAACCCACTCGGCTAGACCCAAACCCACTCGGCTAAACCCAAACCCACTCCGCTAGACCCAAACCCACTCGGCTAGACCCAAACCCACTCGACTGGACCCAATCCCACTCGGACAGACCCAAACCCACTCGGCTAGACCCAAACCCACTCGGCTAGACCAAAACCCATTTGGCTAGACCCAAACCAACTCGGCTAGTCCCAAACCCACTCGGCTAGACCCAAACCCACTCCGCTAGACCCAAACCCACTCCGCTAGACCCAAACCCACTCCGCTAGATCCAAACCCACTCGGCTAGACCCAAACCCACTCCGCTAGACCCAAACCCACTCGGCTAGACCCAAACCCACTCGGCTAGACCCAAACCCACTCGGATAGACCCAAACACACTCGGCTAGACCTAAACCCACTCGGCTTGACCCAAACCCACTCGGCTAGACCCAAACCCACTCGGCTAGACCCAAACCCACTCGGCTAGACCCAAACCCACTCGGCAAGACTCAAACCCACTCGGCTAGACCCAAACCCACTCGGCTAGACCCAAACCCAATCGGCGAGACCCAAACCCACTCGGCTAGACCCAAACCCACTCGGCTAGACCCAAACCCACTCCGCTAGACCCAAACCCACTCCGCTAGACCCAAACCCACTCCGCTACACCCAAACCCACTCGGTTAGACCCAAACCCACTCGGATAGGCCCAAACCCACTCCGCTAGACCCAAACCTACTCGGCTAGACCCAAACCCACTCGGCTAGACCAAAACCCACTCCGCTAGACCCAAACCCACTCCGCTAGACGCAAACCCACTCGGCTGGACCCAAACCCACCCGGCTAGACCCAAACCCACTCGACTAGATCCAAACCCACTCCGCTAGACCCAAACCCACTCCGCTAGACCCAAACCCACTCCGCTAGACCCAAACCCACACCGCTAGACCCAAACCCACTCGGCTAGACCCAAACCCACTCGGCTAGACCCAAACCCACTTGGCTAGACGCAAACCCACTCGGCTAGACGCAAACCCACTCGGCTAGACCCAAAACCACTCGGCTAGCCCCAAAACCCCCTCGGCTAGACCCAAACCCACTCGGCTAGACCCAAACCCACTCGGCTAGACCCAAACCCACTCGGCTAGACCCAAACCCACTCGGCTAAACCCAAACCCACTCCGCTAGACCCAAACCCACTCGGCTAGACCCAAACCCACTCGACTGGACCCAATCCCACTCGGACAGACCCAAACCCACTCGGCTAGACCCAAACCCACTCGGCTAGACCAAAACCCATTCGGCTAGACCCAAACCAACTCGGCTAGTCCCAAACCCACTCGGCTAGACCCAAACCCACTCCGCTAGACCCAAACCCACTCCGCTAGACCCAAACCCACTCCGCTAGATCCAAACCCACTCGGCTAGACCCAAACCCACTCCGCTAGACCCAAACCCACTCGGCTAGACCCAAACCCACTCGGCTAGACCCAAACCCACTCGGATAGACCCAAACACACTCGGCTAGACCTAAACCCACTCGGCTTGACCCAAACCCACTCGGCTAGACCCAAACCCACTCGGCTAGACCCAAACCCACTCGGCTAGACCCAAACCCACTCGGCAAGACTCAAACCCACTCGGCTAGACCCAAACCCATTCGGCTAGACGCAAACCCACTCGGCTAGACCCAAACCCACTCGGCTAGACCCAAACCCAATCGGCGAGACCCAAACCCACTCGGCTAGACCCAAACCCACTCGGCTAGACCCAAACCCACTCCGCTAGACCCAAACCCACTCCGCTAGACCCAAACCCACTCCGCTACACCCAAACCCACTCGGTTAGACCCAAACCCACTCGGATAGGCCCAAACCCACTCCGCTAGACCCAAACCTACTCGGCTAGACCCAAACCCACTCGGCTAGACCCAAACCCACTCGGCTAGACCTAAACACACTCGGCTAGACCTAAACCCACTCGGCTAGACCCAAACCCACTCGGCTAGACCCAAACCCACTCGGCTAGACCCAAACCCACTCGGCTAGACCCAAACCCACTCGGCAAGACTCAAACCCACTCGGCTAGACCCAAACCCATTCGGCTAGACGCAAACCCAATCGGCTAGACCCAAACCCACTCGGCTAGACCCAAACCCACTCGGCGAGACCCAAACCCACTCGGCTAGACACAAACCCACTCGGCTAGACCCAAACCCACTCGGCTAGACCCAAACCCACTCGGCTAGACCCAAACCCACTCGACGAGATCCAAACCCACTCCGCTAGACCCAAACCCACTCCGCTATACCCAAACCCACTCCGCAAGACCCAAACCCACACCGCTAGACCCAAACCCACTCGGTTAGACCTAAACCCACTCGGCTAGACCCAAACCCACTCGGCTAGACCCAAACCCACTTGGCTAGACGCAAACCCACTCGGCTAGATGCAAACCCACTCGGCTAGACCCAAACCCACTCGGCTAGATGCAAACCCACTCGACTAGACCCAAACCGACTCGGCTAGACGCAAACCCACTCGGCTAGACCCAAACCCACTCGGCTAGACCCAAACCCACTCGGCTAAACCCAAACCCACTCCGCTAGACCCAAACCCGCTCGGCTAGACCCAAACCCACTCGGCTAGACCCAAACCCTCTCGGCTAGACCCAAACCCACTCGGCTAGACCCAAACCCACTCGGCTAGACCAAAACCCACTCAGCTAGACCCAAACCAACTCGGCTAGACCCAAACCCACTCGGCTAGACCCAAACCCACTCCGCTAGACCCAAACCCAGTCGGCTAGACCCAAACCCACTCGGCTAGACCCAAACCCACTCGGCTAGACCCAAACACACTCGGCTAGACCTAAACCCACTCGGCTAGACCCAAACCCACTCGGCTAGACCCAAACCCACTCGGCTAGACCCAAACCCACTCGGCTAGACCCAAACCCACTCGGCAAGACTCAAAACCACTCGGCTAGACCCAAACCCATTCGGCTAGACGCAAACCCACTCGGCTAGACGCAAACCCACTCGGCTAGACCCAAACCCACTCGGCTAGATGAAAACCCACTCGGCTAGACCCAAACCCAGTCGGCTAGACCCAAACCCACTCGGCTAAACCCAAACCCACTCCGCTAGACCCAAACCCACTCGGCTAGACCCAAACCCACTCGGCTGGACCCAAACCCACTCGGCCAGACCCAAACCCACTCGTCTAGACCCAAACCCACTCGGCTAGACCAAAACCCATTCGGCTAGACCCAAACCAACTCGGCTAGACCCAACCACACTCGGCTAGACCCAAACCCACTCCGCTAGACCCAAACCCACTCGGCTAGACCCAAACCCACTCGGCTGGACCCAATCCCACTCGGCTAGACGTAACCCCAATCGGCTAGACCCAAACCCACTTGGCTAGACCCAAACCTACTCGGCTAGACCCAAACCCACTCGGCTAGACCCAAACACACTCGGCTAGACCCAAACACATTCGGCTAGACCCAAACCCACTCGGCTAGACCCAAACCCACTCGGCTAGACCCAAACCCAATCGGCTTGCCCCAAACCCACTCGGATAGGCGCAAACCCACTCCGCTAGACCCAAAACCACTCCGCTAGACCCAAACCCACTCGGCTACACCCAAACCCGTTCGGCTAGCCCCAAACCCACTCGGCTAGACCCATACCCATTCGGCTAGACCCAAACCCACTCCGCTAGACCCAAACACACTCGGCTAGACCCAAACCCACTCGGCTGGACCCAATCCCACTCGGCTAGACGTAACCCCAATCGGCTAGACCCAAACCCACTTGGCTAGACCCAAACCTACTCGGCTAGACCCAAACCCACTCGGCTAGACCCAAACACACTCGGCTAGACCCAAACACATTCGGCTAGACCCAAACCCACTCGGCTAGACCCAAACCCAGTCGGCTAGACCCAAACCCAATCGGCTTGCCCCAAACCCACTCGGATAGGCGCAAACCCACTCCGCTAGACCCAAAACCACTCCGCTAGACCCAAACCCACTCGGCTACACCCAAACCCGTTCGGCTAGCCCCAAACCCACTCGGCTAGACCCATACCCATTCGGCTAGACCCAAACCCACTCGGCTAGACCCAATCCCACTCGGCTAGCCCCAAAACCCCCTCGGCTAGACACAAACCCACTCGGCTAGACCCAAACCCACTCGGGTAGACCCAAACCCACTCGGCTAGACCCAAACCCACTCGGCTAGACCCAAACCCACTCGGTAAACCCAAACCCACTCCGCTAGACCCAAACCCACTCGGCTAGACCCAAACCCACTCGACTGGACCCAAACCCACTCGGCCAGACCCAAACCCACTCGGCTAGACCCAAACGCACTCGGCTAGACCAAAACCCATTCGGCTAGACCCAATCCAACTCGGCTAGTCCCAAAGCCACTCGGCTAGACCCAAACCCACTCCGCTAGACCCAAACCCACTCGGCTAGACCCAAACCCACTCGGCTAGACCCAAACCCACTCGGCTAGACCCAAACCCAATCGGCTAGACCCAACCCACTCGGCTAAACCCAAAACTACTCGGCTGGACTCAAACCCACTCGGCTAGACCCAAACACACTCGGCTAGACCCAAACACACTCGGCTAGACCCAAACCCACTCGGCTAGACCCAAACCCAATCGGTTAGAACCAAACCCACTCGGCTAGACGCAAACCCACTCCGCTAGACCCAAACCTACTCGGCTAGACTCAAACCCACTCGGCTATACCCAAACACACACGGCTAGACCGAAGCACACTCGGCTAGACCCAAACCCACTCGGCTAGACCCAAACCCAATCGGTTAGACCCAAACCCACTCGGCTAGACAAAAACCCACTCCGCTAGACCCAAACCCACTCGGCTAGACCCAAACCCACTCGGCTAGACCCAAACCCACTCGGCGAGACCCAAACCCACTCGGCTAGACGCAAACCCACTCCGCTAGACCCAAACCTACTCGGCTAGACTCAAACACACTCGGCTAGACTCAAACACACACGGCTAGACCCAAACACACTCGGCTAGACCCAAACCCACTCGGCTAGACCCAAACCCAATCGGTTAGACCCAAACCCACTTGGCTAGACTCAAACCCACTCCGCTAGACCCAAACCCACTCGGCTAGACCCAAACCCACTCGGCTAGACCCAAACCCACTCGGCGAGACCCAAACCCACTCGGCTAGACCCAAAACCACTCCGCTAGACCCAAACCCACTCGGCTAGACCCAAACCCACTCGGCTAGACACAAACCCACTCGGCTACACCCAAACCCACTCGGCTAGACCCAAACCCACTCGGCTAGACCCAAACCCACTCGGCTAGACCCAAACCCATTCGGCTAGGCCGAAACCCACTCGGCTACACCCAAACACACTCTGCTAGACCAAAACCCACTCGGCTAGACCCAAACCAACTCGGCTAAACCCAAACGCCCTCGGCTAGACCCAAACCCACTCCGCTGGACCCAAACCCACTCGGCTAGACCCAAACCCACTCGGCTACACCCAAACGCACTCGGCTAGACCCAAACCCACTCGGCTAGACCCAAACCCACTCGGCTAGACCCAACCCAATCGGTTAGACCCAAACCCACTTGGCTAGACTCAAACCCACTCCGCTAGACCCAAACCCACTCGGCTAGACCCAAACCCACTCGGCTAGACCCAAACCCACTCGGCGAGACCCAAACCCACTCGGCTAGACCCAAAACCACTCCGCTAGACCCAAACCCACTCGGCTAGACCCAAACCCACTCGGCTAGATACAAACCCACTCGGCTACACCCAAACCCACTCGGCTAGACCCAAACCCACTCGGCTAGACCCAAACCCACTCGGCTAGACCCAAACCCATTCGGCTAGGCCGAAACCCACTCGGCTAGACCCAAACACACTCTGCTAGACCAAAACCCACTCGGCTAGACCCAAACCAACTCGGCTAAACCCAAACGCCCTCGGCTAGACCCAAACCCACTCCGCTGGACCCAAACCCACTCGGCTAGACCCAAACCCACTCGGCTACACCCAAACATACTCGGCTAGAGCCAAACCCACTCGGCTAGACCCAAACCCACTCGGCTAGACCCAAACCCACTCGGCTACACCCAAACGCACTCGGCTAGACCCAAACACACTCGGCTAGACCCAAACCCACTCGGCTACACCCAAACGCACTCGGCTGGACCCAAAGCACTCGGCTAGACCCAAACCCACTCCGCCAGACCCAAACCCACTCCGCTAGACCCAATCCCACTCCGCTAGACCCAAACCCACTCGGCTAGACCCAAACCCACTCGGCTAGACCCAAACCCACTCGGCTAGACCCAAACCCACTGGGCTAGACCCAAACCCACTCGGCTAGACCCAAACCCACTCGGCTAGACCCAAACCCATTCGGGTTGACCCAAACGCACTCGGCTAGACGCAAACCCACTCGGCTAGACCCAAACCCACTCGGCTACACCCAAACCCACTCATCTAGACCCAAACCCACTCGGCTAGACCCAAACCCACTCGGTTAGACCCAAACCCACTCGGCTATACCCAAACGCACTCGGCTAGACCCAAACCCACTCGGCTAGACCCAAACCCACTCGGCTACACCCAAACGCATTCGGCTAGACCCAAACCCACTCAGCTAGACCCAAACCCACTCCGCCAGACCCAAACCCACACGGCTAGACCCAAACCCACTCCGCTAGACCCAAACCCACTCGGTTAGACCCAAACCCACTTGGCTAGACCCAAACCCACTCGGCTAGACCCAAACCCACTGGGCAAGACCCACACCCACTCGGCTAGACCCAAACCCACTCGGCTAGACCCAAACCCACTCGGGTAGACCCAAACCCACTCGGCTAGACGCAAACCCACTCGGCTAGACCTTAACCCACTCGGCTAGACACAAACCCACTCGGCTAGACCCAAAACAACTCCGCTAGACCCAAACCCACTCGGCTAGATGCAAACCCACTCGGCTAGACCCAAACTCAGTCGGCTAGACCCAAACCCACTCGGCTAAACCCAAACCCACTCCGCTAGACCCAAACCCACTCGGCTAGACCAAAACCCATTCGGCTAGACCCAAACCAACTCGGCTAGACCCAAACCCACTCGGCTAGTCCCAAACCCACTCCGCTAGACCCAAACCCACTCGGCTAGACCCAAACCCACTCGGCTAGACCCAAACCCACTCGGCTGGACCCAAACACACTCGGCTAGTCCCAAACCCACTCGGCTGGACCCAAACCCTCTCGGCTAGACCCAAACCCAATCGGCTAGACCCAAACCCACTCGGCTAGACCCAAACCTACTCGGCTAGACCCAAACCCACTCGGCAAGACCCAAACACACTCGGCTAGACCCAAACACATTCGGCTAGACCCAAACCCACTCGGCTAGACCAAAACCCATTCGGCTAGACCCAAACCAACTCGGCTAGACCCAAACCCACTCGGCTCAACCCAAACCCACTCGGCTAGACCCAAACCCACTCGGCTAGACCCAAACCCACTCGGCTAGACCCAAACCCACTCGGCTAGACCCAAACCCACTCGGCTAGACCCAAACCCACTCGGCTAGACCCATCCCACTCGGCTAGACCCAAACCCACTCGGCTGGACCCAAACCCACTCGGCTAGACCCAAACCCACTCGGCTACACCCAAACCCACTCGGCTAGACCCAAACCCACTCGGCTAGTCCCAAACCCACTCGGCTAGACCCAAACCCACTTGGCTAGACCAAAACCCAATCGGCTAGACACAAACCAACTCGGCTAGACCCAAACCCCTCGGCTAGACCCAAACCCACTCCGCTGGACCCAAACCCACTCGGCTAGACCCAAACCCACTCGGTACTCCCAAACCCACTCGGCTAGACCCAAACCCACTCGGCTGGACCTAAACCCACTCGGCTAGAACCAAACCCACTCGGCTACACCCAAACGCACTCGGCTAGACCCAAACCCACTCGGCTAGACCCAAACCCACTCTGCCAGACCCAAACCCACTCCGCTAGACCCAAACCCACCCCGCTAGACCCAAACCCACTCCGCTCGACCCAAACCCACTGGGCTAGACCCAAACGCACTCGGCCAGACCCAAACCCACTTGGCTAGACCCAAACCCACTCGGCTAGAACCAAACCCACTCGGCTAGACCCAAACCCACTCGGGTAGACCCGAACCCACTCGGCTACACCCGAACCCACTCGGCTTGACCCAAACCCACTCGGCTAGACCCAAACCCCCTCGGATAGACCCAAACCCACTCCGCTGCACCAAACCCACTCGGCTAGACCCAAACCCACTCGGCTAGACCCAAACCCACTCGGCTGGACCCAAACACACTCGGCTGGACCCAAACCCACTCGGCTGGACCCAAACCCACTCGGCTAGACCCAAACCCAATCGGCTAGACCCAAACCCACTCGGCTAGACCCAAACCCACTTGGCTAGACCCAAACCCACTCGGCTAGAACCAAACCCACTCGGCTAGACCCAAACCCACTCGGGTAGACCCGAACCCACTCGGCAACACCCAAACCCACTCGGCTAGACCCAAACCCACTCGGCTAGACCCAAACCCCCTCGGATAGACCCAAACCCACTCCGCTGCACCAAACCCACTCGGCTAGACCCAAACCCACTCGGCTAGACCCAAACCCACTCGGCTGGACCCAAACACACTCGGCTAGACCCAAACCCACTCGGCTGGACCCAAACCCACTCGGCTAGACCCAAACCCAATCGGCTAGACCCAAACCCACTCGGCTAGACCCAAACCTACTCGGCTAGACCCAAACCCACTTGGCAAGACCCAAACACACTCGGCTAGACCCAAACACATTCGGCTAGACCCAAACCCACTCGGCTAGACCCAAACCCACTCGGCTAGACCCAAACCCAATCCGCTAGCCCCAAACCCACTCGGATAGGCGCAAACCCACTCCGCTAGACCCAAACCCACTCGGCTAGACCCAAACCCACTCGGCTAGACCCAAACCCACTCGGCTAGACCCAAACCCACTCGGCTAGACCCAAACCCACTCGGCTAGACCCAAACCCACTCGGCTAGACCCATCCCACTCGGCTAGACCCAAACCCACTCGGCTAGACCCAAACCCACTCGGCTACACCCAAACCCACTCGGATACATCCAAACCCACTCGGCTACACCCAAACCCACTCGGCTAGAACCAAACCCACTCGGCTAGGCCCAAACCCACTCGGCTAGACCCAAACCCACTTGGCTAGACCAAAACCCAATCGGCTAGACATAAACCAACTCGGCTAGACCCAAACCCCTCGGCTAGACCCAAACCCACTCCGCTGGACCCAAACCCACTCGGCTAGACCCAAACCCACTCGGTACTCCCAAACCCACTCGGCTAGACCCAAACCCACTCGGCTGGACCCAAACCCACTCGGCTAGAACCAAACCCACTCGGCTACACCCAAACGCACTCGGCGAGACCCAAACCCACTCGGCTAGACCCAAACCCACTCCGCCAGACCCAAACCCACTCCGCTAGACCCAAACCCACTCCGCTAGACCCAAACCCACTCCGCTAGACCCAAACCCACTGGGCTAGACCCAAACGCACTCGGCCAGACCCAAACCCACTTGGCTAGACCCAAACCCACTCGGCTAGACCCAAACCCACTCTGCTAGACCCAAACCCACTCGGGTAGACCCGAACCCACTCGGCTACACCCAAACCCACTCGGCTAGACCCAAACCCACTCGGCTAGACCCAAACCCCCTCGGATAGACCCAAACCCACTCCGCTGCACCAAACCCACTCGGCTAGACCCAAACCCACTCGGTACTCCCAAACCCACTCGGCTAGACCCAAACCCACTCGGCTAGACCCAAACCCACTCGGCTAGACCCAAACCCACTCGGATAGACCCAAACCCACTCGGCTACACCCAAACCCACTCGGCTACACCCAAACCCACTCGGCAACACCCAAACCCACTCGGCTAGACCCAAACCCACTCGGCAAGGCCCAAACCCACTCGGCTAGTCCCAAACCCACTCGGCTAGACCCTAACCCACTCGGCTAGACCCAAACCCACTCCGCCAGACCCAAACCCACTCCGCTAGACCCAAACCCACTCCGCTGGACCCAAACCCACTCGGCTAGACCCAAACCCACTCGGCTAGACCCAAACGCACTCGGCTAGACCCAAACCCACTTGGCTAGACCCAAACCCACTCGGCTAGACGCCAAACCCACTCGGCTAGACCCAAACCCACTCGGGTAGACACAAACCCACTCGGCTACACCCAAACCCACTCGGCTAGACCCAAACCCACTCGGCTAGACCCAAACCCCCTCGGATAGACCCAAACCCACTCCGCTGCACCAAACCCACTCGGCTAGACCCAAACCCACTCGGCTAGACCCAAACCCACTCGGCTGGACCCAAACACACTCGGCTAGACCCAAACCCACTCGGCTGGACCCAAACCCACTCGGCTAGACCCAAACCCAATCGGCTAGACCCAAGCCCACTCGGCTAGACCCAAACCTACTTGGCTAGACCCAAACCCACTTGGCAAGACCCAAACACACTCGGCTAGACCCAAACACATTCGGCTGGACCCAAACCCACTCGGCTAGACCCAAACCCACTCGGCTAGACCCAAACCCAATCGGCTAGACCCAAACCCACTCGGCTAGACCCAAACCCACTCGGCTAGACCCATCCCACTCGGCTAGACCCAAACCCACTCGGCTAGACCCAAACCCACTCGGCTACACCCAAACCCACTCGGCTACACCCAAACCCACTCGGCTACACCCAAACCCACTCGGCTAGAACCAAACCCACTCGGCTAGACCAAAACCCATTCGGCTAGACCCAAACCAACTCGGCTAGACCCAAACCCACTCGGCTAGACCCAAACCCACTCCGCTAGACCCAAACCCACTCGGCTAGACCCAAACCCACTCGGCTAGACCCAAACCCACTCGGCTGGACCCAAACACACTCGGCTAGTCCCAAACCCACTCGGCTGGACCCAAACCCTCTCGGCTAGACCCAAACCCAATCGGCTAGACCCAAACCCACTCGGCTAGACCCAAACCTACTCGGCTAGACCCAAACCCACTCGGCAAGACCCAAACACACTCGGCTAGACCCAAACACATTCGGCTAGACCCAAACCCACTCGGCTAGACCAAAACCCATTCGGCTAGACCCAAACCAACTCGGCTAGACCCAAACCCACTCGGCTCAACCCAAACCCACTCGGCTAGACCCAAACCCACTCGGCTAGACCCAAACCCACTCGGCTAGACCCAAACCCACTCGGCTAGACCCAAACCCACTCGGCTAGACCCAAACCCACTCGGCTAGACCCATCCCACTCGGCTAGACCCAAACCCACTCGGCTGGACCCAAACCCACTCGGCTAGACCCAAACCCACTCGGCTACACCCAAACCCACTCGGCTAGACCCAAACCCACTCGGCTAGTCCCAAACCCACTCGGCTAGACCCAAACCCACTTGGCTAGACCAAAACCCAATCGGCTAGACACAAACCAACTCGGCTAGACCCAAACCCCTCGGCTAGACCCAAACCCACTCCGCTGGACCCAAACCCACTCGGCTAGACCCAAACCCACTCGGTACTCCCAAACCCACTCGGCTAGACCCAAACCCACTCGGCTGGACCCAAACCCACTCGGCTAGAACCAAACCCACTCGGCTACACCCAAACGCACTCGGCTAGACCCAAACCCACTCGGCTAGACCCAAACCCACTCTGCCAGACCCAAACCCACTCCGCTAGACCCAAACCCACCCCGCTAGACCCAAACCCACTCCGCTCGACCCAAACCCACTGGGCTAGACCCAAACGCACTCGGCCAGACCCAAACCCACTTGGCTAGACCCAAACCCACTCGGCTAGAACCAAACCCACTCGGCTAGACCCAAACCCACTCGGGTAGACCCGAACCCACTCGGCTACACCCGAACCCACTCGGCTTGACCCAAACCCACTCGGCTAGACCCAAACCCCCTCGGATAGACCCAAACCCACTCCGCTGCACCAAACCCACTCGGCTAGACCCAAACCCACTCGGCTAGACCCAAACCCACTCGGCTGGACCCAAACACACTCGGCTGGACCCAAACCCACTCGGCTGGACCCAAACCCACTCGGCTAGACCCAAACCCAATCGGCTAGACCCAAACCCACTCGGCTAGACCCAAACCCACTTGGCTAGACCCAAACCCACTCGGCTAGAACCAAACCCACTCGGCTAGACCCAAACCCACTCGGGTAGACCCGAACCCACTCGGCAACACCCAAACCCACTCGGCTAGACCCAAACCCACTCGGCTAGACCCAAACCCCCTCGGATAGACCCAAACCCACTCCGCTGCACCAAACCCACTCGGCTAGACCCAAACCCACTCGGCTAGACCCAAACCCACTCGGCTGGACCCAAACACACTCGGCTAGACCCAAACCCACTCGGCTGGACCCAAACCCACTCGGCTAGACCCAAACCCAATCGGCTAGACCCAAACCCACTCGGCTAGACCCAAACCTACTCGGCTAGACCCAAACCCACTTGGCAAGACCCAAACACACTCGGCTAGACCCAAACACATTCGGCTAGACCCAAACCAACTCGGCTAGACCCAAACCCACTCGGCTAGACCCAAACCCAATCCGCTAGCCCCAAACCCACTCGGATAGGCGCAAACCCACTCCGCTAGACCCAAACCCACTCGGCTAGACCCAAACCCACTCGGCTAGACCCAAACCCACTCGGCTAGACCCAAACCCACTCGGCTAGACCCAAACCCACTCGGCTAGACCCAAACCCACTCGGCTAGACCCATCCCACTCGGCTAGACCCAAACCCACTCGGCTAGACCCAAACCCACTCGGCTACACCCAAACCCACTCGGATACATCCAAACCCACTCGGCTACACCCAAACCCACTCGGCTAGAACCAAACCCACTCGGCTAGGCCCAAACCCACTCGGCTAGACCCAAACCCACTTGGCTAGACCAAAACCCAATCGGCTAGACATAAACCAACTCGGCTAGACCCAAACCCCTCGGCTAGACCCAAACCCACTCCGCTGGACCCAAACCCACTCGGCTAGACCCAAACCCACTCGGTACTCCCAAACCCACTCGGCTAGACCCAAACCCACTCGGCTGAACCCAAACCCACTCGGCTAGAACCAAACCCACTCGGCTACACCCAAACGCACTCGGCGAGACCCAAACCCACTCGGCTAGACCCAAACCCACTCCGCCAGACCCAAACCCACTCCGCTAGACCCAAACCCACTCCGCTAGACCCAAACCCACTCCGCTAGACCCAAACCCACTGGGCTAGACCCAAACGCACTCGGCCAGACCCAAACCCACTTGGCTAGACCCAAACCCACTCGGCTAGACCCAAACCCACTCTGCTAGACCCAAAGCCACTCGGGTAGACCCGAACCCACTCGGCTACACCCAAACCCACTCGGCTAGACCCAAACCCACTCGGCTAGACCCAAACCCCCTCGGATAGACCCAAACCCACTCCGCTGCACCAAACCCACTCGGCTAGACCCAAACCCACTCGGTACTCCCAAACCCACTCGGCTAGACCCAAACCCACTCGGCTAGACCCAAACCCACTCGGCTAGACCCAAACCCACTCGGATAGACCCAAACCCACTCGGCTACACCCAAACCCACTCGGCTACACCCAAACCCACTCGGCAACACCCAAACCCACTCGGCTAGACCCAAACCCACTCGGCAAGGCCCAAACCCACTCGGCTAGTCCCAAACCCACTCGGCTAGACCCTAACCCACTCGGCTAGACCCAAACCCACTCCGCCAGACCCAAACCCACTCCGCTAGACCCAAACCCACTCCGCTGGACCCAAACCCACTCGGCTAGACCCAAACCCACTCGGCTAGACCCAAACGCACTCGGCTAGACCCAAACCCACTTGGCTAGACCCAAACCCACTCGGCTAGACGCCAAACCCACTCGGCTAGACCCAAACCCACTCGGGTAGACACAAACCCACTCGGCTACACCCAAACCCACTCGGCTACACCCAAACCCACTCGGCTAGACCCAAACCCCCTCGGATAGACCCAAACCCACTCCGCTGCACCAAACCCACTCGGCTAGACCCAAACCCACTCGGCTAGACCCAAACCCACTCGGCTGGACCCAAACACACTCGGCTAGACCCAAACCCACTTGGCTGGACCCAAACCCACTCGGCTAGACCCAAACCCAATCGGCTAGACCCAAGCCCACTCGGCTAGACCCAAACCTACTTGGCTAGACCCAAACCCACTTGGCAAGACCCAAACACACTCGGCTAGACCCAAACACATTCGGCTGGACCCAAACCCACTCGGCTAGACCCAAACCCACTCGGCTAGACCCAAACCCAATCGGCTAGACCCAAACCCACTCGGCTAGACCCAAACCCACTCGGCTAGACCCATCCCACTCGGCTAGACCCAAACCCACTCGGCTAGACCCAAACCCACTCGGCTACACCCAAACCCACTCGGCTACACCCAAACCCACTCGGCTACACCCAAACCCACTCGGCTAGAACCAAACCCACTCGGCTAGGCCCAAACCCACTCGGCTAGACCCAAACCCACTTGGCTAGACCAAAACCCAATCGGCTAGACATAAACCAACTCGGCTAGACCCAAACCCACTCCGCTGGACCCAAACCCACTCGGTACTCCCAAACCCACTCGGCTAGATCCAAACCCACTCGGCTGGACCCAAACCCACTCGGCTAGAACCAAACCCACTCGGCTACACCCAAACGCACTCGGCTAGACCCAAACCCACTCGGCTAGACCCAAACCCACTCCGCCAGACCCAAACCCACTCCGCTAGACCCAAACCCACTCCGCTAGACCCAAACCCACTCCGCTAGACCCAAACACACTGGGCTAGACCCAAACGCACTCGGCCAGACCCAAACCCACTTGGCTAGACCCAAACCCACTCGGCTAGACCCAAACCCACTCGGCTAGACCCAAACCCACTCGGGTAGACCCGAACCCACTCGGCTACACCCAAACCCACTTGGCTAGACACAAACCCACTCGGCTAGACCCAAACACCCTCGGATAGACCCAAACCCACTCCGCTGCACCAAACCCACTCGGCTAGACCCAAACCCACTCGGTACTCCCAAACCCACTCGGCTAGACCCAAACCCACTCGGCTAGACCCAAACCCACTCGGCTAGACCCAAACCCACTCGGATAGACCCAAACCCACTCGGCTACACCCAAACCCACTCGGCTACACCCAAACCCACTCGGCAACACCCAAACCCACTCGGCTAGACCCAAACCCACTCGGCAAGGCCCAAACCCACTCGGCTAGTCCGAAACCCACTCGGCTAGACCCTAACCCACTCGGCTAGACCCAAACCCACTCCGCCAGACCCAAACCCACTCCGCTAGACCCAAACCCACTCCGCTGGACCCAAACCCAATCGGCTAGACCCAAACCCACTCGGCTAGACCCAAACGCACTCGGCTAGACCCAAACCCACTTGGCTAGACCCAAACCCACTCGGCTAGACGCCAAACCCACTCGGCTAGACCCAAACCCACTCGGGTAGACACAAACCCACTCGGCTACACCCAAACCCACTCGGCTAGACCCAAACCCACTCGGCTAGACCCAAAACAACTCCGCTAGACCCAAACCCACTAGGCTAGACCCAAACCCACTCGGCTAGACCCAAACCCACTCGGCTAGACCCAAACCCATTCGGCTAGACCCAAACCCACTCCGCTAGAACCAAACCCACTGCGCTAGACCCAAACCCACTCCGCTAGACCCAAACCCACTCGGTTAGACCGAAACACACTCGGCTAGACCGAAACCCACTCGGCTAGACCCAAACCCACTCCGATAGACCCAAACCCGCTCGGCTAGACCCAAACCCACTCGGTAAGACCCAAACCCACTCCGCCAGACCCAAACCCACTCCGCTAGACCCAACCCCACTCCGCTAGACCCAAACCCACTCCTCTAGACCCAAACCCACTGGACTAGACCCAAACCCACTCGGCTAGACCCAAACCCACTTGGCTAGAACCAAGCCCACTCGGCTAGACCCAAACCCACTCGGCTAGACCCAAACCCACTCGGGTAGACCCAAACCCACTCGGCAAGACCCAAACCCACTCGGCTCGACCCAAACCCACTCGGCTAGACCCAAACCCACTCGGCTAGACCCAAACCCACTCGGCTAGACCCAAACCCACTCGGCTAGACCCATCCCACTCGGCTAGACCCAAACCCACTCGGCTAGACCCAAACCCACTCGGCTACACCCAAACCCACTCGGCTACACCCATACCCACTCGGCTACACCCAAACCCACTCGGCTAGACCCAAACCCACTCGGCTAGGCCCAAACCCACTCGGCTAGACCCAAACCCACTTGGCTAGACCAAAACCCAATCGGCTAGACACAAACCAACTCGGCTAGACCCAAACCCCCTCGGCTAGACCCAAACCCACTCCGCTGGACCCAAACCCACTCGGCTAGACCCAAACCCACTCGGTACTCCCAAACCCACTCGGCTAGACCCAAACCCACTAGGCTAGACCCAAACCCACTCGGCTAGACCCAAACCCACTCGGCTAGACCCAAACCCATTCGGCTAGACCCAAACCCACTCCGCTAGAACCAAACCCACTGCGCTAGACCCAAACCCACTCCGCTAGACCCAAACCCACTCGGTTAGACCGAAACACACTCGGCTAGACCCAAACCCACTCGGCAAGGCCCAAACCCACTCCGCTAGACCCAAACCCGCTCGGCTAGACCCTAACCCACTCGGCTAGACCCAAACCCACTCCGCCAGACCCAAACCCACTCCGCTAGACCCAAACCCACTCCGCTGGACCCAAACCCAATCGGCTAGACCCAAACCCACTCGGCTAGACCCAAACGCACTCGGCCAGACCCAAACCCACTTGGCTAG
This sequence comes from Raja brachyura, assembly GCA_963514005.1. The sequence goes on from OY740820.1 coordinate 982,403, forward strand.
ACCCAAACCCACTCGGCTAGACGCCAAACCCACTCGGCTAGACCCAAACCCACTCGGGTAGACACAAACCCACTCGGCTACACCCAAACCCACTCGGCTAGACCCAAACCCACTCGGCTAGACCCAAAACAACTCCGCTAGACCCAAACCCACTAGGCTAGACCCAAACCCACTCGGCTAGACCCAAACCCACTCGGCTAGACCCAAACCCATTCGGCTAGACCCAAACCCACTCCGCTAGAACCAAACCCACTGCGCTAGACCCAAACCCACTCCGCTAGACCCAAACCCACTCGGTTAGACCGAAACACACTCGGCTAGACCGAAACCCACTCGGCTAGACCCAAACCCACTCCGCTAGACCCAAACCCGCTCGGCTAGACCCAAACCCACTCGGTTAGACCCAAACCCACTCCGCCAGACCCAAACCCACTCCGCTAGACCCAACCCCACTCCGCTAGACCCAAACCCACTCCGCTAGACCCAAACCCACTGGACTAGACCCAAACCCACTCGGCTAGACCCAAACCCACTTGGCTAGACCCAAGCCCACTCAGCTAGACCCAAACCCACTCGGCTAGACCCAAACCCACTCGGGTAGACCCAAACCCACTCGGCAAGACCCAAACCCACTCGGCTCGACCCAAACCCACTCGGCTAGACCCAAACCCACTCGGCTAGACCCAAACCCACTCGGCTAGACCCAAACCCACTCGGCTAGACCCATCCCACTCGGCTAGACCCAAACCCACTCGGCTAGACCCAAACCCACTCGGCTACACCCAAACCCACTCGGCTACACCCATACCCACTCGGCTACACCCAAACCCACTCGGCTAGACCCAAACCCACTCGGCTAGGCCCAAACCCACTCGGCTAGACCCAAACCCACTTGGCTAGACCAAAACCCAATCGGCTAGACACAAACCAACTCGGCTAGACCCAAACCCCCTCGGCTAGACCCAAACCCACTCCGCTGGACTCAAACCCACTCGGCTAGACCCAAACCCACTCGGTACTCCCAAACCCACTCGGCTAGACCCAAACCCACTAGGCTAGACCCAAACCCACTCGGCTAGACCCAAACCCACTCGGCTAGACCCAAACCCATTCGGCTAGACCCAAACCCACTCCGCTAGAACCAAACCCACTGCGCTAGACCCAAACCCACTCCGCTAGACCCAAACCCACTCGGTTAGACCGAAACACACTCGGCTAGACCGAAACCCACTCGGCTAGACCCAAACCCACTCCGCTAGACCCAAACCCGCTCGGCTAGACCCAAACCCACTCGGTTAGACCCAAACCCACTCCGCCAGACCCAAACCCACTCCGCTAGACCCAACCCCACTCCGCTAGACCCAAACCCACTCCGCTAGACCCAAACCCACTGGACTAGACCCAAACCCACTCGGCTAGACCCAAACCCACTGGGCTAGACCCAAACCCAGTCGGCTAGACCCAAACCCACTCGGCTAGACCCAAACCCACTCGGGTAGACCCAAACCCACTCGGCAAGACCCAAACCCACTCGGCTCGACCCAAACCCACTCGGCTAGACGCAAACCCACTCGGCTAGACCCAAACCCACTCGGCTAGACCCAAACCCACTCGGCTAGACCCATCCCACTCGGCTAGACCCAAACCCACTCGGCTAGACCCAAACCCACTCGGCTACACCCAAACCCACTCGGCTACACCCATACCCACTCGGCTACACCCAAACCCACTCGGCTAGACCCAAACCCACTCGGCTAGGCCCAAACCCACTCGGCTAGACCCAAACCCACTTGGCTAGACCAAAACCCAATCGGCTAGACACAAACCAACTCGGCTAGACCCAAACCCCCTCGGCTAGACCCAAACCCACTCCGCTGGACCCAAACCCACTCGGCTAGACCCAAACCCACTCGGTACTCCCAAACCCACTCGGCTAGACCCAAACCCACTCGGCTGGACCCAAACCCACTCGGCTAGAACCAAACCCACTCGGCTACACCCAAACGCACTCGGCTAGACCCAAACCCACTCGGCTAGACCCAAACCCACTCCGCCAGACCCAAACCCACTCCGCTAGACCCAAACCCACTCGGCTAGACCCAAACCCACTCCGCTAGACCCAAACCCACTGGGCTAGACCCAAACGCACTCGGCCAGACCCAAACCCACTTGGCTAGACCCAAACTCACTCAGCTAGACCCAAACCCACTCGGCTAGACCCAAACCCACTCGGGTAGACCCGAACCCACTCGGCTGCACCCAAACCCACTCGGCTAGACCCAAACCCACTCGGCTAGACCCAAACCCCCTCGGCTAGACCCAAACCCACTCCGCTGCACCAAACCCACTCGGCTAGACCCAAACCCACTCGGTACTCCCAAACCCACTCGGCTAGACCCAAACCCACTCGGATAGACCCAAACCCACTCGGCTACACCCAAACCCACTCGGCAACACCCAAACCCACTCGGCTAGACCCAAACCCACTCGGCAAGGCCCAAACCCACTCGGCTAGTCCCAAACCCACTCGGCTAGACCCAAACCCCCTCTGCTAGACCCAAACCCACTCGGCTAGACCCAAACCCACTCGGCTAAACCCAAAACAACTCCGCTAGACCCAAACCCACTAGGCTAGACCCAAACGCACTCGGCTAGATGCAAACCCACTCGGCTAGACCCAAACCCATTCGGCTAGACCCAAACCAACTCCGCTAGAACCAAACCCACTCCGCTGGACCCAAACCAACTCAGCTCGACCCAAACCCACTCCGCCAGAACCAAACCCACTGCGCTAGACCCGAACCCACTCGGCTAGACCCCAACCCACTCGGCTAGCCCCCAACCCACTCGGCTAGACCCAAACGCACTCGGCTAGACGCAAACCCACTCGGCTAGACCCAAACCCACTCGGCTAGACCCAAACCCACTCGGCTAGACCAAAACCCACTCGGCTAGACCCAAACCAACTCGGCTAGACCCAAACCCACTCGGCTAGACCCAAACCCACTCCGCTAGACCCAAACCCACTCGGCTAGACCCAAACCCACTCGGCTAGACCCAAACCCACTCGGCTAGACCCAAACACACTCGGCTAGACCGAAACCCACTCGGCTAGACCCAAACCCACTCGGCTAGACCCAAACCCACTCGGCTAGACCCAAACCCACTCGGCTAGACCCAAACCCACTCGACAAGACTCAAACCCACTCGGCTAGACCCAAACCCATTCGGCTAGACGCAAACCAACTCGGCAAGACCCAAACCCACTCGGCTAGACCCAAACCCACTCGTCGAGAGCCAAACCCACTCGGCTAGACAAAAAACCCACTCGGCTAGACCCAAACCCACTCGGCTAGACCCAAACCCACTCGGCTAGACCCAAACCCACTCGACTAGATCCAAACCCACTCCGCTAGACCCAAACCCACTCCGCTAGACCCAAACCCACTCCGCTAGACCCAAACCCACTCCGCTAGACCCAAACCCACTCGGTTAAACCGAAACCCACTCGGCTAGACCCAAACCCACTCGGCTAGACCCAAACCCACTCGACCAGACCCAAACCCACTCGGCTAGACCCAAACCCACTCGGCTAGACCCAAACCCACTCGGCTAGATGCAAACCCACTCGGCTAGACCCAAACCCACTTGGCTAGACGCAAACCCACTCGGCTAGACCCAAACCCACTGGGCTAGACCAAAACCCACTCGGCTAGACCCAAACCCACTCGGCTAGACCCAAACCCACTCGGCTAGACCCAAACCCACTCCGCAAGACCCAAACCCACTCCGCTAGACCCAAACCCACTCCGCTAGACCCAAACCCACTCGGCTAGACACAAACCCACTCGGCTAGACCCAAACCCACTTGGCTAGACGCAAACCCACTCGGCTAGACGCAAACCCACTCGGCTAGACCCAAACCCACTCGGCTAGATGGAAACACACTCCGCTAGACCCAAACCCACTCCGCTAGACCCAAACCCACTCCGCTAGACCCAAACCCACTCCACTAGTCCCAAACCCACTAGGTTAGACCGAAACCCACTCGGCTAGACCCAAACCCACTCGGCTAGACCCAAACCCACTTGGCTAGACGCAAACCCACTCGGCTACACCCAAACCCACTCGGCTAGACCCAAACCCACTCCGCTAGACCCAAACCCGCTCGGCTAGACCCAAACCCGCTCGGCTAGACCCAAACCCACTCGGCTAGACCCAAACACACTCGGCTAGACCTAAACCCACTCGGCTAGACCCAAACCCACTCGGCTAGACCCAAACCCACTCGGCTAGACCCAAACCCACTCCGCTAGACCCAAACCCACTCGGCAAGACTCAAACCCACTCGGCTAGACCCAAACCCATTCGGCTAGACGCAAACCCACTCGGATAGACCCAAACCCACTCGGCTAGACCCAAACCCACTCGGCGAGACCCCAACCCACTCGGCTAGACACAAACCCACTCGGCTGGACCCAAACCTACTCGGCTAGATCCAAACCCACTCGGCTAGACCCAAACCCACTCGACTAGATCCAAACCCACTCCGCTAGACCCAAACCCACTCCGCTAGACCCAAACCCACTCCGCTAGACCCAAACCCACTCCGCTAGACCCAAACCCACTAGGTTAGACCCAAACCCACTCGGCTAGACCCAAACCCACTCGGCTAGACCCAAACCCACTTGGCTAGACGCAAACCCACTCGGCTAGACGCAAACACACTCGGCTAGACCCAAACCCACTCGGCTAGATGCAAACCCACTCGGCTAGACCCAAACCCACTCGGCTAGACGCAAACCCACTCGGCTAGACCCAAACCCACTCGGCTAGACCCAAACCCACTCTGCTAAACCCAAACCCACTCCGCTAGACCCAAACCCGCTCGGATAGACCCAAACCTACTCGGCTAGACCCAAACCAACTCGGCTAGACCCAAACCCACTCGGCTAGACCCAAACCCACTCCGCTACACCCAAACCCACTCGGCTAGACCCAAACCCACTCGGCTAGACCCAAACCCACTCGGCTAGACCCAAACACACTCGGCTAGACCTAATCCCACTCGGCTAGACCCAAACCCACTCGGCTACACCCAAACCCACTCGGCTAGACCCAAACCCACTCGGCTAGACCCAAACCCACTCGGCAAGACTCAAACCCACTCGGCTAGACCAAAACCCATTCGGCTAGACGCAAACCCACTCGGCTAGACCCAAACCCACTCGGCTAGACCCAAACCCACTCGGCGAGACCCAAACCCACTCGGCTAGACACAAACCCACTCGGCTAGACCCAAACCTACTCGGCTAGATCCAAACCCACTCGGCTAGACCCAAACCCACTCGACTAGATCCAAACCCACTCTGCTAGACCCAAACCCACTCCGCTAGACACAAACCCACTCCGCTAGACCCAAACCCACTCCGCTAGACCCAAACCCACTAGGTTAGACCGAAACCCACTCGGCTAGACCCAAACCCACTCGGCTAGACCCAAACCCACTCGGCTAGACGCAAACCCACTCGGCTAGACGCAAACCCACTCGGCTAGACCCAAACCCACTCCGCCAGACCGAAACCCGCTCGGCTAGACCCAAACCCACTCGGCTAGACCCAAACCCACTCGGCTAGACACAAACCCACTCGGCTAGACCCAAACCCACTCGGCTAGACACAAACCCACTCGGCTAGACCCAAACCCACTCGGCTAGACCCAAACCCACTCGGCTAGACCCAAACACACTCGGCTAGACCGAAACCCACTCGGCTAGACCCAAACCCACTCGGCTAGACCCAAACCCACTCGGCTAGACCGAAACCCACTCGGCTAGACCCAAACCCACTCGACAAGACTCAAACCCACTCGGCTAGACCCAAACCCATTCGGCTAGACGCAAACCCACTCGGCAAGACCCAAACCCACTCGGCTAGACCCAAACCCACTCGTCGAGACCCAAACCCACTCGGCTAGACACAAACCCACTCGGCTAGACCCAAACCCACTCGGCTAGACCCAAACCCACTCGGCTAGACCCAAACCCACTCGACTAGATCCAAACCCACTCCGCTAGACCCAAACCCACTCCGCTAGACCCAAACCCACTCCGCTAGACCCAAACCCACTCCGCTAGACCCAAACCCACTCGGTTAAACCGAAACCCACTCGGCTAGACCCAAACCCACTCGGCTAGACCCAAACCCACTCGACCAGACCCAAACCCACTCGGCTAGACCCAAACCCACTCGGCTAGACCCAAACCCACTCGGCTAGATGCAAACCCACTCGGCTAGACCCAAACCCACTTGGCTAGACGCAAACCCACTCGGCTAGACCCAAACCCACTGGGCTAGACCAAAACCCACTCGGCTAGACCCAAACCCACTCGGCTAGACCCAAACCCACTCGGCTAGACCCAAACCCACTCCGCAAGACCCAAACCCACTCCGCTAGACCCAAACCCACTCGGTTAGACCGAAACCCACTCGGCTAGACACAAACCCACTCGGCTAGACCCAAACCCACTTGGCTAGACGCAAACCCACTCGGCTAGACGCAAACCCACTCGGCTAGACCCAAACCCACTCGGCTAGATGGAAACACACTCCGCTAGACCCAAACCAACTCCGCTAGACCCAAACCCACTCCGCTAGACCCAAACCCACTCCGCTAGTCCCAAACCCACTAGGTTAGACCGAAACCCACTCGGCTAGACCCAAACCCACTCGGCTAGACCCAAACCCACTTGGCTAGACGCAAACCCACTCGGCTACACCCAAACCCACTCGGCTAGACCCAAACCCACTCCGCTAGACCCAAACCCACTCCGCTATACCCAAACCCGCTCGGCTAGACCCAAACCCGCTCGGCTAGACCCAAACCCACTCGGCTAGACCCAAACACACTCGGCTAGACCTAAACCCACTCGGCTGGACCCAAACCCACTCGGCTAGACCCAAACCCACTCGGCTAGACCCAAACCCACTCCGCTAGACCCAAACCCACTCGGCAAGACTCAAACCCACTCGGCTAGACCCAAACCCATTCGGCTAGACGCAAACCCACTCGGATAGACCCAAACCCACTCGGCTAGACCCAAACCCACTCGGCGAGACCCCAACCCACTCGGCTAGACACAAACCCACTCGGCTGGACCCAAACCTACTCGGCTAGATCCAAACCCACTCGGCTAGACCCAAACCCACTCGACTAGATCCAAACCCACTCCGCTAGACCCAAACCCACTCCGCTAGACCCAAACCCACTCCGCTAGACCCAAACCCACTCCGCTAGACCCAAACCCACTAGGTTAGACCGAAACCCACTCGGCTAGACCCAAACCCACTCGGCTAGACCCAAACCCACTTGGCTAGACGCAAACCCACTCGGCTAGACGCAAACACACTCGGCTAGACCCAAACCCACTCGGCTAGATGCAAACCCACTCGGCTAGACCCAAACCCACTCGGCTAGACGCAAACCCACTCGGCTAGACCCAAACCCACTCGGCTAGACCCAAACCCACTCTGCTAAACCCAAACCCACTCCGCTAGACCCAAACCCGCTCGGATAGACCCAAACCTACTCGGCTAGACCCAAACCAACTCGGCTAGACCCAAACCCACTCGGCTAGACCCAAACCCACTCGGCTAGACCCAAACCCACTCGGCTAGACCCAAACCCACTCGGCTAGACCCAAACCCACTCGGCTAGACCCAAACACACTCGGCTAGACCTAATCCCACTCGGCTAGACCCAAACCCACTCGGCTACACCCAAACCCACTCGGCTAGACCCAAACCCACTCGGCTAGACCCAAACCCACTCGGCAAGACTCAAACCCACTCGGCTAGACCAAAACCCATTCGGCTAGACGCAAACCCACTCGGCTAGACCCAAACCCACTCGGCTAGACCCAAACCCACTCGGCGAGACCCAAACCCACTCGGCTAGACACAAACCCACTCGGCTAGACCCAAACCTACTCGGCTAGATCCAAACCCACTCGGCCAGACCCAAACCCACTCGACTAGATCCAAACCCACTCCGCTAGACCCAAACCCACTCCGCTAGACACAAACCCACTCCGCTAGACCCAAACCCACTCCGCTAGACCCAAACCCACTAGGTTAGACCGAAACCCACTCGGCTAGACCCAAACCCACTCGGCTAGACCCAAACACACTCGGCTAGACCAAAACCCACTCGGCTGGACCCAAACCCACTCGGCTAGACCCAAACCCACTCGGCTAGACCCAAACCCACTCCGCTAGACCCAAACCCACTCGGCAAGACTCAAACCCACTCGGCTAGACCCAAACCCATTCGGCTAGACGCAAACCCACTCGGATAGACCCAAACCCACTCGGCTAGACCCAAACCCACTCGGCGAGACCCCAACCCACTCGGCTAGACACAAACCCACTCGGCTGGACCCAAACCTACTCGGCTAGATCCAAACCCACTCGGCTAGACCCAAACCCACTCGACTAGATCCAAACCCACTCCGCTAGACCCAAACCCACTCCGCTAGACCCAAACCCACTCCGCTAGACCCAAACCCACTCCGCTAGACCCAAACCCACTAGGTTAGACCGAAACCCACTCGGCTAGACCCAAACCCACTCGGCTAGACCCAAACCCACTTGGCTAGACGCAAACCCACTCGGCTAGACGCAAACACACTCGGCTAGACCCAAACCCACTCGGCTAGATGCAAACCCACTCGGGTAGACCCAAACCCACTCGGCTAGACGCAAACCCACTCGGCTAGACCCAAACCCACTCGGCTAGACCCAAACCCACTCTGCTAAACCCAAACCCACTCCGCTAGACCCAAACCCGCTCGGATAGACCCAAACCTACTCGGCTAGACCCAAACCAACTCGGCTAGACCCAAACCCACTCGGCTAGACCCAAACCCACTCGGCTAGACCCAAACCCACTCGGCTAGACCCAAACCCACTCGGCTAGACCCAAACCCACTCGGCTAGACCCAAACACACTCGGCTAGACCTAATCCCACTCGGCTAGACCCAAACCCACTCGGCTACACCCAAACCCACTCGGCTAGACCCAAACCCACTCGGCTAGACCCAAACCCACTCGGCAAGACTCAAACCCACTCGGCTAGACCAAAACCCATTCGGCTAGACGCAAACCCACTCGGCTAGACCCAAACCCACTCGGCTAGACCCAAACCCACTCGGCGAGACCCAAACCCACTCGGCTAGACACAAACCCACTCGGCTAGACCCAAACCTACTCGGCTAGATCCAAACCCACTCGGCCAGACCCAAACCCACTCGACTAGATCCAAACCCACTCCGCTAGACCCAAACCCACTCCGCTAGACACAAACCCACTCCGCTAGACACAAACCCACTCCGCTAGACCCAAACCCACTCCGCTAGACCCAAACCCACTAGGTTAGACCGAAACCCACTCGGCTAGACCCAAACCCACTCGGCTAGACCCAAACACACTCGGCTAGACCAAAACCCACTCGGCTGGACCCAAACCCACTCGGCTAGACCCAAACCCACTCGGCTAGACCCAAACCCACTCCGCTAGACCCAAACCCACTCGGCAAGACTCAAACCCACTCGGCTAGACCCAAACCCATTCGGCTAGACGCAAACCCACTCGGATAGACCCAAACCCACTCGGCTAGACCCAAACCCACTCGGCGAGACCCCAACCCACTCGGCTAGACACAAACCCACTCGGCTGGACCCAAACCTACTCGGCTAGATCCAAACCCACTCGGCTAGACCCAAACCCACTCGACTAGATCCAAACCCACTCCGCTAGACCCAAACCCACTCCGCTAGACCCAAACCCACTCCGCTAGACCCAAACCCACTCCGCTAGACCCAAACCCACTAGGTTAGACCGAAACCCACTCGGCTAGACCCAAACCCACTCGGCTAGACCCAAACCCACTTGGCTAGACGCAAACCCACTCGGCTAGACGCAAACACACTCGGCTAGACCCAAAGCCACTCGGCTAGATGCAAACCCACTCGGCTAGACCCAAACCCACTCGGCTAGACGCAAACCCACTCGGCTAGACCCAAACCCACTCGGCTAGACCCAAACCCACTCTGCTAAACCCAAACCCACTCCGCTAGACCCAAACCCGCTCGGATAGACCCAAACCTACTCGGCTAGACCCAAACCAACTCGGCTAGACCCAAACCCACTCGGCTAGACCCAAACCCACTCGGCTAGACCCAAACCCACTCGGCTAGACCCAAACCCACTCGGCTAGACCCAAACCCACTCGGCTAGACCCAAACACACTCGGCTAGACCTAATCCCACTCGGCTAGACCCAAACCCACTCGGCTACACCCAAACCCACTCGGCTAGACCCAAACCCACTCGGCTAGACCCAAACCCACTCGGCAAGACTCAAACCCACTCGGCTAGACCAAAACCCATTCGGCTAGACGCAAACCCACTCGGCTAGACCCAAACCCACTCGGCTAGACCCAAACCCACTCGGCGAGACCCAAACCCACTCGGCTAGACACAAACCCACTCGGCTAGACCCAAACCTACTCGGCTAGATCCAAACCCACTCGGCCAGACCCAAACCCACTCGACTAGATCCAAACCCACTCCGCTAGACCCAAACCCACTCCGCTAGACACAAACCCACTCCGCTAGACCCAAACCCACTCCGCTAGACCCAAACCCACTAGGTTAGACCGAAACCCACTCGGCTAGACCCAAACCCACTCGGCTAGACGCAAACCCACTCGGCTAGACGCAAACCCACTCGGCTAGACGCAAACCCACTCGGCTAGATGCAAACCCACTCGGCTAGACCCAAACCCACTCGGCTAGACCAAAACCCACTCGGCTGGACCCAAACCAACTCGGCTAGACCCAAACCCACTCGGCTAGACCCAAACCCACTCCGCTAGACCCAAACCCACTCGGCTAGACCCAAACCCACTCGGCTAGACCCAAACCCACTCGGCTAGACCCAAACACACTCGGCTAGACCAAAACCCACTCGGCTAGACCCCAACCCACTCGGGTAGACCCAAACCCACACGGCTAGACCCAAACCCACTCGGCTAGACCCAAACCCACTCGGCAAGACTCAAACCCACTCGGCTAGACCCAAACCCACTCGGCTAGACGCAAACCCACTCGGCTAGACCCAAACCCACTCGGCTAGACCCAAACCCACTCGGCTAGACCAAAACCCACTCGGCTAGACCCAAACCAACTCGGCTAGACCCAAACCAACTCGGCTAGACCCAAACCCACTCGGCTAGACACAAACCCACTCGGCTAGACCCAAACCCACTCGGCTAGACCCAAACCCACTCGGCTAGACCCAAACCCACTCGACTAGATCCAAACCCACTCCGCTAGACCCAAACCCACTCCGCTAGACCCAAACCCACTCCGCTAGACCCAAACCCACTCCGCTAGACCCAAACCCACTCGGTTAGACCGAAACCCACTCGGCTAGACCCAAACCCACTCGGCTAGACCCAAACCCACTTTGCTAGACGCAAACCCACTTTGCTAGACGCAAACCCACTCGGCAAGACGCAAACCCACTCGGCTAGACCCAAACCCCCTCGGCTAGATGCAAACCCACTCGGCTAGACCCAAACCCACTCGGCTAGACCCAAACCCACTCGGCTAAACCCAAACCCACTCCGCTAGACCAAAACCCGCTCGGCTAGACCCAAACCCACTCGGCTAGACCCAAACCCACTCGGCTAGACCCAAACCCACTCGGCTAGACCCAAACCCACTCGGCTAGTCCAAAACCCACTCGGCTAGACCCAAACCAACTCGGCTAGACCCAAACCCACTCGGGTAGACCCAAACCCACTCCGCTAGACCCAAACCCACTCGGCTAGACCCAAACCCACTCGGCTAAACCCAAACCCACTCCGCCAGACCCAAACCCGCTCGGCTAGACCCAAACCCACTCGGCTAGACCCAAACCCACTCGGCTAGACACAAACCCACTCGGCTAGACCCAAACCCGCTCGGCTAGACCCAAACCCACTCCGCTAGACCCAAACACACTCGGCTAGACCCAAACCCACTCGGCTAAACCCAAACACACTCCGCCAGACCGAAACCCGCTCGGCTAGACCCAAACCCACTCGGCTAGACCCAAACCCACTCCGCCAGACCCAAACCCGCTCGGCTAGACCCAAACCCACTCGGCTAGACCCAAACCCACTCGGCTAGACACAAACCCACTCGGCTAGACCCAAACCCGCTCGGCTAGACCCAAACCCACTCCGCTAGACCCAAACACACTCGGCTAGACGCAAACCCTCTCGGCTAGACCCAAACCCAATCGGCTAGACCCAAACCCACTCGGCTAGACCCAAACCCACTCGGCTAGACCCAAACCCACTCCGCTAGACCCAAATCCACTCGGCTAGACCCAAACCCACTCGGTTAGACCCAAACCCACTCGGCTAGACCCAAACCCATTTGGGTAGACCCAAACGCACTCGGCTAGACGCAAACCCACTCGGCTAGACCCAAACCCACTCGGCTCCACCCAAACCCACTCATCTAGACCCAAACCCACTCGGCTAGACCCAAACCCACTCGGCTACACCCAAACCCACTCGGCTACACCCAAACGCACTCGGCTAGACCCAAACCCACTCGGCTAGACCCAAACCCACTCGGCTACACCCAAACGCACTCGGCTAGACCCAAACCCACTCGGCTAGACCCAAACCCACTCCGCCAGACCCAAACCCAATCTGCAAGACCCAAAACCACTCCGCTAGACCCAAACCCACTCGGTTAGACCCAAACCCACTCGGCTAGACCAAAACCCACTCGGCTAGACCCAAACCCACTGGGCTAGACCCAAACCCACTCGGCTAGACCCAAACCCACTCCGCTAGACCCAAACCCACTCGGCTAGACCCAAACCCACTCGGCTAGCCCCAAACCCACTCGGCTAGACCCAAACCCACTGGGCTAGACCCAAACCCACTCGGCTAGACCCAAACCCACTCGGCTAGACCCAAACCCATTCGGGTAGACCCAAACGCACTCGGCTAGACGCAAAACCACTCGGCTAGACCCAAACCCACTCGGCCCCACCCAAACCCACTCATCTAGACCCAAACCCACTCGGCTAGACCCAAACCCACTCGGCTAGACCCAAACCCACTCGGCTACACCCAAACGCACTCGGCTAGACCCAAACCCACTCGGCCAGACCCAAACCCACTCCGCCAGACCCAAACCCAATCCGCAAGACCCAAACCCACTCCGCTAGACCCAAACCCACTCGGTTAGACCCAAACCCACTCGGCTAGACCCAAACCCACTCGGCTAAACCCAAACCCACTGGGCTAGACCCAAACCCACTCGGCTAGACCCAAAGCCACTCGGCTAGACCCAAACCCACTCGGGTAGACCCAAACCCACTCGGCTAGACGCAAACCCACTCGGCTAGACCTTAACCCACTCGGCTAGACACAAACCCACTCGGTTGGACCCAAAACAACTCCGCTAGTCCCAAATCCACTCGACTTGACCCAAACCCACTCGGCTAGACCCAAACCCACTCGGCTAGACCCAAAGCCACTCGGCTAGACCCAAAACCACTCGGCTAGACCCAAACACACTCGGATAGACCCAAACCCACTCGGCTGGACCCAAACCCACTCGGCTAGACCCAAACCCACTCGGCTAGAACCAAACCCACACGCTAGACCCAAACCCACTCGGCTAGACAAAAACCCACTCGGCTAGACCCAAACCCACTCGGCTAGACCCAAACCCACTCCGCCAGACCCAAACCCACTCGGCTAGACCCAAACCCACTCGGCTAGACCCAAACCCACTCGGCTACACCCAAACGCACTCGGCTAGACCCAAACCACTCGGCTAGACCCAAACCCACTCCGCCAGACCCAAACCCACTCCGCTAGAACCAAACCCACTCCGCTAGACCCAAACCCACTCCGCTAGACCCAATCCCACTCGGCTAGATCCAAACCCACTCGGCTAGACACAAACCCAGTCCGCCAGACCCAAACCCAATCTGCAAGACCCAAAACCACTCCGCTGGACCCAAACCCACTCGGTTAGACCCAAACCCACTCGGCTAGACCAAAACCCACTCGGCTAGACCCAAACCCACTGGGCTAGACCCAAACCCACTCGGCTAGACCCAAACCCACTCCGCTAGACCCAAACCCACTCGGCTAGACCCAAACCCACTCGGCTAGCCCCAAACCCACTCGGCTAGACCCAAACCCACTGGGCTAGACCCAAACCCACTCGGCTAGACCCAAACGCACTCGGCTAGACCCAAACCCATTCGGGTAGACCCAAACGCACTCGGCTAGACGCAAACCCACTCGGCTAGACCCAAACCCACTCGGCCCCACCCAAACCCACTCATCTAGACCCAAACCCACTCGGCTAGACCCAAACCCACTCGACTAGATCCAAACCCACTCCGCTAGACCCGAACCCACTCCGCTAGACCCAAACCCACTCCGCTAGACCCAAACCCACACCGCTAGACCGAAACCCACTCGGTTAGACCGAAACCCACTCGGCTAGACCCAAACCCACTCGGCTAGACCCAAACCCACTTGGCTAGACGCAAACCCACTCGGCTAGACGCAAACCCACTCGGCTAGACCCAAACCCACTCGGCTAGACCCAAACCCACTCGGCTAGACCCAAACCCATTCGGGTAGACCCAAACGCACTCGGCTAGACGCAAACCCACTCGGCTAGAACCAAACCCACTCGGCTCCACCCAAACCCACTCATCTGGACCCAAACCCACTCGGCTACACCCAAACCCACTCGGCTACACCCAAACCCACTCGGCTACACCCAAAGGCACTCGGCTAGACCCAAACCCACTCGGCTAGACCCAAACCCACTCGGCTACAGCCAAACGCACTCGGCTAGACCCAAACCCACTCGGCTAGACCCAAACCCACTCCGCCAGACCCAAACCCAATCTGCAAGACCCAAACCCACTCCGCAAGACCCAAACCCACTCGGTTAGACCCAAACCCACTCGGCTAGACCAAAACCCACTCGGCTAGACCCAAACCCACTGGGCTAGACCCAAACCCACTCGGCTAGACCCAAACCCACTCCGCTAGACCCAAACCCACTCGGCTAGACCCAAACCCACTCGGCTAGACCAAAACCCACTCGGCTAGACCCAAACCCACTGGGCTAGACCCAAACCCACTCGGCTAGACCCAAACCCACTCCGCTAGACCCAAACCCACTCGGCTAGACCCAAACCCACTCGGCTAGCCCCAAACCCACTCGGCTAGACCCAAACCCACTGGGCTAGACCCAAACCCACTCGGCTAGACCCAAACCCACTCGGCTAGACCCAAACCCATTCGGGTAGACCCAAACGCACTCGGCTAGGCGCAAAACCACTCGGCTAGACCCAAACCCACTCGGCCCCACCCAAACCCACTCATCTAGACCCAAACCCACTCGGCTAGACCCAAACCCACTCGGCTAGACCCAAACCCACTCGGCTACACCCAAACGCACTCGGCTAGACCCAAACCCACTCGGCCAGACCCAAACCCACTCCGCCAGACCCAAACCCAATCCGCAAGACCCAAACCCACTCCGCTAGACCCAAACCCACTCGGTTAGACCCAAACCCACTCGGCTAGACCCAAACCCACTCGGCTAAACCCAAACCCACTGGGCTAGACCCAAACCCACTCGGCTAGACCCAAAGCCACTCGGCTAGACCCAAACCCACTCGGGTAGACCCAAACCCACTCGGCTAGACGCAAACCCACTCGGCTAGACCTTAACCCACTCGGCTAGACACAAACCCACTCGGCTGGACCCAAAACAACTCCGCTAGTCCCAAATCCACTCGACTTGACCCAAACCCACTCGGCTAGACCCAAACCCACTCGGCTAGACCCAAAGCCACTCGGCTAGACCCAAAACCACTCGGCTAGACCCAAACACACTCGGATAGACCCAAACCCACTCGGCTGGACCCAAACCAACTCGGCTAGACCCAAACCCACTCGGCTAGAACCAAACCCACACGCTAGACCCAAACCCACTCGGCTAGACAAAAACCCACTCGGCTAGACCCAAACCCACTCGGCTAGACCCAAACCCACTCCGCCAGACCCAAACCCACTCGGCTAGACCCAAACCCACTCGGCTAGACCCAAACCCACTCGGCTACACCCAAACGCACTCGGCTAGACCCAAACCACTCGGCTAGACCCAAACCCACTCCGCCAGACCCAAACCCACTCCGCTAGAACCAAACCCACTCCGCTAGACCCAAACCCACTCCGCTAGACCCAATCCCACTCGGCTAGATCCAAACCCACTCGGCTAGACACAAACCCACTCCGCCAGACCCAAACCCACTCGGCTAGACACAAACCCACTCGGTTAGACCCAAACCCAATCGGCTAGACCCAAACCCACTCGGCTAAACCCAAACCTACTCGGCTAGACTCAAACCCACTCGGCTAGACCCAAACACACTCGGCTAGACCCAAACACACTCGGCTAGACCCAAACCCACTCGGCTAGACCCAAACCCAATCGGTTAGACCCAAACCCACTCGGCTAGACGCAAACCCTCTCCGCTAGACCCAAACCCACTCGGCTGGACCCAAACCCACTCGGCTAGACCCAGACCCACTCGGCTAGACCCAAACCCACTCGGCTAGACCAAAACCCATTCGTCTAGACGCAATCCAACTCGGCTAGTCCCAAACCCACTCGGCTAGACCCAAACCCACTCCGCTAGACCCAAACCCACTCGGCTAGACCCAAAGCCACTCGGCTAGACCCAAACCCACTCGGCTACACCCAAACACACTCGGCTAGACCCAAACCCACACGCTAGACCCAAACCCACTCGGCTAGACCCAAACCCACTCGGCTAGACCCAAACCTACTCGGCTAGACCCAAACCCACTCCGCCAGACCCAAGCCCACTCGGCTAGACCCAAAGCCACTCGGCTAGACCCAAACCCACTCGGGTAGACCCAAACCCACTCGGCTAGACGCAAACCCACTCGGCTAGACCTTAACCCACTCGGCTAGACACAAACCCACTCGGCTGGACCCAAAACAACTCCGCTAGTCCCAAATCCACTCGACTTGACCCAAACCCACTCGGCTAGACCCAAACCCACTCGGCTAGACCCAAAGCCACTCGGCTAGACCCAAAACCACTCGGCTAGACCCAAACACATTCGGATAGACCCAAACCCACTCGGCTGGACCCAAACCCACTCGGCTAGACCCAAACCCACTCGGCTAGAACCAAACCCACACGCTAGACCCAAACCCACTCGGCTAGACAAAAACCCACTCGGCTAGACCCAAACCCACTCGGCTAGACCCAAACCCACTCCGCCAGACCCAAACCCACTCGGCTAGACCCAAACCCACTCGGCTAGACCCAAACCCACTCGGCTACACCCAAACGCACTCGGCTAGACCCAAACCACTCGGCTAGACCCAAACCCACTCCGCCAGACCCAAACCCACTCCGCTAGAACCAAACCCACTCCGCTAGACCCAAACCCACTCCGCTAGACCCAATCCCACTCGGCTAGATCCAAACCCACTCGGCTAGACACAAACCCACTCCGCCAGACCCAAACCCACTCGGCTAGACACAAACCCACTCAGTTAGACCCAAACCCAATCGGCTAGACCCAAACCCACTCGGCTAAACCCAAACCTACTCGGCTAGACTCAAACCCACTCGGCTAGACCCAAACACACTCGGCTAGACCCAAACACACTCGGCTAGACCCAAACCCACTCGGCTAGACCCAAACCCAATCGGTTAGACCCAAACCCACTCGGCTAGACGCAAACCCTCTCCGCTAGACCCAAACCCACTCGGCTGGACCCAAACCCACTCGGCTAGACCCAGACCCACTCGGCTAGACCCAAACCCACTCGGCTAGACCAAAACCCATTCGTCTAGACGCAATCCAACTCGGCTAGTCCCAAACCCACTCGGCTAGACCCAAACCCACTCCGCTAGACCCAAACCCACTCGGCTAGACCCAAAGCCACTCGGCTAGACCCAAACCCACTCGGCTACACCCAAACACACTCGGCTAGACCCAAACCCACACGCTAGACCCAAACCCACTCGGCTAGACCCAAACCCACTCGGCTAGACCCAAACCTACTCGGCTAGACCCAAACCCACTCCGCCAGACCCAAGCCCACTCGGCTAGACCCAAACCCACTCGGCTAGACCCAAACCCAATCGGCTAGACCCAACCCACTCGGCTAAACCCAAACCTACTCGGCTAGACTCAAACCCACTCGGCTAGACCCAAACACACTCGGCTAGACCCAAACACACTCGGCCAGACCCAAACCCACTCGGCTAGACCCAAACCCAATCGGTTAGACCCAAACCCACTCGGCTAGACGCAAACCCACTCCGTTAGACCCAAACCCACTCGGCTAGACCCAAACCCACTTGGCTAGACCCAAACCCACTCGGCGAGACCCAAACCCACTCGGCTAGACCCAAAACCACTCCGCTAGACCCAAACCCACTCGGCTAGACCCAAACCCACTCGGCTAGACACAAACCCACTCGGCTACACCCAAACCCACTCGGCTAGACCCAAACCTACTCGGCTAGACCCAAACCCACTCGGCTAGATCCAAACCCATTCGGCTAGACCCAAACCCACTCGGCTACACCCAAACGCACCCGGCTAGACCCAAACCACACGGCTAGACCCAAACCCACTCCGGCAGACCCAAACCCACTCCGCTAGACCCAAACCCACTCCGCTAGACCCAAACCCACTCGGCTAGACCCAAACCCACTCGGCTAGACCCAAACCCACTCGGCTAGACCCAAACCCACTGGGCTAGACCCAAACCCACTCGGCTAGACCCAAACCCACTCGGCTAGACCCAAACCCATTCTGGTAGACCCAAACGCACTCGGCTAGACGCAAACCCACTCGGCTAGACCCAAACCCACTCGGCTCCACCCAAACCCACTCATCTAGACCCAAACCCACTCGGCTAGACCCAAACCCACTCGGCTACACCCAAACCCACTCGGCTACACCCAAACGCACTCGGCTAGACCCAAACCCACTCGGCTAGACCCAAACCCACTCGGCTACACCCAAACGCACTCGGCTTGACCCAAACCCACACGGCTAGACCCAAACCCACTCCGCCAGACCCAAACCCAATCTGCAAGACCCAAACCCACTCCGCTAGACCCAAACCCACTCGGTTAGACCCAAACCCACTCGGCTAGACCAAAACCCACTCGGCTAGACCCAAACCCACTGGGCTAGACACAAACCCACTCGGCTAGACCCAAACCCACTCGGCTAGACCCAAACCCACTCGGCTAGACCCAAACCCACTCGGCTAGCCCCAAACCCACTCGGCTAGACCCAAACCCACTGGGCTAGACCCAAACCCACTTGGCTAGACCCAAACCCACTCGGCTAGACCCAAACCCATTCGGGTAGACCCAAACGCACTCGGCTAGACGCAAACCCACTCGGCTAGACCCAAACCCACTCGGCTCCACCGAAACCCACTCATCTAGACCCAAACCCACTCGGCTAGACCCAACCCCACTCGGCTAGACCCAAACCCACTCGGCTACACCCAAACGCACTCGGCTAGACCCAAACCCACTCGGCGAGACCCAAACCCACTCCGCCAGACCCAAACCCAATCCGCAAGACCCAAACCCACTCCGCTAGACCCAAACCCACTCGGTTAGACCCAAACCCACTCGGCTAGACTCAAACCCACTCGGCTAGACCCAAACCCACTGGGCTAGACCCAAACCCACTCGGCTAGACCCAAACCCACTCGGCTAGACCCAAACCCACTCGGGTAGACCCAAACCCACTCGGCTAGACGCAAACCCACTCGGCTAGACCTTATCCCACTCGGCTAGACACAAACCCACTCGGCTAGACCCAAAACAACTCCGCTAGTCCCAAATCCACTCGACTTGACCCAAACCCACTCGGCTAGACCCAAACCCACTCGGCTAGACCCAAAGCCACTCGGCTAGACCCAAACCCACTCGGCTAGACCCAAACACACTCGGATAGACCCAAACCCACTCGGCTGGACCCAAACCCACTCGGCTAGACCCAAACCCACTCGGCTAGAACCAAACCCACACGCTAGACCCAAACCCACTCGGCTAGACCCAAACCCACTCGGCTAGACCCAAACCCACTCGGCTAGACCCAAACCCACTCCGCCAGACCCAAACCCACTCGGCTAGACCCAAACCCACTCGGCTACACCCAAACCCACTCGGCTACACCCAAACGCACTCGGCTAGACCCAAACCACTCGGCTAGACCCAAACCCACTCCGCCAGACCCAAACCCACTCCGCTAGACCCAAACCCACTCCGCTAGACGTAAACCCACTCCGCTAGACCCAAACCCACTCGGCTAGACCCAAACCCACTCGGCTAGACACAAACCCACTCCGCCAGACCCAAACCCACGCGGTTAGACCCAAACCCACTCGGTTAGACCCAAACCCAATCGGCTAGACCCAAACCCACTCGGCTAAACCCAAACCTACTCGGCTAGACTCAAACCCACTCGGCTAGACCCAAACACACTCCGCTAGACCCAAACACACTCGGCTAGACCCAAACCCACTCGGCTAGACCCAAACCCAATCGGTTAGACCCAAACCCACTCGGCTAGACGCAAACCCACTCCGCTAGAGCCAAACCCACTCGGCTGGACCCAAACCCACTCGGCTAGACCCAGACCCACTCGGCGAGACCCAAACCCATTCGGCTTGACCCAAAACCACTCCGCTAGACCCAAACCCACTCGGTTAGACCCAAACCCACTCGGCTAGACACAAACCCACTCGGCTACACCAAAACCCACTCGGCTAGACCCAAACCCACTCGGCTAGATCCAAACCCACTCGGCTAGACCCAAACCCACTCTGCTAGACCAAAACCCACTCGGCTAGACCCAAACCAACTCGGCTAGACCCAAACCCCCCTCGGCTAGACCCAAACCCACTCCGCTGGACCCAAACCCACTCGGCTAGACCCAAACCCACTCGGCCACACCCAAACCCACTCTGCTAGACCCAAACCCACTCGGCTAGACCCAAACCCACTCGGCTAGACCCAAACCCACTCCGCCAGACCCAAACCCACTCGGCTAGACCCAAACCCACTAGGCTAGACCCAAACCCAATCGGCTAGACCCAAACCCACTCGGCTAAACCCAAACCTACTCGGCTAGACTCAAACCCACTCGGCTAGACCCAAACACACTCGGCTAGACCCAAACACACTCGGCTAGACCGAAACCCACTCGGCTAGACCCAAACCCAATCGGGTAGACCCAAACCCACTCGGCTAGACGCAAACCCACTCCGCTAGACCCAAACCCACTCGGCTGGACCCAAACCCACTCGGCTAGACCCAGACCCACTCGGCGAGACCCAAACCCACTCGGCTTGACCCAAAACCACTCCGCTAGACCCAAACCCACTCGGCTAGACCCAAACCCACTCGGCGAGACCCAAACCCACTCCGCCAGACCCAAACCCAATCCGCAAGACCCAAACCCACTCCGCTAGACCCAAACCCACTCGGTTAGACCCCAACCCACTCGGCTAGACTCAAACCCACTCGGCTAGACCCAAACCCACTGGGCTAGACCCAAACCCACTCGGTTAGACCCAAACCCACTCGGCTAGACCCAAACCCACTCGGGTAGACCCAAACCCACACGGCTAGACGCAAACCCACTCGGCTAGACCTTATCCCACTCGGCTAGACACAAACCCACTCGGCTAGACCCAAAACAACTCCGCTAGTCCCAAATCCACTCGACTTGACCCAAACCCACTCGGCTAGACCCAAACCCACTCGGCTAGACCCAAAGCCACTCGGCTAGACCCAAACCCACTCGGCTAGACCCAAACACACTCGGATAGACCCAAACCCACTCGGCTGGACCCAAACCCACTCGGCTAAACCCAAACCCACTCGGCTAGAACCAAACCCACACGCTAGACCCAAACCCACTCGGCTAGACCCAAACCCACTCGGCTAGCCCCAAACCCACTCGGCTAGACCCAAACCCACTCCGCCAGACCCAAACCCACTCGGCTAGACCCAAACCCACTCGGCTACACCCAAACCCACTCGGCTACACCCAAACGCACTCGGCTAGACCCAAACCACTCGGCTAGACCCAAACCCACTCCGCCAGACCCAAACCCACTCCGCTAGACCCAAACCCACTCCGCTAGACGTAAACCCACTCCGCTAGACCCAAACCCACTCGGCTAGACCCAAAACCACTCGGCTAGACACAAACCCACTCCGCCAGACCCAAACCCACTCGGCTAGACCCAAACCCACTCGGTTAGACCCAAACCCAATCGGCTAGACCCAAACCCACTCGGCTAAACCCAAACCTACTCGGCTAGACTCAAACCCACTCGGCTAGACCCAAACACACTCAGCTAGACCCAAACACACTCGGCTAGACCCAAACCCACTCGGCTAGACCCAAACCCAATCGGTTAGACCCAAACCCACTCGGCTAGACGCAAACCCACTCCGCTAGAGCCAAACCCACTCGGCTGGACCCAAACCCACTCGGCTAGACCCAGACCCACTCGGCGAGACCCAAACCCACTCGGCTTGACCCAAAACCACTCCGCTAGACCCAAACCCACTCGGTTAGACCCAAACCCACTCGGCTAGACACAAACCCACTCGCCTACACCAAAACCCACTCGGCTAGACCCAAACCCACTCGGCTAGATCCAAACCCACTCGGCTAGACCCAAACCCACTCTGCTAGACCAAAACCCACTCGGCTAGACCCAAACCAACTCGGCTAGACCCAAACCCCCTCGGCTAGACCCAAACCCACTCTGCTAGACCAAAACCCACTCGGCTAGACCCAAACCAACTCGGCTAGACCCAAACCCCCTCGGCTAGACCCAAACCCACTCCGCTGGACCCAAACCCACTCGGCTAGACCCAAACCCACTCGGCTACACCCAAACCCACTCCGCTAGACCCAAATCCACTCGGCTAGACCCAAACCCACTCGGCTAGACCCAAACCACTCCGCCAGACCCAAACCCACTCGGCTAGACCCAAACCCACTCGGCTAGACCCAAACCCAATCGGCTAGACCCAAACCCACTCGGCTAAACCCAAACCTACTCGGCTAGACTCAAACCCACTCGGCTAGACCCAAACACACTCGGCTAGACCCAAACACAGTCGGCTAGACCGAAACCCACTCGGCTAGACCCAAACCCAATCGGTTAGACCCAAACTCACTCGGTTAGACGCAAACCCACTCCGCTAGACCCAAACCCACTCGGCTGGACCCAAACATACTCGGCTAGACCCAGACCCACTCGGCGAGACCCAAACCCACTCGGCTTGACCCAAAACCACTCCGCTAGACCCAAACCCACTCGGCTAGACCCAAACCCACTCGGCTAGACACAAACCCACTCGGCCACACCCAAACCCACTCGGCTAGACGCAAACCCACTCGGCTAGATCCAAACCCACTCGGCTAGACCCAAACCCATTCGGCTAGGCCAATACCCACTCGGCTAGACCCAAACCCACTCTGCTAGACCAAAACCCACTCGGCTAGACCCAAACCAACTCGGCTAGACCCAAACCCCCTCGGCTAGACCCAAACCCACTCCGCTGGACCCAAACCCACTCGGCTAGACCCAAACCCACTCGGCTACACCCAAACCCACTCGGCTAGACCCAAACCCACTCGGCTAGACCCAAACCCACTCGGCTAGACCCAAACCCACTCGGCTACACCCAAACGCACTCGGCTACACCCAAACCCACTCGGCTAGACCCAAACCCACTCGGCTACACCCAAACGCACTCGGCTAGACCCAAACCACTCGGCTGGACCCAAACCCACTCCGCCAGACCCAAACCCACTCGGCTAGACCCAAACCCACTCGGCTAGACCCAAACCCACTGGGCCAGACCAAAACCCACTCGGCTAGACCCAAACCCACTCGGCTAGATCCAAATCTACTCGGGTAGACCCAAACGCACTCGGCTAGACGCAAACCCACTCGGCTAGACCCAAACCCACTCGGCTACACCCAAACCCACCCGTCTAGACCCAAACCCACTCGGCTAGACCCAAACCCACTCGGCTAGACCCAAACCCAATCGGCTAGACCCAAACACACTCGGCTAAACCCAAACCTACTCGGCTAGGCTCAAACCCACTCGGCTAGACCCAAACACACTCGGCTAGACCCAAATACACTCGGCTGGACCCGAACCCACTCGGCTAGACCCAAACCCAATCGGCTAGACCCAAACCCACTCGGCTAGACGCAAACCCACTCCGTTAGACCCAAACCCACTCGGCTAGACCCAAACCCACTCGGCTAGACCCAAACCCACTCGGCGAGACACAAACCCACTCGGCTAGACCCAAAACCACTCCGCTAGACCCAAACCCAGTCGGCTAGACCATACCCATTCGGCTAGACCCAAACCCACTCGGCTAGACCCAAACCCACTCGGCTAGCACCAAAACCCACTCGGCCAGACCCAAACCCACTCGGCTAGACCCAAACCCACTCGGCTAGCCACAAACGCACTCGGCTAGACCCAAACCCACTCGGCTAGACCCAAACCCAATCGGACTAGACCCAAACCCACTCGGCTAGACGCAAACCCACTCCGCTAGACCCCAACACACTCAGCTAGACCCAAACCCACTCGGCTAGACCCAAACCCACTCGGCTAGACCCAAACTCACACACTGGACCCAAACCCACTCGGCTAGACCCAAACCCACTCGGCTAGACCCAAACCCACTCGGCTAGACCCAAACCCACTCCGCCAGACCCAAACCCACTCGGCTAGACCCAAACCCACTCGACTAGACCCAAACCCAATCGGCTAGACCCAAACACACTCGGCTAAACCCAAACCTACTCGGCTAGGCTCAAACCCACTCGGCTAGACCCAAACACACTCGGCTAGACCCAAATACACTCGGCTGGACCCGAACCCACTCGGCTAGACCCAAACCCAATCGGCTAGACCCAAACCCACTCGGCTAGACGCAAACCTCCTCCGTTAGACCCAAACCCACTCGGCTAGACCCAAACCCACTCGGCTAGACCCAAACCCACTCGGCGAGACCCAAACCCACTCGGCTAGACCCAAAACCACTCCGCTAGACCCAAACCCAGTCGGCTAGACCCATACCCATTCGGCTAGACCCAAACCCACTCGGCTAGACCCAAACCCACTCGGCTAGCACCAAAACCCACTCGGCTAGACCCAAACCCACTCGGCTAGACCCAAACCCACTCGGCTAGCCACAAACACACTCGGCTAGACCCAAACCCACTCGGCTAGACCCAAACCCAATCGGCTAGACCCAAACCCACTCGGCTAGACGCAAACCCACTCCGCTAGACCCCAACACACTCAGCTAGACCCAAACCCACTCGGCTAGACCCAAACCCACTCGGCTAGACCCAAACCCACTCGGCTAGACGCAAACCCACTCGGCTAGACGCAAACCCACTCGGCTAGACCCAAACCCACTCGGCTAGACGTAAACCCACTTGGCTAGACCCAAACCCACTCGGCTAGACCCAAACCCACTCGGATGAACCCAAACCCACTCCGCCAGACCCAAACCCACTCCGCTAGACCCATACCCACTCGGCTAGACCCAAACCCACTCGGCTAGACCCAAACCCACTCGGCTAGACACAAACCCACTTGGCTAGACGCAAACCCTCTCGGCTAGACGCAAACCCACTCGGCTAGACCCAAACCCACTCGGCTAGACCCAAACCCACTCGGATAAACCCAAACCCACTCCGCCAGACCCAAACCCACTCCGCTAGACCCATACCCACTCGGCTAGACCCAAACCCACTCGGCTAGACCCAAACCCACTCGGCTAGACACAAACCCACTGGGCTAGACGCAAACCCTCTCGGCTAGACGCAAACCCACTCGGCTAGACCCAAACCCACTCGGCTAGACGCAAACCCACTCGGCTAGACCCAAACCCACTCGGCTACACCCAAACCCACCCGTCTAGACCCAAACCCACTCGGCTAGACCCAAACCCACTCGGCTAGACCCAAACCCACTCGGCTACACCCAAACGCACTCGGCTAGACCCAAACCCACTCGGCTAGACCCAATCCCACTCCGCCAGACCCAAACCCACTCCGCTAGACCCAAACCCACTCCGCTAGACCCAAACCCACTCGGTTACACCCAAACACACTCGGCTAGACCCAAACCCACTCGGCTGGACCCAAACCCACTCCGCTAGACCCAAACCCACTCGGCTAGACCCAAACTCACACACTGGACCCAAACCCACTCGGCTAGACCCAAACCCACTCGGCTAGACCCAAACCCACTCGGCTAGACCCAAACCCACTCCGCCAGACCCAAACCCACTCGGCTAGACCCAAACCCACTCGACTAGACCCAAACCCACTCCGCTAGACCCAAACCCACTCGGCTAGACCCAAACCCACTCGGCTAGACCCAAACCCACTCCGCCAGACCCAAACCCACTCGGCTAGACCCAAACCCACTCGGCTAGACCCAAACCCAATCGGCTAGACCCAAACCCACTCGGCTAAACCCAAACCTACTCGGCTAGACTCAAACCCACTCGGCTAGACCCAAACACACTCGGCTAGACCCAAACACAGTCGGCTAGACCGAAACCCACTCGGCTAGACCCAAACCCAATCGGTTAGACCCAAACTCACTCGGTTAGACGCAAACCCACTCCGCTAGACCCAAACCCACTCGGCTGGACCCAAACATACTCGGCTAGACCCAGACCCACTCGGCGAGACCCAAACCCACTCGGCTTGACCCAAAACCACTCCGCTAGACCCAAACCCACTCGGCTAGACCCAAACCCACTCGGCTAGACACAAACCCACTCGGCCACACCCAAACCCACTCGGCTAGACGCAAACCCACTCGGCTAGATCCCAACCCACTCGGCTAGACCCAAACCCATTCGGCTAGGCCAATACCCACTCGGCTAGACCCAAACCCACTCTGCTAGACCAAAACCCACTCGGCTAGACCCAAACCAACTCGGCTAGACCCAAACCCCCTCGGCTAGACCCAAACCCACTCCGCTGGACCCAAACCCACTCGGCTAGACCCAAACCCACTCGGCTACACCCAAACCCACTCGGCTAGACCCAAACCCACTCGGCTAGACCCAAACCCACTCGGCTAGACCCAAACCCACTCGGCTACACCGAAACGCACTCGGCTACACCCAAACCCACTCGGCTAGACCCAAACCCACTCGGCTACACCCAAACGCACTCGGCTAGACCCAAACCACTCGGCTGGACCCAAACCCACTCCGCCAGACCCAAACCCACTCGGCTAGACCCAAACCCACTCGGCTAGACCCAAACCCACTGGGCCAGACCAAAACCCACTCGGCTAGACCCAAACCCACTCGGCTAGATCCAAATCTACTCGGGTAGACCCAAACGCACTCGGCTAGACGCAAACCCACTCGGCTAGACCCAAACCCACTCGGCTACACCCAAACCCACCCGTCTAGACCCAAACCCACTCGGCTAGACCCAAACCCACTCGGCTAGACCCAAACCCACTCGGCTACACCCAAACGCACTCGGCTAGACCCAAACCCACTCGGCTAGACCCAAACCCACTCCGCCAGACCCAAACCCACTCCGCTAGACCCAAACCCACTCCGCTAGACCCAAACCCACTCGGTTAGACCCAAACACACTCGGCTAGACCCAAACCCACTCGGCTGGACCCAAACCCACTCCGCTAGACCCAAACCCACTCGGCTAGACCCAAACTCACACACTGGACCCAAACCCACTCGGCTAGACCCAAACCCACTCGGCTAGACCCAAACCCACTCGGCTAGACCCAAACCCACTCCGCCAGACCCAAACCCACTCGGCTAGACCCAAACCCACTCGACTAGACCCAAACCCAATCGGCTAGACCCAAACACACTCGGCTAAACCCAAACCTACTCGGCTAGGCTCAAACCCACTCGGCTAGACCCAAACACACTCGGCTAGACCCAAATACACTCGGCTGGACCCGAACCCACTCGGCTAGACCCAAACCCAATCGGCTAGACCCAAACCCACTCGGCTAGACGCAAACCCACTCCGTTAGACCCAAACCCACTCGGCTAGACCCAAACCCACTCGGCTAGACCCAAACCCACTCGGCGAGACACAAACCCACTCGGCTAGACCCAAAACCACTCCGCTAGACCCAAACCCAGTCGGCTAGACCATACCCATTCGGCTAGACCCAAACCCACTCGGCTAGACCCAAACCCACTCGGCTAGCACCAAAACCCACTCGGCCAGACCCAAACCCACTCGGCTAGACCCAAACCCACTCGGCTAGCCACAAACGCACTCGGCTAGACCCAAACCCACTCGGCTAGACCCAAACCCAATCGGACTAGACCCAAACCCACTCGGCTAGACGCAAACCCACTCCGCTAGACCCCAACACACTCAGCTAGACCCAAACCCACTCGGCTAGACCCAAACCCACTCGGCTAGACCCAAACTCACACACTGGACCCAAACCCACTCGGCTAGACCCCAACACACTCAGCTAGACCCAAACCCACTCGACTAGACCCAAACCCAATCGGCTAGACCCAAACACACTCGGCTAAACCCAAACCTACTCGGCTAGGCTCAAACCCACTCGGCTAGACCCAAACACACTCGGCTAGACCCAAATACACTCGGCTGGACCCGAACCCACTCGGCTAGACCCAAACCCAATCGGCTAGACCCAAACCCACTCGGCTAGACGCAAACCTCCTCCGTTAGACCCAAACCCACTCGGCTAGACCCAAACCCACTCGGCTAGACCCAAACCCACTCGGCGAGACCCAAACCCACTCGGCTAGACCCAAAACCACTCCGCTAGACCCAAACCCAGTCGGCTAGACCCATACCCATTCGGCTAGACCCAAACCCACTCGGCTAGACCCAAACCCACTCGGCTAGCACCAAAACCCACTCGGCTAGACCCAAACCCACTCGGCTAGACCCAAACCCACTCGGCTAGCCACAAACACACTCGGCTAGACCCAAACCCACTCGGCTAGACCCAAACCCAATCGGCTAGACCCAAACCCACTCGGCTAGACGCAAACCCACTCCGCTAGACCGCAACACACTCAGCTAGACCCAAACCCACTCGGCTAGACCCAAACCCACTCGGCTAGACCCAAACCCACTCGGCTAGACGCAAACCCACTCGGCTAGACGCAAACCCACTCGGCTAGACCCAAACCCACTCGGCTAGACGTAAACCCACTTGGCTAGACCCAAACCCACTCGGCTAGACCCAAACCCACTCGGATGAACCCAAACCCACTCCGCCAGACCCAAACCCACTCCGCTAGACCCATACCCACTCGGCTAGACCCAAACCCACTCGGCTAGACCCAAACCCACTCGGCTAGACACAAACCCACTTGGCTAGACGCAAACCCTCTCGGCTAGACGCAAACCCACTCGGCTAGACCCAAACCCACTCGGCTAGACCCAAACCCACTCGGATAAACCCAAACCCACTCCGCCAGACCCAAACCCACTCCGCTAGACCCATACCCACTCGGCTAGACCCAAACCCACTCGGCTAGACCCAAACCCACTCGGCTAGACACAAACCCACTTGGCTAGACGCAAACCCTCTCGGCTAGACGCAAACCCACTCGGCTAGACCCAAACCCACTCGGCTAGACGCAAACCCACTCGGCTAGACCCAAACCCACTCGGCTACACCCAAACCCACCCGTCTAGACCCAAACCCACTCGGCTAGACCCAAACCCACTCGGCTAGACCCAAACCCACTCGGCTACACCCAAACGCACTCGGCTAGACCCAAACCCACTCGGCTAGACCCAATCCCACTCCGCCAGACCCAAACCCACTCCGCTAGACCCAAACCCACTCCGCTAGACCCAAACCCACTCGGTTACACCCAAACACACTCGGCTAGACCCAAACCCACTCGGCTGGACCCAAACCCACTCCGCTAGACCCAAACCCACTCGGCTAGACCCAAACTCACACACTGGACCCAAACCCACTCGGCTAGACCCAAACCCACTCGGCTAGACCCAAACCCACTCGGCTAGACCCAAACCCACTCCGCCAGACCCAAACCCACTCGGCTAGACCCAAACCCACTCGACTAGACCCAAACCCAATCGGCTAGACCCAAACACACTCGGCTAAACCCAAACCTACTCGGCTAGGCTCAAACCCACTCGGCTAGACCCAAACACACTCGGCTAGACCCAAATACACTCGGCTGGACCCGAACCCACTCGGCTAGACCCAAACCCAATCGGCTAGACCCAAACCCACTCGGCTAGACCCAAACCCACTCGGCTAGACCCAAACCCACTCGGCGAGACCCAAACCCACTCGGCTAGACCCAAAACAACTCCGCTACACCCAAACCCACTCGACTAGACCCAAACCCACTCGGCTAGACCCAAACCCACTCGGGTAGACCCAAACCCAATCGGCTAGACGCAAACCCACTCGGCTAGACCTTAACCCACTCGGCTAGACACAAACCCACTCGGCTGGACCCAAAACAACTCCGCTAGTCCCAAGTCCGCTAGAGTCTGAAGAAGGGTCTCGACCCGAAACGTCGCCTATCTCCTTCGCTCCTTAGATGCTGCTGCACCCGCTGAGTTTCTCCAGCTTTTTGTGTAACCCTCCGCTAGTCCCAAATCCACTCGACTTGACCCAAACCCACTCGGCTAGACCCAAACCCACTCGGCTAGACCCAAAGCCACTCGGCTAGACCCAAACCCACTCGGCTAGACCCAAACACACTCGGATAGACCCAAACCCACTCGGCTGGACCCAAACCCACTCGGCTAGACCCAGACCCACTCGGCTAGACCCAAACCCACTCGGCTAGACCAAAACCCATTCGTCTAGACCAATCCAACTCGGCTAGTCCCAAACCCACTCGGCTAGACCCAAACCCACTCCGCTAGACCCAAACCCACTCGGCTAGACCCAAACCCAATCGGCTAGACCCAACCCACTCGGCTAAACCCAAACCTACTCGGCTAGACTCAAACCCACTCGGCTAGACCCAAACACACTCGGCTAGACCCAAACACAATCGGCTAGACCCAAACCCACTCGGCTAGACCCAAACCCAATCGGTTAGTCCCAAACCCACTCGGCTAGACGCAAACCCACTCCGCTAGACCCAAACCCACTCGGCTGGACCCAAACCCACTCGGCTAGACCCAGACCCACTCGGCTAGACCCAAACCCACTCGGCTAGACCAAAACCCATTCGTCTAGACCAATCCAACTCGGCTAGTCCCAAACCCACTCGGCTAGACCCAAACCCACTCCGCTAGACCCAAACCCACTCGGCTAGACCCAAACCCAATCGGCTAGACCCAACCCACTCGGCTAAACCCAAACCTACTCGGCTAGACTCAAACCCACTCGGCTAGACCCAAACACACTCGGCTAGACCCAAACACAATCGGCTAGACCCAAACCCACTCGGCTAGACCCAAACCCAATTTGTTAGACCCAAACCCACTCGGCTAGACGCAAACCCACTCCGCTAGACCCAAACCCACTCGGCTAGACCCAAACCCACTTGGCTAGACCCAAACCCACTCGGCGAGACCCAAACCCACTCGGCTAGACCCAAAACCACTCCGCTAGACCCAAACCTACTCGGCTAGACCCAAACCCACTCGGCTAGACACAAACCCACTCGGCTACACCCAAACCCACTCGGCTAGACCCAAACCCACTCGGCTAGACCCAAACCCACTCGGCTAGACCCAAACCCATTCGGCTAGGCCGAAACCCACTCGGCTAGACCCAAACACACTCTGCTAGACCAAAACCCACTCGGCTAGACCCAAACCAACTCGGCTAGACCCAAACGCCCTCGGCTAGACCGAAACCCACTCCGCTGGACCCAAACCCACTCGGCTAGACCCAAACCCACTCGGCTACACCCAAACCCACTCGGCTAGACCCAAACCCACTCGGCTAGACCCAAACCCACTCGGCTAGACCCAAACCCACTCGGCTACACCCAAACGCACTCGGCTAGACCCAAACACACTCGGCTAGACCCAAACCCACTCAGCTACACCCAAACGCACCCGGCTAGACCCAAACCACTCGGCTAGACCCAAACCCACTGGGCTAGACACAAACCCACTCGGCTAGACCCAAACCCACTCCGCTAGACCCAAACCCACTCGGCTAGACCCAAACCCACTCGGCTAGACCCAAACCCACTCGGCTAGACCCAAACCCACTGGGCTAGACCCAAACCCACTCGGCTAGACCCAAACCCACTCGGCTAGACCCAAACCCATTCGGGTAGACCCAAACGCACTCGGCTAGACGCAAACCCACTCGGCTAGACCCAAACCCACTCGGCTCCACCCAAACCCACTCATCTAGACACAAACCCACTCGGCTAGACCCAAACCCACTCGGCTACACCCAAACCCACTCGGCTACACCCAAACGCACTCGGCTAGACCCAAACCCACTGGGCTAGACACAAACCCACTCGGCTAGACCCAAACCCACTCCGCTAGACCCAAACCCACTCGGCTAGACCCAAACCCACTCCGCCAGACCC
Source organism: Raja brachyura (assembly GCA_963514005.1). The sequence continues at coordinate 1,015,221 of OY740820.1, forward strand.
AAACCAAATCTGCAAGACCCAAACCCACTCCGCTAGACCCAAACCCACTCGGTTAGACCCAAACCCACTCGGCTAGACCAAAACCCACTCGGCTAGACCCAAACCCACTGGGCTAGACACAAACCCACTCGGCTAGACCCAAACCCACTCCGCTAGACCCAAACCCACTCGGCTAGACCCAAACCCACTCGGCTAGCCCCAAACCCACTCGGCTAGACCCAAACCCATTGGGCTAGACCCAAACCCACTCGGCTAGACCCAAACCCACTCGGCTAGACCCAAACCCATTCGGGTAGACCCAAACGCACTCGGCTAGACGCAAACCCACTCGGCTAGACCCAAACCCACTCGGCTCCACCCAAACCCACTCATCTAGACCCAAACCCACTCAGCTAGACCCAAACCCACTCGGCTAGACCCAAACCCACTCGGCTACACCCAAACGCACTCGGCTAGACCCAAACCCACTCGGCGAGACCCAAACCCACTCCGCCAGACCCAAACCCAATCCGCAAGACCCAAACCCACTCCGCTAGTCCCAAACACACTCGGTTAGACCCAAACCCACTCGGCTAGACGCAAACCCACTCCGCTAGACCCAAACCCACTCGGCTGGACCCAAACCCACTCGGCTAGACCCAGACCCACTCGGCTAGACCCAAACCCACTCGGCTAGACCAAAACCCATTCGTCTAGACCAATCCAACTCGGCTAGTCCCAAACCCACTCGGCTAGACCCAAACCCACTCCGCTAGACCCAAACCCACTCGGCTAGACCCAAACCCAATCGGCTAGACCCAACCCACTCGGCTAAACCCAAACCTACTCGGCTAGACTCAAACCCACTCGGCTAGACCCAAACACACTCGGCTAGACCCAAACACAATCGGCTAGACCCAAACCCACTCGGCTAGACCCAAACCCAATTTGTTAGACCCAAACCCACTCGGCTAGACGCAAACCCACTCCGCTAGACCCAAACCCACTCGGCTAGACCCAAACCCACTTGGCTAGACCCAAACCCACTCGGCGAGACCCAAACCCACTCGGCTAGACCCAAAACCACTCCGCTAGACCCAAACCTACTCGGCTAGACCCAAACCCACTCGGCTAGACACAAACCCACTCGGCTACACCCAAACCCACTCGGCTAGACCCAAACCCACTCGGCTAGACCCAAACCCACTCGGCTAGACCCAAACCCATTCGGCTAGGCCGAAACCCACTCGGCTAGACCCAAACACACTCTGCTAGACCAAAACCCACTCGGCTAGACCCAAACCAACTCGGCTAGACCCAAACGCCCTCGGCTAGACCGAAACCCACTCCGCTGGACCCAAACCCACTCGGCTAGACCCAAACCCACTCGGCTACACCCAAACCCACTCGGCTAGACCCAAACCCACTCGGCTAGACCCAAACCCACTCGGCTAGACCCAAACCCACTCGGCTACACCCAAACGCACTCGGCTAGACCCAAACACACTCGGCTAGACCCAAACCCACTCAGCTACACCCAAACGCACCCGGCTAGACCCAAACCACTCGGCTAGACCCAAACCCACTGGGCTAGACACAAACCCACTCGGCTAGACCCAAACCCACTCCGCTAGACCCAAACCCACTCGGCTAGACCCAAACCCACTCGGCTAGACCCAAACCCACTCGGCTAGACCCAAACCCACTGGGCTAGACCCAAACCCACTCGGCTAGACCCAAACCCACTCGGCTAGACCCAAACCCATTCGGGTAGACCCAAACGCACTCGGCTAGACGCAAACCCACTCGGCTAGACCCAAACCCACTCGGCTCCACCCAAACCCACTCATCTAGACACAAACCCACTCGGCTAGACCCAAACCCACTCGGCTACACCCAAACCCACTCGGCTACACCCAAACGCACTCGGCTAGACCCAAACCCACTGGGCTAGACACAAACCCACTCGGCTAGACCCAAACCCACTCCGCTAGACCCAAACCCACTCGGCTAGACCCAAACCCACTCCGCCAGACCCAAACCAAATCTGCAAGACCCAAACCCACTCCGCTAGACCCAAACCCACTCGGTTAGACCCAAACCCACTCGGCTAGACCAAAACCCACTCGGCTAGACCCAAACCCACTGGGCTAGACACAAACCCACTCGGCTAGACCCAAACCCACTCCGCTAGACCCAAACCCACTCGGCTAGACCCAAACCCACTCGGCTAGCCCCAAACCCACTCGGCTAGACCCAAACCCATTGGGCTAGACCCAAACCCACTCGGCTAGACCCAAACCCACTCGGCTAGACCCAAACCCATTCGGGTAGACCCAAACGCACTCGGCTAGACGCAAACCCACTCGGCTAGACCCAAACCCACTCGGCTCCACCCAAACCCACTCATCTAGACCCAAACCCACTCAGCTAGACCCAAACCCACTCGGCTAGACCCAAACCCACTCGGCTACACCCAAACGCACTCGGCTAGACCCAAACCCACTCGGCGAGACCCAAACCCACTCCGCCAGACCCAAACCCAATCCGCAAGACCCAAACCCACTCCGCTAGTCCCAAACACACTCGGTTAGACCCAAACCCACTCGGCTAGACCCAAACCCACTCGGCTAGACCCAAACCCACTGGGCTAGACCCAAACCCACTCGGCTAGACCCAAACCCACTCGGCTAGACCCAAACCCACTCGGGTAGACCCAAACCCACTCGGCTAGACGCAAACCCACTCGGCTAGACCTTATCCCACTCGGCTAGACACAAACCCACTCGGCTAGACCCAAAACAACTCCGCTAGTCCCAAATCCACTCGACTTGACCCAAACCCACTCGGCTAGACCCAAACCCACTCGGCTAGACCCAAAGCCACTCGGCTAGACCCAAACCCACTCGGCTAGACCCAAACACACTCGGCTAGACCCAAACCCACTCGGCTAGACCCAAACCCATTCGGGTAGACCCAAACGCACTCGGCTAGACGCAAACCCACTCGGCTAGACCCAAACCCACTCGGCTCCACCCAAACCCACTCATCTAGACCCAAACCCACTCGGCTAGACCCAAACCCACTCGGCTACACCCAAACCCACTCGGCTACACCCAAACGCACTCGGCTAGACCCAAACGCACTCGGCTAGACCCAAACCCACTCGGCTAGACCCAAACCCACTCGGCTACACCCAAACGCACTCGGCTAGACCCAAACCCACTCGGCTAGACCCAAACCCACTCCGCCAGACCCAAACCAAATCTGCAAGACCCAAACCCACTCCGCTAGACCCAAACCCACTCGGTTAGACCCAAACCCACTCGGCTAGACCAAAACCCACTCGGCTAGACCCAAACCCACTGGGCTAGACACAAACCCACTCGGCTAGACCCAAACCCACTCCGCTAGACCCAAACCCACTCGGCTAGACCCAAACCCACTCGGCTAGCCCCAAACCCACTCGGCTAGACCCAAACCCACTGGGCTAGACCCAAACCCACTCGGCTAGACCCAAACCCACTCGGCTAGACCCAAACCCATTCGGGTAGACCCAAACGCACTCGGCTAGACGCAAACCCACTCGGCTAGACCCAAACCCACTCGGCTCCACCCAAACCCACTCATCTAGACCCAAACCCACTCGGCTAGACCCAAACCCACTCGGCTAGACCCAAACCCACTCGGCTACACCCAAACGCACTCGGCTAGACCCAAACCCAGTCGGCGAGACCCAAACCCACTCCGCCAGACCCAAACCCAATCCGCAAGACCCAAACCCACTCCGCTAGTCCCAAACACACTCGGTTAGACCCAAACCCACTCGGCTAGACCCAAACCCACTCGGCTAGACCCAAACCCACTGGGCTAGACCCAAACCCACTCGGCTAGACCCAAACCCACTCGGCTAGACCCAAACCCACTCGGGTAGACCCAAACCCACTCGGCTAGACGCAAACCCACTCGGCTAGACCTTATCCCACTCGGCTAGACACAAACCCACTCGGCTAGACCCAAAACAACTCCGCTAGTCCCAAATCCACTCGACTTGACCCAAACCCACTCGGCTAGACCCAAACCAACTCGGCTAGACCCAAAGCCACTCGGCTAGACCCAAACCCACTCGGCTAGACCCAAACACACTCGGATAGACCCAAACCCACTCGGCTGGACCCAAACCCACTCGGCTAGACCCAAACCCACTCGGCTAGAACCAAACCCACACGCTAGACCCAAACCCACTCGGCTAGACCCAAACCCACTCGGCTAGACCCAAACCCACTCGGCTAGACCCAAACCCACTCCGCCAGACCCAAACCCACTCGGCTAGACCCAAACCCACTCGGCTAGACCCAAACCCACTCGGCTACACCCAAACGCACTCGGCTAGACCCAAACCACTCGGCTAGACCCAAACCCACTCCGCTAGACCCAAACCCACTCGGCTAGACCCAAACCCACTCGGCTAGACACAAACCCACTCCGCCAGACCCAAACCCACTCGGCTAGACCCAAACCCACTCGGTTAGACCCAAACCCAATCGGCTGGACCCAAACCCACTCGGCTAAACCCAAACCTACTCGGCTAGACTCAAACCCACTCGGCTAGACCCAAACACACTCGGCTAGACCCAAACACACTCGGCTAGACCCAAACCCACTCGGCTAGACCCAAACCCAATCGGTTAGACCCAAACCCACTCGGCTAGACGCAAACCCACTCCGCTAGACCCAAACCCACTCGGCTGGACCCAAATCCACTCGGCTAGACCCAGACCCACTCGGCGAGACCCAAACCCACTCGGCTTGACCCAAAACCACTCCGCTAGACCCAAACCCACTCGGTTAGACCCAAACCCACTCGGCTAGACACAAACCCACTCGGCTACACCAAAACCCACTCGGCTAGACCCAAACCCACTCGGCTAGATCCAAACCCACTCGGCTAGACCCAAACCCACTCTGCTAGACCAAAACCCACTCGGCTAGACCCAAACCAACTCGGCTAGACCCAAACCCCCTCGGCGAGACCCAAACCCACTCCGCCAGACCCAAACCCAATCCGCAAGACCCAAACCCACTCCGCTAGTCCCAAACCCACTCGGTTAGACCCAAACCCACTCGGCTAGACCCAAACCCACTCGGCTAGACCCAAACCCACTGGGCTAGACGCAAACCCACTCGGCTAGACCCAAACCCACTCGGCTAGACCCAAACCCACTCGGGTAGACCCAAACCCACTCGGCTAGACGCAAACCCACTCGGCTAGACCTTATCCCACTCGGCTAGACACAAACCCACTCGGCTAGACCCAAAACAACTCCGCTACTCCCAAATCCACTCGACTTGACCCAAACCCACTCGGCTAGACCCAAACCCACTCGGCTAGACCCAAAGCCACTCGGCTAGACCCAAACCCACTCGGCTAGACCCAAACACACTCGGATAGACCCAAACCCACTCGGCTGGACCCAAACCCACTCGGCTAGACCCAAACCCACTCGGCTAGAACCAAACCCACACGCTAGACCCAAACCCACTCGGCTAGACCCAAACCCACTCGGCTAGACCCAAACCCACTCGGCTAGACCCAAACCCACTCGGCTACACCCAAACGCACTCGGCTAGACCCAAACCCACTCGGCTACACCCAAACGCACTCGGCTAGACCCAAACCACTCGGCTAGACCCAAACCCACTCCGCTAGACCCAAACCCACTCGGCTAGACCCAAACCCACTCGGCTAGACACAAACCCACTCCGCCAGACCCAAACCCACTCGGCTAGACCCAAACCCACTCGGTTAGACCCAAACCCAATCGGCTAGACCCAAACCCACTCGGCTAAACCCAAACCTACTCGGCTAGACTCAAACCCACTCGGCTAGACCCAAACACACTCGGCTAGACCCAAACACACTCGGCTAGACCCAAACCCACTCGGCTAGACCCAAACCCAATCGGTTTGACCCAAACCCACTCGGCTAGACGCAAACCCACTCCGCTAGACCCAAACCCACTCGGCTGGACCCAAATCCACTCGGCTAGACCCAGACCCACTCGGCGAGACCCAAACCCACTCGGCTTGACCCAAAACCACTCCGCTAGACCCAAACCCACTCGGTTAGACCCAAACCCACTCGGCTAGACACAAACCCACTCGGCTACACCAAAACCCACTCGGCTAGACCCAAACCCACTCGGCTAGATCCAAACCCACTCGGCTAGACCCAAACCCACTCTGCTAGACCAAAACCCACTCGGCTAGACCCAAACCAACTCGGCTAGACCCAAACCCCCTCGGCGAGACCCAAACCCACTCCGCCAGACCCAAACCCAATCCGCAAGACCCAAACCCACTCCGCTAGTCCCAAACCCACTCGGTTAGACCCAAACCCACTCGGCTAGACCCAAACCCACTCGGCTAGACCCAAACCCACTGGGCTAGACCCAAACCCACTCGGCTAGACCCAAACCCACTCGGCTAGACCCAAACCCACTCGGGTAGACCCAAAACAACTCCGCTACTCCCAAATCCACTCGACTTGACCCAAACCCACTCGGCTAGACCCAAACCCACTCGGCTAGACCCAAAGCCACTCGGCTAGACCCAAACCCACTCGGCTAGACCCAAACACACTCGGATAGACCCAAACCCACTCGGCTGGACCCAAACCCACTCGGCTAGACCCAAACCCACTCGGCTAGAACCAAACCCACACGCTAGACCCAAACCCACTTGGCTAGACCCAAACCCACTCGGCTAGACCCAAACCCACTCGGCTAGACCCAAACCCACTCGGCTACACCCAAACGCACTCGGCTAGACCCAAACCACTCGGCTAGACCCAAACCCACTCCGCTAGACCCAAACCCACTCGGCTAGACCCAAACCCACTCGGCTAGACACAAACCCACTCCGCCAGACCCAAACCCACTCGGCTAGACCCAAACCCACTCGGTTAGACCCAAACCCAATCGGCTAGACCCAAACCCACTCGGCTAAACCCAAACCTACTCGGCTAGACTCAAACCCACTCGGCTAGACCCAAACACACTCGGCTAGACCCAAACACACTCGGCTAGACCCAAACCCACTCGGCTAGACCCAAACCCAATCGGTTAGACCCAAACCCACTCGGCTAGACGCAAACCCACTCCGCTAGACCCAAACCCACTCGGCTGGACCCAAACCCACTCGGCTAGACCAAGACCCACTCGGCGAGACCCAAACCCACTCGGCTTGACCCAAAACCACTCCGCTAGACCCAAACCCACTCGGTTAGACCCAAACCCACTCGGCTAGACACAAACCCACTCGGCTACACCAAAACCCACTCGGCTAGACCCAAACCCACTCGGCTAGATCCAAACCCACTCGGCTAGACCCAAACCCACTCTGCTAGACCAAAACCCACTCGGCTAGACCCAAACCAACTCGGTTAGACCCAAACCCCCTCGGCTAGACCCAAACCCACTCCGCTGGACCCAAACCCACTCGGCTAGACCCAAACCCACTCGGCTACACCCAAACCCACTCCGCTAGACCCAAACCCACTCGGCTAGACGCAAACCCACTCGGCTAGACCCAAACCCACTCCGCCAGACCCAAACCCACTCGGCTAGACCCAAACCCACTCGGCTAGACCCAAACCCAATCGGCTAGACCCAAACCCACTCGGCTAAACCCAAACCTACTCGGCTAGACTCAAACCCACTCGGCTAGACCCAAACACACTCGGCTAGACCCAAACACACTCGGCTAGACCGAAACCCACTCGGCTAGACCCAAACCCAATCGGTTAGACCCAAACCCACTCGGCTAGACGCAAACCCACTCCGCTAGACCCAAACCCACTCGGCTGGACCCAAACCCACTCGGCTAGACCCAGACCCACTCGGCGAGACCCAAACCCACTCGGCTTGACCCAAAACCACTCCGCTAGACCCAAACCCACTCGGCTAGACCCAAACCCACTCGGCTAGACACAAACCCACTCGGCTACACCCAAACCCACTCGGCTAGACCCAAACCCACTCGGCTAGATCCAAACCCACTCGGCTAGACCCAAACCCATTCGGCTAGGCCGATACCCACTCGGCTAGACCCAAACCCACTCTGCTAGACCAAAACCCACTCGGCTAGACCCAAACCAACTCGGCTAGACCCAAACCCCCTCGGCTAGACCCAAACCCACTCCGCTGGACCCAAACCCACTCGGCTAGACCCAAACCCACTCGGCTACACCCAAACCCACTCGGCTAGACCCAAACCCACTCGGCTAGACCCAAACCCACTCGGCTAGACCCAAACCCACTCGGCTACACCCAAACGCACTCGGCTACACCCAAACCCACTCGGCTAGACCCAAACCCACTCGGCTACACCCAAACGCACTCGGCTAGACACAAACCACTCGGCTGGACCCAAACCCACTCCGCCAGACCCAAACCCACTCGGCTAGACCCAAACCCACTCGGCTAGACCCAAACCCACTCGGCTAGACCCAAACCCACTCGGCCAGACCCAAACCCACTCGGCTAGACCCAAATCTACTCGGGTAGACCCAAACGCACTCGGCTAGATGCAAACCCACTCGGCTAGACCCAAACCCACTCGGCTACACCCAAACCCACCCGTCTAGACCCAAACCCACTCGGCTAGACCCAAACCCACTCGGCTAGACCCAAACCCTCTCGGCTACACCCAAACGCACTCGGCTAGACCCAAACCCACTCGGCTAGACCCAAACCCACTCCGCCAGACCCAAACCCACTCCGCTAGACCCAAACCCACTCCGCTAGACCCAAACCCACTCGGTTAGACCCAAACACACTCGGCTAGACCCAAACCCACTCGGCTGGACCCAAACCCACTCCGCTAGACCCAAACCCACTCGGCTAGACCCAAACTCACACACTGGACCCAAACCCACTCGGCTAGACCCAAACCCACTCGGCTAGACCCAAACCCACTCGGCTAGACCCAAACCCACTCCGCCAGACCCAAACCCACTCGGCTAGACCCAAACCCACTCGACTAGACCCAAACCCAATCGGCTAGACCCAAACACACTCGGCTAAACCCAAACCTACTCGGCTAGGCTCAAACCCACTCGGCTAGACCCAAACACACTCGGCTAGACCCAAATACACTCGGCTGGACCCGAACCCACTCGGGTAGACCCAAACCCAATCGGCTAGACCCAAACCCACTCGGCTAGACGCAAACCCACTCCGTTAGACCCAAACCCACTCGGCTAGACCCAAACCCACTCGGCTAGACCCAAACCCACTCGGCGAGACCCAAACCCACTCGGCTAGACCCAAAACCACTCCGCTAGACCCAAACCCAGTCGGCTAGACCCAAACCCATGCAGCTAGACCCAAACCCACTCGGCTAGACCCAAACCCATTCGGCTAGGCCGAAACCCACTCGGCTAGACCCAAACCCACTCGGCTAGACCCAAACCCACTTGGCTGGACCCAAACCCACTCGGCTAGACCCAAACCCACTCGGCTAGACCCAAACCCACTCGGGTAGACCCAAACCCACTCGGCTAGACGCAAACCCACTCGGCCAGACCCAAACCAACCCGGCTAGACACAAACCCACTCGGCTAGACCCAAAACAACTCCGCTAGACCCAAACCCACTCGACTAGACCCAAACCCACTCGGCTAGACCCAAACCCACTCGTCGAGACCCAAACCCACTCGGCTAGACCAAAACCCACTCGGCTAGACCCAAAACCACTCCGCTAGACCCAAACCCACCCGGCAACACCCAAACCCACTCGGCTAGACCCAAACCCACTCGGCTAGACCCATACCCATTCGGCTAGACCCAAACCCACTCGGCTAGACCCAAACCCACTCTGCTAGCCCCAAAACCCACTCGGCTAAACTCAAACCCACTCGGCTAGACCCAAACCCACTCGGCTAGCCACAAACACACTCGGCTAGACCCAAACCCACTCGGCTAGACCCAAACCCAATCGGCTAGACCCAAACCCACTCGGCTAGACGCAAACCCACTCCGCTAGACCCCAACACACTCAGCTAGACCCAAACCCACTCGGCTAGACCCAAACCCACTCGGCTAGACCCAAACCCACTCGGCTAGACGCAAACCCACTCGGCTAGACGCAAACTCACTCGGCTAGACCCAAACCCACTCGGCTAGACGTAAACCCACTCGGCTAGACCCAAACCCACTCGGTTAGACCCAAACCCACTCGGCTAAACCCAAACCCACTCCGCCAGACCCAAACCCACTCGGCTAGATCCAAACCCACTCGGCTAGACCCAAACCCATTCGGCTAGGCCGATACCCACTCGGCTAGACCCAAACCCACTCTGCTAGACCAAAACCCACTCGGCTAGACCCAAACCAACTCGGCTAGACCCAAACCCCCTCGGCTAGACCCAAACCCACTCCGCTGGACCCAAACCCACTCGGCTAGACCCAAACCCACTCGGCTACACCCAAACCCACTCGGCTAGACCCAAACCCACTCGGCTAGACCCAAACCCACTCGGCTATACCCAAACCCACTCGGCTACACCCAAACGCACTCGGCTACACCCAAACCCACTCGGCTAGACCCAAACCCACTCGGCTACACCCAAACGCACTCGGCTAGACACAAACCACTCGGCTGGACCCAAACCCACTCCGCCAGACCCAAACCCACTCGGCTAGACCCAAACCCACTCGGCTAGACCCAAACCCACTCGGCTAGACCCAAACCCACTCGGCCAGACCCAAACCCACTCGGCTAGACCCAAATCTACTCGGGTAGACCCAAACGCACTCGGCTAGACGCAAACCCACTCGGCTAGACCCAAACCCACTCGGCTACACCCAAACCCACCCGTCTAGACCCAAACCCACTCGGCTAGACCCAAACCCACTCGGCTAGACCCAAACCCTCTCGGCTACACCCAAACGCACTCGGCTAGACCCAAACCCACTCGGCTAGACCCAAACCCACTCCGCCAGACCCAAACCCACTCCGCTAGACCCAAACCCACTCCGCTAGACCCAAACCCACTCGGTTAGACCCAAACACACTCGGCTAGACCCAAACCCACTCGGCTGGACCCAAACCCACTCCGCTAGACCCAAACCCACTCGGCTAGACCCAAACTCACACACTGGACCCAAACCCACTCGGCTAGACCCAAACCCACTCGGCTAGACCCAAACCCACTCGGCTAGACCCAAACCCACTCCGCCAGACCCAAACCCACTCGGCTAGACCCAAACCCACTCGACTAGACCCAAACCCAATCGGCTAGACCCAAACACACTCGGCTAAACCCAAACCTACTCGGCTAGGCTCAAACCCACTCGGCTAGACCCAAACACACTCGGCTAGACCCAAATACACTCGGCTGGACCCGAACCCACTCGGCTAGACCCAAACCCAATCGGCTAGACCCAAACCCACTCGGCTAGACGCAAACCCACTCCGTTAGACCCAAACCCACTCGGCTAGACCCAAACCCACTCGGCTAGACCCAAACCCACTCGGCGAGACCCAAACCCACTCGGCTAGACCCAAAACCACTCCGCTAGACCCAAACCCAGTCGGCTAGACCCAAACCCACGCAGCTAGACCCAAACCCACTCGGCTAGACCCAAACCCATTCGGCTAGGCCGAAACCCACTCGGCTAGACCCAAACCCACTCGGCTAGACCCAAACCCACTTGGCTGGACCCAAACCCACTCGGCTAGACCCAAACCCACTCGGCTAGACCCAAACCCACTCGGGTAGACCCAAACCCACTCGGCTAGACGCAAACCCACTCGGCCAGACCCAAACCAACCCGGCTAGACACAAACCCACTCGGCTAGACCCAAAACAACTCCGCTAGACCCAAACCCACTCGACTAGACCCAAACCCACTCGGCTAGACCCAAACCCACTCGTCGAGACCCAAACCCACTCGGCTAGACCAAAACCCACTCGGCTAGACCCAAAACCACTCCGCTAGACCCAAACCCACCCGGCAACACCCAAACCCACTCGGCTAGACCCAAACCCACTCGGCTAGACCCATACCCATTCGGCTAGACCCAAACCCACTCGGCTAGACCCAAACCCACTCGGCTAGCCCCAAAACCCACTCGGCTAAACTCAAACCCACTCGGCTAGACCCAAACCCACTCGGCTAGCCACAAACACACTCGGCTAGACCCAAACCCACTCGGCTAGACCCAAACCCAATCGGCTAGACCCAAACCCACTCGGCTAGACGCAAACCCACTCCGCTAGACCCCAACACACTCAGCTAGACCCAAACCCACTCGGCTAGACCCAAACCCACTCGGCTAGACCCAAACCCACTCGGCTAGACGCAAACCCACTCGGCTAGACGCAAACCCACTCGGCTAGACCCAAACCCACTCGGCTAGACGTAAACCCACTCGGCTAGACCCAAACCCACTCGGTTAGACCCAAACCCACTCGGCTAAACCCAAACCCACTCCGCCAGACCCAAACCCACTCCGCTAGACCCATACCCACTCGGCTAGACCCAAACCCACTCGGCTAGACCCAAACCCACTCGGCTAGACCCAAACCCACTGGGCTAGACGCAAACCCACTCGGCTAGACGCAAACCCACTCGGCTAGACCCAAACCCACTCGGCTAGACCCAAACCCACTCGGCTATACCCAAACCCACTCGGCTAGACCAAAACCCACTCGGCTAGACCCAAACCAACTCGGCTAGACCCAAACCCACTTGGATAGGCCCAAACCCACTCCGCTAGACCCAAACCTACTCGACTAGACCCAAACCCACTCGGCTAGACCCAAACCCACCCGGCTAGACCCAAACACACTCGGCTAGACCTAAACCCACTCGGCTAGACCCAAACCCACTCGGCTAGACCCAAACCCACTCGGCTAGACCCAAACCCACTCGGCTAGACCCAAACCCACTCGGCAAGACTCAAAACCACTTGGCTTGACCCAAACCCATTCGGCTAGACGCAAACCCACTCGGCTAGACCCAAACCCACTCGGCTAGACCCAAACACACTCGGCGAGACCCAAACCCACTCGGCTAGACACAAACCCACTCGGCTAGACCCAAACCCACTCGGCTAGACCCAAACCCACTCGGCTAGACCCAAACCCACTCGACTAGACCCAAACCCAATCGGCTAGACCCAAACACACTCGGCTAAACCCAAACCTACTCGGCTAGGCTCAAACCCACTCGGCTAGACCCAAACACACTCGGCTAGACCCAAATACACTCGGCTGGACCCGAACCCACTCGGCTAGACCCAAACCCAATCGGCTAGACCCAAACCCACTCGGCTAGACGCAAACCCACTCCGTTAGACCCAAACCCACTCGGCTAGACCCAAACCCACTCGGCTAGACCCAAACCCACTCGGCGAGACCCAAACCCACTCGGCTAGACCCAAAACCACTCCGCTAGACCCAAACCCAGTCGGCTAGACCCAAACCCACGCAGCTAGACCCAAACCCACTCGGCTAGACCCAAACCCATTCGGCTAGGCCGAAACCCACTCGGCTAGACCCAAACCCACTCGGCTAGACCCAAACCCACTTGGCTGGACCCAAACCCACTCGGCTAGACCCAAACCCACTCGGCTAGACCCAAACCCACTCGGGTAGACCCAAACCCACTCGGCTAGACGCAAACCCACTCGGCCAGACCCAAACCAACCCGGCTAGACACAAACCCACTCGGCTAGACCCAAAACAACTCCGCTAGACCCAAACCCACTCGACTAGTCCCAAACCCACTCGGCTAGACCCAAACCCACTCGTCGAGACCCAAACCCACTCGGCTAGACCAAAACCCACTCGGCTAGACCCAAAACCACTCCGCTAGACCCAAACCCACCCGGCAACACCCAAACCCACTCGGCTAGACCCAAACCCACTCGGCTAGACCCATACCCATTCGGCTAGACCCAAACCCACTCGGCTAGACCCAAACCCACTCGGCTAGCCCCAAAACCCACTCGGCTAAACTCAAACCCACTCGGCTAGACCCAAACCCACTCGGCTAGCCACAAACACACTCGGCTAGACCCAAACCCACTCGGCTAGACCCAAACCCAATCGGCTAGACCCAAACCCACTCGGCTAGACGCAAACCCACTCCGCTAGACCCCAACACACTCAGCTAGACCCAAACCCACTCGGCTAGACCCAAACCCACTCGGCTAGACCCAAACCCACTCGGCTAGACGCAAACCCACTCGGCTAGACGCAAACCCACTCGGCTAGACCCAAACCCACTCGGCTAGACGTAAACCCACTCGGCTAGACCCAAACCCACTCGGTTAGACCCAAACCCACTCGGCTAAACCCAAACCCACTCCGCCAGACCCAAACCCACTCCGCTAGACCCATACCCACTCGGCTAGACCCAAACCCACTCGGCTAGACCCAAACCCACTCGGCTAGACCCAAACCCACTGGGCTAGACGCAAACCCACTCGGCTAGACGCAAACCCACTCGGCTAGACCCAAACCCACTCGGCTAGACCCAAACCCACTCGGCTATACCCAAACCCACTCGGCTAGACCAAAACCCACTCGGCTAGACCCAAACCAACTCGGCTAGACCCAAACCCACTTGGATAGGCCCAAACCCACTCCGCTAGACCCAAACCTACTCGACTAGACCCAAACCCACTCGGCTAGACCCAAACCCACCCGGCTAGACCCAAACACACTCGGCTAGACCTAAACCCACTCGGCTAGACCCAAACCCACTCGGCTAGACCCAAACCCACTCGGCTAGACCCAAACCCACTCGGCTAGACCCAAACCCACTCGGCAAGACTCAAAACCACTTGGCTTGACCCAAACCCATTCGGCTAGACGCAAACCCACTCGGCTAGACCCAAACCCACTCGGCTAGACCCAAACCCACTCGGCTAGACCCAAACCCACTCGACTGGACCCAATCCCACTCGGACAGACCCAAACCCACTCGGCTAGACCCAAACCCACTCGGCTAGACCAAAACCCATTCGGCTAGACCCAAACCAACTCGGCTAGTCCCAAACCCACTCGGCTAGACCTAAACCCATTCCGCTAGACCCAAACCCACTCCGCTAGACCCAAACCCACTCCGCTAGATCCAAACCCACTCGGCTAGACCCAAACCCACTCCGCTAGACGCAAACCCACTCGGCTAGACGCAAACCCACTCGGCTAGACCCAAACCCACTCGGCTAGCCCCAAAACCACCTCGGCTAGACCCAAACCCACTTGGCTAGGCCCAAGCCCACTCGGCTAGACCCAAACCCACTCGGCTAGACCCAAAACCACTCGGCTAGCCCCAAAACCCCCTCGGCTAGACCCAAACCCACTCGGCTAGACCCAAACCCACTCGGCTAGACACAAACCCACTCGGCTAGACCCAAACCCACTCGGCTAAACCCAAACCCACTCCGCTAGACCCAAACCCACTCGGCTAGACCCAAACCCACTCGACTGGACCCAATCCCACTCGGACAGACCCAAACCCACTCGGCTAGACCCAAACCCACTCGGCTAGACCAAAACCCATTTGGCTAGACCCAAACCAACTCGGCTAGTCCCAAACCCACTCGGCTAGACCCAAACCCACTCCGCTAGACCCAAACCCACTCCGCTAGACCCAAACCCACTCCGCTAGATCCAAACCCACTCGGCTAGACCCAAACCCACTCCGCTAGACCCAAACCCACTCGGCTAGACCCAAACCCACTCGGCTAGACCCAAACCCACTCGGATAGACCCAAACACACTCGGCTAGACCTAAACCCACTCGGCTTGACCCAAACCCACTCGGCTAGACCCAAACCCACTCGGCTAGACCCAAACCCACTCGGCTAGACCCAAACCCACTCGGCAAGACTCAAACCCACTCGGCTAGACCCAAACCCATTCGGCTAGACGCAAACCCACTCGGCTAGACCCAAACCCACTCGGCTAGACCCAAACCCAATCGGCGAGACCCAAACCCACTCGGCTAGACCCAAACCCACTCGGCTAGACCCAAACCCACTCCGCTAGACCCAAACCCACTCCGCTAGACCCAAACCCACTCCGCTACACCCAAACCCACTCGGTTAGACCCAAACCCACTCGGATAGGCCCAAACCCACTCCACTAGACCCAAACCTACTCGGCTAGACCCAAACCCACTCGGCTAGACCCAAACCCACTCCGCTAGACCCAAACCCACTCCGCTAGACGCAAACCCACTCGGCTGGACCCAAACCCACACGGCTAGACCCAAACCCACTCGACTAGATCCAAACCCACTCCGCTAGACCCAAACCCACTCCGCTAGACCCAAACCCACTCCGCTAGACCCAAACCCACACCGCTAGACCCAAACCCACTCGGCTAGACCCAAACCCACTCGGCTAGACCCAAACCCACTTGGCTAGACGCAAACCCACTCGGCTAGACGCAAACCCACTCGGCTAGACCCAAAACCACTCGGCTAGCCCCAAAACCCCCTCGGCTAGACCCAAACCCACTCGGCTAGACCCAAACCCACTCGGCTAGACCCAAACCCACTCGGCTAGACCCAAACCCACTCGGCTAAACCCAAACCCACTCCGCTAGACCCAAACCCACTCGGCTAGACCCAAACCCACTCGACTGGACCCAATCCCACTCGGACAGACCCAAACCCACTCGGCTAGACCCAAACCCACTCGGCTAGACCAAAACCCATTCGGCTAGACCCAAACCAACTCGGCTAGTCCCAAACCCACTCGGCTAGACCCAAACCCACTCCGCTAGACCCAAACCCACTCCGCTAGACCCAAACCCACTCCGCTAGATCCAAACCCACTCGGCTAGACCCAAACCCACTCCGCTAGACCCAAACCCACTCGGCTAGACCCAAACCCACTCGGCTAGACCCAAACCCACTCGGATAGACCCAAACACACTCGGCTAGACCTAAACCCACTCGGCTTGACCCAAACCCACTCGGCTAGACCCAAACCCACTCGGCTAGACCCAAACCCACTCGGCTAGACCCAAACCCACTCGGCAAGACTCAAACCCACTCGGCTAGACCCAAACCCATTCGGCTAGACGCAAACCCACTCGGCTAGACCCAAACCCACTCGGCTAGACCCAAACCCAATCGGCGAGACCCAAACCCACTCGGCTAGACCCAAACCCACTCGGCTAGACCCAAACCCACTCCGCTAGACCCAAACCCACTCCGCTAGACCCAAACCCACTCCGCTACACCCAAACCCACTCGGTTAGACCCAAACCCACTCGGATAGGCCCAAACCCACTCCGCTAGACCCAAACCTACTCGGCTAGACCCAAACCCACTCGGCTAGACCCAAACCCACTCGGCTAGACCTAAACACACTCGGCTAGACCTAAACCCACTCGGCTAGACCCAAACCCACTCGGCTAGACCCAAACCCACTCGGCTAGACCCAAACCCACTCGGCTAGACCCAAACCCACTCGGCAAGACTCAAACCCACTCGGCTAGACCCAAACCCATTCGGCTAGACGCAAACCCAATCGGCTAGACCCAAACCCACTCGGCTAGACCCAAACCCACTCGGCGAGACCCAAACCCACTCGGCTAGACACAAACCCACTCGGCTAGACCCAAACCCACTCGGCTAGACCCAAACCCACTCGGCTAGACCCAAACCCACTCGACGAGATCCAAACCCACTCCGCTAGACCCAAACCCACTCCGCTATACCCAAACCCACTCCGCAAGACCCAAACCCACACCGCTAGACCCAAACCCACTCGGTTAGACCTAAACCCACTCGGCTAGACCCAAACCCACTCGGCTAGACCCAAACCCACTTGGCTAGACGCAAACCCACTCGGCTAGACGCAAACCCACTCGGCTAGACCCAAACCCACTCGGCTAGATGCAAACCCACTCGACTAGACCCAAACCGACTCGGCTAGACGCAAACCCACTCGGCTAGACCCAAACCCACTCGGCTAGACCCAAACCCACTCGGCTAAACCCAAACCCACTCCGCTAGACCCAAACCCACTCGGCTAGACCCAAACCCACTCGGCTAGACCCAAACCCTCTCGGCTAGACCCAAACCCACTCGGCTAGACCCAAACCCACTCGGCTAGACCAAAACCCACTCGGCTAGACCCAAACCAACTCGGCTAGACCCAAACCCACTCGGCTAGACCCAAACCCACTCCGCTAGACCCAAACCCAGTCGGCTAGACCCAAACCCACTCGGCTAGACCCAAACCCACTCGGCTAGACCCAAACACACTCGGCTAGACCTAAACCCACTCGGCTAGACCCAAACCCACTCGGCTAGACCCAAACCCACTCGGCTAGACCCAAACCCACTCGGCTAGACCCAAACCCACTCGGCAAGACTCAAAACCACTCGGCTAGACCCAAACCCATTCGGCTAGACGCAAACCCACTCGGCTAGACGCAAACCCACTCGGCTAGACCCAAACCCACTCGGCTAGATGAAAACCCACTCGGCTAGACCCAAACCCAGTCGGCTAGACCCAAACCCACTCGGCTAAACCCAAACCCACTCCGCTAGACCCAAACCCACTCGGCTAGACCCAAACCCACTCGGCTGGACCCAAACCCACTCGGCCAGACCCAAACCCACTCGTCTAGACCCAAACCCACTCGGCTAGACCAAAACCCATTCGGCTAGACCCAAACCAACTCGGCTAGACCCAACCACACTCGGCTAGACCCAAACCCACTCCGCTAGACCCAAACCCACTCGGCTAGACCCAAACCCACTCGGCTAGACCCAAACCCACTCAGCTGGACCCAAACACACTCGGCTAGACCCAAACCCACTCGGCTGGACCCAATCCCACTCGGCTAGACGTAACCCCAATCGGCTAGACCCAAACCCACTTGGCTAGACCCAAACCTACTCGGCTAGACCCAAACCCACTCGGCTAGACCCAAACACACTCGGCTAGACCCAAACACATTCGGCTAGACCCAAACCCACTCGGCTAGACCCAAACCCACTCGGCTAGACCCAAACCCAATCGGCTTGCCCCAAACCCACTCGGATAGGCGCAAACCCACTCCGCTAGACCCAAAACCACTCCGCTAGACCCAAACCCACTCGGCTACACCCAAAACCGTTCGGCTAGCCCCAAACCCACTCGGCTAGACCCATACCCATTCGGCTAGACCCAAACCCACTCGGCTAGACCCAATCCCACTCGGCTAGCCCCAAAACCCCCTCGGCTAGACACAAACCCACTCGGCTAGACCCAAACCCACTCGGGTAGACCCAAACCCACTCGGCTAGACCCAAACCCACTCGGCTAGACCCAAACCCACTCGGTAAACCCAAACCCACTCCGCTAGACCCAAACCCACTCGGCTAGACCCAAACCCACTCGACCGGACCCAAACCCACTCGGCCAGACCCAAACCCACTCGGCTAGACCCAAACGCACTCGGCTAGACCAAAACCCATTCGGCTAGACCCAATCCAACTCGGCTAGTCCCAAAGCCACTCGGCTAGACCCAAACCCACTCCGCTAGACCCAAACACACTCGGCAAGACCCAAACCCACATGCTAGACCCAAACCCACTCGGCTAGACCCAAACCCACTCGGCTAGACCCAAACCCACTCGGCTAGACCCAAACCCACTCGGCTAGACCCAAACCCAATCGGCTAGACCCAACCCACTCGGCTAAACCGAAAACTACTCGGCTGGACTCAAACCCACTCGGCTAGACCCAAACACACTCGGCTAGACCCAAACACACTCGGCTAGACCCAAACCCACTCGGCTAGACCCAAACCCAATCGGTTAGACCCAAACCCACTCGGCTAGACGCAAACCCACTCCGCTAGACCCAAACCTACTCGGCTAGACTCAAACCCACTCGGCTATACCCAAACACACACGGCTAGACCGAAGCACACTCGGCTAGACCCAAACCCACTCGGCTAGACCCAAACCCAATCGGTTAGACCCAAACCCACTCGGCTAGACAAAAACCCACTCCGCTAGACCCAAACCCACTCGGCTAGACCCAAACCCACTCGGCTAGACCCAAACCCACTCGGCGAGACCCAAACCCACTCGGCTAGACGCAAACCCACTCCGCTAGACCCAAACCTACTCGGCTAGACTCAAACACACTCGGCTAGACTCAAACACACACGGCTAGACCCAAACACACTCGGCTAGACCCAAACCCACTCGGCTAGACCCAAACCCAATCGGTTAGACCCAAACCCACTTGGCTAGACTCAAACCCACTCCGCTAGACCCAAACCCACTCGGCTAGACCCAAACCCACTCGGCTAGACCCAAACCCACTCGGCGAGACCCAAACCCACTCGGCTAGACCCAAAACCACTCCGCTAGACCCAAACCCACTCGGCTAGACCCAAACCCACTCGGCTAGACACAAACCCACTCGGCTACACCCAAACCCACTCGGCTAGACCCAAACCCACTCGGCTAGACCCAAACCCACTGGGCTAGACCCAAACCCATTCGGCTAGGCCGAAACCCACTCGGCTACACCCAAACACACTCTGCTAGACCAAAACCCACTCGGCTAGACCCAAACCAACTCGGCTAAACCCAAACGCCCTCGGCTAGACCCAAACCCACTCCGCTGGACCCAAACCCACTCGGCTAGACCCAAACCCACTCGGCTACACCCAAACGCACTCGGCTAGACCCAAACCCACTCGGCTAGACCCAAACCCACTCGGCTAGACCCAACCCAATCGGTTAGACCCAAACCCACTTGGCTAGACTCAAACCCACTCCGCTAGACCCAAACCCACTCGGCTAGACCCAAACCCACTCGGCTAGACCCAAACCCACTCGGCGAGACCCAAACCCACTCGGCTAGACCCAAAACCACTCCGCTAGACCCAAACCCACTCGGCTAGACCCAAACCCACTCGGCTAGATACAAACCCACTCGGCTACACCCAAACCCACTCGGCTAGACCCAAACCCACTCGGCTAGACCCAAACCCACTCGGCTAGACCCAAACCCATTCGGCTAGGCCGAAACCCACTCGGCTAGACCCAAACACACTCTGCTAGACCAAAACCCACTCGGCTAGACCCAAACCAACTCGGCTAAACCCAAACGCCCTCGGCTAGACCCAAACCCACTCCGCTGGACCCAAACCCACTCGGCTAGACCCAAACCCACTCGGCTACACCCAAACGCACTCGGCTAGAGCCAAACCCACTCGGCTAGACCCAAACCCACTCGGCTAGACCCAAACCCACTCGGCTACACCCAAACGCACTCGGCTAGACCCAAACACACTCGGCTAGACCCAAACCCACTCGGCTACACCCAAACGCACTCGGCTGGACCCAAAGCACTCGGCTAGACCCAAACCCACTCCGCCAGACCCAAACCCACTCCGCTAGACCCAATCCCACTCCGCTAGACCCAAACCCACTCGGCTAGACCCAAACCCACTCGGCTAGACCCAAACCCACTCGGCTAGACCCAAACCCACTGGGCTAGACCCAAACCCACTCGGCTAGACCCAAACCCACTCGGCTAGACCCAAACCCATTCGGGTTGACCCAAACGCACTCGGCTAGACGCAAACCCACTCGGCTAGACCCAAACCCACTCGGCTACACCCAAACCCACTCATCTAGACCCAAACCCACTCGGCTAGACCCAAACCCACTCGGTTAGACCCAAACCCACTCGGCTATACCCAAACGCACTCGGCTAGACCCAAACCCACTCGGCTAGACCCAAACCCACTCGGCTACACCCAAACGCATTCGGTTAGACCCAAACCCACTCAGCTAGACCCAAACCCACCCCGCCAGACCCAAACCCACTCGGCTAGACCCAAACCCACTCCGCTAGACCCAAACCCACTCGGTTAGACCCAAACCCACTTGGCTAGACCCAAACCCACTCGGCTAGACCCAAACCCACTGGGCAAGACCCACACCCACTCGGCTAGACCCAAACCCACTCGGCTAGACCCAAACCCACTCGGGTAGACCCAAACCCACTCGGCTAGACGCAAACCCACTCGGCTAGACCTTAACCCACTCGGCTAGACACAAACCCACTCGGCTAGACCCAAAACAACTCCGCTAGACCCAAACCCACTCGACTTGACCCAAACCCACTCGGCTAGTCCCAAACCCACTCGGCTAGACCCAAAGCCACTCGGCTAGACCCAAACCCACTCGGCTAGACCCAAACACACTCGGCTAGACCCAAACCCACTCGGCTGGACCCAAACCCACTCGGCTAGACCCAAACCCACTCGGCTAGACCCAAACCCACACGCTAGACCCAAACCCACTCGGCTAGACCCAAACCCACTCGGCTAGACGCAAACCCACTCGGCTAGACCCAAACCCACTCCGCCAGACCCAAACCCACTCGGCTAGACCCAAACCCACTCGGCTAGACCCAAACCCACTCGGCTACACCCAAACGCACTCGGCTAGACCCAAACCACTCGGCTAGACCCAAACCCACTCCGCCAGACCCAAACCCACTCCGCTAGACCCAAACCCACTCCGCTAGACCCAAACCCACTCGGCTAGACCCAAACCCACTCCGCCAGACCCAAACCCACTCCGCTAGACCCAAACCCACTCCGCTGGACCCAAACCCACTCGGTTAGACCCAAACCCACTCGGCTAGGCCCAAACCCACTCGGCTAGACCCAAACCCACTTGGCTAGACCCAAACCCACTCGGCTCGACCCAAACCCACTCGGCTAGACCCAAACCCACTCGGGTAGACCCAAACCCACTCCGCCAGACCCAAACCCACTCCGCTAGACCCAAACCCACTCCGCTAGACCCAAACCCACTCGTCTAGACCCAAACACACTCGGCTAGGCCCAAACCCACTCGGCTAGACCCAAACCCACTCCGCCAGACCCAAACCCACTCGGCTAGACCCAAACCCACTCGGCTAGACCCAAACCCAATCGGCTAGACCCAAACCCACTCGGCTAAACCCAAACCTACTCGGCTAGACTCAAACCCACTCGGCTAGACCCAAACACACTCGGCTAGACCCAAACACACTCGGCTAGACCCAAACCCAATCGGTTAGACCCAAACCCACTCGACTACACGCAAACCCACTCCGCTAGACCCAAACCCACTCGGCTGGACCCAAACCCACTCGGCTAGACCCAGACCCACTCGGCGAGACCCAAACCCACTCGGCTAGACCCCAAACCACTCCGCTAGAGCCAAACCCACTCGGCTAGACCCAAACCCACTCGGCTAGACACAAACCCACTCGGCTACACCCAAACCCACTCGGCTAGACCCAAACCCACTCGGCTAGATCCAAACCCACTCGGCTAGACCCAAACCCATTCGGCTAGGCCGATACCCACTCGGCTAGACCCAAACCCACTCTGCTAGACCAAAACCCACTCGGCTAGACCCAAACCAACTCGGCTAGACGCAAACCCCCTCGGCTAGACCCAAACCCACTCCGCTGGACCCAAACCCACTCGGCTAGAGCCAAACCCACTCGGCTACACCCAAACCCACTCGGCTAGACCCAAAACCACTCGGCTCGACCCAAACCCACTCGGCTACACCCAAACCCACTCGGCTACACCCAAACGCACTCGGCTAGACCCAAACCCACTCGGCTAGACCCAAACCCACTCGGCTACACCCAAACGCACTCGGCTAGACCCAAACCACTCGGCTGGACCCAAACCCACTCCGCCAGACCCAAACCCACTCCGCTAGACCCAAACCCACTCCGCGAGACCCAAACCCACTCGGCTAGACCCAAACGCACTCGGCTAGACCCAAACCCACTCGGCTAGACCCAAACCCATTCGGCTAGGCCGAAACCCACTCGGCTAGACCCAAACACACTCTGCTAGACCAAAACCCACTCGGCTAGACCCAAACCAACTCGGCTAAACCCAAACGCCCTCGGCTAGACCCAAACCCACTCCGCTGGACCCAAACCCACTCGGCTAGACCCAAACCCACTCGGCTACACCCAAACGCACTCGGCTAGACCCAAACCCACTCGGCTAGACCCAAACCCACTCGGCTAGACCCAAACCCACTCGGCTACACCCAAACGCACTCGGCTAGACCCAAACACACTCGGCTAGACCCAAACCCACTCGGCTACACCCAAACGCACTCGGCTGGACCCAAACCACTCGGCTAGACCCAAACCCACTCCGCAAGACCCAAACCCACTCCGCTAGACCCAATCCCACTCTGCTAGACCCAAACCCACTCGGCTAGACCCAAACCCACTCGGCTAGACCCAAACCCACTCGGCTAGACCCAAACCGACTGGGCTAGACACAAACCCACTCGGCTAGACCCAAACCCACTCGGCTAGACCCAAACCCACTCCGCTGGACCCAAACCCACTCGGCTAGACCCAAACCCACTCGGCTACACCCAAACGCACTCGGCTAGACCCAAACCCACTCGGCTAGACCCAAACCCACTCGGCTAGACCCAAACCCACTCGGCTACACCCAAACGCACTCGGCTAGACCCAAACACACTCGGCTAGACCCAAACCCACTCGGCTACACCCAAACGCACTCGGCTGGACCCAAACCACTCGGCTAGACCCAAACCCACTCCGCAAGACCCAAACCCACTCCGCTAGACCCAATCCCACTCTGCTAGACCCAAACCCACTCGGCTAGACCCAAACCCACTCGGCTAGACCCAAACCCACTCGGCTAGACCCAAACCGACTGGGCTAGACACAAACCCACTCGGCTAGACCCAAACCCACTCGGCTAGACCCAAACCCATTCGGGTAGACCCAAACGCACTCGGCTAGACGCAAACCCACTCGGCTAGACCCAAACCCACTCGGCTACACCCAAACCCACTCATCTAGACCCAAACCCACTCGGCTAGACCCAAACCCACTCGGCTAGACCCAAACCCACTCGGCTATACCCAAACGCACTCGGCTAGACCCAAACCCACTCGGCTAGACCCAAACCCACTCGGCTACACCCAAACGCATTCGGCTAGACCCAAACCCACTCAGCTAGACCCAAACCCACTCCGCCAGACCCAAACCCACTCGGCTAGACCCAAACCCACTCCGCTAGACCCAAACCCACTCGGTTAGACCCAAACCCACTTGGCTAGACCCAAACCCACTCGGCTAGACCCAAACCCACTGGGCTAGACCCACACCCACTCGGCTAGACCCAAACCCACTCGGCTAGACCCAAACCCACTCGGGTAGACCCAAACCCACTCGGCTAGACGCAAACCTACTCGGCTAGACCTTAACCCACTCGGCTAGACACAAACCCACTCGGCTAGACCCAAAATAACTCCGCTAGACCCAAACCCACTCGACTTGACCCAAACCCACTCGGCTTGTCCCAAACCCACTCGGCTAGACCCAAAGCCACTCGGCTAGACCCAAACCCACTCGGCTAGACCCAAACACACTCGGCTAGACCCAAACCCACTCGGCTGGACCCAAACCCACTCGGCTAGACCCAAACCCACTCGGCTAGACCCAAACCCACACGCTAGACCCAAACCCACTCGGCTAGACCCAAACCCACTCGGCTAGACCCAAACCCACTCGGCTAGACCCAAACCCACTCCGCCAGACCCAAACCCACTCGGCTAGACCCAAACCCACTCGGCTAGACCCAATCCCACTCGGCTACACCCAAACGCACTCGGCTAGACCCAAACCACTCGGCTAGACCCAAACCCACTCCGCCAGACCCAAACCCACTCCGCTAGACCCAAACCCACTCCGCTAGACCCAAACCCACTCGTCTAGACCCAAACCCACTCGGCTAGGCCCAAACCCACTCGGCTAGACCCAAACCCATTCGGCCAGACCCAATCCCACTCGGCTAAACCCAAACCTACTCGGCTAGACTCAAACCCACTCGGCTAGACCCAAACACACTCGGCTAGACCCAAACACACTCGGCTAGACCCAAACCCAATCGGTTAGACCCAAACCCACTCGACTAGACGCAAACCCACTCCGCTAGACCCAAACCCACTCGGCTGGACCCAAACCCACTCGGCTAGACCCAAACCCACTCGGCTAGACCCAAACCCACACGCTAGACCCAAACCCACTCGGCTAGACCCAAACCCACTCGGCTAGACCCAAACCCACTCGGCTAGACCCAAACCCACTCCGCCAGACCCAAACCCACTCGGCTAGACCCAAACCCACTCGGCTAGACCCAAACCCACTCGGCTACACCCAAACGCACTCGGCTAGACCCAAACCACTCGGCTAGACCCAAACCCACTCCGCCAGACCCAAACCCACTCCGCTAGACCCAAACCCACTCTGCTAGACCCAAACCCACTCGTCTAGACCCAAACCCACTCGGCTAGGCCCAAACCCACTCGGCTAGACCCAAACCCACTCCGCCAGACCAAAACCCACTCGGCTAGACCCAAACCCACTCGGCTAGACCCAATCCCAATCGGCTAGACCCAAACCCACTCGGCTAAACCCAAACCTACTCGGCTAGACTCAAACCCACTCGGCTAGACCCAAACCAACTCGGCTAAACCCAAACGCCCTCGGCTAGACCCAAACCCACTCCGCTGGACCC
The DNA here is from genome assembly GCA_963514005.1 of Raja brachyura. The sequence continues at coordinate 1,041,841 of OY740820.1, forward strand.
AAACCCACTCGGCTAGACCCAAACCCACTCGGCTACACCCAAACGCACTCGGCTAGACCCAAACCCACTCGGCTAGACCCAAACCCACTCGGCTAGACCCAACCCAATCGGTTAGACCCAAACCCACTTGGCTAGACTCAAACCCACTCCGCTAGACCCAAACCCACTCGGCTAGACCCAAACCCACTCGGCTAGACCCAAACCCACTCGGCGAGACCCAAACCCACTCGGCTAGACCCAAAACCACTCCGCTAGACCCAAACCCACTCGGCTAGACCCAAACCCACTCGGCTAGATACAAACCCACTCGGCTACACCCAAACCCACTCGGCTAGACCCAAACCCACTCGGCTAGACCCAAACCCACTCGGCTAGACCCAAACCCATTCGGCTAGGCCGAAACCCACTCGGCTAGACCCAAACACACTCTGCTAGACCAAAACCCACTCGGCTAGACCCAAACCAACTCGGCTAAACCCAAACGCCCTCGGCTAGACCCAAACCCACTCCGCTGGACCCAAACCCACTCGGCTAGACCCAAACCCACTCGGCTACACCCAAACGCACTCGGCTAGAGCCAAACCCACTCGGCTAGACCCAAACCCACTCGGCTAGACCCAAACCCACTCGGCTACACCCAAACGCACTCGGCTAGACCCAAACACACTCGGCTAGACCCAAACCCACTCGGCTACACCCAAACGCACTCGGCTGGACCCAAAGCACTCGGCTAGACCCAAACCCACTCCGCCAGACCCAAACCCACTCCGCTAGACCCAATCCCACTCCGCTAGACCCAAACCCACTCGGCTAGACCCAAACCCACTCGGCTAGACCCAAACCCACTCGGCTAGACCCAAACCCACTGGGCTAGACCCAAACCCACTCGGCTAGACCCAAACCCACTCGGCTAGACCCAAACCCATTCGGGTTGACCCAAACGCACTCGGCTAGACGCAAACCCACTCGGCTAGACCCAAACCCACTCGGCTACACCCAAACCCACTCATCTAGACCCAAACCCACTCGGCTAGACCCAAACCCACTCGGTTAGACCCAAACCCACTCGGCTATACCCAAACGCACTCGGCTAGACCCAAACCCACTCGGCTAGACCCAAACCCACTCGGCTACACCCAAACGCATTCGGCTAGACCCAAACCCACTCAGCTAGACCCAAACCCACTCCGCCAGACCCAAACCCACTCGGCTAGACCCAAACCCACTCCGCTAGACCCAAACCCACTCGGTTAGACCCAAACCCACTTGGCTAGACCCAAACCCACTCGGCTAGACCCAAACCCACTGGGCAAGACCCACACCCACTCGGCTAGACCCAAACCCACTCGGCTAGACCCAAACCCACTCGGGTAGACCCAAACCCACTCGGCTAGACGCAAACCCACTCGGCTAGACCTTAACCCACTCGGCTAGACACAAACCCACTTGGCTAGACCCAAAACAACTCCGCTAGACCCAAACCCACTCGACTTGACCCAAACCCACTCGGCTAGTCCCAAACCCACTCGGCTAGACCCAAAGCCACTCGGCTAGACCCAAACCCACTCGGCTAGACCCAAACACACTCGGCTAGACCCAAACCCACTCGGCTGGACCCAAACCCACTCGGCTAGACCCAAACCCACTCGGCTAGACCCAAACCCACACGCTAGACCCAAACCCACTCGGCTAGACCCAAACCCACTCGGCTAGACGCAAACCCACTCGGCTAGACCCAAACCCACTCCGCCAGACCCAAACCCACTCGGCTAGACCCAAACCCACTCGGCTAGACCCAAACCCACTCGGCTACACCCAAACGCACTCGGCTAGACCCAAACCACTCGGCTAGACCCAAACCCACTCCGCCAGACCCAAACCCACTCCGCTAGACCCAAACCCACTCCGCTAGACCCAAACCCACTCGGCTAGACCCAAACCCACTCCGCCAGACCCAAACCCACTCCGCTAGACCCAAACCCACTCCGCTGGACCCAAACCCACTCGGTTAGACCCAAACCCACTCGGCTAGGCCCAAACCCACTCGGCTAGACCCAAACCCACTTGGCTAGACCCAAACCCACTCGGCTCGACCCAAACCCACTCGGCTAGACCCAAACCCACTCGGGTAGACCCAAACCCACTCCGCCAGACCCAAACCCACTCCGCTAGACCCAAACCCACTCCGCTAGACCCCAACCCACTCGTCTAGACCCAAACACACTCGGCTAGGCCCAAACCCACTCGGCTAGACCCAAACCCACTCCGCCAGACCCAAACCCACTCGGCTAGACCCAAACCCACTCGGCTAGACCCAAACCCAATCGGCTAGACCCAAACCCACTCGGCTAAACCCAAACCTACTCGGCTAGACTCAAACCCACTCGGCTAGACCCAAACACACTCGGCTAGACCCAAACACACTCGGCTAGACCCAAACCCAATCGGTTAGACCCAAACCCACTCGACTACACGCAAACCCACTCCGCTAGACCCAAACCCACTCGGCTGGACCCAAACCCACTCGGCTAGACCCAGACCCACTCGGCGAGACCCAAACCCACTCGGCTAGACCCCAAACCACTCCGCTAGAGCCAAACCCACTCGGCTAGACCCAAACCCACTCGGCTAGACACAAACCCACTCGGCTACACCCAAACCCACTCGGCTAGACCCAAACCCACTCGGCTAGATCCAAACCCACTCGGCTAGACCCAAACCCATTCGGCTAGGCCGATACCCACTCGGCTAGACCCAAACCCACTCTGCTAGACCAAAACCCACTCGGCTAGACCCAAACCAACTCGGCTAGACGCAAACCCCCTCGGCTAGACCCAAACCCACTCCGCTGGACCCAAACCCACTCGGCTAGAGCCAAACCCACTCGGCTACACCCAAACCCACTCGGCTAGACCCAAACCCACTCGGCTCGACCCAAACCCACTCGGCTACACCCAAACCCACTCGGCTACACCCAAACGCACTCGGCTAGACCCAAACCCACTCGGCTAGACCCAAACCCACTCGGCTACACCCAAACGCACTCGGCTAGACCCAAACCACTCGGCTGGACCCAAACCCACTCCGCCAGACCCAAACCCACTCCGCTAGACCCAAACCCACTCCGCGAGACCCAAACCCACTCGGCTAGACCCAAACGCACTCGGCTAGACCCAAACCCACTCGGCTAGACCCAAACCCATTCGGCTAGGCCGAAACCCACTCGGCTAGACCAAAACACACTCTGCTAGACCAAAACCCACTCGGCTAGACCCAAACCAACTCGGCTAAACCCAAACGCCCTCGGCTAGACCCAAACCCACTCCGCTGGACCCAAACCCACTCGGCTAGACCCAAACCCACTCGGCTACACCCAAACGCACTCGGCTAGACCCAAACCCACTCGGCTAGACCCAAACCCACTCGGCTAGACCCAAACCCACTCGGCTACACCCAAACGCACTCGGCTAGACCCAAACACACTCGGCTAGACCCAAACCCACTCGGCTACACCCAAACGCACTCGGCTGGACCCAAACCACTCGGCTAGACCCAAACCCACTCCGCAAGACCCAAACCCACTCCGCTAGACCCAATCCCACTCTGCTAGACCCAAACCCACTCGGCTAGACCCAAACCCACTCGGCTAGACCCAAACCCACTCGGCTAGACCCAAACCGACTGGGCTAGACACAAACCCACTCGGCTAGACCCAAACCCACTCGGCTAGACCCAAACCCACTCCGCTGGACCCAAACCCACTCGGCTAGACCCAAACCCACTCGGCTACACCCAAACGCACTCGGCTAGACCCAAACCCACTCGGCTAGACCCAAACCCACTCGGCTAGACCCAAACCCACTCGGCTACACCCAAACGCACTCGGCTAGACCCAAACACACTCGGCTAGACCCAAACCCACTCGGCTACACCCAAACGCACTCGGCTGGACCCAAACCACTCGGCTAGACCCAAACCCACTCCGCAAGACCCAAACCCACTCCGCTAGACCCAATCCCACTCTGCTAGACCCAAACCCACTCGGCTAGACCCAAACCCACTCGGCTAGACCCAAACCCACTCGGCTAGACCCAAACCGACTGGGCTAGACACAAACCCACTCGGCTAGACCCAAACCCACTCGGCTAGACCCAAACCCATTCGGGTAGACCCAAACGCACTCGGCTAGACGCAAACCCACTCGGCTAGACCCAAACCCACTCGGCTACACCCAAACCCACTCATCTAGACCCAAACCCACTCGGCTAGACCCAAACCCACTCGGCTAGACCCAAACCCACTCGGCTATACCCAAACGCACTCGGCTAGACCCAAACCCACTCGGCTAGACCCAAACCCACTCGGCTACACCCAAACGCATTCGGCTAGACCCAAACCCACTCAGCTAGACCCAAACCCACTCCGCCAGACCCAAACCCACTCGGCTAGACCCAAACCCACTCCGCTAGACCCAAACCCACTCGGTTAGACCCAAACCCACTTGGCTAGACCCAAACCCACTCGGCTAGACCCAAACCCACTGGGCTAGACCCACACCCACTCGGCTAGACCCAAACCCACTCGGCTAGACCCAAACCCACTCGGGTAGACCCAAACCCACTCGGCTAGACGCAAACCTACTCGGCTAGACCTTAACCCACTCGGCTAGACACAAACCCACTCGGCTAGACCCAAAATAACTCCGCTAGACCCAAACCCACTCGACTTGACCCAAACCCACTCGGCTTGTCCCAAACCCACTCGGCTAGACCCAAAGCCACTCGGCTAGACCCAAACCCACTCGGCTAGACCCAAACACACTCGGCTAGACCCAAACCCACTCGGCTGGACCCAAACCCACTCGGCTAGACCCAAACCCACTCGGCTAGTCCCAAACCCACACGCTAGACCCAAACCCACTCGGCTAGACCCAAACCCACTCGGCTAGACCCAAACCCACTCGGCTAGACCCAAACCCACTCCGCCAGACCCAAACCCACTCGGCTAGACCCAAACCCACTCGGCTAGACCCAAACCCACTCGGCTACACCCAAACGCACTCGGCTAGACCCAAACCACTCGGCTAGACCCAAACCCACTCCGCCAGACCCAAACCCACTCCGCTAGACCCAAACCCACTCCGCTAGACCCAAACCCACTCGTCTAGACCCAAACCCACTCGGCTAGGCCCAAACCCACTCGGCTAGACCCAAACCCACTCCGCCAGACCCAATCCCACTCGGCTAGACCCAAACCCATTCGGCTAGACCCAATCCCAATCGGCTAGACCCAAACCCACTCGGCTAAACCCAAACCTACTCGGCTAGACTCAAACCCACTCGGCTAGACCCAAACACACTCGGCTAGACCCAAACACACTCGGCTAGACCCAAACCCAATCGGTTAGACCCAAACCCACTCGACTAGACGCAAACCCACTCCGCTAGACCCAAACCCACTCGGCTGGACCCAAACCCACTCGGCTAGACCCAAACCCACTCGGCTAGACCCAAACCCACACGCTAGACCCAAACCCACTCGGCTAGACCCAAACCCACTCGGCTAGACCCAAACCCACTCGGCTAGACCCAAACCCACTCCGCCAGACCCAAACCCACTCGGCTAGACCCAAACCCACTCGGCTAGACCCAAACCCACTCGGCTACACCCAAACGCACTCGGCTAGACCCAAACCACTCGGCTAGACCCAAACCCACTCCGCCAGACCCAAACCCACTCCGCTAGACCCAAACCCACTCTGCTAGACCCAAACCCACTCGTCTAGACCCAAACCCACTCGGCTAGGCCCAAACCCACTCGGCTAGACCCAAACCCACTCCGCCAGACCAAAACCCACTCGGCTAGACCCAAACCCACTCGGCTAGACCCAATCCCAATCGGCTAGACCCAAACCCACTCGGCTAAACCCAAACCTACTCGGCTAGACTCAAACCCACTCGGCTAGACCCAAACACACTCGGCTAGACCCAAACACACTCGGCTAGACCCAAACCCAATCGGTTAGACCCAAACCCACTCGACTAGACGCAAACCCACTCCGCTAGACCCAAACCCACTCGGCTGGACCCAAACCCACTCGGCTAGACCCAGACCCACTCGGCGAGACCCAAACCCACTCGGCTAGACCCAAAACCACTCCGCTAGACCCAAACCCACTCGGCTAGACCCAAACCCACTCGGCTAGACACAAACCAACTCGGCTACACCCAAACCCACTCGGCTAGACCCAAACCCACTCGGCTCGACCCAAACCCACTCGGCTAGACCCAAACCCACTCGGCTACACCCAAACGCACTCGGCTAGACCCAAACCCACTCGGCTAGACCCAAACCCACTCGGCTACACCCAAACGCTCTCGGCTAGACCCAAACCACTCGGCTGGACCCAAACCCACTCCGCCAGACCCAAACCCACTCCGCTAGACCCAAACCCACTCCGCTGGACCCAAACCCACTCGGCTAGACCCAAACGCACTCGGCTAGACCCAAACCCACTCGGCTAGACCCAAACCCACTCGGCTACACCCAAACGCACTCGGCTAGACCCAAACCCACTCGGCTAGACCCAAACCCACTCCGCCAGACCCAAACCCACTCCGCTAGACCCAAACCCACTCCGCTGGACCCAAACCCACTCGGTTAGAGCCAAACCCACTCGGCTGGACCCAAACCCACTCGGCTAGACACAAACCCACTCGGCTACACCCAAACCCACTCGGCTAGACCCAAACCCACTCGGCTAGATCCAAACCCACTCGGCTAGACCCAAACCCATTCGGCTAGGCCGATACCCACTCGGCTAGACCCAAACCCACTCTGCTAGACCAAAACCCACTCGGCTAGACCCAAACCAACTCGGCTAGACGCAAACCCCCTCGGCTAGACCCAAACCCACTCCGCTGGACCCAAACCCACTCGGCTAGAGCCAAACCCACTCGGCTACACCCAAACCCACTCGGCTAGACCCAAACCCACTCGGCTCGACCCAAACCCACTCGGCTACACCCAAACCCACTCGGCTACACCCAAACGCACTCGGCTAGACCCAAACCCACTCGGCTAGACCCAAACCCACTCGGCTACACCCAAACGCACTCGGCTAGACCCAAACCACTCGGCTGGACCCAAACCCACTCCGCCAGACCCAAACCCACTCCGCTAGACCCAAACCCACTCCGCGAGACCCAAACCCACTCGGCTAGACCCAAACGCACTCGGCTAGACCCAAACCCACTCGGCTAGACCCAAACCCATTCGGCTAGGCCAAAACCCACTCGGCTAGACCAAAACACACTCTGCTAGACCAAAACCCACTCGGCTAGACCCAAACCAACTCGGCTAAACCCAAACGCCCTCGGCTAGACCCAAACCCACTCCGCTGGACCCAAACCCACTCGGCTAGACCCAAACCCACTCGGCTACACCCAAACGCACTCGGCTAGACCCAAACCCACTCGGCTAGACCCAAACCCACTCGGCTAGACCCAAACCCACTCGGCTACACCCAAACGCACTCGGCTAGACCCAAACACACTCGGCTAGACCCAAACCCACTCGGCTACACCCAAACGCACTCGGCTGGACCCAAACCACTCGGCTAGACCCAAACCCACTCCGCAAGACCCAAACCCACTCCGCTAGACCCAATCCCACTCTGCTAGACCCAAACCCACTCGGCTAGACCCAAACCCACTCGGCTAGACCCAAACCCACTCGGCTAGACCCAAACCGACTGGGCTAGACACAAACCCACTCGGCTAGACCCAAACCCACTCGGCTAGACCCAAACCCACTCCGCTGGACCCAAACCCACTCGGCTAGACCCAAACCCACTCGGCTACACCCAAACGCACTCGGCTAGACCCAAACCCACTCGGCTAGACCCAAACCCACTCGGCTAGACCCAAACCCACTCGGCTACACCCAAACGCACTCGGCTAGACCCAAACACACTCGGCTAGACCCAAACCCACTCGGCTACACCCAAACGCACTCGGCTGGACCCAAACCACTCGGCTAGACCCAAACCCACTCCGCAAGACCCAAACCCACTCCGCTAGACCCAATCCCACTCTGCTAGACCCAAACCCACTCGGCTAGACCCAAACCCACTCGGCTAGACCCAAACCCACTCGGCTAGACCCAAACCGACTGGGCTAGACACAAACCCACTCGGCTAGACCCAAACCCACTCGGCTAGACCCAAACCCATTCGGGTAGACCCAAACGCACTCGGCTAGACGCAAACCCACTCGGCTAGACCCAAACCCACTCGGCTACACCCAAACCCACTCATCTAGACCCAAACCCACTCGGCTAGACCCAAACCCACTCGGCTAGACCCAAACCCACTCGGCTATACCCAAACGCACTCGGCTAGACCCAAACCCACTCGGCTAGACCCAAACCCACTCGGCTACACCCAAACGCATTCGGCTAGACCCAAACCCACTCAGCTAGACCCAAACCCACTCCGCCAGACCCAAACCCACTCGGCTAGACCCAAACCCACTCCGCTAGACCCAAACCCACTCGGTTAGACCCAAACCCACTTGGCTAGACCCAAACCCACTCGGCTAGACCCAAACCCACTGGGCTAGACCCACACCCACTCGGCTAGACCCAAACCCACTCGGCTAGACCCAAACCCACTCGGGTAGACCCAAACCCACTCGGCTAGACGCAAACCTACTCGGCTAGACCTTAACCCACTCGGCTAGACACAAACCCACTCGGCTAGACCCAAAATAACTCCGCTAGACCCAAACCCACTCGACTTGACCCAAACCCACTCGGCTTGTCCCAAACCCACTCGGCTAGACCCAAAGCCACTCGGCTAGACCCAAACCCACTCGGCTAGACCCAAACACACTCGGCTAGACCCAAACCCACTCGGCTGGACCCAAACCCACTCGGCTAGACCCAAACCCACTCGGCTAGACCCAAACCCACACGCTAGACCCAAACCCACTCGGCTAGACCCAAACCCACTCGGCTAGACCCAAACCCACTCGGCTAGACCCAAACCCACTCCGCCAGACCCAAACCCACTCGGCTAGACCCAAACCCACTCGGCTAGACCCAAACCCACTCGGCTACACCCAAACGCACTCGGCTAGACCCAAACCACTCGGCTAGACCCAAACCCACTCCGCCAGACCCAAACCCACTCCGCTAGACCCAAACCCACTCCGCTAGACCCAAACCCACTCGTCTAGACCCAAACCCACTCGGCTAGGCCCAAACCCACTCGGCTAGACCCAAACCCACTCCGCCAGACCCAATCCCACTCGGCTAGACCCAAACCCATTCGGCTAGACCCAATCCCAATCGGCTAGACCCAAACCCACTCGGCTAAACCCAAACCTACTCGGCTAGACTCAAACCCACTCGGCTAGACCCAAACACACTCGGCTAGACCCAAACACACTCGGCTAGACCCAAACCCAATCGGTTAGACCCAAACCCACTCGACTAGACGCAAACCCACTCCGCTAGACCCAAACCCACTCGGCTGGACCCAAACCCACTCGGCTAGACCCAAACCCACTCGGCTAGACCCAAACCCACACGCTAGACCCAAACCCACTCGGCTAGACCCAAACCCACTCGGCTAGACCCAAACCCACTCGGCTAGACCCAAACCCACTCCGCCAGACCCAAACCCACTCGGCTAGACCCAAACCCACTCGGCTAGACCCAAACCCACTCGGCTACACCCAAACGCACTCGGCTAGACCCAAACCACTCGGCTAGACCCAAACCCACTCCGCCAGACCCAAACCCACTCCGCTAGACCCAAACCCACTCTGCTAGACCCAAACCCACTCGTCTAGACCCAAACCCACTCGGCTAGGCCCAAACCCACTCGGCTAGACCCAAACCCACTCCGCCAGACCAAAACCCACTCGGCTAGACCCAAACCCACTCGGCTAGACCCAATCCCAATCGGCTAGACCCAAACCCACTCGGCTAAACCCAAACCTACTCGGCTAGACTCAAACCCACTCGGCTAGACCCAAACACACTCGGCTAGACCCAAACACACTCGGCTAGACCCAAACCCAATCGGTTAGACCCAAACCCACTCGACTAGACGCAAACCCACTCCGCTAGACCCAAACCCACTCGGCTGGACCCAAACCCACTCGGCTAGACCCAGACCCACTCGGCGAGACCCAAACCCACTCGGCTAGACCCAAAACCACTCCGCTAGACCCAAACCCACTCGGCTAGACCCAAACACACTCGGCTAGACCCAAACCAACTCGGCTAGACCCAAACCCACTCGGCTACACCCAAACGCTCTCGGCTAGACCCAAACCACTCGGCTGGACCCAAACCCACTCCGCCAGACCCAAACCCACTCCGCTAGACCCAAACCCACTCCGCTGGACCCAAACCCACTCGGCTAGACCCAAACGCACTCGGCTAGACCCAAACCCACTCGGCTAGACCCAAACCCACTCGGCTACACCCAAACGCACTCGGCTAGACCCAAACCCACTCGGCTAGACCCAAACCCACTCCGCCAGACCCAAACCCACTCCGCTAGACCCAAACCCACTCCGCTGGACCCAAACCCACTCGTCTAGACCCAAACCCACTCGGCTAGGCCCAAACCCACTCGGCTAGACCCAAACCCACTCCGCCAGACCCAATCCCACTCGGCTAGACCCAAACCCACTCGGCTAGACCCAATCCCAATCGGCTAGACCCAAACCCACTCGGCTAGACCCAAACCCACTCCGCCAGACCCAAACCCACTCGGCTAGACCCAAACACACTCGGCTAGACCCAAACACACTCGGCTAGACCCAAACCCAATCGGTTAGACCTAAACCCACTCGACTAGACGCAAACCCACTCCGCTAGACCCAAACCAACTCGGCTGGACCCAAACCCACTCGGCTAGACCCAAACCCACTCGGCTAGACCCAAACCCACACGCTAGACCCAAACCCACTCGGCTAGACCCAAACCCACTCGGCTAGACCCAAACCCACTCGGCTAGATCCAAACCCACTCCGCCAGACCCAAACCCACTCGGCTAGACCCAAACCCACTCGGCTAGACCCAAACCCACTCGGCTACACCCAAACGCACTCGGCTAGACCCAAACCACTCGGCTAGACCCAAACCCACTCCGCCAGACCCAAACCCACTCCGCTAGACCCAAACCCACTCCGCTAGACCCAAACCCACTCGTCTAGACCCAAACCCACTCGGCTAGGCCCAAACCCACTCGGCTAGACCCAAACCCACTCCGCCAGACCCAAACCCACTCGGCTAGACCCAAACCCACTCGGCTAGACCCAATCCCAATCGGCTAGACCCAAACCCACTCGGCTAAACCCAAACCTACTCGGCTAGACTCAAACCCACTCGGCTAGACCCAAACACACTCGGCTAGACCCAAACACACTCGGCTAGACCCAAACCCAATCGGTTAGACCCAAACCCACTCGACTAGACGCAAACCCACTCCGCTAGACCCAAACCCACTCGGCTGGACCCAAACCCACTCGGCTAGACCCAGACCCACTCGGCGAGACCCAAACCCACTCGGCTAGACCCAAAACCACTCCGCTAGACCCAAACCCACTCGGCTAGACCCAAACCCACTCGGCTAGACACAAACCAACTCGGCTACACCCAAACCCACTCGGCTAGACCCAAACCCACTCGGCTCGACCCAAACCCACTCGGCTAGACCCAAACCCACTCGGCTACACCCAAACGCACTCGGCTAGACCCAAACCCACTCGGCTAGACCCAAACCCACTCGGCTACACCCAAACGCTCTCGGCTAGACCCAAACCACTCGGCTGGACCCAAACCCACTCCGCCAGACCCAAACCCACTCCGCTAGACCCAAACCCACTCCGCTAGACCCAAACCCACTCGGCTAGACCCAAACGCACTCGGCTAGACCCAAACCCACTCGGCTAGACCCAAACCCACTCGGCTACACCCAAACGCACTCGGCTAGACCCAAACCCACTCGGCTAGACCCAAACCCACTCCGCCAGACCCAAACCCACTCCGCTAGACCCAAACCCACTCCGCTGGACCCAAACCCACTCGGTTAGACCCAAACCCACTCGGCTAGGCCCAAACCCACTCGGCTAGACCCAAACCCACTTGGCTAGACCCAAACCCACTCGGCTAGACCCAAACCCACTCGGCTAGACCCAAACCCACTCGGGTAGACCCAAACCCACTCCGCCAGACCCAAACCCACTCCGCTAGACCCAAACCCACTCCGCTAGACCCAAACCCACTCGTCTAGACCCAAACCCACTCGGCTAGGCCCAAACCCACTCGGCTAGACCCAAACCCAGTCCGCCAGACCCAAACCCACTCGGCTAGACCCAAACCCACTCGGCTAGACCCAAACCCAATCGGCTAGACCCAAACCCACTCGGCTAAACCCAAACCTACTCGGCTAGACTCAAACCCACTCGGCTAGACCCAAACACACTCGGCTAGACCCAAACACACTCGGCTAGACCCAAACCCAATCGGTTAGACCCAAACCCACTCGACTAGACGCAAACCCACTCCGCTAGACCCAAACCCACTCGGCTGGACCCAAACCCACTCGGCTAGACCCAGACCCACTCGGCGAGACCCAAACCCACTCGGCTAGACCCAAAACCACTCCGCTAGAGCCAAACCCACTCGGCTAGACCCAAACCCACTCGGCTAGACACAAACCCACTCGGCTACACCCAAACCCACTCGGCTAGACCCAAACCCACTCGGCTAGATCCAAACCCACTCGGCTAGACCCAAACCCATTCGGCTAGGCCGATACCCACTCGGCTAAACCCAAACCCACTCTGCTAGACCAAAACCCACTCGGCTAGACCCAAACCAACTCGGCTAGACCCAAACCCCCTCGGCTAGACCCAAACCCACTCCGCTGGACCCAAACCCACTCGGCTAGAGCCAAACCCACTCGGCTACACCCAAACCCACTCGGCTAGACCCAAACCCACTCGGCTCGACCCAAACCCACTCGGCTAGACCCAAACCCACTCGGCTACACCCAAACGCACTCGGCTAGACCCAAACCCACTCGGCTAGACCCAAACCCACTCGGCTACACCCAAACGCACTCGGCTAGACCCAAACCACTCGGCTGGACCCAAACCCACTCGGCTACACCCAAACGCACTCGGCTAGACCCAAACCACTCGGCTAGACCCAAACCCACTCGGCTAGACCCAAACGCACTCGGCTAGACCCAAACCACTCGGCTAGACCCAAACCCACTCCGCCAGACCCAAACCCACTCCGCTAGACCCAAACCCACTCCACTAGACCCAAACCCACTCGGTTAGACCCAAACCCAGTCGGCTAGACCCAAACCCACTCGGCTAGACCCAAACCCACTTGGCTAGACCCAAACCCACTCGGCTAGACCCAAACCCACTCGGGTAGACCCAAACCAACTCGGCTAGACGCAAACCCACTCGGGTAGACCTTAACCCCCTCGGCTAGACCCAAACCCAATCGGTTAGACCCAAACCCACTCGACTAGACGCAAACCCACTCCGCTAGACCCAAACCCACTCGGCTGGACCCAAACCCACTCGGCTAGACCCAAACCCACTCGGCTAGACCCAAACCCACACGCTAGACCCAAACCCACTCGGCTAGACCCAAACCCACTCGGCTAGACCCAAACCCACTCGGCTAGACCCAAACCCACTCCGCCAGACCCAAACCCACTCGGCTAGACCCAAACCCACTCGGCTACACCCAAACGCACTCGGCTAGACCCAAACCCACTCGGCTAGACCCAAACCCACTCGGCTACACCCAAACGCACTCGGCTAGACCCAAACCACTCGGCTGGACCCAAACCCACTCGGCTACACCCAAACGCACTCGGCTAGACCCAAACCACTCGGCTAGACCCAAACCCACTCGGCTAGACCCAAACGCACTCGGCTAGACCCAAACCACTCGGCTAGACCCAAACCCACTCCGCCAGACCCAAACCCACTCCGCTAGACCCAAACCCACTCCACTAGACCCAAACCCACTCGGTTAGACCCAAACCCAGTCGGCTAGACCCAAACCCACTCGGCTAGACCCAAACCCACTTGGCTAGACCCAAACCCACTCGGCTAGACCCAAACCCACTCGGGTAGACCCAAACCAACTCGGCTAGACGCAAACCCACTCGGGTAGACCTTAACCCCCTCGGCTAGACCCAAACCCAATCGGTTAGACCCAAACCCACTCGACTAGACGCAAACCCACTCCGCTAGACCCAAACCCACTCGGCTGGACCCAAACCCACTCGGCTAGACCCAAACCCACTCGGCTAGACCCAAACCCACACGCTAGACCCAAACCCACTCGGCTAGACCCAAACCCACTCGGCTAGACCCAAACCCACTCGGCTAGACCCAAACCCACTCCGCCAGACCCAAACCCACTCGGCTAGACCCAAACCCACTCGGCTAGACCCAAACCCACTCGGCTACACCCAAACGCACTCGGCTAGACCCAAACCACTCGGCTAGACCCAAACCCACTCCGCCAGACCCAAACCCACTCCGCTAGACCCAAACCCACTCCGCTAGACCCAAACCCACTCGTCTAGACCCAAACCCACTCGGCTAGGCCCAAACCCACTCGGCTAGACCCAAACCCACTCCGCCAGACCCAAACCCACTCGGCTAGACCCAAACCCACTCGGCTAGACCCAATCCCAATCGGCTAGACCCAAACCCACTCGGCTAAACCCAAACCTACTCGGCTAGACTCAAACCCACTCGGCTAGACCCAAACACACTCGGCTAGACCCAAACACACTCGGCTAGACCCAAACCCAATCGGTTAGACCCAAACCCACTCGACTAGACGCAAACCCACTCCGCTAGACCCAAACCCACTCGGCTGGACCCAAACCCACTCGGCTAGACCCAGACCCACTCGGCGAGACCCAAACCCACTCGGCTAGACCCAAAACCACTCCGCTAGACCCAAACCCACTCGGCTAGACCCAAACCCACTCGGCTAGACACAAACCAACTCGGCTACACCCAAACCCACTCGGCTAGACCCAAACCCACTCGGCTCGACCCAAACCCACTCGGCTAGACCCAAACCCACTCGGCTACACCCAAACGCACTCGGCTAGACCCAAACCCACTCGGCTAGACCCAAACCCACTCGGCTACACCCAAACGCTCTCGGCTAGACCCAAACCACTCGGCTGGACCCAAACCCACTCCGCCAGACCCAAACCCACTCCGCTAGACCCAAACCCACTCCGCTAGACCCAAACCCACTCGGCTAGACCCAAACGCACTCGGCTAGACCCAAACCCACTCGGCTAGACCCAAACCCACTCGGCTACACCCAAACGCACTCGGCTAGACCCAAACCCACTCGGCTAGACCCAAACCCACTCCGCCAGACCCAAACCCACTCGGCTAGACCCAAACCCACTCGGCTAGACCCAATCCCAATCGGCTAGACCCAAACCCACTCGGCTAAACCCAAACCTACTCGGCTAGACTCAAACCCACTCGGCTAGACCGAAACACACTCGGCTAGACCCAAACACACTCGGCTAGACCCAAACCCAATCGGTTAGACCCAAACCCACTCGACTAGACGCAAACCCACTCCGCTAGACCCAAACCCACTCGGCTGGACCCAAACCCACTCGGCTAGACCCAGACCCACTCGGCGAGACCCAAACCCACTCGGCTAGACCCAAAACCACTCCGCTAGACCCAAACCCACTCGGCTAGACCCAAACCCACTCGGCTAGACACAAACCAACTCGGCTACACCCAAACCCACTCGGCTAGACCCAAACCCACTCGGCTCGACCCAAACCCACTCGGCTAGACCCAAACCCACTCGGCTACACCCAAACGCACTCGGCTAGACCCAAACCCACTCGGCTAGACCCAAACCCACTCGGCTACACCCAAACGCTCTCGGCTAGACCCAAACCACTCGGCTGGACCCAAACCCACTCCGCCAGACCCAAACCCACTCCGCTAGACCCAAACCCACTCCGCTAGACCCAAACCCACTCGGCTAGACCCAAACGCACTCGGCTAGACCCAAACCCACTCGGCTAGACCCAAACCCACTCGGCTACACCCAAACGCACTCGGCTAGACCCAAACCCACTCGGCTAGACCCAAACCCACTCCGCCAGACCCAAACCCACTCCGCTAGACCCAAACCCACTCCGCTGGACCCAAACCCACTCGGTTAGACCCAAACCCACTCGGCTAGGCCCAAACCCACTCGGCTAGACCCAAACCCACTTGGCTAGACCCAAACCCACTCGGCTAGACCCAAACCCACTCGGCTAGACCCAAACCCACTCGGGTAGACCCAAACCCACTCCGCCAGACCCAAACCCACTCCGCTAGACCCAAACCCACTCCGCTAGACCCAAACCCACTCGTCTAGACCCAAACCCACTCGGCTAGGCCCAAACCCACTCGGCTAGACCCAAACCCAGTCCGCCAGACCCAAACCCACTCGGCTAGACCCAAACCCACTCGGCTAGACCCAAACCCAATCGGCTAGACCCAAACCCACTCGGCTAAACCCAAACCTACTCGGCTAGACTCAAACCCACTCGGCTAGACCCAAACACACTCGGCTAGACCCAAACACACTCGGCTAGACCCAAACCCAATCGGTTAGACCCAAACCCACTCGACTAGACGCAAACCCACTCCGCTAGACCCAAACCCACTCGGCTGGACCCAAACCCACTCGGCTAGACCCAGACCCACTCGGCGAGACCCAAACCCACTCGGCTAGACCCAAAACCACTCCGCTAGAGCCAAACCCACTCGGCTAGACCCAAACCCACTCGGCTAGACACAAACCCACTCGGCTACACCCAAACCCACTCGGCTAGACCCAAACCCACTCGGCTAGATCCAAACCCACTCGGCTAGACCCAAACCCATTCGGCTAGGCCGATACCCACTCGGCTAAACCCAAACCCACTCTGCTAGACCAAAACCCACTCGGCTAGACCCAAACCAACTCGGCTAGACCCAAACCCCCTCGGCTAGACCCAAACCCACTCCGCTGGACCCAAACCCACTCGGCTAGAGCCAAACCCACTCGGCTACACCCAAACCCACTCGGCTAGACCCAAACCCACTCGGCTCGACCCAAACCCACTCGGCTAGACCCAAACCCACTCGGCTACACCCAAACGCACTCGGCTAGACCCAAACCCACTCGGCTAGACCCAAACCCACTCGGCTACACCCAAACGCACTCGGCTAGACCCAAACCACTCGGCTGGACCCAAACCCACTCGGCTACACCCAAACGCACTCGGCTAGACCCAAACCACTCGGCTAGACCCAAACCCACTCGGCTAGACCCAAACGCACTCGGCTAGACCCAAACCACTCGGCTAGACCCAAACCCACTCCGCCAGACCCAAACCCACTCCGCTAGACCCAAACCCACTCCACTAGACCCAAACCCACTCGGTTAGACCCAAACCCAGTCGGCTAGACCCAAACCCACTCGGCTAGACCCAAACCCACTTGGCTAGACCCAAACCCACTCGGCTAGACCCAAACCCACTCGGGTAGACCCAAACCAACTCGGCTAGACGCAAACCCACTCGGGTAGACCTTAACCCCCTCGGCTAGACCCAAACCCAATCGGTTAGACCCAAACCCACTCGACTAGACGCAAACCCACTCCGCTAGACCCAAACCCACTCGGCTGGACCCAAACCCACTCGGCTAGACCCAAACCCACTCGGCTAGACCCAAACCCACACGCTAGACCCAAACCCACTCGGCTAGACCCAAACCCACTCGGCTAGACCCAAACCCACTCGGCTAGACCCAAACCCACTCCGCCAGACCCAAACCCACTCGGCTAGACCCAAACCCACTCGGCTAGACCCAAACCCACTCGGCTACACCCAAACGCACTCGGCTAGACCCAAACCACTCGGCTAGACCCAAACCCACTCCGCCAGACCCAAACCCACTCCGCTAGACCCAAACCCACTCCGCTAGACCCAAACCCACTCGTCTAGACCCAAACCCACTCGGCTAGGCCCAAACCCACTCGGCTAGACCCAAACCCACTCCGCCAGACCCAAACCCACTCGGCTAGACCCAAACCCACTCGGCTAGACCCAATCCCAATCGGCTAGACCCAAACCCACTCGGCTAAACCCAAACCTACTCGGCTAGACTCAAACCCACTCGGCTAGACCCAAACACACTCGGCTAGACCCAAACACACTCGGCTAGACCCAAACCCAATCGGTTAGACCCAAACCCACTCGACTAGACGCAAACCCACTCCGCTAGACCCAAACCCACTCGGCTGGACCCAAACCCACTCGGCTAGACCCAGACCCACTCGGCGAGACCCAAACCCACTCGGCTAGACCCAAAACCACTCCGCTAGACCCAAACCCACTCGGCTAGACCCAAACCCACTCGGCTAGACACAAACCAACTCGGCTACACCCAAACCCACTCGGCTAGACCCAAACCCACTCGGCTCGACCCAAACCCACTCGGCTAGACCCAAACCCACTCGGCTACACCCAAACGCACTCGGCTAGACCCAAACCCACTCGGCTAGACCCAAACCCACTCGGCTACACCCAAACGCTCTCGGCTAGACCCAAACCACTCGGCTGGACCCAAACCCACTCCGCCAGACCCAAACCCACTCCGCTAGACCCAAACCCACTCCGCTAGACCCAAACCCACTCGGCTAGACCCAAACGCACTCGGCTAGACCCAAACCCACTCGGCTAGACCCAAACCCACTCGGCTACACCCAAACGCACTCGGCTAGACCCAAACCCACTCGGCTAGACCCAAACCCACTCCGCCAGACCCAAACCCACTCCGCTAGACCCAAACCCACTCCGCTGGACCCAAACCCACTCGGTTAGACCCAAACCCACTCGGCTGGACCCAAACCCACTCGGCTAGACCCAAACCCACTCGGCTAGACCCAAACCCACACGCTAGACCCAAACCCACTCGGCTAGACCCAAACCCACTCGGCTAGACCCAAACCCACTCGGCTAGACCCAAACCCACTCCGCCAGACCCAAACCCACTCGGCTAGACCCAATCCCACTCGGCTAGACCCAAACCCACTCGGCTACACCCAAACGCACTCGGCTAGACCCAAACCACTCGGCTAGACCCAAACCCACTCCGCCAGACCCAAACCCACTCCGCTAGACCCAAACCCACTCCGCTAGACCCAAACCCACTCGTCTAGACCCAAACCCACTCGGCTAGGCCCAAACCCACTCGGCTAGACCCAAACCCACTCCGCCAGACCCAATCCCACTCGGCTAGACCCAAACCCACTCGGCTAGACCCAATCCCAATCGGCTAGACCCAAACCCACTCGGCTAAACCGAAACCTACTCGGCTAGACTCAAACCCACTCGGCTAGACCCAAACACACTCGGCTAGACCCAAACACACTCGGCTAGACCCAAACCCAATTGGTTAGACCCAAACCCACTCGACTAGACGCAAACCCACTCCGCTAGACCCAAACCCACTCGGCTGGACCCAAACCCACTCGGCTAGACCCAAACCCACTCGGCTAGACCCAAACCCACACGCTAGACCCAAACCCACTCGGCTAGACCCAAACCCACTCGGCTAGACCCAAACCCACTCGGCTAGACCCAAACCCACTCCGCCAGACCCAAACCCACTCGGCTAGACCCAAACCCACTCGGCTAGACCCAAACCCACTCGGCTACACCCAAACGCACTCGGCTAGACCCAAACCACTCGGCTAGACCCAAACCCACTCCGCCAGACCCAAACCCACTCCGCTAGACCCAAACCCACTCCGCTAGACCCAAACCCACTCGTCTAGACCCAAACCCACTCCGCTAGACCCAAACCCACTCGTCTAGACCCAAACCCACTCGGCTAGGCCCAAACCCACTCGGCTAGACCCAAACCCACTCCGCCAGACCCAATCCCACTCGGCTAGACCCAAACCCACTCGGCTAGACCCAATCCCAATCGGCTAGACCCAAACCCACTCGGCTAAACCGAAACCTACTCGGCTAGACTCAAACCCACTCGGCTAGACCCAAACACACTCGGCTAGACCCAAACACACTCGGCTAGACCCAAACCCAATCGGTTAGACCCAAACCCACTCGACTAGACGCAAACCCACTCCGCTAGACCCAAACCCACTCGGCTGGACCCAAACCCACTCGGCTAGACCCAAACCCACTCGGCTAGACCCAAACCCACACGCTAGACCCAAACCCACTCGGCTAGACCCAAACCCACTCGGCTAGACCCAAACCCACTCGGCTAGACCCAAACCCACTCCGCCAGACCCAAACCCACTCGGCTAGACCCAAACCCACTCGGCTAGACCCAAACCCACTCGGCTACACCCAAACGCACTCGGCTAGACCCAAACCACTCGGCTAGACCCAAACCCACTCCGCCAGACCCAAACCCACTCCGCTAGACCCAAACCCACTCCGCTAGACCCAAACCCACTCGTCTAGACCCAAACCCACTCGGCTAGGCCCAAACCCACTCGGCTAGACCCAAACCCACTCCGCCAGACCCAATCCCACTCGGCTAGACCCAAACCC
Source organism: Raja brachyura (assembly GCA_963514005.1). The sequence goes on from OY740820.1 coordinate 1,062,521, forward strand.
ACTCGGCTAGACCCAATCCCAATCGGCTAGACCCAAACCCACTCGGCTAAACTGAAACCTACTCGGCTAGCCTCAAACCCACTCGGCTAGACCCAAACACACTCGGCTAGACCCAAACACACTCGGCTAGACCCAAACCCAATTGGTTAGACCCAAACCCACTCGACTAGACGCAAACCCACTCCGCTAGACCCAAACCCACTCGGCTGGACCCAAACCCACTCGGCTAGACCCAAACCCACTCGGCTAGACCCAAACCCACACGCTAGACCCAAACCCACTCGGCTAGACCCAAACCCACTCGGCTAGACCCAAACCCACTCGGCTAGACCCAAACCCACTCCGCCAGACCCAAACCCACTCGGCTAGACCCAAACCCACTCGGCTAGACCCAAACCCACTCGGCTACACCCAAACGCACTCGGCTAGACCCAAACCACTCGGCTAGACCCAAACCCACTCCGCCAGACCCAAACCCACTCCGCTAGACCCAAACCCACTCCGCTAGACCCAAACCCACTCGTCTAGACCCAAACCCACTCGGCTAGGCCCAAACCCACTCGGCTAGACCCAAACCCACTCCGCCAGACCCAAACCCACTCGGCTAGACCCAAACCCACTCGGCTAGACCCAATCCCAATCGGCTAGACCCAAACCCACTCGGCTAAACCCAAACCTACTCGGCTAGACTCAAACCCACTCGGCTAGACCCAAACACACTCGGCTAGACCCAAACACACTCGGCTAGACCCAAACCCAATCGGTTAGACCCAAACCCACTCGACTAGACGCAAACCCACTCCGCTAGACCCAAACCCACTCGGCTGGACCCAAACCCACTCGGCTAGACCCAGACCCACTCGGCGAGACCCAAACCCACTCGGCTAGACCCAAACCCACTCGGCTAGACCCAAACCCACTCCGCCAGACCCAAACCCACTCCGCTAGACCCAAACCCACTCCGCTAGACCCAAACCCACTCGTCTAGACCCAAACCCACTCGGCTAGGCCCAAACCCACTCGGCTAGACCCAAACCCACTCCGCCAGACCCAATCCCACTCGGCTAGACCCAAACCCACTCGGCTAGACCCAATCCCAATCGGCTAGACCCAAACCCACTCGGCTAAACCGAAACCTACTCGGCTAGACTCAAACCCACTCGGCTAGACCCAAACACACTCGGCTAGACCCAAACACACTCGGCTAGACCCAAACCCAATTGGTTAGACCCAAACCCACTCGACTAGACGCAAACCCACTCCGCTAGACCCAAACCCACTCGGCTGGACCCAAACCCACTCGGCTAGACCCAAACCCACTCGGCTAGACCCAAACCCACACGCTAGACCCAAACCCACTCGGCTAGACCCAAACCCACTCGGCTAGACCCAAACCCACTCGGCTAGACCCAAACCCACTCCGCCAGACCCAAACCCACTCGGCTAGACCCAAACCCACTCGGCTAGACCCAAACCCACTCGGCTACACCCAAACGCACTCGGCTAGACCCAAACCACTCGGCTAGACCCAAACCCACTCCGCCAGACCCAAACCCACTCCGCTAGACCCAAACCCACTCCGCTAGACCCAAACCCACTCGTCTAGACCCAAACCCACTCGGCTAGGCCCAAACCCACTCGGCTAGACCCAAACCCACTCCGCCAGACCCAAACCCACTCGGCTAGACCCAAACCCACTCGGCTAGACCCAATCCCAATCGGCTAGACCCAAACCCACTCGGCTAAACCCAAACCTACTCGGCTAGACTCAAACCCACTCGGCTAGACCCAAACACACTCGGCTAGACCCAAACACACTCGGCTAGACCCAAACCCAATCGGTTAGACCCAAACCCACTCGACTAGACGCAAACCCACTCCGCTAGACCCAAACCCACTCGGCTGGACCCAAACCCACTCGGCTAGACCCAGACCCACTCGGCGAGACCCAAACCCACTCGGCTAGACCCAAAACCACTCCGCTAGACCCAAACCCACTCGGCTAGACCCAAACCCACTCGGCTAGACACAAACCAACTCGGCTACACCCAAACCCACTCGGCTAGACCCAAACCCACTCGGCTCGACCCAAACCCACTCGGCTAGACCGAAACCCACTCGGCTACACCCAAACGCACTCGGCTAGACCCAAACCCACTCGGCTAGACCCAAACCCACTCGGCTACACCCAAACGCTCTCGGCTAGACCCAAACCACTCGGCTGGACCCAAACCCACTCCGCCAGACCCAAACCCACTCCGCTAGACCCAAACCCACTCCGCTAGACCCAAACCCACTCGGCTAGACCCAAACGCACTCGGCTAGACCCAAACCCACTCGGCTAGACCCAAACCCACTCGGCTACACCCAAACGCACTCGGCTAGACCCAAACCCACTCGGCTAGACCCAAACCCACTCCGCCAGACCCAAACCCACTCCGCTAGACCCAAACCCACTCCGCTGGACCCAAACCCACTCGGTTAGACCCAAACCCACTCGGCTGGACCCAAACCCACTCGGCTAGACCCAAACCCACTCGGCTAGACCCAAACCCACACGCTAGACCCAAACCCACTCGGCTAGACCCAAACCCACTCGGCTAGACCCAAACCCACTCGGCTAGACCCAAACCCACTCCGCCAGACCCAAACCCACTCGGCTAGACCCAAACCCACTCGGCTAGACCCAAACCCACTCGGCTACACCCAAACGCACTCGGCTAGACCCAAACCACTCGGCTAGACCCAAACCCACTCCGCCAGACCCAAACCCACTCCGCTAGACCCAAACCCACTCCGCTAGACCCAAACCCACTCGTCTAGACCCAAACCCACTCGGCTAGGCCCAAACCCACTCGGCTAGACCCAAACCCACTCCGCCAGACCCAATCCCACTCGGCTAGACCCAAACCCACTCGGCTAGACCCAATCCCAATCGGCTAGACCCAAACCCACTCGGCTAAACCGAAACCTACTCGGCTAGACTCAAACCCACTCGGCTAGACCCAAACACACTCGGCTAGACCAAAACACACTCGGCTAGACCCAAACCCAATTGGTTAGACCCAAACCCACTCGACTAGACGCAAACCCACTCCGCTAGACCCAAACCCACTCGGCTGGACCCAAACCCACTCGGCTAGACCCAAACCCACTCGGCTAGACCCAAACCCACACGCTAGACCCAAACCCACTCGGCTAGACCCAAACCCACTCGGCTAGACCCAAACCCACTCGGCTAGACCCAAACCCACTCCGCCAGACCCAAACCCACTCGGCTAGACCCAAACCCACTCGGCTAGACCCAAACCCACTCGGCTACACCCAAACGCACTCGGCTAGACCCAAACCACTCGGCTAGACCCAAACCCACTCCGCCAGACCCAAACCCACTCCGCTAGACCCAAACCCACTCCGCTAGACCCAAACCCACTCGTCTAGACCCAAACCCACTCGGCTAGGCCCAAACCCACTCGGCTAGACCCAAACCCACTCCGCCAGACCCAAACCCACTCGGCTAGACCCAAACCCACTCGGCTAGACCCAATCCCAATCGGCTAGACCCAAACCCACTCGGCTAAACCCAAACCTACTCGGCTAGACTCAAACCCACTCGGCTAGACCCAAACACACTCGGCTAGACCCAAACACACTCGGCTAGACCCAAACCCAATCGGTTAGACCCAAACCCACTCGACTAGACGCAAACCCACTCCGCTAGACCCAAACCCACTCGGCTGGACCCAAACCCACTCGGCTAGACCCAGACCCACTCGGCGAGACCCAAACCCACTCGGCTAGACCCAAAACCACTCCGCTAGACCCAAACCCACTCGGCTAGACCCAAACCCACTCGGCTAGACACAAACCAACTCGGCTACACCCAAACCCACTCGGCTAGACCCAAACCCACTCGGCTCGACCCAAACCCACTCGGCAAGACCCAAACCCACTCGGCTACACCCAAACGCACTCGGCTAGACCCAAACCCACTCGGCTAGACCCAAACCCACTCGGCTACACCCAAACGCTCTCGGCTAGACCCAAACCACTCGGCTGGACCCAAACCCACTCCGCCAGACCCAAACCCACTCCGCTAGACCCAAACCCACTCCGCTAGACCCAAACCCACTCGGCTAGACCCAAACGCACTCGGCTAGACCCAAATCCACTCGGCTAGACCCAAACCAACTCGGCTACACCCAAACGCACTCGGCTAGACGCAAACCCACTCGGCTAGACCCAAACCCACTCCGCCAGACCCAAACCCACTCCGCTAGACCCAAACCCACTCCGCTGGACCCAAACCCACTCGGTTAGACCCAAACCCACTCGGCTAGGCCCAAACCCACTCGGCTAGACCCAAACCCACTTGGCTAGACCCAAACCCACTCGGCTAGACCCAAACCCACTCGGCTAGACCCAAACCCACTCGGGTAGACCCAAACCCACTCCGCCAGACCCAAACCCACTCCGCTAGACCCAAACCCACTCCGCCAGACCCAAACCCACTCGTCTAGACCCAAACCCACTCGGCTAGGCCCAAACCCACTCGGCTAGACCCAAACCCAGTCCGCCAGACCCAAACCCACTCGGCTAGACCCAAACCCACTCGGCTAGACCCAAACCCAATCGGCTAGACCCAAACCCACTCGGCTAAACCCAAACCTACTCGGCTAGACTCAAACCCACTCGGCTAGACCCAAACACACTCGGCTAGACCCAAACACACTCGGCTAGACCCAAACCCAATCGGTTAGACCCAAACCCACTCGACTAGACGCAAACCCACTCCGCTAGACCCAAACCCACTCGGCTGTACCCAAACCCACTCGGCTAGACCCAGACCCACTCGGCGAGACCCAAACCCACTCGGCTAGGCCCAAAACCACTCCGCTAGAGCCAAACCCACTCGGCTAGACCCAAACCCACTCGGCTAGACACAAACCCACTCGGCTACACCCAAACCCACTCGGCTAGACCCAAACCCACTCGGCTAGATCCAAACCCACTCGGCTAGACCCAAACCCATTCGGCTAGGCCGATACCCACTCGGCTAAACCCAAACCCACTCTGCTAGACCAAAACCCACTCGGCTAGACCCAAACCAACTCGGCTAGACCCAAACCCCCTCGGCTAGACCCAAACCCACTCCGCTGGACCCAAACCCACTCGGCTAGAGCCAAACCCACTCGGCTACACCCAAACCCACTCGGCTAGACCCAAACCCACTCGGCTCGACCCAAACCCACTCGGCTAGACCCAAACCCACTCGGCTACACCCAAACGCACTCGGCTAGACCCAAACCCACTCGGCTAGACCCAAACCCACTCGGCTACACCCAAACGCACTCGGCTAGACCCAAACCACTCGGCTGGACCCAAACCCACTCCGCCAGACCCAAACCCACTCCGCTAGACCCAAACCCACTCCGCGAGACCCAAACCCACTCGGCTAGACCCAAACGCACTCGGCTAGACTCAAACCCACTCGGCTAGACACAAACCCACTCGGCTACACCCAAACGCACTCGGCTAGACCCAAACCCACTCGGCTAGACCCAAACCCACTCCGCCAGACCCAAACCCACTCCGCTAGACCCAAACCCACTCCACTAGACCCAAACCCACTCGGTTAGACCCAAACCCACTCGGCTAGACCCAAACCCACTCGGCTAGACCCAAACCCACTTGGCTAGACCCAAACCCACTCGGCTAGACCCAAACCCACTCGGGTAGACCCAAACCAACTCGGCTAGACGCAAACCCACTCGGGTAGACCTTAACCCCCTCGGCTAGACACAAACCCACTCGGCTAGACCCAAAACAACTCCGCTAGACCCAAACCCGCTGGACTAGACCCAAACCCACTCGGCTAGACCCAAACCCACTCGGCTAGACCCAAAGCCACTCGGCTAGACCCAAACCCACTCGGCTAGACCCAAACACACTCGGCTAGACCCAAACCCACTCGGCTGGACCCAAACCCACTCGGCTAGACCCAAACCCACTCGGCTAGACCCAAACCCACACGCTAGACCCAAACCCACTCGGCTAGACCCAAACCCACTTGGCTAGACCCAAACCCACTCGGCTAGACCCAAACCCACTCCGCCAGACCCAAACCCACTCGGCTAGACCCAAACCCACTCGGCTACACCCAAACCCACTCATCTAGACCGAAACCCACTCGGCTAGACCCAAACCCACTCGGCTAGACCCAAACCCACTCGGCTACACCCAAACGCACTCGGCTAGACCCAAACCCACTCGGCTAGACCCAAACCCACTCGGCTACACCCAAACGCATTCGGCTAGACCCAAACCCACTCAGCTAGACCCAAACCCACTCCGCCAGACCCAAACCCACTCGGCTAGACCCAAACCCACTCGGCTAGACCCAAACCCACTCGGTTAGACCCAAACCCACTTGGCTAGACCCAAACCCACTCGGCTAGACCCAAACCCACTGGGCTAGACCCACACCCACTCGGCTAGACCCAAACCCACTCGGCTAGACCCAAACCCACTCGGGTAGACCCAAACCCACTCGGCTAGACGCAAACCCACTCGGCTAGACCTTAACCCACTCGGCTAGACACAAACCCACTCGGCTAGACCCAAAACAACTCCGCTAGACCCAAACCCACTCGACTTGACCCAAACCCACTCGGCTAGTCCCAAACCCACTCGGCTAGACCCAAAGCCACTCGGCTAGACCCAAACCCACTCGGCTAGACCCGAACACACTCGGCTAGACCCAAACCCACTCGGCTGGACCCAAACCCACTCGGCTAGACCCAAACCCACTCGGCTAGACCCAAACCCACACGCTAGACCCAAAGCAACTCGGCTAGACCCAAACCCACTCGGCTAGACCCAAACCCACTCGGCTAGACCCAAACCCACTCCGCCAGACCCAAACCCACTCGGCTAGACCCAAACCCACTCGGCTAGACCCAAACCCACTCGGCTACACCCAAACGCACTCGGCTAGACCCAAACCACTCGGCTAGACTCAAACCCACTCCGCCAGACCCAAACCCACTCCGCTAGACCCAAACCCACTCCGCTAGACCCAAACCCACTCGGCTAGACCCAAACCCACTCGGCTAGGCCCAAACCCACTCGGCTAGACCCAAACCCACTCCGCCAGACCCAAACCCACTCGGCTAGACCCAAACCCACTCGGCTAGACCCAAACCCAATCGGCTAGACCCAAACCCACTCGGCTAAACCCAAACCTACTCGGCTAGACTCAAACCCACTCGGCTAGACCCAAACACACTCGGCTAGACCCAAACACACTCGGCTAGACCCAAACCCAATCGGTTAGACCCAAACCCACTCGACTAGACGCAAACCCACTCCGCTAGACCCAAACCCACTCGGCTGGACCCAAACCCACTCGGCTAGACCCAGACCCACTCGGCGAGACCCAAACCCACTCGGCTAGACCCAAAACCACTCCGCTAGACCCAAACGCACTCGGCTAGACCCAAACCCACTCGGCTAGAGCCAAACCCACTCGGCTACACCCAAACCCACTCGGCTGGACCCAAACCCACTCGGCTAGACCCAAACACACTCGGCTAGACCCAAACCCACTCGGCTGGACCCAAACCCACTCGGCTAGACCCAAACCCACTCGGCTAGACCCAAACCCACACGCTAGACCCAAACCCACTCGGCTAGACCCAAACCCACTCGGCTACACCCAAACGCACTCGGCTAGACCCAAACCCACTCGGCTAGACCCAAACCCACTCCGCCAGACCCAAACCCACTCCGCTAGACCCAAACCCACTCCGCTAGACCCAAACCCACTCGGTTAGACCCAAACCCACTCGGCTAGACCCAAACCCACTCGGCTAGACCCAAACCCACTTGGCTAGACCCAAACCCACTCGGCTAGACCCAAACCCACTCGGCTAGACCCAAACCCACTTGGCTAGACCCAAACCCACTCGGCTAGACCCAAACCCACTCGGCTAGACCCAAACCCACTCGGGTAGACCCAAACCCACTCGGCTAGACGCAAACCCACTCGGGTAGACCTTAACCCCCTCGGCTAGACACAAACCCACTCGGCTAGACCCAAAACAACTCCGCTAGACCCAAACCCACTGGACTAGACCCAAACCCACTCGGCTAGACCCAAACCCACTCGGCTAGACCCAAAGCCACTCGGCTAGACCCAAACCCACTCGGCTAGACCCAAACACACTCGGTTAGTCCCAAACCCACTCGGCTGGACCCAAACCCACTCGGCTAGACCCAAACCCACTCGGCTAGACCCAAACCCACACGCTAGACCCAAACCCACTCGGCTAGACCCAAACCCACTTGGCTAGACCCAAACCCACTCGGCTAGACCCAAACCCACTCCGCCAGACCCAAACCCACTCGGCTAGACCCAAACCCACTCGGCTACACCCAAACCCACTCATCTAGACCCAAACCCACTCGGCTAGACCCAAACCCACTCGGCTAAACCCAAACCCACTCGGCTACACCCAAACGCACTCGGCTAGACCCAAACCCACTCGGCTAGACCCAAACCCACTCGGCTACACCCAAACGCATTCGGCTAGACCCAAACCCACTCAGCTAGACCCAAACCCACTCCGCCAGACCCAAACCCACTCGGCTAGACCCAAACCCACTCCGCTAGACCCAAACCCACTCGGTTAGACCCAAACCCACTTGGCTAGACCTAAACCCACTCGGCTAGACCCAAACCCACTGGGCTAGACCCACACCCACTCGGCTAGACCCAAACCCACTCGGCTAGACCCAAACCCACTCGGGTAGACCCAGACCCACTCGGCTAGACGCAAACCCACTCGGCTAGACCGTAACCCACTCGGCTAGACACAAACCCACTCGGCTAGACCCAAAACAACTCCGCTAGACCCAAACCCACTCGACTTGACCCAAACCCACTCGGCTAGTCCCAAACCCACTCGGCTAGACCCAAAGCCACTCGGCTAGACCCAAACCCACTCGGCTAGACCCAAACACACTCGGCTAGACCCAAACCCACTCGTCTGGACCCAAACCCACTCGGCTAGACCCAAACCCACTCGGCTAGACCCAAACCCACACGCTAGACCCAAACCCACTCGGCTAGACCCAAACCCACTCGGCTAGACCCAAACCCACTCGGCCGGACCCAAACCCACTCCGCCAGACCCAAACCCACTCGGCTAGACCCAAACCCACTCGGCTAGACCCAAACCCACTCGGCTACACCCAAACGCACTCGGCTAGACCCAAACCACTCGGCTAGACCCAAACCCACTCCGCCAGACCCAAACCCACTCCGCTAGACCCAAACCCACTCCGCTAGACCCAAACCCACTCGGCTAGACCCAAACCCACTCGGCTAGGCCCAAACCCACTCGGCTAGACCCAAACCCACTCCGCCAGAGCCAAACCCACTCGGCTAGACCCAAACCCACTCGGCTAGACCCAAACCCAATCGGCTAGACCCAAACCCACTCGGCTAAACCCAAACCTACTCGGCTAGACTCAAACCCACTCGGCTAGACCCAAACACACTCGGCGAGACCCAAACACACTCGGCTAGACCCAAAACCACTCCGCTAGACCCAAACTCACTCGGCTAGACCCAAACCCACTCGTCTAGACACAAACCCACTCGGCTAGACCCAAACCCCCTCGGCTAGACCCAAACCCACTCGGCTAGACCCAAACACACTCGGCGAGACCCAAACACACTCGGCTAGACCCAAAACCACTCCGCTAGACCCAAACTCACTCGGCTAGACCAAAACCCACTCGGCTAGACCCAAACCAACTCGGCTAGACCCAAACCCCCTCGGCTAGACCCAAACCCACTCCGCTGGACCCAAACCCACTCGGCTAGAGCCAAACCCACTCGGCTACACCCAAACCCACTCGGCTGGACCCAAACCCACTCGGCTAGACCCAAACACACTCGGCTAGACCCAAACCCACTCGGCTGGACCCAAACCCACTCGGCTAGACCCAAACCCACTCGGCTAGACCCAAACCCACACGCTAGACCCAAACCCACTCGGCTAGACCCAAACCCACTCGGCTACACCCAAACGCACTCGGCTAGACCCAAACCCACTCGGCTAGACCCAAACCCACTCCGCCAGACCCAAACCCACTCCGCTAGACCCAAACCCACTCCGCTAGACCCAAACCCAATCGGTTAGACCCAAACCCACTCGGCTAGACCCAAACCCACTCGGCTAGACCCAAACCCACTTGGCTAGACCCAAACCCACTCGGCTAGACCCAAACCCACTCGGCTAGACCCAAACCCACTCGGGTAGACCCAAACCCACTCGGCTAGACGCAAACCCACTCGGGTAGACCTTAATCCCCTCGGCTAGACACAAACCCACTCGGCTAGACCCAAAACAACTCCGCTAGACCCAAACCCACTGGACTAGACCCAAACCCACTCGGTTAGACCCAAACGCACTCGGCTAGACCCAAACCCACTCGGCTATACCCAAACCCACTCGGCTACACCCAAACGCACTCGGCTAGACCCAAACCCACTCGGCTAGACCCAAACCCACTCCGCCAGACCCAAACCCACTCCGCTAGACCCAAACCCACTCCGCTAGACCCAAACCCACTCGGTTAGACCCAAACCCACTCGGCTAGACCCAAACCCACTCGGCTAGACCCAAACCCACTTGGCTAGACCCAAACCCACTCGGCTAGACCCAAACCCACTCGGCTAGACCCAAACCCACTCGGGTAGACCCAAACCCACTCGGCTAGACGCAAACCTACTCGGGTAGACCTTAACCCCCTCGGCTAGACACAAACCCACTCGGCTAGACCCAAACCCACTCGGCTACACCCAAACGCACTCGGCTAGACCCAAACCACTCGGCTAGACCCAAACCCACTCCGCCAGACCCAAACCCACTCCGCTAGACCCAAACCCACTCCGCTAGACCCAAACCCACTCGGCTAGACCCAAACCCACTCGGCTAGGCCCAAACCCACTCGGCTAGACCCAAACCCACTCCGCCAGACCCAAACCCACTCGGCTAGACCCAAACCCACTCGGCTAGACCCAAACCCAATCGGCTAGACCCAAACCCACTCGGCTAAACCCAAACCTACTCGGCTAGACTCAAACCCACTCGGCTAGACCCAAACACACTCGGCGAGACCCAAACACACTCGGCTAGACCCAAAACCACTCCGCTAGACCCAAACTCACTCGGCTAGACCCAAACCCACTCGGCTAGACACAAACCCACTCGGCTAGACCCAAACCCCCTCGGCTAGACCCAAACCCACTCGGCTAGACCCAAACACACTCGGCGAGACCCAAACACACTCGGCTAGACCCAAAACCACTCCGCTAGACCCAAACTCACTCGGCTAGACCAAAACCCACTCGGCTAGACCCAAACCAACTCGGCTAGACCCAAACCCCCTCGGCTAGACCCAAACCCACTCCGCTGGACCCAAACCCACTCGGCTAGAGCCAAACCCACTCGGCTACACCCAAACCCACTCGGCTGGACCCAAATCCACTCGGCTAGACCCAAACACACTCGGCTAGACCCAAACCCACTCGGCTGGACCCAAACCCACTCGGCTAGACCCAAACCCACTCGGCTAGACCCAAACCCACACGCTAGACCCAAACCCACTCGGCTAGACCCAAACCCACTCGGCTACACCCAAACGCACTCGGCTAGACCCAAACCCACTCGGGTAGACCCAAACCCACTCCGCCAGACCCAAACCCACTCCGCTAGACGCAAACCCACTCCGCTAGACCCAAACCCACTCGGTTAGACCCAAACCCACTCGGCTAGACCCAAACCCACTCGGCTAGACCCAAACCCACTTGGCTAGACCCAAACCCACTCGGCTAGACCCAAACCCACTCGGCTAGACCCAAACCCACTCGGGTAGACCCAAACCCACTCGGCTAGACGCAAACCCACTCGGGTAGACCTTAACCCCCTCGGCTAGACACAAACCCACTCGGCTAGACCCAAAACAACTCCGCTAGACCCAAACCCACTGGACTAGACCCAAACCCACTCGGTTAGACCCAAACGCACTCGGCTAGACCCAAACCCACTCGGCTATACCCAAACCCACTCGGCTACACCCAAACGCACTCGGCTAGACCCAAACCCACTCGGCTAGACCCAAACCCACTCCGCCAGACCCAAACCCACTCCGCTAGACCCAAACCCACTCCGCTAGACCCAAACCCACTCGGTTAGACCCAAACCCACTCGGCTAGACCCAAACCCACTCGGCTAGACCCAAACCCACTTGGCTAGACCCAAACCCACTCGGCTAGACCCAAACCCACTCGGCTAGACCCAAACCCACTCGGGTAGACCCAAACCCACTCGGCTAGACGCAAACCTACTCGGGTAGACCTTAACCCCCTCGGCTAGACACAAACCCACTCGGCTAGACCCAAAACAACTCCGCTAGACCCAAACCCACTGGACTAGACCCAAACCCACTCGGCTAGACCCAAACCCACTCGGCTAGACCCAAAGCCACTCGGCTAGACCCAAACCCACTCGGCTAGACCCAAACACACTCGGCTAGTCCCAAACCCACTCGGCTGGACCCAAACCCACTCGGCTAGTCCCAAACCCACTCGGCTAGACCCAAAGCCACTCGGCTAGACCCAAACCCACTCCGCTAGACCCAAACCCACTCGGTTAGACCCAAACCCACTTGGCTAGACCTAAACCCACTCGGCTAGACCCAAACCCACTGGGCTAGACCCACACCCACTCGGCTAGACCCAAACCCACTCGGCTAGACCCAAACCCACTCGGGTAGACCCAAACCCACTCGGCTAGACGCAAACCCACTCGGCTAGACCGTAACCCACTCGGGTAGACACAAACCCACTCGGCTAGACCCAAAACAACTGCGCTAGACCCAAACCCACTCGACTTGACCCAAACCCACTCGGCTAGTCCCAAACCCACTCGGCTAGACCCAAAGCCACTCGGCTAGACCCAAACCCACTCGGCTAGACCCAAACACACTCGGCTAGACCCAAACCCACTCGGCTGGACCCAAACCCACTCGGCTAGACCCAAACCCACTCGGCTAGACCCAAACCCACACGCTAGACCCAAACCCACTCGGCTAGACCCAAACCCACTCGGCTAGACCCAAACCCACTCGGCTGGACCCAAACCCACTCCGCCAGACCCAAACCCACTCGGCCAGACCCAAACCCACTCGGCTAGACCCAAACCCACTCGGCTACACCCAAACGCACTCGGCTAGACCCAAACCACTCGGCTAGACCCAAACCCACTCCGCCAGACCCAAACCCACTCCGCTAGACCCAAACCCACTCCGCTAGACCCAAACCCACTCGGCTAGACCCAAACCCACTCGGCTAGGCCCAAACCCACTCGGCTAGACCCAAACCCACTCCGCCAGACCCAAACCCACTCGGCTAGACCCAAACCCACTCGGCTAGACCCAAACCCAATCGGCTAGACCCAAACCCACTCGGCTAAACCCAAACCTACTCGGCTAGACTCAAACCCACTCGGCTAGACCCAAACACACTCGGCGAGACCCAAACACACTCGGCTAGACCCAAAACCACTCGGCTAGACCCAAACTCACTCGGCTAGACCCAAACCCACTCGGCTAGACACAAACCCACTCGGCTACACCCAAACCCACTCGGCTAGACCCAAACCCACTCGGCTAGATCCAAACCCACTCGGCTAGACCCAAACCCATTCGGCTAGGCCGATACCAACTCGGCTAGACCCAAACCCACTCTGCTAGACCAAAACCCACTCGGCTAGACCCAAACCAACTCGGCTAGACCCAAACCCCCTCGGCTAGACCCAAACCCACTCCGCTGGACCCAAACCCACTCGGCTAGAGCCAAACCCACTCGGCTACACCCAAACCCACTCGGCTAGACCCAAACCCATTCGGCTCGACCCAAACCCACTCGGCTAGACCCAAACCCACTCGGCTACACCCAAACGCACTCGGCTAGACCCAAACCCACTCGGCTAGACCCAAACCCACTCGGCTACACCCAAACGCACTCGGCTAGACCCAAACCACTCGGCTGGACCCAAACCCACTCCGCCAGACCCAAACCCACTCCGCTAGACCCAAACCCACTCCGCTAGACCCAAACCCACTCGGCCAGACCCAAACGCACTCGGCTGGACCCAAACCCACTCGGCTAGACCCAAACCCACTCGGCTACACCCAAACGCACTCGGCTAGACCCAAACCCACTCGGCTAGACCCAAACCCACTCCGCCAGACCCAAACCCACTCCGCTAGACCCAAACCCACTCCGCTAGACCCAAACCCAATCGGTTAGACCCAAACCCACTCGGCTAGACCCAAACCCACTCGGCTAGACCCAAACCCACTTGGCTAGACCCAAACCCACTCGGCTAGACCCAAACCCACTCGGCTAGACCCAAACCCACTCGGGTAGACCCAAACCCACTCGGCTAGACGCAAACCCACTCGGGTAGACCTTAACCCCCTCGGCTAGACACAAACCCACTCGGCTAGACCCAAAACAACGCCGCTAGACCCAAACCCACTGGACTAGACCCAAACCCACTCGGCTAGACCCAAACCCACTCGGCTAGACCCAAAGCCACTCGGCTAGACCCAAACCCACTCGGCTAGACCCAAACACACTCGGCTAGACCCAAACCCACTCGGCTGGACCCAAACCCACTCGGCTAGACCCAAACCCACTCGGATAGACCCAAACCCACACGCTAGACCCAAACCCACTCGGCTAGACCCAAACCCACTCGGCTAGACCCAAACCCACTCCGCCAGACCCAAACCCACTCGGCTAGACCCAAACCCACTCGACTAGACCCAAACCCAATCGGCTAGACCCAAACCCACTCGGCTAAACCCAAACCTACTCGGCTAGACTCAAACCCACTCGGCTAGACCCAAACACACTCGGCTAGACCCAAACCCATTTGGTTAGACCCAAACCCACTCAGGTAGACCCAAACCCACTCGGCTAGATGCAAACCCACTCGGCTAGACCCAAACCCACTCGGCTAGACACAAACCCACTCGGCTAGACCCAAAACAAATCCGCTTGACCAAAACCCACTCGACTAGACCCAAACCCACTCGGCTAGACCCAAACCCACTCGGCTAGACCGAAACCCATTCGGCTAGACCCAAACCCACTCGGCTAGACCCAAACCCACACGGCTAGACCCACACCTACTCGTCTAGACCCAAGCCCACTCGGCTAGACCCAAACCCACTCCGCTAGACCCAAACCCACTCCGCTAGACCCAAACCCACTCCGCTAGACCCAAACCCACTCCGCTAGACCCAAACC
This sequence comes from Raja brachyura, assembly GCA_963514005.1. Next base: position 1,077,915 of record OY740820.1, read on the forward strand.
CACTCAGCTCGACCCAAACCCACTCCGCTAGAACCAAACCCACTGCGCTAGACCCAAACCCACTCCGCTAGACCCAAACCCACTCCGCTAGACCCAAACCCACTCGATTAGACCGAAACCCACTCGGCTACACCCAAACTCACTCGGCTAGACCCAAACCCACTCGGCTAGACCCAAACCCACTCCGCCAGACCAAAACCCACTCCGCTAGACCCAAACCCACTCCGCTAGACCCAAACCCACTCGGCTAGACCCAAACCCACTCGGCTAGACCAAAACCCACTCGGCTAGACCCAAACCCACTCGGCTAGACCCAAACCCACTCGGCTAGACCCAAACCCACTTGGCTAGACCCAAACCCACTCGGCTACACCCAAACCCACTCGTCTAGACCCAAACCCACTCGGCTAGACCCAAACCCACTCGGCTAGACCCAAACCCACTCGGCTACACCCAAACCCACTTGGCTAGACCCAAACCCACTCGGCTAGACCCAAACCCACTCGGCTAGACCCAAACCAACTCGGGTAGACACAAACCCACTCGGCTAGACGCAAACCCACTCGGCTAGACCCACACCCACTCGGCTAGACACAAACCCACTCGGCTAGACCCAAAACAACTCCGCTAGACCCAAACCCACTCCGCCAGACCCAAACCCACTCGGCTAGACCCAAACCCACTCGGCTACACCCAAACCCACTCATCTAGACCCAAACCCACTCGGCTAGACCCAAACCCACTCGGCTAGACCCAAACCCACTCGGCTACACCCAAACGCACTCGGCTAGACCCAAACCCACTCGGCTAGACCCAAACCCACTCGGCTACACCCAAACGCATTCGGCTAGACCCAAACCCACTCAGCTAGACCCAAACCCACTCCGCCAGACCCAAACCCACTCGGCTAGACCCAAACCCACTCCGCTAGACCCAAACCCACTCGGTTAGACCCAAACCCACTTGGCTAGACCTAAACCCACTCGGCTAGACCCAAACCCACTGGGCTAGACCCACACCCACTCGGCTAGACCCAAACCCACTCGGCTAGACCCAAACCCACTCGGGTAGACCCAAACCCACTCGGCTAGACGCAAACCCACTCGGCTAGACCGTAACCCACTCGGCTAGACACAAACCCACTCGGCTAGACCCAAAACAACTCCGCTAGACCCAAACCCACTCGACTTGACCCAAACCCACTCGGCTAGTCCCAAACCCACTCGGCTAGACCCAAAGCCACTCGGCTAGACCCAAACCCACTCGGCTAGACCCAAACACACTCGGCTAGACCCAAACCCACTCGGCTGGACCCAAACCCACTCGGCTAGACCCAAACCCACTCGGCTAGACCCAAACCCACACGCTAGACCCAAACCCACTCGGCTAGACCCAAACCCACTCGGCTAGACCCAAACCCACTCGGCTGGACCCAAACCCACTCCGCCAGACCCAAACCCACTCGGCTAGACCCAAACCCACTCGGCTAGACCCAAACCCACTCGGCTACACCCAAACGCACTCGGCTAGACCCAAACCACTCGGCTAGACCCAAACCCACTCCGCCAGACCCAAACCCACTCCGCTAGACCCAAACCCACTCCGCTAGACCCAAACCCACTCGGCTAGACCCAAACCCACTCGGCTAGGCCCAAACCCACTCGGCTAGACCCAAACCCACTCCGCCAGACCCAAACCCACTCGGCTAGACCCAAACCCACTCGGCTAGACCCAAACCCAATCGGCTAGACCCAAACCCACTCGGCTAAACCCAAACCTACTCGGCTAGACTCAAACCCACTCGGCTAGACCCAAACACACTCGGCGAGACCCAAACACACTCGGCTAGACCCAAAACCACTCCGCTAGACCCAAACTCACTCGGCTAGACCCAAACCCACTCGGCTAGACACAAACCCACTCGGCTACACCCAAACCCACTCGGCTAGACCCAAACCCACTCGGCTAGATCCAAACCCACTCGGCTAGACCCAAACCCATTCGGCTAGGCCGATACCCACTCGGCTAGACCCAAACCCACTCTGCTAGACCAAAACCCACTCGGCTAGACCCAAACCAACTCGGCTAGACCCAAACCCCCTCGGCTAGACCCAAACCCACTCCGCTGGACCCAAACCCACTCGGCTAGAGCCAAACCCACTCGGCTACACCCAAACCCACTCGGCTAGACCCAAACCCACTCGGCTCGACCCAAACCCACTCGGCTAGACCCAAACCCACTCGGCTACACCCAAACGCACTCGGCTAGACCCAAACCCACTCGGCTAGACCCAAACCCACTCGGCTACACCCAAACGCACTCGGCTAGACCCAAACCACTCGGCTGGACCCAAACCCACTCCGCCAGACCCAAACCCACTCCGCTAGACCCAAACCCACTCCGCTAGACCCAAACCCACTCGGCCAGACCCAAACGCACTCGGCTGGACCCAAACCCACTCGGCTAGACCCAAACCCACTCGGCTACACCCAAACGCACTCGGCTAGACCCAAACCCACTCGGCTAGACCCAAACCCACTCCGCCAGACCCAAACCCACTCCGCTAGACCCAAACCCACTCCGCTAGACCCAAACCCACTCGGTTAGACCCAAACCCACTCGGCTAGACCCAAACCCACTCGGCTAGACCCAAACCCACTTGGCTAGACCCAAACCCACTCGGCTAGACCCAAACCCACTCGGCTAGACCCAAACCCACTCGGGTAGACCCAAACCCACTCGGCTAGACGCAAACCCACTCGGGTAGACCTTAACCCCCTCGGCTAGACACAAACCCACTCGGCTAGACCCAAAACAACGCCGCTAGACCCAAACCCACTGGACTAGACCCAAACCCACTCGGCTAGACCCAAACCCACTCGGCTAGACCCAAAGCCACTCGGCTAGACCCAAACCCACTCGGCTAGACCCAAACACACTCGGCTAGACCCAAACCCACTCGGCTGGACCCAAACCCACTCGGCTGGACCCAAACCCACTCGGCTCGACCCAAACCCACACGCTAGACCCAAACCCACTCGGCTACACCCAAACGCACTCGGCTAGACCCAAACCACTCGACTAGACCCAAACCCAATCGGCTAGACCCAAACCCACTCGGCTAAACCCAAACCTACTCGGCTAGACTCAAACCCACTCGGCTAGACCCAAACACACTCGGCTAGACCCAAACCCATTTGGTTAGACCCAAACCCACTCAGGTAGACCCAAACCCACTCGGCTAGACGCAAACCCACTCGGCTAGACCCAAACCCACTCGGCTAGACACAAACCCACTCGGCTAGACCCAAAACAAATCCGCTTGACCAAAACCCACTCGACTAGACCCAAACCCACTCGGCTAGACCCAAACCCACTCGGCTAGACCCAAACCCACTCGGCTAGACCCAAACCCACTCGGCTACACCCAAACGCACTCGGCTAGACCCAAACCCACTCGGCTAGACCCAAACCCACTCGGCTACACCCAAACGCATTCGGCTAGACCCAAACCCACTCAGCTAGACCCAAACCCACTCCGCCAGACCCAAACCCACTCGGCTAGACCCAAACCCACTCCGCTAGACCCAAACCCACTCGGTTAGACCCAAACCCACTTGGCTAGACCTAAACCCACTCGGCTAGACCCAAACCCACTGGGCTAGACCCACACCCACTCGGCTAGACCCAAACCCACTCGGCTAGACCCAAACCCACTCGGGTAGACCCAAACCCACTCGGCTAGACGCAAACCCACTCGGGTAGACCTTAACCCCCTCGGCTAGACACAAACCCACTCGGCTAGACCCAAAACAACGCCGCTAGACCCAAACCCACTGGACTAGACCCAAACCCACTCGGCTAGACCCAAACCCACTCGGCTAGACCCAAAGCCACTCGGCTAGACCCAAACCCACTCGGCTAGACCCAAACACACTCGGCTAGACCCAAACCCACTCGGCTGGACCCAAACCCACTCGGCTGGACCCAAACCCACTCGGCTAGACCCAAACCCACACGCTAGACCCAAACCCACTCGGCTAGACCCAAACCCACTCGGCTAGACCCAAACCCACTCCGCCAGACCCAAACCCACTCGGCTAGACCCAAACCCACTCGACTAGACCCAAACCCAATCGGCTAGACCCAAACCCACTCGGCTAAACCCAAACCTACTCGGCTAGACTCAAACCCACTCGGCTAGACCCAAACACACTCGGCTAGACCCAAACCCATTTGGTTAGACCCAAACCCACTCAGGTAGACCCAAACCCACTCGGCTAGACGCAAACCCACTCGGCTAGACCCAAACCCACTCGGCTAGACACAAACCCAGTCGGCTAGACCCAAAACAAATCCGCTTGACCAAAACCCACTCGACTAGACCCAAACCCACTCGGCTAGACCCAAACCCACTCGGCTAGACCCAAACCCACTCGGCTAGACCCAAACCCACTCGGCTACACCCAAACGCACTCGGCTAGACCCAAACCCACTCGGCTAGACCCAAACCCACTCGGCTACACCCAAACGCATTCGGCTAGACCCAAACCCACTCAGCTAGACCCAAACCCACTCCGCCAGACCCAAACCCACTCGGCTAGACCCAAACCCACTCCGCTAGACCCAAACCCACTCGGTTAGACCCAAACCCACTTGGCTAGACCTAAACCCACTCGGCTAGACCCAAACCCACTGGGCTAGACCCACACCCACTCGGCTAGACCCAAACCCACTCGGCTAGACCCAAACCCACTCGGGTAGACCCAAACCCACTCGGCTAGACGCAAACCCACTCGGCTAGACCGTAACCCACTCGGCTAGACACAAACCCACTCGGCTAGACCCAAAACAACTCCGCTAGACGCAAACCCACTCGACTTGACCCAAACCCACTCGGCTAGTCCCAAACCCACTCGGCTAGACCCAAAGCCACTCGGCTAGACCCAAACCCACTCGGCTAGACCCAAACACACTCGGCTAGACCCAAACCCACTCGGCTGGACCCAAACCCACTCGGCTAGACCCAAACCCACTCGGCTAGACACAAACCCACACGCTAGACCCAAACCCACTCGGCTAGACCCAAACCCACTCGGCTAGACCCAAACCCACTCGGCTGGACCCAAACCCACTCCGCCAGACCCAAACCCACTCGGCTAGACCCAAACCCACTCGGCTAGACCCAAACCCACTCGGCTACACCCAAACGCACTCGGCTAGACCCAAACCACTCGGCTAGACCCAAACCCACTCCGCCAGACCCAAACCCACTCCGCTAGACCCAAACCCACTCCGCTAGACCCAAACCCACTCGGCTAGACCCAAACCCACTCCGCCAGACCCAAACCCACTCGGCTAGACCCAAACCCACTCCGCTAGACCCAAACCCACTCGGTTTGACCCAAACCCACTTGGCTAGACCTAAACCCACTCGGCTAGACCCAAACCCACTGGGCTAGACCCACACCCACTCGGCTAGACCCAAACCCACTCGGCTAGACCCAAACCCACTCGGGTAGACCCAAACCCACTCGGCTAGACCCAAACCCACTCGGTTTGACCCAAACCCACTTGGCTAGACCTAAACCCACTCGGCTAGACCCAAACCCACTGGGCTAGACCCACACCCACTCGGCTAGACCCAAACCCACTCGGCTAGACCCAAACCCACTCGGGTAGACCCAAACCCACTCGGCTAGACGCAAACCCACTCGGCTAGACCGTAACCCACTCGGCTAGACACAAACCCACTCGGCTAGACCCAAAACAACTCCGCTAGACCCAAACCCACTCGACTTGACCCAAACCCACTCGGCTAGTCCCAAACCCACTCGGCTAGACCCAAAGCCACTCGGCTAGACCCAAACCCACTCGGCTAGACCCAAACACACTCGGCTAGACCCAAACCCACTCGGCTGGACCCAAACCCACTTGGCTAGACCCAAACCCACTCGGCTAGACCCAAACCCACACGCTAGACCCAAACCCACTCGGCTAGACCCAAACCCACTCGGCTAGACCCAAACCCACTCGGCTGGACCCAAACCCACTCCGCCAGACCCAAACCCACTCGGCTAGACCCAAACCCACTCGGCTAGACCCAAACCCACTCGGCTACACCCAAACGCACTCGGCTAGACCCAAACCACTCGGCTAGACCCAAACCCACTCCGCCAGACCCAAACCCACTCCGCTAGACCCAAACCCACTCCGCTAGACCCAAACCCACTCGGCTAGACCCAAACCCACTCGGCTAGGCCCAAACCCACTCGGCTAGACCCAAACCCACTCCGCCAGACCCAAACCCACTCGGCTAGACCCAAACCCACTCGGCTAGACCCAAACCCAATCGGCTAGACCCAAACCCACTCGGCTAAACCCAAACCTACTCGGCTAGACTCAAACCCACTCGGCTAGACCCAAACACACTCGGCGAGACCCAAACACACTCGGCTAGACCCAAAACCACTCCGCTAGACCCAAACTCACTCGGCTAGACCCAAACCCACTCGGCTAGACACAAACCCACTCGGCTACACCCAAACCCACTCGGCTAGACCCAAACCCACTCGGCTAGATCCAAACCCACTCGGCTAGACCCAAACCCATTCGGCTAGGCCGATACCCACTCGGCTAGACCCAAACCCACTCTGCTAGACCAAAACCCACTCGGCTAGACCCAAACCAACTCGGCTAGACCCAAACCCCCTCGGCTAGACCCAAACCCACTCCGCTGGACCCAAACCCACTCGGCTAGAGCCAAACCCACTCGGCTACACCCAAACCCACTCGGCTAGACCCAAACCCACTCGGCTCGACCCAAACCCACTCGGCTAGACCCAAACCCACTCGGCTACACCCAAACGCACTCGGCTAGACCCAAACCACTCGGCTGGACCCAAACCCACTCCGCCAGACCCAAACCCACTCCGCTAGACCCAAACCCACTCCGCTAGACCCAAACCCACTCGGCCAGACCCAAACGCACTCGGCTGGACCCAAACCCACTCGGCTAGACCCAAACCCACTCGGCTACACCCAAACGCACTCGGCTAGACCCAAACCCACTCGGCTAGACCCAAACCCACTCCGCCAGACCCAAACCCACTCCGCTAGACCCAAACCCACTCCGCTAGACCCAAACCCACTCGGTTAGACCCAAACCCACTCGGCTAGACCCAAACCCACTCGGCTAGACCCAAACCCACTGGGCTAGACCCAAACCCACTCGGCTAGACCCAAACCCACTCGGCTAGACCCAAACCCACTCGGGCAGACCCAAACCCACTCGGCTAGACGCAAACCCACTCGGGTAGACCTTAACCCCCTCGGCTAGACACAAACCCACTCGGCTAGACCCAAAACAACGCCGCTAGACCCAAACCCACTGGACTAGACCCAAACCCACTCGGCTAGACCCAAACCCACTCGGCTAGACCCAAAGCCACTCGGCTAGACCCAAACCCACTCGGCTAGACCCAAACACACTCGGCTAGACCCAAACCCACTCGGCTGGACCCAAACCCACTCGGCTAGACCCAAACCCACTCGGCTAGACCCAAACCCACACGCTAGACCCAAACCCACTCGGCTAGACCCAAACCCACTCGGCTACACCCAAACCCACTCCGCCAGACCCAAACCCACTCGGCTAGACCCAAACCCACTCGACTAGACCCAAACCCAATCGGCTAGACCCAAACCCACTCGGCTAAACCCAAACCTACTCGGCTAGACTCAAACCCACTCGGCTAGACCCAAACACACTCGGCTAGACCCAAACCCATTTGGTTAGACCCAAACCCACTCAGGTAGACCCAAACCCACTCGGCTAGACGCAAACCCACTCGGCTAGACCCAAACCACTCGGCTAGACACAAACCCACTCGGCTAGACCCAAAACAAATCCGCTTGACCAAAACCCACTCGACTAGACCCAAACCCACTCGGCTAGACCCAAACCCACTCGGCTAGACCGAAACCCATTCGGCTAGACCCAAACCCACTCGGCTAGACCCAAACCCACACGGCTAGACCCACACCTACTCGTCTAGACCCAAGCCCACTCGGCTAGACCCAAACCCACTCCGCTAGACCCAAACCCACTCCGCTAGACCCAAACCCACTCCGCTAGACCCAAACCCACTCCGCTAGACCCAAACCCACTCAGCTCGACCCAAACCCACTCCGCTAGAACCAAACCCACTGCGCTAGACCCAAACCCACTCCGCTAGACCCAAACCCACTCCGCTAGACCCAAACCCACTCGATTAGACCGAAACCCACTCGGCTACACCCAAACGCACTCGGCTAGACCCAAACCCACTCGGCGAGACCCAAACCCACTCCGCCAGACCAAAACCCACTCCGCTAGACCCAAACCCACTCCGCTAGACCCAAACCCACTCGGCTAGACCCAAACCCACTCGTCTAGACCCAAACCCACTCGGCTAGACCCAAACCCACTCGGCTAGACCCAAACCCACTCGGCTACACCCAAACCCACTTGTCTAGACCCAAACCCACTCGGCTAGACCCAAACCAACTCGGGTAGACACAAACCCACTCGGCTACACCCAAACCCACTCGGCTAGACCCAAACCCACTCGGCTAGATCCAAACCCACTCGGCTAGACACAAACCCACTCGGCTAGACCCAAAACAACTCCGCTAGACCCAAACCCACTCGACTAGACGCAAACCCACTCTGCTAGACCCAAAGCCACTCGGCTAGACCCAAACCCACTCGGCTAGACACAAACCCACTCGGCTACACCCAAACCCACTCGGCTAGACCCAAACCCACTCGGCTAGATCCAAACGCACTCGGCTAGACCCAAACCCACTCGGCTAGACCCAAACCCACTCGGCTACACCCAAACGCACTCGGCTAGACACAAACCACTCGGCTGGACCCAAACCCACTCCGCCAGACCCAAACCCACTCCGCTAGACCCAAACCCACTCCGCTAGACCCAAACCCACTCGGCCAGACCCAAACGCACTCGGCTGGACCCAAACCCACTCGGCTAGACCCAAACCCACTCGGCTACACCCAAACGCACTCGGCTAGACCCAAACCCACTCGGCTAGACCCAAACCCACTCCGCCAGACCCAAACCCACTCCGCTAGACCCAAACCCACTCCGCTAGACCCAAACCCACTCGGTTAGACCCAAACCCACTCGGCTAGACCCAAACCCACTCGGCTAGACCCAAACCCACTGGGCTAGACCCAAACCCACTCGGCTAGACCCAAACCCACTCGGCTAGACCCAAACCCACTCGGGTAGACCCAAACCCACTCGGCTAGACGCAAACCCACTCGGGTAGACCTTAACCCCCTCGGCTAGACACAAACCCACTCGGCTAGACCCAAAACAACGCCGCTAGACCCAAACCCACTGGACTAGACCCAAACCCACTCGGCTAGACCCAAACCCACTCGGCTAGACCCAAAGCCACTCGGCTAGACCCAAACCCACTCGGCTAGACCCAAACACACTCGGCTAGACCCAAACCCACTCGGCTGGACCAAAACCCACTCGGCTAGACCCAAACCCACTCGGATAGACCCAAACCCACACGCTAGACCCAAACCCACTCGGCTAGACCCAAACCCACTCGGCTAGACCCAAACCCACTCCGCCAGACCCAAACCCACTCGGCTAGACCCAAACCCACTCGACTAGACCCAAACCCAATCGGCTAGACCCAAACCCACTCGGCTAAACCCAAACCTACTCGGCTAGACTCAAACCCACTCGGCTAGACCCAAACACACTCGGCTAGACCCAAACCCATTTGGTTAGACCCAAACCCACTCAGGTAGACCCAAACCCACTCGGCTAGACGCAAACCCACTCGGCTAGACCGAAACCCACTCGGCTAGACACAAACCCACTCGGCTAGACCCAAAACAAATCCGCTTGACCAAAACCCACTCGACTAGACCCAAACCCACTCGGCTAGACCCAAACCCACTCGGCTAGACCGAAACCCATTCGGCTAGACCCAAACCCACTCGGCTAGACCCAAACCCACACGGCTAGACCCACACCTACTCGTCTAGACCCAAGCCCACTCGGCTAGACCCAAACCCACTCCGCTAGACCCAAACCCACTCCGCTAGACCCAAACCCACTCCGCTAGACCCAAACCCACTCCGCTAGACCCAAACCCACTCAGCTCGACCCAAACCCACTCCGCTAGAACCAAACCCACTGCGCTAGACCCAAACCCACTCCGCTAGACCCAAACCCACTCCGCTAGACCCAAACCCACTCGATTAGACCGAATCCCACTCGGCTACACCCAAACTCACTCGGCTAGACCCAAACCCACTCGGCGAGACCCAAACCCACTCCGCCAGACCAAAACCCACTCCGCTAGACCCAAACCCACTCCGCTAGACCCAAACCCACTCGGCTAGACCCAAACCCACTCGGCTAGACCAAAACCCACTCGGCTAGACCCAAACCCACTCGGCTAGACCCAAACCCACTCGGCTAGACCCAAACCCACTTGGCTAGACCCAAACCCACTCGGCTACACCCAAACCCACTCGTCTAGACCCAAACCCACTCGGCTAGACCCAAACCCACTCGGCTAGACCCAAACCCACTCGGCTACACCCAAACCCACTTGGCTAGACCCAAACCCACTCGGCTAGACCCAAACCCACTCGGCTAGACCCAAACCAACTCGGGTAGACACAAACCCACTCGGCTAGACGCAAACCCACTCGGCTAGACCCACACCCACTCGGCTAGACACAAACCCACTCGGCTAGACCCAAAACAACTCCGCTAGACCCAAACCCACTCCGCCAGACCCAAACCCACTCGGCTAGACCCAAACCCACTCGGCTACACCCAAACCCACTCATCTAGACCCAAACCCACTCGGCTAGACCCAAACCCACTCGGCTAGACCCAAACCCACTCGGCTACACCCAAACGCACTCGGCTAGACCCAAACCCACTCGGCTAGACCCAAACCCACTCGGCTACACCCAAACGCATTCGGCTAGACCCAAACCCACTCAGCTAGACCCAAACCCACTCCGCCAGACCCAAACCCACTCGGCTAGACCCAAACCCACTCCGCTAAACCCAAACCCACTCGGTTAGACCCAAACCCACTTGGCTAGACCTAAACCCACTCGGCTAGACCCAAACCCACTGGGCTAGACCCACACCCACTCGGCTAGACCCAAACCCACTCGGCTAGACCCAAACCCACTCGGGTAGACCCAAACCCACTCGGCTAGACGCAAACCCACTCGGCTAGACCGTAACCCACTCGGCTAGACACAAACCCACTCGGCTAGACCCAAAACAACTCCGCTAGACCCAAACCCACTCGACTTGACCCAAACCCACTCGGCTAGTCCCAAACCCACTCGGCTAGACCCAAAGCCACTCGGCTAGACCCAAACCCACTCGGCTAGACCCAAACACACTCGGCTAGACCCAAACCCACTCGGCTGGACCCAAACCCACTCGGCTAGACCCAAACCCACTCGGCTAGACCCAAACCCACACGCTAGACCCAAACCCACTCGGCTAGACCCAAACCCACTCGGCTAGACCCAAACCCACTCGGCTGGACCCAAACCCACTCCGCCAGACCCAAACCCACTCGGCTAGACCCAAACCCACTCGGCTAGACCCAAACCCACTCGGCTACACCCAAACGCACTCGGCTAGACCCAAACCACTCGGCTAGACCCAAACCCACTCCGCCAGACCCAAACCCACTCCGCTAGACCCAAACCCACTCCGCTAGACCCAAACCCACTCGGCTAGACCCAAACCCACTCGGCTAGGCCCAAACCCACTCGGCTAGACCCAAACCCACTCCGCCAGACCCAAACCCACTCGGCTAGACCCAAACCCACTCGGCTAGACCCAAACCCAATCGGCTAGACCCAAACCCACTCGGCTAAACCCAAACCTACTCGGCTAGACTCAAACCCACTCGGCTAGACCCAAACACACTCGGCGAGACCCAAACACACTCGGCTAGACCCAAAACCACTCCGCTAGACCCAAACTCACTCGGCTAGACCCAAACCCACTCGGCTAGACACAAACCCACTCGGCTACACCCAAACCCACTCGGCTAGACCCAAACCCACTCGGCTAGATCCAAACCCACTCGGCTAGACCCAAACCCATTCGGCTAGGCCGATACCCACTCGGCTAGACCCAAACCCACTCTGCTAGACCAAAACCCACTCGGCTAGACCCAAACCAACTCGGCTAGACCCAAACCCCCTCGGCTAGACCCAAACCCACTCCGCTGGACCCAAACCCACTCGGCTAGAGCCAAACCCACTCGGCTACACCCAAACCCAATCGGCTAGACCCAAACCCACTCGGCTCGACCCAAACCCACTCGGCTAGACCCAAACCCACTCGGCTACACCCAAACGCACTCGGCTAGACCCAAACCCACTCGGCTAGACCCAAACCCACTCGGCTACACCCAAACGCACTCGGCTAGACCCAAACCACTCGGCTGGACCCAAACCCACTCCGCCAGACCCAAACCCACTCCGCTAGACCCAAACCCACTCCGCTAGACCCAAACCCACTCGGCCAGACCCAAACGCACTCGGCTGGACCCAAACCCACTCGGCTAGACCCAAACCCACTCGGCTACACCCAAACGCACTCGGCTAGACCCAAACCCACTCGGCTAGACCCAAACCCACTCCGCCAGACCCAAACCCACTCCGCTAGACCCAAACCCACTCCGCTAGACCCAAACCCACTCGGCTAGACCCAAACCCACTTGGCTAGACCCAAACCCACTCGGCTAGACCCAAACCCACTCGGCTAGACCCAAACCCACTCGGGTAGACCCAAACCCACTCGGCTAGACGCAAACCCACTCGGGTAGACCTTAACCCCCTCGGCTAGACACAAACCCACTCGGCTAGACCCAAAACAACGCCGCTAGACCCAAACCCACTGGACTAGACCCAAACCCACTCGGCTAGACCCAAACCCACTCGGCTAGACCCAAAGCCACTCGGCTAGACCCAAACCCACTCGGCTAGACCCAAACCCACACGCTAGACCCAAACCCACTCGGCTAGACCCAAACCCACTCGGCTAGACCCAAACCCACTCCGCCAGACCCAAACCCACTCGGCTAGATCCAAACCCACTCGACTAGACCCAAACCCAATCGGCTAGACCCAAACCCACTCGGCTAAACCCAAACCTACTCGGCTAGACTCAAACCCACTCGGCTAGACCCAAACACACTCGGCTAGACCCAAACCCATTTGGTTAGACCCAAACCCACTCAGGTAGACCCAAACCCACTCGGCTAGACGCAAACCCACTCGGCTAGACCCAAACCCACTCGGCTAGACACAAACCCACTCGGCTAGACCCAAAACAAATCCGCTTGACCAAAACCCACTCGACTAGACCCAAACCCACTCGGCTAGACCCAAACCCACTCGGCTAGACCCAAACCCACTCGGCTAGACCCAAACCCACTCGGCTACACCCAAACGCACTCGGCTAGACCCAAACCCACTCGGCTAGACCCAAACCCACTCGGCTACACCCAAACGCATTCGGCTAGACCCAAACCCACTCAGCTAGACCCAAACCCACTCCGCCAGACCCAAACCCACTCGGCTAGACCCAAACCCACTCCGCTAGACCCAAACCCACTCGGTTAGACCCAAACCCACTTGGCTAGACCTAAACCCACTCGGCTAGACCCAAACCCACTGGGCTAGACCCACACCCACTCGGCTAGACCCAAACCCACTCGGCTAGACCCAAACCCACTCGGGTAGACCCAAACCCACTCGGCTAGACGCAAACCCACTCGGCTAGACCGTAACCCACTCGGCTAGACACAAACCCACTCGGCTAGACCCAAAACAACTCCGCTAGACCCAAACCCACTCGACTTGACCCAAACCCACTCGGCTAGTCCCAAACCCACTCGGCTAGACCCAAAGCCACTCGGCTAGACCCAAACCCACTCGGCTAGACCCAAACACACTCGGCTAGACCCAAACCCACTCGGCTGGACCCAAACCCACTCGGCTAGACCCAAACCCACTCGGCTAGACACAAACCCACACGCTAGACCCAAACCCACTCGGCTAGACCCAAACCCACTCGGCTAGACCCAAACCCACTCGGCTGGACCCAAACCCACTCCGCCAGACCCAAACCCACTCGGCTAGACCCAAACCCACTCGGCTAGACCCAAACCCACTCGGCTACACCCAAACGCACTCGGCTAGACCCAAACCACTCGGCTAGACCCAAACCCACTCCGCCAGACCCAAACCCACTCCGCTAGACCCAAACCCACTCCGCTAGACCCAAACCCACTCGGCTAGACCCAAACCCACTCCGCCAGACCCAAACCCACTCGGCTAGACCCAAACCCACTCCGCTAGACCCAAACCCACTCGGTTTGACCCAAACCCACTTGGCTAGACCTAAACCCACTCGGCTAGACCCAAACCCACTGGGCTAGACCCACACCCACTCGGCTAGACCCAAACCCACTCGGCTAGACCCAAACCCACTCGGGTAGACCCAAACCCACTCGGCTAGACGCAAACCCACTCGGCTAGACCGTAACCCACTCGGCTAGACACAAACCCACTCGGCTAGACCCAAAACAACTCCGCTAGACCCAAACCCACTCGACTTGACCCAAACCCACTCGGCTAGTCCCAAACCCACTCGGCTAGACCCAAAGCCACTCGGCTAGACCCAAACCCACTCGGCTAGACCCAAACACACTCGGCTAGACCCAAACCCACTCGGCTGGACCCAAACCCACTCGGCTAGACCCAAACCCACTCGGCTAGACCCAAACCCACACGCTAGACCCAAACCCACTCGGCTAGACCCAAACCCACTCGGCTAGACCCAAACCCACTCGGCTGGACCCAAACCCACTCCGCCAGACCCAAACCCACTCGGCTAGACCCAAACCCACTCGGCTAGACCCAAACCCACTCGGCTACACCCAAACGCACTCGGCTAGACCCAAACCACTCGGCTAGACCCAAACCCACTCCGCCAGACCCAAACCCACTCCGCTAGACCCAAACCCACTCCGCTAGACCCAAACCCACTCGGCTAGACCCAAACCCACTCGGCTAGGCCCAAACCCACTCGGCTAGACCCAAACCCACTCCGCCAGACCCAAACCCACTCGGCTAGACCCAAACCCACTCGGCTAGACCCAAACCCAATCGGCTAGACCCAAACCCACTCGGCTAAACCCAAACCTACTCGGCTAGACTCAAACCCACTCGGCTAGACCCAAACACACTCGGCGAGACCCAAACACACTCGGCTAGACCCAAAACCACTCCGCTAGACCCAAACTCACTCGGCTAGACCCAAACACACTCGGCTAGACACAAACCCACTCGGCTACACCCAAACCCACTCGGCTAGACCCAAACCCACTCGGCTAGATCCAAACCCACTCGGCTAGACCCAAACCCATTCGGCTAGGCCGATACCCACTCGGCTAGACCCAAACCCACTCTGCTAGACCAAAACCCACTCGGCTAGACCCAAACCAACTCGGCTAGACCCAAACCCCCTCGGCTAGACCCAAACCCACTCCGCTGGACCCAAACCCACTCGGCTAGAGCCAAACCCACTCGGCTACACCCAAACCCACTCGGCTAGACCCAAACCCACTCGGCTCGACCCAAACCCACTCGGCTAGACCCAAACCCACTCGGCTACACCCAAACGCACTCGGCTAGACCCAAACCCACTCGGCTAGACCCAAACCCACTCGGCTACACCCAAACGCACTCGGCTAGACCCAAACCACTCGGCTGGACCCAAACCCACTCCGCCAGACCCAAACCCACTCCGCTAGACCCAAACCCACTCCGCTAGACCCAAACCCACTCGGCCAGACCCAAACGCACTCGGCTGGACCCAAACCCACTCGGCTAGACCCAAACCCACTCGGCTACACCCAAACGCACTCGGCTAGACCCAAACCCACTCGGCTAGACCCAAACCCACTCCGCCAGACCCAAACCCACTCCGCTAGACCCAAACCCACTCCGCTAGACCCAAACCCACTCGGTTAGACCCAAACCCACTCGGCTAGACCCAAACCCACTCGGCTAGACCCAAACCCACTGGGCTAGACCCAAACCCACTCGGCTAGACCCAAACCCACTCGGCTAGACCCAAACCCACTCGGGCAGACCCAAACCCACTCGGCTAGACGCAAACCCACTCGGGTAGACCTTAACCCCCTCGGCTAGACACAAACCCACTCGGCTAGACCCAAAACAACGCCGCTAGACCCAAACCCACTGGACTAGACCCAAACCCACTCGGCTAGACCCAAACCCACTCGGCTAGACCCAAAGCCACTCGGCTAGACCCAAACCCACTCGGCTAGACCCAAACACACTCGGCTAGACCCAAACCCACTCGGCTGGACCCAAACCCACTCGGCTAGACCCAAACCCACTCGGCTACACCCAAACCCACACGCTAGACCCAAACCCACTCGGCTAGACCCAAACCCACTCGGCTAGACCCAAACCCACTCCGCCAGACCCAAACCCACTCGGCTAGACCCAAACCCACTCGACTAGACCCAAACCCAATCGGCTAGACCCAAACCCACTCGGCTAAACCCAAACCTACTCGGCTAGACTCAAACCCACTCGGCTAGACCCAAACACACTCGGCTAGACCCAAACCCATTTGGTTAGACCCAAACCCACTCACGTAGACCCAAACCCACTCGGCTAGACGCAAACCCACTCGGCTAGACCCAAACCCACTCGGCTAGACACAAACCCACTCGGCTAGACCCAAAACAAATCCGCTTGACCAAAACCCACTCGACTAGACCCAAACCCACTCGGCTAGACCCAAACCCACTCGGCTAGACCGAAACCCATTCGGCTAGACCCAAACCCACTCGGCTAGACCCAAACCCACACGGCTAGACCCACACCTACTCGTCTAGACCCAAGCCCACTCGGCTAGACCCAAACCCACTCCGCTAGACCCAAACCCACTCCGCTAGACCCAAACCCACTCCGCTAGACCCAAACCCACTCCGCTAGACCCAAACCCACTCAGCTCGACCCAAACCCACTCCGCTAGAACCAAACCCACTGCGCTAGACCCAAACCCACTCCGCTAGACCCAAACCCACTCCGCTAGACCCAAACCCACTCGATTAGACCGAAACCCACTCGGCTACACCCAAACGCACTCGGCTAGACCCAAACCCACTCGGCGAGACCCAAACCCACTCCGCCAGACCAAAACCCACTCCGCTAGACCCAAACCCACTCCGCTAGACCCAAACCCACTCGGCTAGACCCAAACCCACTCGTCTAGACCCAAACCCACTCGGCTAGACCCAAACCCACTCGGCTAGACCCAAACCCACTCGGCTACACCCAAACCCACTTGTCTAGACCCAAACCCACTCGGCTAGACCCAAACCAACTCGGGTAGACACAAACCCACTCGGCTAGACGCAAACCCACTCGGCTAGACGCAAACCCACTCGGCTAGACCCACACCCACTCGGCTAGACACAAACCCACTCGGCTAGACCCAAAACAACTCCGCTAGACCCAAACCCACTCGACTAGACGCAAACCCACTCTGCTAGACCCAAAGCCACTCGGCTAGACCCAAACCCACTCGGCTAGACACAAACCCACTCGGCTACACCCAAACCCACTCGGCTAGACCCAAACCCACTCGGCTAGATCCAAACGCACTCGGCTAGACCCAAACCCACTCGGCTAGACCCAAACCCACTCGGCTACACCCAAACGCACTCGGCTACACCCAAACGCACTCGGCTAGACCCAAACCCACTCGGCTAGACCCAAACCCACTCCGCCAGACCCAAACCCACTCCGCTAGACCCAAACCCACTCCGCTAGACCCAAACCCACTCGGTTAGACCCAAACCCACTCGGCTAGACCCAAACCCACTCGGCTAGACCCAAACCCACTGGGCTAGACCCAAACCCACTCGGCTAGACCCAAACCCACTCGGCTAGACCCAAACCCACTCGGGTAGACCCAAACCCACTCGGCTAGACGCAAACCCACTCGGGTAGACCTTAACCCCCTCGGCTAGACACAAACCCACTCGGCTAGACCCAAAACAACGCCGCTAGACCCAAACCCACTGGACTAGACCCAAACCCACTCGGCTAGACCCAAACCCACTCGGCTAGACCCAAAGCCACTCGGCTAGACCCAAACCCACTCGGCTAGACCCAAACACACTCGGCTAGACCCAAACCCACTCGGCTGGACCCAAACCCACTCGGCTAGACCCAAACCCACTCGGCTAGACCCAAACCCACACGCTAGACCCAAACCCACTCAGCTAGACCCAAACCCACTCGGCTAGACCCAAACCCACTCCGCCAGACCCAAACCCACTCGGCTAGACCCAAACCCACTCGACTAGACCCAAACCCAATCGGCTAGACCCAAACCCACTCGGCTAAACCCAAACCTACTCGGCTAGACTCAAACCCACTCGGCTAGACCCAAACACACTCGGCTAGACCCAAACCCATTTGGTTAGACCCAAACCCACTCAGGTAGACCCAAACCCACTCGGCTAGACGCAAACCCACTCGGCTAGACCCAAACCCACTCGGCTAGACACAAACCCACTCGGCTAGACCCAAAACAAATCCGCTTGACCAAAACCCACTCGACTAGACCCAAACCCACTCGGCTAGACCCAAACCCACTCGGCTAGACCGAAACCCATTCGGCTAGACCCAAACCCACTCGGCTAGACCCAAACCCACACGGCTAGACCCACACCTACTCGTCTAGACCCAAGCCCACTCGGCTAGACCCAAACCCACTCCGCTAGACCCAAACCCACTCCGCTAGACCCAAACCCACTCCGCTAGACCCAAACCCACTCCGCTAGACCCAAACCCACTCAGCTCGACCCAAACCCACTCCGCTAGAACCAAACCCACTGCGCTAGACCCAAACCCACTCCGCTAGACCCAAACCCACTCCGCTAGACCCAAACCCACTCGATTAGACCGAAACCCACTCGGCTACACCCAAACGCACTCGGCTAGACTCAAACCCACTCGGCTAGACCCAAACCCACTCCGCCAGACCAAAACCCACTCCGCTAGACCCAAACCCACTCCGCTAGACCCAAACCCACTCGGCTAGACCCAAACCCACTCGTCTAGACCCAAACCCACTCGGCTAGACCCAAACCCACTCGGCTAGACCCAAACCCACTCGGCTACACCCAAACCCACTTGTCTAGACCCAAACCCACTCGGCTAGACCCAAACCCACTCGGCTAGTCCCAAACCAACTCGGGTAGACACAAACCCACTCGGCTAGACGCAAACCCACTTGGCTAGACCCACACCCACTCGGCTAGACACAAACCCACTCGGCTAGACCCAAAACAACTCCGCTAGACCCAAACCCACTCGACTAGACCCAAACCCACTCTGCTAGACCCAAAGCCACTCGGCTAGACCCAAACCCACTCGGCTAGACACAAACCCACTCGGCTACACCCAAACCCACTCGGCTAGACCCAAACCCACTCGGCTAGATCCAAACCCACTCGGCTAGACCCAAACCCATTCGGCTAGGCCGATACCCACTCGGCTAGACCCAAACCCACTCTGCTAGACCCAAACCCACTCGGCTAGACCCAAACCAACTCGGCTAGTCCCAAACCCCCTCGGCTAGACCCAAACCCACTCCGCTTGACCCAAACCCACTCGGCTAGACCCAAACCCACTCGGCTACACCCAAACCCACTCGGCTAGACCCAAACCCACTCGGCTAGACCCAAACCCACTTGGCTAGACCCAAACCCACTCGGCTAGACCCAAACCCACTCGGCTAGACCCAAACCTACTCGGGTAGACCCAAATCCACTCGGCTAGACGCAAACCCACTCGGCTAGACCCAAACCCACTCGGCTACACCCAAACCCACTCGTCTAGACACAAACCCACTCGGCTAGACCCAAACCCACTCGGCCAGACCCAAACCCACTCGGCTACACCCAAACGCACTCGGCTAGACCCAAACCCACTCGGCTAGACCCAAACCCACTCGGCTACACCCAAACGCACTCGGCTAGACCCAAACCCACTCGGCTAGACCCAAACCCACTCCGCCAGACCAAAACCCACTCCGCTAGACCCAAACCCACTCCGCTAGACCCAAACCCACTCGGCTAGACCCAAACCCACTCGGCTAGACCCAAACCCACTCGGCTAGACCCAAACCCACTCGGCTAGACCCAAACCCACTCGGGTAGACCCAAACGCACTCGGCTAGACGCAAACCCACTCGGCTAGACCCAAACCCACTCGGCTACACCCAAACCCACTCCGCTAGACCCAAACCCACTCCGCTAGACCCAAACCCACTCCGCTAGACCCAAACCCACTCCGCTAGACCCAAACCCACTCAGCTCGACCCAAACCCACTCAGCTCGACCCAAACCCACTCCGCCAGAACCAAACCCACTGCGCTAGACCCAAACCCACTCCGCTAGACCCAAACCCACTCCGCTAGACCCAAACCCACTCGATTAGACCGAAACCCACTCGGCTACACCCAAACGCACTCGGCTAGACCCAAACCCACTCGGCTAGACCCAAACCCACTCCGCCAGACCAAAACCCACTCCGCTAGACCCAAACCCACTCCGCTAGACCCAAACCCACTCGGCTAGACCCAAACCCACTCGGCTAGACCCAAACCCACTCGGCTAGACCCAAACCCACTCGGCTAGACCCAAACCCACTCGGCTAGACCCAAACCCACTTGGCTAGACCCAAACCCACTCGGCTACACCCAAACCCACTCGTCTAGACCCAAACCCACTCGGCTAGACCCAAACCCACTCGGCTAGACCCAAACCCACTCGGCTACACCCAAACCCACTTGGCTAGACCCAAACCCACTCGGCTAGACCCAAACCCACTCGGCTAGACCCAAACCAACTCGGGTAGACACAAACCCACTCGGCTAGACGCAAACCCACTCGGCTAGACCCAAACCCACTCGGCTAGACACAAACCCACTCGGCTACACCCAAACCCACTCGGCTAGACCCAAACCCACTCGGCTAGATCCAAACCCACTCGGCTAGACCCAAACCCATTCGGCTAGGCCGATACCCACTCGGCTAGACCCAAACCCACTCTGCTAGACTCAAACCCACTCGGTAGACCCAAACCAACTCGGCTAGTCCCAAACCCCCTCGGCTAGACCCAAACCCACTCCGCTTGACCCAAACCCACTCGGCTAGACCCAAACCCACTCGGCTACACCCAAACCCACTCGGCTAGACCCAAACCCACTCGGCTAGACCCAAACCCACTTGGCTAGACCCAAACCCACTCGGCTAGACCCAAACCCACTCGGCTAGACCCAAACCTACTCGGGTAGACCCAAACCCACTCGGCTAGACGCAAACCCACTCGGCTAGACCCAAACCCACTCGGCTACACCCAAACCCACTCGTCTAGACACAAACCCACTCGGCTAGACCCAAACCCACTCGGCCAGACCCAAACCCACTCGGCTACACCCAAACGCACTCGGCTAGACCCAAACCCACTCGGCTAGACCCAAACCCACTCGGCTACACCCAAACGCACTCGGCTAGACCCAAACCCACTCGGGTAGACCCAAACCCACTCCGCCAGACCAAAACCCACTCCGCTAGACCCAAACCCACTCCGCTAGACCCAAACCCACTCGGCTAGACCCAAACCCACTCGGCTAGACCCAAACCCACTCGGCTAGACCCAAACCCACTCGGCTAGACCCAAACCCACTCGGGTAGACCCAAACGCACTCGGCTAGACGCAAACCCACTCGGCTAGACCCAAACCCACTCGGCTACACCCAAACCCACTCGTCTAGACCCAAACCAACTCGGCTAGACCCAAACCCACTCGGCTAGACCCAAACCCACTCGGCTACACCCAAACCCACTTGGCTAGACCCAAACCCACTCGGCTAGACCCAAACCCACTCGGCTAGACCCAAACCCACTCGGGTAGACACAAACCCACTCGGCTAGACGCAAACCCACTCGGCTAGACCCAAACCCACTCGGCTAGACACAAACCCACTTGGCTAGACCCAAAACAACTCCGCTAGACCCAAACCCACTCGACTAGACCCAAACCCACTCGGCTAGACCCAAAGCCACTCGGCTAGACCCAAACCCACTCGGCTAGACACAAACCCACTCGGCTACACCCAAACCCACTCGGCTAGACCCAAACCCACTCGGCTAGTCCCAAACCCCCTCGGCTAGACCCAAACCCAGTCCGCTGGACCCAAACCCACTCGGCTAGACCCAAACCCACTCGGCTACACCCAAACCCACTCGGCTAGACCCAAACCCACTCGGCTAGACGCAAACCCACTCGGCTAGACCCAAACCCACTCGGCTACACCCAAACGCACTCGGCTAGACCCAAACCCACTCGGCTAGACCCAAACCCACTCGGCTACACCCAAACGCACTCGGCTAGACCCAAACCACTCCGCCGGACCCAAACCCACTCCGCTAGACGCAAACCCACTCCGCTAGACCCAAACCCACTCGGCTAGACCCAAACCCACTCGGCTAGACCCAAACCCACTCGGCTACACCCAAACCCACTCGGCTAGACCCAAACCCACTCGGCTAGACCCAAACCCACTCGGCTAGACCCAAACCCACTCGGGTAGACCCAAACGCACTCGGCTAGACGCAAACCCACTCGGCTAGACCCAAACCCACTCGGCTACACCCAAACCCACTCGTCTAGACCCAAACCCACTCGGCTAGACCCAAACCCACTCGGCTAGACCCAAACCCACTCGGCTAGACCCAAACCCACTCCGCTGGACCCAAACCCACTCGGCTAGACCCAAACCCATTCGGCTAGGCCGATACCCACTCGGCTAGACCCAAACCCACTCGGCTAGACCCAAACCCACTCGGCTAGACCCAAACCAACTCGGCTAGTCCCAAACCCCCTCGGCTAGACCCAAACCCACTCCGCTGGACCCAAACCCACTCGGCTAGACCCAAACCCACTCGGCTACACCCAAACCCACTCGGCTAGACCCAAACCCACTCGGCTAGACCCAAACCCACTTGGCTAGACCCAAACCCACTCGGCTAGACCCAAACCCACTCGGCTAGACCCAAACCCACTCGGGTAGACCCAAACCCACTCGGCTAGACGCAAACCCACTCGATAGACACAAACCCACTCGGCTACACCCAAACCCACTCGTCTAGACACAAACCCACTCGGCTAGACCCAAACCCACTCGGCTAGACCCAAACCCACTCGGCTACACCCAAACGCACTCGGCTAGACCCAAACCCACTCGGCTAGACCCAAACCCACTTGGCTAGACCCAAACCCACTCGGCTAGACCCAAACCCACTCGGCTAGACCCAAACCAACTCGGGTAGACACAAACCCACTCGGCTAGACGCAAACCCACTCGGCTAGACCCAAACCCACTCGGCTAGACACAAACCCACTCGGCTACACCCAAACCCACTCGGCTAGACCCAAACCCACTCGGCTAGATCCAAACCCACTCGGCTAGACCCAAACCCATTCGGCTAGGCCGATACCCACTCGGCTAGACCCAAACCCACTCTGCTAGACTCAAACCCACTCGGTAGACCCAAACCAACTCGGCTAGTCCCAAACCCCCTCGGCTAGACCCAAACCCACTCCGCTTGACCCAAACCCACTCGGCTAGACCCAAACCCACTCGGCTACACCCAAACCCACTCGGCTAGACCCAAACCCACTCGGCTGGACCCAAACCCACTTGGCTAGACCCAAACCCACTCGGCTAGACCCAAACCCACTCGGCTAGACCCAAACCTACTCGGGTAGACCCAAACCCACTCGGCTAGACGCAAACCCACTCGGCTAGACCCAAACCCACTCGGCTACACCCAAACCCACTCGTCTAGACACAAACCCACTCGGCCAGACCCAAACCCACTCGGCCAGACCCAAACCCACTCGGCTACACCCAAACGCACTCGGCTAGACCCAAACCCACTCGGCTAGACCCAAACCCACTCGGCTACACCCAAACGCACTCGGCTAGACCCAAACCCACTCGGGTAGACCCAAACCCACTCCGCCAGACCAAAACCCACTCCGCTAGACCCAAACCCACTCCGCTAGACCCAAACCCACTCGGCTAGACCCAAACCCACTCGGCTAGACCCAAACCCACTCGGCTAGACCCAAACCCACTCGGCTAGACCCAAACCCACTCGGGTAGACCCAAACGCACTCGGCTAGACGCAAACCCACTCGGCTAGACCCAAACCCACTCGGCTACACCCAAACCCACTCGTCTAGACCCAAACCAACTCGGCTAGACCCAAACCCACTCGGCTAGACCCAAACCCACTCGGCTACACCCAAACCCACTTGGCTAGACCCAAACCCACTCGGCTAGACCCAAACCCACTCGGCTAGACCCAAACCCACTCGGGTAGACACAAACCCACTCGGCTAGACGCAAACCCACTCGGCTAGACCCAAACCCACTCGGCTAGACACAAACCCACTTGGCTAGACCCAAAACAACTCCGCTAGACCCAAACCCACTCGACTAGACCCAAACCCACTCGGCTAGACCCAAAGCCACTCGGCTAGACCCAAACCCACTCGGCTAGACACAAACCCACTCGGCTACACCCAAACCCACTCGGCTAGACCCAAACCCACTCGGCTAGTCCCAAACCCCCTCGGCTAGACCCAAACCCAGTCCGCTGGACCCAAACCCACTCGGCTAGACCCAAACCCACTCGGCTACACCCAAACCCACTCGGCTAGACCCAAACCCACTCGGCTAGACGCAAACCCACTCGGCTAGACCCAAACCCACTCGGCTACACCCAAACGCACTCGGCTAGACCCAAACCCACTCGGCTAGACCCAAACCCACTCGGCTACACCCAAACGCACTCGGCTAGACCCAAACCACTCCGCCGGACCCAAACCCACTCCGCTAGACGCAAACCCACTCCGCTAGACCCAAACCCACTCGGCTAGACCCAAACCCACTCGGCTAGACCCAAACCCACTCGGCTACACCCAAACCCACTCGGCTAGACCCAAACCCACTCGGCTAGACCCAAACCCACTCGGCTAGACCCAAACCCACTCGGGTAGACCCAAACGCACTCGGCTAGACGCAAACCCACTCGGCTAGACCCAAACCCACTCGGCTACACCCAAACCCACTCGTCTAGACCCAAACCCACTCGGCTAGACCCAAACCCACTCGGCTAGACCCAAACCCACTCGGCTAGACCCAAACCCACTCCGCTGGACCCAAACCCACTCGGCGAGACCCAAACCCATTCGGCTAGGCCGATACCCACTCGGCTAGACCCAAACCCACTCGGCTAGACCCAAACCCACTCGGCTAGACCCAAACCAACTCGGCTAGTCCCAAACCCCCTCGGCTAGACCCAAACCCACTCCGCTGGACCCAAATCCACTCGGCTAGACCCAAACCCACTCGGCTACACCCAAACCCACTCGGCTAGACCCAAACCCACTCGGCTAGACCCAAACCCACTTGGCTAGACCCAAACCCACTCGGCTAGACCCAAACCCACTCGGCTAGACCCAAACCCACTCGGGTAGACCCAAACCCACTCGGCTAGACGCAAACCCACTCGATAGACACAAACCCACTCGGCTACACCCAAACCCACTCGTCTAGACACAAACCCACTCGGCTAGACCCAAACCCACTCGGCTAGACCCAAACCCACTCGGCTACACCCAAACGCACTCGGCTAGACCCAAACCCACTCGGCTAGACCCAAACCCACTCGGCTAGACCCAAACCACTCGGCTACACCCAAACGCACTCGGCTAGACCCAAACCCACTCGGCTAGACCCAAACCCACTCGGCTACACCCAAACACACTCGGCTAGACCCAAACCACTCGGCTGGACCCAAACCCACTCCGCCAGACCCAAACCCACTCCGCTAGACGCAAACCCACTCCGCTAGACCCAAACCCACTCGGCTAGACCCAAACCCACTCGGCTAGACCCAAACCCACTCGGCTAGACCCAAACCCACTCGGCTAGACCCAAACCCACTCGGCTAGACCCAAACCCACTCGGCTAGACCCAAACCCACTCGGGTAGACCCAAACGCACTCGGCTAGACGCAAACCCACTCGGCTAGACCCAAACCCACTCGTCTACACCCAAACCCACTCGTCTAGACCCAAACCCACTCGGCTAGACCCAAACCCACTCGGCTAGACCCAAACCCACTCGGCTAGACCCAAACCCACTCCGCTGGACCCAAACCCACTCGGCTAGACCCAAACCCATTCGGCTAGGCCGATACCGACTCGGCTAGACCCAAACCCACTCGGCTAGACCCAAACCCACTCGGCTAGACCCAAACCAACTCGGCTAGTCCCAAACCCCCTCGGCTAGACCCAAACCCACTCCGCTGGACCCAAACCCACTCGGCTAGACCCAAACCCACTCGGCTACACCCAAACCCACTCGGCTAGACCCAAACCCACTCGGCTAGACCCAAACCCACTTGGCTAGACCCAAACCCACTCGGCTAGACCCAAACCCACTCGGCTAGACCCAAACCCACTCGGGTAGACCCAAACCCACTCGGCTAGACGCAAACCCACTCGGCTAGACCCAAACCCACTCGGCTACACCCAAACCCACTCGTCTAGACACAAACCCACTCGGCTAGACCCAAACCCACTCGGCTAGACCCAAACCCACTCGGCTACACCCAAACGCACTCGGCTAGACCCAAACCCACTCGGCAAGACCCAAACCCACTCGGCTACACCCAAACGCACTCGGCTAGACCCAAACCCACTCGGCTAGACCCAAACCCACTCCGCCAGACCAAAACCCACTCCGCTAGACCCAAACCCACTCCGCTAGACCCAAACCCACTCGGCTAGACCCAAACCCACTCGGCTAGACCCAAACCAACTCGGGTAGTCCCAAACCCCCTCGGCTAGACCCAAACCCACTCCGCTGGACCCAAACCCACTCGGCTAGACCCAAACCCACTCGGCTACACCCAAACCCACTCGGCTAGACCCAAACCCACTCGGCTAGACCCAAACCCACTTGGCTAGACCCAAACCCACTCGGCTAGACCCAAACCCACTCGGCTAGACCCAAACCCACTCAGGTAGACCCAAACCCACTCGGCTAGACGCAAACCCACTCGGCTAGACCCAAATCCACTCGGCTACACCCAAACCCACTCGTCTAGACACAAACCCACTCGGTTAGACCCAAACCCACTCGGCTAGACCCAAACCCACTCGGCTACACCCAAACGCACTCGGCTAGACCCAAACCCACTCGGCAAGACCCAAACCCACTCGGCTACACCCAAACGCACTCCGCCAGACCAAAACCCACTCCGCTAGACCCAAACCCACTCCGCTAGACCCAAACCCACTCGGCTAGACCCAAACCCACTCGGCTAGACTCAAACCCACTCGGCTAGACCCAAACCCACTCGGCTAGACCCAAACCCACTCGGGTAGAGCCAAACGCACTCGGCTAGACGCAAACCCACTCGGCTAGACCCAAACCCACTCGGCTACACCCAAACCCACTCGTCTAGACCCAAACCCACTCGGCTAGACCCAAACCCTCTCGGCTAGACCCAAACCCACTCGGCTACACCCAAACCCACTTGGCTGGACCCAAACCCACTCGGCTAGACCCAAACCCACTCGGCTAGACCCAAACCCACTCGGGTAGACACAAACCCACTCGGCTAGACGCAAACCCACTCGGCTAGACCCAAACCCACTCGGCTAGACACAAACCCACTCGGCTAGACCCAAAACAACTCCGCTAGACCCAAACCCACTCGACTAGACCCAAACCCACTCGGCTAGACCCAAAGCCACTCGGCTAGACCCAAACCCACTCGGCTAGACACAAACCCACTCGGCTACACCCAAACCCACTCGGCTAGACCCAAACCCACTCGGCTAGATCCAAACCCACTCGGCTAGACCCAAACCCATTCGGCTAGGCCGATACCCACTCGGCTATACCCAAACCCACTCTGCTAGACCCAAACCCACTCGGCTGGACCCAAACCAACTCGGCTAGTCCCAAACCCCCTCGGATAGACCCAAACCCACTCCGCTGGACCCAAACCCACTCGGCTAGACCCAAACCCACTCGGCTACACCCAAACCCACTCGGCTAGACCCAAACCCACTCGGCTAGACCCAAACCCACTCGGCTAGACCCAAACCCACTCGGCTACACCCAAACGCACTCGGCTAGACCCAAACCCACTCGGCTAGACCCAAACCCACTCGGCTACACCCAAACGCACTCGGCTAGACCCAAACCACTCGGCTGGACCCAAACCCACTCCGCCAGACCCAAACCCACTCCGCTAGACCCAAACCCACTCCGCTAGACCCAAACCCACTCGGCTAGACCCAAACCCACTCGGCTAGACCCAACCCCACTCGGCTAGACCCAAACCCACTCGGCTAGACCCAAACCCACTCGGCTAAACCCAAACCCACTCGGCTAGACCCAAACCCACTCGGGTAGACCCAAACGCACTCGGCTAGACGCAAACCCACTCGGCTAGACCCAAACCCACTCGGCTACACCCAAACCCACTCGTCTAGACCCAAACCCACTCGGCTAGACCCAAACCCACTCGGCTAGACCCAAACCCACTCGGCTACACCCAAACGCACTCGGCTAGACCCAAACCCACTCGGCTAGACCCAAACCCACTCGGCTACACCCAAACGCACTCGGCTAGACCCAAACCCACTCGGCTAGACCCAAACCCACTCCGCCAGACCCAAACCCACTCCGCTAGACCCAAACCCACTCCGCTACACCCAAACCCACTCGGTTAGACCCAAACCCACTCGGCTAGACCCAAACCCACTCGGCTAGACCCAAACCCACTTGGCTAGACCCAAACCCACTCGGCTAGACCCAAACCCACTCGGCTAGACCCAAACCCACTCGGGTAGACCCAAACCCACTCGGCTAGACGCAAACCCACTCGGGCAGACCTTAACCCACTCGGCTAGACACAAACCCACTCGGCTAGACCCAAAACAACTCCGCTAGACCCAAACCCACTGGACTAGACCCAAACCCACTCGGCTAGACCTAAACCCACTCGGCTAGACCCAAAGCCACTTGGCTAGACCCAAACCCACTCGGCTAGACCCAAACCCACTCGGCTAAACCCAAACCTACTCGGCTAGACCCAAACCCACTCGGCTAGACCCAAACCCACTCGGCTACACCCAAACGCACTCGGCTAGACCCAAACCACTCGGCTGGACCCAAACCCACTCCGCCAGACCCAAACCCACTCCGCTAGACCCAAACCCACTCGGCTAGACCCAAACCCATTCGGGTAGACCCAAACGCACTCGGCTAGACGCAAACCCACTCGGCTAGACCCAAACCCACTCGGCTCCACCCAAACCCACTCATCTAGACCCAAACCCACTCGGCTAGACCCAAACCCACTCGGCTAGACCCAAACCGACTCGGCTACACCCAAACGCACTCGGCTAGACCCAAACCCACTCGGCTAGACCCAAACCCACTCGGCTACACCCAAACGCACTCGGCTAGACCCAAACCCACTCGGCTAGACCCAAACCCACTCCGCCAGACCCAAACCCAATCCGCAAGACCCAAACCCACTCCGCTAGACCCAAACCCACTCGGTTAGACCCAAACCCACTCGGCTAGACCCAAACCCACTCGGCTAGACCCAAACCCACTGGGCTAGACCCAAACCCACTCGGCTAGACCCAAACCCACTCCGCTAGACCCAAACCCACTCGGCTAGACCCAAACCCACTCGGCTAGCCCCAAACCCACTCGGCTAGACCCAAACCCACTGGGCTAGACCCAAACCCACTCGGCTAGACCCAAACCCACTCGGCTACACCCAAACCCACTCGGCTAGACCCAAACCCACTCGGCTAGACCCAAACCCACTTGGCTAGACCCAAACCCACTCGGCTAGACCCAAACCCACTCGGCTAGACCCAAACCCACTCGGGTAGACCCAAACCCACTCGGCTAGACGCAAACCCACTCGGCTAGACCCAAACCCACTCGGCTACACCCAAACCCACTCGTCTAGACACAAACCCACTCGGCTAGACCCAAACCCACTCGGCTAGACCCAAACCCACTCGGCTACACCGAAACGCACTCGGCTAGACCCAAACCCACTCGGCAAGACCCAAACCCACTCGGCTACACCCAAACGCACTCCGCCAGACCAAAACCCACTCCGCTAGACCCAAACCCACTCCGCTAGACCCAAACCCACTCGGCCAGACCCAAACCCACTCGGCTAGACCCAAACCCACTCGGCTAGACCCAAACCCACTCGGCTAGACCCAAACCCACTCGGGTAGAGCCAAACGCACTCGGCTAGACGCAAACCCACTCGGCTAGACCCAAACCCACTCGGCTACACCCAAACCCACTCGTCTAGACCCAAACCCACTCGGCTAGACCCAAACCCACTCGGCTAGACCCAAACCCACTCGGCTACACCCAAACCCACTTGGCTGGACCCAAACCCACTCGGCTAGACCCAAACCCACTCGGCTAGACCCAAACCCACTCGGGTAGACACAAACCCACTCGGCTAGATGCAAACCCACTCGGCTAGACCCAAACCCACTCGGCTAGACACAAACCCACTCGGCTAGACCCAAAACAACTCCGCTAGACCCAAACCCACTCGACTAGACCCAAACCCACTCGGCTAGACCCAAAGCCACTCGGCTAGACCCAAACCCACTCGGCTAGACACAAACCCACTCGGCTACACCCAAACCCACTCGGCTAGACCCAAACCCACTCGGCTAGATCCAAACCCACTCGGCTAGACCCAAACCCATTCGGCTAGGCCGATACCCACTCGGCTAGACCCAAACCCACTCTGCTAGACCCAAACCCACTCGGCTAGACCCAAACCAACTCGGCTAGTCCCAAACCCCCTCGGCTAGACCCAAACCCACTCCGCTGGACCCAAACCCACTCGGCTAGACCCAAACCCACTCGGCTACACCCAAACCCACTCGGCTAGACCCAAACCCACTCGGCTAGACCCAAACCCACTCGGCTAGACCCAAACCCACTCGGCTACACCCAAACGCACTCGGCTAGACCCAAACCCACTCGGCTAGACCCAAACCCACTCGGCTACACCCAAACGCACTCGGCTAGACCCAAACCACTCGGCTGGACCCAAACCCACTCCGCCAGACCCAAACCCACTCCGCTAGACCCAAACCCACTCCGCTAGACCCAAACCCACTCGGCTAGACCCAAACCCACTCGGCTAGACCCAAACCCACTCGGCTAGACCCAAACCCACTCGGCTAGACCCAAACCCACTGGGCTAGACCCAAACCCACTCGGCTAAACCCAAACCCACTCGGCTAGACCCAAACCCACTCGGGTAGACCCAAACGCACTCGGCTAGACGCAAACCCACTCGGCTAGACCCAAACCCACTCGGCTACACCCAAACCCACTCGTCTAGACCCAAACCCACTCGGCTAGACCCAAACCCACTCGGCTAGACCCAAACCCACTCGGCTACACCCAAACGCACTCGGCTAGACCCAAACCCACTCGGCTAGACCCAAACCCACTCGGCTACACCCAAACGCACTCGGCTAGACCCAAACCCACTCGGCTAGACCCAAACCCACTCCGCCAGACCCAAACCCACTCCGCTAAACCCAAACCCACTCCGCTACACCCAAACCCACTCGGTTAGACCCAAACCCACTCGGCTAGACCCAAACCCACTCGGCTAGACCCAAACCCACTTGGCTAGACCCAAACCCACTCGGCTAGACCCAAACCCACTCGGCTAGACCCAAACCCACTGGGGTAGACCCAAACCCACTCGGCTAGACGCAAACCCACTCGGGTAGACCTTAACCCACTCGGCTAGACACAAACCCACTCGGCTAGACCCAAAACAACTCCGCTAGACCCAAACCCACTGGACTAGACCCAAACCCACTCGGCTAGACCTAAACCCACTCGGCTAGACCCAAAGCCACTCGGCTAGACCCAAACCCACTCGGCTAGACCCAAACCCACTCGGCTAAACCCAAACCTACTCGGCTAGACCCAAACCCACTCGGCTAGACCCAAACCCACTCGGCTACACCCAAACGCACTCGGCTAGACACAAACCCACTTGGCTAGACCCAAACCCACTCGGCTACACCCAAACGCACTCGGCTAGACCCAAACCACTCGGCTGGACCCAAACCCACTCCGCCAGACCCAAACCCACTCCGCTAGACCCAAACCCACTCGGCTAGACCCAAACCCATTCGGGTAGACCCAAACGCACTCGGCTAGACGCAAACCCACTTGGCTAGACCCAAACCCACTCGGCTCCACCCAAACCCACTCATCTAGACCCAAACCCACTCGGCTAGACCCAAACCCACTCGGCTAGACCCAAACCGACTCGGCTACACCCAAACGCACTCGGCTAGACCCAAACCCACTCGGCTAGACCCAAACCCACTCGGCTACACCCAAACGCACTCGGCTAGACCCAAACCCACTCGGCTAGACCCAAACCCACTCCGCCAGACCCAAACCCAATCCGCAAGACCCAAACCCACTCCGCTAGACCCAAACCGACTCGGTTAGACCCAAACCCACTCGGCTAGACCCAAACCCACTCGGCTAGACCCAAACCCACTGGGCTAGACCCAAACCCACTCGGCTAGACCCAAACCCACTCCGCTAGACCCAAACCCACTCGGCTAGACCCAAACCCACTCGGCTAGCCCCAAACCCACTCGGCTAGACCCAAACCCACTGGGCTAGACCCAAACCCACTCGGCCAGACCCAAACCCACTCGGCTAGACCCAAACCCATTCGGGTAGACCCAAGCGCACTCGGCTAGACGCAAACCCACTCGGCTAGACCCAAACCCACTCGGCTCCACCCAAACCCACTCATCTAGACCCAAACCCACTCGGCTAGACCCAAACCCACTCGGCTAGACCCAAACCCACTCGGCTACACCCAAACGCACTCGGCTAGACCCAAACCCACTCGGCTAGACCCAAACCCACTCCGCCAGACCCAAACCCAATCCGCAAGACCCAAACCCACTCCGCTAGACCCAAACCCACTCGGTTAGACCCAAACCCACTCGGCTAGACCCAAACCCACTCGGCTAGACCCAAACCCACTGGGCTAGACCCAAACCCACTCGGCTACACCCAAACGCACTCGGCTAGACCCAAACCCACTCGGCTAGACCCAAACCCACTCCGCCAGACCCAAATCCAATCCGCAAGACCCAAACCCACTCCGCTAGACCCAAACCCACTCGGTTAGACCCAAACCCACTCGGCTAGACCCAAACCCACTCGGCTAGACCCAAACCCACTGGGCTAGACCCAAACCCACTCGGCTAGACCCAAACCCACTCCGCCAGACCCAAACCCAATCCGCAAGACCCAAACCCACTCCGCTAGACCCAAACCCACTCGGTTAGACCCAAACCCACTCGGCTAGACCCAAACCCACTCGGCTAGACCCAAACCCACTGGGCCAGACCCAAACCCACTCGGCTACACCCAAACGCACTCGGCAAGACCCAAACCCACTCGGCTAGACCCAAACCCACTCCGCCAGACCCAAACCCAATCCGCAAGACCCAAACCCACTCCGCTAGACCCAAACCCACTCGGTTAGACCCAAACCCACTCGGCTAGACCCAAACCCACTCGGCTAGACCCAAACCCACTGGGCTAGACCCAAACCCACTCGGCTAGACCCAAACCCACTCCGCTAGACCCAAACCCACTCGGCTAGACCCAAACCCACTCGGCTAGCCCCAAACCCACTCGGCTAGACCCAAACCCACTGGGCTAGACCCAAACCCACTCCGCTAGACCCAAACCCACTCGGCTAGACCCAAACCCACTCGGCTAGACCCAAACCCACTGGGCTAGACCCAAACCCACTCGGCTAGACCCAAACCCACTCCGCTAGACCCAAACCCACTCGGCTAGACCCAAACCCACTCGGCTAGCCCCAAACCCACTCGGCTAGACCCAAACCCACTGGGCTAGACCCAAACCCACTCCGCTAGACCCAAACCCACTCGGCTAGACCCAAACCCATTCGGGTAGACCCAAACGCACTCGGCTAGACGCAACCCCACTCGGCTAGACCCAAACCCACTCGGCTCCACCCAAACCCACTCATCTAGACCCAAACCCACTCGGCTAGACCCAAACCCACTCGGCTAGACCCAAACCGACTCGGCTACACCCAAACGCACTCGGCTAGACCCAAACCCACTCGGCTAGACCCAAACCCACTCGGCTACACCCAAACCGACTCGGCTACACCCAAACGCACTCGGCTAGACCCAAACCCACTCGGCTAGACCCAAACCCACTCGGCTACACCCAAACCCACTGGGCTAGACCCAAACCCACTCGGCCAGACCCAAACCCACTCGGCTAGACCCAAACCCATTCGGGTAGACCCAAGCGCACTCGGCTAGACGCAAACCCACTCGGCTAGACCCAAACCCACTCGGCTCCACCCAAACCCACTCATCTAGACCCAAACCCACTCGGCTAGACCCAAACCCACTCGGCTAGACCCAAACCCACTCGGCTACACCCAAACGCACTCGGCTAGACCCAAACCCACTCGGCTAGACCCAAACCCACTCCGCCAGACCCAAACCCAATCCGCAAGACCCAAACCCACTCCGCTAGACCCAAACCCACTCGGTTAGACCCAAACCCACTCGGCTAGACCCAAACCCACTCGGCTAGACCCAAACCCACTGGGCTAGACCCAAACCCACTCGGCTACACCCAAACGCACTCGGCTAGACCCAAACCCACTCGGCTAGACCCAAACCCACTCCGCCAGACCCAAACCCAATCCGCAAGACCCAAACCCACTCCGCTAGACCCAAACCCACTCGGTTAGACCCAAACCCACTCGGCTAGACCCAAACCCACTCGGCTAGACCCAAACCCACTGGGCTAGACCCAAACCCACTCGGCTAGACCCAAACCCACTCCGCCAGACCCAAACCCAATCCGCAAGACCCAAACCCACTCCGCTAGACCCAAACCCACTCGGTTAGACCCAAACCCACTCGGCTAGACCCAAACCCACTCGGCTAGACCCAAACCCACTGGGCCAGACCCAAACCCACTCGGCTACACCCAAACGCACTCGGCAAGACCCAAACCCACTCGGCTAGACCCAAACCCACTCCGCCAGACCCAAACCCAATCCGCAAGACCCAAACCCACTCCGCTAGACCCAAACCCACTCGGTTAGACCCAAACCCACTCGGCTAGACCCAAACCCACTCGGCTAGACCCAAACCCACTGGGCTAGACCCAAACCCACTCGGCTAGACCCAAACCCACTCCGCTAGACCCAAACCCACTCGGCTAGACCCAAACCCACTCGGCTAGCCCCAAACCCACTCGGCTAGACCCAAACCCACTGGGCTAGACCCAAACCCACTCCGCTAGACCCAAACCCACTCGGCTAGACCCAAACCCACTCGGCTAGACCCAAACCCACTGGGCTAGACCCAAACCCACTCGGCTAGACCCAAACCCACTCCGCTAGACCCAAACCCACTCGGCTAGACCCAAACCCACTCGGCTAGCCCCAAACCCACTCGGCTAGACCCAAACCCACTGGGCTAGACCCAAACCCACTCCGCTAGACCCAAACCCACTCGGCTAGACCCAAACCCATTCGGGTAGACCCAAACGCACTCGGCTAGACGCAACCCCACTCGGCTAGACCCAAACCCACTCGGCTCCACCCAAACCCACTCATCTAGACCCAAACCCACTCGGCTAGACCCAAACCCACTCGGCTAGACCCAAACCGACTCGGCTACACCCAAACGCACTCGGCTAGACCCAAACCCACTCGGCTAGACCCAAACCCACTCGGCTACACCCAAACGCACTCGGCTAGACCCAAACCCACTCGGCTAGACCCAAACCCACTCCGCCAGACCCAAACCCAATCCGCAAGACCCAAACCCACTCCGCTAGACCCAAACCCACTCGGTTAGACCCAAACCCACTCGGCTAGACCCAAACCCACTCGGCTAGACCCAAACCCACTGGGCTAGACCCAAACCCACTCGGCTAGACCCAAACCCACTCCGCTAGACCCAAACCCACTCGGCTAGACCCAAACCCACTCGGCTAGCCCCAAACCCACTCGGCTAGACCCAAACCCACTGGGCTAGACCCAAACCCACTCGGCCAGACCCAAACCCACTCGGCTAGACCCAAACCCATTCGGGTAGACCCAAACGCACTCGGCTAGACGCAAACCCACTCGGCTAGACCCAAACCCACTCGGCTCCACCCAAACCCACTCATCTAGACCCAAACCCACTCGGCTAGACCCAAACCCACTCGGCTAGACCCAAACCCACTCGGCTACACCCAAACGCACTCGGCTAGACCCAAACCCACTCGGCTAGACCCAAACCCACTCCGCCAGACCCAAACCCAATCCGCAAGACCCAAACCCACTCCGCTAGACCCAAACCCACTCGGCTAGACCCAAACCCACTCGGCTAGACCCAAACCCACTCGGGTAGACACAAACCCACTCGGCTAGATGCAAACCCACTCGGCTAGACCCAAACCCACTCGGCTAGACACAAACCCACTCGGCTAGACCCAAAACAACTCCGCTAGACCCAAACCCACTCGACTAGACCCAAACCCACTCGGCTAGACCCAAAGCCACTCGGCTAGACCCAAACCCACTCGGCTAGACACAAACCCACTCGGCTACACCCAAACCCACTCGGCTAGACCCAAACCCACTCGGCTAGATCCAAACCTACTCGGCTAGACCCAAACCCATTCGGCTAGGCCGATACCCACTCGGCTAGACCCAAACCCACTCTGCTAGACCCAAACCCACTCGGCTAGACCCAAACCAACTCGGCTAGTCCCAAACCCCCTCGGCTAGACCCAAACCCACTCCGCTGGACCCAAACCCACTCGGCTAGACCCAAACCCACTCGGCTACACCCAAACCCACTCGGCTAGACCCAAACCCACTCGGCTAGACCCAAACCCACTCGGCTAGACCCAAACCCACTCGGCTACACCCAAACGCACTCGGCTAGACCCAAACCCACTCGGCTAGACCCAAACCCACTCGGCTACACCCAAACGCACTCGGCTAGACCCAAACCACTCGGCTGGACCCAAACCCACTCCGCCAGACCCAAACCCACTCCGCTAGACCCAAACCCACTCCGCTAGACCCAAACCCACTCGGCTAGACCCAAACCCACTCGGCTAGACCCAAACCCACTCGGCTAGACCCAAACCCACTCGGCTAGACCCAAACCCACTGGGCTAGACCCAAACCCACTCGGCTAAACCCAAACCCACTCGGCTAGACCCAAACCCACTCGGGTAGACCCAAACGCACTCGGCTAGACGCAAACCCACTCGGCTAGACCCAAACCCACTCGGCTACACCGAAACCCACTCGTCTAGACCCAAACCCACTCGGCTAGACCCAAACCCACTCGGCTAGACCCAAACCCACTCGGCTACACCCAAACGCACTCGGCTAGACCCAAACCCACTCGGCTAGACCCAAACCCACTCGGCTACACCCAAACGCACTCGGCTAGACCCAAACCCACTCGGCTAGACCCAAACCCACTCCGCCAGACCCAAACCCACTCCGCTAAACCCAAACCCACTCCGCTACACCCAAACCCACTCGGTTAGACCCAAACCCACTCGGCTAGACCCAAACCCACTCGGCTAGACCCAAACCCACTTGGCTAGACCCAAACCCACTCGGCTAGACCCAAACCCACTCGGCTAGACCCAAACCCACTCGGGTAGACCCAAACCCACTCGGCTAGACGCAAACCCACTCGGGTAGACCTTAACCCACTCGGCTAGACACAAACCCACTCGGCTAGACCCAAAACAACTCCGCTAGACCCAAACCCACTGGACTAGACCCAAACCCACTCGGCTAGACCTAAACCCACTCGGCTAGACCCAAAGCCACTCGGCTAGACCCAAACCCACTCGGCTAGACCCAAACCCACTCGGCTAAACCCAAACCTACTCGGCTAGACCCAAACCCACTCGGCTAGACCCAAACCCACTCGGCTACACCCAAACGCACTCGGCTAGACACAAACCCACTTGACTAG
Source organism: Raja brachyura (assembly GCA_963514005.1). Next base: position 1,116,347 of record OY740820.1, read on the forward strand.
ACCCAAACCCACTCGGCTACACCCAAACGCACTCGGCTAGACCCAAACCACTCGGCTGGACCCAAACCCACTCCGCCAGACCCAAACCCACTCCGCTAGACCCAAACCCACTCGGCTAGACCCAAACCCATTCGGGTAGACCCAAACGCACTCGGCTAGACGCAAACCCACTTGGCTAGACCCAAACCCACTCGGCTCCACCCAAACCCACTCATCTAGACCCAAACCCACTCGGCTAGACCCAAACCCACTCGGCTAGACCCAAACCCACTCGGCTACACCCAAACGCACTCGGCTAGACCCAAACCCACTCGGCTAGACCCAAACCCACTCGGCTACACCCAAACGCACTCGGCTAGACCCAAACCCACTCGGCTAGACCCAAACCCACTCCGCCAGACCCAAACCCAATCCGCAAGACCCAAACCCACTCCGCTAGACCCAAACCGACTCGGTTAGACCCAAACCCACTCGGCTAGACCCAAACCCACTCGGCTAGACCCAAACCCACTGGGCTAGACCCAAACCCACTCGGCTAGACCCAAACCCACTCCGCTAGACCCAAACCCACTCGGCTAGACCCAAACCCACTCGGCTAGCCCCAAACCCACTCGGCTAGACCCAAACCCACTGGGCTAGACCCAAACCCACTCGGCCAGACCCAAACCCACTCGGCTAGACCCAAACCCATTCGGGTAGACCCAAACGCACTCGGCTAGACGCAAACCCACTCGGCTAGACCCAAACCCACTCGGCTCCACCCAAACCCACTCATCTAGACCCAAACCCACTCGGCTAGACCCAAACCCACTCGGCTAGACCCAAACCCACTCGGCTACACCCAAACGCACTCGGCTAGACCCAAACCCACTCGGCTAGACCCAAACCCACTCCGCCAGACCCAAACCCAATCCGCAAGACCCAAACCCACTCCGCTAGACCCAAACCCACTCGGTTAGACCCAAACCCACTCGGCTAGACCCAAACCCACTCGGCTAGACCCAAACCCACTGGGCTAGACCCAAACCCACTCGGCTACACCCAAACGCACTCGGCTAGACCCAAACCCACTCGGCTAGACCCAAACCCACTCCGCCAGACCCAAACCCAATCCGCAAGACCCAAACCCACTCCGCTAGACCCAAACCCACTCGGTTAGACCCAAACCCACTCGGCTAGACCCAAACCCACTCGGCTAGACCCAAACCCACTGGGCTAGACCCAAACCCACTCGGCTAGACCCAAACCCACTCCGCCAGACCCAAACCCAATCCGCAAGACCCAAACCCACTCCGCTAGACCCAAACCCACTCGGTTAGACCCAAACCCACTCGGCTAGACCCAAACCCACTCGGCTAGACCCAAACCCACTGGGCCAGACCCAAACCCACTCGGCTACACCCAAACGCACTCGGCAAGACCCAAACCCACTCGGCTAGACCCAAACCCACTCCGCCAGACCCAAACCCAATCCGCAAGACCCAAACCCACTCCGCTAGACCCAAACCCACTCGGTTAGACCCAAACCCACTCGGCTAGACCCAAACCCACTCGGCTAGACCCAAACCCACTGGGCTAGACCCAAACCCACTCGGCTAGACCCAAACCCACTCCGCTAGACCCAAACCCACTCGGCTAGACCCAAACCCACTCGGCTAGCCCCAAACCCACTCGGCTAGACCCAAACCCACTGGGCTAGACCCAAACCCACTCCGCTAGACCCAAACCCACTCGGCTAGACCCAAACCCACTCGGCTAGACCCAAACCCACTGGGCTAGACCCAAACCCACTCGGCTAGACCCAAACCCACTCCGCTAGACCCAAACCCACTCGGCTAGACCCAAACCCACTCGGCTAGCCCCAAACCCACTCGGCTAGACCCAAACCCACTGGGCTAGACCCAAACCCACTCCGCTAGACCCAAACCCACTCGGCTAGACCCAAACCCATTCGGGTAGACCCAAACGCACTCGGCTAGACGCAACCCCACTCGGCTAGACCCAAACCCACTCGGCTCCACCCAAACCCACTCATCTAGACCCAAACCCACTCGGCTAGACCCAAACCCACTCGGCTAGACCCAAACCGACTCGGCTACACCCAAACGCACTCGGCTAGACCCAAACCCACTCGGCTAGACCCAAACCCACTCGGCTACACCCAAACGCACTCGGCTAGACCCAAACCCAATCGGCTAGACCCAAACCCACTCCGCCAGACCCAAACCCAATCCGCAAGACCCAAACCCACTCCGCTAGACCCAAACCCACTCGGTTAGACCCAAACCCACTCGGCTAGACCCAAACCCACTCGGCTAGACCCAAACCCACTGGGCTAGACCCAAACCCACTCGGCTAGACCCAAACCCACTCCGCTAGACCCAAACCCACTCGGCTAGACCCAAACCCACTCGGCTAGCCCCAAACCCACTCGGCTAGACCCAAACCCACTGGGCTAGACCCAAACCCACTCGGCCAGACCCAAACCCACTCGGCTAGACCCAAACCCATTCGGGTAGACCCAAACGCACTCGGCTAGACGCAAACCCACTCGGCTAGACCCAAACCCACTCGGCTCCACCCAAACCCACTCATCTAGACCCAAACCCACTCGGCAAGACCCAAACCCACTCGGCTAGACCCAAACCCACTCGGCTACACCCAAACGCACTCGGCTAGACCCAAACCCACTCGGCTAGACCCAAACCCACTCCGCCAGACCCAAACCCAATCCGCAAGACCCAAACCCACTCCGCTAGACCCAAACCCACTCGGTTAGACCCAAACCCACTCGGCTAGACCCAAACCCACTCGGCTAGACCCAAACCCACTGGGCTAGACCCAAACCCACTCGGCTACACCCAAACGCACTCGGCTAGACCCAAACCCACTCGGCTAGACCCAAACCCACTCCGCCAGACCCAAACCCAATCCGCAAGACCCAAACCCACTCCGCTAGACCCAAACCCACTCGGTTAGACCCAAACCCACTCGGCTAGACCCAAACCCACTCGGCTAGACCCAAACCCACTGGGCTAGACCCAAACCCACTCGGCTAGACCCAAACCAACTCCGCTAGACCCAAACCCACTCGGCTAGACCCAAACCCACTCGGCTAGCCCCAAACCCACTCGGCTAGACCCAAACCCACTGGGCTAGACCCAAACCCACTCGGCCAGACCCAAACCCACTCGGCTAGACCCAAACCCATTCGGGTAGACCCAAACGCACTCGGCTAGACGCAAACCCACTCGGCTAGACCCAAACCCACTCGGCTCCACCCAAACCCACTCATCTAGACCCAAACCCACTCGGCTAGACCCAAACCCACTCGGCTAGACCCAAACCCACTCGGCTACACCCAAACGCACTCGGCTAGACCCAAACCCACTCGGCTAGACCCAAACCCACTCCGCCAGACCCAAACCCAATCCGCAAGACCCAAACCCACTCCGCTAGACCCAAACCCACTCGGTTAGACCCACACCCACTCGGCTAGACCCAAACCCACTCGGCTAGACCCAAACCCACTGGGCTAGACCCAAACCCACTCGGCTAGACCCAAACCTACTGGGCTAGACCCAAACCCACTCGGGTAGACCCAAACCCACTCGGCTGGACGCAAACCCACTCGGCTAGACCTTAAACCACTCGGCTAGACACAAACCCACTCGGCTAGACCCAAAACAACTCCGCTAGTCCCAAATCCACTCGACTTGACCCAAACCCACTCGGCTAGACCCAAACCCACTCGGCTAGACCCAAAGCCTCTCGGCTAGACCCAAACCCACTCGGCTATACCCAAACACACTCGGCTAGACCCAAACCCACTCGGCTGGACCCAAACCCACTCGGCTAGACCCAAGACCACTCGGCTAGACCCAAACCCACACGCTAGACCCAAACCCACTCGGCTAGACCCAAACCCACTCGGCTAGACCCAAACCCACTCGGCTAGACCCAAACCCACTCGGCTAGACCCAAACCCACTCGGCTAGACCCAAACCCACTCGGCTACACCCAAACGCACTCGGCTAGACCCAAACCACTCGGCTAGACCCAAACCCACTCCGCCAGACCCAAACCCACTCCGCTAGACCCAAACCCACTCCGCTAGACCCAAACCCACTCCGCTAGACCCAAACCCACTCGGCTAGACCCAAACACACTCGGCTAGACCCAAACCCACTCCGCCAGACCCAAACCCACTCGGCTAGACCCAAACACACTCGGCTAGACCCAAACACACTCGGCTAGACCCAAACCCACTCGGCTAGACCCAAACCCAATCGGTTAGACCCAAACCCACTCGGCTAGACGCAAACCCACTCAGCTAGACCCAAACCCACTCGGCTGGACCCAAACCCACTCGGCTAGACCCAGACCCACTCGGCGAGACCCAAACCCACTCGGCTTGACCCAAAACCACTCCGCTAGACCCAAACCCACTCGGCTAGACACAAACCCACTCGGCTAGACACAAACCCACTCGGCTACACCCAAACCCACTCGGCTAGACCCAAACCCACTCGGCTAGATCCAAACCCACTCGGCTAGACCCAAACCCATTCGGCTAGGCCGATACCCACTCGGCTAGACCCAAACCCACTCTGCTTGACCAAAACCCACTCGGCTAGACCCAAACCAACTCGGCTAGACCCAAACCCCCTCGGCTAGACCCAAACCCACTCCGCTGGACCCAAACCCACTCGGCTAGACCCAAACCCACTCGGCTACACCCAAACCCACTCCGCTAGACCCAAACCCACTCGGCTAGACCCAAACCCACTCGGCTAGACCCAAACCCACTCCGCCAGACCCAAACCCACTCGGCTAGACACAAACCCACTCGGCTAGACCCAAACCCAATCGGCTAGACCCAAACCCACTCGGCTAAACCCAAACCTACTCGGCTAGACTCAAACCCACTCGGCTAGACCCAAACACACTCGGCTATACCCAAACACACTCGGCTAGACCCAAACCCACTCGGCTAGACCCAAACCCAATCGGTTAGACCCAATCCCACTCGGCTAGACGCAAACCCACTCCGCTAGACCCAAACCCACTCGGCTGGACCCAAACCCACTCGGCTAGACCCAGACCCACTCGGCGAGACCCAAACCCACTCGGCTTGACGCAAAACCACTCCGCTAGACCCAAACCCACTCGGCTAGACCCAAACCCACTCGGCTAGACACAAACCCACTCGGCTACACCCAAACCCACTCGGCTAGACCCAAACCCACTCGGCTAGATCCAAACCCACTCGGCTAGACCCAAACCCATTCGGCTAGGCCGATACCCACTCGGCTAGACCCAAACCCACTCTGCTAGACCCAAACCCACTCCGCTAGACCCAAACCCACTTGGCTAGACCCAAACCCATTCGGGTAGACCCAAACGCACTCGGCTGGACGCAAACCCACTCGGCTAGACCCAAACCCACTCGGCTCCACCCAAACCCACTCATCTAGACCCAAACCCACTCGGCTACACCCAAACCCACTCGGCTAGACCCAAACCCACTCGGCTACACCCAAACGCACTCGGCTAGACCCAAACCCACTCGGCTAGACCCAAACCCACTCGGCTACACCCAAACGCACTCGGCTAGACCCAAACCCACTCGGCAAGACCCAAACCCACTCCGCCAGACCCAAACCCAATCCGCAAGACCCAAACCCACTCCGCTAGACCCAAACCCACTCGGTTAGACCCAAACCCACTCGGCTAGACCCAAACCCACTCGGCTAGACCCAAACCCACTGGGCTAGACCCAAACCCACTCGGCTAGACCCAAACCCACTCCGCTAGACCCAAACCCACTCGGCTAGACCCAAACCCACTCGGCTAGCCCCAAACCCACTCGGCTGGACCCAAACCCACTGGGCTAGACCCAAACCCACTCGGCTAGACCCAAACCCACTCGGCTAAACCCAAACCCATTCGGGTAGACCCAAACGCACTCGGCTAGACGCAAACCCACTCGGCTAGACCCAAACCCACTCGGCTCCACCCAAACCCACTCATCTAGACCCAAACCCACTCGGCTGGACCCAAACCCACTCGGCTAGACCCAAACCCACTCGGCTACACCCAAACGCACTCGGCTAGACCCAAACCCACTCGGCTAGATCCAAACCCACTCGGCTAGACCCAAACCCATTCGGCTAGGCCGATACCCACTCGGCTAGACCCAAACCCACTCTGCTAGACCCAAACCCACTCCGCTAGACCCAAACCCACTTGGCTAGACCCAAACCCATTCGGGTAGACCCAAACGCAATCGGCTGGACGCAAACCCACTCGGCTAGACCCAAACCCACTCGGCTCCACCCAAACCCACTCATCTAGACCCAAACCCACTCGGCTAGACCCAAACCCACTCGGCTAGACCCAAACCCACTCGGCTACACCCAAACGCACTCGGCTAGACCCAAACCCACTCGGCTAGACCCAAACCCACTCGGCTACACCCAAACGCACTCGGCTAGACCCAAACCCACTCGGCTAGACCCAAACCCACTCCGCCAGACCCAAACCCAATCCGCAAGACCCAAACCCACTCCGCTAGACCCAAACCCACTCGGTTAGACCCAAACCCACTCGGCTAGACCCAAACCCACTCGGCTAGACCCAAACCCACTGGGCTAGACACAAACCCACTCGGCTAGACCCAAACCCACTCCGCTAGACCCAAACCCACTCGGCTAGACCCAAACCCACTCGGCTAGCCCCAAACCCACTCGGCTAGACCCAAACCCACTCGGCTAGACCCAAACCCAATCGGCTAGACCCAAACCCACTCGGCTAAACCCAAACCTACTCGGCTAGACTCAAACCCACTCGGCTAGACCCAAACACACTCGGCTATACCCAAACACACTCGGCTAGACCCAAACCCACTCGGCTAGACCCAAACCCAATAGGTTAGACCCAAACCAACTCGGCTAGACGCAAACCCACTCCGCTAGACCCAAACCCACTCGGCTGGACCCAAACCCACTCGGCTAGACCCAGACCCACTCGGCGAGACCCAAACCCACTCGGCTTGACGCAAAACCACTCCGCTAGACCCAAACCCACTCGGCTAGACCCAAACCCACTCGGCTAGACACAAACCCACTCGGCTACACCCAAACCCACTCGGCTAGACCCAAACCCACTCGGCTAGATCCAAACCCACTCGGCTAGACCCAAACCCATTCGGCTAGGCCGATACCCACTCGGCTAGACCCAAACCCACTCTGCTAGACCCAAACCCACTCCGCTAGACCCAAACCCACTTGGCTAGACCCAAACCCATTCGGGTAGACCCAAACGCACTCGGCTGGACGCAAACCCACTCGGCTAGACCCAAACCCACTCGGCTCCAGCCAAACCCACTCATCTAGACCCAAACCCACTCGGCTAGACCCAAACCCACTCGGCTAGACCCAAACCCACTCGGCTACACCCAAACGCACTCGGCTAGACCCAAACCCACTCGGCTAGACCCAAACCCACTCGGCTACACCCAAACGCACTCGGCTAGACCCAAACCCGCTCGGCTAGACCCAAACCCACTCCGCCAGACCCAAACCCAATCCGCAAGACCCAAACCCACTCCGCTAGACCCAAACCCACTCGGTTAGACCCAAACCCACTCGGCTAGACCCAAACCCACTCGGCTAGACCCAAACCCACTGGGCTAGACCCAAACCCACTCGGCTAGACCCAAACCCACTCCGCTAGACCCAAACCCACTCGGCTAGACCCAAACCCACTCGGCTAGCCCCAAACCCACTCGGCTGGACCCAAACCCACTGGGCTAGACCCAAACCCACTCGGCTAGACCCAAACCCACTCGGCTAGACCCAAACCCATTCGGGTAGACCCAAACACACTCGGCTAGACGCAAACCCACTCGGCTAGACGCAAACCCACTCGGCTCCACCCAAACCCACTCATCTAGACCCAAACCCACTCGGCTGGACCCAAACCCACTCGGCTAGACCCAAACCCACTCGGCTACACCCAAACGCACTCGGCGAGACCCAAACCCACTCGGCTAGATCCAAACCCACTCGGCTAGACCCAAACCCATTCGGCTAGGCCGATACCCACTCGGCTAGACCCAAACCCACTCTGCTAGACCCAAACCCACTCCGCTAGACCCAAACCCACTTGGCTAGACCCAAACCCATTCGGGTAGACCCAAACGCACTCGGCTGGACGCAAACCCACTCGGCTAGACCCAAACCCACTCGGCTCCACCCAAACCCACTCATCTAGACCCAAACCCACTCGGCTAGACCCAAACCCACTCGGCTAGACCCAAACCCACTCGGCTACACCCAAACGCACTCGGCTAGACCCAAACCCACTCGGCTAGACCCAAACCCACTCGGCTACACCCAAACGCACTCGGCTAGACCCAAACCCACTCGGCTAGACCCAAACCCACTCCGCCAGACCCAAACCCAATCCGCAAGACCCAAACCCACTCCGCTAGACCCAAACCCACTCGGCTAGACCCAAACCCACTCGGCTAGACCCAAACCCACTCGGCTAGACCCAAACCCACTGGGCTAGACACAAACCCACTCGGCTAGACCCAAACCCACTCCGCTAGACCCAAACCCACTCGGCTAGACCCAAACCCACTCGGCTAGCCCCAAACCCACTCGGCTGGAACCAAACCCACTGGGCTAGACCCAAACCCACTCGGCTAGACCCAAACCCACTCGGCTAGACCCAAACCCATTCGGGTAGACCCAAACGCACTCGGCTAGACGCAAACCCACTCGGCTAGACCCAAACCCACTCGGCTCCACCCAAACCCACTCATCTAGACCCAAACCCACTCGGCTCGACCCAAACCCACTCGGCTAGACCCAAACCCACTCGGCTACACCCAAACGCACTCGGCTAGACCCAAACCCACTCGGCTAGACCCAAACCCACTCGGCTACACCCAAACGCACTCGGCGAGACCCAAACCCTCTCGGCTAGACCCAAACCCACTCCGCCAGACCCAAACCCAATCCGCAAGACCCAAACCCACTCCGCTAGACCCAAACCCACTCGGTTAGACCCAAACCCACTCGGCTAGACCCAAACCCACTCGGCTAGACCCAAACCCACTGGGCTAGACCCAAACCCACTCGGCTAGACCCAAACCCACTCTGCTAGACCCAAACCCACTCGGCTAAACCCAAACCCACTCGGCTAGCCCCAAACCCACTCGGCTGGACCCAAACCCACTGGGCTAGACCCAAACCCACTCGGCTAGACCCAAACCCACTCGGCTAGACCCAAACCCATTAGGGTAGACCCAAACGCACTCGGCTAGACGCAAACCCACTCGGCTAGACCCAAACCCACTCGGCTCCACCCAAACCCACTCATCTAGACCCAAACCCACTCGGCTGGACCCAAACCCACTCGGCTAGACCCAAACCCACTCGGCTACACCCAAACGCACTCGGCTAGACCCAAACCCACTCGGCTAGATCCAAACCCACTCGGCTAGACCCAAACCCATTTGGCTAGGCCGATACCCACTCGGCTAGACCCAAACCCACTCTGCTAGACCCAAACCCATACCGCTAGACCCAAACCCACTTGGCTAGACCCAAACCCATTCGGGTAGACCCAAACGCACTCGGCTGGACGCAAACCCACTCGGCTAGACCCAAACCCACTCGGCTCCACCCAAACCCACTCATCTAGACCCAAACCAACTTGGCTAGACCCAAACCCACTCAGCTAGACCCAAACCCACTCGGCTACACCCAAACGCACTCGGCTAGACCCAAACCCACTCGGCTAGACCCAAACCCACTCGGCTACACCCAAACGCACTCGGCTAGACCCAAACCCACTCGGCTAGACCCAAACCCACTCCGCCAGACCCAAACCCAATCCGCAAGACCCAAACCCACTCCGCTAGACCCAAACCCACTCGGTTAGACCCAAACCCACTCGGCTAGACCCAAACCCACTCGGCTAGACCCAAACCCACTGGGCTAGACCCAAACCCACTCGGCTAGACCCAAACCCACTCCGCTAGACCCAAACCCACTCGGCTAGACCCAAACCCATTCGGGTAGACCCAAACGCACTCGGCTAGACGCAAACCCACTCGGCTAGACGCAAACCCACTCGGCTCCACCCAAACCCACTCATCTAGACCCAAACCCACTCGGCTGGACCCAAACCCACTCGGCTAGACCCAAACCCACTCGGCTACACCCAAACGCACTCGGCTAGACCCAAACCCACTCGGCTAGATCCAAACCCACTCGGCTAGACCCAAACCCATTCGGCTAGGCCGATACCCACTCGGCTAGACCCAAACCCACTCTGCTAGACCCAAACCCACATGCTAGACCCAAACCCACTCGGCTAGACCCAAACCCACTCGGCTAGACCCAAACCCACTCGGCTAGACCCAAACCCACTCGGCTAGACCCAAACCCAATCGGCTAGACCCAACCCACTCGGCTAAACCCAAACCTACTCGGCTAGACTCAAACCCACTCGGCTGGACCCAAACACACTCGGCTAGACCCAAACACACTCGGCTAGACCCAAACCCACTCGGCTAGACCCAAACCCAATCGGTTAGACCCAAACCCACTCGGCTAGACGCAAACCCACTCGGCTAGACCTAAAAACCCAATCGTTTAGACCCAAACCCACTCGGCTAGACGCAAACCCACTCCGCTAGACCCAAACCTACTCGGCTAGACTGAAACCCACTCGGCTAGACCCAAACACTCACGGCCAGACCCAAACACACTCGGCTAGACCCAAACCCACTCGGCTAGACCCAAACCCAATCGGTTAGACCCAAACCCACTCGGCTAGACTCAAACCCACTCCGCTAGACCCAAACCCACTCGGCTAGACCCAAACCCACTCGGCTAGACCCAAACCCACTCGGCGAGACCCAAACCCACTCGGCTAGACCCAAAACCACTCCGCTAGACCCAAACCCGCTCGGCTAGACCCAAACCCACTCGGCTAGACACAAACCCACTCGGCTACACCCAAACCCACTCGGCTAGACCCAAACACACTCGGCTAGACCCAAACCCACTCGGCTAGACCCAAACCCACTCGGCTAGACCCAAACCCACTCGGCTAGACCCAAACCCACTCGGCTAGACCCAAACCCACTCGGCTAGACCCAAACCCACTCGGCTACACCCAAACGCACTCGGCTAGACCCAAACACACTCGGCTAGACCCAAACCCACTCGGCTACACCCAAACGCACTCGGCTAGACCCAAACCACTCGGCCAGACCCAAACCCACTCCGCCAGACCCAAACCCACTCCGATAGACCCAAACCCACTCCGCTAGACCCAAACACACTCGGCTAGACCCAAACCCACTTGGCTAGACCCAAACCCACTCGGCTAGACCCAAACCCACTGGGCTAGACCCAAACCCACTCGGCTAGACCCAAACCCACTCGGCTAGACCCAAACCCATTCGGGTAGACCCAAACGCACTCGTCTAGACGCAAACCCACTTGGCTAGACCCAAACCCACTCGGCTACACCCAAACCCACTCATCTAGACCCAAACCCACTCGGCTAGACGCAAACCCACTCGGCTAGACCCAAACCCACTCGGCTACACCCAAACGCACTCGGCTAGACCCAAACCCACTCGGCTGGACCCAAACCCACTCGGCTACACCCGAACGCATTCGGCTAGACCCAAACCCACTCGGCTAGACCCAAACCCACTCCGCCAGACCCAAACCCACTCCGCTAGACCCAAACCCTCTCCGCTAGACCCAAACCCACTCGGTTAGACCCAAACCCACTTGGCTAGACCCAAACCCACTCGGCTAGACCCAAACCCACTGGGCTAGACCCACACCCACTCGACTAGACCCAAACCCACTCGGCTAGACCCAAACCCACTCGGGTAGACCCAAACCCACTCGGCTAGACGCAAACCCACTCGGCTTGACCTTAACCCACTCGGCTAGACACAAACCCACTCGGCTAGACCCAAAACAACTCCGCTAGACCCAAACCCACTCGACTTGACCCAAACCCACTCGGCTAGTCCCAAACCCACTCGGCTAGACCCAAGCCACTCGGCTAGACCCAAACCCACTCGGTTGGACCCAAACACACTCGGCTAGACCCAAACCCACTCGGCTACACCCTAACCCACTCGGCTAGACCCAAACCCACTCGGCTAGACCCAAACCCACTCGGCTAGACCCAAACCCACTCGGCTACACCCAAACGCACTCGGCTAGACCCAAACCCACTCGGCTAGACCCAAACCCACTCGGCTAGACCCAAACGCACTCGGCTAGACCCAAACCACTCGGCTGGACCCAAACCCACTCCGCCACACCCAAACACACTCCGCTAGACCCAAACCCACTCCGCTAGACCCAAACCCACTCGGCTAGACCCAAACGCACTCGGCTAGACCCAAACCCACTCGGCTAGACCCAAACCCACTCGGCTACACCCAAACGCACTCGGCTAGACCCAAACCCACTCGGCTAGACCAAAACCCATTCGGCTAGACCCAATCCAACTCGGCTAGTCGCAAAGCCACTCGGCTAGACCCAAACCCACTCCGCTAGACCCAAACACACTTGGCTAGACCCAAACCCACATGCTAGACCCAAACCCACTCGGCTAGACCCAAACCCACTCCGCTAGACCCAAACCCACTCGGCTACACCCAAACGCACTCGGCTAGACCCAAACCACTCGGCTAGACCCAAACCCACTCTGCCAGACCCAAACCCACTCCGCTAGACCCAAACCCACTCCGCTAGACCCAAACCCACTCGGCTAGACCCAAACCCACACGCTAGACCCAAACCCACTCGGCTAGACCCAAACCCACTTGGCTAGACCCAAACCCACTCGGCTAGACCCAAACCCACTCCGCTAGACCCAAACACACTTGGCTAGACCCAAACCCACATGCTAGACCCAAACCCACTCGGCTAGACCCAAACCCACTCCGCTAGACCCAAACCCACTCGGCTACACCCAAACGCACTCGGCTAGACCCAAACCACTCGGCTAGACCCAAACCCACTCTGCCAGACCCAAACCCACTCCGCTAGACCCAAACCCACTCCGCTAGACCCAAACCCACTCGGCTAGACCCAAACCCACACGCTAGACCCAAACCCACTCGGCTAGACCCAAACCCACTTGGCTAGACCCAAACCCACTCGGCTAGACCCAAACCCACTCCGCCAGACCCAAACCCACTCGGCTAGACCCAAACCCACTCGACTAGACCCAAACCCAATCGGCTAGACCCAAACCCACTCGGCTAAACCCAAACCTACTCGGCTAGACTCAAACCCACTCGGCTAGAACCAAACACACTCGGCTAGACCCAAATACACTCGGCTAGACCCAAACCCACTCGGCTAGACCCAAACCCACTCGGCTAGACCCAAACCCACTCGGCTACACCCAAACGCACTCGGCTAGACCCAAACCCACTCGGCTAGACCCAAACCCACTCGGCTACACCCAAACGCACTCGGCTAGACCCAAACCACTCGGCTGGACCCAAACCCACTCCGCCAGACCCAAACACACTCCGCTAGACCCAAACCCACTCCGCTAGACCCAAACCCACTCGGCTAGACCCAAACGCACTCGGCTAGACCCAAACCCACTCGGCTAGACCCAAACCCACTCGGCTACACCCAAACGCACTCGGCTAGACCCAAGCCCACTCGGCTAGACCAAAACCCATTCGGCTAGACCCAATCCAACTCGGCTAGTCGCAAAGCCACTCGGCTAGACCCAAACCCACTCCGCTAGACCCAAACACACTCGGCTAGACCCAAACCCACATGCTAGACCCAAACCCACTCGGCTAGACCCAAACCCACTCGGCTAGACCCAAACCCACTCGGCTACACCCAAACGCACTCGGCTAGACCCAAACCACTCGGCTAGACCCAAACCCACTCCGCCAGACCCAAACCCACTCCGCTAGAACCAAACCCACTCCGCTAGACCCAAACCCACTCGGCTAGACCCAAACCCACACGCTAGACCCAAACCCACTCGGCTAGACCCAAACCCACTCCGCTAGACCCAAACCCACTCGGCTACACCCAAACGCACTCGGCTAGACCCAAACCACTCGGCTAGACCCAAACCCACTCCGCCAGACCCAAACCCACTCCGCTAGACACAAACCCACTCCGCTAGACCCAAACCCACTCGGCTAGACCCAAACCCACACGCTAGACCCAAACCCACTCGGCTAGACCCAAACCCACTTGGCTAGACCCAAACCCACTCGGCTAGACCCAAACCCACTCCGCCAGACCCAAACCCACTCGGCTAGACCCAAACCCACTCGGCTAGACCCAAACCCAATCGGCAAGACCCAAACCCACTCGGCTAGAACCAAACACACTCGGCTAGACCTAAACCCACTCGGCTAGACCCAAACCCACTCGGCTAGACCCAAACCCACTCGGCTACACCCAAACGCACTCGGCTAGACCCAAACCCACTCGGCTAGACCCAAACCCACTCGGCTACACCCAAACGCACTCGGCTAGACCCAAACCACTCGGCTGGACCCAAACCCACTCCGCCAGACCCAAACACACTCCGCTAGACCCAAACCCACTCCGCTAGACCCAAACCCACTCGGCTAGACCCAAACGCACTCGGCTAGACCCAAACCCACTCGGCTAGACCCAAACCCACTCGGCTACACCCAAACGCACTCGGCTAGACCCAAACCCACTCGGCTAGACCAAAACCCATTCGGCTAGACCCAATCCAACTCGGCTAGTCGCAAAGCCACTCGGCTAGACCCAAACCCACTCCGCTAGACCCAAACACACTCGGCTAGACCCAAACCCACATTCTAGACCCAAACCCACTCGGCTAGACCCAAACCCACTCGGCTAAACCCAAACCCACTCGGCTACACCCAAACGCACTCGGCTAGACCCAAACCACTCCGCTAGACCCAAACCCACTCCGCTAGACCCAAACCCACTCGGCTAGACCCAAACCCACACGCTAGACCCAAACCCACTCGGCTAGACCCAAACCCACTTGGCTAGACCCAAACCCACTCGGCTAGACCCAAACCCACTCCGCCAGACCCAAACCCACTCGGCTAGACCCAAACCCACTCGACTAGACCCAAACCCAATCGGCTAGACCCAAACCCACTCGGCTAAACCCAAACCTACTCGGCTAGACTCAAACCCACTCGGCTGGAACCAAACACACTCGGCTAGACCCAAATACACTCGGCTAGACCCGAACCCACTCGGCTAGACCCAAACCCAATCGGCGAGACCCAAACCCACTCGGCTAGACGCAAACCCACTCCGCTAGACCCAAACCCACTCGGCTAGACCCAAACCCACTAGGCTAGACCCAAACCCACTCGGCGTGACCCAAACCCACTCGGCTAGATCCAAAACCACTCCGCTAGACCCAAACCCAGTCGGCTAGACCCAAACCCACTCAGCTAGACCCAAACCCACTCGGCTAGACCCAAACCCATTCGGCTAGGCCTAAACCCACTCGGCTAGACCCAAACCCACTCTGCTAGACCAAAACCCACTCGGCTAGACCCAAACCCACTTGGCTGGACCCAAACCCACTCGGCTAGACACAAACCCACTCGGCTAGACCCAACCCACTCGGCTAGACCCAAACCCACTCGGCTAAACCCAAACCCACTCTGCTAGACCCAAACCCACTCGGCTAGACCCACACCCACTCGACTGGACCCAAACCCACTCGGCCAGACCCAAACCCAGTCGGCTAGACCCAAACCCATTCGGCTAGACCAAAACCCATTCGGCTCGACCCAATCCAACTCGGCTAGTCCCAAAGCCACTCGGCTAGACCCAAACCCACTCCGCTAGACCCAAACCCAATCGGCTAGACCCAAACCCACATGCTAGACCCAAACCCACTCGGCTAGACCCAAACCCACTCGGCTAGACCCAAACCCACTCGGCTAGACCCAAACCCACTCGGCTAGACCCAAACCCAATCGGCTAGACCCAACCCACTCGGCTAAACCCAAACCTACTCGGCTAGACTCAAACCCACTCGGCTGGACCCAAACACACTCGGCTAGACCCAAACACACTCGGCTAGACCCAAACCCACTCGGCTAGACCCAAACCCAATCGGTTAGACCCAAACCCACTCGGCTAGACGCAATCCCACTCGGCTAGACCCAAACCCAATCGTTTAGACCCAAACCCACTCGGCTAGACGCAAACCCACTCCGCTAGACCCAAACCTACTCGGCTAGACTGAAACCCACTCGGCTAGACCCAAACACTCACGGCTAGACCCAAACACACTCGGCTAGACCCAAACCCACTCGGCTAGACCCAAACCCAATCGGTTAGACCCAAACCCACTCGGCTAGGCTCAAACCCACTCCGCTAGACCCAAACCCACTCGGCTAGACCCAATCCAACTCGGCTAGTCCCAAAGCCACTCGGCTAGACCCAAACCCACTCCGCTAGACCCAAACACACTCGGCTAGACCCAAACCCACATGCTAGACCCAAACCCACTCGGCTAGACCCAAACCCACTCGGCTAGACCCAAACCCACTCGGCTAGACCCAAACCCACTCGGCTAGACCCAAACCCAATCGGCTAGACCCAACCCACTCGGCTAAACCCAAACCTACTCGGCTAGACTCAAACCCACTCGGCTGGACCCAAACACACTCGGCTAGACCCAAACACACTCGGCTAGACCCAAACCCACTCGGCTAGACCCAAACCCAATCGGTTAGACCCAAACCCACTCGGCTAGACGCAAACCCACTCGGCTAGACCCAAACCCAATCGTTTAGACCCAAACCCACTCGGCTAGACGCAAACCCACTCCGCTAGACCCAAACCTACTCGGCTAGACTGAAACCCACTCGGCTAGACCCAAACACTCACGGCTAGACCCAAACACACTCGGCTAGACCCAAACCCACTCGGCTAGACCCAAACCCAATCGGTTAGACCCAAACCCACTCGGCTAGGCTCAAACCCACTCCGCTAGACCCAAACCCACTCGGATAGACCCAAACCCACTCGGCTAGACCCAAACCCACTCGGCGAGACCCAAACCCACTCGGCTAGACCCAAAACCACTCCGCAAGACCCAAACCCACTCGGCTAGACCCAAACCCACTCGGCTAGACACAAACCCACTCGGCTACACCCAAACCCACTCGGCTAGACCCAAACCCACTCGGCTAGACCCAAACCCACTCGGCCAGACCCAAACCCACTCGGCTAGACCCAAACCCACTCGGCTAGACCCAAACCCACTCGGCTAGACCCAAATCCACTCGGCTAGACCCAAACCCACTCGGCTACACCCAAACGCACTCGGCTAGACCCAAACACACTCGGCTAGACCCAAACCCACTCGGCTACACCCAAACGCACTCGGCTAGACCCAAACCACTCGGCCAGACCCAAACCCACTCCGCCAGACCCAAACACACTCCGCTAGACCCAAACCCACTCCGCTAGAACCAAACCCACTCGGCTAGACCCAAACCCACTCGGCTAGACCCAAACCCACTCGGCTACACCCAAACGCACTCGGCTAGACCCAAACCCACTCGGCTAGACCAAAACCCATTCGGCTAGACCCAATCCAAATCGGCTAGTCGCAAAGCCACTCGGCTAGACCCAAACCCACTCCGCTAGACCCAAACACACTCGGCTAGACCCAAACCCACATTCTAGACCCAAACCCACTCGGCTAGACCCAAACCCACTCGGCTAGACCCAAACCCACTCGGCTACACCCAAACGCACTCGGCTAGACCCAAACCACTCGGCTAGACCCAAACCCACTCCGCCAGACCCAAACCCACTCCGCTAGACCCAAACCCACTCCGCTAGACCCAAACCCACTCGGCTAGACCCAAACCCACACGCTAGACCCAAACCCACTCGGCTAGACCCAAACCCACTTGGCTAGACCCAAACCCACTCGGCTAGACCCAAACCCACTCCGCCAGACCCAAACCCACTCGGCTAGACCCAAACCCACTCGACTAGACCCAAACCCAATCGGCTAGACCCAAACCCACTCGGCTAAACCCAAACCTACTCGGCTAGACTCAAACCCACTCGGCTGGAACCAAACACACTCGGCTAGACCCAAATACACTCGGCTAGACCCGAACCCACTCGGCTAGACCCAAACCCAATCGGCGAGACCCAAACCCACTCGGCTAGACGCAAACCCACTCCGCTAGACCCAAACCCACTCGGCTAAACCCAAACCCACTAGGCTAGACCCAAACCCACTCGGCGTGACCCAAACCCACTCGGCTAGATCCAAAACCACTCCGCTAGACCCAAACCCAGTCGGCTAGACCCAAACCCACTCAGCTAGACCCAAACCCACTCGGCTAGACCCAAACCCATTCGGCTAGGCCGAAACCCACTCGGCTAGACCCAAACCCACTCTGCTAGACCAAAACCCACTCGGCTAGACCCAAACCCACTTGGCTGGACCCAAACCCACTCGGCTAGACACAAACCCACTCGGCTAGACCCAACCCACTCGGCTAGACCCAAACCCACTCGGCTAAACCCAAACCCACTCTGCTAGACCCAAACCCACTCGGCTAGACCCACACCCACTCGACTGGACCCAAACCCACTCGGCCAGACCCAAACCCAGTCGGCTAGACCCAAACCCATTCGGCTAGACCAAAACCCATTCGGCTAGACCCAATCCAACTCGGCTAGTCCCAAAGCCACTCGGCTAGACCCAAACCCACTCCGCTAGACCCAAACACACTCGGCTAGACCCAAACCCACATGCTAGACCCAAACCCACTCGGCTAGACCCAAACCCACTCGGCTAGACCCAAACCCACTCGGCTAGACCCAAACCCACTCGGCTAGACCCAAACCCAATCGGCTAGACCCAACCCACTCGGCTAAACCCAAACCTACTCGGCTAGACTCAAACCCACTCGGCTGGACCCAAACACACTCGGCTAGACCCAAACACACTCGGCTAGACCCAAACCCACTCGGCTAGACCCAAACCCAATCGGTTAGACCCAAACCCACTCGGCTAGACGCAAACCCACTCGGCTAGACCCAAACCCAATCGTTTAGACCCAAACCCACTCGGCTAGACGCAAACCCACTCCGCTAGACCCAAACCTACTCGGCTAGACTGAAACCCACTCGGCTAGACCCAAACACTCACGGCTAGACCCAAACACACTCGGCTAGACCAAAACCCACTCGGCTAGACCCAAACCCAATCGGTTAGACCCAAACCCACTCGGCTAGGCTCAAACCCACTCCGCTAGACCCAAACCCACTCGGCTAGACCCAATCCAACTCGGCTAGTCCCAAAGCCACTCGGCTAGACCCAAACCCACTCCGCTAGACCCAAACACACTCGGCTAGACGCAAACCCACATGCTAGACCCAAACCCACTCGGCTAGACCCAAACCCACTCGGCTAGACCCAAACCCACTCGGCTAGACCCAAACCCACTCGGCTAGACCCAAACCCAATCGGCTAGACCCAACCCACTCGGCTAAACCCAAACCTACTCGGCTAGACTCAAACCCACTCGGCTGGACCCAAACACACTCGGCTAGACCCAAACACACTCGGCTAGACCCAAACCCACTCGGCTAGACCCAAACCCAATCGGTTAGACCCAAACCCACTCGGCTAGACGCAAACCCACTCGGCTAGACCCAAACCCAATCGTTTAGACCCAAACCCACTCGGCTAGACGCAAACCCACTCCGCTAGACCCAAACCTACTCGGCTAGACTGAAACCCACTCGGCTAGACCCAAACACTCACGGCTAGACCCAAACACACTCGGCTAGACCCAAACCCACTCGGCTAGACCCAAACCCAATCGGTTAGACCCAAACCCACTCGGCTAGGCTCAAACCCACTCCGCTAGACCCAAACCCACTCGGATAGACCCAAACCCACTCGGCTAGACCCAAACCCACTCGGCGAGACCCAAACCCACTCGGCTAGACCCAAAACCACTCCGCAAGACCCAAACCCACTCGGCTAGACCCAAACCCACTCGGCTAGACACAAACCCACTCGGCTACACCCAAACCCACTCGGCTAGACCCAAACCCACTCGGCTAGACCCAAACCCACTCGGCTAGACCCAAACCCACTCGGCTAGACCCAAACCCACTCGGCTAGACCCAAACCCACTCGGCTAGACCCAAACCCACTCGGCTAGACCCAAACCCACTCGGCTACACCCAAACGCACTCGGCTAGACCCAAACACACTCGGCTAGACCCAAACCCACTCGGCTACACCCAAACGCACTCGGCTAGACCCAAACCACTCGGCCAGACCCAAACCCACTCCGCCAGACCCAAACCCACTCCGCTAGACCCAAACCCACTCCGCTAGACCCAAACCCACTCGGCTAGACCCAAACCCACTCGTCTAGACCCAAACCCACTCGGCTAGACCCAAACCCACTGGGCTAGACCCACACCCACTCGGCTAGACCCAAACCCACTCGGCTAGACCCAAACCCACTCGGGTAGACCCAAACCCACTCGGCTAGACGCAAACCCACTCGGCTAGACCTTAACCCACTCGGCTAGACACAAACCCACTCGGCTCGACCCAAAACAACTCCGCTAGACCCAAACCCACTCGACTTGACCCAAACCCACTCGGCTAGTCCCAAACCCACTCGGCTAGACCCAAAGCCACTCGGCTAGACCCAAACCCACTCGGTTGGACCCAAACACACTCGGCTAGACCCAAACCCACTCGGCTGGACCCAAACCCACTCGGCTAGACCCAAACCCACTCGGCTAGACCCAAACCCACACGCTAGACCCAAACCCACTCGGCTGTACCCAAACCCACTCGGCTAGACCCAAACCCACTCGGCTAGACCCAAACCCACTCCGCCAGACCCAAACCCACTCGGCTAGACCCAAACCCACTCGGCTAGCCCCAAACCCACTCGGCTACACCCAAACGCACTCGGCTAGACCCAAACCCACTCGGCTAGATCCAAACCCACTCGGCTTGACCCAAACCCATTCGGCTAGGCCGATACCCACTCGGCTAGACCCAAACCCACTCTGCTAGACCAAAACCCACTCGGCTAGACCCAAACCAACTCGGCTAGACCCGAACCCCCTTGGCTAGACCCAAACCCACTCCGCTGGACCCAAACCCACTCGGCTAGACCCAAACCCACTCGGCTACACCCAAACCCACTCGGCTAGACCCAAACCCACTCGGCTAGACCCAAACCCACTCGGCTAGACCCAAACCCACTCGGCTACACCCAAACGCACTCGGCTAGACCCAAACCTACTCGGCTAGACCCAAACCCACTCGGCTACACCCAAACGCACTCGGCTAGACCCAAACCACTCGGCTGGACCCAAACCCACTCCGCCAGACCCAAACACACTCCGCTAGACCCAAACCCACTCCGCTAGACCCAAACCCACTCGGCTAGACCCAAACGCACTCGGCTAGACCCAAACCCACTCGGCTAGACCCAAACCCACTCGGCTACACCCAAACGCACTCGGCTAGACCCAAACCCACTCGGCTAGACCAAAACCCATTCGGCTAGACCCAATCCAACTCGGCTAGTCCCAAAGCCACTCGGCTGGACCCAAACCCACTCCGCTAGACCCAAACACACTCGGCTAGACCCAAACCCACATGCTAGACCCAAACCCACTCGGCTAGACCCAAACCCACTCGGCTAGACCCAAACCCACTCGGCTAGACCCAAACCCACTCGGCTAGACCCAAACCCAATCGGCTAGACCCAACCCACTCAGCTAAACCCAAACCTACTCGGCTAGACTCAAACCCACTCGGCTAGACCCAAACCCACTCGGCTAGACCCAAACCCACTCCGCCAGACCCAAACCCACTCCGCCAGACACAAACCCTCTCCGCAAGACCCAAACCCACTCGGTTAGACCCAAACCCACTTGGCTAGACCCAAACCCACTCGGCTAGACCCAAACCCACTGGGCTAGACCCACACCCACTCGACTAGACCCAAACCCACTCGGCTAGACCCAAACCCACTCGGGTAGACCCAAACCCACTCGGCTAGACGCAAACCCACTCGGCTAGACCTTAACCCACTCGGCTAGACACAAACCCACTCGGCTAGACCCAAAACAACTCCGCTAGACCCAAACCCACTCGACGTGACCCAAACCCACTCGGCTAGTCCCAAACCCACTCGGCTAGACCCAAACCCACTTGGCTAGACCCAAACCCACTCGGCTAGACCCAAACCCACTCCGCCAGACCCAAACCCACTCGGCTAGACCCAAACCCACTCGACTAGACCCAAACCCACTCGGCTAGACCCAAACCCACTCGACTAGACCCAAACCCAATCGGCTAGACCCAAACCCACTCGGCTAAACCCAAACCTACTCGGCTAGACTCAAACCCACTCGGCTGGAACCAAACACACTCGGCTAGACCCAAATACACTCGGCTAGACCCGAACCCACTCGGCTAGACCCAAACCCAATCGGCGAGACCCAAACCCACTCGGCTAGATGCAAACCCACTCCGCTAGACCCAAACCCACTCGGCTAGACCCAAACCCACTAGGCTAGACCCAAACCCACTCGGCGTGACCCAAACCCACTCGGCTAGATCCAAAACCACTCCGCTAGACCCAAACCCAGTCGGCTAGACCCAAACCCACTCAGCTAGACCCAAACCCACTCGGCTAGACCCAAACCCATTCGGCTAGGCCGAAACCCACTCGGCTAGACCCAAACCCACTCTGCTAGACCAAAACCCACTCGGCTAGACCCAAACCCACTTGGCTGGACCCAAACCCACTCGGCTAGACACAAACCCACTCGGCTAGACCCAACCCACTCGGCTAGACCCAAACCCACTCGGCTAAACCCAAACCCACTCGGCTAGACCCAAACCCACTCGGCTAGACCCAAACCCACTCGGCTAGACCCAAACCCAATCGGCTAGACCCAACCCACTCGGCTAAACCCAAACCTACTCGGCTAGACTCAAACCCACTCGGCTAGACCCAAACCCACTCGGCTAGACCCAAACCCACTCCGCCAGACCCAAACTCACTCGGCTAGACCCAAACCCACTCCGCCAGACCCAAACCCACTCGGCTAGACCCAAACCCACTCGGCTAGACCCAAACCCACTCGGCTACACCCAAACGCACTCGGCTAGACCCAAACCCACTCGGCTAGATCCAAACCCACTCGGCTTGACCCAAACCCATTCGGCTAGGCCGATACCCACTCGGCTAGACCCAAACCCACTCTGCTAGACCAAAACCCACTCGGCTAGACCCAAACCAACTCGGCTAGACCCGAACCCCCTTGGCTAGACCCAAACCCACTCCGCTGGACCCAAACCCACTCGGCTAGACCCAAACCCACTCGGCTACACCCAAACCCACTCGGCTAGACCCAAACCCACTCGGCTAGACCCAAACCCACTCGGCTAGACCCAAACCCACTCGGCTACACCCAAACGCACTCGGCTAGACCCAAACCCACTCGGCTAGACCCAAACCCACTCGGCTACACCCAAACGCACTCGGCTAGACCCAAACCCACTCCGCCAGACCCAAACACACTCCGCTAGACCCAAACCCACTCCGCTAGACCCAAACCCACTCGGCTAGACCCAAACGCACTCGGCTAGACCCAAACCCACTCGGCTAGACCCAAACCCACTCGGCTACACCCAAACGCACTCGGCTAGACCCAAACCCACTCGGCTAGACCAAAACCCATTCGGCTAGACCCAATCCAACTCGGCTAGTCCCAAAGCCACTCGGCTGGACCCAAACCCACTCCGCTAGACCCAAACACACTCGGCTAGACCCAAACCCACATGCTAGACCCAAACCCACTCGGCTAGACCCAAACCCACTCGGCTAGACCCAAACCCACTCGGCTAGACCCAAACCCACTCGGCTAGACCCAAACCCAATCGGCTAGACCCAACCCACTCGGCTAAACCCAAACCTACTCGGCTAGACTCAAACCCACTCGGCTAGACCCAAACCCACTCGGCTAGACCCAAACCCACTCCGCCAGACCCAAACCCACTCCGCCAGACCCAAACCCTCTCCGCAAGACCCAAACCCACTCGGTTAGACCCAAACCCACTTGGCTAGACCCAAACCCACTCGGCTAGACCCAAACCCACTGGGTTAGACCCACACCCACTCGACTAGACCAAAACCCACTCGGCTAGACCCAAACCCACTCGGGTAGACCCAAACCCACTCGGCTAGACGCAAACCCACTCGGCTAGACCTTAACCCACTCGGCTAGACACAAACCCACTCGGCTAGACCCAAAACAACTCCGCTAGACCCAAACCCACTCGACTTGACCCAAACCCACTCGGCTAGTCCCAAACCCACTCGGCTAGACCCAAACCCACTTGGCTAGACCCAAACCCACTCGGCTAGACCCAAACCCACTCCGCCAGACCCAAACCCACTCGGCTAGACCCAAACCCACTCGACTAGACCCAAACCCAATCGGCTAGACCCAAACCCACTCGGCTAAACCCAAACCTACTCGGCTAGACTCAAACCCACTCGGCTGGAACCAAACACACTCGGCTAGACCCAAACCCACTCGGCTACACCCAAACCTACTCGGCTAGACCCAAACCCACTCGGCTAGACCCAAACCCACTCGGCTTCAACCAAACGCACTCGGCTAGACACAAACCCACTCGGCTAGACCCAAACCCACTCGGCTACACCCAAACGCACTCGGCTAGACCCAAACCACTCGGCTGGACCCAAACCCACTCCGCCAGACCCAAACCCACTCCGCTAGACCCAAACCCACTCGGCTAGACCCAAACCCATTCGGGTAGACCCAAACCCACTCGGCTAGACCCAAACCCACTCGGCTACACTCAAACGCACTCGGCTAGACCCAAACCCACTCGGCTAGACCCAAACCCACTCCGCCAGACCCAAACCCACTCCGCTAGACCCAAACCCACTCCGCTACACCCAAACCCACTCGGTTAGACCCAAACCCACTCGGCTAGACCCAAACCCACTCGGCTAGACCCAAACCCACTTGGCTAGACCCAAACCCACTCGGCTAGACCCAAACCCACTCGGCTAGACCCAAACCCACTCGGGTAGACCCAAACCCACTCGGCTAGACGCAAACCCACTCGGGTAGACCTTAACCCACTCGGCTAGACACAAACCCACTCGGCTAGACCCAAAACAACTCCGCTAGACCCAAACCCACTGGACTAGACCCAAACCCACTCGGCTAGACCCAAACCCACTCGGCTAGACCCAAAGCCACTCGGCTAGACCCAAACCCACTCGGCTAGACCCAAACCCACTCGGCTAAACCCAAACCTACTCGGCTAAACTCAAACCCACTCGGCTAGACCCAAACACACTCGGCTAGACCCAAACACACTCGGCTAGACCCAAATCCACTCGGCTAGACCCAAACCCAATCGGTTAGACCCAAACGCACTCGGCTAGACGCAAACCCACTCCGCTAGACCCAAACCCACTCGGCTGGACCCAAACCCACTCGGCTAGACCCAGACCCACTCGGCGAGACCCAAACCCACTCGGCTAGACCCAAAACCACTCCGCTAGACCCAAAGCCACTCGGCTAGACCCAAACCCACTCGGCTAGACACAAACCCACTCGGCTACACCCAAACCCACTCGGCTAGACCCAAACCCACTCGGCTACACCCAAACCCACTCGGCTAGACCCAAACCCACTCGGCTAGATCCAAACCCACTCGGCTAGACCCAAACCCATTCGGCTAGGCCGATACCCACTCGGCTAGACCCAAACCCACTCTGCTAGACCAAAACCCACTCGGCTGGACCCAAACCCACTCGGCTAGACCCAAACCCCCTCGGCTAGACCCAAACCCACTCCGCTAGACCCAAACCCACTCGGCTAGACCCAAACCCACTCGGCTAGACCCAAACCCACTCGGCTAGACCCAAAACCACTCCGCTAGACCCAAACCCACTCGGCTAGACCCAAACCCACTCGGCTAGACGCAAAACCCACTCGGCTAGACCCAAAACCCACTCAGCTAGACACAAACCCACTCGGGTAGACCCAAACGCACTCGGCTAGACGCAAACCCACTCGGCTAGACCCAAACCCACTCGGCTACACCCAAACCCACTCGTCTAGACCCAAACCCACTCGGCTAGACCCAAACCCACTCGGCTAGACCCAAACCCACTCGGCTACACCCAAACGCACTCGGCTAGACCCAAACCCACTCGGCTAGACCCAAACCCACTCGGCTACACCCAAACGCACTCGGCTAGACCCAAACCCACTCGGCTAGACCCAAACCCACTCCGCCAGACCCAAACCCACTCCGCTAGACCCAAACCCACTCCGCCAGACCCAAACCCACTCGGTTAGACCCAAACCCACTCGGCTAGACCCAAACCCACTTGGCTAGACCCAAACCCACTCGGCTAGACCCAAACCCACTCGGCTAGACCCAAACCCACTCGGGTAGACCCAAACCCACTCGGCTAGACGCAAACCCACTCGGGTAGACCTTAACCCCCTCGGCTAGACACAAACCCACTCGGCTAGACCCAAAACAACTCCGCTAGACCCAAACCAACTCGGCTAGTCCCAAACCCACTCGGCTAGACCCAAACCCACTCGGCTAGACCCAAACCCACTCGGCTAGACCCAAACCCACTCGGCTACACCCAAACCCACTCGGCTAGACCCAAACCCACTCGGCTAGACCCAAACCCACTCGGCTAGACCCAAACCCACTCGGCTACACCCAAACGCACTCGGCTAGACCCAAACCCACTCGGCTAGACCCAAACCCACTCGGCTACACCCAAACGCACTCGGCTAGACCCAAACCACTCGGCTGGACCCAAACCCACTCCGCCAGACCCAAACCCACTCCGCTAGACCCAAACCCACTCCGCTAGACCCAAACCCACTCGGCTAGACCCAAACCCACTCGGCTAGACCCAAACCCACTCGGCTAGACCCCTACCCACTGGGCTAGACCCAAACCCACTCGGCTAGACCCAAACCCACTCGGCTAGACCCAAACCCACTCGGGTAGACCCAAACGCACTCGGCTAGACGCAAACCCACTCGGCTAGACCCAAACCCACTCGGCTACACCCAAACCCACTCGTCTAGACCCAAACCCACTCGGCTAGACCCAAACCCACTCGGCTAGACCCAAACCCACTCGGCTACACCCAAACGCACTCGGATAGACCCAAACCCACTCGGCTAGACCCAAACCCACTCGGCTACACCCAAACGCACTCGGCTAGACCCAAACCCACTCGGCTAGACCCAAACCCACTCCGCCAGACCCAAACCCACTCCGCTAGACCCAAACCCACTCCGCTACACCCAAACCCACTCGGTTAGACCCAAACCCACTCGGCTAGACCCAAACCCACTCGGCTAGACCCAAACCCACTCGGGTAGACCCAAACCCACTCGGCTAGACGCAAACCCACTCGGGTAGACCTTAACCCACTCGGCTAGACACAAACCCACTCGGCTAGACCCAAAACAACTCCGCTAGACCCAAACCCACTGGACTAGACCCAAACCCACTCGGCTAGACCCAAACCCACTCGGCTAGACCCAAAGCCACTCGGCTAGACCCAAACCCACTCGGCTAGACCCAAACCCACTCGGCTAAACCCAAACCTACTCGGCTAAACTCAAACCCACTCGGCTAGACCCAAACACACTTGGCTAGACCCAAACACACTCGGCTAGACCCAAACCCACTCGGCTAGACCCAAACCCAATCGGTTAGACCCAAACCCACTCGGCTAGACGCAAACCCACTCCGCTAGACCCAAACCCACTCGGCTGGACCCAAACCCACTCGGCTAGACCCAGACCCACTCGGCGAGACCCAAACCCACTCGGCTAGACCCAAAACCACTCCGCTAGACCCAAACCCACTCGGCTAGACCCAAACCCACTCGGATAGACACAAACCCACTCGGCTACACCCAAACCCACTCGGCTAGACCCAAACCCACTCGGCTACACCCAAACCCACTCGGCTAGACCCAAACCCACTCGGCTAGATCCAAACCCACTCGGCTAGACCCAAACCCATTCGGCTAGGCCGATACCCACTCGGCTAGACCCAAACCCACTCTGCTAGACCAAAACCCACTCGGCTAGACCCAAACCAACTCGGCTAGACCCAAACCCCCTCGGCTAGACCCAAACCCACTCCGCTGGACCCAAACCCACTCGGCTAGACCCAAACCCACTCGGCTACACCCAAACCCACTCGGCTAGACCCAAACCCACTCGGCTAGACCCAAACCCACTCGGCTAGACCCAAACCCACTCGGCTACACCCAAACGCACTCGGCTAGACCCAAACCCACTCGTTTAGACCCAAACCCACTCGGCTACACCCAAACGCACTCGGCTAGACCCAAACCACTCGGCTGGACCCAAACCCACTCCGCCAGACCCAAACCCACTCCGCTAGACCCAAACCCACTCCGCTACACCCAAACCCACTCGGTTAGACCCAAACCCACTCGGCTAGACCCAAACCCACTCGGCTAGACCCAAACCCACTCGGGTAGACCCAAACCCACTCGGCTAGACGCAAACCCACTCGGGTAGACCTTAACCCACTCGGCTAGACACAAACCCACTCGGCTAGACCCAAAACAACTCCGCTAGACCCAAACCCACTGGACTAGACCCATACCCACTCGGCTAGACCCAAACCCACTCGGCTAGACCCAAAGCCACTCGGCTAGACCCAAACCCACTCGGCTAGACCCAAACCCACTCGGCTAAACCCAAACCTACTCGGCTAAACTCAAACCCACTCGGCTAGACCCAAACACACTCGGCTAGACCCAAACACACTCGGCTAGACCCAAACCCACTCGGCTAGACCCAAACCCAATCGGTTAGACCCAAACCCACTCGGCTAGACGCAAACCCACTCCGCTAGACCCAAACCCACTCGGCTGGACCCAAACCCACTCGGCTAGACCCAGACCCACTCGGCGAGACCCAAACCCACTCGGCTAGACCCAAAACCACTCCGCTAGACCCAAACCCACTCGGCTAGACCCAAACCCACTCGGATAGACACAAACCCACTCGGCTACACCCAAACCCACTCGGCTAGACCCAAACCCACTCGGCTACACCCAAACCCACTCGGCTAGACCCAAACCCACTCGGCTAGATCCAAACCCACTCGGCTAGACCCAAACCCATTCGGCTAGGCCGATACCCACTCGGCTAGACCCAAACCCACTCTGCTAGACCAAAACCCACTCGGCTAGACCCAAACCAACTCGGCTAGACCCAAACCCCCTCGGCTAGACCCAAACCCACTCCGCTGGACCCAAACCCACTCGGCTAGACCCAAACCCACTCGGCTACACCCAAACCCACTCGGCTAGACCCAAACCCACTCGGCTAGACCCAAACCCACTCGGCTAGACCCAAACCCACTCGGCTACACCCAAACGCACTCGGCTAGACCCAAACCCACTCGTTTAGACCCAAACCCACTCGGCTACACCCAAACGCACTCGGCTAGACCCAAACCACTCGGCTGGACCCAAACCCACTCCGCCAGACCCAAACCCACTCCGCTAGACCCAAACCCACTCCGCTAGACCCAAACCCACTCGGCTAGACCCAAACCCACTCGGCTAGACCCAAACCCACTCGGCTAGACCCAAAACCACTCCGCTAGACCCAAACCCACTCGGCTAGACCCAAACCCACTCGGCTAGACCCAAACCCACTCGGCTACACCCAAACCCACTCGTCTAGACCCAAACCCACTCGGCTAGACCCAAACCCACTCGGCTAGACCCAAACCCACTCGGCTACACCCAAACGCACTCGGCTAGACCCAAACCCACTCGGCTAGACCCAAACCCACTCGGCTACACCCAAACGCACTCGGCTAGACCCAAACCCACTCGGCTAGACCCAAACCCACTCCGCCAGACCCAAACCCACTCCGCTAGACCCAAACCCACTCCGCCAGACCCAAACCCACTCGGTTAGACCCAAACCCACTCGGCTAGACCCAAACCCACTTGGCTAGACCCAAACCCACTCGGCTAGACCCAAACCCACTCGGCTAGACCCAAACCCACTCGGGTAGACCCAAACCCACTCGGCTAGACGCAAACCCACTCGGGTAGACCTTAACCCCCTCGGCTAGACACAAACCCACTCGGCTAGACACAAAACAACTCCGCTAGACCCAAACCCACTGGACTAGACCCAAACCCACTCGGCTAGACCCAAACCCACTCGGCTAGACCCAAAGCCACTCGGCTAGACCCAAACCCACTCGGCTAGACCCAAACCCACTCGGCTAGACCCAAACCCACACGCTAGACCCAAACCCACTCGGCTAGACCCAAACCCACTTGGCTAGACCCAAACCCACTCGGCTAGACCCAAACCCACTTGGCTAGACCCAAACCCACTCGGCTAGACCCAAACCCACTCCGCCAGACCCAAACCCATTCGGCTAGACCCAAACCCACTCGACTAGACCCAAACCCAATCGGCTAGACCCAAACCCACTCGGCTAAACCCAAACCTACTCGGCTAGACTCAAACCCACTCGGCTAGACCCAAACACACTCGGCTAGACCCAAATACACTCGGCTAGACCCGAACCCACTCGGCTAGACCCAAACCCAATCGGCGAGACCCAAACCCACTCGGCTAGACGCAAACCCACTCCGCTAGACCCAAGCCCACTCGGCTAGACTCAAACCCACTCGGCTAGACCCAAACCCACTCGGCTAGACCCAAACCCACTCGGCTAGACCCAAACCCACTCCGCTAGACCCAAACCCACTCTGCTAGACCCAAACCCACTCGGCTAGACCCAAACCCACTCGGCTAGACCCAAACCCACTCGGCTAGACCCAAACACACTCGGCTAGACCTAAACCCACTCGGCTACACCCAAACCCACTCGGCTAGACCCAAACCCACTCGGCTAGACCCAAACCCATTCGGCTAGACGCAAACCCGCTCGGCAAGACCCAAACCCACTCGGCTAGACCCAAACCCACTCGGCTAGACCCAAACCCACTCGGCTAGACCCAAACCCACTCGGCTAGACCCTAACCCACTCGGCTAGACCCAAACCCACTCCGCTAGACCCAAACCGACTCCGCTAGACTCAAACCCACTCGGCTAGACCCAAATCCACTCGGCTAGACCCAAACACACTCGGCTAGACCCAAACCCATTCGGCCAGACCCAAACCCACTCGGCTAGACCCAAACCCACTCGGCTAGACCCAAACCCACTCGGCTAGACGCAAACCCACACAGCTAGACCCAAACCCACTCGGCTGGACCCAAACCCACTCGGCTAGACCCAAACGCACTCGGCTAGACCCAAACCCACTCGGCTAGACCCAAAACCACTCTGCTAGACCCAAACCCACTCGGCTATACCCAAACCCACTCGGCTAGACCCAAACACACTCGGCTAGACCCAAACCCACTCGGCTGGACCCAAACCCACTCGGCTAGACCCAAACCCACTCGGCTAGACCCAAACCCACACGCTAGACCCAAACCCACTCGGCTAGACCCAAACCCACTCGGCTGGACACAAACCCACTCGGCTAGACCCAAACCCACTCTGCCAGACCCAAACCCATTCAGCTAGACCCAAACCCACTCGGCTAGACCCAAACCCAATCGGCCAGACCCAAACCCAATCGGCTAGACCCAAACCTACTCGGCTAGACCAAAACCCACTCGGCTAGACCCAAACACACTCGGCTAGACCCAAACACACTCGGCTAGACCCAAACCCACTCGGCTAGACCCAAACCCAATCGGCTAGACCCAAACCCACTCGGCTAGATGCAAACCCACTCCGCTAGACCCAAACCCACTCCGCTAGACCCAAACCCACTCCGCTAGACCCAAACCCACTCGGCTAGACCCAAACCCACTCGGCTAGACCCAAAACCACTCTGCTAGACCCAAACCCTCTCGGCTAGACCCAAACCCACTCGGCTAGACCCAAACCCACTCGGCTAGACCCAAACCCACTCGGCTAGACCCAAACACACTCGGCTAGACCTAAACCCACTCGGCTAGACCCAAACCCACTCGGCTAGACCCAAACCCACTCGGCTAGACCCAAACCCATTCGGCTAGACGCAAACCCACTCGGCAAGACCCAAACCCACTCCGCTAGACCCAAACCCACTCGGCTAGACCCAAACCCACTCGGCTAGACCCAAACCCACTCGGCTAGACCCAAACCCACTCCGCTAGACCCAAACCCACTCCGCTAGCCCCAAACCAACTCCGCTAGACCCAAACCCACTCGGCTAGACCCAAACCCACTCGGCCAGACCCAAACCCACTCGGCCACACCCAAACCCACTCGACTAGACGCAAACCCACTCGGCTAGACCCAAACCCACTCGGCTAGACACAAACCCAATCGGCTGGACCCAAACCCACTCCGCCAGACCCAAACCCACTCCGCTAGACCCAAACCCACTCCGCTAGCACCAAACCAACTCCGCTAGACCCAAACCCACTCGGCTAGACCCAATCCCACTCGGCTAGACCCAAACCCACTCGGCTGGACCCAAACCCACTCCGCTAGACGCAAACCCACTCGGCTAGACCGAAAGCCACTCGGCGATACCCAAACCCACTCGGCTAGACCCAAACACACTCGGCTAGACCCAAACCCACTCGGCTGGACCCAAACCCACTCGGCTAGACCCAAACCCACTCGGCTAGACCCAAACCCACACGCTAGACCCAAACCCACTCGGCTAGACCCAAACCCACTCGGATACTCCCAAACCCACTCGGCTAGACCCAAACCCACTCCGCCAGACCCAAACCCACTCGGCTAGACCCAAACCCACTCCGCTAGACCCAAACCGACTCGGCTAGACTCAAACCCACTCGGCTAGACCCAAACCCACTCAGCTAGACCCAAACACACTCGGCTAGACCCAAACCCACTCGGCTAGACCCAAACCCACTCGGCTAGACCGAAACCCACTCGGCTAGACCCAAACCCACTCGGCTAGACGCAAACCCACACCGCTAGCCCCAAACCCACTCGGCTAGACCCAAACCCACTCGGCTAGACCCAAACGCACTCGGCTAGACCCAAACCCACTCGGCTAGACCCAAAACCACTCCGCTAGACCCAAACCCACTCGGCTAGACCCACACCCACTCGGTTGGACCCAAACCCACTCGGCCAGACCCAAACCCACTCGGCTAGACCCAAAACCACTCGGCTAGACCAAAACCCATTCGGCTAGACCGAAACCAACTCCGCTAGACCCAAACCCACTCGGCTGGACCCAAACCCACTCCGCTAGACCCAAACCCACTCGGCTAGAGCCAAAGCCACTCGGCTAGACCCAAACCCACTCGGCTAGACCCAAACACACTCGGCTAGACCGAAACCCACTCGGCTGGACCCAAACCCACTCGGCTAGACCCAAACCCACTCGGCTAGACCCAAACCCACACGCTAGACCCAAACCCACTCAGCTAGACCCAAACCCACTCGGCTAGACACAAACCCACTCGGCTAGACCCAAACCCACTCTGCCAGACCCAAACCCATTCAGCTAGACCCAAACCCACTCGGCTAGACCCAAACCCAATCGGCTAGACCCAAACCCACTCCGCTAGCACCAAACCAACTCCGCTAGACCCAAACCCACTCGGCTAGACCCAAACCCACTCGGCTAGACCCAAACCCACTCGGCTAGACCGAAACCCACTCGGCTAGACCCACACCCACTCGGTTGGACCCAAACCCACTCGGCCCGACCCAAACCCACTCGGCTAGACCCAAAACCACTCGGCTAGACCAAAACCCATTCGGCTAGACCCAAACCCACTCGGCTAGACCCACACCCACTCGGTTGGACCCAAACCCACTCGGCCAGACCCAAACCCACTCGGCTAGACCCAAAACCACTCGGCTAGTCCAAAACCCATTCGGCTAGACCGAAACCAACTCCGCTAGACCCAAACCCACTCGGCTGGACCCAAACCCACTCCGCTAGACCCAAACCCACTCGGCTAGAGCCAAAGCCACTCGGCTAGACCCAAACCCACTCGGCTAGACCCAAACACACTCGGCTAGACCGAAACCCACTCGGCTGGACCCAAACCCACTCGGCTAGACACAAACCCAGTCGGCTAGACCCAAACCAACTCGGCTAGACCCAAACCCACACGCTAGACCCAAACCCACTCGGCTAGACCCAAACCCACTCGGCTAGACACAAACCCACTCGGCTAGACCCAAACCCACTCTGCCAGACCCAAACCCATTCAGCTAGACCCAAACCCACTCGGCTAGACCCAAACCCAATCGGCTAGACCCAAACCCACTCCGCTAGCACCAAACCAACTCCGCTAGACCCAAACCCACTCGGCTAGACCCAAACCCACTCGGCTAGACCCAAACCCACTCGGCTAGACCGAAACCCACTCGGCTAGACCCACACCCACTCGGTTGGACCCAAACCCACTCGGCCCGACCCAAACCCACTCGGCAAGACCCAAAACCACTCGGCTAGACCAAAACCCATTCGGCTAGACCGAAACCAACTCGGCTAGACCCAAACCCACTCGGCTGGACCCAAACCCACTCCGCTAGACCCAAACCCACTCGGCTAGAGCCAAAGCCACTCGGCTAGACCCAAAGCCACTCGGCTAGACCCAAACACACTCGGCTAGACCGAAACCCACTCGGCTGGACCCAAACCCACTCGGCTAGACCCAAACCCACTCGGCTAGACCCAAACCCACACGCTAGACCCAAACCCACTCGGCTAGACCCAAACCCACTCGGCTAGACACAAACCCACTCGGCTAGACCCAAACCCACTCTGCCAGACCCAAACCCATTCAGCTAGACCCAAACCCACTCGGCTAGACCCAAACCCAATCGGCTAGACCCAAACCCACTCGGCTAGACCCAAACCTACTCGGCTAGACCAAAACCCACTCGGCTAGACCCAAACACACTCGGCTAGACCCAAACACACTCGGCTAGACCCAAACCCACTCGGCTAGACCCAAACCCAATCGGCTAGACCCAAACCCACTCCGCTAGACCCAAACCCACTCGGCTAGACCCAAACCCACTCGGCTAGACCCAAACCCACTCGGCCAGACCCAAACCCACTCGGCTAGACCCGAAACCACTCCGCTAGACCCAAACCCACTCGGCTAGACCCAAACCCAATCGGATAGACCCAAACCCACTCGGCTAGACAGAAACCCACTCGGCTAGACCCAAACACACTCGGCTAGACCTAAACCCACTCGGCTAGACCCAAACCCACACGCTACACCCAAACCCACTCGGCTAGACCCAAACCCACTCGGCTACTCCCAAACCCACTCGGCTAGACCCAAACCCACTCCGCCAGACCCAAACCCACTCGGATAGACCCAAACCCACTCCGCTAGACCCAAACCAACTCGGCTAGACCCAAACCCACACGCTAGACCCAAACCCACTCGGCTAGACCCAAACCCACTCGGCTAGACACAAACCCACTCGGCTAGACCCAAACCCACTCTGCCAGACCCAAACCCATTCAGCTAGACCCAAACCCACTCGGCTAGACCCAAACCCAATCGGCTAGACCCAAACCCACTCCGCTAGCACCAAACCAACTCCGCTAGACCCAAACCCACTCGGCTAGACCCAAACCCACTCGGCTAGACCCAAACCCACTCGGCTAGACCGAAACCCACTCGGCTAGACCCACACCCACTCGGTTGGACCCAAACCCACTCGGCCCGACCCAAACCCACTCGGCTAGACCCAAAACCACTCGGCTAGTCCAAAACCCATTCGGCTAGACCGAAACCAACTCGGCTAGACCCAAACCCACTCGGCTGGACCCAAACCCACTCCGCTAGACCCAAACCCACTCGGCTAGAGCCAAAGCCACTCGGCTAGACCCAAAGCCACTCGGCTAGACCCAAACACACTCGGCTAGACCGAAACCCACTCGGCTGGACCCAAACCCACTCGGCTAGACCCAAACCCACTCGGCTAGACCCAAACCCACACGCTAGACCCAAACCCACTCGGCTGGACCCAAACCCACTCGGCTAGACACAAACCCACTCGGCTAGACCCAAACCCACTCTGCCAGACCCAAACCCATTCAGCTAGACCCAAACCCACTCGGCTAGACCCAAACCCAATCGGCTAGACCCAAAGCCACTCGGCTAGACCCAAACCTACTCGGCTAGACCAAAACCCACTCGTCTAGACCCAAACACACTCGGCTAGACCCAAACACACTCGGCTAGACCCAAACCCACTCGGCTAGACCCAAACCCAATCGGCTAGACCCAAACCCACTCCGCTAGACCCAAACCCACTCGGCTAGACCCAAACCCACTCGGCTAGACCCAAACCCACTCGGCCAGACCCAAACCCACTCGGCTAGACCCGAAACCACTCCGCTAGACCCAAACCCACTCGGCTAGACCCAAACCCAATCGGATAGACCCAAACCCACTCGGCTAGACCCAAACCCACTCGGCTAGACCCAAACACACTCGGCTAGACCTAAACCCACTCGGCTAGACCCAAACCCACACGCTACACCCAAACCCACTCGGCTAGACCCAAACCCACTCGGCTACTCCCAAACCCACTCGGCTAGACCCAAACCCACTCCGCCAGACCCAAACCCACTCGGATAGACCCAAACCCACTCCGCTAGACCCAAACCGACTCGGCTAGACTCAAACCCACACGGCTAGTCCCAAACCCACTCGGCTAGACCCAAACACACTCGGCTAGACCCAAACCCACTCGGCTAGACCCAAACCCACTCGGCTAGACCCAAACCCACTCGGCTAGACGCAAACCCACACCGCTAGACCCACACCCACTCGGCTAGACCCAAACCCACTCGGCTAGACCCACACGCACTCGGCTAGACCTAAACCCACTCGGCTAGACCCAAAACCACTCCGCTAGACCCAAACCCACTCGGCTAGACCCAAACCCACTCGGTTGGACCCAAACCCACTCGGCCAGACCCAAACACACTCGGCTAGACCCAAACCCACTCGGCTAGACCAAAACCCATTCGGCTAGACCCAAACCAACTCGGCTAGACCCAAACCCACTCGGGT
Organism: Raja brachyura; assembly: GCA_963514005.1. The sequence continues at coordinate 1,153,668 of OY740820.1, forward strand.
GGACCCAAACCCACTCCGCTAGACCCAAACCCACTCGGCTAGAGCCAAAGCCACTCGGCTAGACCCAAACCCACTCGGCTGGACCCAAACACACTCGGCTAGACCCAAACCCACTCGGCTGGACCCAAACCCACTCGGCTAGACCCAAACCCACTCGGCTAGACCCAAACACACACGCTAGACCCAAACCCACTCGGCTAGACCCAAACCCACTCGGCTAAACACAAACCCACTCGGCTAGACCCAAACCCACTCTGCCAGACCCAAACCCATTCAGCTAGACCCAAACCCACTCGGCTAGACCCAAACCCAATCGGCTAGACACAAACCCATTCAGCTAGACCCAAACCCACTCGGCTAGACCCAAACCCAATCGGCTAGACCCAAACCCACTCCGCTAGCACCAAACCAACTCCGCTAGACCCAAACCCACTCGGCTAGACCCAAACCCACTCGGCTAGACCCAAACCCACTCGGCTAGACCGAAACCCACTCGGCTAGACCCACACCCACTCGGTTGGACCCAAACCCACTCGGCCCGACCCAAACCCACTCGGCTAGACCCAAAACCACTCGGCTAGACCAAAACCCATTCGGCTAGACCGAAACCAACTCGGCTAGACCCAAACCCACTCGGCTGGACCCAAACCCACTCCGCTAGACCCAAACCCACTCGGCTAGAGCCAAAGCCACTCGGCTAGACCCAAAGCCACTCGGCTAGACCCAAACACACTCGGCTAGACCGAAACCCACTCGGCTGGACCCAAACCCACTCGGCTAGACCCAAACCCACTCGGCTAGACCCAAACCCACACGCTAGACCCAAACCCACTCGGCTAGACCCAAACCCACTCGGCTAGACACAAACCCACTCGGCTAGACCCAAACCCACTCTGCCAGACCCAAACCCATTCAGCCAGACCCAAACCCACTCGGCTAGACCCAAACCCAATCGGCTAGACCCAAACCCACTCGGCTAGACCCAAACCTACTCGGCTAGACCAAAACCCACTCGGCTAGACCCAAACACACTCGGCTAGACCCAAACACACTCGGCTAGACCCAAACCCACTCGGCTAGACCCAAACCCAATCGGCTAGACCCAAACCCACTCCGCTAGACCCAAACCCACTCGGCTAGACCCAAACCCACTCGGCTAGACCCAAACCCACTCGGCCAGACCCAAACCCACTCGGCTAGACCCGAAACCACTCCGCTAGACCCAAACCCACTCGGCTAGACCCAAACCCAATCGGATAGACCCAAACCCACTCGGCTAGACCCAAACCCACTCGGCTAGACCCAAACACACTCGGCTAGACCTAAACCCACTCGGCTAGACCCAAACCCACACGCTACACCCAAACCCACTCGGCTAGACCCAAACCCACTCGGCTACTCCCAAACCCACTCGGCTAGACCCAAACCCACTCCGCCAGACCCAAACCCACTCGGATAGACCCAAACCCACTCCGCTAGACCCAAACCAACTCGGCTAGACCCAAACCCACACGCTAGACCCAAACCCACTCGGCTAGACCCAAACCCACTCGGCTAGACACAAACCCACTCGGCTAGACCCAAACCCACTCTGCCAGACCCAAACCCATTCAGCTAGACCCAAACCCACTCGGCTAGACCCAAACCCAATCGGCTAGACCCAAACCCACTCCGCTAGCACCAAACCAACTCCTCTAGACCCAAACCCACTCGGCTAGACCCAAACCCACTCGGCTAGACCCAAACCCACTCGGCTAGACCGAAACCCACTCGGCTAGACCCACACCCACTCGGTTGGACCCAAACCCACTCGGCCCGACCCAAACCCACTCGGCTAGACCCAAAACCACTCGGCTAGACCAAAACCCATTCGGCTAGACCGAAACCAACTCGGCTAGACCCAAACCCACTCGGCTGGACCCAAACCCACTCCGCTAGACCCAAACCCACTCGGCTAGAGCCAAAGCCACTCGGCTAGACCCAAAGCCACTCGGCTAGACCCAAACACACTCGGCTAGACCGAAACCCACTCGGCTGGACCCAAACCCACTCGGCTAGACCCAAACCCACTCGGCTAGACCCAAACCCACTCGGCTAAACACAAACCCACTCGGCTAGACCCAAACCCACTCTGCCAGACCCAAACCCATTCAGCTAGACCCAAACCCACTCGGCTAGACCCAAACCCAATCGGCTAGACACAAACCCACTCGGCTAGACCCAAACCTACTCGGCTAGACCAAAACCCACTCGGCTTGACCCAAACACACTCGGCTAGACCGAAACACACTCGGATAGACCCAAACCCACTCGGCTGGACCCAAACCCACTCGGCTAGACCCAAACCCACTCGGCTAGACCCAAACCCACACGCTAGACTCAAACCCACTCGGCTAGACCCAAACCCACTCGGCTAGACACAAACCCACTCGGCTAGACCCAAACCCACTCTGCCAGACCCAAACCCATTCAGCTAGACCCAAACCCACTCGGCTAGACCCAAACCCAATCGGCTAGACCCAAACCCACTCGGCTAGACCCAAACCTACTCGGCTAGACCAAAACCCACTCGGCTAGACCCAAACACAATCGGCTAGACGCAAACACACTCGGCTAGACCCAAACCCACTCCGCTAGACCCAAACCCAATCGGCTAGACCCAAACCCACTCCGCTAGACCCAAACGTACTCGGCTGGACCCAAACCCACTCGGCTAGACCCAAACCCACTCGGCCAGACCCAAACCCACTCGGCTAGACCCGAAACCACTCCGCTGGACCCAAACCCACTCGGCTAGACCCAAACCCACTCGGATAGAGCCAAACACACTCGGCTAGACGTAAACCCACTCGGCTAGACCCAAACCCACACGCTACACACAAACCCACTCGGCTAGACCCAAACCCACTCGGCTACTCCCAAACACACTCGGCTAGACCCAAACCCACTCGGCTACTCCCAAACACACTCGGCTAGACCCAAACCCACTCCACCAGACCCAAACCCACTCGGCTAGACCCAAACCCACTCCGCTAGACCCAAACCGACTCGGCTAGACCCAAACACACTCGGCTAGACCCAAACCCACTCGGCTAGACCCAAACCCACTCGTCTAGACCCAAACCCACTCGGCTAGACCCAAACTCACTCGGCAAGACGCAAACCCACACCGCTAGACCCAAACCCACTCGGCTAGACCCAAACCCACTCGGCTAGACCCAAACGCACTCGGCTAGACCCAAACCCACTCGGCTCGACCCAAAACCACTCCGCTAGACCCAAACCCATTCGGCTAGACCCAAACCCACTCGGTTGGACCCAAACCCACTCGGCCAGACCCAAACACACTCGGCTAGACCCAAACCCACTCGGCTAGACCAAAACCCATTCGGCTAGACCCAAACCAACTCGGCTAGACCCAAACCCACTCGGCTGGACCCAAACCCACTCCGCTGGACACAAACCCACTCAGCTAGAGCCAAAGCCACTCGGCTAGACCCAAACCCACTCGGCTGGACCCAAACACACTCGGCTAGACCCAAACCCACTCGGCTGGACCCAAACCCACTCGGCTAGACCCAAACCCACTCGGCTAGACCCAAACACACACGCTAGGCCCAACCCACTCGGCTAAACACAAACCCACTCGGCTAGACCCAAACCCACTCTGCCAGACCCAAACCCATTCAGCTAGACCCAAACCCACTCGGCTAGACCCAAACCTACTCGGCTAGACCAAAACCCACTCGGCTTGACCCAAACACACTCGGCTAGAACCAAACACACTCGGCTAAACCTAAACCCACTCGGCTAGACCCAAACCCACTCGGCTAGACCCAAACCCACTCGGCTAGACCCAAACCCATTCGGCTAGACGCAAACCCACTCGGCAAGACCCAAACCCACTCCGCTAGACCCAAACCCACTCGGCTAGACCCAAACCCACTCGGCTAGACCCAAACCCACTCCGCTAGACCCAAACCCACTCCGCTAGACCCAAACCCACTCCGCTAGCCCCAAACCAACTCCGCTAGACCCAAACCCATTCGGCTAGACCCAAACCCACTCGGCTAGACCCAAACCCACTCTGCCAGACCCAAATCCACTCGACTAGACACAAACCCACTCGGCTAGACCCAAACCCACTCGGCTAGACGCAAACCCAATCGGCTAGACCCAAACCTACTCGGCTAGACCAAAACCCACTCGGCTTGACCCAAACACACTCGGCTAGACCCAAACACACTCGGCTAGACCCAAACCCACTCGGCTAGACCAAAACCCATTCGGCTAGACCCAAACCAACTCGGCTAGACCCAAACCCACTCCGCTAGACCCAAACCGACTCGGCTAGACTCAAACCCACACGGCTAGTCCCAAACCCACTCGGCTAGACCCAAACACACTCGGCTAGACCCAAACCCACTCGGCTAGACCCAAACCCACTCGGCTAGACCCAAACCCACTCGGCTAGACGCAAACCCACACCGCTAGACCCACACCCACTCGGCTAGACCCAAACCCACTCGGCTAGACCCAAACGCACTCGGCTAGACCTAAACCCACTCGGCTAGACCCAAAACCACTCCGCTAGACCCAAACCCACTCGGCTAGACCCAAACCCACTCGGTTGGACCCAAACCCACTCGGCCAGACCCAAACACACTCGGCTAGACCCAAACCCACTCGGCTAGACCAAAACCCATTCGGCTAGACCCAAACCAACTCGGCTACACCCAAACCCACTCGGCTGGACCCAAACACACTCCGCTAGACCCAAACCCACTCGGCTAGAGCCAAAGCCACTCGGCTAGACCCAAACCCACTCGGCTGGACCCAAACACACTCGGCTAGACCCAAACCCACTCGGCTGGACCCAAACCCACTCGGCTAGACCCAAACCCACTCGGCTAGACCCAAACACACACGCTAGACCCAAACCCACTCGGCTAGACCCAAACCCACTCGGCTAAACACAAACCCACTCGGCTAGACCCAAACCCACTCTGCCAGACCCAAACCCATTCAGCTAGACCCAAACCCACTCGGCTAGACCCAAACCCAATCGGCTAGACACAAACCCACTCGGCTAGACCCAAACCTACTCGGCTAGACCAAAACCCACTTGGCTTGACCCAAACACACTCGGCTAGACCGAAACACACTCGGATAGACCCAAACCCACTCGGCTGGACCCAAACCCACTCGGCTAGACCCAAACCCACTCGGCTAGACCCAAACCCACACGCTAGACTCAAACCCACTCGGCTAGACCCAAACCCACTCGGCTAGACACAAACCCACTCGGCTAGACCCAAACCCACTCTGCCAGACCCAAACCCATTCAGCTAGACCCAAACCCACTCGGCTAGACCCAAACCCAATCGGCTAGACCCAAACCCACTCGGCTAGACCCAAACCTACTCGGCTAGACCAAAACCCACTCGGCTAGACCCAAACACAATCGGCTAGACGCAAACACACTCGGCTAGACCCAAACCCACTCCGCTAGACCCAAACCCAATCGGCTAGACCCAAACCCACTCCGCTAGACCCAAACCCACTCGGCTAGACCCAAACCCACTCGGCTAGACCCAAACCCACTCGGCCAGACCCAAACCCAATCGGCTAGACCCGAAACCACTCCGCTGGACCCAAACCCACTCGGCTAGACCCAAACCCACTCGGATAGACCCAAACACACTCGGCTAGACGTAAACCCACTCGGCTAGACCCAAACCCACACGCTACACACAAACCCACTCGGCTAGACCCAAACCCACTCGGCTACTCCCAAACACACTCGGCTAGACCCAAACCCACTCCACCAGACCCAAACCCACTCGGCTAGACCCAAACCCACTCCGCTAGACCCAAACCGACTCGGCTAGACTCAAACCCACTCGGCTAGTCCCAAACCCACTCGGCTAGACCCAAACACACTCGGCTAGACCCAAACCCACTCGGCTAGACCCAAACCCACTCGTCTAGACCCAAACCCACTCGGCTAGACCCAAACTCACTCGGCAAGACGCAAACCCACACCGCTAGACCCAAACCCACTCGGCTAGACCCAAACCCACTCGGCTAGACCCAAACGCACTCGGCTAGACCCAAACCCACTCGGCTAGACCCAAAACCACTCCGCTAGACCCAAACCCATTCGGCTAGACCCAAACCCACTCGGTTGGACCCAAACCCACTCGGCCAGACCCAAACACACTCGGCTAGACCCAAACCCACTCGGCTAGACCAAAACCCATTCGGCTAGACCCAAACCAACTCGGCTAGACCCAAACCCACTCGGCTGGACCCAAACCCACTCCGCTGGACACAAACCCACTCAGCTAGAGCCAAAGCCACTCGGCTAGACCCAAACCCACTCGGCTGGACCCAAACACACTTGGCTAGACCCAAACCCACTCGGCTGGACCCAAACCCACTCGGCTAGACCCAAACCCACTCGGCTAGACCCAAACACACACGCTAGACCCAACCCACTCGGCTAAACACAAACCCACTCGGCTAGACCCAAACCCACTCTGCCAGACCCAAACCCATTCAGCTTAACCCAAACCCACTCGGCTAGACCCAAACCTACTCGGCTAGACCAAAACCCACTCGGCTTGACCCAAACACACTCGGCTAGAACCGAACACACTCGGCTAAACCTAAACCCACTCGGCTAGACCCAAACCCACTCGGCTAGACCCAAACCCACTCGGCTAGACGCAAACCCATTCGGCTAGACGCAAACCCACTCGGCAAGACCCAAACCCACTCCGCTAGTCCCAAACCCACTCGGCTAGACCCAAACCCACTCGGCTAGACCCAAACCCACTCCGCTAGACCCAAACCCACTCCGCTAGACCCAAACCCACTCCGCTAGCCCCAAACCAACTCCGCTAGACCCAAACCCATTCGGCTAGACCCAAACCCACTCGGCTAGACCCAAACCCACTCTGCCAGACCCAAATCCACTCGACTAGACGCAAACCCACTCGGCTAGACCCAAACCCACTCGGCTAGACGCAAACCCAATCGGCTAGACCCAAACCTACTCGGCTAGACCAAAACCCACTCGCCTTGACCCAAACACACTCGGCTAGACCCAAACACACTCGGCTAGACCCAAACCCACTCGGCTAGACCAAAACCCATTCGGCTAGACCCAAACCAACTCGGCTAGACCCAAACCCACTCGGCTGGACCCAAACCCACTCCGCTGGACCCAAACCCACTCAGCTAGAGCCAAAGCCACTCGGCTAGACCCAAACCCACTCGGCTGGACCCAAACACACTCGGCTAGACCCAAAGCCACTCGGCTGGACCCAAACCCACTCGGCTAGACCCAAACCCACTCGGCTAGACCCAAACACACACGCTAGACCCAAACCCACTCGGCTAGACCCAAACCCACTCGGCTAAACACAAACCCACTCAGCTAGACCCAAACCCACTCTGCCAGACCCAAACCCATTCAGCTAGACCCAAACCCACTCGGCTAGACCCAAACCCAATCGGCTAGACACAAACCCACTCGGCTAGACCCAAACCTACTCGGCTAGACCAAAACCCACTCGGCTTGACCCAAACACACTCGGCTAGACCCAAACACACTCGGCTAGACCTAAACCCACTCGGCTAGACCCAAACCCACTCGGCTAGACCCAAACCCACTCGGCTAGACCCAAACCCATTCGGCTAGACGCAAACCCACTCGGCAAGACCCAAACCCACTCCGCTAGACCCAAACCCACTCGGCTAGACCCAAACCCACTCGGCTAGACCCAAACCCACTCCGCTAGACACAAACCCACTCCGCTAGACCCAAACCCACTCCGCTAGCCCCAAACCAACTCCGCTAGACCCAAACCCATTCGGCTAGACCCAAACCCACTCGGCTAGACCTAAACCCACTCTGCCAGACCCAAACCCACTCGACTAGACGCAAACCCACTCGGCTAGACCCAAACCCACTCGGCTAGACGCAAACCCAATCGGCTAGACCCAAACCCACTCCGCTAGACCCAAACCCACTCCGCTAGACCCAAACCCACTCCGCTAGCACCAAACCAACTCCTCTAGACCCAAACCCACTCGGCTAGACCCAAACCCACTCGGCTAGACCCAAACCCACTCGGCTGGACCCAAACCCACTCCGCTAGACCCAAACCCACTCGGCTAGACTGAAAGCCACTCGGCGTGACCCAAACCCACTCGGCTAGACCCAAACACACTCGGCTAGACCCAAACCCACTCGGCTGGACCCAAACCCACTCGGCTAGACCCAAACCCACTCGGCTAGACCCAAACCCACACGCTAGACCCAAACCCACTCGGCTAGACCCAAACCCACTCGGCTACTCCCAAACCCAATCGGCTAGACCCAAACCCACTCCGCCAGACCCAAACCCACTCGGCTAGACCCAAACCCACTCCGCTAGACCCAAACCGACTCGGCTAGACTCAAACCCACTCGGCTAGACCCAAACCCACTCAGCTAGACCCAAACACACTCGGCTAGACCCAAACCCACTCGGCTAGACACAAACCCACTCGGCTAGACCCAAACCCACTCGGCTAGACCCAAACCCACTCGGCTAGACGCAAACCCACACCGCTAGACCCAAACCCACTCGGCTAGACCCAAACCCACTCGGCTAGACCCAAACGCACTCGGCTAGACCCAAACCCACTCGGCTAGACCCAAAACCACTCCGCTAGACCCAAACCCACTCGGCTAGACCCAAACCCACTCGGTTGGACCCAAACCCATTCGGCTAGACCCAAACCAACTCGGCTAGACCCAAACCCAATCGGCTGGACCCAAACCCACTCCGCTAGACCCCAACCCACTCGGCTAGAGCCAAAGCCACTCGGCTAGACCCAAAGCCACTCGGCTAGACCCAAACACACTCGGCTAGACCCAAACCCACTCGGCTGGACCCAAACCCACTCGGCTAGACCCAAACCCACTTGGCTAGACCCAAACCCACACGCTAGACCCAAACCCACTCGGCTAGACCCAAACCCACTCGGCTAGACACAAACCCACTCGGCTAGACCCAAACCCACTCTGCCAGACCCAAACCCATTCAGCTCGACCCAAACCCACTCGGCTAGACCCAAACCCAATCGGCTAGACCCAAACCCACTCGGCTAGACCCAAACCTACTCGACTAGACAAAAACCCACTCGGCTAGACCCAAACACACTCGGCTAGACCCAAACACACTCGGCTAGACCCAAACCCACTCGGCTAGACCCAAACCCAATCGGCTAGACCCAAACCCACTCCGCTAGACCCAAACCCACTCGGCTAGACCCAAACCCACTCGGCTAGACCCAAACCCACTCGGCTAGACCCAAACCCACTCGGCTAGACCCAAAACCACTCCGCTAGACCCAAACCCACTCGGCTAGACCCAAACCCACTCGGATAGACCCAAACCCACTCGGCTAGAACCAAAACCACTCGGCTAGACGCAAACACACTCGGCTAGACCTAAACTCACTCGGCTAGACCCAAACCCACACGCTAGACCCAAACCCACTCGGCTAGACCCAAACCCACTCGGCTACTGCCAAACCCACTCGGCTAGACCCAAACCCACTCCGCCAGACCCAAACCCACTCGGCTAGACCCAAACCCACTCCGCTAGACCCAAACCGACTCGGATAGACTCAAACCCACTCGGCTAGTCCCAAACCCACTCGGCTAGACCCAAACACACTCGGCTAGACCCAAACCCACTCGGCTAGACCCAAACCCACTCGGCTAGACCCAAACCCACTCGGCTAGACCCAAACCCACTCGGCTAGACGCAAACCCACACCGCTAGACCCAAACCCACTCGGCTAGACCCAAACCCACTCGGTTGGACCCAAACCCACTCGGCCAGACCCAAACACACTCGGCTAGACCCAAACCCACTCGGCCAGACCAAAACCCATTCGGCTAGACCCAAACCAACTCGGCTAGACCCAAACCCACTCGGCTGGATCCAAACCCACTCCGCTGGACCCAAACCCACTCAGCTAGAGCCAAAGCCACTCGGCTAGACCCAAACCCACTCGGCTGGACCCAAACACACTCGGCTAGACCCAAACCCACTCGGCTGGACCCAAACCCACTCGGCGAGACCCAAACCCACTCGGCTAGACCCAAACACACACGCTAGACCCAAACCCACTCGGCTAGACCCAAACCCACTCGGCTAAACACAAACCCACTCGGCTAGACCCAAACCCACTCTGCCAGACCCAAACCCATTCAGCTGGACCCAAAACCACTCGGCTACACCCAAACCCAATCGGCTAGACACAAACCCACTCGGCTAAACCCAAACCTACTCGGCTAGACCAAAACCCACTCGGCTTGACCCAAACACACTCGGCTAGACCCAAACACAGTCGGATAGACCCAAACCCACTCTGCGAGACCCAAACCCAATCTGCTACACCCAAACCAACTCGGCTAGACGCAAACCCACTCCGCTAGACCCAAACCCACTCCGCTAGACCCAAACCCACTCGGCTAGACCCAAACCCACTCGGCTACACCCAAACCCACTCGGCTAGACCCAAAACCACTCTGCTAGACCCAAACCCACTCGGCTAGACCCAAACCCACTCGGCTAGACCCAAACCCACTCGGCTAGACCCAAACCCACTCGGCTAGACCCAAACACACTCGGCTAGACCTAAACCCACTCGGCTAGACCCAAACCCACTCGGCTAGACCCAAACCCACTCGGCTAGACCCAAACCCAATCGGCTAGACCCAAACCCACTCCGCTAGACCCAAACCCACTCGGCTAGACCCAAACCCACTCGGCTAGACCCAAACCCACTCGGCTAGACCCAAACCCACTCGGCTAGACCCAAAACCACTCCGCTAGACCCAAACCCACTCGGCTAGACCCAAACCCACTCGGATAGACCCAAACCCACTCGGCTAGAACCAAAACCACTCGGCTAGACGCAAACACACTCGGCTAGACCTAAACTCACTCGGCTAGACCCAAACCCACACGCTAGACCCAAACCCACTCGGCTAGACCCAAACCCACTCGGCTACTGCCAAACCCACTCGGCTAGACCCAAACCCACTCCGCCAGACCCAAACCCACTCGGCTAGACCCAAACCCACTCCGCTAGTCCCAAACCCACTCGGCTAGACCCAAACACACTCGGCTAGACCCAAACCCACTCGGCTACACCCAAACCCACTCGGCTAGACCCAAAACCACTCTGCTAGACCCAAACCCACTCGGCTAGACCCAAACCCACTCGGCTAGACCCAAACCCACTCGGCTAGACCCAAACCCACTCGGCTAGACCCAAACACACTCGGCTAGACCTAAACCCACTCGGCTAGACCCAAACCCACTCGGCTAGACCCAAACCCACTCGGCTAGACCCAAACCCATTCGGCTAGACGCAAACCCACTCGGCAAGACCCAAACCCACTCCGCTACACCCAAACCCACTCGGCTAGACCCAAACCCACTCGGCTAGACCCAAACCCACTCCGCTAGACCCAAACCCACTCCGCTAGACCCAAACCCACTCCGCTAGCCCCAAACCAACTCCGCTAGACCCAAACCCATTCGGCTAGACCCAAACCCACTCGGCTAGACCCAAACCCACTCTGCCAGACCCAAACCCACACGCTAGACACAAACCCACTCGGCTAGACCCAAACCCACTCGGCTACTCCCAAACCCACTCGGCTAGACCCAAACCCACTCCGCCAGACCCAAACCCACTCGGCCAGACCCAAACCCACTCCGCTAGACCCAAACCGACTCGGCTAGACTCAAACCCACTCGGCTAGACCCAAACCCACTCAGCTAGACCCAAACACACTCGGCTAGACCCAAACCCACTCGGCTAGACCCAAACCCACCCGGCTAGACCCAAACCCACTCGGCTAGACCCAAACCCACTCGGCTAGATGCAAACCCACACCGCTAGACCCAAACCCACTCGGCTAGACCCAAACCCACTCGGCTAGACCCAAACGCACTCGGCTAGACCCAAACCCACTCGGCTAGACCCAAAACCACTCCGCTAGACCCAAACCCACTCGGCTAGACCAAAACCCACTCGGTTGGACCCAAACCCATTCGGCTAGACCCAAACCAACTCGGCTAGACCCAAACCCACTCGGCTGGACCCAAACCCACTCCGCTAGACCCAAACCCACTCGGCTAGAGCCAAAGCCACTCGGCTAGACCCAAAGCCACTCGGCTAGACCCAAACACACTCGGCTAGACCCAAACCCACTCGGCTGGACCCAAACCCACTCGGCTAGACACAAACCCACTTGGCTAGACCCAAACCCACACGCTAGACCCAAACCCACTCGGCTAGACCCAAACCCACTCGGCTAGACACAAACCCACTCGGCTAGACCCAAACCCACTCGGCCAGACCCAAACCCACTCGGCTAGACCCAAAACCACTCCGCTAGACCCAAACCCACTCGCCTAGACCCAAACCCACTCGGATAGACCCAAACCCACTCGGCTAGACCCAAACCCACTCGGCTAGACCCAAACACACTCGGCTAGACCTAAACCCACTCGGCTAGACCCAAACCCACACGCTAGACCCAAACCCAATCGGCTAGACACAAACCCACTCGGCTAGACCCAAACCTACTCGGCTAGACCAAAACCCATTCGGCTTGACCCAAACACACTCGGCTAGACCCAAACACACTCGGCTAGACCTAAACCCACTCGGCTAGACCCAAACCCACTCGGCTAGACCCAAACCCACTCGGCTAGACCCAAACCCATTCGGCTAGACGCAAACCCACTCGGCAAGACCCAAACCCACTCCGCTAGACCCAAACCCACTCGGCTAGACCCAAACCCACTCCGCTAGCACCAAACCAACTCCTCTAGACCCAAACCCACTCGGCTGGACCCAAACCCACTCCGCTAGACCCAAACCCACTCGGCTAGACTGAAAGCCACTCGGCGAGACCCAAACCCACTCGGCTAGACCCAAACACACTCGGCTAGACCCAAACCCACTCGGCTGGACCCAAACCCACTCGGCTAGACCCAAACCCACTCGGCTAGACCCAAACCCACACGCTAGACCCAAACCCACTCGGCTAGACCCAAACCCACTCGGCTACTCCCAAACCCAATCGGCTAGACCCAAACCCACTCCGCCAGACCCAAACCCACTCGGCTAGACCCAAACCCACTCCGCTAGACCCAAACCGACTCGGCTAGACTCAAACCCACTCGGCTAGACCCAAACCCACTCAGCTAGACCCAAACACACTCGGCTAGACCCAAACCCACTCGGCTAGACGCAAACCCACACCGCTAGACCCAAACCCACTCGGCTAGACCCAAACCCACTCGGCTAGACCCAAACGCACTCGGCTAGACCCAAACCCACTCGGCTAGACCCAAAACCACTCCGCTAGACCCAAACCCACTCGGCTAGACCCAAACCCACTCGGTTGGACCCAAACCCATTCGGCTAGACCCAAACCAACTCGGCTTGACCCAAACCCACTCGGCTGGACCCAAACCCACTCCGCTAGACCCAAACCCACTCGGCTAGAGCCAAAGCCACTCGGCTAGACCCAAAGCCACTCGGCTAGACCCAAACACACTCGGCTAGACCCAAACCCACTCGGCTGGACCCAAACCCACTCGGCTAGACCCAAACCCACTTGGCTAGACCCAAACCCACACGCTAGACCCAAACCCACTCGGCTAGACCCAAACCCACTCGGCTAGACACAAACCCACTCGGCTAGACCCAAACCCACTCTGCCAGACCCAAACCCATTCAGCTCGACCCAAACCCACTCGGCTAGACCCAAACCCAATCGGCTAGACCCAAACCTACTCGACTAGACAAAAACCCACTCGGCTAGACCCAAACACACTCGGCTAGACCCAAACACACTCGGCTAGACCCAAACCCACTCGGCTAGACCCAAACCCAATCGGCTAGACCCAAACCCACTCCGCTAGACCCAAACCCACTCGGCTAGACCCAAACCCACTCGGCTAGACCCAAACCCACTCGGCTAGACCCAAACCCACTCGGCTAGACCCAAAACCACTCCGCTAGACCCAAACCCACTCGGCTAGACCCAAACCCACTCGGATAGACCCAAACCCACTCGGCTAGAACCAAAACCACTCGGCTAGACCCAAACACACTCGGCTAGACCTAAACTCACTCGGCTAGACCCAAACCCACACGCTAGACCCAAACCCACTCGGCTAGACCCAAACCCACTCGGCTACTGCCAAACCCACTCGGCTAGACCCAAACCCACTCCGCCAGACCCAAACCCACTCGGCTAGACCCAAACCCACTCCGCTAGACCCAAACCGACTCGGCTAGACTCAAACCCACTCGGCTAGTCCCAAACCCACTCGGCTAGACCCAAACACACTCGGCTAGACCCAAACCCACTCGGCTAGACCCAAACCCACTCGGCTAGACCCAAACCCACTCGGCTAGACCCAAACCCACTCGGCTAGACGCAAATCCACACCGCTAGACCCAAACCCACTCGGCTAGACCCAAACCCACTCGGTTGGACCCAAACCCACTCGGCCAGACCCAAACACACTCGGCTAGACCCAAACCCACTCGGCCAGACCAAAACCCATTCGGCTAGACCCAAACCAACTCGGCTAGACCCAAACCCACTCGGCTGGATCCAAACCCACTCCGCTGGACCCAAACCCACTCAGCTAGAGCCAAAGCCACTCGGCTAGACCCAAACCCACTCGGCTGGACCCAAACACACTCGGCTAGACCCAAACCCACTCGGCTGGACCCAAACCCACTCGGCGAGACCCAAACCCACTCGGCTAGACCCAAACACACACGCTAGACCCAAACCCACTCGGCTAGACCCAAACCAACTCGGCTAAACACAAACCCACTCGGCTAGACCCAAACCCACTCTGCCAGACCCAAACCCATTCAGCTGGACCCAAACCCACTCGGCTGCACCCAAACCCAATCGGCTAGACACAAACCCACTCGGCTAGACCCAAACCTACTCGGCTAGACCAAAACCCACTCGGCTTGACCCAAACACACTCGGCTAGACCCAAACACACTCGGATAGACCCAAACCCACTCTGCGAGACCCAAACCCAATCTGCTACACCCAAACCCACTCGGCTAGACGCAAACCCACTCCGCTAGACCCAAACCCACTCCGCTAGACCCAAACCCACTCGGCTAGACCCAAACCCACTCGGCTACACCCAAACCCACTCGGCTAGACCCAAAACCACTCTGCTAGACCCAAACCCACTCGGCTAGACCCAAACCCACTCCGCTAGCCCCAAACCAACTCCGCTAGACCCAAACCCATTCGGCTAGACCCAAACCCACTCGGCTAGACCCAAACCCACTCTGCCAGACCCAAACCCACTCGACTAGACGCAAACCCACTCGGCTAGACCCAAACCCACTCGGCTAGACGCAAACCCAATCGGCTAGACCCAAACCCACTCCGCTAGACCCAAACCCACTCCGCTAGACCCAAACCCACTCCGCTAGCACCAAACCAACTCCTCTAGACCCAAACCCACTCGGCTAGACCCAAACCCACTCGGCTAGACCGAAACCCACTCGGCTGGACCCAAACCCACTCCGCTAGTCCCAAACCCACTCGGCTAGACCGAAAGCCACTCGGCGAGACCCAAACCCACTCGGCTAGACCCAAACACACTCGGCTAGACCCAAACCCACTCGGCTGGACCCAAACCCACTCGGCTAGACCCAAACCCACTCGGCTAGACCCAAACCCACACGCTAGACCCAAACCCACTCGGCTAGACCCAAACCCACTCGGCTACTCCCAAACCCACTCGGCTAGACCCAAACCCACTCCGCCAGACCCAAACCCACTCGGCTAGACCCAAACCCACTCCGCTAGACCCAAACCGACTCGGCTAGACTCAAACCCACTCGGCTAGACCCAAACCCACTCAGCTAGACCCAAACACACTCGGCTAGACCCAAACCCACTCGGCTAGACCCAAACCCACCCGGCTAGACCCAAACCCACTCGGCTAGACCCAAACCCACTCGGCTAGATGCAAACCCACACCGCTAGACCCAAACCCACTCGGCTAGACCCAAACCCACTCGGCTAGACCCAAACGCACTCGGCTAGACCCAAACCCACTCGGCTAGACCCAAAACCACTCCGCTAGACCCAAACCCACTCGGCTAGACCAAAACCCACTCGGTTGGACCCAAACCCATTCGGCTAGACCCAAACCAACTCGGCTAGACCCAAACCCACTCGGCTGGACCCAAACCCACTCCGCTAGACCCAAACCCACTCGGCTAGAGCCAAAGCCACTCGGCTAGACCCAAAGCCACTCGGCTAGACCCAAACACACTCGGCTAGACCCAAACCCACTCGGCTGGACCCAAACCCACTCGGCTAGACCCAAACCCACTTGGCTAGACCCAAACCCACACGCTAGACCCAAACCCACTCGGCTAGACCCAAACCCACTCGGCTAGACACAAACCCACTCGGCTAGACCCAAACCCACTCTGCCAGACCCAAACCCATTCAGCTCGACCCAAACCCACTCGGCTAGACCCAAACCCAATCGGCTAGACCCAAACCCACTCGGCTAGACCCAAACCTACTCGACTAGACCAAAACCCACTCGGCTAGACCCAAACCCACTCGGCTAGACCCAAACCCACTCGGCTAGACCCAAACCCACTCGGCCAGACCCAAACCCACTCGGCTAGACCCAAAACCACTCCGCTAGACCCAAACCCACTCGCCTAGACCCAAACCCACTCGGACAGACCCAAACCCATTCGGCTAGACCCAAACCCACTCGGCTAGACCCAAACACACTCGGCTAGACCTAAACCCACTCGGCTAGACCCAAACCCACACGCTAGACCCAAACCCACTCGGCTAGACCCAAACCCACTCGGCTACTCCCAAACCCACTCGGCTAGACCCAAACCCACTCCGCCAGACCCAAACCCACTCGGCTAGACCCAAACCCACTCCGCTAGACCCAAACCGACTCGGCTAGACTCAAACCCACTCGGCTACACCCAAACCCACTCGGCTAGACCCAAACACACTCGGCTAGACCCAAACCCATTCGGCTAGACCCATACCCACTCGGCTAGACCCAAACCCACTCGGCTAGACGCAAACCCACACCGCTAGACCCAAACCCACTCGGTTGGACCCAAACCCACTCGGCCAGACCCAAACCCACTCGGCTAGACCCAAACCCACTCGGCTAGACCAAAACCCATTCGGCTAGACCCAAACCAACTCGGCTAGACCCAAACCCACTCGGCTGGACCCAAACCCACTCCGCTAGACCCAAACCCACTCGGCTAGAGCCAAAGCCACTCGGCTAGACCCAAACCCACTCGGCTGGACCCAAACACACTCGGCTAGACCCAAGCCCACTCGGCTGGACCCAAACCCACTCGGCTAGACCCAAACCCACTCGGCTAGACCCAAACCCACACGCTAGACCCAAACCCACTCGGCTAGACCCAAACCCACTCGGCTAGACACAAACCCACTCGGCTAGACCCAAACCCACTCTGCCAGACCCAAACCCATTCAGCTAGACCCAAACCCACTCGGCTAGACCCAAACCCAATCGGCTAGACCCAAACCCACTCGGCTAGACCCAAACCTACTCGGCTAGACCAAAACCCACTCGGCTAGACCCAAACACACTCGGCTGGACCCAAACACACTCGGATAGACCCAAACCCACTCGGCTAGACCCAAACCCAATCGGCTAGAGCCAAACCCACTCGGCTAGACGCAAACCCACTCCGCTAGACCCAAACCCACTCGGCTAGACCCAAACCCACTCGGCTAGACCCAAACCCACTCGGCTAGACCCAAACCCACTCGGCTAGACCCAAAACCACTCTGCTAGACCCAAACCCACTCGGCTCGACCCAAACCCACTCGGGTAGACCCAAACCCACTCGTCTAGACCCAAACCCACTCGGCTAGACCCAAACACACTCGGCTAGACCAAAACCCACTCGGCTAGACCCAAACCCACTCGGCTAGACCCAAACCCACTCGGCTAGACCCAAACCCATTCGGCTAGACGCAAACCCACTCGGCAAGACCCAAACACACTCGGCTAGACCCAAACCCAATCGGCTGGACCCAAACCCACTCGGCTAGACCCAAACGCACTCGGCTAGACCAAAACCCATTCGGCTAGAACCAAACCAACTCGGCTAGACCCAAACCCACTCGGCTGGACCCAAACCCACTCCGCTAGACGCAAACCCACTCGGCTAGAGCCAAGGCCACTCGGCTAGACCCAAACCCACTCGGCTAGACCCAAACCCACTCGGCTGGACCCAAACCCACTCGGCTAGACCCAAACCCACTCGGCTAGACCCAAACCCACACGCTAGACCCAAACCCACTCGGCTAGACCCAAACCCACTCGGCTAGACACAAACCCACTCAGCTAGACCCAAACCCACTCTGCCAGACCCAAACCCATTCAGCTAGACCCAAACCCAGTCGGCTAGACCCAAACCCACTCAGCTGGACCCAAACCCACTCGGCTAGACCCAAACCTACTCGGCTAGACCAAAACCCACTCGGCTAGACCCAAACACACTCGGCTAGACCCAAACACACTCGGCTAGACCCAAACCCACTCGGCTAGACCCAAACCCACTCGGCTAGACCAAAACCCATTCGGCTCGACCCAAACCAACTCGGCTAGACCCAAACCCACTCGGCTGGACCCAAACCCACTCCGCTAGACCGAAACCCACTCGGCTAGAGCCAAAGCCACTCGGCTAGACCCAAACCCACTCGGCTGGACCCAAACACACTCGGCTAGACCCAAACCCACTCGGCTGGACCCAAACCCACTCGGCTAGACCCAAACCCACTCGCCTAGACCCAAACCCACACGCTAGACCCAAACCCACTCGGCTAGACCCAAACCCACTCGGCTAGACACAAACCCACTCGGCTAGACCCAAACCCACTTTGCCAGACCCAAACCCATTCAGCTAGACCCAAACCCACTCGGCTAGACCCAAACCCAATCGGCTAGACCCAAACCCACTCGGCTAGACACAAACCTACTCGGCTAGACCAAAACCCACTCGGCTAGACCCAAACACACTCGGCTAGACCCAAACACACTCGGATAGACCCAAACCCACTCGGCTAGACCCAAACCCAATCGGCTAGACCCAAACCCACTCGGCTAGACGCAAACCCACTCCGCTAGACCCAAACCCACTCGGCTGGACCCAAACCCGCTCGGCCAGACCCAAACCCACTCGGCTAGACCAAAACCCACTCGGCTAGACCCAAACACACTCGGCTAGACCCAAACACACTCGGCTAGACCCAAACCCACTCGGCTAGACCCAAACCCACTCGGCTAGACCAAAACCCATTCGGCTCGACCCAAACCAACTCGGCTAGACCCAAACCCACTCGGCTGGACCCAAACCCACTCCGCTAGACCCAAACCCACTCGGCTAGAGCCAAAGCCACTCGGCTAGACCCAAACCCACTCGGCTGGACCCAAACACACTCGGCTAGACCCAAACCCACTCGGCTGGACCCAAACCCACTCTGCTAGACCCAAACCCACTCGCCTAGACCCAAACCCACACGCTAGACCCAAACCCACTCGGCTAGACCCAAACCCACTCGGCTAGACACAAACCCACTCGGCTAGACCCAAACCCACTTTGCCAGACCCAAACCCATTCAGCTAGACCCAAACCCACTCGGCTAGACCCAAACCCAATCGGCTAGACCCAAACCCACTCGGCTAGACCCAAACCTACTCGGCTAGACCAAAACCCACTCGGCTAGACCCAAACACACTCGGCTAGACCCAAACCCACTCGGCTAGACCCAAACCCAATCGGCTAGACCCAAACCCACTCGGCTAGACACAAACCTACTCGGCTAGACCAAAACCCACTCGGCTAGACCCAAACACACTCGGCTAGACCCAAACACACTCGGATAGACCCAAACCCACTCGGCTAGACCCAAACCCACTCGGCTGGACCCAAAACCACTCCGCTAGACCCAAACCCACTCGGCTAGACCCAAACCCACTCGGCTAGACCCAAACCCAATCGGCTAGACCCCAACCCACTCGGCTAGACGCAAACCCACTCCGCTAGACCCAAACCCACTCGGCTAGACCCAAACCCACTCGGCTAGACCCAAACCCACTCGGCTAGACCCAAACCCACTCGGCTAGACCCAAAACCACTCTGCTAGACCCAAACCCACTCGGCTAGACCCAAACCCACTCGGGTAGACCCAAACCCACTCGGCTAGACCCAAACCCACTCGGCTAGACCCAAACACACTCGGCTAGACCAAAACCCACTCGGCTAGACCCAAACCCACTCGGCTAGACCCAAACCCACTCGGCTAGACCCAAACCCATTCGGCTAGACGCAAACCCACTCGGCAAGACCCAAACACACTCGGCTAGACCCAAACCCAATCGGCTGGACCCAAACCCACTCGGCTAGACCCAAACGCACTCGGCTAGACCCAAACCCACTCGGCTAGACCCAAAACCACTCCGCTAGACCCAAACCCACTCGGCTAGACCCAAACCCACTCGGTTGGACCCACACCCACTCGGCCAGACCCAAACACACTCGGCTAGACCCAAACCCACTCGGCTAGACCAAAACCCATTCGGCTAGACCCAAACCAACTCGGCTAGACCCAAACCCACTCGGCTGGACCCAAACCCACTCCGCTAGACGCAAACCCACTCGGCTAGAGCCAAGGCCATTCGGCTAGACCCAAACCCACTCGGCTAGACCCAAACACACTCGGCTAGACCCAAACCCACTCGGCTGGACCCAAACCCACTCGGCTAGACCCAAACCCACTCGGCTAGACCCAAACCCACACGCTAGACCCAAACCCACTCGGCTAGACCCAAACCCACTCGGCTAGACACAAACCCACTCAGCTAGACCCAAACCCACTCTGCCAGACCCAAACCCATTCAGCTAGACCCAAACCCAGTCGGCTAGACCCAAACCCAATCAGCTGGACCCAAACCCACTCGGCTAGACCCAAACCTACTCGGCTAGACCAAAACCCACTCGGCTAGACCCAAACACACTCGGCTAGACCCAAACACACTCGGCTAGACCCAAACCCACTCGGCTAGACCCAAACCCACTCGGCTAGACCAAAACCCATTCGGCTCGACCCAAACCAACTCGGCTAGTCCCAAACCCACTCGGCTGGACCCAAACCCACTCGGCTGGACCCAAACCCACTCGGCTAGACCCAAACCCACTCGCCTAGACCCAAACCCACACGCTAGACCCAAACCCACTCGGCTAGACCCAAACCCACTCGGCTAGACACAAACCCACTCGGCTAGACCCAAACCCACTTTGCCAGACCCAAACCCATTCAGCTAGACCCAAACCCACTCGGCTAGACCCAAACCCAATCGGCTAGACCCAAACCCACTCGGCTAGACACAAACCTACTCGGCTAGACCAAAACCCACTCGGCTAGACCCAAACACACTCGGCTAGACCCAAACACACTCGGATAGACCCAAACCCACTCGGCTAGACCCAAACCCAATCGGCTAGACCCAAACCCACTCGGCTAGACGCAAACCCACTCCGCTAGGCCCAAACCCACTCGGCTGGACCCAAACCCGCTCGGCCAGACCCAAACCCACTCGGCTAGACCAAAACCCACTCGGCTAGACCCAAACACACTCGGCTAGACCCAAACACACTCGGCTAGACCCAAACCCACTCGGCTAGACCCAAACCCACTCGGCTAGACCAAAACCCATTCGGCTCGACCCAAACCAACTCGGCTAGACCCAAACCCACTCGGCTGGACCCAAACCCACTCCGCTAGACCCAAACCCACTCGGCTAGAGCCAAAGCCACTCGGCTAGACCCAAACCCACTCGGCTGGACCCAAACACACTCGGCTAGACCCAAACCCACTCGGCTGGACCCAAACCCACTCGGCTAGACCCAAACCCACTCGCCTAGACCCAAACCCACACGCTAGACCCACACCCACTCGGCTAGACCCAAACCCACTCGGCTAGACCCAAACCCACTCGGCTAGACCCAAACCCACTTTGCCAGACCCAAACCCATTCAGCTAGACCCAAACCCACTCGGCTAGACCCAAACCCAATCGGCTAGACCCAAACCCACTCGGCTAGACCCAAACCTACTCGGCTAGACCAAAACCCACTCGGCTAGACCCAAACACACTCGGCTAGACCCAAACACACTCGGATAGACCCAAACCCACTCGGCTAGACCCAAACCCAATCGGCTAGACCCAAACCCACTCGGCTAGACGCAAACCCACTCCGCTAGACCCAAACCCACTCGGCTGGACCCAAACCCGCTCGGCCAGACCCAAACCCACTCGGCTAGACCCAAACCCACTCGGCTGGACCCAAAACCACTCCGCTAGACCCAAACCCACTCGGCTAGACCCAAACCCACTCGGCTAGACCCAAACCCACTCGGCTAGACCCAAACCCACTCGGCTAGACCCAAACACACTCGGCTAGACCTAAACCCACTCGGCTAGACCCAAACCCACTCGGCTAGACCCAAACCCACTCGGCTAGACCCAAACCCATTCGGCTAGACGCAAACCCACTCGGCTAGACCCAAACCCACTCGGCTAGACCCAAACCCACTCGGCTAGACCCAAACCCACTCGGCTAGACCCAAACACACTCGGCTAGACCTAAACCCACTCGGCTAGACCCAAACCCACTCGGCTAGACCCAAACCCACTCGGCTAGACCCAAACCCAATCGGCTAGACCCAAACCCACTCGGCTAGACGCAAACCCACTCCGCTAGACCCAAACCCACTCGGCTGGACCCAAACCCGCTCGGCCAGACCCAAACCCACTCGGCTAGACCCAAACCCACTCGGCTGGACCCAAAACCACTCCGCTAGACCCAAACCCACTCGGCTAGACCCAAACCCACTCGGCTAGACCCAAACCCACTCGGCTAGACCCAAACCCATTCGGCTAGACGCAAACCCACTCGGCAAGACCAAAACCCACTAAGCTAGACCCAAACCCACTCGGCTAGACCCAAACCCACTCGGCTAGACCCAAACGCACTCGGCTAGACGCAAACCCACTCGGCTAGACCCAAACCCACTCGGCTAGAACCAAACCCATTCGGCTAGACCCAAACCCACTCGGTTGGACCCAAACCCACTCGGCCAGACCCAAACCCACTCGGCTAGACCCAAACCCACTCGGCTAGACCCAAACGCACTCGGCTAGACGCAAACCCACTCGGCTAGACCCAAACCCACTCGGCTGGACCCAAACCCACTCCGCTAGACCCAAACCCACTCGGTTGGACCCAAACCCACTCGGCCAGACCCAAACCCACTCGGCTAGACCCAAACCCACTCGGCTAGACCAAAACCCACTCGGCTGGACCCAAACCCACTCGGCTAGACCCAAACCCACTCGGCTAGACCCAAACCCACACGCTAGACCCAAACCCACTCGGCTAGACCCAAACCCACTCGGCTAGACACAAACCCACTCGGCTAGACCCAAACCCACTCTGCCAGACCCAAACCAATTCAGCTAGAGCCAAACCCACTCGGCTAGACCCAAACCCAATCGGCTAGACCCAAACCCACTCGGCTAGACCCAAACCTACTCGGCTAGACCAAAACCCACTCGGCAAGACCCAAACCCACTCGGCTAGACCCAAACCCAATCGGCTAGACCCAAACCCACTCGACTAGACCCAAACCCACTCGGCTAGACCCAAACCCACTCGGCTAGACCCAAAACCACTCCGCTAGACCCAAACCCACTCGGCTAGACCCAAACCCACTCGGTTGGACCCAAACCCACTCGGCCAGACCCAAACCCACTCGGCTAGACCCAAACCCACTCGGCTAGACCAAAACCCATTCGGCTAGACCCAAACCAACTCGGCTAGACCCAAACCCACTCGGCTGGACCCAAACCCACTCCGCTAGACCCAAACCGACTCGGCTAGACTCAAACCCACTCGGCTAGTCCCAAACCCACTCGGCTAGACCCAAACACACTCGGCTAGACCCAAACCCACTCGGCTAGACCCAAACCCACTCGGCTAGACCCAAACCCACTCGGCTAGACCCAAACCCACTCGGCTAGACGCAAACCCACACCGCTAGACCCAAACCCACTCGGCTAGACCCAAACCCACTCGGTTGGACCCAAACCCACTCGGCCAGACCCAAACACACTCGGCTAGACCCAAACCCACTCGGCCAGACCAAAACCCATTCGGCTAGACCCAAACCAACTCGGCTAGACCCAAACCCACTCGGCTGGACCCAAACCCACTCCGCTGGACCCAAACCCACTCAGCTAGAGCCAAAGCCACTCGGCTAGACCCAAACCCACTCGGCTGGACCCAAACACACTCGGCTAGACCCAAACCCACTCGGCTGGACCCAAACCCACTCGGCTAGACCCAAACCCACTCGGCTAGACCCAAACACACACGCTAGACCAAAACCCACTCGGCTAGACCCAAACACACTCGGCTAAACACAAACCCACTCGGCTAGACCCAAACCCACTCTGCCAGACCCAAACCCATTCAGCTGGACCCAAACCCACTCGGCTACACCCAAACCCAATCGGCTAGACACAAACCCACTCGGCTAGACCCAAACCTACTCGGCTAGACCAAAACCCACTCGGCTTGACCCAAACACACTCGGCTAGACCCAAACACACTCGGATAGACCCAAACCCACTCGGCGAGACCCAAACCCAATCTGCTAGACCCAAACCCACTCGGCTAGACGCAAACCCACTCCGCTAGACCAAAACCCACTCCGCTAGACCCAAACCCACTCGGCTAGACCCAAACCCACTCGGCTAGACCCAAACCCACTCGGCCAGACCCAAAACCACTCTGCTAGACCCAAACCCACTCGGCTAGACCCAAACCCACTCGGCTAGACCCAAACCCACTCGGCTAGACCCAAACCCACTCGGCTAGACCCAAACACACTCGGCTAGACCTAAACCCACTCGGCTAGACCCAAACCCACTCGGCTAGACCCAAACCCACTCGGCTAGACCCAAACCCATTCGGCTAGACGCAAACCCACTCGGCAAGACCCAAACCCACTCCGCTACACCCAAACCCACTCGGCTAGACCCAAACCCACTCGGCTAGACCCAAACCCACTCCGCTAGACCCAAACCCACTCCGCTAGACCCAAACCCACTCCGCTAGCCCCAAACCAACTCCGCTAGACCCAAACCCATTCGGCTAGACCCAAACCCACTCGGCTAGACCCAAACCCACTCTGCCAGACCCAAACCCACTCGACTAGATGCAAACCCACTCGGCTAGACCCAAACCCACTCGGCTAGACGCAAACCCAATCGGCTAGACCCAAACCCACTCCGCTAGACCCAAACCCACTCCGCTAGACCCAAACCCACTCCGCTAGCACCAAACCAACTCCTCTAGACCCAAACCCACTCGGCTAGACCCAAACCCACTCGGCTAGACCGAAACCCACTCGGCTGGACCCAAACCCACTCCGCTAGTCCCAAACCCACTCGGCTAGACCGAAAGCCACTCGGCGAGACCCAAACCCACTCGGCTAGACCCAAACACACTCGGCTAGACCCAAACCCACTCGGCTGGACCCAAACCCACTCGGCTAGACCCAAACCCACTCGGCTAGACCCAAACCCACACGCTAGACCCAAACCCACTCGGCTAGACCCAAACCCACTCGGCTAGACCCAAACCCAATCGGCTAGACCCAAACCCACTCGACTAGACCCAAACCCACTCGGCTAGACCCAAACCCACTCGGCTAGACCCAAAACCACTCCGCTAGACCCAAACCCACTCGGCTAGACCCAAACCCACTCGGTTGGACCCAAACCCACTCGGCCAGACCCAAACCCACTCGGCTAGACCCAAACCCACTCGGCTAGACCAAAACCCATTCGGCTAGACCCAAACCAACTCGGCTAGACCCAAACCCACTCGGCTGGACCCAAACCCACTCCGCTAGACCCAAACCGACTCGGCTAGACTCAAACCCACTCGGCTAGTCCCAAACCCACTCGGCTAGACCCAAACACACTCGGCTAGACCCAAACCCACTCGGCTAGACCCAAACCCACTCGGCTAGACCCAAACCCACTCGGCTAGACCCAAACCCACTCGGCTAGACGCAAACCCACACCGCTAGACCCAAACCCACTCGGCTAGACCCAAACCCACTCGGTTGGACCCAAACCCACTCGGCCAGACCCAAACACACTCGGCTAGACCCAAACCCACTCGGCCAGACCAAAACCCATTCGGCTAGACCCAAACCAACTCGGCTAGACCCAAACCCACTCGGCTGGACCCAAACCCACTCCGCTGGACCCAAACCCACTCAGCTAGAGCCAAAGCCACTCGGCTAGACCCAAACCCACTCGGCTGGACCCAAACACACTCGGCTAGACCCAAACCCACTCGGCTGGACCCAAACCCACTCGGCTAGACCCAAACCCACTCGGCTAGACCCAAACACACACGCTAGACCAAAACCCACTCGGCTAGACCCAAACACACTCGGCTAAACACAAACCCACTCGGCTAGACCCAAACCCACTCTGCCAGACCCAAACCCATTCAGCTGGACCCAAACCCACTCGGCTACACCCAAACCCAATCGGCTAGACACAAACCCACTCGGCTAGACCCAAACCTACTCGGCTAGACCAAAACCCACTCGGCTTGACCCAAACACACTCGGCTAGACCCAAACACACTCGGATAGACCCAAACCCACTCGGCGAGACCCAAACCCAATCTGCTAGACCCAAACCCACTCGGCTAGACGCAAACCCACTCCGCTAGACCAAAACCCACTCCGCTAGACCCAAACCCACTCGGCTAGACCCAAACCCACTCGGCTAGACCCAAACCCACTCGGCCAGACCCAAAACCACTCTGCTAGACCCAAACCCACTCGGCTAGACCCAAACCCACTCGGCTAGACCCAAACCCACTCGGCTAGACCCAAACCCACTCGGCTAGACCCAAACACACTCGGCTAGACCTAAACCCACTCGGCTAGACCCAAACCCACTCGGCTAGACCCAAACCCACTCGGCTAGACCCAAACCCATTCGGCTAGACGCAAACCCACTCGGCAAGACCCAAACCCACTCCGCTACACCCAAACCCACTCGGCTAGACCCAAACCCACTCGGCTAGACCCAAACCCACTCCGCTAGACCCAAACCCACTCCGCTAGACCCAAACCCACTCCGCTAGCCCCAAACCAACTCCGCTAGACCCAAACCCATTCGGCTAGACCCAAACCCACTCGGCTAGACCCAAACCCACTCTGCCAGACCCAAACCCACTCGACTAGATGCAAACCCACTCGGCTAGACCCAAACCCACTCGGCTAGACGCAAACCCAATCGGCTAGACCCAAACCCACTCCGCTAGACCCAAACCCACTCCGCTAGACCCAAACCCACTCCGCTAGCACCAAACCAACTCCTCTAGACCCAAACCCACTCGGCTAGACCCAAACCCACTCGGCTAGACCGAAACCCACTCGGCTGGACCCAAACCCACTCCGCTAGTCCCAAACCCACTCGGCTAGACCGAAAGCCACTCGGCGAGACCCAAACCCACTCGGCTAGACCCAAACACACTCGGCTAGACCCAAACCCACTCGGCTGGACCCAAACCCACTCGGCTAGACCCAAACCCACTCGGCTAGACCCAAACCCACACGCTAGACCCAAACCCACTCGGCTAGACCCAAACCCACTCGGCTACTCCCAAACCCACTCGGCCAGACCCAAACCCACTCGGCTAGACCCAAACCCACTCGGCTAGACCAAAACCCATTCGGCTAGACCCAAACCAACTCGGCTAGACCCAAACCCACTCGGCTGGACCCAAACCCACTCCGCTAGACGCAAACCCACTCGGCTAGAGCCAAAGCCACTCGGCTAGACCCAAACCCACTCGGCTAGACCCAAACACACTCGGCTAGACCCAAACCCACTCGGCTGGACCCAAACCCACTCGGCTAGACCCAAACCCACTCGGCTAGACACAAACCCACTCAGCTAGACCCAAACCCACTCTGCCAGACCCAAACCCATTCAGCTAGACCCAAACCCAGTCGGCCAGACCCAAACCCAATCAGCTGGACCCAAACCCACTCGGCTAGACCCAAACCTACTCGGCTAGACCAAAACCCACTCGGCTAGACCCAAACACACTCGACTAGACCCAAACACACTCGGCTAGACCCAAACCCACTCGGCTAGACCCAAACCTACTCGACTAGACCAAAACCCACTCGCCTAGACCCAAACCCACTCGGATAGACCCAAACCCACTCGGCTAGACCCAAACCCACTCGGCTAGACCCAAACACACTCGGCTAGACCTAAACCCACTCGGCTAGACCCAAACCCACACGCTAGACCCAAACCCACTCGGCTAGACCCAAACCCATTCCGCTAGACCCAAACCCACTCGGCTAGAGCCAAAGCCACTCGGCTAGACCCAAAGCCACTCGGCTAGACCCAAACACACTCGGCTAGACCCAAACCCACTCGGCTGGACCCAAACCCACTCGGCTAGACCCAAACCCACTTGGCTAGACCCAAACCCACACGCTAGACCCAAACCCACTCTGCTAGACCCAAACCCACTCGGCTAGACACAAACCCACTCGGCTAGACCCAAACCCACTCTGCCAGACCCAAACCCATTCAGCTCGACCCAAACCCACTCGGCTAGACCCAAACCCAATCGGCTAGACCCAAACCCACTCGGCTAGACCCAAACCTACTCGACTAGACCAAAACCCACTCGCCTAGACCCAAGCCCACTCGGATAGACCCAAACCCACTCGGCTAGACCCAAACCCACTCGGCTAGACCCAAACACACTCGGCTAGACCTAAACCCACTCGGCTAGACCCAAACCCACACGCTAGACCCAAACCCACTCGGCTAGACCCAAACCCACTCGGCTACTCCCAAACCCACTCGGCTAGACGCAAACCCATTCCGCCAGACCCAAACCCACTCGGCTAGACCCAAACCCACTCCGCTAGACCCAAACCGACTCGGCTAGACTCAAACCCACTCGGCTACACCCAAACCCACTCGGCTGGACCCAAACACACTCGGCTAGACCCAAACCCACTCGGCTAGACCCATACCCACTCGGCTAGACCCAAACCCCCTCGGCTAGACCCAAACCCACTCGGCTAGACGCAAACCCACACCGCTAGACCCAAACCCACTCGGTTGGACCCAAACCCACTCGGCCAGACCCAAACCCACTCGGCTAGACCCAAACCCACTCGGCTAGACCAAAACCCATTCGGCTAGACCCAAACCAACTCGGCTAGACCCAAACCCACTCGGCTGGACCCAAACCCACTCCGCTAGACCCAAACCCACTCGGCTAGAGCCAAAGCCACTCGGCTAGACCCAAACCCACTCGGCTGGACCCAAACACACTCGGCTAGACCCAAGCCCACTCGGCTGGACCCAAACCCACTCGGCTAGACCCAAACCCACTCGGCTAGACCCAAACCCACACGCTAGACCCAAACCCACTCGGCTAGACCCAAACCCACTCGGCTAGACACAAACCCACTCGGCTAGACCCAAACCCACTCTGCCAGACCCAAACCCATTCAGCTAGACCCAAACCCACTCGGCTAGACCCAAACCCAATCGGCTAGACCCAAACCCACTCGGCTAGACCAAAACCCATTCGGCTAGACCCAAACCAACTCGGCTAGACCCAAACCCACTCGGCTGGACCCAAACCCACTCCGCTAGACCCAAACCCACTCGGCTAGAGCCAAAGCCACTCGGCTAGACCCAAACCCACTCGGCTGGACCCAAACACACTCGGCTAGACCCAAGCCCACTCGGCTGGACCCAAACCCACTCGGCTAGACCCAAACCCACTCGGCTAGACCCAAACCCACACGCTAGACCCAAACCCACTCGGCTAGACCCAAACCCACTCGGTTAGACACAAACCCACTCGGCTAGACCCAAACCCACTCGGCTAGACCCAAACCCACTCGGCTAGACCCAATCCCACTCGGCTTGACCCAAACACACTCGGCTAGACCAAAACCCACTCGGCTAGACCCAAACCCACTCGGCTAGACCCAAACCCACTCGGCTAGACCCAAACCCATTCGGCTAGACGCAAACCCACTCGGCAAGACCCAAACACACTCGGCTAGACCCAAACCCAATCGGCTAGACCCAAACCCACTCGGCTAGACCCAAACGCACTCGGCTAGACCCAAACCCACTCGGCTAGACCCAAAACCACTCCGCTAGACCCAAACCCACTCGGCTAGACACAAACCCACTCGGTTGGACCCAAACCCACTCGGCCAGACCCAAACCCACTCGGCTAGACCCAAACCCACTCGGCTAGACCAAAACCCATTCGGCTAGACCCAAACCAACTCGGCTAGACCCAAACCCACTCGGCTGGACCCAAACCCACTCCGCTAGACGCAAACCCACTCGGCTAGAGCCAAAGCCACTCGGCTAGACCCAAACCCACTCGGCTAGACCCAAACACACTCGGCTAGACCCAAACCCACTCGGCTGGACCCAAACCCACTCGGCTAGACCCAAACCCACACGCTAGACCCAAACCCACTCGGCTAGACCCAAACCCACTCGGCTAGACACAAACCCACTCAGCTAGACCCAAACCCACTCTGCCAGACCCAAACCCATTCAGCTAGACCCAAACCCAGTCGGCCAGACCCAAACCCAATCAGCTGGACCCAAACCCACTCGGCTAGACCCAAACCTACTCGGCTAGACCAAAACCCACTCGGCTAGACCCAAACACACTCGGCTAGACCCAAACACACTCGGCTAGACCCAAACCCACTCGGCTAGACCCAAACCCACTCGGCTAGACCAAAACCCATTCGTCTCGACCCAAACCAACTCGGCTAGACCCAAACCCACTCGGCTGGACCCAAATCCACTCCGCTAGACCCAAACCCACTCGGCTAGAGCCAAAGCCACTCGGCTAGACCCAAACCCACTCGGCTGGACCCAAACACACTCGGCTAGACCCAAACCCACTCGGCTGGACCCAAACCCACTCGGCTAGACCCAAACCCACTCGCCTAGACCCAAACCCACACGCTAGACCCAAACCCACTCGGCTAGACCCAAACCCACTCGGCTAGACACAAACCCACTCGGCTAGACCCAAACCTACTTTGCCAGACCCAAACCCATTCAGCTAGACCCAAACCCACTCGGCTAGACCCAAACCCAATCGGCTAGACCCAACCCCACTCGGCTAGACCCAAACCTACTCGGCTAGACCCAAACCCACTCGGCTAGACCCAAATCCACTCGGCTAGACCCAAACCCACTCGGCTAGACCCAAACCCACTCGGCTAGACCCAAACCCACTCGGCTAGACCCAAACACACTCGGCTGGACCTAAACCCACTCGGCTAGACCCAAACCCACTCGGCTAGACCCAAACCCACTCGGCTAGACCCAAACCCATTCGGCTAGACGCAAACCCACTCGGCAAAACCCAAACCCACTCGGCTAGACCCAAACCCACTCGGCTAGACCCAAACCCTCTCGGCTAGACCCAAACGCACTCGGCTAGACGCAAACCCACTCGGCTAGACCCAAACCCACTCGGCTAGAACCAAACCCATTCGGCTAGACCCAAACCCACTCGGTTGGACCCAAACCCACTCGGCCAGACCCAAACCCACTCGGCTAGACCCAAACCCACTCGGCTAGACCCAAACGCACTCGGCTAGACGCAAACCCACTCGGCTAGACCCAAACCCACTCGGCTGGACCCAAACCCACTCCGCTAGACCCAAACCCACTCGGTTGGACCCAAACCCACTCGGCCAGACCCAAACCCACTCGGCTAGACCCAAACCCACTCGGCTAGACCAAAACCCACTCGGCTGGACCCAAACCCACTCGGCTAGACCCAAACCCACTCGGCTAGACCCAAACCCACACGCGAGACCCAAACCCACTCGGCTAGACCCAAACCCACTCGGCTAGACACAAACCCACTCGGCTAGACCCAAACCCACTCTGCCAGACCCAAACCCATTCAGCTAGACCCAAACCCACTCGGCTAGACCCAAACCCAATCGGCTAGACCCAAACCCACTCGGCTAGACCCAAACCTACTCGGCTAGACCAAAACCCACTCGGCAAGACCCAAACCCACTCGGCTAGACCCAAACACAATCGGCTAGACCCAAACCCACTCGGCTAGACCCAAACCCACTCGGCTAGACCCAAACCCACTCGGCTAGACCCAAAACCACTCCGCTAGACCCAAACCCACTCGGCTAGACCCTAACCCACTCGGTTGGACCCAAACCCACTCGGCCAGACCCAAACCCACTCGGCTAGACCCAAACCCACTCGGCTAGACCAAAACCCATTCGGCTAGACCCAAACCAACTCGGCTAGACCCAAACCCACTCGGCTGGACCCAAACCCACTCCGCTAGACGCAAACCCACTCGGCTAGAGCCAAAGCCACTCGGCTAGACCCAAACCCACTCGGCTAGACCCAAACACACTCGGCTAGACCCAAACCCACTCGGCTGGACCCAAACCCACTCGGCTAGACCCAAACCCACTCGGCTAGACCCAAACCCACACGCTAGACCCAAACCCACTCGGCTAGACCCAAACCCACTCGGCTAGACACAAACCAACTCAGCTAGACCCAACCCACTCTGCCAGACCCAAACCCATTCAGCTAGACCCAAACCCAGTCGGCTAGACCCAAACCCAATCAGCTGGACCCAAACCCACTCGGCTAGACCCAAACCTACTCGGCTAGACCAAAACCCACTCGGCTAGACCCAAACACACTCGGCTAGACCCAAACACACTCGGCTAGACCCAAACCCACTCGGCTAGACCCAAACCCACTCGGCTAGACCAAAACCCATTCGGCTAGACCCAAACCAACTCGGCTAGACCCAAACCCACTCGGCTGGACCCAAACCCACTCCGCTAGACCCAAACCCACTCGGCTAGAGCCAAAGCCACTCGGCTAGACCCAAACCCACTCGGCTGGACCCAAACACACTCGGCTAGACCCAAACCCACTCGGCTGGACCCAAACCCACTCGGCTAGACCCAAACCCACTCGCCTAGACCCAAACCCACTTTGCCAGACCCAAACCCATTCAGCTAGACCCAAACCCACTCGGCTAGACCCAAACCCAATCGGCTAGACCCAAACCCACTCGGCTAGACCCAAACCTACTCGGCTAGACCAAAACCCACTCGGCTAGACCCAAACACACTCGGCTAGACCCAAACACACTCGGATAGACCCAAACCCACTCGGCTAGACCCAAACCCAATCGGCTAGACCCAAACCCACTCAGCTAGACGCAAACCCACTCCGCTAGACCCAAACCCACTCGGCTGGACCCAAACCCGCTCGGCCAGACCCAAACCCACTCGGCTAGACCCAAACCCACTCGGCTGGACCCAAAACCACTCCGCTAGACCCAAACCCACTCGGCTAGACCCAAACCCACTCGGCTAGACCCAAACCCACTCGGCTAGACCTAAACCCACTCGGCTAGACCCAAACACACTCGGCTAGACCTAAACCCACTCGGCTAGACCCAAACCCACTCGGCTAGACCCAAACCCACTCGGCTAGACCCAAACCCATTCGGCTAGACGCAAACCCACTCGGCAAGACCCAAACCCACTCGGCTAGACCCAAACCCACTCGGCTAGACCCAAACCCACTCGGCTAGACCCAAACGCACTCGGCTAGACGCAAACCCACTCGGCTAGACCCAAAACCACTCCGCTAGACCCAAACCCACTCGGCTAGACCCAAACCCACTCGGTTGGACCCAAACCCACTCGGACAGACCCAAACCCACTCGGCTAGACCCAAACCCACTCGGCTAGACCAAAACCCATTCGGCTAGACCCAAACCAACTCGGCTAGACCCAAACCCACTCGGCTGGACCCAAACCCACTCCGCTAGACCCAAACACACTCGGCTAGAGCCAAAGCCACTCGGCTAGACCCAAACCCACTCGGCTAGACCCAAACACACTCGGCCAGACCCAAACCCACTCGGCTGGACCCAAACCCACTCGGCTAGACCCAAACCCACTCGGCTAGACCCAAACCCACACGCTAGACCCAAACCCACTCGGCTAGACCCAAACCCACTCGGCTAGACACAAACCCACTCGGCTAGACCCAAACCCACTCTGCCAGACCCAAACCCATTCAGCTAGACCCAAACCCACTCGGCTAGACCCAAACCCACTCGGCTAGACCCAAAACCACTCCGCTAGACCCAAACCCACTCGGCTAGACCCAAACCCACTCGGCTAGACCCAAACCCAATCGGCTAGACCCAAACCCACTCGGCTAGACCCAAACCTACTCGACTAGACCAAAACCCACTCGGCTAGACCCAAACACACTCGGCTAGACCCAAACACACTCGGCTAGACCCAAACCCACTCGGCTAGACCCAAACCCAATCGGCTAGACCCAAACCCACTCCGCTAGACCCAAACCCACTCGGCTAGACCCAAACCCACTCGGCTAGACCCAAACCCACTCGGCTAGACCCAAACCCACTCGGCTAGACCCAAAACCACTCCGGTAGACCCAAACCCACTCGCCTAGACCCAAACCCACTCGGATAGACCCAAACCCACTCGGCTAGACCCAAACCCACTCGGCTAGACCCAAACACACTCGGCTAGACCTAAACCCACTCGGCTAGACCCAAACCCACACGCTAGACCCAAACCCACTCGGCTAGACCCAAACCCACTCGGCTACTCCCAAACCCACTCGGCTAGACCCAAACCCACTCCGCCAGACCCAAACCCACTCGGCTAGACCCAAACCCACTCCGCTAGACCCAAACCGACTCGGCTAGACTCAAACCCACTCGGCTAGACCCAAACCCACTCGGCTAGACCCAAAACCACTCTGCTAGACCCAAACCCACTCGGCTAGACCCAAACCCACTCGGCTAGACCCAAACCCACTCGGCTAGACCCAAACCCACTCGGCTAGACCCAAACACACTCGGCTAGACCTAAACCCACTCGGCTAGACCCAAACCCACTCGGCTAGACCCAAACCCACTCGGCTAGACCCAAACCCATTCGGCTAGACGCAAACCCACTCGGCAAGACCCAAACCCACTCCGCTACACCCAAACCCACTCGGCTAGACCCAAACCCACTCGGCTAGACCCAAACCCACTCGGCTAGACCCAAAACCACTCCGGTAGACCCAAACCCACTCGCCTAGACCCAAACCCACTCGGATAGACCCAAACCCACTCGGCTAGACCCAAACCCACTCGGCTAGACCCAAACACACTCGGCTAGACCTAAACCCACTCCGCTAGACCCAAACCCACTCGGCTGGACCCAAACCCACTCGGCTAGACCCAAACCCACTCGCCGAGACCCAAACCCACACGCTAGACCCAAACACACTCGGCTAGACCCAAACCTACTCGGCTAGACACAAACCCACTCGGCTAGACCCAAACCCACTTTGCCAGACCCAAACCCATTCAGCTAGACCCAAACCCACTCGGCTAGACCCAAACCCAATCGGCTAGACCCAAACCCACTCGGCTAGACCCAAACCTACTCGGCTAGACCCAAACCCACTCGGCTAGACCCAAACCCACTCGGCTAGACCCAAACCCACTCGGCTAGACCCAAACCCACTCGGCTAGACCCAAACCCACTCGGCTAGACCCAAACACACTCGGCTAGACCTAAACCCACTCGGCTAGACCCAAACCCACTCGGCTAGACCCAAACCCACTCGGCTAGACCCAAACCCATTCGGCTAGACGCAAACCCACTCGGCAAGACCCAAACCCACTCGGCTAGACCCAAACCCACTCGGCTAGACCCAAACCCTCTCGGCTAGACCCAAACGCACTCGGCTAGACGCAAACCCACTCGGCTAGACCCAAACCCACTCGGCTAGAACCAAACCCATTCGGCTAGACCCAAACCCACTCGGTTGGACCCAAACCCACTCGGCCGGACCCAAACCCACTCGGCTAGACCCAAACCCACTCGGCTAGACCCAAACGCACTCGGCTAGACGCAAACCCACTCGGCTAGACCCAAACCCACTCGGCTGGACCCAAACCCACTCCGCTAGACCCAAACCCACTCGGTTGGACCCAAACCCACTCGGCCAGACCCAAACCCACTCGGGTAGACCCAAACCCACTCGGCTAGACCAAAACCCACTCGGCTGGACCCAAACCCACTCGGCTAGACCCAAACCCACTCGGCTAGACCCAAACCCACACGCTAGACCCAAACCCACTCGGCTAGACCCAAACCCACTCGGCTAGACACAAACCCACTCGGCTAGACCCAAACCCACTCTGCCAGACCCAAACCCATTCAGCTAGACCCAAACCCACTCGGCTAGACCCAAACCCAATCGGCTAGACCCAAACCCACTCGGCTAGACCCAAACCTACTCGGCTAGACCAAAACCCACTCGGCAAGACCCAAACCCACTCGGCTAGACCCAAACCCAATCGGCTAGACCCAAACCCTCTCGGCTAGACCCAAACCTACTCGGCTAGACCCAAACCCACTCGGCTAGACCCAAAACCACTCCTCTAGACCCAAACCCACTCGGCTAGACCCTAACCCACTCGGTTGGATCCAAACCCACTCGGCCAGACCCAAACCCACTCGGCTAGACCCAAACCCACTCGGCTAGACCAAAACCCATTCGGCTAGACCCAAACCAACTCGGCTAGACCCAAACCCACTCGGCTAGACCAAAACCCACTCGGCAAGACCCAAACCCACTCGGCTAGACCCAAACCCACTCGGCTAGACCCAAACCTACTCGGCTAGACCAAAACCCACTCGGCAAGACCCAAACCCACTCGGCTAGACCCAAACCCAATCGGCTAGACCCAAACCCTCTCGGCTAGACCCAAACCTACTCGGCTAGACCCAAACCCACTCGGCTAGACCCAAAACCACTCCTCTAGACCCAAACCCACTCGGCTAGACCCTAACCCACTCGGTTGGACCCAAACCAACTCGGCCAGACCCAAACCCACTCGGCTAGACCCAAACCCACTCGGCTAGACCAAAACCCATTCGGCTAGACCCAAACCAACTCGGCTAGACCCAAACCCACTCGGCTGGACCCAAACCCACTCCGCTAGACGCAAACCCACTCGGCTAGAGCCAAAGCCACTCGGCTAGACCCAAACCCACTCGGCTAGACCCAAACACACTCGGCTAGACCCAAACCCACTCGGCTGGACCCAAACCCACTCGGCTAGACCCAAACCCACTCGGCTAGACCCAAACCCACACGCTAGACCCAAACCCACTCGGCTAGACTCAAACCCACTCGGCTAGACACAAACCCACTCAGCTAGACCCAAACCCACTCTGCCAGACCCAAACCCATTCAGCTAGACCCAAACCCAGTCGGCTAGACCCAAACCCAATCAGCTGGACCCAAACCCACTCGGCTAGACCCAAACCTACTCGGCTGGACCCAAACACACTCGGCTAGACCCAAACCCACACGGCTGGACCCAAACCCACTCGGCTAGACCCAAACCCACTCGCCTAGACCCAAACCCACACGCTAGACCCAAACCCACTCGGCTAGACGCAAACCCACTCGGCTAGACACAAACCCACTCGGCTAGACCCAAACCCACTTTGCCAGACCCAAACCCATTCAGCTAGACCCAAACCCACTCGGCTAGACCCAAACCCAATCGGCTAGACCCAAACCCACTCGGCTAGACCCAAACCTACTCGGCTAGACCAAAACCCACTCGGCTAGACCCAAACACACTCGGCTCGACCCAAACACACTCGGATAGACCCAAACCCACTCGGCTAGACCCAAACCCAATCGGATAGACCCAAACCCACTCAGCTAGACGCAAACCCACTCCGCTAGACCCAAACCCACTCGGCTGGACCCAAACCCGCTCGGCCAGAACCAAACCCACTCGGCTAGACCCAAACCCACTCGGCTGGACCCAAAACCACTCCGCTAGACCCAAACCCACTCGGCTAGACCCAAACCCACTCGGCTAGACCCAAACCCACTCGGCTGGACCCAAACCCACTCGGCTAGACCCAAACACACTCGGCTAGACCTAAACCCACTCGGCTAGACCCAAACCCACTCGGCTAGACCCAAACCCACTCGGCTAGACCCAAACCCATTCGGCTAGACGCAAACCCACTCCGCAAGACCCAAACCCACTCGGCTAGACCCAAACCCACTCGGCTAGACCCAAACCCACTCGGCTAGACCCAAACGCACTCGGCTAGACGCAAACCCACTCGGCTAGACCCAAAACCACTCCGCTAGTCCAAAACCCACTCGGCTAGACCCAAACCCACTCGGTTGGACCCAAACCCACTCGGCCGGACCCAAACCCACTCGGCTAGACCCAAACCCACTCGGCTAGACCAAAACCCATTCGGCTAGACCCAAACCTACTCGGCTAGACCCAAACCCACTCGGCTGGACCCAAACCCACTCCGCTAGACCCAAACACACTCGGCTAGAGCCAAACCCACTCGGCTAGACCCAAACCCACTCGGCTAGACCCAAACACACTCGGCTAGACCCAAACCCACTCGGGTGGACCCAAACCCACTCGGCTGGACCCAAACCCACTCGGCTAGACCCAAACGCACACGCTAGACCCAAACCCACTCGGCTAGACCCAAACCCACTCGGCTAGACACAAACCCACTCGCTCGGCTAGACCCAAACCCACTCGGCTAGACGCAAACCCAATCGGCTAGACCCAAACCCACTCCGCTAGACCCAAACCCACTCCGCTAGACCCAAACCCACTCCGCTAGCACCAAACCAACTCCTCTAGACCCAAACCCACTCGGCTAGACATAAAACCCACTCGGCTAGACCGAAACCCACTCGGCTGGACCCAAACCCACTCCGCTAGTCCCAAACCCACTCGGCTAGACCGAAAGCCACTCAGCGAGACCCAAACCCACTCGGCTAGACCCAAACACACTCGGCTAGACCCAAACCCACTCGGCTGGACCCAAACCCACTCGGCTAGACCCAAACCCACTCGGCTAGACCCAAACCCACACGCTAGACCCAAACCCACTCGGCCAGACCCAAACCCACTCGGCTACTCCCAAACCCACTCGGCTAGACCCAAACCCACTCCGCCAGACCCAAACCCACTCGGCTAGACCCAAACCCACTCCGCTAGACCCAAACCGACTCGGCTAGACTCAAACCCACTCGGCTAGACCCAAACCCACTCAGCTACACCCAAACACACTCGGCTAGACCCAAACCCACTCGGCTAGACCCAAACCCACCCGGCTAGACCCAAACCCACTCGGCTAGACCCAAACCCACTCGGCTAGACGCAAACCCACACCGCTAGACCCAAACCCACTCGGCTAGACCCAAACCCACTCGGCTAGACCCAAACGCACTCGGCTAGACCCAAACCCACTCGGCTAGACCCAAAACCACTCCGCTAGACCCAAACCCACTCGGCTAGACCAAAACCCACTCGGTTGGACCCAAACCCATTCGGCTAGACCCAAACCAACTCGGCTAGACCCAAACCCACTCGGCTGGACCCAAACCCACTCCGCTAGACCCAAACCCACTCGGCTAGAGCCAAAGCCACTCGGCTAGACGCAAAGCCACTCGGCTAGACCCAAACACACTCGGCTAGACCCAAACCCACTCGGCTGGACCCAAACCCACTCGGCTAGACCCAAACCCACTTGGCTAGACCCAAACCCACACGCTAGACCCAAACCCACTCGGCTAGACCCAAACCCACTCGGCTAGACACAAACCCACTCGGCTAGACCCAAACCCACTCTGCCAGACCCAAACCCATTCAGCTCGACCCAAACCCACTCGGCTAGACCCAAACCCAATCGGCTAGACCCAAACCCACTCGGCTAGACCCAAACCTACTCGACTAGACCAAAACCCACTCGGCTAGACCCAAACACACTCGGCTAGACCCAAACACACTCGGCTAGACCCAAACCCACTCGGCTAGACCCAAACCCAATCGGCTAGACCCAAACCCACTCCGCTAGACCCAAACCCACTCGGCTAGACCCAAACCCACTCGGCTAGACCCAAACCCACTCGGCTAGACCCAAACCCACTCGGCTAGACCCAAAACCACTCCGCTAGACCCAAACCCACTCGCCTAGACCCAAACCCACTCGGCTAGACCCAAACCCACTAGGCTAGACCCAAACCCACTCGGCTAGACCCAAACACACTCTGCCAGACCCAAACCCATTCAGCTAGACCCAAACCCACTCGGCTAGACCCAAACCCAATCGGCTAGACCCAAACTCACTCGGCTAGACCCAAACCTACTCGGCTAGACCAAAACCCACTCGGCTAGACCCAAACACACTCGGCTAGACCCAAACACACTCGGATAGACCCAAACCCACTCGGCTAGACCCAAACCCAATCGGCTAGACGCAAACCCACTCCGCTAGACCCAAACCCACTCGGCTAGACCCAAACCCACTCGGCTAGACCCAAACCCACTCGGCTAGACCCAAACCCACTCGGCTAGACCCAAAACCACTCTGCTAGACCCAAACCCACTCGGCTAGACCCAAACCCACTCGGCTAGACCCAAACCCACTCGGCTAGACCCAAACCCACTCGGCTAGACCCAAACACACTCGGCTAGACCAAAACCCACTCGGCTAGACCCAAACCCACTCGGCTAGACCCAAACCCACTCGGCTAGACCCAAACCCATTCGGCTAGACGCAAACCCACTCGGCAAGACCCAAACACACTCGGCTAGACGCAAACCCAATCGGCTAGACCCAAACCCACTCGGCTAGACCCAAACGCACTCGGGTAGACCCAACCCCACTCGGCTAGACCCAAAACCACTCCGCTAGACCCAAACCCACTCGGCTAGACCCAAACGCACTCGGCCAGACCCAAACCCACTCGGCTAGACCCAAACCCACTCGGCTAGATCAAAACCCATTCGGCTAGAACCAAACCAACTCGGCTAGACCCAAACCCACTAGGCTGGACCCAAACCCACTCCGCTAGACGCAAACCCACTCGGCTAGAGCCAAAGCCACTCGGCTAGACCCAAACCCACTCGGCTAGACCCAAACACACTCGGCTAGACCCAAACCCACTCGGCTGGACCCAAACCCACTCGGCTAGACCCAAACCCACTCGGCTAGACCCAAACCCACACGCTAGACCCAAACCCACTCGGCTAGACCCAAACCCACTCGGCTAGACACAAACCCACTCAGCTAGACCCAAACCCACTCTGCCAGACCCAAACCCATTCAGCTAGACCCAAACCCAGTCGGCTAGACCCAAACCCAATCAGCTGGACCCAAACCCACTCGGATAGACCCAAACCTACTCGGCTAGACCAAAACCCACTCGGCTAGACCCAAACACACTCGGCTAGACCCAAACACACTCGGCTAGACCCAAACCCACTCGGCTAGACCCAAACCCACTCGGCTAGACCAAAACCCATTCGGCTCGACCCAAACCAACTCGGCTAGACCCAAACCCACTCGGCTGGACCCAAATCCACTCCGCTAGACCCAAACCCACTCGGCTAGAGCCAAAGCCACTCGGCTAGACCCAAACCCACTCGGATGGACCCAAACACACTCGGTTAGACCCAAACCCACTCGGCTGGACCCAAACCCACTCGGCTAGACCCAAACCCACTCGCCTAGACCCAAACCCACACGCTAGACCCAAACCCACTCGGCTAGACCCAAACCCACTCGGCTGGACACAAACCCACTCGGCTAGACCCAAACCCACTTTGCCAGACCCAAACCCATTCAGCTAGACCCAAACCCACTCGGCTAGACCCAAACCCAATCGGCTAGACCCAAACCCACTCGGCTAGACCCAAACCCAATCGGCTAGACCCAAACCCACTCGGCTAGACCCAAACCTACTCGGCTAGACCAAAACCCACTCGGCTAGACCCAAACACACTCGGCTAGACCCAAACACACTCGGATAGACCCAAACCCACTCGGCTAGACCCAAACCCAATCGGCTAGACCCAAACCCACTCGGCTAGACGCAAACCCACTCCGCTAGACCCAAACCCACTCGGCTGGACCCAAACCCGCTCGGCCAGACCCAAACCCACTCGGCTAGACCCAAACCCACTCGGCTGGACCCAAAACCACTCCGCTAGACCCAAACCCACTCGGCTAGACCCAAACCCACTCGGCTAGACCCAAACCCACTCGGCTAGACCCAAACCCACTCGGCTAGACCCAAACACACTCGGCTAGACCTAAACCCACTCGGCTAGACCCAAACCCACTCGGCTAGACCCAAACGCACTCGGCTAGACCCAAACCCACTCGGCTAGACCCAAAACCACTCCGCTAGACCCAAACCCACTCGGCTAGACCAAAACCCACTCGGTTGGACCCAAACCCATTCGGCTAGACCCAAACCAACTCGGCTAGACCCAAACCCACTCGGCTGGACCCAAACCCACTCCGCTAGACCCAAACCCACTCGGCTAGAGCCAAAGCCACTCGGCTAGACGCAAAGCCACTCGGCTAGACCCAAACACACTCGGCTAGACCCAAACCCACTCGGCTGGACCCAAACCCACTC
The DNA here is from genome assembly GCA_963514005.1 of Raja brachyura. The sequence continues at coordinate 1,196,587 of OY740820.1, forward strand.
GGCTAGACCCAAACCCACTTGGCTAGACCCAAACCCACACGCTAGACCCAAACCCACTCGGCTAGACCCAAACCCACTCGGCTAGACACAAACCCACTCGGCTAGACCCAAACCCACTCTGCCAGACCCAAACCCATTCAGCTCGACCCAAACCCACTCGGCTAGACCCAAACCCAATCGGCTAGACCCAAACCCACTCGGCTAGACCCAAACCTACTCGACTAGACCAAAACCCACTCGGCTAGACCCAAACACACTCGGCTAGACCCAAACATACTCGGCTAGACCCAAACCCACTCGGCTAGACCCAAACCCAATCGGCTAGACCCAAACCCACTCCGCTAGACCCAAACCCACTCGGCTAGACCCAAACCCACTCGGCTAGACCCAAACCCACTCGGCTAGACCCAAACCCACTCGGCTAGACCCAAAACCACTCCGCTAGACCCAAACCCACTCGCCTAGACCCAAACCCACTCGGATAGACCCAAACCCACTCGGCTAGACCCAAACCCACTCGGCTAGACCCAAACACACTCGGCTAGACCTAAACCCACTCGGCTAGACCCAAACCCACACGCTAGACCCAAACCCACTCCGCTAGACCCAAACCCACTCGCCTAGACCCAAACCCACTCGGATAGACCCAAACCCACTCGGCTAGACCCAAACCCACTCGGCTAGACCCAAACACACTCGGCTAGACCTAAACCCACTCGGCTAGACCCAAACCCACACGCTAGACCCAAACCCACTCGGCTAGACCCAAACCCACTCGGCTACTCCCAAACCCACTCGGCTAGACCCAAACCCACTCCGCCAGACCCAAACCCACTCAGCTAGACCCAAACCCACTCCGCTAGACCCAAACCGACTCGGCTAGACTCAAACCCACTCGGCTACACCCAAACCCACTCGGCTAGACGCAAACCCACACCGCTAGACCCAAACCCACTCGGTTGGACCCATACCCACTCGGCCAGACCCAAACCCACTCGGCTAGACCCAAACCCACTCGGCTAGACCAAAACCCATTCGGCTAGACCCAAACCAACTCGGCTAGACCCAAACCCACTCGGCTGGACCCAAACCCACTCCGCTAGACCCAAACCCACTCGGCTAGAGCCAAAGCCACTCGGCTAAACCCAAACCCACTCGGCTGGACCCAAACACACTCGGCTAGACCCAAGCCCACTCGGCTGGACCCAAACCCACTCGGCTAGACCCAAACCCACTCGGCTAGACCCAAACCCACACGCTAGACCCAAACCCACTCGGCTAGACCCAAACCCACTCGGCTAGACACAAACCCACTCGGCTAGACCCAAACCCACTCTGCCAGACCCAAACCCATTCAGCTAGACCCAAACCCACTCGGCTAGACCCAAACCCAATCGGCTAGACCCAAACCCACTCGGCTAGACCCAAACCTACTCGGCTAGACCAAAACCCACTCGGCTAGACCCAAACACACTCGGCTAGACCCAAACACACTCGGATAGACCCAAACCCACTCGGCTAGACCCAAACCCAATCGGCTAGACGCAAACCCACTCCGCTAGACCCAAACCCACTCGGCTAGACCCAAACCCACTCGGCTAGACCCAAACCCACTCGGCTAGACCCAAACCCACTCGGCTAGACCCAAAACCACTCTGCTAGACCCAAACCCACTCGGCTAGACCCAAACCCACTCGGCTAGACCCAAACCCACTCGGCTAGACCCAAACCCACTCGGCTAGACCCAAACACACTCGGCTAGACCAAAACCCACTCGGCTAGACCCAAACCCACTCGGCTAGACCCAAACCCACTCGGCTAGACCCAAACCCATTCGGCTAGACGCAAACCCACTCGGCAAGACCCAAACACACTCGGCTAGATCCAAACCCAATCGGCTAGACCCAAACCCACTCGGCTAGACCCAAACGCACTCGGGTAGACCCAACCCCACTCGGCTAGACCCAAAACCACTCCGCTAGACCCAAACCCACTCGGCTAGACCCAAACGCACTCGGCCAGACCCAAACCCACTCGGCTAGACCCAAACCCACTCGGCTAGACCAAAACCCATTCGGCTAGACCCAAACCAACTCGGCTAGACCCAAACCCACTCGGCTGGACCCAAACCCACTCCGCTAGACGCAAACCCACTCGGCTAGAGCCAAAGCCACTCGGCTAGACCCAAACCCACTCGGCTAGACCCAAACACACTCGGCTAGACCCAAACCCACTCGGCTGGACCCAAACCCACTCGGCTAGACCCAAACCCACTCGGCTAGACCCAAACCCACACGCTAGACCCAAACCCACTCGGCTAGACCCAAACCCACTCGGCTAGACACAAACCCACTCAGCTAGACCCAAACCCACTCTGCCAGACCCAAACCCATTCAGCTAGACCCAAACCCAGTCGGCTAGACCCAAACCCAATCAGCTGGACCCAAACCCACTCGGGTAGACCCAAACCTACTCGGCTAGACCAAAACCCACTCGGCTAGACCCAAACCCACTCGGCTAGACCCAAACCCACTCGGCTAGACCCAAACCCATTCGGCTAGACGCAAACCCACTCGGCAAGACCCAAACCCACTCGGCTAGACCCAAACCCACTTGGCTAGACCCAAACCCTCTCAGCTAGACCCAAACGCACTCGGCTAGATGCAAACCCACTCGGCTAGAACCAAACCCACTCGGCTAGAACCAAACCCATTCGGCTAGACCCAAACCCACTCGGTTGGACCCAAACCCACTCGGCCAGACCCAAACCCACTCGGCTAGACCCAAACCCACTCGGCTAGACCCAAACGCACTCGGCTAGACGCAAACCCACTCGGCTAGACCCAAACCCACTCGGCTGGACCCAAACCCACTCCGCTAGACCCAAACCCACTCGGTTGGACCCAAACCCACTCGGCCAGACGCAAACCCACTCGGCTAGACCCAAACCCACTCGGCTAGACCAAAACCCACTCGGCTGGACCCAAACCCACTCGGCTAGACCCAAACCCACTCGGCTAGACCCAAACCCACACGCTAGACCCAAACCCACTCGGCTAGACCCAAACCCACTCGGCTAGACACAAACCCACTCGGCTAGACCCAAACCCACTCTGCCAGACCCAAACCCATTCAGCTAGACCCAAACCCACTCGGCTAGACCCAAACCCAATCGGCTAGACCCAAACCCACTCGGCTAGACCCAAACCTACTCGGCTAGACCAAAACCCACTCGGTAAGACCCAAACCCACTCGGCTAGACCCAAACCCAATCGGCTAGACCCAAACCCACTCGGCTAGACCCAAACCCACTCGGCTAGACCCAAACCTACTCGGCTAGACCAAAACCCACTCGGCTAGACCCAAACACACTCGGCTAGACCCAAACACACTCGGCTAGACCCAAACCCACTCGGCTAGACCCAAACCCACTCGGCTAGACCAAAACCCATTCGGCTAGACCCAAACCAACTCGGCTAGACCCAAACCCACTCGGCTGGACCCAAACCCACTCCGCTAGACCCAAACCCACTCGGCTAGAGCCAAAGCCACTCGGCTAGACCCAAACCCACTCGGCTGGACCCAAACACACTCGGCTATACCCAAACCCACTCGGCTGGACCCAAACCCACTCGGCTAGACCCAAACCCACTCGCCTAGACCCAAACCCACACGCTAGACCCAAACCCACTCGGCTAGAACCAAACCCACACGGCTAGACACAAACCCACTCGGCTAGACACAAACCCACTTTGCCAGACCCAAACCCATTCAGCTAGACCCAAACCCACTCGGCTAGACCCAAACCCAATCGGCTAGACCCAAACCCACTCGGCTAGACCCAATCCTACTCGGCTAGACCAAAACCCACTCGGCTAGACCCAAACACACTCGGCTAGACCCAAACACACTCGGATAGACCCAAACCCACTCGGCTAGACCCAAACCCAATCGGCTAGACCCAAACCCACTCAGCTAGACGCAAACCCACTCCGCTAGACCCAAACCCACTCGGCTGGACCCAAACCCGCTCGGCCAGACCCAAACCCACTCGGCTAGACCCAAACCCACTCGGCTGGACCCAAAACCACTCCGCTAGACCCAAACCCACTCGGCTAGACCCAAACCCACTCGGCTAGACCCAAACCCACTCGGCTAGACCCAAACCCACTCGGCTAGACCCAAACACACTCGGCTAGACCTAAACCCACTCGGCTAGACCCAAACCCACTCGGCTAGACCCAAACCCACTCGGCTAGACCCAAACCCATTCGGCTAGACGCAAACCCACTCGGCAAGACCCAAACCCACACGGCTAGACCCAAACCCACTCGGCTAGACCCAAACCCACTCGGCTAGACCCAAACGCACTCGGCTAGACGCAAACCCACTCGGCTAGACCCAAAACCACTCCGCTAGACCCAAACCCACTCGGCTAGACCCAAACCCACTCGGTTGGACCCAAACCCACTCGGCCAGACCCAAACCCACTCGGCTAGACCCAAACCCACTCGGCTAGACCAAAACCCATTCGGCTAGACCCAAACCAACTCGGCTAGACCCAAACCCACTCGGCTGGACCCAAACCCACTCCGCTAGACCCAAACACACTCGGCTAGAGCCAAAGCCACTCGGCTAGACCCAAACCCACTCGGCTAGACCCAAACACACTCGGCTAGACCCAAACCCACTCGGCTGGACCCAAACCCACTCGGCTAGACCCAAACCCACTCGGCTAGACCCAAACCCACACGCTAGACCCAAACCCACTCGGCTAGACCCAAACCCACTCGGCTAGACACAAACCCACTCGGCTAGACCCAAACCCACTCTGCCAGACCCAAACCCATTCAGCTAGACCCAAACCCACTCGGCTAGACCCAAACCCACTCGGCTAGACCCAAAACCACTCCGCTAGACCCAAACCCACTCGGCTAGACCCAAACCCACTCGGTTGGACCCAAACCCACTCGGCCAGACCCAAACCCACTCGGCTAGACCCAAACCCACTCGGCTGGACCCAAACCCACTCCGCTAGACGCAAACCCACTCGGCTAGAGCCAAAGCCACTCGGCTAGACCCAAACCCACTCGGCTAGACCCAAACACACTCGGCTAGACCCAAACCCACTCGGCTGGACCCAAACCCACTCGGCTAGACCCAAACCCACTCGGCTAGACCCAAACCCACACGCTAGACCCAAACCCACTCGGCTAGACCCAAACCCACTCGGCTAGACATAAACCCACTCAGCTAGACCCAAACCCACTCTGCCAGACCCAAACCCATTCAGCTAGACCCAAACCCAGTCGGCTAGACGCAAACCCAATCAGCTGGACCCAAACCCACTCGGCTAGACCCAAACCTACTCGGCTAGACCAAAACCCACTCGGCTAGACCCAAACACACACGGCTAGACCCAAACACACTCGGCTAGACCCAAACCCACTCGGCTAGACCCAAACCCACTCGGCTAGACCAAAACCCATTCGGCTAGACCCAAACCAACTCGGCTAGACCCAAACCCACTCGGCTGGACCCAAACCCACTCCGCTAGACCCGAACCCACTCGGCTAGAGCCAAAGCCACTCGGCTAGACCCAAACCCACTCGGCTGGACCCAAACACACTCGGCTAGACCCAAACCCACTCGGCTGGACCCAAACCCACTCGGCTAGACCCAAACCCACTCGCCTAGACCCAAACCCACACGCTAGACCCAAACCCACTCGGCTAGACCCAAACCCACTCGGCTAGACACAAACCCACTCGGCTAGACCCAAACCCACTTTGCCAGACCCAAACCCATTCAGCTAGACCCAAACCCACTCGGCTAGACCCAAACCCAATCGGCTAGACCCAAACCCACTCGGCTAGACCCAAACCGACTCGGCTAGACCAAAACCCACTCGGCTAGACCCAAACACACTCGGCTAGGCCCAAACATACTCGGATAGACCCAAACCCACACGCTAGACCCAAACCCACTCGGCTAGACCCAAACCCACTCGGCTAGACACAAACCCACTCGGCTAGACCCAAACCCACTTTGCCAGACCCAAACCCATTCAGCTAGACCCAAACCCACTCGGCTAGACCCAAACCCAATCGGCTAGACCCAAACCCACTCGGCTAGACCCAAACCTACTCGGCTAGACCAAAACCCACTCGGCTAGACCCAAACACACTCGGCTAGACCCAAACATACTCGGATAGACCCAAACCCACTCGGCTAGACCCAAACCCAATCGGCTAGACCCAAACCCACTCGGCTAGACGCAAACCCACTCCGCTAGACCCAAACCCACTCGGCTGGACCCAAACCCGCTCGGCCAGACCCAAACCCACTCGGCTGGACCCAAACCCACTCGGCTGGACCCAAAACCACTCCGCTAGACCCAAACCCACTCGGCTAGAACCAAACCCACTCGGCTAGACCCAAACCCACTCGGCTAGACCCAAACCCACTCGGCTAGACCCAAACACACTCGGCTAGACCTAAACCCACTCAGCTAGACCCAAACCCACTCGGCTAGACCCAAACCCACTCGGCTAGACCCAAACCCATTCGGCTAGACGCAAACCCACTCGGCAAGACCCAAACCCACTCGGCTAGACCCAAACCCACTCGGCTAGACCCAAACCCACTCGGCTAGACCCAAACGCACTCGGCTAGACCCAAACCCACTCGGCTAGACCCAAAACCACTCCGCTAGACCCAAACCCACTCGGCTAGACCCAAACCCACTCGGTTGGACCCAAACCCACTCGGCCGGACCCAAACCCACTCGGCTAGACCCAAACCCACTCGGCTAGACCGAAACCCATTCGGCTAGACCCAAACCAACTCGGCTAGACCCAAACCCACTCGGCTGGACCCAAACCCACTCCGCTAGACCCAAACACACTCGGCTAGAGCCAAAGCCACTCGGCTAGACCCAAACCCACTCGGCTAGACCCAAACACACTCGGCTAGACCCAACCCCACTCGGCTGGACCCAAACCCACTCGGCTAGACCCAAACCCACTTGGCTAGACCCAAACCCACACGCTAGACCCAAACCCACTCGGCTAGACCCAAACCCACTCGGCTAGACACAAACCCACTCGGCTAGACCCAAACCCACTCTGCCAGACCAAAACCCATTCAGCTAGACCCAAACCACACTCGGCTAGACCCAAACACAATCGGCTAGACCCAAACCCACTCGGCTTGACCCAAACCTACTCGGCTAGACCAAAACCCACTCGGCTAGACCCAAACACACTCGGCTAGACCCAAACACACTCGGCTAGACCCAAACCCACTCGGCTAGACCCAAACCCAATCGACTAGACCCAAACCCACTCCGCTAGACCCAAACCCACTCGGCTAGACCCAAACCCACTCGGCTAGACCCAAACCCACTCGGCTAGACCCAAAACCACTCCGCTAGACCCAAACCCACTCGGCTAGACCCAAACCCACTCCGATAGACCCAAACCCACTCGGCTAGACCCACACCCACTCGACTAGACCCAAACACACTCGGCTAGACCTAAACCCACTTGGCTAGACCCAAACCCACACGCTAGACCCAAACCCACTCGGCTAGACCCAAACCCACTCGGCTACTCCCAAACCCACTCGGCTAGACCCAAACTCACTCCGCCAGACCCAAACCCACTCGGCTAGACCCAAACCCACTCAGCCAGACCCAAACCCATTCAGCTAGACACAAACCCACTAGGCTAGACCCAAACCCAATCGGCTAGACCCAAACCCACTCGGCTAGACCCAAACCTACTCGGCTAGACCAAAACCCACTCGGCTAGACCCAAACACACTCGGCTAGACCCAAACACACTCGGCTAGACCCAAACCCACTCGGCTAGACCCAAACCCAATCGGCTAGACCCAAACCCACTCGGCTAGACGCAAACCCACTCCGCTAGACCCAAACCCACTCGGCTAGGCCTAAACCCACTCGGCTAGACCCAAACCCACTCGGCTAGACCCAAACCTACTCGGCTAGACCCAAAACCACTCCGCTAGACCCAAACCCACTCGGCTAGACCCAAACCCACTCGGCTAGACCCAAACCCACTCGGCTAGACCCAAACCCACTCGGCTAGACCCAAACACACTCGGCTAGACCTAAATCCACTCGGCTAGACCCAAACCCACTCGGCTAGACCCAAACCCACTCGGCTAGACCCAAACCCATTCGGCTAAACGCAAACCCACTCGGCAAGACCCAAACCCACTCGGCTAGACCCAAACCCACTCGGCTAGACGCAAACCCACTCGGCTAGACCCAAACCCACTCGGCTAGACCCAAACCCACTCGGCTAGACCCAAACCCACTCCGCTAGACCCAAACCCACTCCGCTAGACCCAAACCCACTCCGCTAGCCCCAAACCAACTCCGCTAGACCCAAACCCACTCGGGTAGACCCAAACCCACTCGGCCAGGCCCAAACCCACTCGGCTAGACGCAAACCCACACGGCTAGACCCAAAGCCACTCGGCTAGACCCAAACCCCTCACGATAGACCCAAACCCACTCGGCTAGACCCAAACCCACTCGGCTAGACACAAACCCACTCGGCTAGACCAAAACCCACTCTGCCAGACACAAACCCATTCAGCTAGACCCAAACCCACTCGGCCAGATCCAAACCCATTCAGCTAGACACAAACCCACTCGGCTAGACCCAAACCCAATCGGCTAGACCCAAACCCACTCGGCTAGACCCAAACCTACTCGGATAGACCAAAACCCACTCGGCTAGACCCAAACACACTCGGCTAGACCCAAACACACTCGGCTAGACCCAAACCCACTCGGCCAGACCCAAACCCAATCGGCTAGACCCAAACCCACTCGGCTAGACGCAAACCCACTCCGCTAGACCCAAACCCACTCGGCTAAACCTAAACCCACTCGGCTAGACCCAAACCCACTCGGCTAGACCCAAACCTACTCGGCTAGACCCAAAACCACTCCGCTAGACCCAAACCCACTCGGCTAGACCCAAACCCACTCGGCTAGACCCAAACCCACTCGGCTAGACCCAAACCCACTCGGCTAGACCCAAACACACTCGGCTAGACCTAAACCCACTCGGCTAGACACAAACCCACTCGGCTAGACCCAAACCCACTCGGCTAGACCCAAACCCATTCGGCTAGACGCAAACCCACTCGGCAAGACCCAAACCCACTCGGCTAGACCCAAACCCACTCGGCTAGACGCAAAGCCACTCGGCTAGACCCAAACCCACTCGGCTAGACCCAAACCCACTCGGCCAGACCCAAACCCACTCCGCTAGACCCAAACCCACTCCGCTAGACCCAAACCCACTCCGCTAGCCCCAAACCAACTCCGCTAGACCCAAACCCACTCGGCTAGACCCAAACCCACTCGGCTAGACCCAAACCCACTCGGCCAGACCCAAACCCACTCGGCTAGACGCAAACCCACTCGGCTAGACCCAAAGCCACTCGGCTAGACCCAAACCCACACGATAGACCCAAACCCACTCGGCTAGACCCAAACCCACTCGGCTAGACACAAACCCACTCGGCTAGACCCAAACCCACTCTGCCAGACCCAAACCCATTCAGCTAGACCCAAACCCACTCGGCCAGATCCAAACCCAATCGGCTAGACCCAAACCCACCCGGCTAGACCCAAACCTACTCGGCTAGACCAAAACCCACTCGGCTAGACCCAAACACACTCGGCTAGACCCAAACACACTCGGCTAGACCCAAACCCACTCGGCTAGACCCAAACCCAATCGGCTAGACCCAAACCCACTCGGTTAGACGCAAACCCACTCCGCTAGACCCAAACCCACTCGGCTAGACCCAAACCCACTCGGCTAGACCCAAACCCACTCGGCTAGACCCAAACCCACTCGGCTAGACCCAAAACCACTCCGCTAGACCCAAACCCACTCGGCTAGACCCAAACCCACTCGGCTAGACCCAAACCCACTCGGCTAGACCCAAACCCACTCGGCTAGACCCAAACACACTCGGCTAGACGTAAACCCACTCGGCTAGACCCAAACCCACTCGGCTAGACCCAAACCCACTCTGCTAGACCCAAACCCATTCGGCTAGACGCAAACCCACTCGGCAAGACCCAAACCCACTCGGCTAGACCCGAACCCACTCGGCTAGACCCAAACCCACTCGGCTAGACCCAAACCCACTCGGCTAGACCCAAACCCACTCGGCTAGACCCAAACCCTCTCCGCTAGACCCAAACCCATTCCGCTAGACCCAAACCCACTCCGTTAGCCCCAAACCAACTCCGCTAGACCCAAACCCACTCGGCTAGACCCAAACCCACTCGGCTAGACCCAAACCCACTCGGCCAGACCCAAAGCCACTCGGCTAGACGCAAACCCACTCGGCTAGACCCAAACCCACTCGGCTAGACGCAAACCCAATCAGCTAGACCCAAACCCACTCGGCTAGATGCAAACCCACTCGGCTAGACCCAAACCCACTCGGCTAGACCCAAACCCATTCGGCTAGACGCAAACCCAATCGGCAAGACCCAAACCCACTCGGCTAGACCCAAACCCACTCGGCTAGACCCAAACCCACTCGGCTAGACCCAAACGCACTCGGCTAGACCCAAACCCACTCGGCTAGACCCAAAACCACTCCGCTAGACCCAAACCCACTCGGCTAGACCCAAACCCACTCGGTTGGACCCAAACCCACTCGGCCGGACCCAAACCCACTCGGCTAGACCCAAACCCACTCGGCTAGACCAAAACCCATTCGGCTAGACCCAAACCAACTCGGCTAGACCCAAACCCACTCGGCTGGACCCAAACCCACTCCGCTAGACCCAAACACACTCGGCTAGAGCCAAAGCCACTCGGCTAGACCCAAACCCACTCGGCTAGACCCAAACACACTCGGCTAGACCCAAACCCACTCGGCTGGACCCAAACCCACTCGGCTAGACCCAAACCCACTTGGCTAGACCCAAACCCACACGCTAGACCCAAACCCACTCGGCTAGACCCAAACCCACTCGGCTAGACACAAACCCACTCGGCTAGACCCAAACCCACTCTGCCAGACCAAAACCCATTCAGCTAGACCCAAACCCACTCGGCTAGACCCAAACCCAATCGGCTAGACCCAAACCCACTCGGCTAGACCCAAACCTACTCGGCTAGACCAAAACCCACTCGGCTAGACCCAAACACACTCGGCTAGACCCAAACACACTCGGCTAGACCCAAACCCACTCGGCTAGACCCAAACCCAATCGACTAGACCCAAACCCACTCCGCTAGACCCAAACCCACTCGGCTAGACCCAAACCCACTCGGCTAGACCCAAACCCACTCGGCTAGACCCAAACCCACTCGGCTAGACCCAAAACCACTCCGCTAGACCCAAACCCACTCGGCTAGACCCAAACGCACTCCGATAGACCCAAACCCACTCGGCTAGACCCACACCCACTCGGCTAGACCCAAACACACTCGGCTAGACCTAAACCCACTTGGCTAGACCCAAACCCACACGCTAGACCCAAACCCACTCGGCTAGACCCAAACCCACTCGGCTACTCCCAAACCCACTCGGCTAGACCCAAACTCACTCCGCCAGACCCAAACCCACTCGGCTAGACCCAAACCCACTCCGCTAGGCCCAAACCGACTCGGCTAGACTCAAACCCACTCGGCTAGACCCAAACCCACTCGGCTAGACCCAAACACATTCGGCTAGTCCCAAACCCACTCGGCTAGACCCAAACCCACTCGGCTAGACCCAAACCCACTCGGCTAGACCCAAACCCACTCGGCTAGACGCAAACCCACACCGCTAGACCCAAACCCACTCGGCTAGACCCAAACCCACTCGGCTAGACCCAAACGCACTCGGCTAGACCCAAACCCACTCGGCTAGACCCAAAATCACTCCGCTAGACCCAAACCCACTCGGCTAGACCCAAACCCACTCGGTTGGACCCAAACCCACTCAGCCGGGCCCAAACCCACTCGGCTAGACCCAAACCCACTCGGCTAGACCAAAACGCATTCGGCTAGACCCAAACCAACTCGGCTAGACCCAAACCCACTCGGCTGGACCCAAACCCACTCCGCTAGACCCAAACCCACTCGGCTAGAGCCAAAGCCACTCGGCTAGACACAAACCCACTCGGCTAGACCCAAACCCACTCTGCCAGACCAAAACCCATTCAGCTAGACCCAAACCCACTCGGCTAGACCCAAACCCAATCGGCTAGACCCAAACCCACTCGGCTAGACCCAAACCTACTCGGCTAGACCAAAACCCACTCGGCTAGACCCAAACACACTCGGCTAGACCCAAACACACTCGGCTAGACCCAAACCCACTCGGCTAGACCCAAACCCAATCGACTAGACCCAAACCCACTCCGCTAGACCCAAACCCACTCGGCTAGACCCAAACCCACTCGGCTAGACCCAAACCCACTCGGCTAGACCCAAACCCACTCGGCTAGACCCAAAACCACTCCGCTAGACCCAAACCCACTCGGCTAGACCCAAACGCACTCCGATAGACCCAAACCCACTCGGCTAGACCCACACCCACTCGGCTAGACCCAAACACACTCGGCTAGACCTAAACCCACTTGGCTAGACCCAAACCCACACGCTAGACCCAAACCCACTCGGCTAGACCCAAACCCACTCGGCTACTCCCAAACCCACTCGGCTAGACCCAAACTCACTCCGCCAGACCCAAACCCACTCGGCTAGACCCAAACCCACTCCGCTAGGCCCAAACCGACTCGGCTAGACTCAAACCCACTCGGCTAGACCCAAACCCACTCGGCTAGACCCAAACACATTCGGCTAGTCCCAAACCCACTCGGCTAGACCCAAACCCACTCGGCTAGACCCAAACCCACTCGGCTAGACCCAAACCCACTCGGCTAGACGCAAACCCACACCGCTAGACCCAAACCCACTCGGCTAGACCCAAACCCACTCGGCTAGACCCAAACGCACTCGGCTAGACCCAAACCCACTCGGCTAGACCCAAAATCACTCCGCTAGACCCAAACCCACTCGGCTAGACCCAAACCCACTCGGTTGGACCCAAACCCACTCAGCCGGGCCCAAACCCACTCGGCTAGACCCAAACCCACTCGGCTAGACCAAAACGCATTCGGCTAGACCCAAACCAACTCGGCTAGACCCAAACCCACTCGGCTGGACCCAAACCCACTCCGCTAGACCCAAACCCACTCGGCTAGAGCCAAAGCCACTCGGCTAGACCCAAACCCACTCGGCTGGACCCAAACACACTCGGCCAGACCCAAACCCACTCGGCTGGACCCAAACCCACTCGGCTAGACCCAAACCCACTCGGCTAGACCCAAACCCACACGCTAGACCCAAACCCACTCGGCTAGTCCCAAACCCACTCGGCTAGACACAAACCCACTCGGCTAGACCCAAACCCACTCAGCCAGACCCAAACCCATTCAGCTAGACACAAACCCACTAGGCTAGACCCAAACCCAATCGGCTAGACCCAAACCCACTCGGCTAGACCCAAACCTACTCGGCTAGACCAAAACCCACTCGGCTAGACCCAAACACACTCGGCTAGACCCAAACACACTCGGCTAGACCCAAACCCACTCGGCTAGACCCAAACCCAATCGGCTAGACCCAAACCCACTCGGCTAGACGCAAACCCACTCCGCTAGACCCAAACCCACTCGGCTAGACCTAAACCCACTCGGCTAGACCCAAACCCACTCGGCTAGACCCAAACCTACTCGGCTAGACCCAAAACCACTCCGCTAGACCCAAACCCACTCGGCTAGACCCAAACCCACTCGGCTAGACCCAAACCCACTCGGCTAGACCCAAACCCACTCGGCTAGACCCAAACACACTCGGCTAGACCTAAACCCACTCGGCTAGACCCAAACCCACTCGGCTAGACCCAAACCCACTCGGCTACACCCAAACCCATTCGGCTAGACGCAAACCCACTCGGCAAGACCCAAACCCACTCGGCTAGACCCAAACCCACTCGGCTAGACGCAAACCCACTCGGCTAGACCCAAACCCACTCGGCTAGACCCAAACCCACTCGGCTAGACCCAAACCCACTCCGCTAGACCCAAACCCACTCCGCTAGACCCAAACCCACTCCGCTAGCCCCAAACCAACTCCGCTAGACCCAAACCCACTCGGCTAGACCCAAACCCACTCGGCTAGACCCAAACCCACTCGGCCAGACCCAAACCCACTCGGCTAGACGCAAACCCACTCGGCTAGACCCAAAGCCACTCGGCTAGACCCAAACCCCTCACGATAGACCCAAACCCACTCGGCTAGACCCAAACCCACTCGGCTAGACACAAACCCACTCGGCTAGACCAAAACCCACTCTGCCAGACACAAACCCATTCAGCTAGACCCAAACCCACTCGGCCAGATCCAAACCCATTCAGCTAGACACAAACCCACTCGGCTAGACCCAAACCCAATCGGCTAGACCCAAACCCACTCGGCTAGACCCAAACCTACTCGGATAGACCAAAACCCACTCGGCTAGACCCAAACACACTCGGCTAGACCCAAACACACTCGGCTAGACCCAAACCCACTCGGCTAGACCCAAACCCAATCGGCTAGACCCAAACCCACTCGGCTAGACGCAAACCCACTCCGCTAGACCCAAACCCACTCGGCTAAACCTAAACCCACTCGGCTAGACCCAAACCCACTCGGCTAGACCCAAACCTACTCGGCTAGACCCAAAACCACTCCGCTAGACCCAAACCCACTCGGCTAGACCCAAACCCACTCGGCTAGACCCAAACCCACTCGGCTAGACCCAAACCCACTCGGCTAGACCCAAACACACTCGGCTAGACCTAAACCCACTCGGCTAGACCCAAACCCACTCGGCTAGACCCAAACCCACTCTGCTAGACCCAAACCCATTCGGCTAGACGCAACCCCACTCGGCAAGACCCAAACCCACTCGGCTACACCCAAACCCACTCGGCTAGACGCAAAGCCACTCGGCTAGACCCAAACCCACTCGGCTAGACCCAAACCCACTCGGCTAGACCCAAACCCACTCCGCTAGACCCAAACCCACTCCGCTAGACCCAAACCCACTCCGCTAGCCCCAAACCAACTCCGCTAGACCCAAACCCACTCGGCTAGACCCAAACCCACTCGGCTAGACCCAAACCCACTCGGCTAGACCCAAACCCACTCGGCTAGACCCAAAACCACTCCGCTAGACCCAAACCCACTCGGCTAGACCCAAACCCACTCGGCTAGACCCAAACCCACTCGGCTAGACCCAAACCCACTCGGCTAGACCCAAACACACTCGGCTAGACGTAAACCCACTCGGCTAGACCCAAACCCACTCGGCTAGACCCAAACCCACTCGGCTAGACCCAAACCCATTCGGCTAGACGCAAACCCACTCGGCAAGACCCAAACCCACTCGGCTAGACCCGAACCCACTCGGCTAGACCCAAACCCACTCAACTAGACCCAAACCCACTCGGCTAGACCCAAACCCACTCGGCTAGACCCAAACCCTCTCCGCTAGACCCAAACCCATTCCGCTAGACCCAAACCCACTCCGTTAGCCCCAAACCAACTCCGCTAGACCCAAACCCACTCGGCTAGACCCAAACCCACTCGGCCAGACCCAAACCCACTCGGCTAGACGCAAACCCACTCGGCTAGACCCAAACCCACTCGGCTAGACGCAAACCCAATCAGCTAGACCCAAACCCACTCGGCTAGATGCAAACCCACTCGGCTAGACCCAAACCCACTCGGCTAGACCCAAACCCACTCGGCTAAACCCAAACCCACTCGGCTAGACCCAAACCCACTCGGCTAGACCAAAACCCATTCGGCTATACCCAAACCAACTCGGCTAGACCCAAACCCACTCGGCTGGACCCAAACCCACTCCGCTAGACCCAAACCCACTCGGCTACACCGAAAGCCACTCGGCTAGACCCAAACCCACTCGGCTAGACCCAAACACACTCGGCTCGACCCAAACCCACTCGGCTGGACCCAAACCCACTCGGCTAGACCCAAACCCACTCGGCTAGACCCAAACCCACACGCTAGACCCAAACCCACTCGGCTAGACCCAAACCCACTCGGCTAGACCGAAACCCACTCGGCTAGACCCAAACGCACTCCGCCAGACCCAAACCCACTCGGCTAGACCCAAACCCACTCGGCTAGACCCAAACCTAATCGGCTAGACCAAAACACACTCGGCTAGACCCAAACACACTTGGCTAGACCCAAACCAACTCGGCTAGATCCAAACCCAATCGGCTATACCCAAACCCACTCGGCTAGACGCAAACCCACTCCGCTAGACCCAAACCCACTCGGCTAGACCCAAACCCACTCGGCTAGACCCAAACCCACTCGGCTAGACCCAAACCCACTCGGCTAGACCCAAACCCACACGCTAGACCCAACCCCACTCGGCTAGACCCAAACCCACTCGGCTAGACCCAAACCCACTCCGCCAGACCCAAACCCACTCGGCTAGGCCCTAACCCACTCGGCTAGACCCAAAACCACTCCGCCAGACCCAAACCCACTCGGCTAGACCCAAAACCACTCCGCTAGACCCAAACCCACTCGGCTAGGCCCTAACCCACTCGGCTAGACCCAAACCCACTCGGCTAGACTAGTACCCATTCGGCTAGACCCAAACTGTAAATAAGCAATTTACAAACTCTAAAAGTGTTCAACACATTTTAATGATAGCACAAGGTATTACATACATCCTCAAATGCTGGCTACATTCTTCTAGTGAACCGTATCCAGGAAGGGGAAGGCGTTATGATTGATGTTAACTAGGCGGGGTTAATGGTACTGAGGTAACTATGTTATTGGTTGCATGCAAAACCATCTACATCCTTCCCCTTAGAAAATTTAAAAGAAACAGACCGTTGTCACTACAACAGAATTAAACAAAATTAAACAGAATCGCCATAACAAACAGGTGGCTTGCTGATCCGGCCCGAGCGCGTACGGTTGCCTCCCCCTTCCCCCGGAGGAGCAGAAAAAACAGGGGGACCCGAGACAGCAGGGGAACCAGGGAAGGGCGGTGGGGTTGGAGGAACAGGAGAGGGAGAACCGCGACCGCCAACAGGTGACCCGCGCAGAGGGGAACCGGGCGCTCGATATGGGGACCGAGGCATGCAGGGAACGCTGGCTGGGACAGGAGCCGGCTGCTGGTATGAGAGCGGCGGGGCATAGGGGCCCGGGGCCTGCGGCTTCGGCTCATTAACCGCAAGCAGGTGTTGTCGGCTTCTACGGTAGATGGTTCCCTCATAGTCGACCAGATACGAACGAGGTGAGTCGGCCACCCCAACCACAGTAGCCAGACGGGAGTGACCACTGGCGGTTTGCAATCGAACAACCTGTCCAGGCAACAGAGGATCGAGTGGTCTGCACGACCGATCGTGGGAACGCCGCTGGCTGTCATGTTTCTCTTGAATGCGCCTCTGCACAGAGGCAGGCTCCAGCACCCGAGGTTTCAGCTGGCGCTGGGCAATCGGGATGGTAGATCTGGTTGTTCTGGACATCAGACGCTGAGCAGGGGACCCCATGGCCGGATCTCTGGAAACATTCCTGAGGTTCAGGAGATCCAAATACAAATCAGAGTTAGACAGTCTCGCTTGTTCCATCAGAAGCTTGGCGCTGCGGACGGCCCGTTCAGCAAGGCCGTTGCTCTGTGGGTACTCCGGGCTGCTAGTGAAATGCACAAAATTCCATTTGTCAGCAAAACTTTTGAACTCACGGCTGGTAAACTGCCTGCCATTGTCAGTCTGCAGCCTGACAGGGGACCCAAACGTGGAGAAGTGTTTCCGCAGCTTCCGGATCACCATCTCCGACGTGAGGGATGTCAGCAAATCCACCTCGAACCAGTTTGAGTACGAGTCGACCAGGACAAGGTAGTGGTTACCACGCCACTCGAAGATGTCGGCAGCCAGCAAGGACCAGGCCAAGGCAGGAGCGGGCTGTTGCAGCAGGGGCTGTCGCTGCTGATGTGGAGCAAGACTGTTGCACGTGGAGCAGGCAGAAACACGGTCTCGAATATATTTGGCCATTCCAGGCCAGTAGAATTGGCACTGAGCGTGGGCGAGTGTTGCTTCGACCCCGGGGTGTCCGCTGTGGGCTGCGCAGTAGTAAGAATCGAACAGGGAGGACGGGACCAGCACTTTATGTCCCTTAACGATAACGCCATTCTGGAGCACCAGTTCGTCACGGACCAGGAAGAAGGGCTGTGTTTCAGGCGGTGCAGCGGAGCGCTTTGTTGGCCACCCTGATTTAAACACAGACGCAAGCCGTTGCAAAACTGGATCGGCAGCGGTGTGCTCGGCCAAAAGCTGCAGCTGCTTGGTGGGAATACAATTGACGCCCAGTACGAGCAAGTCCTCTGTTTCGTAGGGGTGGCGAGCACAGGAGGCCCGCGGGGCGCGCGATAATGTGTCCGCGATGTTCATCTCGGTGCCTTTCTTGTAGACGATGTCGAAATCAAAGCGCTGGAGCTGCAGCATCATACGCTGCAGCCTGGCAGGGGCAGCATGAATCGGCTTGTTCAGGATTGTCACCAGTGGCTGGTGGTCGGTTTCCACTGTAAATCTGCTGCCAAACAGGAAGTCTCTGAACTTGGAGCAGGCAAACACCACCGCAAGCAGCTCCTTCTCGATCTGAGCGTACCGCTGCTCGGTGTCCGTCATGGTGCGGGAGGCATAGGAGACAGGATGTAACGATCCATCGACAGATTGGAGGCATGCCGTGCCCAAGCCGAACTTAGAAGCGTCACATGTGACGGTGATGGGGCGACTCGCATCAAAAAATTGCAACGTCGGAGTGTTAATCAGTTTCGACTTGAGACAGTCAAACGCCTGCTGGTGCTGTGGGAGCCAGACCCAGGCGATATCCTTTTTTGTCAGCTGCCGCAGGGGAGCACTCAGCTCACTGAGATTTGGTACAAACTTCCCAAGGTAGTTCACCATGCCCAAGAAACGTTGTAGACCTGGCACGTCGGTGGGGGCTGCCATCTCAGAGATGGCCGCTGCCTTCAAAGGGTCGGGTTTTAGTCCGTTAGAGGTGAAAACGTGTCCAACATACGTGACTTCTGAGACACGAAACCGGCACTTCTTTGGGTTCAGCTTCAGGTTGGCCTTTCGCGCCCGATCCAGGACGCGGCGGAGGTTCTGGTCATGTTCGGCAATGTCCTTCCCATAGACTAAGATGTCATCCACGATGATGGCACATGGCAGGCCCGAGAATATCTGCTCCATCGTTCGCTGGAACACCTCACTAGCGGAATTGATGCCGAATGGCATTCGCAGGAATTTGAATCTGCCGAATGGTGTGGCGAAGGTTGTCAGGTCGGAAGATGCTTTGTCCAACGGGATCTGCCAGAACGAGTTCTTAGCGTCTAGGACCGAAAAGACGGTGGCTTGCCCGACCTGAGCCGCCACGTCCTCAACAGACCGCATGGGGTAGTGTGGTCGCCTGATGGCAAGGTTTAAGTCCTTGGGGTTGATACACACACGTATTTCATTCTTGTCTTTCTTTATCGTGGCAACCATGGTGGAGACCCAATCGGTGGGCTCGCTGACCGCTTCTAGCACCCCCTTGTCGACCATGTTGTTAAGCATCGCCTCGACCCTGTCTTTCATGGCGTGGGACACCCTGTGAGGTGCGCGGACCACGGGTTGTACTTTTGGGTCAATGGAAATATGGTATGTCAGTGGTAACTTTCCCAGGTCATCGTTGAACAGGTCCTGGTATTCTGCAATCGGGTTAAATGACAGTTGCACTTTGTGGACCGTGTGGTCGAAGGACACCAGGCCAAGATCTTGGCACGCACGGTTTCCCAGCAGGGTAACACAGTCAGAGTTCAAAACATAAAAAAATCAAGTTTCTCGTGGCCTTCTGTAGCCTGCATGTTAAAGTGGCCCTCCCCACAGGCCTGAGAATTTCTCCACCATAGGCGTGCAGAGTAGCATTGTCAGCGACCAAGGCCTCATTAGTCCTTATCTTGTTGAAAAGATTTATTGACAAAACATTGACCTTTGCCCCAGTATCTAACTTCGCAAGGAAGGTTGCATTGTTGACAGTCACAGACACGGAGGGATCAAGACGTTGGCCAGGTGCCTGGAGGAGGATAAACACATTCGAATCCTCGGGAGAATTAATTGGATCTGCATCATAGGATTCAGCAACATCGGGCTGTGGGTTGGAACAGCTATCAGATTGTTTAAGCATGTTTAGACTGGGTCTGGAAATCTGTACCTGTCTCCCACGAGAACGGAATAAGCGGCACGCAGAAGCGAAATGATTCAGTTTGTTACAAAAATTACAAGCCTTGCCATAGGCAGGGCACGTCGACCGTCTGTGGTGCATTTAGTTACAGGTAGGGCACCTTTTTGGGGGCACATCATCAGGACCAGGGTTGGCACGCGGCAGAAAAGCATTGTTTCCCCTCTGAGGCAGGGCTCTACTAAATCCAGCCTGGTGAACAGACTTATCTCCCAAGTCCCGGTGAACATCTGGCAATACAACGACCTCAGACAATCTGCAGGCATGCATGGCTTTTTCTAACGTTAGATCCGGATCCCTAAGAAGCTCACATCGCAGCTTCTGGTCACGCATGCCAGTTACTAAAATGTCTCTAGTGAGCTGGTCTGTCATGTCACCGAAACGGCACCGCTGGGCGAGATAACGCAAATCGGCAATAAAACATTCAACAGGTTCCTCCGGCAGCTGTCTCCTTGTAAAGAACCGTGCCCTCTCGAGAATGCGGTTCGAGGGCAGGTCACAAATCTCCCTGAACTTACGTAGCAGGCAAGCAGGGTCACTGGCAGATTCTGCAGGGGCAACCACCACGTTGTTGTCGTCCAGGACCGCTGGAGCATAGACGAAAGTTCTGGCTCTCTCCATGGCATCAGGTCCGACAAGGTTGAGTAGGAGGGAGACTTTGAGGGAGTCAGGATCATTGCGGTGAGCGACGTTGACAAAGTGGGTGAAATCAATTTCAAACGTAGCCCAGCGCTCAGAAATATCAGCATCAAAGACAAGCTGCGCGGGCTTTCTGCACGAGGATGCCATGGTCAGAGAGATAAAGCACAAAAGGCACAAATCAAATAAAAGAAATAAAACCCGATAGACAGGTAGGCGCAAGTATCTTCCAGCTCCGACACCATGTAAATAAGCAATTTACAAACTCTAAAAGTGTTCAACACATTTTAATGATAGCACAAGGTATTACATACATCCTCAAATACTGGCTACATTCTTCTAGTGAACCGTATCCAGGAAGGGGAAGGCGTTATGATTGATGTCAACCAGGCGGGGTTAATGGTACTGAGGTAACTATGTTATTGGTTGCATGCAAAACCATCTACACAAACCCACTCGGCTAGACCCAAACCCATTCGGTTAGACCCAAAACCCACTCGGCTAGACCCAAACCCACTCGGCTAGACCCAAACCCACTCGGCTAGACCCAAACCCACTCGGCTAGACCCAAACCCACTCGGCTAGACCCAAACCCACTAGGCTAGACCCAAACCCACTCGGCTCGACGCAAACCCACTCCGCTAGACCCAAACCCACTCGGCTAGACTCAAACAGACTGGGCTAGACCCAAACCCACTGGGCTAGACCCAAACCCACTCGGCTAGAACCAAACCCGCTCCGCTAGAACCAAACCCACTCCGCTAGACTCAAACCCACTCCGCTAGACACAAACCCACTCAGCTAGAACCAAATCCACTCGGCTAGACCCAAACACACTCCGCTAGACCCAAACCCACTCGGCTAGACCCAAACCCACTCGGCTAGACCCAAACCCACTCGGCTACACCCAAACCCACTCGGCTAGAACCAAACCCACTCCGCTAGACCCAAACCCACTTGGCTAGACCCAAACCCACTACGCTAGACCCAACCCCACTCCGCTAGACCCAAACCCACTCCGCTAGACCCAAACCCACTCCGCTAGACCCAAACCCACTCGATTAGACCGAAACCGACTCGGCTAGACCCAAACCCACTCGGCTACACCCAAACGCACTCGGCTAGACTCTAACCCACTCGGCTAGACCCAAACCCACTCCGGCAGACCCAAACACACTCCGCTAGACCCAAACCCACTCGGCTAGACCCAAACCCACTCGGCTAGACCCAAACCCACTTGGCCAGACACAAACCCACTCGGCTAGACCCAAACCCACTCGGCTAGACCCAAACCCACTCGGGTAGACCCAAACCCACTCGGCTAGACGGAAACCAACTCGGCTAGACCCAAACCCACTTGACTAGACCCAAACCCACTCGGTTAGACCCAAACCCACTCCGCCAGACCCAAACCCACTCCGCTAGACCCAAACCCACTCCGCTAGACCCAAACCCACTCGGCTAGTCCCAAACCCACTCGGCTAGACCCAAACCCACTCGGCTAGACCCAAACCCACTTGGCTAGACCCAAACCCACTCGGCTAGACCCAAACCCTCTCGGCTAGACCCAAACCCACTCGGGTAGACCCAAACCCACTCGGCTAGACGCAAACCCACTCGGCTAGACCCAAACCCACTCGGCTAGACACAAACCCACTCGGCTAGACCCAAAACAACTCCGCTAGACCCAAACCCACTCGACTAGACCGAAACCCACTCGGCTAGACCCAAACCCACTCGGCTAGACCCAAACCCATTCGGCTAGACCCAAACCCACTCGGCTAGACCCAAACCCACACGGCTAGACCCAAACCTACTCGTCTAGATCCAAGCCCACTCGGCTAGACCCAAACCCACTCCGCTAGACCCAAACCCACTCCGCTAGACCCAAACCCACTCCGCTAGACCCAAAACCACTCCGCTAGACCCAAACCCACTCAGCTGGACCCAAACCCACTTCGCTAGAACCAAACCCACTGCGCTAGACCCAAACCCACTCCGCTAGACCCAAACCCACTCCGCTAGACCCAAACCCACTCGATTAGACCGAAACCGACTCGGCTACACCCAAACCCACTAGGCTAGACCCACTCGGCTAGACGCAAACCCACTCAGCTAAATGCAAACCCACTCGGCTAGACCCAAACCCACTCGGCTAGACGCAAACCCACTCGGCTAGACCCAAACCCACTCCGCTAGACCCAAACCCACTCCGCTAGACCCAAACCCACTCCGCTAGACGCAAACCCACTCAGCTCGACCCAAACCCACTCCGCTACAACCAAACCCACTGCGCTAGACCCAAACCCACTCGGCTAGACTCCAACCCACTCGGCTAGCCCCCAACACACTCAGCTAGACCCAAACCCACTCGGCTAGTCCCAAACCCACTCGGCGAGACCAAACCCACTCGGCTAGACGCAAACCCACTCGGCTAGACGCAAACCCACTCGGCTAGACCCAAACCCACTCGGCTAGACGTAAACCCACTCGGCTAGACCCAAACCCACTCGGCTAGACCCAAACCCACTCGGCTAAACCCAAACCCACTCCGCTAGACCCAAACCCACTCGGCTAGACCCAAACCCACTCGGCTAGACCCAAACCCACTCGGGTAGACCCAAACCCACTCGGCTAGACGCAAACCCACTCGGCTAGACCCAAACCCACTCGGCTAGACACAAACCCACTCGCCTAGACCCAAAACAACTCCGCTAGACCCAAACCCACTTGACTAGACCCAAACCCACTCGGCTAGACCCAAACCCACTCGGCTAGACCCAAACCCATTCGGCTAGACCCAAACCCACTCGGCTAGACCCAAACCCACACGGCTAGACCCAAACCTACTCGTCTAGACCCAAGCCCACTCGGCTAGACCCAAACCCACTCCGTTAGACCCAAACCCACTCCGCTAGACCCAAACCCACTCCGCTAGACCCAAAACCACTCCGCTAGACCCAAACCCACTCAGCTCGACCCAAACCCACTTCGCTAGAACCAAACCCACTCCGCTAGACCCAAACCCACTCCGCTAGACCCAAACCCACTCGATTAGACCGAAACCGACTCGGCTACACCCAAACCCACTCGGCTAGACCCAAACCCACTCGGCTAGACGCAAACCCACTCAGCTAGATGCAAACCCACTCGGCTAGACCCAAACCCACTCGGCTAGACGCAAAACCCACTCGGCTAGACCCAAACCCACTCCGCTAGACCCAAACCCACTCCGCTAGACCCAAACCCACTCCGCTAGACGCAAACCCACTCAGCTCGACCCAAACCCACTCCGCTACAACCAAACCCACTGCGCTAGACCCAAACCCACTCGGCTAGACTCCAACCCACTCGGCTAGCCCCCAACACACTCAGCTAGACCCAAACCCACTCGGCTAGTCCCAAACCCACTCGGCTAGACCCAAACCCACTCGGCTAGACGCAAACCCACTCGGCTAGACGCAATCCCACTCGGCTAGACCCAAACCCACTCGGCTAGACGTAAACCCACTCGGCTAGACCCAAACCCACTCGGCTAGACCCAAACCCACTCGGCTAAACCCAAACCCACTCGGCTAGACCCAAACCCACTCGGCTAGACCCAAACCCACTCGGCTAGACCCAAACCCACTCGGCTCCACCCAAACGCACTCGGCTAGACCCAAACCCACTCGGCTAGACCCAAACCCACTCGGCTACACCCAAACGCACTCGGCTAGACCCAAACCCACTCGGCTAGACCCAAACCCACTCCGCCAGACCCAAACCCACTCCGCTAGACCCAAACCCACTCAGCTCGACCCAAACCCACTCCGCTAGAACCAAACCCACTGCGCTAGACCCAAACCCACTCCGCTAGACCCAAACCCACTGCGCTAGACCCAAACCCACTCGATTAGACCGAAACCGACTCGGCTAGACCCAAACCCACTCGGCTAGACCCAAACCCACTCGGCTACACCCAAACCCACTCGGCTACACCCAAACGCACTCGGCTACACCCAAACCCACTCGGCTAGACCCAAACCCACTCCGCCAGACCCAAACCCACTCCGCTAGACCCAAACCCACTCCGCTAGACCCAAACCCACTCGGCTAGACCCAAACCCACTCGGCTAGACCCAAACCCACTCCGCCAGACCCAAACCCACTCCGCTAGACCCAAACCCACTCCGCTAGACCCAAACCCACTCGGCTAGACCCAAACCCACTCGGCTAGACCCAAACCCACTCGGCCAGACCCAAACCCACTTGGCTAGACCCAAACCCACTCGGCTAGACCCAAACCCACTCGGCTAGACCCAAACCCACTCGGGTAGACCCAAACCCACTCGGTTAGACGCAAACCCACTCGGCTAGACCCAAACCCACTCGGCTAGACACAAACCCACTCGGATAGACCCAAAACAACTCCGCTAGACCCAAACCCACTCGACTAGACCCAAACCCACTCGGCTATCCCAAACCCACTCGGCTAGACAGAAACCCATTCGGCTAGACCCAACCCCACTCGGCTAGACCCAAACCCACACGGCTAGACCCAAACCTACTCGTCTAGACCCAAGCCCACTCGGCTAGACCCAACCCACTCCGCTAGACCCAAACCCACTCCACTAGACCCAAACCCACTCCGCTAGACCGAAAAGCACTCCGCTAGACCCAAACCCACTCAGCTCGACCCAAACCCACTTCGCTAGAATGAAACCCACTGCGCTAGACCCAAACCCACTCCGCTAGACCCAAACCCACTCCGCTAGACCTAAACCCACTCAGCTCGACCCAAACCCACTCCGCTGCAACCAAACCCACTGCGCTAGACCCAAACCCACTCGGCTAGACGCAAACCCACTCGGCTAGACCCAAACCCACTCGGCTAGACGCAAACCCACTCGGCTAGACGCAAACCCACTCGGCTAGACCCAAACCCACTCGGTTAGACGCAAACCCACTCCGCTAGACCCAAACCCACTCCGCTAGACCCAAACCCACTCCGCTAGACCTAAACCCACTCAGCTCGACCCAAACCCACTCCGCTGCAACCAAACCCACTGCGCTAGACCCAAACCCACTCGGCTAGACTCCAACCTACTCGACTAGCCCCCAACACACTCAGCTAGACCCAAACCCACTCGGCTAGTCCCAAACCCACTCGGCTAGACCCAAACCCACTCGGCTAGACGCAAACCCACTATGCTAGACGCAAACCCACTCGGCTAGACCCAAACCCACTCGGCTAGACGTAAACCCACTCGGCTGGACCCAAACCCACTCGGCTAGACCCAAACCCACTCGGCTAAACCCAAACCCACTCCGCTAGACCCAAACCCACTTGGCTAGACCCAAACCCACTCGGCTAGACCCAAACCCACTCGGCTAGACCCAAACCCACTCGGCTACACCCAAACGCACTCGGCTAGACCCAAACCCACTCGGCTAGACCCAAACCCACTCGGCTACACCCAAACGCACTAGGCTAGACCCAAACGCAATCGGCTAGACCCAAACCCACTCCGCCAGACCCAAAGCCACTCCACTAGACCCAAACCCACTCCGCTAGACCCAAACCCACTCCGCTAGACCCAAACCCACTCCGCTAGACCCAAACCCACTCGATTAGACCGAAAGTGACTCGGCTAGACCCAAACCCACTCGGCTAGACCCAAACCCACTCGGCTAGACGCAAACCCACTCGGCTAGACGCAAACCCACTCGGCTAGACCCAAACCCACTCGGCTAGACGCAAACTCTCTCGGCTAGACCCAAACCCACTCCGCTAGACCCAAACCCGCTCCGCTAGACCCAAACCCACTCCGCTAGACCCAAACCCACTCAGCTCGACCCAAACCCACTCTGCTACAACCAAACCCACTGCACTAGAACCAAACCCACTCGGCTAGACTCCAACCCACTCGGCTAGCCCCCAACCACTCAGCTAGACCCAAACCCACTCCGTTAGACCCAAACCCACTTGGCTAGACCCAAACCCACTCGGCTAGACCCAAACCCACTCGGCTAGACCCAAACCCACTCGGCTAGACCAAAACCCACTCGGCTGGACCCAAATCTGAGGAAAGACATCCTTGCCATAGAGGGGGTACAGAGAAGATTCACCAGACTGATTCCTGGGGTGTCAGGACTTTCATATGAGGAAAGATTGGTTAGACTCGGTTTGTACTCGATGGAATTTAGAAGATTGAGGGGGGATCTTATAGAAACCTACAAAATTCTTAAGGGGTTGGACAAGCTAGATGCTGGAAGATTGTTCCCGATGTTGGGGGAGTCCAGAACAAGGGGTCACAGTCTACGGATAAGGGGGAATTCCTTTAGGACCGAAATGAGGAAAACATTCTTTACACAGAGAGTGGTGAGTCTCTGGAATTCTGTGCCACAGAAGGTAGTTGAGGCCAGTTCATTGGCTATATTTAAGAGGGCGTTAGATGTGGCACTTGTGGCTAAAGGGATCAGGGGGTATGGAGAGAAGGCAGGTACGGGATACTGAGTTGGATGATCAGCCATGATCACATTGAATGGCGGTGCAGGCTCGAAGGGCCGAATGGCCTACTCCTGCACCTATTTTCTATGTTTCTATGTTTCTAAACCAACTCGGCTGGACCCAAACCCACTCGGCTAGACCCAAACCCACTCCGCAAGACCCAAACCCACTCGGCTAGACCCAAGCCCACTCGGCTAGACCCAAACACACTCGGCTAGACCCAAACCCACTCGGCTAGACCCAAACCCACTCGGCTAGACCCAAACCCACTCGGCTAGACCCAAATCCATTCGGCTAGACGCAAACCCACTCGGCATGGCACAAACCCACTCGGCTAGACGCAAACCAACTCGGCTAGACCCAAACCCCCTCGGCTAGACCCAAACCCACTCCTCTGCACCCAAACCCACTCGGCTAGACCCAAACCCACTCGGCTACACCCAAACCCACTCGGCTAGACCCAAACCCACTCGGCTAGACCCAAACCCACTCGGCTAGACCCAAACCCACTCGGCTACACCCAAACGCACTCGGCTAGACCCAAACCCACTCGGCTAGACCCAAACCCACTCGGCTACACCCAAACGCACTCGGCTAGACCCAAACCCACTCGGCTAGACCCAAACCCACTCCGCCCGACCCAAACCCACTCTGCTAGACCCAAACCCACTCCGCTAGACACAAACCCACTCGGCTAGACCCAAACCCACTCCGCTAGACCCAAACCCACTCGGCTAGACCCAAACCCACTCGGCTAGACCCAAACCCACTCTGGTAGACGCAAACCCACTCGGCTAGACGCAAACCCACTCGGCTAGACCCAAACCCACTCGGCTAGACCCAAAACAACTACGCTAGACCCAAACCCACTCGACTAGACGCAAACCCACTCGGCTAGACCCAAACCCACTCGGCTAGACCCAAACCCATTCGGCTAGACCCAAACCAACTCGGCTAGACCCAAACCCACACGGCTAGACCCAAACCTACTCGTCTAGACCCAAGCCCACTCGGCTAGACCCAAACCCACTCCGCTAGACCCAAACCCACTCTGCTAGACCCAAACCCACGCCGCTAGACCCAAACCCACTCGGCCAGACCGAAACCCACTCGGCTAGACGCAAACCCACTCGGCTAGACCCATACCCATTCGGCTAGACGCAAACCAACTCGGCTAGACCCAAACCCCCTTGGCTAGACCCAAACCCACTCCGCTGCACCCAAACCCACTCGGCTAGACCCAAACCCACTCGGATACACCCAAACCCACTCGGCTAGACCCAAACCCACTCGGCTAGACCCAAACCCACTCGGCTAGACGTAAACCCACTCGGCTACACCCAAACGCACTCGGCTAGACCCAAGCCCACTCGGCTAGACCCAAACCCACTCGGCTAGACCCAAACCCACTCGGCTAGGCCCAAACGCACTCGGCTAGACCTAAACCCACTCGGCTAGACCCAAAACCACTCCGCTAGACCCAAACCCACTCGGCTAGACCCAAACCCACTCGGTTGGAACAAACCCACTCGGCCAGACCCAAACACACTCGGCTAGACCCAAACCCACTCGGCTAGACCAAAACCCATTCGGCAAGACCCAAACCAACTCGGCTAGACCCAAACCCACTCGGCTGGACCCAAACCCACTCCGCTAGACCCAAACCCACTCGGCTAGAGCCAAAGCCACTCGGCTAGACCCAAACCCACTCGGCCAGACGCAAACCCACTCGGCTAGACGCAAATCCACTCGGCTAGACCCAAACCTACTCGGCTAGACGCAAACCCACTCGGCTAGACCCAAACCCACTCGGCTAGACCCAAACCCACTCGGCTAAACCCAAACCCACTCCGCTAGACCCAAACCCACTCCGCTAGACCCAAACCCACTCGGCTAGACCCAAACAAATTCAGATAGCCCCAAACCCCCTCGGCTAGACCCAAACCCACTCAGCTAGACCAAAACCCACTCGGCTGGACCCAAACCAACACGGATGGACCCAAACCCACTCGGCTAGACGCAAACCCACTCCGCTAGACCCAAACCCACTCGGCTAGACCCAAACCCATTCGGCAAGACCAAAACCCACTCGGCTAGACCCAAACACACTCGGCTAGATCTAAACCCACTCGGCTAGACCCAAACCAACTCGGCTAGACCCAAACCCACTCGGCTAGACCCAAACCCATTCGGCTAGACGCAAACCCACTCGGCACAACCCAAACCCACTCGCCTAGACCCAAACCCACTCGGCTAGACCCAAACCCACTTGGCTAGACCCAAACCCACTCGGCTAGACCCAAACCCACTCCGCTAGACCCAAACCCACTCCGATAGACCCAAACCCACTCCGCCAGACCCAAACCCACTCCGCTAACCCCAAACCAACTCTGCTAGACCCAAACCCACTCGGCTGGACTCAAACCCACTCGGCAAGACCCAAACCCACTCGGCCAGACCCAAACCCACTCGGCTGGACCCAAACCCACTCAGCTAGACGCAAACCCAATCGGCTAGACCCAAACCCACTCGGCTAGATGCAACCCCACTCGGCTAGACCCAAAGCCACTCGACTAGACACAAACCCACTCGGCTAAACCCAAACCCACTCCGCTAGACCCAAACCCACTCGGCTAGACCCAAACCCACTCGGCTGGATCCAAACCCACTCGGCCAGACCCAAACCCTCTCGGCTAGACCCAAACCCACTCCGCTGCACCCAAACCCACTCGGCTAGACCCAAACCCACTCGGCTACACCCAAACCCACTCGGCTAGACCCAAACCCACTCGGCTAGACCCAAACCCACTCGACTAGACCCAAACCCACTCGGCTAAACCCAAACCCACTCCGCTAGACCCAAAACATCTCCGCTAGACCCAAACCCACTCGACTGGACCCAAACCCACTCGGCTAGACCCAAACCCACTCGGCTAGACCAAAACCCATTCGGCTAGACCCAAACCCACTCGGCTAGACCCAAACCCACACGGCTAGACCCAAACCTACTCGTCTAGACCCAAGCCCACTCGGCTAGACCCAAACCCACTCCGCTAGACCCAAACCCACTCGGCTAGACCCAAACCCACACGGCTAGACCTAAACATACTCGTCTAGACCCAAGCCCACTCGGCTAGACCCAAACCCACTCCGATAGACCCAAACCCACTCTGCTAGACCCAAACCCACTCCGCTAGACCCAAACCCACTCCGATAGACCCAAACCCACTCAGCTCGACCAAAACCCACTCCGCTAGAACCAAACCCACTGCGCTAGACCCAAACCCACTGCGCTAGACCCAAACCCACTCCGCTAGACCCAAACCCACCCCGCTAGCCCCAAACCCACTCGGCTGGACTCCAACCCACTCGGCTAGCACCCAACACACTCAGCTAGACGCAAACCCACTCGGCTAGACCCAAACCCACTCGGCTAGACCCAAACCCACTCGGCTAGACGCAAACCCACTCGGCTGGACGCAAACCCACTCGGCTAGACCCAAACCCACTCGGCTAGACGCAAACCCACTCGGCTAGACCCAAACCCACTCGGCTGGACCCAAACCAACTCGGCTGGACCCAAACCCACTCGGCTAGACGCAAACCCACTCCGCTAGACCCAAACCCACTCGGCTAGACCCAAACCCACTCGGCTAGACCCAAACACACTCGGCTAGACCCAAACACACTCGGCTAGACCTAAACCCACTCGGCTAGACCCAAACCCACTCGGCTAGACCCAAACCCAC
Source organism: Raja brachyura (assembly GCA_963514005.1). Next base: position 1,227,852 of record OY740820.1, read on the forward strand.
TCGGCTAGACCCAAACCCATTCGGCTAGACGCAAACCCACTCGGCAAGATCCAAACCCACTCGGCTAGACCCAAACCCACTGTGCTAGACCCAAACCCACTCCACTAGATCCAAGCCCACCCCGCTAGCCCCAAACCCACTCGGCTAGACTCCAACCCACTCGGCTAGCCCCCAACACACTCAGCTAGACCCAAACCCACTCGGCTAGACCCAAACCCACTCGGCTAGACCCAAACCCACTCGGCTAGACCCAAACCCATTCGGCTGGACCAAAACCCATTCGGCTAGACCCAAACCAACTCGGCTAGACCCAAACCCACTCGGCTGGACCCAAACCTACTCCGCTAGACCCAAACCCACTCGGCTAGACCGAAAGCCACTCGGCTAGACCCAAACCCACTCGGCTAGACCCAAACACACTCGGCTAGACCCAAACCCACTCGGCTGGACCCAAACCCACTCGGCTAGACCCAAACCCACACGGCTAGACCCAAACCCACACGCTAGACCCAAACCCACTCGGCTAGACTCCAACCCACTCGGCTAGCCCCCATCACACTCAGCTAGACCCAAACCCACTCGGCTAGACCCAAACCCGCTCGGCTACACCCAAACCCACTCGGCCAGACGCAAACCCACTCGGCTAGACGCAAATCCACTCGGCTAGACCCAAACCCACTCGGCTAGACGCAAACCCACTCGGCTAGACCCAAACCCACTCGGCTAGACCCAAACCCACTCGGCTAAACCCAAACCCACTCCGCTAGACCCAAACCCACTCCGCTAGACCCAAACCCACTCGGCCAGACCCAAACCCACTCGGCTATACCCAAACCCACTCGGCTAGACCAAAACCCACTCGGCTGGACCCAAACCAACTCGGATGGACCCAAACCCACTCGGCTAGACGCAAACCCACTCCGCTAGACCCAAACCCACTCGGCTAGACCCAAACCCATTCGGCTAGACCCAAACCCACTCGGCTAGACCCAAACACACTCGGCTAGACCTAAACCCACTCGGCTAGACCCAAACCCACTCGGCTAGACCCAAACCCACTCGGCTAGACCCAAACCCTTTCGGCTAGACGCAAACCCACTCGGCACAACCCAAACCCACTCGGCTAGACCCAAACCCACTCGGCTAGACCCAAACCCACTCGGCTAGACCCAAACCCACTCGGCTAGACCCAAACCCACTCGGCTAGACCCAAACCCACTCCGCTAGACCCAAACCCACTCCGCTAGACCCAAACCCACTCCGCTATCCCCAAACCAACTCTGCTAGACCCAAACCCACTCGGCTAGACTCAAACCCACTCGACTAGACCCAAACCCACTCGGCCAGACCCAAACCCACTCGGCTAGACGCGAACCCACTCGGCTGGACCCAAACCCACTCAGCTAGACGCAAACCCAATCGGCTAGACCCAAACCCACTCGGCTAGATGCAACCCCACTCGGCTAGACCCAAAGCCACTCGACTAGACACAAACCCACTCGGCTAGACCCAAACCCACTCGACTAGACCCAAACCCACTCGGCTAAACCCAAACCCACTCCGCTAGACCCAAAACATCTCCGCTAGACCCAAACCCACTCGACTGGACCCAAACCCACTCGGCTAGACCCAAACCCACTCGGCTAGACCAAAACCCATTCGGCTAGACCCAAACCCACTCGGCTAGACCCAAACCCACACGGCTAGACCCAAACCTACTCGTCTAGACCCAAGCCCACTCGGCTAGACCCAAACCCACTCCGCTAGACCCAAACCCACTCGGCTAGACCCAAACCCACACGGCTAGACCTAAACATACTCGTCTAGACCCAAGCCCACTCGGCTAGACCCAAACCCACTCCGATAGACCCAAACCCACTCTGCTGGACCCAAACCCACTCCGCTAGACCCAAACCCACTCCGATAGACCCAAACCCACTCAGCTCGACCAAAACCCACTCCGCTAGAACCAAACCCACTGCGCTAGACCCAAACCCACTCCGCTAGACCCAAACCCACCCCGCTAGCCCCAAACCCACTCGGCTGGACTCCAACCCACTCGGCTAGCACCCAACACACTCAGCTAGACCCAAACACACTCGGCTAGACCCAAACCCACTCGGCTAGACCCAAACCCACTCGGCTAGACGCAAACCCACTCGGCTGGACGCAAACCCACTCGGCTAGACCCAAACCCACTCGGCTAGACGCAAACCCACTCGGCTAGACCCAAACCCACTCGGCTGGACCCAAACCAACTCGGCTGGACCCAAACCCACTCGGCTAGACGCAAACCCACTCCGCTAGACCCAAACCCACTCGGCTAGACCCAAACCCACTCGGCTAGACCCAAACACACTCGGCTAGACCCAAACACACTCGGCTAGACCTAAACCCACTCGGCTAGACCCAAACCCACTCCGCTAGACCCAAACCCACTCCGCTAGACCCAAACCCACTCGGCTAGACCCAAACCCACTCGGCTAGACCCAAACCCACTCGGCCAGACCCAAACCCACTTGGCTAGACCCAAACCCACTCGGCTAGACCCAAACCCACTCGGCTAGACCCAAACCCACTCGGGTAGACCCAAACCCACTCGGTTAGACGCAAACCCACTCGGCTAGACCCAAACCCACTCGGCTAGACACAAACCCACTCGGATAGACCCAAAACAACTCCGCTAGACCCAAACCCACTCGACTAGACCCAAACCCACTCGGCTATCCCAAACCCACTCGGCTAGACAGAAACCCATTCGGCTAGACCCAAACCCACTCGGCTAGACCCAAACCCACACGGCTAGACCCAAACCTACTCGTCTAGACCCAAGCCCACTCGGCTAGACCCAACCCACTCCGCTAGACCCAAACCCACTCCACTAGACCCAAACCCACTCCGCTAGACCGAAAAGCACTCCGCTAGACCCAAACCCACTCAGCTCGACCCAAACCCACTTCGCTAGAATGAAACCCACTGCGCTAGACCCAAACCCACTCCGCTAGACCCAAACCCACTCCGCTAGACCTAAACCCACTCAGCTCGACCCAAACCCACTCCGCTGCAACCAAACCCACTGCGCTAGACCCAAACCCACTCGGCTAGACGCAAACCCACTCGGCTAGACCCAAACCCACTCGGCTAGACGCAAACCCACTCGGCTAGACGCAAACCCACTCGGCTAGACCCAAACCCACTCGGTTAGACGCAAACCCACTCCGCTAGACCCAAACCCACTCCGCTAGACCCAAACCCACTCCGCTAGACCTAAACCCACTCAGCTCGACCCAAACCCACTCCGCTGCAACCAAACCCACTGCGCTAGACCCAAACCCACTCGGCTAGACTCCAACCTACTCGACTAGCCCCCAACACACTCAGCTAGACCCAAACCCACTCGGCTAGTCCCAAACCCACTCGGCTAGACCCAAACCCACTCGGCTAGACGCAAACCCACTATGCTAGACGCAAACCCACTCGGCTAGACCCAAACCCACTCGGCTAGACGTAAACCCACTCGGCTGGACCCAAACCCACTCGGCTAGACCCAAACCCACTCGGCTAAACCCAAACCCACTCCGCTAGACCCAAACCCACTTGGCTAGACCCAAACCCACTCGGCTAGACCCAAACCCACTCGGCTAGACCCAAACCCACTCGGCTACACCCAAACGCACTCGGCTAGACCCAAACCCACTCGGCTAGACCCAAACCCACTCGGCTACACCCAAACGCACTAGGCTAGACCCAAACGCAATCGGCTAGACCCAAACCCACTCCGCCAGACCCAAAGCCACTCCACTAGACCCAAACCCACTCCGCTAGACCCAAACCCACTCCGCTAGACCCAAACCCACTCCGCTAGACCCAAACCCACTCGATTAGACCGAAAGTGACTCGGCTAGACCCAAACCCACTCGGCTAGACCCAAACCCACTCGGCTAGACGCAAACCCACTCGGCTAGACGCAAACCCACTCGGCTAGACCCAAACCCACTCGGCTAGACGCAAACTCTCTCGGCTAGACCCAAACCCACTCCGCTAGACCCAAACCCGCTCCGCTAGACCCAAACCCACTCCGCTAGACCCAAACCCACTCAGCTCGACCCAAACCCACTCTGCTACAACCAAACCCACTGCACTAGAACCAAACCCACTCGGCTAGACTCCAACCCACTCGGCTAGCCCCCAACCACTCAGCTAGACCCAAACCCACTCCGTTAGACCCAAACCCACTTGGCTAGACCCAAACCCACTCGGCTAGACCCAAACCCACTCGGCTAGACCCAAACCCACTCGGCTAGACCAAAACCCACTCGGCTGGACCCAAATCTGAGGAAAGACATCCTTGCCATAGAGGGGGTACAGAGAAGATTCACCAGACTGATTCCTGGGGTGTCAGGACTTTCATATGAGGAAAGATTGGTTAGACTCGGTTTGTACTCGATGGAATTTAGAAGATTGAGGGGGGATCTTATAGAAACCTACAAAATTCTTAAGGGGTTGGACAAGCTAGATGCTGGAAGATTGTTCCCGATGTTGGGGGAGTCCAGAACAAGGGGTCACAGTCTACGGATAAGGGGGAATTCCTTTAGGACCGAAATGAGGAAAACATTCTTTACACAGAGAGTGGTGAGTCTCTGGAATTCTGTGCCACAGAAGGTAGTTGAGGCCAGTTCATTGGCTATATTTAAGAGGGCGTTAGATGTGGCACTTGTGGCTAAAGGGATCAGGGGGTATGGAGAGAAGGCAGGTACGGGATACTGAGTTGGATGATCAGCCATGATCACATTGAATGGCGGTGCAGGCTCGAAGGGCCGAATGGCCTACTCCTGCACCTATTTTCTATGTTTCTATGTTTCTAAACCAACTCGGCTGGACCCAAACCCACTCGGCTAGACCCAAACCCACTCCGCAAGACCCAAACCCACTCGGCTAGACCCAAGCCCACTCGGCTAGACCCAAACACACTCGGCTAGACCCAAACCCACTCGGCTAGACCCAAACCCACTCGGCTAGACCCAAACCCACTCGGCTAGACCCAAATCCATTCGGCTAGACGCAAACCCACTCGGCATGGCACAAACCCACTCGGCTAGACGCAAACCAACTCGGCTAGACCCAAACCCCCTCGGCTAGACCCAAACCCACTCCTCTGCACCCAAACCCACTCGGCTAGACCCAAACCCACTCGGCTACACCCAAACCCACTCGGCTAGACCCAAACCCACTCGGCTAGACCCAAACCCACTCGGCTAGACCCAAACCCACTCGGCTACACCCAAACGCACTCGGCTAGACCCAAACCCACTCGGCTAGACCCAAACCCACTCGGCTACACCCAAACGCACTCGGCTAGACCCAAACCCACTCGGCTAGACCCAAACCCACTCCGCCCGACCCAAACCCACTCTGCTAGACCCAAACCCACTCCGCTAGACACAAACCCACTCGGCTAGACCCAAACCCACTCCGCTAGACCCAAACCCACTCGGCTAGACCCAAACCCACTCGGCTAGACCCAAACCCACTCTGGTAGACGCAAACCCACTCGGCTAGACGCAAACCCACTCGGCTAGACCCAAACCCACTCGGCTAGACCCAAAACAACTACGCTAGACCCAAACCCACTCGACTAGACGCAAACCCACTCGGCTAGACCCAAACCCACTCGGCTAGACCCAAACCCATTCGGCTAGACCCAAACCAACTCGGCTAGACCCAAACCCACACGGCTAGACCCAAACCTACTCGTCTAGACCCAAGCCCACTCGGCTAGACCCAAACCCACTCCGCTAGACCCAAACCCACTCTGCTAGACCCAAACCCACGCCGCTAGACCCAAACCCACTCGGCCAGACCGAAACCCACTCGGCTAGACGCAAACCCACTCGGCTAGACCCATACCCATTCGGCTAGACGCAAACCAACTCGGCTAGACCCAAACCCCCTTGGCTAGACCCAAACCCACTCCGCTGCACCCAAACCCACTCGGCTAGACCCAAACCCACTCGGATACACCCAAACCCACTCGGCTAGACCCAAACCCACTCGGCTAGACCCAAACCCACTCGGCTAGACGTAAACCCACTCGGCTACACCCAAACGCACTCGGCTAGACCCAAGCCCACTCGGCTAGACCCAAACCCACTCGGCTACACCCAAACGCACTCGGCTAGACCCAAACCCACTCGGCTAGACCCAAACCCACTCCGACCGACCCAAACCCACTCTGCTAGACCCAAACCCACTCCGCTAGACCCAAACCCACTCGGCTAGACCCAAACCCACTCGGCTAGACCCAAACCCACTCGGCTAGGCCCAAACGCACTCGGCTAGACCTAAACCCACTCGGCTAGACCCAAAACCACTCCGCTAGACCCAAACCCACTCGGCTAGACCCAAACCCACTCGGTTGGAACAAACCCACTCGGCCAGACCCAAACACACTCGGCTAGACCCAAACCCACTCGGCTAGACCAAAACCCATTCGGCAAGACCCAAACCAACTCGGCTAGACCCAAACCCACTCGGCTGGACCCAAACCCACTCCGCTAGACCCAAACCCACTCGGCTAGAGCCAAAGCCACTCGGCTAGACCCAAACCCACTCGGCCAGACGCAAACCCACTCGGCTAGACGCAAATCCACTCGGCTAGACCCAAACCTACTCGGCTAGACGCAAACCCACTCGGCTAGACCCAAACCCACTCGGCTAGACCCAAACCCACTCGGCTAAACCCAAACCCACTCCGCTAGACCCAAACCCACTCCGCTAGACCCAAACCCACTCGGCTAGACCCAAACAAATTCAGATAGCCCCAAACCCCCTCGGCTAGACCCAAACCCACTCAGCTAGACCAAAACCCACTCGGCTGGACCCAAACCAACACGGATGGACCCAAACCCACTCGGCTAGACGCAAACCCACTCCGCTAGACCCAAACCCACTCGGCTAGACCCAAACCCATTCGGCAAGACCAAAACCCACTCGGCTAGACCCAAACACACTCGGCTAGATCTAAACCCACTCGGCTAGACCCAAACCAACTCGGCTAGACCCAAACCCACTCGGCTAGACCCAAACCCATTCGGCTAGACGCAAACCCACTCGGCACAACCCAAACCCACTCGGCTAGACCCAAACCCACTCGGCTAGACCCAAACCCACTTGGCTAGACCCAAACCCACTCGGCTAGACCCAAACCCACTCCGCTAGACCCAAACCCACTCCGATAGACCCAAACCCACTCCGCCAGACCCAAACCCACTCCGCTAACCCCAAACCAACTCTGCTAGACCCAAACCCACTCGGCTGGACTCAAACCCACTCGGCAAGACCCAAACCCACTCGGCCAGACCCAAACCCACTCGGCTGGACCCAAACCCACTCAGCTAGACGCAAACCCAATCGGCTAGACCCAAACCCACTCGGCTAGATGCAACCCCACTCGGCTAGACCCAAAGCCACTCGACTAGACACAAACCCACTCGGCTAAACCCAAACCCACTCCGCTAGACCCAAACCCACTCGGCTAGACCCAAACCCACTCGGCTGGATCCAAACCCACTCGGCCAGACCCAAACCCTCTCGGCTAGACCCAAACCCACTCCGCTGCACCCAAACCCACTCGGCTAGACCCAAACCCACTCGGCTACACCCAAACCCACTCGGCTAGACCCAAACCCACTCGGCTAGACCCAAACCCACTCGACTAGACCCAAACCCACTCGGCTAAACCCAAACCCACTCCGCTAGACCCAAAACATCTCCGCTAGACCCAAACCCACTCGACTGGACCCAAACCCACTCGGCTAGACCCAAACCCACTCGGCTAGACCAAAACCCATTCGGCTAGACCCAAACCCACTCGGCTAGACCCAAACCCACACGGCTAGACCCAAACCTACTCGTCTAGACCCAAGCCCACTCGGCTAGACCCAAACCCACTCCGCTAGACCCAAACCCACTCGGCTAGACCCAAACCCACACGGCTAGACCTAAACATACTCGTCTAGACCCAAGCCCACTCGGCTAGACCCAAACCCACTCCGATAGACCCAAACCCACTCTGCTAGACCCAAACCCACTCCGCTAGACCCAAACCCACTCCGATAGACCCAAACCCACTCAGCTCGACCAAAACCCACTCCGCTAGAACCAAACCCACTGCGCTAGACCCAAACCCACTGCGCTAGACCCAAACCCACTCCGCTAGACCCAAACCCACCCCGCTAGCCCCAAACCCACTCGGCTGGACTCCAACCCACTCGGCTAGCACCCAACACACTCAGCTAGACGCAAACCCACTCGGCTAGACCCAAACCCACTCGGCTAGACCCAAACCCACTCGGCTAGACGCAAACCCACTCGGCTGGACGCAAACCCACTCGGCTAGACCCAAACCCACTCGGCTAGACGCAAACCCACTCGGCTAGACCCAAACCCACTCGGCTGGACCCAAACCAACTCGGCTGGACCCAAACCCACTCGGCTAGACGCAAACCCACTCCGCTAGACCCAAACCCACTCGGCTAGACCCAAACCCACTCGGCTAGACCCAAACACACTCGGCTAGACCCAAACACACTCGGCTAGACCTAAACCCACTCGGCTAGACCCAAACCCACTCGGCTAGACCCAAACCCACTCGGCTAGACCCAAACCCATTCGGCTAGACGCAAACCCACTCGGCAAGATCCAAACCCACTCGGCTAGACCCAAACCCACTGTGCTAGACCCAAACCCACTCCACTAGATCCAAGCCCACCCCGCTAGCCCCAAACCCACTCGGCTAGACTCCAACCCACTCGGCTAGCCCCCAACACACTCAGCTAGACCCAAACCCACTCGGCTAGACCCAAACCCACTCGGCTAGACCCAAACCCACTCGGCTAGACCCAAACCCATTCGGCTGGACCAAAACCCATTCGGCTAGACCCAAACCAACTCGGCTAGACCCAAACCCACTCGGCTGGACCCAAACCTACTCCGCTAGACCCAAACCCACTCGGCTAGACCGAAAGCCACTCGGCTAGACCCAAACCCACTCGGCTAGACCCAAACACACTCGGCTAGACCCAAACCCACTCGGCTGGACCCAAACCCACTCGGCTAGACCCAAACCCACACGGCTAGACCCAAACCCACACGCTAGACCCAAACCCACTCGGCTAGACTCCAACCCACTCGGCTAGCCCCCAACACACTCAGCTAGACCCAAACCCACTCGGCTAGACCCAAACCCGCTCGGCTACACCCAAACCCACTCGGCCAGACGCAAACCCACTCGGCTAGACGCAAATCCACTCGGCTAGACCCAAACCCACTCGGCTAGACGCAAACCCACTCGGCTAGACCCAAACCCACTCGGCTAGACCCAAACCCACTCGGCTAAACCCAAACCCACTCCGCTAGACCCAAACCCACTCCGCTAGACCCAAACCCACTCGGCCAGACCCAAACCCACTCGGCTATACCCAAACCCACTCGGCTAGACCAAAACCCACTCGGCTGGACCCAAACCAACTCGGATGGACCCAAACCCACTCGGCTAGACGCAAACCCACTCCGCTAGACCCAAACCCACTCGGCTAGACCCAAACCCATTCGGCTAGACCCAAACCCACTCGGCTAGACCCAAACACACTCGGCTAGACCTAAACCCACTCGGCTAGACCCAAACCCACTCGGCTAGACCCAAACCCACTCGGCTAGACCCAAACCCTTTCGGCTAGACGCAAACCCACTCGGCACAACCCAAACCCACTCGGCTAGACCCAAACCCACTCGGCTAGACCCAAACCCACTCGGCTAGACCCAAACCCACTCGGCTAGACCCAAACCCACTCGGCTAGACCCAAACCCACTCCGCTAGACCCAAACCCACTCCGCTAGACCCAAACCCACTCCGCTATCCCCAAACCAACTCTGCTAGACCCAAACCCACTCGGCTAGACTCAAACCCACTCGACTAGACCCAAACCCACTCGGCCAGACCCAAACCCACTCGGCTAGACGCGAACCCACTCGGCTGGACCCAAACCCACTCAGCTAGACGCAAACCCAATCGGCTAGACCCAAACCCACTCGGCTAGATGCAACCCCACTCGGCTAGACCCAAAGCCACTCGACTAGACACAAACCCACTCGGCTAGACCCAAACCCACTCGACTAGACCCAAACCCACTCGGCTAAACCCAAACCCACTCCGCTAGACCCAAAACATCTCCGCTAGACCCAAACCCACTCGACTGGACCCAAACCCACTCGGCTAGACCCAAACCCACTCGGCTAGACCAAAACCCATTCGGCTAGACCCAAACCCACTCGGCTAGACCCAAACCCACACGGCTAGACCCAAACCTACTCGTCTAGACCCAAGCCCACTCGGCTAGACCCAAACCCACTCCGCTAGACCCAAACCCACTCGGCTAGACCCAAACCCACACGGCTAGACCTAAACATACTCGTCTAGACCCAAGCCCACTCGGCTAGACCCAAACCCACTCCGATAGACCCAAACCCACTCTGCTGGACCCAAACCCACTCCGCTAGACCCAAACCCACTCCGATAGACCCAAACCCACTCAGCTCGACCAAAACCCACTCCGCTAGAACCAAACCCACTGCGCTAGACCCAAACCCACTCCGCTAGACCCAAACCCACCCCGCTAGCCCCAAACCCACTCGGCTGGACTCCAACCCACTCGGCTAGCACCCAACACACTCAGCTAGACCCAAACCCACTCGGCTAGACCCAAACCCACTCGGCTAGACCCAAACCCACTCGGCTAGACGCAAACCCACTCGGCTGGACGCAAACCCACTCGGCTAGACCCAAACCCACTCGGCTAGACGCAAACCCACTCGGCTAGACCCAAACCCACTCGGCTGGACCCAAACCAACTCGGCTGGACCCAAACCCACTCGGCTAGACGCAAACCCACTCCGCTAGACCCAAACCCACTCGGCTAGACCCAAACCCACTCGGCTAGACCCAAACACACTCGGCTAGACCCAAACACACTCGGCTAGACCTAAACCCACTCGGCTAGACCCAAACCCACTCGGCTAGACCCAAACCCACTCGGCTAGACCCAAACCCATTCGGCTAGACGCAAACCCACTCGGCAAGATCCAAACCCACTCGGCTAGACCCAAACCCACTGTGCTAGACCCAAACCCACTCCGCTAAACCCAAGCCCACCCCGCTAGCCCCAAACCCACTCGGCTAGACTCCAACCCACTCGGCTAGCCCCCAACACACTCAGCTAGACCCAAACCCACTCGGCTAGACCCAAACCCACTCGGCTAGACCCAAACCCACTCGGCTAGACCCAAACCCATTCGGCTGGACCCAAACCCACTGGGCCAGACCCAAACCCACTCGGCTTGACCCAAACCCACTCGGCTAGACCAAAACCCATTCGGCTAGACCCAAACCAACTCGGCTAGACCCAAACCCACTCGGCTGGACCCAAACCTACTCCGCTAGACCCAAAGCCACTCGGCTAGACCGAAAGCCACTCGGCTAGACCCAAACCCACTCGGCTAGACCCAAACACACTCGGCTAGACCCAAACCCACTCGGCTGGACCCAAACCCACTCGGCTAGACCCAAACCCACACGGCTAGACCCAAACCCACACGCTAGACCCAAACCCACTCGGCTAGACTCCAACCCACTCGGCTAGCCCCCAACACACTCAGCTAGACCCAAACCCACTCGGCTAGACCCAAACCCGCTCGGCTACACCCAAACCCACTCGGCCAGACGCAAACCCACTCGGCTAGACGCAAATCCACTCGGCTAGACCCAAACCCACTCGGCTAGACGCAAACCCACTCGGCTAGACCCAAACCCACTCGGCTAGACCCAAACCCACTCGGCTAAACCCAAACCCACTCCGCTAGACCCAAACCCACTCCGCTAGACCCAAACCCACTCGGCCAGACCCAAACCCACTCGGCTATACCCAAACCCACTCGGCTAGACCAAAACCCACTCGGCTGGACCCAAACCAACTCGGATGGACCCAAACCCACTCGGCTAGACGCAAACCCACTCCGCTAGACCCAAACCCACTCGGCTAGACCCAAACCCATTCGGCTAGACCCAAACCCACTCGGCTAGACCCAAACACACTCGGCTAGACCTAAACCCACTCGGCTAGACCCAAACCCACTCGGCTAGACCCAAACCCACTCGGCTAGACCCAAACCCTTTCGGCTAGACGCAAACCCACTCGGCACAACCCAAACCCACTCGGCTAGACCCAAACCCACTCGGCTAGACCCAAACCCACTCGGCTAGACCCAAACCCACTCGGCTAGACCCAAACCCACTCGGCTAGACCCAAACCCACTCCGCTAGACCCAAACCCACTCCGCTAGACCCAAACCCACTCCGCTATCCCCAAACCAACTCTGCTAGACCCAAACCCACTCGGCTAGACTCAAACCCACTCGACTAGACCCAAACCCACTCGGCCAGACCCAAACCCACTCGGCTAGACGCAAACCCACTCGGCTGGACCCAAACCCACTCAGCTAGACGCAAACCCAATCGGCTAGACCCAAACCCACTCGGCTAGATGCAACCCCACTCGGCTAGACCCAAAGCCACTCGACTAGACACAAACCCACTCGGCTAAACCCAAACCCACTCCGCTAGACCCAAACCCACTCGGCTAGACCCAAACCCACTCGGCTGGACCCAAACCCACTCGGCCAGAACCAAACCCTCTCGGCTAGACCCAAACCCACTCCGCTGCACCCAAACCCACTCGGCTAGACCCAAACCCACTCGGCTACACCCAAACCCACTCGGCTAGACCCAAACCCACTCGGCTAGACGCAAACCCACTCGGCTAGACCCAAACCCACTCCGCTAGACCCAAACCCACTCCGCTAGACCCAAACCCACTCCGCTAGCCCCAAACCAACTCCGCTAGACCCAAACCCACTCGGCTAGACTCAAACCCACTCGGCTAGACCCAAACCCACTCGGCCAGACCCAAACCCACTCGGCTAGACGCAAACCCACTCGGCTAGACCCAAACCCACTCAGCTAGACGCAAACCCAATCGGCTAGACCCAATCCCACTCGGCTAGATGCAAACCCACTCGGCTAGACCCAAACCCACTCGACTAGACCCAAACCCACTCGGCTAGACCCAAACCCACTCGGCTGGACCCAAACCCACTCGGCCAGACCCAAACCCCCTCGGCTAGACCCAAACCCACTCCGCTGCACCCAAACCCACTCGGCTAGACCCAAACCCACTCGGCTACACCCAAACCCACTCGGCTAGACCCAAACCCACTCGGCTAGACCCAAACCCACTCGGCTAGACCCAAACCCACTCGGCTACACCCAAACACACTCGGCTAGGCCCAAACCCACTCGGCTAGATCTAAACCCACTCGGCTACACCCAAACGCACTCGGCTAGTCCCAAACCCACTCGGCTAGACCCAAACCCACTCCGCCCGACCCAAACCCACTCCGCTAGACCCAAACCCACTCCGCTAGACCCAAACCCACTCGGCTAGACCCAAACCCACTCGGCTAGACCCAAACCCACTCGGATAGACCCAAAACATCTCCGCTAGACCCAAAGCCATTCGACTAGACCCAAACCCACTCGGTTGGACCCAAACCCACTCGGCTAGACCCAAACCCATTCGGCTAGACCCAAACCCACTCGGCTAGACCCAAACCCACACGGCTAGACCCAAACCTACTCGTCTAGACCCAAGCCCACTCGGCTAGACCCAAGCCCACTCCGCTAGACCCAAACCCACTCTGCTAGACACAAACCCACTTGGCTAGACCCAAACCAACTCGGCTAGACCCAAAACATCTCCGCGAGACCCAAACACACTCGACTAGACCCAAACCCACTCGGCTAGACCCAAACCCACTCGGCTAGACCCAAACCCATTCGGCTAGACCCAAACCCACTCGGCTAGACCCACACCCACACGGCTAGACCTAAACCTACTCGTCTAGACCCAAGCCCACACGGCTAGACCCAAACCCACTCCGCTAGACCCAAACCCACTCTGCTAGACCCAAACCCACTCCGCTAGACCCAAACCCACTCCGCTAGACCCAAACCCACTCAGCTCGACCAAAACCCACTCTGCCAGAACCAAACCCACTGCGCTAGACCCAAACCCACTCCGCTAGACCCAAACCCACCCCGCTAGCCCCAGACCCACTCGGCTGGACTCCAACCCACTCGGCTAGCACCCAACACGCTCAGCTAGACCCAAACCCACTCGGCTAGACCCAAGCCCACTCGGCTAGACCCAAACCCACTCGGCTAGACGCAAACCCATTCGACTGGACGCAAACCCACTCGGCTAGACCCAAACCCACTCGGCTAGACGCAAACCCACTCGGCTAGACCCAAACCCACTCGGCTGGACGCAAACCAACTCGGCTGGACCCAAACCCACTCGGCTAGACGCAAACCCACTCCGCTAGACCCAAACCCACTCGGTTAGAACCAAACCCACTCGGCTAGACCCAAACCCACTCGGCTAGACCCAAACACACTCGGCTAGACCTAAACCCACTCGGCTACACCCAAACCCACTCGGCTAGACCCAAACCCACTCGGCTAGACCCAAACACACTCGGCTAGACCCAAACCCACTCGGCTGGACCCAAACCCACTCGGCTAGACCCAAACCCACACGGCTAGACCCAAACCCACACGCTAGACCCAAACCCACTCGGCTAGACCCAAACCCACTCCGCTAGACCCAAACCCACTCGGCTAGACCCAAACCCACTCGGCTGGACCCAAACCCACTCCGCTAGACCCAAACCCACTCCGCTAGACCCAAACCCACTCGGCTAGATGCAAACCCAATCGGCTAGACTCAAACCCACTCGGCTAGACCCAAACCCACACGGCCTGACCCAAACCCACTCGGCTAGACGCAAACCCACTCGGCTAAACCCAAACCCACTCGGCTAGATGCAAACCCAATCGGCTAGACCCAAACCCACTCGGCTAGATGCAAACCCACTCGGCTAGACCCAAACCCGCTCGACTAGACACAAACCCACTCGGATAAACCCAAACCCACTCCGCTAGACCCAAACCCACTCGGCTAGACCCAAACCCATTCGGCTGGACCCAAACCCACTCGGCCAGACCCAAACCCACTCGGCTTGACCCAAACCCACTCGGCTAGACCAAAACCCATTCGGCTAGACCTAAACCTACTCGTCTAGACCCAAACCCACTCAGCTCGACCAAAACCCACTCCGCCAGAACCAAACCCACTGCGCTAGACCCAAACCCACTCCGCTAGACCCAAACCCACCCCGCTAGCCCCAGACCCACTCGGCTGGACTCCAACCCACTCGGCTAGCACCCAACACGCTCAGCTAGACCCAAACCCACTCGGCTAGACCCAAACCCACTCGGCTAGACCCAAACCCACTCGGCTAGACGCAAACCCACTCGACTGGACGCAAACCCACTCGGCTAGACCCAAACCCACTCGGCTAGACGCAAACCCACTCGGCTAGACCCAAACCCACTCGGCTGGACCCAAACCAACTCGGCTGGACCCAAACCCACTCGGCTAGACGCAAACCCACTCCGCTAGACCCAAACCCACTCGGTTAGAACCAAACCCACTCGGCTAGACCCAAACCCACTCGGCTAGACCCAAACACACTCGGCTAGACCTAAACCCACTCGGCTAGACCCAAACCCACTCGGCTAGACCCAAACCCACTCGGCTAGACCCAAACACACTCGGCTAGACCCAAACCCACTCGGCTGGACCCAAACCCACTCGGCTAGACCCAACCCACACGGCTAGACCCAAACCCACACGCTAGACCCAAACCCACTCGGCTAGACCCAAACCCACTCCGCTAGACCCAAACCCACTCGGCTAGACCCAAACCCACTCGGCTGGACCCAAACCCACTCCGCTAGACCCAAACCCACTCCGCTAGACCCAAACCCAATCGGCTAGACCCAAACCCAATCGGCTAGACTCAAACCCACTCCGCTAGACCCAAACCAACTCGGCTAGACCCAAACCCACTCGGCTAGACGCAAACCCACTCGGCTAAACCCAAACCCACTCGGCTAGATGCAAACCCAATCGGCTAGACCCAAACCCATTCGGCTGGACCCAAACCCACTCGGCCAGACCCAAACCCACTCGGCTTGACCCAAACCCACTCGGCTAGACCAAAACCCATTCGGCTAGACCCAAACCAACTCGGCTAGACCCAAACCCACTCGGCTGGACCCAAACCAACTGCGCTAGACCCAAACGCACTCGGCTAGACCGAAAGCCACTCGGCTAGACCCAAACCCACTCGGCTAGACCCAAACACACTCGGCTAGACCCAAACCCACTCGGCTGGACCCAAACCCACACGCTAGACCCAAACCCACTCGGCTAGACCCAAACCCACTCGGCTAGACCCAAACCCACTAGGCTAGACCCAAACCCACTCCGCCAGACCCAAACCCACTCGGCTAGACCCAAACCCACTCGGCTAGACCCAAACCTACTTGGCTAGACCAAAACCCACTCGGCTAGAGCCAAACACACTCGGCTAGACCCAAACACACTCGGCTAGACCCAAACCCACTCGGCTAGACCCAAACCCAATCGGCTAGACCCAAACCCACTCGGCTAGATGCAAACCCACTCCGCTAGACCCAAACCAACTCGGCTAGACCCAAACCAACTCGGCTAGGCCCAAACCCACTCGGCTAGACCCAAACCCACTCGGCTTGACCCAAAACCACTCCGCTAGACCCAAACCCACTCGGCTTGACCCTAACCCACTCGGCTAGACCCAAACCCACTCGGCTAGACCCATACCCATTCGGCTAGATCCAAACCCACTCGGCTAGACCCAAACCCACTCGGCTAGACCCAAACCCACTCGGCTAGACCCAAACCCACTTGGGTAGACCCAAACCCACTCGGCTAGACGCAAACCCACTCGGCTAGACCCAAACCTACTCGGCTAGACCCAAAACAACTCCGCTAGACCCAAACTCACTCGACTAGACCCAAACCCACTCGGCTAGACCCAAACCCACTCGGCTAGACCCAAACCCATTCGGCTAGACCCAAACCCACTCGGCTAGACCCAAACCCACACGGCTAGACCCAAACCTACTCGTCTAGACCCAAGCCCACTCGGCTAGACCCAAACCCACTCCGCTAGACCCAAACCCAGTCTGCTAGACCCAAACCCACTCCGCTAGACCCAAACCCACTCCGCTAGACCCAAACCCACTCAGCTCGACCCAAACCCACTCCGCTAGAACCAAACCCACTCCGCTAGACCCAAACCCACTCCGCTAGACCCAAACCCACTCGGCTAGACTCCGACCCACTCGGCTAGCCCCCAACACACTCAGCTAGACCCAAACCCACTCGGCTAGACGCAAACCCACTCGGCTAGACCCAAACCCACTCAGCTAGACGCAAACCCACTCGGCTAGACCCAAACCCACTCGGCTAGACCCAAACCCACTCGGCTAAACCCAAACCCACTCCGCTAGACCCAAACCCACTCCGCTAGACCCAAACCCACTCGGCTAGACCCAAACCCACTCGGCTAGACCCAAACCCACTCGCCTAGACCCAAACCCACTCGGCTAGACCAAAACCCAATCGGCTGGACCCAAACCAACTCGGCTGGACCCAAACCCACTCGGCTAGACGCAAACCCACTCTGCTAGACCCAAACCCACTCGGCAAGACCCAAACCCACTCGGCTAGACCCAAACCCACTCGGCTAGACCCAAACCCACTCGGCTAGACCCAAACCCACTCCACTAGCCCCAAACCAACTCCGCTAGACCCAAACCCACGCGGCTAGACTCAAACCCACTCGGCTAGATCCAAACCCACTCGGCCAGACCCAAACCCACTCGGCTAGACGCAAACCCACTCGGCTAGACCCAAACTCACTCGGCTAGATGCAAACCCAATCGGCTAGACCCAAACCCACTCGGCTAGATGCAAACCCACTCGGCTAGACCCAAACCCACTTGACTAGACCCAAACCCACTCGGCTAAACCCAAACCCACTCCGCTAGACCCAAACCCACTCGGCTGGACCCAAACCCACTTCGCTAGACCCAAACCCACTCGGCTAGACCAAAAGCCACTCGGCTAGACCCAAACCCACTCGGCTAGACCCAAACACACTCGGCTAGACCCAAACACACTCGGCTAGACCCAAACCCACTCGGCTAGACCCAAACCCAATCGGCTAGACCCAAACCCCCTCGGCTAGACGCAAACCCACTCCGCTAGACTCAAACCCACTCGGCTAGACCCAAACCAACTCGGCTAGACCCAAACCCACTCGGCTAGACCCAAACCCACTCGGCTTGACCCAAAACCACTCCGCTAGACCCAAACCCACTCGGCTTGACTCTAACCCACTCGGCTAGACCCTAACCCACTCGGCTAGACCCATACCCATTCGGCTAGACCCAAACCCACTCGGCTAGACCCAAACCCACTCGGCTAGACCCAAACCCACTCGGGTAGACCCAAACCCACTCGGCTAGACGCAAACCCACTCGGCTAGACCCAAACCCACTCGGCTAGACCCAAAACAACTCCGCTACACCCAAACTCACTCGACTAGACCCAAACCCACTCGGCTAGACCCAAACCCACTCGGCTAGACCCAAACCCATTCGGCTAGACCCAAACCCACTCGGCTAGACCCAAACCCACACGGCTAGACCCAAACCTACTCGTCTAGACCCAAGCCCACTCGGCTAGACCCAAACCCACTCCGCTAGACCCAAACCCACTCCGCTAGACCCATACCCACTCAGCTCGACCCAAACCCACTCCACTAGAACCAAACCCACTGCGCTAGACCCAAACCCACTCCGCTAGACCCAAACCCACTCGGCTAGACTCCAACCCACTCGGCTAGCCCCCAACACACTCAGCTAGACCCAAACCCACTCGGCTAGACCCAAACCCACTCGGCTAGACCCAAACTCACTCGGCTAGACGCAAACCCACTCGGCTAGACGCAAACCCACTCGGCTAGACCCAAACCCACTCGGCTAGCCCCCAACACACTCGGCTAGACCCAAACCCACTCGGCTAGACCCAAACCCACTCGGCTAGACCCAAACCCACTCGGCTAGACCCAAACCCACTCGGCTAGACCCAAACCCACTCGGCTAGACCAAAACCCACTCGGCTGGACCCAAACCAACTCGGCTGGACCCAAACCCACTCGGCTAGACGCAAACCCACTCCGCTAGACCCAAACCCACTCGGCTAGACCCAAACCCACTCGGCTAGACCCAAACACACTCGGCTAGACCCAAACACACTCGGCTAGACCTAAACCCACTCGGCTAGACCCAAACCCACTCGGCTAGACCCAAACCCACTCGGCTAGACCCAAACCCATTCGGCTAGACGCAAACCCACTCGGCAAGACCCATACCCACTCGGCTAGACCCAAACCCACTCCGCTAGCCCCAAACCAACTCCGCTAGACCCAAACCCACGCGGCTAGACTCAAACCCACTCGGCTAGAAAGGGAGACAGAAAGGGAGCGGGTGGCCAATAGCCAGCAAAACAGCAGGCAGGTAGTGCAGGAGTCCCCTGCGGTGATCTCCCTAGTCAACAGGTTTACCATTTTGGATACTGTTGAGGGAGATGGCTCATCAGGGGAATGCAGCAGCAGCCAAGTTCATGGCACCATGGGTGGCTCTGCAGCACATGATGGGGGAAAAAAGAGAAGGGCTATTGTAATAGGGGATTCAATTGTCAGGGGAATAGATAGGCGTTTCTGCGGCCGCAAAAGAGACTCCAGGATGGTATGTTGCCTCCCTGGTGCAAAGGTCAGGGATGTTACTGAACGGCTGCAGAACATTCTGGAGGGGGAGGGTGAACAGCCAGTTGTCGTGGTGCATATTGGCACCAACGATATAGGGAAAAAAGGGATGAGGTCCTACAAGGTGAATTTAGGGAGCTAGGAGATAAACTCAAAAGTAGGACCTCAAAGGTAATAATCTCTGGATTATTACCAGTACCACGGGCCAGTCAGAGTAGAAATAGGAGGATATTGCAGATGAATACGTGGCTTGAAAAATGGTGCAAGGGGGAGGGATTCAAATTTTTAGGGCACTGGGACCATTTCTGGGGGAGGTGGGACCAGTACAAACAGGACGGTCTGCACCTGGGCTGGAATGGAACCAATGTCCTTGGGGGAGTGTTTGCTAGTGCTGTCGGGGAGGATTTAAACTAATGTGGCAGGGGGATGGGTACAAGAGCAGAGAGGCAGGTGGGTGTAAAACGAGGGTGGAAGCAATAGGGAGCAAGGTGAAAAGTAAAAGGGGTAAGAGCATTGTAAAAACAAGCCTGAAGGCCTTGTGTCTCAATGCAAGGAGTATTCGTAATAAGGTGGATGAGTTGAACGTGCAGATAGCTATTAATGAGTATGATATAGTTGGGATCACGGAGACATGGCTCCAGGGTGACCAAGGCTGTGAGCTGAACATCCAGGGGTATTCAATATTCAGGAGGGATAGAGAGAAAGGAAAAGGAGGTGGGGTAGCGTTGCTGGTTAGAGAGGAGATTAACGCAATGGAAAGGAAGGACATTAGCTTGGAGCATGTGGAATCAGTATGGGTAGAGCTGCGAAACACTAAGGGGCAGAAATCGCTAGTGGGAGTTGTGTACAGGCCACCTAACAGTAGTAGTGAAGTTGGGGATGGTATAAAACAGGAAATTAGAAATGCGTGCGACAAAGGCAAAACAGTTATAATGGGTGACTTCAATCTACATATAGATTGGGTGAATCAAATTGGCAGGGGCGCTGAGGAAGAGGATTTTTTGGAAAGTATGAGGGATAGTTATCTAAATCAACATGTAGAGGAACCAACGAGAGAGCAGGCTATTTTAGACTGGGTATTGAGTAATGAGGAAGGGTTAGTTAGCAGTCTTATTGTGCGTGCCCCCTTGGGCAAGAGTGACCATAATATGGTCGAGTTCTTCATTAGGATGGAGAGTGACATTGTTAATTCAGAAACAATGGTTCTGAACTTAAGGAAAGGTAACTTTGAGGGTATGAGACGTGAATTGGCCAAGATTGACTGGCAATCAATTCTAAAAGGGTTGACGGTGGATACGCAATGGAAGACATTTAAAGACTGCATGGATGAACTACAAAAATTGTTCATCCCAATTTGGCAAAAGAATAGATCAGGGAAGGTAGTGAATCCGTGGATAACAAGGGAAATCAGGGATAGTATCAAAGCAAAGGATGATGCGTACAAAGTAGCCAGAAAAAGCAGCATATCAGAGGACTGGGAAAAATTCAGAGACCAGCAGAGAAGGACAAAGGGCTTGATTAGGAAAGGAAAAATAGATTATGAAAGAAAACTGGCAGGGAACATAAAAACTGACTGCAAAAGTTTTTATAGATATGTGAAGAGAAAGAGATTAGTTAAAACAAATGTAGGTCCCTTGCAGTCAGAAACAGGTGAGTTGATCATGGGGAACAAGGATATGGCGGACCAATTGAATAACTACTTTGGTTCCGTCTTCACTAAGGAAGACATAAATAATCTGCCGGAAATAGCAGGGGACCGCAGGTCAAAGGAGTACTTGAGTGAAATCCAGGTTAGTCGGGAAGTGGTGTTGGGTAAATTGCATGGATTAAAGGCCGATAAATCCCCAGGGACAGATAGGCTGCATCCCAGAGTACTTAAGGAAGTAGCTCCGGAAATAGTGGATGCATTAGTGATAATCTTTCAAAACTCTTTAGATTCTGGAGTAGTTCCTGAGGATTGGCGGGTAGCAAACGTAACCCCTCTTTTTAAGAAGGGGGGGAGAGAGAAAACGGGGAATTACAGACCAGTTAGTCTAACATCGGTAGTGGGGAAACTGCTAGAGTCAGTTATTAAAGATGGGATAGCAGCACATTTGGAAAGTGGTGAAATCATTGGACAAAGCCAGCATGGATTTACGAAAGGTAAATCATGTCTGACGAATCTTGTGGAATTTTTCGAGGATGTAACTAGTAGCGTGGATGGGGGAGAACCAGTGGATGTGGTGTATCTGGACTTCCAGAAGGCTTTCGACAAGGTCCCACATAAGCGATTAGTATATAAACTTAAAGCATATGGCATTGGGGGTTCAGTATTGATGTGGATAGAGAACTGGCTGGCAAACAGGAAGCAAAGAGTAGGAGTTAACGGGTCGTTTTCACAATGGCAGGCAGTGACTAGTGGGGTACCGCAAGGCTCAGTGCTGGGACCCCAGCTATTTACAATATACATAAATGATCTGGATGAGGGAATTGAAGGCAATATCTCCAAGTTTGCGGACGACACTAAGCTGGGGGGCAGTGTTGGCTGTGAGGAGGATGCTAGGAGAATGCAAGGTGACTTGGATAGGCTGGGTGAGTGGGCAAATGTTTGGCAGATGCAGTATAATGTGGATAAATGTGAGGTTATCCACTTTAGTGGCAAAAATAGGAAAACCGACTACTATCTAAATGGTGGCCGATTAGGAAAAGGGGAGATGCAGCGCGACCTGGGTGTCATGATACACCAGTCATTGAAAGTAGGCATGCAGGTACAACAGGCAGTGAAGAAAGCCAATGGTATGTTAGCTTTCATAGCAAAAGGATTTGAGTATAGGAGCAGGGAGGTTCTACTTCAGTTGTATAG
This sequence comes from Raja brachyura, assembly GCA_963514005.1. Next base: position 1,250,587 of record OY740820.1, read on the forward strand.
GGTCTTGGTGAGGCCACACCTGGAGTATTGCGTACAGTTCTGGTCTCCAAATCTGAGGAAGGACATTATTGCCATAGAGGGAGTGCAGCGAAGGTTCACCAGACTGATTCCTGGGATGTCAGGACTGTCTTATGAACAAAGACTGCATAGACTCGGTTTATACTCTCTAGAATTTAGGAGATTGAGAGGGGATCTTATAGAAACTTACAAGATTCTTAAGGGGTTGGACAGGCTAGATGCAGGAAGATTGTTCCCGATGTTGGGGACGTCCAGGACAAGGGGTCACAGCTTAAGGATAAGGGGGAAATCCTTTAGGACCGAGATGAGAAGGAATTTTTTCACACAGAGAATGGTGGGTCTCTGGAATTCTCTGCCACAGAGGGTAGTTGAGGCCAGTTCATTGGATATATTTAAGAGGGAGTTAGATGTGGCCCTTGTGGCTAAGGGGATCAGAGGGTATGGAGAGAAGGCAGGTACGGGATACTGAGTTGGATGATCAGCCATGATCATATTGAATGGCGGTGCAGGCTCGAAGGGCCGAATGGCCTATTCCTGCACCTAATTTCTATGTTTCTATGTTTCTATGCTAGATCCAAACCCACTCGGCCAGACCCAAACCCACTCGGCTAGACGCAAACACACTCGGCTAGACCCAAACTCACTCGGCTAGATGCAAGCCCAATCGGCTAGACCCAAACTCACTCGGCTAGATGCAAACCCACTCGGCTAGACCCAAACCCACTCGACTAGACCCAAACCCACTCGGCTAAACCTAAACCCACTCCGCTAGACCCAAACCCACTCGGCTAGACCCAAACCCACTCGGCAGGACCCAAACCCACTCGGTCAGACCCAAACCCACTCGGCTAGACCCAAACCCACTCGGCTAGACCGAAACCCATTCGGCTAGACCCAAATCAACTCGGCTAGACCCAAACCCACTCGGCTGGACCCAAACCCACTCCGCTAGACCCAAACCCACTCGGCTAGACCGAAAGCCACTCGGCTAGACCCAAACCCACTCGGCTAGACCCAAACACACTCGGCTAGACCCAAACCCACTCGGCTGGACCCAAACCCACTCGGCTAGACCCAAACCCACTCGGCTAGACCCAAACCCACACGCTAGACCCAAACCCACTCGGCTAGACCCAAACCCACTCGGCTAGACCCAAACCCACTCGGCTAGACCCAAACCCACTCCGCCAGACCCACACCCACTCGGCTAGACCCAACCCCACACGGCTAGACCAAAACCTACTCGGCTAGACCAAAACCCACTCGGCTAGACCCAAACACACTCGGCTAGACCCAAACACACTCGGCTAGACCCAAACCCACTCGGCTAGACCCAAACCCAATCGGCTAGACCCAAACCCACTCGGCTAGATGCAAACCCACTCCGCTAGACCCAAACCCACTCGGCTAGACCCAAACCCACTCGGCTAGACCCAAACACACTCGGCTAGACCCAAACCCACTCGCCTTGACCCAAAACCACTCCGCTAGACCCAAAACCCACTCGGCTAGACCCTAACCCAATCGGCTAGACCCAAACCCACTCGGCTAGACCCAAACCCACTCGGCTAGACGCAAACCCACTCGGCTAGACGCAAACCCACTCGGCTAGGCCCAAACCCACTCGGCCAGACGCAAACCCACTCGGCTAGACCCAAACCCACTCGGCTAGACCCAAACCCACTCGGCTAAACCCAAACCCACTCCGCTAGACCCAAAACCACTCGGCTAGACCCATACCCACTCGGCTAGACCCAAACCCACTCGGCTAGACCCAAACCCAATCGGCTAGACCCAAACCCACTCGGCTAGAACAAAACCCACTCGGCTGGACCCAAACCTACTCGGCTGGACACAAACCCACTCGGCTAGACCCAAACCCACTCCGCAGGACCCAAACCCACTCGGCTAGACCCAAACCCACTCGGCTAGACCCAAACGCACTCGGCTAGACCCAAACACACTCGGCTAGACCTAAACCCACTCGGCTAGACCCAAACCTACTCGACTAAACCCAAACCCACCCCGCTAGACCCAAACCCACTCCGCTAGACCCAAACCTACTCGGCTAGACCCAAACCCTCTTGGCTAGACCCAAACCCACTCGGCTAGACCCAAACCCACTCGGCTAGACCAAAACCCACTCGGCTGGACCCAAACCAACTCGGCTGGACCCAAACCCACTCGGCTAGACGCAAACCCACTCCGCTAGACCCAAACCCACTCGGCTAGATCCAAAACCACTCGGCTAGACCCATACCCACTCGGCTAGACCCAAACCCACTCGGCTAGACCCAAACCCAATCGGCTAGACCCAAACCCACTCGGCTAGAACAAAACCCACTCGGCTGGACCCAAACCAACTCGGCTGGACCCAAACCCACTCGGCTAGACCCAAACCCACTCCGCTGGACCCAAACCCACTCGGCTAGACCCAAACCCACTCGGCTAGACCCAAACCCACTCGGCTAGACCCAACCCCATTCGGCTAGACGCAAACCCACTCGGCAAGACTCAAACCCACTCGGCTAGACCCAAACCCACTCGGCTAGACCCAAACCCACTCGGCTAGACCCAAACCCACTCGGCTGGACCCAAACCCACTCCGCTAGACCCAAACCCACTCCGCTAGACCCAAACCCACTCAGCTCGACACAAACCCACTCCGCTACAACCAAACCCACTGCGCTGGACCCAAACCCACTCGGCTAGACTACAACCCAATCGGCTAGCCCCCAACACACTCAGCTAGACCCAAACCCACTCGGCTAGACCCAAACCCACTCGGCTAGACCCAAACCCACTCAGCTAGACGCAAACCCACTCGGCTAGACGCAAACCCACTCGGCTAGACCCAAACCCACTCGGCTAGACCCAAATCCACTCGGCTAAACCCAAACCCAATCCGCTAGACCCAAAACCACTCGGCTAGACCCATACCCACTCGGCTTGACCCAAACCCACTCGGCTGGACCCAAACCCAATCGGCTAGACCCAAACCCACTCGGCTAGAACAAAACCCACTCGGCTGGACCCAAACCAACTCGGCTGGACCCAAACCCACTCGGCTAGACCCAAACCCACTCCGCTGGACCCAAACCCACTCGGCTAGACCCAAACCCACTCGGCTAGACGCAAACCCACTCGGCAAGACGCAAACCCACTCGGCTAGACCCAAACCCACTCGGCTAGTCGCAAACCCACTCGGCTAGACCCAAACCCACTCGGCTAGACCCAAACCCACTCGGCTAAACCCAAACCCACTCTGCTAGACCCAAACCCACTCGGCTAGACCCATACCCACTCGGCTAGACCTAAACCCACTCGGCTAGACCCAAACCCAATCGGCTAGACCCAAACCCACTCGGCTAGAACAAAACCCACTCGGCTAGACCCAAACCAACTCGGCTGGACCCAAACACACTCGGCTAGACCCAAACCCACTCCGCTGGACCCAAACCCACTCGGCTAGACCCAAACCCACTCGGCTAGACCCAAACCCACTCGGCTAGACCCAAACACACTCGGCTAGACCTAAACCCACACGGCTAGACCCAAACCCACTCGGCTAGACCCAAATCCACTCGGCTAGACCCAAACCCATTCGGCTAGACGCAAACCCACTCGGCAAGACACACACCCACTCGGCTAGACCCAAACCCACTCGGCTAGACCCAAACCCACTCGGCTAGACCCAAACACACTCGGCTAGACCCAAACCCACTCGGGTAGGCCCAAACCCACTCCGCTAGACCCAAACCCACTCCGCTAGACCCAAACCCACTCCGCTAGACCCAAACCAACTCCGCTAGACCCAAACCCACTCGGCTAGACCCAAACCCACTCGGCTAGACCCAAAGCCACTCGGCCAGACCCAAACCCACTCGGCTAGACGCAAACCCACTCGGCTAGACCCAAACACACTCGGCTAGACCCAAACACACTCGGCTAGACCCAAACCCACTCGGCTAAACCCAAACCCACTCGGCTAGACGCAAACCCACTCCGCTAGACCCTAACCCACTCGGCTAGACCCAAACCCACTCGGCTAGACCCAAACCCACTCGGCTAGACCCAAAACCACTCCGCTAGACCCCAACCCACTTGGATAGACCCTAACCCACTCGGCTAAACCCAAACCCACTCGGCTAGACCCATACCCATTCGGCTAGACCCAAACCCACTCGGCTAGACTCAAACCCACTGGGCTAGACCCAAACCCACTCGGCTAGAACCAAACCCGCTACGCTAGAACCAAACCCACTCCGCTAGACTCAAACCCACTCCGCTAGACACAAACCCACTCAGCTAGAACCAAATCCACTCGGCTAGACCCAAACACACTCGGCTCGACCCAAACCCACTCGTCTAGACCCAAGCACACTCGGCAAGACCCAAACCCACTCCGCTAGACCCAAACCCACTCCGCTAGACCCAAACCCAATCCGCTAGACCCTAACCCACTCGGCTAGACCCAAACCCACTCGGCTAGACCCAAACCCACTCGGCTAGACCCAAAACCACTCCGCTGGACCGCAACCCACTTGGCTAGACCCTAACCCACTCGGCTAGACCCAAACCCACTCGGCTAGACCCATACCCATTCGGCTAGACCCAAACCCACTCGGCTAGACTCAAACCCACTGGGCTAGACCCAAACCCACTCGGCTAGAACCAAACCCGCTCCGCTAGAACCAAACCCACTCCGCTAGACTCAAACCCACTCCGCTAGACACAAACCCACTCAGCTAGAACCAAATCCACTCGGCAAGACCCAAATACACTCGGCTAGACCCAAACCCACTCGTCTAGACCCAAGCACACTCGGCAAGACCCAAACGCACTCCGCTAGACCCAAACCCACTCCGCTAGAGCCAAACCCAATCCGCTGGACCCCAACCCACTCGGCTAGACGCAAACCCACTCGGCTAGACGCAAACCCACTCGGCTAGACCCAAACCCACTCGGCTAGTCGCAAACCCACTCGGCTAGACCCAAACCCACTCGGCTAGACCCAAACCCACTCGGCTAAACCCAAACCCACTCCGCTAGACCCAAACCCACTCGGCTAGACCCATACCCAGTCGGCTAGACCCAAACCTACTCGGCTAGACCCAAACCCAATCGGCTAGACCCAAACCCACTCGGCTAGAACAAAACCCACTCGGCTGGACCCAAACCAACTCGGCTGGACCCAAACACACTCGGCTAGACCCAAACCCACTCCGCTGGACCCAAACCCACTCGGCTAGACCCAAACCCACTCGGCTAGACCCAAACCCACTCGGCTAGACCCAAACACACTCGGCTAGACCTAAACCCACACGGCTAGACCCAAACCCACTCGGCTAGACCCAAATCCACTCGGCTAGACCCAAACCCATTCGGCTAGACGCAAACCCACTCGGCAAGACACAAACCCACTCGGCTAGACCCAAACCCACTCGGCTAGACCCAAACCCACTCGGCTAGACCCAAACCCACTCGGGTAGACCCAAACCCACTCCGCTAGACCCAAACCCACTCCGCTAGACCCAAACCCACTCCGCTAGCCCCAAACCAACTCCGCTAGACCCAAACCCACTCGGCTAGACCCAAACCCACTCGGCTAGACCCAAACCCACTCGGCCAGACCCAAACCCACTCGGCTAGACCCATACCCATTCGGCTAGACCCAAACCCACTCGGCTAGACTCAAACCCACTGGGCTAGACCCAAACCCACTCGGCTAGAACCAAACCCGCTCCGCTAGAACCAAACCCACTCCGCTAGACTCAAACCCACTCCGCTAGACACAAACCCACTCAGCTAGAACCAAATCCACTCGGCTAGACCCAAACACACTCGGCTCGACCCAAACCCACTCGTCTAGACCCAAGCACACTCGGCAAGACCCAAACCCACTCCGCTAGACCCAAACCCACTCCGCTAGACCCAAACCCAATCCGCTAGACCCTAACCCACTCGGCTAGACCCAAACCCACTCGGCTAGACCCAAACCCACTCGGCTAGACCCAAAACCACTCCGCTAGACCCCAACCCACTTGGCTAGACCCTAACCCACTCGGCTAGACCCAAACCCACTCGGCTAGACCCATACCCATTCGGCTAGACCCAAACCCACTCGGCTAGACTCAAACCCACTGGGCTAGACCCAAACCCACTCGGCTAGAACCAAACCCGCTCCGCTAGAACCAAACCCACTCCGCTAGACTCAAACCCACTCCGCTAGACACAAACCCACTCAGCTAGAACCAAATCCACTCGGCAAGACCCAAATACACTCGGCTAGACCCAAACCCACTCGTCTAGACCCAAGCACACTCGGCAAGACCCAAACGCACTCCGCTAGACCCAAACCCACTCCGCTAGACCCAAACCCAATCCGCTGGACCCCAACCCACTCGGCTAGACGCAAACCCACTCGGCTAGACGCAAACCCACTCGGCTAGACCCAAACCCACTCGGCTAGTCGCAAACCCACTCGGCTAGACCCAAACCCACTCGGCTAGACCCAAACCCACTCGGCTAAACCCAAACCCACTCCGCTTGACCCAAACCCACTCGGCTAGAACAAAACCCACTCGGCTGGACCCAAACCAACTCGGCTGGACCCAAACACACTCGGCTAGACCCAAACCTACTCCGCTGGACCCAAACCCACTCGGCTAGACCCAAACCCACTCGGCTAGACCCAAACCCACTCGGCTAGACCCAAACACACTCGGCTAGACCTAAACCCACACGGCTAGACCCAAACCCACTCGGCTAGACCCAAATCCACTCGGCTAGACCCAAACCCATTCGGCTAGACGCAAACCCACTCGGCAAGACACAAACCCACTCGGCTAGACCCAAACCCACTCGGCTAGACCCAAACCCACTCGGCTAGACCCAAACCCACTCGGGTAGACCCAAACCCACTCCGCTAGACCCAAACCCACTCCGCTAGACCCAAACCCACTCCGCTAGCCCCAAACCAACTCCGCTAGACCCAAACCCACTCGGCTAGACCCAAACCCACTCGGCTAGACCCAAACCCACTCGGCCAGACCCAAACCCACTCGGCTAGACCCAAACCCACTCGGCTTGACCCAAAACCACTCCGCTAGACCCCAACCCACTTGGCTAGACCCTAACCCACTCGGCTAGACCCAAACCCACTCGGCTAGACCCATACCCATTCGGCTAGACCCAAACCCACTCGGCTAGACTCAAACCCCCTGGGCTAGACCCAAACCCACTCGGCTAGAACCAAACCCGCTCCGCTAGAACCAAACCCACTCCGCTAGACTCAAACCCACTCCGCTAGACACAAACCCACTCAGCTAGAACCAAATCCACTCGGCAAGACCCAAACACACTCGGCTAGACCCAAACCCACTCGTCTAGACCCAAGCACACTCGGCAAGACCCAAACCCACTCCGCTAGACCCAAACCCACTCCGCTAGACCCAAACCCAATCCGCTGGACCCCAACCCACTCCGCTTGACCCAAACCCACTCCGCTAGAACCAAACCCACTGCGCTAGACCCAAACCCACTCCGCTAGACGCAAACCCACTCCGCTAGATGCAAACCCACTCGGTTAGACCGAAAACCACTCGGCTAGACCCAAACCCACTCGGCTAGACTCAAACCCACTGGGCTAGACCCAAACCCACTCGGCTAGAACCACACCCGCTCCGCTAGAACCAAACCCACTCCGCTAGACTCAAACCCACTCCGCTAGACACAAACCCACTCAGCTAGAACCAAATCCACTCGGCTGGACCCAAACACACTCGGCTAGACCCAAACCCACTCCGCTGGACCCAAACCCACTCGGCTAGACCCAAACCCACTCGGCTAGACCCAAACCCACTCGGCTAGACCCAAACACACTCGGCTAGACCTAAACCCACACGGCTAGACCCAAACCCACTCGGCTAGACCCAAATCCACTCGGCTAGACCCAAACCCATTCGGCTAGACGCAAACCCACTCGGCAAGACACAAACCCACTCGGCTAGACCCAAACCCACTCGGCTAGACCCAAACCCACTCGGCTAGACCCAAACCCACTCGGGTAGACCCAAACCCACTCGGCTAGACCCAAACCCACTCGGCCAGACCCAAACCCACTCGGCTAGACCCAAACCCACTCGGCTAGAACCAAACCCGCTCCGCTAGAACCAAACCCACTCCGCTAGACTCAAACCCACTCCGCTAGACACAAACCCACTCAGCTAGAACTAAATCCACTCGGCAAGACCCAAACACACTCGGCTAGACCCAAACCCACTCGTCTAGACCCAAGCACACTCGGCAAGACCCAAACCCACTCCGCTAGACCCAAACCCACTCCGCTAGACCCAAACCCACTGCGCTAGACCCAAACCCACTCCGCTAGACGCAAACCCACTCCGCTAGATGCAAACCCACTCGGTTAGACCGAAAACCACTCGGCTAGACCCAAACCCACTCGGCTAGACTCAAACCCACTGGGCTAGACCCAAACCCACTCGGCTAGAACCACACCCGCTCCGCTAGAACCAAACCCACTCCGCTAGACTCAAACCCACTCCGCTAGACACAAACCCACTCAGCTAGAACCAAATCCACTCGGCTAGACCCAAACACACTCGGCTAGACCCAAACCCACTCGTCTAGACCCAAGCACACTCGGCAAGACCCAAACCCACTCCGCTAGACCCAAACCCACTCCGCCAGACCCAAACCCAATCCGCTGGACCCCAACCCATTCCGCTTGACCCAAACCCACTCCGCTAGAACCAAACCCACTGCGCTAGACCCAAACCCACTCCGCTAGACCCAAACCCACTCGGCTAGACCCAAACCCACTCGGCCAGACCCAAACCCACTCGGCTAGACCCAAACCCACTCGGCTTGACCCAAAACCACTCCGCTAGACCCCAACCCACTTGGCTAGACGCAAACCCACTCGGCTAGACCCAAACCCACTCGGCCAGATGCAAACCCACTCGGCTCGACCCAAACCCACTCGGCTAGACCCAAACCCACTCGGCCAGACCCAAACCCACTCGGCTAGACCCAAACCCACTCGGCTAGACCCAAACCCACTCGGCCAGACCCAAACCCACTCGGCTAGACCCAAACCCACTCGGCTTGACCCAAAACCACTCCGCTAGACCCCAACCCACTTGGCTAGACCCTAACCCACTCCGCTAGACCCAAACCCACTCCGCCAGACCCAAACCCAATCCGCTGGACCCCAACCCACTCCGCTTGACCCAAACCCACTCCGCTAGAACCAAACCCACTGCGCTAGACCCAAACCCACTCCGCTAGACCCAAACCCACTCCGCTAGATGCAAACCCACTCGGTTAGACCGAAAACCACTCCGCTAGACCCAAAACCCACTCGGCTAGACCCTAACCCACTCGGCTAGACCCAAACCCACTCGGCCAGACCCAAACCCACTCGGCTAGACCCAAACCCACTCGGCTTGACCCAAAACCACTCCGCTAGACCCCAACCCACTTGGCTAGACGCAAACCCACTCGGCTAGACCCAAACCCACTCGGCCAGACGCAAACCCACTCGGCTCGACCCAAACCCACTCGGCTAGACCCAAACCCACTCGGCCAGACCCAAACCCACTCGGCTAGACCCAAACCCACTCGGCTAGACCCAAACCCACTCGGCCAGACCCAAACCCACTCGGCTAGACCCAAACCCACTCGGCTTGACCCAAAACCACTCCGCTAGACCCCAACCCACTTGGCTAGACCCTAACCCACTCGGCTAGACCCAAACCCACTCGGCTAGACCCATTCCCATTCGGCTAGACCCAAACCCACTCGGCTAGACTCAAACCCCCTGGGCTAGACCCAAACCCACTCGGCTAGAACCAAACCCGCTCCGCTAGAACCAAACCCACTCCGCTAGACTCAAACCCACTCCGCTAGACACAAACCCACTCAGCTAGAACCAAATCCACTCGGCTAGACCCAAACACACTCGGCTAGACCCAAACCCACTCGTCTAGACCCAAGCACACTCGGCAAGACCCAAACCCACTCCGCTAGACCCAAACCCACTCCGCTAGACCCAAACCCAATCCGCTGGACCCCAACCCACTCCGCTTGACCCAAACCCACTCCGCTAGAACCAAACCCACTGCGCTAGACCCAAACCCACTCCGCTAGACGCAAACCCACTCCGCTAGATGCAAACCCACTCGGTTAGACCGAAAACCACTCGGCTAGACCCAAACCCACTCGGCTAGACCCTAACCCACTCGGCTAGACCCAAACCCACTCGGCTAGACCCAAACCCACTCGTCTAGACCCAAGCACACTCGGCTAGACCCAAACCCACTCCGCTAGACCCAAACCCACTCGGCTAAACCCAAACCCACTCCGCTAGACCCAAACCCACTCGGCTAGAACAAAACCCACTCGGCTGGACCCAAACCAACTCGGCTGGACCCAAACACACTCGGCTAGACCCAAACCTACTCCGCTGGACCCAAACCCACTCGGCTAGACCCAAACCCACTCGGCTAGACCCAAACCCACTCGGCTAGACCCAAACACACTCGGCTAGACCTAAACCCACACGGCTAGACCCAAACCCACTCGGCTAGACCCAAATCCACTCGGCTAGACCCAAACCCATTCGGCTAGACGCAAACCCACTCGGCAAGACACAAACCCACTCGGCTAGACCCAAACCCACTCGGCTAGACCCAAACCCACTCGGCTAGACCCAAACCCACTCGGGTAGACCCAAACCCACTCCGCTAGACCCAAACCCACTCCGCTAGACCCAAACCCACTCCGCTAGCCCCAAACCAACTCCGCTAGACCCAAACCCACTCGGCTAGACCCAAACCCACTCGGCTAGACCCAAACCCACTCGGCCAGACCCAAACCCACTCGGCTAGACCCAAACCCACTCGGCTTGACCCAAAACCACTCCGCTAGACCCCAACCCACTTGGCTAGACCCTAACCCACTCGGCTAGACCCAAACCCACTCGGCTAGACCCATACCCATTCGGCTAGACCCAAACCCACTCGGCTAGACTCAAACCCCCTGGGCTAGACCCAAACCCACTCGGCTAGAACCAAACCCGCTCCGCTAGAACCAAACCCACTCCGCTAGACTCAAACCCACTCCGCTAGACACAAACCCACTCAGCTAGAACCAAATCCACTCGGCAAGACCCAAACACACTCGGCTAGACCCAAACCCACTCGTCTAGACCCAAGCACACTCGGCAAGACCCAAACCCACTCCGCTAGACCCAAACCCACTCCGCTAGACCCAAACCCAATCCGCTGGACCCCAACCCACTCCGCTTGACCCAAACCCACTCCGCTAGAACCAAACCCACTGCGCTAGACCCAAACCCACTCCGCTAGACGCAAACCCACTCCGCTAGATGCAAACCCACTCGGTTAGACCGAAAACCACTCGGCTAGACCCAAACCCACTCGGCTAGACTCAAACCCACTGGGCTAGACCCAAACCCACTCGGCTAGAACCACACCCGCTCCGCTAGAACCAAACCCACTCCGCTAGACTCAAACCCACTCCGCTAGACACAAACCCACTCAGCTAGAACCAAATCCACTCGGCTGGACCCAAACACACTCGGCTAGACCCAAACCCACTCCGCTGGACCCAAACCCACTCGGCTAGACCCAAACCCACTCGGCTAGACCCAAACCCACTCGGCTAGACCCAAACACACTCGGCTAGACCTAAACCCACACGGCTAGACCCAAACCCACTCGGCTAGACCCAAATCCACTCGGCTAGACCCAAACCCATTCGGCTAGACGCAAACCCACTCGGCAAGACACAAACCCACTCGGCTAGACCCAAACCCACTCGGCTAGACCCAAACCCACTCGGCTAGACCCAAACCCACTCGGGTAGACCCAAACCCACTCGGCTAGACCCAAACCCACTCGGCCAGACCCAAACCCACTCGGCTAGACCCAAACCCACTCGGCTAGAACCAAACCCGCTCCGCTAGAACCAAACCCACTCCGCTAGACTCAAACCCACTCCGCTAGACACAAACCCACTCAGCTAGAACTAAATCCACTCGGCAAGACCCAAACACACTCGGCTAGACCCAAACCCACTCGTCTAGACCCAAGCACACTCGGCAAGACCCAAACCCACTCCGCTAGACCCAAACCCACTCCGCTAGACCCAAACCCACTGCGCTAGACCCAAACCCACTCCGCTAGACGCAAACCCACTCCGCTAGATGCAAACCCACTCGGTTAGACCGAAAACCACTCGGCTAGACCCAAACCCACTCGGCTAGACTCAAACCCACTGGGCTAGACCCAAACCCACTCGGCTAGAACCACACCCGCTCCGCTAGAACCAAACCCACTCCGCTAGACTCAAACCCACTCCGCTAGACACAAACCCACTCAGCTAGAACCAAATCCACTCGGCTAGACCCAAACACACTCGGCTAGACCCAAACCCACTCGTCTAGACCCAAGCACACTCGGCAAGACCCAAACCCACTCCGCTAGACCCAAACCCACTCCGCCAGACCCAAACCCAATCCGCTGGACCCCAACCCATTCCGCTTGACCCAAACCCACTCCGCTAGAACCAAACCCACTGCGCTAGACCCAAACCCACTCCGCTAGACCCAAACCCACTCGGCTAGACCCAAACCCACTCGGCCAGACCCAAACCCACTCGGCTAGACCCAAACCCACTCGGCTTGACCCAAAACCACTCCGCTAGACCCCAACCCACTTGGCTAGACGCAAACCCACTCGGCTAGACCCAAACCCACTCGGCCAGATGCAAACCCACTCGGCTCGACCCAAACCCACTCGGCTAGACCCAAACCCACTCGGCCAGACCCAAACCCACTCGGCTAGACCCAAACCCACTCGGCTAGACCCAAACCCACTCGGCCAGACCCAAACCCACTCGGCTAGACCCAAACCCACTCGGCTTGACCCAAAACCACTCCGCTAGACCCCAACCCACTTGGCTAGACCCTAACCCACTCCGCTAGACCCAAACCCACTCCGCCAGACCCAAACCCAATCCGCTGGACCCCAACCCACTCCGCTTGACCCAAACCCACTCCGCTAGAACCAAACCCACTGCGCTAGACCCAAACCCACTCCGCTAGACCCAAACCCACTCCGCTAGATGCAAACCCACTCGGTTAGACCGAAAACCACTCCGCTAGACCCAAAACCCACTCGGCTAGACCCTAACCCACTCGGCTAGACCCAAACCCACTCGGCCAGACCCAAACCCACTCGGCTAGACCCAAACCCACTCGGCTTGACCCAAAACCACTCCGCTAGACCCCAACCCACTTGGCTAGACGCAAACCCACTCGGCTAGACCCAAACCCACTCGGCCAGACGCAAACCCACTCGGCTCGACCCAAACCCACTCGGCTAGACCCAAACCCACTCGGCCAGACCCAAACCCACTCGGCTAGACCCAAACCCACTCGGCTAGACCCAAACCCACTCGGCCAGACCCAAACCCACTCGGCTAGACCCAAACCCACTCGGCTTGACCCAAAACCACTCCGCTAGACCCCAACCCACTTGGCTAGACCCTAACCCACTCGGCTAGACCCAAACCCACTCGGCTAGACCCATTCCCATTCGGCTAGACCCAAACCCACTCGGCTAGACTCAAACCCCCTGGGCTAGACCCAAACCCACTCGGCTAGAACCAAACCCGCTCCGCTAGAACCAAACCCACTCCGCTAGACTCAAACCCACTCCGCTAGACACAAACCCACTCAGCTAGAACCAAATCCACTCGGCTAGACCCAAACACACTCGGCTAGACCCAAACCCACTCGTCTAGACCCAAGCACACTCGGCAAGACCCAAACCCACTCCGCTAGACCCAAACCCACTCCGCTAGACCCAAACCCAATCCGCTGGACCCCAACCCACTCCGCTTGACCCAAACCCACTCCGCTAGAACCAAACCCACTGCGCTAGACCCAAACCCACTCCGCTAGACGCAAACCCACTCCGCTAGATGCAAACCCACTCGGTTAGACCGAAAACCACTCGGCTAGACCCAAACCCACTCGGCTAGACCCTAACCCACTCGGCTAGACCCAAACCCACTCGGCTAGACCCAAACCCACTCGTCTAGACCCAAGCACACTCGGCAAGACCCAAACCCACTCCGCTAGACCCAAACCCACTCCGCTAGACCCAAACCCAATCCGCTGGACCCCAACCCACTCCGCTTGACCCAAACCCACTCCGCTAGAACCAAACCCACTGCGCTAGACCCAAACCCACTCCGCTAGACGCAAACCCACTCCGCTAGATGCAAACCCACTCGGTTAGACCGAAAACCACTCCGCTAGACCCAAAACCCACTCGGCTAGACCCTAACCCACTCGGCTAGACCCAAACCCACTCGGCTAGACCCAAACCCACTCGGCTAGATGCTAACCCACTCGGCTAGACGCAAACCCACTCGGCTAGACCCAAACCCACTCGGCCAGACGCAAACCCACTCGGCTCGACCCAAACCCACTCGGCTAGACCCAAACCCACTCGGCTAAACCCAAACCCACTCCGCTAGACCCAAAACCACTCGGCTAGACCCATACCCACTCGGCTAGACCCAAACCCAGTCGGCAAGACCCAAACCCAATCGGCTAGACCCAAACCCACTCGGCTAGAACAAAACCCACTCGGCTGGACCCAAACCAACTCGGCTGGACCCAAACCCACTCGGCTAGACCCAAACCCACTCCGCTGGACCGAAACCCACTCGGCTAGGCCCAAACCCACTCGGCTAGACCCAAACCCACTCGGCTAGAGCCAAACACACTCGGCTAGACCTAAACCCACACGGCTAGACCCAAACCCACTCGGCTAGACCCAAACCCACTCGGCTAGACCCAAACCCACTCGGCTAGTCGCAAACCCACTCGGCTAGACCCAAACCCACTCGGCTAGACCCAAACCCACTCGGCTAAACCCAAACCCACTCCGCTAGACCCAAACCCACTCGGCTAGACCGATACCCACTCGGCTAGACCCAAACCCACTCGGCTAGACCCAAACCCAATCGGCTAGACCCAAACCCACTCGGCTAGAACAAAACCCACTCGGCTGGACCCAAACCAACTCGGCTGGACCCAAACACACTCGGCTAGACCCAAACCCACTCCGCTGGACCCAAACCCACTCGGCTAGACCCAAACCCACTCGGCTAGACCCAAACCCACTCGGCTAGACCCAAACACACTCGGCTAGACCTAAACCCACACGGCTAGACACAAACCCACTCGGCTAGACCCAAATCCACTCGGCTAGACCCAAACCCATTCGGCTAGACGCAAACCCACTCGGCAAGACACAAACCCACTCGGCTAGACCCAAACCCACTCGGCTAGACCCAAACCCACTCAGCTAGACCCAAACCCACTCGGCTAGACCCAAACCCACTCGGGTAGACCCAAACCCACTCCGCTAGACCCAAACCCACTCCGCTAGACCCAAACCCACTCCGCTAGCCCCAAACCAACTCCGCTAGACCCAAACCCACTCGGCTAGACCCAAACCCACTCGGCTAGACCCAAACCCACTCGGCCAGACCCAAACCCACTCGGCTAGACCCAAACCCACTCGGCTAGACAAAACCCACTCGGCTAGACCCAAAACCACTCCGCTAGACCC
The DNA here is from genome assembly GCA_963514005.1 of Raja brachyura. The sequence continues at coordinate 1,266,303 of OY740820.1, forward strand.
CAACCCACTTGGCTAGACCCTAACCCACTCGGCTAGACCCAAACCCACTCGGCTAGACCCATACCCATTCGGCTAGACCCAAACCCACTCGGCTAGACTCAAACCCCCTGGGCTAGACCCAAACCCACTCGGCTAGAACCAAACCCGCTCCGCTAGAACCAAACACACTCCGCTAGACTCAAACCCACTCCGCTAGACACAAACCCACTCAGCTAGAACCAAATCCACTCGGCAAGACCCAAACACACTCGGCTAGACCCAAACCCACTCGTCTAGACCCAAGCACACTCGGCAAGACCCAAACCCAATCGGCTAGACCCAAACCCACTCGGCTAGAACAAAACCCACTCGGCTGGACCCAAACCAACTCGGCTGGACCCAAACCCACTCGGCTAGACCCAAACCCACTCCGCTGGACCGAAACCCACTCGGCTAGACCCAAACCCACTCGGCTAGACCCAAACCCACTCGGCTAGAGCCAAACACACTCGGCTAGACCTAAACCCACACGGCTAGACACAAACCCACTCGGCTAGACCCAAATCCACTCGGCTAGACCCAAACCCATTCGGCTAGACGCAAACCCACTCGGCAAGACACAAACCCACTCGGCTAGACCCAAACCCACTCGGCTAGACCCAAACCCACTCAGCTAGACCCAAACCCACTCGGCTAGACCCAAACCCACTCGGCTAGACCCAAACCCACTCGGCTAGACCCAAACCCACTCGGCTAAACCCAAACCCACTCCGCTAGACCCAAACCCACTCGGCTAGACCGATACCCACTCGGCTAGACCCAAACCCACTCGGCTAGACCCAAACCCAATCGGCTAGACCCAAACCCACTCGGCTAGAACAAAACCCACTCGGCTGGACCCAAACCAACTCGGCTGGACCCAAACACACTCGGCTAGACCCAAACCCACTCCGCTGGACCCAAACCCACTCGGCTAGACCCAAACCCACTCGGCTAGACCCAAACCCACTCGGCTAGACCCAAACACACTCGGCTAGACCTAAACCCACACGGCTAGACACAAACCCACTCGGCTAGACCCAAATCCACTCGGCTAGACCCAAACCCATTCGGCTAGACGCAAACCCACTCGGCAAGACACAAACCCACTCGGCTAGACCCAAACCCACTCGGCTAGACACAAACCCACTCAGCTAGACCCAAACCCACTCGGCTAGACCCAAACCCACTCGGGTAGACCCAAACCCACTCCGCTAGACCCAAACCCACTCCGCTAGACCCAAACCCACTCCGCTAGCCCCAAACCAACTCCGCTAGACCCAAACCCACTCGGCTAGACCCAAACCCACTCGGCTAGACCCAAACCCACTCGGCCAGACCCAAACCCACTCGGCTAGACCCAAACCCACTCGGCTAGAACCAAACCCACTCGGCTAGACCCAAAACCACTCCGCTAGACCCCAACCCACTTGGCTAGACCCTAACCCACTCGGCTAGACCCAAACCCACTCGGCTAGACCCATACCCATTCGGCTAGACCCAAACCCACTCGGCTAGACTCAAACCCCCTGGGCTAGACCCAAACCCACTCGGATAGAACCAAACCCGCTCCGCAAGAACCAAACACACTCCGCTAGACTCAAACCCACTCCGCTAGACACAAACCCACTCAGCTAGAACCAAATCCACTCGGCAAGACCCAAACACACTCGGCTAGACCCAAACCCACTCGTCTAGACCCAAGCACACTCGGCAAGACCCAAACCCAATCGGCTAGACCCAAACCCACTCGGCTAGAACAAAACCCACTCGGCTGGACCCAAACCAACTCGGCTGGACCCAAACCCACTCGGCTAGACCCAAACCCACTCCGCTGGACCGAAACCCACTCGGCTAGACCCAAACCCACTCGGCTAGACCCAAACCCACTCGGCTAGAGCCAAACACACTCGGCTAGACCTAAACCCACACGGCTAGACACAAACCCACTCGGCTAGACCCAAATCCACTCGGCTAGACCCAAACCCATTCGGCTAGACGCAAACCCACTCGGCAAGACACAAACCCACTCGGCTAGACCCAAACCCACTCGGCTAGACCCAAACCCACTCAGCTAGACCCAAACCCACTCGGCTAGACCCAAACCCACTCGGGTAGACCCAAACCCACTCCGCTAGACCCAAACCCACTCCGCTAGACCCAAACCCACTCCGCTAGCCCCAAACCAACTCCGCTAGACCCAAACCCACTCGGCTAGACCCAAACCCACTCGGCTAGACCCAAACCCACTCGGCCAGACCCAAACCCACTCGGCTAGACCCAAACCCACTCGGCTAGACCCAAACCCACTCGGCTAGATCCAAAACCACTCCGCTAGACCCCAACCCACTTGGCTAGACCCTAACCCACTCGGCTAGACCCAAACCCACTCGGCTAGACCCATACCCATTCGGCTAGACCCAAACCCACTCGGCTAGACTCAAACCCCCTGGGCTAGACCCAAACCCACTCGGCTAGAACCAAACCCGCTCCGCTAGAACCAAACACACTCCGCTAGACTCAAACCCACTCCGCTAGACACAAACCCACTCAGCTAGAACCAAATCCACTCGGCAAGACCCAAACACACTCGGCTAGACCCAAACCCACTCGTCTAGACCCAAGCACACTCGGCAAGACCCAAACCCAATCGGCTAGACCCAAACCCACTCGGCTAGAACAAAACCCACTCGGCTGGACCCAAACCAACTCGGCTGGACCCAAACCCACTCGGCTAGACCCAAACCCACTCCGCTAGACCGAAACCCACTCGGCTAGACCCAAACCCACTCGGCTAGACCCAAACCCACTCGGCTAGAGCCAAACACACTCGGCTAGACCTAAACCCACACGGCTAGACCCAAACCCACTCGGCTAGACCCAAACCCACTCGGCTAGACCCAAACCCACTCGGCTAGTCGCAAACCCACTCGGCTAGACCCAAACCCACTCGGCTAGACCCAAACCCACTCGGCTAAACCCAAACCCACTCCGCTAGACCCAAACCCACTCGGCTAGACCGATACCCACTCGGCTAGACCCAAACCCACTCGGCTAGACCCAAACCCAATCGGCTAGACCAAAACCCACTCGGCTAGAACAAAACCCACTCGGCTGGACCCAAACCAACTCGGCTGGACCCAAACACACTCGGCTAGACCCAAACCCACTCCGCTGGACCCAAACCCACTCGGCTAGACCCAAACCCACTCGGCTAGACCCAAACCCACTCGGCTAGACCCAAACACACTCGGCTAGACCTAAACCCACACGGCTAGACACAAACCCACTCGGCTAGACCCAAATCCACTCGGCTAGACCCAAACCCATTCGGCTAGACGCAAACCCACTCGGCAAGACACAAACCCACTCGGCTAGACCCAAACCCACTCGGCTAGACCCAAACCCACTCAGCTAGACCCAAACCCACTCGGCTAGACCCAAACCCACTCGGGTAGACCCAAACCCTCTCCGCTAGACCCAAACCCACTCCGCTAGACCCAAACCCACTCCGCTAGCCCCAAACCAACTCCGCTAGACCCAAACCCACTCGGCTAGACCCAAACCCACTCGGCTAGACCCAAACCCACTCGGCCAGACCCAAACCCACTCGGCTAGACCCAAACCCACTCGGCTAGACCCAAACCCACTCGGCTAGACCCAAAACCACTCCGCTAGACCCCAACCCACTTGGCTAGACCCTAACCCACTCGGCTAGACCCAAACCCACTCGGCTAGACCCATACCCATTCGGCTAGACCCAAACCCACTCGGCTAGACTCAAAACCCCTGGGCTAGACCCAAACCCACTCGGCTAGAACCAAACCCGCTCCGCTAGAACCAAACCCACTCCACTAGACTCAAACCCACTCCGCTAGACACAAACCCACTCAGCTAGAACCAAATCCACTCGGCAAGACCCAAACACACTCGGCTAGACCCAAACCCACTCGTCTAGACCCAAGCACACTCGGCAAGACCCAAACCCACTCCGCTAGACCCAAACCCACTCCGCTAGACCCAAACCCAATCCGCTGGACCCCAACCCACTCCGCTTGACCCAAACCCACTCCGCTAGAACCAAACCCACTCCGCTAGACTCAAACCCACTCCGCTAGACACAAACCCACTCAGCTAGAACCAAATCCACTCGGCTAGACCCAAACACACTCGGCTAGACCCAAACCCACTCGTCTATACCCAAGCACACTCGGCAAGACCCAAACCCACTCCGCTAGACCCAAACCCACTCCGCTAGACCCAAACCCAATCCGCTGGACCCCAACCCACTCCGCTTGACCCAAACCCACTCCGCTAGAACCAAACCCACTGCGCTAGACCCAAACCCACTCCGCTAGACCCAAACCCACTCCGCTAGATGCAAACCCACTCGGTTAGACCGAAAACCACTCCGCTAGACCCAAAACCCACTCGGCTAGACCTTAACCCACTCGGCTAGACCCAAACCCACTCGGCTAGACCCAAACCCACTCGGCTAGACGCAAACCCACTCGGCTAGACGCAAACCCACTCGGCTAGACCCAAACCCACTCGGCCAGACGCAAACCCACTCGGCTCGACCCAAACCCACTCGGCTAGACCCAAACCCACTCGGCTAAACCCAAACCCACTCCGCTAGACCCAAAACCACTCGGCTAGACCCATACCCACTCGGCTAGACCCAAACCCACTCGGCTAGACCCAAACCCAATCGGCTAGACCCAAACCCACTCGGCTAGAACAAAACCCACTCGGCTGGACCCAAACCAACTCGGCTGGACCCAAACCCACTCGGCTAGACCCAAACCCACTCCGCTGGACCCAAACCCACTCGGCTAGACCCAAACCCACTCGGCTAGACCCAAACCCACTCGGCTAGAGCCAAACACACTCGGCTAGACCTAAACCCACACGGCTAGACCCAAACAAACTCGGCTAGACCCAAACCCACTCGGCTAGACCCAAACCCATTCGGCTAGACATAAACCCACTCGGCTAGACCCAAACCCACTCGGCTAAACCCAAACCCACTCCGCTAGACCCAAACCCACTCCGCTAGACCCACACCCACTCGGCTAGACCCAAACCCTCTCGGCTGGACCCAAACCCACTCGGCTAGACCCAAACCCACTCGGCTAGACCAAAACCCACCCGGCTGGACCCAAACCAACTCGGCTGGACCCAAACCCACTCGGCTAGACGCAAACCCACTCCGCTAGACCCAAACCCACTCGGCTAGACCCAAAACCACTCGGCTAGACCCATACCCACTCGGCTAGACCCAAACCCACTCGGCTAGACCCAAACCCAATCGGCTAGATCCAAACCCACTCGGCTAGAACAAAACCCACTCGGCTGGACCCAAACCAACTCGGCTGGACCCAAACCCACTCGGCTAGACCCAAACCCACTCCGCTGGACCCAAACCCACTCGGCTGGACCCAAACCCACTCGGCTAGACCCCAACCCACTCGGCTAGACCCAAACCCATTCGGCTAGACGCAAACCCACTCGGCAAGACTCAAACCCACTCGGCTAGACCCAAACCCACTCGGCTAGACCCAAACCCACTCGGCTAGACCCAAACCCACTCGGCTAGACCCAAACTCACTCCGCTAGACCCAAACCCACTCAGCTCGACACGAACCCACTCCGCTACAACCAAACCCACTGCGCTGGACCCAAACCCACTCGGCTAGGCTCCAACCCAATCGGCTAGCCCCCAACACACTCAGCTAGACCCAAACCCACTCGGCTAGACCCAAACCCACTCGGCTAGACCCAAACCCACTCGGCTAGACGCAAACCCACTCGGCTAGACGCAAACCCACTCGGCTAGACCCAAACCCACTCGGCTAGACGCAAACCCACTCGGCTAGACCCCAACCCACTCCGCTTGACCCAAACCCACTCCGCTAGAACCAAACCCACTGCGCTAGACCCAAACCCACTCCGCTAGACCCAAACCCACTCCGCTAGATGCAAACCCACTCGGTTAGACCGAAAACCACTCCGCTAGACCCAAAACCCACTCGGCTAGACCCTAAACCACTTGGCTAGACCCAAACCCACTCGGCTAGACCCAAACCCACTCGGCCAGACGCAAACCCACTCGGCTCGACCCAAACCCACTCGGCTAGACCCAAACCCACTCGGCTAAACCCAAACCCACTCCGCTAGACCCAAAACCACTCGGCTAGACCCATACCCACTCGGCTAGACCCAAACCCACTCGGCTAGACCCAAACCCAATCGGCTAGACCCAAACCCACTCGGCTAGAACAAAACCCACTCGGCTGGACCCAAACCAACTCGGCTGGACCCAAACCCACTCGGCTAGACCCAAACCCACTCCGCTGGACCCAAACCCACTCGGCTAGACCCAAACCCACTCGGCTAGACCCAAACCCACTCGGCTAGAGCCAAACACACTCGGCTAGACCTAAACCCACACGGCTAGACCCAAACCCACTCGGCTAGACCCAAACCCACTCGGCTAGACCCAAACCCATTCGGCTAGACATAAACCCACTCGGCTAGACCCAAACCCACTCGGCTAAACCCAAACCCACTCCGCTAGACCCAAACCCACTCCGCTAGACCCACACCCACTCGGCTAGACCCAAACCCTCTCGGCTGGACCCAAACCCACTCGGCTAGACCCAAACCCACTCGGCTAGACCAAAACCCACTCGGCTGGACCCAAACCAACTCGGCTGGACCCAAACCCACTCGGCTAGACGCAAACCCACTCCGCTAGACCCAAACCCACTCGGCTAGACCCAAAACCACTCGGCTAGACCCATACCCACTCGGCTAGACCCAAACCCACTCGGCTAAACCCAAACCCAATCGGCTAGATCCAAACCCACTCGGCTAGAACAAAACCCACTCGGCTGGACCCAAACCAACTCGGCTGGACCCAAACCCACTCGGCTAGACCCAAACCCACTCCGCTGGACCCAAACCCACTCGGCTAGACCCAGACCCACTCGGCTAGACCCCAACCCACTCGGCTAGACCCAAACCCATTCGGCTAGACGCAAACCCACTCGGCAAGACTCAAACCCACTCGGCTAGACCCAAACCCACTCGGCTAGACCCAAACCCACTCGGCTAGACCCAAACCCACTCGGCTAGACCCAAACTCACTCCGCTAGACCCAAACCCACTCCGCTAGACCCAAACCCACTCCGCTAGACCCAAACCCACTCAGCTCGACACGAACCCACTCCGCTACAACCAAACCCACTGCGCTGGACCCAAACCCACTCCGCTAGACTCCAACCCAATCGGCTAGCCCCCAACACACTCAGCTAGACCCAAACCCACTCGGCTAGACCCAAACCCACTCGGCTAGACCCAAACCCACTCGGCTAGACGCAAACCCACTCGGCTAGACGCAAACCCACTCGGCTAGACCCAAACCCACTCGGCTAGACGCAAACCCACTCGGCTAGACCCCAACCCACTCCGCTTGACCCAAACCCACTCCGCTAGAACCAAACCCACTGCGCTAGACCCAAACCCACTCCGCTAGACCCAAACCCACTCCGCTAGATGCAAACCCACTCGGTTAGACCGAAAACCACTCCGCTAGACCCAAAACCCACTCGGCTAGACCCTAAACCACTTGGCTAGACCCAAACCCACTCGGCTAGACCCAAACCCACTCGGCTAGACGCAAACCCACTCGGCTAGACGCAAACTCACTCGGCTAGACCCAAACCCACTCGGCCAGACGCAAACCCACTCGGCTTGACCCAAACCCACTCGGCTAGACCCAAACCCACTCGGCTAAACCCAAACCCACTCCGCTAGACCCAAAACCACTTGGCTAGACCCATACCCACTCGGCTAGACCCAAACCCACTCGGCTAGACCCAAACCCACTCGGCTAGACCCAAACCCACTCGGCTAGACCCAAACCCACTCGGCTAGAGCCAAACACACTCGGCTAGACCTAAACCCACACGGCTAGACCCAAACCCACACGGCTAGACCCAAACCCACTCGGCTAGACCCAAACCCACTCGGCTAGACCCAAACCCATTCGGCTAGACATAAACCCACTCGGCTAGACCCAAACCCACTCGGCTAAACCCAAACCCACTCCACTAGACCCAAACCCACTCCGCTAGACCCAAACCCACTCGGCTAGACCCAAACCCTCTCGGCTAGACCCAAACCCACTCGGCTAGACCCAAACCCACTCGGCTAGACCAAAACCCACTCGGCTGGACCCAAACCAACTCGGCTGGACCCAAACCCACTCGGCTAGACGCAAACCCACTCCGCTAGACCCAAACCCACTCGGCTAGACCCAAAACCACTCGGCTAGACCCATACCCACTCGGCTAGACCCAAACCCACTCGGCTAGACGCAAACCCAATCGGCTAGATCCAAACCCACTCGGCTAGAACAAAACCCACTCGGCTGGACCCAAACCAACTCGGCTGGACCCAAACCCACTCGGCTAGACCCAAACCCACTCCGCTGGACCCAAACCCACTCGGCTAGACCCAAACCCACTCGGCTAGACCCCAACCCACTCGGCCAGACCCAAACCCATTCGGCTAGACGCAAACCCACTCGGCAAGACTCAAACCCACTCGGCTAGACCCAAACCCACTCGGCTAGACCCAAACCCACTCGGCTAGACCCAAACCCACTCGGCTAGACCCAAACCCACTCCGCTAGACCCAAACCCACTCCGCTAGACCCAAACCCACTCCGCCAGACCCAAACCCACTCAGCTCGACACAAACCCACTCCGCTACAACCAAACCCACTGTGCTGGACCCAAACCCACTCGGCTAGACTCCAACCCAATCGGCTAGCCCCCAACACACTCAGCTAGACCCAAACCCACTCGGCTGGACCCAAACCAACTCGGCTGGACCCAAACCCACTCGGCTAGACGCAAACCCACTCCGCTAGACCCAAACCCACTCGGCTAGACCCAAAACCACTCGGCTAGACCCATACCCACTCGGCTAGACCCAAACCCACTCGGCTAGACCCAAACCCAATCGGCTAGATCCAAACCCACTCGGCTAGAACAAAACCCACTCGGCTGTACCCAAACCAACTCGGCTGGACCCAAACCCACTCGGCTAGACACAAACCCACTCCGCTGGACCCAAACCCACTCGGCTAGACCCAAACCCACTCGGCTAGACCCCAACCCACTCGGCTAGACCCAAACCCATTCGGCTAGACGCAAACCCACTCGGCAAGACTCAAACCCACTCGGCTAGACCCAAACCCACTCGGCTAGACCCAAACCCACTCGGCTAGACACAAACCACTCGGCTAGACCCAAACCCACTCCGCTAGACCCAAACCCACTCCGCTAGACCCAAACCCACTCCGCCAGACCCAAACCCACTCAGCTCGACACAAACCCACTCCGCTACAACCAAACCCACTGCGCTGGACCCAAACCCACTCGGCTAGACTCCAACCCAATCGGCTAGCCCCCAACACACTCAGCTAGACCCAAACCCACTCGGCTGGACCCAAACCAACTCGGCTGGACCCAAACCCACTCGGCTAGACGCAAACCCACTCCGCTAGACCCAAACCCACTCGGCTAGACCCAAAAGCACTCGGCTAGACCCATACCCACTCGGCTAGACCCAAACCCACTCGGCTAGACCCAAACCCAATCGGCTAGATCCAAACCCACTCGGCTAGAACAAAACCCACTCGGCTGGACCCAAACCAACTCGGCTGGACCCAAACCCACTCGGCTAGACCCAAACCCACTCCGCTGGACCCAAACCCACTCGGCTAGACCCAAACCCACTCGGCTAGACCCCAACCCACTCGGCTAGACCCAAACCCATTCGGCTAGACGCAAACCCACTCGGCAAGACTCAAACCCACTCGGCTAGACCCAAACCCACTCGGCTAGACCCAAACCCACTCGGCTAGACCCAAACCACTCGGCTATACCCAAACCCACTCCGCTAGACCCAAACCCACTCCGCTAGACCCAAACCCACTCCGCCAGACCCAAACCCACTCAGCTTGACACAAACCCACTCCGCTACAACCAAACCCACTGCGCTGGACCCAAACCCACTATGCTAGACTCCAACCCAATCGGCTAGCCCCAACACACTCAGCTAGACCCAAACCCACTCGGCTAGACCCAAACCCACTCGGCTAGACCCAAACCCACTCCGCTAGACGCAAACCCACTCCGCTAGATGCAAACCCACTCGGTTAGACCGAAAACCACTCCGCTAGACCCAAAACCCACTCGGCTAGACCCTAACCCACTCGGCTAGACCCAAACCCACTCGGCTAGACCCAAACCCACTCGGCTAGATGCTAACCCACTCGGCTAGACGCAAACCCACTCGGCTAGACCCAAACCCACTCGGCCAGACGCAAACCCACTCGGCTCGACCCAAACCCACTCGGCTAGACCCAAACCCACTCGGCTAAACCCAAACCCACTCCGCTAGACCCAAAACCACTCGGCTAGACCCATACCCACTCGGCTAGACCGAAACCCACTCGGCTAAACCCAAACCCACTCCGCTAGACCCAAACCCACGCCGCTAGACCCAAACCCACTCGGCCAGACCGAAACCCACTCGGCTAGACGCAAACCCACTCGGCTAGACCCATACCCATTCGGCTAGACGCAAACCAACTCGGCTAGACCCAAACCCCCTTGGCTAGACCCAAACCCACTCCGCTGCACCCAAACCCACTCGGCTAGACCCAAACCCACTCGGATACACCCAAACCCACTCGGCTAGACCCAAACCCACTCGGCTAGACCCAAACCCACTCGGCTAGACGTAAACCCACTCGGCTACACCCAAACGCACTCGGCTAGACCCAAGCCCACTCGGCTAGACCCAAACCCACTCGGCTACACCCAAACGCACTCGGCTAGACCCAAACCCACTCGGCTAGACCCAAACCCACTCCGACCGACCCAAACCCACTCTGCTAGACCCAAACCCACTCCGCTAGACCCAAACCCACTCGGCTAGACCCAAACCCACTCGGCTAGACCCAAACCCACTCGGCTAGGCCCAAACGCACTCGGCTAGACCTAAACCCACTCGGCTAGACCCAAAACCACTCCGCTAGACCCAAACCCACTCGGCTAGACCCAAACCCACTCGGTTGGAACAAACCCACTCGGCCAGACCCAAACACACTCGGCTAGACCCAAACCCACTCGGCTAGACCAAAACCCATTCGGCAAGACCCAAACCAACTCGGCTAGACCCAAACCCACTCGGCTGGACCCAAACCCACTCCGCTAGACCCAAACCCACTCGGCTAGAGCCAAAGCCACTCGGCTAGACCCAAACCCACTCGGCCAGACGCAAACCCACTCGGCTAGACGCAAATCCACTCGGCTAGACCCAAACCTACTCGGCTAGACGCAAACCCACTCGGCTAGACCCAAACCCACTCGGCTAGACCCAAACCCACTCGGCTAAACCCAAACCCACTCCGCTAGACCCAAACCCACTCCGCTAGACCCAAACCCACTCGGCTAGACCCAAACAAATTCAGATAGCCCCAAACCCCCTCGGCTAGACCCAAACCCACTCAGCTAGACCAAAACCCACTCGGCTGGACCCAAACCAACACGGATGGACCCAAACCCACTCGGCTAGACGCAAACCCACTCCGCTAGACCCAAACCCACTCGGCTAGACCCAAACCCATTCGGCAAGACCAAAACCCACTCGGCTAGACCCAAACACACTCGGCTAGATCTAAACCCACTCGGCTAGACCCAAACCAACTCGGCTAGACCCAAACCCACTCGGCTAGACCCAAACCCATTCGGCTAGACGCAAACCCACTCGGCACAACCCAAACCCACTCGGCTAGACCCAAACCCACTCGGCTAGACCCAAACCCACTTGGCTAGACCCAAACCCACTCGGCTAGACCCAAACCCACTCCGCTAGACCCAAACCCACTCCGATAGACCCAAACCCACTCCGCCAGACCCAAACCCACTCCGCTAACCCCAAACCAACTCTGCTAGACCCAAACCCACTCGGCTGGACTCAAACCCACTCGGCAAGACCCAAACCCACTCGGCCAGACCCAAACCCACTCGGCTGGACCCAAACCCACTCAGCTAGACGCAAACCCAATCGGCTAGACCCAAACCCACTCGGCTAGATGCAACCCCACTCGGCTAGACCCAAAGCCACTCGACTAGACACAAACCCACTCGGCTAAACCCAAACCCACTCCGCTAGACCCAAACCCACTCGGCTAGACCCAAACCCACTCGGCTGGATCCAAACCCACTCGGCCAGACCCAAACCCTCTCGGCTAGACCCAAACCCACTCCGCTGCACCCAAACCCACTCGGCTAGACCCAAACCCACTCGGCTACACCCAAACCCACTCGGCTAGACCCAAACCCACTCGGCTAGACCCAAACCCACTCGACTAGACCCAAACCCACTCGGCTAAACCCAAACCCACTCCGCTAGACCCAAAACATCTCCGCTAGACCCAAACCCACTCGACTGGACCCAAACCCACTCGGCTAGACCCAAACCCACTCGGCTAGACCAAAACCCATTCGGCTAGACCCAAACCCACTCGGCTAGACCCAAACCCACACGGCTAGACCCAAACCTACTCGTCTAGACCCAAGCCCACTCGGCTAGACCCAAACCCACTCCGCTAGACCCAAACCCACTCGGCTAGACCCAAACCCACACGGCTAGACCTAAACATACTCGTCTAGACCCAAGCCCACTCGGCTAGACCCAAACCCACTCCGATAGACCCAAACCCACTCTGCTAGACCCAAACCCACTCCGCTAGACCCAAACCCACTCCGATAGACCCAAACCCACTCAGCTCGACCAAAACCCACTCCGCTAGAACCAAACCCACTGCGCTAGACCCAAACCCACTGCGCTAGACCCAAACCCACTCCGCTAGACCCAAACCCACCCCGCTAGCCCCAAACCCACTCGGCTGGACTCCAACCCACTCGGCTAGCACCCAACACACTCAGCTAGACGCAAACCCACTCGGCTAGACCCAAACCCACTCGGCTAGACCCAAACCCACTCGGCTAGACGCAAACCCACTCGGCTGGACGCAAACCCACTCGGCTAGACCCAAACCCACTCGGCTAGACGCAAACCCACTCGGCTAGACCCAAACCCACTCGGCTGGACCCAAACCAACTCGGCTGGACCCAAACCCACTCGGCTAGACGCAAACCCACTCCGCTAGACCCAAACCCACTCGGCTAGACCCAAACCCACTCGGCTAGACCCAAACACACTCGGCTAGACCCAAACACACTCGGCTAGACCTAAACCCACTCGGCTAGACCCAAACCCACTCGGCTAGACCCAAACCCACTCGGCTAGACCCAAACCCATTCGGCTAGACGCAAACCCACTCGGCAAGATCCAAACCCACTCGGCTAGACCCAAACCCACTGTGCTAGACCCAAACCCACTCCACTAGATCCAAGCCCACCCCGCTAGCCCCAAACCCACTCGGCTAGACTCCAACCCACTCGGCCAGCCCCCAACACACTCAGCTAGACCCAAACCCACTCGGCTAGACCCAAACCCACTCGGCTAGACCCAAACCCACTCGGCTAGACCCAAACCCATTCGGCTGGACCAAAACCCATTCGGCTAGACCCAAACCAACTCGGCTAGACCCAAACCCACTCGGCTGGACCCAAACCTACTCCGCTAGACCCAAACCCACTCGGCTAGACCGAAAGCCACTCGGCTAGACCCAAACCCACTCGGCTAGACCCAAACACACTCGGCTAGACCCAAACCCACTCGGCTGGACCCAAACCCACTCGGCTAGACCCAAACCCACACGGCTAGACCCAAACCCACACGCTAGACCCAAACCCACTCGGCTAGACTCCAACCCACTCGGCTAGCCCCCAACACACTCAGCTAGACCCAAACCCACTCGGCTAGACCCAAACCCGCTCGGCTACACCCAAACCCACTCGGCCAGACGCAAACCCACTCGGCTAGACGCAAATCCACTCGGCTAGACCCAAACCCACTCGGCTAGACGCAAACCCACTCGGCTAGACCCAAACCCACTCGGCTAGACCCAAACCCACTCGGCTAAACCCAAACCCACTCCGCTAGACCCAAACCCACTCCGCTAGACCCAAACCCACTCGGCCAGACCCAAACCCACTCGGCTATACCCAAACCCACTCGGCTAGACCAAAACCCACTCGGCTGGACCCAAACCAACTCGGATGGACCCAAACCCACTCGGCTAGACGCAAACCCACTCCGCTAGACCCAAACCCACTCGGCTAGACCCAAACCCATTCGGCTAGACCCAAACCCACTCGGCTAGACCCAAACACACTCGGCTAGACCTAAACCCACTCGGCTAGACCCAAACCCACTCGGCTAGACCCAAACCCACTCGGCTAGACCCAAACCCTTTCGGCTAGACGCAAACCCACTCGGCACAACCCAAACCCACTCGGCTAGACCCAAACCCACTCGGCTAGACCCAAACCCACTCGGCTAGACCCAAACCCACTCGGCTAGACCCAAACCCACTCGGCTAGACCCAAACCCACTCCGCTAGACCCAAACCCACTCCGCTAGACCCAAACCCACTCCGCTATCCCCAAACCAACTCTGCTAGACCCAAACCCACTCGGCTAGACTCAAACCCACTCGACTAGACCCAAACCCACTCGGCCAGACCCAAACCCACTCGGCTAGACGCGAACCCACTCGGCTGGACCCAAACCCACTCAGCTAGACGCAAACCCAATCGGCTAGACCCAAACCCACTCGGCTAGATGCAACCCCACTCGGCTAGACCCAAAGCCACTCGACTAGACACAAACCCACTCGGCTAGACCCAAACCCACTCGACTAGACCCAAACCCACTCGGCTAAACCCAAACCCACTCCGCTAGACCCAAAACATCTCCGCTAGACCCAAACCCACTCGACTGGACCCAAACCCACTCGGCTAGACCCAAACCCACTCGGCTAGACCAAAACCCATTCGGCTAGACCCAAACCCACTCGGCTAGACCCAAACCCACACGGCTAGACCCAAACCTACTCGTCTAGACCCAAGCCCACTCGGCTAGACCCAAACCCACTCCGCTAGACCCAAACCCACTCGGCTAGACCCAAACCCACACGGCTAGACCTAAACATACTCGTCTAGACCCAAGCCCACTCGGCTAGACCCAAACCCACTCCGATAGACCCAAACCCACTCTGCTGGACCCAAACCCACTCCGCTAGACCCAAACCCACTCCGATAGACCCAAACCCACTCAGCTCGACCAAAACCCACTCCGCTAGAACCAAACCCACTGCGCTAGACCCAAACCCACTCCGCTAGACCCAAACCCACCCCGCTAGCCCCAAACCCACTCGGCTGGACTCCAACCCACTCGGCTAGCACCCAACACACTCAGCTAGACCCAAACCCACTCGGCTAGACCCAAACCCACTCGGCTAGACCCAAACCCACTCGGCTAGACGCAAACCCACTCGGCTGGACGCAAACCCACTCGGCTAGACCCAAACCCACTCGGCTAGACGCAAACCCACTCGGCTAGACCCAAACCCACTCGGCTGGACCCAAACCAACTCGGCTGGACCCAAACCCACTCGGCTAGACGCAAACCCACTCCGCTAGACCCAAACCCACTCGGCTAGACCCAAACCCACTCGGCTAGACCCAAACACACTCGGCTAGACCCAAACACACTCGGCTAGACCTAAACCCACTCGGCTAGACCCAAACCCACTCCGCTAGACCCAAACCCACTCCGCTAGACCCAAACCCACTCGGCTAGACCCAAACCCACTCGGCTAGACCCAAACCCACTCGGCCAGACCCAAACCCACTTGGCTAGACCCAAACCCACTCGGCTAGACCCAAACCCACTCGGCTAGACCCAAACCCACTCGGGTAGACCCAAACCCACTCGGTTAGACGCAAACCCACTCGGCTAGACCCAAACCCACTCGGCTAGACACAAACCCACTCGGATAGACCCAAAACAACTCCGCTAGACCCAAACCCACTCGACTAGACCCAAACCCACTCGGCTATCCCAAACCCACTCGGCTAGACAGAAACCCATTCGGCTAGACCCAAACCCACTCGGCTAGACCCAAACCCACACGGCTAGACCCAAACCTACTCGTCTAGACCCAAGCCCACTCGGCTAGACCCAACCCACTCCGCTAGACCCAAACCCACTCCACTAGACCCAAACCCACTCCGCTAGACCGAAAAGCACTCCGCTAGACCCAAACCCACTCAGCTCGACCCAAACCCACTTCGCTAGAATGAAACCCACTGCGCTAGACCCAAACCCACTCCGCTAGACCCAAACCCACTCCGCTAGACCTAAACCCACTCAGCTCGACCCAAACCCACTCCGCTGCAACCAAACCCACTGCGCTAGACCCAAACCCACTCGGCTAGACGCAAACCCACTCGGCTAGACCCAAACCCACTCGGCTAGACGCAAACCCACTCGGCTAGACGCAAACCCACTCGGCTAGACCCAAACCCACTCGGTTAGACGCAAACCCACTCCGCTAGACCCAAACCCACTCCGCTAGACCCAAACCCACTCCGCTAGACCTAAACCCACTCAGCTCGACCCAAACCCACTCCGCTGCAACCAAACCCACTGCGCTAGACCCAAACCCACTCGGCTAGACTCCAACCTACTCGACTAGCCCCCAACACACTCAGCTAGACCCAAACCCACTCGGCTAGTCCCAAACCCACTCGGCTAGACCCAAACCCACTCGGCTAGACGCAAACCCACTATGCTAGACGCAAACCCACTCGGCTAGACCCAAACCCACTCGGCTAGACGTAAACCCACTCGGCTGGACCCAAACCCACTCGGCTAGACCCAAACCCACTCGGCTAAACCCAAACCCACTCCGCTAGACCCAAACCCACTTGGCTAGACCCAAACCCACTCGGCTAGACCCAAACCCACTCGGCTAGACCCAAACCCACTCGGCTACACCCAAACGCACTCGGCTAGACCCAAACCCACTCGGCTAGACCCAAACCCACTCGGCTACACCCAAACGCACTAGGCTAGACCCAAACGCAATCGGCTAGACCCAAACCCACTCCGCCAGACCCAAAGCCACTCCACTAGACCCAAACCCACTCCGCTAGACCCAAACCCACTCCGCTAGACCCAAACCCACTCCGCTAGACCCAAACCCACTCGATTAGACCGAAAGTGACTCGGCTAGACCCAAACCCACTCGGCTAGACCCAAACCCACTCGGCTAGACGCAAACCCACTCGGCTAGACGCAAACCCACTCGGCTAGACCCAAACCCACTCGGCTAGACGCAAACTCTCTCGGCTAGACCCAAACCCACTCCGCTAGACCCAAACCCGCTCCGCTAGACCCAAACCCACTCCGCTAGACCCAAACCCACTCAGCTCGACCCAAACCCACTCTGCTACAACCAAACCCACTGCACTAGAACCAAACCCACTCGGCTAGACTCCAACCCACTCGGCTAGCCCCCAACCACTCAGCTAGACCCAAACCCACTCCGTTAGACCCAAACCCACTTGGCTAGACCCAAACCCACTCGGCTAGACCCAAACCCACTCGGCTAGACCCAAACCCACTCGGCTAGACCAAAACCCACTCGGCTGGACCCAAATCTGAGGAAAGACATCCTTGCCATAGAGGGGGTACAGAGAAGATTCACCAGACTGATTCCTGGGGTGTCAGGACTTTCATATGAGGAAAGATTGGTTAGACTCGGTTTGTACTCGATGGAATTTAGAAGATTGAGGGGGGATCTTATAGAAACCTACAAAATTCTTAAGGGGTTGGACAAGCTAGATGCTGGAAGATTGTTCCCGATGTTGGGGGAGTCCAGAACAAGGGGTCACAGTCTACGGATAAGGGGGAATTCCTTTAGGACCGAAATGAGGAAAACATTCTTTACACAGAGAGTGGTGAGTCTCTGGAATTCTGTGCCACAGAAGGTAGTTGAGGCCAGTTCATTGGCTATATTTAAGAGGGCGTTAGATGTGGCACTTGTGGCTAAAGGGATCAGGGGGTATGGAGAGAAGGCAGGTACGGGATACTGAGTTGGATGATCAGCCATGATCACATTGAATGGCGGTGCAGGCTCGAAGGGCCGAATGGCCTACTCCTGCACCTATTTTCTATGTTTCTATGTTTCTAAACCAACTCGGCTGGACCCAAACCCACTCGGCTAGACCCAAACCCACTCCGCAAGACCCAAACCCACTCGGCTAGACCCAAGCCCACTCGGCTAGACCCAAACACACTCGGCTAGACCCAAACCCACTCGGCTAGACCCAAACCCACTCGGCTAGACCCAAACCCACTCGGCTAGACCCAAATCCATTCGGCTAGACGCAAACCCACTCGGCATGGCACAAACCCACTCGGCTAGACGCAAACCAACTCGGCTAGACCCAAACCCCCTCGGCTAGACCCAAACCCACTCCTCTGCACCCAAACCCACTCGGCTAGACCCAAACCCACTCGGCTACACCCAAACCCACTCGGCTAGACCCAAACCCACTCGGCTAGACCCAAACCCACTCGGCTAGACCCAAACCCACTCGGCTACACCCAAACGCACTCGGCTAGACCCAAACCCACTCGGCTAGACCCAAACCCACTCGGCTACACCCAAACGCACTCGGCTAGACCCAAACCCACTCGGCTAGACCCAAACCCACTCCGCCCGACCCAAACCCACTCTGCTAGACCCAAACCCACTCCGCTAGACACAAACCCACTCGGCTAGACCCAAACCCACTCCGCTAGACCCAAACCCACTCGGCTAGACCCAAACCCACTCGGCTAGACCCAAACCCACTCTGGTAGACGCAAACCCACTCGGCTAGACGCAAACCCACTCGGCTAGACCCAAACCCACTCGGCTAGACCCAAAACAACTACGCTAGACCCAAACCCACTCGACTAGACGCAAACCCACTCGGCTAGACCCAAACCCACTCGGCTAGACCCAAACCCATTCGGCTAGACCCAAACCAACTCGGCTAGACCCAAACCCACACGGCTAGACCCAAACCTACTCGTCTAGACCCAAGCCCACTCGGCTAGACCCAAACCCACTCCGCTAGACCCAAACCCACTCTGCTAGACCCAAACCCACGCCGCTAGACCCAAACCCACTCGGCCAGACCGAAACCCACTCGGCTAGACGCAAACCCACTCGGCTAGACCCATACCCATTCGGCTAGACGCAAACCAACTCGGCTAGACCCAAACCCCCTTGGCTAGACCCAAACCCACTCCGCTGCACCCAAACCCACTCGGCTAGACCCAAACCCACTCGGATACACCCAAACCCACTCGGCTAGACCCAAACCCACTCGGCTAGACCCAAACCC
Organism: Raja brachyura; assembly: GCA_963514005.1. The sequence goes on from OY740820.1 coordinate 1,285,780, forward strand.
ACTCGGCTAGACGTAAACCCACTCGGCTACACCCAAACGCACTCGGCTAGACCCAAGCCCACTCGGCTAGACCCAAACCCACTCGGCTACACCCAAACGCACTCGGCTAGACCCAAACCCACTCGGCTAGACCCAAACCCACTCCGACCGACCCAAACCCACTCTGCTAGACCCAAACCCACTCCGCTAGACCCAAACCCACTCGGCTAGACCCAAACCCACTCGGCTAGACCCAAACCCACTCGGCTAGGCCCAAACGCACTCGGCTAGACCTAAACCCACTCGGCTAGACCCAAAACCACTCCGCTAGACCCAAACCCACTCGGCTAGACCCAAACCCACTCGGTTGGAACAAACCCACTCGGCCAGACCCAAACACACTCGGCTAGACCCAAACCCACTCGGCTAGACCAAAACCCATTCGGCAAGACCCAAACCAACTCGGCTAGACCCAAACCCACTCGGCTGGACCCAAACCCACTCCGCTAGACCCAAACCCACTCGGCTAGAGCCAAAGCCACTCGGCTAGACCCAAACCCACTCGGCCAGACGCAAACCCACTCGGCTAGACGCAAATCCACTCGGCTAGACCCAAACCTACTCGGCTAGACGCAAACCCACTCGGCTAGACCCAAACCCACTCGGCTAGACCCAAACCCACTCGGCTAAACCCAAACCCACTCCGCTAGACCCAAACCCACTCCGCTAGACCCAAACCCACTCGGCTAGACCCAAACAAATTCAGATAGCCCCAAACCCCCTCGGCTAGACCCAAACCCACTCAGCTAGACCAAAACCCACTCGGCTGGACCCAAACCAACACGGATGGACCCAAACCCACTCGGCTAGACGCAAACCCACTCCGCTAGACCCAAACCCACTCGGCTAGACCCAAACCCATTCGGCAAGACCAAAACCCACTCGGCTAGACCCAAACACACTCGGCTAGATCTAAACCCACTCGGCTAGACCCAAACCAACTCGGCTAGACCCAAACCCACTCGGCTAGACCCAAACCCATTCGGCTAGACGCAAACCCACTCGGCACAACCCAAACCCACTCGGCTAGACCCAAACCCACTCGGCTAGACCCAAACCCACTTGGCTAGACCCAAACCCACTCGGCTAGACCCAAACCCACTCCGCTAGACCCAAACCCACTCCGATAGACCCAAACCCACTCCGCCAGACCCAAACCCACTCCGCTAACCCCAAACCAACTCTGCTAGACCCAAACCCACTCGGCTGGACTCAAACCCACTCGGCAAGACCCAAACCCACTCGGCCAGACCCAAACCCACTCGGCTGGACCCAAACCCACTCAGCTAGACGCAAACCCAATCGGCTAGACCCAAACCCACTCGGCTAGATGCAACCCCACTCGGCTAGACCCAAAGCCACTCGACTAGACACAAACCCACTCGGCTAAACCCAAACCCACTCCGCTAGACCCAAACCCACTCGGCTAGACCCAAACCCACTCGGCTGGATCCAAACCCACTCGGCCAGACCCAAACCCTCTCGGCTAGACCCAAACCCACTCCGCTGCACCCAAACCCACTCGGCTAGACCCAAACCCACTCGGCTACACCCAAACCCACTCGGCTAGACCCAAACCCACTCGGCTAGACCCAAACCCACTCGACTAGACCCAAACCCACTCGGCTAAACCCAAACCCACTCCGCTAGACCCAAAACATCTCCGCTAGACCCAAACCCACTCGACTGGACCCAAACCCACTCGGCTAGACCCAAACCCACTCGGCTAGACCAAAACCCATTCGGCTAGACCCAAACCCACTCGGCTAGACCCAAACCCACACGGCTAGACCCAAACCTACTCGTCTAGACCCAAGCCCACTCGGCTAGACCCAAACCCACTCCGCTAGACCCAAACCCACTCGGCTAGACCCAAACCCACACGGCTAGACCTAAACATACTCGTCTAGACCCAAGCCCACTCGGCTAGACCCAAACCCACTCCGATAGACCCAAACCCACTCTGCTAGACCCAAACCCACTCCGCTAGACCCAAACCCACTCCGATAGACCCAAACCCACTCAGCTCGACCAAAACCCACTCCGCTAGAACCAAACCCACTGCGCTAGACCCAAACCCACTGCGCTAGACCCAAACCCACTCCGCTAGACCCAAACCCACCCCGCTAGCCCCAAACCCACTCGGCTGGACTCCAACCCACTCGGCTAGCACCCAACACACTCAGCTAGACGCAAACCCACTCGGCTAGACCCAAACCCACTCGGCTAGACCCAAACCCACTCGGCTAGACGCAAACCCACTCGGCTGGACGCAAACCCACTCGGCTAGACCCAAACCCACTCGGCTAGACGCAAACCCACTCGGCTAGACCCAAACCCACTCGGCTGGACCCAAACCAACTCGGCTGGACCCAAACCCACTCGGCTAGACGCAAACCCACTCTGCTAGACCCAAACCCACTCGGCTAGACCCAAACCCACTCGGCTAGACCCAAACACACTCGGCTAGACCCAAACACACTCGGCTAGACCTAAACCCACTCGGCTAGACCCAAACCCACTCGGCTAGACCCAAACCCACTCGGCTAGACCCAAACCCATTCGGCTAGACGCAAACCCACTCGGCAAGATCCAAACCCACTCGGCTAGACCCAAACCCACTGTGCTAGACCCAAACCCACTCCACTAGATCCAAGCCCACCCCGCTAGCCCCAAACCCACTCGGCTAGACTCCAACCCACTCGGCTAGCCCCCAACACACTCAGCTAGACCCAAACCCACTCGGCTAGACCCAAACCCACTCGGCTAGACCCAAACCCACTCGGCTAGACCCAAACCCATTCGGCTGGACCAAAACCCATTCGGCTAGACCCAAACCAACTCGGCTAGACCCAAACCCACTCGGCTGGACCCAAACCTACTCCGCTAGACCCAAACCCACTCGGCTAGACCGAAAGCCACTCGGCTAGACCCAAACCCACTCGGCTAGACCCAAACACACTCGGCTAGACCCAAACCCACTCGGCTGGACCCAAACCCACTCGGCTAGACCCAAACCCACACGGCTAGACCCAAACCCACACGCTAGACCCAAACCCACTCGGCTAGACTCCAACCCACTCGGCTAGCCCCCAACACACTCAGCTAGACCCAAACCCACTCGGCTAGACCCAAACCCGCTCGGCTACACCCAAACCCACTCGGCCAGACGCAAACCCACTCGGCTAGACGCAAATCCACTCGGCTAGACCCAAACCCACTCGGCTAGACGCAAACCCACTCGGCTAGACCCAAACCCACTCGGCTAGACCCAAACCCACTCGGCTAAACCCAAACCCACTCCGCTAGACCCAAACCCACTCCGCTAGACCCAAACCCACTCGGCCAGACCCAAACCCACTCGGCTATACCCAAACCCACTCGGCTAGACCAAAACCCACTCGGCTGGACCCAAACCAACTCGGATGGACCCAAACCCACTCGGCTAGACGCAAACCCACTCCGCTAGACCCAAACCCACTCGGCTAGACCCAAACCCATTCGGCTAGACCCAAACCCACTCGGCTAGACCCAAACACACTCGGCTAGACCTAAACCCACTCGGCTAGACCCAAACCCACTCGGCTAGACCCAAACCCACTCGGCTAGACCCAAACCCTTTCGGCTAGACGCAAACCCACTCGGCACAACCCAAACCCACTCGGCTAGACCCAAACCCACTCGGCCAGACCCAAACCCACTCGGCTAGACCCAAACCCACTCGGCTAGACCCAAACCCACTCGGCTAGACCCAAACCCACTCCGCTAGACCCAAACCCACTCCGCTAGACCCAAACCCACTCCGCTATCCCCAAACCAACTCTGCTAGACCCAAACCCACTCGGCTAGACTCAAACCCACTCGACTAGACCCAAACCCACTCGGCCAGACCCAAACCCACTCGGCTAGACGCGAACCCACTCGGCTGGACCCAAACCCACTCAGCTAGACGCAAACCCAATCGGCTAGACCCAAACCCACTCGGCTAGATGCAACCCCACTCGGCTAGACCCAAAGCCACTCGACTAGACACAAACCCACTCGGCTAGACCCAAACCCACTCGACTAGACCCAAACCCACTCGGCTAAACCCAAACCCACTCCGCTAGACCCAAAACATCTCCGCTAGACCCAAACCCACTCGACTGGACCCAAACCCACTCGGCTAGACCCAAACCCACTCGGCTAGACCAAAACCCATTCGGCTAGACCCAAACCCACTCGGCTAGACCCAAACCCACACGGCTAGACCCAAACCTACTCGTCTAGACCCAAGCCCACTCGGCTAGACCCAAACCCACTCCGCTAGACCCAAACCCACTCGGCTAGACCCAAACCCACACGGCTAGACCTAAACATACTCGTCTAGACCCAAGCCCACTCGGCTAGACCCAAACCCACTCCGATAGACCCAAACCCACTCTGCTGGACCCAAACCCACTCCGCTAGACCCAAACCCACTCCGATAGACCCAAACCCACTCAGCTCGACCAAAACCCACTCCGCTAGAACCAAACCCACTGCGCTAGACCCAAACCCACTCCGCTAGACCCAAACCCACCCCGCTAGCCCCAAACCCACTCGGCTGGACTCCAACCCACTCGGCTAGCACCCAACACACTCAGCTAGACCCAAACCCACTCGGCTAGACCCAAACCCACTCGGCTAGACCCAAACCCACTCGGCTAGACGCAAACCCACTCGGCTGGACGCAAACCCACTCGGCTAGACCCAAACCCACTCGGCTAGACGCAAACCCACTCGGCTAGACCCAAACCCACTCGGCTGGACCCAAACCAACTCGGCTGGACCCAAACCCACTCGGCTAGACGCAAACCCACTCCGCTAGACCCAAACCCACTCGGCTAGACCCAAACCCACTCGGCTAGACCCAAACACACTCGGCTAGACCCAAACACACTCGGCTAGACCTAAACCCACTCGGCTAGACCCAAACCCACTCGGCTAGACCCAAACCCACTCGGCTAGACCCAAACCCATTCGGCTAGACGCAAACCCACTCGGCAAGATCCAAACCCACTCGGCTAGACCCAAACCCACTGTGCTAGACCCAAACCCACTCCGCTAAACCCAAGCCCACCCCGCTAGCCCCAAACCCACTCGGCTAGACTCCAACCCACTCGGCTAGCCCCCAACACACTCAGCTAGACCCAAACCCACTCGGCTAGACCCAAACCCACTCGGCTAGACCCAAACCCACTCGGCTAGACCCAAACCCATTCGGCTGGACCCAAACCCACTGGGCCAGACCCAAACCCACTCGGCTTGACCCAAACCCACTCGGCTAGACCAAAACCCATTCGGCTAGACCCAAACCAACTCGGCTAGACCCAAACCCACTCGGCTGGACCCAAACCTACTCCGCTAGACCCAAAGCCACTCGGCTAGACCGAAAGCCACTCGGCTAGACCCAAACCCACTCGGCTAGACCCAAACACACTCGGCTAGACCCAAACCCACTCGGCTGGACCCAAACCCACTCGGCTAGACCCAAACCCACACGGCTAGACCCAAACCCACACGCTAGACCCAAACCCACTCGGCTAGACTCCAACCCACTCGGCTAGCCCCCAACACACTCAGCTAGACCCAAACCCACTCGGCTAGACCCAAACCCGCTCGGCTACACCCAAACCCACTCGGCCAGACGCAAACCCACTCGGCTAGACGCAAATCCACTCGGCTAGACCCAAACCCACTCGGCTAGACGCAAACCCACTCGGCTAGACCCAAACCCACTCGGCTAGACCCAAACCCACTCGGCTAAACCCAAACCCACTCCGCTAGACCCAAACCCACTCCGCTAGACCCAAACCCACTCGGCCAGACCCAAACCCACTCGGCTATACCCAAACCCACTCGGCTAGACCAAAACCCACTCGGCTGGACCCAAACCAACTCGGATGGACCCAAACCCACTCGGCTAGACGCAAACCCACTCCGCTAGACCCAAACCCACTCGGCTAGACCCAAACCCATTCGGCTAGACCCAAACCCACTCGGCTAGACCCAAACACACTCGGCTAGACCTAAACCCACTCGGCTAGACCCAAACCCACTCGGCTAGACCCAAACCCACTCGGCTAGACCCAAACCCTTTCGGCTAGACGCAAACCCACTCGGCACAACCCAAACCCACTCGGCTAGACCCAAACCCACTCGGCTAGACCCAAACCCACTCGGCTAGACCCAAACCCACTCGGCTAGACCCAAACCCACTCGGCTAGACCCAAACCCACTCCGCTAGACCCAAACCCACTCCGCTAGACCCAAACCCACTCCGCTATCCCCAAACCAACTCTGCTAGACCCAAACCCACTCGGCTAGACTCAAACCCACTCGACTAGACCCAAACCCACTCGGCCAGACCCAAACCCACTCGGCTAGACGCAAACCCACTCGGCTGGACCCAAACCCACTCAGCTAGACGCAAACCCAATCGGCTAGACCCAAACCCACTCGGCTAGATGCAACCCCACTCGGCTAGACCCAAAGCCACTCGACTAGACACAAACCCACTCGGCTAAACCCAAACCCACTCCGCTAGACCCAAACCCACTCGGCTAGACCCAAACCCACTCGGCTGGACCCAAACCCACTCGGCCAGAACCAAACCCTCTCGGCTAGACCCAAACCCACTCCGCTGCACCCAAACCCACTCGGCTAGACCCAAACCCACTCGGCTACACCCAAACCCACTCGGCTAGACCCAAACCCACTCGGCTAGACGCAAACCCACTCGGCTAGACCCAAACCCACTCCGCTAGACCCAAACCCACTCCGCTAGACCCAAACCCACTCCGCTAGCCCCAAACCAACTCCGCTAGACCCAAACCCACTCGGCTAGACTCAAACCCACTCGGCTAGACCCAAACCCACTCGGCCAGACCCAAACCCACTCGGCTAGACGCAAACCCACTCGGCTAGACCCAAACCCACTCAGCTAGACGCAAACCCAATCGGCTAGACCCAATCCCACTCGGCTAGATGCAAACCCACTCGGCTAGACCCAAACCCACTCGACTAGACCCAAACCCACTCGGCTAGACCCAAACCCACTCGGCTGGACCCAAACCCACTCGGCCAGACCCAAACCCCCTCGGCTAGACCCAAACCCACTCCGCTGCACCCAAACCCACTCGGCTAGACCCAAACCCACTCGGCTACACCCAAACCCACTCGGCTAGACCCAAACCCACTCGGCTAGACCCAAACCCACTCGGCTAGACCCAAACCCACTCGGCTACACCCAAACACACTCGGCTAGGCCCAAACCCACTCGGCTAGATCTAAACCCACTCGGCTACACCCAAACGCACTCGGCTAGTCCCAAACCCACTCGGCTAGACCCAAACCCACTCCGCCCGACCCAAACCCACTCCGCTAGACCCAAACCCACTCCGCTAGACCCAAACCCACTCGGCTAGACCCAAACCCACTCGGCTAGACCCAAACCCACTCGGATAGACCCAAAACATCTCCGCTAGACCCAAAGCCATTCGACTAGACCCAAACCCACTCGGTTGGACCCAAACCCACTCGGCTAGACCCAAACCCATTCGGCTAGACCCAAACCCACTCGGCTAGACCCAAACCCACACGGCTAGACCCAAACCTACTCGTCTAGACCCAAGCCCACTCGGCTAGACCCAAGCCCACTCCGCTAGACCCAAACCCACTCTGCTAGACACAAACCCACTTGGCTAGACCCAAACCAACTCGGCTAGACCCAAAACATCTCCGCGAGACCCAAACACACTCGACTAGACCCAAACCCACTCGGCTAGACCCAAACCCACTCGGCTAGACCCAAACCCATTCGGCTAGACCCAAACCCACTCGGCTAGACCCACACCCACACGGCTAGACCTAAACCTACTCGTCTAGACCCAAGCCCACACGGCTAGACCCAAACCCACTCCGCTAGACCCAAACCCACTCTGCTAGACCCAAACCCACTCCGCTAGACCCAAACCCACTCCGCTAGACCCAAACCCACTCAGCTCGACCAAAACCCACTCTGCCAGAACCAAACCCACTGCGCTAGACCCAAACCCACTCCGCTAGACCCAAACCCACCCCGCTAGCCCCAGACCCACTCGGCTGGACTCCAACCCACTCGGCTAGCACCCAACACGCTCAGCTAGACCCAAACCCACTCGGCTAGACCCAAGCCCACTCGGCTAGACCCAAACCCACTCGGCTAGACGCAAACCCACTCGACTGGACGCAAACCCACTCGGCTAGACCCAAACCCACTCGGATAGACGCAAACCCACTCGGCTAGACCCAAACCCACTCGGCTGGACGCAAACCAACTCGGCTGGACCCAAACCCACTCGGCTAGACGCAAACCCACTCCGCTAGACCCAAACCCACTCGGTTAGAACCAAACCCACTCGGCTAGACCCAAACCCACTCGGCTAGACCCAAACACACTCGGCTAGACCTAAACCCACTCGGCTACACCCAAACCCACTCGGCTAGACCCAAACCCACTCGGCTAGACCCAAACACACTCGGCTAGACCCAAACCCACTCGGCTGGACCCAAACCCACTCGGCTAGACCCAAACCCACACGGCTAGACCCAAACCCACACGCTAGACCCAAACCCACTCGGCTAGACCCAAACCCACTCCGCTAGACCCAAACCCACTCGGCTAGACCCAAACCCACTCGGCTGGACCCAAACCCACTCCGCTAGACCCAAACCCACTCCGCTAGACCCAAACCCACTCGGCTAGATGCAAACCCAATCGGCTAGACTCAAACCCACTCGGCTAGACCCAAACCCACACGGCCTGACCCAAACCCACTCGGCTAGACGCAAACCCACTCGGCTAAACCCAAACCCACTCGGCTAGATGCAAACCCAATCGGCTAGACCCAAACCCACTCGGCTAGATGCAAACCCACTCGGCTAGACCCAAACCCGCTCGACTAGACACAAACCCACTCGGATAAACCCAAACCCACTCCGCTAGACCCAAACCCACTCGGCTAGACCCAAACCCATTCGGCTGGACCCAAACCCACTCGGCCAGACCCAAACCCACTCGGCTTGACCCAAACCCACTCGGCTAGACCAAAACCCATTCGGCTAGACCTAAACCTACTCGTCTAGACCCAAACCCACTCAGCTCGACCAAAACCCACTCCGCCAGAACCAAACCCACTGCGCTAGACCCAAACCCACTCCGCTAGACCCAAACCCACCCCGCTAGCCCCAGACCCACTCGGCTGGACTCCAACCCACTCGGCTAGCACCCAACACGCTCAGCTAGACCCAAACCCACTCGGCTAGACCCAAACCCACTCGGCTAGACCCAAACCCACTCGGCTAGACGCAAACCCACTCGACTGGACGCAAACCCACTCGGCTAGACCCAAACCCACTCGGCTAGACGCAAACCCACTCGGCTAGACCCAAACCCACTCGGCTGGACCCAAACCAACTCGGCTGGACCCAAACCCACTCGGCTAGACGCAAACCCACTCCGCTAGACCCAAACCCACTCGGTTAGAACCAAACCCACTCGGCTAGACCCAAACCCACTCGGCTAGACCCAAACACACTCGGCTAGACCTAAACCCACTCGGCTAGACCCAAACCCACTCGGCTAGACCCAAACCCACTCGGCTAGACCCAAACACACTCGGCTAGACCCAAACCCACTCGGCTGGACCCAAACCCACTCGGCTAGACCCAACCCACACGGCTAGACCCAAACCCACACGCTAGACCCAAACCCACTCGGCTAGACCCAAACCCACTCCGCTAGACCCAAACCCACTCGGCTAGACCCAAACCCACTCGGCTGGACCCAAACCCACTCCGCTAGACCCAAACCCACTCCGCTAGACCCAAACCCAATCGGCTAGACCCAAACCCAATCGGCTAGACTCAAACCCACTCCGCTAGACCCAAACCAACTCGGCTAGACCCAAACCCACTCGGCTAGACGCAAACCCACTCGGCTAAACCCAAACCCACTCGGCTAGATGCAAACCCAATCGGCTAGACCCAAACCCATTCGGCTGGACCCAAACCCACTCGGCCAGACCCAAACCCACTCGGCTTGACCCAAACCCACTCGGCTAGACCAAAACCCATTCGGCTAGACCCAAACCAACTCGGCTAGACCCAAACCCACTCGGCTGGACCCAAACCAACTGCGCTAGACCCAAACGCACTCGGCTAGACCGAAAGCCACTCGGCTAGACCCAAACCCACTCGGCTAGACCCAAACACACTCGGCTAGACCCAAACCCACTCGGCTGGACCCAAACCCACACGCTAGACCCAAACCCACTCGGCTAGACCCAAACCCACTCGGCTAGACCCAAACCCACTAGGCTAGACCCAAACCCACTCCGCCAGACCCAAACCCACTCGGCTAGACCCAAACCCACTCGGCTAGACCCAAACCTACTTGGCTAGACCAAAACCCACTCGGCTAGAGCCAAACACACTCGGCTAGACCCAAACACACTCGGCTAGACCCAAACCCACTCGGCTAGACCCAAACCCAATCGGCTAGACCCAAACCCACTCGGCTAGATGCAAACCCACTCCGCTAGACCCAAACCAACTCGGCTAGACCCAAACCAACTCGGCTAGGCCCAAACCCACTCGGCTAGACCCAAACCCACTCGGCTTGACCCAAAACCACTCCGCTAGACCCAAACCCACTCGGCTTGACCCTAACCCACTCGGCTAGACCCAAACCCACTCGGCTAGACCCATACCCATTCGGCTAGATCCAAACCCACTCGGCTAGACCCAAACCCACTCGGCTAGACCCAAACCCACTCGGCTAGACCCAAACCCACTTGGGTAGACCCAAACCCACTCGGCTAGACGCAAACCCACTCGGCTAGACCCAAACCTACTCGGCTAGACCCAAAACAACTCCGCTAGACCCAAACTCACTCGACTAGACCCAAACCCACTCGGCTAGACCCAAACCCACTCGGCTAGACCCAAACCCATTCGGCTAGACCCAAACCCACTCGGCTAGACCCAAACCCACACGGCTAGACCCAAACCTACTCGTCTAGACCCAAGCCCACTCGGCTAGACCCAAACCCACTCCGCTAGACCCAAACCCAGTCTGCTAGACCCAAACCCACTCCGCTAGACCCAAACCCACTCCGCTAGACCCAAACCCACTCAGCTCGACCCAAACCCACTCCGCTAGAACCAAACCCACTCCGCTAGACCCAAACCCACTCCGCTAGACCCAAACCCACTCGGCTAGACTCCGACCCACTCGGCTAGCCCCCAACACACTCAGCTAGACCCAAACCCACTCGGCTAGACGCAAACCCACTCGGCTAGACCCAAACCCACTCAGCTAGACGCAAACCCACTCGGCTAGACCCAAACCCACTCGGCTAGACCCAAACCCACTCGGCTAAACCCAAACCCACTCCGCTAGACCCAAACCCACTCCGCTAGACCCAAACCCACTCGGCTAGACCCAAACCCACTCGGCTAGACCCAAACCCACTCGCCTAGACCCAAACCCACTCGGCTAGACCAAAACCCAATCGGCTGGACCCAAACCAACTCGGCTGGACCCAAACCCACTCGGCTAGACGCAAACCCACTCTGCTAGACCCAAACCCACTCGGCAAGACCCAAACCCACTCGGCTAGACCCAAACCCACTCGGCTAGACCCAAACCCACTCGGCTAGACCCAAACCCACTCCACTAGCCCCAAACCAACTCCGCTAGACCCAAACCCACGCGGCTAGACTCAAACCCACTCGGCTAGATCCAAACCCACTCGGCCAGACCCAAACCCACTCGGCTAGACGCAAACCCACTCGGCTAGACCCAAACTCACTCGGCTAGATGCAAACCCAATCGGCTAGACCCAAACCCACTCGGCTAGATGCAAACCCACTCGGCTAGACCCAAACCCACTTGACTAGACCCAAACCCACTCGGCTAAACCCAAACCCACTCCGCTAGACCCAAACCCACTCGGCTGGACCCAAACCCACTTCGCTAGACCCAAACCCACTCGGCTAGACCAAAAGCCACTCGGCTAGACCCAAACCCACTCGGCTAGACCCAAACACACTCGGCTAGACCCAAACACACTCGGCTAGACCCAAACCCACTCGGCTAGACCCAAACCCAATCGGCTAGACCCAAACCCCCTCGGCTAGACGCAAACCCACTCCGCTAGACTCAAACCCACTCGGCTAGACCCAAACCAACTCGGCTAGACCCAAACCCACTCGGCTAGACCCAAACCCACTCGGCTTGACCCAAAACCACTCCGCTAGACCCAAACCCACTCGGCTTGACCCTAACCCACTCGGCTAGACCCTAACCCACTCGGCTAGACCCATACCCATTCGGCTAGACCCAAACCCACTCGGCTAGACCCAAACCCACTCGGCTAGACCCAAACCCACTCGGGTAGACCCAAACCCACTCGGCTAGACGCAAACCCACTCGGCTAGACCCAAACCCACTCGGCTAGACCCAAAACAACTCCGCTACACCCAAACTCACTCGACTAGACCCAAACCCACTCGGCTAGACCCAAACCCACTCGGCTAGACCCAAACCCATTCGGCTAGACCCAAACCCACTCGGCTAGACCCAAACCCACACGGCTAGACCCAAACCTACTCGTCTAGACCCAAGCCCACTCGGCTAGACCCAAACCCACTCCGCTAGACCCAAACCCACTCCGCTAGACCCATACCCACTCAGCTCGACCCAAACCCACTCCACTAGAACCAAACCCACTGCGCTAGACCCAAACCCACTCCGCTAGACCCAAACCCACTCGGCTAGACTCCAACCCACTCGGCTAGCCCCCAACACACTCAGCTAGACCCAAACCCACTCGGCTAGACCCAAACCCACTCGGCTAGACCCAAACTCACTCGGCTAGACGCAAACCCACTCGGCTAGACGCAAACCCACTCGGCTAGACCCAAACCCACTCGGCTAGCCCCCAACACACTCGGCTAGACCCAAACCCACTCGGCTAGACCCAAACCCACTCGGCTAGACCCAAACCCACTCGGCTAGACCCAAACCCACTCGGCTAGACCCAAACCCACTCGGCTAGACCAAAACCCACTCGGCTGGACCCAAACCAACTCGGCTGGACCCAAACCCACTCGGCTAGACGCAAACCCACTCCGCTAGACCCAAACCCACTCGGCTAGACCCAAACCCACTCGGCTAGACCCAAACACACTCGGCTAGACCCAAACACACTCGGCTAGACCTAAACCCACTCGGCTAGACCCAAACCCACTCGGCTAGACCCAAACCCACTCGGCTAGACCCAAACCCATTCGGCTAGACGCAAACCCACTCGGCAAGACCCATACCCACTCGGCTAGACCCAAACCCACTCCGCTAGCCCCAAACCAACTCCGCTAGACCCAAACCCACGCGGCTAGACTCAAACCCACTCGGCTAGAAAGGGAGACAGAAAGGGAGCGGGTGGCCAATAGCCAGCAAAACAGCAGGCAGGTAGTGCAGGAGTCCCCTGCGGTGATCTCCCTAGTCAACAGGTTTACCATTTTGGATACTGTTGAGGGAGATGGCTCATCAGGGGAATGCAGCAGCAGCCAAGTTCATGGCACCATGGGTGGCTCTGCAGCACATGATGGGGGAAAAAAGAGAAGGGCTATTGTAATAGGGGATTCAATTGTCAGGGGAATAGATAGGCGTTTCTGCGGCCGCAAAAGAGACTCCAGGATGGTATGTTGCCTCCCTGGTGCAAAGGTCAGGGATGTTACTGAACGGCTGCAGAACATTCTGGAGGGGGAGGGTGAACAGCCAGTTGTCGTGGTGCATATTGGCACCAACGATATAGGGAAAAAAGGGATGAGGTCCTACAAGGTGAATTTAGGGAGCTAGGAGATAAACTCAAAAGTAGGACCTCAAAGGTAATAATCTCTGGATTATTACCAGTACCACGGGCCAGTCAGAGTAGAAATAGGAGGATATTGCAGATGAATACGTGGCTTGAAAAATGGTGCAAGGGGGAGGGATTCAAATTTTTAGGGCACTGGGACCATTTCTGGGGGAGGTGGGACCAGTACAAACAGGACGGTCTGCACCTGGGCTGGAATGGAACCAATGTCCTTGGGGGAGTGTTTGCTAGTGCTGTCGGGGAGGATTTAAACTAATGTGGCAGGGGGATGGGTACAAGAGCAGAGAGGCAGGTGGGTGTAAAACGAGGGTGGAAGCAATAGGGAGCAAGGTGAAAAGTAAAAGGGGTAAGAGCATTGTAAAAACAAGCCTGAAGGCCTTGTGTCTCAATGCAAGGAGTATTCGTAATAAGGTGGATGAGTTGAACGTGCAGATAGCTATTAATGAGTATGATATAGTTGGGATCACGGAGACATGGCTCCAGGGTGACCAAGGCTGTGAGCTGAACATCCAGGGGTATTCAATATTCAGGAGGGATAGAGAGAAAGGAAAAGGAGGTGGGGTAGCGTTGCTGGTTAGAGAGGAGATTAACGCAATGGAAAGGAAGGACATTAGCTTGGAGCATGTGGAATCAGTATGGGTAGAGCTGCGAAACACTAAGGGGCAGAAATCGCTAGTGGGAGTTGTGTACAGGCCACCTAACAGTAGTAGTGAAGTTGGGGATGGTATAAAACAGGAAATTAGAAATGCGTGCGACAAAGGCAAAACAGTTATAATGGGTGACTTCAATCTACATATAGATTGGGTGAATCAAATTGGCAGGGGCGCTGAGGAAGAGGATTTTTTGGAAAGTATGAGGGATAGTTATCTAAATCAACATGTAGAGGAACCAACGAGAGAGCAGGCTATTTTAGACTGGGTATTGAGTAATGAGGAAGGGTTAGTTAGCAGTCTTATTGTGCGTGCCCCCTTGGGCAAGAGTGACCATAATATGGTCGAGTTCTTCATTAGGATGGAGAGTGACATTGTTAATTCAGAAACAATGGTTCTGAACTTAAGGAAAGGTAACTTTGAGGGTATGAGACGTGAATTGGCCAAGATTGACTGGCAATCAATTCTAAAAGGGTTGACGGTGGATACGCAATGGAAGACATTTAAAGACTGCATGGATGAACTACAAAAATTGTTCATCCCAATTTGGCAAAAGAATAGATCAGGGAAGGTAGTGAATCCGTGGATAACAAGGGAAATCAGGGATAGTATCAAAGCAAAGGATGATGCGTACAAAGTAGCCAGAAAAAGCAGCATATCAGAGGACTGGGAAAAATTCAGAGACCAGCAGAGAAGGACAAAGGGCTTGATTAGGAAAGGAAAAATAGATTATGAAAGAAAACTGGCAGGGAACATAAAAACTGACTGCAAAAGTTTTTATAGATATGTGAAGAGAAAGAGATTAGTTAAAACAAATGTAGGTCCCTTGCAGTCAGAAACAGGTGAGTTGATCATGGGGAACAAGGATATGGCGGACCAATTGAATAACTACTTTGGTTCCGTCTTCACTAAGGAAGACATAAATAATCTGCCGGAAATAGCAGGGGACCGCAGGTCAAAGGAGTACTTGAGTGAAATCCAGGTTAGTCGGGAAGTGGTGTTGGGTAAATTGCATGGATTAAAGGCCGATAAATCCCCAGGGACAGATAGGCTGCATCCCAGAGTACTTAAGGAAGTAGCTCCGGAAATAGTGGATGCATTAGTGATAATCTTTCAAAACTCTTTAGATTCTGGAGTAGTTCCTGAGGATTGGCGGGTAGCAAACGTAACCCCTCTTTTTAAGAAGGGGGGGAGAGAGAAAACGGGGAATTACAGACCAGTTAGTCTAACATCGGTAGTGGGGAAACTGCTAGAGTCAGTTATTAAAGATGGGATAGCAGCACATTTGGAAAGTGGTGAAATCATTGGACAAAGCCAGCATGGATTTACGAAAGGTAAATCATGTCTGACGAATCTTGTGGAATTTTTCGAGGATGTAACTAGTAGCGTGGATGGGGGAGAACCAGTGGATGTGGTGTATCTGGACTTCCAGAAGGCTTTCGACAAGGTCCCACATAAGCGATTAGTATATAAACTTAAAGCATATGGCATTGGGGGTTCAGTATTGATGTGGATAGAGAACTGGCTGGCAAACAGGAAGCAAAGAGTAGGAGTTAACGGGTCGTTTTCACAATGGCAGGCAGTGACTAGTGGGGTACCGCAAGGCTCAGTGCTGGGTCCCCAGCTATTTACAATATACATAAATGATCTGGATGAGGGAATTGAAGGCAATATCTCCAAGTTTGCGGACGACACTAAGCTGGGGGGCAGTGTTGGCTGTGAGGAGGATGCTAGGAGAATGCAAGGTGACTTGGATAGGCTGGGTGAGTGGGCAAATGTTTGGCAGATGCAGTATAATGTGGATAAATGTGAGGTTATCCACTTTAGTGGCAAAAATAGGAAAACCGACTACTATCTAAATGGTGGCCGATTAGGAAAAGGGGAGATGCAGCGCGACCTGGGTGTCATGATACACCAGTCATTGAAAGTAGGCATGCAGGTACAACAGGCAGTGAAGAAAGCCAATGGTATGTTAGCTTTCATAGCAAAAGGATTTGAGTATAGGAGCAGGGAGGTTCTACTTCAGTTGTATAGGGTCTTGGTGAGGCCACACCTGGAGTATTGCGTACAGTTCTGGTCTCCAAATCTGAGGAAGGACATTATTGCCATAGAGGGAGTGCAGCGAAGGTTCACCAGACTGATTCCTGGGATGTCAGGACTGTCTTATGAACAAAGACTGCATAGACTCGGTTTATACTCTCTAGAATTTAGGAGATTGAGAGGGGATCTTATAGAAACTTACAAGATTCTTAAGGGGTTGGACAGGCTAGATGCAGGAAGATTGTTCCCGATGTTGGGGACGTCCAGGACAAGGGGTCACAGCTTAAGGATAAGGGGGAAATCCTTTAGGACCGAGATGAGAAGGAATTTTTTCACACAGAGAATGGTGGGTCTCTGGAATTCTCTGCCACAGAGGGTAGTTGAGGCCAGTTCATTGGATATATTTAAGAGGGAGTTAGATGTGGCCCTTGTGGCTAAGGGGATCAGAGGGTATGGAGAGAAGGCAGGTACGGGATACTGAGTTGGATGATCAGCCATGATCATATTGAATGGCGGTGCAGGCTCGAAGGGCCGAATGGCCTATTCCTGCACCTAATTTCTATGTTTCTATGTTTCTATGCTAGATCCAAACCCACTCGGCCAGACCCAAACCCACTCGGCTAGACGCAAACACACTCGGCTAGACCCAAACTCACTCGGCTAGATGCAAGCCCAATCGGCTAGACCCAAACTCACTCGGCTAGATGCAAACCCACTCGGCTAGACCCAAACCCACTCGACTAGACCCAAACCCACTCGGCTAAACCTAAACCCACTCCGCTAGACCCAAACCCACTCGGCTAGACCCAAACCCACTCGGCAGGACCCAAACCCACTCGGTCAGACCCAAACCCACTCGGCTAGACCCAAACCCACTCGGCTAGACCGAAACCCATTCGGCTAGACCCAAATCAACTCGGCTAGACCCAAACCCACTCGGCTGGACCCAAACCCACTCCGCTAGACCCAAACCCACTCGGCTAGACCGAAAGCCACTCGGCTAGACCCAAACCCACTCGGCTAGACCCAAACACACTCGGCTAGACCCAAACCCACTCGGCTGGACCCAAACCCACTCGGCTAGACCCAAACCCACTCGGCTAGACCCAAACCCACACGCTAGACCCAAACCCACTCGGCTAGACCCAAACCCACTCGGCTAGACCCAAACCCACTCGGCTAGACCCAAACCCACTCCGCCAGACCCACACCCACTCGGCTAGACCCAACCCCACACGGCTAGACCAAAACCTACTCGGCTAGACCAAAACCCACTCGGCTAGACCCAAACACACTCGGCTAGACCCAAACACACTCGGCTAGACCCAAACCCACTCGGCTAGACCCAAACCCAATCGGCTAGACCCAAACCCACTCGGCTAGATGCAAACCCACTCCGCTAGACCCAAACCCACTCGGCTAGACCCAAACCCACTCGGCTAGACCCAAACACACTCGGCTAGACCCAAACCCACTCGCCTTGACCCAAAACCACTCCGCTAGACCCAAAACCCACTCGGCTAGACCCTAACCCAATCGGCTAGACCCAAACCCACTCGGCTAGACCCAAACCCACTCGGCTAGACGCAAACCCACTCGGCTAGACGCAAACCCACTCGGCTAGGCCCAAACCCACTCGGCCAGACGCAAACCCACTCGGCTAGACCCAAACCCACTCGGCTAGACCCAAACCCACTCGGCTAAACCCAAACCCACTCCGCTAGACCCAAAACCACTCGGCTAGACCCATACCCACTCGGCTAGACCCAAACCCACTCGGCTAGACCCAAACCCAATCGGCTAGACCCAAACCCACTCGGCTAGAACAAAACCCACTCGGCTGGACCCAAACCTACTCGGCTGGACACAAACCCACTCGGCTAGACCCAAACCCACTCCGCAGGACCCAAACCCACTCGGCTAGACCCAAACCCACTCGGCTAGACCCAAACGCACTCGGCTAGACCCAAACACACTCGGCTAGACCTAAACCCACTCGGCTAGACCCAAACCTACTCGACTAAACCCAAACCCACCCCGCTAGACCCAAACCCACTCCGCTAGACCCAAACCTACTCGGCTAGACCCAAACCCTCTTGGCTAGACCCAAACCCACTCGGCTAGACCCAAACCCACTCGGCTAGACCAAAACCCACTCGGCTGGACCCAAACCAACTCGGCTGGACCCAAACCCACTCGGCTAGACGCAAACCCACTCCGCTAGACCCAAACCCACTCGGCTAGATCCAAAACCACTCGGCTAGACCCATACCCACTCGGCTAGACCCAAACCCACTCGGCTAGACCCAAACCCAATCGGCTAGACCCAAACCCACTCGGCTAGAACAAAACCCACTCGGCTGGACCCAAACCAACTCGGCTGGACCCAAACCCACTCGGCTAGACCCAAACCCACTCCGCTGGACCCAAACCCACTCGGCTAGACCCAAACCCACTCGGCTAGACCCAAACCCACTCGGCTAGACCCAACCCCATTCGGCTAGACGCAAACCCACTCGGCAAGACTCAAACCCACTCGGCTAGACCCAAACCCACTCGGCTAGACCCAAACCCACTCGGCTAGACCCAAACCCACTCGGCTGGACCCAAACCCACTCCGCTAGACCCAAACCCACTCCGCTAGACCCAAACCCACTCAGCTCGACACAAACCCACTCCGCTACAACCAAACCCACTGCGCTGGACCCAAACCCACTCGGCTAGACTACAACCCAATCGGCTAGCCCCCAACACACTCAGCTAGACCCAAACCCACTCGGCTAGACCCAAACCCACTCGGCTAGACCCAAACCCACTCAGCTAGACGCAAACCCACTCGGCTAGACGCAAACCCACTCGGCTAGACCCAAACCCACTCGGCTAGACCCAAATCCACTCGGCTAAACCCAAACCCAATCCGCTAGACCCAAAACCACTCGGCTAGACCCATACCCACTCGGCTTGACCCAAACCCACTCGGCTGGACCCAAACCCAATCGGCTAGACCCAAACCCACTCGGCTAGAACAAAACCCACTCGGCTGGACCCAAACCAACTCGGCTGGACCCAAACCCACTCGGCTAGACCCAAACCCACTCCGCTGGACCCAAACCCACTCGGCTAGACCCAAACCCACTCGGCTAGACGCAAACCCACTCGGCAAGACGCAAACCCACTCGGCTAGACCCAAACCCACTCGGCTAGTCGCAAACCCACTCGGCTAGACCCAAACCCACTCGGCTAGACCCAAACCCACTCGGCTAAACCCAAACCCACTCTGCTAGACCCAAACCCACTCGGCTAGACCCATACCCACTCGGCTAGACCTAAACCCACTCGGCTAGACCCAAACCCAATCGGCTAGACCCAAACCCACTCGGCTAGAACAAAACCCACTCGGCTAGACCCAAACCAACTCGGCTGGACCCAAACACACTCGGCTAGACCCAAACCCACTCCGCTGGACCCAAACCCACTCGGCTAGACCCAAACCCACTCGGCTAGACCCAAACCCACTCGGCTAGACCCAAACACACTCGGCTAGACCTAAACCCACACGGCTAGACCCAAACCCACTCGGCTAGACCCAAATCCACTCGGCTAGACCCAAACCCATTCGGCTCGACGCAAACCCACTCGGCAAGACACACACCCACTCGGCTAGACCCAAACCCACTCGGCTAGACCCAAACCCACTCGGCTAGACCCAAACACACTCGGCTAGACCCAAACCCACTCGGGTAGGCCCAAACCCACTCCGCTAGACCCAAACCCACTCCGCTAGACCCAAACCCACTCCGCTAGACCCAAACCAACTCCGCTAGACCCAAACCCACTCGGCTAGACCCAAACCCACTCGGCTAGACCCAAAGCCACTCGGCCAGACCCAAACCCACTCGGCTAGACGCAAACCCACTCGGCTAGACCCAAACACACTCGGCTAGACCCAAACACACTCGGCTAGACCCAAACCCACTCGGCTAAACCCAAACCCACTCGGCTAGACGCAAACCCACTCCGCTAGACCCTAACCCACTCGGCTAGACCCAAACCCACTCGGCTAGACCCAAACCCACTCGGCTAGACCCAAAACCACTCCGCTAGACCCCAACCCACTTGGCTAGACCCTAACCCACTCGGCTAAACCCAAACCCACTCGGCTAGACCCATACCCATTCGGCTAGACCCAAACCCACTCGGCTAGACTCAAACCCACTGGGCTAGACCCAAACCCACTCGGCTAGAACCAAACCCGCTACGCTAGAACCAAACCCACTCCGCTAGACTCAAACCCACTCCGCTAGACACAAACCCACTCAGCTAGAACCAAATCCACTCGGCTAGACCCAAACACACTCGGCTCGACCCAAACCCACTCGTCTAGACCCAAGCACACTCGGCAAGACCCAAACCCACTCCGCTAGACCCAAACCCACTCCGCTAGACCCAAACCCAATCCGCTAGACCCTAACCCACTCGGCTAGACCCAAACCCACTCGGCTAGACCCAAACCCACTCGGCTAGACCCAAAACCACTCCGCTGGACCGCAACCCACTTGGCTAGACCCTAACCCACTCGGCTAGACCCAAACCCACTCGGCTAGACCCATACCCATTCGGCTAGACCCAAACCCACTCGGCTAGACTCAAACCCACTGGGCTAGACCCAAACCCACTCGGCTAGAACCAAACCCGCTCCGCTAGAACCAAACCCACTCCGCTAGACTCAAACCCACTCCGCTAGACACAAACCCACTCAGCTAGAACCAAATCCACTCGGCAAGACCCAAATACACTCGGCTAGACCCAAACCCACTCGTCTAGACCCAAGCACACTCGGCAAGACCCAAACGCACTCCGCTAGACCCAAACCCACTCCGCTAGAGCCAAACCCAATCCGCTGGACCCCAACCCACTCGGCTAGACGCAAACCCACTCGGCTAGACGCAAACCCACTCGGCTAGACCCAAACCCACTCGGCTAGTCGCAAACCCACTCGGCTAGACCCAAACCCACTCGGCTAGACCCAAACCCACTCGGCTAAACCCAAACCCACTCCGCTAGACCCAAACCCACTCGGCTAGACCCATACCCAGTCGGCTAGACCCAAACCTACTCGGCTAGACCCAAACCCAATCGGCTAGACCCAAACCCACTCGGCTAGAACAAAACCCACTCGGCTGGACCCAAACCAACTCGGCTGGACCCAAACACACTCGGCTAGACCCAAACCCACTCCGCTGGACCCAAACCCACTCGGCTAGACCCAAACCCACTCGGCTAGACCCAAACCCACTCGGCTAGACCCAAACACACTCGGCTAGACCTAAACCCACACGGCTAGACCCAAACCCACTCGGCTAGACCCAAATCCACTCGGCTAGACTCAAACCCATTCGGCTAGACGCAAACCCACTCGGCAAGACACAAACCCACTCGGCTAGACCCAAACCCACTCGGCTAGACCCAAACCCACTCGGCTAGACCCAAACCCACTCGGGTAGACCCAAACCCACTCCGCTAGACCCAAACCCACTCCGCTAGACCCAAACCCACTCCGCTAGCCCCAAACCAACTCCGCTAGACCCAAACCCACTCGGCTAGACCCAAACCCACTCGGCTAGACCCAAACCCACTCGGCCAGACCCAAACCCACTCGGCTAGACCCATACCCATTCGGCTAGACCCAAACCCACTCGGCTAGACTCAAACCCACTGGGCTAGACCCAAACCCACTCGGCTAGAACCAAACCCGCTCCGCTAGAACCAAACCCACTCCGCTAGACTCAAACCCACTCCGCTAGACACAAACCCACTCAGCTAGAACCAAATCCACTCGGCTAGACCCAAACACACTCGGCTCGACCCAAACCCACTCGTCTAGACCCAAGCACACTCGGCAAGACCCAAACCCACTCCGCTAGACCCAAACCCACTCCGCTAGACCCAAACCCAATCCGCTAGACCCTAACCCACTCGGCTAGACCCAAACCCACTCGGCTAGACCCAAACCCACTCGGCTAGACCCAAAACCACTCCGCTAGACCCCAACCCACTTGGCTAGACCCTAACCCACTCGGCTAGACCCAAACCCACTCGGCTAGACCCATACCCATTCGGCTAGACCCAAACCCACTCGGCTAGACTCAAACCCACTGGGCTAGACCCAAACCCACTCGGCTAGAACCAAACCCGCTCCGCTAGAACCAAACCCACTCCGCTAGACTCAAACCCACTCCGCTAGACACAAACCCACTCAGCTAGAACCAAATCCACTCGGCAAGACCCAAATACACTCGGCTAGACCCAAACCCACTCGTCTAGACCCAAGCACACTCGGCAAGACCCAAACGCACTCCGCTAGACCCAAACCCACTCCGCTAGACCCAAACCCAATCCGCTGGACCCCAACCCACTCGGCTAGACGCAAACCCACTCGGCTAGACGCAAACCCACTCGGCTAGACCCAAACCCACTCGGCTAGTCGCAAACCCACTCGGCTAGACCCAAACCCACTCGGCTAGACCCAAACCCACTCGGCTAAACCCAAACCCACTCCGCTAGACCCAAACCCACTCGGCTAGAACAAAACCCACTCGGCTGGACCCAAACCAACTCGGCTGGACCCAAACACACTCGGCTAGACCCAAACCTACTCCGCTGGACCCAAACCCACTCGGCTAGACCCAAACCCACTCGGCTAGACCCAAACCCACTCGGCTAGACCCAAACACACTCGGCTAGACCTAAACCCACACGGCTAGACCCAAACCCACTCGGCTAGACCCAAATCCACTCGGCTAGACCCAAACCCATTCGGCTAGACGCAAACCCACTCGGCAAGACACAAACCCACTCGGCTAGACCCAAACCCACTCGGCTAGACCCAAACCCACTCGGCTAGACCCAAACCCACTCGGGTAGACCCAAACCCACTCCGCTAGACCCAAACCCACTCCGCTAGACCCAAACCCACTCCGCTAGCCCCAAACCAACTCCGCTAGACCCAAACCCACTCGGCTAGACCCAAACCCACTCGGCTAGACCCAAACCCACTCGGCCAGACCCAAACCCACTCGGCTAGACCCAAACCCACTCGGCTTGACCCAAAACCACTCCGCTAGACCCCAACCCACTTGGCTAGACCCTAACCCACTCGGCTAGACCCAAACCCACTCGGCTAGACCCATACCCATTCGGCTAGACCCAAACCCACTCGGCTAGACTCAAACCCCCTGGGCTAGACCCAAACCCACTCGGCTAGAACCAAACCCGCTCCGCTAGAACCAAACCCACTCCGCTAGACTCAAACCCACTCCGCTAGACACAAACCCACTCAGCTAGAACCAAATCCACTCGGCAAGACCCAAACACACTCGGCTAGACCCAAACCCACTCGTCTAGACCCAAGCACACTCGGCAAGACCCAAACCCACTCCGCTAGACCCAAACCCACTCCGCTAGACCCAAACCCAATCCGCTGGACCCCAACCCACTCCGCTTGACCCAAACCCACTCCGCTAGAACCAAACCCACTGCGCTAGACCCAAACCCACTCCGCTAGACGCAAACCCACTCCGCTAGATGCAAACCCACTCGGTTAGACCGAAAACCACTCGGCTAGACCCAAACCCACTCGGCTAGACTCAAACCCACTCGGCAAGACCCAAACCCACTCCGCTAGACCCAAACCCACTCCGCTAGACCCAAACCCAATCCGCTAGACCCTAACCCACTCGGCTAGACCCAAACCCACTCGGCTAGACCCAAACCCACTCGGCTAGACCCAAAACCACTCCGCTAGACCCCAACCCACTTGGCTAGACCCTAACCCACTCGGCTAGACCCAAACCCACTCGGCTAGACCCATACCCATTCGGCTAGACCCAAACCCACTCGGCTAGACTCAAACCCACTGGGCTAGACCCAAACCCACTCGGCTAGAACCAAACCCGCTCCGCTAGAACCAAACCCACTCCGCTAGACTCAAACCCACTCCGCTAGACACAAACCCACTCAGCTAGAACCAAATCCACTCGGCAAGACCCAAATACACTCGGCTAGACCCAAACCCACTCGTCTAGACCCAAGCACACTCGGCAAGACCCAAACGCACTCCGCTAGACCCAAACCCACTCCGCTAGACCCAAACCCAATCCGCTGGACCCCAACCCACTCGGCTAGACGCAAACCCACTCGGCTAGACGCAAACCCACTCGGCTAGACCCAAACCCACTCGGCTAGTCGCAAACCCACTCGGCTAGACCCAAACCCACTCGGCTAGACCCAAACCCACTCGGCTAAACCCAAACCCACTCCGCTAGACCCAAACCCACTCGGCTAGAACAAAACCCACTCGGCTGGACCCAAACCAACTCGGCTGGACCCAAACACACTCGGCTAGACCCAAACCTACTCCGCTGGACCCAAACCCACTCGGCTAGACCCAAACCCACTCGGCTAGACCCAAACCCACTCGGCTAGACCCAAACACACTCGGCTAGACCTAAACCCACACGGCTAGACCCAAACCCACTCGGCTAGACCCAAATCCACTCGGCTAGACCCAAACCCATTCGGCTAGACGCAAACCCACTCGGCAAGACACAAACCCACTCGGCTAGACCCAAACCCACTCGGCTAGACCCAAACCCACTCGGCTAGACCCAAACCCACTCGGGTAGACCCAAACCCACTCCGCTAGACCCAAACCCACTCCGCTAGACCCAAACCCACTCCGCTAGCCCCAAACCAACTCCGCTAGACCCAAACCCACTCGGCTAGACCCAAACCCACTCGGCTAGACCCAAACCCACTCGGCCAGACCCAAACCCACTCGGCTAGACCCAAACCCACTCGGCTTGACCCAAAACCACTCCGCTAGACCCCAACCCACTTGGCTAGACCCTAACCCACTCGGCTAGACCCAAACCCACTCGGCTAGACCCATACCCATTCGGCTAGACCCAAACCCACTCGGCTAGACTCAAACCCCCTGGGCTAGACCCAAACCCACTCGGCTAGAACCAAACCCGCTCCGCTAGAACCAAACCCACTCCGCTAGACTCAAACCCACTCCGCTAGACACAAACCCACTCAGCTAGAACCAAATCCACTCGGCAAGACCCAAACACACTCGGCTAGACCCAAACCCACTCGTCTAGACCCAAGCACACTCGGCAAGACCCAAACCCACTCCGCTAGACCCAAACCCACTCCGCTAGACCCAAACCCAATCCGCTGGACCCCAACCCACTCCGCTTGACCCAAACCCACTCCGCTAGAACCAAACCCACTGCGCTAGACCCAAACCCACTCCGCTAGACGCAAACCCACTCCGCTAGATGCAAACCCACTCGGTTAGACCGAAAACCACTCGGCTAGACCCAAACCCACTCGGCTAGACTCAAACCCACTGGGCTAGACCCAAACCCACTCGGCTAGAACCACACCCGCTCCGCTAGAACCAAACCCACTCCGCTAGACTCAAACCCACTCCGCTAGACACAAACCCACTCAGCTAGAACCAAATCCACTCGGCTGGACCCAAACACACTCGGCTAGACCCAAACCCACTCCGCTGGACCCAAACCCACTCGGCTAGACCCAAACCCACTAGGCTAGACCCAAACCCACTCGGCTAGACCCAAACACACTCGGCTAGACCTAAACCCACACGGCTAGACCCAAACCCACTCGGCTAGACCCAAATCCACTCGGCTAGACCCAAACCCATTCGGCTAGACGCAAACCCACTCGGCAAGACACAAACCCACTCGGCTAGACCCAAACCCACTCGGCTAGACCCAAACCCACTCGGCTAGACCCAAACCCACTCGGGTAGACCCAAACCCACTCGGCTAGACCCAAACCCACTCGGCCAGACCCAAACCCACTCGGCTAGACCCAAACCCACTCGGCTAGAACCAAACCCGCTCCGCTAGAACCAAACCCACTCCGCTAGACTCAAACCCACTCCGCTAGACACAAACCCACTCAGCTAGAACTAAATCCACTCGGCAAGACCCAAACACACTCGGCTAGACCCAAACCCACTCGTCTAGACCCAAGCACACTCGGCAAGACCCAAACCCACTCCGCTAGACCCAAACCCACTCCGCTAGACCCAAACCCACTGCGCTAGACCCAAACCCACTCCGCTAGACGCAAACCCACTCCGCTAGATGCAAACCCACTCGGTTAGACCGAAAACCACTCGGCTAGACCCAAACCCACTCGGCTAGACTCAAACCCACTGGGCTAGACCCAAACCCACTCGGCTAGAACCACACCCGCTCCGCTAGAACCAAACCCACTCCGCTAGACTCAAACCCACTCCGCTAGACACAAACCCACTCAGCTAGAACCAAATCCACTCGGCTAGACCCAAACACACTCGGCTAGACCCAAACCCACTCGTCTAGACCCAAGCACACTCGGCAAGACCCAAACCCACTCCGCTAGACCCAAACCCACTCCGCCAGACCCAAACCCAATCCGCTGGACCCCAACCCATTCCGCTTGACCCAAACCCACTCCGCTAGAACCAAACCCACTGCGCTAGACCCAAACCCACTCCGCTAGACCCAAACCCACTCGGCTAGACCCAAACCCACTCGGCCAGACCCAAACCCACTCGGCTAGACCCAAACCCACTCGGCTTGACCCAAAACCACTCCGCTAGACCCCAACCCACTTGGCTAGACGCAAACCCACTCGGCTAGACCCAAACCCACTCGGCCAGATGCAAACCCACTCGGCTCGACCCAAACCCACTCGGCTAGACCCAAACCCACTCGGCCAGACCCAAACCCACTCGGCTAGACCCAAACCCACTCGGCTAGACCCAAACCCACTCGGCCAGACCCAAACCCACTCGGCTAGACCCAAACCCACTCGGCTTGACCCAAAACCACTCCGCTAGACCCCAACCCACTTGGCTAGACCCTAACCCACTCCGCTAGACCCAAACCCACTCCGCCAGACCCAAACCCAATCCGCTGGACCCCAACCCACTCCGCTTGACCCAAACCCACTCCGCTAGAACCAAACCCACTGCGCTAGACCCAAACCCACTCCGCTAGACCCAAACCCACTCCGCTAGATGCAAACCCACTCGGTTAGACCGAAAACCACTCCGCTAGACCCAAAACCCACTCGGCTAGACCCTAACCCACTCGGCTAGACCCAAACCCACTCGGCCAGACCCAAACCCACTCGGCTAGACCCAAACCCACTCGGCTTGACCCAAAACCACTCCGCTAGACCCCAACCCACTTGGCTAGACGCAAACCCACTCGGCTAGACCCAAACCCACTCGGCCAGACGCAAACCCACTCGGCTCGACCCAAACCCACTCGGCTAGACCCAAACCCACTCGGCCAGACCCAAACCCACTCGGCTAGACCCAAACCCACTCGGCTAGACCCAAACCCACTCGGCCAGACCCAAACCCACTCGGCTAGACCCAAACCCACTCGGCTTGACCCAAAACCACTCCGCTAGACCCCAACCCACTTGGCTAGACCCTAACCCACTCGGCTAGACCCAAACCCACTCGGCTAGACCCATTCCCATTCGGCTAGACCCAAACCCACTCGGCTAGACTCAAACCCCCTGGGCTAGACCCAAACCCACTCGGCTAGAACCAAACCCGCTCCGCTAGAACCAAACCCACTCCGCTAGACTCAAACCCACTCCGCTAGACACAAACCCACTCAGCTAGAACCAAATCCACTCGGCTAGACCCAAACACACTCGGCTAGACCCAAACCCACTCGTCTAGACCCAAGCACACTCGGCAAGACCCAAACCCACTCCGCTAGACCCAAACCCACTCCGCTAGACCCAAACCCAATCCGCTGGACCCCAACCCACTCCGCTTGACCCAAACCCACTCCGCTAGAACCAAACCCACTGCGCTAGACCCAAACCCACTCCGCTAGACGCAAACCCACTCCGCTAGATGCAAACCCACTCGGTTAGACCGAAAACCACTCGGCTAGACCCAAACCCACTCGGCTAGACCCTAACCCACTCGGCTAGACCCAAACCCACTCGGCTAGACCCAAACCCACTCGTCTAGACCCAAGCACACTCGGCAAGACCCAAACCCACTCCG
This sequence comes from Raja brachyura, assembly GCA_963514005.1. Next base: position 1,314,573 of record OY740820.1, read on the forward strand.
CTAGACCCAAACCCACTCCGCTAGACCCAAACCCAATCCGCTGGACCCCAACCCACTCCGCTTGACCCAAACCCACTCCGCTAGAACCAAACCCACTGCGCTAGACCCAAACCCACTCCGCTAGACGCAAACCCACTCCGCTAGATGCAAACCCACTCGGTTAGACCGAAAACCACTCCGCTAGACCCAAAACCCACTCGGCTAGACCCTAACCCACTCGGCTAGACCCAAACCCACTCGGCTAGACCCAAACCCACTCGGCTAGATGCTAACCCACTCGGCTAGACGCAAACCCACTCGGCTAGACCCAAACCCACTCGGCCAGACGCAAACCCACTCGGCTCGACCCAAACCCACTCGGCTAGACCCAAACCCACTCGGCTAAACCCAAACCCACTCCGCTAGACCCAAAACCACTCGGCTAGACCCATACCCACTCGGCTAGACCCAAACCCAGTCGGCAAGACCCAAACCCAATCGGCTAGACCCAAACCCACTCGGCTAGAACAAAACCCACTCGGCTGGACCCAAACCAACTCGGCTGGACCCAAACCCACTCGGCTAGACCCAAACCCACTCCGCTGGACCGAAACCCACTCGGCTAGGCCCAAACCCACTCGGCTAGACCCAAACCCACTCGGCTAGAGCCAAACACACTCGGCTAGACCTAAACCCACACGGCTAGACCCAAACCCACTCGGCTAGACCCAAACCCACTCGGCTAGACCCAAACCCACTCGGCTAGTCGCAAACCCACTCGGCTAGACCCAAACCCACTCGGCTAGACCCAAACCCACTCGGCTAAACCCAAACCCACTCCGCTAGACCCAAACCCACTCGGCTAGACCGATACCCACTCGGCTAGACCCAAACCCACTCGGCTAGACCCAAACCCAATCGGCTAGACCCAAACCCACTCGGCTAGAACAAAACCCACTCGGCTGGACCCAAACCAACTCGGCTGGACCCAAACACACTCGGCTAGACCCAAACCCACTCCGCTGGACCCAAACCCACTCGGCTAGACCCAAACCCACTCGGCTAGACCCAAACCCACTCGGCTAGACCCAAACACACTCGGCTAGACCTAAACCCACACGGCTAGACACAAACCCACTCGGCTAGACCCAAATCCACTCGGCTAGACCCAAACCCATTCGGCTAGACGCAAACCCACTCGGCAAGACACAAACCCACTCGGCTAGACCCAAACCCACTCGGCTAGACCCAAACCCACTCAGCTAGACCCAAACCCACTCGGCTAGACCCAAACCCACTCGGGTAGACCCAAACCCACTCCGCTAGACCCAAACCCACTCCGCTAGACCCAAACCCACTCCGCTAGCCCCAAACCAACTCCGCTAGACCCAAACCCACTCGGCTAGACCCAAACCCACTCGGCTAGACCCAAACCCACTCGGCCAGACCCAAACCCACTCGGCTAGACCCAAACCCACTCGGCTAGACCCAAACCCACTCGGCTAGACCCAAAACCACTCCGCTAGACCCCAACCCACTTGGCTAGACCCTAACCCACTCGGCTAGACCCAAACCCACTCGGCTAGACCCATACCCATTCGGCTAGACCCAAACCCACTCGGCTAGACTCAAACCCCCTGGGCTAGACCCAAACCCACTCGGCTAGAACCAAACCCGCTCCGCTAGAACCAAACACACTCCGCTAGACTCAAACCCACTCCGCTAGACACAAACCCACTCAGCTAGAACCAAATCCACTCGGCAAGACCCAAACACACTCGGCTAGACCCAAACCCACTCGTCTAGACCCAAGCACACTCGGCAAGACCCAAACCCAATCGGCTAGACCCAAACCCACTCGGCTAGAACAAAACCCACTCGGCTGGACCCAAACCAACTCGGCTGGACCCAAACCCACTCGGCTAGACCCAAACCCACTCCGCTGGACCGAAACCCACTCGGCTAGACCCAAACCCACTCGGCTAGACCCAAACCCACTCGGCTAGAGCCAAACACACTCGGCTAGACCTAAACCCACACGGCTAGACACAAACCCACTCGGCTAGACCCAAATCCACTCGGCTAGACCCAAACCCATTCGGCTAGACGCAAACCCACTCGGCAAGACACAAACCCACTCGGCTAGACCCAAACCCACTCGGCTAGACCCAAACCCACTCAGCTAGACCCAAACCCACTCGGCTAGACCCAAACCCACTCGGCTAGACCCAAACCCACTCGGCTAGACCCAAACCCACTCGGCTAAACCCAAACCCACTCCGCTAGACCCAAACCCACTCGGCTAGACCGATACCCACTCGGCTAGACCCAAACCCACTCGGCTAGACCCAAACCCAATCGGCTAGACCCAAACCCACTCGGCTAGAACAAAACCCACTCGGCTGGACCCAAACCAACTCGGCTGGACCCAAACACACTCGGCTAGACCCAAACCCACTCCGCTGGACCCAAACCCACTCGGCTAGACCCAAACCCACTCGGCTAGACCCAAACCCACTCGGCTAGACCCAAACACACTCGGCTAGACCTAAACCCACACGGCTAGACACAAACCCACTCGGCTAGACCCAAATCCACTCGGCTAGACCCAAACCCATTCGGCTAGACGCAAACCCACTCGGCAAGACACAAACCCACTCGGCTAGACCCAAACCCACTCGGCTAGACACAAACCCACTCAGCTAGACCCAAACCCACTCGGCTAGACCCAAACCCACTCGGGTAGACCCAAACCCACTCCGCTAGACCCAAACCCACTCCGCTAGACCCAAACCCACTCCGCTAGCCCCAAACCAACTCCGCTAGACCCAAACCCACTCGGCTAGACCCAAACCCACTCGGCTAGACCCAAACCCACTCGGCCAGACCCAAACCCACTCGGCTAGACCCAAACCCACTCGGCTAGAACCAAACCCACTCGGCTAGACCCAAAACCACTCCGCTAGACCCCAACCCACTTGGCTAGACCCTAACCCACTCGGCTAGACCCAAACCCACTCGGCTAGACCCATACCCATTCGGCTAGACCCAAACCCACTCGGCTAGACTCAAACCCCCTGGGCTAGACCCAAACCCACTCGGATAGAACCAAACCCGCTCCGCAAGAACCAAACACACTCCGCTAGACTCAAACCCACTCCGCTAGACACAAACCCACTCAGCTAGAACCAAATCCACTCGGCAAGACCCAAACACACTCGGCTAGACCCAAACCCACTCGTCTAGACCCAAGCACACTCGGCAAGACCCAAACCCAATCGGCTAGACCCAAACCCACTCGGCTAGAACAAAACCCACTCGGCTGGACCCAAACCAACTCGGCTGGACCCAAACCCACTCGGCTAGACCCAAACCCACTCCGCTGGACCGAAACCCACTCGGCTAGACCCAAACCCACTCGGCTAGACCCAAACCCACTCGGCTAGAGCCAAACACACTCGGCTAGACCTAAACCCACACGGCTAGACACAAACCCACTCGGCTAGACCCAAATCCACTCGGCTAGACCCAAACCCATTCGGCTAGACGCAAACCCACTCGGCAAGACACAAACCCACTCGGCTAGACCCAAACCCACTCGGCTAGACCCAAACCCACTCAGCTAGACCCAAACCCACTCGGCTAGACCCAAACCCACTCGGGTAGACCCAAACCCACTCCGCTAGACCCAAACCCACTCCGCTAGACCCAAACCCACTCCGCTAGCCCCAAACCAACTCCGCTAGACCCAAACCCACTCGGCTAGACCCAAACCCACTCGGCTAGACCCAAACCCACTCGGCCAGACCCAAACCCACTCGGCTAGACCCAAACCCACTCGGCTAGACCCAAACCCACTCGGCTAGACCCAAAACCACTCCGCTAGACCCCAACCCACTTGGCTAGACCCTAACCCACTCGGCTAGACCCAAACCCACTCGGCTAGACCCATACCCATTCGGCTAGACCCAAACCCACTCGGCTAGACTCAAACCCCCTGGGCTAGACCCAAACCCACTCGGCTAGAACCAAACCCGCTCCGCTAGAACCAAACACACTCCGCTAGACTCAAACCCACTCCGCTAGACACAAACCCACTCAGCTAGAACCAAATCCACTCGGCAAGACCCAAACACACTCGGCTAGACCCAAACCCACTCGTCTAGACCCAAGCACACTCGGCAAGACCCAAACCCAATCGGCTAGACCCAAACCCACTCGGCTAGAACAAAACCCACTCGGCTGGACCCAAACCAACTCGGCTGGACCCAAACCCACTCGGCTAGACCCAAACCCACTCCGCTAGACCGAAACCCACTCGGCTAGACCCAAACCCACTCGGCTAGACCCAAACCCACTCGGCTAGAGCCAAACACACTCGGCTAGACCTAAACCCACACGGCTAGACCCAAACCCACTCGGCTAGACCCAAACCCACTCGGCTAGACCCAAACCCACTCGGCTAGTCGCAAACCCACTCGGCTAGACCCAAACCCACTCGGCTAGACCCAAACCCACTCGGCTAAACCCAAACCCACTCCGCTAGACCCAAACCCACTCGGCTAGACCGATACCCACTCGGCTAGACCCAAACCCACTCGGCTAGACCCAAACCCAATCGGCTAGACCAAAACCCACTCGGCTAGAACAAAACCCACTCGGCTGGACCCAAACCAACTCGGCTGGACCCAAACACACTCGGCTAGACCCAAACCCACTCCGCTGGACCCAAACCCACTCGGCTAGACCCAAACCCACTCGGCTAGACCCAAACCCACTCGGCTAGACCCAAACACACTCGGCTAGACCTAAACCCACACGGCTAGACACAAACCCACTCGGCTAGACCCAAATCCACTCGGCTAGACCCAAACCCATTCGGCTAGACGCAAACCCACTCGGCAAGACACAAACCCACTCGGCTAGACCCAAACCCACTCGGCTAGACCCAAACCCACTCAGCTAGACCCAAACCCACTCGGCTAGACCCAAACCCACTCGGGTAGACCCAAACCCTCTCCGCTAGACCCAAACCCACTCCGCTAGACCCAAACCCACTCCGCTAGCCCCAAACCAACTCCGCTAGACCCAAACCCACTCGGCTAGACCCAAACCCACTCGGCTAGACCCAAACCCACTCGGCCAGACCCAAACCCACTCGGCTAGACCCAAACCCACTCGGCTAGACCCAAACCCACTCGGCTAGACCCAAAACCACTCCGCTAGACCCCAACCCACTTGGCTAGACCCTAACCCACTCGGCTAGACCCAAACCCACTCGGCTAGACCCATACCCATTCGGCTAGACCCAAACCCACTCGGCTAGACTCAAACCCCCTGGGCTAGACCCAAACCCACTCGGCTAGAACCAAACCCGCTCCGCTAGAACCAAACCCACTCCACTAGACTCAAACCCACTCCGCTAGACACAAACCCACTCAGCTAGAACCAAATCCACTCGGCAAGACCCAAACACACTCGGCTAGACCCAAACCCACTCGTCTAGACCCAAGCACACTCGGCAAGACCCAAACCCACTCCGCTAGACCCAAACCCACTCCGCTAGACCCAAACCCAATCCGCTGGACCCCAACCCACTCCGCTTGACCCAAACCCACTCCGCTAGAACCAAACCCACTCCGCTAGACTCAAACCCACTCCGCTAGACACAAACCCACTCAGCTAGAACCAAATCCACTCGGCTAGACCCAAACACACTCGGCTAGACCCAAACCCACTCGTCTATACCCAAGCACACTCGGCAAGACCCAAACCCACTCCGCTAGACCCAAACCCACTCCGCTAGACCCAAACCCAATCCGCTGGACCCCAACCCACTCCGCTTGACCCAAACCCACTCCGCTAGAACCAAACCCACTGCGCTAGACCCAAACCCACTCCGCTAGACCCAAACCCACTCCGCTAGATGCAAACCCACTCGGTTAGACCGAAAACCACTCCGCTAGACCCAAAACCCACTCGGCTAGACCTTAACCCACTCGGCTAGACCCAAACCCACTCGGCTAGACCCAAACCCACTCGGCTAGACGCAAACCCACTCGGCTAGACGCAAACCCACTCGGCTAGACCCAAACCCACTCGGCCAGACGCAAACCCACTCGGCTCGACCCAAACCCACTCGGCTAGACCCAAACCCACTCGGCTAAACCCAAACCCACTCCGCTAGACCCAAAACCACTCGGCTAGACCCATACCCACTCGGCTAGACCCAAACCCACTCGGCTAGACCCAAACCCAATCGGCTAGACCCAAACCCACTCGGCTAGAACAAAACCCACTCGGCTGGACCCAAACCAACTCGGCTGGACCCAAACCCACTCGGCTAGACCCAAACCCACTCCGCTGGACCCAAACCCACTCGGCTAGACCCAAACCCACTCGGCTAGACCCAAACCCACTCGGCTAGAGCCAAACACACTCGGCTAGACCTAAACCCACACGGCTAGACCCAAACAAACTCGGCTAGACCCAAACCCACTCGGCTAGACCCAAACCCATTCGGCTAGACATAAACCCACTCGGCTAGACCCAAACCCACTCGGCTAAACCCAAACCCACTCCGCTAGACCCAAACCCACTCCGCTAGACCCACACCCACTCGGCTAGACCCAAACCCTCTCGGCTGGACCCAAACCCACTCGGCTAGACCCAAACCCACTCGGCTAGACCAAAACCCACCCGGCTGGACCCAAACCAACTCGGCTGGACCCAAACCCACTCGGCTAGACGCAAACCCACTCCGCTAGACCCAAACCCACTCGGCTAGACCCAAAACCACTCGGCTAGACCCATACCCACTCGGCTAGACCCAAACCCACTCGGCTAGACCCAAACCCAATCGGCTAGATCCAAACCCACTCGGCTAGAACAAAACCCACTCGGCTGGACCCAAACCAACTCGGCTGGACCCAAACCCACTCGGCTAGACCCAAACCCACTCCGCTGGACCCAAACCCACTCGGCTGGACCCAAACCCACTCGGCTAGACCCCAACCCACTCGGCTAGACCCAAACCCATTCGGCTAGACGCAAACCCACTCGGCAAGACTCAAACCCACTCGGCTAGACCCAAACCCACTCGGCTAGACCCAAACCCACTCGGCTAGACCCAAACCCACTCGGCTAGACCCAAACTCACTCCGCTAGACCCAAACCCACTCAGCTCGACACGAACCCACTCCGCTACAACCAAACCCACTGCGCTGGACCCAAACCCACTCGGCTAGGCTCCAACCCAATCGGCTAGCCCCCAACACACTCAGCTAGACCCAAACCCACTCGGCTAGACCCAAACCCACTCGGCTAGACCCAAACCCACTCGGCTAGACGCAAACCCACTCGGCTAGACGCAAACCCACTCGGCTAGACCCAAACCCACTCGGCTAGACGCAAACCCACTCGGCTAGACCCCAACCCACTCCGCTTGACCCAAACCCACTCCGCTAGAACCAAACCCACTGCGCTAGACCCAAACCCACTCCGCTAGACCCAAACCCACTCCGCTAGATGCAAACCCACTCGGTTAGACCGAAAACCACTCCGCTAGACCCAAAACCCACTCGGCTAGACCCTAAACCACTTGGCTAGACCCAAACCCACTCGGCTAGACCCAAACCCACTCGGCCAGACGCAAACCCACTCGGCTCGACCCAAACCCACTCGGCTAGACCCAAACCCACTCGGCTAAACCCAAACCCACTCCGCTAGACCCAAAACCACTCGGCTAGACCCATACCCACTCGGCTAGACCCAAACCCACTCGGCTAGACCCAAACCCAATCGGCTAGACCCAAACCCACTCGGCTAGAACAAAACCCACTCGGCTGGACCCAAACCAACTCGGCTGGACCCAAACCCACTCGGCTAGACCCAAACCCACTCCGCTGGACCCAAACCCACTCGGCTAGACCCAAACCCACTCGGCTAGACCCAAACCCACTCGGCTAGAGCCAAACACACTCGGCTAGACCTAAACCCACACGGCTAGACCCAAACCCACTCGGCTAGACCCAAACCCACTCGGCTAGACCCAAACCCATTCGGCTAGACATAAACCCACTCGGCTAGACCCAAACCCACTCGGCTAAACCCAAACCCACTCCGCTAGACCCAAACCCACTCCGCTAGACCCACACCCACTCGGCTAGACCCAAACCCTCTCGGCTGGACCCAAACCCACTCGGCTAGACCCAAACCCACTCGGCTAGACCAAAACCCACTCGGCTGGACCCAAACCAACTCGGCTGGACCCAAACCCACTCGGCTAGACGCAAACCCACTCCGCTAGACCCAAACCCACTCGGCTAGACCCAAAACCACTCGGCTAGACCCATACCCACTCGGCTAGACCCAAACCCACTCGGCTAAACCCAAACCCAATCGGCTAGATCCAAACCCACTCGGCTAGAACAAAACCCACTCGGCTGGACCCAAACCAACTCGGCTGGACCCAAACCCACTCGGCTAGACCCAAACCCACTCCGCTGGACCCAAACCCACTCGGCTAGACCCAGACCCACTCGGCTAGACCCCAACCCACTCGGCTAGACCCAAACCCATTCGGCTAGACGCAAACCCACTCGGCAAGACTCAAACCCACTCGGCTAGACCCAAACCCACTCGGCTAGACCCAAACCCACTCGGCTAGACCCAAACCCACTCGGCTAGACCCAAACTCACTCCGCTAGACCCAAACCCACTCCGCTAGACCCAAACCCACTCCGCTAGACCCAAACCCACTCAGCTCGACACGAACCCACTCCGCTACAACCAAACCCACTGCGCTGGACCCAAACCCACTCCGCTAGACTCCAACCCAATCGGCTAGCCCCCAACACACTCAGCTAGACCCAAACCCACTCGGCTAGACCCAAACCCACTCGGCTAGACCCAAACCCACTCGGCTAGACGCAAACCCACTCGGCTAGACGCAAACCCACTCGGCTAGACCCAAACCCACTCGGCTAGACGCAAACCCACTCGGCTAGACCCCAACCCACTCCGCTTGACCCAAACCCACTCCGCTAGAACCAAACCCACTGCGCTAGACCCAAACCCACTCCGCTAGACCCAAACCCACTCCGCTAGATGCAAACCCACTCGGTTAGACCGAAAACCACTCCGCTAGACCCAAAACCCACTCGGCTAGACCCTAAACCACTTGGCTAGACCCAAACCCACTCGGCTAGACCCAAACCCACTCGGCTAGACGCAAACCCACTCGGCTAGACGCAAACTCACTCGGCTAGACCCAAACCCACTCGGCCAGACGCAAACCCACTCGGCTTGACCCAAACCCACTCGGCTAGACCCAAACCCACTCGGCTAAACCCAAACCCACTCCGCTAGACCCAAAACCACTTGGCTAGACCCATACCCACTCGGCTAGACCCAAACCCACTCGGCTAGACCCAAACCCACTCGGCTAGACCCAAACCCACTCGGCTAGACCCAAACCCACTCGGCTAGAGCCAAACACACTCGGCTAGACCTAAACCCACACGGCTAGACCCAAACCCACTCGGCTAGACCCAAACCCACTCGGCTAGACCCAAACCCATTCGGCTAGACATAAACCCACTCGGCTAGACCCAAACCCACTCGGCTAAACCCAAACCCACTCCACTAGACCCAAACCCACTCCGCTAGACCCAAACCCACTCGGCTAGACCCAAACCCTCTCGGCTAGACCCAAACCCACTCGGCTAGACCCAAACCCACTCGGCTAGACCAAAACCCACTCGGCTGGACCCAAACCAACTCGGCTGGACCCAAACCCACTCGGCTAGACGCAAACCCACTCCGCTAGACCCAAACCCACTCGGCTAGACCCAAAACCACTCGGCTAGACCCATACCCACTCGGCTAGACCCAAACCCACTCGGCTAGACGCAAACCCAATCGGCTAGATCCAAACCCACTCGGCTAGAACAAAACCCACTCGGCTGGACCCAAACCAACTCGGCTGGACCCAAACCCACTCGGCTAGACCCAAACCCACTCCGCTGGACCCAAACCCACTCGGCTAGACCCAAACCCACTCGGCTAGACCCCAACCCACTCGGCCAGACCCAAACCCATTCGGCTAGACGCAAACCCACTCGGCAAGACTCAAACCCACTCGGCTAGACCCAAACCCACTCGGCTAGACCCAAACCCACTCGGCTAGACCCAAACCCACTCCGCTAGACCCAAACCCACTCCGCTAGACCCAAACCCACTCCGCCAGACCCAAACCCACTCAGCTCGACACAAACCCACTCCGCTACAACCAAACCCACTGTGCTGGACCCAAACCCACTCGGCTAGACTCCAACCCAATCGGCTAGCCCCCAACACACTCAGCTAGACCCAAACCCACTCGGCTGGACCCAAACCAACTCGGCTGGACCCAAACCCACTCGGCTAGACGCAAACCCACTCCGCTAGACCCAAACCCACTCGGCTAGACCCAAAACCACTCGGCTAGACCCATACCCACTCGGCTAGACCCAAACCCACTCGGCTAGACCCAAACCCAATCGGCTAGATCCAAACCCACTCGGCTAGAACAAAACCCACTCGGCTGGACCCAAACCAACTCGGCTGGACCCAAACCCACTCGGCTAGACACAAACCCACTCCGCTGGACCCAAACCCACTCGGCTAGACCCAAACCCACTCGGCTAGACCCCAACCCACTCGGCTAGACCCAAACCCATTCGGCTAGACGCAAACCCACTCGGCAAGACTCAAACCCACTCGGCTAGACCCAAACCCACTCGGCTAGACCCAAACCCACTCGGCTAGACACAAACCACTCGGCTAGACCCAAACCCACTCCGCTAGACCCAAACCCACTCCGCTAGACCCAAACCCACTCCGCCAGACCCAAACCCACTCAGCTCGACACAAACCCACTCCGCTACAACCAAACCCACTGCGCTGGACCCAAACCCACTCGGCTAGACTCCAACCCAATCGGCTAGCCCCCAACACACTCAGCTAGACCCAAACCCACTCGGCTGGACCCAAACCAACTCGGCTGGACCCAAACCCACTCGGCTAGACGCAAACCCACTCCGCTAGACCCAAACCCACTCGGCTAGACCCAAAAGCACTCGGCTAGACCCATACCCACTCGGCTAGACCCAAACCCACTCGGCTAGACCCAAACCCAATCGGCTAGATCCAAACCCACTCGGCTAGAACAAAACCCACTCGGCTGGACCCAAACCAACTCGGCTGGACCCAAACCCACTCGGCTAGACCCAAACCCACTCCGCTGGACCCAAACCCACTCGGCTAGACCCAAACCCACTCGGCTAGACCCCAACCCACTCGGCTAGACCCAAACCCATTCGGCTAGACGCAAACCCACTCGGCAAGACTCAAACCCACTCGGCTAGACCCAAACCCACTCGGCTAGACCCAAACCCACTCGGCTAGACCCAAACCACTCGGCTATACCCAAACCCACTCCGCTAGACCCAAACCCACTCCGCTAGACCCAAACCCACTCCGCCAGACCCAAACCCACTCAGCTTGACACAAACCCACTCCGCTACAACCAAACCCACTGCGCTGGACCCAAACCCACTATGCTAGACTCCAACCCAATCGGCTAGCCCCAACACACTCAGCTAGACCCAAACCCACTCGGCTAGACCCAAACCCACTCGGCTAGACCCAAACCCACTCCGCTAGACGCAAACCCACTCCGCTAGATGCAAACCCACTCGGTTAGACCGAAAACCACTCCGCTAGACCCAAAACCCACTCGGCTAGACCCTAACCCACTCGGCTAGACCCAAACCCACTCGGCTAGACCCAAACCCACTCGGCTAGATGCTAACCCACTCGGCTAGACGCAAACCCACTCGGCTAGACCCAAACCCACTCGGCCAGACGCAAACCCACTCGGCTCGACCCAAACCCACTCGGCTAGACCCAAACCCACTCGGCTAAACCCAAACCCACTCCGCTAGACCCAAAACCACTCGGCTAGACCCATACCCACTCGGCTAGACCCAAACCCAGTCGGCAAGACCCAAACCCAATCGGCTAGACCCAAACCCACTCGGCTAGAACAAAACCCACTCGGCTGGACCCAAACCAACTCGGCTGGACCCAAACCCACTCGGCTAGACCCAAACCCACTCCGCTGGACCGAAACCCACTCGGCTAGGCCCAAACCCACTCGGCTAGACCCAAACCCACTCGGCTAGAGCCAAACACACTCGGCTAGACCTAAACCCACACGGCTAGACCCAAACCCACTCGGCTAGACCCAAACCCACTCGGCTAGACCCAAACCCACTCGGCTAGTCGCAAACCCACTCGGCTAGACCCAAACCCACTCGGCTAGACCCAAACCCACTCGGCTAAACCCAAACCCACTCCGCTAGACCCAAACCCACTCGGCTAGACCGATACCCACTCGGCTAGACCCAAACCCACTCGGCTAGACCCAAACCCAATCGGCTAGACCCAAACCCACTCGGCTAGAACAAAACCCACTCGGCTGGACCCAAACCAACTCGGCTGGACCCAAACACACTCGGCTAGACCCAAACCCACTCCGCTGGACCCAAACCCACTCGGCTAGACCCAAACCCACTCGGCTAGACCCAAACCCACTCGGCTAGACCCAAACACACTCGGCTAGACCTAAACCCACACGGCTAGACACAAACCCACTCGGCTAGACCCAAATCCACTCGGCTAGACCCAAACCCATTCGGCTAGACGCAAACCCACTCGGCAAGACACAAACCCACTCGGCTAGACCCAAACCCACTCGGCTAGACCCAAACCCACTCAGCTAGACCCAAACCCACTCGGCTAGACCCAAACCCACTCGGGTAGACCCAAACCCACTCCGCTAGACCCAAACCCACTCCGCTAGACCCAAACCCACTCCGCTAGCCCCAAACCAACTCCGCTAGACCCAAACCCACTCGGCTAGACCCAAACCCACTCGGCTAGACCCAAACCCACTCGGCCAGACCCAAACCCACTCGGCTAGACCCAAACCCACTCGGCTAGACCCAAACCCACTCGGCTAGACCCAAAACCACTCCGCTAGACCCCAACCCACTTGGCTAGACCCTAACCCACTCGGCTAGACCCAAACCCACTCGGCTAGACCCATACCCATTCGGCTAGACCCAAACCCACTCGGCTAGACTCAAACCCCCTGGGCTAGACCCAAACCCACTCGGCTAGACCCAAACCCACTCGGCTAGACCCAAACCCACTCGGCTAGACCCAAACCCACTCGGCTAGACCCAAACCCACTCGGCTAAACCCAAACCCACTCCGCTAGACCCAAACCCACTCGGCTAGACCGATACCCACTCGGCTAGACCCAAACCCACTCGGCTAGACCCAAACCCAATCGGCTAGACCCAAACCCACTCGGCTAGAACAAAACCCACTCGGCTGGACCCAAACCAACTCGGCTGGACCCAAACACACTCGGCTAGACCCAAACCCACTCCGCTGGACCCAAACCCACTCGGCTAGACCCAAACCCACTCGGCTAGACCCAAACCCACTCGGCTAGACCCAAACACACTCGGCTAGACCTAAACCCACACGGCTAGACACAAACCCACTCGGCTAGACCCAAATCCACTCGGCTAGACCCAAACCCATTCGGCTAGACGCAAACCCACTCGGCAAGACACAAACCCACTCGGCTAGACCCAAACCCACTCGGCTAGACACAAACCCACTCAGCTAGACCCAAACCCACTCGGCTAGACCCAAACCCACTCGGGTAGACCCAAACCCACTCCGCTAGACCCAAACCCACTCCGCTAGACCCAAACCCACTCCGCTAGCCCCAAACCAACTCCGCTAGACCCAAACCCACTCGGCTAGACCCAAACCCACTCGGCTAGACCCAAACCCACTCGGCCAGACCCAAACCCACTCGGCTAGACCCAAACCCACTCGGCTAGAACCAAACCCACTCGGCTAGACCCAAAACCACTCCGCTAGACCCCAACCCACTTGGCTAGACCCTAACCCACTCGGCTAGACCCAAACCCACTCGGCTAGACCCATACCCATTCGGCTAGACCCAAACCCACTCGGCTAGACTCAAACCCCCTGGGCTAGACCCAAACCCACTCGGATAGAACCAAACCCGCTCCGCAAGAACCAAACACACTCCGCTAGACTCAAACCCACTCCGCTAGACACAAACCCACTCAGCTAGAACCAAATCCACTCGGCAAGACCCAAACACACTCGGCTAGACCCAAACCCACTCGTCTAGACCCAAGCACACTCGGCAAGACCCAAACCCAATCGGCTAGACCCAAACCCACTCGGCTAGAACAAAACCCACTCGGCTGGACCCAAACCAACTCGGCTGGACCCAAACCCACTCGGCTAGACCCAAACCCACTCCGCTGGACCGAAACCCACTCGGCTAGACCCAAACCCACTCGGCTAGACCCAAACCCACTCGGCTAGAGCCAAACACACTCGGCTAGACCTAAACCCACACGGCTAGACACAAACCCACTCGGCTAGACCCAAATCCACTCGGCTAGACCCAAACCCATTCGGCTAGACGCAAACCCACTCGGCAAGACACAAACCCACTCGGCTAGACCCAAACCCACTCGGCTAGACCCAAACCCACTCAGCTAGACCCAAACCCACTCGGCTAGACCCAAACCCACTCGGGTAGACCCAAACCCACTCCGCTAGACCCAAACCCACTCCGCTAGACCCAAACCCACTCCGCTAGCCCCAAACCAACTCCGCTAGACCCAAACCCACTCGGCTAGACCCAAACCCACTCGGCTAGACCCAAACCCACTCGGCCAGACCCAAACCCACTCGGCTAGACCCAAACCCACTCGGCTAGACCCAAACCCACTCGGCTAGACCCAAAACCACTCCGCTAGACCCCAACCCACTTGGCTAGACCCTAACCCACTCGGCTAGACCCAAACCCACTCGGCTAGACCCATACCCATTCGGCTAGACCCAAACCCACTCGGCTAGACTCAAACCCCCTGGGCTAGACCCAAACCCACTCGGCTAGAACCAAACCCGCTCCGCTAGAACCAAACACACTCCGCTAGACTCAAACCCACTCCGCTAGACACAAACCCACTCAGCTAGAACCAAATCCACTCGGCAAGACCCAAACACACTCGGCTAGACCCAAACCCACTCGTCTAGACCCAAGCACACTCGGCAAGACCCAAACCCAATCGGCTAGACCCAAACCCACTCGGCTAGAACAAAACCCACTCGGCTGGACCCAAACCAACTCGGCTGGACCCAAACCCACTCGGCTAGACCCAAACCCACTCCGCTAGACCGAAACCCACTCGGCTAGACCCAAACCCACTCGGCTAGACCCAAACCCACTCGGCTAGAGCCAAACACACTCGGCTAGACCTAAACCCACACGGCTAGACCCAAACCCACTCGGCTAGACCCAAACCCACTCGGCTAGACCCAAACCCACTCGGCTAGTCGCAAACCCACTCGGCTAGACCCAAACCCACTCGGCTAGACCCAAACCCACTCGGCTAAACCCAAACCCACTCCGCTAGACCCAAACCCACTCGGCTAGACCGATACCCACTCGGCTAGACCCAAACCCACTCGGCTAGACCCAAACCCAATCGGCTAGACCAAAACCCACTCGGCTAGAACAAAACCCACTCGGCTGGACCCAAACCAACTCGGCTGGACCCAAACACACTCGGCTAGACCCAAACCCACTCCGCTGGACCCAAACCCACTCGGCTAGACCCAAACCCACTCGGCTAGACCCAAACCCACTCGGCTAGACCCAAACACACTCGGCTAGACCTAAACCCACACGGCTAGACACAAACCCACTCGGCTAGACCCAAATCCACTCGGCTAGACCCAAACCCATTCGGCTAGACGCAAACCCACTCGGCAAGACACAAACCCACTCGGCTAGACCCAAACCCACTCGGCTAGACCCAAACCCACTCAGCTAGACCCAAACCCACTCGGCTAGACCCAAACCCACTCGGGTAGACCCAAACCCTCTCCGCTAGACCCAAACCCACTCCGCTAGACCCAAACCCACTCCGCTAGCCCCAAACCAACTCCGCTAGACCCAAACCCACTCGGCTAGACCCAAACCCACTCGGCTAGACCCAAACCCACTCGGCCAGACCCAAACCCACTCGGCTAGACCCAAACCCACTCGGCTAGACCCAAACCCACTCGGCTAGACCCAAAACCACTCCGCTAGACCCCAACCCACTTGGCTAGACCCTAACCCACTCGGCTAGACCCAAACCCACTCGGCTAGACCCATACCCATTCGGCTAGACCCAAACCCACTCGGCTAGACTCAAACCCCCTGGGCTAGACCCAAACCCACTCGGCTAGAACCAAACCCGCTCCGCTAGAACCAAACCCACTCCACTAGACTCAAACCCACTCCGCTAGACACAAACCCACTCAGCTAGAACCAAATCCACTCGGCAAGACCCAAACACACTCGGCTAGACCCAAACCCACTCGTCTAGACCCAAGCACACTCGGCAAGACCCAAACCCACTCCGCTAGACCCAAACCCACTCCGCTAGACCCAAACCCAATCCGCTGGACCCCAACCCACTCCGCTTGACCCAAACCCACTCCGCTAGAACCAAACCCACTCCGCTAGACTCAAACCCACTCCGCTAGACACAAACCCACTCAGCTAGAACCAAATCCACTCGGCTAGACCCAAACACACTCGGCTAGACCCAAACCCACTCGTCTATACCCAAGCACACTCGGCAAGACCCAAACCCACTCCGCTAGACCCAAACCCACTCCGCTAGACCCAAACCCAATCCGCTGGACCCCAACCCACTCCGCTTGACCCAAACCCACTCCGCTAGAACCAAACCCACTGCGCTAGACCCAAACCCACTCCGCTAGACCCAAACCCACTCCGCTAGATGCAAACCCACTCGGTTAGACCGAAAACCACTCCGCTAGACCCAAAACCCACTCGGCTAGACCTTAACCCACTCGGCTAGACCCAAACCCACTCGGCTAGACCCAAACCCACTCGGCTAGACGCAAACCCACTCGGCTAGACGCAAACCCACTCGGCTAGACCCAAACCCACTCGGCCAGACGCAAACCCACTCGGCTCGACCCAAACCCACTCGGCTAGACCCAAACCCACTCGGCTAAACCCAAACCCACTCCGCTAGACCCAAAACCACTCGGCTAGACCCATACCCACTCGGCTAGACCCAAACCCACTCGGCTAGACCCAAACCCAATCGGCTAGACCCAAACCCACTCGGCTAGAACAAAACCCACTCGGCTGGACCCAAACCAACTCGGCTGGACCCAAACCCACTCGGCTAGACCCAAACCCACTCCGCTGGACCCAAACCCACTCGGCTAGACCCAAACCCACTCGGCTAGACCCAAACCCACTCGGCTAGAGCCAAACACACTCGGCTAGACCTAAACCCACACGGCTAGACCCAAACCCACTCGGCTAGACCCAAACCCACTCGGCTAGACCCAAACCCATTCGGCTAGACATAAACCCACTCGGCTAGACCCAAACCCACTCGGCTAAACCCAAACCCACTCCGCTAGACCCAAACCCACTCCGCTAGACCCACACCCACTCGGCTAGACCCAAACCCTCTCGGCTGGACCCAAACCCACTCGGCTAGACCCAAACCCACTCGGCTAGACCAAAACCCACCCGGCTGGACCCAAACCAACTCGGCTGGACCCAAACCCACTCGGCTAGACGCAAACCCACTCCGCTAGACCCAAACCCACTCGGCTAGACCCAAAACCACTCGGCTAGACCCATACCCACTCGGCTAGACCCAAACCCACTCGGCTAGACCCAAACCCAATCGGCTAGATCCAAACCCACTCGGCTAGAACAAAACCCACTCGGCTGGACCCAAACCAACTCGGCTGGACCCAAACCCACTCGGCTAGACCCAAACCCACTCCGCTGGACCCAAACCCACTCGGCTGGACCCAAACCCACTCGGCTAGACCCCAACCCACTCGGCTAGACCCAAACCCATTCGGCTAGACGCAAACCCACTCGGCAAGACTCAAACCCACTCGGCTAGACCCAAACCCACTCGGCTAGACCCAAACCCACTCGGCTAGACCCAAACCCACTCAGCTAGACCCAAACTCACTCCGCTAGACCCAAACCCACTCAGCTCGACACGAACCCACTCCGCTACAACCAAACCCACTGCGCTGGACCCAAACCCACTCGGCTAGGCTCCAACCCAATCGGCTAGCCCCCAACACACTCAGCTAGACCCTAACCCACTCGGCTAGACCCAAACCCACTCGGCTAGACCCAAACCCACTCGGCTAGACGCAAACCCACTCGGCTAGACGCAAACCCACTCGGCTAGACCCAAACCCACTCGGCTAGACGCAAACCCACTCGGCTAGACCCCAACCCACTCCGCTTGACCCAAACCCACTCCGCTAGAACCAAACCCACTGCGCTAGACCCAAACCCACTCCGCTAGACCCAAACCCACTCCGCTAGATGCAAACCCACTCGGTTAGACCGAAAACCACTCCGCTAGACCCAAAACCCACTCGGCTAGACCCTAAACCACTTGGCTAGACCCAAACCCACTCGGCTAGACCCAAACCCACTCGGCCAGACGCAAACCCACTCGGCTCGACCCAAACCCACTCGGCTAGACCCAAACCCACTCGGCTAAACCCAAACCCACTCCGCTAGACCCAAAACCACTCGGCTAGACCCATACCCACTCGGCTAGACCCAAACCCACTCGGCTAGACCCAAACCCAATCGGCTAGACCCAAACCCACTCGGCTAGAACAAAACCCACTCGGCTGGACCCAAACCAACTCGGCTGGACCCAAACCCACTCGGCTAGACCCAAACCCACTCCGCTGGACCCAAACCCACTCGGCTAGACCCAAACCCACTCGGCTAGACCCAAACCCACTCGGCTAGAGCCAAACACACTCGGCTAGACCTAAACCCACACGGCTAGACCCAAACCCACTCGGCTAGACCCAAACCCACTCGGCTAGACCCAAACCCATTCGGCTAGACATAAACCCACTCGGCTAGACCCAAACCCACTCGGCTAAACCCAAACCCACTCCGCTAGACCCAAACCCACTCCGCTAGACCCACACCCACTCGGCTAGACCCAAACCCTCTCGGCTGGACCCAAACCCACTCGGCTAGACCCAAACCCACTCGGCTAGACCAAAACCCACTCGGCTGGACCCAAACCAACTCGGCTGGACCCAAACCCACTCGGCTAGACGCAAACCCACTCCGCTAGACCCAAACCCACTCGGCTAGACCCAAAACCACTCGGCTAGACCCATACCCACTCGGCTAGACCCAAACCCACTCGGCTAAACCCAAACCCAATCGGCTAGATCCAAACCCACTCGGCTAGAACAAAACCCACTCGGCTGGACCCAAACCAACTCGGCTGGACCCAAACCCACTCGGCTAGACCCAAACCCACTCCGCTGGACCCAAACCCACTCGGCTAGACCCAGACCCACTCGGCTAGACCCCAACCCACTCGGCTAGACCCAAACCCATTCGGCTAGACGCAAACCCACTCGGCAAGACTCAAACCCACTCGGCTAGACCCAAACCCACTCGGCTAGACCCAAACCCACTCGGCTAGACCCAAACCCACTCGGCTAGACCCAAACTCACTCCGCTAGACCCAAACCCACTCCGCTAGACCCAAACCCACTCCGCTAGACCCAAACCCACTCAGCTCGACACGAACCCACTCCGCTACAACCAAACCCACTGCGCTGGACCCAAACCCACTCCGCTAGACTCCAACCCAATCGGCTAGCCCCCAACACACTCAGCTAGACCCAAACCCACTCGGCTAGACCCAAACCCACTCGGCTAGACCCAAACCCACTCGGCTAGACGCAAACCCACTCGGCTAGACGCAAACCCACTCGGCTAGACCCAAACCCACTCGGCTAGACGCAAACCCACTCGGCTAGACCCCAACCCACTCCGCTTGACCCAAACCCACTCCGCTAGAACCAAACCCACTGCGCTAGACCCAAACCCACTCCGCTAGACCCAAACCCACTCCGCTAGATGCAAACCCACTCGGTTAGACCGAAAACCACTCCGCTAGACCCAAAACCCACTCGGCTAGACCCTAAACCACTTGGCTAGACCCAAACCCACTCGGCTAGACCCAAACCCACTCGGCTAGACGCAAACCCACTCGGCTAGACGCAAACTCACTCGGCTAGACCCAAACCCACTCGGCCAGACGCAAACCCACTCGGCTTGACCCAAACCCACTCGGCTAGACCCAAACCCACTCGGCTAAACCCAAACCCACTCCGCTAGACCCAAAACCACTTGGCTAGACCCATACCCACTCGGCTAGACCCAAACCCACTCGGCTAGACCCAAACCCACTCGGCTAGACCCAAACCCACTCGGCTAGACCCAAACCCACTCGGCTAGAGCCAAACACACTCGGCTAGACCTAAACCCACACGGCTAGACCCAACCCCACTCGGCTAGACCCAAACCCACTCGGCTAGACCCAAACCCATTCGGCTAGACATAAACCCACTCGGCTAGACCCAAACCCACTCGGCTAAACCCAAACCCACTCCACTAGACCCAAACCCACTCCGCTAGACCCAAACCCACTCGGCTAGACCCAAACCCTCTCGGCTAGACCCAAACCCACTCGGCTAGACCCAAACCCACTCGGCTAGACCAAAACCCACTCGGCTGGACCCAAACCAACTCGGCTGGACCCAAACCCACTCGGCTAGACGCAAACCCACTCCGCTAGACCCAAACCCACTCGGCTAGACCCAAAACCACTCGGCTAGACCCATACCCACTCGGCTAGACCCAAACCCACTCGGCTAGACGCAAACCCAATCGGCTAGATCCAAACCCACTCGGCTAGAACAAAACCCACTCGGCTGGACCCAAACCAACTCGGCTGGACCCAAACCCACTCGGCTAGACCCAAACCCACTCCGCTGGACCCAAACCCACTCGGCTAGACCCAAACCCACTCGGCTAGACCCCAACCCACTCGGCCAGACCCAAACCCATTCGGCTAGACGCAAACCCACTCGGCAAGACTCAAACCCACTCGGCTAGACCCAAACCCACTCGGCTAGACCCAAACCCACTCGGCTAGACCCAAACCCACTCGGCTAGACCCAAACCCACTCCGCTAGACCCAAACCCACTCCGCTAGACCCAAACCCACTCCGCCAGACCCAAACCCACTCAGCTCGACACAAACCCACTCCGCTACAACCAAACCCACTGTGCTGGACCCAAACCCACTCGGCTAGACTCCAACCCAATCGGCTAGCCCCCAACACACTCAGCTAGACCCAAACCCACTCGGCTGGACCCAAACCAACTCGGCTGGACCCAAACCCACTCGGCTAGACGCAAACCCACTCCGCTAGACCCAAACCCACTCGGCTAGACCCAAAACCACTCGGCTAGACCCATACCCACTCGGCTAGACCCAAACCCACTCGGCTAGACCCAAACCCAATCGGCTAGATCCAAACCCACTCGGCTAGAACAAAACCCACTCGGCTGGACCCAAACCAACTCGGCTGGACCCAAACCCACTCGGCTAGACACAAACCCACTCCGCTGGACCCAAACCCACTCGGCTAGACCCAAACCCACTCGGCTAGACCCCAACCCACTCGGCTAGACCCAAACCCATTCGGCTAGACGCAAACCCACTCGGCAAGACTCAAACCCACTCGGCTAGACCCAAACCCACTCGGCTAGACCCAAACCCACTCGGCTAGACACAAACCACTCGGCTAGACCCAAACCCACTCCGCTAGACCCAAACCCACTCCGCTAGACCCAAACCCACTCCGCCAGACCCAAACCCACTCAGCTCGACACAAACCCACTCCGCTACAACCAAACCCACTGCGCTGGACCCAAACCCACTCGGCTAGACTCCAACCCAATCGGCTAGCCCCCAACACACTCAGCTAGACCCAAACCCACTCGGCTGGACCCAAACCAACTCGGCTGGACCCAAACCCACTCGGCTAGACGCAAACCCACTCCGCTAGACCCAAACCCACTCGGCTAGACCCAAAAGCACTCGGCTAGACCCATACCCACTCGGCTAGACCCAAACCCACTCGGCTAGACCCAAACCCAATCGGCTAGATCCAAACCCACTCGGCTAGAACAAAACCCACTCGGCTGGACCCAAACCAACTCGGCTGGACCCAAACCCACTCGGCTAGACCCAAACCCACTCCGCTGGACCCAAACCCACTCGGCTAGACCCAAACCCACTCGGCTAGACCCCAACCCACTCGGCTAGACCCAAACCCATTCGGCTAGACGCAAACCCACTCGGCAAGACTCAAACCCACTCGGCTAGACCCAAACCCACTCGGCTAGACCCAAACCCACTCGGCTAGACCCAAACCACTCGGCTATACCCAAACCCACTCCGCTAGACCCAAACCCACTCCGCTAGACCCAAACCCACTCCGCCAGACCCAAACCCACTCAGCTTGACACAAACCCACTCCGCTACAACCAAACCCACTGCGCTGGACCCAAACCCACTATGCTAGACTCCAACCCAATCGGCTAGCCCCAACACACTCAGCTAGACCCAAACCCACTCGGCTAGACCCAAACCCACTCGGCTAGACCCAAACCCACTCGGCTAGACGCAAACCCACTCGGCTAGACGCAAACCCACTAGGCTAGACCCAAACCCATTCGGCTAGACGCAAACCCACTCGGCTAGACCCAAACCCACTCGGCTAGACCCAAATCCACTCGGCTAGACCCAAACCCAATCCGCTAGACCCAAAACCACTCGGCTAGACCCATACCCACTCAGCTTGACCCAAACCCACTCGGCTGGACCCAAACCCAATCGGCTGGACCCAAACCCACTCGGCTAGAACAAAACCCACTCGGCTGGACCCAAACCAACTCGGCTGGACCCAAACCCACTCGGCTGGACCCAAACCCACTCCGCTGGACCCAAACCCACTCCGCTGGACCCAAACCCACTCGGCTAGACGCAAACCCACTCGGCTAGACCCAAACCCACTCGGCTAGACCCAAACACACTCGGCTAGACCTAAACCCAATCGGCTAGACCCAAACCCACTCGGCTAGACCCAAATCCACTCGGCTAGACCCAAACCCATTCGGCTAGACGCAAACCCACTCGGCAAGACACAAACCCACTCGGCTAGACCCAAACCCACTCCGCTAGAACCAAACCCACTCGGCTAGACCCAAACCCACTCGGCTAGACCCAAACCCACTCGGGTAGACCCAAACCCACTCCGCTAGACCCAAGCCCACTCCGCTAGACCCAAACCCACTCCGCTAGCCCCAAACCAACTCCGCTAGACCCAAACCCACTCGGCTAGACCCAAACCCACTCGGCTAGACCCAAACCCACTCAGCCAGACCCAAACCCACTCGGCTAGACGCAAACCCACTCGGCTAGACCCAAACACACTCGGCTAGACCCAAACACACTCGGCTTGACCCAAACCCACTCGGCTAAACCCAAACCCACTCGGCTAGGCACAAACCCACTCCGCTAGACCCTAACCCACTCGGCTAGACCCAAACCCACTCGGCTAGACCCAAACCCACTCGGCTAGACCCAAAACCACTCCGCTAGACCCCAACCCACTTGGCTAGACCCTAACCCACTCGGCTAGACCCAAACCCACTCCGCTAGACCCAAACCCACTCCGCTAGACCCAAACCCACTCCGCTAGACCCAAACCCACTCAGCTCGACACAAACCCACTCCGCTACAACCAAACCCACTGCGCTGGACCCAAACCCACTCGGCTAGACTCCAACCCAATCGGCTAGCCCCCAACACACTCAGCTAGACCCAAACCCACTCGGCTAGACCCAAACCCACTCGGCTAGACCCAAACCCACTCGGCTAGACCTAAACCCACTCGGCTAGACCCAAACCCTCTCCGCTAGACCCAAACCCACTCCGCTAGACCCAAACCCACTCCGCTAGACCCAAACCCACTCAGCTCGACACAAACCCACTCCGCTACAACCAAACCCACTGCGCTGGACCCAAACCCACTCAGCTAGACTCCAACCCAATCGGCTAGCCCCCAACACACTGAGCTAGACCCAAACCCACTCGGCTAGACCCAAACCCACTCGGCTAGACCCAAACCCACTCAGCTAGACGCAAACCCACTCGGCTAGACGCAAACCCACTCAGCTAGACCCAAACCCACTCGGCTAGACGCAAACCCACTCGGCTAGACCCAAACCCACTCGGCTAGACCCAAATCCACTCGGCTAAACCCAAACCCAATCCGCTAGACCCAAACCCACTCGGCTAGACGCAAACCCACTCGGCTAGACCCAAACCCACTCGGCTAGACCCAAACACACTCGGCTAGACCTAAACCCAATCGGCTAGACCCAAACCCACTCGGCTAGACCCAAATCCACTCGGCTAGACCCAAACCCATTCGGCTAGACGCAAACCCACTCGGCAAGACACAAACCCACTCGGCTAGACCCAAACCCACTCCGCTAGAACCAAACCCACTCGGCTAGACCCAAACCCACTCGGCTAGACCCAAACCCACTCGGGTAGACCCAAACCCACTCCGCTAGACCCAAGCCCACTCCGCTAGACCCAAACCCACTCCGCTAGCCCCAAACCAACTCCGCTAGACCCAAACCCACTCGGCTAGACCCAAACCCACTCGGCTAGACCCAAACCCACTCGGCCAGACCCAAACCCACTCGGCTAGACGCAAACCCACTCGGCTAGACCCAAACACACTCGGCTAGACCCAAACACACTCGGCTTGACCCAAACCCACTCGGCTAAACCCAAACCCACTCGGCTAGGCACAAACCCACTCCGCTAGACCCTAACCCACTCGGCTAGACCCAAACCCACTCGGCTAGACCCAAACCCACTCGGCTAGACCCAAAACCACTCCGCTACAACCAAACCCACTGCGCTGGACCCAAACCCACTCAGCTAGACTCCAACCCAATCGGCTAGCCCCCAACACACTGAGCTAGACCCAAACCCACTCGGCTAGACCCAAACCCACTCGGCTAGACCCAAACCCACTCAGCTAGACGCAAACCCACTCGGCTAGACGCAAACCCACTCAGCTAGACCCAAACCCACTCGGCTAGACGCAAACCCACTCGGCTAGACCCAAACCCACTCGGCTAGACCCAAATCCACTCGGCTAAACCCAAACCCAATCCGCTAGACCCAAAACCACTCGGCTAGACCCATACCCTCTCGGCTTGACCCAAACCCACTCGGCTGGACCCAAACCCAATCGGCTAGACGCAAACCCACTCGGCTAGAACAAAACCCACTCGGCTGGACCCAAACCAACTCGGCTGGGCCCAAACCCACTCGGCTAGACCCAAACCCACTCCGCTGGACCCAAACCCACTCGGCTAGACCCAAACCCACTCGGCTAGACGCAAACCCACTCGGCTAGACGCAAACCCACTCGGCTGGACCCAAACCCACTCGGTAGTCGCAAACCCACTCGGCTAGACCCAAACCCACTCGGCTAGACCCAAACCCACTCGGCTAAACCCAAACCCACTCCGCTAGACCCAAACCCACTCGGCTAGACCCATACCCACTCGGCTAGACCCAAACCCACTCGGCTAGACCCAAACCCAATCGGCTAGACCCAAACCCACTCGGCTAGAACAAAACCCACTCGGCTGGACCCAAACCAACTCGGCTGGACCCAAACACACTCGGCTAGACCCAAACCCACTCCGCTGGACCCAAACCCACTCGGCTAGACCCAAACCCACTCGGCTAGACCCAAACCCACTCGGCTAAACCCAAACACACTCGGCTAGACCTAAACCCACACGGCTAGACCCAAACCCACTCGGCTAGACCCAAATCCACTCGGCTAGACCCAAACCCATTCGGCTAGACGCAAACCCACTCGGCAAGACACAAACCCACTCGGCTAGACCCAAACCCACTCGGCTAGACCCAAACCCACTCGGCTAGACCCAAACCCACTCGGCTAGACCCAAACCCACTCGGGTAGACCCAAACCCACTCCGCTAGACCCAAACCCACTCCGCTCGACCCAAACCCACTCCGCTAGCCCCAAACCAACTCCGCTAGACCCAAACCCACTCGGCTAGACCCAAACCCACTCGGCTAGACCCAAACCCACTCGGCCAGACCCAAACCCACTCGGCTAGACGCAAACCCACTCGGCTAGACCCAAACACACTCGGCTAGACCCAAACACACTCGGCTAGACCCAAACACACTCGGCTAAACCCAAACCCACTCGGCTAGACGCAAACCCACTCCGCTAGACCCTAACCCACTCGGCTAGACCCAAACCCACTCGGCTAGACCCAAACCCACTCGGCTAGACCCAAAACCACTCCGCTAGACCCCAACCCACTTGGCTAGACCCTAACCCACTCGGCTAGACCCAAACCCACTCGGCTAGACCCATACCCATTCGGCTAGACCCAAACCCACTCGGCTAGACTCAAACCCACTGGGCTAGACCCAAACCCACTCAGCTAGAACCAAACCCGCTCCGCTAGAACCAAACCCACTCCGCTAGACTCAAACCCACTCCGCTAGACACAAACCCACTCAGCTAGAACCAAATCTACTCGGCTAGACCCAAACACACTCGGCTGGACCCAAACCCACTCGTCTAGACCCAAGCACACTCGGCAAGACCCCAACCCACTCCGCTAGACCCAAACCCACTCCGCTAGACCCAAACCCAATCCGCTAGACCCTAACCCACTCGGCTAGACCCAAACCCACTCGGCTAGAACCAAACCCACTGCGCTAGACCCAAACCCACTCCGCTAGACGCAAACCCACTCCGCTAGATGCAAACCCACTCGGTTAGACCGAAAACCACTCGGCTAGACCCAA
This sequence comes from Raja brachyura, assembly GCA_963514005.1. The sequence goes on from OY740820.1 coordinate 1,341,584, forward strand.
ACCCACTCGGCTAGACTCAAACCCACTGGGCTAGACCCAAACCCACTCGGCTAGAACCAAACCCGCTCCGCTAGAACCAAACCCACTCCGCTAGACTCAAACCCACTCCGCTAGACACAAACCCACTCAGCTAGAACCAAATCCACTCGGCTAGACCCAAACACACTCGGCTAGACCCAAACCCACTCGTCTAGACCCAAGCACACTCGGCAAGACACAAACCCACTCCGCTAGACCCAAACCCACTCCGCCAGACCCAAACCCAATCCGCTGGACCCCAACCCACTCCGCTTGACCCAAACCCACTCCGCTAGAACCAAACCCACTGCGCTAGACCCAAACCCACTCCGCTAGACCCAAACCCACTCCGCTAGATGCAAACCCACTCGGTTAGACCGAAAACCACTCCGCTAGACCCAAAACCCACTCGGCTAGACCCTAACCCACTCGGCTAGACCCAAACCCACTCGGCTAGACCCAAACACACTCGGCTAGATGCTAACCCACTCGGCTAGACGCAAACCCACTCGGCTAGACCCAAACCCACTCGGCCAGACGCAAACCCACTCGGCTCGACCCAAACCCACTCGGCTAGACCCAAACCCACTCGGCTAAACCCAAACCCACTCCGCTAGACCCAAAACCACTCGGCTAGACCCATACCCACTCGGCTAGACCCAAACCCAGTCGGCAAGACCCAAACCCAATCGGCTAGACCCAAACCCTCTCGGCTAGAACAAAACCCACTCGGCTGGACCCAAACCAACTCGGCTGGACCCAAACCCACTCGGCTAGACCCAAACCCACTCCGCTGGACCGAAACCCACTCGGCTAGACCCAAACCCACTCGGCTAGACCCAAACCCACTCGGCTAGTCGCAAACCCACTCGGCTAGACCCAAACCCACTCGGCTAGACCCAAACCCACTCGGCTAAACCCAAACCCACTCCGCTAGACCCAAACCCACTCGGCTAGACCGATACCCACTCGGCTAGACCCAAACCCACTCGGCTAGACCCAAACCCAATCGGCTAGACCCAAACCCACTCGGCTAGAACAAAACCCACTCGGCTGGACCCAAACCAACTCGGCTGGACCCAAACACACTCGGCTAGACCCAAACCCACTCCGCTGGACCCAAACCCACTCGGCTAGACCCAAACCCACTCGGCTAGACCCAAACCCACTCGGCTAGACCCAAACACACTCGGCTAGACCTAAACCCACACGGCTAGACACAAACCCACTCGGCTAGACCCAAATCCACTCGGCTAGACCCAAACCCATTCGGCTAGACGCAAACCCACTCGGCAAGACACAAACCCACTCGGCTAGACCCAAACCCACTCGGCTAGACCCAAACCCACTCAGCTAGACCCAAACCCACTCGGCTAGACCCAAACCCACTCGGGTAGACCCAAACCCACTCCGCTAGACCCAAACCCACTCCGCTAGACCCAAACCCACTCCGCTAGCCCCAAACCAACTCCGCTAGACCCAAACCCACTCGGCTAGACCCAAACCCACTCGGCTAGACCCAAACCCACTCGGCTAGACCCAAACCCAATCGGCTAGACCCAAACCCACTCGGGTAGAACAAAACCCACTCGGCTGGACCCAAACCAACTCGGCTGGACCCAAACACACTCGGCTAGACCCAAACCCACTCCGCTGGACCCAAACCCACTCGGCTAGACCCAAACCCACTCGGCTAGACCCAAACCCACTCGGCTAGACCCAAACACACTCGGCTAGACCTAAACCCACACGGCTAGACACAAACCCACTCGGCTAGACCCAAATCCACTCGGCTAGACCCAAACCCATTCGGCTAGACGCAAACCCACTCGGCAAGACACAAACCCACTCGGCTGGACCCCAACCCACTCCGCTTGACCCAAACCCACTCCGCTAGAACCAAACCCACTCCGCTAGACTCATACGCACTCCGCTAGACACAAACCCACTCAGCTAGAACCAAATCCACTCGGCTAGACCCAAACACACTCGGCTAGACCCAAACCCACTCGTCTAGACCCAAGCACACTCGGCAAGACCCAAACCCACTCGGCTAGACCCAAACCCACTCGGCTAGACCCAAAACCACTCCGCTAGACCCCAACCCACTTGGCTAGACCCTAACCCACTCGGCTAGACCCAAACCCACTCGGCTAGACCCATACCCATTCGGCTAGACCCAAACCCACTCGGCTAGACTCAAACCCCCTGGGCTAGACCCAAACCCACTCGGCTAGAACCAAACCCGCTCCGCTAGAACCAAACACACTCTGCTAGACTCAAACCCACTCCGCTAGACACAAACCCACTCAGCTAGAACCAAATCCACTCGGCAAGACCCAAACACACTCGGCTAGACCCAAACCCACTCGTCTAGACCCAAGCACACTCGCCAAGACCCAAACCCAATCGGCTAGACCCAAACCCACTCGGCTAGAACAAAACCCACTCGGCTGGACCCAAACCAACTCGGCTGGACCCAAACCCACTCGGCTAGACCCAAACCCACTCCGCTGGACCGAAACCCACTCGGCTAGACCCAAACCCACTCGGCTAGACCCAAACCCACTCGGCTAGAGCCAAACACACTCGGCTAGACCTAAACCCACACGGCTAGACACAAACCCACTCGGCTAGACCCAAATCCACTCGGCTAGACCCAAACCCATTCGGCTAGACGCAAACCCACTCGGCAAGACACAAACCCACTCGGCTAGACCCAAACCCACTCGGCTAGACCCAAACCCACTCAGCTAGAACCAAACCCACTCGGCTAGACCCAAACCCACTCGGGTAGACCCAAACCCACTCCGCTAGACCCAAACCCACTCCGCTAGACCCAAACCCACTCCGCTAGCCCCAAACCAACTCCGCTAGACCCAAACCCACTCGGCTAGACCCAAACCCACTCGGCTAGACCCAAACCCACTCGGCCAGACCCAAACCCACTCGGCTAGACCCAAACCCACTCGGCTAGACCCAAACCCACTCGGCTAGACCCAAACCCACTCGGCTAGACCCAAAACCACTCCGCTAGACCCCAACCCACTTGGCTAGACCCTAACCCACTCGGCTAGACCCAAACCCACTCGGCTGGACCCATACCCATTCGGCTAGACCCAAACCCACTCGGCTAGACTCAAACCCCCTGGGCTAGACCCAAACCCACTCGGCTAAAACCAAACCCGCTCCGCTAGAACCAAACACACTCCGCTAGACTCAAACCCACTCCGCTAGACACAAACCCACTCAGCTAGAACCAAATCCACTCGGCAAGACCCAAACACACTCGGCTAGACCCAAACCCACTCGTCTAGACCCAAGCACACTCGGCAAGACCCAAACCCAATCGGCTAGACCCAAACCCACTCGGCTAGAACAAACCCCACTCGGCTGGACCCAAACCAACTCGGCTGGACCCAAACCCACTCGGCTAGACCCAAACCCACTCCGCTGGACCGAAACCCACTCGGCTAGACCCAAACCCACTCGGCTAGACCCAAACCCACTCGGCTAGAGCCAAACACACTCGGCTAGACCTAAACCCACACGGCTAGACCCAAACCCACTCGGCTAGACCCAAACCCACTCGGCTAGACCCAAACCCACTCGGCTAGTCGCAAACCCACTCGGCTAGACCCAAACCCACTCGGCTAGACCCAAACCCACTCGGCTAAACCCAAACCCACTCCGCTAGACCCAAACCCACTCGGCTAGACCGATACCCACTCGGCTAGACCCAAACCCACTCGGCTAGACCCAAACCCAATCGGCTAGACCCAAACCCACTCGGGTAGAACAAAACCCACTCGGCTGGACCCAAACCAACTCGGCTGGACCCAAACACACTCGGCTAGACCCAAACCCACTCCGCTGGACCCAAACCCACTCGGCTAGACCCAAACCCACTCGGCTAGACCCAAACCCACTCGGCTAGACCCAAACACACTCGGCTAGACCTAAACCCACACGGCTAGACACAAACCCACTCGGCTAGACCCAAATCCACTCGGCTAGACCCAAACCCATTCGGCTAGACGCAAACCCACTCGGCAAGACACAAACCCACTCGGCTGGACCCCAACCCACTCCGCTTGACCCAAACCCACTCCGCTAGAACCAAACCCACTCCGCTAGACTCAAACGCACTCCGCTAGACACAAACCCACTCAGCTAGAACCAAATCCACTCGGCTAGACCCAAACACACTCGGCTAGACCCAAACCCACTCGTCTAGACCCAAGCACACTCGGCAAGACCCAAACCCACTCCGCTAGACCCAAACCCACTCCGCTAGACCCAAACCCAATCCGCTGGACCCCAACCCACTCCGCTTGACCCAAACCCACTCCGCTAGAACCAAACCCACTGCGCTAGACCCAAACCCACTCCGCTAGACCCAAACCTACTCCGCTAGATGCAAACCCACTCGGTTAGACCGAAAACCACTCCGCTAGACCCAAAACCCACTCGGCTAGACCTTAACCCACTCGGCTAGACCCAAACCCACTCGGCTAGACCCAAACCCACTCGGCTAGACGCAAACCCACTCGGCTAGACGCAAACCCACTCGGCTGGACCCAAACCCACTCGGCCAGACGCAAACCCACTCGGCTCGACCCAAACCCACTCGGCTAGACCCAAACCCAATCGGCTAGACCCAAACCCACTCGGCTAGAACAAAACCCACTCGGCTAGACCCAAACCAACTCGGCTGGACCCAAACCCACTCGGCTAGACCCAAACCCACTCCGCTGGACCCAAACCCACTCGGCTAGACCCAAACCCACTCGGCTAGACCCAAACCCACTCGGCTAGAGCCAAACACACTCGGCTAGACCTAAACCCACACGGCTAGACCCAAACCCACTCGGCTAGACCCAAACCCACTCGGCTAGACCCAAACCCATTCGGCTAGACATAAACCCACTCGGCTAGACCCAAACCCACTCGGCTAAACCCAAACCCACTCCGCTAGACCCAAACCCACTCCGCTAGACCCACACCCACTCGGCTAGACCCAAACCCTCTCGGCTGGACCCAAACCCACTCGGCTAGACCCAAACCCACTCGGCTAGACCAAAACCCACTCGGCTGGACCCAAACCAACTCGGCTGGACCCAAACCCACTCGGCTAGACGCAAACCCACTCCGCTAGACCCAAACCCACTCGGCTAGACCCAAAACCACTCGGCTAGACCCATACCCACTCGGCTAGACCCAAACCCACTCGGCTAGACCCAAACCCAATCGGCTAGATCCAAACCCACTCGGCTAGAACAAAACCCACTCGGCTGGACCCAAACCAACTCGGCTGGACCCAAACCCACTCGGCTAGACCCAAACCCACTCCGCTGGACCCAAACCCACTCGGCTAGACCCAAACCCACTCGGCTAGACCCCAACCCACTCGGCTAGACCCAAACCCATTCGGCTAGACGCAAACCCACTCGGCAAGACTCAAACCCACTCGGCTAGACCCAAACCCACTCGGCTAGACCCAAACCCACTCGGCTAGACCCAAACCCACTCGGCTAGACCCAAACTCACTCCGCTAGACCCAAACCCACTCCGCTAGACCCAAACCCACTCCGCTAGACCCAAACCCACTCAGCTCGACACGAACCCACTCCGCTACAACCAAACCCACTGCGCTGGACCCAAACCCACTAGGCTAGACTCCAACCCAATCGGCTAGCCCCCAACACACTCAGCTAGACCCAAACCCACTCGGCTAGACCCAAACCCACTCGGCTAGACCCAAACCCACTCGGCTAGACGCAAACCCACTCGGCTAGACGCAAAACCACTCGGCTAGACCCAAACCCACTCGGCTAGACGCAAACACACTCGGCTAGACCCCAACCCACTCCGCTTGACCCAAACCCACTCCGCTAGAACCAAACCCACTGCGCTAGACCCAAACCCACTCCGCTAGACCCAAACCCACTCCGCTAGATGCAAACCCACTCGGTTAGACCGAAAACCACTCCGCTAGACCCAAAACCCACTCGGCTAGACCCTAACCCACTCGGCTAGACCCAAACCCACTCGGCTAGACCCAAACCCACTCGGCTAGACGCAAACCCACTCGGCTAGACGCAAACTCACTCGGCTAGACCCAAACCCACTCGGCCAGACGCAAACCCACTCGGCTTGACCAAACCCACTCGGCTAGACCCAAACCCACTCGGCTAAACCCAAACCCACTCCGCTAGACCCAAAACCACTTGGCTAGACCCAAACCCACTCGGCTAGACCCAAACCCACTCGGCTAGACGCAAACCCACTCGGCTAGACGCAAACTCACTCGGCTAGACCCAAACCCACTCGGCCAGACGCAAACCCACTCGGCTTGACCCAAACCCACTCGGCTAGACCCAAACCCACTCGGCTAAACCCAAGCCCACTCCGCTAGACCCAAAACCACTTGGCTAGACCCATACCCACTCGGCTAGACCCAAACCCACTCGGCTAGACCCAAACCCACTCGGCTAGACCCAAACCCACTCGGCTAGACCCAAACCCACTCGGCTAGAGCCAAACACACTCGGCTAGACCTAAACCCACACGGCTAGACCCAAACCCACTCGGCTAGACCCAAACCCACTCGGCTAGACCCAAACCCATTCGGCTAGACATAAACCCACTCGGCTAGACCCAAACCCACTCGGCTAAACCCAAACCCACTCCGCTAGACCCAAACCCACTCCGCTAGACCCAAACCCACTCGGCTAGACCCAAACCCTCTCGGCTAGACCCAAACCCACTCGGCTAGACCCAAACCCACTCGGCTAGACCAAAACCCACTCGGCTGGACCCAAACCAACTCGGCTGGACCCAAACCCACTCGGCTAGACGCAAACCCACTCCGCTAGACCCAAACCCACTCGGCTAGACCCAAAACCACTCGGCTAGACCCATACCCACTCGGCTAGACCCAAACCCACTCGGCTAGACCCAAACCCAATCGGCTAGATCCAAACCCACTCGGCTAGAACAAAACCCACTCGGCTGGACCCAAACCAACTCGGCTGGACCCAAACCCACTCGGCTAGACCCAAACCCACTCCGCTGGACCCAAACCCACTCGGCTAGACCCAAACCCACTCGGCTAGACCCCAACCCACTCGGCCAGACCCAAACCCATTCGGCTAGACGCAAACCCACTCGGCAAGACTCAAACCCACTCGGCTAGACCCAAACCCACTCGGCTAGACCCAAACCCACTCGGCTAGACCCAAACCCACTCGGCTAGACCCAAACCCACTCCGCTAGACCCAAACCCACTCCGCTAGACCCAAACCCACTCCGCCAGACCCAAACCCACTCAGCTCGACACAAACCCACTCCGCTACAACCAAACCCACTGCGCTGGACCCAAACCCACTCGGCTAGACTCCAACCCAATCGGCTAGCCCACAACACACTCAGCTAGACCCAAACCCACTCGGCTGGACCCAAACCAACTCGGCTGGACCCAAACCCACTCGGCTAGACGCAAACCCACTCCGCTAGACCCAAACCCACTCGGCTAGACCCAAAACCACTCGGCTAGACCCATACCCACTCGGCTAGACCCAAACCCACTCGGCTAGACCCAAACCCAATCGGCTAGATCCAAACCCACTCGGCTAGAACAAAACCCACTCGGCTGGACCCAAACCAACTCGGCTGGACCCAAACCCACTCGGCTAGACCCAAACCCACTCCGCTGGACCCAAACCCACTCGGCTAGACCAAAACCCACTCGGCTAGACCCCAACCCACTCGGCTAGACCCAAACCCATTCGGCTAGACGCAAACCCACTCGGCAAGACTCAAACCCACTCGGCTAGACCCAAACCCACTCGGCTAGACCCAAACCCACTCGGCTAGACCCAAACCACTCGGCTATACCCAAACCCACTCCGCCAGACCCAAACCCACTCCGCTAGACCCAAACCCACTCCGCCAGACCCAAACCCACTCAGCTCGACACAAACCCACTCCTCTACAACCAAACCCACTGCGCTGGACCCAAACCCACTCGGCTAGACTCCAACCCAATCGGCTAGCCCCCAACACACTCAGCTAGACCCAAACCCACTCGGCTAGACCCAAACCCACTCGGCTAGACCCAAACCCACTCGGCTAGACGCAAACCCACTCGGCTAGACGCAAACCCACTCGGCTAGACCCAAACCCACTCGGCTAGACGCAAACCCACTCGGCTAGACCCAAACCCACTCGGCTAGACCCAAATCCACTCGGCTAGACCCAAACCCAATCCGCTAGACCCAAAACCACTCGGCTAGACCCATACCCACTCAGCTTGACCCAAACCCACTCGGCTGGACCCAAACCCAATCGGCTGGACCCAAACCCACTCGGCTAGAACAAAACCCACTCGGCTGGACCCAAACCAACTCGGCTGGACCCAAACCCACTCGGCTGGACCCAAACCCACTCCGCTGGACCCAAACCCACTCCGCTGGACCCAAACCCACTCGGCTAGACGCAAACCCACTCGGCTAGACTAAACCCACTCGGCCGGACCAAAACCCACTCGGCTGGACCCAAACCCACTCGGCTAGACCCAAACCCACTCGGCTAGACCCAAACCCACTCGGCTAGACCCAAACCCACTCCGCTAGACCCAAACCCACTCGGGTAGACCCATACCCACTCGGCTAGACCCAAACCCACTCGGCTAGACCCAAACCCAATCGGCAAGACCCAAACCCTCTCGGCTAGAACAAAACCCACTCGGCTGGACCCAAACCAACTCGGCTGGACCCAAACACACTGGGCTAGACCCAAACCCACTCCGCTGGACCCAAACCCACTCGGCTAGACCCAAACCCACTCAGCTAGACCCAAACCCACTCGGCTAGACCCAAATCCACTCGGCTAGACCCAAACCCATTCGGCTAGATGCAAACCCACTCGGCAAGACACAAACCCACTCGGCTACACCCAAACCCACTCCGCTAGAACCAAACCCACACGGCTAGACCCAAACCCACTCGGCTAGACCCATACCCACTCGGGTAGACCCAAACCCACTCCGCTAGACCCAAGCCCACTCCGCTAGACCCAAACCCACTCCGCTAGCCCCAAACCAACTCCGCTAGACCCAAACCCACTCGGCTGGACCCAAACCCACTCGGCTAGACCCAAACCCACTCGGCCAGACCCAAACCCACTCGGCTAGACGCAAACCCACTCGGCTAGACCCAAACACTATCGGCTAGACCCAAACACACTCGGCTAGACCCAAACCCACTCGGCTAAACCCAAACCCACTCGGCTAGGCACAAACCCACTCCGCTAGACCCTAACCCACTCGGCTAGACCCAAACCCACTCGGCTAGACCCAAACCCACTCGGCTAGACCCAAAACCACTCCGCTAGACCCCAACCCACTTGGCTAGACCCTAACCCACTCGGCTAGACCCAAACCCACTCCGCTAGACCCAAACCCACTCCGCTAGACCCAAACCCACTCCGCTAGACCCAAACCCACTCAGCTCGACACAAACCCACTCCGCTACAACCAAACCCACTGCGCTGGACCCAAACCCACTCGGCTAGACTCCAACCCAATCGGCTAGCCCCCAACACACTCAGCTAGACCCAAACCCACTCGGCTAGACCCAAACCCACTCGGCTAGACCCAAACCCACTCGGCTAGACCTAAACCCACTCGGCTAGACCCAAACCCTCTCCGCTAGACCCAAACCCACTCCGCTAGACCCAAACCCACTCCGCTAGACCCAAACCCACTCAGCTCGACACAAACCCACTCCGCTACAACCAAACCCACTGCGCTGGACCCAAACCCACTCGGCTAGACTCCAACCCAATCGGCTAGCCCCCAACACACTGAGCTAGACCCAAACCCACTCGGCTAGACCCAAACCCACTCGGCTAGACCCAAACCCACTCAGCTAGACGCAAACCCACTCGGCTAGACGCAAACCCACTCAGCTAGACCCAAACCCACTCGGCTAGACGCAAACCCACTCGGCTAGACCCAAACCCACTCGGCTAGACCCAAATCCACTCGGCTAAACCCAAACCCAATCCGCTAGACCCAAAACCACTCGGCTAGACCCATACCCTCTCGGCTTGACCCAAACCCACTCGGCTGGACCCAAACCCAATCGGCTAGACGCAAACCCACTCGGCTAGAACAAAACCCACTCGGCTGGACCCAAACCAACTCGGCTGGACCCAAACCCACTCGGCTAGACCCAAACCCACTCCGCTGGACCCAAACCCACTCGGCTAGACCCAAACCCACTCGGCTAGACGCAAACCCACTCGGCTAGACGCAAACCCACTCGGCTGGACCCAAACCCACTCGGCTAGTCGCAAACCCACTCGGCTAGACCCAAACCCACTCGGCTAGACCCAAACCCACTCGGCTAAACCCAAACCCACTCCGCTAGACCCAAACCCACTCGGCTAGACCCATACCCACTCGGCTAGACCCAAACCCACTCGGCTAGACCCAAACCCAATCGGCTAGACCCAAACCCACTCGGCTAGAACAAAACCCACTCGGCTGGACCCAAACCAACTCGGCTGGACCCAAACACACTCGGCTAGACCCAAACCCACTCCGCTGGACCCAAACCCACTCGGCTAGACCCAAACCTACTCGGCTAGACCCAAACCCACTCGGCTAGACCCAAACACACTCGGCTAGACCTAAACCCACACGGCTAGACCCAAACCCACTCGGCTAGACCCAAATCCACTCGGCTAGACCCAAACCCATTCGGCTAGACGCAAACCCACTCGGCAAGACACAAACCCACTCGGCTAGACCCAAACCCACTCGGCTAGACCCAAACCCACTCGGCTAGACCCAAACCCACTCGGCTAGACCCAAACCCACTCGGGTAGACCCAAACCCACTCCGCTAGACCCAAACCCACTCCGCTCGACCCAAACCCACTCCGCTAGCCCCAAACCAACTCCGCTAGACCCAAACCCACTCGGCTAGACCCAAACCCACTCGGCTAGACCCAAACCCACTCGGCCAGACCCAAACCCACTCGGCTAGACGCAAACCCACTCGGCTAGACCCAAACACACTCGGCTAGACCCAAACACACTCGGCTAGACCCAAACCCACTCGGCTGGACCCAAACCCACTCCGCTAGACCCAAACACACTCGGCTAGACCGAAAGCCACTCGGCTAGACCCAAACCCACTCGGCTAGACCCAAACACACTCGGCTAGACCCAAACCCACTCGGCTGGACCCAAACCCACTCGGCTAGACCCAAACCCACTCGGCTAGACCCAAACCCACACGCTAGACCCAAACCCACTCGGCTCGACCCAAACCCATTCGGCTAGACGCAAACCCAATCGGCTAGACCCAAACCCACTCGGCTAGATGCAAACCCACTCGGCTAGACCCAAACCCACTCGGCTAGACCCAAACCCACTCGGCTAAACTCAAACCCACTCCGCTAGACCTAAACCCACTCGGCTAGACCCGCACCCACTCGGCTGGACCCAAACCCACTCGGCCAGACCCAAACCCACTCCGCTAGACCCAAACCCACTCGGCTAGACCCAAACCCACTCGGCTGGACCCAAACCCACTCGGCCAGACCCAAACCCACTCGGCTAGACCCAAACCCACTCGGCTAGACCAAAACCCATTCGGCTAGACCCAAACCAACTCGGCTAGACCCAAACCCACTCGGCTGGACCCAAACCCACTCCGCTAGACCCAAACCCACTCGGCTAGACCGAAAGCCACTCGGCTAGACCCAAACCCACTCGGCTAGACCCAAACCCACTCGGCTGGACCCAAACCCCCTCGGCTAGACCCAAACCCACTCGGCTAGACCCAAACCCACTCGGCTAGACCCAAACCCACACGCTAGACCCAAACCCACTCGGCTAGACCCAAACCCACTCGGCTAGACCCAAACCCACTCGGCTAGGCCCAAACCCACTCCGCCAGACCCAAACCCACTCGGCTAGACCCAAACCCACTCGGCTAGACCCAAACCTACTCGGCTAGACCAAAACCCACTCGGCTAGACCCAAACACACTCGGCTAGACCCAAACACACTCGGCTAGACCCAAACCCACTCGGCTAGACCCAAACCCAATCGGCTATACCCAAACCCACTCGGCTAGACGCAAACCCACTCCGCTAGACCCTAACCCACTCAGCTAGACCCAAACCCACTCGGCTAGACCCATACCCATTCGGCTAGACCCAAACCCACTCGGCTAGACTCAAACCCACTGGGCTAGACCAAAACCCACTCGGCTAGAACCAAACCCGCTCCGCTAGAACCAAACCCACTCCGCTAGACTCAAACCCACTCCGCTAGACACAAACCCACTCAGCTAGAACCAAATCCACTCGGCTAGACCCAAACCCACTCGGCTAGAACAAAACCCACTCGGCTGGACCCAACCAACTCGACTGGATCCAAACCCACTCGGCTAAACCCAAACCCACTCCGCTAGACCAAAACCCACTCGGCTAGACCCAAACCCACTCGGCTAGACCCAAACCCACTCGGCTAGACGCAAACCCACTCGGCTAGACCCAAACCCACTCGGCTAGACGCAAACCCACTCGGCTAGACCCAAACCCACTCGGCTAGACCCAAACCCACTCGGCAAAACCCAAACCCACTCCGCTAGACCCAAAACCACTCGGCTAGACCCATACCCACTCGGCTTGACCCAAACCCACTCGGCTGGACCCAAACCCAATCGGCTACACCCAAACCCACTCGGCTAGAACAAAACCCACTCGGCTGGACCCAAACCAAGTCGGCTGGACCCAAACCCACTCGTCTAGACCCAAACCCACTCCGCTGGACCCAAACCCACTCGGCTAGACCCAAACCCACTCGGCGAGACGCAAACCCACTCGGCCAGACGCAAACCCACTCGGCTAGACCCAAACCCACTCGGCTAGACGCAAACCCACTCGGCTAGTCCCATACCCACTCGGCCAGACCCAAACCCACTCGGCTAGACCCAAACCAGATCGGCTAGACCCAAACCCACTCGGCTGGAACAAAACCCACTCGGCTGGACCCAACCAACTCGGCTGGACCCAAACCCACTCGGCCAGACCCAAACCCACTCGGCTAGACCCAAACCCACACGCTAGACCCAAACCCACTCGGCTGGACCCAAACCCACTCGGCTAGACCCAAACACACTCGGCTAGACCTAAACCCACACGGCTAGACCCAAACCCACTCGGCTAGACCCAAACCCATTCGGCTAGACCCAAACCCATTCGGCTGGACGCAAACCCACTCGGCAAGACACAAACCCACCCGGCTAGACCCAAACCCACTCGGCTAGACCCAAACCCACTCGGCTAGACCCAAACCCACTCGGATAGACCCAAACCCATTCGGCTAGACGCAAACCCAATCGGCTAGACCCAAACCCACTCGGCTACAAGCAAACCCACTCGGCTAGACCCAAACCCACTCGGCTAAACCCAAACCCACTCCGCTAGACCCAAACCCACTCGGCTAGACCCAAACCCACTCGGCTGGACCCAAACCCACTCGGCCAGACCCAAACCCACTCCGTTAGACCCAAACCCACTCGGCTAGACCCAAACCCACTCGGCTGGACCCAAACCCACTCGGCCAGACCCAAACCCATTCGGCTAGACCCAAACCAACTCGGCTAGACCCAAACCCACTCGGCTGGACCCAAACCCAATCCGCTAGACCCAAACCCACTCGGCTAGACCGAAAGCCACTCGGCTAGACCCAAACCCACTCGGCTAGACCCAAACACACTCGGCTAGACCCAAACCCACTCGGCTGGACCCAAACCCACTCGGCTAGACCCAAACCCACTCGGCTAGACCCAAACCCACACGCTAGACCCAAACCCACTCGGCTGGACCCAAACCCACTCGGATAGACCCAAACCCACTCGGCCAGACCCAAACCCACTCGGCTAGATGCAAACCCACTCGGCTCGACCCAAACCCATTCGGCTAGACGCAAACCCAATCGCCTAGACCCAAACCCACTCGGCTAGATGCAAACCCACTCGGCTAGACCCAAACCCACTCGGCTAGACCCAAACCCACTCGGCTAAACTCAAACCCACTCCGCTAGACCCAAACCCACTCGGCTACACCCAAACCCACTCGGCTGGACCCAAACCCACTCGGCCAGACCCAAACCCACTCCGCTAGACCCAAACCCACTCGGCTAGACCCAAACCCACTCGGCTGGACCCAAACCCACTCGGCCAGACCCAAACCCACTCGGCTAGACCCAAACCCACTCGGCTAGACCAAAACCCATTCGGCTAGACCCAAACCAACTCGGCTAGACCCAAACCCACTCGGCTGGACCCAAACCCACTCCGCTAGACCCAAACCCACTCGGCTAGACCGAAAGCCACTCGGCTAGACCCAAACCCACTCGGCTAGACCCAAACCCACTCGGCTGGACCCAAACCCACTCGGCTAGACCCAAACCCACTCGGCTAGACCCAAACCCACTCGGCTAGACCCAAACCCACACGCTAGACACAAACCCACTCGGCTAGACCCAAACCCACTCGGCTAGACCCAAACCCACTCGGCTAGACCCAAACCCACTCCGCCAGACCCAAACCCACTCGGCTAGACCCAAACCCACTCGGCTAGACCCAAACCTACTCGGCTAGACCAAAACCCACTCGGCTAGACCCAAACACACTCGGCTAGACCCAAACACACTCGGCTAGACCCAAACCCACTCGGCTAGACCCAAACCCAATCGGCTATACCCAAACCCACTCGGCTAGACGCAAACCCACACCGCTAGACCCTAACCCACTCGGCTAGACCCAAACCCACTCGGCTAGACCCATACCCATTCGGCTAGACCCAAACCCACTCGGCTAGACTCAAACCCACTGGGCTAGACCAAAACCCACTCGGCTAGAACCAAACCCGCTCCGCTAGAACCAAACCCACTCCGCTAGACTCAAACCCACTCCGCTAGACACAAACCCACTCAGCTAGAACCAAATCCACTCGGCTAGACCCAAACCCACTCGGCTAGAACAAAACCCACTCGGCTGGACCCAACCAACTCGACTGGATCCAAACCCACTCGGCTAAACCCAAACCCACTCCGCTAGACCAAAACCCACTCGGCTAGACCCAAACCCACTCGGCTGGACCCAAACCCACTCGGCCAGACCCAAACCCACTCCGCTAGACCCAAACCCACTCGGCTAGACCCAAACCCACTCGGCCGGACCCAAACCCACTCGGCCAGACCCAAACCCACTCGGCTAGACCCAAACCCACTCGGCTAGACCAAAACCCATTCGGCTAGACCCAAACCAACTCGGCTAGACCCAAACCCACTCGGCTGGACCCAAACCCACTCGGCTAGACCGAAAGCCACTCGGATAGACCCAAACCCACTCGGCTAGACCCAAACACACTCGGCTGGACCCAAACCCACTCGGCTGGACCCAAACCCACTCGGCCAGACCCAAACCCACTCGGCCACACGCAAACCCACTCGGCTAGACGCAAACCCACTCGGCTAGACCCAAACCCATTCGGCTAGACGCAAACCCAATCGGCTAGACCCAAACCCACTCGGCTAGATGCAAACCCACTCGGCTAGACCCAAACCCACTCGGCGAGACCCAAACCCACTCGGCTAAACCCAAACCCACTCAGCTAGACCCAATCCCACTCGGCTAGACCCAAACCCACTCGGCTGGACCCAAACCCACTCGGCCAGACCCAAACCCACTCCGCTAGACCCAAACCCACTCGGCTAGACCCAAACCCACTCGGCTGGACCCAAACCCACTCGGCCAGACCCAAACCCACTCGGCTAGACCCAAACCCACTCGGCTAGACCAAAACCCATTCGGCTAGACCCAAACCAACTCGGCTAGACCCAAACCCACTCGGCTGGACCCAAACCCACTCCGCTAGACCCAAACCCACTTGGCTAGACCGAAAGCCACTCGGCTAGACCCAAACCCACTCGGCTAGACCCAAACACACTCGGCTAGACCCAAACCCACTCGGCTGGACCCAAACCCACTCGGCTAGACCCAAACCCACTCGGCTAGACCCAAACCCACACGCTAGACCCAAACCCACTGGACTAGACCCAAACCCACTCGGCTAGACCCAAACCCACTCGGCTAGACCCAAACCCACTCCGCCAGACCCAAACCCACTCGGCTAGACCCAAACCCACTCGGCTAGACCCAAACCCACTCGGCTAGACCCAAAACCACTCCGCTAGACCCCAACCCACTCGTCTAGACCCAAGCACACTCGGCAAGACCCAAACCCACTCCGTTAGACCCAAACCCACTCCGCTAGACCCAAACCCAATTCGCTGGACTGCAACCCACTCCGCTTGACCCAAACCCACTCGGCTAGAACCAAACCCACTGCGCTAGACCCAAACCCACTCGGCTAGACTCAAACCCACTGGGCTAGACCAAAACCCACTCGGCTAGAACCAAACCCGCTCCGCTAGAACCAAACCCACTCCGCTAGACTCAAACCCACTCCGCTAGACACAAACCCACTCAGCTAGAACCAAATCCACTCGGCTAGACCCAAACCCACTCGGCTAGAACAAAACCCACTCGGCTGGACCCAACCAACTCGACTGGATCCAAACCCACTCGGCTAAACCCAAACCCACTCCGCTAGACCAAAACCCACTCGGCTAGACCCAAACCCACTCGGCTGGACCCAAACCCACTCGGCCAGACCCAAACCCACTCCGCTAGACCCAAACCCACTCGGCTAGACCCAAACCCACTCGGCCGGACCCAAACCCACTCGGCCAGACCCAAACCCACTCGGCTAGACCCAAACCCACTCGGCTAGATGCAAACCCACTCGGCTCGACCCAAACCCATTCGGCTAGACGCAAACCCAATCGCCTAGACCCAAACCCACTCGGCTAGATGCAAACCCACTCGGCTAGACCCAAACCCACTCGGCTAGACCCAAACCCACTCGGCTAAACTCAAACCCTCTCCGCTAGACCCAAACCCACTCGGCTAGACCCAAACCCACTCGGCTGGACCCAAACCCACTCGGCCAGACCCAAACCCACTCCGCTAGACCCAAACCCACTCGGCTAGACCCAAACCCACTCGGCTGGACCCAAACCCACTCGGCCAGACCCAAACCCACTCCGTTAGACCCAAACCCACTCGGCTAGACCCAAACCCACTCGGCTGGACCCAAACCCACTCGGCCAGACCCAAACCCATTCGGCTAGACCCAAACCAACTCGGCTAGACCCAAACCCACTCGGCTGGACCCAAACCCAATCCGCTAGACCCAAACCCACTCGGCTAGTCCGAAAGCCACTCGGCTAGACCCAAACCCACTCGGCTAGACCCAAACACACTCGGCTAGACCCAAACCCACTCGGCTGGACCCAAACCCACTCGGCTAGACCCAAACCCACTCGGCTAGACCCAAACCCACACGCTAGACCCAAACCCACTCGGCTGGACCCAAACCCACTCGGATAGACCCAAACCCACTCGGCCAGACCCAAACCCACTCGGCTAGATGCAAACCCACTCGGCTCGACCCAAACCCATTCGGCTAGACGCAAACCCAATCGCCTAGACCCAAACCCACTCGGCTAGATGCAAACCCACTCGGCTAGACCCAAACCCACTCGGCTAGACCCAAACCCACTCGGCTAAACTCAAACCCACTCCGCTAGACCCAAACCCACTCGGCTAGACCCAAACCCACTCGGCTGGACCCAAACCCACTCGGCCAGACCCAAACCCACTCCGCTAGACCCAAACCCACTCGGCTAGACCCAAACCCACTCGGCTGGACCCAAACCCACTCGGCCAGACCCAAACCCACTCGGCTAGACCCAAACCCACTCGGCTAGACCAAAACCCATTCGGCTAGACCCAAACCAACTCGGCTAGACCCAAACCCACACGGCTGGACCCAAACCCACTCCGCTAGACCCAAACCCACTCGGCTAGACCGAAAGCCACTCGGCTAGACCCAAACCCACTCGGCTAGACCCAAACCCACTCGGCTGGACCCAAACCCACTCGGCTAGACCCAAACCCACTCGGCTAGACCCAAACCCACTCGGCTAGACCCAAACCCACACGCTAGACACAAACCCACTCGGCTAGACCCAAACCCACTCGGCTAGACCCAAACCCACTCGGCTAGACCCAAACCCACTCCGCCAGACCCAAACCCACTCGGCTAGACCCAAACCCACTCGGCTAGACCCAAACCTACTCGGCTAGACCAAAACCCACTCGGCTAGACCCAAACACACTCGGCTAGACCCAAACACACTCGGCTAGACCCAAACCCACTCGGCTAGACCCAAACCCAATCGGCTATACCCAAACCCACTCGGCTAGACGCAAACCCACACCGCTAGACCCTAACCCACTCGGCTAGACCCAAACCCACTCGGCTAGACCCATACCCATTCGGCTAGACCCAAACCCACTCGGCTAGACTCAAACCCACTGGGCTAGACCAAAACCCACTCGGCTAGAACCAAACCCGCTCCGCTAGAACCAAACCCACTCCGCTAGACTCAAACCCACTCCGCTAGACACAAACCCACTCAGCTAGAACCAAATCCACTCGGCTAGACCCAAACCCACTCGGCTAGAACAAAACCCACTCGGCTGGACCCAACCAACTCGACTGGATCCAAACCCACTCGGCTAAACCCAAACCCACTCCGCTAGACCAAAACCCACTCGGCTAGACCCAAACCCACTCGGCTGGACCCAAACCCACTCGGCCAGACCCAAACCCACTCCGCTAGACCCAAACCCACTCGGCTAGACCCAAACCCACTCGGCCGGACCCAAACCCACTCGGCCAGACCCAAACCCACTCGGCTAGACCCAAACCCACTCGGCTAGACCAAAACCCATTCGGCTAGACCCAAACCAACTCGGCTAGACCCAAACCCACTCGGCTGGACCCAAACCCACTCGGCTAGACCGAAAGCCACTCGGATAGACCCAAACCCACTCGGCTAGACCCAAACACACTCGGCTGGACCCAAACCCACTCGGCTGGACCCAAACCCACTCGGCCAGACCCAAACCCACTCGGCCACACCCAAACCCACTCGGCTAGACGCAAACCCACTCGGCTAGACCCAAACCCATTCGGCTAGACGCAAACCCAATCGGCTAGACCCAAACCCACTCGGCTAGATGCAAACCCACTCGGCTAGACCCAAACCCACTCGGCGAGACCCAAACCCACTCGGCTAAACCCAAACCCACTCAGCTAGACCCAATCCCACTCGGCTAGACCCAAACCCACTCGGCTGGACCCAAACCCACTCGGCCAGACCCAAACCCACTCCGCTAGACCCAAACCCACTCGGCTAGACCCAAACCCACTCGGCTGGACCCAAACCCACTCGGCCAGACCCAAACCCACTCGGCTAGACCCAAACCCACTCGGCTAGACCAAAACCCATTCGGCTAGACCCAAACCAACTCGGCTAGACCCAAACCCACTCGGCTGGACCCAAACCCACTCCGCTAGACCCAAACCCACTTGGCTAGACCGAAAGCCACTCGGCTAGACCCAAACCCACTCGGCTAGACCCAAACACACTCGGCTAGACCCAAACCCACTCGGCTGGACCCAAACCCACTCGGCTAGACCCAAACCCACTCGGCTAGACCCAAACCCACACGCTAGACCCAAACCCACTGGACTAGACCCAAACCCACTCGGCTAGACCCAAACCCACTCGGCTAGACCCAAACCCACTCCGCCAGACCCAAACCCACTCGGCTAGACCCAAACCCACTCGGCTAGACCCAAACCCACTCGGCTAGACCCAAAACCACTCCGCTAGACCCCAACCCACTCGTCTAGACCCAAGCACACTCGGCAAGACCCAAACCCACTCCGTTAGACCCAAACCCACTCCGCTAGACCCAAACCCAATTCGCTGGACTGCAACCCACTCCGCTTGACCCAAACCCACTCGGCTAGAACCAAACCCACTGCGCTAGACCCAAACCCACTCGGCTAGACTCAAACCCACTGGGCTAGACCAAAACCCACTCGGCTAGAACCAAACCCGCTCCGCTAGAACCAAACCCACTCCGCTAGACTCAAACCCACTCCGCTAGACACAAACCCACTCAGCTAGAACCAAATCCACTCGGCTAGACCCAAACCCACTCGGCTAGAACAAAACCCACTCGGCTGGACCCAACCAACTCGACTGGATCCAAACCCACTCGGCTAAACCCAAACCCACTCCGCTAGACCAAAACCCACTCGGCTAGACCCAAACCCACTCGGCTGGACCCAAACCCACTCGGCCAGACCCAAACCCACTCCGCTAGACCCAAACCCACTCGGCTAGACCCAAACCCACTCGGCCGGACCCAAACCCACTCGGCCAGACCCAAACCCACTCGGCTAGACCCAAACCCACTCGGCTAGATGCAAACCCACTCGGCTCGACCCAAACCCATTCGGCTAGACGCAAACCCAATCGCCTAGACCCAAACCCACTCGGCTAGATGCAAACCCACTCGGCTAGACCCAAACCCACTCGGCTAGACCCAAACCCACTCGGCTAAACTCAAACCCACTCCGCTAGACCCAAACCCACTCGGCTAGACCCAAACCCACTCGGCTGGACCCAAACCCACTCGGCCAGACCCAAACCCACTCCGCTAGACCCAAACCCACTCGGCTAGACCCAAACCCACTCGGCTGGACCCAAACCCACTCGGCCAGACCCAAACCCACTCGGCTAGACCCAAACCCACTCGGCTAGACCAAAACCCATTCGGCTAGACCCAAACCAACTCGGCTAGACCCAAACCCACTCGGCTGGACCCAAACCCACTCCGCTAGACCCAAACCCACTCGGCTAGACCGAAAGCCACTCGGCTAGACCCAAACCCACTCGGCTAGACCCAAACCCACTCGGCTGGACCCAAACCCACTCGGCTAGACCCAAACCCACTCGGCTAGACCCAAACCCACTCGGCTAGACCCAAACCCACACGCTAGACACAAACCCACTCGGCTAGACCCAAACCCACTCGGCTAGACCCAAACCCACTCGGCTAGACCCAAACCCACTCCGCCAGACCCAAACCCACTCGGCTAGACCCAAACCCACTCGGCTAGACCCAAACCTACTCGGCTAGACCAAAACCCACTCGGCTAGACCCAAACACACTCGGCTAGACCCAAACACACTCGGCTAGACCCAAACCCACTCGGCTAGACCCAAACCCAATCGGCTATACCCAAACCCACTCGGCTAGACGCAAACCCACACCGCTAGACCCTAACCCACTCGGCTAGACCCAAACCCACTCGGCTAGACCCATACCCATTCGGCTAGACCCAAACCCACTCGGCTAGACTCAAACCCACTGGGCTAGACCAAAACCCACTCGGCTAGAACCAAACCCGCTCCGCTAGAACCAAACCCACTCCGCTAGACTCAAACCCACTCCGCTAGACACAAACCCACTCAGCTAGAACCAAATCCACTCGGCTAGACCCAAACCCACTCGGCTAGAACAAAACCCACTCGGCTGGACCCAACCAACTCGACTGGATCCAAACCCACTCGGCTAAACCCAAACCCACTCCGCTAGACCAAAACCCACTCGGCTAGACCCAAACCCACTCGGCTGGACCCAAACCCACTCGGCCAGACCCAAACCCACTCCGCTAGACCCAAACCCACTCGGCTAGACCCAAACCCACTCGGCCGGACCCAAACCCACTCGGCCAGACCCAAACCCACTCGGCTAGACCCAAACCCACTCGGCTAGACCAAAACCCATTCGGCTAGACCCAAACCAACTCGGCTAGACCCAAACCCACTCGGCTGGACCCAAACCCACTCGGCTAGACCGAAAGCCACTCGGATAGACCCAAACCCACTCGGCTAGACCCAAACACACTCGGCTGGACCCAAACCCACTCGGCTGGACCCAAACCCACTCGGCCAGACCCAAACCCACTCGGCCAGACCCAAACCCACTCGGCTAGACGCAAACCCACTCGGCTAGACCCAAACCCATTCGGCTAGACGCAAACCCAATCGGCTAGACCCAAACCCACTCGGCTAGATGCAAACCCACTCGGCTAGACCCAAACCCACTCGGCGAGACCCAAACCCACTCGGCTAAACCCAAACCCACTCAGCTAGACCCAATCCCACTCGGCTAGACCCAAACCCACTCGGCTGGACCCAAACCCACTCGGCCAGACCCAAACCCACTCCGCTAGACCCAAACCCACTCGGCTAGACCCAAACCCACTCGGCTGGACCCAAACCCACTCGGCCAGACCCAAACCCACTCGGCTAGACCCAAACCCACTCGGCTAGACCAAAACCCATTCGGCTAGACCCAAACCAACTCGGCTAGACCCAAACCCACTCGGCTGGACCCAAACCCACTCCGCTAGACCCAAACCCACTTGGCTAGACCGAAAGCCACTCGGCTAGACCCAAACCCACTCGGCTAGACCCAAACACACTCGGCTAGACCCAAACCCACTCGGCTGGACCCAAACCCACTCGGCTAGACCCAAACCCACTCGGCTAGACCCAAACCCACACGCTAGACCCAAACCCACTGGACTAGACCCAAACCCACTCGGCTAGACCCAAACCCACTCGGCTAGACCCAAACCCACTCCGCCAGACCCAAACCCACTCGGCTAGACCCAAACCCACTCGGCTAGACCCAAACCCACTCGGCTAGACCCAAAACCACTCCGCTAGACCCCAACCCACTCGTCTAGACCCAAGCACACTCGGCAAGACCCAAACCCACTCCGTTAGACCCAAACCCACTCCGCTAGACCCAAACCCAATTCGCTGGACCGCAACCCACTCCGCTTGACCCAAACCCACTCGGCTAGAACCAAACCCACTGCGCTAGACCCAAACCCACTCGGCTAGACTCAAACCCACTGGGCTAGACCAAAACCCACTCGGCTAGAACCAAACCCGCTCCGCTAGAACCAAACCCACTCCGCTAGACTCAAACCCACTCCGCTAGACACAAACCCACTCAGCTAGAACCAAATCCACTCGGCTAGACCCAAACCCACTCGGCTAGAACAAAACCCACTCGGCTGGACCCAACCAACTCGACTGGATCCAAACCCACTCGGCTAAACCCAAACCCACTCCGCTAGACCAAAACCCACTCGGCTAGACCCAAACCCACTCGGCTGGACCCAAACCCACTCGGCCAGACCCAAACCCACTCCGCTAGACCCAAACCCACTCGGCTAGACCCAAACCCACTCGGCCGGACCCAAACCCACTCGGCCAGACCCAAACCCACTCGGCTAGACCCAAACCCACTCGGCTAGACCAAAACCCATTCGGCTAGACCCAAACCAACTCGGCTAGACCCAAACCCACTCGGCTGGACCCAAACCCACTCGGCTAGACCGAAAGCCACTCGGATAGACCCAAACCCACTCGGCTAGACCCAAACACACTCGGCTGGACCCAAACCCACTCGGCCGGACCCAAACCCACTCGGCCAGACCCAAACCCACTCGGCCAGACCCAAACCCACTCGGCTAGACGCAAACCCACTCGGCTAGACCCAAACCCATTCGGCTAGACGCAAACCCAATCGGCTAGACCCAAACCCACTCGGCTAGATGCAAACCCACTCGGCTAGACCCAAACCCACTCGGCGAGACCCAAACCCACTCGGCTAAACCCAAACCCACTCAGCTAGACCCAATCCCACTCGGCTAGACCCAAACCCACTCGGCTGGACCCAAACCCACTCGGCCAGACCCAAACCCACTCCGCTAGACCCAAACCCACTCGGCTAGACCCAAACCCACTCGGCTGGACCCAAACCCACTCGGCCAGACCCAAACCCACTCGGCTAGACCCAAACCCACTCGGCTAGACCAAAACCCATTCGGCTAGACCCAAACCAACTCGGCTAGACCCAAACCCACTCGGCTGGACCCAAACCCACTCCGCTAGACCCAAACCCACTTGGCTAGACCGAAAGCCACTCGGCTAGACCCAAACCCACTCGGCTAGACCCAAACACACTCGGCTAGACCCAAACCCACTCGGCTGGACCCAAACCCACTCGGCTAGACCCAAACCCACTCGGCTAGACCCAAACCCACACGCTAGACCCAAACCCACTGGACTAGACCCAAACCCACTCGGCTAGACCCAAACCCACTCGGCTAGACCCAAACCCACTCCGCCAGACCCAAACCCACTCGGCTAGACCCAAACCCACTCGGCTAGACCCAAACCCACTCGGCTAGACCCAAAACCACTCCGCTAGACCCCAACCCACTCGTCTAGACCCAAGCACACTCGGCAAGACCCAAACCCACTCCGTTAGACCCAAACCCACTCCGCTAGACCCAAACCCAATTCGCTGGACCGCAACCCACTCCGCTTGACCCAAACCCACTCGGCTAGAACCAAACCCACTGCGCTAGACCCAAACCCACTCGGCTAGACACAAACCCACTCGGCTAGACCCAAACCCACTCGGCTAGACCCAAACCCACTCCGCCAGACCCAAACCCACTCGGCTAGACCCAAACCCACTCGGCTAGACCCAAACCTACTCGGCTAGACCAAAACCCACTCGGCTAGACCCAAACCCACTCGGCTAGACCCAAACCCACTCCGCTAGACCCAAACCCACTCGGCTAGACCCAAACCCACTCGGCTAGACCCAAACCCACTCGGCTAGACCCAAACCCACTCGGCTAGACCCAAACCCACACGCTAGACCCAAACCCACTCGGCTAGACCCAAACCCACTCGGCTAGACCCAAACCCACTCGGCTAGACCCAAACCCACTCCGCCAGACCCAAACCCACTCGGCTAGACCCAAACCCACTCGGCTAGACCCAAACCTACTCGGCTAGACCAAAACCCACTCGGCTAGACCCAAACACACTCGGCTAGACCCAAACACACTCGGCTAGACCCAAACCCACTCGGCTAGACCCAAACCCAATCGGCTATACCCAAACCCACTCGGCTAGACGCAAACCCACACCGCTAGACCCTAACCCACTCGGCTAGACCCAAACCCACTCGGCTAGACCCATACCCATTCGGCTAGACCCAAACCCACTCGGCTAGACTCAAACCCACTGGGCTAGACCAAAACCCACTCGGCTAGAACCAAACCCGCTCCGCTAGAACCAAACCCACTCCGCTAGACTCAAACCCACTCCGCTAGACACAAACCCACTCAGCTAGAACCAAATCCACTCGGCTAGACCCAAACCCACTCGGCTAGAACAAAACCCACTCGGCTGGACCCAACCAACTCGACTGGATCCAAACCCACTCGGCTAAACCCAAACCCACTCCGCTAGACCAAAACCCACTCGGCTAGACCCAAACCCACTCGGCTGGACCCAAACCCACTCGGCCAGACCCAAACCCATTCCGCTAAACCCAAACCCACTCGGCTAGACCCAAACCCACTCGGCTGGACCCAAACCCACTCGGCCAGACCCAAACCCACTCGGCTAGACCCAAACCCACTCGGCTAGACCAAAACCCATTCGGCTAGACCCGAACCAACTCGGCTAGACCCAAACCCACTCGGCTGGACCCAAACCCACTCGGCTAGACCGAAAGCCACTCGGATAGACCCAAACCCACTCGGCTAGACCGAAACACACTCGGCTAGACCCAAACCCACTCGGCTGGACCCAAACCCACTCGGCCAGACCCAAACCCACTCGGCCAGACCCAAACCCACTCGGCTAGACGCAAACCCACTCGGCTAGACCCAAACCCATTCGGCTAGACGCAAACCCAATCGGCTAGACCCAAACCCACTCGGCTAGATGCAAACCCACTCGGCTAGACCCAAACCCACTCGGCGAGACCCAAACCCACTCGGCTAAACCCAAACCCACTCCGCTAGTCCCAATCCCACTCGGCTAGACCCAAACCCACTCGGCTGGACCCAAACCCACTCGGCCGGACCCAAACCCACTCCGCTAGACCCAAACCCACTCGGCGAGACCCAAACCCACTCGGCTGGACCCAAACCCACTCGGCCGGACCCAAACCCACGCGGCTAGACCCAAACCCACTCGGCTAGACCAAAACCCATTCGGCTAGACCCAAACCAACTCGGCTAGACCCAAACCCACTCGGCTGGACCCAAACCCACTCCGCTAGACCCAAACCCACTTGGCTAGACCGAAAGCCACTCGGCTAGACCCAAACCCACTCGGCTAGACCCAAACACACTCGGCTAGACCCAAACCCACTCGGCTGGAACCAAACCCACTCGGCTAGACCCAAACCCACTCGGCTAGACCCAAACCCACACGCTAGACCCAAACCCACTTGGCTAGACCCAAACCCACTCGGCTAGACCCAAACCCACTCGGCTAGACCCAAACCCACTCCGCCAGACCCAAACCCACTCGGCTAGACCCCAACCCACTCGTCTAGACCCAAGCACACTCGGCAAGACCCAAACCCACTCCGTTAGACCCAAACCCACTCCGCTAGACCCAAACCCAATTCGCTGGACCGCAACCCACTCCGCTTGACCCAAACCCACTCGGCTAGAACCAAACCCACTGCGCTAGACCCAAACCCACTCGGCTAGACACAAACCCACTCGGCTAGACCCAAACCCACTCGGCTAGACCCAAACCCACTCCGCCAGACCCAAACCCACTCGGCTAGACCCAAACCCACTCGGCTAGACCCAATACTACTCGGCTAGACCAAAACCCACTCGGCTAGACCCAAACACACTCGGCTAGACCCAAACCCACTCCGCTAGACCCAAACCCACTCGGCTAGACCGAAAGCCACTCGGCTAGACCCAAACCCACTCGGCTAGACCCAAACACACTCGGCTAGACCCAAACCCACTCGGCTGGACCCAAACACACTCGGCTAGACCCAAACCCACTCGGCTAGACCCAAACCCACACGCTAGACCCAAACCCACTCGGCTAGACACAAACCCACTCGGCTAGACCCAAACCCACTCGGCTAGTCCCAAACCCGCTCCGCCAGACCCAAACCCACTCGGCTGGACCCAAACCCACTCGGCTAGACCCAAACCTACTCGGCTAGACCAAAACCCACTCGGCTAGACCCAAACACACTCGGCTAGACCCAAACACACTCGGCTAGACCCAAACCCACTCGGCTAGACCCAAACCCAATCGGCTAGACCCAAACCCACTCGGCTAGACGCAAACCCACTCCGCTAGACCCAAACCCACTCGGCTAGACCCAAACCCACTCGACTACACCCAAACCCACTCGGCTAGACCCAAACACACTCGGCTAGACCCAATACTACTCGGCTAGACCAAAACCCACTCGGCTAGACCCAAACCCACTCGGCTAGACCCAAACCCACTCGGCTAAACCCAAACCCACTCCGCTAGACCCAAACCCACTCGGCTAGACCCATACCCACTCGGCTAGACCCAAACCCACTCGGCTAGTCCCAAACCCAATCGGCTGGACCCAAACCAACTCGGCTAGACCCAAACACACTCGGCTAGACCCAAACCCACTCGGCTAGACCCAAACCCACTCGGCTAGACCCAAACCCACTCGGCTGGACCCAAACCCACTCGGCTAAACCCAAACCCACTCCGCTAGACCCAAAACCACTCGGCTAGACCCATACCCACTCGGCTTGACCCAAACCCACTCGGCTGGACCCAAACCCAATCGGCTAGCCCCAAACCCACTCGGCAAGAACAAAACCCACTCGGCTGGACCCAAACCAACTCGGCTGGACCTGAACCCACTCGGCTAGACCCAAACCCAATCCGCTGGACCCAAACCCACTCGGCTAGACACAAACCCACTCGGCTAGACCCAAACCCACTCGGCTAGACCCAAACACACTCGGCTAGACCCAAACCCACTCGGCTAAACCCAAACCCACTCGGCTAGACCCAAACCCACTCGGCTGGACCAAAACCCACTCGGCTGGACCCAAACCAACTCGGCTGGACAGAAACCCACTCGGCTAGATGCAAACCCACTCCGCTAGACCCAAACCCACTCGGCTAGACCTAAACCCAATCGGCTAGACCCAAACCCACTCGGCTAGACCCAAACACACTCAGCTAGACCTAAACCCACTCGGCTAGACCCAAACCCACTCGGCTAGACCCTAACCCACTCGGCTAGACCCAAACCCACTCGGCTAAACCCAAACCCACTCCGCTAGACCCAAAACCACTCGGCTAGACCCATACCCACTCGGCTTGACCCAAACCCACTCGGCTGGACCCAAACCCAATCGGCTAGACCCAAACCCACTCGGCAACAACAAAACCAACTCGGCTGGACCCAAACCCACTCGGCTAGACCCAAACCCACTCGGCTAGACCAAAACCCATTCGGCTAGACTCAAACCAACTCGGCTAGACCCAAACCCACTCGTCTGGACCCAAACCCAATCGGCTAGACCCAAACCCACTCGGCAACAACAAAACCAACTCAGCTGGACCCAAACCCACTCGGCTAGACCCAAACCCACTCGGCTAGACCCAAACCCACTCGGCTGGACCCAAACCCACTTGGCCAGACCCAAACCCACTCGGCTAGACACAAACCCACTCGGCTAGACCAAAACCCATTCGGCTAGACTCAAACCAACTCGGCTAGACCCAAACCCACTCGTCTGGACCCAAACCCACTCGGCTAGACCCAAACCCACTTGGCTGGACCCAAACCAACTCGGCTGGACCCAAACCCACTCGGCTAGACGCAAACCCACTCCGCTAGACCCAAACCCACTCGGCTAGACCTAAACCCACTCTGCTAGACCCAAACCCACTCGGCTAGATCCAAACACACTCGGCTAGACCGAAACCCACTCGGCTAGACCCAAACCCACTCGGCTAGACCAAAACCCACTCGGCTGGACCCAAACCAACTCGGCTGGACCCAAACCCACTCGGCTAGACGCAAACCCACTCCGCTAGTCCCAAACCCACTCGGCTAGACCTAAACGCACTCGGCTAGACCCAAACCCACTCGGCTAGACCCAAACACACTCGGCAAGAACAAAACCCACTCGGCTGGACCCAAACCAACTCGGCTGGACCCAAACCCACTCGGCTAGACCCAAACCCACTCCGCTGGACCCAAACCCACTCGGCTAGACACAAACCCACTCGGCTAGACCCAAACCCACTCGGCTAGACCCAAACACACTCGGCTAGACCCAAACCCACTCGGCTAAACCCAAACCCACTCGGCTAGACCCAAACCCACTCGGCTAGACCCAAACCCACTCGGCTAGACCCAAACACACTCGGCTAGACCTAAACCCACTCGGCTAGACCCAAACCCACTCGGCTGGACCAAAACCCACTCGGCTGGACCCAAACCAACTCGGCTGGACAGAAACCCACTCGGCTAGACGCAAACCCACTCCGCTAGACCCAAACCCACTCGGCTAGACCTAAACCCACTCGGCTAGACCCAAACCCACTCTGCTAGACCCAAACACACTCGGCTAGACCTAAACCCACTCGGCTAGACCCAAACCCATTCAGCTAGACCCAAACCCACTCGGCTAGACCCAAACCCACTCGGCTAAACCCAAACCCACTCCGCTAGACCCAAAACCACTCGGCTAGACCCATACCCACTCGGCTTGACCCAAACCCACTCGGCTGGACCCAAACCCAAACGGCTAAACCCAAACCCACTCGGCAAGAACAAAACCCACTCGGCTGGACCCAAACCAACTCGGCTGGACCCAAACCCACTCGGCTAGACCCAAACCCACTCGGTTAGACCCAAACACACTCGGCTAGACCTAAACCCACTCGGCTAGACCCAAACCCACTCGGCAAGAACAAAACCCACTCGGCTGGACCCAAACCAACTCGGCTGGACCCAAACCCACTCGGCTAGACCCAAACCCACTCCGCTAGACCCAAACCCACTCGGCTAGACCCAAACACACTCAGCTAGACCCAAACCCACTCGGCTAAACCCAAACCCACTCGGCTAGACCCAAACCCACTCGGCTAGACCCAAACCCACTCGGCTAGACGCAAACCCACTAGGCCAGACCCAAACCCACTCGGCTAGACCCAAACCCACTCGGCTAGACCCAAACCCACTCGGCTAGACGCAAAACCCACTCCGCTAGACCCAAACCCACTCGGCTAGACCTAAACCCACTCGGCAAGACCCTAACACACTCGGCTAGACCCAAACCCATTCGGCTAGACGCAAACCCACTGGGCAAGACCCAAACCCACTCGGCTAGACCCAAACCCACTCGGCTAGACCCAAACCCACTCCGCTAGACCCAAACCCACTGGGCCAGACCCAAACCCACTCCGCTAGACCCAAACCCACTCCGCTAGACCCAAACCCACTCCGCTAGACCCAAACCCACTCCGCAAGCCCCAAACCAACTCCGCTAGACCCAAACCCACGCGGCTAGATTCAAACCCACTCGGCTAGACCCAAACCCACTCGGCCAGACCCAAACCCACTCGGCTAGACGCAAACCCACTCGGCTAGACCCAAACCCACTCGGCTAGATGCAAACCTAATCGGCTAGACCCAAACCCACTCGGCTAGATGCAAACCCACTCGGCCAGACCCAAACCCACTCGACTAGACCCAAACCCACTCGGCTGAACCCAAACCCACTCCGCTAGACCCAAACCCACTCGGCTAGACCCAAACCCACTCGGCTAGACCCAAACCCACTCGGCTGGACCCAAACCCACTCGGCTAGACCCAAACCCACTCGGCTAGGCCGAAAGCCACTCAGCTAGACCCAAACCAACTCGGCTAGACCCAAACACACTCGGCTAGACCCAAACCCACTCGGCTGGACCCAAACCCACTCGGCTAGACCCAAACCCACTCGGCTAGACCCAAACCCACACGCTAGACCCAAACCCACTCGGCTAGACCCAAACCCACTCGGCTAGACCCAAACCCACTCGGCTAGACCCAAACCCACTCCGCCAGACCCAAACCCACTCGGCTAGACCCAAACCCACTCGGCTAGACCCAAACCTACTCGGCTAGACCAAAACCCACTCGGCTAGACCCAAACACACTTGGCTGGACCCAAACACACTCGGCTGGACCCAAACCCACTCGGCTAGACCCAAACCCACTCGGCTAGACCCAAACCCACTCCGCTAGACCCAAACCCACTCCGCTAGACCCAACCCACTCCGCTAGACCCAAACCCACTCAGCTCGCCCCAAACCCACTCCGCTACAACCAAACCCACTGCGCTGGACCCAAACCCACTCGGCTAGACTCCAACCCAATCGGCTAGCCCCCAACACACTCAGCTAGACCCAAACCCACTCGGCTAGACCCAAACCCACTCGGCTAGACCCAAACCCACTCGGCTAGACGCAAACCCACTCGGCTAGACGCAAACCCACTCGGCTAGACCCAAACCCACTCGGCTAGACGCAAACCCACTCGGCTAGACCCAAACCCACTCGGCTAGACCCAAACCCACTCCGCTAAACCCAAACCCACTCCGCTAGACCCAAACCCAATCGGCTAGACCCAAACCCACTCGGCTAGACCCAAACCCATTCGGCTAAACGCAAACCCAATCGGCTAGACCCAAACCCACTCCGCTAGACCCAAACCCACTCCGCTAGACCCAAACCCACTCGGCTAGACCCAAACCCATTCGGCTAGACGCAAACCCAATCGGCTAGACCCAAACCCACTCGGCTAGATGCAAACCCACTCGGCTAGACCCAAACCCACTCGGCTAGACCCAAACCCACTCGGCTAAACCCAAACCCACTCGGCTAGACCAAAACCCATTCGGCTAGACCCAAACCAACTCGGCTAGACCCAAACCCACTCGGCTGGTCCCAAACCCACTCGGCTAGACGCAAACCCACTCGGCAAGACCCAAACCCACTCGGCTAGACCCAAACCCACTCGGCTAGACCCAAACCGACTCGGCTAGACCCAAACCCAGTCGGCCAGACCCAAACCCACTCCGCTAGACCCAAACCCACTCCGCTAGACCCAAACCCACTCCGCTAGACCCAAACCCACTCCGCTAGCCCCAAACCAACTCCGCTAGACCCAAACCCACGCGGCTAGACTCAAACCAACTCGGCTAGACCCAAACCCACTCGGCCAGACCCAAACCCACTCGGCTACACGCAAACCCACTCGGCTAGACCCAAACCCACTCGGCTAGATGCAAACCCAATCGGGTAGACCCAAACCCACTCGGCTAGATGCAAACCCACTCGGCTAGACCCAAACCCACTCGACTAGACCCAAACCCACCGGGCTGAACCCAAACCCACTCCGCTAGACCCAAACCCACTCGGCTACACCCAAACCCACTCGGCTGGACCCAAACCCACTCGGCCAGACCCAAACCCACTCGGCCAGACCCAAACACACTCGGCTGGACCCAAACCCATTCGGCTAGACCCAAACCAACTCGGCTAGACCCAAACCCACTCGGCTGGACCCAAACCCACTCGGCTAGACCCAAACCCACTCGGCTAGACCGAAAGCCAGTCGGCTAGACCCAAACACACTCGGCAAGAACAAAACCCACTCGGCTGGACCCAAACCAACTCGGCTGGACCCAAACCCACTCGGCTAGACCCAAACCCACTCCGCTGGACCCAAACCCACTCGGCTAGACACAAACCCACTCGGCTAGACCCAAACCCACTCGGCTAGACCCAAACACACTCGGCTAGACCCAGACCCACTCGGCTAAACCCAAACCCACTCGGCTAGACCCAAACCCACTCGGCTAGACCCAAACCCACTCGGCTAGACCCAAACACACTCGGCTAGACCTAAACCCACTCGGCTAGATCCAAACCCACTCGGCTAGACCAAAACCCACTCGGCTGGACCCAAACCAACTCGGCTGGACAGAAACCCACTCGGCTAGACGCAAACCCACTCCGCTAGACCCAAACCCACTCGGCTAGACCTAAACCCACTCGGCTAGACCCAAACCCACTCTGCTAGAGCCAAACACACTCGGCTAGACCTAAACCCACTCGGCTAGACCCAAACCCACTCAGCTAGACCCAAACCCACTCGGCTAGACCCAAACCCACTCGGCTAAACCCAAACCCACTCCGCTAGACCCAAAACCACTCGGCTAGACCCATACCCACTCGGCTTGACCCAAACCCACTCGGCTGGACCCAAACCCAAACGGCTAAACCCAAACCCACTCGGCAAGAACAAAACCCACTCGGCTGGACCCAAACCAACTCGGCTGGACCCAAACCCACTCGGCTAGACCCAAACCCACTCCGCTGGACCCAAACCCACTCGGCTAGACCCAAACCCACTCGGCTAGACCCAAACCCACTCGGCTAGACCCAAACACACTCGGCTAGACGCAAACCCACTAGGCCAGACCCAAACCCACTCGGCTAGACCCAAACCCACTTGGCTAGACCCAAACCCACTCGGCTGGACCCAAACCCACTCGGCTAGACCCAAACCCACTCGGCTAGACCAAAACCCACTCGGCTGGACCCAAACCAACTCGGCTGGACCCAAACCCACTCGGCTAGACGCAAACCCACTCCGCTAGACCCAAACCCACTCGGCTAGACCTAAACCCACTCGGCTAGACCCTAACACACTCGGCTAGACCCAAACCCATTCGGCTAGACGCAAACCCACTCGGCAAGACCCAAACCCACTCGGCTAGACCCAAACCCACTCGGCTAGACCCAAACCCACTCCGCTAGACCCAAACCCACGCGGCTAGACTCAAACCAACTCGGCTAGACCCAAACCCACTCGGCCAGACCCAAACCCACTCGGCTAGACGCAAACCCACTCGGCTAGACCCAAACCCACTCGGCTAGATGCAAACCCAATCGGGTAGACCCAAACCCACTCGGCTAGATGCAAACCCACTCGGCTAGACCCAAACCCACTCGACTAGACCCAAACCCACCGGGCTGAACCCAAACCCACTCCGCTAGACCCAAAC
Source organism: Raja brachyura (assembly GCA_963514005.1). Next base: position 1,375,681 of record OY740820.1, read on the forward strand.
CCACTCGGCTACACCCAAACCCACTCGGCCGGACCCAAACCCACTCGGCCAGACCCAAACACACTCGGCTGGACCAAAACCCATTCGGCTAGACCCAAACCAACTCGGCTAGACCCAAACCCACTCGGCTGGACCCAAACCCACTCGGCTAGACCCAAACCCACTCGGCTAGACCGAAAGCCAGTCGGCCAGACCCAAACACACTCGGCAAGAACAAAACCCACTCGGCTGGACCCAAACCAACTCGGCTGGACCCAAACCCACTCGGCTAGACCCAAACCCACTCCGCTGGACCCAAACCCACTCGGCTAGACACAAACCCACTCGGCTAGACCCAAACCCACTCGGCTAGACCCAAACACACTCGGCTAGACCCAAACCCACTCGGCTAAACCCAAACCCACTCCGCCAGACCCAAACCCACGCGGCTAGACTCAAACCAACTCGGCTAGACCCAAACCCACTCGGCCAGACCCAAACCCACTCGGCTAGACGCAAACCCACTCGGCTAGACCCAAACCCACTCGGCTAGATGCAAACCCAATCGGGTAGACCCAAACCCACTCGGCTAGATGCAAACCCACTCGGCTAGACCCAAACCCACTCGACCAGACCCAAACCCACCGGGCTGAACCCAAACCCACTCCGCTAGACCCAAACCCACTCGGCTACACCCAAACCCACTCGGCCGGACCCAAACCCACTCGGCCAGACCCAAACCCACTCGGCCAGACCCAAACACACTCGGCTGGACCAAAACCCATTCGGCTAGACCCAAACCAACTCGGCTAGACCCAAACCCACTCGGCTGGACCCAAACCCACTCGGCTAGACCCAAACCCACTCGGCTAGACCGAAAGCCAGTCGGCTAGACCCAAACACACTCGGCAAGAACAAAACCCACTCGGCTGGACCCAAACCAACTCGGCTGGACCCAAACCCACTCGGCTAGACCCAAACCCACTCCGCTGGACCCAAACCCACTCGGCTAGACACAAACCCACTCGGCTAGACCCAAACCCACTCGGCTAGACCCAAACACACTCGGCTAGACCCAAACCCACTCGGCTAAACCCAAACCCACTCGGCTAGACCCAAACCCACTCGGCTAGACCCAAACCCACTCGGCTAGACCCAAACACACTCGGCTAGACCTAAACCCACACGGCTAGATCCAAACCCACTCGGCTAGACCAAAACCCACTCGGCTGGACCCAAACCAACTCGGCTGGACAGAAACCCACTCGGCTAGACGCAAACCCACTCCGCTAGACCCAAACCCACTCGGCTAGACCTAAACCCACTCGGCTAGACCCAAACCCACTCTGCTAGACCCAAACACACTCGGCTAGACCTAAACCCACTCGGCTAGACCCAAACCCACTCAGCTAGACCCAAACCCACTCGGCTAGACCCAAACCCACTCGGCTAAACCCAAACCCACTCCGCTAGACCCAAAACCACTCGGCTAGACCCATACCCACTCGGCTTGACCCAAACCCACTCGGCTGGACCCAAACCCAAACGGCTAAACCCAAACCCACTCGGCAAGAACAAAACCCACTCGGCTGGACCCAAACCCACTCGGCTAGACCCAAACCCACTCCGCTGGACCCAAACCCACTCGGCTAGACCCAAACCCACTCGGCTAGACCCAAACCCACTCGGCTAGACCCAAACACACTCGGCTAAACCCAAACCCACTCGGCTAAACCCAAACCCACTCGGCTAGACCCAAACCCACTCGGCTAGACGCAAACCCACTAGGCCAGACCCAAACCCACTCGGCTAGACCCAAACCCACTCGGCTAGACCCAAACCCACTCGGCTGGACCCAAACCCACTCGGCTAGACCCAAACCCACTCGGCTAGACCAAAACCCACTCGGCTGGACCCAAACCAACTCGGCTGGACCCAAACCCACTCGGCTAGACGCAAACCCACTCCGCTAGACCCAAACCCACTCGGCTAGACCTAAACCCACTCGGCTAGACCCTAACACACTCGGCTAGACCCAAACCCATTCGGCTAGACGCAAACCCACTCGGCAAGACCCAAACCCACTCGGCTAGACCCAAACCCACTCGGCTAGACACAAACCCACTCCGCTAGACCCAAACCCACTGGGCCAGACCCAAACCCACTCCGCTAGACCCAAACCCACTCGGCCAGACCCAAACCCACTCGGCTAGACGCAAACCCACTCGGCTAGACCCAAACCCACTCGGCTAGATGCAAACCCACTCGGCTAGACCCAAACCCACTCGACTAGACCCAAACCCACTCGGCTGAACCCAAACCCACTCCGCTAGACCCAAACCCACTCGGCTAGACCCACACCCACTCGGCTAGACCCAAACCCACTCGGCTGGACCCAAACCCACTCGGCCAGACCCAAACACACTCGGCTGGACCAAAACCCATTCGGCTAGACCCAAACCAACTCGGCTAGACCCAAACCCACTCGGCTGGACCCAAACCCACTCGGCTAGACCCAAACCCACTCGGCTAGACCGAAAGCCAGTCGGCCAGACCCAAACACACTCGGCAAGAACAAAACCCACTCGGCTGGACCCAAACCAACTCGGCTGGACCCAAACCCACTCGGCTAGACCCAAACCCACTCCGCTGGACCCAAACCCACTCGGCTAGACACAAACCCACTCGGCTAGACCCAAACCCACTCGGCTAGACCCAAACACACTCGGCTAGACCCAAACCCACTCGGCTAAACCCAAACCCACTCCGCTAGACCCAAACCCACGCGGCTAGACTCAAACCAACTCGGCTAGACCCAAACCCACTCGGCCAGACCCAAACCCACTCGGCTAGACGCAAACCCACTCGGCTAGACCCAAACCCACTCGGCTAGATGCAAACCCAATCGGGTAGACCCAAACCCACTCGGCTAGATGCAAACCCACTCGGCTAGACCCAAACCCACTCGACTAGACCCAAACCCACCGGGCTGAACCCAAACCCACTCCGCTAGACCCAAACCCACTCGGCTACACCCAAACCCACTCGGCCGGACCCAAACCCACTCGGCCAGACCCAAACCCACTCGGCCAGACCCAAACACACTCGGCTGGACCAAAACCCATTCGGCTAGACCCAAACCAACTCGGCTAGACCCAAACCCACTCGGCTGGACCCAAACCCACTCGGCTAGACCCAAACCCACTCGGCTAGACCGAAAGCCAGTCGGCTAGACCCAAACACACTCGGCAAGAACAAAACCCACTCGGCTGGACCCAAACCAACTCGGCTGGACCCAAACCCACTCGGCTAGACCCAAACCCACTCCGCTGGACCCAAACCCACTCGGCTAGACACAAACCCACTCGGCTAGACCCAAACCCACTCGGCTAGACCCAAACACACTCGGCTAGACCCAAACCCACTCGGCTAAACCCAAACCCACTCGGCTAGACCCAAACCCACTCGGCTAGACCCAAACCCACTCGGCTAGACCCAAACACACTCGGCTAGACCTAAACCCACTCGGCTAGATCCAAACCCACTCGGCTAGACCAAAACCCACTCGGCTGGACCCAAACCAACTCGGCTGGACAGAAACCCACTCGGCTAGACGCAAACCCACTCCGCTAGACCCAAACCCACTCGGCTAGACCTAAACCCACTCGGCTAGACCCAAACCCACTCTGCTAGACCCAAACACACTCGGCTAGACCTAAACCCACTCGGCTAGACCCAAACCCACTCAGCTAGACCCAAACCCACTCGGCTAGACCCAAACCCACTCGGCTAAACCCAAACCCACTCCGCTAGACCCAAAACCACTCGGCTAGACCCATACCCACTCGGCTTGACCCAAACCCACTCGGCTGGACCCAAACCCAAACGGCTAAACCCAAACCCACTCGGCAAGAACAAAACCCACTCGGCTGGACCCAAACCCACTCGGCTAGACCCAAACCCACTCCGCTGGACCCAAACCCACTCGGCTAGACCCAAACCCACTCGGCTAGACCCAAACCCACTCGGCTAGACCCAAACACACTCGGCTAAACCCAAACCCACTCGGCTAAACCCAAACCCACTCGGCTAGACCCAAACCCACTCGGCTAGACGCAAACCCACTAGGCCAGACCCAAACCCACTCGGCTAGACCCAAACCCACTCGGCTAGACCCAAACCCACTCGGCTGGACCCAAACCCACTCGGCTAGACCCAAACCCACTCGGCTAGACCAAAACCCACTCGGCTGGACCCAAACCAACTCGGCTGGACCCAAACCCACTCGGCTAGACGCAAACCCACTCCGCTAGACCCAAACCCACTCGGCTAGACCTAAACCCACTCGGCTAGACCCTAACACACTCGGCTAGACCCAAACCCATTCGGCTAGACGCAAACCCACTCGGCAAGACCCAAACCCACTCGGCTAGACCCAAACCCACTCGGCTAGACACAAACCCACTCCGCTAGACCCAAACCCACTGGGCCAGACCCAAACCCACTCCGCTAGACCCAAACCCACTCGGCCAGACCCAAACCCACTCGGCTAGATGCAAACCCACTCGGCTAGACCCAAACCCACTCGACTAGACCCAAACCCACTCGGCTGAACCCAAACCCACTCCGCTAGACCCAAACCCACTCGGCTAGACCCACACCCACTCGGCTAGACCCAAACCCACTCGGCTGGACCCAAACCCACACGGCTAGACCCAAACCCACTCGGCTAGGCCGAAAGCCACTCAGCTAGACCCAAACCAACTCGGCTAGACCCAAACACACTCGGCTAGACCCAAACCCACTCGGCTGGACCCAAACCCACTCGGCTAGACCCAAACCCACTCGGCTAGACCCAAACCCACACGCTAAACCCAAACCCACTCGGCTAGACCCAAACCCACTCGGCTAGACCGAAACCCACTCGGCTAGACCCAAACCCACTCCGCCAGACCCAAACCCACTCGGCTAGACCCAAACCCACTCGGCTAGACCCAAACCTACTCGGCTAGACCAAAACCCACTCGGCTAGACCCAAACACACTTGGGTGGACCCAAACACACTCGGCTGGACCCAAACCCACTCGGCTAGACCCAAACCCACTCGGCTAGACCCAAACCCACTCCGCTAGACCCAAACCCACTCCGCTAGACCCAAACCCACTCCGCTAGACCCAAACCCACTCAGCTCGCCCCAAACCCACTCCGCTACAACCAAACCCACTGCGCTGGACCCAAACCCACTCGGCTAGACTCCAACCCAATCGGCTAGCCCCCAACACACTCAGCTAGACGCAAACCCACTCGGCTAGACCCAAACCCACTCGGCTAGACCCAAACCCACTCGGCTAGACGCAAACCCACTCGGCTAGACGCAAACCCACTCGGCTAGACCCAAACCCACTCGGCTAGACGCAAACCCACTCGGCTAGACCCAAACCCACTCGGCTAGACCCAAATCCACTCGGCTAAACCCAAACCCACTCCGCTAGACCCAAACCCAATCGGCTAGACCCAAACCCACTCGGCTAGACCCAAACCCATTCGGCTAGACGCAAACCCAATCGGCTAGACCCAAACCCACTCCGCTAGACCCAAACCCACTCCGCTAGACCCAAACCCACTCGGCTAGACCCAAACCCATTCGGCTAGACGCAAACCCAATCGGCTGGACCCAAACCCACTCGGCTAGATGCAAACCCACTCGGCTAGACCCAAACCCACTCGGCTAGCCCCAAACCCACTCGGCTAAACCCAAACCCACTCGGCTAGACCAAAACCCATTCGGCTAGACCCAAACCAACTCGGCTAGACCCAAACCCACTCGGCTGGTCCCAAACCCACTCGGCTAGACGCAAACCCACTCGGCAAGACCCAAACCCACTCGGCTGGACCCAAACCCACTCGGCTAGACCCAAACCGACTCGGCTAGACCCAAACCCAGTCGGCCAGACCCAAACCCACTCCGCTAGACCCAAACCCACTCCGCTAGACCCAAACCCACTCCGCCAGACCCAAACCCATCCCGCTAGCCCCAAACCAACTCCGCTAGACCCAAACCCACGCGGCTAGACTCAAACCCACTCGGCTAGACCCAAACCCACTCGGCCAGACCCAAACCCACTCGGCTAGACGCAAACCCACTCGGCTAGACCCAAACCCACTCGGCTAGATGCAAACCCAATCGGGTAGACCCAAACCCACTCGGCTAGATGCAAACCCACTCGGCTAGACCCAAACCCACTCGGCTGGTCCCAAACCCACTCGGCTAGACGCAAACCCACTCGGCAAGACCCAAACCCACTCGGCTAGACCCAAACCCACTCGGCTAGACCCAAACCCACTCGGCTAGACCCAAACCCAGTCGGCCAGACCCAAACCCACTCCGCTAGACCCAAACCCACTCCGCTAGACCCAAACCCACTCCGCTAGACCCAAACCCACTCCGCTAGCCCCAAACCAACTCCGCTAGACCCAAACCCACGCGGCTACACTCAAACCAACTCGGCTAGACCCAAACCCACTCGGCCAGACCCAAACCCACTCGGCTAGACGCAAACCCACTTGGCTAGACCCAAACCCACTCGGCTAGATGCAAACCCAATCGGGTAGACCCAAACCCACTCGGCTAGATGCAAACCCACTCGGCTAGACCCAAACCCACTCGACTAGACCCAAACCCACCGGGCTGAACCCAAACCCACTCCGCTCGACCCAAACCCACTCGGCTACACCCAAACCCACTCGGCTGGACCCAAACCCACTCGGCCGGACCCAAACCCACTCGGCCAGACCCAAACACACTCGGCTAGACCAAAACCCATTCGGCTAGACCCAAACCAACTCGGCTAGACCCAAACCCACTCGGCTGGACCCAAACCCACTCGGCTAGACCCAAACCCACTCGGCTGGACCGAAAGCCAGTCGGCTAGACCCAAACCCACTCGGCTAGACCCAAACACACTCGGCTATACCCAAACCCACTCGGCTGGACCCAAACCCACTCGGCTAGACCCAAACCCACTCGGCTAGACCCAAACCCACACGCTAGACCCAAACCCACTCGGCTAGACCCAAACCCACTCGGCTAGACCCAAACCCACTCCGCCAGACCCAAACCCACTCGGCTAGACCCAAACCCACTCGGCTAGACCCAAACCTACTCGGCTAGACCAAAACCCACTCGGCTAGACCCAAACACACTCGGCTAGATCCAAACACACTCGGCTAGACCCAAACCCACTCGGCTAGACCCAAACCCAATCGGCTAGACCCAACCCCACTCGGCTAGACGCAAACCCACTCCGCTAGACCCAAACCCACTCGGCTAGACCCAAACCCACTCGGCTAGACCCAAACCCACTCGGCTAGACCCAAACCCACTCGGCTTGACCCAAAACCACTCCGCTAGACCCAAACCCACTCGGCTAGACCCTAACCCACTCGGCTAGACCCAAACCCACTCGGCTAGACACATACCCATTCGGCTAGAACTAAACCCACTCGGCTAGACCCAAACCCACTCGGCTAGACCCAAAACCCACTCGGCTAGACCCAAACCCACTCGGCTAGACCCAAACCCACTCGGCTAGACCCAAACCCACTCCGCTAGACCCAAACCCACTCCGCTAGACCCAAACCCACTCAGCTAGACCCAAACCCACTCAGCTCGACCCAAACCCACTCCGCTACAACCAAACCCACTGCGCTGGACCCAAACCCACTCGGCTAGACTCCAACCCAATCGGCTAGCCCCCAACACACTCAGCTAGACCCAAACCCACTCGGCTAGACCCAAACCCACTCGGCTAGACCCAAACCCACTCGGCTAGACGCAAACCCACTCGGCTAGACGCAAGCCCACTCGGCTAGACCCAAACCCACTCAGCTAGACGCAAACCCACTCGGCTAGACCCAAACCCACTCGGCTGGACCGAAACCCACTCGGCCAGACCCAAACCCACTCGGCTAGACCCAAACCCACTCGGCTAGACCAAAACCCATTCGGCTAGACCCAAACCAACTCGGCTAGACCCAAACCCACTCGGCTGGACCCAAACCCACTCGGCTAGACCCAAACCCACTCGGCTAGACCCAAACCCACTGTGCTAGACCAAAACCCACTCGGCTGGACCCAAACCAACTCGGCTGGACCCAAACCCACTCGGCTATACGCAAACCCACTCCGCTAGACCCAAACCCACTCGGCTAGACCTAAACCCACTCGGCTAGACCCAAACCCACTCGGCTAGACCCAAACACACTCGGCTAGACCTAAACCCACTCGGCTAGACCCAAACCCACTCGGCTAGACCAAAACCCACTCGGCTGGACCCAAACCAACTCGGCTGGACCCAAACCCACTCGGCTAGACGCAAACCCACTCCGCTAGACCCAAACCCACTCGGCTAGACCTAAACCCACTCGGCTAGACCCAAACCCACTCGGCTAGACCCAAACACACTCGGCTAGACCTAAACCCACTCGGCTAGACCCAAACCCACTCGGCTAGACCCAAACCCACTCGGCTAGACCCAAACCCACTCGGCTAAACCCAAACCCACTCCGCTAGACCCAAAACCACTCGGCTAGACCCATACCCACTCGGCTTGACCCAAACCCACTCGGCTGGACCCAAACCCAATCGGCTAGACCCAAACCCACTCGGCAAGAACAAAACCCACTCGACTGGACCCAAACCAACTCGGCTGGTCCCAAACCCACTCGGCTAGACCCAAACCCACTCCGCTGGACCCAAACCCACTCGGCTAGACCCAAACCCACTCGGCTAGACCCAAACCCACTCGGCTACACCCAAACACACTCGGCTAGACCCAAACCCACTCGGCTAAACCGAAACCCACTCGGGTAGATCCGAACCCACTCGGCTAGACCCAAACCCACTCAGCTAGACCCAAACCCACTCGGCCAGACCCAAACCCACTCGGCTAGACCCAAACCCACTCGGCTAGACCCAAACCCACTCGGCTAGACCCAAACCCACTCGGCTAGACCCAAACCCACTCGGCTAGACCCAAACCCACTCGGCTAGACCCAAACCCACTCGGCTAGACCAAAACCCACTCGGCTGGACCCAAACCAACTCGGCTGGACCCAAACCCACTCGGCTAGACGCAAACCCACTCCGCTAGACCCAAACCCACTCGGCTAGACCTAAACCCACTCGGCTAGACCCAAACCCACTCGGCTATACCCAAACACACTCGGCTAGTCCTAAACCCACTCGGCTAGACCCAAACCCACTCGGCTAGACCCAAACCCACTCGGCTATACCCAAACCCATTCGCTAGACGCAAACCCACTCGGCAAGACCCAAACCCACTCGGCTAGACCTAAACCCACTCGGCTAGACCCAAACCCACTCGGCTAGACCCAAACCCACTCGGCCAGACCCAAACCCACTCCGCTAGACCCAAACCCACTCCGCTAGACCCAAACCCACTCCGCTAGACCCAAACCCACTCCGTTAGCCCCAAACCAACTCCGCTAGACCCAAACCCACGCGGGTAGACTCAAACCCACTCGGCTAGACCCAAACCCACTCGGCCAGACCCAAACCCACTCGGCTAGACGCAAACCCACTCGGCTAGAACCAAACCCAATCGGCTAGATGCAAACCCAATCGGGTAGACCCAAACCCACTCGGCTAGATGCAAACCCACTCGGCTAGACCCAAACCCACTCGACTAGACCCAAACCCACCGGGCTGAACCCAAACCCACTCCGCTAGACCCAAACCCACTCGGCTACACCCAAACCCACTCGGCTGGACCCAAACCCACTCGGCCAGACCCAAACCCACTCGGCTAGACCCAAACACACTCGGCTAGACCAAAACCCATTCGGCTAGACCCAAACCAACTCGGCTAGACCCAAACCCACTCGGCTGGACACAAACCCACTCGGCTAGACCCAAACCCACTCGGCTAGACCGAAAGCCACTCGGCTAGACCCAAACCCACTCGGCTAGACCCAAACCCACACGCTAGACCCAAACCCACTCGGCTAGACCCAAACCCACTCGGCTAGACCCAAACCCACTCCGCTAGACCCAAACCCACTCCGCCAGACCCAAACCCACTCGGCTAGACCCAAACCCACTCGGCTAGACCCAAACCTACTCGGCTGGACCAAAACCCACTCGGCTAGACCCAAACACACTCGGCTAGACCCAAACACACTCGGCTAGACCCAAACCCACTCGGCTGGACCCAAACCCACTCGGCTAGACCCAAACCCACTCGGCTAGACCCAAACCCACACGCTAGACCCAAACCCACTCGGCTAGACCCAAACCCACTCGGCTAGACCCAAACCCACTCAGCTAGACCCAAACCCACTCCGCCAGACCCAAACCCACTCGGCTAGACCCAAACCCACTCGGCTAGACCCAAACCTACTCGGCTGGACCAAAACCCACTCGGCTAGACCCAAACACACTCGGCTAGACCCAAACCCACTCGGCTAGACCCAAACCCAATCGGCTAGACCCAAACCAACTCGGCTGGACCCAAACCCACTCGGCTAGACCCAAACCCACTCCGCTGGACCCTAACCCACTCGGCTAGATCCAAACCCACTCGGCTCGACCCAAACCCACTCCGCTGGACCCTAACCCACTCGGCTAGATCCAAACCCACTCGGCTCGACCCAAACCCACTCGGCTAGACCCAAACACACTCGGCTAGACCTAAACGCACACGGCTGGACCCAAACCCACTCGGCTAGACCCAAACCCACTCGGCTAGACCCAAACCCATTCGGCTAGACGCAAACCCACTCGGCAAGACCCAAACCCACTCGGCTAGACCCAAACCCACTCGGCTAGACCCAAACCCACTCGGCTAGACCCAAACCCACTCGGCTAGACCCAAACCCACTCGGGTAGACCCAAACCCACTCCGCTAGACCGAAACCCACTCCGCTAGACCCAAACCCACTCGGCTAGACCCAAACCCACTCGGCTAAACCCAAACCCACTCGGCTAGACCAAAACCCATTCGGCTAGACCCAAACCAACTCGGCTAGACCCAAACCCACTCGGCTGGTCCCAAACCCACTCGGCTAGACGCAAACCCACTCGGCAATACCCAAACCCACTCGGATAGACCCAAACCCACTCGGCTAGACCCAAACCCACTCGGCTAGACCCAAACCCAGTCGGCCAGACCCAAACCCACTCCGCTAGACCCAAACCCACTCCGCTAGACCCAAACCCACTCCGCCAGACCCAAACCCACTCCGCTAGCCCCAAACCAACTCCGCTAGACCCAAACCCACGCGGCTAGGCTCAAACCCACTCGGCTAGACCCAAACCCACTCGGCCAGACCCAAACCCACTCGGCTAGACGCAAACCCACTCGGCTAGACCCAAACCCACTCGGCTAGATGCAAACCCAATCGGGTAGACCCAAACCCACTCGGCTAGATGCAAACCCACTCGGCTAGACCCAAACCCACTCGACTAGACCCAAACCCACCGGGCTGAACCCAAACCCACTCCGCTAGACCCAAACCCACTCGGCTACACCCAAACCCACTCGGCTGGACCCAAACCCACTCGGCCAGACCCAAACCCACTCGGCCAGACCCAAACACACTCGGCTAGACCAAAACCCATTCGGCTAGACCGAAACCAACTCGGCTAGACCCAAACCCACTCGGCTGGACCCAAACCCACTCGGCTAGACCCAAACCCACTCGGCTAGACCGAAAGCCAGTCGGCTAGACCCAAACCCAATCGGCTAGACCCAAACCCACTCGGCTAGACGCAAACCCACTCCGCTAGACCCAAACCCACTCGGCTAGACCCAAACCCACTCGGCTAGACCCAAACCCACTCGGCTAGACCCAAACCCACTCGGCTTGACCCAAAACCACTCTGCTAGACCCAAACCCACTCGGCTAGACCCTAACCCACTCGGCTAGACCCAAACCCACTCGGCTAGACACATACCCATTCGGCTAGAACTAAACCCACTCGGCTAGACCCAAACCCACTCGGCTAGACCCAAAACCCACTCGGCTAGACCCAAACCCACTCGGCTAGACCCAAACCCACTCGGCTAGACCCAAACCCACTCCGCTAGACCCAAACCCACTCCGCTAGACCCAAACCCACTCAGCTAGACCCAAACCCACTCAGCTCGACCCAAACCCACTCCGCTACAACCAAACCCACTGCGCTGGACCCAAACCCACTCGGCTAGACTCCAACCCAATCGGCTAGCCCCCAACACACTCAGCTAGACCCAAACCCACCCGGCTAGACCCAAACCCACTCGGCTAGATGCAAACCCACTCGGCTAGACCCAAACCCACTCGACTAGACCCAAACCCACCGGGCTGAACCCAAACCCACTCCGCTAGACCCAAACCCACTCGGCTACACCCAAACCCACTCGGCTGGACCCAAACCCACTCGGCCAGACCCAAACCCACTCGGCTAGACCCAAACACACTCGGCTAGACCAAAACCCATTCGGCTAGACCCAAACCAACTCGGCTAGACCCAAACCCACTCGGCTGGACCCAAACCCACTCGGCTAGACCCAAACACACTCGGCTAGACCCAAACCCACTCGGCTGGACCCAAACCCACTCGGCTAGACCCAAACCCACTCGGCTAGACCCAAACCCACACGCTAGACCCAAACCCACTCGGCTAGACCCAAACCCACTCGGCTAGACCCAAACCCACTCGGCTACACCCAAACCCACTCGGCTAGACCCAAACCCACTCGGCTTGACCCAAAACCACTCCGCTAGACCCAAACCCACTCGGCTAGACCCAAACCCACTCGGCCAGACCCAAACCCACTCGGCTAGACCCAAACCCACTCGGCTAGACCCAAACACACTCGGCTAGACCCAAACCCACTCGGCTGGACCCAAACCCACTCGGCTAGACCCAAACCCACTCGGCTAGACCCAAACCCACACGCTAGACCCAAACCCACTCGGCTAGACCCAAACCCACTCGGCTAGACCCAAACCCACTCGGCTACACCCAAACCCACTCGGCTAGACCCAAACCCACTCGGCTTGACCCAAAACCACTCCGCTAGACCCAAACCCTCTCGGCTAGACCCTAACCCACTCGGCTAGACCCAAACCCACTCGGCTAGACACATACCCATTCGGCTACAACTAAACCCACTCGGCTAGACGCAAACCCACTCGGCTAGACGCAAACCCACTCGGCTAGACCCAAACCCACTCGGCTAGACGCAAACCCACTCGGCTAGACGCAAACCCACTCGGCTAGACCCAAACCCACTCGGCTAAACCCAAACCCACTCCGCTAGACCCAAACCCAATCGGCTAGACCCATACCCACTCGGCTAGACGCAAACCCACTCGGCTAGACCCAAACCCAATCGGCTAGACCGAAACCAACTCGGCTGGACCCAAACCCACTCGGCTAGACCCAAACCCACTCCGCTGGACCCTAACCCACTCGGCTAGATCCAAACCCACTCGGCTCGACCCAAACCCACTCGGCTAGACCCAAACACACTCGGCTAGACCTAAACCCACACGGCTGGACCCAAACCCACTCGGCTAGACCCAAACCCACTCGGCTAGACCCAAACCCATTCGGCTAGACGCAAACCCACTCGGCAAGACCCAAACCCACTCGGCTAGACCCAAACCCACTCGGCTAGACCCAAACCCACTCGGCTAGACCCAAACCCACTCGGCTAGACCCAAACCCACTCGGGTAGACCCAAACCCACTCCGCTAGACCGAAACCCACTCCGCTAGACCCAAACCCACTCGGCTAGACCCAAACCCATTCGGCTAGACGCAAACCCAATCGGCTAGACCCAAACCCACTCGGCTAGACCAAAACCCATTCGGCTAGACCCAAACCAACTCGGCTAGACCCAAACCCACTCGGCTGGTCCCAAACCCCCTCGGCTAGACGCAAACCCACTCGGCAAGACCCAAACCCACTCGGCTAGACCCAAACCCACTCGGCTAGACCCAAACCCACTCGGCTAGACCCAAACCCAGTCGGCCAGACCCAAACCCACTCCGCTAGACCCAAACCCACTCCGCTAGACCCAAACCCACTCCGCCAGACCCAAACCCACTCCGCTAGCCCCAAACCAACTCCGCTAGACCCAAACCCACGCGGCTAAGCTCAAACCCACTCGGCTAGACCCAAACCCACTCGGCCAGACCCAAACCCACTCGGCTAGACGCAAACCCACTCGGCTAGACCCAAACCCACTCGGCTAGATGCAAACCCAATCGGGTAGACCCAAACCCACTCGGCTAGACGCAAACCCACTCGGCTAGACCCAAACCCACTCGACTAGACCCAAACCCACTCGGCTAAACCCAAACCCACTCGGCTAGACCAAAACCCATTCGGCTAGACCCAAACCAACTCGGCTAGACCCAAACCCACTCGGCTGGTCCCAAACCCACTCGGCTAGACGCAAACCCACTCGGCAAGACCCAAACCCACTCGGCTAGACCCAAACCCACTCGGCTAGACCCAAACCCACTCGGCTAGACCCAAACCCAGTCGGCCAGACCCAAACCCACTCCGCTAGACCCAAACCCACTCCGCTAGACCCAAACCCACTCCGCCAGACCCAAACCCACTCCGCTAGCCCCAAACCAACTCCGCTAGACCCAAACCCACGCGGCTAGGCTCAAACCCACTCGGCTAGACCCAAACCCACTCGGCCAGACCCAAACCCACTCGGCTAGACGCAAACCCACTCGGCTAGACCCAAACCCACTCGGCTAGATGCAAACCCACTCGACTAGACCCAAACCCACTCGGCTGGACCCAAACCCACTCGGCCAGACCCAAACCCACTCGGCCAGACCCAAACACACTCGGCTAGACCAAAACCCATTTGGCTAGACACAAACCCACTCGGCTAGACCCAAACACACTCGGCTAGACCCAAACCCCCTCGGCTAGACCCAAACCCAATCGGCTAGACCCAAACCCACTCGGCTAGACGCAAACCCACTCGGCTAGACCCAAACCCACTCGGCTAGACCCAAAACCCACTCGGCTAGACCAAAACCCACTCGGCTAGACCAAAACCCACTCGGCTAGACCCAAACCCACTCCGCTAGACCCAAACCCACTCCGCTAGACCCAAACCCACTCAGCTAGACCCACACCCACTCAGCTCGACCCAAACCCACTCCGCTACAACCAAACCCACTGCGCTGGACCCAAACCCACTCGGCTAGACTCCAACCCAATCGGCTAGCCCCCAACACACTCAGCTAGACCCAAACCCACTCGGCTAGACCCAAACCCACTCGGCTAGATGCAAACCCACTCGGCTACACCCAAACCCACTCGGCTGGACATAAACCCACTCGGCCAGACCCAAACCCACTCGGCTAGACCCAAACACACTCGGCTAGACCAAAACCCATTCGGCTAGACCCAAACCAACTCGGCTGGACCCAAACCCACTCCGCTAGACCCAAACCCACTCGGCTGGACCCAAACCCACTCGGTTAGACCCAAACCCACTCGGCTAGACCCAAACCCACACGCTAGACCCAAACCCACTCGGCTAGACCCAAACCCACTCGGCTAGACCCAAACCCACTCGGCTAGACCCAAACCCACTCCGCCAGACCCAAACCCACTCGGCTAGACCCAAACCCACTCGGCTAGACCCAAACCTACTCGGCTGGACCAAAACCCACTTGGCTAGACCCAAACACACTCGGCTGGACCCAAACACACTCGGCTAGACCCAAACCCACTCGGCTAGACCCAAACCCAATCGGCTAGACCCAAACCCACTCGGCTAGACGCAAACCCACTCCGCTAGACCCAAACCCACTCGGCTTGACCCAAACCCACTCGGCTAGACCCAAACCCACTCGGCTAGACCCAAACCCACTCGGCTTGACCCAAAACCACTCCGCTAGACCCAAACCCACTCGGCTAGACCCTAACCCACTCGGCTAGACCCAAACCCACTCGGCTAGACACATACCCATTCGGCTACAACTAAACCCACTCGGCTAGACGCAAACCCACTCGGCTAGACGCAAACCCACTCGGCTAGACCCAAACCCACTCGGCTAGACGCAAACCCACTCGGCTAGACCCAAACCCACTCGGCTAGACCCAAACCCACTCGGCTAAACCCAAACCCACTCCGCTAGACCCAAACCCAATCGGCTAGACCCATACCCACTCGGCTAGACCCAAACCCACTCGGCTAGACCCAAACCCAATCGGCTAGACCCAAACCAACTCGGCTGGACCCAAACCCACTCGGCTAGACCCAAACCCACTCCGCTGGACCCTAACCCACTCGGCTAGATCCAAACCCACTCGGCTCGACCCAAACCCACTCGGCTAGACCCAAACACACTCGGCTAGACCTAAACCCACACGGC
Organism: Raja brachyura; assembly: GCA_963514005.1. Next base: position 1,392,085 of record OY740820.1, read on the forward strand.
TGGACCCAAACCCACTCGGCTAGACCCAAACCCACTCGGCTAGACCCAAACCCATTCGGCTAGACGCAAACCCACTCGGCAAGACCCAAACCCACTCGGCTAGACCCAAACCCACTCGGCTAGACCCAAACCCACTCGGCTAGACCCAAACCCACTCGGCTAGACCCAAACCCACTCGGGTAGACCCAAACCCACTCCGCTAGACCGAAACCCACTCCGCTAGACCCAAACCCACTCGGCTAGACCCAAACCCATTCGGCTAGACGCAAACCCAATCGGCTAGACCCAAACCCACTCGGCTAGATGCAAACCCACTCGGCTAGACCCAAACCTACTCGGCTAGACCCAAACCCACTCGGCTAAACCCAAACCCACTCGGCTAGACCAAAACCCATTCGGCTAGACCCAAACCAACTCGGCTAGACCCAAACCCACTCGGCTGGTCCCAAACCCACTCGGCTAGATGCAAACCCACTCGGCAAGACCCAAACCCACTCGGCTAGACCCAAACCCACTCGGCTAGACCCAAACCCACTCGGCTAGACCCAAACCCAGTCGGCCAGACCCAAACCCACTCCGCTAGACCCAAACCCACTCCGCTAGACCCAAACCCACTCCGCCAGACCCAAACCCACTCCGCTAGCCCCAAACCAACTCCGCTAGACCCAAACCCACGCGGCTAGACTCAAACCCACTCGGCTAGACCCAAACCCACTCGGCCAGACCCAAACCCACTCGGCTAGACGCAAACCCACTCGGCTAGACCCAAACCCACTCGGCTAGATGCAAACCCAATCGGGTAGACCCAAACCCACTCGGCTAGATGCAAACCCACTCGGCTAGACCCAAACCCACTCGACTAGACCCAAACCCACCGGGCTGAACCCAAACCCACTCCGCTAGACCCAAACCCACTCGGCTACACCCAAACCCACTCGGCTGGACCCAAACCCACTCGGCCAGACCCAAACACACTCGGCTAGACCAAAACCCATTCGGCTAGACCCAAACCAACTCGGCTAGACCCAAACCCACTCGGCTGGACCCAAAACCACTCGGCTAGACCCAAACCCACTCGGCTGGACCCAAACCCACTCCGCCAGACCCAAACCCACTCGGCTAGACCCAAACCCACTCGGCTAGACCCAAACCTACTCGTCTAGACCAAAACCCACTCGGCTAGACCCAAACACACTCGGCTAGATCCAAACACACTCGGCTAGACCCAAACCCACTCGGCAAGACCCAAACCCAATCGGCTAGACCCAAACCAACTCGGCTAGACGCAAACCCACTCCGCTAGACCCAAACCCACTCGGCTAGACCCAAACCCACTCGGCTAGACCCAAACACACTCGGCTAGACCCAAACCCACTCGGCTTGACCCAAAACCACTCCGCCAGACCCAAACCCACTCCGCTAGACCCAAACCCACTCCGCTAGACCCAAACCCACTCAGCTAGACCCAAACCCACTCAGCTCGACCCAAACCCACTCCGCTACAACCAAACCCACTGCGCTGGACCCAAACCCACTCGGCTAGACTCCAACCCAATCGGCTAGCCCCCAACACACTCAGCTAGACCCAAACCCACTCGGCTAGACCCAAACCCACTCGGCTAGACCCAAACCCACTCGGCTAGACGCAAACCCACTCGGCTAGACGCAAACCCACTCGGCTAGACCCAAACCCACTCGGCTAGACGCAAACCCACTCGGCTAGACCCAAACCCACTCGGCTGGACCCAAAACCACTCGGCCAGACCCAAACCCACTCGGCTAGACCCAAACCCACTCGGCTAGACCAAAACCCATTCGGATAGACCCAAACCAACTCGGCTAGACCCAAACCCACTCCGCTAGACCCAAACCCACTCAGCTAGACCCAAACCCACTCAGCTCGACCCAAACCCACTCCGCTACAACCAAACCCACTGCGCTGGACCCAAACCCACTCGGCTAGACTCCAACCCAATCGGCTAGCCCCCAACACACTCAGCTAGACCCAAACCCACTCGGCTAGACCCAAACCCACTCGGCTAGACCCAAACCCACTCGGCTAGACGCAAACCCACTCGGCTAGACGCAAACCCACTCGGCTAGACCCAAACCCACTCGGCTAGACGCAAACCCACTCGGCTAGACCCAAACCCACTCGGCTGGACCCAAAACCACTCGGCCAGACCCAAACCCACTCGGCTAGACCCAAACCCACTCGGCTAGACCAAAACCCATTCGGATAGACCCAAACCAACTCGGCTAGACCCAAACCCACTCGGCTGGACCCAAACCCACTCGGCTAGACCCAAACCCACTCGGCTAGACCCAAACCCACTCGGCTAGACCCAAACCCACTCGGCTAGACCCAAACCCACTCGGCTAGACCCAAACCCACTCGGCTAGACCAAAACCCACTCGGCTGGACCCAAACCAACTCGGCTGGACCCAAACCCACTCGGCTAGACGCAAACCCACTCCGCTAGACCCAAACCCACTCGGCTAGACCTAAACCCACTCGGCTAGACCCAAACCCACTCGGCTAGACCCAAACACACTCGGCTAGACCTAAACCCACTCGGCTAGACCCAAACCCACTCGGCTAGACCAAAACCCACTCGGCTGGACCCAAACCAACTCGGCTGGACCCAAACCCACTCGGCTAGACGCAAACCCACTCCGCTAGACCCAAACCCACTCGGCTAGACCTAAACCCACTCGGCTAGACCCAAACCCACTCGGCTAGACCCAAACACACTCGGCTAGACCTAAACCCACTTGGCTAGACCCAAACCCACTCGGCTAGACCCAAACCCACTCGGCTAGACCCAAACCCACTCGGCTAAACCCAAACCCACTCCGCTAGACCCAAAACCACTCGGCTAGACCCATACCCACTCGGCTTGACCCAAACCCACTCGGCTGGACCCAAACCCAATCGGCTAGACCCAAACCCACTCGGCAAGAACAAAACCCACTCGGCTGGACCCAAACCAACTCGGCTGGACCCAAACCCACTCGGCTAGACCCAAACCCACTCCGCTGGACCCAAACCCACTCGGCTAGACCCAAACCCACTCGGCTAGACCCAAACCCACTCGGCTACACCCAAACCAACTCGGCTAGACCCAAACCCACTCGGCTGGACCCAAACCCACTCGGCTAGACCCAAACCCACTCGGCTAGACCGAAAGCCAGTCGGCTAGACCCAAACCCACTCGGCTAGACCCAAACACACTCGGCTAGACCCAAACCCACTCGGCTGGACCCAAACCCACTCGGCTAGACCCAAACCCACTCGGCTTGTCCCAAAACCACTCCGCTAGACCCAAACCCACTCGGCTAGACCTTAACCCACTCGGCTAGACCCAAACCCACTCGGCTAGACACATACCCATTCGGCTAGAACTAAACCCACTCGGCTAGACCCAAACCCACTCGGCTAGACCCAAAACCCACTCGGCTAGACCCAAACCCACTCGGCTAGACCCAAACCCACTCGGCTAGACCCAAACCCACTCCGCTAGACCCAAACCCACTCCGCTAGACCCAAACCCACTCAGCTAGACCCAAACCCACTCAGCTCGACACAAACCCACTCCGCTACAACCAAACCCACTGCGCTGGACCCAAACCCACTCGGCTAGACTCCAACCCAATCGGCTAGCCCCCAACACACTCAGCTAGACCCAAACCCACTCGGCTAGACCCAAACCCACTCGGCTAGATGCAAACCCACTCGGCTAGACCCAAACCCACTCGACTCGACCCAAACCCACCGGGCTGAACCCAAACCCACACCGCTAGACCCAAACCCACTCGGCTACACCCAAACCCACTCGGCTGGACCCAAACCCACTCGGCCAGACCCAAACCCACTCGGCTAGACCCAAACACACTCGGCTAGACCAAAACCCATTCGGCTAGACCCAAACCAACTCGGCTAGACCCAAACCCACTCGGCTGGACCCAAACCCACTCGGCTAGACCCAAACCCACTCGGCTAGACCGAAAGCCACTCGGCTAGACCCAAACCCACTCGGCTAGACCCAAACACACTCGGCTAGACCCAAACCCACTCGGCTGGACCCAAACCCACTCGGCTAGACCCAAACCCACTCGGCTAGACCCAAACCCACACGCTAGACCCAAACCCACTCGGCTAGACCCAAACCCACTCGGCTAGACCCAAACCCACTCGGCTAGACCCAAACCCACTCCGCCAGACCCAAACCCACTCGGCTAGACCCAAACCCACTCGGCTAGACCCAAACCTACTCGGCTGGACCAAAACCCACTTGGCAAGACCCAAACACACTCGGCTAGACCCAAACACACTCGGCTAGACCCAAACCCACTCGGCTAGACCCAAACCCAATCGGCTAGACCCAAACCCACTCGGCTAGACGCAAACCCACTCCGCTAGACCCAAACCCACTCGGCTTGACCCAAACCCACTCGGCTACACCCAAACCCACTCGGCTAGACCCAAACCCACTCGGCTTGACCCAAAACCACTCCGCTAGACCCAAACCCACTCGGCTAGACCCTAACCCGCTCGGCTAGACCCAAACCCACTCGGCCAGACACATACCCATTCGGCTACAACTAAACCCACTCGGCTAGACGCAAACCCACTCGGCTAGACGCAAACCCACTCGGCTAGACCCAAACCCACTCGGCTAGACGCAAACCCACTCGGCTAGACCCAAACCCACTCGGCTAGACCCAAACCCACTCGGCTAAACCCAAACCCACTCCGCTAGACCCAAACCCAATCGGCTAGACCCATACCCACTCGGCTAGACCCAAACCCACTCCGCTGGACCCTAACCCACTCGGCTAGATCCAAACCCACTCGGCTCGACCCAAACCCACTCGGCTAGACCCAAACACACTCGGCTACACCTAAACCCACACGGCTGGACCCAAACCCACTCGGCTAGACCCAAACCCACTCGGCTAGACCCAAACCCATTCGGCTAGACGCAAACCCACTCGGCAAGACCCAAACCCACTCGGCTAGACCCAAACCCACTCGGCTAGACCCAAACCCACTCGGCTAGACCCAAACCCACTCGGCTAGACCCAAACCCACTCGGGTAGACCCAAACCCACTCCGCTAGACCGAAACCCACTCCGCTAGACCCAAACCCACTCGGCTAGACCCAAACCCATTCGGCTAGATGCAAACCCAATCGGCTAGACCCAAACCCACTCGGCTAGAGGCAAACCCACTCGGCTAGACCCAAACCCACTCGGCTAGACCCAAACCCACTCGGCTAGACCCAAACCCACTCGGCTAGACCAAAACCCATTCGGCTAGACCCAAACCAACTCGGCTAGACCCAAACCCACTCGGCTGGTCCCAAACCCACTCGGCTAGACGCAAACCCACTCGGCAAGACCCAAACCCACTCGGCTAGACCCAAACCCACTCGGCTAGACCCAAACCCACTCGGCTAGACCCAAACCCAGTCGGCCAGACCCAAACCCACTCCGCTAGACCCAAACCCACTCCGCTAGACCCAAACCCACTCCGCCAGACCCAAACCCACTCCACTAGCCCCAAACCAACTCCGCTAGACCCAAACCCACGCGGCTAGACTCAAACCCACTCGGCTAGACCCAAACCCACTCGGCCAGACCCAAACCCACTCGGCTAGACGCAAACCCACTCGGCTAGACCCAAACCCACTCGGCTAGATGCAAACCCAATCGGGTAGACCCAAACCCACTCGGCTAGATGCAAACCCACTCGGCTAGACCCAAACCCACTCGACTAGACCCAAACCCACCGGGCTGAACCCAAACCCACTCCGCTAGACCCAAACCCACTCGGCTACACCCAAACCCACTCGGCTGGACCCAAACCCACTCGGCCAGACCCAAACCCACTCGGCCAGACCCAAACACACTCGGCTAGACCAAAACCCATTCGGCTAGACCCAAACCAACTCGGCTAGACCCAAACCCACTCGGCTGGACCCAAACCCACTCGGCTAGACCCAAACCCACTCGGCTAGACCGAAAGCCAGTCGGCTACACCCAAACCCACTCGGCTAGACCCAAACACACTCGGCTAGACCCAAACCCACTCGGCTGGACCCAAACCCACTCGGCTAGACCCAAACCCACTCGGCTAGACCCAAACCCACTCCGCCAGACCCAAACCCACTCGGCTAGACCCAAACCCACTCGGCTAGACCCAAACCGACTCGGCTAGACCAAAACCCACTCGGCTAGACCCAAACACACTCGGCTAGATCCAAACACACTCGGCTAGACCCGAACCCACTCGGCTAGACCCAAACCCAATCGGCTAGACCCAAACCCACTCGGCTAGAAGCAAACCCACTCCGCTAGACCCAAACCCACTCGGCTAGACCCAAACCCACTCGGCTAGACCCAAACCCACTCGGCTAGACCCAAACCCACTCGGCTTGACCCAAAACCACTCCGCTAGACCCAAACCCACTCGGCTAGACTCTAACCCACTCGGCTAGACCCAAACCCACTCGGCTAGACACATACCCATTCGGCTAGAACTAAACCCACTCGGCTAGACCCAAACCCACTCGGCTAGACCCAAAACCCACTCGGCTAGACCCAAACCCACTCGGCTAGACCCAAACCCACTCGGCTAGACGCAAACCCACTCCGCTAGACCCAAACCCACTCCGCTAGACCCAAACCCACTCAGCTAGACCCAAACCCACTCAGCTCGACCCAAACCCACTCCGCTACAACCAAACCCACTGCGCTGGACCCAAACCCACTCGGCTAGACTCCAACCCAATCGGCTAGCCCCCAACACACTCAGCTAGACCCAAACCCACTCGGCTAGACCCAAACCCACTCGGCTAGACCCAAACCCACTCGGCTAGACGCAAACCCACTCGGCTAGACGCAAACCCACTCGGCTAGACCCAAACCCACTCGGCTAGACGCAAACCCACTCGGCTAGACCCAAACCCACTCGGCTAGACCCAAACACACTCAGCTAGACCCAAACCCACTCGGCTAGACCCAAACCCACTCGGCTAGACCCAAACCCACTCGGCTAGACGCAAACCCACTCGGCTAGACGCAAACCCACTCGGCTAGACCCAAACCCACTCGGCTAGACCCAAAACCACTCCGCTGGACCCAAACCCACTCGGCTAGACTCTAACCCAGTCGGCTAGACCCAAACCCACTCGGCTAGACCCAAACCCATTCGGCTAGAACTAAACCCACTCGGCTAGACCCAAACCCACTCGGCTAGACCCAAAACCCACTCGGCTAGACCCAAACCCACTCGGCTAGACCCAAACCCACTCGGCTAGACCCAAACCCACTCCGCTAGACCCAAACCCACTCCGCTAGACCCAAACCCACTCAGCTAGACCCAAACCCACTCAGCTCGACCCAAACCCACTCCGCTACAACCAAACCCACTGCGCTGGACCCAAACCCACTCGGCTAGACTCCAACCCAATCGGCTAGCCCCCAACACACTCAGCTAGACCCAAACCCACTCGGCTAGACCCAAACCCACTCGGCTAGACCCAAACCCACTCGGCTAGACGCAAACCCACTCGGCTAGACGCAAACCCACTCGGCTAGACCCAAACCCACTCGGCTAGACGCAAACCCACTCGGCTAGACCCAACCCCACTCGGCTAGACCCAAACACACTCAGCTAGACCCAAACCCACTCGGCTAGACCCAAACCCACTCGGCTAGACCCAAACCCACTCGGCTAGACCCAAACCACTCGGCTAGACCCAAACCCACTCGGCTAGACCCAAACCCACTCGGCTAGACCCAAACCCACTCGGCTAGACCAAAACCCACTCGGCTGGACCCAAACCAACTCGGCTGGACCCACACCCACTCGGCTAGACGCAAACCCACTCCGCTAGACCCAAACCCACTCGGCTAGACCTAAACCCACTCGGCTAGACCCAAACCCACTCGGCTAGACCCAAACACAATCGGCTAGACCTAAACCCACTCGGCTAGACCCAAACCCACTCGGCTAGACCAAAACCCACTCGGCTGGACCCAAACCAACTCGGCTGGACCCAAACCCACTCGGCTAGACGCAAACCCACTCCGCTAGACCCAAACCCACTCGGCTAGACCTAAACCCACTCGGCTAGACCCAAACCCACTCGGCTAGACCCAAACACACTCGGCTAGACCTAAACCCACTCGGCTAGACCCAAACCCACTCGGCTAGACCCAAACCCACTCGGCTAGACCCAAACCCACTCGGCTAAACCCAAACCCACTCCGCTAGACCCAAAACCACTCGGCTAGACCCATACCCACTCGGCTTGACCCAAACCCACTCGGCAGGACCCATACCCAATCGGCTAGACCCAAACCCACTCGGCAAGAACAAAACCCACTCGGCTGGACCCAAACCAACTCGGCTGGACCCAAACCCACTCCGCTGGACGCAAACCCACTCGGCTAGACCCAAACCCACTCGGCTAGACCCAAACCCACTCGGCTACACCCAAACCCACTCGGCTAGACGCAAACCCACACCGCTAGACCCAAATCCACTCGGCTAGACCCAAACCCACTCGGCTAGACCCAAACCCACTCGGCTAGACGCAAACCCACACCGCTAGACCCAAATCCACTCGGCTAGACCCAAATCCACTCGGCTAGACCCAAACCCACTCGGCTAGACCCAAACCCACTCGGCTACACCAAAACCCATTCGGCTAGACCCAAACCAACTCGGCTAGACCCAAACCCACTCGGCTGGACCCAAACCCACTCCGCTAGACCGAAACCCACTCGGCTAGACCCAAACCCACTCGGCTAGACCCAAACCCACTCGGCTAGACCCAAACCCACTCGGCCAGACCCAAACCCACTCGGCTAGACCCAAACCCACTCGGCTAGACCCAAACCCACTCGGCTAGACCCAAACCCACTCGGCTAGACCAAAACCCACTCGGCTGGACCCAAACCAACTCGGCTGGACCCAAACCCACTCGGCTAGACGCAAACCCACTCCGCTAGACCCAAACCCACTCGGCTAGACCTAAACCCACTCGGCTAGACTCAAACCCACTCGGCTAGACCCAAACCCACTCGGCCAGACCCAAACCCACTCGGCTAGACGCAAACCCACTCGGCTAGAACCAAACCCAATCGGCTAGATGCAAACCCAATCGGGTAGACCCAAACCCACTCGGCTAGATGCAAACCCACTCGGCCAGACCCAAACCCACTCGACTAGACCCAAACCCACCGGGCTGAACCCAAACCCACTCCGCTAGACCCAAACCCACTCGGCTACAACCAAACCCACTCGGCTGGACCCAAACCCACTCGGCCAGACCCAAACCCACTCGGCTAGACCCAAACACGCTCGGCTAGACCAAAACCCATTCGGCTAGACCCAAACCAACTCGGCTAGACCCAAACCCACTCGGCTGGACCCAAACCCACTCGGCTAGACCCAAACCCACTCGGCTAGACCGAAAGCCACTCGGCTAGACCCAAACCCACTCGGCTAGACCCAAACACACTCGGCTAGACCCAAACCCACTCGGCTGGACCCAAACCCACTCGGCTAGACCCAAACCCACTCGGCTAGACCCAAACCCACACGCTAGACCCAAACCCACTCGGCTAGACGCAAACCCACTCGGCTAGACCCAAACCCACTCGGCTAGACCCAAACCCACTCCGCCAGACCCAAACCCACTCGGCTAGACCCAAACCCACTCGGCTAGACCCAAACCTACTCGGCTGGACCAAAACCCACTCGGCTAGACCCAAACACACTCGGCTAGACCCAAACACACTCGGCTAGACCCAAACCCACTCGGCTAGACCCAAACCCAATCGGCTAGACCCAAACCCACTCGGCTAGATGCAAACCCACTCCGCTAGACCCAAACCCACTCGGCTTGACCCAAACCCACTCGGCTACACCCAAACCCACTCGGCTAGACCCAAACCCACTCGGCTTGACCCAAAACCACTCCGCTAGACCCAAACCCACTCGGCTAGACCCTAACCCACTCGGCTAGACCCAAACCCACTCGGCTAGACACATACCCATTCGGCTACAACTAAACCCACTCGGCTAGACCCAAACACACTCGGCTAGACCTAAACCCACTCGGCTAGACCCAAACCCACTCGGCTAGACCCAAACCCACTCGGCTAGACCCAAACCCACTCGGCTAAACCCAAACCCACTCCGCTAGACCCAAAACCACTCGGCTAGACCCATACCCACTCGGCTTGACCCAAACCCACTCGGCAGGACCCAAACCCAATCGGCTAGACCCAAACCCACTCGGCAAGAACAAAACCCACTCGGCTGGACCCAAACCAACTCGGCTGGACCCAAACCCACTCCGCTGGACGCAAACCCACTCGGCTAGACCCAAACCCACTCGGCTAGACCCAAACCCACTCGGCTACACCCAAACCCACTCGGCTAGACGCAAACCCACACCGCTAGACCCAAATCCACTCGGCTAGACCCAAACCCACTCGGCTAGACCCAAACCCACTCGGCTAGACGCAAACCCACACCGCTAGACCCAAATCCACTCGGCTAGACCCAAATCCACTCGGCTAGACCCAAACCCACTCGGCTAGACCCAAACCCACTCGGCTACACCAAAACCCATTCGGCTAGACCCAAACCAACTCGGCTAGACCCAAACCCACTCGGCTGGACCCAAACCCACTCCGCTAGACCGAAACCCACTCGGCTAGACCCAAACCCACTCGGCTAGACCCAAACCCACTCGGCTAGACCCAAACCCACTCGGCCAGACCCAAACCCACTCGGCTAGACCCAAACCCACTCGGCTAGACCCAAACCCACTCGGCTAGACCCAAACCCACTCGGCTAGACCAAAACCCACTCGGCTGGACCCAAACCAACTCGGCTGGACCCAAACCCACTCGGCTAGACGCAAACCCACTCCGCTAGACCCAAACCCACTCGGCTAGACCTAAACCCACTCGGCTAGACTCAAACCCACTCGGCTAGACCCAAACCCACTCGGCCAGACCCAAACCCACTCGGCTAGACGCAAACCCACTCGGCTAGAACCAAACCCAATCGGCTAGATGCAAACCCAATCGGGTAGACCCAAACCCACTCGGCTAGATGCAAACCCACTCGGCCAGACCCAAACCCACTCGACTAGACCCAAACCCACCGGGCTGAACCCAAACCCACTCCGCTAGACCCAAACCCACTCGGCTACAACCAAACCCACTCGGCTGGACCCAAACCCACTCGGCCAGACCCAAACCCACGCGGCTAGACCCAAACACGCTCGGCTAGACCAAAACCCATTCGGCTAGACCCAAACCAACTCGGCTAGACCCAAACCCACTCGGCTGGACCCAAACCCACTCGGCTAGACCCAAACCCACTCGGCTAGACCGAAAGCCACTCGGCTAGACCCAAACCCACTCGGCTAGACCCAAACACACTCGGCTAGACCCAAACCCACTCGGCTGGACCCAAACCCACTCGGCTAGACCCAAACCCACTCGGCTAGACCCAAACCCACACGCTAGACCCAAACCCACTCGGCTAGACGCAAACCCACTCGGCTAGACCCAAACCCACTCGGCTAGACCCAAACCCACTCCGCCAGACCCAAACCCACTCGGCTAGACCCAAACCCACTCGGCTAGACCCAAACCTACTCGGCTGGACCAAAACCCACTCGGCTAGACCCAAACACACTCGGCTAGACCCAAACACACTCGGCTAGACCCAAACCCACTCGGCTAGACCCAAACCCAATCGGCTAGACCCAAACCCACTCGGCTAGATGCAAACCCACTCCGCTAGACCCAAACCCACTCGGCTTGACCCAAACCCACTCGGCTACACCCAAACCCACTCGGCTAGACCCAAACCCACTCGGCTTGACCCAAAACCACTCCGCTAGACCCAAACCCACTCGGCTAGACCCTAACCCACTCGGCTAGACCCAAACCCACTCGGCTAGACACATACCCATTCGGCTACAACTAAACCCACTCGGCTAGACCCAAACCCACTCGGCTAGACCCAAAACCCACTCGGCTAGACCCAAACCCACTCGGCTAGACCCAAACCCACTCGGCTAGACCCAAACCCACTCCGCTAGACCCAAACCCACTCCGCTAGACCCAAACCCACTCTGCTAGACCCAAACCCACTCAGCTCGACCCAAACCCACTCCGCTACAACCAAACCCACTGCGCTGGACCCAAACCCAATCGGCTAGACTCCAACCCAATCGGCTAGCCCCCAACACACTCAGCTAGACCCAAAACCACTCGGCTAGACCCAAACCCACTCGGCTAGACCCAAACCCACTCGGCTACACCCAAACCCACTCGGCTAGACGCAAACCCACACCGCTAGACCCAAATCCACTCGGCTAGACCCAAACCCACTCGGCTAGACCCAAACCCACTCGGCTAGACGCAAACCCACACCGCTAGACCCAAATCCACTCGGCTAGACACAAACCCACTCGGCTAGACCCAAACCCACTCGGCTACACCAAAACCCATTCGGCTAGACCTAAACCCACTCGGCTAGACTCAAACCCACTCGGCTAGACCCAAACCCACTCGGCCAGACCCAAACCCACTCGGCTAGACGCAAACCCACTCGGCTAGAACCAAACCCAATCGGCTAGATGCAAACCCAATCGGGTAGACCCAAACCCACTCGGCTAGATGCAAACCCACTCGGCCAGACCCAAACCCACTCGACTAGACCCAAACCCACCGGGCTGAACCCAAACCCACTCCGCTAGACCCAAACCCACTCGGCTACAACCAAACCCACTCGGCTGGACCCAAACCCACTCGGCCAGACCCAAACCCACTCGGCTAGACCCAAACACACTCGGCTAGACCAAAACCCATTCGGCTAGACCCAAACCAACTCGGCTAGACCCAAACCCACTCGGCTGGACCCAAACCCACTCGGCTAGACCCAAACCCACTCGGCTAGACCGAAAGCCACTCGGCTAGACCCAAACCCACTCGGCTAGACCCAAACACACTCGGCTAGACCCAAACCCACTCGGCTGGACCCAAACCCACTCGGCTAGACCCAAACCCACTCGGCTAGACCCAAACCCACACGCTAGACCCAAACCCACTCGGCTAGACCCAAACCCACTCGGCTAGAGCCAAACCCACTCGGCTAGATCCAAACCCACTCCGCCAGACCCAAACCCACTCGGCTAGACACAAACCCACTCGGCTAGACCCAAACCTACTCGGCTGGACCAAAACCCACTCGGCTAGACCCAAACACACTCGGCTAGACCCAAACACACTCAGCTAGACCCAAACCCACTCGGCTAGACCCAAACCCAATCGGCTAGACCCAAACCCACTCGGCTAGACGCAAACCCACTCCGCTAGACCCAAACCCACTCGGCTTGACCCAAACCCACTCGGCTACACCCAAACCCACTCGGCTAGACCCAAACCCACTCGGCTTGACCCAAAACCACTCCGCTAGACCCAAACCCACTCGGCTAGACCCTAACTCACTCGGCTAGACCCAAACCCACTCGGCTAGACACATACCCATTCGGCTACAACTAAACCCACTCGGCTAGACCCAAACCCACTCGGCTAGACCCAAAACCCACTCGGCTAGACCCAAACCCACTCGGCTAGACCCAAACCCACTCGGCTAGACCCAAACCCACTCCGCTAGACCCAAACCCACTCCGCTAGACCCAAACCCACTCTGCTAGACCCAAACCCACTCAGCTCGACCCAAACCCACTCCGCTACAACCAAACCCACTGCGCTGGACCCAAACCCAATCGGCTAGACTCCAACCCAATCGGCTAGCCCCCAACACACTCAGCTTGACACAAAACCACTCGGCTAGACCCAAACCCACTCGGCTAGACCCAAACCCACTCGGCTACACCCAAACCCACTCGGCTAGACGCAAACCCACACCGCTAGACCCAAATCCACTCGGCTAGACCCAAACCCACTCGGCTAGACCCAAACCCACTCGGCTAGACGCAAACCCACACCGCTAGACCCAAATCCACTTGGCTAGACCCAAACCCACTCGGCTAGACTCAAACCCACTCGGCTACACCAAAACCCATTCGGCTAGACCCAAACCAACTCGGCTAGACCCAAACCCACTCGGCTGGACCCAAACCCACTCCGCTAGACCGAAACCCACTCGGCTAGACCCAAACCCACTCGGCTAGACCCAAACCCACTCGGCTAGACCCAAACCCACTCGGCCAGACCCAAACCCACTCGGCTAGACCCAAACCCACTCGGCTAGACCCAAACCCACTAGGCTAGACCCAAACCCACTCGGCTAGACCAAAACCCACTCGGCTGGACCCAAACCAACTCGGCTGGACCCAAACCCACTCGGCTAGACGCAAACCCACTCCGCTAGACCCAAACCCACTCGGCTAGACCTAAACCCACTCGGCTAGACTCAAACCCACTCGGCTAGACCCAAACCCACTCGGCTAGACGCAAACCCACTCGGCTAGACCCAAACCCACTTGGCTAGACGCAAACCCACTCGGCTAGACGCAAAGCCACTCGGCTAGACCTAAACCCACTTGGCTAGATGCAAACCCACTCGGCTAGACCCAAACCCAGTCGGCTAGACCCAAACCCACTCGGCTAAACCCAAACCCACTCGGCTAGACCCAAACCCACTCCGCTAGACCCAAACCCACTCCGCTAGACCCAAACCCACTCGGTTAGACCGAAACCCACTCGGCTAGACCTAAACCCACTCGGCTAGACCCAAACCCACTCGACTAGACCCAAACCCACTCGGCTAGACCCAAGCCCACTCGGCTAGACCCAAACCCACTCGGCTAGATGCAAACCCACTCGGCTAGACCCAAACCCACTTGGCTAGACGCAAACCCACTCGGCTAGACCCAAACCCACTGGGCTAGACCAAAACCCACTCGGCTAGACCCAAACCCACTCGGCTAGACCCAAACCCACTCGGCTAGACCCACACCCACTCCGCAAGACCCAAACCCACTCCGCTAGACCCAAACCCACTCGGTTAGACCGAAACCCACTCGGCTAGACACAAACCCACTCAGCTAGACCCAAACCCACTTGGCTAGACGCAAACCCACTGGGCTAGACGCAAACCCACTCGGCTAGACCCAAACCCACTCGGCTAGATGGAAACCCACTCCGCTAGACCCAAACCCACTCCGCTAGACCCAAACCCACTCCGCTAGACCCAAACCCACTCCGCTAGTCCCAAACCCACTCGGTTAGACCGAAACCCACTCGGCTAGACCCAAACCCACTCGGCTAGACCAAAACCCACTTGGCTAGACGCAAACCCACTCGGCTAGACGCAAATCCACTCGGCTAGACCCAAACCCACTCCGCTAGACCCAAACCCGCTCGGCTAGACCCAAACCCACTCGGCAGGACCCAAACCCACTCGGCTAGACCCAAACCCACTCGGCTAGACCCAAACCCACTCGGCTAGACCAAAACCTACTCGGCTAGACCCAAACCAACTCGGCTACACCCAAACCCACTCGGCTAGACCCAAACCCACTCCGCTAGACCCAAACCCACTCGGCTAGACCCAAACCCACTCGGCTAGACCCAAACCCACTCGGCTAGAGCCAAACACACTCGGCTAGACCTAAACCCACTCGGCTAGACCCAAACCCACTCGGCTAGACCCAAACCCACTCGGCTAGACCCAAACCCACTCGGCTAGACCCAAACCCACTCGGCAAGACTCAAACCCACTCGGCTAGATCCAAACCCATTCGGCTAGACGCAAACCCACTCGGATAGACCCAAACCCACTCGGATAGACCCAAACCCACTCGGCGAGACCCAAACCCGCTCGGCTAGACACAAACCCACTCGGCTAGACCCAAACCTACTCGGCTAGATCCAAACCCACTCGGCTAGACCCAAACCCACTCGACTAGATCCAAACCCACTCCCCTTGACCCAAACCCACTCGGCTAGACCCAAACCCACTCCGCTAGACCCAAACCCACTCCGCTAGACCCAAACCCACTCGGCTAGACCCAAACCCACTCGGCTAGACCCAAACCCACTCTGCTAAACCCAAACCCACTCCGCTAGACCCAAACCCGCTCGGATAGACCCAAACCTACTCGGCTAGACCCAAACCTACTCGGCTACACCCAAACCCACTCGGCCAGACCCAAACCCACTCCGCTAGACCCAAACCCACTCGGCTAGACCCAAACCCACTCGGCTAGACCCAAACCCACTCGGCTAGACCCAAACACACTCGGCTAGACCCAAACCCACTCGGCTAGACCCAAACCCACTCGGCTAGACCCAAACCCACTCGGCTAGACCCAAACCCACTCGGCAAGACTCAAACCCACTCGGCTAGACCCAAACCCATTCGGCTAGACGCAAACCCACTCGGCTAGACCCAAACCCACTCGGCTAGACCCAAACCCACTCGGCGAGACACACACCCACACGGCTAGACACAAACCCACTCGGCTAGACCCAAACTTACTCGGCTAGATCCAAACCCACTCGGCTAGACCCAAACCCACTCGACTAGATCCAAACCCACTCCGCTAGACCCAAACCCACTCCGCTAGACCCAAACCCACTCCGCTAGACCCAAACCCACTCCGCTAGACCCAAACCCACTAGGTTAGACCGAAACCCACTCGGCTAGACCCAAACCCACTCGGCTAGACCCAAACCCACTTGGCTAGACGCAAACCCACTCGGCTAGACGCAAACCCACTCGGCTAGACCCAAACCCACTCGGCTAGATGCAAACCCACTCGGCTAGACCCAAACCCACTCGGCTAGACGCAAACCCACTCGGCTAGACCCAAACCCACTCGGCTAGACCCAAACCCACTCTGCTAAACCCAAACCCACTCCGCTAGACCCAAACCCGCTCGGATAGACCCAAACCCACTCGGCTAGACCCAAACCCACTCGGCCAGACCCAAACCCACTCGGCTAGACCCAAACCCACTCCGCTAGACCCAAACCCGCTCGGATAGACCCAAACCTACTCGGCTAGACCCAAACCTACTCGGCTACACCCAAACCCACTCGGCCAGACCCAAACCCACTCCGCTAGACCCAAACCCACTCGGCTAGACCCAAACCCACTCGGCTAGACCCAAACCCACTCGGCTAGACCCAAACCCACTCGGCTAGACCCAAACCCACTCGGCTAGACCCAAACCCACTCGGCTAGACCCAAACCCACTCGGCTAGACCCAAACCCACTCGGCAAGACTCAAACCCACTCGGCTAGACCCAAACCCATTCGGCTAGACGCAAACCCACTCGGCTAGACCCAAACCCACTCGGCTAGACCCAAACCCACTCGGCGAGACACACACCCACACGGCTAGACACAACCCCACTCGGCTAGACCCAAACCTACTCGGCTAGATCCAAACCCACTCGGCTAGACCCAAACCCACTCGACTAGATCCAAACCCACTCCGCTAGACCCAAACCCACTCCGCTAGACCCAAACCCACTCCGCTAGACCCAAACCCACTCCGCTAGACCCAAACCCACTAGGTTAGACCGAAACCCACTCGGCTAGACCCAAACCCACTCGGCTAGACCCAAACCCACTTGGCTAGACGCAAACCCACTCGGCTAGACGCAAACCCACTCGGCTAGACCCAAACCCACTCGGCTAGATGCAAACCCACTCGGCTAGACCCAAACCCACTCGGCTAGACGCAAACCCACTCGGCTAGACCCAAACCCACTCGGCTAGACCCAAACCCACTCTGCTAAACCCAAACCCACTCCGCTAGACCCAAACCCGCTCGGATAGACCCAAACCCACTCGGCTAG
This sequence comes from Raja brachyura, assembly GCA_963514005.1. The sequence goes on from OY740820.1 coordinate 1,409,968, forward strand.
ACCCAAACCCACTCGGCCAGACCCAAACCCACTCGGCTAGACCCAAACCCACTCGGCTAGACGAAAACCCACTCGGCTGGACCCAAACCAACTCGGCTAGACCCAAACCCACTCGGCTAGACCCAAACCCACTCCGCTAGACCCAAACCCACTCGGCTAGACCCAAACCCACTCGGCTAGACCCAAACCCACTCGGCTAGACCCAAACACACTCGGCTAGACCAAAACCCACTCGGCTAGACCCCAACCCACTCGGCTAGACCCAAACCCACAAGGCTAGACCCAAACCCACTCGGCTAGACCCAAACCCACTCGGCAAGACTCAAACCCACTCGGCTAGACCCAAACCCATTCGGCTAGACTCAAACCCACTCGGCTAGACCCAAACCCACTTGACTAGATCCAAACCCACTCCGCTAGACCCAAACCCACTCCGCTAGACCCAAACCCACTCGTTTAGACCGAAGCCCACTCGGCTAGACCCAAACCCACTCGGCTAGACCCAAACCCACTTGGCTAGACGCAAACCCACTCGGCTAGACGCAAACCCACTCGGCTAGACCCAAACCCACTCGGCTAGATGCAAACCCACTCGGCTAGACCCAAACCCACTCGGCTAGTTTCAAACCCACTCGGCTAGACGCAAACCCACTCGACTAGACCCAATCCCACTCGTCTAGACGCAAACCCACTCGGCTAGACCCAAACTCACTCCGCTAGACCCAAACCCACTCCGCTAGACCCAAACCTGCTCCGCTAGACCCAAACCAACTCAGCTCGACCCAAACCCACTCCGCCAGAAACAAACCCACTGTGCTAGACAAAAACCCACTCGGCTAGACCCCAACCCACTCGGCTAGCCCCCAACCCACTCGGCTAGACCCAAACCCTCTCTGCTAGACCCAAACCCACTCGGCTAGACGCAAACCCACTCGGCTACACCCAAACCCACTCGGCTAGACCCAAACCCACTCGGCTAGACCAAAACCCACTCGGCTAAACCCAAACCAACTCGGCTAGACCCAAACCAACTCGGCTAGACCCAAACCCACTCCGCTAGACCCAAACCCACTCGGCTAGACCCAAACCCACTCGGCTAGACCCAAACCCACTCGGCTAGACCCAAACCCACTCGGCAAGACTCAAACCCACTCGGCTAGACCCAAACCCATTCGGCTAGACGCAAACCCACTCGGCTAGACCCAAACCCACTCGGCTAGACCCAAACCCACTCAGCGAGACCCAAACCCACTGGGCTAGACACAAACCCACTCTGCTAGACCCAAACCCACTCGGCTAGACCCAAACCCACTCGGCTAGACCGAAACCCACTCGACTAGATCCAAACCCACTCCGCTAGATCCAAACCCACTCCGCTAGACCCAAACCCACTCCGCCAGACCCAAACCCACTCCGCTAGACCCAAACCCACTCGGTTAGACCGAAACCCACTCGGCTAGACCCAAACCCACTCGGCTAGACCCAAACCCACTTGGCTAGACGCAAACCCACTCGGCAAGACGCAAACCCACTCGGCTAGACCCAAACCCACTCGGCTAGACCCAAACCCGCTCGGCTAGACCAAAACCCACTCGGCTAAACCCAAACCAACTCGGCTAGACCCAAACCAACTCGGCTAGACCCAAACCCACTCCGCTAGACCCAAACCCACTCGGCTAGACCCAAACCCACTCGGCTAGACCCAAACCCACTCGGCTAGACCCAAACCCACTCGGCAAGACTCAAACCCACTCGGCTAGACCCAAACCCATTCGGCTAGACGCAAACCCACTCGGCTAGACCCAAACCCACTCGGCTAGACCCAAACCCACTCAGCGAGACCCAAACCCACTGGGCTAGACACAAACCCACTCTGCTAGACCCAAACCCACTCGGCTAGACCCAAACCCACTCGGCTAGACCGAAACCCACTCGACTAGATCCAAACCCACTCCGCTAGATCCAAACCCACTCCGCTAGACCCAAACCCACTCCGCTAGACCCAAACCCACTCCGCTAGACCCAAACCCACTCGGTTAGACCGAAACCCACTCGGCTAGACCCAAACCCACTCGGCTAGACCCAAACCCACTTGGCTAGACGCAAACCCACTCGGCAAGACGCAAACCCACTCGGCTAGACCCAAACCCCCTCGGCTAGATGCAAACCCACTCGGCTAGACCCAAACCCACTCGGCTAGACGCAAACCCACTCGGCTAGACCCAAACCCACTCGGCTAGACCCAAACCCACTCTGCTAAACCCAAACCCACTCCGCTAGACCCAAACCCGCTCGGATAGACCCAAACCCACTCGGCTAGACCCAAACCCACTCGGCCAGACCCAAACCCACTCGGCTAGACCCAAACCCACTCGGCTAGACGAAAACCCACTCGGCTGGACCCAAACCAACTCGGCTAGACCCAAACCCACTCAGCTAGACCCAAACCCACTCCGCTAGACCCAAACCCACTCGGCTAGACCCAAACCCACTCGGCTAGAACCAAACCCACTCGGCTAGACCCAAACACACTCGGCTAGACCAAAACCCACTCGGCTAGACCCCAACCCACTCGGCTAGACCCAAACCCACACGGCTAGACCCAAACCCACTCGGCTAGACCCAAACCCACTCGGCAAGACTCAAACCCACTCGGCTAGACCCAAACCCATTCGGCTAGACTCAAACCCACTCGGCTAGACCCAAACCCACTTGACTAGATCCAAACCCACTCCGCTAGACCCAAACCCACTCCGCTAGACCCAAACCCACTCGTTTAGACCGAAGCCCACTCGGCTAGACCCAAACCCACTCGGCTAGACCCAAACCCACTTGGCTAGACGCAAACCCACTCGGCTAGACGCAAACCCACTCGGCTAGACCCAAACCCACTCGGCTAGATGCAAACCCACTCGGCTAGACCCAAACCCACTCGGCTAGTTTCAAACCCACTCGGCTAGACGCAAACCCACTCGACTAGACCCAATCCCACTCGTCTAGACGCAAACCCACTCGGCTAGACCCAAACTCACTCCGCTAGACCCAAACCCACTCCGCTAGACCCAAACCTACTCCGCTAGACCCAAACCAACTCAGCTCGACCCAAACCCACTCCGCCAGAAACAAACCCACTGTGCTAGACAAAAACCCACTCGGCTAGACCCCAACCCACTCGGCTAGCCCCCAACCCACTCGGCTAGACCCAAACCCACTCTGCTAGACCCAAACCCACTCGGCTAGACGCAAACCCACTCGGCTAGACCCAAACCCACTCGGCTAGACCCAAACCCACTCGGCTAGACCAAAACCCACTCGGCTAAACCCAAACCAACTCGGCTAGACCCAAACCAACTCGGCTAGACCCAAACCCACTCCGCTAGACCCAAACCCACTCGGCTAGACCCAAACCCACTCGGCTAGACCCAAACCCACTCGGCTAGACCCAAACCCACTCGGCAAGACTCAAACCCACTCGGCTAGACCCAAACCCATTCGGCTAGACGCAAACCCACTCGGCTAGACCCAAACCCACTCGGCTAGACCCAAACCCACTCAGCGAGACCCAAACCCACTGGGCTAGACACAAACCCACTCTGCTAGACCCAAACCCACTCGGCTAGACCCAAACCCACTCGGCTAGACCGAAACCCACTCGACTAGATCCAAACCCACTCCGCTAGATCCAAACCCACTCCGCTAGACCCAAACCCACTCCGCTAGACCCAAACCCACTCCGCTAGACCCAAACCCACTCGGCTAGACCCAAACCCACTTGGCTAGACGCAAACCCACTCGGCAAGACGCAAACCCACTCGGCTAGACCCAAACCCCCTCGGCTAGATGCAAACCCACTCGGCTAGACCCAAACCCACTCGGCTAGACGCAAACCCACTCGGCTAGACCCAAACCCACTCGGCTAGACCCAAACCCACTCGGCTAAACCCAAACCCACTCCGACAGACCCAAACCCGCTCGGCTAGACCCAAACCCACTCGGCTAGACCCAAACCCACTCGGCTAGACACAAACCCACTCGGCTAGACCCAAACCCACTCGGCTAGACCCAAACCCACTCCGCTAGACCCAAACACACTCGGCTAGACCCAAACCCACTCGGCTAAACCCAAACCCACTCCGCCAGACCCAAACCCGCTCGGCTAGACGCAAACCCACTCGGCTAGACCCAAACCCACTCCGCTAGACCCAAACCCACTCCGCTAGACCCAAACCCACTCGGTTAGACTGAAACCCACTCCGCTAGACCCAAACCCACTCCACTAGACCCAAACCCACTCCGCTAGACCCAAACCAACTCAGCTCGACCCAAACCCACTCCGCCAGAACCAAACCCACTGCGCTAGGCACAAACCCACTCGGCTAGACCCCAACCCACTCGGCTAGCCCCCAACCCACTCGGCTAGACCCAAACCCACTCTGCTAGACCCAAACCCACTCGGCTAGACGCAAACCCACTCGGCTAGACCCAAACCCACTCGGCTAGACGCAAACCCACTCGGCTAGACCCAAACCCACTCGGCTAGAACCAAACCCACTCGGCTAAACGCAAACCCACTCCGCTAGACCCAAACCCGCTCGGCTAGACCCAAACCCACTCGGCTAGACCCAAACCCACTCGGCTAGACCCAAACCCACTCGTCTAGACCCAAACCCACTCGGCGAGACCCAAACCCACTCGGCTAGACCCAAACCCACTCAGCTGGACCCAAACCCACTCGGCGAGACCCAAACCCACTCGGCTAGACACAAACCCACTCGGCTAGACCCAAACCCACTCGGCTAGACCCAAACCCACTCCGCTAGACCCAAACCCACTCCGCTAGACCCAAACCCACTCGGTTAGACCGAAACCCACTCGGCTAGACCCAAACCCAATCGGCTAGACCCAAACCCACTTGGCTAGACGCAAACCCACTCGGCTAGACGCAAACCCACTCGGCTAGACCCAAACCCACTCGGCTAGATGCAAACCCACTCGGCTAGACCCAAACCCACTCGGCTAGACCCAAACCCACTCGGCTAGACCCAAACCCACTCGGCAAGACTCAAACCCACTCGGCTAGACACAAACCCACTCGGCTAGACGCAAACCCACTCGGCTAGACCCAAACCCACTCGGCTAGACCCAAACCCACTCGGCAAGACCCAAACCCACTCGGCTAGACCCAAACCCACTCGGCTAGGCCCAAACCCACTCGGCTAGACCCAAACCCACTCGGCAAGACTCAAACCCACTCGGCCAGACCGAAACCCACTCGGCTAGACCCAAACCCACTGGGCTAGACCAAAACCCACTCGGCTAGACCCAAACCCACTCGGCTAGACCCAAACCCACTCGGCTAGACCCAAACCCACTCCGCAAGACCCAAACCCACTCCGCTAGACCCAAACCCACTCGGTTAGACCGAAACCCACTCGGCTAGACACAAACCCACTCAGCTAGACCCAAACCCACTGGGCTAGACGCAAACCCACTCGGCTAGACGCAAACCCACTCGGCTAGACCCAAACCCACTCGGCTAGATGGAAACCCACTCCGCTAGACCCAAACCCACTCCGCTAGACCCAAACCCACTCCGCTAGACCCAAACCCACTCCGCTAGTCCCAAACCCACTCGGTTAGACCGAAACCCACTCGGCTATACCCAAACCCACTCGGCTAGACCAAAACCCACTTGGCTAGACGCAAACCCACTCGGCTAGACGCAAACCCACTCGGCTAGACCCAAACCCACTCCGCTAGACCCAAACCCGCTCGGCTAGACCCAAACCCACTCGGCTAGACCCAAACCCACTAGGCTAGACCCAAACCCACTCGGCTAGACCCAAACCCACTCGGCTAGACCAAAACCTACTCGGCTAGACCCAAACCAACTCGGCTACACCCAAACCCACTCGGCTAGACCCAAACCCACTCCGCTAGACCCAAACCCACTCGGCTAGACCCAAACCCACTCGGCTAGACCCAAACCCACTCGGCTAGACCCAAACACACTCGGCTAGACCTAAACCCACTCGGCTAGACCCAAACCCACTCGGCTAGACCCAAACCCACTCGGCTAGACCCAAACCCACTCGGCTAGACCCAAACCCACTCGGCAAGACTCAAACCCACTCGGCTAGACCCAAACCCATTCGGCTAGACGCAAACCCACTCGGATAGACCCAAACCCACTCGGCTAGACCCAAACCCACTCGGCGAGACCCAAACCCGCTCGGCTAGACCCAAACCCACTCGGCTAGACCCAAACCCACTCGGCGAGACACAAACCCACTCGGCTAGACACAAACCCACTCGGCTAGACCCAAACCTACTCGTCTAGATCCAAACCCACTCGGCTAGACCCAAACCCACTCGACTAGATCCAAACCCACTCCGCTAGACCCAAACCCACTCCGCTAGACCCAAACCCACTCCGCTAGACCCAAACCCACTCCGCTAGACCCAAACCCACTAGGTTAGACCGAAACCCACTCGGCTAGACCCAAACCCACTCGGCTAGACCCAAACCCACTGGGCTAGACGCAAACCCACTCGGCTAGACGCAAACCCACTCGGCTAGACGCAAACCCACTCGGCTAGACCCAAACCCACTCAGCTAGACCCAAACCCACTCTGCTAAACCCAAACCCACTCCGCTAGACCCAAACCCGCTCGGATAGACCCAAACCCACTCGGCTAGACCCAAACCCACTCGGCCAGACCCAAACCCACTCGGCTAGACCCAAACCCACTCGGCTAGACCAAAACCCACTCGGCTGGACCCAAACCAACTCGGCTAGACCCAAACCCACTCGGCTAGACCCAAACCCACTCCGCTAGACCCAAACCCACTCGGCTAGACCCAAACCCACTCGGCTAGACCCAAACCCACTCGGCTAGACCCAAACACACTCGGCTAGACCAAAACACACTCGGCTAGACCCCAACCCACTCGGCTAGACCCAAACCCACACGGCTAGACCCAAACACACTCGGCTAAACCCAAACCCACTCGGCAAGACTCAAACCCACTCGGCTAGACCCAAACCCATTCGGCTAGACTCAAACCCACTCGGCTAGACCCAAACCCACTTGACTAGATCCAAACCCACTCCGCTAGACCCAAACCCACTCCGCTAGACCCAAACCCACTCGTTTAGACCGAAGCCCACTCGGCTAGACCCAAACCCACTCGGCTAGACCCAAACCCACTTGGCTAGACGCAAACCCACTCGGCTAGACGCAAACCCACTCGGCTAGACCCAAACCCACTCGGCTAGATGCAAACCCACTCGGCTAGACCCAAACCCACTCGGCTAGTTTCAAACCCACTCGGCTAGACGCAAACCCACTCGACTAGACCCAATCCCACTCGTCTAGACGCAAACCCACTCGGCTAGACCCAAACTCACTCCGCTAGACCCAAACCCACTCCGCTAGACCCAAACCTACTCCGCTAGACCCAAACCAACTCAGCTCGACCCAAACCCACTCCGCCAGAAACAAACCCACTGTGCTAGACAAAAACCCACTCGGCTAGACCCCAACCCACTCGGCTAGCCCCCAACCCACTCGGCTAGACCCAAACCCACTCTGCTAGACCCAAACCCACTCGGCTAGACGCAAACCCACTCGGCTAGACCCAAACCCACTCGGCTAGACCCAAACCCACTCGGCTGGACCAAAACCCACTCGGCTAAACCCAAACCAACTCGGCTAGACCCAAACCCACTCGGCTAGACACAAACCCACTCCGCTAGACCCAAACCCACTCGGCTAGACCCAAACCCACTCCGCTAGACCCAAACCCACTCGGCTAGACCCAAACCCACTCGGCTAAACCCAAACCCCCTCCGCCAGACCCAAACCCGCTCGGCTAGACCCAAACCCACTCGGCTAGACCCAAACCCACTCCGCTAGACCCAAACCCACTCCGCTAGACCCAAACCCACTCGGTTAGACTGAAACCCACTCGGCTAGACCCAAACCCAATCGGCTAGACCCAAACCCACTTGGCTAGACGCAAACCCACTCGGCTAGACGCAAACCCACTCGGCTAGACCCAAACCCACTCGGCTAGATGCAAACCCACTCGGCTAGACCCAAACCCACTCGGCTAGACGCAAACCCACTCGGCTAGACGCAAACCCACTCGGCTAGACCCAAACCCACTCGGCTAGACGCAAACCCACTCGGCTAGACCCAAACCCACTCCGCTAGACCCAAACCCACTCCACTAGACCCAAACCCACTCCGCCAGACCCAAACCAACTCAGCTCGACCCAAACCCACTCCGCCAGAACCAAACCCACTGCGCTAGGCACAAACCCACTCGGCTAGACCCCAACCCACTCGGCTAGCCCCCAACCCACTCGGCTAGACCCAAACCCACTCTGCTAGACCCAAACCCACTCGGCTAGACGCAAACCCACTCGGCTAGACCCAAACCCACTCGGCTAGACGCAAACCCACTCGGCTAGACCCAAACCCACTCGTCTAGACCCAAACCCACTCGGCGAGACCCAAACCCACTCCGCTAGACCCAAACCCACTCAGCTGGACCCAAACCCACTCGGCGAGACCCAAACCCACTCGGCTAGACACAAACCTACTCGGCTAGACCCAAACCCACTCCGCTAGACCCAAACCCACTCCGCTAGACCCAAACCCACTCCGCTAGACCCAAACCCACTCGGTTAGACCGAAACCCACTCGGCTAGACCCAAACCCAATCGGCTAGACCCAAACCCACTTGGCTAGACGCAAACCCACTCGGCTAGACGCAAACCCACTCGGCTAGACCCAAACCCACTCGGCTAGATGCAAACCCACTCGGCTAGACCCAAACCCACTCGGCTAGACCCAAACCCACTCGGCTAGACCCAAACCCACTCGGCAAGACTCAAACCCACTCGGCTAGACACAAACCCACTCGGCTAGACGCAAACCCACTCGGCTAGACCCAAACCCACTCGGCTAGACCCAAACCCACTCGGCAAGACCCAAACCCACTTGGCTAGACGCAAACCCACTCGGCTAGACCCAAACCCACTCGGCTAGACCCAAACCCACTCCGCTAGACCCAAACCCACTCGGCTAGACCCAAACCCACTCGGCTAGACCCAAACCCACTCGGCTAGACCCAAACCCACTCGGCTAGACCCAAACCCACTCGGCTAGAACAAAACCCACTCGGCTAGACCCAAACCAACTCGGCTAGACCCAAACCCACTCGGCTAGACCCAAACCCACTCCGCTAGACCCAAACCCACTCGGCTAGACCCAAACCCACTCGGCTGGACCCAAACCCACTCGGCTAGACTCAAACACACTCGGCTAGACCTAAACCCACTCGGCTAGACCCAAACCCACTCGGCTAGACCCAAACCCACTCGGCTAGACCCAAACCCACTCGGCTAGACCCAAACCCACTCGGCTAGACCCAAACTCACTCGGCAAGACTCAAACCCACTCGGCCAGACCCAAACCCATTCGGCTAGACGCAAACCCACTCGGCTAGACCCAAACCCACTTGGCTAGACCCAAACCCACTCGGCTAGACCCAAACCCATTCGGCTAGACCCAAACCCACTCGGCTAAACCCAAACCCACTCCGCTAGACCCAAACCCGCTCGGCTAGACCCAAACCCACTCGGCTAGACCCAAACCCACTCGGCTAGACCCAAACTCACTCGGCTAGACCCAAACCCACTCGGCTGGACGAAAACCCACTCGGCTGGACCCAAACCAACTCGGCTGGACCCAAACCCACTCTGCTAGACCCAAACCCACTCCGCTTGGCCCAAACCCACTCGGCTAGACCCAAACCCACTCGGCAAGACTCAAACCCACTCGGCTAGACCCAAACCCATTCGGCTAGACGCAAACCCACTCGGCTAGACCCAAACCCACTCGGCTAGACCCAAACCCACTCGGCAAGACTCAAACCCACTCGGCTAGACCCAAACCCATTCGGCTAGACGCAAACCCACTCGGCTAGACCCAAACCCACTCGGCTAGACCCAAACCCACTCGGCGAGACCCAAACCCACTCGTCTAGACACAAACCCACTCGGCTAGACCCAAACCCACTCGGCTAGACCCAAACCCACTCGGCTAGACCCAAACCCAATCGACTAGATCCAAACCCACTCCGCTAGACCCAAACCCACTCCGCTAGACCCAAACCCACTCCGCTAGACCCAAACCCACTCCGCTAGACCCAAACCCACTCGGTTAGACCCAAACCCACTCGGCTAGACCCAAACCCACTCGGCTAGACCCAAACCCACTCGGCTAGACCCAAACGCACTCGGCTAGCCCAAAATCCACTCGGCTAGACCCAAACCAACTCGGCTAGACCCAATGTTGTTAAAGAAGGAACTGCAGATGCTGGAGAATCGAGGGTTACACAAAAAGCTGGAGAAACTCAGCGGGTGCAGCGGCATCTAAAGAGCGAAGGAGATAGTCGACGTTTCGGGTCGAGACCCTTCTTCAGACTGGTCAGGGATCAGGGAAACGAGAGATATAAATAGTGATGCGGAGAGATAAGGAACAATGAGTGAAAGATATGCAAAAAAGTATTGGTGACAAAGGAAGCAGGCCATTGTAAGCTGTTTGTGGTGTGAAAATGAGAAGCTAGTGCGACTGGGGAGGGGGGGGAGATGGAGAAGGAATGTCAGGGCCAGAGGGCTGAGGGAGAGGTGGGGGGGAGGCAGTCTGGGTTAACAGAATTGAGAAAATTCAATGTTTAAGCCCAGAGGATGCAGACTCCCCAAGCGGAATATGAGGTGCTGTTCCTCCAACTTGCGGTGTTGATCACTCTGGCCGTGGAGGAGGCCCAGGACCGAGAGGTCGGATACGCAGTGGGAGGTGGAGTTGAAGTGCTGAGCCACTGGGAGGTCGGGTTGGTTATTGCGGACCGAGCGGAGGTGTTCGGCGAAACGATCGCCCAGCCTCCGCTTGGTCTCACCGATGTAGATCAGCTGGCATCTGGAGCAACGGATGCAGTAGATGAGGTTGGAGGAGGTGCAGGTGAACTTCTGTCGGACTTGGAATGACTGCTTGGGTCCCTGAAAGGAGTGGATGGGGGAGGTGAAGGGACAAGTGTAGCATCTCTTGCGGTTGCAAGGGAAAGTGCCCGGGGACGGAGTGGAGCGGGAGGGAAGGGAAGAATTGACGAGGGAGTTGCGGAGGGAGCGGTCTTTGCGGAAGGCAGACAGGGGGGGGAGATGGGAAGATGTGGCGAGTGGAGGGGTCACGTTGGAGGTGACGAAACTGGCGGAGGACTATCTGTTGTATGCGCTGGCTGGTGGGGTGAAAGGTGAGGACCAGGGGGACTCGGCCCTTGTTGTGAGTGGCGGAATGGGGAGAGAAGGCAGTGTTGCGGGGTATGGAGGAGACCCTGGTGCGAGCCTCATCTATAGTGGGGGAGGGGAAACCCCGTTCTCTGAAGAACGAGGACATTTGCGATGACCTGGTGTGGAACACGCCATCCTGGGAGCAGATGCGGCGTAGACGGAGGAATTGGGAATAGGGGATGGAGTCCTTACAGGAAGCAGGGTGGGAGGAAGAGTAGTCCAGGTAGCTGTGGGAGTCAGTTGGTTTGTAGTGGATGTCAGTCAGGAGTGTATCACCTGCAATAGAGATGGTGAGGTCAAGGAATGGTAGGGAAATGTCGGAAATGGTCCAAGTATATTTGAGTGCCGGATGGAAGTTGGTGGTGAAATGGATGAAGTCAGTCAGTTCTGCGTGGGTGCAGGAGGTGACACCAAAGCAGTCGTCAATGTAACGGAGGTAAAGGTCGGGGGTGGGGCCCTGGTACGCCGAGAACAAAGATTGTTCGACGTGCCCGACAAAGAGGCAGGCGTAGCTAGGGCCCATGCGTGTGCCCATAGCTACGCCTTGTGTTTGGAGGAAATGGGAGGAGTCAAAAGAAAAGTTGTTGAGGGTAAGGACCAACTCTGCTAGGCGGAGGAGGGTGTCAGTGGATGGGTATGGGTTGCTCCTCTGGTCGAGGAAGTACCGGAGGGCTTTGAGACCATCCTGGTGGGGAATGCAGGTGTATAGTGACTGGACGTCCATGGTGAAGATGAGAGGATGGGGGCCTGGACAACGGAATGTGCGGAGCCGACGGAGAGTGTCTGAGGTGTCTTGAACATAGGTGGGGAGGGATTTAACAAAGGGGGATAGGATGGAGTCAAGGTATGTGGAAATGTGTTCGGTGGGGCACGAACAGGCAGAGACAATGGGTCTGCCGGGGCAGTCGGGTTTGTGGATTTTGGGGAGAAGGTAAAATCGGGCTGTGCGGGGCTGGGGAACGATGAGGTTGGAGGCTCGGGGGGGTAGGGAGCCGGAGTTGGTGAAGCCGGTTATGGTGCTCGAGATGGTGGCCTGGTGCTCGTCAGTGGGGTCATGGTCCAGGGGTGAGTAGGAGGAGGTGTCCGAGAGTTGGCGCGTGGCCTCTGCTTTGTAGAGATCGACGCGCCAGACTACCACAGCACCTCCCTTGTCGGCGGGTTGAATAACCCAGTCTGGGTTGTTGCGGAGTGAGTCGATGGCAATACGTTCGGAGGGGGAGAGATTGGAGTGAGACAGGGGAGTGGAGAAGTCGAGGCGGTTGATGTCCCGACGGCAGTTCTGAATAAAGAGTTCTAAAGCTGGAGGGCCACGAGGGGGGGGTCCACGAGGAGGGGGTACGTCTACAAAGCAGAAAGGGAGGTGCTGTGGTAGTCTGGCGCGTCGATCTCTACAAAGCAGAGGCCACGCGCCAACTCTCGGACACCTCCTCCTACTCACCCCTGGACCATGACCCCACTGACGAGCACCAGGCCACCATCTCGAGCACCATAACCGGCTTCATCAACCCTCGGCTAGACCCAAACCCACTCGGCTAGACCCAAACCCAATCCGCTAGACCCAAACCCACTCGGCTAGACCCAAACCCACTCGGCTAGACCCAAACCCACTCGGCTAGACCCAAACCCACTCGGCTAGACCCAAACACACTCGGCTAGAACTAAACCCACTCGGCTAGACCCAAACCCACTCGGCTAGACCCAAACCCACTCGGCTAGACCCAAACCCACTCGGCTAGACCCAAACCCACTCGGCAAGACTAAAACCCACTCGGCTAGACCCAAACCCATTCGGCTAGACGCAAACCCACTCGGCTAGACCCAAACCCACTCGGCTAGACCCAAACCCACTCGGCGAGACCCAAAACCACTCGGCTAGACCCAAACCCACTCGGCTAGACCCAAACCCACTCGGCTAGACCCAAACACACTCGGCTAGACCCAAACCCACTCGACTAGATCCAAACCCACTCCGCTAGACCCAAACCCACTCCGCTAGGCCCAAACCCACTCCGCTAGACCCAAACCCACTCCGCTAGACCCAAACCCACTCGGTTAGACCGAAACCCACTCGGCTAGACCCAAACCCAATCGGCTAGACCGAAACCCACTTGGCTAGACGCAAACCCACTCGGCTAGACGCAAACCCACTCGGCTAGACCCAAACCCACTCGGCTAGATGCAGACCCACTCGGCTAGACCCAAACCCACTCGGCTAGACGCAAACCCACTCGGCAAGACGCAAACCCACTCGGCTAGACCCAAACCCACTCGGCTAGACGCAAACCCACTTGGCTAGACCCAAACCCACTCCGCTAGACCCAAACCCACTCCACTAGACCCAAACCCACTCCGCTAGACCCAAACCAACTCAGCTCGACCCAAACCCACTCCGCCAGAACCAAACCCACTGCGCTAGACACAAACCCACTCGGCTAGACCCCAACCCACTCGGCTAGCCCCCAACCCACTCGGCTAGACCCAAACCCACTCTGCTAGACCGAAACCCACTCGGCTAGATGCAAACCCACTCGGCTAGACCCAAACCCACTCAGCTAGACGCAAACCCACTCGGCTAGACCCAAACCCACTCGGCTAGACCCAAACCCACTCGGCTAAACCCAAACCCACTCCGCTAGACCCAAACCCGCTCGGCTAGACCCAAACCCACTCGGCTAGACCCAAACCCACTCGGCTAGACCCAAACCCACTCGGCTAGACCCAAACCCACTCGGCTAGACCAAAACCCACTCGGCTAGACCCGAAACAACTCGGCTAGACCCAAACCCACTCGGCTAGACCCAAACCCACTCCGCTAGACCCAAACCCACTCGGCTTGACACAAACCCACTCGGCTGGACCCAAACCCACTCGGCTAGACCCAAACACACTCGGCTAGATGCAAACACACTCGGCTAGACGCAAACCCACTCGGCTAGACCCAAACCCACTCGGCTAGATGCAAACCCACTCGGCTAGACCCAAACCCACTCGGCTAGACGCAAACCCACTCGGCAAGACGCAAACCCACTCGGCTAGACCCAAACCCACTCGGCTAGACGCAAACCCACTTGGCTAGACCCAAACCCACTCCGCTAGACCCAAACCCACTCCACTAGACCCAAACCCACTCCGCTAGACCCAAACCAACTCAGCTCGACCCAAACCCACTTGGCTAGACCCAAACCCACTCGGCTAGACCCAAACTCACTCGGCTAGACCCAAACCCACTCGGGTAGACCCAAACCCACTCGGCTAGACGCAAACCCACTCGGGTAGACCTTAACCCACTCGGCTAGACCCAAAGCCACTCGGCTAGACCCAAACCCACTAGGCTATACCCAAACACACTCGGCTAGACCCAAACCCACTCGGCTGGAACCAAACCCACTCGGCTAGACCCAAACCCACTCGGCTAGACCCAAACCCACTCGACTAGACCCAAACCCAATCGGCTAGACCCAAACCCACTCGGCTAAACCCAAACCTACTCGGCTAGGCTCAAACCCACTCGGCTAGACCCAAACACACTCGGCTAGACCCAAATACACTCGGCTGGACCCGATCCCACTCGGCTAGACCCAAACCCAATCGGCTAGACCCAAACCCACTCGGCTAGACGCAAACCCTATCCGCTAGACCCAAACCCACTCGGCTAGACCCAAAACCACTCCGCTAGACCAAAACCCACTCGGCTAGACCCAAAACCACTCCGCTAGCCCCAAACCCACCCGGCAACACCCAAACCCACTCGGCTAGACCCAAACCCACTCGGCTAGACCCAAACCCACTCGGCTAGACCCAAACCCACTCGGCTAGCCCCAAAACCCACTCGGCTAGACCCAAACCCACTCGGCTAGACCCAAACCCACTCGGCTAGCCACAAACACACTCGGCTAGACCCAAACCCACTCGGCTAGACCCAAACCCAATCGGCTAGACCCAAACCCACTCGGCTAGACGCAAACCCACTCCGCTATGCCCCAACACACTCAGCTAGACCCAAACCCAATCGGCTAGACCCAAACCCACTCGGCTAGACCCAAACCCACTCGGCTAGACGCAAAGCCACTCGGCTAGACGCAAACCCACTCGGCTAGACCCAAACCCACTCGGCTAGACGTAAACCCACTCGGCTAGACCCAAACCCACTCGGCTAGACCCAAACCCACTCGGCTAAACCCAAACCCACTCCGCCAGACCCAAACCCACTCCGCTAGACCAATACCCACTCGGCTAGACCCAAACCCACTCGGCTAGACCCAAACCCACTCGGCTAGACCCAAACCCACTTGGCTAGACGCAAACCCACTCGGCTAGACGCAAACCCACTCGGCTAGACCCAAACCCACTCGGCTAGACCCAAACCCACTCGGCTAGACCCAAACCCACTCGGCTAGACCAAAACCCAGTCGGCTAGACCCAAACCAACTCGGCTAGACCCAAACCCACTTGGATAGGCCCAAACCCACTGCGCTAGACCCAAACCTACTCGGCTAGACCCAAACCCACTCGGCTAGACCCAAACCCACCCGGCTAGACCCAAACACACTCGGCTAGACCTAAACCCACTCGGCTAGACCCAAACCCACTCGGCTAGACCCAAACCCACTCGGCTAGACCCAAACCCACTCGGCAAGACTCAAAACCACTCGGCTAGACCCAAACCCATTCGGCTAGACGCAAACCCACTCGGCTAGACCCAAACCCACTCGGCTAGACCCAAACCCACTCGGCGAGACCCAAACCCACTCGGCTAGACGCAAACCCACTCGGCTAGACCCAAACCCACTCGGCTAGACCCAAACCCACTCGGCTAGACCCAAATCCACTCGGCTAGACCCAAACCCACTCGGCTAGACCCAAACCCACTCGGCTAAACCCAAACCCACTAAGCTAGACCCAAACCCACTCGGCTAGACCCAAACCCACTCGACTGGACCCAAACCCACTCGGCCAGGCCCAAACCCACTCGGCTAGACCCAAACCCACTCGGCTAGACCAAAACCCATTCGGCTAGACCCAAACCAACTCGGCTAGTCCCAAACCCACTCGGCTAGACCCAAACCCACTCCGCTAGACCCAAACCCACTCCGCTAGACGCAAACCCACACCGCTAGACCCAAACCCACTCGGCTAGACCCAAACCCACTCGGCTAGACCCAAACCCACTTGGCTAGACGCAAACCCACTCGGCTAGACGCAAACCCACTCGGCTAGACCCAAACCCACTCGGCTCGCCCCAAAACCCCCTCGGCTAGACCCAAACCCGCTCGGCTAGACCCAAACCCACTCGGCTCGACCTAAACCCACTCGGCTAGACCCAAACCCACTCGGCTAGACCCAAACCCACTCGGCTAAACCCAAACCCACTCGGCTAGACCCAAAACCACTCCGTTAGACCCAAACCCACTCGGCTAGACCCAAACCCACTCGGCTAGACGCAAACCCACTCGGCTAGACCGAAACCCACTCGGCTAGACCCAAACCCACTGGGCTAGACCCAAACCCACTTGGCTAGACCCAAACCCACTAGGCTGGACCAAAACCCAATCGGCTAGATGTAAACCCACTTGGCTAGACCCAAACCCACTCGGCTAGACCCAAACCCACTCGGCTAGACCCAAACCCACTCAGCTAGACCCAAACACACTCGGCTGGACCCAAACCCACTCGTCTAGACCCAAACCCACTCGGCTAGACTCAAACCCACTCGGCTCGACCCAAACCCACTCGGCTAGAACAAAACCCGCTCCGCTAGACCCAAACCCGCTCCGCTAGACTCTAACCCACTCCGCTAGACATAAACCCACTCGGCTAGACCCAAATCCACTCGGCTTGACCCAAACACACTCGGCCAGACCTAATCCACTCGGCTAGACCCACACCCTCTCGGCTAGACGCAAACCCACTCCGCTAGACCCAAACGCACTCGACTAGACCCAAACCCACTCGGCTAGACCCAAACCCACTCGGCTAGACCCAAACCCACTCGGCTAGACCCAAAACCACTCCGCTAGACCCAAACCCACACGGCTAGACCCAAACCCACTCGGCTAGACCCAAACCCACTCGGCTAGACCCAAAACCACTCCGCTAGAACCAAACCCACACGGCTAGACCCAAACCCACTCGGCTAGACCCAAACCCACTCCGCTAGATCCAAACCCACTCGGCTAGACTCAAACCCACTCGGCTAGACCCAAACCCACTCGGCTAGAACCAAACCCGCTCCGCTCGACCCAAACCCACTCCGCTAGACTCAAACCCACTGCGCTAGACCCAAACCCACTCGGCTAGGCCAAAACCCACTCGGCTGGACCCAAACCAACTCGGCAAGAACCAAACCCACTCGGCTAGACACAAACCCACTCCGCCAGACCCAAACCCACTCGGCTAGACCCAAACCCACTCGGCTAGACCCAAACCCACTCGGCTAGACCCAAACACACTCGGCTAGACCCAAACCCACTCGGCTAGACATAAACCCAATCGGCTAGACCCAAACTCACTCGGCTAGACCCAAACCCACTCGGCTAGACGCAAACCCACTCGGCTAGACCGAAACCCACTCGGCTAGACCCAAACCCACTGGGCTAGACCGAAACCCACTCGGCTAGACCCAAACCAACTAGGCTAGACCCAAACCCAATCGGCTAGATGTAAACCCACTTGGCTAGACCCAAACCCACTTGGCTAGACCCAAACCCACTCGGCTAGACCCAAACCCACTCAGCTAGACCCAAACACACTCGGCTGGACACAATCCCACTCGTCTAGACCCAAACCCACTCGGCTAGACTCAAACCCACTCGGCTCGACCCAAACCCACTCGGCTGGAACAAAACCCGCTCCGCTAGACCCAAACCCGCTCCGCTAGACTCTAACCCACTCCGCTAGACACAAACCCACTCGGCTAGACCCAAATCCACTCGGCTAGACCCAAACACACTCGGCCAGACAGAATCCACTCGGCTAGAGCCACACCCTCTCGGCTAGACGCAAACCCACTCCGCTAGACCCAAACCCACTCGGCTAGACCCAAACCCACTCGGCTAGACGCAATCCCACTCGGCTAGACCGAAACCCACTCGGCTAGACCCAAACCCACTGGGCTAGACCGAAACCCACTCGGCTAGACCCAAACCCACTAGGCTAGACCCAAACCCACTCCGCTAGACCCAAACCCACTCCGCTTGACCCAACGCCACTCGGCTTGACGCAAACACGTTCGTCTAGACCCAAACCCACTTCGCTAGACCCAACCCCACTCCGCTAGACCCAAACCCACTCGGCTAGACCCAAACCCACTCGGCTAGACCCAAACCCACTCGGCTAGACCAAAACCCATTCGGCTAGACCCAAACCAACTCGGCTAGTCCCAAACCCACTCGGCTAGACCCAAACCCACTCCGCTAGACCCAAACCCACTCCGCTAGACGCAAACCCACACCGCTAGACCCAAACCCACTCGGCTAGACCCAAACCCACTCGGCTAGACCCAAACCCACTTGGCTAGACGCAAACCCACTCGGCTAGACGCAAACCCACTCGGCTAGACCCAAACCCACTCGGCTCGCCCCAAAACCCCCTCGGCTATACCCAAACCCGCTCGGCTAGACCCAAACCCACTCGGCTCGACCTAAACCCACTCGGCTAGACCCAAACCCACTCGGCTAGACCCAAACCCACTCGGCTAAACCCAAACCCACTCGGCTAGACCCAAAACCACTCCGTTAGACCCAAACCCACTCGGCTAGACCCAAACACACTCGGCTGGACCCAAACCCACTCGTCTAGACCCAAACCCACTCGGCTAGACTCAAACCCACTCGGCTCGACCCAAACCCACTCGGCTAGAACAAAACCCGCTCCGCTAGACCCAAACCCGCTCCGCTAGACTCTAACCCACTCCGCTAGACATAAACCCACTCGGCTAGACCCAAATCCACTCGGCTTGACCCAAACACACTCGGCCAGACCTAATCCACTCGGCTAGACCCACACCCTCTCGGCTAGACGCAAACCCACTCCGCTAGACCCAAACGCACTCGACTAGACCCAAACCCACTCGGCTAGACCCAAACCCACTCGGGTAGACCCAAACCCACTCGGCTAGACCCAAAACCACTCCGCTAGACCCAAACCCACACGGCTAGACCCAAACCCACTCGGCTAGACCCAAACCCACTCGGCTAGACCCAAAACCACTCCGCTAGAACCAAACCCACACGGCTAGACCCAAACCCACTCGGCTAGACCCAAACCCACTCCGCTAGACCCAAACCCACTCGGCTAGACTCAAACCCACTCGGCTAGACCCAAACCCACTCGGCTAGAACCAAACCCGCTCCGCTCGACCCAAACCCACTCCGCTAGACTCAAACCCACTGCGCTAGACCCAAACCCACTCGGCTAGGCCAAAACCCACTCGGCTGGACCCAAACCAACTCGGCAAGAACCAAACCCACTCGGCTAGACACAAACCCACTCCGCCAGACCCAAACCCACTCGGCTAGACCCAAACCCACTCGGCTAGACCCAAACCCACTCGGCTAGACCCAAACACACTCGGCTAGGCCCAAACCCACTCGGCTAGACTTAAACCCAATCGGCTAGACCCAAACCCACTCGGCTAGACCCAAACCCACTCGGCTAGACGCAAACCCACTCGGCTAGACCGAAACCCACTCGGCTAGACCCAAACCCACTGGGCTAGACCGAAACCCACTCGGCTAGACCCAAACCCACTAGGCTAGACCCAAACCCAATCGGCTAGATGTAAACCCACTTGGCTAGACCCAAACCCACTTGGCTAGACCCAAACCCACTCGGCTAGACCCAAACCCACTCAGCTAGACCCAAACACACTCGGCTGGACCCAATCCCACTCGTCTAGACCCAAACCCACTCGGCTAGACTCAAACCCACTCGGCTCGACCCAAACCCACTCGGCTGGAACAAAACCCGCTCCGCTAGACCCAAACCCGCTCCGCTAGACTCTAACCCACTCCACTAGACACAAACCCACTCGGCTAGACCCAAATCCACTCGGCTAGACCCAAACACACTCGGCCAGACAGAATCCACTCGGCTAGAGCCACACCCTCTCGGCTAGACGCAAACCCACTCCGCTAGACCCAAACCCACTCGGCTAGACCCAAACCCACTCGGCTAGACGCAAACCCACTCGGCTAGACCGAAACCCACTCGGCTAGACCCAAACCCACTGGGCTAGACCGAAACCCACTCGGCTAGACCCAAACCCACTAGGTTAGACCCAAACCCACTCCGCTAGACCCAAACCCACTCCGCTTGACCCAACGCCACTCGGCTTGACGCAAACACGTTCGTCTAGACCCAAACCCACTTCGCTAGACCCAACCCCACTCCGCTAGACCCAAACCCACTCGGCTAGACCCAAACCCACTCGGCTAGACCCAAACCCACTCCGTCAGACCCAAACCCACTCGGCTAGACGCAAACCCACTCGGCTAGACCCAAACCCACTCGGCTAGACCCAAACACACTCGGCTAGACCCAAACCCACTCGGCTAGACTTAAACCCAATCGGCCAGACCCAAACCCACTCGGCTAGACCCAAACCCACTCGGCTAGACGCAAACCCACTCGGCTAGACCGAAACCCACTCGGCTAGACCCAAACCCACTCCGCTAGACCCAAACCCACTCGGCTAGACTCAAACCCACTCGGCTAGACCCAAACCCACTCGGCTAGAACCAAACCCGCTCAGCTCGACCCAAACCCACTCCGCCAGACTCAAACCCACTGCGCTAGACCCAAACCCACTCCGCTAGACCCAAGTCCATTCGGCTAGACACAAACCCACTCAGTTAGACCGAAACCCAGTCAGCTCGACCCAAACCCACTCGGCTAGACCCTAACCCACTCGGCTAGATGCAAACCCACTCGGCTAGACCCAAACCCACTCGGCTAGACGCAAACCCACTCCGCTAGACCCAAACCCGCTCGGCTAGACCCAAACCCACTCGGCTAGAACCAAACCCACTAGGCTAGACCCAAACCCACTCGGCTAGACCCAAAACCACTCCGTTAGACCCAAACCCACTCGGCTAGACCCAAACCCACTCGGCTAGACCCAAACCCACTCGGCTAGGCCCAAACCCACTCGGCTAGACCCAAGGCCACTCGGCTTGACGCAAACACGCTCGGCAAGACCCAAACCCACTCCGCTAGACCCAAACCCACTCCGCTAGACCCAAACCCACTCCGCTAGACCCAAACCCACTCCGCTAGACCCAAACCCACTAAACTCGAACCACACGCACTCCGCTAGAACCAAACCCACTGCGCTAGACCCAAACCCACTCCGCTGGACCCAAACCCACTCGGTTAGACCGGAACCCACTCGGCTAGACCCAAACCCACTCGGCTAGACCCAAACCAACTCGGCTAGACGCAAACACACTCGTCTAGACCCAAACCCACTCGGCTACACCCAAACCCACTTGGCTAGATCCAAACCCACTCCGCTAGACCCAAACCCACTTCGCTAGACCCAACCCCACTCCGCTAGACCCAAACCCACTCGGCTAGACCCAAACCCACTCGGCTAGACCAAAACCCACTCGGCTAGACCCAAACCAACTCGGCTAGACCCAAACCCACTCGGCTAGACCCAAACCCACTCGGCTAGGCCCAAACCCACTCGGCTAGACCCAAACCCACTCGGCTAGACCCAAACCCACTCGGCTAGACCCAAACCCACTCCGCCAGACCCAAACCCACTCAGCTAGACCCAAACCCACTCGGCTAGACACAAACCCAGTCGGCTAGACCCAAACCCACTCGGCTAGACACAAACCTACTCGGCTAGACCCAATCCCACTCGGCTAGACCCAAACCCACTCGGCTAAACCCAAACCCACTCCGCTAGACCCAAACCCACTCGGCTAGACCCGAACCCACTCGGCTAGACCCAACCCACTCGGCTAGACCCAAACACACTCGGCTGGACCCAAACCCACTCGTCTAGACCCAAGCACACTCGGCTAGACCCAAACCCAATCCGCTAGACCCAAACCCACTCCGCTAGACCCAAAGCCACTCGGCTTGACGCAAACACGCTCGGCTGGACCCAAACCCTCTCGGTTAGACACAAACCTACTCGGCTAGACCCAAACCCACTCGGCTAGACCCAAACCCACTCGGCTAAACCCAAACCCACTCCGCCAGACCCAAACCCACTCGGCTAGACCCGAACCCACTCGGCTAGACCCAAACCCACTCGGCTAGACCCAAACACACTCGGCTGGACCCAAACCCACTCGTCTAGACCCAAGCACACTCGGCTAGACCCAAACCCACTCCGCTAGACCCAAACCTACTCCGCTAGACCCAAACCCACTCCGCTAGACCCAAACCCACTCCACTAGACCCAAACCCACTCCACTCGACCCAAACCCACTCCGCTCGACCCAAACCCACTCCGCTAGAACCAAACCCACTGCGCTAGACCCAAACCCACTCCGCTGGACCCAAACCCACTCCGCTAGACCCAAACCCACTCGGCTAGACCCAAACACACTCGTCTAGACCCAAACCCACTCGGCTAGAACCAAACCCGCTCTGCTCGACCCAAACCCACTCCGCTAGACTCAAACCCACTGCGCTAGACGCAAACCCACTCCGCTAGACCCAAATCCACTCGGCTAGACACAAACCCACTCGGTTAGAGCGAAACCCACTCGGCTCGACCCAAACCCACTTGGCTAGACCCTGACCCACTCGGCTAGATGCAAACCCACTCGGCTAGACCCAAACGCACTCCGCTAGACCCAAACCCACTCGGCTACACCCAAACCCACTCGGCTAGACCCAAACCCACTCGGCTAGACCCAAACCCACTCGGCCAGACCCAAACCCACTCCGCCAGACCCAAACCCACTCGGCTAGACCCAAACCCACTCGTCTAGACCCAAACCCACTCGGCAAGACCCAAACCCACTTGGCTAGACCCAAACCCACTCGGCTAGCCCCAAACCCACTCGGCTATACCCAAACCCACTCGGCTAGACCCAAACCCACTCGGCTAGACCCAAACCCACTCGGCGAGACCAAAACCCACTCGGCTAGACCCAAACCCACTCGGCTAGACCCAAACACACTCGGCTAGACCCAAACCCACTCGGCTAGACTTAAACCCAATCGGCTAGACCAAAACCCACTCGGCTAGACCCAAACCCACTCGGCTAGACGCAAACCCACTCGGCTAGACCGAAACCCACTCGGCTAGACCCAAACCCACTAGGCTAGACCCAAACCCAATCGGCTAGATGTAAACCCACTTGGCTAGACCCAAACCCACTCGGCTAGATGCAAACCCACTCCGCTAGACGCAAACCCACTCCACTAGACCCAAACCCGCTCGGCTAGACCCAAACCCACTCGGCTAGAACCAAACCCACTTGGCTAGACCCAAACCCACTCGGCTAGGCGCAAACACGCTCGGCTAGACCCAAACCCACTCGGCTAGACACAAACCCACTCGGCTAGACCCAAACCCACTCGGCTAGACCCAAACCCACTCGGCTAAACCCAAACCCACTCCGCTAGACCCAAACCCTCTCGGCTAGACCCGAACCCACTCGGCTAGACCCAAACCCACTCGGCTAGACCCAAACACACTCGGCTGGACCCAAACCCACTCGTCTAGACCCAAGCACACTCGGCTAGACCCAAACCCACTCCGCTAGACCCAAACCCACTCCGCTAGACCCAAACCCACTCCGCTAGACCCAAACCCACTCCGCTAGACCCAAACCCACTCCACTCGACCCAAACCCACTCCGCTACAACCAAACCCACTGCGCTAGACCCAAACCCACTCCGCTAGACCCAAACCCACTCCGCTAGACCCAAACCCACTCGGTTAGACCGGAACCCACTCGGCTAGACCCAAACCCACTCGGCTAGACCCAAACCCACTCGGCTAGACCCAAACACAGTCGTCTAGACCCAAACCCACTTGGCTACACCCAAACCCACTTGGCTAGATCAAAACCCACTCCGCTAGACCCAAACCCGCTTCGCTAGACCCAACCCCACTCCGCTAGACCCAAACCCACTCGGCTAGACCCAAAACCACTCGGCTAGACCAAAACCCACTCGGCTAGACCCAAAACAACTCGGCTAGACCCAAACCCACTCGGCTAGACCCAAACTCACTCCGCCAGTCCCAAACCCACTCGTCTAGACGCAAACCCACTCGGCTAGACTGAAACCCACTCGGCTAGACCCAAACCCACTGGGCTAGACCCAAACCCACTCGTCTAGACCCAAACCCACTAGTCTAGACCCAAACTCAATCGGCTAGATGTAAACCCACTTGGCTAGACCAAAACCCACTAGGCTGGACCCATACCCACTCGGCTAGACCCAAACCCACTCGGTTAGACCGGAACCCACTCGGCTAGACCCAAACCCACTCGGCTAGACCCAAACCCACTCGGCTAGACCCAAACACAGTCGTCTAGATCCAAACCCACTCGGCTACACCCAAACCCACTTGGCTAGATCCAAACCCACTCAGCTAGACCCAAACCCACTTCGCTAGACCCAACCCCACTCCGCTAGACCAAAACCCACTCGGCTAGACCCAAACCCACTCGGCTAGACCCAAACACACTCGGCTAGACCCAAACCCACTCGGCTAGACTTAAACCCAATCGGCTAGACCAAAACCCACTCGGCTAGACCCAAACCCACTCGGCTAGACGCAAACCCACTCGGCTAGACCGAAACCCACTCGGCTAGACCCAAACCCACTGGGCTAGACCCAAACTCACTCGGCTAGACCCAAACACACTCGGCTAGACCCAAACCCACTCGGCTAGACTTAAACCCAATCGGCTAGACCAAAACCCACTCGGCTAGACCCAAACCCACTCGGCTAGACGCAAACCCACTCGGCTAGACGGAAACCCACTCGGCTAGACCCAAACCCACTGGGCTAGACCCAAACCCACTCGTCTAGACCCAAACCCACCAGGCTAGACCCAAACCCAATCGGCTAGATGTAAACCCACTTGGCTAGACCCAAACCCACTCGGCTAGATGCAAACCCACTCCGCTAGACGCAAACCCACTCCACTAGACCCAAACCCGCTCGGCTAGACCCAAACCCACTCGGCTAGAACCAAACCCACTTGGCTAGACCCAAACCCACTCGGCTAGGCGCAAACACGCTCGGCTAGACCCAAACCCACTCGGCTAGACACAAACCCACTCGGCTAGACCCAAACCCACTCGGCTAGACCCAAACCCACTCGGCTAAACCCAAACCCACTCCGCTAGACCCAAACCCACTCGGCTAGACCCGAACCCACTCGGCTAGACCCAAACCCACTCGGCTAGACTCAAACACACTCGGCTGGACCCAAACCCACTAGTCTAGACCCAAGCACACTCGGCTAGACCCAAACCCACTCCGCTAGACCCAAACCCACTCCGCTAGACCCTAACCCACTCGGCCAGACCCAAACCCACTCCGCTAGACCCAAACCCACTCGGTTAGACCGGAACCCACTCGGCTAGACCCAAACCCACTCGGCTAGACCCAAACCCACTCGGTTAGACCGGAACCCACTCGGCTAGACCCAAACCCACTCGGCTAGACCCAAACCCACTCGGCTAGACCCAAACACAGTCGTCTAGATCCAAACCCACTCGGCTACACCCAAACCCACTTGGCTAGATCCAAACCCACTCAGCTAGACCCAAACCCACTTCGCTAGACCCAACCCCACTCCGCTAGACCCAAACCCACTCGGCTAGACCCAAACCCACTCGGCGAGACCAAAACCCACTCGGCTAGACCCAAACCCACTCGGCTAGACCCAAACACACTCGGCTAGACCCAAACCCACTCGGCTAGACTTAAACCCAATCGGCTAGACCAAAACCCACTCGGCTAGACCCAAACCCACTCGGCTAGACGCAAACCCACTCGGCTAGACCGAAACCCACTCGGCTAGACCCAAACCCACTGGGCTAGACCCAAACCCACTCGTCTAGACCCAAACCCACTAGGCTAGACCCAAACCCAATCGGCTAGATGTAAACCCACTTGGCTAGACCCAAACCCACTCGGCTAGATGCAAACCCACTCCGCTAGACGCAAACCCACTCCGCTAGACCCAAACCCGCTCGGTTAGACCCAAACCCACTCGGCTAGAACCAAACCCACTTGGCTAGACCCAAACCCACTCGGCTAGACCCAAAACCACTCCGGTAGACCCAAACCCACTCTGCTAGACCCAAACCCACTCGGCTACACCCAAACCCACTCGGCTAGGCCCAAACCCACTCGGCTAGACTTAAACCCACTCGGCTAGACCCAAACCCACTCGGCTAGACGCAAACCCACTCGGCTAGACGCCAACCCACTCGGCTAGACCGAAACCCACTCGGCTAGACCCAAACACACTCGGCTAGACCCAAAGCCACTCAGCTAGACGCAAACGCGCTCGGCTAGACCCAAACCCACTCGGCTAGACACAAACCCACTCGGCTAGACCCAAACCCACTCGGCTGGACCCAAACCCACTCGGCTAAACCCAAACCCACTCCGCTAGACCCAAACCCACTCGGCTAGACCCGAACCCACTCGGCTAGACCCAAACCCACTCGGCTAGACCCAAACACACTCGGCTGGACCCAAACCCACTCGTCTAGACCCAAGCACACTCGGCTAGACCCAAACCCACTCCGCTAGACCCAAACCCACTCCGCTAGACCCAAACCCACTCCGCTAGACCCAAACCCACTCCGCTAGACCCAAACCCACTCCACTTGACCCAAACCCACTCCGCTACAACCAAACCCACTGCGCTAGACCCAAACCCACTCCGCTAGACCCAAACCCACTCCGCTAGACCCAAACCCACTCGGTTAGACCGGAACCCACTCGGCTAGACCCAAACCCACTCGGCTAGACCCAAACCCACTCGGCCAGACCCAAACACAGTCGTCTAGACCCAAACCCACTTGGCTACACCCAAACCCACTTGGCTAGATCAAAACCCACTTGGCTAGATCAAAACCCACTCGGCTAGACCCAAACCCACTCGGCTAGACCCAAACCCACTCGGCTAGACGCAAACCCACTCGGCTAGACTGAAACCCACTCGGCTAGACCCAAACCCACTGGGCTAGACCCAAACCCACTCGTCTAGACCCAAACCCACTAGTCTAGACCCAAACCCAATCGGCTAGATGTAAACCCACTTGGCTAGACCCAAACCCACTCGGCTGGACCCATACCCACTCGGCTAGACCCAAACCCACTCAGCTAGACCCAAACACACTCGGCTGGACCCAAACCCACTCGTCTAGACCCAAACCCACTCGGCTAGACTCAAACCCACTCGGCTCGACCCAAACCCACTCGGCTAGAACCAAACCCGCTCCGCTAGACCCAAACCCGCTCCGCTAGACTCTAACCCACTCCGCTAGACACAAACCCACTCGGCTAGACCCAAATCCACTCGGCTAGACCCAAACACACTCGGCCAGACCTAACCCACTCGGCTAGACCCACACCCACTCGGCTAGCCGCAAACCCACTCCGCTGGACCCAAACGCACTCGACTAGACCCTAACCCACTCGGCCAGACCCAAACCCACTCCGCTAGACCCAAACCCACTCGGTTAGACCGGAACCCACTCGGCTAGACCCAAACCCACTCGGCTAGACCCAAACCCACTCGGTTAGACCGGAACCCACTCGGCTAGACCCAAACCCACTCGGCTAGACCCAAACCCACTCGGCTAGACCCAAACACAGTCGTCTAGATCCAAACCCACTCGGCTGCACCCAAACCCACTTGGCTAGATCCAAACCCACTCAGCTAGACCGAAACCCACTTCGCTAGACCCAACCCCACTCCGCTAGACCCAAACCCACTCGGCTA
Source organism: Raja brachyura (assembly GCA_963514005.1). Next base: position 1,438,280 of record OY740820.1, read on the forward strand.
GACACAAACCCACTCGGCTAGACCCAAACCCACTCGGCTGGACCCAAACCCACTCGGCTAAACCCAAACCCACTCCGCTAGACCCAAACCCACTCGGCTAGACCCGAACCCACTCGGCTAGACCCAAACCCACTCGGCTAGACCCAAACACACTCGGCTGGACCCAAACCCACTCGTCTAGACCCAAGCACACTCGGCTAGACCCAAACCCACTCCGCTAGACCCAAACCCACTCCGCTAGACCCAAACCCACTCCGCTAGACCCAAACCCACTCCGCTAGACCCAAACCCACTCCACTTGACCCAAACCCACTCCGCTACAACCAAACCCACTGCGCTAGACCCAAACCCACTCCGCTAGACCCAAACCCACTCCGCTAGACCCAAACCCACTCGGTTAGACCGGAACCCACTCGGCTAGACCCAAACCCACTCGGCTAGACCAAAACCCACTCGGCCAGACCCAAACACAGTCGTCTAGACCCAAACCCACTTGGCTACACCCAAACCCACTTGGCTAGATCAAAACCCACTTGGCTAGATCAAAACCCACTCGGCTAGACCCAAACCCACTCGGCTAGACCCAAACCCACTCGGCTAGACGCAAACCCACTCGGCTAGACTGAAACCCACTCGGCTAGACCCAAACCCACTGGGCTAGACCCAAACCCACTCGTCTAGACCCAAACCCACTAGTCTAGACCCAAACCCAATCGGCTAGATGTAAACCCACTTGGCTAGACCCAAACCCACTCGGCTGGACCCATACCCACTCGGCTAGACCCAAACCCACTCAGCTAGACCCAAACACACTCGGCTGGACCCAAACCCACTCGTCTAGACCCAAACCCACTCGGCTAGACTCAAACCCACTCGGCTCGACCCAAACCCACTCGGCTAGAACCAAACCCGCTCCGCTAGACCCAAACCCGCTCCGCTAGACTCTAACCCACTCCGCTAGACACAAACCCACTCGGCTAGACCCAAATCCACTCGGCTAGACCCAAACACACTCGGCCAGACCTAACCCACTCGGCTAGACCCACACCCACTCGGCTAGCCGCAAACCCACTCCGCTGGACCCAAACGCACTCGACTAGACCCTAACCCACTCGGCCAGACCCAAACCCACTCCGCTAGACCCAAACCCACTCGGTTAGACCGGAACCCACTCGGCTAGACCCAAACCCACTCGGCTAGACCCAAACCCACTCGGTTAGACCGGAACCCACTCGGCTAGACCCAAACCCACTCGGCTAGACCCAAACCCACTCGGCTAGACCCAAACACAGTCGTCTAGATCCAAACCCACTCGGCTGCACCCAAACCCACTTGGCTAGATCCAAACCCACTCAGCTAGACCGAAACCCACTTCGCTAGACCCAACCCCACTCCGCTAGACCCAAACCCACTCGGCTAGACCCAAACCCACTCGGCGAGACCAAAACCCACTCGGCTAGACCCAAACCCACTCGGCTAGACCCAAACACACTCGGCTAGACCCAAACCCACTCGGCTAGACTTAAACCCAATCGGCTAGACCAAAACCCACTCGGCTAGACCCAAACCCACTCGGCTAGACGCAAACCCACTCGGCTAGACCGAAACCCACTCGGCTAGACCCAAACCCACTGGGCTAGACCCAAACACACTCGTCTAGACCCAAACCCACTAGGCTAGACCCAAACCCAATCGGCTAGATGTAAACCCACTTGGCTAGACCCAAACCCACTCGGCTAGACCCAAACCCACTCGGCTAGACCCAAACCCACTCAGCTAGACCCAAACACACTCGGCTGGACCCAAACCCACTCGTCTAGACCCAAACCCACTCGGCTAGACTCAAACCCACTCGGCTCGACCCAAACCCACTCGGCTAGAACCAAACCCGCTCCGCTAGACCCAAACCCGCTCCGCTAGACTCTAACCCACTCCGCTAGACACAAACCCACTCGGCTAGACCCAAATCCACTCGGCTAGACCCAAACACACTCGGCTAGACCTAACCCACTCGGCTAGACCCACACCCACTCGGCTAGACGCAAACCCACTCCGCTAGATCCAAACCCACTCGGCTAGACCCAAACCCACTCCGCTAGACCCAAACCCACTCGGTTAGACCGGAACCCACTCGGCTAGACCCAAACCCACTCGGCTAGACCCAAACCCACTCGGTTAGACTGGAACCCACTCGGCTAGACCCAAACCCACTCGGCTAGACCCAAACCCACTCGGCTAGACCCAAACACAGTCGTCTAGATCCAAACCCACTCGGCTACACCCAAACCCACTTGGCTAGATCCAAACCCACTCAGCTAGACCCAAACCCACTTCGCTAGACCCAACCCCACTCCGCTAGACCCAAACCCACTCGGCTAGACCCAAACCCACTCGGCGAGACCAAAACCCACTCGGCTAGACCCAAACCCACTCGGCTAGACCCAAACACACTCGGCTAGACCCAAACCCACTCGGCTAGACTTAAACCCAATCGGCTAGACCAAAACCCACTCGGCTAGACCCAAACCCACTCGGCTAGACGCAAACCCACTCGGCTAGACCGAAACCCACTCGGCTAGACCCAAACCCACTGGGCTAGACCCAAACCCACTCGTGTAGACCCAAACCCACTAGGCTAGACCCAAACCCAATCGGCTAGATGTAAACCCACTTGGCTAGACCCAAACCCACTCGGCTAGATGCAAACCCACTCCGCTAGACGCAAACCCACTCCGCTAGACGCAAACCCGCTCGGTTAGACCCAAACCCACTCGGCTAGAACCAAACCCACTTGGCTAGACCCAAACCCACTCGGCTAGACCCAAAACCACTCCGGTAGACCCAAACCCACTCTGCTAGACCCAAACCCACTCGGCTACACCCAAACCCACTCGGCTAGGCCCAAACCCACTCGGCTAGACTTAAACCCACTCGGCTAGACCCAAACCCACTCGGCTAGACGCAAACCCACTCGGCTAGACGCAAACCCACTCGGCTAGACCGAAACCCACTCGGCTAGACCCAAACACACTCGGCTAGACCCAAAGCCACTCAGCTAGACGCAAACGCGCTCGGCTAGACCCAAACCCACTCGGCTAGACACAAACCCACTCGGCTAGACCCAAACCCACTCGGCTGGACCCAAACCCACTCGGCTAAACCCAAACCCACTCCGCTAGACCCAAACCCACTCGGCTAGACCCGAACCCACTCGGCTAGACCCAAACCCACTCGGCTAGACCCAAACACACTCGGCTGGACCCAAACCCACTCGTCTAGACCCAAGCACACTCGGCTAGACCCAAACCCACTCCGCTAGACCCAAACCCACTCCGCTAGACCCAAACCCACTCCGCTAGACCCAAACCCACTCCGCTAGACCCAAACCCACTCCACTTGACCCAAACCCACTCCGCTACAACCAAACCCACTGCGCTAGACCCAAACCCACTCCGCTAGACCCAAACCCACTCCGCTAGACCCAAACCCACTCGGTTAGACCGGAACCCACTCGGCTAGACCCAAACCAACTCGGCTAGACCCAAACCCACTCGGCCAGACCCAAACACAGTCGTCTAGACCCAAACCCACTTGGCTACACCCAAACCCACTTGGCTAGATCAAAACCCACTTGGCTAGATCAAAACCCACTCCGCTAGACCCAAACCCACTTCGCAAGACCCAACCCCACTCCGCTAGACCCAAACCCACTCGGCTAGACCCAAAACCACTCGGCTAGACCAAAACCCACTCGGCTAGACCCAAAACAACTCGGCTAGACCCAAACCCACTCGGCTAGACCCAAACTCACTCCGCCAGACCCAAACCCACTCGGCTAGACCCAAACCCACTCGGCTAGACCCAAACACACTCGGCTAGACCCAAACACACTCGGCTAGACCCAAACCCACTCGGCTAGACTTAAACCCAATCGGCTAGACCCAAACCCACTCGGCTAGACCCAAACCCACTCGGCTAGATGCAAACCCACTCGGCTAGACTGAAACCCACTCGGCTAGACCCAAACCCACTGGGCTAGACCCAAACCCACTCGTCTAGACCCAAACCCACTAGTCTAGACCCAAACCCAATCGGCTAGATGTAAACCCACTTGGCTAGACCCAAACCCACTCGGCTGGACCCATACCCACTCGGCTAGACCCAAACCCACTCAGCTAGACCCAAACACACTCGGCTGGACCCAAACCCACTCGTCTAGACCCAAACCCACTCGGCTAGACTCAAACCCACTCGGCTCGACCCAAACCCACTCGGCTAGAACCAAACCCGCTCCGCTAGACCCAAACCCGCTCCGCTAGACTCTAACCCACTCCGCTAGACACAAACCCACTCGGCTGGACCCAAATCCACTCGGCTAGACCCAAACACACTCGGCCAGACCTAACCCACTCGGCTAGACCCACACCCACTCGGCTAGCCGCAAACCCACTCCGCTGGACCCAAACGCACTCGACTAGACCCTAACCCACTCGGCCAGACCCAAACCCACTCGGCTAGACCCAAACCCACTCGGTTAGACCGGAACCCACTCGGCTAGACCCAAACCCACTCGGCTAGACCCAAACCCACTCGGCTAGACCCAAACACAGTCGTCTAGATCCAAACCCACTCGGCTGCACCCAAACCCACTTGGCTAGATCCAAACCCACTCAGCTAGACCGAAACCCACTTCGCTAGACCCAACCCCACTCCGCTAGACCCAAACCCACTCGGCTAGACCCAAACCCACTCGGCGAGACCAAAACCCACTCGGCTAGACCCAAACCCACTCGGCTAGACCCAAACACACTCGGCTAGACCCAAACCCACTCGGCTAGACTTAAACCCAATCGGCTAGACCAAAACCCACTCGGCTAGACCCAAACCCACTCGGCTAGACGCAAACCCACTCGGCTAGACCGAAACCCACTCGGCTAGACCCAAACCCACTGGGCTAGACCCAAACACACTCGTCTAGACCCAAACCCACTAGGCTAGACCCAAACCCAATCGGCTAGATGTAAACCCACTTGGCTAGACCCAAACCCACTCGGCTAGACCCAAACCCACTCGGCTAGACCCAAACCCACTCAGCTAGACCCAAACACACTCGGCTGGACCCAAACCCACTCGTCTAGACCCAAACCCACTCGGCTAGACTCAAACCCACTCGGCTCGACCCAAACCCACTCGGCTAGAACCAAACCCGCTCCGCTAGACCCAAACCCGCTCCGCTAGACTCTAACCCACTCCGCTAGACACAAACCCACTCGGCTAGACCCAAATCCACTCGGCTAGACCCAAACACACTCGGCCAGACCTAACCCACTCGGCTAGACCCACACCCACTCGGCTAGACGCAAACCCACTCCGCTAGATCCAAACCCACTCGGCTAGACCCAAACCCACTCGGCTGGACCCAAACCCACTCGGCTAGACCCAAAACCACTCCACTAGACCCAAACCCACACGGCTAGACCCAAACCCACTCGGCTAGACCCAAACCCACTCGGCGAGACCCAAAAGCACTCAGCTACACCCAAACCCACACGGCTAGACCCAAACCCACTCGGCTAGACCCAAACCCACTCCGCTAGACCCAAACCCACTCGGCTAGACTCAAACCCACTGCGCTAGACCCAAACCCACTCCGCTAGACCCAAGTCCACTCGGCTAGACACAAACCCACTCGGTTAGACCGAAACCCACTCGGCTCGACCCAAACCCACTCGGCTAGACCCTAACCCACTCGGCTAGATGCAAACCCACTCGGCTAGACCCAAACCCACTCCGCTAGACCCAAACCCACTCGGCTAGACCCAAACCCACTCGGCTAGACCCAAACCCACTCGGCTAGACCCAAACCCACTCGGCTAGACCCAAACCCACTCCGCCAGACCCAAACCCACTCGGCTAGACCCAAACCCACTCGGCTAGACCCAAACCCACTCGGCTAGACCCAAGCCCACTCGGCTAGACCCAAACCCACTCGGCTAGCCCCAAACCCACTCGGCTATACCCAAACCCACTCGGCTAGACACAAACACACTCGGTTAGACCCAAACCCAATCGGCTAGACCCAAACCCACTCGGCTGGACCCAAACCCACTCGTCTAGACCCAAACCCATTCGGCTACACCCAAACCCACTTGGCTAGATGCAAACCCACTCCGCTAGACCCAAACCCACTTCGCTAGACCCAACCCCACTCCGCTAGACCCAAGCCCACTCGGCTAGACCCAAAGCCATTCGGCTAGACCCAAACCCACTCGGCTAGGCCCAAACCCACTCGGCTAGACCCAAACCCACTCGGCCAGATGCAAACTCACTCGGCTAGACCCAAACCCACTCCGCCAGACCCAAACCCACTCGGCTAGACCCAAACCCACTCCGCCAGACCCAAACCCACTCGGCTAGACCCAAACCCACTCGGCTAGACCCAAACCCACTCGGCTAGACCCAAACACACTCGGCTAGACCCAAACCCACTCGGCTAGACTTAAACCCAATCGGCTAGACCCAAACCCACTCGGCTAGACCCAAACCCACTCGGCTAGATGCAAACCCACTCGGCTAGACCCAAACCCACTCGGCTAGACCCAAACCCACTGGGCTAGACCCAAACCCACTCGTCTAGACACAAACCCACTAGGCTAGACCCAAACCCAATCGGCTAGATATAAACCCACTTGGCTAGACCCAAACCCACTCGGCTAGACCCAAACCCACTCGGCTAGACCCAAACCCACTCAGCTAGACCCAAACACACTCGGCTGGACCCAAACCCACTCGTCTAGACCCAAACCCACTCGGCTAGACTCAAACCCACTCGGCTCGACCCAAACCCACTCGCCTAGAACCAAACCCGCTCCGCTAGACCCAAACCCGCTCCGCTAGACTCTAACCCACTCCGCTAGACACAAACCCAATCGGCTAGACCCAAATCCACTCGGCTAGACCCAAACACACTGGGCCAGACCTAACCCACTCGGCTAGACCCACACCCACTCGGCTAGACGCAAACCCACTCCGCTAGACCCAAACGCACTCGACTAGACCCAAACCCACTGGGTTAGACCCAAACCCACTCGGCTGGACCCAAACCCACTCGGCTAGACCCAAAACCACTCCACTAGACCCAAACCCACATGGCTAGAACCAAACCCACTCGGCTAGACCCAAACCCGCTCGGCTAGACCCAAAAGCACTCCGCTAGACCCAAACCCACACGGCTAGACCCAAACCCACTCGGCTAGACCCAAACCCACTCCGCTAGACCCAAACCCACTCGGCTAGACTCAAACCCACTCGGCTAGACCCAAACCCACTCGGCTAGAACCAAACCCGCTCCGCTCGACCCAAACCCACTCCGCTAGACTCAAACCCACTGTGCTAGACCCAAACCCACTCCGCTAGACCCAAGTCCACTCGGCTAGACACAAACCCACTCGGTTAGACCGAAACCCACTCGGCTCGACCCAAACCCACTCGGCTAGACCCTAACCCACTCGGCTAGATGCAAACCCACTCGGCTAGACCCAAACCCACTCCGCTAGACCCAAACCTACTCGGCTAGACCCAAACCCACTCGGCTAGACCCAAACCCACTCGGCTAGACCCAAACCCACTCGGCTAGACCCAAACCCACTCCGCCAGACCCAAACCCACTCGGCTAGACCCAAACCCACTCGGCTGGACCCAAACCCACTCGGCTAGACCCAAAACCACTCCACTAGACCCAAACCCACACGGCTAGACCCAAACCCACTCGGCTAGACCCAAACCCACTCGGCGAGACCCAAAAGCACTCCACTAGACCCAAACCCACACGGCTAGACCCAAACCCACTCGGCTAGACCCAAACCCACTCGGCGAGACCCAAAAGCACTCAGCTACACCCAAACCCACACGGCTAGACCCAAACCCACTCGGCTAGACCCAAACCCACTCCGCTAGACCCAAACCCACTCGGCTAGACTCAAACCCACTGCGCTAGACCCAAACCCACTCCGCTAGACCCAAGTCCACTCGGCTAGACACAAACCCACTCGGTTAGACCGAAACCCACTCGGCTCGACCCAAACCCACTCGGCTAGACCCTAACCCACTCGGCTAGATGCAAACCCACTCGGCTAGACCCAAACCCACTCCGCTAGACCCAAACCCACTCGGCTAGACCCAAACCCACTCGGCTAGACCCAAACCCACTCGGCTAGACCCAAACCCACTCGGCTAGACCCAAACCCACTCCGCCAGACCCAAACCCACTCGGCTAGACCCAAACCCACTCGGCTAGACCCAAACCCTCTCGGCTAGACCCAAGCCCACTCGGCTAGACCCAAACCCACTCGGCTAGCCCCAAACCCACTCGGCTATACCCAAACCCACTCGGCTAGACACAAACACACTCGGTTAGACCCAAACCCAATCGGCTAGACCCAAACCCACTCGGCTAGACCCAAACCCACTCGTCTAGACCCAAACCCATTCGGCTACACCCAAACCCACTTGGCTAGATGCAAACCCACTCCGCTAGACCCAAACCCACTTCGCTAGACCCAACCCCACTCCGCTAGACCCAAGCCCACTCGGCTAGACCCAAAGCCACTCGGCTAGACCCAAACCCACTCGGCTAGGCCCAAACCCACTCGGCTAGACCCAAACCCACTCGGCCAGATGCAAACTCACTCGGCTAGACCCAAACCCACTCCGCCAGACCCAAACCCACTCGGCTAGACCCAAACCCACTCCGCCAGACCCAAACCCACTCGGCTAGACCCAAACCCACTCGGCTAGACCCAAACCCACTCGGCTAGACCCAAACACACTCGGCTAGACCCAAACCCACTCGGCTAGACTTAAACCCAATCGGCTAGACCCAAACCCACTCGGCTAGACCCAAACCCACTCGGCTAGATGCAAACCCACTCGGCTAGACCCAAACCCACTCGGCTAGACCCAAACCCACTCGTCTAGACACAAACCCACTAGGCTAGACCCAAACCCAATCGGCTAGATATAAACCCACTTGGCTAGACCCAAACCCACTCGGCTAGACCCAAACCCACTCAGCTAGACCCAAACACACTCGGCTGGACCCAAACCCACTCGTCTAGACCCAAACCCACTCGGCTAGACTCAAACCCACTCGGCTCGACCCAAACCCACTCGCCTAGAACCAAACCCGCTCCGCTAGACCCAAACCCGCTCCGCTAGACTCTAACCCACTCCGCTAGACACAAACCCACTCGGCTAGACCCAAATCCACTCGGCTAGACCCAAACACACTGGGCCAGACCTAACCCACTCGGCTAGACCCACACCCACTCGGCTAGACGCAAACCCACTCCGCTAGACCCAAACGCACTCGACTAGACCCAAACCCACTCGGCTGGACCCAAACCCACTCGGCTAGACCCAAAACCACTCCACTAGACCCAAACCCACATGGCTAGAACCAAACCCACTCGGCTAGACCCAAACCCGCTCGGCTAGACCCAAAAGCACTCCGCTAGACCCAAACCCACACGGCTAGACCCAAACCCACTCGGCTAGACCCAAACCCACTCCGCTAGACCCAAACCCACTCGGCTAGACTCAAACCCACTCGGCTAGACCCAAACCCACTCGGCTAGAACCAAACCCGCTCCGCTCGACCCAAACCCACTCCGCTAGACTCAAACCCACTGTGCTAGACCCAAACCCACTCCGCTAGACCCAAGTCCACTCGGCTAGACACAAACCCACTCGGTTAGACCGAAACCCACTCGGCTCGACCCAAACCCACTCGGCTAGACCCTAACCCACTCGGCTAGATGCAAACCCACTCGGCTAGACCCAAACCCACTCCGCTAGACCCAAACCCACTCGGCTAGACCCAAACCCACTCGGCTAGACCCAAACCCACTCGGCTAGACCCAAACCCACTCGGCTAGACCCAAACCCACTCCGCCAGACCCAAACCCACTCGGCTAGACCCAAACCCACTCGGCTAGACCCAAACCCACTCGGCTAGACCCAAACCCACTCGGCTAGATGCAAACCCACTCCGCTAGACCCAAACCCACTTCGCTAGACCCAACCCCTCTCCGCTAGACCCAAACCCACTCGGCTAGACCCAAACCCACTCGGCTAGACCCAAACACACTCGGCTAGGCCCAAACCCACTCGGCTAGTCCCAAACCCACTCGGCTAGACCCAAACCCACTCGGCTAGACCCAAACCCACTCCGCCAGACCCAAACCCACTCGGCTAGACCCAAACCCACTCGGCTAGACCCAAACCCACTCGGCTTGACCCAAACCCACTCGGCTAGACCCAAACCCACTCGGCTAGACCCAAACCCACTCGGCTAGACCCAAAACCACTCCGCTAGACCCAAACCCACACGGCTAGACCCAAACCCACTCGGCTAGACCCAAACCCACTCCGCTAGACCCAAACCCACTCCGCTAGACTCAAACCCACTCGGCTAGACCCAAACCCAATCGGCTAGAACCAAACCCGCTCCGCTCGACCCAAACCCACTCCGCTAGACTCAAACCCACTGCGCTAGACCCAAACCCACTCCGCTAGACCCAAGTCCACTCGGCTAGACCCAAACCCACTCGGTTAGACCGAAACCCACTCGGCTCGACCCAAACCCACTCGGCTAGACCCTAACCCAATCGGCTAGATGCAAACCCACTCGGCTAGACCCAAACCCACTCCGCTAGACCCAAACCCACTCGGCTAGACCCAAACCCACTAGGCTAGACCCAAACCCACTCGGCTAGACCCAAACCCACTCGGCTAGACCCAAACCCACTCCGCCAGACCCAAACCCACTCGGCTAGACCCAAACCCTCTCGGCTAGACCCAAACCCACTCGGCTAGACCCAAACCCACTCGGCTAGACCCAAACCCACTCGGCTAGCCCCAAACCCACTCGGCTATACCCAAACCCACTCGGCTAGACCCAAACACACTCGGCTAGACCCAAACCCAGTCGGCTAGACCCAAACCCACTCGGCTAGACCCAAACCCAGTCGGTTAGACCCAAGCCCACTCGGCTAGACGCAACCCACTCCGCTAGACCCAAACCCACTCGGCTACACCCAAACCCACTTGGCTAGATCCAAACCCACTCCGCTAGACCCAAACCCACTTCGCTAGACCCAACCCCACTCGGCTAGACCCAAACCCACTCGGCTAGGCCCAAACCCACTCGGCTAGACCCAAACCCACTCGGCTAGACCCAAACCCACTCGGCTAGACCCAAACCCACTCCGCCAGACCCAAACCCACTCGGCTAGACCCAAACCCAGTTGGCTAGACCCAAACCCACTCGGCTAGACCCAAACCCAGTCGGTTAGACCCAAACCCACTCGGCTAGACGCAACCCACTCCGCTAGACCCAAACCCACTCGGCTACACCCAAACCCACTTGGCTAGATCCAAACCCACTCCGCTAGACCCAAACTCACTTCGCTAGGCCCAACCCCACTCCGCTAGACCCAAACCCACTCGGCTATACCCAAACCCACTCGGCTAGACCCAAACACACTCGGCTAGACCCAAACCCAGTCGGCTAGACCCAAACCCACTCGGCTAGACCCAAACCCACTCGGCTAGACGCAACCCACTCCGCTAGACCCAAACCCACTCGGCTAGACCCAAACCCACTCCGCTAGACCCAAACCCACTCCGCCAGACCCAAACCCACTCGGCTAGACCCAAACCCACTCGGCTAGACCCAAACCCACTCGGCTAGACCCAAACCCACTCGGCTAGACCCAAACCCACTCGGCTAGCCCCAAACCCACTCGGCTATACCCAAACCCACTCGGCTAGACCCAAACACACTCGGTTAGACCCAAACCCAATCGGCTAGACCCAAACCCACTCGTCTAGACCCAAACCCACTCGTCTAGACCCAAACCCACTCGGCAACACCCAAACCCACTTGGCTAGATGCAAACCCACTCCGCTAGACCCAAACCCACTTCGCTAGACCCAACCCCACTCCGCTAGACCCAAACCCACTCGGCTAGACCCAAACCCACTCGGCTAGACCCAAACCCACTCGGCTAGGCCCAAACCCACTCGGCTAGACCCAAACCCACTCGGCTAGACCCAAACCCACTCGGCTAGACCCAAACCCACTCCGCCAGACCCAAACCCACTCGGCTAGACCCAAACCCACTCGGCTAGACCCAAACCCACTCGGCTTGACCCAAACCCACTCGGCTAGACCCAAACCCACTCGGCTAGACCCAAACCAACTCGGCTAGACCCAAAACCACTCCGCTAGACCCAAACCCACACGGCTAGACCCAAACCCACTCGGCTAGACCCAAACCCACTCCGCTAGACCCAAACCCACTCCGCTAGACTCAAACCCACTCGGCTAGACCCAAACCCAATCGGCTAGAACCAAACCCGCTCCGCTCGACCCAAACCCACTCCGCTAGACTCAAACCCACTGCGCTAGACCCAAACCCACTCCGCTAGACCCAAGTCCACTCGGCTAGACCCAAACCCACTCGGTTAGACCGAAACCCACTCGGCTCGACCCAAACCCACTCGGCTAGACCCTAACCCAATCGGCTAGATGCAAACCCACTCGGCTTGACCCAAACCCACTCCGCTAGACCCAAACCCACTCGGCTAGACCCAAACCCACTCGGCTAGACCCAAACCCACTCGGCTAGACCCAAACCCACTCGGCTAGACCCAAACCCACTCCGCCAGGCCCAAACCCACTCGGCTAGACCCAAACCCTCTCGGCTAGACCCAAACCCACTCGGCTAGACGCAAACCCACTCCGCTAGACCCAAACGCACTCGACTAGACCCAAACCCACTGGGTTAGACCCAAACCCACTCGGCTGGACCCAAACCCACTCGGCTAGACCCAAAACCACTCCACTAGACCCAAACCCACATGGCTAGAACCAAACCCACTCGGCTAGACCCAAACCCGCTCGGCTAGACCCAAAAGCACTCCGCTAGACCCAAACCCACACGGCTAGACCCAAACCCACTCGGCTAGACCCAAACCCACTCCGCTAGACCCAAACCCACTCGGCTAGACTCAAACCCACTCGGCTAGACCCAAACCCACTCGGCTAGAACCAAACCCACTCCGCTCGACCCAAACCCACTCCGCTAGACTCAAACCCACTGTGCTAGACCCAAACCCACTCCGCTAGACCCAAGTCCACTCGGCTAGACACAAACCCACTCGGTTAGACCGAAACCCACTCGGCTCGACCCAAACCCACTCGGCTAGACCCTAACCCACTCGGCTAGATGCAAACCCACTCGGCTAGACCGAAACCCACTCCGCTAGACCCAAACCCACTCGGCTAGACCCAAACCCACTCGGCTAGACCCAAACCCACTCGGCTAGACCCAAACCCACTCGGCTAGACCCAAACCCACTCCGCCAGACTCAAACCCACTCGGCTAGACCCAAACCCACTCGGCTAGACCCAAACCCACTCGGCAAGACCCAAACCCACTCGGCTAGACCCAAACCCACTCGGCTAGCCCCAAACCCACTCGGCTATACCCAAACCCACTCGGCTAGACCCAAACACACTCGGTTAGACCCAAACCGAATCGGCTAGACCCAAACCCACTCGGCTAGACCCAAACCCACTCGTCTAGACCCAAACCCACTCGGCAACACCCAAACCCACTTGGCTAGATGCAAACCCACTCCGCTAGACCCAAACCCACTTCGCTAGACCCAACCCCTCTCCGCTAGACCCAAACCCACTCGGCTAGACCCAAACCCACTCGGCTAGACCCAAACACACTCGGCTAGGCCCAAACCCACTCGGCTAGTCCCAAACCCACTCGGCTAGACCCAAACCCACTCGGCTAGACCCAAACCCACTCCGCCAGACCCAAACCCACTCGGCTAGACCCAAACCCACTCGGCTAGACCCAAACCCACTCGGCTTGACCCAAACCCACTCGGCTAGACCCAAACCCACTCGGCTAGACCCAAACCCACTCGGCTAGACCCAAAACCACTCCGCTAGACCCAAACCCACACGGCTAGACCCAAACCCCCTCGGCTAGACCCAAACCCACTCCGCTAGACCCAAACCCACTCCGCTAGACTCAAACCCACTCGGCTAGACCCAAACCCAATCGGCTAGAACCAAACCCGCTCCGCTCGACCCAAACCCACTCCGCTAGACTCAAACCCACTGCGCTAGACCCAAACCCACTCCGCTAGACCCAAGTCCACTCGGCTAGACCCAAACCCACTCGGTTAGACCAAAACCCACTCGGCTCGACCCAAACCCACTCGGCTAGACCCTAACCCAATCGGCTAGATGCAAACCCACTCGGCTAGACCCAAACCCACTCCGCTAGACCCAAACCCACTCGGCTAGACCCAAACCCACTCGGCTAGACCCAAACCCACTCGGCTAGACCCAAACCCACTCGGCTAGACCCAAACCCACTCCGCCAGACCCAAACCCACTCGGCTAGACCCAAACCCTCTCGGCTAGACCCAAACCCACTCGGCTAGACCCAAACCCACTCGGCTAGACCCAAACCCACTCGGCTAGCCCCAAACCCACTCGGCTATACCCAAACCCACTCGGCTAGACCCAAACACACTCGGCTAGACCCAAACCCAGTCGGCTAGACCCAAACCCACTCGGCTAGACCCAAACCCAGTCGGTTAGACCCAAGCCCACTCGGCTAGACGCAACCCACTCCGCTAGACCCAAACCCACTCGGCTACACCCAAACCCACTTGGCTAGATCCAAACCCACTCCGCTAGACCCAAACCCACTTCGCTAGACCCAACCCCACTCGGCTAGACCCAAACCCACTCGGCTAGGCCCAAACCCACTCGGCTAGACCCAAACCCACTCGGCTAGACCCAAACCCACTCGGCTAGACCCAAACCCACTCCGCCAGACCCAAACCCACTCGGCTAGACCCAAACCCAGTTGGCTAGACCCAAACCCACTCGGCTAGACCCAAACCCAGTCGGTTAGACCCAAACCCACTCGGCTAGACGCAACCCACTCCGCTAGACCCAAACCCACTCGGCTACACCCAAACCCACTTGGCTAGATCCAAACCCACTCCGCTAGACCCAAACTCACTTCGCTAGGCCCAACCCCACTCCGCTAGACCCAAACCCACTCGGCTATACCCAAACCCACTCGGCTAGACCCAAACACACTCGGCTAGACCCAAACCCAGTCGGCTAGACCCAAACCCACTCGGCTAGACCCAAACCCAGTCGGTTAGACCCAAACCCACTCGGCTAGACGCAACCCACTCCGCTAGACCCAAACCCACTCGGCTAGACCCAAACCCACTCCGCTAGACCCAAACCCACTCCGCCAGACCCAAACCCACTCAGCTAGACCCAAACCCACTCGGCTAGACCCAAACCCACTCGGCTAGACCCAAACCCACTCGGCTAGACCCAAACCCACTCGGCTAGCCCCAAACCCACTCGGCTATACCCAAACCCACTCGGCTATACCCAAACACACTCGGTTAGACCCAAACGCAATCGGCTAGACCCAAACCCACTCGTCTAGACCCAAACCCACTCGTCTAGACCCAAACCCACTCGGCAACACCCAAACCCACTTGGCTAGATGCAAACCCACTCCGCTAGACCCAAACCCACTTCGCTAGACCCAACCCCACTCCGCTAGACCCAAACCCACTCGGCTAGACCCAAACCCACTCGGCTAGATCCAAACCCACTGGGCTAGGCCCAAACCCACTCGGCTAGACCCAAACCCACTCGGCTAGACCCAAACCCACTCGGCTAGACCCAAACCCACTCCGCCAGACCCAAACCCACTCGGCTAGACCCAAACCCACTCGGCTAGACCCAAACCCACTCGGCTTGACCCAAACCCACTCGGCTAGACCCAAACCCACTCGGCTAGACCCAAACCCACTCGGCTAGACCCAAAACCACTCCGCTAGACCCAAACCCACACGGCTAGACCCAAACCCACTCGGCTAGACCCAAACCCACTCCGCTAGACCCAAACCCACTCCGCTAGACTCAAACCCACTCGGCTAGACCCAAACCCAATCGGCTAGAACCAAACCCGCTCCGCTCGACCCAAACCCACTCCGCTAGACTCAAACCCACTGCGCTAGACCCAAACCCACTCCGCTAGACCCAAGTCCACTCGGCTAGACCCAAACCCACTCGGTTAGACCGAAACCCACTCGGCTCGACCCAAACCCACTCGGCTAGACCCTAACCCAATCGGCTAGATGCAAACCCACTCGGCTAGACCCAAACCCACTCCGCTAGACCCAAACCCACTCGGCTAGACCCAAACCCACTCGGCTAGACCCAAACCCACTCGGCTAGACCCAAACCCACTCGGCTAGACCCAAACCCACTCCGCCAGGCCCAAACCCACTCGGCTAGACCCAAACCCTCTCGGCTAGACCCAAACCCACTCGGCTAGACCCAAACCCACTCGGCTAGACCCAAACCCACTCGGCTAGCCCCAAACCCACTCGGCTATACCCAAACCCACTAGGCTAGACCCAAACACACTCGGCTAGACCCAAACCCAATCGGGTAGACCCAAACCTATTCGGCCAGACCCAAACCCAGTCGGTTAGACCCAAACCCACTCGGCTAGACGCAACCCACTCCGCTAGACCCAAACCCAATCGGCTAGAACCAAACCCGCTCCGCTCGACCCAAACCCACTCCGCTAGACTCAAACCCACTGCGCTAGACCCAAACCCACTCCGCTAGACCCAAGTCCACTCGGCTAGACCCAAACCCACTCGGTTAGACCGAAACCCACTCGGCTCGACCCAAACCCACTCGGCTAGACCCTAACCCAATCGGCTAGATGCAAACCCACTCGGCTAGACCCAAACCCACTCCGCTAGACCCAAACCCACTCGGCTAGACCCAAACCCACTCGGCTAGACCCAAACCCACTCGGCTAGACCCAAACCCACTCGGCTAGACCCAAACCCACTCCGCCAGGCCCAAACCCACTCGGCTAGACCCAAACCCTCTCGGCTAGACCCAAACCCACTCGGCTAGACCCAAACCCACTCGGCTAGACCCAAACCCACTCGGCTAGCCCCAAACCCACTCGGCTATACCCAAACCCACTCGGCTAGACCCAAACACACTCGGCTAGACCCAAACCCAGTCGGGTAGACCCAAACCCACTCGGCTAGACCCAAACCCAGTCGGTTAGACCCAAACCCACTCGGCTAGACGCAACCCACTCCGCTAGACCCAAACCCACTCGGCTACACCCAAACCCTCTTGGCTAGATCCAAACCCACTCCGCTAGACCCAAACCCACTTCGCTGGACCCAACCCCACTCCGCTGGACCCAAACCCACTCGGCTAGACCCAAACCCACTCGGCTAGACCCAAACCCACTCGGCTAGGCCCAAACCCACTCGGCTAGATCCAAACCCACTCGGCTAGACCCAAACCCACTCGGCTAGACCCAAACCCACTCCGCCAGACCCAAACCCACTCGGCTAGACCCAAACCCACTCGGCTAGACTCAAACCCACTCGGCTAGAACCAAACCCACTCCGCTAGACACAAACCGACTCCGCTAGACTCAAACCCACTCGGTTAGACCCAAACATACTTGGCTAGACCCAAACCCAATCAGCTAGACCCAAACCCACTCGGATGCACCCAAACCCACTTGGCTAGATCCAAACCCACTCCGCTAGACCAAAACCCACTTCTCTAGACCCAACCCCACTCCGCTAGACCCAAACCCACTCGGCTAGACCCAAACCCACTCGGCTAGACCCTAACCCACTCGGCTAGGCCCAAACCCACTCGGCTAGACCCAAACCCACTCGGCTAGACCCAAACCCACTCGTCTAGACCCAAACCCACTCCGCCTGACCTAAACCCACTCGGCTAGACCCAAACCCACTCGCATAGACCCAAACCCACTCGGCTTGACCCAAACCCACTCGGCTAGACCCAAACCCACTCGGCTACACCCAAACCCACTCGGCTAGACCCAAACACACTCGGCGAGACACAAACCCACTCGGCTAGACCCGAACCCACTCGGCTAGACCCAAACCCACTCGGCTAGACCCAAACACACTCGGCTGGACCCAAACCCACTCGTCTAGACCCAAGCACACTCGGCTAGACCCAAACCCACTCCGCTAGACCCAAACCCACTCCACTCGACCCAAACCCACTCCGCTAGAACCAAACCCACTGCGCTAGACCCAAACCCACTCCGCTAGACCCAAACCCACTCCGCTAGACCCAAACCCACTTGGTTAGACCGGAACCCACTCGGCTAGACCCAAACCCACTCGGCTAGACCCAAACCCACTCGGCTAGACCCAAGCACACTCGTCTAGACCCAAACCCACTCGGCTACACCCAAACCCACTTGGCTAGATCCAAACCCACTCCGCTAGACCCAAACCCACTTCGCTAGACCCAACCCCACTCCGCTAGACCCAAACCCACTCGGTTAGACCCAAACCCACTCGGCTAGACCAAAATCCACTCGGCTACACCCAAACCAACTCTGCTAGACCCAAACCCACTCGGCTAGACCCAAACCCACCCCGCCAGACCCAAACCCACTCGTCTAGACCCAAACCCACTCGGCTAGACCCAAACCCACTCGGCTCGACCCAACCCCACTCCGCTAGACCAAAACCCACTTCGCTAGACGCAACCCCACTCCGCTAGACCCAAACCCACTCGGCTAGACGCAAACCCACTCGGCTAGACCCAAACCCACTCGGCTAGGCCCAAACCCACTCGGCTAGACCCAAACCCACTCGGCTAGACCCAAACCCACTCGGCTAGACCCAAACCCACTCCGCTAGACCCAAACCCACTCCGCTAGACCCAAACCCACTCGGCTAGACCCAAACCCACTCGGCTTGACCCAAACCCACTCGGCTAGACCCAAACCCACTCGGCTAGACCCAAACCCACTTGGCTAGACCCAAACACACTCGGCTAGACCCAAACCCACTCGGCTAGACTTAAACCCACTCGGATAGACCCAAACCCACTCGGCTAGACCCAAACCCACTCGGCTAGATGCAAACCCACTCAGCTAGACCCAAACCCACTCGGCTAGACCCAAAGCCACTCGGCTAGACGCAAACACGCTCGGCTTGACCCAAACCCACTCGGCTAGACACAAACCCACTCGGCTAGACCCAAACCCACTCGGCTAGACCCAAACCCGCTCGGCTAAACCAAAACCCACTCCGCTAGACCCAAACCCACTCGGCTAGACCCGAACCCACTCGGCTAGACCCAAACCCACTCGGCTAGACCCAAACACACTCGGCT
The DNA here is from genome assembly GCA_963514005.1 of Raja brachyura. The sequence goes on from OY740820.1 coordinate 1,457,625, forward strand.
GGACCCAAACCCACTCGTCTAGACCCAAGCACACTCGGCTAGACCAAAACCCACTCCGCTAGACCCAAACCCACTCGGCTAGATTCAAACCCACTCGGCTGGACCCAAACCCACTCGGCCAGACCCAAAGCCACTCGGCTAGACGCAAACACGCTCGCCTAGACCCAAACCCACTCGGCTAGACACAAACCCACTCGGCTAGACCCAAACCCACTCGGCTGGACCCAAACCCACTCCACTCGACCCAAACCCACTCCGCTAGAACCAAACCCACAGCGCTAGACCCAAACCCACTCCGCTAGACCCAAACCCACTCCGCTAGACCCAAACCCACTCGGTTAGACCGGAACCCACTCGGCTAGACCCAAACCCACTCGGCTAGACCCAAACCCACTCGGCTAGACCCAAACACACTCGTCGAGACCCAAACCCACTCGGCTACACCCAAACCCACTTGGCTAGATCCAAACCCATTCCGCTAGACGCAAACCCACTTCGCTAGACCCAACCCCACTCCGCTAGACCCAAACCCACTCGGCTAGACCCAAACCCACTCGGCTGGACCAAAACCCACTCGGCTAGACCCAAACCAACTCGGCTAAACCCAAACCCACTCGGCTAGACCCAAACCCACTCCGCCAGACCCAAACCCACTCGTCTAAACCCAAACCCCCTCGGCTAGACCCAAACCCACTCGGCTCGACCCAAACCCACTCCGCTAGACCAAAACCCACTTCGCTAGACGCAACCCCACTCCGCTAGACCCAAACCCACTCGGCTAGACCCAAACCCACTCGGCTAGACCCAAACCCACTCGGCTAGGCCCAAACCCACTCGGCTAGACCCAAACCCACTCGGCTAGACCCAAACCCACTCGGCCAGACCCAAACCCACTCCGCCAGACCCAAACCCACTCAGCTAGACCCAAACCCACTCGGCTAGACCCAAACCCACTCGGCTTGACCCAAACCCACTCGGCTAGACCCAAACCCGCTCGGCTAGACCCAAACCCACTCGGCTAGACCCAAGCACACTCGGCTAGACCCAAACCCACTCGCCTAGACTTAAACCCACTCGGATAGACCCAAACCCACTCGGCTAGACCCAAACCCACTCGGCTAGATGCAAACCCACTCGGCTAGACCCAAACCCACTCGGCTAGACCCAAAGCCACTCGGCTAGACGCAAACACGCTCGGCTAGACCCAAACCCACTCGGCTAGACCCAAACCCACTCGGGTAGACCCAAACCCACTCGGCTAAACCAAAACCCACTCCGCTAGACCCAAACCCACTCGGCTAGACCCAAACCCACTCGGCTAGACCCAAACCCACTCGGCTAGACCCAAACACACTCGGCTGGACCCAAACCCACTCGTCTAGACCCAAGCACACTCGGCTAGACCAAAACCCACTCCGCTAGACCCAAACCCACTCCGCTAGACCCAAACCCACTCCGCTAGACCCAAACCCACTCCGCTAGACCCAAACCCACTCCACTCGACCCAAACCCACTCCGCTAGAACCAAACCCACTGCGCTAGACCCAAACCCACTCCGCTAGACCCAAACCCACTCCGCTAGACCCAAACCCACTCGGTTAGACCGGAACCCACTCGGCTGGACCCAAACCCACTCGGCTAGACCCAAACCCACTCGGCTAGACCCAAACACACTCGTCTAGACCCAAACCCACTCGGCTACACCCAAACCCACTTTGCTAGATCCAAACCCACTCCGCCAGTCCCAAACCCACTTCGCTAGACCCAACCCCACTCCGCTAGATCCAAACCCACTCGGCTAGACCCAAACCCACTCGGCTAGACCAAAACCCACTCGGCTAGACCCAAACCAACTCGGCTAGACCCAAACCAACTCGGCTAGACGCAAACCCACTCGGCTACACCCAAACCCACTCGGCTAGACCCAAACCCACTCGGCTAGACGCAAACCCACTCGGCTAGACCCAAACCCACTCGGCTAGACCCAAACCCACTCGGCTAGACCCAAACCCACTCGGCTAAACCCAAACCCACTCCGCTAGATCCAAACCCACTCCGCTAGACCCGAACCCACTTCGCTAGACCCAACCCCACTCCGCTAGACCGAAACCCACTCCGCCAGACCCAAACCCACTCGGCTAGACCCAAACCCACTCGGCTAGACCCAAACCCACTCGGCTAGACCCAAACACACTCGGCTAGACCCAAACCCACTCGGCTAGACTTAAACCCAATCGGCTAGACCCAAACCCACTCGGCTAGACCCAAACCCACTCGGCTAGACGCAAACCCACTCGGCTAGACCCAAACCCACTCGGCTAGACCCAAACCCACTCGGCTAGACCCAAACCCACTCGGCTAGACCGAAAGCCACTCGGCTAGACCCAAACCCACTCGGCTAGACCCAAACCCTCTCGGCTAGACTCAAACCCACTCGGCTAGACCCAAACCTACTCCGCTAGACCCAAACCCACTCCGCTAGACCCAAACCCACTCGGCTAGACCCAAACCCACTCGGCTAGACCCAAACCCACTCGGCTTGTCCCAAACCCACTCCGTTAAACCCAAAACCACTCCGCTAGACCCAAACCCACTCCGCTAGACCCAAACCCACTCCTCTAGGCCCAAACCCACTCGGCTAGACCCAAACCCAATCTGCTAGACCCAAACCCACTCGGCTAGACCCGAACCCACTCGGCTAGACCCAAACCCACTCGGCTAGACCCAAACACACTCGGCTGAACCCAAACCCACTCGTCTAGACCCAAGCACACTCGGCTAGGCCCAAACCCACTCCGCTAGACCCAAACCCACTCCACTCGACCCAAACCCACTCCGCTAGAACCAAACCCACTGCGCTAGACCCAAACCCACTCCGCTAGACCCAAACCCACTCCGCTAGACCCAAACCCACTCGGTTAGACCGGAACCCACTCGGCTTGACCCAAACCCACTCGGCTAGACCCAAACCCGCTCGGCTAGACCCAAACCCACTCGGCTAGACCCAAGCACACTCGGCTAGACCCAAACCCACTCGCCTAGACTTAAACCCACTCGGATAGACCGAAACCCACTCGGCTAGACCCAAACCCACTCGGCTAGATGCAAACCCACTCGGCTAGACCCAAACCCACTCGGCTAGACCCAAAGCCACTCGGCTAGACGCAAACACGCTCGGCTAGACCCAAACCCACTCGGCTAGACCCAAACCCACTCGGGTAGACCCAAACCCACTCGGCTAAACCAAAACCCACTCCGCTAGACCCAAACCCACTCGGCTAGACCCAAACCCACTCGGCTAGACCCAAACCCACTCGGCTAGACCCAAACACACTCGGCTGGACCCAAACCCACTCGTCTAGACCCAAGCACACTCGGCTAGACCAAAACCCACTCCGCTAGACCCAAACCCACTCCGCTAGACCCAAACCCACTCCGCTAGACCCAAACCCACTCCGCTAGACCCAAACCCACTCCACTCGACCCAAACCCACTCCGCTAGAACCAAACCCACTGCGCTAGACCCAAACCCACTCCGCTAGACCCAAACCCACTCCGCTAGACCCAAACCCACTCGGTTAGACCGGAACCCACTCGGCTGGACCCAAACCCACTCGGCTAGACCCAAACCCACTCGGCTAGACCCAAACACACTCGTCTAGACCCAAACCCACTCGGCTACACCCAAACCCACTTGGCTAGATCCAAACCCACTCCGCCAGTCCCAAACCCACTTCGCTAGACCCAACCCCACTCCGCTAGATCCAAACCCACTCGGCTAGACCCAAACCCACTCGGCTAGACCAAAACCCACTCGGCTAGACCCAAACCAACTCGGCTAGACCCAAACCCACTCGGCTAGACGCAAACCCACTCGGCTACACCCAAACCCACTCGGCTAGACCCAAACCCACTCGGCTAGACGCAAACCCACTCGGCTAGACCCAAACCCACTCGGCTAGACCCAAACCCACTCGGCTAGACCCAAACCCACTCGGCTAAACCCAAACCCACTCCGCTAGATCCAAACCCACTCCGCTAGACCCGAACCCACTTCGCTAGACCCAACCCCACTCCGCTAGACCGAAACCCACTCCGCCAGACCCAAACCCACTCGGCTAGACCCAAACCCACTCGGCTAGACCCAAACCCACTCGGCTAGACCCAAACACACTCGGCTAGACCCAAACCCACTCGGCTAGACTTAAACCCAATCGGCTAGACCCAAACCCACTCGGCTAGACCCAAACCCACTCGGCTAGACGCAAACCCACTCGGCTAGACCCAAACCCACTCGGCTAGACCCAAACCCACTCGGCTAGACCCAAACCCACTCGGCTAGACCGAAAGCCACTCGGCTAGACCCAAACCCACTCGGCTAGACCCAAACCCTCTCGGCTAGACTCAAACCCACTCGGCTAGACCCAAACCTACTCCGCTAGACCCAAACCCACTCCGCTAGACCCAAACCCACTCGGCTAGACCCAAACCCACTCGGCTAGACCCAAACCCACTCGGCTTGTCCCAAACCCACTCCGTTAAACCCAAAACCACTCCGCTAGACCCAAACCCACTCCGCTAGACCCAAACCCACTCCTCTAGGCCCAAACCCACTCGGCTAGACCCAAACCCAATCTGCTAGACCCAAACCCACTCGGCTAGACCCGAACCCACTCGGCTAGACCCAAACCCACTCGGCTAGACCCAAACACACTCGGCTGAACCCAAACCCACTCGTCTAGACCCAAGCACACTCGGCTAGGCCCAAACCCACTCCGCTAGACCCAAACCCACTCCACTCGACCCAAACCCACTCCGCTAGAACCAAACCCACTGCGCTAGACCCAAACCCACTCCGCTAGACCCAAACCCACTCCGCTAGACCCAAACCCACTCGGTTAGACCGGAACCCACTCGGCTAGACCCAAACCCACTCGGCTAGACCCAAACCCACTCGGCTAGAACCAAACACACTCGTCTAGACCCAAACCCACTCGGCTACACCCAAACCCAATTGGCTAGATCCAAACCCACTCCGCTAGACCCAAACCCACTTCGCTAGACCCAACCCCACTCCGCTAGACCCAAACCCACTCGGCTAGACACAAACCCACTCGGCTAGACCAAAACCCACTCGGCTAGACCCAAACAAACTCGGCTAGACCCAAACCCACTCGGCTAGACCCAAACCCACTCCGCCAGACCCAAACCCACTCGTCTAGACCCAAACCCACTCGGCTAGACCCAAACCCACTCGGCTCGACCCAAACCCACTCCGCTAGACCAAAACCCACTTCGCTAGATGCAACCCCACTCCGGCAGACCCAAACCCACTCGGCTAGAGCCAAACACACTCAGCTAGACCCAAACACACTCGGCTAGATGCAAACCCACTCCGCTTGACCCAAACCCACTCCGCTAGACCCAAACCCACTCCGCTAGACCCAAACCCACTCCGCTAGACCCAAACCCACTCCGCTAGACCCAAAGCCACTCGGCTAGACCCAAACCCACTCCGCTAGACCCAAACCCACTCCACTCGACCCAAACCCACTCCGCTAGAACCAAACCCACTGCGCTAGACCCAAACCCACTCCGCTAGACCCAAACCCACTCCGCTAGACCCAAACCCACTCGGTTAGACCGGAACCCACTCGGCTGGACCCAAACCCACTCGGCTAGACCCAAACCCACTCGGCTAGACCCAAACACACTCGTCTAGACCCAAACCCACTCGGCTACACCCAAACCCACTTGGCTAGATCCAAACCCACTCCGCCAGTCCCAAACCCACTTCGCTAGACCCAACCCCACTCCGCTAGATCCAAACCCACTCGGCTAGACCCAAACCCACTCGGCTAGACCAAAACCCACTCGGCTAGACCCAAACCAACTCGGCTAGACCCAAACCCACTCGGCTAGACGCAAACCCACTCGGCTACACCCAAACCCACTCGGCTAGACCCAAACCCACTCGGCTAGACGCAAACCCACTCGGCTAGACCCAAACCCACTCGGCTAGACCCAAACCCACTCGGCTAGACCCAAACCCACTCGGCTAAACCCAAACCCACTCCGCTAGATCCAAACCCACTCCGCTAGACCCGAACCCACTTCGCTAGACCCAACCCCACTCCGCTAGACCGAAACCCACTCCGCCAGACCCAAACCCACTCGGCTAGACCCAAACCCACTCGGCTAGACCCAAACCCACTCGGCTAGACCCAAACACACTCGGCTAGACCCAAACCCACTCGGCTAGACTTAAACCCAATCGGCTAGACCCAAACCCACTCGGCTAGACCCAAACCCACTCGGCTAGACGCAAACCCACTCGGCTAGACCCAAACCCACTCGGCTAGACCCAAACCCACTCGGCTAGACCCAAACCCACTCGGCTAGACCGAAAGCCACTCGGCTAGACCCAAACCCACTCGGCTAGACCCAAACCCTCTCGGCTAGACTCAAACCCACTCGGCTAGACCCAAACCTACTCCGCTAGACCCAAACCCACTCCGCTAGACCCAAACCCACTCGGCTAGACCCAAACCCACTCGGCTAGACCCAAACCCACTCGGCTTGTCCCAAACCCACTCCGTTAAACCCAAAACCACTCCGCTAGACCCAAACCCACTCCGCTAGACCCAAACCCACTCCTCTAGGCCCAAACCCACTCGGCTAGACCCAAACCCAATCTGCTAGACCCAAACCCACTCGGCTAGACCCGAACCCACTCGGCTAGACCCAAACCCACTCGGCTAGACCCAAACACACTCGGCTGAACCCAAACCCACTCGTCTAGACCCAAGCACACTCGGCTAGGCCCAAACCCACTCCGCTAGACCCAAACCCACTCCACTCGACCCAAACCCACTCCGCTAGAACCAAACCCACTGCGCTAGACCCAAACCCACTCCGCTAGACCCAAACCCACTCCGCTAGACCCAAACCCACTCGGTTAGACCGGAACCCACTCGGCTAGACCCAAACCCACTCGGCTAGACCCAAACCCACTCGGCTAGAACCAAACACACTCGTCTAGACCCAAACCCACTCGGCTACACCCAAACCCAATTGGCTAGATCCAAACCCACTCCGCTAGACCCAAACCCACTTCGCTAGACCCAACCCCACTCCGCTAGACCCAAACCCACTCGGCTAGACACAAACCCACTCGGCTAGACCAAAACCCACTCGGCTAGACCCAAACAAACTCGGCTAGACCCAAACCCACTCGGCTAGACCCAAACCCACTCCGCCAGACCCAAACCCACTCGTCTAGACCCAAACCCACTCGGCTAGACCCAAACCCACTCGGCTCGACCCAAACCCACTCCGCTAGACCAAAACCCACTTCGCTAGATGCAACCCCACTCCGGCAGACCCAAACCCACTCGGCTAGAGCCAAACACACTCAGCTAGACCCAAACACACTCGGCTAGATGCAAACCCACTCCGCTTGACCCAAACCCACTCCGCTAGACCCAAACCCACTCCGCTAGACCCAAACCCACTCCGCTAGACCCAAACCCACTCCGCTAGACCCAAAGCCACTCGGCTAGACCCAAACCCACTCGGCCAGACCCAAACCCACTCGGCTAGACCCAAACCCACTCGGCTAGACCCAAACCCACTCGGCTAGACCCAAACCCACTCGGCTAGAACCAAACCCACTCGGCTAGACCCAAAACCACTCGGCCAGACCGAAACCCACTCGGCTAGACCCAAACCCACTCGGCCAGACCCAAACCCACTCGGCTAGACCCAAACCCACTCGGCTCGACGCAAGCCCACTCGGCTTGACCCAAACCCACTCCGCTAGACCCATACCCACTCGGCTAGACCCAAACCCACTCGGCTAGACCGAAACCCACTCGGCTAGAGCCAAACCCACTCGGCTAGACCCAAACCCACTCGGCTAGACCCAAACCCACTCGGCTAGACCGAAACCCACTCGGCTAGACCCAAACCCACTCGGCTAGACACAAACCCACTCCGCTAGACCCAAACCCACTCCGCTAGACCCAAACCCACTCGGCTAGACCCAAACCCACTCGGCTAGACCCAAACCCACTCGGCTAGAGCGAAACCCACTCGGCTAGACCGAAACCCACTCGGCTAGACCCAAACCCACTCGGCTAGACCTAAACACACTCCGCTAGACCCAAACCCACTCCGCTAGACCCAAACCCACTCCGCTAGACCCAAACCCACTCCGCTAGACACAAACCCACTCCGCTAGACCCAAACCCACTCGGCTAGACCCAAACCCACTCGGCTAGTCCCAAACCCGCTCGGCTAGACCCAAACCTACTCGGCTAGACCCAAACCCACTCGGCTAGACCCAAACCCACTCGGCGAGACCCAAACCCACTCGGCTAGACCCAAACCCACTCGGCCAGACCCAAACCCACTCGGCTAGACCCAAACCCACTCGGCCAGACCCAAACCCACTCGGGTAGACCCAAACCCACTCGGCTAGACCCAAACCCACTCCGCTACACCCAAACCCACTCCGCTAGACCCAAACCCACTCGGCTAGACCCAAACCCACTCGGCTAGACAGAAACGCACTCGGCTAGACCCAACCCCACTCGGCTAGACCCAAACCCACTCCGCTAGACCCAAACCCACTCGGCAAGACCCAAACCCACTCGGCTAGACCCAAACCCACTCGGCTAGAGCGAAACCCACTCGGCTAGACCCAAACCCATTCAGCTAAACCCAAACCCACTCGGCTAGACCCAAACAAACTCCGCTAGACCCAAACCCTCTCCACTAGACCCAAACCCACTCCGCTAGACCCAAACCCACTCCGCTAGACACAAACCCACTCCGCTAGACCCAAACCCACTTGGCTGGACCCAAACCCACTCGGCTGGTCCCAAACCCACTTGGCTAGACCCAAACCCACTCGGCTAGACCCAAACCCACTCGGCTAGACCCAAACCCACTCGGCTAGACCCAAACCCACTCGCTTAGACCCAAACCCACTCGGCCAGACCCAAACCCACTCGGCTAGACCCAAACCACTCGGCCAGACCCAAACCCACTCGGCTAGACCCAAACCCACTCGGCTAGACCCAAACCCACTCAGCTAGAACCAAACCCACTCCGCTAGACGCAAACCCACTCCGCTAGACCCAAACCCACTCCGCTAGACCCAAACCCACTCCGCTAGACCCAAACCCACTCGGCTAGACCCAAACGCACTCGGCTAGACCCAAGCCCACTCGGCCAGACCCAACCCCACTCGGCTAGACCCAAACCCACTCGGTTAGACCCAAACCCACTCCGCTAGACCCAAACCCACTCGGCTAGACCCAAACCCACTCGGCTAGAAGCAAACCCACTCGGCTAGACCCAAACGCACTCGGCTAGACCCAAGCCCACTCGGCCAGACCCAACCACACTCGGCTAGACCCAAACCCAGTCTCCTAGACCCAAACCCACTCGGCTAGACCCAAACCCACTCTGATAGACCCAAACCCACTCGGCTAGACCCAAACCCACTCGGCTAGAGCCAAACCCACTCGGCTAGACCCAAACCCACTCGGCTAGAACCAAACCCAATCCGCTAGATGCAAACCCACTCCGCTAGACCCAAACCCACTCCGCTAGACCCGAACCCACTCCGCTAGACGTAAACCCACTCCGCTAGACCCAAACCCACTCCGGCAGACCCAAACCCACTCGGCTAGACCCAAACGCACTCGGCTAGACCCAAGCCCACTCGGCCAGACCCAACCCCACTCGGCTAGACGCAAACCCACTCGGCTGGACCCAAACCCACTCTGCTAGACCCAAACCCACTCGGCTAGACTCAAACCCACTCGGCTGGACCCAAACCCACTCGGCCAGACCCAAGCTCACTCGGCTAGACCCAAACCCACTCGGCCAGACCCAAACCCACTCGGCTAGACCCAAACACACTCGGCTCGACCCAAGCCCACTCGGCTAGACCCAAACCCACTCCGCTAGACCCATACCCACTCGGCTAGACACAAACCCACTCGGCTAGACCGAAACCCACTCGGCTAGAGCCAAACCCACTCGGCTGGACCCAAACCCACTCGGCTGGACCCAAACCCACTCGGCTAGACCCAAACCCACTCGGCTAGACCCAAACCCACTCGGCTAGACCCAAACCCACTCCGCTAGACCCAAACCCACTCGGCTAGACCCAAACCCACTCTAGACCAAAACCCGCTCGGCTAGACCCAAACCCACTCGGCTAGACCCAAACCCACTCGGCTAGAGCGAAACCCACTCGGCTGGACCCAAACCCACTCGGCTAAACCCAAACCCACTCGGCTAGACCCAAACAAACTCCGCTAAACCCAAACCCACTCCGCTAGACCCAAACCCACTCCGCTAGACCCAAACCCACTCCGCTAGACACAAACCGACTCCGCTAGACCCAAACCCACTCGGCTAGACCCAAACCCACTCGGCTAGTCCCAAACCCACTCGGCTAGACGCAAACCCACTCGGCTAGACCCAAACCCACTCGGCTAGACCCAAACCCACTCCGCTAGACCCAAACCCTCTTGGCTAGACCCAAACCCACTCGGCTAGTCCCAAACCCACTCGGCTAGACCCAAACCCACTCGGCTAGACCCAAACCCACTCGGCTAGACCCAAACCCACTCGGCTAGACCCAAACCCACTCGCCTAGACCCAAACCCACTCGGCCAGACCCAAACCCACTCCGCTAGACCCAAACCCACTCCGCTAGACCCAAATCCACTCCGCTAGACGTAAACCCACTCCGCTAGACCCAAACCCACTCCGGCAGACCCAAACCCACTCGGCTAGACCCAAACGCACTCGGCTAGACCCAAACCCACTCCGCTAGACCCAAACAAAGTCGGCTAGACCCAAACCCACTCCGCTAGACCCAAACCCACTCGGCTAGCCCCAAACCCACTCGGCTAGCCCCAAACCCACTCGGCTAGAGCCAAACACACTCAGCTAGACCCAAACACACTCGGCTAGACGCAAACCCACTCCACTAGACCCAAACCCACTCCGCTATACCCAAACCCACTCCGCTAGACCCAAACCTACTCAGCTAGACCCAAACCCACTCCGCTAAACCCAAAGCCACTCGGCTAGACCCAAACCCAGTCGGCCAGACCCAAACCCACTCGGCTAGACCCAAACCCACTCGGCTAGACCCAAACCCACTCGGCTAGACCCAAACCCACTCGGCTAGACCCAAACCCACTCGGCTCTACCGAAACCCTCTCGGCTAGACCGAAACCCACTCGGCTAGAGCCAAACCCACTCGGCTAGACCCAAACCCACTCGGCTAGACACAAACCCACTCGGCTAGACCCAAACCCACTCGGCTAGACCCAAACCCACTCGGCTAGAACCAAACCCACTCGGCTAGAACCAAACCCACTCGGCCAGACCCAAACCCACTCGGCTAGACCCAAACCCACTCGGCCAGACCCAAACCCACTCGGCTAGACCCAAACCCAATCGGCTCGACGCAAGCCCACTCGGCTAGACCCAAACCCACTCCGCTAGACCCATACCCACTCGGCTAGACCGAAACCCACTCGGCTAGACCGAAACCCACTCGGCTAGAGCCAAACCCACTCGGCTAGACCCAAACCCACTCGGCTAGACCCAAACCCACTCGGCTAGACCCAAACCCACTCGGCTCGACCCAAACCCACTCGGCTAGACCCAAACCCACTCCGCTAGACCCAAACCCACTCGGCTAGACCCAAACCCACTCGGCTAGACCGAAACCCACTCGGCTAGAGCCAAACCCACTCGGCTAGACCCAAACCCACTCGGCTAGCCCCAAACCCACTCGGCTAGACCTAAACCCACTCGGCTAGACCCAAACCCACTCGGCTAGACCCAAACCCACTCCGCTAGACCAAAACCCGCTCGGCTAGACCCAAACCCGCTCGGCTAGACCCAAACCCAATCGGCTAGACCCAAACCCACTCCGCCAGACCCAAACCCACTCGGCAAGACCCAAACCCCCTCGGCTAGACCCAAACCCACTCGGCTAGAGCGAAACCCACTCGGCTAGACCCAAACCCACTCGGCTAAACCCAAACCCACTCGGCTAGACCCAAACAAACTCCGCTAAACCCAAACCCACTCCGCTAGACCCAAACCCACTCCGCTAGACCCAAACCCACTCCGCTAGACACAAACCCACTCCGCTAGACCCAAACCTACTCGGCTAGACCCAAACCCACTCGGGTAGTCCCAAACCCACTCCGCTAGACCCAAACCCACTCGGCTAGACCCAAACCCACTCGGCTAGTCCCAAACCCACTCGGCTAGACCCAAACCCACTCGGCTAGACCCAAACCCACTCGGCTAGACCCAAACCCACTCGGCTAGACCCAAACCCACTCGCCTAGACCCAAACCCACTCGGCCAGACCCAAACCCACTCCGCTAGACCCAAACCCACTCCGCTAGACCCAAACCCACTCCGCTAGACGTAAACCCACTCCGCTAGACACAAACCCACTCCGGCAGACCCAAACCCACTCGGCTAGACCCAAAGGCACTCGGCTAGACCCAAACCCACTCCGCTAGACCCAAACCCAGTCGGCTAGACCCAAACACACTCCGCTAGACCCAAACCCACTCGGCCAGACCCAAACCCACTCGGCTAGACCCAAACCCACTCGGCTCGACGCAAGCCCACTCGGCTAGACCCAAACCCACTCCGCTAGACCCATACCCACTCGGCTAGACCCAAACCCACTCGGCTAGACCGAAACCCACTCGGCTAGAGCCAAACCCACTCGGCTAGACCCAAACCCACTCGGCTAGACCCAAACCCACTCGGCTAGACCCAAACCCACTCGGCTAGACCCAAACCCACTCGGCTAGACCCAAACCCACTCCGCTAGACCCAAACCCACTCGGCTAGACCCAAACCCACTCGGCTAGACCGAAACCCACTCGGCTAGAGCCAAACCCACTCGGCTAGACCCAAACCCACTCGACTAAACCCAAACCCACTCGGCTAGACCTAAACCCACTCGGCTAGACCCAAACCCACTCGGCTAGACCCAAACCCACTCCGCTAGACCAAAACCCGCTCGGCTGGACCCAAACCCACTCGGCTAGACCCAAACCCAATCGGCTAGACCCAAACCCACTCCGCCAGACCCAAACCCACTCGGCAAGACCCAAACCCACTCGGCTAGACCCAAACCCACTCGGCTAGAGCGAAACCCACTCGGCTAGACCCAAACCCACTCGGCTAAACCCAAACCCACTCGGTAGAACCAAACAAACTCCGCTAAACCCAAACCCACTCCGCTAGACCCAAACCCACTCCGCTAGACCCAAACCCACTCCGCTAGACACAAACCTACTCGGCTAGACACAAACCCACTCGGCTAGACCCAAACCCACTCGGCTAGAACCAAACCCACTCGGCTAGAACCAAACCCACTCGGCCAGACCCAAACCCACTCGGCTAGACCCAAACCCACTCGGCCAGACCCAAACCCACTCGGCTAGACCCAAACCCACTCGGCTCGACGCAAGCCCACTCGGCTAGACCCAAACCCACTCCGCTAGACCCATACCCACTCGGCTAGACCCAAACCCACTCGGCTAGACCCAAACCCACTCGGCTAGAGCCAAACCCACTCGGCTAGACCCAAACCCACTCGGCTAGACCCAAACACACTCGGCTAGACCCAAACCCACTCGGCTAGACCCAAACCCACTCGGCTAGACCCAAACCCACTCCGCTAGACCCAAACCCACTCGGCTAGACCCAAACCCACTCGGCTAGACCGAAACCCACTCGGCTAGAGCCAAACCCACTCGGCTAGACCCAAACCCACTCGGCTAGACCCAAACCCACTCGGCTAGACCTAAACCCACTCGGCTAGACCCAAACCCACTCGGCTAGACCCAAACCCACTCCGCTAGACCAAAACCCGCTCGGCTAGACCCAAACCCACTCGGCTAGACCCAAACCCAATCGGCTAGACCCAAACCCACTCCGCCAGACCCAAACCCACTCGGCAAGACCCAAACCCACTCTGCTAGACCCAAACCCACTCGGCTAGAGCGAAACCCACTCGGCTAGACCCAAACCCACTCGGCTAAACCCAAACCCACTCGGCTAGACCCAAACAAACTCCGCTAAACCCAAACCCACTCCGCTAGACCCAAACCCACTCCGCTAGACCCAAACCCACTCCGCTAGACACAAACCCACTCCGCTAGACCCAAACCCACTAGGCTAGACCCAAACCCACTCGGCTAGTCCCAAACCCACTCGGCTAGACCCAAACCCACTCGGCTAGACCCAAACCCACTCGGCTAGACCCAAACCCACTCCGCTAGACCCAAACCCACTCGGCTAGACCCAAACCCACTCGGCTAGTCCCAAACCCACTCGGCTAGACCCAAACCCACTCGGCTAGACCCAAACCCACTCGGCTAGACCCAAACCCACTCGGCTAGACCCAAACCCACTCGCCTAGACCCAAACCCACTCGGCCAGACCCAAACCCACTCCGGTAGACCCAAACCCACTCCGCTAGACCCAAACCCACTCCGCTACACGTAAACCCACTCCGCTAGACCCAAACCCACTCCGGCAGACCCAAACCCACTCGGCTAGACCCAAACGCACTCGGCTAGACCCAAACCCACTCCGCTAGACCCAAACCCAGTCGGCTAGACCCAAACCCACTCCGCTAGACCCAAACCCACTCGGCTCGCCCCAAACCCACTCGGCTAGCCCCAAACCCACTCGGCTAGATCCAAACCCACTCGGCTATACCGAAACCCACTCGGCTAGACCGAAACCCACTAGCCTAGAGCCAAACCCACTCGGCTAGACCCAAACCCACTCGGCTAGACACAAACCCACTCGGCTAGACCCAAACCCACTCGGCAAGACCCAAACCCACTCGGCTAGCACCAAACCCACTCGGCTAGACCCAAACCCACTCGGCCAGACCCAAACCCACTCGGCTAGACCCAAACCCACTCGGCCAGACCCAAACCCACTCGGCTAGACCCAAACCCACTCGGCTCGACGCAAGCCCACTCGGCTAGACCCAAACCCACTCCGCTAGACCCATACCCACTCGGCTAGACCTAAACACACTCCGCTAGACCCAAACCCACTCCGCTAGACCCAAACCCACTCCGCTAGACACAAACCCACTCCGCTAGACCCAAACCCACTCGGCTAGACCCAAACCCACTCGGCTAGTCCCAAACCCGCTCGGCTAGACCCAAACCCCCTCGGCTAGACCCAAACCCACTCGGCTAGACCCAAACCCACTTGGCAAGACCCAAACCCACTCGGCTAGACCCAAACCCACTCGGCCAGACCCAAACCCACTCGGCTAGACCCAAACCCACTCGGCCAGACCCAAACCCACTCGGCTAGACCCAAACCCACTCGGCTAGACCCAAACCCACTCCGCTAGACCCAAACCCACTCCGCTAGACCCAAACCCACTCGGCTAGACCCAAACCCACTCAGCTAGACAGAAACGCACTCGGCTAGACCCAAACCCACTCGGCTAGACCCAAACCCACTCCGCTAGACCGAAACCCACTCGGCAAGACCCAAACCCACTCAGCTAGACCCAAACCCACTCGGCTAGAGGGAAGCCCACTCGGCTAGACCCAAACCCACTCGGCTAAACCCAAACCCACTCGGCTAGACCCAAACAAACTCCGCTAGACCCAAACCCTCTCCACTAGACCCAAACCCACTCCGCTAGACCCAAACCCACTCCGTTAGACACAAACCCACTCCGCTAGACCCAAACCCACTCGGCTGGACCCAAACCCACTCGGCTACTCCCAAACCCACTCGGCTAGACCCAAACCCACTCGGCTAGACCCAAACCCACTCGCCTAGACCCAAACCCACTCGGCCAGACCCAAACCCACTCGGCTAGACCCAAACCCACTCGGCCAGACCCAAACCCACTCGGCTAGACCCAAACCCACTCGGCTAGACCCAAACCCACTCGGCTAGAACCAAACCCACTCCGCTAGACGCAAACCCACTCCGCTAGACCCAAACCCACTCCGCTAGACCCAAACCCACTCCGCTAGACCCAAACCCACTCCGGCAGACCCAAACCCACTCGGCTAGACCCAAACGCACTTGGCTAGACCCAAGCCCACTCGGCCAGACCCAACCCCACTCGGCTAGACCCAAACCCACTCGGTTAGACCCAAACCCACTCCGCTAGACCCAAACCCACTCGGCTAGACCCAAACCCACTCGGCTAGACGCAACCCACTCGGCTAGACCCAAACGCACTCGGCGAGACCCAAGCCCACTCGGCCAGACCCAACCCCACTCGGCTAGACCCAAACCCAGTCTCCTAGACCCAAACCCACTCGGCTAGACCCAAACCCACTCTGATAGACCCAAACCCACTCGGCTAGACCCAAACCCACTCGGCTAGAGCCAAACCCACTCGGCTAGACCCAAACCCACTCGGCTAGAACCAAACCCTCTCCGCTAGACGCAAACCCACTCCGCTAGACCCAAACCCACTCCGCTAGACCCAAACCCACTCCGCTAGACGTAAACCCACTCCGCTAGACGCAAACCCACTCCGGCAGACCCAAACCCACTCGGGTAGCCACAAACCCACTCGGCTAGAGCCAAACACACTCAGCTAGACCCAAACACACTCGGCTAGACGCAAACCCACTACGCTAGACGCAAACCCACTCCGCTAGACCCAAACCCACTCCGCTAGACCCAAACCCACTCCGCTAGACCCAAAGCCACTCGGCTAGACCCAAACCCACTCGGCCAGACCCAAACCCACTCGGCTAGACCCAAACCCACTCGGCTAGACCCAAACCCACTCGGCTAGACCCAAACCCACTCGGCTAGACCCAAACCCACTCGGCTAGACCGAAACCCACTCGGCTAGAGCTAAACCCACTCGGCTAGACCCAAACCCACTCGGCTAGACCCAAACCCACTCGGCTAGACCCAAACACACTCCGCTAGACCCAAACCCACTCCGCTAGACCCAAACCCACTCCGCTAGACCCAAACCCACTCCGCTAGACACAAACCCACTCCGCTAGACCCAAACCCACTCGGCTAGACCCAAACCAACTCGGCTAGACCCAAACCCACTCGGCTAGATCCAAACCCACTCGGCTAGACCCAAACCCACTCCGCTAGACCCAAACCCACTCCGCTAGACCCAAACCCACTCCGCTAGACACAAACCCACTCCGCTAGACCCAAACACACTCGGCTAGACCCAAACCCACTCGGCTAGTCCCAAACCCACTCGGCTAGACCCAAACCCACTCGGCTAGACCCAAACCCACTCGGCTAGACCCAAACCCACTCCGCTAGACCCAAACCCACTCGGCTAGAGCCAAACCCACTCGGCTAGACCGAAACCCACTCGGCTAGAGCCAAACCCACTCGGCTAGACCCAAACCCACTCGGCTAGACCCAAACCCACTCGGCTAGACCTAAACCCACTCGGCTAGACCCAAACCCACTCGGCTAGACCCAAACCCACTCCGCTAGACCAAAACCCGCTCGGCTAGACCCAAACCCACTCGGCTAGACCCAAACCCAATTGGCTAGACCCAAACCCACTCCGCTAGACCCAAACCCACTCGGCAAGACCCAAACCCACTCGGCTAGACCCAAACCCACTCGGCTAGAGCGAAACCCACTCGGCTAGACCCAAACCCACTCGGCTAAACCCAAACCCACTCCGCTAGACCCAAACCCACTCCGCTAGACACAAACCCACTCCGCTAGACCCAAACCCACTCGGCTAGACCCAAACCCACTCGGCTAGTCCCAAACCCACTCGGCTAGACCCAAACCCACTCGGCTAGACCCAAACCCACCCGGCTAGACCCAAACCCACTCTGCTAGACCCAAACCCACTCGGCTAGACCCAAACCCAATCGGCTAGACCAAAACCCACTCGGCTAGACCCAAGCCCACTCGGCTAGACCCAAACCCACTCCGCTAGACCCAAACCCAGTCGGCTAGACCCAAACCCACTCCGCTAGACCCAAACCCACTGGGCTAGACCCATACCCACTCGGCTAGTCATAAACCCGCTCGGCTAGACCCAAACCCACTCGGCTAGACCCAAACCCACTCGGCGAGACCCAAACCCACTCGGCTAGACCCAAACCCACTCCGCTAGACCCAAACCCACTCCGCTAGACCCAAACCCACTCCGCTAGACCCAAACCCACTCCGCTAGACACAAACCCACTCCGCTGGACCCAAACACACTCGGCTAGACCCAAACCCACTCGGCTAGTCCCAAACCCACTCGGCTAGACCCAAACCCACTCGGCTAGACCCAAACCCACTCGGCTAGACCCAAACCCACTCGGCTAGACCCAAACCCACTCCGCTAGACCCAAACCCACTCGGCTAGAGCCAAACCCACTCGGCTAGACCGAAACCCACTCGGCTAGAGCCAAACCCACTCGGCTAGACCCAAACCCACTCGGCTAGACCCAAACCCACTCGGCTAGACCTAAACCCACTCGGCTAGACCCAAACCCACTCGGCTAGACCCAAACCCACTCCGCTAGACCAAAACCCGCTCGGCTAGACCCAAACCCACTCGGCTAGACCCAAACCCACTCGGCAAGACCCAAACCCACTCGGCTAGACCCAAACCCACTCGGCTAGAGCGAAACCCACTCGGCTAGACCCAAACCCACTCCGCTAAACCCAAACCCACTCCGCTAGACCCAAACCCACTCCGCTAGACACAAACCCACTCCGCTAGACCCAAACCCACTCGGCTAGACCCAAACCCACTCGGCTAGTCCCAAACCCACTCGGCTAGACCCAAACCCACTCGGCTAGACCCAAACCCACCCGGCTAGACCCAAACCCACTCTGCTAGACCCAAACCCACTCGGCTAGACCCAAACCCAATCGGCTAGACCAAAACCCACTCGGCTAGACCCAAGCCCACTCGGCTAGACCCAAACCCACTCCGCTAGACCCAAACCCAGTCGGCTAGACCCAAACCCACTCCGCTAGACCCAAACCCACTCGGCTAGCCCCAAACCCACTCGGCTAGCCCCAAACCCACTCGGCTAGAGCCAAACACACTCAGCTAGACCCAAACACACTCGGCTAGACGCAAACCCACTCCGCTAGACCCAAACCCACTCCGCTAGACCCAAACCCACTCCGCTAGACCCAAACCCACTCCGCTAGACCCAAACCCACTCCGATAGACCCAAATCCACTCGGCTAGACGCAAACCCACTCGGCCAGACCCAAACCCACTCGGCTAGACCCAAACCCACTCGGCTAGACGCAAACCCACTCGGCCAGACCCAAACCCACTCGGCTAGACCCAAACCCACTCGGCTAGACCCAAACCCACTCGGCTAGACCCAAACCCACTCGGCCAGACCCAAACCCACTCGGCTAGACCCAAACCAACTCGGCCAGACCCAAACCCACTCGGCTCGGCCCAAACCCACTCGTCTAGACCCAAACCCACTCGGCTAGACCCAAACCCTCTCTGCTAGACCCAAACCCACTCGGCTAGACCCAAACCCACTCGGCTAGACCGAAACCCACTCGGCTAGAGCGAAACCCACTCGGCTAGACCCAAACCCACTCGGCTAGACCCAAACCCACTCGGCTAGACCCAAACACACTCCGCTAGACCCAAACCCACTCCGCTAGACCCAAACCCACTCCGCTAGACACAAACCCACTCCGCTAGACACAAACCCACTCCGCTAGACCCAAACCCACTGGGCTAGACCCATACCCACTCGGCTAGTCATAAACCCGCTCGGCTAGACCCAAACCCACTCGGCTAGACCCAAACCCACTCGGCGAGACCCAAACCCACTCGGCTAGACCCAAACCCACTCGGCCAGACCCAAACCCACTCGGCTAGACCCAAACCCACTCGGCCAGACCCAAACCCACTCGGCTAGACCCAAACCCACTCGGCTAGACCCAAACCCAATCGGCTAGACCCAAACCCACTCGGCTAGACCCAAACCCACTCGGCTAGACCCAAACCCACTCGGCTAGACCCAAACCCACTCGGCTAGACCCAAACCCACTCGGCCAGACCCAAACCCACTCGGCTACACCCAAACCCACTTGGCCAGACCCAAACCCACTCGGCTAGACGCAAACCCACTCGGCTCGACCCAAGCCCACTCGGCTAGACCCAAACCCACTCCGCTAGACCCATACCCACTCGTCTAGACCCAAACCAACTCGGCTAGACCGAAACCCACTCGGCTAGAGCCAAACCCACTCGGCTAGACCCAAACCCACTCGGCTAGACCCAAACCCACTCGGCTAGACCCAAACCCACTCGGCTAGACCCAAACCCTCTCGGCTACACCCAAACCCACTCCGCTAGACCCAAACCCACTCGGCTAGACCCAAACGCACTCGGCTAGACCCAAACCCACTCGGCTAGACCCAAACCCACTCCGCGAGACCCAAACCCACTCGGCTAGACCCAAACCCACTCGGCTAGACCGAAACCCACTCGGCTAGAGCGAAACCCACTCGGCTAGACCCAAACCCACTCGGCTAGACCCAAACCCACTCGGCTAGACCCAAACACACTCCGCTAGACCCAAACCCACTCCGCTAGACCCAAACCCACTCCGCTAGACACAAACCCACTCCGCTAGACACAAACCCACTCCGCTAGACCCAAACCCACTCGGCTAGACCCAAACCCACTCGGCTAGTCCCAAACCCGCTCGGCTAGACCCAAACCCACTCGGCTAGACCCAAACCCACTCGGCTAGACCCAAACCCACTCGGCGAAACCCAAACCCACTCGGCTAGACCCAAACCCACTCGGCCAGACCCAAACCCACTCGGCTAGACCCAAACCCACTCGGCCAGAACCAAACCCACTCGGCTAGACCCAAACCCACTCGGTTAGACCCAAACCCACTCCGCTAGACCCAAACCCACTCCGCAAGACCCAAACCCACTCGGCTAGACGCAAACCCACTCGGCTAGACCGAAACCCACTCGGCTAGAGCCAAACCCACTCGGCTAGACCCAAACCCACTCGGCTAGACCCAAACCCACTCGGCTAGACCCAAACCCACTCGTCTAGACCCAAACCCACTCCGCTAGACGCAAACCCACTCCGCTAGACCCAAACCCACTCCGCTAGACCCAAACCCACTCCGCTAGACCTAAACCCACTCCGCTAGACCCAAACCCACTCCGGTAGACCCAAACCCACTCGGCTAGACCCAAACCCACTCGGCTAGACCCAAGCCCACTCGGCCAGACCCAACCCCACTCGGCTAGACCCAAACCCACTCGGTTAGACCCAAACCCACTCCGCTAGACCCAAACCCACTAGGCTAGACCCAAACCCACTCGGCTAGACCCAAACCCACTCGGCTAGACCCAAACCCACTCGGCTAGACCCAAACCCACTCGGCTAGACCCAAACCCACTCGGCCAGACCCAAACCCACTCGGCTAGACCCAAACCCACTCGGCCAGACCCAAACCCACTCGGCTAGACCCAAACCCACTCGGCTAGACCCAAACCCACTCGGCTAGACCCAAACCCACTCGGCTAGACCCAAACCCACTCGGCTAGTCCCAAACCCACTGGGCTAGACCCAAACCCACTTGGCTAGACCCAAACCCACTCGGCTAGTCCCAAACCCAGTCTCCTAGACCCAAACCCACCCGGCTAGACCCAAACCCATTCGGCCAGACCCAAACCCACTCGGCTAGAGCCAAACCCACTCGGCCAGACCCAAACCCACTCGGCTAGACGCAAACCCACTCCGCTAGACCCAAACCCACTCCGCTAGACCCAAACCCACTCCGCTAGACCCAAACCCACTCCGCTAGTCCCAAACCCACTCGGCTAGACCGAAACCTACTCGGCTAGAGCCAAACCCACTCGGCTAGACCCAAACCCACTCGGCTAGAAACAAACCCACTCCGCTAGACGCAAACCCACTCCGCTAGACCCAAACCCACTCCGCTAGACCCAAACCCACTCCGCTAGACGTAAACCCATTCCGCTAGACCCAAACCCACTCCGCTAGACCCAAACCCACTCCGCTAGACGTAAACCCATTCCGCTAGACCCAAACCCACTCCGGCAGACCCAAACCCACTTCGCTGGACCCAAACCCACTCCGCTGGACCCAAATCCACTCGGCTAGACCCAAACCCACTCGGCCAGACCCAAACCCACTCGGCCAGACCCAAACCCACTCGGCTAGACCCAAACCCACTCGGCGAAACCCAAACCCACTCGGCTAGACCCAAACCCACTCGGCCAGACCCAAACCCACTCGGCTAGACCCAAACCCACTCGGCCAGACCCAAACCCACTCGGCTAGACCCAAACCCACTCGGTTAGACCCAAACCCACTCCGCTAGACCCAAACCCACTCCGCAAGACCCAAACCCACTCGGCTAGACGCAAACCCACTCGGCTAGACCGAAACCCACTCGGCTAGAGCCAAACCCACTCGGCTAGACCCAAACCCACTCGGCTAGACCCAAACCCACTCGGCTAGACCCAAACCCACTCGTCTAGACCCAAACCCACTCCGCTAGACGCAAACCCACTCCGCTAGACCCAAACCCACTCCGCTAGACCCAAACCCACTCCGCTAGACCTAAACCCACTCCGCTAGACCCAAACCCACTCCGGTAGACCCAAACCCACTCGGCTAGACCCAAACCCACTCGGCTAGACCCAAGCCCACTCGGCCAGACCCAACCCCACTCGGCTAGACCCAAACCCACTCGGTTAGACCCAAACCCACTCCGCTAGACCCAAACCCACTAGGCTAGACCCAAACCCACTCGGCTAGACCCAAACCCACTCGGCTAGACCCAAACCCACTCGGCTAGACCCAAACCCACTCGGCTAGAAACAAACCCACTCCGCTAGACGCAAACCCACTCCGCTAGACCCAAACCCACTCCGCTAGACCCAAACCCACTCCGCTAGACGTAAACCCATTCCGCTAGACCCAAACCCACTCCGCTAGACCCAAACCCACTCCGCTAGACGTAAACCCATTCCGCTAGACCCAAACCCACTCCGGCAGACCCAAACCCACTTCGCTGGACCCAAACCCACTCCGCTGGACCCAAATCCACTCGGCTAGACCCAAACCCACTCGGCCAGACCCAAACCCACTCGGCTAGACCCAAACCCACTCGGCTAGACGCAAACCCACTCGGCTAGACCCAAACCCACTCGGCTAGACCCAAACCCACTCGGCTAGACCCAAACCCACTCGTCCAGACCCAATCCCACTCGGCTAGACCCAAACCCACTCGGCCAGACCCAAACCCACTCGGCTAGACCCAAACCCACTCGGCTCGACCCAAGCCCACTCGGCTAGACCCAAACCCACTCCGCTAGACCCATACCCACTCGGCTAGACCCAAACCCACTCGGCTAGACCCAAACCCACTCGGCTAGAGCGAAACCCACTCGGCTAGACCCAAACCCACTCGGCTAGACCCAAACCCACTCGGCTAGACCCAAACCCACTCGGCTAGACCCAAACGCACTCGGCTAGACCCAAACCCACTCGGCTAGACCCAAACCCACTCCGCGAGACCCAAACCCACTCCGCTAGACCCAAACCCACTCGGCTAGACCGAAACCCACTCGGCTAGAGCGAAACCCACTCGGCTAGACCCAAACCCACTCGGCTAGACCCAAACCCACTCGGCTAGACCCAAACACACTCCGCTAGACCCAAATCCACTCCGCTAGACCCAAACCCACTCCGCTAGACACAAACCCACTCCGCTAGACACAAACCCACTCCGCTAGACCCAAACCCACTCGGCTAGACCCAAACCCACTCGGCTAGTCCCAAACCCGCTCGGCTAGACCCAAACCCACTCGGCTAGACCCAAACCCACTCGGCTAGACCCAAACCCACTCGGCGAGTCCCAAACCCACTCGGCTAGACCCAAAACCACTCGGCCAGACCCAAACCCACTCGGCTAGACCCAAACCCACTCGGCCAGACCCAAAACCACTCGGCTAGACCCAAACCCACTCGGCTAGACCCAAACCCACTCCGCTAGACCCAAACCCACTCCGCTAGCCCCAAACCCACTCGGCTAGACCCAAACCAACTCGGCTAGACCCAAACCCACTCGGCTAGAGCCAAACCCACTCGGCTAGACCCAAACCCACTCGGCTAGACCCAAACCCACTCGGCTAGACCCAAACCCACTCGGCTAGAAACAAACCCACTCCGCTAGACGCAAACCCACTCCGCTAGACCCAAACCCACTCCGCTAGACCCAAACCCACTCCGCTAGACGTAAACCCACTCTGCTAGACCCAAACCCACTCCGGCAGACCCAAACCCACTCGGCTAGACCCAAACGCACTCGGCTAGACCCAAGCCCACTCGGCCAGACCCAACCCCACTCGGCTAGACCCAAACACACTCGGCCAGACCCAACCCCACTCGGCTAGACCCAAACCCACTCGGCTAGACCCAAACCCACTCGTCTAGACCCAAACCCACTCGGCTAGACCCAAACCCACTCGGCTAGACCCAAACCCACTCGGCTAGACCCAAACCCACTCGGCTACACCCAAACCCACTCCGCTAGACCAAAACCCACTCGGCTAGACCCAAACGCACTCGGCTAGACCCAAACCCACTCGGCTAGACCCAAACCCACTCCGCGAGACCCAAACCCACTCGGCTAGACCCAAACCCACTCGGCTAGACCCAAACCCACTCGGCTAGAGCGAAACCCACTCGGCTAGACCCAAACCCACTCGGCTAGACCCAAACCCACTCGGCTAGACCCAAACCCACTCGGCTAGACCCAAACCCACTCGGCTAGACCCAAACACACTCCGCTAGACACAAACCCACTCCGCTAGACCCAAACCCACTCCGCTAGACACAAACCCACTCCGCTAGACACAAACCCACTCCGCTAGACGCAAACCCACTCGGCTAGACCCAAACCCACTCGGCTAGTCCCAAACCCGCTCGGCTAGACCCAAACCCACTCGGCTAGACCCAAACCCACTCGGCTAGACCCAAACCCACTCCGCTAGACGCAAACCCACTCCGCTAGACCCAAACCCACACCGCTAGACCCAAACCCACTCCGCTAGACCTAAACCCACTCCGCTAGACCCAAACCCACTCCGGTAGACCCAAACCCACTCGGCTAGACCCAAACCCACTCGGCTAGACCCATGCCCACTCGGCCAGACCCAACCCCACTCGGCTAGACCCAAACCCACTCGGTTAGACCCAAACCCACTCCGCTAGACCCAAACCCACTAGGCTAGACCCAAACCCACTCGGCTAGACCCAAACCCACTCGGCTAGAACCAAACCCACTCGGCTAGACCCAAACCCACTTGGCTGGACCCAAACCCACTCGGCCGGACCCAAACCCACTCGGCTAGACCCAAACCCACTCGGCCAGACCCAAACCCACTCGGCTAGACCCAAACCCACTCGGCTAGACCCAAACCCACTCCGCTAGACCCAAACCCACTCAGCTAGACCCAAACCCACTCGGCTAGTCCCAAACCCACTCGGCTAGACCCAAACCCACTCGGCTAGACCCAAACCCACTCGGCTAGACCCAAACCCACTCGGCTAGACCCAAACCCACTCGCCTAGACCCAAACCCA
Source organism: Raja brachyura (assembly GCA_963514005.1). The sequence goes on from OY740820.1 coordinate 1,483,332, forward strand.
CTCGGCCAGACCCAAACCCACTCGGTAGACCCAAACCCACTCGGCTAGACCCAAACCCACTCGGCCAGACCCAAACCCACTCGGCTAGACCCAAACCCACTCGGCTAGACCCAAACCCACTCCGCTAGACCCAAACCCACTCCGCTAGACCCAAACCCACTCGGCTAGACGCAAACCCACTCGGCTAGACCCAAACCCACTCGGCTAGACCCAAACCCACTCGGCTAGACCCAAACCCACTCGTCTAGACCCAAACCCACTCCGCTAGACGCAAACCCACTCCGCTAGACCCAAACCCACTCCGCTGGACCCAAACCCACTCCGCTAGACCTAAACCCACTCCGCTAGACCCAAACCCACTCCGGTAGACCCAAACCCACTCGGCTAGACCCAAACCCACTCGGCTAGACCCAAGCCCACTCGGCCAGACCCAACCCCACTCGGCTAGACCCAAACCCACTCGGTTAGACCCAAACCCACTCCGCTAGACCCAAACCCACTAGGCTAGACCCAAACCCACTCGGCTAGACCCAAACCCACTCGGCTAGACCCAAACCCAATCGGCTAGACCCAAACCCACTCGGCTAGACCCAAACCCACTCCGCTAGACGCAAACCCACTCCGCTAGACCCAAACCCACACCGCTAGACCCAAACCCACTCCGCTAGACCTAAACCCACTCCGCTAGACCCAAACCCACTCCGGTAGACCCAAACCCACTCGGCTAGACCCAAACCCACTCGGCTAGACCCATGCCCACTCGGCCAGACCCAACCCCACTCGGCTAGACCCAAACCCACTCGGCTAGACCCAAACCCACTCGGCTAGACCCATGCCCACTCGGCCAGACCCAACCCCACTCGGCTAGACCCAAACCCACTCGGCTAGACCCAAACCCACTTGGCTGGACCCAAACCCACTCGGCCGGACCCAAACCCACTCGGCTAGACCCAAACCCACTCGGCCAGACCCAAACCCACTCGGCTAGACCCAAACCCACTCGGCTAGACCCAAACCCACTACGCTAGACCCAAACCCACTCAGCTAGACCCAAACCCACTCGGCTAGTCCCAAACCCACTCGGCTAGACCCAAACCCACTCGGCTAGACCCAAACCCACTCGGCTAGACCCAAACCCACTCGGCTAGACCCAAACCCACTCGCCTAGACCCAAACCCACTCGGCCAGACCCAAACCCACTCAGCTAGACCCAAACCCACTCGGCTAGACCCAAACCCACTCGGCCAGATCCAAACCCACTCGGCTAGACCCAAACCCACTCGGCTAGACCCAAACCCACTCCGCTAGACCCAAACCCACTCCGCTAGACCCAAACCCACTGGGCTAGACGCAAACCCACTCGGCTAGACCCAAACCCACTCGGCTAGACCCAAACCCACTCGGCTAGACCCAAACCCACTCGTCTAGACCCAAACCCACTCCGCTAGACGCAAACCCACTCCGCTAGACCCAAACCCACTCCGCTGGACCCAAACCCACTCCGCTAGACCTAAACCCACTCCGCTAGACCCAAACCCACTCCGGTAGACCCAAACCCACTCGGCTAGACCCAAACCCACTCGGCTAGACCCAAGCCCACTCGGCCAGACCCAACCCCACTCGGCTAGACCCAAACCCACTCGGTTAGACCCAAACCCACTCCGCTAGACCCAAACCCACTAGGCTAGACCCAAACCCACTCGGCTAGACCCAAACCCACTCGGCTAGACCCAAACCCAATCGGCTAGACCCAAACCCACTCGGCTAGACCCAAACCCACTCGGCCAGACCCAAACCCACTCGGCTAGACCCAAACCCACTCGGCCAGACCCAAACCCACTCGGCTAGACCCAAACCCACTCGGCTAGACCCAAACCCACTCCGCTAGACCCAAACCCACTCGGCTAGACCCAAACCCACTCGGCTAGTCCCAAACCCACTCAGCTAGACCCAAACCCACTCGGCTAGACCCAAACCCACTCGGCTAGACCCAAACCCACTCGGCTAGACCCAAACCCACTCGCCTAGACCCAAACCCACTCGGCCAGACCCAAACCCACTCGGCTAGTCCCAAACCCACTCGGCCAGACCCAAACCCACTCGGCTAGACCCAAACCCACTCCGGCAGACCCAAACCCACTCGGCTAGACCCAAACGCACTCGGCTAGACCCAAGCCCATTCGGCCAGACACAACCCCACTCGGCTAGACCCAAACCCACTCGGTTAGAACCAAACGCACTCCGCTAGACCCAAACCCACTCGGCTAGACCCAAACCCACTCGGCTAGACGCAAACCCACTCGGCTAGACCCAACCCCACTCGGCTAGACCCAACCCCACTAGGCTAGACCCAAACCCAGTCTCCTAGACCCAAACCCACCCGGCTAGACCCAAACCCACTCTGCTAGACCCAAACCAACTCGGCTAGACCCAAACCCAATCGGCTAGACCCAAACCCACTCGGCTAGACCCAAGCCCACTCGGCTAGACCCAAACGCACTCCGCTAGACCCAAACCCAGTCGGCTAGACCCAAACCCACTCCGCTAGACCCAAACCCACTCGGCTAGCCCCAAACCCACTCGGCTAGCCCCAAACCCACTCGGCTAGAGCCAAACACACTCAGCTAGACCCAAACACACTCGGCTGGACGCAAACCCACTCGGCTAGACCGAAACCCACTCCGCTAGACCCAAACCCACTCCGCTAGACCCAAACCCACTTCGCTAGACCCAAACCCACTCGGCCAGACCCAAACCCACTCGGCTAGACCCAAACCCACTCGGCTAGACGCAAACCCACTCGGCTAGACCCAAACCCACTCGGCTAGACCCAAACCCACTCGGCTAGACCAAAACCCACTCGGCTAGACCCAAACCCACTCGTCCAGACCCAAACCCACTCGGCTAGACCCAAACCCACTCGGCCAGACCCAAACCCACTCGGCTAGACCCAAACCCACTCGGCTCGACCCAAGCCCACTCGGCTAGACCCAAACCCACTCCGCTAGACCCATACCCACTCGGCTAGACCCAAACCCACTCGTCTAGACCGAAACCCACTCGGCTAGAGCCAAACCCACTCGGCTAGACCGAAACCCACTCGGCGAGACCCAAACCCACTCGGCTAGACCCAAACCCACTCGGCTAGACCCAAACCCACTCGGCTACACCCAAACCCACTCCGCTAGACCCAAACCCACTCGGCTAGACCCAAACGCACTCGGCTAGACCCAAACCCACTCGGCTGGACCCAAACCCACTCCGCGAGACCCAAACCCACTCGGCGAGACCCAAACCCACTCGGCTAGACCCAAACCCACTCGGCTAGAGCGAAACCCACTCGGCTAGACCCAAACCCACTCGGCTAGACCCAAACCCACTCGGCTAGACCCAAACACACTCCGCTAGACCCAAACCCACTCCGCTAGACCCAAACCCACTCCGCTAGACACAAACCCACTCCGCTAGACACAAACCCACTCCGCTAGACCCAAACCCACTCGGCTAGACCCAAACCCACTCGGCTAGTCCCAAACCCACTAGGCTAGACCCAAACCCACTCGGCTAGACCCAAACCCACTCGGCTAGAACCAAACCCACTCGGCTAGACCCAAACCCACTTGGCTGGACCCAAACCCACTCGGCCGGACCCAAACCCACTCGGCTAGACCCAAACCCACTCGGCCAGACCCAAACCCACTCGGCTAGACCCAAACCCACTCGGCTAGACCCAAACCCACTCCGCTAGACCCAAACCCACTCAGCTAGACCCAAACCCACTCGGCTCGTCCCAAACCCACTCGGCTAGACCCAAACCCACTCGGCTAGACCCAAACCCACTCGGCTAGACCCAAACCCACTCGGCTAGACCCAAACCCACTCGCCTAGACCCAAACCCACTCGGCCAGACCCAAACCCACTCGGCTAGACCCAAACCCACTCGGCTAGACCCAAACCCACTCGGCCAGACCCAAACCCACTCGGCTAGACCCAAACCCACTCGGCTAGACCCAAACCCACTCGCCTAGACCCAAACCCACTCGGCCAGACCCAAACCCACTCGGCTAGACCCAAACCCACTCGGCTAGACCCAAACCCACTCGTCTAGACCCAAACCCACTCCGCTAGACGCAAACCCACTCCGCTAGACCCAAACCCACTCCGCTGGACCCAAACCCACTCCGCTAGACCTAAACCCACTCCGCTAGACCCAAACCCACTCCGGTAGACCCAAACCCACTCGGCTAGACCCAAACCCACTCGGCTAGACCCAAGCCCACTCGGCCAGACCCAACCCCACTCGGCTAGACCCAAACCCACTCGGTTAGACCCAAACCCACTCCGCTAGACCCAAACCCACTAGGCTAGACCCAAACCCACTCGGCTAGACCCAAACCCACTCGGCTAGACCCAAACCCAATCGGCTAGACCCAAACCCACTCGGCTAGACCCAAACCCACTCGGCCAGACCCAAACCCACTCGGCTAGACCCAAACCCACTCGGCCAGACCCAAACCCACTCGGCTAGACCCAAACCCACTCGGCTAGACCCAAACCCACTCCGCTAGACCCAAACCCACTCGGCTAGACCCAAACCCACTCGGCTAGTCCCAAACCCACTCAGCTAGACCCAAACCCACTCGGCTAGACCCAAACCCACTCGGCTAGACCCAAACCCACTCGGCTAGACCCAAACCCACTCGCCTAGACCCAAACCCACTCGGCCAGACCCAAACCCACTCGGCTAGTCCCAAACCCACTCGGCCAGACCCAAACCCACTCGGCTAGACCCAAACCAACTCGGCTAGACCCAAACCCACTCCGCTAGACCCAAACCCACTCCGCTAGACCCAAACCCACTCGGCTAGACCCAAACCCACTCGGCTAGACCGAAACCTACTCGGCTAGAGCCAAACCCACTGGGCTAGACCCAAACCCACTCGGCTAGAAACAAACCCACTCCGCTAGACGCAAACCCACTCCGCTAGACCCAAACCCACTCCGCTAGACCCAAACCCACTCCGCTAGACATAAACCCACTCCGCTAGACCCAAACCCACTCCGGCAGACCCAAACCCACTCGGCTAGACCCAAACGCACTCGGCTAGACCCAAGCCCATTCGGCCAGACACAACCCCACTCGGCTAGACCCAAACCCACTCGGTTAGAACCAAACCCACTCCGCTAGACCCAAACCCACTCGGCTAGACCCAAACCCACTCGGCTAGACGCAAACCCACTCGGCTAGACCCAACCCCACTCGGCTAGACCCAACCCCATTCGGCTAGACCCAAACCCAGTCTCCTAGACCCAAACCCACCCGGCTAGACCCAAACCCACTCTGCTAGACCCAAACCAACTCGGCTAGACCCAAACCCAATCGGCTAGACCCAAACCCACTCGGCTAGACCCAAGCCCACTCGGCTAGACCCAAACGCACTCCGCTAGACCCAAACCCAGTCGGCTAGACCCAAACCCACTCCGCTAGACCCAAACCCACTCCGCTAGACCCAAACCCACTCCGCTAGACGTAAACCCACTCCGCTAGACCCAAACCCACTCCGGCAGACCCAAACCCACTCGGCTAGACCCAAACGCACTCGGCTAGACCCAAGCCCATTCGGCCAGACACAACCCCACTCGGCTAGACCCAAACCCACTCGGTTAGAACCAAACCCACTCCGCTAGTCCCAAACCCACTCGGCTAGACCCAAACCCACTCGGCTAGACGCAAACCCACTCGGCTAGACCCAACCCCACTCGGCTAGACCCAACCCCACTCGGCTAGACCCAAACCCAGTCTCCTAGACCCAAACCCACCCGGCTAGACCCAAACCCACTCTGCTAGACCCAAACCAACTCGGCTAGACCCAAAGCCAATCGGCTACACCCAAACCCACTCGGCTAGACCCAAGCCCACTCGGCTAGACCCAAACGCACTCCGCTAGACCCAAACCCAGTCGGCTAGACCCAAACCCACTCCGCTAGACCCAAACCCACTCGGCTAGCCCCAAACCCACTCGGCTAGCCCCAAACCCACTCGGCTAGAGCCAAACACACTCAGCTAGACCCAAACACACTCGGCTGGACGCAAACCCACTCGGCTAGACCGAAACCCACTCCGCTAGACCCAAACCCACTCCGCTAGACCCAAACCCACTTCGCTAGACCCAAACCCACTCGGCCAGACCCAAACCCACTCGGCTAGACCCAAACCCACTCGGCTACACGCAAACCCACTCGGCTAGACCCAAACCCACTCGGCTAGACCCAAACCCACTCGGCTAGACCGAAACCCACTCGGCTAGAGCCAAACCCACTCGGCTAGACCGAAACCCACTCGGCGAGACCCAAACCCACTCGGCTAGACCCAAACCCACTCGGCTAGACCCAAACCCACTCGGCTACACCCAAACCCACTCCGCTAGACCCAAACCCACTCGGCTAGACCCAAACGCACTCGGCTAGACCCAAACCCACTCGGCTGGACCCAAACCCACTCCGCGAGACCCAAACCCACTCGGCGAGACCCAAACCCACTCGGCTAGACCGAAACCCACTCGGCTAGAGCGAAACCCACTCGGCTAGACCCAAACCCACTCGGCTAGACCCAAACCCACTCGGCTAGACCCAAACACACTCCGCTAGACCCAAACCCACTCCGCTAGACCCAAACCCACTCCGCTAGACACAAACCCACTCCGCTAGACACAAACCCACTCCGCTAGACCCAAACCCACTCGGCTAGACCCAAACCCACTCGGCTAGACCCAAACCAACTCGGCGAGACCCAAAACCACTCGGCTAGACCCAAAACCACTCGGCCAGACCCAAACCCACTCGGCTAGACCGAAACCCACTCGGCCAGACCCAAACTCACTCGGCTAGACCCAAACCCACTCCGCTAGACCCAAACCCACTCTGCTAGACCCAAACCCACTCCGCTAGACCCAAACCCACTCGGCTAGACCCAAACCCACTCGGCTTGACCGAAACCCACTCGGCTAGAGCCAAACCCACTCGGCTAGACCCAAACCCACTCGGCTAGACCCAAACCCACTCGGCTAGACCCAAACCCACTCGGCTAGACCCAAACCCACTCCGCTAGACCCAAACCCACTCCGCTAGACCCAAACCCACTCCGCTAGACCTAAACCCACTCGGCCAGACCCAAACCCACTCCGGTAGACCCAAACCCACTCGGCTAGACCCAAACCCACTCGGCTAGACCCAAGCCCACTCGGCCAGACCCAACCCCACTCGGCTAGACCCAAACCCACTCGGTTAGACCCAAACCCACTCCGCTAGACCCAAACCCACTAGGCTAGACCCAAACCCACTCGGCTAGACCCAAACCCACTCGGCTAGACCCAAACCCACTCGGCTAGACCCAAACCCACTCGGCTAGACCCAAACCCACTCGGCTAGACCCAAACCCACTCGGCCAGACCCAAACCCACTCGGCTAGACCCAAACCCACTCGGCTAGACCCAAACCCACTCCGCTAGACCCAAACCCACTCGGCTAGACCCAAACCCACTCGGCTAGTCCCAAACCCACTCGGCTAGACCCAAACCCACTCGGCTAGACCCAAACCCACTCGGCTAGTCCCAAACCCAGTCTCCTAGACCCAAACCCACCCGGCTAGACCCAAACCCACTCGGCCAGACCCAAACCCACTCGGCTAGAGCCAAACCCACTCGGCCAGACCCAAACCCACTCGGCTAGACGCAAACCCACTCCGCTAGACCCAAACCCACTCCGCTAGACCCAAACCCACTCCGCTAGACCCAAACCCACTCCGCTAGACCCAAACCCACTCGGCTAGACCGAAACCTACTCGGCTAGAGCCAAACCCACTCGGCTAGACCCAAACCCACTCGGCTAGAAACAAACCCACTCCGCTAGACGCAAACCCACTCCGCTAGACCCAAACCCACTCCGCTAGACACAAACCCACTCCGCTAGACGTAAACCCATTCCGCTAGACCCAAACCCACTCCGCTAGACCCAGACCCACTCCGCTAGACGTAAACCCATTCCGCTAGACCCAAACCCACTCCGGCAGACTCAAACCCACTTCGCTAGACCCAAACCCACTCCGCTAGACCCAAATCCACTCGGCTAGACCCAAACCCACTCGGCCAGACCCAAACCCACTCGGCTAGACCCAAACCCACTCGGCTAGACGCAAACCCACTCGGCTAGACCCAAACCCACTCGGCTAGACCCAAACCCACTCGGCTAGACCCAAACCCACTCGTCCAGACCCAATCCCACTCGGCTAGACCCAAACCCACTCGGCCAGACCCAAACCCACTCAGCTAGACCCAAACCCACTCGGCTCGACCCAAGCCCACTCGGCTAGACCCAAACCCACTCCGCTAGACCCATACCCACTCGGCTAGACCCAAACCCACTCGGCCAGACCCAAACCCACTCGGCTAGACCCAAACCCACTCGGCCAGACCCAAACCCACTCGGCTAGACCCAAACCCACTCGGCTAGACCCAAACCCACTCGGCTAGACCCAAACCCACCCGGCAACACCCAAACCCACTCCGCTGGACCCAAACCCACTCGGCTGGACCCAAACGCACTCGGCTAGACCCAAACCCACTCGGCTAGACCCAAACCCACTCCGCGAGACCCAAACCCACTCGGCTAGACCCAAACCCACTCGGCTAGACCGAAACCCACTCGGCTAGAGCGAAACCCACTCGGCTAGACCCAAACCCACTCGGCTAGACCCAAACCCACTCCGCTAGACCCAAACACACTCCGCTAGACCCAAACCCACTCCGCTAGACCCAAACCCACTCCGCTAGACGCAAACCCACTCCGCTAGACCCAAACCCACTCCGCTAGACCCAAACCCACTCCGCTAGACCCAAACCCACTCCGCTAGACCCAAACCCACTCGGCTAGACCGAAACCTACTCGGCTAGAGCCAAACCCACTCGGCTAGACCCAAACCCACTCGGCTAGAAACAAACCCACTCCGCTAGACGCAAACCCACTCCGCTAGACCCAAACCCACTCCGCTAGACCCAAACCCACTCCGCTAGACGTAAACCCATTCCGCTAGACCCAAACCCACTCCGCTAGACCCAAACCCACTCCGCTAGACCCAAACCCACTCCGCTAGACGTAAACCCATTCCGCTAGACCCAAACCCACTCCGGCAGACCCAAACCCACTTCGCTAGACCCAAACCCACTCCGCTAGACCCAAAGCCACTCCGCTAGACCCAAACCCACTCCGCTAGACGTAAACCCACTCCGCTAGACCCAAACCCACTCCGGAAGACCCAAACCCACTCGGCTCGACCCAAACGCACTCGGCTAGACCCAAGCCCATTCGGCCAGACACAACCCCACTCGGCTAGACCCAAACCCACTCGGTTAGAACCAAACCCACTCCGCTAGACCCAAACCCACTCGGCTAGACCCAAACCCACTCGGCTAGACGCAAACCCACTCGGCTAGACCCAAACGCACTCGGCTAGACCCAAGCCCACTCGGCCAGACCCAACCCCACTCGGCTAGACCCAAACCCAGTCTCCTAGACCCAAACCCACCCGGCTAGACCCAAACCCACTCTGCTAGACCCAAACCAACTCGGCTAGACCCAAACCCAATCGGCTAGACCCAAACCCACTCGGCTAGACCCAAGCCCACTCGGCTAGACCCAAACGCACTCCGCTAGACCCAAACCCAGTCGGCTAGACCCAAAGCCACTCCGCTAGACCCAAACCCACTCGGCTAGCCCTAAACCCACTCGGCTAGCCCCAAACCCACTCGGCTGGAGCCAAACACACTCAGCCAGACCCAAACACACTCGGCTGGACGCAAACCCACTCCGCTGGACCCAAACCCACTCCGCTAGACCCAAACCCACTACGCTAGACCCAAACCCACTCCGCTAGACCCAAACCCACTACGCTAGACCCAAACCCACTCCGCTAGACCCAAATCCACTCGGCTAGACCCAAACCCACTCGGCCAGACCCAAACCCACTCGGCTAGACCCAAACCCACTCGGCTAGACGCAAACCCACTCGGCTAGACCCAAACCCACTCGGCTGGACCCAAACCCACTCGGCTAGACCCAAACCCACTCGGCTAGACCCAAATCCACTCGGCGAGTCCCAAACCCACTCGGCTAGACCCAAAACCACTCGGCTAGAGCGAAACCCACTCGGCTAGACCCAAACCCACTCGGCTAGACCCAAACCCACTCCGCTAGACCCAAACACACTCCGCTAGACCCAAACCCACTCCGCTAGACCCAAACCCACTCCGCTAGACGCAAACCCACTCCGCTAGACCCAAACCCACTCCGCTAGACCCAAACCCACTCCGCTAGACCCAAACCCACTCCGCTAGACCCAAACCCACTCGGCTAGACCGAAACCTACTCGGCTAGAGCCAAACCCACTCGGCTAGACCCAAACCCACTCGGCTAGAAACAAACCCACTCCGCTAGACGCAAACCCACTCCGCTAGACCCAAACCCACTCCGCTAGACCCAAACCCACTCCGCTAGACGTAAACCCATTCCGCTAGACCCAAACCCACTCCGCTAGACCCAAACCCACTCCGCTAGACCCAAACCCACTCCGCTAGACGTAAACCCATTCCGCTAGACCCAAACCCACTCCGGCAGACCCAAACCCACTTCGCTAGACCCAAACCCACTCCGCTAGACCCAAAGCCACTCCGCTAGACCCAAACCCACTCCGCTAGACGTAAACCCACTCCGCTAGACCCAAACCCACTCCGGAAGACCCAAACCCACTCGGCTCGACCCAAACGCACTCGGCTAGACCCAAGCCCATTCGGCCAGACACAACCCCACTCGGCTAGACCCAAACCCACTCGGTTAGAACCAAACCCACTCCGCTAGACCCAAACCCACTCGGCTAGACCCAAACCCACTCGGCTAGACGCAAACCCACTCGGCTAGACCCAAACGCACTCGGCTAGACCCAAGCCCACTCGGCCAGACCCAACCCCACTCGGCTAGACCCAAACCCAGTCTCCTAGACCCAAACCCACCCGGCTAGACCCAAACCCACTCTGCTAGACCCAAACCAACTCGGCTAGACCCAAACCCAATCGGCTAGACCCAAACCCACTCGGCTAGACCCAAGCCCACTCGGCTAGACCCAAACGCACTCCGCTAGACCCAAACCCAGTCGGCTAGACCCAAACCCACTCCGCTAGACCCAAACCCACTCGGCTAGCCCTAAACCCACTCGGCTAGCCCCAAACCCACTCGGCTGGAGCCAAACACACTCAGCCAGACCCAAACACACTCGGCTGGACGCAAACCCACTCCGCTGGACCCAAACCCACTCCGCTAGACCCAAACCCACTACGCTAGACCCAAACCCACTCCGCTAGACCCAAACCCACTACGCTAGACCCAAACCCACTCCGCTAGACCCAAATCCACTCGGCTAGACCCAAACCCACTCGGCCAGACCCAAACCCACTCGGCTAGACCCAAACCCACTCGGCTAGACGCAAACCCACTCGGCTAGACCCAAACCCACTCGGCTGGACCCAAACCCACTCGGCTAGACCCAAACCCACTCGGCTAGACCCAAATCCACTCGGCGAGTCCCAAACCCACTCGGCTAGACCCAAAACCACTCGGCCAGACCCAAACCCACTCGGCTAGACCCAAACCCACTCGGCCAGACCCAAACCCACTCGGCTAGACCGAAACCCACTCGGCTAGACCCAAACCCACTCCGCTAGACCCAAACCCACTCCGCTAGACCCAAACCCACTCGGCTAGACCCAAACCCACTCGGCTAGACCCAAACCCACTCGGCTAGAGCCAAACCCACTCGGCTAGACCCAAACCCACTCGGCTAGACCCAAACCCACTCGGCTAGACCCAAACCCACTCGGCTAGAAACAAACCCACTCCGCTAGACGCAAACCCACTCCGCTAGACCCAAACCCACTCGGCTAGACCCAAACCCACTCCGCTAGACGTAAACCCACTCTGCTAGACCCAAACCCACTCCGGCAGACCCAAACCCACTCGGCTAGACCCAAACGCACTCGGCTAGACCCAAGCCCACTCGGCCAGACCCAACCCCACTCGGCTAGACCCAAACCCACTCGGCCAGACCCAACCCCACTCGGCTAGACCCAAACCCACTCGGCTAGACCCAAACCCACTCGTCTAGACCCAAACCCACTCGGCTAGACCCAAACCCACTCGGCTAGACCCAAACCCACTCGGCTAGACCCAAACCCACTCGGCTACACCCAAACCCACTCCGCTAGACCAAAACCCACTCGGCTAGACCCAAACGCACTCGGCTAAACCCAAACCCACTCGGCTAGACCCAAACCCACTCCGCGAGACCCAAACCCACTCGGCTAGACCCAAACCCACTCGGCTAGACCCAAACCCACTCGGCTAGAGCGAAACCCACTCGGCTAGACCCAAACCCACTCGGCTAGACCCAAACCCACTCGGCTAGACCCAAACACACTCCGCTAGACACAAACCCACTCCGCTAGACCCAAACCCACTCCGCTAGACACAAACCCACTCCGCTAGACACAAACCCACTCCGCTAGACCCAAACCCACTCGGCTAGACCCAAACCCACTCGGCTAGTCCCAAACCCGCTCGGCTAGACCCAAACCCACTCGGCTAGACCCAAACCCACTCGGCTAGACCCAAACCCACTCGGCGAGTCCCAAACCCACTCGGCTAGACCCAAAACCACTCGGCCAGACCCAAACCCACTCGGCTAGACCCAAACCCACTCGGCCAGACCCAAACCCACTCGGCTAGACCCAAACCCACTCGGCTAGACCCAAACCCACTCCGCTAGACCCAAACCCACTCCGCTAGATCCAAACCCACTCGGCTAGACCCAAACCCACTCGGCTAGACCGAAACCCACTCGGCTAGAGCCAAACCCACTCCGCTAGATCCAAACCCACTCGGCTAGACCCAAACCCACTCGGCTAGACCGAAACCCACTCGGCTAGAGCCAAACCCACTCGGCTAGACCCAAACCCACTCGGCTGGACCCAAACCCACTCGGCTAGACCCAAACCCACTCGGCTAGACCCAAACCCACTCCGCTAGACGCAAACCCACTCCGCTAGACCCAAACCCACACCGCTAGACCCAAACCCACTCCGCTAGACCTAAACCCACTCCGCTAGACCCAAACCCACTCCGGTAGACCCAAACCCACTCGGCTAGACCCAAACCCACTCGGCTAGACCCAAGCCCACTCGGCCAGACCCAACCCCACTCGGCTAGACCCAAACCCACTCGGTTAGACCCAAACCCACTCCGCTAGACCCAAACCCACTAGGCTAGACCCAAACCCACTCGGCTAGACCCAAACCCACTCGGCTAGAACCAAACCCACTCGGCTAGACCCAAACCCACTTGGCTAGACCCAAACCCACTCGGCCGGACCCAAACCCACTCGGCTATACCCAAACCCACTCGGCCAGACCCAAACCCACTCGGCTAGACCCAAACCCACTCGGCTAGACCCAAACCCACTCCGCTAGACCCAAACCCACTCAGCTAGACCCAAACCCACTCGGCTAGTCCCAAACCCACTCGGCTAGACCCAAACCCACTCGGCTAGACCCAAACCCACTCGGCTAGACCCAAACCCACTCGGCTAGACCCAAACCCACTCGCCTAGACCCAAACCCACTCGGCCAGACCCAAACCCACTCGGCTAGACCCAAACCCACTCGGCCAGACCCAAACCCACTCGGCTAGACCCAAACCCACTCGGCTAGACCCAAACCCACTCCGCTAGACCCAAACCCACTCGGCTAGACCCAAACCCACTCGGCTAGACCCAAACCCACTCGGCTAGACCGAAACCTACTCGGCTAGAGCCAAACCCACTCGGCTAGACCCAAACCCACTCCGCTAGAAACAAACCCACTCCGCTAGACGCAAACCCACTCCGCTAGACCCAAACCCACTCGGCTAGACCCAAACCCACTCCGCTAGACCGAAACCCACTCGGCTAGACCCAAACCCACTCGGCTAGAAACAAACCCACTCCACTAGACGCAAACCCACTCCGCTAGACCCAAACCCACTCGGCTAGACCCAAACCCACTCCGCTAGACCGAAACCCACTCCGCTAGACCCAAACCCACTCGGCTAGACCCAAACCCACTCGGCTAGACCGAAACCTACTCGGCTAGACCCAAACCCACTCGGCTACACCCAAACCCACTCCGCTAGACCAAAACCCACTCGGCTAGACCCAAACGCACTAGGCTAGACCCAAACCCACTCGGCTAGACCCAAACCCACTCCGCGAGACCCAAACCCACTCGGCTAGACCCAAACCCACTCGGCTAGACCCAAACCCACTCGGCTAGAGCGAAACCCACTCGGCTAGACCCAAACCCACTCGGCTAGACCCAAACCCACTCGGCTAGACCCAAACACACTCCGCTAGACACAAACCCACTCCGCTAGACCCAAACCCACTCCGCTAGACACAAACCCACTCCGCTAGACACAAACCCACTCCGCTAGACCCAAACCCACTCGGCTAGACCCAAACCCACTCGGCTAGTCCCAAACCCGCTCGGCTAGACCCAAACCCACTCGGCTAGACCCAAACCCACTCGGCTAGACCCAAACCCACTCGGCGAGTCCCAAACCCACTCGGCTAGACCCAAAACCACTCGGCCAGACCCAAACCCACTCGGCTAGACCCAAACCCACTCGGCCAGACCCAAACCCACTCGGCTAGACCCAAACCCACTCGGCTAGACCCAAACCCACTCCGCTAGACCCAAACCCACTCCGCTAGACCCAAACCCACTCGGCTAGACCCAAACCCACTCGGCTAGACCGAAACCCACTCGGTTAGAGCCAAACCCACTCGGCTAGACCCAAACCCACTCGGCTGGACCCAAACCCACTCGGCTAGACCCAAACCCACTCGGCTAGACCCAAACCCACTCCGCTAGACGCAAACCCACTCCGCTAGACCCAAACCCACACCGCTAGACCCAAACCCACTCCGCTAGACCTAAACCCACTCCGCTAGACCCAAACCCACTCCGGTAGACCCAAACCCACTCGGCTAGACCCAAACCGACTCGGCTAGACCCAAGCCCACTCGGCCAGACCCAACCTCACTCGGCTAGACCCAAACCCACTCGGTTAGACCCAAACCCACTCGGCTAGACCCAAACCCACTCGGCTAGAACCAAACCCACTCGGCTAGACCCAAACCCACTTGGCTAGACCCAAACCCACTCGGCCGGACCCAAACCCACTCGGCTATACCCAAACCCACTCGGCCAGACCCAAACCCACTCGGCTAGACCCAAACCCACTCGGCTAGACCCAAACCCACTCCGCTAGACCCAAACCCACTCAGCTAGACCCAAACCCACTCGGCTAGTCCCAAACCCACTCGGCTAGACCCAAACCCACTCGGCTAGACCCAAACCCACTCGGCTAGACCCAAACCCACTCGGCTAGACCCAAACCCACTCGCCTAGACCCAAACCCACTCGGCCAGACCCAAACCCACTCGGCTAGACCCAAACCCACTCGGCCAGACCCAAACCCACTCGGCTAGACCCAAACCCACTCGGCTAGACCCAAACCCACTCCGCTAGACCCAAACCCACTCCGCTAGACCCAAACCCACTCGGCTAGACCCAAACCCACTCGGCTAGACCGAAACCTACTCGGCTAGAGCCAAACCCACTCGGCTAGACCCAAACCCACTCGGCTAGAAACAAACCCACTCCGCTAGACGCAAACCCACTCCGCTAGACCCAAACCCACTCGGCTAGACCCAAACCCACTCCGCTAGACCGAAACCCACTCCGCTAGACCCAAACCCACTCGGCTAGACCCAAACCCACTCGGCTAGACCGAAACCTACTCGGCTAGAGCCAAACCCACTCGGCTAGACCCAAACCCACTCGGCTAGAAACAAACCCACTCGGCTAGACCCAAACCCACTCGGCTAGACCGAAACCTACTCGGCTAGAGCCAAACCCACTCGGCTAGACCCAAACCCACTCGGCTAGAAACAAACCCACTCCGCTAGACGCAAACCCACTCCGCTAGACCCAAACCCACTCGGCTAGACCCAAACCCACTCCGCTAGACGTACACCCACTCCGCTAGACCCAAACCCACTCCGGCAGACCCAAACCCACTCCGCTACACCCAAACCCACTCCGCTAGACCCAAACCCACTCGGCTAGACGCAAACCCACTCGGCTAGACCCAAACCCACTCGGCTAGACCCAAACCCACTCGGCTAGACCCCAACCCACTCGTCTAGACCCAAACCCACTCCGCTAGACGCAAACCCACTCCGCTAGACCTAAACCCACTCCGCTAGACCCAAACCCACTCCGGTAGACCCAAACCCACTCGGCTAGACCCAAACCCACTCGGCTAGTCCCAAACCCACTCGGCTAGACCCAAACCCACTCGGCTAGACCCAAACCCACTCGGCTAGACCCAAACCCACTCGGCTAGACCCAAACCCACTCGCCTAGACCCAAACCCACTCGGCCAGACCCAAACCCACTCGGCTAGACCCAAACCCACTCGGCCAGACCCAAACCCACTCGGCTAGACCCAAACCCACTCGGCTAGACCCAAACCCACTCCGCTAGACCCAAACCCACTCGGCTAGACCCAAACCCACTCGGCTAGACCCAAACCCACTCGGCTAGACCGAAACCTACTCGGCTAGAGCCAAACCCACTCGGCTAGACCCAAACCCACTCCGCTAGAAACAAACCCACTCCGCTAGACGCAAACCCACTCCGCTAGACCCAAACCCACTCGGCTAGACCCAAACCCACTCCGCTAGACCGAAACCCACTCGGCTAGACCCAAACCCACTCGGCTAGAAACAAACCCACTCCACTAGACGCAAACCCACTCCGCTAGACCCAAACCCACTCGGCTAGACCCAAACCCACTCCGCTAGACCGAAACCCACTCCGCTAGACCCAAACCCACTCGGCTAGACCCAAACCCACTCGGCTAGACCGAAACCTACTCGGCTAGACCCAAACCCACTCGGCTACACCCAAACCCACTCCGCTAGACCAAAACCCACTCGGCTAGACCCAAACGCACTAGGCTAGACCCAAACCCACTCGGCTAGACCCAAACCCACTCCGCGAGACCCAAACCCACTCGGCTAGACCCAAACCCACTCGGCTAGACCCAAACCCACTCGGCTAGAGCGAAACCCACTCGGCTAGACCCAAACCCACTCGGCTAGACCCAAACCCACTCGGCTAGACCCAAACACACTCCGCTAGACACAAACCCACTCCGCTAGACCCAAACCCACTCCGCTAGACACAAACCCACTCCGCTAGACACAAACCCACTCCGCTAGACCCAAACCCACTCGGCTAGACCCAAACCCACTCGGCTAGTCCCAAACCCGCTCGGCTAGACCCAAACCCACTCGGCTAGACCCAAACCCACTCGGCTAGACCCAAACCCACTCGGCGAGTCCCAAACCCACTCGGCTAGACCCAAAACCACTCGGCCAGACCCAAACCCACTCGGCTAGACCCAAACCCACTCGGCCAGACCCAAACCCACTCGGCTAGACCCAAACCCACTCGGCTAGACCCAAACCCACTCCGCTAGACCCAAACCCACTCCGCTAGACCCAAACCCACTCGGCTAGACCCAAACCCACTCGGCTAGACCGAAACCCACTCGGTTAGAGCCAAACCCACTCGGCTAGACCCAAACCCACTCGGCTGGACCCAAACCCACTCGGCTAGACCCAAACCCACTCGGCTAGACCCAAACCCACTCCGCTAGACGCAAACCCACTCCGCTAGACCCAAACCCACACCGCTAGACCCAAACCCACTCCGCTAGACCTAAACCCACTCCGCTAGACCCAAACCCACTCCGGTAGACCCAAACCCACTCGGCTAGACCCAAACCCACTCGGCTAGACCCAAGCCCACTCGGCCAGACCCAACCTCACTCGGCTAGACCCAAACCCACTCGGTTAGACCCAAACCCACTCGGCTAGACCCAAACCCACTCGGCTAGAACCAAACCCACTCGGCTAGACCCAAACCCACTTGGCTAGACCCAAACCCACTCGGCCGGACCCAAACCCACTCGGCTATACCCAAACCCACTCGGCCAGACCCAAACCCACTCGGCTAGACCCAAACCCACTCGGCTAGACCCAAACCCACTCCGCTAGACCCAAACCCACTCAGCTAGACCCAAACCCACTCGGCTAGTCCCAAACCCACTCGGCTAGACCCAAACCCACTCGGCTAGACCCAAACCCACTCGGCTAGACCCAAACCCACTCGGCTAGACCCAAACCCACTCGCCTAGACCCAAACCCACTCGGCCAGACCCAAACCCACTCGGCTAGACCCAAACCCACTCGGCCAGACCCAAACCCACTCGGCTAGACCCAAACCCACTCGGCTAGACCCAAACCCACTCCGCTAGACCCAAACCCACTCCGCTAGACCCAAACCCACTCGGCTAGACCCAAACCCACTCGGCTAGACCGAAACCTACTCGGCTAGAGCCAAACCCACTCGGCTAGACCCAAACCCACTCGGCTAGAAACAAACCCACTCCGCTAGACGCAAACCCACTCCGCTAGACCCAAACCCACTCGGCTAGACCCAAACCCACTCCGCTAGACCGAAACCCACTCCGCTAGACCCAAACCCACTCGGCTAGACCCAAACCCACTCGGCTAGACCGAAACCTACTCGGCTAGAGCCAAACCCACTCGGCTAGACCCAAACCCACTCGGCTAGAAACAAACCCACTCGGCTAGACCCAAACCCACTCGGCTAGACCGAAACCTACTCGGCTAGAGCCAAACCCACTCGGCTAGACCCAAACCCACTCGGCTAGAAACAAACCCACTCCGCTAGACGCAAACCCACTCCGCTAGACCCAAACCCACTCGGCTAGACCCAAACCCACTCCGCTAGACGTACACCCACTCCGCTAGACCCAAACCCACTCCGGCAGACCCAAACCCACTCCGCTACACCCAAACCCACTCCGCTAGACCCAAACCCACTCGGCTAGACGCAAACCCACTCGGCTAGACCCAAACCCACTCGGCTAGACCCAAACCCACTCGGCTAGACCCCAACCCACTCGTCTAGACCCAAACCCACTCCGCTAGACGCAAACCCACTCCGCTAGACCTAAACCCACTCCGCTAGACCCAAACCCACTCGGCTAGACCCAAACCCACTCGGCGAGTCCCAAACCCACTCGGCTAGACCCAAAACCACTCGGCCAGACCCAAACCCACTCGGCTAGACCCAAACCCACTCGGCCAGACCCAAACCCACTCGGCTAGACCCAAACCCACTCGGCTAGACCCAAACCCACTCCGCTAGACCCAAACCCACTCGGCTAGACCCAAACCCACGCGGCTAGTCCCAAACCCACTCAGCTAGACCCAAACCCACTCGGCTAGACCCAAACCCACTCGGCTAGACCCAAACCCACTCGGCTAGACCCAAACCCACTCGGCTAGACCGAAACCCACTCGGCTAGAGCCAAACCCACTCGGCTAGACCCAAACCCACTCGGCTGGACCCAAACCCACTCGGCTAGACCCAAACCCACTCGGCTAGACCCAAACCCACTCCGCTAGACGCAAACCCACTCCGCTAGACCCAAACCCACACCGCTAGACCCAAACCCACTCCGCTAGACCTAAACCCACTCCGCTAGACCCAAACCCACTCCGGTAGACACAAACCCACTCGGCTAGACCCAAACCCACTCGGCTAGACCCAAGCCCACTCGGCCAGACCCAACCCCACTCGGCTAGACCCAAACCCACTCGGTTAGACCCAAACCCACTCCGCTAGACCCAAACCCACTAGGCTAGACCCAAACCCACTCGGCTAGACCCAAACCCACTCGGCTAGAACCAAACCCACTCGGCTAGACCCAAACCCACTTGGCTAGACCCAAACCCACTCGGCCGGACCCAAACCCACTCGGCTAGACCCAAACCCACTCGGCCAGACCCAAACCCACTCGGCTAGACCCAAACCCACTCGGCTAGACCCAAACCCACTCCGCTAGACCCAAACCCACTCAGCTAGACCCAAACCCACTCGGCTAGTCCCAAACCCACTCGGCTAGACCCAAACCCACTCGGCTAGACCCAAACCCACTCGGCTAGACCCAAACCCACTCGGCTAGACCCAAACCCACTCGCCTAGACCCAAACCCACTCGGCCAGACCCAAACCCACTCGGCTAGACCCAAACCCACTCGGCCAGACCCAAACCCACTCGGCTAGACCCAAACCCACTCGGCTAGACCCAAACCCACTCCGCTAGACCCAAACCCACTCCGCTAGACCCAAACCCACTCGACTAGACCCAAACCCACTCGGCTAGACCGAAACCTACTCGGCTAGAGCCAAACCCACTCGGCTAGACCCAAACCCACTCGGCTAGAAACAAACCCACTCCGCTAGACGCAAACCCACTCCGCTAGACCCAAACCCACTCGGCTAGACCCAAACCCACTCCGCTAGACGTAAACCCACTCCGCTAGACCCAAACCCACTCCGGCAGACCCAAACCCACTCCGCTAGACCCAAACCCACTCCGCTAGACACAAACCCACTCGGCTAGACGCAAACCCACTCGGCTAGACCCAAACCCACTCGGCTAGACCCAAACCCACTCGGCTAGACCCAAACCCACTCGTCTAGACCCAAACCCACTCCGCTAGACGCAAACCCACTCCGCTAGACCTAAACCCACTCCGCTAGACGCAAACCCACTCCGGTAGACCCAAACCCACTCGGCTAGACCCAAACCCACTCGGCTAGACCCAAGCCCACTCGGCCAGACCCAACCCCACTCGGCTAGACCCAAACCCACTCGGTTAGACCCAAACCCACTCCGCTAGACCCAAACCCACTAGGCTAGACCCAAACCCACTCGGCTAGACCCAAACCCACTCGGCTAGACCCAAACCCAATCGGCTAGACCCAAACCCACTCGGCTAGACCCAAACCCACTCGGCCAGACCCAAACCCACTCGGCTAGACCCAAACCCACTCGGCCAGACCCAAACCCATTCGGCTAGACCCAAACCCACTCGGCTAGACCCAAACCCACTCCGCTAGACCCAAACCCACTCGGCTAGACCCAAACCCACGCGGCTAGTCCCAAACCCACTCCGCTAGACCCAAACCCACTCGGCTAGACCCAAACCCACTCGGCTAGACCCAAACCCACTCGGCTAGACCCAAACCCACTCGCCTAGACCCAAACCCACTCGGCCAGACCCAAACCCACTCGGCTAGTCCCAAACCCACTCGGCCAGACCCAAAGCCACTCGGCTAGACCCAAACCAACTCGGCTAGACCCAAACCCACTCCGCTAGACCCAAACCCACTCCGCTAGACCCAAACCCACTCGGCTAGACCCAAACCCACTCGGCTAGAAACAAACCCACTCCTCTAGACCCAAACCCACTCCGCTAGACCCAAACCCACTCCGCTAGACGTAAACCCACTCCGCTAGACCCAAACCCACTCCGGCAGACCCAAACCCACTCGGCTAGACCCAAACGCACTCGGCTAGACCCAAGCCCATTCGGCCAGACCCAACCCCACTCGGCTAGACCCAAACCCACTCGGTTAGAACCAAACCCACTCCGCTAGACCCAAACCCACTCGGCTAGACCCAAACCCACTCGGCTAGACGCAAACCCACTCGGCTAGACCCAAACGCACTCGGCTAGACCCAAGCCCACTCGGCCAGACCCAAACCCACTCGGCTAGACCCAAACCCAGTCTCCTAGACCCAAACCCACCCGGCTAGACCCAAACCCACTCTGCTAGACCCAAACCAACTCGGCTAGACCCAAACCCAATCGGCTAGACCCAAACCCACTCGGCTAGACCCAAGCCCACTCGGCTAGACCCAAATTCACTCCGCTAGACCCAAACCCAGTCGGCTAGACCCAAACCCACTCCGCTAGACCCAAACCCACTCGGCTAGCCCCAAACCCACTCGGCTAGCCCCAAACCCACTCGGCTAGAGCCAAACACACTCAGCTAGACCCAAACACACTCGGCTGGACGCAAACCCACTCCGCTGGACCCAAACCCACTCGGCTAGACCCAAACCCACTCGGCTAGACCGAAACCTACTCGGCTAGAGCCAAACCCACTCGGCTAGACCCAAACCCACTCGGCTAGAAACAAACCCACTCCGCTAGACGCAAACCCACTCCGCTAGACCCAAACCCACTCCGCTAGACCCAAACCCACTCCGCTAGACGTAAACCCACTCCGCTAGACCCAAACCCACTCCGGCAGACCCAAACCCACTCCGCTAGACCCAAACCCACTCCGCTAGACACAAACCCACTCGGCTAGACGCAAACCCACTCGGCTAGACCCAAACCCACTCGGCTAGACCCAAACCCACTCGGCTAGACCCAAACCCACTCGTCTAGACCCAAACCCACTCCGCTAGACGCAAACCCACTCCGCTAGACCTAAACCCACTCCGCTAGACCCAAACCCACTCCGGCAGACCCAAACCCACTCGGCTAGACCCAAACCCACTCGGCTAGACCCAAGCCCACTCGGCCAGACCCAACCCCACTCGGCTAGACCCAAACCCACTCGGTTAGACCCAAACCCACTCCGCTAGACCCAAACCCACTAGGCTAGACCCAAACCCACTCGGCTAGACCCAAACCCACTCGGCTAGACCCAAACCCAATCGGCTAGACCCAAACCCACTCGGCTAGACCCAAACCCACTCGGCCAGACCCAAACCCACTCGGCTAGACCCAAACCCACTCGGCCAGACCCAAACCCACTCGGCTAGACCCAAACCCACTCGGCTAGACCCAAACCCACTCCGCTAGACCCAAACCCACTCGGCTAGACCCAAACCCACGCGGCTAGTCCCAAACCCACTCAGCTAGACCCAAACCCACTCGGCTAGACCCAAACCCACTCGGCTAGACCCAAACCCACTCGGCTAGACCCAAACCCACTCGGCTAGACCGAAACCCACTCGGCTAGAGCCAAACCCACTCGGCTAGACCCAAACCCACTCGGCTGGACCCAAACCCACTCGGCTAGACCCAAACCCACTCGGCTAGACCCAAACCCACTCCGCTAGACGCAAACCCACTCCGCTAGACCCAAACCCACACCGCTAGACCCAAACCCACTCCGCTAGACCTAAACCCACTCCGCTAGACCCAAACCCACTCCGGTAGACCCAAACCCACTCGGCTAGACCCAAACCCACTCGGCTAGACCCAAGCCCACTCGGCCAGACCCAACCCCACTCGGCTAGACCCAAACCCACTCGGTTAGACCCAAACCCACTCCGCTAGACCCAAACCCACTAGGCTAGACCCAAACCCACTCGGCTAGACCCAAACCCACTCGGCTAGAACCAAACCCACTCGGCTAGACCCAAACCCACTTGGCTAGACCCAAACCCACTCGGCCGGACCCAAACCCACACGGCTAGACCCAAACCCACTCGGCCAGACCCAAACCCACTCGGCTAGACCCAAACCCACTCGGCTAGACCCAAACCCACTCCGCTAGACCCAAACCCACTCAGCTAGACCCAAACCCACTCGGCTAGTCCCAAACCCACTCGGCTAGACCCAAACCCACTCGGCTAGACCCAAACCCACTCGGCTAGACCCAAACCCACTCGGCTAGACCCAAACCCACTCGCCTAGACCCAGACCCACTCGGCCAGACCCAAACCCACTCGGCTAGACCCAAACCCACTCGGCCAGACCCAAACCCACTCGGCTAGACCCAAACCCACTCGGCTAGACCCAAACCCACTCCGCTAGACCCAAACCCACTCCGCTAGACCCACACCCACTCGGCTAGACCCAAACCCACTCGGCTAGACCGAAACCTACTCGGCTAGAGCCAAACCCACTCGGCTAGACCCAAACCCACTCGGCTAGAAACAAACCCACTCCGCTAGACGCAAACCCACTCCGCTAGACCCAAACCCACTCGGCTAGACCCAAACCCACTCCGCTAGACGTAAACCCACTCCGCTAGACCCAAACCCACTCCGGCAGACCCAAACCCACTCCGCTAGACCCAAACCCACTCGGCCAGACCCAAACCCACTCGGCTAGACCCAAACCCACTCGGCCAGACCCAAACCCACTTGGCTAGACCCAAACCCACTCGGCCGGACCCAAACCCACTCGGCTAGACCCAAACCCACTCGGCCAGACCCAAACCCACTCGGCTAGACCCAAACCCACTCGGCTAGACCCAAACCCACTCCGCTAGACCCAAACCCACTCAGCTAGACCCAAACCCACTCGGCTAGTCCCAAACCCACTCGGCTAGACCCAAACCCACTCGGTAGACCCAAACCCACTCGGCTAGACCCAAACCCACTCGGCTAGACCCAAACCCACTCGCCTAGACCCAGACCCACTCGGCCAGACCCAAACCCACTCGGCTAGACCCAAACCCACTCGGCCAGACCCAAACCCACTCGGCTAGACCCAAACCCACTCGGCTAGACCCAAACCCACTCCGCTAGACCCAAACCCACTCCGCTAGACCCAAACCCACTCGGCTAGACCCAAACCCACTCGGCTAGACCGAAACCTACTCGGCTAGAGCCAAACCCACTCGGCTAGACCCAAACCCACTCGGCTAGAAACAAACCCACTCCGCTAGACGCAAACCCACTCCGCTAGACCCAAACCCACTCGGCTAGACCCAAACCCACTCCGCTAGACGTAAACCCACTCCGCTAGACCCAAACCCACTCCGGCAGACCCAAACCCACTCCGCTAGACCCAAACCCACTCCGCTAGACACAAACCCACTCGGATAGACGCAAACCCACTCGGCTAGTCCCAAACCCACTCGGCTAGACCCAAACCCACTCGGCTAGACCCAAACCCACTCGTCTAGACCCAAACCCACTCCGCTAGACGCAAACCCACTCAGCTAGACCGAAACCCACTCCGCTAGACCCAAACCCACTCCGGTTGACCCAAACCCACTCGGCTAGACCCAAACCCACTCGGCTAGACCCAAGCCCACTCGGCCAGACCCAACCCCACTCGGCTAGACCCAAACCCACTCGGTTAGACCCAAACCCACTCCGCTAGACCCAAACCCACTAGGCTAGACCCAAACCCACTCGGCTAGACCCAAACCCACTCGGCTAGACCCAAACCCACTCGGCTAGACCCAAACCCACTCGGCTAGACCCAAACCCACTCGCCTAGACCCAAACCCAATCGGCCAGACCCAAACCCACTCGGCTAGTCCCAAACCCACTCGGCCAGACCCAAACCCACTCGGCTAGACCCAAACCAACTCGGCTAGACCCAAACCCACTCCGCTAGACCCAAACCCACTCCGCTAGACCCAAACCCACTCCGCTAGACCCAAACCCACTCGGCTAGACCCAAACCCACTCGGCTAGAAACAAACCCACTCCTCTAGACCCAAACCCACTCCGCTAGACCCAAACCCACTCCGCTAGACGTAAACCCACTCCGCTAGACCCAAACCCACTCCGGCAGACCCAAACCCACTCGGCTAGACCCAAACGCACTCGGCTAGACCCAAGCCCATTCGGCCAGACCCAACCCCACTCGGCTAGACCCAAACCCACTCGGTTAGAACCAAACCCACTCCGCTAGACCCAAACCCACTCGGCTAGACCCAAACCCACTCGGCTAGACGCAAACCCACTCGGCTAGACCCAAACGCACTCGGCTAGACCCAAGCCCACTCGGCCAGACCCAACCCCACTCGGCTAGACCCAAACCCAGTCTCCTAGACCCAAACCCACCCGGCTAGACCCAAACCCACTCTGCTAGACCCAAACCAACTCGGCTAGACCCAAACCCAATCGGCTAGACCCAAACCCACTCGGCTAGACCCAAGCCCACTCGGCTAGACCCAAATTCACTCCGCTAGACCCAAACCCAGTCGGCTAGACCCAAACCCACTCCGCTAGACCCAAACCCACTCGGCTAGCCCCAAACACACTCGGCTAGCCCCAAACCCACTCGGCTAGAGCCAAACACACTCAGCTAGACCCAAACACACTCGGCTGGACGCAAACCCACTCCGCTGGACCCAAACCAACTCCGCTAGACCCAAACCCACTCCGCTAGACCCAAACCCACTTCGCTAGACCCAAACCCACTCCGCTAGACCCAAATCCACTCGGCTAGACCCAAACCCACTCGGCCAGACCCAAACCCACTCGGCTAGACCCAAACCCACTCGGCTAGACGCAAACCCACTCGGCTAGACCCAAACCCACTCGGCTAGACCCAAACCCACCCGGCTAGACCCAAACTCACTCGGCTAGACCCAAACCCACTCGTCCAGACCCAAACCCACTCGGCTAGACCCAAACCCACTCGGCCAGACCCAAACCCACTCGGCTAGACCCAAACCCACTCGGCTCGACCCAAGCCCACTCGGCTAGACCCAAACCCACTCCGCTAGACCCATACCCACTCGGCTAGACCCAAACCCACTCGGCTAGACCGAAACCCACTCGGCTAGAGCCAAACCCACTCGGCTAGACCCAAACCCACTCGGCGAGACCCAAACCCACTCGGCTAGACCCAAACCCACTCGGCTAGACCCAAACCCACTCGGCTATACCCAAACCCACTCCGCTAGACCCAAACCCACTCGGCTAGACCCAAACGCACTCGGCTAGACCCAAACCCACTCGGCTAGACCCAAACCCACTCCGCGAGACCCAAACCCACTCGGCGAGACCCAAACACACTCGGCTAGACCGAAACCCACTCGGCTAGAGCAAAACCCACTCGGCTAGACCCAAACCCACTCGGCTAGACCCAAACCCACTCGGCTAGACCCAAACACACTCCGCTAGACCCAAACCCACTCCGCTAGACCCAAACCCACTCCGCTAGACACAAACCCACTCCGCTAGACACAAACCCACTCCGCTAGACCCAAACCCAGTCGGCTAGACCCAAACCCACTCCGCTAGACCCAAACCCACTCGGCTAGCCCCAAACCCACTCGGCTAGCCCCAAACCCACTCGGCTAGAGCCAAACACACTCAGCTAGACCCAAACACACTCGGCTGGACGCAAACCCACTCCGCTGGACCCAAACCCACTCCGCTAGACCCAAACCCACTCCGCTAGACCCAAACCCACTTCGCTAGACCCAAACCCACTCCGCTAGACCCAAATCCACTCGGCTAGACCCAAACCCACTCGGCCAGACCCAAACCCACTCGGCTAGACCCAAACCCACTCGGCTAGACGCAAACCCACTCGGCTAGACCCAAACCCACTCGGCTAGACCCAAACCCACTCGGCTAGACCCAAACTCACTCGGCTAGACCCAAACCCACTCGTCCAGACCCAAACCCACTCGGCTAGACCCAAACCCACTCGGCCAGACCCAAACCCACTCGGCTAGACCCAAACCCACTCGGCTCGACCCAAGCCCACTCGGCTAGACCCAAACCCACACCGCTAGACCCATACCCACTCGGCTAGACCCAAACCCACTCCGGCAGACCCAAACCCACTCCGCTAGACCCAAACCCACTCCGCTAGACACAAACCCACTCGGCTAGACGCAAACCCACTCGGCTAGACCCAAACCCACTCGGCTAGACCCAAACCCACTCGGCTAGACCCAAACCCACTCGTCTAGACCCAAACCCACTCCGCTAGACGCAAACCCACTCCGCTAGACCTAAACCCACTCCGCTAGACGCAAACCCACTCCGGTAGACCCAAACCCACTCGGCTAGACCCAAACCCACTCGGCTAGACCCAAGCCCACTCGGCCAGACCCAACCCCACTCGGCTAGACCCAAACCCACTCGGTTAGACCCAAACCCACTCCGCTAGACCCAAACCCACTAGGCTAGACCCAAACCCACTCGGCTAGACCCAAACCCACTCGGCTAGACCCAAACCCAATCGGCTAGACCCAAACCCACTCGGCTAGACCCAAACCCACTCGGCCAGACCCAAACCCACTCGGCTAGACCCAAACCCACTCGGCCAGACCCAAACCCATTCGGCTAGACCCAAACCCACTCGGCTAGACCCAAACCCACTCCGCTAGACCCAAACCCACTCGGCTAGACCCAAACCCACGCGGCTAGTCCCAAACCCACTCCGCTAGACCCAAACCCACTCGGCTAGACCCAAACCCACTCGGCTAGACCCAAACCCACTCGGCTAGACCCAAACCCACTCGCCTAGACCCAAACCCACTCGGCCAGACCCAAACCCACTCGGCTAGTCCCAAACCCACTCGGCCAGACCCAAAGCCACTCGGCTAGACCCAAACCAACTCGGCTAGACCCAAACCCACTCCGCTAGACCCAAACCCACTCCGCTAGACCCAAACCCACTCGGCTAGACCCAAACCCACTCGGCTAGAAACAAACCCACTCCTCTAGACCCAAACCCACTCCGCTAGACCCAAACCCACTCCGCTAGACGTAAACCCACTCCGCTAGACCCAAACCCACTCCGGCAGACCCAAACCCACTCGGCTAGACCCAAACGCACTCGGCTAGACCCAAGCCCATTCGGCCAGACCCAACCCCACTCGGCTAGACCCAAACCCACTCGGTTAGAACCAAACCCACTCCGCTAGACCCAAACCCACTCGGCTAGACCCAAACCCACTCGGCTAGACGCAAACCCACTCGGCTAGACCCAAACGCACTCGGCTAGACCCAAGCCCACTCGGCCAGACCCAAACCCACTCGGCTAGACCCAAACCCAGTCTCCTAGACCGAAACCCACCCGGCTAGACCCAAACCCACTCTGCTAGACCCAAACCAACTCGGCTAGACCCAAACCCAATCGGCTAGACCCAAACCCACTCGGCTAGACCCAAGCCCACTCGGCTAGACCCAAATTCACTCCGCTAGACCCAAACCCAGTCGGCTAGACCCAAACCCACTCCGCTAGACCCAAACCCACTCGGCTAGCCCCAAACCCACTCGGCTAGCCCCAAACCCACTCGGCTAGAGCCAAACACACTCAGCTAGACCCAAACACACTCGGCTGGACGCAAACCCACTCCGCTGGACCCAAACCCACTCGGCTAGACCCAAACCCACTCGGCTAGACCGAAACCTACTCGGCTAGAGCCAAACCCACTCGGCTAGACCCAAACCCACTCGGCTAGAAACAAACCCACTCCGCTAGACGCAAACCCACTCCGCTAGACCCAAACCCACTCCGCTAGACCCAAACCCACTCCGCTAGACGTAAACCCACTCCGCTAGACCCAAACCCACTCCGGCAGACCCAAACCCACTCCGCTAGACCCAAACCCACTCCGCTAGACACAAACCCACTCGGCTAGACGCAAACCCACTCGGCTAGACCCAAACCCACTCGGCTAGACCCAAACCCACTCGGCTAGACCCAAACCCACTCGTCTAGACCCAAACCCACTCCGCTAGACGCAAACCCACTCCGCTAGACCTAAACCCACTCCGCTAGACCCAAACCCACTCCGGCAGACCCAAACCCACTCGTCTAGACCCAAACCCACTCGGCTAGACCCAAGCCCACTCGGCCAGACCCAACCCCACTCGGCTAGACCCAAACCCACTCGGTTAGACCCAAACCCACTCCGCTAGACCCAAACCCACTAGGCTAGACCCAAACCCACTCGGCTAGACCCAAACCCACTCGGCTAGACCCAAACCCAATCGGCTAGACCCAAACCCACTCGGCTAGACCCAAACCCACTCGGCCAGACCCAAACCCACTCGGCTAGACCCAAACCCACTCGGCCAGACCCAAACCCACTCGGCTAGACCCAAACCCACTCGGCTAGACCCAAACCCACTCCGCTAGACCCAAACCCACTCGGCTAGACCCAAACCCACGCGGCTAGTCCCAAACCCACTCAGCTAGACCCAAACCCACTCGGCTAGACCCAAACCCACTCGGCTAGACCCAAACCCACTCGGCTAGACCCAAACCCACTCGGCTAGACCGAAACCCACTCGGCTAGAGCCAAACCCACTCGGCTAGACCCAAACCCACTCGGCTGGACCCAAACCCACTCGGCTAGACCCAAACCCACTCGGCTAGACCCAAACCCACTCCGCTAGACGCAAACCCACTCCGCTAGAACCAAACCCACACCGCTAGACCCAAACCCACTCCGCTAGACCTAAACCCACTCCGCTAGACCCAAACCCACTCCGGTAGACCCAAACCCACTCGGCTAGACCCAAACCCACTCGGCTAGACCCAAGCCCACTCGGCCAGACCCAACCCCACTCGGCTAGACACAAACCCACTCGGTTAGACCCAAACCCACTCCGCTAGACCCAAACCCACTAGGCTAGACCCAAACCCACTCGGCTAGACCCAAACCCACTCGGCTAGAACCAAACCCACTCGGCTAGACCCAAACCCACTTGGCTAGACCCAAACCCACTCGGCCGGACCCAAACCCACTCGGCTAGACCCAAACCCACTCGGCCAGACCCAAACCCACTCGGCTAGACCCAAACCCACTCGGCTAGACCCAAACCCACTCCGCTAGACCCAAACCCACTCAGCTAGACCCAAACCCACTCGGCTAGTCCCAAACCCACTCGGCTAGACCCAAACCCACTCGGCTAGACCCAAACCCACTCGGCTAGACCCAAACCCACTCGGCTAGACCCAAACCCACTCGCCTAGACCCAGACCCACTCGGCCAGACCCAAACCCACTCGGCTAGACCCAAACCCACTCGGCCAGACCCAAACCCACTCGGCTAGACCCAAACCCACTCGGCTAGACCCAAACCCACTCCGCTAGACCCAAACCCACTCCGCTAGACCCAAACCCACTCGGCTAGACCCAAACCCACTCGGCTAGACCGAAACCTACTCGGCTAGAGCCAAACCCACTCGGCTAGACCCAAACCCACTCGGCTAGAAACAAACCCACTCCGCTAGACGCAAACCCACTCCGCTAGACCCAAACCCACTCGGCTAGACCCAAACCCACTCCGCTAGACGTAAACCCACTCCGCTAGACCCAAACCCACTCCGGCAGACCCAAACCCACTCCGCTAGACCCAAACCCACTCCGCTAGACACAAACCCACTCGGATAGACGCAAACCCACTCGGCTAGTCCCAAACCCACTCGGCTAGACCCAAACCCACTCGGCTAGACCCAAACCCACTCGTCTAGACCCAAACCCACTCCGCTAGACGCAAACCCACTCCGCTAGACCTAAACCCACTCCGCTAGACCCAAACCCACTCCGGTTGACCCAAACCCACTCGGCTAGACCCAAACCCACTCGGCTAGACCCAAGCCCACTCGGCCAGACCCAACCCCACTCGGCTAGACCCAAACCCACTCGGTTAGACCCAAACCCACTCCGCTAGACCCAAACCCACTAGGCTAGACCCAAACCCACTCGGCTAGACCCAAACCCACTCGGCTAGACCCAAACCCACTCGGCTAGACCCAAACCCACTCGGCTAGACCCAAACCCACTCGCCTAGACCCAAACCCAATCGGCCAGACCCAAACCCACTCGGCTAGTCCCAAACCCACTCGGCCAGACCCAAACCCACTCGGCTAGTCCCAAACCAACTCGGCTAGACCCAAACCCACTCCGCTAGACCCAAACCCACTCCGCTAGACCCAAACCCACTCCGCTAGACCCAAACCCACTCGGCTAGACCCAAACCCACTCGGCTAGAAACAAACCCACTCCTCTAGACCCAAACCCACTCCGCTAGACCCAAACCCACTCCGCTAGACGTAAACCCACTCCGCTAGACCCAAACCCACTCCGGCAGACCCAAACCCACTCGGCTAGACCCAAACGCACTCGGCTAGACCCAAGCCCATTCGGCCAGACCCAACCCCACTCGGCTAGACCCAAACCCACTCGGTTAGAACCAAACCCACTCCGCTAGACCCAAACCCACTCGGCTAGACCCAAACCCACTCGGCTAGACGCAAACCCACTCGGCTAGACCCAAACGCACTCGGCTAGACCCAAGCCCACTCGGCCAGACCCAACCCCACTCGGCTAGACCCAAACCCAGTCTCCTAGACCCAAACCCACCCGGCTAGACCCAAACCCACTCTGCTAGACCCAAACCAACTCGGCTAGACCCAAACCCAATCGGCTAGACCCAAACCCACTCGGCTAGACCCAAGCCCACTCGGCTAGACCCAAATTCACTCCGCTAGACCCAAACCCAGTCGGCTAGACCCAAACCCACTCCGCTAGACCCAAACCCACTCGGCTAGCCCCAAACACACTCGGCTAGCCCCAAACCCACTCGGCTAGAGCCAAACACACTCAGCTAGACCCAAACACACTCGGCTGGACGCAAACCCACTCCGCTGGACCCAAACCAAATCCGCTAGACCCAAACCCACTCCGCTAGACCCAAACCCACTTCGCTAGACCCAAACCCACTCCGCTAGACCCAAATCCACTCGGCTAGACCCAAACCCACTCGGCCAGACCCAAACCCACTCGGCTAGACCCAAACCCACTCGGCTAGACGCAAACCCACTCGGCTAGACCCAAACCCACTCGGCTAGACCCAAACCCACCCGGCTAGACCCAAACTCACTCGGCTAGACCCAAACCCACTCGTCCAGACCCAAACCCACTCGGCTAGACCCAAACCCACTCGGCCAGACCCAAACCCACTCGGCTAGACCCAAACCCACTCGGCTCGACCCAAGCCCACTCGGCTAGACCCAAACCCACTCCGCTAGACCCATACCCACTCGGCTAGACCCAAACCCACTCGGCTAGACCGAAACCCACTCGGCTAGAGCCAAACCCACTCGGCTAGACCCAAACCCACTCGGCGAGACCCAAACCCACTCGGCTAGACCCAAACCCACTCGGCTAGACCCAAACCCACTCGGCTACACCCAAACCCACTCCGCTAGACCCAAACCCACTCGGCTAGACCCAAACGCACTCGGCTAGACCCAAACCCACTCGGCTAGACCCAAACCCACTCCGCGAGACCCAAACCCACTCGGCGAGACCCAAACACACTCGGCTAGACCGAAACCCACTCGGCTAGAGCAAAACCCACTCGGCTAGACCCAAACCCACTCGGCTAGACCCAAACCCACTCGGCTAGACCCAAACACACTCCGCTAGACCCAAACCCACTCCGCTAGACCCAAACCCACTCCGCTAGACACAAACCCACTCCGCTAGACACAAACCCACTCCGCTAGACCCAAACCCAGTCGGCTAGACCCAAACCCACTCCGCTAGACCCAAACCCACTCGGCTAGCCCCAAACCCACTCGGCTAGCCCCAAACCCACTCGGCTAGAGCCAAACACACTCAGCTAGACCCAAACACACTCGGCTGGACGCAAACCCACTCCGCTGGACCCAAACCCACTCCGCTAGACCCAAACCCACTCCGCTAGACCCAAACCCACTTCGCTAGACCCAAACCCACTCCGCTAGACCCAAATCCACTCGGCTAGACCCAAACCCACTCGGCCAGACCCAAACCCACTCGGCTAGACCCAAACCCACTCGGCTAGACGCAAACCCACTCGGCTAGACCCAAACCCACTCGGCTAGACCCAAACCCACTCGGCTAGACCCAAACTCACTCGGCTAGACCCAAACCCACTCGTCCAGACCCAAACCCACTCGGCTAGACCCAAACCCACTCGGCCAGACCCAAACCCACTCGGCTAGACCCAAACCCACTCGGTTCGACCCAAGCCCACTCGGCTAGACCCAAACCCACACCGCTAGACCCATACCCACTCGGCTAGACCCAAACCCACTCGGCTAGACCGAAACCCACTCGGCTAGAGCCAAACCCACTCGGCTAGACCCAAACCCACTCGGCGAGACCCAAACCCACTCGGCTAGACCCAAACCCACTCGGCTAGACCCAAACCCACTCGGCTACACCCAAACCCACTCCGCTAGACCCAAACCCACTCGGCTAGACCCAAACGCACTCGGCTAGACCCAAACCCACTCGGCTAGACCCAAACCCACTCCGCGAGACCCAAACCCACTCGGCGAGACCCAAACCCACTCGGCTAGACCGAAACCCACTCGGCTAGAGCAAAACCCACTCGGCTAGACCCAAACCCACTCGGCTAGACCCAAACCCACTCGCCTAGACCCAAACCCAATCGGCCAGACCCAAACCCACTCGGCTAGTCCCAAACCCACTCGGCCAGACCCAAACCCACTCGGCTAGACCCAAACCAACTCGGCTAGACCCAAACCCACTCCGCTAGACCCAAACCCACTCCGCTAGACCCAAACCCACTCGGCTAGACCCAAACCCACTCGGCTAGAAACAAACCCACTCCTCTAGACCCAAACCCACTCCGCTAGACCCAAACCCACTCCGCTAGACGTAAACCCACTCCGCTAGACCCAAACCCACTCCGGCAGACCCAAACCCACTCGGCTAGACACAAACGCACTCGGCTAGACCCAAGCCCATTCGGCCAGACCCAACCCCACTCGGCTAGACCCAAACCCACTCGGTTAGAACCAAACCCACTCCGCTAGACCCAAACCCACTCGGCTAGACCCAAACCCACTCGGCTAGACGCAAACCCACTCGGCTAGACCCAAACGCACTCGGCTAGACCCAAGCCCACTCGGCCAGACCCAACCCCACTCGGCTAGACCCAAACCCAGTCTCCTAGACCCAAACCCACCCGGCTAGACCCAAACCCACTCTGCTAGACCCAAACCAACTCGGCTAGACCCAAACCCAATCGGCTAGACCCAAACCCACTCGGCTAGACCCAAGCCCACTCGGCTAGACCCAAATTCACTCCGCTAGACCCAAACCCAGTCGGCTAGACCCAAACCCACTCCGCTAGACCCAAACCCACTCGGCTAGCCCCAAACACACTCGGCTAGCCCCAAACCCACTCGGCTAGAGCCAAACACACTCAGCTAGACCCAAACACACTCGGCTGGACGCAAACCCACTCCGCTGGACCCAAACCCACTCCGCTAGACCCAAACCCACTCCGCTAGACCCAAACCCACTTCGCTAGACCCAAACCCACTCCGCTAGACCCAAATCCACTCGGCTAGACCCAAACCCACTCGGCCAGACCCAAACCCACTCGGCTAGACCCAAACCCACTCGGCTAGACGCAAACCCACTCGGCTAGACCCAAACCCACTCGGCTAGACCCAAACCCACCCGGCTAGACCCAAACTCACTCGGCTAGACCCAAACCCACTCGTCCAGACCCAAACCCACTCGGCTAGACCCAAACCCACTCGGCCAGACCCAAACCCACTCGGCTAGACCCAAACCCACTCGGCTCGACCCAAGCCCACTCGGCTAGACCCAAACCAACTCCGCTAGACCCATACCCACTCGGCTAGACCCAAACCCACTCGGCTAGACCGAAACCCACTCGGCTAGAGCCAAACCCACTCGGCTAGACCCAAACCCACTCGGCGAGACCCAAACCCACTCGGCTAGACCCAAACCCACTCGGCTAGACCCAAACCCACTCGGCTACACCCAAACCCACTCCGCTAGACCCAAACCCACTCGGCTAGACCCAAACGCACTCGGCTAGACCCAAACCCACTCGGCTAGACCCAAACCCACTCCGCGAGACCCAAACCCACTCGGCGAGACCCAAACCCACTCGGCTAGACCGAAACCCACTCGGCTAGAGCAAAACCCACTCGGCTAGACCCAAACCCACTCGGCTAGACCCAAATCCACTCGGCTAGACCCAAACACACTCCGCTAGACCCAAACCCACTCCGCTAGACCCAAACCCACTCCGCTAGACACAAACCCACTCCGCTAGACACAAACCCACTCCGCTAGACCCAAACCCAGTCGGCTAGACCCAAACCCACTCCGCTAGACCCAAACCCACTCGGCTAGCCCCAAACCCACTCGGCTAGCCCCAAACCCACTCGGCTAGAGCCAAACACACTCAGCTAGACCCAAACACACTCGGCTGGACGCAAACCCACTCCGCTGGACCCAAACCCACTCCGCTAGACCCAAACCCACTCCGCTAGACCCAAACCCACTTCGCTAGACCCAAACCCACTCCGCTAGACCCAAATCCACTCGGCTAGACCCAAACCCACTCGGCCAGACCCAAACCCACTCGGCTAGACCCAAACCCACTCGGCTAGACGCAAACCCACTCGGCTAGACCCAAACCCACTCGGCTAGACCCAAACCCACTCGGCTAGACCCAAACTCACTCGGCTAGACCCAAACCCACTCGTCCAGACCCAAACCCACTCGGCTAGACCCAAACCCACTCGGCCAGACCCAAACCCACTCGGCTAGACCCAAACCCACTCGGCTCGACCCAAGCCCACTCGGCTAGACCCAAACCCACACCGCTAGACCCATACCCACTCGGCTAGACCCAAACCCACTCGGCTAGACCGAAACCCACTTGGCTAGAGCCAAACCCACTCGGCTAGACCCAAACCCACTCGGCGAGACCCAAACCCACTCGGCTAGACCCAAACCCACTCGGCTAGACCCAAACCCACTCGGCTACACCCAAACCCACTCCGCTAGTCCCAAACCCACTCGGCTAGACCCAAACGCACTCGGCTAGACCCAAACCCACTCGGCTAGACCAAACCAACTCGGCGAGACCCAAACCCACTCGGCTAGACCCAAAACCACTCGGCCAGACCCAAACCCACTCGGCTAGACCCAAACCCACTCGGCCAGACCCAAACTCACTCGGCTAGACCCAAACCCACTCCGCTAGACCCAAACCCACTCTGCTAGACCCAAACCCACTCCGCTAGACCCAAACCCACTCGGCTAGACCCAAACCCACTCGGCTAGACCGAAACCCACTCGGCTAGAGCCAAACCCACTCGGCTAGACCCAAACCCACTCGGCTAGACCTAAACCCACTCGGCTAGACCCAAACCCACTCGGCTGGACCCAAACCCACTCCGCTAGACGCAAACCCACTCCGCTAGACCGAAACCCACTCCGCTAGACCCAAACCCACTCCGCTAGACCTAAACCCACTCCGCTAGACCCAAACCCACTCCGGTAGACCCAAACCCACTCGGCTAGACACAAACCCACTCGGCTAGACCCAAGCCCACTCGGCCAGACCCAACCCCACTCGGCTAGACCCAAACCCACTCGGTTGGACCCAAACCCACTCCGCTAGACCCAAACCCACTAGGCTAGACCCAAACCCACTCGGCTAGACCCAAACCCACTCGGCTAGACCCAAACCCACTCGGCTAGACCCAAACCCACTCGGCCGGACCCAAACCCACTCGGCTAGACCCAAACCCACTCGGCCAGACCCAAACCCACTCGGCTAGACCCAAACCCACTCGGCTAGACCCAAACCCACTCCGCTAGACCCAAACCCACTCGGCTAGACCGAAACCTACTCTTCTAGAGCCAAACCGACTCGGCTAGACCCAAACCCACTTGGCTAGACGCAAACCCACTCGGCTAGACCCAAACCCACTCGGCTAGACCCAAACCCACTCGGCTAGACCCAAACCCACTCGGCTAGACCCAAACCCACTCGGCCAGACCCAAACCCACTCGGCTAGACCCAAACCCACTCGGCCAGACCCAAACCCACTCGGCTAGACCCAAACCCACTCGTCTAGACCCAAACCCACTCGGCTAGACCCAAACCCACTCCGCTAGACCCAAACCCACTCGGCTAGACCCAAACCCACTCCGCTAGACCCAAACCCACTCGGCTAGAGCGAAACCCACTCGGCTAGACCCAAACCCACTCGGCTAGACCCAAACCCACTCGGCTAGACCCAAACCCACTCGGCTAGTACCAAACCCGCTCGGCTAGACCCAAACCCACTCGGCTGGACCCAAACCCACTCGGCTCGACCCAAACCCACTCGGCTAGACCCAAACCCACTAGGCGAGACCCAAACCCACTCGGCTAGACCCAAACCCTCTCGGCTAGACCCAAACCCACTTGGTTAGAACCAAACCCACTCCGCTAGACCCAAACCCACTCGGCTAGACGCAAACCCACTCGGCTAGACGCAAACCCACTCGGCTAGACCCAAGCCCACTCGGCTAGAGCCAAACACACTCAGCTAGACCCAAACACACTCGGCTAGACGCATACCCACTCCGCTAGACCCAAACCCACTCCGCTAGACCCAAACCCACTGTGCTAGACCCAAACCCACTCCGCTAGACCCAAACCCACTCCGCTAGACCCAAATCCACTCGGCTAGACCCAAACCCACTCGGCCAGACCCAAACCGACTCGGCTAGACCCAAACCCACTCGGCTAGACGCAAACCCACTCGGCTAGACCCAAACCCACTCGGCTAGACCCAAACCCACTCGGCTAGACCCAAACCCACTCGGCTAGACCCAAACCCACTCGGCCAGACCCAAACCCACTCGGCTAGACCCAAACCCACTCGGCCAGACCCAAACCCACTCGGCTAGACCCAAACCCACTCGTCTAGACCCAAACCCACTCGGCTAGACCCAAACCCACTCGGCTAGACCCAAACCCACTCGGCTACACCCAAACCCACTCCGCTAGACCCAAACCCACTCGGCTAGACCCAAACGCACTCGGCTAGACCCAAACCCACTCGGCTAGACCCAAACCCACTCCGCGAGACCCAAACCCACTCGGCGAGACCCAAACCCACTCGGCTAGACCGAAACCCACTCGGCTAGAGCAAAACCCACTCGGCTAGACCCAAACCCACTCGGCTAGACCGAAACCCACTCGGCTAGACCCAAACACACTCCGCTAGACCCAAACCCACTCCGCTAGACCCAAACCCACTCCGCTAGACACAAACCCACTCCGCTAGACACAAACCCACTCCGCTAGACCCAAACCCACTCGGCTAGACCCAAACCCACTCTGCTAGTCCCAAACCCGCTCGGCTAGACCCAAACCCACTCGGCTAGACCCAAACCCACTCGGCTAGACCCAAACCAACTCGGCGAGACCCAAACCCACTCGGCTAGACCCAAAACCACTCGGCCAGACCCAAACCCACTCGGCTAGACCCAAACCCACTCGGCCAGACCCAAACTCACTCGGCTAGACCCAAACCCACTCCGCTAGACCCAAACCCACTCTGCTAGACCCAAACCCACTCCGCTAGACCCAAACCCACTCGGCTAGACCCAAACCCACTCGGCTAGACCGAAACCCACTCGGCTAGAGCCAAACCCACTCGGCTAGACCCAAACCCACTCGGCTAGACCCAAACCCACTCGGCTAGACCCAAACCCACTCGGCTGGACCCAAACCCACTCCGCTAGACGCAAACCCACTCCGCTAGACCGAAACCCACTCCGCTAGACCCAAACCCACTCCGCTAGACCTAAACCCACTCCGCTAGACCCAAACCCACTCCGGTAGACCCAAACCCACTCGGCTAGACACAAACCCACTCGGCTAGACCCAAGCCCACTCGGTTGGACCCAAACCCACTCCGCTAGACCCAAACCCACTAGGCTAGACCCAAACCCACTCGGCCGGACCCAAACCCACTCGGCTTGACCCAAACCCACGCGGCCAGACCCAAACCCACTCGGCTAGACCCAAACCCACTCGGCTAGACCCAAACCCACTCCGCTAGACCCAAACCCACTCGGCTAGACCGAAACCTACTCGGCTAGAGCCAAACCGACTCGGCTGGACCCAAACCCACTTGGCTAGACCCAAACCCACTCGGCTAGACCGAAACCCACTCGGCTAGAGCGAAACCCACTCGGCTAGACCCAAACCCACTCGGCTAGACCCAAACCCACTCGGCTAGACCCAAACACACTCCGCTAGACCCAAACCCACTCCGCTAGACCCAAACCTACTCCACTAGACACAAACCCACTCCGCTAGACACAAACCCACTCCGCTAGACCCAAACCCACTCGGCTAGACCCAAACCCACTCGGCTAGTACCAAACCCGCTCGGCTAGACCCAAACCCACTCGGCTGGACCCAAACCCACTCGGCTAGACCCAAACCCACTCGGCTAGACCCAAACCCACTAGGCGAGACCCAAACCCACTCGGCTAGACCCAAACCCTCTCGGCTAGACCCAAACCCACTTGGTTAGAACCAAACCCACTCCGCTAGACCCAAACCCACTCGGCTAGACCCAAACCCACTCGGCTAGACGCAAACCCACTCGGCTAGACCCAAGCCCACTCGGCTAGAGCCAAACACACTCAGCTAGACCCAAACACACTCGGCTAGACGCATACCCACTCCGCTAGACCCAAACCCACTCCGCTAGACCCAAACCCACTGTGCTAGACCCAAACCCACTCCGCTAGACCCAAACCCACTCCGCTAGACCCAAATCCACTCGGCTAGACCCAAACCCACTCGGCCAGACCCAAACCGACTCGGCTAGACCCAAACCCACTCGGCTAGACGCAAACCCACTCGGCTAGAGCGAAACCCACTCGGCTAGACCCAAACCCACTCGGCTAGACCCAAACCCACTCGGCTAGACCCAAACACACTCCGCTAGACCCAAACCCACTCCGCTAGACCCAAACCTACTCCACTAGACACAAACCCACTCCGCTAGACACAAACCCACTCCGCTAGACCCAAACCCACTCGGCTAGACCCAAACCCACTCGGCTAGTACCAAACCCGCTCGGCTAGACCCAAACCCACTCGGCTGGACCCAAACCCACTCGGCTAGACCCAAACCCACTCGGCTAGACCCAAACCCACTAGGCGAGACCCAAACCCACTCGGCTAGACCCAAACCCTCTCGGCTAGACCCAAACCCACTTGGTTAGAACCAAACCCACTCCGCTAGACCCAAACCCACTCGGCTAGACCCAAACCCACTCGGCTAGACGCAAACCCACTCGGCTAGACCCAAGCCCACTCGGCTAGAGCCAAACACACTCAGCTAGACCCAAACACACTCGGCTAGACGCATACCCACTCCGCTAGACCCAAACCCACTCCGCTAGACCCAAACCCACTGTGCTAGACCCAAACCCACTCCGCTAGACCCAAACCCACTCCGCTAGACCCAAATCCACTCGGCTAGACCCAAACCCACTCGGCCAGACCCAAACCGACTCGGCTAGACCCAAACCCACTCGGCTAGACGCAAACCCACTCGGCTAGACCCAAACCCACTCGGCTAGACCCAAACCCACTCGGCTAGACCCAAACCCACTCGGCTAGACCCAAACCCACTCGGCCAGACCCAAACCCACTCGGCTAGACCCAAACCCACTCTGCCAGACCCAAACCCACTCGGCTAGACCCAAACCCACTCGTCTAGACCCAAACCCACTCGGCTAGACCCAAACCCACTCCGCTAGACCCAAACCCACTCGGCTAGACCGAAACCCACTCGGCTAGAGCGAAACCCACTCGGCTAGACCCAAACCCACTCGGCTAGACCCAAACCCACTCGGCTAGACGCAAACCCACTCGGCTAGACCTAAGCCCACTCGGCAAGACCCAAACCCACTCCGCTAGACCCAAACCCAGTCGGCTAGACCCAAACCCACTCCGCTAGACCCAAACCCACTCGGCTAGCCCCAAACCCACTCGGCTAGCCCCAAACCCACTCGGCTAGAGCCAAACACACTCAGCTAGACCCAAACACACTCGGCTAGACGCATACCCACTCCGCTAGACCCAAACCCACTCCGCTAGACCCAAACCCACTCCGCTAGACCCAAACCCACTCCGCTAGACCCAAACACACTCCGCTAGACCCAAATCCACTCGGCTAGACCCAAACCCACTCGGCCAGACCCAAACCGACTCGGCTAGACCCAAACCCACTCGGCTAGACGCAAACCCACTCGGCTAGACCCAAACCCACTCGGCTAGACCCAAACCCACTCGGCTAGACCCAAACCCACTCGGCTAGACCCAAACCCACTCGGCCAGACCCAAACCCACTCGGCTAGACCCAAACCCACTCGGCCAGACCCAAACCCACTCGGCTAGACCCAAACCCACTCGTCTAGACCCAAACCACTCGGCTAGACCCAAACCCACTCCGCTAGACCCAAACCCACTCGGCTAGACCCAAACCCACTCGGCTAGAGCCAAACCCACTCGGCTAGAGCGAAACCCACTCGGCTAGACCCAAACCCACTCGGCTAGACCCAAACCCACTCGGCTAGACCCAAACACACTCCGCTAGACCCAAACCCACTCCGCTAGACCCAAAACCACTCCGCTAGACACAAACCCACTCCGCTAGACACAAACCCACTCCGCTAGACCCAAACCCACTCCGCTAGACCCAAACCCACTCCGCTAGACCCAAACCCACTCCGCTAGACCCAGACCCACTCCGCTAGACCCAAATCCACTCGGCTAGACCCAAACCCACTCGGCCAGACCCAAACCCACTCGGCTAGACCCAAACCCACTCGGCTAGAC
The DNA here is from genome assembly GCA_963514005.1 of Raja brachyura. Next base: position 1,525,879 of record OY740820.1, read on the forward strand.
GCAAACCCACTCGGCTAGACCCAAACCCACTCGGCTAGACTCAAACCCACTCGGGTAGACCCAAACCCACTCGGCTAGACCCAAACCCACACGGCTAGACCCAAACCCAATCCGCTAGACCCAAACCCACTCAGCTAGACCCAAACCCACTCGGCCAGACCCAAACCCACTCGGCTAGAGCGAAACCCACTCGGCTAGACCCAAACCCACTCGGCTAGACCCAAACCCACTCTGCTAGACCCAAACACACTCCGCTAGACCCAAACCCACTCCGCTAGACCCAAACCCACTCCGCTAGACACAAACCCACTCCGCTAGACACAAACCCACTCCGCTAGACCCAAACCCACTCGGCTAGACCCAAACCCACTCGGCTAGTCCCAAACCCGCTCGGCTAGACCCAAACCCACTCGGCTAGACCCAAACCCACTCGGCTAGACCCAAACCCACTCGGCTAGACCGAAACCTACTCGGGTAGAGCCAAACCCACTCGGCTAGACCCAAACCCACTCGGCTAGAAACAAACCTACTCGGCTAGAGCCAAACCCACTCGGCTAGACCCAAACCCACTCGGCTAGAAACAAACCCACTCCGCTAGACGTAAACCCACTCCGCTAGACCCAAACCCACTCTGGGAGACCCAAACCCACTCGGCTAGACCCAAACGCACTCGGCTAGACCCAAGCCGACTCGGCCAGACCCAACCCCACTCGGCTAGACCCAAACCCACTCGGTTAGAACCAAACCCACTCCGCTAGACCCAAACCCACTCAGCTAGACCCAAACCCACTCGGCCAGACCCAAACCCACTCGGCTAGACCCAAACCCACTCGGCTAGACCCAAACCCACTCCGCTAGACCCAAACCCACTCGGCTAGACCCAAACCCACTCGGCTAGACCCAAACCCACTCGGCTAGACCCAAACCCACTCGGCTAGACCCAAACCCACTCGGCTAGACCCAAACCCACTCGCCTAGACCCAAACCCACTCGGCCAGACCCAAACCCACTCGGCTAGTCCCAAACCCACTCGGCCAGACCCAAACCCACTCGGCTAGACCCAAACCCACTCGGCTAGACCCAAACCCACTCCGCTAGACCCAAACACACTCCGCTAGACCCAAACCCACTCGGCTAGACCCAAACCCACTCGGCTAGACCGAAACCTACTCGGCTAGAGCCAAACCCACTCGGCTAGACCCAAACCCACTCGGCTAGAAACAAACCCACTCCGCTAGACGCAAACCCACTCCGCTAGACCCAAACCCACTCCGCTAGACCCAAACCCACTCCGCTGGACGTAAACCCACTCCGCTAGACCCAAACCCACTCCGGCAGACCCAAACCCACTCGGCTAGACCCAAACGCACTCGGCTAGACCCAAGCCGACTCGGCCAGACCCAACCCCACTCGGCTAGACCCAAACCCACTCGGTTAGAACCAAACCCACTCCGCTAGACCCAAACCCACTCAGCTAGACCCAAACCCACTCGGCCAGACCCAAACCCACTCGGCTAGACCCAAACCCACTCGGCTAGACCCAAACCCACTCCGCTAGACCCAAACCCACTCGGCTAGACCCAAACCCACTCGGCTAGACCCAAACCCACTCGGCTAGACCCAAACCCACTCAGCTAGACCCAAACCCACTCGGCTAGACCCAAACCCACTCGCCTAGACCCAAACCCACTCGGCCAGACCCAAACCCACTCGGCTAGTCCCAAACCCACTCGGCCAGACCCAAACCCACTCGGCTAGACCCAAACCCACTCGGCTAGACCCAAACCCACTCCGCTAGACCCAAACCCACTCGGCTAGAGTGAAACCCACTCGGCTAGACCCAAACCCACTCGGCTAGACCCAAACCCACTCGGCTAGACCCAAACACACTCCGCTAGACCCAAACCCACTCCGCTAGACCCAAAACCACTCCGCTAGACACAAACCCACTCCGCTAGACACAAACCCACTCCGCTAGACCCAAACCCACTCCGCTAGACCCAAACCCACTCCGCTAGACCCAAACCCACTCCGCTAGACCCAAACCCACTCGGCTAGACCCAAACCCACTCGGCTAGACCCAAACCCACTCGGCTAGACCCAAACACACTCCGCTAGACCCAAACCCACTCGGCTAGACCCAAACCCACTCGGCTAGACCGAAACCTACTCGGGTAGAGCCAAACCCACTCGGCTAGACCCAAACCCACTCGGCTAGAATCAAACCTACTCGGCTAGAGCCAAACCCACTCGGCTAGACCCAAACCCACTCGGCTAGAAACAAACCCACTCCGCTAGACGTAAACCCACTCCGCTAGACCCAAACCCAATCTGGCAGACCCAAACCCACTCGGCTAGACCCAAACGCACTCGGCTAGACCCAAGCCCACTCGGCCAGACCCAACCCCACTCGGCTAGACCCAAACCCAGTCTCCTAGACCCAAACCCACCCGGCTAGACCCAAACCCACTCTGCTAGACCCAAACCTACTCGGCTAGACCCAAACCCACTCCGCTAGACCCAAACCCACTCGGCTAGACCCAAACCCACTCGGCTAGACCCAAACCCACTCGGCTAGACCCAAACCTACTCGGCTGGACCCAAACCCACTCGGCTAGACCCAAACCCACTCGCCTAGACCCAAACCCACTCGGCCAGACCCAAACCCACTCGGCGAGTCCCAAACCCACTCGGCCAGACCCAAACCCACTCGGCTAGACCCAAACCCACTCGGCTAGACCCAAACCCACTCCGCTAGACCCAAACCCACTCCGCTAGACCCAGACCCACTCGGCTAGACCCAAACCCACTCGGCTAGACCGAAACCTACTCGGCTAGAGCCAAACCCACTCGGCTAGACCCAAACCCACTCGGCTAGAAACAAACCCACTCCGCTGGACACAAACCCACTCCGCTAGACCCAAACCCACTCCGCTAGACCCAAACCCACTCCGCTAGACGTAAACCCACTCTGCTAGACCCAAACCCACTCCGGCAGACCCAAACCCACTCGGCTAGACCCAAACGCACTCGGCTAGACCCAAGCCCATTCGGCCAGACCCAACCCCACTCGGCTAGACCCAAACCCACTCGGTTAGAACCAAACCCACTCCGCTAGACACAAACCCACTCGGCTAGACCCAAACCCACTCGGCTAGACGCAAACCCACTCGGCTAGACCCAAACGCACTCGGCTAGACCCAAGCCCACTCGGCCAGACCCAACCCCACTCGGCTAGACCCAAACCCAGTCTCCTAGACCCAAACCCACCCGGCTAGACCCAAACCCACTCTGCTAGACCCAAACCAACTCGGCTAGACCCAAACCCAATCGGCTAGACCCAAACCCACTCGGCTAGACCCAAGCCCACTCGGCTAGACCCAAACGCACTCCGCTAGTCCCAAACCCAGTCGGCTAGACCCAAACCCACTACGCTAGACCCAAACACACTCGGCTAGCCCCAAACCCACTCGGCTAGCCCCAAAGCCACTCGGCTAGAGCCAAACACACTCAGCTAGACCCAAACACACTCGGCTAGACGCAAACCCACTCCGCTAGACCCAAACCCACTCCGCTAGACCCAAACCCACTCCGCTAGACCCAAACCCACTTCGCTAGACCCAAACCCACTCCGCTAGACCCAAATCCACTCGGCTAGACCCAAACCCACTCGGCAAGACCCAAACCCACTCAGCTAGACCCAAACCCACTCGGCTAGACGCAAACCCACTCGGCCAGACCCAAACCCACTCGGCAAGACCCAAACCCACTCGGCTAGACCCAAACCCACTCGGCTAGACCCAAACCCACTCGTCCAGACCCAAACCCACTCGGCTAGACCCAAACCCACTCGGCCAGACCCAAACCCACTCGGCTAGACCCAAACCCACTCGGCTCGACCCAAGCCCACTCGGCTCGACCCAAACCCACTCCGCTAGACCCATACCCACTCGGCTAGACCCAAACCCACTCGGCTAGACCGAAACCCACTCGGCTAGAGCCAAACCCACTCGGCTAGACCCAAACCCACTCGGCTAGACCCAAACCCACTCGGCTAGACCCAAACCCACTCGGCTAGACCCAAACCCACTCGGCTACACCCAAACCCACCCTGCTAGACCCAAACCCACTCGGCTAGACCCAAACGCACTCGGCTAGACCCAAACCCACTCGGCTAGACCCAAACCCACTCCACGAGACCCAAACCCACTCGGCTAGACCCAAACCCACTCGGCTTGACCCAAACCCACTCCGCTAGACCCAAACCCACTCCGCTAGACGTAAACCCACTCCGCTAGACCCAAACCCACTCCGGCAGACCCAAACCCACTCGGCTAGACCCAAACGCACTCGGCTAGACCCAAGCCCATTCGGCCAGACCCAACCCCACTCGGCTAGACCCAAACCCACTCGGTTAGAACCAAACCCACTCCGCTAGACACAAACCCACTCGGCTAGACCCAAACCCACTCGGCTAGACGCAAACCCACTCGGCTAGACCCAAACGCACTCGGCTAGACCCAAGCCCACTCGGCCAGACCCAACCCCACTCGGCTAGACCCAAACCCAGTCTCCTAGACCCAAACCCACCCGGCTAGACCCAAACCCACTCTGCTAGACCCAAACCAACTCGGCTAGACCCAAACCCAATCGGCTAGACCCAAACCCACTCGGCTAGACCCAAGCCCACTCGGCTAGACCCAAACGCACTCCGCTAGACCCAAACCCAGTCGGCTAGACCCAAACCCACTACGCTAGACCCAAACCCACTCGGCTAGCCCCAAACCCACTCGGCTAGCCCCAAACCCACTCGGCTAGAGCCAAACACACTCAGCTAGACCCAAACACACTCGGCTAGACGCAAACCCACTCGGCTAGTCCCAAACCCGCTCGGCTAGACCCAAACCCACTCGGCTAGACCCAAACCAACTCGGCTAGACCCAAACCCACTCGGCGAGACCCAAACCCACTCGGCTAGACCCAAAACCACTCGGCCAGACCCAAACCCACTCGGCTAGACCCAAACCCACTCGGCTAGACCCAAACCAACTCGGCTAGACCCAAACCCACTCGGCGAGACCCAAACCCACTCGGCTAGACCCAAAACCACTCGGCCAGACCCAAACCCACTCGGCTAGACCCAAACCCACTCGGCCAGACCCAAACTCACTCGGCTAGACCCAAACCCACTCCGCTAGACCCAAACCCACTCTGCTAGACCCAAACCCACCCCGCTAGACCCAAACCCACTCGGCTAGACCCAAACCCACTCGGCTATACCGAAACCCACTCGGCTAGAGCCAAACCCACTCGGCTAGACCCAAACCCACTCGGCTAGACCCAAACCCACTCGGCTAGACCCAAACCCACTCGGCTAGACCCAAACCCACTCCGCTAGACGCAAACCCACTCCGCTAGACCCAAACCCACTCCGCTAGACCCAAACCCACTCCGCTAGACCTAAACCCACTCCACTAGACCCAAACCCATTCCGGTAGACCCAAACCCACTCGGCTAGACCCAAACCCACTCGGCTAGACCCAATCCCACTCGGAAAGACCCAACCCCACTCGGCTAGACCCAAACCCACTCGGTTAGACCCAATCCCACTCCGCTAGACCCAAACCCACTAGCCTAGACCCAAACCCACTCGGCTAGACCCAAACCCACTCGGCTAGACCCAAACCCACTCGGCTAGACCCAAGCCCACTCGGCTAGACCCAAACCCACTCGGCCGGACCCAAACCCACTCGGCCGGACCCAAACCCACTCGGCTAGACCCAAACCCACTCGGCCAGACCCAAACCCACTCGGCTAGACCCAAACCCACTCGGCTAGACCCAAACCCACTCCGCTAGACCCAAACCCACTCGGCTAGACCCAAACCGACTCGGCTAGTCCCAAACCCACTCGGCTAGACCCAAACCAACTCGGCTAGACCCAAACCCACTCGGCTAGACCCAAACCCACTCCGCTAGACCCAAACCCAATCGCCTAGACCCAAACCCACTCGGCCAGACCCAAACCCACTCGGCTAGACCCAAACCCACTCGGCCAGACCCAAACCCACTCGGCTAGACCCAAACCCACTCCGCTAGACCCAAACCCACTCGGCTAGACCCAAACCCACTCGGCTAGACCGAAATCTACTCGGCTAGAGCCAAACCCACTCGGCTAGACCCAAACCCACTCGGCTAGAAACAAACCCACTCCGCTAGATGCAAACCCACTCCGCTAGACCCAAACCCACTCCGCTAGACCCAAACCCACTCCGCTAGACGTAAACCCACTCCGCTAGACCCAAACCCACTCCGGCAGACCCAAACCCACTCGGCTAGACCCAAACGCACTCGGCTAGACCCAAGCCCACTCGGCCAGAACCAACCCCACTCGGCTAGACCCAAACCCACTCGGTTAGAACCAAACCCACTCTGCTAGACCCAAACCCACTCGGCTAGACCCAAACCCACTCGGCTAGACGCAAACCCACTCGGCTAGTCCCAAGCCCACTCGGCTAGACCCAAACCCACTCCGCTAGACCCAAACCCAGTCGGCTAAACCCAAACCCACTCCGCTAGACACAAACCCACTCGGCTAGCCCCAAACCCACTCGGCTAGCCCCAAACCCACTCGGCTAGAGCCAAACACCCTCAGCTAGACCCAAACACACTCGGCTAGATGCATACCCACACCGCTAGACCCAAACCCACTCCGCTAGACCCAAACCCACTCCGCTAGACCCAAACCCACTCCGCTAGACCCAAACCCACTCGGCTAGACCCAAATCCACTCGGCTAGACCCAAACCAACTCGGCCAGACCCAAACCGACTCGGCTAGACCCAAACCCACTCGGCTAGACGCAAACCCACTCGGCTAGACCCAAACCCACTCGGCTAGACCCAAACCCACTCGGCTAGACCCAAACCCACTCGGCTAGACCCAAACCCACTCGGCCAGACCCAAACCCACTCGGCTAGACCCAAACCCACTCGGCCAGACCCAAACCCACTCGGCTAGACCCAAACCCACTCGTCTAGACCCAAACCCACTCGGCTAGACCCAAACCCACTCCGCTAGACCCAAACCCACTCGGCTAGACCCAAACCCACTCGGCTAGACCGAAACCCACTCGGCTAGAGCGAAACCCACTCGGCTAGACCCAAACCCACTCGGCTAGACCCAAACCCACTCGGCTAGAACCAAACCCACTCCGCTAGACCCAAACCCACTCGGCTAGACCCAAACCCACTCGGCTAGACGCAAACCCACTCGGCTAGACCCAAGCCCACTCGGCTAGAGCCAAACACACTCGGCTAGACCCAAACCCACTCGGCCAGACCCAAACCCACTCGGCTAGACCGAAACCCACTCGGCTAGAGCGAAACCCACTCGGCTAGACCCAAACCCACTCGGCTAGACCCAAACCCACTCGGCTAGACGCAAACCCACTCGGCTAGACCCAAGCCCACTCGGCAAGACCCAAACCCACTCCGCTAGACCCAAACCCAGTCGGCTAGACCCAAACCCACTCCCCTAGACCCAAACCCACTCGGCTAGCCCCAAACCCACTCGGCTAGCCCCAAACCCACTCGGCTAGAGCAAAACACACTCAGCTAGACCCAAACACACTCGGCTAGACGCATACCCACTCCGCTAGACCCAAACCCACTCCGCTAGACCCAAATCCACTCGGCTACACCCAAACCCACTCGACCAGACCCAAACCGACTCGGCTAGACCCAAACCCACTCGGCTAGACGCAAACCCACTCGGCTAGACCCAAACCCACTCGGCTAGACCCAAACCCACTCGGCTAGACCCAAACCCACTCGGCTAGACCCAAACCCACTCGGACAGACCCAAACCCACTCGGCTAGACCCAAACCCACTCGGCCAGACCCAAACCCACTCGGCTAGACCCAAACCCACTCGTCTAGACCCAAACCCACTCGGCTAGACCCAAACCCACTCCGCTAGACCTAAACCCACTCGGCTAGACCCAAACCCACTCGGCTAGACCGAAACCCACTCGGCTAGAGCGAAACCCACTCGGCTAGACCCAAACCCACTCGGCTAGACCCAAACCCACTCGGCTAGACCCAAACACACTCCGCTAGACCCAAACCCACTCCGCTAGACCCCAAACCACTCCGCTAGACACAAACCCACTCCGCTAGACCCAAACCCACTCGGCTAGACCCAAATCCACTCGGCTAGACCCAAACCAACTCGGCCAGACCCAAACCGACTCGGCTAGACCCAAACCCACTCGGCTAGACGCAAACCCACTCGGCTAGACCCAAACCCACTCGGCTAGACCCAAACCCACTCGGCTAGACCCAAACCCACTCGGCTAGACCCAAACCCACTCGGCCAGACCCAAACCCACTCGGCTAGACCCAAACCCACTCGGCCAGACCCAAACCCACTCGGCTAGACCCAAACCCACTCGTCTAGACCCAAACCCACTCGGCTAGACCCAAACCCACTCCGCTAGACCCAAACCCACTCGGCTAGACCCAAACCCACTCGGCTAGACCCAAACCCACTCCGCTAGACCCAAACCCACTCGGCTAGACCCAAACCCACTCGGCTAGACCGAAACCCACTCGGCTAGAGCGAAACCCACTCGGCTAGACCCAAACCCACTCCGCTAGACCCAAACCCACTCCGCTAGACCCAAACCTACTCCGCTAGACACAAACCCACTCCGCTAGACACAAACCCACTCCGCTAGACCCAAACCCACTCGGCTAGACCCAAACCCACTCGGCTAGTACCAAACCCGCTCGGCTAGACCCAAACCCACTCGGCTAGACCCAAACCCACTCGGCTAGACCCAAACCCACTCGGCTAGACCCAAACCCACTCGGCGAGACCCAAACCCACTCGGCTAGACCCAAACCCTCTCGGCTAGACCCAAACCCACTTGGTTAGAACCAAACCCACTCCGCTAGACCCAAACCCACTCGGCTAGACCCAAACCCACTCGGCTAGACGCAAACCCACTCGGCTAGACCCAAGCCCACTCGGCTAGAGCCAAACACACTCGACTAGACCCAAACCCACTCGGCCAGACCCAAACCCACTCGGCTAGACCGAAACCCACTCGGCTAGAGCGAAACCCACTCGGCTAGACCCAAACCCACTCGGCTAGACCCAAACCCACTCGGCTAGACGCAAACCCACTCGGCTAGACCCAAGCCCACTCGGCAAGACCCAAACCCACTCCGCTAGACCCAAACCCAGTCGGCTAGACCCAAACCCACTCCCCTAGACCCAAACCCACTCGGCTAGCCCCAAACCCACTCGGCTAGCCCCAAACCCACTCGGCTAGAGCAAAACACACTCAGCTAGACCCAAACACACTCGGCTAGACGCATACCCACTCCGCTAGACCCAAACCCACTCCGCTAGACCCAAACCCACTCCGCTAGACCCAAACCCACTCCGCTAGACCCAAACCCACTCCGCTAGACCCAAATCCACTCGGCTACACCCAAACCCACTCGACCAGACCCAAACCGACTCGGCTAGACCCAAACCCACTCGGCTAGACGCAAACCCACTCGGCTAGACCCAAACCCACTCGGCTAGACCCAAACCCACTCGGCTAGACCCAAACCCACTCGGACAGACCCAAACCCACTCGGCTAGACCCAAACCCACTCGGCCAGACCCAAACCCACTCGGCTAGACCCAAACCCACTCGTCTAGACCCAAACCCACTCGGCTAGACCCAAACCCACTCCGCTAGACCTAAACCCACTCGGCTAGACCCAAACCCACTCGGCTAGACCGAAACCCACTCGGCTAGAGCGAAACCCACTCGGCTAGACCCAAACCCACTCGGCTAGACCCAAACCCACTCGGCTAGACCCAAACCCACTCGGCCAGACCCAAACCCACTCGGCTAGACCCAAACCCACTCGGCCAGACCCAAACCCACTCGGCTAGACCCAAACCCACTCGTCTAGACCCAAACCCACTCGGCTAGACCCAAACCCACTCCGCTAGACCCAAACCCACTCGGCTAGACCCAAACCCACTCGGCTAGACCCAAACCCACTCCGCTAGACCCAAACCCACTCGGCTAGACCCAAACCCACTCGGCTAGACCGAAACCCACTCGGCTAGAGCGAAACCCACTCGGCTAGACCCAAACCCACTCCGCTAGACCCAAACCCACTCCGCTAGACCCAAACCTACTCCGCTAGACACAAACCCACTCCGCTAGACACAAACCCACTCCGCTAGACCCAAACCCACTCGGCTAGACCCAAACCCACTCGGCTAGTACCAAACCCGCTCGGCTAGACCCAAACCCACTCGGCTAGACCCAAACCCACTCGGCTAGACCCAAACCCACTCGGCTAGACCCAAACCCACTCGGCGAGACCCAAACCCACTCGGCTAGACCCAAACCCTCTCGGCTAGACCCAAACCCACTTGGTTAGAACCAAACCCACTCCGCTAGACCCAAACCCACTCGGCTAGACCCAAACCCACTCGGCTAGACGCAAACCCACTCGGCTAGACCCAAGCCCACTCGGCTAGAGCCAAACACACTCGACTAGACCCAAACCCACTCGGCCAGACCCAAACCCACTCGGCTAGACCGAAACCCACTCGGCTAGAGCGAAACCCACTCGGCTAGACCCAAACCCACTCGGCTAGACCCAAACCCACTCGGCTAGACGCAAACCCACTCGGCTAGACCCAAGCCCACTCGGCAAGACCCAAACCCACTCCGCTAGACCCAAACCCAGTCGGCTAGACCCAAACCCACTCCCCTAGACCCAAACCCACTCGGCTAGCCCCAAACCCACTCGGCTAGCCCCAAACCCACTCGGCTAGAGCAAAACACACTCAGCTAGACCCAAACACACTCGGCTAGACGCATACCCACTCCGCTAGACCCAAACCCACTCCGCTAGACCCAAACCCACTCCGCTAGACCCAAACCCACTCCGCTAGACCCAAACCCACTCCGCTAGACCCAAATCCACTCGGCTACACCCAAACCCACTCGACCAGACCCAAACCGACTCGGCTAGACCCAAACCCACTCGGCTAGACGCAAACCCACTCGGCTAGACCCAAACCCACTCGGCTAGACCCAAACCCACTCGGCTAGACCCAAACCCACTCGGACAGACCCAAACCCACTCGGCTAGACCCAAACCCACTCGGCCAGACCCAAACCCACTCGGCTAGACCCAAACCCACTCGTCTAGACCCAAACCCACTCGGCTAGACCCAAACCCACTCCGCTAGACCTAAACCCACTCGGCTAGACCCAAACCCACTCGGCTAGACCGAAACCCACTCGGCTAGAGCGAAACCCACTCGGCTAGACCCAAACCCACTCGGCTAGACCCAAACCCACTCGGCTAGACCCAAACACACTCCGCTAGACCCAAACCCACTCCGCTAGACCCAAAACCACTCCGCTAGACACAAACCCACTCCGCTAGACACAAACCCACTCCGCTAGACCCAAACCCACTCCGCTAGACCCAAACCCACTCCGCTAGACCCAAACCCACTCGGCTAGACCCAAACCCACTCGGCTAGACCCAAACCCACTCGGACAGACCCAAACCCACTCGGCTAGACCCAAACCCACTCGGCCAGACCCAAACCCACTCGGCTAGACCCAAACCCACTCGTCTAGACCCAAACCCACTCGGCTAGACCCAAACCCACTCCGCTAGACCTAAACCCACTCGGCTAGACCCAAACCCACTCGGCTAGACCGAAACCCACTCGGCTAGAGCGAAACCCACTCGGCTAGACCCAAACCCACTCGGCTAGACCCAAACCCACTCGGCTAGACCCAAACACACTCCGCTAGACCCAAACCCACTCCGCTAGACCCAAAACCACTCCGCTAGACACAAACCCACTCCGCTAGACACAAACCCACTCCGCTAGACCCAAACCCACTCCGCTAGACCCAAACCCACTCCGCTAGACCCAAACCCACTCCGCTAGACCCAAACCCACTCCGCTAGACCCAAATCCACTCGGCTAGACCCAAACCCACTCGGCCAGACCCAAACCCACTCGGCTAGACCCAAACCCACTCGGCTAGACGCAAACCCACTCGGCTAGACCCAAACCCACTCGGCTAGACTCAAACCCACTCGGCTAGACCCAAACCCACTCGGCTAGACCCAAACCCACTCGGCCAGACCCAAACCGACACGGCTAGACCCAAACCCACTCGGCTAGACGCAAACCCACTCAGCTAGACCCAAACCCACTCGGCTAGACCCAAACCCACTCGGCTAGACCCAAACCCACTCGGCTAGACCCAAACCCACTCGACCAGACCCAAACCTACTCGGCTAGACCCAAACCCACTCGGACAGACCCAAACCCACTCGGCTAGACCCAAACCCACTCGTCTAGACCCAAACCCACTCGGCTAGACCCAAACCCACTCCGCTAGACCCAAACCCACTCGGCTAGACCCAAACCCACTCGGCTAGACCGAAACCCACTCGGCTAGAGCGAAACCCACTCGGCTAGACCCAAACCCACTCGGCTAGACCCAAACCCACTCTGCTAGACCCAAACACACTCCGCTAGACCCAAACCCACTCCGCTAGACCCAAACCCACTCCGCTAGACACAAACCCACTCCGCTAGACACAAACCCACTCCGCTAGACCCAAACCCACTCGGCTAGACCCAAACCCACTCGGCTAGTCCCAAACCCGCTCGGCTAGACCCAAACCCACTCGGCTAGACCCAAACCCACTCGGCTAGACCCAAACCCACTCGGCGAGACCCAAACCCACTCGGCTAGACCCAAACCCACTCGGCCAGACCCAAACCCACTCGGCTAGACCCAAACCCACTCGGCCAGACCCAAACCCACTCGGCTAGACCCAAACCCACTCGGCTAGCCCCAAACCCACTAGGCTAGCCCCAAACCCACTCGGCTAGAGCCAAACACACTCAGCTAGACCCAAACACACTCGGCTAGACGCAAACCCACTCCGCTAGACCCAAACCCACTCCGCCAGACCCAAACCCACTCCGCTAGACACAAACCCACTCCGCTAGACGTAAACCCACTCCGCTAGACCCAAACCCACTCCGGCAGACCCAAACCCACTCGGCTAGACCCAAACCCACTCGGCTAGACCCAAGCCCACTCGGCCAGACGCAACCCCACTCCGCTAGACCCAAACCCACTCCGCTAGACACAAACCCACTCCGCTAGACACAAACCCACTCCGCTAGACCCAAACCCACTCGGCTAGACCCAAACCCACTCGGCTAGTACCAAACCCGCTCGGCTAGACCCAAACCCACTCGGCTAGACCCAAACCCACTCGGCTAGACCCAAACCCACTCGGCTAGACCCAAACCCACTCGGCGAGACCCAAACCCACTCGGCTAGACCCAAACCCTCTCGGCTAGACCCAAACCCACTTGGTTAGAACCAAACCCACTCCGCTAGACCCAAACCCACTCGGCTAGACCCAAACCCACTCGGCTAGACGCAAACCCACTCGGCTAGACCCAAGCCCACTCGGCTAGAGCCAAACACACTCAGCTAGACCCAAACACACTCGGCTAGACGCATACCCACTCCGCTAGACCCAAACCCACTCCGCTAGACGCAAACCCACTCTGCTAGACCCAAACCCACTCCGCTAGACCCAAAGCCACTCCGCTAGACCCAAAGCCACTCGGCTAGACCCAAACCCACTCGGCCAGACCCAAACCGACTCGGCTAGACCCAAACCCACTCGGCCAGACGCAAACCCACTCGGCTAGACCCAAACCCACTCGGCTAGACCCAAACCCACTCGGCTAGACCCAAACCCACTCGGCTAGACCCAAACCCACTCGGCTAGACGCAAACCCACTCGGCTAGACCCAAGCCCACTCGGCAAGACCCAAACCCACTCCACTAGACCCAAACCCAGTCGGCTAGACCCAAACCCACTCCGCTAGACCCAAACCCACTCGGCTAGCCCCAAACCCACTCGGCTAGCCCCAAACCCACTCGGCTAGAGCCAAACACACTCAGCTAGACCCAAACACACTCGGCTAGACGCATACCCACTCCGCTAGACCCAAACCCACTCCGCTAGACCCAAACCCACTCCGCTAGACCCAAACCCACTCCGCTAGACCCAAACCCACTCCGCTAGACCCAAATCCACTCGGCTAGACCCAAACCCACTCGGCCAGACCCAAACCCACTCGGCTAGACCCAAACCCACTCGGCTAGACGCAAACCCACTCGGCTAGACCCAAACCCACTCGGCTAGACCCAAACCCACTCGGCTAGACCCAAACCCACTCGGCTAGACACAAACCCACTCGGCCACACCCAAACCCACTCGGCTAGACCCAAACCCACTCGGCCAGACCCAAACCCACTCGCCTAGACCCAAACCCACTCGTCTAGACCCAAACCCACTCGGCTAGACCCAAACCCACTCCGCTAGACCTAAACCCACTCGGCTAGACCCAAACCCACTCGGCTAGAGCGAAACCCACTCGGCTAGACCCAAACCCACTCGGCTAGACCCAAACCCACTCGGCTAGACCCAAACACACTCCGCTAGACCCAAACCCACTCTGCTAGACCCAAAACCACTCCGCTAGACACAAACCCACTCCGCTAGACACAAACCCACTCCGCTAGACCCAAACCCACTCCGCTAGACCCAAACCGACTCCGCTAGACCCAAACCCACTCCGCTAGACCCAAACCCACTCCGCTAGACCCAAATCCACTCGGCTAGACACAAACCCACTCGGCCAGACCCAAACCCACTCGGCTAGACCCAAACCCACTCGGCTAGACGCAAACCCACTCGGCTAGACCCAAACCCACTCGGCTAGACTCAAACCCACTCGGCTAGACCCAAACCCACTCGGCTAGACCCAAACCCACTCGGCCAGACCCAAACCGACTCGGCTAGACCCAAACCCACTCGGCTAGACGCAAACCCACTCAGCTAGACCCAAACCCACTCGGCTAGACCCAAACCCACTCGGCTAGACCCAAACCCACTCGGCTAGACCCAAACCCACTCGGCCAGACCCAAACCCACTCGGCTAGACCCAAACCCACTCGGACAGACCCAAACCCACTCGGCTAGACCCAAACCCACTCGTCTAGACCCAAACCCACTCGGCTAGACCCAAACCCACTCGTCTAGACCCAAACCCACTCGGTTAGACCCAAACCCACTCCGCTAGACCTAAACCCACTCGGCTAGACCCAAACCCACTCGGCTAGACCGAAACCCACTCGGCTAGAGCGAAACCCACTCGGCTAGAACCAAACCCACTCGGCTAGACCCAAACCCACTCGGCTAGACCCAAACACACTCCGCTAGACCCAAACCCACTCCGCTAGACCCAAAACCACTCCGCTAGACACAAACCCACTCCGCTAGACACAAACCCACTCCGCTAGACACAAACCCACTCCGCTAGACCCAAACCCACTCCGCTAGACCCAAACCCACTCCGCTAGACCCAAACCCACTCCGCTAGACCCAAATCCACTCGGCTAGACCCAAACCCACTCGGCCAGACCCAAACCCACTCGGCTAGACCCAAACCCACTCGGCTAGACGCAAACCCACTCGGCTAGACCCAAACCCACTCGGCTAGACTCAAACCCACTCGGCTAGACCCAAACCCACTCGGCTAGACCCAAACCCACTCGGCCAGACCCAAACCGACTCGGCTAGACCCAAACCCACTCGGCTAGACGCAAACCCACTCAGCTAGACCCAAACCCACTCGGCTAGACCAAAACCCACTCGGCTAGACCCAAACCCACTCGGCTAGACCCAAACCCACTCGGCCAGACCCAAACCCACTCGGCTAGACCCAAACCCACTCGGACAGACCCAAACCCACTCGGCTAGACCCAAACCCACTCGTCTAGACCCAAACCCACTCGGCTAGACCCAAACCCACTCCGCTAGACCCAAACCCACTCGGCTAGACCCAAACCCACTCGGCTAGACCGAAACCCACTCGGCTAGAGCGAAACCCACTCGGCTAGACCCAAACCCACTCGGCTAGACCCAAACCCACTCTGCTAGACCCAAACACACTCCGCTAGACCCAAACCCACTCCGCTAGACCCAAACCCACTCCGCTAGACACAAACCCACTCCGCTAGACACAAACCCACTCCGCTAGACCCAAACCCACTCGGCTAGACCCAAACCCACTCGGCTAGTCCCAAACCCGCTCGGCTAGACCCAAACCCACTCGGCTAGACACAAACCCACTCGGCTAGCCCCAAACCCACTCGGCTAGCCCCAAACCCACTCGGCTAGAGCCAAACACACTCAGCTAGACCCAAACACACTCGGCTAGACGCAAACCCACTCCGCTATACCCAAACCCACTCCGCTAGACCCAAACCCACTCCGCTAGACCCAAACCCACTCCGCTAGACGTAAACCCACTCCGCTAGACCCAAACCCACTCCGGCAGACCCAAACCCACTCGGCTAGACCCAAACGCACTCGGCTAGACCCAAGCCCACTCGGCCAGACCCAACCCCACTCGGCTAGACCCAAACCCACTCGGTTAGAACCAAACCCACTCCGCTAGACCCAAACCCACTCGGCTAGACCCAAACCCACTCGGCTAGACCCAAGCCCACTCGGCTAGACACAAACCCACTCCGCTAGACCCAACCCCACTCGGCCAGACCCAAACCCACTCGGCTAGACCCAAACCCACTTGTCTAGACCCAAACCCACTCGGCTAGACCCAAACCCACTCCGCTAGACCCAAACCCACTCGGCTAGACCCAAACCCACTCCGCTAGACCCAAACCCACTCGGCTAGAGCGAAACCCACTCGGCTAGACCCAAACCCACTCGGCTAGACCCAAACCCACTCGGCTAGACCCAAACACACTCCGCTGGACCCAAACCCACTCCGCTAGACCCAAAACCACTCCGCTAGACACAAACCCACTCCGCTAGACACAAACCCACTCCGCTAGACCCAAACCCACTCCGCTAGACCCAAACCCACTCCGCTAGACCCAAACCCACTCCGCTAGACCCAAATCCACTCGGCTAGACCCAAACCCACTCGGCCAGACCCAAACCCACTCGGCTGGACCCAAACCCACTCGGCTAGACGCAAACCCACTCGGCTAGACCCAAACCCACTCGGCTAGACGCAAACCCACTCGGCTAGACCCAAACCCACTCGGCTAGACCCAAACCCACTCGGCCAGACCCAAACCCACTCGGCTAGACCCAAACCCACTCGGCTGGACGCAAACCCACTCAGCTAGACCCAAACCCACTCGGCTAGACCCAAACCCACTCGGCTAGACCCAAACCCACTCGTCTAGACCCAAACCCACTCGGCTAGACCCAAACCCACTCCGCTAGACCCAAACCCACTCGGCTAGACCCAAACCCACTCGGCTAGACCGAAACCCACTCGGCTAGAGCGAAACCCACTCGGCTAGACCCAAACCCACTCGGCTAGACCCAAACCCACTCTGCTAGACCCAAACACACTCCGCTAGACCCAAACCCACTCCGCTAGACCCAAACCCACTCCGCTAGACACAAACCCACTCCGCAAGACACAAACCCACTCCGCTAGACCCAAACCCACTCGGCTAGACCCAAACCCACTCGGCTAGTCCCAAACCCGCTCGGCTAGACCCAAACCCACTCGGCTAGACCCAAACCCACTCGGCTAGACCCAAACCCACTCGGCGAGACCCAAACCCACTCGGCCAGACCCAAACCCACTCGGCCAGACCCAAACCCACTCGGCTAGACCCAAACCCACTCGGCCAGACCCAAACCCACTCGGCTAGACCCAAACCCACTCGGCTAGCCCCAAACCCACTCGGCTAGCCCCAAACCCACTCGGCTAGAGCCAAACACCCTCAGCTAGACCCAAACACACTCGGCTAGATGCAAACCCACTCCGCTAGACCCAAACCCACTCCGCTAGACCCAAACCCACTCCGCTAGACCCAAACCCACTCCGCTAGACGTAAACCCACTCCGCTAGACCCAAACCCACTCCGGCAGACCCAAACCCACTCGGCTAGACCCAAACGCACTCGGCTAGACCCAAGCCCACTCGGCCAGACCCAACCCCACTCGGCTAGAGCCAAACCCACTCGGATAGAACCAAACTCACTCCGCTAGACCCAAACCCACTCGGCTAGACCCAAACCCACTCGGCTAGACGCAAACCCACTCGGCTAGACCCAAGCCCACTCGGCTAGACCCAAATCCACTCCGCTAGACCCAAACCCAGTCGGCTAGACCCAAACCCACTCCGCTAGACCCAAACCCACTCGGCTAGCCCCAAACCCACTCGGCTAGCCCCAAACCCACTCGGCTAGAGCCAAACAACCTCAGCTAGACCCAAACACACTCGGCTAGACGCATACCCACACCGCTAGACCCAAACCCACTCCGCTAGACCCAAACCCACTCCGCTAGACCCAAACCCACTCCGCTAGACCCAAACCCACTCCGCTAGACCCAAATCCACTCGGCTAGACCCAAACCCACTAGGCCAGACCCAAACCGACTCGGCTAGACCCAAACCCACTCGGCTAGACGCAAACCCACTCGGCTAGACCCAAACCCACTCGGCTAGACCCAAACCCACTCGGCCAGACCCAAACCCACTCGGCTAGACCAAAACCCACTCGGCCAGACCCAAACCCACTCGGCTCGACCCAAACCCACTCGGCTAGACCGAAACCCACTCGGCTAGAGCGAAACCCACTCGGCTAGACCCAAACCCACTCGGCTAGACCCAAACCCACTCTGCTAGACCCAAACACACTCCGCTAGACCCAAACCCACTCCGCTAGACCCAAACCCACTCCGCTAGACACAAACCCACTCCGCTAGACACAAACCCACTCCGCCAGACCCAAACCCACTCGGCCTGACCCAAACCCACTCGGCTAGACTCAAACCCACTCGGCTAGACCCAAACCCACTCGGCTAGACCGAAACCCACTCGGCTAGAGCGAAACCCCCTCGGCTAGACCCAAACCCACTCGGCTAGACCCAAACCCACTCTGCTAGACCCAAACACACTCCGCTAGACCCAAACCCACTCCGCTAGACCCAAACCCACTCCGGCAGACCCAAACCCACTCGGCTAGACCCAAACCCACTCGGCTAGACCCTAGCCCACTCGGCCAGACGCAACCCCACTCCGCTAGACCCAAACCCACTCCGCTAGACACAAACCCACTCCGCTAGACCCAAACCCACTCCGGCAGACCCAAACCCACTCGGCTAGACCCAAACCCACTCGGCTAGACCCTAGCCCACTCGGCCAGACGCAACCCCACTCCGCTAGACCCAAACCCACTCCGCTAGACACAAACCCACTCCGCTAGACACAAACCCACTCCGCTAGACCCAAACCCACTCGGCTAGACCCAAACCCACTCGGCTAGTACCAAACCCGCTCGGCTAGACCCAAACCCACTCGGCTAGACCCAAACCCACTCGGCTAGACCCAAACCCACTCGGCTAGACCCAAACCCACTCGGCGAGACCCAAACCCACTCGGCTAGACCCAAACCCTCTCGGCTAGACCCAAACCCACTTGGTTAGAACCAAACCCACTCCGCTAGACCCAAACCCACTCGGCTAGACCCAAACCCACTCGGCTAGACGCAAACCCACTCGGCTAGACCCAAGCCCACTCGGCTAGAGCCAAACACACTCAGCTAGACCCAAACACACTCGGCTAGACGCATACCCACTCCGCTAGACCCAAACCCACTCCGCTAGACGCAAACCCACTCTGCTAGACCCAAACCCACTCCGCTAGACCCAAAGCCACTCCGCTAGACCCAAAGCCACTCGGCTAGACCCAAACCCACTCGGCCAGACCCAAACCGACTCGGCTAGACCCAAACCCACTCGGCCAGACGCAAACCCACTCGGCTAGACCCAAACCCACTCGGCTAGACCCAAACCCACTCGGCTAGACCCAAACCCACTCGGCTAGACCCAAACCCACTCGGCCAGACCCAAACCCACTCGGCTAGACCCAAACCCACTCGGCCAGACCCAAACCCACTCGGCTAGACCCAAACCCACTCGTCTAGACCCAAACCCACTCGGCTAGACCCAAACCCACTCCGCTAGACCCAAACCCACTCGGCTAGACCCAAACCCACTCGGCTAGACCGAAACCCACTCGGCTAGACCCAAACCCACTCGGCTAGACCCAAACCCACTCGGCTAGACGCAAACCCACTCGGCTAGACCCAAGCCCACTCGGCAAGACCCAAACCCACTCCACTAGACCCAAACCCAGTCGTCTAGACCCAAACCCACTCCGCTAGACCCAAACCCACTCGGCTAGCCCCAAACCCACTCGGCTAGCCCCAAACCCACTCGGCTAGAGCCAAACACACTCAGCTAGACCCAAACACACTCGGCTAGACGCATACCCACTCCGCTAGACCCAAACCCACTCCGCTAGACCCAAACCCACTCCGCTAGACCCAAACCCACTCCGCTAGACCCAAACCCACTCCGCTAGACCCAAATCCACTCGGCTAGACCCAAACCCACTCGGCCAGACCCAAACCCACTCGGCTAGACCCAAACCCACTCGGCTAGACGCAAACCCACTCGGCTAGACCCAAACCCACTCGGCTAGACCCAAACCCACTCGGCTAGACCCAAACCCACTCGGCTAGACACAAACCCACTCGGCCACACCCAAACCCACTCGGCTAGACCCAAACCCACTCGGCCAGACCCAAACCCACTCGCCTAGACCCAAACCCACTCGTCTAGACCCAAACCCACTCGGCTAGACCCAAACCCACTCCGCTAGACCTAAACCCACTCGGCTAGACCCAAACCCACTCGGCTAGAGCGAAACCCACTCGGCTAGACCCAAACCCACTCGGCTAGACCCAAACCCACTCGGCTAGACCCAAACACACTCCGCTAGACCCAAACCCACTCTGCTAGACCCAAAACCACTCCGCTAGACACAAACCCACTCCGCTAGACACAAACCAACTCCGCTAGACCCAAACCCACTCCGCTAGACCCAAACCCACTCTGCTAGACCCAAACCCACTCCGCTAGACCCAAACCCACTCCGCTAGACCCAAATCCACTCGGCTAGACCCAAACCCACTCGGCCAGACCCAAACCCACTCGGCTAGACCCAAACCCACTCGGCTAGACGCAAATCCACTCGGCTAGACCCAAACCCACTCGGCTAGACTCAAACCCACTCGGCTAGACCCAAACCCACTCGGCTAGACCCAAACCCACTCGGCCAGACCCAAACCGACTCGGCTAGACCCAAACCCACTCGGCTAGACGCAAACCCACTCAGCTAGACCCAAACCCACTCGGCTAGACCCAAACCCACTCGGCTAGACCCAAACCCACTCGGCTAGACCCAAACCCACTCGGCCAGACCCAAACCCACTCGGCTAGACCCAAACCCACTCGGACAGACCCAAACCCACTCGGCTAGACCCAAACCCACTCGTCTAGACCCAAACCCACTCGGCTAGACCCAAACCCACTCGTCTAGACCCAAACCCACTCGGTTAGACCCAAACCCACTCCGCTAGACCTAAACCCACTCGGCTAGACCCAAACCCACTCGGCTAGACCGAAACCCACTCGGCTAGAGCGAAACCCACTCGGCTAGACCCAAACCCACTCGGCTAGACCCAAACCCACTCGGCTAGACCCAAACACACTCCGCTAGACCCAAACCCACTCCGCTAGACCCAAAACCACTCCGCTAGACACAAACCCACTCCGCTAGACACAAACCCACTCCGCTAGACACAAACCCACTCCGCTAGACCCAAACCCACTCCGCTAGACCCAAACCCACTCCGCTAGACCCAAACCCACTCCGCTAGACCCAAATCCACTCGGCTAGACCCAAACCCACTCGGCCAGACCCAAACCCACTCGGCTAGACCCAAACCCACTCGGCTAGACGCAAACCCACTTGGCTAGACCCAAACCCACTCGGCTAGACTCAAACCCACTCGGCTAGACCCAAACCCACTCGGCTAGACCCAAACCCACTCGGCCAGACCCAAACCGACTCGGCTAGACCCAAACCCACTCGGCTAGACGCAAACCCACTCAGCTAGACCCAAACCCACTCGGCTAGACCAAAACCCACTCGGCTAGACCCAAACCCACTCGGCTAGACCCAAACCCACTCGGCCAGACCCAAACCCACTCGGCTAGACCCAAACCCACTCGGACAGACCCAAACCCACTCGGCTAGACCCAAACCCACTCGTCTAGACCCAAACCCACTCGGCTAGACCCAAACCCACTCCGCTAGACCCAAACCCACTCGGCTAGACCCAAACCCACTCGGCTAGACCGAAACCCACTCGGCTAGAGCGAAACCCACTCGGCTAGACCCAAACCCACTCGGCTAGACCCAAACCCACTCTGCTAGACCCAAACACACTCCGCTAGACCCAAACCCACTCCGCTAGACCCAAACCCACTCCGCTAGACACAAACCCACTCCGCTAGACACAAACCCACTCCGCTAGACCCAAACCCACTCGGCTAGACCCAAACCCACTCGGCTAGTCCCAAACCCGCTCGGCTAGACCCAAACCCACTCGGCTAGACCCAAACCCACTCGGCTAGACCCAAACCCACTCGGCGAGACCCAAACCCACTCGGCTAGACCCAAACCCACTCGGCCAGACCCAAACCCACTCGGCTAGACCCAAACCCACTCGGCCAGACCCAAACCCACTCGGCTAGACCCAAACCCACTCGGCTAGCCCCAAACCCACTCGGCTAGCCCCAAACCCACTCGGCTAGAGCCAAACACACTCAGCTAGACCCAAACACACTCGGCTAGACGCAAACCCACTCCGCTATACCCAAACCCACTCCGCTAGACCCAAACCCACTCCACTAGACCCAAACCCACTCCGCTAGACGTAAACCCACTCCGCTAGACCCAAACCCACTCCGGCAGAACCAAACCCACTCGGCTAGACCCAAACGCACTCGGCTAGACCCAAGCCCACTCGGCCAGACCCAACCCCACTCGGATAGACCCAAACCCACTCGGTTAGAACCAAACCCACTCCGCTAGACCCAAACCCACTCGGCTAGACCCAAACCCACTCGGCTAGACCCAAGCCCACTCGGCTAGACACAAACCCACTCCGCTAGACCCAACCCCACTCGGCCAGACCCAAACCCACTCGGCTAGACCCAAACCCACTTGTCTAGACCCAAACCCACTCGGCTAGACCCAAACCCACTCCGCTAGACCCAAACCCACTCGGCTAGACCCAAACCCACTCGGCTAGACCGAAACCCACTCGGCTAGAGCGAAACCCACTCGGCTAGACCCAAACCCACTCGGCTAGACCCAAACCCACTCGGCTAGACCCAAACACACTCCGCTGGACCCAAACCCACTCCGCTAGACCCAAAACCACTCCGCTAGACACAAACCCACTCCGCTAGACACAAACCCACTCCGCTAGACCCAAACCCACTCCGCTAGACCCAAACCCACTCCGCTAGACCCAAACCCACTCCGCTAGACCCAAATCCACTCGGCTAGACCCAAACCCACTCGGCCAGACCCAAACCCACTCGGCTGGACCCAAACCCACTTGGCTAGACGCAAACCCACTCGGCTAGACCCAAACCCACTCGGCTAGACGCAAACCCACTCGGCTAGACCCAAACCCACTCGGCTAGACCCAAACCCACTCGGCCAGACCCAAACCCACTCGGCTAGACCCAAACCCACTCGGCTGGACGCAAACCCACTCAGCTAGACCCAAACCCACTCGGCTAGACCCAAACCCACTCGGCTAGACCCAAACCCACTCGGCTAGACCCAAACCCACTCGGCCAGACCCAAACCCACTCGGCTAGACCCAAACCCACTCGGACAGACCCAAACCCACTCGGCTAGACCCAAACCCACTCGTCTAGACCCAAACCCACTCGGCTAGACCCAAACCCACTCGGCTAGCCCCAAACCCACTCGGCTAGCCCCAAACCCACTCGGCTAGAGCCAAACACACTCAGCTAGACCCAAACACACTCGGCTAGACGCAAACCCACTCCGCTATACACAAACCCACTCCGCTAGACCCAAACCCACTCCACTAGACCCAAACCCACTCCGCTAGACGTAAACCCACTCCGCTAGACCCAAACCCACTCCGGCAGAACCAAACCCACTCGGCTAGACCCAAACGCACTCGGCTAGACCCAAGCCCACTCGGCCAGACCCAACCCCACTCGGCTAGACCCAAACCCACTCGGTTAGAACCAAACCCACTCCGCTAGACCCAAACCCACTCGGCTAGACCCAAACCCACTCGGCTAGACCCAAGCCCACTCGGCTAGACACAAACCCACTCCGCTAGACCCAACCCCACTCGGCCAGACCCAAACCCACTCGGCTAGACCCAAACCCACTTGTCTAGACCCAAACCCACTCGGCTAGACCCAAACCCACTCCGCTAGACCCAAACCCACTCGGCTAGACCCAAACCCACTCGGCTAGACCGAAACCCACTCGGCTAGAGCGAAACCCACTCGGCTAGACCCAAACCCACTCGGCTAGACCCAAACCCACTCGGCTAGACCCAAACACACTCCGCTGGACCCAAACCCACTCCGCTAGACCCAAAACCACTCCGCTAGACACAAACCCACTCCGCTAGACACAAACCCACTCCGCTAGACCCAAACCCACTCCGCTAGACCCAAACCCACTCCGCTAGACCCAAACCCACTCCGCTAGACCCAAATCCACTCGGCTAGACCCAAACCCACTCGGCCAGACCCAAACCCACTCGGCTGGACCCAAACCCACTTGGCTAGACGCAAACCCACTCGGCTAGACCCAAACCCACTCGGCTAGACGCAAACCCACTCGGCTAGACCCAAACCCACTCGGCTAGACCCAAACCCACTCGGCCAGACCCAAACCCACTCGGCTAGACCCAAACCCACTCGGCTGGACGCAAACCCACTCAGCTAGACCCAAACCCACTCGGCTAGACCCAAACCCACTCGGCTAGACCCAAACCCACTCAGCTAGACCCAAACCCACTCGGCCAGACCCAAACCCACTCGGCTAGACCCAAACCCACTCGGACAGACCCAAACCCACTCGGCTAGACCCAAACCCACTCGTCTAGACCCAAACCCACTCGGCTAGACCCAAACCCACTCGGCTAGCCCCAAACCCACTCGGCTAGCCCCAAACCCACTCGGCTAGAGCCAAACACACTCGGCTAGACCCAAACACACTCGGCTAGATGCAAACCCACTCCGCTAGACCCAAACCCACTCCGCTAGACCCAAACCCACTCCGCTAGACCCAAACCCACTCCGCTAGACGTAAACCCACTCCGCTAGACCCAAACCCACTCCGGCAGACCCAAACCCACTCGGCTAGACCCAAACGCACTCGGCTAGACCCAAGCCCACTCGGCCAGACCCAACCCCACTCGGCTAGACCCAAACCCACTCGGTTAGAACCAAACCCACTCCGCTAGACCCAAACCCACTCGGCTAGACCCAAACCCACTCGGCTAGACACAAACCCACTCGGCTAGACCCAAGCCCACTCGGCTAGACCCAAATCCACTCCGCTAGACCCAAACCCAGTCGGCTAGACCCAAACCCACTCCGCTAGACCCAAACCCACTCGGCTAGCCCCAAACCCACTCGGCTAGCCCCAAACCCACTCGGCTAGAGCCAAACACCCTCAGCTAGACCCAAACACACTCGGCTAGACGCATACCCACACCGCTAGACCCAAACCCACTCCGCTAGACCCAAACCCACTCCGCTAGACCCAAACCCACTCCGCTAGACCCAAACCCACTCCGCTAGACCCAAATCCACTCGGCTAGACCCAAACCCACTCGGCCAGACCCAAACCGACTCGGCTAGACCCAAACCCACTCGGCTAGACGCAAACCCACTCGGCTAGACCCAAACCCACTCGGCTAGACCCAAACCCACTCGGCTAGACCCAAACCCACTCGGCTGGACCCAAACCCACTCGGCCAGACCCAAATCCACTCGGCTAGACCCAAACCCACTCGGCCAGACCCAAACCCACTCGGCTCGACCCAAACCCACTCGGCTAGACCAAAACCCACTCGGCTAGTCCCAAACCCGCTCGGCTAGACCCAAACCCACTCAGCTAGACCCAAACCCACTCCGCTAGACCCAAACCCACTCCGCTAGACCTAAACCCACTCCGCTAGACCCAAACCCACTCCGGTAGACCCAAACCCACTCGGCTAGACCCAAACCCACTCGGCTAGACCCAAACCCACTCGCCTAGACCCAAACCCACTCGGCCAGACCCAAACCCACTCGGCTAATCCCAAACCCACTCGGCCAGACCCAAACCCACTCGGCTAGACCCAAACCCACTCGGCTAGACCCAAACCCACTCCGCTAGACCCAAACCCACTCCGCTAGACCCAAACCCACTCGGCTAGAAACAAACCCACTCCGCTAGACGCAAACCCACACCGCTAGACCCAAACCCACTCTGCTAGACCCAAACCCACTCCGCTAGACGTAAACCCACTCCGCTAGACCCAAACCCACTCCGGCAGACCCAAACCCACTCGGCTAGACCCAAACGCACTCGGCTAGACCCAAGCCCATTCGGCCAGACCCAACCCCACTCGGCTAGACCCAAACCCACTCGGTTAGAACCAAACCCACTCCGCTAGACACAAACCCACTCGGCTAGACCCAAACCCACTCGGCTAGACGCAAACCCACTCGGCTAGACCTAAACGCACTCGGCTAGACCCAAGCACACTCGGCCAGACCCAACCCCACTCGGCTAGACCCAAACCCAGTCTCCTAGACCCAAACCCACCCGGCTAGACCCAAACCCACTCTGCTAGACCCAAACCAACTCGGCTAGACCCAAACCCAATCGGCTAGACCCAAACCCACTCGGCTAGACCCAAGCCCACTCGGCTAGACCCAAACGCACTCCGCTAGACCCAAACCCAGTCGGCTAGACCCAAACCCACTCCGCTAGACCCAAACCCACTCGGCTATCCCCAAACCCACTTGGCTAGACCCAAACCCACTCGTCCAGACCCAAACCCACTCGGCTAGACCCAAACCCACTCGGCCAGACCCAAACCCACTCGGCTAGACCCAAACCCACTCGGCTCGACCCAAGCCCACTCGGCTAGACCCAAACCCACTCCGCTAGACCCATACCCACTCGGCTAGACCCAAACCCACTCGGCTAGACCGAAACCCACTCGGCTAGAGCCAAACCCACTCGGCTAGACCCAAACCCACTCGGCTAGACCCAAACCCACTCGGCTAGACCCAAACCCACTCGGCTAGACCCAAACCCACTCGGCTACACCCAAACCCACTCCGCTAGACCCAAACCCACTCGGCTAGACCCAAACGCACTCGGCTAGTCCCAAACCCACTCGGCTAGACCCAAACCCACTCCGCGAGACCCAAACCCACTCGGCTAGACCCAAACCCACTCGGCTAGACCGAAACCCACTCGGCTAGAGCGAAACCCACTCGGCTAGACCCAAACCCACTCGGCTAGACCCAAACCCACTCGGCTAGACCCAAACCCACTCCGCTAGACCCAAACCCACTCCGCTAGACCCAAACCCACTCCGCTAGACACAAACCCACTCCGCTAGACACAAACCCACTCCGCTAGACCCAAACCCATTCGGCAAGACCCAAACCCACTCGGCTAGTCCCAAACCCGCTCGGCTAGACCCAAACCCGCTCGGCTAGACCCAAACCCACTCGGCTAGACCCAAACCCACTCGGCTAGACCCAAACCCACTCGGCGAGACCCATACCTACTCGGCTAGACCCAAAACCACTCGGCCAGACCCAAACCCACTCGGCTAGACCCAAACCCACTCGGCCATACCCAAACGCACTCGGCTAGACCCAAACCCACTCGGCTAGACCCAAACCCACTCCGCGAGACCCAAACCCACTCGGCTAGACCCAAACCCACTCGGCTAGACCGAAACCCACTCGGCTAGAGCGAAACCCACTCGGCCAGACCCAAACCCACTCGGCTAGACCCAAACCCACTCGGCTAGACCCAAACCCACTCCGCTAGACCCAAACCCACTCCGCTAGACCGAAACCCACTCCGCTAGACCCAAACCCACTCGGCTATACCGAAACCCACTCGGCTAGAGCCAAACCCACTCGGCTAGAGCCAAACCCACTCGGCTAGACCCAAACCCACTCGGCTAGACCCAAACCCACTCGGCTAGACCCAAACCCACTCGGCTAGACCCAAACCCACTCCGCTAGACGCAAACCCACTCCGCTAGACCCAAACCCACTCCGCTAGACCCAAACCCACTCCGCTAGACCTAAACCCACTCCGCTAGACCCAAACCCACTCCGGTAGACCCAAACCCACTCGGCTAGACCCAAACCCACTCGGCTAGACCCAAGCCCACTCGGAAAGACCCAACCCCACTCGGCTAGACCCAAACCCACTCGGTTAGACCCAAACCCACTCCACTAGACCCAAACCCACTCCGCTAGACGTAAACCCACTCCGCTAGACCCAAACCCACTCCGGCAGAACCAAACCCACTCGGCTAGACCCAAACGCACTCGGCTAGACCCAAGCCCACTCGGCCAGACCCAACCCCACTCGGCTAGACCCAAACCCACTCGGTTAGAACCAAACCCACTCCGCTAGACCCAAACCCACTCGGCTAGACCCAAACCCACTCGGCTAGACCCAAGCCCACTCGGCTAGACACAAACCCACTCCGCTAGACCCAACCCCACTCGGCCAGACCCAAACCCACTCGGCTAGACCCAAACCCACTTGTCTAGACCCAAACCCACTCGGCTAGACCCAAACCCACTCCGCTAGACCCAAACCCACTCGGCTAGACCCAAACCCACTCGGCTAGACCGAAACCCACTCGGCTAGAGCGAAACCCACTCGGCTAGACCCAAACCCACTCGGCTAGACCCAAACCCACTCGGCTAGACCCAAACACACTCCGCTGGACCCAAACCCACTCCGCTAGACCCAAAACCACTCCGCTAGACACAAACCCACTCCGCTAGACACAAACCCACTCCGCTAGACCCAAACCCACTCCGCTAGACCCAAACCCACTCCGCTAGACCCAAACCCACTCCGCTAGACCCAAATCCACTCGGCTAGACCCAAACCCACTCGGCCAGACCCAAACCCACTCGGCTGGACCCAAACCCACTTGGCTAGACGCAAACCCACTCGGCTAGAACCAAACCCACTCGGCTAGACGCAAACCCACTCGGCTAGACCCAAACCCACTCGGCTAGACCCAAACCCACTCGGCCAGACCCAAACCCACTCGGCTAGACCCAAACCCACTCGGCTGGACGCAAACCCACTCAGCTAGACCCAAACCCACTCGGCTAGACCCAAACCCACTCGGCTAGACCCAAACCCACTCGGCTAGACCCAAACCCACTCGGCCAGACCCAAACCCACTCGGCTAGACCCAAACCCACTCGGACAGACCCAAACCCACTCGGCTAGACCCAAACCCACTCGTCTAGACCCAAACCCACTCGGCTAGACCCAAACCCACTCGGCTAGCCCCAAACCCACTCGGCTAGCCCCAAACCCACTCGGCTAGAGCCAAACACACTCGGCTAGACCCAAACACACTCGGCTAGATGCAAACCCACTCCGCTAGACCCAAACCCACTCCGCTAGACCCAAACCCACTCCGCTAGACCCAAACCCACTCCGCTAGACGTAAACCCACTCCGCTAGACCCAAACCCACTCCGGCAGACCCAAACCCACTCGGCTAGACCCAAACGCACTCGGCTAGACCCAAGCCCACTCGGCCAGACCCAACCCCACTCGGCTAGAACCAAACCCACTCGGTTAGAACCAAACCCACTCCGCTAGACCCAAACCCACTCGGCTAGACCCAAACCCACTCGGCTAGACACAAACCCACTCGGCTAGACCCAAGCCCACTCGGCTAGACCCAAATCCACTCCGCTAGACCCAAACCCAGTCGGCTAGACCCAAACCCACTCCGCTAGACCCAAACCCACTCGGCTAGCCCCAAACCCACTCGGCTAGCCCCAAACCCACTCGGCTAGAGCCAAACACCCTCAGCTAGACCCAAACACACTCGGCTAGACGCATACCCACACCGCTAGACCCAAACCCACTCCGCTAGACCCAAACCCACTCCGCTAGACCCAAACCCACTCCGCTAGACCCAAACCCACTCCGCTAGACCCAAATCCACTCGGCTAGACCCAAACCCACTCGGCCAGACCCAAACCGACTCGGCTAGACCCAAACCCACTCGGCTAGACGCAAACCCACTCGGCTAGACCCAAACCCACTCGGCTAGACCCAAACCCACTCGGCTAGACCCAAACCCACTCGGCTGGACCCAAACCCACTCGGCCAGACCCAAATCCACTCGGCTAGACCCAAACCCACTCGGCCAGACCCAAACCCACTCGGCTCGACCCAAACCCACTCGGCTAGACCAAAACCCACTCGGCTAGTCCCAAACCCGCTCGGCTAGACCCAAACCCACTCAGCTAGACCCAAACCCACTCCGCTAGACCCAAACCCACTCCGCTAGACCTAAACCCACTCCGCTAGACCCAAACCCACTCCGGTAGACCCAAACCCACTCGGCTAGACCCAAACCCACTCGGCTAGACCCAAACCCACTCGCCTAGACCCAAACCCACTCGGCCAGACCCAAACCCACTCGGCTAATCCCAAACCCACTCGGCCAGACCCAAACCCACTTGGCTAGACACAAACCCACTCGGCTAGACCCAAACCCACTCCGCTAGACCCAAACCCACTCCGCTAGACCCAAACCCACTCGGCTAGAAACAAACCCACTCCGCTAGACGCAAACCCACACCGCTAGACCCAAACCCACTCTGCTAGACCCAAACCCACTCCGCTAGACGTAAACCCACTCCGCTAGACCCAAACCCACTCCGGCAGACCCAAACCCACTCGGCTAGACCCAAACGCACTCGGCTAGACCCAAGCCCATTCGGCCAGACCCAACCCCACTCGGCTAGACCCAAACCCACTCGGTTAGAACCAAACCCACTCCGCTAGACACAAACCCACTCGGCTAGACCCAAACCCACTCGGCTAGACGCAAACCCACTCGGCTAGACCTAAACGCACTCGGCTAGACCCAAGCACACTCGGCCAGACCCAACCCCACTCGGCTAGACCCAAACCCAGTCTCCTAGACCCAAACCCACCCGGCTAGACCCAAACCCACTCTGCTAGACCCAAACCAACTCGGCTAGACCCAAACCCAATCGGCTAGACCCAAACCCACTCGGCTAGACCCAAGCCCACTCGGCTAGACCCAAACGCACTCCGCTAGACCCAAACCCAGTCGGCTAGACCCAAACCCACTCCGCTAGACCCAAACCCACTCGGCTATCCCCAAACCCACTTGGCTAGACCCAAACCCACTCGTCCAGACCCAAACCCACTCGGCTAGACCCAAACCCACTCGGCCAGACCCAAACCCACTCGGCTAGACCCAAACCCACTCGGCTCGACCCAAGCCCACTCGGCTAGACCCAAACCCACTCCGCTAGACCCATACCCACTCGGCTAGACCCAAACCCACTCGGCTAGACCGAAACCCACTCGGCTAGAGCCAAACCCACTCGGCTAGACCCAAACCCACTCGGCTAGACCCAAACCCACTCGGCTAGACCCAAACCCACTCGGCTAGACCCAAACCCACTCGGCTACACCCAAACGCACTCCGCTAGACCCAAACCCACTCGGCTAGACCCAAACGCACTCGGCTAGTCCCAAACCCACTCGGCTAGACCCAAACCCACTCCGCGAGACCCAAACCCACTCGGCTAGACCCAAACCCACTCGGCTAGACCGAAACCCACTCGGCTAGAGCGAAACCCACTCGGCTAGACCCAAACCCACTCGGCTAGACCCAAACCCACTCGGCTAGACCCAAACCCACTCCGCTAGACCCAAACCCACTCCGCTAGACCCAAACCCACTCCGCTAGACACAAACCCACTCCGCTAGACACAAACCCACTCCGCTAGACCCAAACCCATTCGGCAAGACCCAAACCCACTCGGCTAGTCCCAAACCCGCTCGGCTAGACCCAAACCCGCTCGGCTAGACCCAAACCCACTCGGCTAGACCCAAACCCACTCGGCTAGACCCAAACCCACTCGGCGAGACCCATACCTACTCGGCTAGACCCAAAACCACTCGGCCAGACCCAAACCCACTCGGCTAGACCCAAACCCACTCGGCTAGACCCAAACCCACTCCGCTAGACCCAAACCCACTCCGCTAGACCCAAACCCACTCCGCTAGACACAAACCCACTCCGCTAGACACAAACCCACTCCGCTAGACCCAAACCCATTCGGCAAGACCCAAACCCACTCGGCTAGTCCCAAACCCGCTCGGCTAGACCCAAACCCGCTCGGCTAGACCCAAACCCACTCGGCTAGACCCAAACCCACTCGGCTAGACCCAAACCCACTCGGCGAGACCCATACCTACTCGGCTAGACCCAAAACCACTCGGCCAGACCCAAACCCACTCGGCTAGACCCAAACCCACTCGGCCATACCCAAACGCACTCGGCTAGACCCAAACCCACTCGGCTAGACCCAAACCCACTCCGCGAGAACCAAACCCACTCGGCGAGACCCAAACCCACTCGGCTAGACCGAAACCCACTCGGCTAGAGCGAAACCCACTCGGCCAGACCCAAACCCACTCGGCTAGACCCAAACCCACTCGGCTAGACCCAAACCCACTCCGCTAGACCCAAACCCACTCCGCTAGACCCAAACCCACTCCGCTAGACCCAAACCCACTCGGCTATACCGAAACCCACTCGGCTAGAGCCAAACCCACTCGGCTAGACCCAAACCCACTCGGCTAGACCCAAACCCACTCGGCTAGACCCAAACCCACTCGGCTAGACCCAAACCCACTCCGCTAGACGCAAACCCACTCCGCTAGACCCAAACCCACTCCGCTAGACCCAAACCCACTCCGCTAGACCTAAACCCACTCCGCTAGACCCAAACCCACTCCGGTAGACCCAAACCCACTCGGCTAGACCCAAACCCACTCGGCTAGACCCAAGCCCACTCGGAAAGACCCAACCCCACTCGGCTAGACCCAAACCCACTCGGTTAGACCCAAACCCACTCCGCTAGACCCAAACCCACTCGGCTAGACCCAAACCCACTCGGCTAGTCCCAAACCCACTCGGCTAGACCGAAACCCACTCGGCTAGAGCGAAACCCACTCGGCTAGACCCAAACCCACTCGGCTAGACCCAAACCCACTCTGCTAGACCCAAACACACTCCGCTAGACCCAAACCCACTCCGCTAGACCCAAACCCACTCCGCTAGACACAAACCCACTCCGCTAGACACAAACCCACTCCGCTAGACCCAAACCCACTCGGCTAGACCCAAACCCACTCGGCTAGACTCAAACCCACTCGGCTAGACCCAAACCCACTCGGCTAGACCCAAACCCACTCGGCCAGACCCAAACCGACTCGGCTAGACCCAAACCCACTCGGCTGGACGCAAACCCACTCAGCTAGACCCAAACCCACTCGGCTAGACCCAAACCCACTCGGCTAGACCAAACCCACTCGGCTAGACCCAAACCCACTCGGCCAGACCCAAACCCACTCGGCTAGACCCAAACCCACTCCGCTAGACCCAAACCCACTCCGCTAGACCCAAACCCACTCCGCTAGACCCAAACCCACTCGGCTATACCGAAACCCACTCGGCTAGAGCCAAACCCACTCGGCTAGACCCAAACCCACTCGGCTAGACCCAAACCCACTCGGCTAGACCCAAACCCACTCGGCTAGACCCAAACCCACTCCGCTAGACGCAAACCCACTCCGCTAGACCCAAACCCACTCCGCTAGACCCAAACCCACTCCGCTAGACCTAAACCCACTCCGCTAGACCCAAACCCACTCCGGTAGACCCAAACCCACTCGGCTAGACCCAAACCCACTCGGCTAGACCCAAGCCCACTCGGAAAGACCCAACCCCACTCGGCTAGACCCAAACCCACTCGGTTAGACCCAAACCCACTCCGCTAGACCCAAACCCACTCGGCTAGACCCAAACCCACTCGGCTAGTCCCAAACCCACTCGGCTAGACCGAAACCCACTCGGCTAGAGCGAAACCCACTCGGCTAGACCCAAACCCACTCGGCTAGACCCAAACCCACTCTGCTAGACCCAAACACACTCCGCTAGACCCAAACCCACTCCGCTAGACCCAAACCCACTCCGCTAGACACAAACCCACTCCGCTAGACACAAACCCACTCCGCTAGACCCAAACCCACTCGGCTAGACCCAAACCCACTCGGCTAGACTCAAACCCACTCGGCTAGACCCAAACCCACTCGGCTAGACCCAAACCCACTCGGCCAGACCCAAACCGACTCGGCTAGACCCAAACCCACTCGGCTGGACGCAAACCCACTCAGCTAGACCCAAACCCACTCGGCTAGACCCAAACCCACTCGGCTAGACCAAAACCCACTCGGCTAGACCCAAACCCACTCGGCCAGACCCAAACCCACTCGGCTAGACCCAAACCCACTCGGACAGACCCAAACCCACTCGGCTAGACCCAAACCCACTCGTCTAGACCCAAACCCACTCGGCTAGACCCAAACCCACTCGGCTAGACCCAAACCCACTCGGCTAGACCCAAACCCACTCGGCTAGAGCGAAACCCACTCGGCTAGAGCGAAACCCACTCGGCTAGACCCAAACCCACTCGGCTAGACCCAAACCCACTCTGCTAGACCCAAACACACTCCGCTAGACCCAAACACACTCCGCTAGACCCAAACCCACTCCGCTAGACACAAACCCACTCCGCTAGACACAAACCCACTCCGCTAGACCCAAACCCACTCGGCTAGACCCAAACCCACTCGGCTAGTCCCAAAACCGCTCGGCTAGACCCAAACCCACTCGGCTAGACCCAAACCCACTCGGCTAGACACAAACCCACTCGGCGAGACCCAAACCCACTCGGCTAGACCCAAACCCACTCGGCCAGACCCAAACCCACTCGGCTAGACCCAAACCCACTCGGCCAGACCCAAACCCATTCGGCTAGACCCAAACCCACTCGGCTAGCCCCAAACCCACTCGGCTAGCCCCAAACCCACTCGGCTAGAGCCAAACACACTCGGCTAGATGCAAACCCACTCCGCTAGACCCAAACCCACTCCGCTAGACCCAAACCCACTCCGCTAGACCCAAACCCACTCCGCTAGACGTAAACCCACTCCGCTAGACCCAAACCCACTCCGGCAGACCCAAACCCACTCGGCTAGACCCAAACGCACTCGGCTAGACCCAAGCCCACTCGGCCAGACCCAACCCCACTCGGCTAGACCCAAACCCACTCGGTTAGAACCAAACCCACTCCGCTAGACCCAAACCCACTCGGCTAGACCCAAACCCACTCGGCTAGACGCAAACCCACTCGGCTAGACCCAAGCCCACTCGGCTAGACCCAAATCCACTCCGCTAGACCCAAACTCAGTCGGCTATACCCAAACCCACTCCGCTAGACCCAAACCCACTCGGCTAGCCCCAAACCCACTCGGCTAGCCCCAAACCCACTCGGCTAGAGCCAAACACCCTCAGCTAGACCCAAACACACTCGGCTAGACGCATACCCACACCGCTAGACCCAAACCCACTCGGCTAGACCCAAACCCACTCGGCTAGACAGAAACCTACTCGGCTAGAGCCAAACCCACTCGGCTAGACCCAAACCCACTCGGCTAGAAACAAACCCACTCCGGTAGAGGCAAACCCACTCCGCTAGACCCAAACCCACTCCGCTAGACCCAAACCCACTCCGCTAGACGTAAACCCACTCCGCTAGACCCAAACCCACTCCGGCAGACCCAAACCCACTCGGCTAGACCCAAACGCACTCGGCTAGACCCAAGCCCACTCGGCCAGACCCAACCCCACTCGGCTAGACCCAAACCCACTCGGTTAGAACCAAACCCACTCCGCTAGACCCAAACCCACTCAGCTAGACCCAAACCCACTCGGCCAGACCCAAACCCACTCGGCTAGACCCAAACCCACTCGGCTAGACCCAAACCCACTCCGCTAGAACCAAACCCACTCCGCTAGACCCAAACCCACTCGGCTAGACGCAAACCCACTCGGCTAGACCCAAACCCACTCGGCTAGACCCAAACCCACTCGGCTAGACCCAAACCCACTCGCCTAGACCCAAACGCACTCGGCCAGACCCAAACCCACTCGGCTAATCCCAAACCCACTCGGCCAGACCCAAACCCACTCGGCTAGACCCAAACCCACTCGGCTAGACCCAAACCCACTCCGCTAGACCCAAACCCACTCCGCTAGACCCAAACCGACTCGGCTAGAAACAAACCCACTCCGCTAGACGCAAACCCACACCGCTAGACCCAAACCCACTCTGCTAGACCCAAACCCACTCCGCTAGACGTAAACCCACTCCGCTAGACCCAAACCCACTCCGGCAGACCCAAACCCACTCGGCTAGACCCAAACGCACTCGGCTAGACCCAAGCCCATTTTACCAGACCCAACCCCACTCGGCTAGACCCAAACCCACTCGGTTAGAACCAAACCCACTCCGCTAGACACAAACCCACTCGGCTAGACCCAAACCCACTCGGCTAGACGCAAACCCACTCGGCTAGACCTAAACGCACTCGGCTAGACCCAAGCCCACTCGGCCAGACCCAACCCCACTCGGCTAGACCCAAACCCAGTCTCCTAGACCCAAACCCACCCGGCTAGACCCAAACCCACTCTGCTAGACCCAAACCAACTCGGCTAGACCCAAACCCAATCGGCTAGACCCAAACCCACTCGGCTAGACCCAAGCCCACTCGGCTAGACCCAAACGCACTCCGCTAGACCCAAACCCACTCGGCTAGACCCAAACCCACTCGGCTAGACCCAAACCCACTCGGCTAGACCCAAACCCACTCGGCTAGACCCAAACCCACTCGGCTACACCCAAACCCACTCCGCTAGACCCAAACCCACTCGGCTAGACCCAAACGCACTCGGCTAGTCCCAAACCCACTCGGCTAGACCCAAACCCACTCCGCGAGACCCAAACCCACTCGGCTAGACCCAAACCCACTCGGCTAGACCGAAACCCACTCGGCTAGAGCGAAACCCACTCGGCTAGACCCAAACCCACTCGGCTAGACCCAAACCCACTCGGCTAGACCCAAACCCACTCCGCTAGACCCAAACCCACTCCGCTAGACCCAAACCCACTCCGCTAGACACAAACCCACTCCGCTAGACACAAACCCACTCCGCTAGACCCAAACCCACTCGGCAAGACCCAAACCCACTCGGCTAGTCCCAAACCCGCTCGGCTAGACCCAAACCCGCTCGGCTAGACCCAAACCCACTCGGCTAGACCCAAACCCACTCGGCTAGACCCAAACCCACTCGGCGAGACCCATACCTACTCGGCTAGACCCAAAACCACTCGGCCAGACCCAAACCCACTCGGCTAGACCCAAACCCACTCGGCCAGACCCAAACGCACTCGGCTAGACCCAAACCCACTCGGCTAGACCCAAACCCACTCCGCGAGACCCAAACCCACTCGGCTAGACCCAAAGCCACTCGGCTAGACCGAAACCCACTCGGCTAGAGCGAAACCCACTCGGCTAGACCCAAACCCACTCGGCTAGACCCAAACCCACTCGGCTAGACCCAAACCCACTCCGCTAGACCCAAACCCACTCCGCTAGACCCAAACCCACTCCGCTAGACACAAACCCACTCCGCTAGACACAAACCCACTCCGCTAGACCCAAACCCACTCGGCAAGACCCAAACCCACTCGGCTAGTCCCAAACCCACTCGGCTAGACCCAAACCCACTCGGCCAGACCCAAACCCACTCGGCCAGACCCAAACCGACTCGGCTAGACCCAAACCCACTCGGCTGGACGCAAACCCACTCAGCTACACCCAAACCCACTCGGCTAGACCCAAACCCACTCGGCTAGACCCAAACCCACTCGGCTAGACCCAAACCCACTCGGCCAGACCCAAACCCACTCGGCTAGACCCAAACCCACTCAGACAGACCCAAACCCACTCGGCTAGACCCAAACCCACTCGTCTAGACCCAAACCCACTCGGCTAGACCCAAACCCACTCGGCTAGACCCAAACCCACTCGGCTAGACCCAAACCCACTCGGCTAGAGCGAAACCCACTCGGCTAGAGCGAAACCCACTCGGCTAGACCCAAACCCACTCGGCTAGACCCAAACCCACTCGGATAGACCCAAACCCACTCGGCCAGACCCAAACCCACTCGGCTAGACCCAAACCCACTCGGCCAGACCCAA
Source organism: Raja brachyura (assembly GCA_963514005.1). The sequence goes on from OY740820.1 coordinate 1,564,462, forward strand.
ACCCACTCGGCTAGACCCAAACCCACTCGGCTAGCCCCAAACCCACTCGGCTAGCCCCAAACCCACTCGGCTAGAGCCAAACACACTCGGCTAGATGCAAACCCACTCCGCTAGACTCAAACCCACTCCGCTAGACCCAAACCCACTCCGCTAGACCCAAACCCACTCCGCTAGACGTAAACCCACTCCGCTAGACCCAAACCCACTCCGGCAGACCCAAACCCACTCGGCTAGACCCAAACGCACTCGGCTAGACCCAAGCCCACTCGGCCAGACCCAACCCCACTCGGCTAGACCCAAAGCCACTCTGTTAGAACCAAACCCACTCCGCTAGACCCAAACCCACTCGGCTAGACCCAAACCCACTCGGCTAGACGCAAACCCACTCGGCTAGACCCAAGCCCACTCGGCTAGACCCAAATCCACTCCGCTAGACCCAAACTCAGTCGGCTAGACCCAAACCCACTCCGCTAGACCCAAACCCACTCGGCTAGCCCCAAACCCACTCGGCTAGCCCCAAACCCACTCGCCTAGAGCCAAACACCCTCAGCTAGACCCAAACACACTCGGCTAGACGCATACCCACACCGCTAGACCCAAACCCACTCCGCTAGACCCAAACCCACTCCGCTAGACCCAAACCCACTCCGCTAGACCCAAACCCACTCCGCTAGACCCAAATCCACTCGGCTAGACCCAAACCCACTCGGCTAGACCCAATCCCACTCGGCTAGACCCAATCCCACTCGGCTAGACCCAAACCCACTCTGCTAGACCCAAACACACTCCGCTAGACCGAAACCCACTCCGCTAGACCCAAACCCACTCCGCTAGACACAAACCCACTCCGCTAGACACACACCCACTCCGCTAGACCCATACCCACTCGGCTAGACCCAAACCCACTCGGCTAGTCCCAAATCCGCTCGGCTAGACCCAAACCCACTCGGCTAGACCCAAACCCACTCGGCTAGACCCAAACCCACTCGGCTAGACCGAAACCTACTCGGCTAGAGCCAAACCCACTCGGCTAGACCCAAACCCACTCGGCTAGAAACAAACCCACTCCGGTAGAGGCAAACCCACTCCGCTAGACCCAAACCCACTCCGCTAGACCCAAACCCACTCCGCTAGACGTAAACCCACTCCGCTAGACCCAAACCCACTCCGGCAGACCCAAACCCACTCGGCTAGACCCAAACGCACTCGGCTAGACCCAAGCCCACTCGGCCAGACCCAACCCCACTCGGCTAGACCCAAACCCACTCGGTTAGAACCAAACCCACTCCGCTAGACCCAAACCCACTCAGCTAGACCCAAACCCACTCGGCCAGACCCAAACCCACTCGGCTAGACCCAAACCCACTCGGCTAGACCCAAACCCACTCCGCTAGAACCAAACCCACTCCGCTAGACCCAAACCCACTCGGCTAGACGCAAACCCACTCGGCTAGACCCAAACCCACTCGGCTAGACCCAAACCCACTCGGCTAGACCCAAACCCACTCGTCTAGACCCAAACCCACTCCGCTAGACGCAAACCCACTCCGCTAGACCCAAACCCACTCCGCTAGACCCAAACCCACTCCGCTAGACCTAAACCCACTCCGCTAGACCCAAACCCACTCCGGTAGACCCAAACCCACTCGGCTAGACCCAAACCCACTCGGCTAGACCCAAACCCACTCGCCTAGACCCAAACCCACTCGGCCAGACCCAAACCCACTCGGCTAATCCCAAACCCACTCGGCCAGACCCAAACCCACTCGGCCAGACGCAAACCCACTCGGCTAGACCCAAACCCACTCGGCTAGACCCAAACCCACTCGGCTAGACCCAAACCCACTCGTCTAGACCCAAACCCACTCCGCTAGACGCAAACCCACTCCGCTAGACCCAAACCCACTCCGCTAGACCCAAACCCACTCCGCTAGACCTAAACCCACTCTGCTAGACCCAAACCCACTCCGGTAGACCCAAACCCACTCGGCTAGACCCAAACCCACTCGGCTAGACCCAAACCCACTCGCCTAGACCCAAACCCACTCGGCCAGACCCAAACCCACTCGGCTAATCCCAAACCCACTCGGCCAGACCCAAACCCACTCGGCTAGACCCAAACCCACTCGGCTAGACCCAAACCCACTCCGCTAGACCCAAACCCACTCCGCTAGACCCAAACCCACTCGGCTAGAAACAAACCCACTCCGCTAGATGCAAACCCACTCCGCTAGACCCAAACCCACTCTGCTAGACACAAACCCACTCCGCTAGACGTAAACCCACTCCGCTAGACCCAAACCCACTCCGGCAGACCCAAACCCACTCGGCTAGACCCAAACGCACTCGGCTAGACCCAAGCCCATTCGGCCAGACCCAACCCCACTCGGCTAGACCCAAACCCACTCGGTTAGAACCAAACCCACTCCGCTAGACACAAACCCACTCGGCTAGACCCAAACCCACTCGGCTAGACGCAAACCCACTCGGCTAGACCTAAACGCACTCGGCTAGACCCAAGCCCACTCGGCCAGACCCAACCCCACTCGGCTAGACCCAAACCCAGTCTCCTAGACCCAAACCCACCCGGCTAGACCCAAACCCACTCTGCTAGACCCAAACCAACTCGGCTAGACCCAAACCCAATCGGCCAAACCCAAACCCACTCGGCTAGACCCAAGCCCACTCGGCTAGACCCAAACGCACTCCGCTAGACCCAAACCCAGTCGGCTAGACCCAAACCCATTCCGCTAGACCCAAACCCACTCGGCTATCCCCAAACCCACTCGGCTAGCCCCAAACCCACTCGGCTAGAGCCAAACACACTCAGCTAGACCCAAACACACTCGGCTAGACGCAAACCCACTCCGCTAGACCCAAACCCACTCCGCTAGACCCAAACCCACTCCGCTAGACCCAAACCCACTTCGCTAGACCCAAACCCACTCCGCTAGGCCCAAATCCACTCGGCTAGACCCAAACCCACTCGGCCAGACCCAAACCCACTCGGCTAGACCCAAACCCATTCGGCTAGACGCAAACCCACTCGGCTAGACCCAAACCCACTCGGCTAGACTCAAACCCACTCAGCTAGACCCAAACCCACTCGGCTAAACCCAAACCCACACGTCCAGACCCAAACCCACTCGGCCAGACCCAAACCCACTCGGCCAGACCCAAACCCACTCGGCCAGACCCAAACCCACTCGGCTCGACCCAAGCCCACTCGGCTAGACCCAAACCCACTCCGCTAGACCCATACCCACTCGGCTAGACCCAAACCCACTCGGCTAGACCGAAACCCACTCGGCTAGAGCCAAACCCACTCGGCTAGACCCAAACCCACTCGGCTAGACCCAAACCCACTCGGCTAGACCCAAACCCACTCGGCTAGACCCAAACCCACTCGGCCAGACCCAAACCCACTCGGCTAGACCCAAACCCACTCAGACAGACCCAAACCCACTCGGCTAGACCCAAACCCACTCGTCTAGACCCAAACCCACTCGGCTAGACCCAAACCCACTCGGCTAGACCCAAACCCACTCGGCTAGACCCAAACCCACTCGGCTAGAGCGAAACCCACTCGGCTAGAGCGAAACCCACTCGGCTAGACCCAAACCCACTCGGCTAGACCCAAACCCACTCGGCTAGACCCAAACCCACTCGGCCAGACCCAAACCCACTCGGCTAGACCCAAACCCACTCGGCCAGACCCAAACCCACTCGGCTAGACCCAAACCCACTCGGCTAGCCCCAAACCCACTCGGCTAGCCCCAAACCCACTCGGCTAGAGCCAAACACACTCGGCTAGATGCAAACCCACTCCGCTAGACCCAAACCCACTCCGCTAGACCCAAACCCACTCCGCTAGACCCAAACCCACTCCGCTAGACGTAAACCCACTCCGCTAGACCCAAACCCACTCCGGCAGACCCAAACCCACTCGGCTAGACCCAAACGCACTCGGCTAGACCCAAGCCCACTCGGCCAGACCCAACCCCACTCGGCTAGACCCAAAGCCACTCGGTTAGAACCAAACCCACTCCGCTAGACCCAAACCCACTCGGCTAGACCCAAACCCACTCGGCTAGACGCAAACCCACTCGGCTAGACCCAAGCCCACTCGGCTAGACCCAAACCCACTCGGCCAGACGCAAACCCACTCGGCTAGACCCAAACCCACTCGGCTAGACCCAAACCCACTCGGCTAGACCCAAACCCACTCGTCTAGACCCAAACCCACTCCGCTAGACGCAAACCCACTCCGCTAGACCCAAACCCACTCCGCTAGACCCAAACCCACTCCGCTAGACCTAAACCCACTCCGCTAGACCCAAACCCACTCCGGTAGACCCAAACCCACTCGGCTAGACCCAAACCCACTCGGCTAGACCCAAACCCACTCGCCTAGACCCAAACCCACTCGGCTAGACCCAAACCCACTCGGCTAGACCCAAACCCACTCCGCTAGACCCAAACCCACTCCGCTAGACCCAAACCCACTCGGCTAGAAACAAACCCACTCCGCTAGATGCAAACCCACTCCGCTAGACCCAAACCCACTCTGCTAGACACAAACCCACTCCGCTAGACGTAAACCCACTCCGCTAGACCCAAACCCACTCCGGCAGACCCAAACCCACTCGGCTAGACCCAAACGCACTCGGCTAGACCCAAGCCCATTCGGCCAGACCCAACCCCACTCGGCTAGACCCAAACCCACTCGGTTAGAACCAAACCCACTCCGCTAGACACAAACCCACTCGGCTAGACCCAAACCCACTCGGCTAGACGCAAACCCACTCGGCTAGACCTAAACGCACTCGGCTAGACCCAAGCCCACTCGGCCAGACCCAACCCCACTCGGCTAGACCCAAACCCAGTCTCCTAGACCCAAACCCACCCGGCTAGACCCAAACCCACTCTGCTAGACCCAAACCAACTCGGCTAGACCCAAACCCAATCGGCTAGACCCAAACCCACTCGGCTAGACCCAAGCCCACTCGGCTAGACCCAAACGCACTCCGCTAGACCCAAACCCAGTCGGCTAGACCCAAACCCATTCCGCTAGACCCAAACCCACTCGGCTATCCCCAAACCCACTCGGCTAGCCCCAAACCCACTCGGCTAGAGCCAAACACACTCAGCTAGACCCAAACACACTCGGCTAGACGCAAACCCACTCCGCTAGACCCAAACCCACTCCGCTAGACCCAAACCCACTCCGCTAGACCCAAACCCACTTCGCTAGACCCAAACCCACTCCGCTAGGCCCAAATCCACTCGGCCAGACCCAAACCCACTCGGCCAGACCCAAACCCACTCGGCTAGACCCAAACCCATTCGGCTAGACGCAAACCCACTCGGCTAGACCCAAACCCACTCGGCTAGACTCAAACCCACTCGGCTAGACCCAAACCCACTCGGCTAAACCCAAACCCACTCGTCCAGACCCAAACCCACTCGGCCAGACCCAAACCCACTCGGCCAGACCCAAACCCACTCGGCTAGACCCAAACCCACTCGGCTCGACCCAAGCCCACTCGGCTAGACCCAAACCCACTCCGCTAGACCCATACCCACTCGGCTAGACCCAAACCCACTCGGCTAGACCGAAACCCACTCGGCTAGAGCCAAACCCACTCGGCTAGACCCAAACCCACTCCGCTAGATGCAAACCCACTCCGCTAGACCCAAACCCACTCTGCTAGACACAAACCCACTCCGCTAGACGTAAACCCACTCCGCTAGACCCAAACCCACTCCGGCAGACCCAAACCCACTCGGCTAGACCCAAACGCACTCGGCTAGACCCAAGCCCATTCGGCCAGACCCAACCCCACTCGGCTAGACCCAAACCCACTCGGTTAGAACCAAACCCACTCCGCTAGACACAAACCCACTCGGCTAGACCCAAACCCACTCGGCTAGACGCAAACCCACTCGGCTAGACCTAAACGCACTCGGCTAGACCCAAGCCCACTCGGCCAGATCCAACCCCACTCGGCTAGACCCAAACCCAGTCTCCTAGACCCAAACCCACCCGGCTAGACCCAAACCCACTCTGCTAGACCCAAACCAACTCGGCTAGACCCAAACCCAATCGGCTAGACCCAAACCCACTCGGCTAGACCCAAGCCCACTCGGCTAGACCCAAACGCACTCCGCTAGACCCAAACCCAGTCGGCTAGACCCAAACCCATTCCGCTAGACCCAAACCCACTCGGCTATCCCCAAACCCACTCGGCTAGCCCCAAACCCACTCGGCTAGAGCCAAACACACTCAGCTAGACCCAAACACACTCGGCTAGACGCAAACCCACTCCGCTAGACCCAAACCCACTCCGCTAGACCCAAACCCACTCCGCTAGACCCAAACCCACTTCGCTAGACCCAAACCCACTCCGCTAGGCCCAAATCCACTCGGCTAGACCCAAACCCACTCGGCCAGACCCAAACCCACTCGGCTAGACCCAAACCCATTCGGCTAGACGCAAACCCACTCGGCTAGACCCAAACCCACTCGGCTAGACTCAAACCCACTCGGCTAGACCCAAACCCACTCGGCTAAACCCAAACCCACTCGTCCAGACCCAAACCCACTCGGCCAGACCCAAACCCACTCGGCCAGACCCAAACCCACTCGGCTAGACCCAAACCCACTCGGCTCGACCCAAGCCCACTCGGCTAGACCCAAACCCACTCCGCTAGACCCATACCCACTCGGCTAGACCCAAACCCACTCGGCTAGACCGAAACCCACTCGGCTAGAGCCAAACCCACTCGGCTAGACCCAAACCCACTCGGCTAGACCCAAACCCACTCGGCTAGACCCAAACCCACTCGGCTAGACCCAAACCCACTCGGCTACACCCAAACCCACTCCGCTAGACCCAAACCCACTCGGCTAGACCCAAACGCACTCGGCTAGACCCAAACCCACTCGGCTAGACCCAAACCCACTCCGCGAGACCCAAACCCACTCGGCTAGACCCAAACCCACTCGGCTAGACCGAAACCCACTCGGCTAGAGCGAAACCCACTCGGCTAGACCCAAACCCACTCGGCTAGACCCAAACCCACTCGGCTAGACCCAAACCCACTCCGCTAGACCCAAACCCACTCCGCTAGACCCAAACCCACTCCGCTAGACACAAACCCACTCCGCTAGACACAAACCCACTCCGCTAGACCCAAACCCACTCGGCAAGACCCAAACCCACTCGGCTAGTCCCAAACCCGCTCGGCTAGACCCAAACCCACTCGGCTAGACCCAAACCCACTCGGCTAGACCCAAACCCACTCTGCTAGACCCAAACCCACTCCGCTAGACCCAAACCCACTCGGCTATACCCAAACCCACTCGGCTAGAGCCAAACCCACTCGGCTAGACCCAAACCCACTCGGCTAGACACAAACCCACTCGGCTAGACACAAACCCACTCGGCTAGACCCAAACCCACTCCGCTAGATGCAAACCCACTCCGCTAGACCCAAACCCACTCCGCTAGACCCAAACCCACTCCGCTAGACCTAAACCCACTCCGCTAGACCCAAACCCACTCCGGTAGACCCAAACCCACTCGGCTAGACCCAAACCCACTCGGCTAGACCCAAGCCCACTCGGAAAGACCCAACCCCACTCGGCTAGACCCAAACCCACTCGGTTAGACGCAAACCCACTCCGCTAGACCCAAACCCACTAGGCTAGACCCAAACCCACTCGGCTAGACCCAAACCCACTCGGCTAGACCCAAACCCACTCGGCTAGACCCAAACCCACTCGGCTAGACCCAAACCCACTCGGCCGGACCCAAACCCACTCGGCTAGACCCAAACGCACTCGGCCAGACCCAAACCCACACGGCTAGACCCAAACCCGCTCGGCTAGACCCAAACCCACTCCGCTAGACCCAAACCCACTCGGCCAGACCCAAACTCACTCGGCTAGACCCAAACCCACTCCGCTAGACCCAAACCCACTCTGCTAGACCCAAACCCACTCCGCTAGACCCAAACCCACTCGGCTAGACCCAAACCCACTCGGCTATACCGAAACCCACTCGGCTAGAGCCAAACCCACTCGGCTAGACCCAAACCCACTCGGCTAGACCCAAACCCACTCGGCTAGACCCAAACCCACTCGGCTAGACCCAAACCCACTCCGCTAGACGCAAACCCACTCCGCTAGACCCAAACCCACTCCGCTAGACCCAAATCCACTCCGCTAGACCTAAACCCACTCCGCTAGACCCAAACCCACTCCGGTAGACCCAAACCCACTCGGCTAGACCCAAACCCACTCGGCTAGACCCAAGCCCACTCGGAAAGACCCAACCCCACTCGGCTAGACCCAAACCCACTCGGTTAGACCCAAACCCACTCCGCTAGACCCAAACCCACTAGGCTAGACCCAAACCCACTCGGCTAGACCCAAACCCACTCGGCTAGACCCAAACCCACTCGGCTAGACCCAAACCCACTCGGCTAGACCCAAACCCACTCGGCCGGACCCAAACCCACTCGGCTAGACCCAAACGCACTCGGCCAGACCCAAACCCACTCGGCTAGACCCAAACCCACTCGGCTAGACCCAAACCCACTCCGCTAGACCCAAACCCACTCGGCTAGACCCAAACCCACTCGGCTAGTCCCAAACCCACTCGGCTAGACCCAAACCCACTCGGCTAGACCCAAACCCACTCGGCTAGACCCAAACCCACTCCGCTAGACCCAAACCCAATCGCCTAGACCGAAACCCACTCGGCCAGACCCAAACCCACTCGGCTAGACCCAAACCCACTCGGCCAGACCCAAACCCACTCGGCTAGACCCAAACCCACTCGGCTAGACCCAAACCCACTCCGCTAGACCCAAACCCACTCCGCTAGACCCAAACCCACTCGGCTAGAAACAACCCCACTCCGCTAGATGCAAACCCACTCCGCTAGACCCAAACCCACTCCGCTAGACCCAAACCCACTCCGCTAGATGTAAACCCACTCCGCTAGACCCAAACCTACTCCGGCAGACCCAAACCCACTCGGCTAGACCCAAACGCACTCGGCTAGACCCAAGCCCACTCGGCCAGACCCAACCCCACTCGGCTAGACCCAAACCCACTCGGTTAGAACCAAACCCACTCCGCTAGACCCAAACCCACTCGGCTAGACCCAAACCCACTCGGCTAGACGCAAACCCACTCGGCTAGTCCCAAGCCCACTCGGCTAGACCCAAACCCACTCCGCTAGACCCAAACCCAGTCGGCTAAACCCAAACCCACTCCGCTAGACACAAACCCACTCGGCTAGCCCCAAACCCACTCGGCTAGCCCCAAACCCACTCGGCTAGAGCCAAACACCCTCAGCTAGACCCAAACACACTCGGCTAGACGCATACCCACACCGCTAGACCCAAACCCACTCCGCTAGACCCAAACCCACTCCGCTAGACCCAAACCCACTCCGCTAGACCCAAACCCACTCCGCTAGACCCAAATCCACTCGGCTAGACCCAAACCAACTCGGCCAGACCCAAACCGACTCGGCTAGACCCAAACCCACTCGGCTAGACGCAAACCCACTCGGCTAGACCCAAACCCACTCGGCTAGACCCAAACCCACTCGGCTAGACCCAAACCCACTCGGCTAGACCCAAACCCACTCGGCCTGACCCAAACCCACTCGGCTAGACCCAAACCCACTCGGCCAGACCCAAACCCACTCGGCTAGACCCAAACCCACTCGTCTGGACCCAAACCCACTCGGCTAGACCCAAACCCACTCCGCTAGACCCAAACCCACTCGGCTAGACCCAAACCCACTCGGCTAGACCGAAACCCACTCGGCTAGAGCGAAACCCACTCGGCTAGACCCAAACCCACTCGGCTAGACCCAAACCCACTCGGCTAGACCCAAACACACTCCGCTAGACCCAAACCCACTCCGCTAGACCCAAACCTACTCCGCTAGACACAAACCCACTCCGCTAGACACAAACCCACTCCGCTAGACCCAAACCCACTCGGCTAGACCCAAACCCACTCGGCTAGTACCAAACCCGCTCGGCTAGACCCAAACCCACTCGGCTAGACCCAAACCCACTCGGCTAGACCCAAACCCACTCGGCGAGACCCAAACCCACTCGGCTAGACCCAAACCCTCTCGGCTAGACCCAAACCCACTTGGTTAGAACCAAACCCACTCCGCTAGACCCAAACCCACTCGGCTAGACCCAAACCCACTCGGCTAGACGCAAATCCACTCGGCTAGACCCAAGCCCACTCGGCTAGAGCCAAACACAGTCAGCTAGACCCAAACACACTCGGCTAGACGCATACCCACTCCGCTAGACCCAAACCCACTCCGCTAGACCCAAACCCACTCTGCTAGACCCAAACCCACTCCGCTAGACCCAAACCCACTCCGCTAGACCCAAATCCACTCGGCTAGACCCAAACCCACTCGGCCAGACCCAAAACAACTCGGCTAGACCCAAACCCACTCGGCTAGACGCAAACCCACTCGGCTAGACCCAAACCCACTCGGCTAGACCCAAACCCACTCGGCTAGACCCAAACCCACTCGGCTAGACCCAAACCCACTCGGCCAGACCCAAACCCACTCGGCTAGACCCAAACCCACTCGGCCAGACCCAAACCCACTCGGCTAGACCCAAACCCACTCGTCTAGACCCAAACCCACTCGGCTAGACCCAAACCCACTCCGCTAGACCCAAACCCACTCGGCTAGACCCAAACCCACTCGGCTAGACCGAAACCCACTCGGCTAGAGCGAAACCAACTCGGCTAGACCCAAACCCAGTCGGCTAGACCAAAACCCACTCGGCTAGACGCAAACCCACTCGGCTAGACCCAAGCCCACTCGGCAAGACCCAAACCCACTCCGCTAGACCCAAACCCAGTCGGCTATACCCAAACCCACTCCGCTAGACCCAAACCCACTCGGCTAGCCCCAAACCCACTCGGCTAGCCCCAAACCCACTCGGCTAGAGCCAAACACACTCAGCTAGACCCAAACACACTCGGCTAGACGCATACCCACTCCGCTAGACCCAAACCCACTCCGCTAGACCCAAACCCACTCCGCTAGACCCAAACCCACTCCGCTAGACCCAAACCCACTCCGCTAGACCCAAATCCACTCGGCTAGACCCAAACCCACTCGGCGAGACCCAAACCCACTCGGCTAGACCCAAACCCTCTCGGCTAGACCCAAACCCACTTGGTTAGAACCAAACCCACTCCGCTAGACCCAAACCCACTCGGCTAGACCCAAACCCACTCGGCTAGACGCAAACCCACTCGGCTAGACCCAAGCCCACTCGGCTAGAGCCAAACACACTCAGCTAGACCCAAACACACTCGGCTAGACGCATACCCACTCCGCTAGACCCAAACCCACTCCGCTAGACCCAAACCCACTCTGCTAGACCCAAACCCACTCCGCTAGACCCAAACCCACTCCGCTAGACCCAAATCCACTCGGCTAGACCCAAACCCACTCGGCCAGACCCAAACCGACTCGGCTAGACCCAAACCCACTCGGCTAGACGCAAACCCACTCGGCTAGACCCAAACCCACTCGGCTAGACCCAAACCCACTCGGCTAGACCCAAACCCACTCGGCTAGACCCAAACCCACTCGGCCAGACCCAAACCCACTCGGCTAGACCCAAACCCACTCGGCCAGACCCAAACCCACTCGGCTAGACCCAAACCCACTCGTCTAGACCCAAACCCACTCGGCTAGACCCAAACCCACTCCGCTAGACCCAAACCCACTCGGCTAGACCCAAACCCACTCGGCTAGACCCAAACCCACTCGGCTAGACGCAAACCCACTCGGCTAGACCCAAGCACACTCGGCAAGACCCAAACCCACTCCGCTAGACCCAAACCCACTCGGCTAGCCCCAAACCCACTCGGGTAGCCCCAAACCCACTCGGCTAGAGCCAAACACACTCAGCTAGACCCAAACACACTCGGCTAGACCCAAACCCACTCGGCTAGACGCAAACCCACTCGGCTAGACCCAAGCCCACTCGGCAAGACCCAAACCCACTCCGCTAGACCCAAACCCACTCGGCTAGCCCCAAACCCACTCGGGTAGCCCCAAACCCACTCGGCTAGAGCCAAACACACTCAGCTAGACCCAAACACACTCGGCTAGACGCATACCCAGTCCGCTAGACCCAAACCCACTCCGCTAGACCCAAACCCACTCCGCTAGACCCAAACCCACTCCGCTAGACCCAAACCCACTCCGCTAGACCCAAATCCACTCGGCTAGACCCAAACGCACTCGGCCAGACCCAAACCGACTCGGCTAGACCCAAACCCACTCGGTTAGACGCAATCCCACTCGGCTAGACCCAAACCCACTCGGCTAGACCCAAACCCACTCGGCTAGACCCAAACCCACTCGGCTAGACCCAAACCCACTCGGCCAGACCCAAACCCACTCGGCTAGACCCAAACCCACTCGGCCAGACCCAAACCCACTCGGCTAGACCCAAACCCACTCGTCGAGACCCAAACCCACTCGGCTAGACCCAAACCCACTCCGCTAGACCTAAACCCACTCGGCTAGACCCAAACCCACTCGGCTAGACCGAAACCCACTCGGCCAGAGCGAAACCCACTCGGCTAGACCCAAACCCACTCGGCTAGACCCAAACCCACTCGGCTAGACCCAAACACACTCCGCTAGACCCAAACCCAGTCCGCTTGACCCAAAACCACTCCGCTAGACACAAACCCACTCCGCTAGACACAAACCCACTCCGCTAGACCCAAACCCACTCCGCTAGACCCAAACCCACTCCGCTAGACCCAAACCCACTCCGCTAGACCCAAACCCACTCGGCTAGACCCAAACCCACTCGGCTAGATGCAAACCCACTCGGCTAGACCCAAACCCACTCGGCTAGACTCAAACCCACTCGGCTAGACCCAAACCCACTCGGCTAGACCCAAACCCACTCGGCCAGACCCAAACCGACTCGGCTAGACCCAAACCCACTCGGCTAGACGCAAACCCACTCAGCTAGACCCAAACCCACTCGGCTAGACCCAAACCCACTCGGCTAGACCCAAACCCACTCGGCTAGACCCAAACGCACTCGGCCAGACCCAAACCCACTCGGCTAGACCCAAACCCACTCGGACAGACCCAAACCCACTCGGCTAGACCCAAACCCACTCGTCTAGACCCAAACCCACTCGGCTAGACCCAAACCCACTCCGCTAGACCCAAACCCACTCGGCTAGACCCAAACCCACTCGGCTAGACCGAAACCCACTCGGCTAGAGCGAAACCCACTCGGCTAGACCCAAACCCACTCGGCTAGACCCAAACCCACTCTGCTAGACCCAAACACACTCCGCTAGACCCAAACCCACTCCGCTAGACCCAAACCCACTCCGCTAGACACAAACCCACTCCGCTAGACACAAACCCACTCCGCTAGACCCAAACCCACTCGGCTAGACCCAAACCCACTCGGCTAGTCCCAAACCCGCTCGGCTAGACCCAAACCCACTCGGCTAGACCCAAACCCACTCGGCTAGACCCAAACCCACTCGGCGAGACCCAAACCCACTCGGCTAGACCCAAACCCACTCGGCCAGACCCAAACCCACTCGGCTAGACCCAAACCCACTCGGCCAGACCCAAACCCACTCGGCTAGACCCAAACCCACTCGGCTGGCCCCAAACCCACTCGGCTAGCCCCAAACCCACTCGGCTAGAGCCAAACACACTCAGCTAGACCCAAACACACTCGGCTAGACGCAAACCCACTCCGCCAGACCCAAACCCACTCCGCTAGACCCAAACCCACTCCGCTAGACCCAAACCCACTCCGCTAGACGTAAACCCACTCCGCTAGACCCAAACCCACTCCGGCAGACCCAAACCCACTCGGCTAGACCCAAACGCACTCGGCTAGACCCAAGCCCACTCGGCCAGACGCAACCCCACTCGGCTAGACCCAAACCCACTCGGTTAGAACCAAACCCACTCCGCTAGACCCAAACCCACTCGGCTAGACCCAAACCCACTCGGCTAGACGCAAACCCACTCAGCTAGACCCAAGCCCACTCGGCTAGACCCAAACCCACTCCGCTAGACCCAAACCCACTCCGCTAGACACAAACCCACTCCGCTAGACACAAACCCACTCCGCTAGACCCAAACCCACTCGGCTAGTACCAAACCCGCTCGGCTAGACCCAAACCCACTCGGCTAGACCCAAACCCACTCGGCTAGACCCAAACCCACTCGGCTAGACCCAAACCCACTCGGCGAGACCCAAACCCACTCGGCTAGACCCAAACCCTCTCGGCTAGACCCAAACCCACTTGGTTAGAACCAAACCCACTCCGCTAGAACCAAACCCACTCGGCTAGACCCAAACCCACTCGGCTAGACGCAAACCCACTCGGCTAGACCCAAGCCCACTCGGCTAGAGCCAAACACACTCAGCTAGACCCAAACACACTCGGCTAGACGCATACCCACTCCGCTAGACCCAAACCCACTCCGCTAGACCCAAACCCACTCTGCTAGACCCAAACCCACTCCGCTAGACCCAAACCCACTCCGCTAGACCCAAACCGACTCGGCTAGACCCAAACCCACTCGGCTAGACGCAAACCCACTCGGCTAGACCCAAACCCACTCGGCTAGACCCAAACCCACTCGGCTAGACCCAAACCCACTCGGCTAGACCCAAACCCACTCGGCCAGACCCAAACCCACTCGGCTAGACCCAAACCCACTCGGCCAGACCCAAACCCACTCGGCTAGACCCAAACCCACTCGTCTAGACCCAAACCCACTCGGCTAGACCCAAACCCACTCCGCTAGACCCAAACCCACTCGGCTAGACACAAACCCACTCGGCTAGACCGAAACCCACTCGGCTAGAGCGAAACCCACTCGGCTAGACCCAAACCCACTCGGCTAGACCCAAACCCACTCGGCTAGACGCAAACCCACTCGGCTAGACCCAAGCCCACTCGGCAAGACCCAAACCCACTCCGCTAGACCCAAACCCAGTCGGCTAGACACAAACCCACTCCGCTAGACCCAAACCCACTCGGCTAGCCCCAAACCCACTCGGCTCGCCCCAAACCCACTCGGCTAGAGCCAAACACACTCAGCTAGACCCAAACACACTCGGCTAGACGCATACCCAATCCGCTAGACCCAAACCCACTCCGCTAGACCCAAACCCACTCCGCTAGACCCAAACCCACTCCGCTAGATCCAAACCCACTCCGCTAGACCCAAATCCACTCGGCTAGACCCAAACCCACTCGGCCAGACCCAAACCGACTCGGCTAGACCGAAACCCACTCGGCTAGACGCAAACCCACTCGGCTAGACCCAAACCCACTCGGCTAGACCCAAACCCACTCGGCTAGACCCAAACCCACTCGGCTAGACCCAAACCCACTCGGCCAGACCCAAACCCACTCGGCCAGACCCAAACCCACTCGGCCAGACCCAAACCCACTCGGCTAGACCCAAACCCACTCGTCTAGACCCAAACTCACTCGGCTAGACCGAAACCCACTCCGCTAGACCTAAACCCACTCGGCTAGACCCAAACCCACTCGGCTAGACCGAAACCCACTCGGCTAGAGCGAAACCTACTCGGCTAGACCCAAACCCACTCGGCTAGACCCAAACCCACTCGGCTAGACCCAAACACACTCCGCTAGACCCAAACCCACTCCGCTAGACCCAAAACCACTCCGCTAGACACAAACCCACTCCGCTAGACACAAACCCACTCCGCTAGACCCAAACCCACTCCACTAGACCCAAACCCACTCCGCTAGACCCAAACCCACTCCGCTAGACCCAAACCCACTCCGCTAGACCCAAATCCACTCGGCTAGACCCAAACCCACTCGGCCAGACCCAAACCCACCCGGCTAGACCCAAACCCACTCGGCTAGACGCAAACCCACTCGGCTAGACCCAAACCCACTCGGCTAGACTCAAACCCACTCGGCTAGACCCAAACCCACTCGGCTAGACACAAACCCACTCGGCCAGACCCAAACCGACTCGGCTAGACCCAAACCCACTCGGCTAGACGCAAACCCACTCAGCTAGACCCAAACCCACTCGGCTGGACCCAAACCCACTCGGCTAGACCCAAACCCACTCGGCTAGACCCAAACCCACTCGGCCAGACCCAAACCCACTCGGCTAGACCCAAACCCACTCGGACAGACCCAAACCCACTCGGCTAGACCCAAACCCACTCGTCTAGACCCAAACCCACTCGGCTAGACCCAAACCCACTCCGCTAGACCCAAACCCACTCGGCTAGACCCAAACCCACTCGGCTAGACCGAAACCCACTCGGCTAGAGCGAAGCCCACTCGGCTAGACCCAAACCCACTCGGCTAGACCCAAACCCACTCTGCTAGACACAAACACACTCCGCTAGACCCAAACCCACTCCGCTAGACCCAAACCCACGCCGCTAGACACAAACCCACTCCGCTAGACACAAACCCACTCCGTTAGCCCCAAACCCACTCGGCTAGCCCCAAACCCACTCGGCTAGAGCCAAACACACTCAGCTAGACCCAAACACACTCGGCTAGACGCAAACCCACTCCGCTAGTCCCAAACCCACTCCGCTAGACCCAAACCCACTCCGCTAGACCCAAACCCACTCCGCTAGACGTAAACCCACTCCGCTAGACCCAAACCCACTCCGGCAGACCCAAACCCACTCGGCTAGACCCAAACGCACTCGGCTAGACCCAAACCCACTCGGCTAGACCCAAACCCACTCGGCCAGACCCAAACCGACTCGGCTAGACCCAAACCCACTCGGCTAGACGCAAACCCACTCGGCTAGACCCAAACCCACTCGGCTAGACCCAAACCCACTCGGCTAGACCCAAACCCACTCGGCTAGACCCAAACCCACTCGGCCAGACCCAAACCCACTCGGCTAGACCCAAACCCACTCGGCCAGACCCAAACCCACTCGGCTAGACCCAAACCCACTCGTCTAGACCCAAACCCACTCGGCTAGACCGAAACCCACTCCGCTAGACCTAAACCCACTCGGCTAGACCCAAACCCACTCGGCTAGACCGAAACCCACTCGGCTAGAGCGAAACCCACTCGGCTAGACCCAAACCCACTCGGCTAGACCCAAACACACTCCGCTAGACCCAAACCCACTCCGCTAGACCCAAAACCACTCCGCTAGACACAAACCCACTCCGCTAGACACAAACCCACTCCGCTAGACCCAAACCCACTCCGCTAGACCCAAACCCACTCCGCTAGACCCAAACCCACTCCGCTAGACCCAAACCCACTCCGCTAGACCCAAATCCACTCGGCTAGACCAAAACCCACTCGGCCAGACCCAAACCCACCCGGCTAGACCCAAACCCACTCGGCTAGACGCAAACCCACTCGGCTAGACCCAAACCCACTCGGCTAGACTCAAACCCACTCGGCTAGACCCAAACCCACTCGGCTAGACCCAAACCCACTCGGCCAGACCCAAACCGACTCGGCTAGACCCAAACCCACTCGGCTAGACGCAAACCCACTCAGCTAGACCCAAACCCACTCGGCTGGACCCAAACCCACTCGGCTAGACCCAAACCCACTCGGCTAGACCCAAACCCACTCGGCCAGACCCAAACCCACTCGGCTAGACCCAAACCCACTCGGACAGACCCAAACCCACTCGGCTTGACCCAAACCCACTCGTCTAGACCCAAACCCACTCGGCTAGACCCAAACCCACTCCGCTAGACCCAAACCCACTCGGCTAGACCCAAACCCACTCGCCTAGACCGAAACCCACTCGGCTAGAGCGAAACCCACTCGGCTAGACCCAAACCCACTCGGCTAGACCCAAACCCACTCCGCTAGACCCAAACACACTCCGCTAGACCCAAACCCACTCCGCTAGACCCAAACCCACGCCGCTAGACACAAACCCACTCCGCTAGACACAAACCCACTCCGCTAGCCCCAAACCCACTCGGCTAGCCCCAAACCCACTCGGCTAGAGCCAAACACACTCAGCTAGACCCAAACACACTCGGCTAGACGCAAACCCACTCCGCTAGACCCAAACCCACTCCGCTAGACCCAAACCCACTCCGCTAGACCCAAACCCACTCCGCTAGACGTAAACCCACTCCGCTAGACCCAAACCCACTCCGGCAGACCCAAACCCACTCGGCTAGACCCAAACGCACTCGGCTAGACCCAAGCCCACTCGGCCAGACGCAACCCCACTCGGCTAGACGCAAACCCACTCGGTTAGAACCAAACCCACTCCGCTAGACCCAAACCCACTCGGCTAGACCCAAACACACTCGGCTAGACGCAAACCCACTCGGCTAGACCCAAGCCCACTCGGCTAGACCCAAAACCCACTCCGCTAGACCCAAACCCACTCCGCTAGACACAAACCCACTCCGCTAGACACAAACCCACTCCGCTAGCCCCAAACCCACTCGGCTAGCCCCAAACCCACTCGGCTAGAGCCAAACACACTCAGCTAGACCCAAACACACTCGGCTAGACGCAAACCCACTCCGCTAGACCCAAACCCACTCCGGTAGACCCAAACCCACTCCGCTAGACCCAAACCCACTCCGCTAGACGTAAACCCACTCCGCTAGACCCAAACCCACTCCGGCAGACCCAAACCCACTCGGCTAGACCCAAACGCACTCGGCTAGACCCAAACCCACTCGGCTAGACCCAAACCCACTCGGCCAGACCCAAACCGACTCGGCTAGACCCAAACCCACTCGGCTAGACGCAAACCCACTCGGCTAGACCCAAACCCACTCGGCTAGACCCAAACCCACTCGGCTAGACCCAAACCCACTCGGCTAGACCCAAACCCACTCGGCCAGACCCAAACCCACTCGGCTAGACCCAAACCCACTCGGCCAGACCCAAACCCACTCGGCTAGACCCAAACCCACTCGTCTAGACCCAAACCCACTCGGCTAGACCGAAACCCACTCCGCTAGACCTAAACCCACTTGGCTAGACCCAAACCCACTCGGCTAGACCGAAACCCACTCGGCTAGAGCGAAACCCACTTGGCTAGACCCAAACCCACTCGGCTAGAGCGAAACCTACTCGGCTAGACCCAAACCCACTCGGCTAGACCCAAACCCACTCTGCTAGACCCAAACACACTCCGCTAGACCCAAACCCACTCCGCTAGACCCAAACCCACGCCGCTAGACACAAACCCACTCCGCTAGACACAAACCCACTCCGCTAGCCCCAAACCCACTCGGCTAGCCCCAAACCCACTCGGCTAAAGCCAAACACACTCAGCTAGACACAAACCCAATCCGCTAGACCCAAACCCACTCCGCTAGACCCAAACCCACTCCGCTAGACCCAAACCCACTCCGCTAGACCCAAACCCACTCCGCTAGACCCAAACCCACTCCGCTAGACCCAAACCCACGCCGCTAGACACAAACCCACTCCGCTAGACACAAACCCACTCCGTTAGCCCCAAACCCACTCGGCTAGCCCCAAACCCACTCGGCTAGAGCCAAACACACTCAGCTAGACCCAAACACACTCGGCTAGACGCAAACCCACTCCGCTAGTCCCAAACCCACTCCGCTAGACCCAAACCCACTCCGCTAGACCCAAACCCACTCCGCTAGACGTAAACCCACTCCGCTAGACCCAAACCCACTCCGGCAGACCCAAACCCACTCGGCTAGACCCAAACGCACTCGGCTAGACCCAAACCCACTCGGCTAGACCCAAACCCACTCGGCCAGACCCAAACCGACTCGGCTAGACCCAAACCCACTCGGCTAGACGCAAACCCACTCGGCTAGACCCAAACCCACTCGGCTAGACCCAAACCCACTCGGCTAGACCCAAACCCACTCGGCTAGACCCAAACCCACTCGGCCAGACCCAAACCCACTCGGCTAGACCCAAACCCACTCGGCCAGACCCAAACCCACTCGGCTAGACCCAAACCCACTCGTCTAGACCCAAACCCACTCGGCTAGACCGAAACCCACTCCGCTAGACCTAAACCCACTCGGCTAGACCCAAACCCACTCGGCTAGACCGAAACCCACTCGGCTAGAGCGAAACCCACTCGGCTAGACCCAAACCCACTCGGCTAGACCCAAACACACTCCGCTAGACCCAAACCCACTCCGCTAGACCCAAAACCACTCCGCTAGACACAAACCCACTCCGCTAGACACAAACCCACTCCGCTAGACCCAAACCCACTCCGCTAGACCCAAACCCACTCCGCTAGACCCAAACCCACTCCGCTAGACCCAAACCCACTCCGCTAGACCCAAATCCACTCGGCTAGACCAAAACCCACTCGGCCAGACCCAAACCCACCCGGCTAGACCCAAACCCACTCGGCTAGACGCAAACCCACTCGGCTAGACCCAAACCCACTCGGCTAGACTCAAACCCACTCGGCTAGACCCAAACCCACTCGGCTAGACCCAAACCCACTCGGCCAGACCCAAACCGACTCGGCTAGACCCAAACCCACTCGGCTAGACGCAAACCCACTCAGCTAGACCCAAACCCACTCGGCTGGACCCAAACCCACTCGGCTAGACCCAAACCCACTCGGCTAGACCCAAACCCACTCGGCCAGACCCAAACCCACTCGGCTAGACCCAAACCCACTCGGACAGACCCAAACCCACTCGGCTTGACCCAAACCCACTCGTCTAGACCCAAACCCACTCGGCTAGACCCAAACCCACTCCGCTAGACCCAAACCCACTCGGCTAGACCCAAACCCACTCGCCTAGACCGAAACCCACTCGGCTAGAGCGAAACCCACTCGGCTAGACCCAAACCCACTCGGCTAGACCCAAACCCACTCCGCTAGACCCAAACACACTCCGCTAGACCCAAACCCACTCCGCTAGACCCAAACCCACGCCGCTAGACACAAACCCACTCCGCTAGACACAAACCCACTCCGCTAGCCCCAAACCCACTCGGCTAGCCCCAAACCCACTCGGCTAGAGCCAAACACACTCAGCTAGACCCAAACACACTCGGCTAGACGCAAACCCACTCCGCTAGACCCAAACCCACTCCGCTAGACCCAAACCCACTCCGCTAGACCCAAACCCACTCCGCTAGACGTAAACCCACTCCGCTAGACCCAAACCCACTCCGGCAGACCCAAACCCACTCGGCTAGACCCAAACGCACTCGGCTAGACCCAAGCCCACTCGGCCAGACGCAACCCCACTCGGCTAGACGCAAACCCACTCGGTTAGAACCAAACCCACTCCGCTAGACCCAAACCCACTCGGCTAGACCCAAACACACTCGGCTAGACGCAAACCCACTCGGCTAGACCCAAGCCCACTCGGCTAGACCCAAAACCCACTCCGCTAGACCCAAACCCACTCCGCTAGACACAAACCCACTCCGCTAGACACAAACCCACTCCGCTAGCCCCAAACCCACTCGGCTAGCCCCAAACCCACTCGGCTAGAGCCAAACACACTCAGCTAGACCCAAACACACTCGGCTAGACGCAAACCCACTCCGCTAGACCCAAACCCACTCCGGTAGACCCAAACCCACTCCGCTAGACCCAAACCCACTCCGCTAGACGTAAACCCACTCCGCTAGACCCAAACCCACTCCGGCAGACCCAAACCCACTCGGCTAGACCCAAACGCACTCGGCTAGACCCAAACCCACTCGGCTAGACCCAAACCCACTCGGCCAGACCCAAACCGACTCGGCTAGACCCAAACCCACTCGGCTAGACGCAAACCCACTCGGCTAGACCCAAACCCACTCGGCTAGACCCAAACCCACTCGGCTAGACCCAAACCCACTCGGCTAGACCCAAACCCACTCGGCCAGACCCAAACCCACTCGGCTAGACCCAAACCCACTCGGCCAGACCCAAACCCACTCGGCTAGACCCAAACCCACTCGTCTAGACCCAAACCCACTCGGCTAGACCGAAACCCACTCCGCTAGACCTAAACCCACTTGGCTAGACCCAAACCCACTCGGCTAGACCGAAACCCACTCGGCTAGAGCGAAACCCACTTGGCTAGACCCAAACCCACTCGGCTAGAGCGAAACCTACTCGGCTAGACCCAAACCCACTCGGCTAGACCCAAACCCACTCTGCTAGACCCAAACACACTCCGCTAGACCCAAACCCACTCCGCTAGACCCAAACCCACGCCGCTAGACACAAACCCACTCCGCTAGACACAAACCCACTCCGCTAGCCCCAAACCCACTCGGCTAGCCCCAAACCCACTCGGCTAGAGCCAAACACACTCAGCTAGACACAAACCCAATCCGCTAGACCCAAACCCACTCCGCTAGACCCAAACCCACTCCGCTAGACCCAAACCCACTCCGCTAGACCCAAACCCACTCCGCTAGACCCAAATCCACTCGGCTAGACCCAAACCCACTCGGCCAGACCCAAACCCACCCGGCTAGACCCAAACCCACTCGGCTAGACGCAAACCCACTCGGCTAGACCCAAACCCACTCGGCTAGACTCAAACCCACTCGGCTAGACCCAAACCCACTCGGCTAGACCCAAACCCACTCGGCCAGACCCAAACCGACTCGGCTAGACCCAAACCCACTCGGCTAGACGCAAACCCACTCAGCTAGACCCAAACCCACTCGGGTGGACACAAACCCACTCGGCTAGACCCAAACCCACTCGGCTAGACCCAAACACACTCGGCCAGACCCAAACCCACTCGGCTAGACCCAAACCCACTCGGACAGACCCAAACCCACTCGGCTTGACCCAAACCCAGTCGTCTAGACCCAAACCCACTCGGCTAGACCCAAACCCACTCCGCTAGACCCAAACCCACTCGGCTAGACCCAAACCCACTCGGCTAGACCGAAACCCACTCGGCTAGAGCGAAACCCACTCGGCTATACCCAAACCCACTCGGCTAGACCCAAACCCACTCTGCTAGACCCAAACACACTCCGCTAGACCCAAACCCACTCCGCTAGACCCAAACCCACGCCGCTAGACACAAACCCACTCCGCTAGACACAAACCCACTCCGCTAGCCCCAAACCCACTCGGCTAGCCCCAAACCCACTCGGCTAGCGCCAAACACACTCAGCTAGACCCAAACACACTCGGCTAGACGCAAACCCACTCCGCTAGACCCAAAACCACTCCGCTAGACCCAAACCCACTCCGCTAGACCCAAACCCACTCCGCTAGACGTAAACCCACTCCGCTAGACCCAAACCCACTCCGGCAGACCCAAACCCACTCGGCTAGACCCAAACGCACTCGGCTAGACCCAAGCCCACTCGGCCAGACGCAACCCCACTCGGCTAGACCCAAACCCACTCGGTTAGAACCAAACCCACTCCGCTAGACCGAAACCCACTCGGCTAGACCCAAACCCACTCGGCTAGACGCAAACCCACTCGGCTAGACCCAAGCCCACTCGGCTAGACCCAAACCCACTCCGCTAGACCCAAATCCACTCCGCTAGACGTAAACCCACTCCGCTAGACCCAAACCCACTCCGGCAGACCCAAACCCACTCGGCTAGACCCAAACGCACTCGGCTAGACCCAAACCCACTCGGCTAGACCCAAACCCACTCGGCCAGACCCAAACCGACTCGGCTAGACCCAAACCCACTCGGCTAGACGCAAACCCACTCGGCTAGACCCAAACCCACTCCGCTAGACCTAAACCCACTCGGCTAGACCGAAACCCACTCGGCTAGAGCGAAACCCACTCGGCTAGACCCAAACCCACTCGGCTAGAGCGAAACCCACTCGGCTAGACCCAAACCCACTCGGCTAGACCCAAACCCACTCTGCTAGACCCAAACACACTCCGCTAGACCCAAACCCACTCCGCTAGGCCCAAACCCACTCCGCTAGACCCAAACCCACTCCGCTCGACCCAAACCCACTCCGCTAGACCCAAATCCACTCGGCTAGACCCAAACCCACTCGGCCAGACCCAAACCCACCCGGCTAGACCCAAACCCACTCGGCTAGACGCAAACCCACTCGGCTAGACCCAAACCCACTCGGCTAGACTGAAACCCACTCGGCTAGACCCAAACCCACTCGGCTAGACCCAATCCCACTCGGCCAGACCCAAACCGACTCGGCTAGACCCAAACCCACTCGGCTAGACGCAAACCCACTCAGCTAGACCCAAACCCACTCGGCTGGACCCAAACCCACTCGGCTAGACCCAAACCCACTCGGCTAGACCCAAACCCACTCGGCCAGACCCAAACCCACTCGGCTAGACCCAAACCCACTCGGACAGACCCAAACCCACTCGGCTTGACCCAAACCCAGTCGTCTAGACCCAAACCCACTCGGCTAGACCCAAACCCACTCCGCTAGACCCAAACCCACTCGGCTAGACCCAAACCCACTCGGCTAGACCGAAACCCACTCGGCTAGACGCAAACCCACTCGGCTAGACCCAAGCCCACTCGGCTAGAGCCAAACACACTCAGCTAGACCCAAACACACTCGGCTAGACGCATACCCACTCCGCTAGACCCAAACCCACTCCGCTAGACCCAAACCCACTCTGCTAGACCCAAACCCACTCCGCTAGACCCAAACCCACTCCGCTAGACCCAAACCGACTCGGCTAGACCCAAACCCACTCGGCCAGACCCAAACCCACTCGGCCGGACCCAAATCCACTCGGCCAGACCCAAACCCACTCGGCTAGACCCAAACCCACTCGTCTAGACCCAAACCCACTCGGCTAGACCCAAACCCACTCGGCTAGACCCAAACACACTCGGCTAGACCCAAACCCACTCGGCCAGACCCAAACCCACTCGGCTGGACGCAAACCCACTCGGCTAGACCCAAGCCCACTCGGCTAGACCCAAACCCACTCCGCTAGACCCAAACCCACTCCGCTAGACACAAACCCACTCCGCTAGACACAAACCCACTCCGCTAGACCCAAACCCACTCGGCTAGACCCAAACCCACTCGGCTAGTACCAAACCCGCTCGGCTAGACCCAAACCCGCTCGGCTAGACACAAACCCACTCGGCTAGACCCAAACCCACTCGGCTAGACCCAAACCCACTCGGCGAGACCCAAACCCACTCGGCTAGACCCAAACCCTCTCGGCTAGACCCAAACCCACTTGGTTAGAACCAAACCCACTCCGCTAGACCCAAACCCACTCGGCTAGACCCAAACCCACTCGGCTAGACGCAAACCCACTCGGCTAGACCCAAACCCACTCGTCTAGACCCAAACCCACTCGGCTAGACCCAAACCCACTCGGCTAGACCCAAACCCACTCGGCTAGACCCAAACCCACTCGGCCAGACCCAAACCCACTCGGCTGGACCCAAATCCACTCGGCCAGACCCAAACCCACTCGGCTAGACCCAAACCCACTCGGCTAGACCCAAACCCACTCGTCTAGACCCAAACCCACTCGGCTAGACCCAAACCCACTCCGCTAGACCCAAACCCACTCCGCTAGACCCAAACCGACTCGGCTAGACCCAAACCCACTCGGCCAGACCCAAACCCACTCGGCTGGACCCAAATCCACTCGGCTAGACGCAAACCCACTCGGCTAGACCCAAACCCACTCGGCTAGACCCAAACCCACTCGTCTAGACCCAAACCCACTCGGCTAGACCCAAACCCACTCCGCTAGACCCAAACCCACTCCGCTAGACCCAAACCGACTCGGCTAGACCTAAACCCACTCGGCCAGACCCAAACCCACTCGGCTGGACCCAAATCCACTCGGCCAGACCCAAACCCACTCGGCTAGACGCAAACCCACTCGGCTAGACCCAAACCCACTCGGCTAGACCCAAACCCACTCGGCTAGACCCAAACCCACTCGGCTAGACCCAAACCCACTCGGCCAGACCCAAACCCACTCGGCTGGACCCAAATCCACTCGGCCAGACCCAAACCCACTCGGCTAGACCCAAACCCACTCGTCTAGACCCAAACCCACTCGGCTAGACCCAAACCCACGCCGCTAGACCCAAACCCACTCGGCTAGACCCAAACCCACTCGGCTAGACTGAAACCCACTCGGCTAGAGCGAAACCCACTCGGCTAGACCCAAACCCACTCGGCTAGGCCCAAACCCACTCGGCTAGACCCAAACCCACTCGGCTAGACCCAAACCCACTCGGCGAGACCCAAACCCACTCGGCTGGACCCAAACCCACTCGGCTAGACCCAAACCCACTCGGTTAGAACCAAACCCACTCCGCTAGACCCAAACCCACTCCGCTAGACCCAAACCCACTCGGCTAGACGGAAACCCACTCGGCTGGACCCAAGCCCGCTCGGCTAGACCCAAACACACTCGGCTAGACCCAAACACACTCGGCTAGACGCATACCCACTCCGCTAGACCCAAACCCACTCCGCTAGACCCAAACCCACTCGGCTAGACCCAAACCCACTCCGCTAGACCCAAACCCACTCCGCTAGACCCAAATCCACTCGGCTAGACCCAAACCCACTCGGCCAGACCCAAACCGACTCGGCTAGACCCAAACCCACTCGGCTAGACGCAAACCCACTCGGCTAGACCCAAACCCACTCGGCTAGACCCAAACCCACTCGGCTAGACCCAAACCCACTCGGCTAGACCCAAACCCACTCGGCCAGACCCAAACCCACTCGGCTAGACCCAAACCCACTCGGCCAGACCCAAACCCACTCGGCTAGACCCAAACCCACTCGTCTAGACCCAAACCCACTCGGCTAGACCCAAACCCACTCCGCTAGACCCAAACCCACTCGGCTAGATCCAAACCCACTCGGCTAGATCCAAACCCACTCGGCTAGACCGAAACCCACTCGGCTAGAGCGAAACCCACTCGGCTAGACCCAAACCCACTCGGGTAGACCCAAACCCACTCGGCTAGACGCAAACCCACTCGGCTAGACCCAAGCCCACTCGGCAAGACCCAAACCCACTCCGCTAGACCCAAACCCAGTCGGCTAGACCCAAACCCACTCCGCTAGACCCAAACCCACTCGGCTAGCCCCAAACCCACTCGGCTAGCCCCAAACCCACTCGGCTAGAGCCAAACACACTCAGCTAGACCCAAACACACTCGGCTAGACGCATACCCACTCCGCTAGTCCCAAACCCACTCCGCTAGACCCAAACCCACTCCGCTAGACCCAAACCCACTCCGCTAGACGCAAACCCACTCCGCTAGACCCAAATCCACTCGGATAGACCCAAACCCACTCGGCCAGACCCAAACCGACTCGGCTAGACCCAAACCCACTCGGCTAGACGCAAACCCACTCGGCTAGACCCAAACCCACTCGGCTAGACACAAACCCACTCGGCTAGACCCAAACCCACTCGGCTAGACCCAAACCCACTCGGCCAGACCCAAACCCACTCTGCTAGACCCAAACCCACTCGGCCAGACCCAAACCCACTCGGCTAGACCCAAACCCACTCGGCTAGAGCGAAACCCACTCGGCTAGACCCAAACCCACTCGGCTAGACCCAAACCCACTCGGCTAGACCCAAACACACTCCGCTAGACCCAAACCCACTCCGCTAGACCCAAAACCACTCCGCTAGACACAAACCCACTCCGCTAGACACAAACCCACTCCGGTAGACCCAAACCCACTCGGCTAGACCCAAACCCACTCGGCTAGTCCCAAACCCGCTCGGCTAGACCCAAACCTACTCGGCTAGACCCAAACCCACTCGGCTAGACCCAAACCCACTCGGCGAGACCCAAACCCACTCGGCTAGACCCAAACCCACTCAGCTAGACCCAAACACACTTGGCTAGACGCAAACCCACTCCGCTAGACCCAAACCCACTCCGCTAGACCCAAACCCACTCGGCTAGCCCCAAACCCACTCGGCTAGCCCCAAACCCACTCGGCTAGAGCCAAACACACTCAGCTAGACCCAAACACACTCGGCTAGACGCAAACCCACTCCGCTAGACCCAAACCCACTCCGCTAGACCCAAACCCACTCCGCTAGACACAAACCCACTCCGCTAGACCCAAACCCACTCCGCTAGACCCAAATCCACTCGGCTAGACCCAAACCCACTCGGCCAGACCCAAACCCGCTCGGCTAGACCCAAACCCACTCGGCTAGACGCAAACCCACTCGGCTAGACCCAAACCCACTCGGCTAGACCCAAACCCAGTCGGCTAGACCCAAACCCACTCGGCTAGACCCAAACCCACTCGGCCAGACCCAAACCCACTCGGCTAGACCCAAACCCACTCGGCTAGACGCAAACCCACTCAGCTAGACCCAAACCCACTCGGCTAGACCCAAACCCACTCGGCTAGACCCAAACCCACTCGGCTAGACCCAAACCCACTCGGCCAGACCCAAACCCACTCGGCTAGACCCAAACCCACTCGGCCAGACCCAAACCCACTCGGCTAGACCCAAACCCACTCGTCTAGACCCAAACCCACTCGGCTAGACCCAAACCCACTCCGCTAGACCCAAACCCACTCGGCTAGACCCAAACCCACTCGGCTAGACCGAAACCCACTCGGCTAGAGCGAAACCCACTCGGCTAGACCCAAACCCACTTGGCTAGACCCAAACCCACTCTGCTAGACCCAAACACACTCCGCTAGACCCAAACCCACTCCGCTAGACCCAAACCCACTCCGCTAGACACAAACCCACTCCGCTAGACACAAACCCACTCCGCTAGACCCAAACCCACTCGGCTAGACCCAAACCCACTCGGCTAGTCCCAAACCCACTCGGCTAGCCCCAAACCCACTCGGCTAGAGCCAAACACACTCAGCTAGCCCCAAACACACTCGGCTAGACGCAAACCCACTCCGCTAGACCCAAACCCACTCCGCTAGACCCAAACCCACTCCGCTAGACCCAAACCCACTCCGCTAGACCCAAACCCACTCCGCTAGACCCAAATCCACTCGGCGAGACCCAAACCCACTCGGCCAGACCCAAACCCACTCGGCTAGACCCAAACCCACTCGGCTAGACGCAAACCCACTCGGCTAGACCGAAACCCACTCGGCTAGACCCAAACCCACTCGGCTAGACCCAAACCCACTCGGCTAGACCCAAACCCACTCGGCCAGACCCAAACCCACTCGGCAAGACCCAAACCCACTCGGCCAGACCCAAACCCACTCGGCTAGACCCAAATCCACTCGGCTCGACCCAAGCCCACTCGGCTAGACCCAAACCCACTCCGCTAGACCCATACCCACTCGGCTAGACCCAAACCCACTCGGCTAGACCGAAACCCACTCGGCTAGAGCCAAACCCACTTGGCTAGACCCAAACCCACTCGGCTAGACCCAAACCCACTCGGCTAGACCCAAACCCACTCGGCTACACCCAAACCCACTCCGCTACACCCAAACCCACTCGGCTAGACCCAAACGCAATCCGCTAGACCCAAACCCACTCGGCTAGACCCAAACCCACTCCGCGAGACCCAAACACACTCGGCTAGACCCAAACCCACTCGGCTAGTCCCAAACCCGCTCGGCTAGACCCAAACCCACTCGGCTAGACCCAAACCCACTCGGCGAGACCCAAACCCACTCGGCTAGACCAAACCCACTCGGCCAGACCCAAACCCACTCGGCTAGACCCAAACCCACTCGGCCAGACCCAAACCCACTCGGCTAGACCCAAACCCACTCGGCTAGACCCAAACCCACTCGGCTAGACCCAAACCCACTCGGCTAGACCCAAACCCACTCGGCTAGACCAAAACCCACTCGGCTAGAGCGAAACCCACTCGGCTAGACCCAAACCCACTCGGGTAGACCCAAACCCACTCGGCTAGACGCAAACCCACTCGGCTAGACCCAAGCCCACTCGGCAAGACCCAAACCCACTCGGCTAGACCCAAACCCAGTCGGCTAGACCCAAACCCACTCCGCTAGACCCAAACCCACTCCGCTAGACCCAAAACCACTCCGCTAGACACAAACCCACTCCGCTAGACACAAACCCACTCCGGTAGACCCAAACCCACTCGGCTAGACCCAAACCCACTCGGCTAGTCCCAAACCCGCTCGGCTAGACCCAAACCTACTCGGCTAGACCCAAACCCACTCGGCTAGACCCAAACCCACTCGGCGAGACCCAAACCCACTCGGCTAGACCCAAACCCACTCAGCTAGACCCAAACACACTTGGCTAGACGCAAACCCACTCCGCTAGACCCAAACCCACTCCGCTAGACCCAAACCCACTCGGCTAGCCCCAAACCCACTCGGCTAGCCCCAAACCCACTCGGCTAGAGCCAAACACACTCAGCTAGACCCAAACACACTCGGCTAGACGCAAACCCACTCCGCTAGACCCAAACCCACTCCGCTAGACCCAAACCCACTCCGCTAGACACAAACCCACTCCGCTAGACCCAAACCCACTCCGCTAGACCCAAATCCACTCGGCTAGACCCAAACCCACTCGGCCAGACCCAAACCCGCTCGGCTAGACCCAAACCCACTCGGCTAGACGCAAACCCACTCGGCTAGACCCAAACCCACTCGGCTAGACCCAAACCCAGTCGGCTAGACCCAAACCCACTCGGCTAGACCCAAACCCACTCGGCCAGACCCAAACCCACTCGGCTAGACCCAAACCCACTCGGCTAGACGCAAACCCACTCAGCTAGACCCAAACCCACTCGGCTAGACCCAAACCCACTCGGCTAGACCCAAACCCACTCGGCTAGACCCAAACCCACTCGGCCAGACCCAAACCCACTCGGCTAGACCCAAACCCACTCGGCCAGACCCAAACCCACTCGGCTAGACCCAAACCCACTCGTCTAGACCCAAACCCACTCGGCTAGACCCAAACCCACTCCGCTAGACCCAAACCCACTCGGCTAGACCCAAACCCACTCGGCTAGACCGAAACCCACTCGGCTAGAGCGAAACCCACTCGGCTAGACCCAAACCCACTTGGCTAGACCCAAACCCACTCTGCTAGACCCAAACACACTCCGCTAGACCCAAACCCACTCCGCTAGACCCAAACCCACTCGGCTAGACCAAACCCACTCGGCCAGACCCAAACCCACTCGGCCAGACCCAAACCCACTCCGCTAGACACAAACCCACTCGGCTAGACCCAAACCCACTCGGCTAGACCCAAACCCACTCGGCTAGACCCAAACCCACTCGGCTAGAGCCAAACCCACTCGGCTAGACCCAAACCCACTCGGCTAGACCCAAACCCACTCGGCTAGACCCAAACCCACTCGGCTAGACCCAAACCCACTCCGCTAGACGCAAACCCACTCCGCTAGTCCCAAACCCACTCCGCTAGACCCAAAACCCACTCCGCTAGACCTAAACCAACTCTGCTAGACCCAAACCCACTCCGGTAGACCCAAATCCACTCGGCTAGACAAAAACCCACTCGGCTAGACCCAAGCCCACTCGGCCAGACCCAAACCCACTCGGCTAGACCCAAACCCACTCGGCTAGACCCAAACCCACTCCGCTAGACCCAAACCCACTCCGCTAGACCCAAACCCACTCGGCTAGACCCAAACCCACTCGGCTAGACCCAAACCCACTCGGCTAGAGCAAAACCCACTCGGCTAGACCCAAACCCACTCCGCTAGACCCAAACCCACTCGGCTAGACCCAAACCCACTCGGCTAGTCCCAAACCCGCTCGGCTAGACCCAAACCCACTCGGCTAGACCCAAACCCACTCGGCTAGACCCAAACCCACTCGGCGAGACCCAAACCCACTCGGCTAGACGCAAACCCACTCGGCCAGACCCAAACCCACTCGGCTAGTCCCAAAACCACTCGGCCAGACCCAAACCCACTCGGCTAGACCCAAACCCACTCGGCTAGACCCAAACCCACTCCGCTAGACCCAAAGCCACTCGGCTAGAGCCAAACCCACTCGGCTTGACCCAAACCCACTCGGCTAGACCCAAACCCACTCGGCTAGACCCAAACCCACTCGGCCAGACCCAAACCCACTCGGCTAGACCAAACCCACTCGGCCAGACCCAAACCCACTCGGCTAGACCCAAACCCACTCGGCCAGACCCAAACCCACTCGGCTAGACCCAAACCCACTCGGCTAGACCCAAACCCACTCCGCTAGACGCAAACCCACTCGGCTAGACCCAAACCCACTCGGCTAGACCCAAACCCTCTCGGCTAGACCCAAACCCACTCGGCTGGACCCAAACCCACTCCGCTAGACGCAAACCCACTCCGCTAGACCCAAACCCACTCCGCTAGACCCAAACCCACTCCGCTAGACCTAAACCCACTCCACTAGACCCAAACCCACTCCGGTAGACCCAAATCCACTCGGCTAGACCCAAACCCACTCGGCTAGACCCAAGCCCACTCGGCCAGACCCAACCCCACTCGGCAAGACCCAAACCCACTCGGTTAGACCCAAACCTACTCCGCTAGACCCAAACCCACTAGGCTAGACCCAAACCCACTCGGCTAGACCCAAACCCACTCGGCTAGACCCAAACCCACTCGGCTAGACCCAAACCCACTCGGCTAGACCCAAACACACTCGGCCAGACCCAAACCCACTCGGCTAGACCCAAACCCACTGGGCCAGACCCAAACCCACTCGGCTAGACCCAAACCCACTCGGCTAGACCCAAACTCACTCCGCTAGACCCAAACCCACTCCGCTAGACCCAAACCCACTCCGCTAGACCCAAACCCACTCCGCTAGACCCAAACCCACTCCGCTAGACCCAAATCCACTCGGCTAGACCCAAACCCACTCGGCCAGACCCAAACCCACTCGGCTAGACCCAAACCCACTCGGCTAGACGCAAACCCACTCGGCTAGACCCAAACCCACTCGGCTAGACCCAAACCCACTCGGCTAGACCCAAACCCACTCGGCTAGACCCAAACCCACTCGGCCAGACCCAAACCCACTCGGCTAGACCCAAACCCACTCGGCCAGACCCAAACGCACTCGGCTAGACCCAAACCCACTCGGCTCGACCCAAGCCCACTCGGCTAGACCCAAACCCACTCCGCTAGACCCATACCCACCCGGCTAGACCCAAACCCACTTGGCTAGACCGAAACCCACTCGGCTAGAGCCAAACCCACTCGGCTAGACCCAAACCCACTCGGCTAGACCCAAACCCACTCGGCTAGACCCAAACCCACTCGGCTAGACCCAAACCCACTCGGCTAGACCCAAACCCACTCGGCTACACCCAAACCCACTCCGCTCGACCCAAACCCACTCGGCTAGACCCAAACGCACTCGGCTAGACCCAATCCCACTCGGCTAGACCCAAACCCACTCCGCGAGATCCAAACCCACTCGGCTAGACCCAAACCCACTCGGCTAGTCCCAAACCCGCTCGGCTAGACCCAAACCCACTCGGCTAGACCCAAACCCACTCGGCTAGACCCAAACCCACTCGGCGAGACCCAAACCCACTCGGCTAGACCAAACCCACTCGGCCAGACCCAAACCCACTCGGCCAGACCCAAACCCACTCCGCTAGACACAAACCCACTCGGCTAGACCCAAACCCACTCGGCTAGACCCAAACCCACTCGGCTAGACCCAAACCCACTCGGCTAGAGCCAAACCCACTCGGCTAGACCCAAACCCACTCGGCTAGACCCAAACCCACTCGGCTAGACCCAAACCCACTCGGCTAGACCCAAACCCACTCCGCTAGACGCAAACCCACTCCGCTAGTCCCAAACCCACTCCGCTAGACCCAAAACCCACTCCGCTAGACCTAAACCAACTCTGCTAGACCCAAACCCACTCCGGTAGACCCAAATCCACTCGGCTAGACAAAAACCCACTCGGCTAGACCCAAGCCCACTCGGCCAGACCCAACCCCACTCGGCTAGACCCAAACCCACTCGGTTAGACCCAAACCTACTCCGCTAGACCCAAACCCACTAGGCTAGACCCAAACCCACTCGGCTAGACCCAAACCCACTCGGCTAGACCCAAACCCACTCGGCTAGACCCAAACCCACTCGGCTAGACCCAAACACACTCGGCCAGACCCAAACCCACTCGGCTAGACCCAAACCCACTCGGCCAGACCCAAACCCACTCGGCTAGACCCAAACCCACTCGGCTAGACCCAAACCCACTCGGCTAGACCCAAACCCACTCCGCTAGACCCAAACCCACTCGGCTACACCCAAACCCACTCGGCTAGAACAAAACCCACTCGGCTAGAGCCAAACCCTCTCGGCTAGACCCAAACCCACTCGGCTAGACCCAAACCCACTCGGCTAGACCCAAGCCCACTCGGCTAGACCCAAACCCACTCCGCTAGACCCAAACCCACTCCGCTAGACCCAAACCCACTCGGCTACACCCAAACCCACTCGGCTAGAACGAAACCCACTCGGCTAGAGCCAAACCCACTCGGCTAGACCCAAACCCACTCGGCTAGACCCAAACCCACTCGGCTAGACCCAAACCCACTCCGCTAGACCCAAACCCACTCCGCTAGACCCAAACCCACTAGGCTAGACCCAAACCCACTCGGCTAGACCCAAACCCACTCGGCTAGACCCAAACCCACTCGGCTAGACCCAAACCCACTCGGCTAGACCCAAACCCACTCGGCCAGACCCAAACCCACTCGGCTAGACCTAAACCCACTCGGCCAGACCCAAACCCACTCGGCTAGACCCAAACCCACTCGGCTAGACCCAAACCCACTCCGCTAGACCCAAACCCACTCCGCTAGACCCAAACCCACTCGGCTAGACGCAAACCCACTCGGCTAGACCCAAACCCACTCGGCTAGACCCAAACCCACTCCGCTAGACCCAAACCCACTCCGCTAGACCCAAACCCACTCGGCTACACCCAAACCCACTCGGCTACACCCAAACCCACTCGGCTAGAACGAAACCCACTCGGCTAGAGCCAAACCCACTCGGCTAGACCCAAACCCACTCGGCTAGACCCAAACCCACTCGGCTAGACCCAAACCCACTCCGCTAGACCCAAACCCACTCCGCTAGACCT
This sequence comes from Raja brachyura, assembly GCA_963514005.1. The sequence continues at coordinate 1,599,600 of OY740820.1, forward strand.
AAACCCACTCCGCTAGAACCAAACCCACTCTGGTAGACCCAAACCCACTCGGCTAGACCCAAACGCACACGGCTAGACCCAAGCCCACTCGGCCAGACCCAACCCCACTCGGCTAGACCCAAACCCACTCGGTTAGACCCAAACCCACTCCGCTAGACCCAAACCCACTAGGCTAGACCCAAACCCACTCGGCTAGACCCAAACCCACTCGGCTAGACCCAAACCCACTCGGCTAGACCCAAACCCACTCGGCTAGACCCAAACCCACTCGGCCAGACCCAAACCCACTCGGCTAGACCCAAACCCACTCGGCCAGACCCAAACCCACTCGGCTAGACCCAAACCCACTCGGCAAGACCCAAACCCACTCCGCTAGACCCAAACCCACTCCGCTAGACCCAAACCCACTCGGCTAGACGCAAACCCACTCGGCTAGACCAAAACCCACTCGGCTAGAGCCAAACCCACTCGGCTAGATGCAAACCCACTCGGCTAGACCCAAACCCACTCCGCTAGACGCAAACCCACTCCGCTAGACCCAAACCCACTCCGCTAGACCCAAACCCACTCGGCTAGACCCAAACCCACTCGGCTAGACACAAACACACTCCGCTAGACCCAAACCCACTCCGCTAGACCCAAACCCACTCCGCTAGACACAAACCCACTCCGCTAGACACAAACCCACTCCGCTAGACCCAAACCCACTCGGCTAGTCTCAAACCCACTCGGCTAGTCGCAAACCCGCTCGGCTAGACCCAAACCCACTCGGCTAGACCCAAACCCACTCGGCTAGACCCAAACCCACTCGGCGAGACCCAAACCCACTCGGCTAGACCCAAACCCACTCGGCCAGACCCAAACCCACTCGGCTAGAACCAAACCCACTCGGCCAGACCCAAACCCACTCGGCTAGACCCAAACCCACTCGGCTAGACCCAAACCCACTCCGCTAGACCCAAACCCACTCCGCTCGACCCAAACCCACTCGGCTACACCCAAACCCACTCGGCTAGACCCAAACCCACTCGGCTAGACCCAAACCCACTCGGCGAGACCCAAACCCACTCGGCTAGACCCAAACCCACTCGGCCAGACCCAAACCCACTCGGCTAGACCCAAGCCCACTCGGCCAGACCCAAACCCACTCGGCTAGACCCAAACCCACTCGGCTAGACCCAAACCCACTCCGCTAGACCCAAACCCACTCCGCTAGACCCAAACCCACTCGGCTACACCCAAACCCACTCGGCTAGAACAAAACCCACTCGGCTAGAGCCAAACCCACTCGGCTAGACCCAAACCCACTCGGCTAGACCCAAACCCACTCGGCTAGACCCAAACCCACTCCGCTAGACCCAAACCCACTAGGCTAGACCCAAACCCACTAGGCTAGACCCAAACCCACTCGGCTAGACCCAAACCCACTCGGCTAGACCCAAACCCACTCGGCTAGACCCAAACCCACTCGGCTAGACCCAAACCCACTCGGCCAGACCCAAACCCACTCGGCTAGACCTAAACCCACTCGGCCAGACCCAAACCCACTCGGCTAGACCCAAACCCACTCGGCAAGACCCAAACCCACTCCGCTAGACCCAAACCCACTCCGCTAGACCCAAACCCACTCGGCTGGACGCAAACCCACTCGGCTAGACGCAAACCCACTCGGCTAGACCCAAACCCACTCCGCTAGACCCAAACCCACTCCGCTAGACCTAAACCCACTCCGCTAGAACCAAACCCACTCCGGTAGACCCAAACCCACTCGGCTGGACCCAAACGCACTCGGCTAGACCCAAGCCCACTCGGCCAGACCCAACCCCACTCGGCTAGACCCAAACCCACTCGGTTAGACCCAAACCCACTCCGCTAGACCCAAACCCACTAGGCTAGACCCAAACCCACTCGGCTAGACCCAAACCCACTCGGCTAGACCCAAACCCACTCGGCTAGACCCAAACCCACTCGGCTAGACCCAAACCCACTCGGCCAGACCCAAACGCACTCGGCTAGACCCAAACCCACTCGGCCAGACCCAAACCCACTCGGCTAGACCCAAACCCACTCGGCAAGACCCAAACCCACTCCGCTAGACCCAAACCCACTCCGCTAGACCCAAACCCACTCGGCTAGACGCAAACCCACTCGGCTAGACCAAAACCCACTCGGCTAGAGCCAAACCCACTCGGCTAGACGCAAACCCACTCGGCCAGACCCAAACCCACTCCGCTAGACGCAAACCCACTCCGCTAGACCCAAACCCACTCCGCTAGACCCAAACCCACTCCGCTAGACGTAAACCCACTTTGCTAGACCCAAACCCACTCCGGCAGACCCAAACCCACTCGGCTGGACCCAAACCCACTCGGCGAGACCCAAACCCACTCGGCTAGACCCAAACCCACTCGGCCAGACCCAAACCCACTCGGCTAGACCCAAACACACTCGGCCAGACCCAAACGCACTCGGCTAGACCCAAACCCACTCGGCTAGACCCAAACCCACTCCGCTAGACCCAAACCCACTCCGCTAGACCCAAACCCACTCGGCTACACCCAAACCCACTCGGCTTGAACGAAACCCACTCGGCTAGAGCCAAACCCACTCGGCTAGACCCAAACCCACTCGGCTAGACCCAAACCCACTCGGCTAGACCCAAACTCACTCCGCTAGACCCAAACCCACTCCGCTAGACCCAAACCCACTAGGCTAGACCCAAACCCACTCGGCTAGACCCAAACCCACTCGGCTAGACCCAAACCCACTCGGCTAGACCCAAACCCACTCGGCTAGACCCAAACCCACTCGGCCAGACCCAAACCCACACGGCTAGACCCAAACCCACTCGGCCAGACCCAAACCCACTCGGCTAGATCCAAACCCACTCGGCAAGACCCAAACCCACTCCGCTAGACCCAAACCCACTCCGCTAGACCCAAACCCACTCGGCTAGACGCAAACCCACTCGGCTAGACCAAAACCCACTCGGCTAGAGCCAAACCCACTCGGCTAGACCCAAACCCACTCGGCTAGACCCAAACCCACTCCGCTAGACGCAAACCCACTCCGCTAGACCCAAACCCACTCCGCTAGACCCAAACCCACTCCGCTAGACGTAAACCCACTTTGCTAGACCCAAACCCACTCCGGCAGACCCAAGCCCACTCGGCTGGACCCAAACGCACTCGGCTAGACCCAAGCCCATTCGGCCAGACCCAACCCCTCTCGGCTAGACCCAAACCCACTCGGTTAGACCCAAACCCACTCCGCCAGACCCAAACCCACTCGGCTAGACCCAAACCTACTCGGCTAGACGCAAACCCATTCGGCTCGACCCAAACGCACTCGGCTAGACCCAAGCCCACTCGGCCAGACCCAACCCCACTCGGCTAGACCCAAACCCAGCCTCCTAGACCCGAACCCACTCGGCTAGACCCAAATCCACTCGGCTAGACCCAAACCCACTCGGCTAGCCCCAAACCCACTCGGCTAGACCCAAACCCACTCGGCTAGACCCACGCCCACTCGGCTAGACCCAAACCCACTCCGCTAGACCCAAACCCAGTCGGCTAGACCCAAACCCACTCCGCTAGACCCAAACCCACTCGGCTAGCCCCAAACCCACTCGGCTAGCCCCAAACCCACTCGGCTAGAGCCAAACACACTCAGCTAGACCCAAACACACTCGGCTAGACGCAAACGCACTCCGCTAGACCCAAACCCACTCCGCTAGACCCAAACCCACTCCGCTAGACACAAACCCAATCGGCTAGACCCAAACCCACTCCACTAGACCCAAATCCACTCGGCTAGACCCAAACCCACTCGGCCAGACGCAAACCCACTCGGCTAGACCCAAACCCACTCGGCTAGACCCAAACCCACTCGGCTAGACCCAAACCCACTCCGCTAGACCCAAACCCACTCGGCTGTACCGAAACCCACTCGGCTAGACCGAAACCCACTCGGCTAGAGCCAAACCCACTCGGCTAGGCCCAAACCCACTCGGCTAGACCCAAACCCACTCGGCTAGTCTCAAACCCACTCGGCTAGTCCCAAACCCGCTCGGCTAGACCCAAACCCACTCGGCTAGACCCAAACCCACTCGGCTAGACCCAAACCCACTCGGCGAGACCCAAACCCACTCGGCTAGACCCAAACCCACTCGGCCAGACCCAAACCCACTCGGCTAGACCCAAACCCACTCGGCCAGACCCAAACCCACTCGGCTAGACCCAAACCCACTCGGCTAGACCCAAACCCACTCGGCTAGACCCAAACCCACTCCGCTAGACCCAAACCCACTCCGCTAGACCTAAACCCACTCCGCTAGAACCAAACCCACTCCGGTAGACCCAAACCCACTCGGCTAGACCCAAACCCACTCGGCTAGACCCAAACCCACTCGGCGAGACCCAAACCCACTCGGCTAGACCCAAACCCACTCGGCCAGACCCAAACCCACTCGGCTAGACCCAAACCCACTCGGCCAGACCCAAACCCACTCGGCTAGACCCAAACCCACTCGGCTAGACCCAAACCCACTCCGCTAGACCCAAACCCACTCCGCTAGACCCAAACCCACTCGGCTACACCCAAACCCACTCGGCTAGAACGAAACCCACTCGGCTAGAGCCAAACCCACTCGGCTAGACCCAAACCCACTCGGCTAGACCCAAACCCACTCGGCTAGACCCAAACCCACTCCGCTAGACCCAAACCCACTCCGCTAGACCCAAACCCACTCGGCTACACCCAAACCCACTCGGCTAGAGCGAAACCCACTCGGCTAGATCCAAACCCACTCGGCTAGACCCAAACCCACTCGGCTAGACCCAAACCCACTCGGCTAGACCCAAACCCACTCCGCTAGACCCAAACCCACTCCGCTAGACCTAAACCCACTCCGCTAGAACCAAACCCACTCCGGTAGACCCAAACCCACTCAGCTAGACCCAAACCCACTAGGCTAGACCCAAACCCACTCGGCTCGACCCAAACCCACTCGGCTAGACCCAAACCCACTCGGCTAGACCCAAACCCACTCCGCTAGACACAAACCCACTCGGCTGTACCGAAACCCACTCGGCTAGACCGAAACCCACTCGGCTAGAGCCAAACCCACTCGGCTAGGCCCAAACCCACTCGGCTAGACCCAAACCCACTCGGCTAGTCTCAAACCCACTCGGCTAGTCCCAAACCCGCTCGGCTAGACCCAAGCCCACTCGGCTAGACCCAAACCCACTCCGCTAGACCCAAACCCACTCCGCTCGACCCAAACCCACTCGGCTACACCCAAACCCACTCGGCTAGAACGAAACCCACTCGGCTAGAGCGAAACCCTCTCGGCTAGACCCAAACCCACTCGGCTGGACCCAAACCCACTCGGCTAGACCCAAACCCAGTCCGCTAGACCTAAACCCACTCCGCTAGAACCAAACCCACTCCGGTAGACCCAAACCCACTCGGCTAGACCCAAACCCACTCGGCTAGACCCAAACCCACTCGGCGAGACCCAAACCCACTCGGCTAGACCCAAACCCACTCGGCCAGACCCAAACCCACTCGGCTAGACCCAAACCCCATCGGCCAGACCCAAACACACTCGGCTAGACCCAAACCCACTCGGCTAGACCCAAACCCACTCCGCTAGACCCAAACCCACTCCGCTAGACCCAAACCCACTCGGCTACACCCAAACCCACTCGGCTAGAACGAAACCCACTCGGCTAGAGCCAAACCCACTCGGCTAGACCCAAATCCACTCTGCTAGACCCAAACCCACTCGGCTAGACCCAAACCCACTCGGCTAGACCCAAACCCACTCGGCTAGACCCACGCCCACTCGGCTAGACCCAAACCCACTCCGCTAGACCCAAACCCAGTCGGCTAGACCCAAACCCACTCCGCTAGACCCAAACCCACTCGGCTAGCCCCAAACCCACTCGGCTAGCCCCAAACCCACTCGGCTAGAGCCAAACACACTCAGCTAGACCCAAACACACTCGGCTAGACGCAAACGCACTCCGCTAGACCCAAACCCACTCCGCTAGACCCAAACCCACTCCGCTAGACACAAACCCAATCGGCTAGACCCAAACCCACTCCACTAGACCCAAATCCACTCGGCTAGACCCAAACCCACTCGGCCAGACGCAAACCCACTCGGCTAGACCCAAACCCACTCGGCTAGACCCAAACCCACTCGGCTAGACCCAAACCCACTCCGCTAGACCCAAACCCACTCGGCTGTACCGAAACCCACTCGGCTAGACCGAAACCCACTCGGCTAGAGCCAAACCCACTCGGCTAGGCCCAAACCCACTCGGCTAGACCCAAACCCACTCGGCTAGTCTCAAACCCACTCGGCTAGTCCCAAACCCGCTCGGCTAGACCCAAACCCACTCGGCTAGACCCAAACCCACTCGGCTAGACCCAAACCCACTCGGCGAGACCCAAACCCACTCGGCTAGACCCAAACCCACTCGGCCAGACCCAAACCCACTCGGCTAGACCCAAACCCACTCGGCCAGACCCAAACCCACTCGGCTAGACCCAAACCCACTCGGCTAGACCCAGTCCCACTCGGCTAGACCCAAACCCACTCCGCTAGACCCAAACCCACTCCGCTAGACCTAAACCCACTCCGCTAGAACCAAACCCACTCCGGTAGACCCAAACCCACTCGGCTAGACCCAAACCCACTCGGCTAGACCCAAACCCACTCGGCGAGACCCAAACCCACTCGGCTAGACCCAAACCCACTCGGCCAGACCCAAACCCACTCGGCTAGACCCAAACCCACTCGGCCAGACCCAAACCCACTCGGCTAGACCCAAACCCACTCGGCTAGACCCAAACCCACTCCGCTAGACCCAAACCCACTCCGCTAGACCCAAACCCACTCGGCTACACCCAAACCCACTCGGCTAGAACGAAACCCACTCGGCTAGAGCCAAACCCACTCGGCTAGACCCAAACCCACTCGGCTAGACCCAAACCCACTCGGCTAGACCCAAACCCACTCCGCTAGACCCAAACCCACTCCGCTAGACCTAAACCCACTCCGCTAGAACCAAACCCACTCCGGTAGACCCAAACCCACTCGGCTAGACCCAAACGCACTCGGCTAGACCCAAGCCCACTCGGCCAGACCCAACCCCACTCGGCTAGACCCAAACCCAATCGGTTAGACCCAAACCCACTCCGCTAGACCCAAACCCACTCGGCTAGACCCAAACCCACTCGGCTAGACCCAAACCCACTCGGCTAGACCCAAACCCACTCGGCTAGACCCAAACCCACTCGGCCAGACCCAAACCCACTCGGCTAGACCCAAACCCACTCGGCAAGACCCAAACCCACTCCGCTAGACCCAAACCCACTCCGCTAGACCCAAACCCACTCGTCTAGACGCAAACCCACTCGGCTAGACCCAAACCCACTCGGCTAGACCCAAACCCACTCCGCTAGACCCAAACCCACTCCGCTAGACCCAAACCCACTCGGCTACACCCAAACCCACTCGGCTAGAACGAAACCCACTCGGCTAGAGCCAAACCCACTCGGCTAGACCCAAACCCACTCGGCTAGACCCAAACCCACTCGGCTAGACCCAAACCCACTCCGCTAGACCCAAACCCACTCCGCTAGACCTAAACCCACTCCGCTAGAACCAAACCCACTCCGGTAGACCCAAACCCACTCAGCTAGACCCAAACCCACTAGGCTAGACCCAAACCCACTCGGCTCGACCCAAACCCACTCGGCTAGACCCAAACCCACTCGGCTAGACCCAAACCCACTCCGCTAGACCCAAACCCACTCGGCTGTACCGAAACCCACTCGGCTAGACCGAAACCCACTCGGCTAGAGCCAAACCCACTCAGCTAGGCCCAAACCCACTCGGCTAGACCCAAACCCACTCGGCTAGTCTCAAACCCACTCGGCTAGTCCCAAACCCGCTCGGCTAGACCCAAGCCCACTCGGCTAGACCCAAACCCACTCCGCTAGACCCAAACCCACTCCGCTCGACCCAAACCCACTCGGCTACACCCAAACCCACTCGGCTAGAACGAAACCCACTCGGCTAGAGCGAAACCCTCTCGGCTAGACCCAAACCCACTCGGCTGGACCCAAACCCACTCGGCTAGACCCAAACCCAGTCCGCTAGACCTAAACCCACTCCGCTAGAACCAAACCCACTCCGGTAGACCCAAACCCACTCGGCTAGACCCAAACCCACTCGGCTAGACCCAAACCCACTCGGCGAGACCCAAACCCACTCGGCTAGACCCAAACCCACTCGGCCAGACCCAAACCCACTCGGCTAGACCCAAACCCCATCGGCCAGACCCAAACACACTCGGCTAGACCCAAACCCACTCGGCTAGACCCAAACCCACTCCGCTAGACCCAAACCCACTCCGCTAGACCCAAACCCACTCGGCTACACCCAAACCCACTCGGCTAGAACGAAACCCACTCGGCTAGAGCCAAACCCACTCGGCTAGACCCAAACCCACTCGGCTAGACCCAAACCCACTCGGCTAGACCCAAACCCACTCCGCTAGACCCAAACCCACTCCGCTAGACCTAAACCCACTCCACTAGAACCAAACCCACTCCGGTAGACCCAAACCCACTCAGCTAGACCCAAACCCACTAGGCTAGACCCAAACCCACTCGGCTCGACCCAAACCCACTCGGCTAGACCCAAACCCACTCCGCTAGACCCAAACCCACTCCGCTAGACCCAAACCCACTCGGCTGTACCGAAACCCACTCGGCTAGACCGAAACCCACTCGGCTAGAGCCAAACCCACTCGGCTAGGCCCAAACCCACTCGGCTAGACCCAAACCCACTCGGCTAGTCTCAAACCCACTCGGCTAGTCCCAAACCCGCTCGGCTAGACCCAAGCCCACTCGGCTAGACCCAAACCCACTCCGCTAGACCCAAACCCACTCCGCTCGACCCAAACCCACTCGGCTAGACCCAAACCCACTCGGCTAGAACGAAACCCACTCGGCTAGAGCGAAACCCTCTCGGCTAGACCCAAACCCACTCGGCTGGACCCAAACCCACTCGGCTAGACCCAAACCCAGTCCGCTAGACCTAAACCCACTCCGCTAGAACCAAACCCACTCCGGTAGACCCAAACCCACTCGGCTAGACCCAAACCCACTCGGCTAGACCCAAACCCACTCGGCTAGACCCAAACCCACTCGGCGAGACCCAAACCCACTCGGCTAGACCCAAACCCACTCGGCCAGACCCAAACCCACTCGGCTAGACCCAAACCCCATCGGCCAGACCCAAACACACTCGGCTAGACCCAAACCCACTCGGCTAGACCCAAACCCACTCCGCTAGACCCAAACCCACTCCGCTAGACCCAAACCCACTCGGCTACACCCAAACCCACTCGGCTAGAACGAAACCCACTCGGCTAGAGCCAAACCCACTCGGCTAGACCCAAACCCACTCGGCTAGACCCAAACCCACTCGGCTAGACCCAAACCCACTCCGCTAGACCCAAACCCACTCCGCTAGACCTAAACCCACTCCACTAGAACCAAACCCACTCCGGTAGACCCAAACCCACTCAGCTAGACCCAAACCCACTCGGCTCGACCCAAACCCACTCGGCTAGACCCAAACCCACTCCGCTAGACCCAAACCCACTCCGCTAGACCCAAACCCACTCGGCTGTACCGAAACCCACTCGGCTAGACCGAAACCCACTCGGCTAGAGCCAAACCCACTCGGCTAGGCCCAAACCCACTCGGCTAGACCCAAACCCACTCGGCTAGTCTCAAACCCACTCGGCTAGTCCCAAACCCGCTCGGCTAGACCCAAGCCCACTCGGCTAGACCCAAACCCACTCCGCTAGACCCAAACCCACTCCGCTCGACCCAAACCCACTCGGCTAGACCCAAACCCACTCGGCTAGAACGAAACCCACTCGGCTAGAGCGAAACCCTCTCGGCTAGACCCAAACCCACTCGGCTGGACCCAAACCCACTCGGCTAGACCCAAACCCAGTCCGCTAGACCTAAACCCACTCCGCTAGAACCAAACCCACTCCGGTAGACCCAAACCCACTCGGCTAGACCCAAACCCACTCGGCTAGACCCAAACCCACTCGGCGAGACCCAAACCCACTCGGCTAGACCCAAACCCACTCGGCCAGACCCAAACCCACTCGGCTAGACCCAAACCCCATCGGCCAGACCCAAACACACTCGGCTAGACCCAAACCCACTCGGCTAGACCCAAACCCACTCCGCTAGACCCAAACCCACTCCGCTAGACCCAAACCCACTCGGCTACACCCAAACTCACTCGGCTAGAACGAAACCCACTCGGCTAGAGCCAAACCCACTCGGCTAGACCCAAACCCACTCGGCTAGACCCAAACCCACTCGGCTAGACCCAAACCCACTCCGCTAGACCCAAACCCACTCCGCTAGACCTAAACCCACTCCGCTAGAACCAAACCCACTCCGGTAGACCCAAACCCACTCGGCTAGACCCAAACGCACTCGGCTAGACCCAAGCCCACTCGGCCAGACCCAACCCCACTCGGCTAGACCCAAACCCAATCGGTTAGACCCAAACCCACTCCGCTAGACCCAAACCCACTAGGCTAGACCCAAACCCACTCGGCTAGACCCAAACCCACTCGGCTAGACCCAAACCCACTCGGCTAGACCCAAACCCACTCGGCTAGACCCAAACCCACTCGGCCAGACCCAAACCCACTCGGCTAGACCCAAACCCACTCGGCCAGACCCAAACCCACTCGGCTAGACCCAAACCCACTCGGCAAGACCCAAACCCACTCCGCTAGACCCAAACCCACTCCGCTAGACCCAAACCCACTCGGCTAGACGCAAACCCACTCGGCTAGACCCAAACCCACTCGGCTAGACCCAAACCCACTCCGCTAGACCCAAACCCACTCCGCTAGACCCAAACCCACTCGGCTACACCCAAACCCACTCGGCTAGAACGAAACCCACTCGGCTAGAGCCAAACCCACTCGGCTAGACCCAAACCCACTCGGCTAGACCCAAACCCACTCGGCTAGGCCCCAACCCACTCCGCTAGACCCGAACCCACTCCGCTAGACCTAAACCCACTCCGCTAGAACCAAACCCACTCCGGTAGACCCAAACCCACTCCGCTAGACCCAAACCCACTCCGCTAGACGTAAACCCACTTTGCTAGACCCAAACCCACTCCGGCAGACCCAAACCCACTCGGCTGGACCCAAACCCACTCGGCGAGACCCAAACCCACTCGGCAAGACCCAAACCCACTCGGCCAGACCCAAACCCACTCGGCTAGACCCAAACACACTCGGCCAGACCCAAACCCACTCGGCTAGACCCAAACCCACTCGGCTAGACCCAAACCCACTCCGCTAGACCCAAACCCACTCCGCTAGACCCAAACCCACTCGGCTACACCCAAACCCACTCGGCTAGAACGAAACCCACTCGGCTAGAGCCAAACCCACTCGGCTAGACCCAAACCCACTCCGCTAGACCCAAACCCACTCCGCTAGACCCAAACCCACTCGGCTACACCCAAACCCACTCGGCTAGAACGAAACCCACTCGGCTAGACCCAAACCCACTCGGCTAGACCCAAACCCACTCGGCTAGACCCAAACCCACTCGGCTAGACCCAAACCCACTCGGCCAGACCCAAACCCACTCGGCTAGACCCAAACCCACTCGGCCAGACCCAAACCCACTCGGCTAGACCCAAACCCACTCGGCAAGACCCAAACCCACTCCGCTAGACCCAAACCCACTCCGCTAGACCCAAACCCACTCGGCTAGACGCAAACCCACTCGGCTAGACCCAAACCCACTCGGCTAGACCCAAACCCACTCCGCTAGACCCAAACCCACTCCGCTAGACCCAAACCCACTCGGCTACACCCAAACCCACTCGGCTAGAACGAAACCCACTCGGCTAGAGCCAAACCTACTCGGCTAGACCCAAACCCACTCGGCTAGACCCAAACCCACTCGGCTAGACCCAAACCCACTCCGCTAGACCCAAACCCACTCCGCTAGACCTAAACCCACTCCGCTAGAACCAAACCCACTCCGGTAGACCCAAACAAACTCCGGCAGACCCAAACCCACTCGGCTGGACCCAAACCCTCTCGGCGAGACCCAAACCCACTCAGCTAGACCCAAACCCACTCGGCCAGACCCAAACCCACTCGGCTAGACCCAAACACACTCGGCCAGACCCAAACCCACTCGGCTAGACCCAAACCCACTCGGCTAGACCCAAACCCACTCCGCTAGACCCAAACCCACTCCGCTAGACCCAAACCCACTCGGCTACACCCAAACCCACTCGGCTAGAACGAAACCCACTCGGCTAGAGCCAAACCCACTCGGCTAGACCCAAACCCACTCGGCTAGACCCAAACCCACTCGGCTAGACCCAAACCCACTCCGCTAGACCCAAACCCACTCCGCTAGACCAAACCCACTCGGCTAGACCCAAACCCACTCGGCTAGACCCAAACCCACTCGGCTAGACCCAAAGCCACTCGGCTAGACCCAAACCCACTCGGCTAGACCCTAACCCACTCGGCCAGACCCAAACCCACTCGGCTAGACCCAAACCCACTCGGCCAGACCCAAACCCACTCGGCTAGATCCAAACCCACTCGGCAAGACCCAAACCCACTCCGCTAGACCCAAACCCACTCCGCTAGACCCAAACCCACTCGGCTAGACGCAAACCCACTCGGCTAGACCAAAACCCACTCGGCTAGAGCCAAACCCACTCGGCTAGACCCAAACCCACTCGGCTAGACCCAAACCCACTCCTCTAGATGCAAACCCACTCCGCTAGACCCAAACCCACTCCGCTAGACCCAAACCCACTCCGCTAGACGTAAACCCACTTTGCTAGACCCAAACCCACTCCGGCAGAACCAAACCCACTCGGCTGGACCCAAACGCACTCGGCTAGACCCAAGCCCATTCGGCAAGACCCAACCCCTCTCGGCTAGACCCAAACCCACTCGGTTAGACCCAAACCCACTCCGGCAGACCCAAACCCACTCAGCTGGACCCAAACGCACTCGGCTAGACCCAAGCCCATTCAGCCAGACCCAACCCCACTCGGCTACACCCAAACCCACTCGGTTAGACCCAAACCCGCTCCGATAGACCCAAACCCACTCGGCTAGACCCAAACCTACTCGGCTAGACGCAAACCCACTCGGCTAGACCCAAACGCACTCGGCTAGACTCAAGCCCACTCGGCCAGACCCAACCCCACTCGGCTAGACCCAAACCCAGTCTCCTAGACCCACGCCCACTCGGCTAGACCCAAACCCACTCCGCTAGACCCAAACCCAGTCGGCTAGACCCAAACCCACTCCGCTAGACCCAAACCCACTCGGCCAGCCCCAAACCCACTCGGCTAGCCCCAAACCCACTCGGCTAGAGCCAAACACACTCAGCTAGACCCAAACACACTCGGCTAGACGCAAACGCACTCCGCTAGACCCAAACCCACTCCGCTAGACCCAAACCCACTCCGCTAGACACAAACCCAATCGGCTAGACCCAAACCCACTCCACTAGACCCAAATCCACTCGGCTAGACCCAAACCCACTCGGCCAGGCGCAAACCCACTCGGCTAGACCCAAACCCACTCGGCTAGACCCAAACCCACTCGGCTAGACCCAAACCCACTCGGCTAGACCCAAACCCACTCGGCCAGTACCAAACCCATTCGGCTAGACCCAAACCCACTCGGCCAGACCCAAACCCACTCGGCTAGACCCAAACCCACTCGGCTCGACCCAAACCCACTCGGCTAGGCCCAAACCCACTCCGCTAGACCCAAACCCACTCGGCTAGACCCAAACCCACTCGGCTAGACCGAAACGCACTCGGCTAGAGCCAAACCCACTCGGCTAGACCGAAACCCACTCGGCTTGACCCAAACCCACTCGGCTAGACCCAAACCCACTCGGCTAGACCCAAACCCACTCGGCTAGACACAAACCCACTCCGATAGACCCAAACCCACTCGGCTAGACCGAAACCCACTCGGCTGGAGCGAAACCCACTCGGCTGGCCCCAAACCCACTCGGCTAGACCCAAACCCACTTGGCTAGACCCAAACACACTCCGCTAGACCCAAACCCACTCCGCTAGACCCAAACCCACTCCGCTAGACCCAATCCCACTCCGCTAGACCAAAACCCACTCTGCCAGACTCAAACCCACTCCCCTAGATGCAAACCCACTCCGCAAGACCCAAACCCACTCCGCTCGACCCAAACCCACTCCGCTACACCCAAACCCACTCGGCTGACCCAAACACACCCGGCCAGAGCCAAACCCACTCCGCGAGACACAAACCCACTCTGCTAGACCCAAACCCACTCCGCTAGACCCAAACCCACTCCGCTAGATCCAAACCCACTCCGCTAGACCCAAACCCACTCGGCTAGACCCAAACCCACTCCGCTAGACACAAACCCACTCGGCTAGACCCAAATCCACTCGGCTAGACCCAAACCCACTCGGCCAGACCCAAACCCACTCGGCTAGACCAAAACCCACTCGGCTAGACCAAAACCCACTCGGCTAGACCCAAACCCACTTGGATAGACCCAAACGCACTCGGATAGACCCAAACCCACTCGGCTGACCCAAACCCACTCGGCTAGAGCCAAACCCACTCCGCTAGACCCAAACCCACTCCGCTAGACCCAAACCCACTCCGCTAGACCCAAACCCACTCGGCTAGACCCAAACCCACTCGGCTAGTCCCAAACCCACTCGGCTAGACCCAAACCCACTCGGCTAGACCGAAACCCACTCTGCTACATTCAAACCCTCTCGGCCAGACGCAAACCCAATCGGCTAGACCCAAACGCACTCGGCTAGACCCAAACCCACTCGGCTAGACCCAAGCCCACACGGCTAGACCCAAACCCACTCGGCTAGACCCAAACGCACTCGGCTAGACCAAGCCCACTGGGCCAGACCCAACCACACTCGGCTAGACCCAAACCCAGTTTCGTAGACACAAACCCAGTTTCCTAGACCCAAACCCACTCGGCTGGACCCAAACCCACTCCGCTAGACCAAAACCCACTCGGCTAGATTCAAACCCACTCGGCCAGACCCAAACCCACTCGGCTAGACCCAAACCCACTCGGCGAGACCCAAACCCAGTCGGCCAGACCCAAACCCACTCGGCTAGACCCAAACCCACTCGGCTAGACCCAAACCCACTCGGCCAGACCCAAACCCACTCGGCTAGACCCAAACCCACTCAGCTAGACCAAAACCCACTCTGCAAGACCCAAACTCACTCCGCTAGACCCAAACCCACTCCGCTACAACCAAACCCACTCCGCTAGACCCAAACCCACTGCGCTGGACGCAAACCCACTCGGCCAGACCCAAACCCACTCGGCTAGACCAAAACCCACTCGGCTAGACCAAAACCCACTCGGCTAGACCCAAACCCACTTGGATAGACCCAAACCCACTCGGATAGACCCAAACCCACTCGGCTGACCCAAACCCACTCGGCTAGAGCCAAACTCACTCCGCTAGACCCAAACCCACTCCGCTAGACACAAGCCCACTCCGCTAGACCCAAACCCACTCCGCTAGACCCAAACCCACTCCGCTAGAAACAAACCCACTCCGCTAGACCCAAACCCACTCGGCTAGACCCAAACCCACTCGGCTAGTCCCAAACCCACTCGGCTAGACCCAAACCCACTCGGCTATATCCAAACCCACTCCGCTAGACCCAAACCCACTCGGCTAGACCCAAACCCACTCCGCTAGACCCAAACCCATTCCGCTAGACCCAAACCCACTCTGCTACATTCAAACCCACTCGGCCAGACGCAAACCCAATCGGCTAGACCCAAACCCACTCGGCTAGACCCAAACCCACTCGGCTAGACCCAAGCCCACTCGGCCAGACCCAACCCCACTCGGCTAGACCCAAACTCACTCGGCTGGACCCAAACCCACTCCGCTAGACCCAAACCCACTCGGCTAGACCCAAACCCACTCGGCTAGACCCAAACCCACTCGGCTAGACCCAAACCCACTCTGCTAGACCCAAACCCACTCGGCTAGACCCAAACCCACTCCGCTAGAACCAGACCCACTCCGCTAGACCCAAACCCACTGCGCTAGACGCAAACCCACTCGGCTACACCCAAACCCACTCCGCTAGACCCAAACCCACTCCGCTAGACACAAACCCACTCGGCTAGACCCAAACCCTCTCGGCTAGACCCAAACCCACTCGGCTAGACCCAAACCCACTCGGCTAGACCCAAACCCACTCGGCTAGACCGAAACCCACTCGCATAGACCCAAAACCACTCGGCTAGACCCAAACCCACTTGGCTGGACCCAAACCCTCCCTGCTAGACACAAACCCACTCCGCTAGACCCAAACCCACTCGGCTAGACCCAAACCCACTCGGCTAGACCCAAACCCACTCGGCCAGACCCAAACGCACTCGGCTTGACCCAAAGCCACTCGGCTACACACAAACCCACTCGGGTAGACCCAAACCCGCTCGGCTAGACCCAAACCCCCTCGGCTAGACCCAAACCCACTCGGCTAGACCCAAACCCGCTCGGCTAGACCCAAACCCTCTCGGCTAGACCCAAACCCACTCGGCTAGACCCAAACCCACTCGGCTAGACCCAAACCCACTCGGCTAGACCCAAACCCACTCCGCTAGACCCAAACCCACTCGGCTAGACCCAAACCCACTCGGCTAGACCCAAACCCACTCCGCTAGACCCAAACCCACTCGGCTGGACCCAAACCCACTCCGCTCGACCCAAACCCACTCCGCTAGACCCAAACCCACTCCGCTAGACCCAAAACTACTCTGCCAGACCCAAACCCACTCCACTAGACGCAAACCCACTCCGCTAGACCCAAACCCACTCCGCTAGAACCAAACCCACTCCGCTAGACCCAAACCCACTCCGATAGACCCAAACCCACTCGGCTAGACCCAAACCTACTCGGCTAGACACAAACCCACTCGGCTAGACCCAAATCCACTCGGCTAAACCCAAACCCACTCGGCCAGAACCAAACCCACTCGGCTAGATCCAAACCCACTCGGCTAGACCCAAACCCACTCGGCTAGACCCAAACCCACTCCGCTAGACCCAAACCCACTCAGCTAGACCCAAACCCACTCGGCTAGACCGAAACCCACTGGGCTAGAGCCAAACCCACTCGGCTAGACCCAAACCCACTAGGCTAGACCCAAACCCACTCGGCTAGACCCAAACCCACTCGGCTAGACCCAAACCCACTCCGCTAGACCCAAACCCACTCCGCTAGACCCAAACCCACTCCGCTAGACCCAAACCCACTCCGCTAGACACAAACCCACTCCGCTTGACCTAAACCCACTCGGCTAGACCCAAACCCACTCGGCTAGTCCCAAACCCACTCGGCTAGACCCAAACCCACTCGGCTAGACTCAAACCCACTCGGCTAGACCCAAGCCCACTCGGCTAGACCCAAACCCACTCCGCTAGACCCAAACCCACTCCGCTAGACCTAAACCCACTCCGGTATACCCAAACCCACTCGGCTAGACACAAACCCACTCGGCTAGACCCAAACCCACTCGGCTAGACCCAAGCCCACTCGGCTAGACCCAAACCCACTCGGCTAGACCCAAACGCACTTGGCTAGACGCAAGCCCACTCGGCCAGACCCAACCCCACTCGGCTAGACCCAAACCCACTCGGCTAGACCCAAACCCACTCCGCTAGACCCAAACCCACTCGGCTAGACCCAAACCCACTCGGCTAGACGCAAACCCACTCGGCTAGACCCAAACCCACTCGGCTAGACCCAAACCCACTCTGCTAGACCCAAACCCACTCGGCTAGACCCAAACCCACTCCGCTAGACCCAAACCCACTCCGCCAGACCCAAACCCACTCCGCTAGACCCAAACCCACTCCGCTAGACACAAACCCACTCTGCTAGACCCAAACCCACTCGGCTAGACCCAAACCCACTCGGTTAGTCCCAAACCCACTCCGCTAGACCCAAACCCACTCTGCTAGACCCAAACCCACTCGGCTAGACCCAAACCCACTCCGCTAGACCCAAACCCACTCGGCTGGACCCAAACCCAATCCGCTCGACCCAAACCCACTCCGCTAGACCCAAACCCACTCCGCTAGACCCAAACCTACTCTGCCAGACCCAAACCCACTCCACTAGACGCAAACCACTCCGCTAGACCCAAACCCACTCCGCTAGACCCAAACCCACTCCGCTAGACCCAAACCCACTCCGATAGACCCAAACCCACTCGGCTAGACCCAAACCCACTCGGCTAGACACAACGCCACTCGGCTAGACCCAAATCCACTCGGCTAAACCCAAACCCACTCGGCCAGACCCAAACCCACTCGGCTAGACCCAAACCCACTCGGCTAGACCCAAACCCACTCGGCTAGACCCAAACCCACTCCGCTAGACCCAAACCCACTCAGCTAGACCCAAACCCACTCGGCTAGACCGAAACCCACTCGGCTAGAGCCAAACCCACTCGGCTAGACCCAAACCCACTCGGCTAGACCCAAACCCACTCGGCTAGACCCAAACCCACTCGGCTAGACCCAAACCCACTCCGCTAGACCCAAACCCACTCCGCTAGACCCAAACCCACTCCGCTAGACCCAAACCCACTCCGCTAGACACAAACCCACTCCGCTAGACCCAAACCCACTCGGCTGGACCCAAACCCACTCGGCTAGTCCCAAACCCACTCGGCTAGACCCAAACACACTCGGCTAGACCCAAACCCACTCGGCTAGACCCAAGCCCACTCGGCTAGACCCAAACCCACTCCGCTAGACCCAAACCCACTCCGCTAGACCTAAACCCACTCCGGTAGACCCAAACCCACTCGGCTAGACCCAAACCCACTCGGCTAGACCCAAACCCACTCGGCTAGACCCAAGCCCACTCGGCTAGACCCAAACCCACTCGGCTAGACTCAAACCCACTCGGCTAGACCCAAGCCCACTCGGCTAGACCCAAACCCACTCCGCTAGACCCAAACCCACTCCGCTAGACCTAAACCCACTCCGGTATACCCAAACCCACTCGGCTAGACCCAAACCCACTCGGCTAGACCCAAACCCACTCGGCTAGACCCAAGCCCACTCGGCTAGACCCAAACCCACTCGGCTAGACCCAAACGCACTTGGCTAGACGCAAGCCCACTCGGCCAGACCCAACCCCACTCGGCTAGACCCAAACCCACTCGGCTAGACCCAAACCCACTCCGCTAGACCCAAACCCACTCGGCTAGACCCAAACCCACTCGGCTAGACGCAAACCCACTCGGCTAGACCCAAACCCACTCGGCTAGACCCAAACCCACTCTGCTAGACCCAAACCCACTCGGCTAGACCCAAACCCACTCCGCTAGACCCAAACCCACTCCGCCAGACCCAAACCCACTCCGCTAGACCCAAACCCACTCCGCTAGACACAAACCCACTCTGCTAGACCCAAACCCACTCGGCTAGACCCAAACCCACTCGGTTAGTCCCAAACCCACTCCGCTAGACCCAAACCCACTCTGCTAGACCCAAACCCACTCGGCTAGACCCAAACCCACTCCGCTAGACCCAAACCCACTCGGCTGGACCCAAACCCAATCCGCTCGACCCAAACCCACTCCGCTAGACCCAAACCCACTCCGCTAGACCCAAACCTACTCTGCCAGACCCAAACCCACTCCACTAGACGCAAACCACTCCGCTAGACCCAAACCCACTCCGCTAGACCCAAACCCACTCCGCTAGACCCAAACCCACTCCGATAGACCCAAACCCACTCGGCTAGACCCAAACCCACTCGGCTAGACACAACGCCACTCGGCTAGACCCAAATCCACTCGGCTAAACCCAAACCCACTCGGCCAGACCCAAACCCACTCGGCTAGACCCAAACCCACTCGGCTAGACCCAAACCCACTCGGCTAGACCCAAACCCACTCCGCTAGACCCAAACCCACTCAGCTAGACCCAAACCCACTCGGCTAGACCGAAACCCACTCGGCTAGAGCCAAACCCACTCGGCTAGACCCAAACCCACTCGGCTAGACCCAAACCCACTCGGCTAGACCCAAACCCACTCGGCTAGACCCAAACCCACTCCGCTAGACCCAAACCCACTCCGCTAGACCCAAACCCACTCCGCTAGACCCAAACCCACTCCGCTAGACACAAACCCACTCCGCTAGACCCAAACCCACTCGGCTGGACCCAAACCCACTCGGCTAGTCCCAAACCCACTCGGCTAGACCCAAACACACTCGGCTAGACCCAAACCCACTCGGCTAGACCCAAGCCCACTCGGCTAGACCCAAACCCACTCCGCTAGACCCAAACCCACTCCGCTAGACCTAAACCCACTCCGGTAGACCCAAACCCACTCGGCTAGACCCAAACCCACTCGGCTAGACCCAAACCCACTCGGCTAGACCCAAGCCCACTCGGCTAGACCCAAACCCACTCGGCAAGACCCAAACGCACTTGGCTAGACCCAAGCCCACTCGGCCAGCCCCAACCCCACTCGGCTAGACCCAAACCCACTCGGCTAGACCCAAACCCACTCCGCTAGACCCAAACCCACTCGGCTAGACCCAAACCCACTTGGCTAGACCGAAACCCACTCGGCTAGAGCCAAACCCACTCGGCTAGTCCCAAACCCACTCTGCTAGACCCAAACCCACTCGGCTAGACCCAAACCCACTCCGCTAGACCCAAACCCACTCCGCCAGACCCAAACCCACTCCGCTAGACCCAAACCCACTCCGCTAGACACAAACCCACTCTGCTAGACCCAAACCCACTCGGCTAGACCCAAACCCACTCGGCTAGTCCCAAACCCACTCGGCTAGACCCAAACCCACTCGGCTAGACCCAAACCCACTCCGCTAGACCCAAACCCACTCGGCTAGACCGAAACGCACTCGGCTAGGCCCAAGCCCAGTCTCCTAGACCCAAACCCACTCGGCTAGACCCAAACCCACTCGGCTAGACCCAAACCCACTCGGCTAGACCCAAACCCACTCGGCTAGACCCAAACCCACTCGGCCAGACCCAAACCCACTCGGCTAGACCCAAACCCACTCGGCTAGACCCAAACCCACTCGGCCAGACCCAAACCCACTCGGCTAGACCCAAACCCACTCGGCTCGACCCAAACCCACTCCACTAGAACCAAACCCACTCGGCTAGACCCAAACCCACTCCGCTAGACCCAAACCCACTCAGCTAGACCGAAACGCACTCGGCTAGACCCAAGCCCACTCGGCCAGACCCAACCCCACTCGGCTAGACCCAAACCCAGTCTCCTAGACCCAAACCCACTCGGCTAGACCCAAACCCACTCGGCTAGACCCAAATCCACTCGGCTAGACCCAAACCCACTCGGCTCGACCCAAACCCGCTCGGCTAGACCCAAACCCACTCGGCCAGACCCAAAACCACTCGGCTAGACCCAAAACCACTCGGCTAGACCCAAACCCGCTCGGCCAGACACAAACCCACTCGGCTAGACCCAAACCCACTCGGCTAGACCGAAACCCACTCGGCTAGAGCGAAACCTACTCGGCTAGACCCAAACCCACTCGGCTTGACCCAAACCCACTGGGCTAGACCCAAACCCACTCCGCTAGACCCAAACCCACTCCGCGAGACCCAAACCCACTCCGCTAGACACAAACCCACTCCGCTAGACCCAAACCCACTCGGCTAGACCCAAACCCACTCGGCTAGTCCCAAACCCACTCGGCTCGACGCAAACCCACTCGGCTAGACCCAAACCCACTCGGCTAGACCCAAACCCACTCGGCTAGACCCAAACCCACTCGGCTAGACCCAAGCCCACTCGGCTGGACCCAAACCCACTCCGCTAGACCCACACCCACTCCGCTATACCTAAACCCACTCCGGTAGACCCAAACCCACTCGGCTAGACCCAAACCCACTCGGCTAGACCCAAACCCACTCGGCTAGACCCAAACCCACTCGGCTAGACCCAAAACCCACTCGGCTAGACCCAAGCCCACTCGGCTGGACCCAAACCCACTCCGCTAGACCCACACCCACTCCGTTATACCTAAACCCACTCCGGTAGACCCAAACCCACTCGGCTAGACCCAAACCCACTCGGCTAGACCCAAACCCACTCGGCTAGACCCAAGCCCACTCGGCTAGACCCAAACCCACTCGGCTAGACCCAAACGCACTTGGCTAGTCCCATACCCACTCGGCTAGACCCAAACCCACTCGGCTAGACCCAAACCCACTCCACTAGACCCAAACCCAATCGCTAGACCCAAACCCACTCCGCTAGACCCAAACCCACTCGGCTAGACCCAAACCCACTCTGCTAGACCCAAACCCACTCGGCTAGACCCAAACCCACTCCGCTAGACCCAAACCCACTCCGCCAGACCCAAACCCACTCCGCTAGACCCAAACCCACTCCGCTAGACACAAACCCACTCTGCTAGACCCAAACCCACTCGGCTAGACCCATAGCCACTCGGCTAGTCCCAAACCCACTCGGCTAGACCCAAACCCACTCGGCCAGACCCAAACCCACTCCGCTAGACCCAAACCCACTCCGCTAGACACAAACCCACTCTGCTAGACCCAAACCCACTCGGCTAGACCCAAACCCACTCGGTTAGTCCCAAACCCACTCCGCTAGACCCAAACCCACTCTGCTAGACCCAAACCCACTCGGCTAGACCCAAACCCACTCCGCTAGACCCAAACCCACTCGGCTGGACCCAAACCCAATCCGCTCGACCCAAACCCACTCCGCTAGACCCAAACCCACTCCGCTAGACCCAAACCTACTCTGCCAGACCCAAACCCACTCCACTAGACGCAAACCACTCCGCTAGACCCAAACCCACTCCGCTAGACCCAAACCCACTCCGCTAGACCCAAACCCACTCCGATAGACCCAAACCCACTCGGCTAGACCCAAACCCACTCGGCTAGACACAACGCCACTCGGCTAGACCCAAATCCACTCGGCTAAACCCAAACCCACTCGGCCAGACCCAAACCCACTCGGCTAGACCCAAACCCACTCGGCTAGACCCAAACCCACTCGGCTAGACCCAAACCCACTCCGCTAGACCCAAACCCACTCAGCTAGACCCAAACCCACTCGGCTAGACCGAAACCCACTCGGCTAGAGCCAAACCCACTCGGCTAGACCCAAACCCACTCGGCTAGACCCAAACCCACTCGGCTAGACCCAAACCCACTCGGCTAGACCCAAACCCACTCCGCTAGACCCAAACCCACTCCGCTAGACCCAAACCCACTCCGCTAGACCCAAACCCACTCCGCTAGACACAAACCCACTCCGCTAGACCCAAACCCACTCGGCTGGACCCAAACCCACTCGGCTAGTCCCAAACCCACTCGGCTAGACCCAAACACACTCGGCTAGACCCAAACCCACTCGGCTAGACCCAAGCCCACTCGGCTAGACCCAAACCCACTCCGCCAGACCCAAACCCACTCCGCTAGACCTAAACCCACTCCGGTAGACCCAAACCCACTCGGCTAGACCCAAACCCACTCGGCTAGACCCAAACCCACTCGGCTAGACCCAAGCCCACTCGGCTAGACCCAAACCCACTCGGCAAGACCCAAACGCACTTGGCTAGACCCAAGCCCACTCGGCCAGCCCCAACCCCACTCGGCTAGACCCAAACCCACTCGGCTAGACCCAAACCCACTCCGCTAGACCCAAACCCACTCGGCTAGACCCAAACCCACTTGGCTAGACCGAAACCCACTCGGCTAGAGCCAAACCCACTCGGCTAGTCCCAAACCCACTCTGCTAGACCCAAACCCACTCGGCTAGACCCAAACCCACTCCGCTAGACCCAAACCCACTCCGCCAGACCCAAACCCACTCCGCTAGACCCAAACCCACTCCGCTAGACACAAACCCACTCTGCTAGACCCAAACCCACTCGGCTAGACCCAAACCCACTCGGCTAGTCCCAAACCCACTCGGCTAGACCCAAACCCACTCGGCTAGACCCAAACCCACTCCGCTAGACCCAAACCCACTCGGCTAGACCGAAACGCACTCGGCTAGGCCCAAGCCCAGTCTCCTAGACCCAAACCCACTCGGCTAGACCCAAACCCACTCGGCTAGACCCAAACCCACTCGGCTAGACCCAAACCCACTCGGCTAGACCCAAACCCACTCGGCCAGACCCAAACCCACTCGGCTAGACCCAAACCCACTCGGCTAGACCCAAACCCACTCGGCCAGACCCAAACCCACTCGGCTAGACCCAAACCCACTCGGCTCGACCCAAACCCACTCCACTAGAACCAAACCCACTCGGCTAGACCCAAACCCACTCCGCTAGACCCAAACCCACTCAGCTAGACCGAAACGCACTCGGCTAGACCCAAGCCCACTCGGCCAGACCCAACCCCACTCGGCTAGACCCAAACCCAGTCTCCTAGACCCAAACCCACTCGGCTAGACCCAAACCCACTCGGCTAGACCCAAATCCACTCGGCTAGACCCAAACCCACTCGGCTCGACCCAAACCCGCTCGGCTAGACCCAAACCCACTCGGCTAGACCCAAACCCACTCGGCTAGACCGAAACCCACTCGGCTAGAGCGAAACCTACTCGGCTAGACCCAAACCCACTCGGCTTGACCCAAACCCACTGGGCTAGACCCAAACCCACTCCGCTAGACCCAAACCCACTCCGCGAGACCCAAACCCACTCCGCTAGACACAAACCCACTCCGCTAGACCCAAACCCACTCGGCTAGACCCAAACCCACTCGGCTAGTCCCAAACCCACTCGGCTCGACGCAAACCCACTCGGCTAGACCCAAACCCACTCGGCTAGACCCAAACCCACTCGGCTAGACCCAAACCCACTCGGCTAGACCCAAGCCCACTCGGCTGGACCCAAACCCACTCCGCTAGACCCACACCCACTCCGCTATACCTAAACCCACTCCGGTAGACCCAAACCCACTCGGCTAGACCCAAACCCACTCGGCTAGACCCAAACCCACTCGGCTAGACCCAAACCCACTCGGCTAGACCCAAAACCCACTCGGCTAGACCCAAGCCCACTCGGCTGGACCCAAACCCACTCCGCTAGACCCACACCCACTCCGCTATACCTAAACCCACTCCGGTAGACCCAAACCCACTCGGCTAGACCCAAACCCACTCGGCTAGACCCAAACCCACTCGGCTAGACCCAAGCCCACTCGGCTAGACCCAAACCCACTCGGCTAGACCCAAACGCACTTGGCTAGTCCCATACCCACTCGGCTAGACCCAAACCCACTCGGCTAGACCCAAACCCACTCCACTAGACCCAAACCCAATCGCTAGACCCAAACCCACTCCGCTAGACCCAAACCCACTCGGCTAGACCCAAACCCACTCTGCTAGACCCAAACCCACTCGGCTAGACCCAAACCCACTCCGCTAGACCCAAACCCACTCCGCCAGACCCAAACCCACTCCGCTAGACCCAAACCCACTCCGCTAGACACAAACCCACTCTGCTAGACCCAAACCCACTCGGCTAGACCCATAGCCACTCGGCTAGTCCCAAACCCACTCGGCTAGACCCAAACCCACTCGGCTAGACCCAAACCCACTCCGCTAGACCCAAACCCAATCGGCTAGACCCAAACCCACTCCGCTAGACCCAAACCCACTCGGCTAGACCGAAACGCACTCGGCTAGACCCAAGCCCAGTCTCCTAGACCCAAACCCACTCGGCCAGAGTCAAACCCACTCCGCTAGACCCAAACCCACTCGGCCAGACCCAAACACACACGCCTAGTCCCAAACAAACTCGGCAAGACCCAAACCCACTTGGCTAGACCCAAACCCACTCCGCTAGACCCAAACCCACTCGGCTAGACCCAAACCCACTCGGCTAGACCCAAACCCACTCGGCTAGACCCAAACTCCCTCGGCTAGACCCAAACCCACTCCGCTAGACCCAAACCCACACGACTAGACGCAAACCCACTCGGCTAGACCCAAACCCACTCGGCTAGACCCAAACCCACTCCGCTAGACCCAAACCCACTCCGCTAGACCCAAACCCACTCGGCAACACCCAAACCCACTCGGCTAGAACGAAACCCACTCGGCTAGAGCCAAACCCACTCGGCTAGACCCAAACCCACTCGGCTAGACCCAAACCCACTCGGCTAGACCCAAACCCACTCCGCTAGACCCAAACCCACTCCGCTAGACCTAAACCCACTCCGCTAGAACCAAACCCACTCCCGTAGACCCAAACCCACTCGGCTAGACCCAAACGCACTCGGCTAGACCCAAGCCCACTCGGCCAGACCCAACCCCACGGCTGGACCCAAACCCACTCGGTTAGACCCAAACCCACTCCGCTAGACCCAAACCCACTAGGCTAGACCCAAACCCACTCGGCGAGACCCAAACCCACTCGGCTAGACCCAAACCCACTCGGCTAGACCCAAACCCACTCGGCCAGACCCAAACCCACTCGGCTAGACCCAAACCCACTCGGCCAGACCCAAACCCACTCGGCCAGACCCAAACCCACTCGGCTAGACCCAAACCCACTCGGCCAGACCCAAACCCACTCGGCTAGACCCAAACCCACTCGGCAAGACCCAAACCCACTCCGCTAGACCCAAACCCACTCCGCTAGACCCAAACCCACTCGGCTAGACGCAAACCCACTCGGCTAGACCAAAACCCACTCGGCCAGAGCCAAACCCACTCGGCTAGACCCAAACCCACTCGGCTAGACCCAAACCCACTCCGCTAGACGCAAACCCACTCCGCTAGACCCAAACCCACTCCGCTAGACCCAAACCCACTCCGCTAGACGTAAACCCACTTTGCTAGACCCAAACCCACTCCGGCAGACCCAAACCCACTCGGCTGGACCCAAACCCACTCGGCGAGACCCAAACCCACTCGGCTAGACCCAAACCTACTCGGCCAGACCCAAACCCACTCGGCTAGACCCAAACACACTCGGCCAGACCCAAACCCACTCGGCTAGACCCAAACCCACTCGGCTCGACCCAAACCCACTCCGCTAGACCCAAACCCACTCCGCTAGACCCAAACCCACTCGGCTACACCCAAACCCACTCGGCTAGAACGAAACCCACTCGGCTAGAGCCAAACCCACTCGGCTAGACCCAAACCCACTCGGCTAGACCCACTCGGCTAGAC
Source organism: Raja brachyura (assembly GCA_963514005.1). The sequence goes on from OY740820.1 coordinate 1,626,982, forward strand.
CCAAACCCACTCCGCTAGACCCAAACCCACTCCGCTAGACCCAAACCCACTAGGCTAGACCCAAACCCACTCGGCTACACCCAAACCCACTCGGCTAGACCCAAACCCACTCGGCTAGACCCAAACCCACTCGGCCAGACCCAAACCCACTCGGCCAGACCCAAACCCACTCGGCTAGACCCAAACCCACTCGGCTAGACCCAAACCCACTCCGCTAGACCCAAACCCACTCAGCTAGACCCAAACCCACTCGGCTAGACCGAAACCCACTCGGCTAGAGCCAAACCCACTAGGCTAGACCCAAACCCACTGGGCTAGACCCAAACCCACTCGGCTAGACCCAAACCCACTCGGCTAGACCCAAACCCACTCCGCTAGACCCAAACCCACTCCGCTAGACCCAAACCCACTCCGCTGGACCCAAACCCACTCCGCTAGACACAAACCCACTCCGCTTGACCCAAACCCACTCGGCTAGACCCAAACCCACTCGGCTAGTCCCAAACCCACTCGGCTAGACCCAAACCCACTCGGCTAGACCCAAACCCACTCGGCTAGACCCAAGCCCACTCGGCTAGACCTAAACCCACTCCGCTAGACCCAAACCCACTCCGCTAGACCTAAACCCACTCCGGTATACCCAAACCCACTCGGCTAGACCCAAACCCACTCGGCTAGACCCAAACCCACTCGGCTAGACCCAAGCCCACTCGGCTAGACCCAAACCCACTCGGCTAGACCCAAACGCACTTGGCTAGACGCAAGCCCACTCGGCCACACCCAACCCCACTCGGCTAGACCCAAACCCACTCGGCTAGACCCAAACCCACTCCGCTAGACCCAAACCCACTCGGCTAGACCCAAACCCACTCGGCTAGACCCAAACCCACTCCACTAGACCCAAACCCAATCGCTAGACCCAAACCCACTCCGCTAGACCCAAACCCACTCGGCTAGACCCAAACCCACTCTGCTAGACCCAAACCCACTCGGCTAGACCCAAACCCACTCCGCTAGACCCAAACCCACTCCGCCAGACCCAAACCCACTCCGCTAGACCCAAACCCACTCCGCTAGACACAAACCCACTCTGCTAGACCCAAACCCACTCGGCTAGACCCATAGCCACTCGGCTAGTCCCAAACCCACTCGGCTAGACCCAAACCCACTCGGCTAGACCCAAACCCACTCCGCTAGACCCAAACCCAATCGGCTAGACCCAAACCCACTCCGCTAGACCCAAACCCACTCGGCTAGACCGAAACGCACTCGGCTAGACCCAAGCCCAGTCTCCTAGACCCAAACCCACTCGGCCAGAGTCAAACCCACTCCGCTAGACCCAAACCCACTCGGCCAGACCCAAACACACACGCCTAGTCCCAAACAAACTCGGCAAGACCCAAACCCACTTGGCTAGACCCAAACCCACTCCGCTAGACCCAAACCCACTCGGCTAGACCCAAACCCACTCGGCTAGACCCAAACCCACTCGGCTAGACCCAAACTCCCTCGGCTAGACCCAAACCCACTCCGCTAGACCCAAACCCACACGACTAGACGCAAACCCACTCGGCTAGACCCAAACCCACTCGGCTAGACCCAAACCCACTCCGCTAGACCCAAACCCACTCCGCTAGACCCAAACCCACTCGGCAACACCCAAACCCACTCGGCTAGAACGAAACCCACTCGGCTAGAGCCAAACCCACTCGGCTAGACCCAAACCCACTCGGCTAGACCCAAACCCACTCGGCTAGACCCAAACCCACTCCGCTAGACCCAAACCCACTCCGCTAGACCTAAACCCACTCCGCTAGAACCAAACCCACTCCCGTAGACCTAAACCCACTCGGCTAGACCCAAACGCACTCGGCTAGACCCAAGCCCACTCGGCCAGACCCAACCCCACGGCTGGACCCAAACCCACTCGGTTAGACCCAAACCCACTCCGCTAGACCCAAACCCACTAGGCTAGACCCAAACCCACTCGGCGAGACCCAAACCCACTCGGCTAGACCCAAACCCACTCGGCTAGACCCAAACCCACTCGGCCAGACCCAAACCCACTCGGCTAGACCCAAACCCACTCGGCCAGACCCAAACCCACTCGGCCAGACCCAAACCCACTCGGCTAGACCCAAACCCACTCGGCCAGACCCAAACCCACTCGGCTAGACCCAAACCCACTCGGCAAGACCCAAACCCACTCCGCTAGACCCAAACCCACTCCGCTAGACCCAAACCCACTCGGCTAGACGCAAACCCACTCGGCTAGACCAAAACCCACTCGGCCAGAGCCAAACCCACTCGGCTAGACCCAAACCCACTCGGCTAGACCCAAACCCACTCCGCTAGACGCAAACCCACTCCGCTAGACCCAAACCCACTCCGCTAGACCCAAACCCACTCCGCTAGACGTAAACCCACTTTGCTAGACCCAAACCCACTCCGGCAGACCCAAACCCACTCGGCTGGACCCAAACCCACTCGGCGAGACCCAAACCCACTCGGCTAGACCCAAACCTACTCGGCCAGACCCAAACCCACTCGGCTAGACCCAAACACACTCGGCCAGACCCAAACCCACTCGGCTAGACCCAAACCCACTCGGCTCGACCCAAACCCACTCCGCTAGACCCAAACCCACTCCGCTAGACCCAAACCCACTCGGCTACACCCAAACCCACTCGGCTAGAACGAAACCCACTCGGCTAGAGCCAAACCCACTCGGCTAGACCCAAACCCACTCGGCTAGACCCACTCGGCTAGACCCAAACCCACTCCGCTAGACCCAAACCCACTCCGCTAGACCCAAACCCACTAGGCTAGACCCAAACCCACTCGGCTACACCCAAACCCACTCGGCTAGACCCAAACCCACTCGGCTAGACCCAAACCCACTCGGCCAGACCCAAACCCACTCGGCCAGACCCAAACCCACTCGGCTAGACCCAAACCCACTCGGCTAGACCCAAACCCACTCCGCTAGACCCAAACCCACTCAGCTAGACCCAAACCCACTCGGCTAGACCGAAACCCACTCGGCTAGAGCCAAACCCACTAGGCTAGACCCAAACCCACTGGGCTAGACCCAAACCCACTCGGCTAGACCCAAACCCACTCGGCTAGACCCAAACCCACTCCGCTAGACCCAAACCCACTCCGCTAGACCCAAACCCACTCCGCTGGACCCAAACCCACTCCGCTAGACACAAACCCACTCCGCTTGACCCAAACCCACTCGGCTAGACCCAAACCCACTCGGCTAGTCCCAAACCCACTCGGCTAGACCCAAACCCACTCGGCTAGACCCAAACCCACTCGGCTAGACCCAAGCCCACTCGGCTAGACCTAAACCCACTCCGCTAGACCCAAACCCACTCCGCTAGACCTAAACCCACTCCGGTATACCCAAACCCACTCGGCTAGACCCAAACCCACTCGGCTAGACCCAAACCCACTCGGCTAGACCCAAGCCCACTCGGCTAGACCCAAACCCACTCGGCTAGACCCAAACGCACTTGGCTAGACGCAAGCCCACTCGGCCACACCCAACCCCACTCGGCTAGACCCAAACCCACTCGGCTAGACCCAAACCCACTCCGCTAGACCCAAACCCACTCGGCTAGACGCAAACCCACTCGGCTAGACGCAAACCCACTCGGCTAGACCCAAACCCACTCGGCTAGACCCAAACCCACTCTGCTAGACCCAAACCCACTCGGCTAGACCCAAACCCACTCCGCTAGACCCAAACTCACTCCGCCAGACCCAAACCCACTCCGCTAGACCCAAACCCACTCCGCTAGACACAAACCCACTCTGCTAGACCCAAACCCACTCGGCTAGACCCAAACCCACTCAGTTAGTCCCAAACCCACTGCGCTAGACCCAAACCCATTCTGCTAGACCCAAACCCACTCGGCTAGACCCAAACCCACTCCGCTAGACCCAAACCCACTCGGCTGGACCCAAACCCACTCCGCTCGACCCAAACCCACTCCGCTAGACCCAAACCCACTCCGCTAGACCCAAACCTACTCTGCCAGACCCAAACCCACTCCACTAGACGCAAACCCACTCCGCTAGACCCAAACCCACTCCGCTAGACCCAAACCCACTCCGATAGACCCAAACCCACTCGGCTAGACCCAAACCCACTCGGCTAGACACAAACCCACTCGGCTAGACCCAAATCCACTCGGCTAAACCCAAACCCACTCGGCCAGACCCAAACCCACTCGGCTAGACCCAAACCCACTCGGCTAGACCCAAACCCACTCGGCTAGACCCAAACCCACTCCGCTAGACCCAAACCCACTCAGCTAGACCCAAACCCACTCGGCTAGACCCAAACCCACTCCGCTAGACACAAACCCACTCCGCTAGACCGAAACCCACTCGGCTGGACCCAAACCCACTCGGCTAGTCCCAAACCCACTCGGCTAGACCCAAACCCACTCGGCTAGACCCAAACCCACTCGGCTAGACCCAAGCCCACTCGGCTAGACCCAAACCCACTCCGCTAGACCCAAACCCACTCCGCTAGACCTAAACCCACTCCGGTAGACCCAAACCCACTCGGCTAGACACAAACCCACTCGGCTAGACCCAAACCCACTCGGCTAGACCCAAGCCCACTCGGCTAGACCCAAACACACTCGGCAAGACCCAAACGCACTTGGCTAGACCCAAGCCCACTCGGCCAGACCCAACCCCACTCGGCTAGACCCAAACCCACTCGGCTAGACCCAAACCCACTCCGCTAGACCCAAACCCACTCGGCTAGACCCAAACCCACTCGGCTAGACCGAAACCCACTCGGCTAGAGCCAAACCCACTCGGCTAGTCCCAAACCCACTCTGCTAGACCCAAACCCACTCGGCTAGACCCAAACCCACTCCGCTAGACCCAAACCCACTCCGCTAGACCCAAACCCACTCCGCTAGACCCAAACCCACTCCGCTAGACACAAACCCACTCTGCTAGACCCAAACCCACTCGGCTAGACCCAAACCCACTCGGCTAGTCCCAAACCCACTCGGCTAGACCCAAACCCACTCGGCTAGACCCAAACCCACTCCGCTAGACCCAAACCCAATCGGCTAGACCCAAACCCACTCCGCTAGACCCAAACCCACTCGGCTAGACCGAAACGCACTCGGCTAGGCCCAAGCCCAGTCTCCTAGACCCAAACCCACTCGGCTAGACCCAAACCCACTCGGCTAGACCCAAATCCACTCGGCTAGACCCAAACCCACTCGGCTAGACCCAAACCCACTCGGCTAGACCCAAACCCACTCGGCCAGACCCAAACCCACTCGGCTAGACCCAAACCCACTCGGCTAGACCCAAACCCACTCGGCCAGACCCAAACCCACTCGGCTAGACCCAAACCCACTCGGCTCGACCCAAACCCACTCCACTAGAACCAAACCCACTCGGCTAGACACAAACCCACTCCGCTAGACCCAAACCCACTCGGCTAGACCGAAACGCACTCGGCTAGACCCAAGCCCACTCGGCCAAACCCAACCCCACTCGGCTAGACCCAAACCCAGTCTCCTAGACCCAAACCCACTCGGCTAGACCCAAACCCACTCGGCTAGACCCAAATCCACTCGGCTAGACCCAAACCCACTCGGCTCGACCCAATCCCGCTCGGCTAGACCCAAACCCACTCGGCCAGACCCAAAACCACTCGGCTAGACCCAAAACCACTCGGCTAGACCCAAACCCGCTCGGCCAGACACAAACCCACTCGGCTAGACCCAAACCCACTCGGCTAGACCGAAACCCACTCGGCTAGAGCGAAACCTACTCGGCTAGACCCAAACCCACTCGGCTAGACCCAAATCCACTTGGCTAGACCCAAACCCACTCCGCTAGACCCAAACCCACTCCGCGAGACCCAAACCCACTCCGCTAGACACAAACCCACTCCGCTAGACCCAAACCCACTCGGCTAGACCCAAACCCACTCGGCTAGTCCCAAACCCACTCGGCTAGACCCAAACCCACTCGGCTAGACCCAAACCCACTCGGCTAGACCCAAACCCACTCGGCTAGACCCAAACCCACTCGGCTAGACCCAAGCCCACTCGGCTGGACCCAAACCCACTCCGCTAGACCCACACCCACTCCGCTAGACCTAAACCCACTCCGGTAGACCCAAACCCACTCGGCTAGACCCAAACCCTCTCGGCTAGACCCAAACCCACTCGGCTAGACCCAAGCCCACTCGGCTAGACCCAAACCCACTCGGCTAGACCCAAACGCACTTGGCTAGTCCCAAACCCACTCGGCTAGACCCAAACCCACTCGGCTAGACCCAAACCCACTCCACTAGACCCAAACCCAATCGCTAGACCCAAACCCACTCCGCTAGACCCAAACCCACTCGGCTAGACCCAAACCCACTCTGCTAGACCCAAACCCACTCGGCTAGACCCAAACCCACTCCGCTAGACCCAAACCCACTCCGCCAGACCCAAACCCACTCCGCTAGACCCAAACCCACTCCGCTAGACACAAACCCACTCTGCTAGACCCAAACCCACTCGGCTAGACCCATAGCCACTCGGCTAGTCCCAAACACACTCGGCTAGACCCAAACCCACTCGGCTAGACCCAAACCCACTCCGCTAGGCCCAAACCCAATCGGCTAGACCCAAACCCACTCCGCTAGACCCAAACCCACTCGGCTAGACCGAAACGCACTCGGCTAGACCCAAGCCCAGTTTCCTAGACCCAAACCCACTCGGCCAGAGTCAAACCCACTCGGCTAGACCCAAACCCACTCGGCTAGACCCAAACCCACTCGGCTAGACCCAAACCCACTCGGCCAGACCCAAACCCACACGGCCAGACCCAAACCCACACGGCTAGACCCAAACCCACTCGGCTAGACCCAAACCCACTCGGCCAGACCCAAACCACTCGGCTAGACCCAAACCCACTCGGCTAGACCCAAACCCACTCGGCTAGACCCAAATCCACTCCGCTAGACCCAAACCCACTCCGGTAGACACAAACCCACTCCGCTAGACCCAAACCCACTCGGCGAGACCCAAACCCACTCGGCTAGTCCCAAACCCACTCGGCTAGACCCAAACCCACTCGGCTAGACCCAAACCCACTCGGCCAGACCCAAACACACTCGCCTAGTCCCAAACAAACTCGGCAAGACCCAAACCCACTTGGCTAGACCCAAACCCACTCCGCTACACCCAAACCCACTCGGCTAGACCCAAACCCACTCGGCTAGACCCAAACCCACTCGGCTAGACCCAAACTCCCTCGGCTAGACCCAAACCCACTCCGCTAGACCCAAACCCACTCGGCTAGACGCAAACCCACTCGGCTAGACCCAAACCCACTCGGCTAGACCCAAACCCACTCCGCTAGACCCAAACCCGCTCCGCTAGACCCAAACCCACTCGGCTACACCCAAACCCACTCGGCTAGAACGAAACCCACTCGGCTAGAGCCAAACCCACTCGGCTAGACCCAAACCCACTCGGCTAGACCCAAACCCACTCGGCTAGACCCACACCCACTCCGCTAGACCCAAACCCACTCCGCTAGACCTAAACCCACTCCGCTAGAACCAAACCCACTCCGGTAGACTCAAACCCACTCGGCTAGACCCAAACCCACTCGGCTAGACCCAAGCCCACTCGGCCAGACCCAACCCCACTCGGCTAGACCCAAACCCACTCGGTTAGACCCAAACCCACTCCGCTAGACCCAAACCCACTAGGCTAGACCCAAACCCAATCGGCTAGACCCAAACCCACTCGGCTAGACCCAAACCCACTCGGCTACACCCAAACCCACTCGGCTAGACCCAAACCCACTCGGCCAGACCCAAACCCACTCGGCTAGACCCAAACCCACTCGGCCAGACCCAAACCCACTCGGCTAGACCCAAACCCACTCGGCAAGACCCAAACCCACTCCGCTAGACCCAAACCCACTCGGCTAGACGCAAACCCACTCGGCTAGACCAAAACCCACTCGGCCAGAGCCAAACCCACTCGGCTAGACCCAAACCCACTCGGCTAGACCCAAACCCACTCCGCTAGACGCAAACCCACTCCGCTAGACCCAAACCCACTCCGCTAGACCCAAACCCACTCCGCTAGACGTAAACCCACTTTGCTAGACCCAAACCCACTCCGGCAGACCCAAACCCACTCGGCTGGACCCAAACCCACTCGGCGAGACCCAAACCCACTCGGCTAGACCCAAACCCACTCGGCCAGACCCAAACCCACTCGGCTAGACCCAAACACACTCGGCCAGACCCAAACCCACTCGGCTAGACCCAAACCCACTCGGCTCGACCCAAACCCACTCCGCTAGACCCAAACCCACTCCGCTAGACCCAAACCCACTCGGCTACACCCAAACCCACTCGGCTAGAACGAAACCCACTCGGCTAGAGCCAAACCCACTCGGCTAGACCCAAACCCACTCGGCTAGACCCACTCGGCTAGACCCAAACCCACTCCGCTAGACCCAAACCCACTCCGCTAGACCCAAACCCACTAGGCTAGACCCAAACCCACTCGGCTAGACCCAAACCCACTCGGCCAGACCCAAACCCACTCGGCTAGACACAAACCCACTCCGCTTGACCCAAACCCACTCGGCTAGACCCAAACCCACTCGGCTAGTCCCAAACCCACTCGGCTAGACCCAAACCCACTCGGCTAGACCCAAACCCACTCGGCTAGACCCAAGCCCACTCGGCTAGACCTAAACCCACTCCGCTAGACCCAAACCCACTCCGCTAGACCTAAACCCACTCCGGTATACCCAAACCCACTCGGCTAGACCCAAACCCACTCGGCTAGACCCAAACCCACTCGGCTAGACCCAAGCCCACTCGGCTAGACCCAAACCCACTCGGCTAGACCCAAACGCACTTGGCTAGACGCAAGCCCACTCGGCCACACCCAACCCCACTCGGCTAGACCCAAACCCACTCGGCTAGACCCAAACCCACTCCGCTAGACCCAAACCCACTCGGCTAGACGCAAACCCACTCGGCTAGACGCAAACCCACTCGGCTAGACCCAAACCCACTCGGCTAGACCCAAACCCACTCTGCTAGACCCAAACCCACTCGGCTAGACCCAAACCCACTCCGCTAGACCCAAACTCACTCCGCCAGACCCAAACCCACTCCGCTAGACCCAAACCCACTCCGCTAGACACAAACCCACTCTGCTAGACCCAAACCCACTCGGCTAGACCCAAACCCACTCAGTTAGTCCCAAACCCACTGCGCTAGACCCAAACCCATTCTGCTAGACCCAAACCCACTCGGCTAGACCCAAACCCACTCCGCTAGACCCAAACCCACTCGGCTGGACCCAAACCCACTCCGCTCGACCCAAACCCACTCCGCTAGACCCAAACCCACTCCGCTAGACCCAAACCTACTCTGCCAGACCCAAACCCACTCCACTAGACGCAAACCCACTCCGCTAGACCCAAACCCACTCCGCTAGACCCAAACCCACTCCGATAGACCCAAACCCACTCGGCTAGACCCAAACCCACTCGGCTAGACACAAACCCACTCGGCTAGACCCAAATCCACTCGGCTAAACCCAAACCCACTCGGCCAGACCCAAACCCACTCGGCTAGACCCAAACCCACTCGGCTAGACCCAAACCCACTCGGCTAGACCCAAACCCACTCCGCTAGACCCAAACCCACTCAGCTAGACCCAAACCCACTCGGCTAGACCCAAACCCACTCCGCTAGACACAAACCCACTCCGCTAGACCGAAACCCACTCGGCTGGACCCAAACCCACTCGGCTAGTCCCAAACCCACTCGGCTAGACCCAAACCCACTCGGCTAGACCCAAACCCACTCGGCTAGACCCAAGCCCACTCGGCTAGACCCAAACCCACTCCGCTAGACCCAAACCCACTCCGCTAGACCTAAACCCACTCCGGTAGACCCAAACCCACTCGGCTAGACACAAACCCACTCGGCTAGACCCAAACCCACTCGGCTAGACCCAAGCCCACTCGGCTAGACCCAAACACACTCGGCAAGACCCAAACGCACTTGGCTAGACCCAAGCCCACTCGGCCAGACCCAACCCCACTCGGCTAGACCCAAACCCACTCGGCTAGACCCAAACCCACTCCGCTAGACCCAAACCCACTCGGCTAGACCCAAACCCACTCGGCTAGACCGAAACCCACTCGGCTAGAGCCAAACCCACTCGGCTAGTCCCAAACCCACTCTGCTAGACCCAAACCCACTCGGCTAGACCCAAACCCACTCCGCTAGACCCAAACCCACTCCGCTAGACCCAAACCCACTCCGCTAGACCCAAACCCACTCCGCTAGACACAAACCCACTCTGCTAGACCCAAACCCACTCGGCTAGACCCAAACCCACTCGGCTAGTCCCAAACCCACTCGGCTAGACCCAAACCCACTCGGCTAGACCCAAACCCACTCCGCTAGACCCAAACCCAATCGGCTAGACCCAAACCCACTCCGCTAGACCCAAACCCACTCGGCTAGACCGAAACGCACTCGGCTAGGCCCAAGCCCAGTCTCCTAGACCCAAACCCACTCGGCTAGACCCAAACCCACTCGGCTAGACCCAAATCCACTCGGCTAGACCCAAACCCACTCGGCTAGACCCAAACCCACTCGGCTAGACCCAAACCCACTCGGCCAGACCCAAACCCACTCGGCTAGACCCAAACCCACTCGGCTAGACCCAAACCCACTCGGCCAGACCCAAACCCACTCGGCTAGACCCAAACCCACTCGGCTCGACCCAAACCCACTCCACTAGAACCAAACCCACTCGGCTAGACACAAACCCACTCCGCTAGACCCAAACCCACTCGGCTAGACCGAAACGCACTCGGCTAGACCCAAGCCCACTCGGCCAAACCCAACCCCACTCGGCTAGACCCAAACCCAGTCTCCTAGACCCAAACCCACTCGGCTAGACCCAAACCCACTCGGCTAGACCCAAATCCACTCGGCTAGACCCAAACCCACTCGGCTCGACCCAATCCCGCTCGGCTAGACCCAAACCCACTCGGCCAGACCCAAAACCACTCGGCTAGACCCAAAACCACTCGGCTAGACCCAAACCCGCTCGGCCAGACACAAACCCACTCGGCTAGACCCAAACCCACTCGGCTAGACCGAAACCCACTCGGCTAGAGCGAAACCTACTCGGCTAGACCCAAACCCACTCGGCTAGACCCAAATCCACTTGGCTAGACCCAAACCCACTCCGCTAGACCCAAACCCACTCCGCGAGACCCAAACCCACTCCGCTAGACACAAACCCACTCCGCTAGACCCAAACCCACTCGGCTAGACCCAAACCCACTCGGCTAGTCCCAAACCCACTCGGCTAGACCCAAACCCACTCGGCTAGACCCAAACCCACTCGGCTAGACCCAAACCCACTCGGCTAGACCCAAACCCACTCGGCTAGACCCAAGCCCACTCGGCTGGACCCAAACCCACTCCGCTAGACCCACACCCACTCCGCTAGACCTAAACCCACTCCGGTAGACCCAAACCCACTCGGCTAGACCCAAACCCTCTCGGCTAGACCCAAACCCACTCGGCTAGACCCAAGCCCACTCGGCTAGACCCAAACCCACTCGGCTAGACCCAAACGCACTTGGCTAGTCCCAAACCCACTCGGCTAGACCCAAACCCACTCGGCTAGACCCAAACCCACTCCACTAGACCCAAACCCAATCGCTAGACCCAAACCCACTCCGCTAGACCCAAACCCACTCGGCTAGACCCAAACCCACTCTGCTAGACCCAAACCCACTCGGCTAGACCCAAACCCACTCCGCTAGACCCAAACCCACTCCGCCAGACCCAAACCCACTCCGCTAGACCCAAACCCACTCCGCTAGACACAAACCCACTCTGCTAGACCCAAACCCACTCGGCTAGACCCATAGCCACTCGGCTAGTCCCAAACACACTCGGCTAGACCCAAACCCACTCGGCTAGACCCAAACCCACTCCGCTAGGCCCAAACCCAATCGGCTAGACCCAAACCCACTCCGCTAGACCCAAACCCACTCGGCTAGACCGAAACGCACTCGGCTAGACCCAAGCCCAGTTTCCTAGACCCAAACCCACTCGGCCAGAGTCAAACCCACTCGGCTAGACCCAAACCCACTCGGCTAGACCCAAACCCACTCGGCTAGACCCAAACCCACTCGGCCAGACCCAAACCCACACGGCCAGACCCAAACCCACACGGCTAGACCCAAACCCACTCGGCTAGACCCAAACCCACTCGGCCAGACCCAAACCACTCGGCTAGACCCAAACCCACTCGGCTAGACCCAAACCCACTCGGCTAGACCCAAATCCACTCCGCTAGACCCAAACCCACTCCGGTAGACACAAACCCACTCCGCTAGACCCAAACCCACTCGGCGAGACCCAAACCCACTCGGCTAGTCCCAAACCCACTCGGCTAGACCCAAACCCACTCGGCTAGACCCAAACCCACTCGGCCAGACCCAAACACACTCGCCTAGTCCCAAACAAACTCGGCAAGACCCAAACCCACTTGGCTAGACCCAAACCCACTCCGCTACACCCAAACCCACTCGGCTAGACCCAAACCCACTCGGCTAGACCCAAACCCACTCGGCTAGACCCAAACTCCCTCGGCTAGACCCAAACCCACTCCGCTAGACCCAAACCCACTCGGCTAGACGCAAACCCACTCGGCTAGACCCAAACCCACTCGGCTAGACCCAAACCCACTCCGCTAGACCCAAACCCGCTCCGCTAGACCCAAACCCACTCGGCTACACCCAAACCCACTCGGCTAGAACGAAACCCACTCGGCTAGAGCCAAACCCACTCGGCTAGACCCAAACCCACTCGGCTAGACCCAAACCCACTCGGCTAGACCCACACCCACTCCGCTAGACCCAAACCCACTCCGCTAGACCTAAACCCACTCCGCTAGAACCAAACCCACTCCGGTAGACTCAAACCCACTCGGCTAGACCCAAACCCACTCGGCTAGACCCAAGCCCACTCGGCCAGACCCAACCCCACTCGGCTAGACCCAAACCCACTCGGTTAGACCCAAACCCACTCCGCTAGACCCAAACCCACTAGGCTAGACCCAAACCCAATCGGCTAGACCCAAACCCACTCGGCTAGACCCAAACCCACTCGGCTACACCCAAACCCACTCGGCTAGACCCAAACCCACTCGGCCAGACCCAAACCCACTCGGCTAGACCCAAACCCACTCGGCCAGACCCAAACCCACTCGGCTAGACCCAAACCCACTCGGCAAGACCCAAACCCACTCCGCTAGACCCAAACCCACTCGGCTAGACGCAAACCCACTCGGCTAGACCAAAACCCACTCGGCCAGAGCCAAACCCACTCGGCTAGACCCAAACCCACTCGGCTAGACCCAAACCCACTCCGCTAGACGCAAACCCACTCCGCTAGACCCAAACCCACTCCGCTAGACCCAAACCCACTCCGCTAGACGTAAACCCACTTTGCTAGACCCAAACCCACTCCGGCAGACCCAAACCCACTCGGCTGGACCCAAACCCACTCGGCGAGACCCAAACCCACTCGGCTAGACCCAAACCCACTCGGCCAGACCCAAACCCACTCGGCTAGACCCAAACACACTCGGCCAGACCCAAACCCACTCGGCTAGACCCAAACCCACTCGGCTCGACCCAAACCCACTCCGCTAGACCCAAACCCACTCCGCTAGACCCAAACCCACTCGGCTACACCCAAACCCACTCGGCTAGAACGAAACCCACTCGGCTAGAGCCAAACCCACTCGGCTAGACCCAAACCCACTCGGCTAGACCCACTCGGCTAGACCCAAACCCACTCCGCTAGACCCAAACCCACTCCGCTAGACCCAAACCCACTAGGCTAGACCCAAACCCACTCGGCTAGACCCAAACCCACTCGGCCAGACCCAAACCCACTCGGCTAGACCCAAACACACTCGGCCAGACCCAAACCCACTCGGCTAGACCCAAACCCACTCGGCTCGACCCAAACCCACTCCGCTAGACCCAAACCCACTCCGCTAGACCCAAACCCACTCGGCTACACCCAAACCCACTCGGCTAGAACGAAACCCACTCGGCTAGAGCCAAACCCACTCGGCTAGACCCAAACCCACTCGGCTAGACCCACTCGGCTAGACCCAAACCCACTCCGCTAGACCCAAACCCACTCCGCTAGACCCAAACCCACTAGGCTAGACCCAAACCCACTCGGCTAGACCCAAACCCACTCGGCTAGACCCAAACCCACTCGGCTAGACCCAAACCCACTCGGCTAGACCCAAACCCACTCGGCCAGACCCAAACCCACTCGGCTAGACCCAAACCCACTCGGCTAGACCCAAACCCACTCCGCTAGACCCAAACCCACTCAGCTAGACCCAAACCCACTCGGCTAGACCGAAACCCACTCGGCTAGACCCAAATCCACTCCGCTAGACCCAAACCCACTCCGGTAGACACAAACCCACTCCGCTAGACCCAAACCCACTCGGCGAGACCCAAACCCACTCGGCTAGTCCCAAACCCACTTGGCTAGACCCAAACCCACTCGGCTAGACCCAAACCCACTCGGCCAGACCCAAACACACTCGCCTAGTCCCAAACAAACTCGGCAAGACCCAAACCCACTTGGCTAGACCCAAACCCACTCCGCTAGACCCAAACCCACTCGGCTAGACCCAAACCCACTCGGCTAGACCCAAACCCACTCGGCTAGACCCAAACTCCCTCGGCTAGACCCAAACCCACTCCGCTAGACCCAAACCCACTCGGCTAGACGCAAACCCACTCGGCTAGACCCAAACCCACTCGGCTAGACCCAAACCCACTCCGCTAGACCCAAACCCGCTCCGCTAGACCCAAACCCACTCGGCTACACCCAAACCCACTCGGCTAGAACGAAACCCACTCGGCTAGAGCCAAACCCACTCGGCTAGACCCAAACCCACTCGGCTAGACCCAAACCCACTCGGCTAGACCCACACCCACTCCGCTAGACCCAAACCCACTCCGCTAGACCTAAACCCACTCCGCTAGAACCAAACCCACTCCGGTAGACTCAAACCCACTCGGCTAGACCCAAACCCACTCGGCTAGACCCAAGCCCACTCGGCCAGACCCAACCCCACTCGGCTAGACCCAAACCCACTCGGTTAGACCCAAACCCACTCCGCTAGACCCAAACCCACTAGGCTAGACCCAAACCCAATCGGCTAGACCCAAACCCACTCGGCTAGACCCAAACCCACTCGGCTAGACCCAAACCCACTCGGCTAGACCCAAACCCACTCGGCCAGACCCAAACCCACTCGGCTAGACCCAAACCCACTCGGCCAGACCCAAACTCACTCGGCTAGACCCAAACCCACTCGGCAAGACCCAAACCCACTCCGCTAGACCCAAACCCACTCGGCTAGACGCAAACCCACTCGGCTAGACCAAAACCCACTCGGCCAGAGCCAAACCCACTCGGCTAGACCCAAACCCACTCGGCTAGACCCAAACCCACTCCGCTAGACGCAAACCCACTCCGCTAGACCCAAACCCACTCCGCTAGACCCAAACCCACTCCGCTAGACGTAAACCCACTTTGCTAGACCCAAACCCACTCCGGCAGACCCAAACCCACTCGGCTGGACCCAAACCCACTCGGCTCGACCCAAACCCACTCCGCTAGACCCAAACCCACTCGGCCAGACCCAAACCCACTCGGCTAGACCCAAACACACTCGGCCAGACCCAAACCCACTCGGCTAGACCCAAACCCACTCGGCTCGACCCAAACCCACTCCGCTAGACCCAAACCCACTCCGCTAGACCCAAACCCACTCGGCTACACCCAAACCCACTCGGCTAGAACGAAACCCACTCGGCTAGAGCCAAACCCACTCGGCTAGACCCAAACCCACTCGGCTAGACCCACTCGGCTAGACCCAAACCCACTCCGCTAGACCCAAACCCACTCCGCTAGACCCAAACCCACTAGGCTAGACCCAAACCCACTCGGCTAGACCCAAACCCACTCGGCTAGACCCAAACCCACTCGGCTAGACCCAAACCCACTCGGCTAGACCCAAACCCACTCGGCTAGACCCAAACCCACTCGGCTAGACCCAAACCCACTCGGCTAGACCCAAACCCACTCGGCTAGACCCAAACCCACTCGGCTAGACCCAAACCCACTCCGCTAGACCCAAACCCACTCAGCTAGACCCAAACCCACTCGGCTAGACCGAAACCCACTCGGCTAGACCCAAATCCACTCCGCTAGACCCAAACCCACTCCGGTAGACACAAACCCACTCCGCTAGACCCAAACCCACTCGGCGAGACCCAAACCCACTCGGCTAGTCCCAAACCCACTTGGCTAGACCCAAACCCACTCGGCTAGACCCAAACCCACTCGGCTAGACCCAAACACACTCGGCCAGACCCAAACCCACTCGGCTAGACCCAAACCCACTCGGCTCGACCCAAACCCACTCCGCTAGACCCAAACCCACTCCGCTAGACCCAAACCCACTCGGCTACACCCAAACCCACTCGGCTAGAACGAAACCCACTCGGCTAGAGCCAAACCCACTCGGCTAGACCCAAACCCACTCGGCTAGACCCACTCGGCTAGACCCAAACCCACTCCGCTAGACCCAAACCCACTCCGCTAGACCCAAACCCACTAGGCTAGACCCAAACCCACTCGGCTAGACCCAAACCCACTCGGCCAGACCCAAACCCACTCCGCTAGACCCAAACCCACTCCGCTAGACCCAAACCCACTAGGCTAGACCCAAACCCACTCGGCTAGACCCAAACCCACTCGGCCAGACCCAAACCCACTCCGCTAGACCCAAACCCACTCCGCTAGACCCAAACCCACTCGGCTACACCCAAACCCACTCGGCTAGAACGAAACCCACTCGGCTAGAGCCAAACCCACTCGGCTAGACCCAAACCCACTCGGCTAGACCCACTCGGCTAGACCCAAACCCACTCCGCTAGACCCAAACCCACTCCGCTAGACCCAAACCCACTAGGCTAGACCCAAACCCACTCGGCTAGACCCAAACCCACTCGGCCAGACCCAAACCCACTCGGCTAGACCCAAACACACTCGGCCAGACCCAAACCCACTCGGCTAGACCCAAACCCACTCGGCTCGACCCAAACCCACTCCGCTAGACCCAAACCCACTCCGCTAGACCCAAACCCACTCGGCTACACCCAAACCCACTCGGCTAGAACGAAACCCACTCGGCTAGAGCCAAACCCACTCGGCTAGACCCAAACCCACTCGGCTAGACCCACTCGGCTAGACCCAAACCCACTCCGCTAGACCCAAACCCACTCCGCTAGACCCAAACCCACTAGGCTAGACCCAAACCCACTCGGCTAGACCCAAACCCACTCGGCTAGACCCAAACCCACTCGGCTAGACCCAAACCCACTCGGCTAGACCCAAACCCACTCGGCCAGACCCAAACCCACTCGGCTAGACCCAAACCCACTCGGCTAGACCCAAACCCACTCCGCTAGACCCAAACCCACTCAGCTAGACCCAAACCCACTCGGCTAGACCGAAACCCACTCGGCTAGACCCAAATCCACTCCGCTAGACCCAAACCCACTCCGGTAGACACAAACCCACTCCGCTAGACCCAAACCCACTCGGCGAGACCCAAACCCACTCGGCTAGTCCCAAACCCACTTGGCTAGACCCAAACCCACTCGGCTAGACCCAAACCCACTCGGCCAGACCCAAACACACTCGCCTAGTCCCAAACAAACTCGGCAAGACCCAAACCCACTTGGCTAGACCCAAACCCACTCCGCTAGACCCAAACCCACTCGGCTAGACCCAAACCCACTCGGCTAGACCCAAACCCACTCGGCTAGACCCAAACTCCCTCGGCTAGACCCAAACCCACTCCGCTAGACCCAAACCCACTCGGCTAGACGCAAACCCACTCGGCTAGACCCAAACCCACTCGGCTAGACCCAAACCCACTCCGCTAGACCCAAACCCGCTCCGCTAGACCCAAACCCACTCGGCTACACCCAAACCCACTCGGCTAGAACGAAACCCACTCGGCTAGAGCCAAACCCACTCGGCTAGACCCAAACCCACTCGGCTAGACCCAAACCCACTCGGCTAGACCCACACCCACTCCGCTAGACCCAAACCCACTCCGCTAGACCTAAACCCACTCCGCTAGAACCAAACCCACTCCGGTAGACTCAAACCCACTCGGCTAGACCCAAACCCACTCGGCTAGACCCAAGCCCACTCGGCCAGACCCAACCCCACTCGGCTAGACCCAAACCCACTCGGTTAGACCCAAACCCACTCCGCTAGACCCAAACCCACTAGGCTAGACCCAAACCCAATCGGCTAGACCCAAACCCACTCGGCTAGACCCAAACCCACTCGGCTAGACCCAAACCCACTCGGCTAGACCCAAACCCACTCGGCCAGACCCAAACCCACTCGGCTAGACCCAAACCCACTCGGCCAGACCCAAACTCACTCGGCTAGACCCAAACCCACTCGGCAAGACCCAAACCCACTCCGCTAGACCCAAACCCACTCGGCTAGACGCAAACCCACTCGGCTAGACCAAAACCCACTCGGCCAGAGCCAAACCCACTCGGCTAGACCCAAACCCACTCGGCTAGACCCAAACCCACTCCGCTAGACGCAAACCCACTCCGCTAGACCCAAACCCACTCCGCTAGACCCAAACCCACTCCGCTAGACGTAAACCCACTTTGCTAGACCCAAACCCACTCCGGCAGACCCAAACCCACTCGGCTGGACCCAAACCCACTCGGCTCGACCCAAACCCACTCCGCTAGACCCAAACCCACTCGGCCAGACCCAAACCCACTCGGCTAGACCCAAACACACTCGGCCAGACCCAAACCCACTCGGCTAGACCCAAACCCACTCGGCTCGACCCAAACCCACTCCGCTAGACCCAAACCCACTCCGCTAGACCCAAACCCACTCGGCTACACCCAAACCCACTCGGCTAGAACGAAACCCACTCGGCTAGAGCCAAACCCACTCGGCTAGACCCAAACCCACTCGGCTAGACCCACTCGGCTAGACCCAAACCCACTCCGCTAGACCCAAACCCACTCCGCTAGACCCAAACCCACTAGGCTAGACCCAAACCCACTCGGCTAGACCCAAACCCACTCGGCTAGACCCAAACCCACTCGGCTAGACCCAAACCCACTCGGCTAGACCCAAACCCACTCGGCCAGACCCAAACCCACTCGGCTAGACCCAAACCCACTCGGCTAGACCCAAACCCACTCCGCTAGACCCAAACCCACTCAGCTAGACCCAAACCCACTCGGCTAGACCGAAACCCACTCGGCTAGAGCCAAACCCACTAGGCTAGACCCAAACCCACTGGGCTAGACCCAAACCCACTCGGCTAGACCCAAACCCACTCGGCTAGACCCAAACCCACTCCGCTAGACCCAAACCCACTCCGCTAGACCCAAACCCACTCCGCTAGACCCAAACCCACTCCGCTAGACACAAACCCACTCCGCTTGACCCAAACCCACTCGGCTAGACCCAAACCCACTCGGCTAGTCCCAAACCCACTCGGCTAGACCCAAACCCACTCGGCTAGACCCAAACCCACTCGGCTAGACCCAAGCCCACTCGGCTAGACCCAAACCCACTCCGCTAGACCCAAACCCACTCCGCTAGACCTAAACCCACTCCGGTATACCCAAACCCACTCGGCTAGACCCAAACCCACTCGGCTAGACCCAAACCCACTCGGCTAGACCCAAGCCCACACGGCTAGACCCAAACCCACTCGGCTAGACCCAAACCCACTCGGCTAGACCCACTCGGCTAGACCCAAACCCACTCCGCTAGACCCAAACCCACTCCGCTAGACCCAAACCCACTAGGCTAGACCCAAACCCACTCGGCTAGACCCAAACCCACTCGGCTAGACCCAAACCCACTCGGCTAGACCCAAACCCACTCGGCTAGACCCAAACCCACTCGGCCAGACCCAAACCCACTCGGCTAGACCCAAACCCACTCGGCTAGACCCAAACCCACTCCGCTAGACCCAAACCCACTCAGCTAGACCCAAACCCACTCGGCTAGACCGAAACCCACTCGGCTAGAGCCAAATCCACTAGGCTAGACCCAAACCCACTGGGCTAGACCCAAACCCACTCGGCTAGACCCAAACCAACTCGGCTAGACCCAAACCCACTCCGCTAGACCCAAACCCACTCCGCTAGACCCAAACCCACTCCGCTAGACCCAAACCCACTCCGCTAGACACAAACCCACTCCGCTTGACCCAAACCCACTCGGCTAGACCCAAACCCACTCGGCTAGTCCCAAACCCACTCGGCTAGACCCAAACCCACTCGGCTAGACCCAAACCCACTCGGCTAGACCCAAGCCCACTCGGCTAGACCCAAACCCACTCCGCTAGACCCAAACCCACTCCGCTAGACCTAAACCCACTCCGGTATACCCAAACCCACTCGGCTAGACCCAAACCCACTCGGCTAGACCCAAACCCACTCGGCTAGACCCAAGCCCACTCGGCTAGACCCAAACCCACTCGGCTAGACCGAAACCCACTCGGCTAGACCCAAATCCACTCCGCTAGACCCAAACCCACTCCGGTAGACACAAACCCACTCCGCTAGACCCAAACCCACTCGGCGAGACCCAAACCCACTCGGCTAGTCCCAAACCCACTTGGCTAGACCCAAACCCACTCGGCTAGACCCAAACCCACTCGGCCAGACCCAAACACACTCGCCTAGTCCCAAACAAACTCGGCAAGACCCAAACCCACTTGGCTTGACCCAAACCCACTCCGCTAGAGCCAAACCCACTCGGCTAGACCCAAACCCACTCGGCTAGACCCAAACCCACTCGGCTAGACCCAAACTCCCTCGGCTAGACCCAAACCCACTCCGCTAGACCCAAACCCACTCCGCTAGACCCAAACCCGCTCCGCTAGACCCAAACCCACTCGGCTACACCCAAACCCACTCGGCTAGAACGAAACCCACTCGGCTAGAGCCAAACCCACTCGGCTAGACCCAAACCCACTCGGCTAGACCCAAACCCACTCGGCTAGACCCACACCCACTCCGCTAGACCCAAACCCACTCCGCTAGACCTAAACCCACTCCGCTAGAACCAAACCCACTCCGGTAGACTCAAACCCACTCGGCTAGACCCAAACCCACTCGGCTAGACCCAAGCCCACTCGGCCAGACCCAACCCCACTCGGCTAGACCCAAACCCACTCGGTTAGACCCAAACCCACTCCGCTAGACCCAAACCCACTAGGCTAGACCCAAACCCAATCGGCTAGACCCAAACCCACTCGGCTAGACCCAAACCCACTCGGCTAGACCCAAAGCCACTCGGCTAGACCCAAACCCACTCGGCCAGACCCAAACCCACTCGGCTAGACCCAAACCCACTCGGCCAGACCCAAACTCACTCGGCTAGACCCAAACCCACTCGGCAAGACCCAAACCCACTCCGCTAGACCCAAACCCACTCGGCTAGACGCAAACCCACTCGGCTAGACCAAAACCCACTCGGCCAGAACCAAACCCACTCGGCTAGACCCAAACCCACTCGGCTAGACCCAAACCCACTCCGCTAGACGCAAACCCACTCCGCTAGACCCAAACCCACTCCGCTAGACCCAAACCCACTCCGCTAGACGTAAACCCACTTTGCTAGACCCAAACCCACTCCGGCAGACCCAAACCCACTCGGCTGGACCCAAACCCACTCGGCTCGACCCAAACCCACTCCGCTAGACCCAAACCCACTCGGCCAGACCCAAACCCACTCGGCTAGACCCAAACACACTCGGCCAGACCCAAACCCACTCGGCTAGACCCAAACCCACTCGGCTCGACCCAAACCCACTCCGCTAGACCCAAACCCACTCCGCTAGACCCAAACCCACTCGGCTACACCCAAACCCACTCGGCTAGAACGAAACCCACTCGGCTAGAGCCAAACCCACTCGGCTAGACCCAAACCCACTCGGCTAGACCCACTCGGCTAGACCCAAACCCACTCCGCTAGACCCAAACCCACTCCGCTAGACCCAAACCCACTAGGCTAGACCCAAACCCACTCGGCTAGACCCAAACCCACTCGGCTAGACCCAAACCCACTCGGCTAGACCCAAACCCACTCGGCTAGACCCAAACCCACTCGGCTAGACCCAAACCCACTCGGCTAGACCCAAACCCACTCGGCTAGACCCAAACCCACTCGGCTAGACCCAAACCCACTCGGCTAGACCCAAACCCACTCCGCTAGACCCAAACCCACTCAGCTAGACCCAAACCCACTCGGCTAGACCGAAACCCACTCGGCTAGACCCAAATCCACTCCGCTAGACCCAAACCCACTCCGGTAGACACAAACCCACTCCGCTAGACCCAAACCCACTCGGCGAGACCCAAACCCACTCGGCTAGTCCCAAACCCACTTGGCTAGACCCAAACCCACTCGGCTAGACCCAAACCCACTCGGCTAGACCCAAACACACTCGGCCAGACCCAAACCCACTCGGCTAGACCCAAACCCACTCGGCTCGACCCAAACCCACTCCGCTAGACCCAAACCCACTCCGCTAGACCCAAACCCACTCGGCTACACCCAAACCCACTCGGCTAGAACGAAACCCACTCGGCTAGAGCCAAACCCACTCGGCTAGACCCAAACCCACTCGGCTAGACCCACTCGGCTAGACCCAAACCCACTCCGCTAGACCCAAACCCACTCCGCTAGACCCAAACCCACTAGGCTAGACCCAAACCCACTCGGCTAGACCCAAACCCACTCGGCCAGACCCAAACCCACTCCGCTAGACCCAAACCCACTCCGCTAGACCCAAACCCACTAGGCTAGACCCAAACCCACTCGGCTAGACCCAAACCCACTCGGCCAGACCCAAACCCACTCCGCTAGACCCAAACCCACTCCGCTAGACCCAAACCCACTCGGCTACACCCAAACCCACTCGGCTAGAACGAAACCCACTCGGCTAGAGCCAAACCCACTCGGCTAGACCCAAACCCACTCGGCTAGACCCACTCGGCTAGACCCAAACCCACTCCGCTAGACCCAAACCCACTCCGCTAGACCCAAACCCACTAGGCTAGACCCAAACCCACTCGGCTAGACCCAAACCCACTCGGCCAGACCCAAACCCACTCGGCTAGACCCAAACACACTCGGCCAGACCCAAACCCACTCGGCTAGACCCAAACCCACTCGGCTCGACCCAAACCCACTCCGCTAGACCCAAACCCACTCCGCTAGACCCAAACCCACTCGGCTACACCCAAACCCACTCGGCTAGAACGAAACCCACTCGGCTAGAGCCAAACCCACTCGGCTAGACCCAAACCCACTCGGCTAGACCCACTCGGCTAGACCCAAACCCACTCCGCTAGACCCAAACCCACTCCGCTAGACCCAAACCCACTAGGCTAGACCCAAACCCACTCGGCTAGACCCAAACCCACTCGGCTAGACCCAAACCCACTCGGCTAGACCCAAACCCACTCGGCTAGACCCAAACCCACTCGGCCAGACCCAAACCCACTCGGCTAGACCCAAACCCACTCGGCTAGACCCAAACCCACTCCGCTAGACCCAAACCCACTCAGCTAGACCCAAACCCACTCGGCTAGACCGAAACCCACTCGGCTAGACCCAAATCCACTCCGCTAGACCCAAACCCACTCCGGTAGACACAAACCCACTCCGCTAGACCCAAACCCACTCGGCGAGACCCAAACCCACTCGGCTAGTCCCAAACCCACTTGGCTAGACCCAAACCCACTCGGCTAGACCCAAACCCACTCGGCCAGACCCAAACACACTCGCCTAGTCCCAAACAAACTCGGCAAGACCCAAACCCACTTGGCTAGACCCAAACCCACTCCGCTAGACCCAAACCCACTCGGCTAGACCCAAACCCACTCGGCTAGACCCAAACCCACTCGGCTAGACCCAAACTCCCTCGGCTAGACCCAAACCCACTCCGCTAGACCCAAACCCACTCGGCTAGACGCAAACCCACTCGGCTAGACCCAAACCCACTCGGCTAGACCCAAACCCACTCCGCTAGACCCAAACCCGCTCCGCTAGACCCAAACCCACTCGGCTACACCCAAACCCACTCGGCTAGAACGAAACCCACTCGGCTAGAGCCAAACCCACTCGGCTAGACCCAAACCCACTCGGCTAGACCCAAACCCACTCGGCTAGACCCACACCCACTCCGCTAGACCCAAACCCACTCCGCTAGACCTAAACCCACTCCGCTAGAACCAAACCCACTCCGGTAGACTCAAACCCACTCGGCTAGACCCAAACCCACTCGGCTAGACCCAAGCCCACTCGGCCAGACCCAACCCCACTCGGCTAGACCCAAACCCACTCGGTTAGACCCAAACCCACTCCGCTAGACCCAAACCCACTAGGCTAGACCCAAACCCAATCGGCTAGACCCAAACCCACTCGGCTAGACCCAAACCCACTCGGCTAGACCCAAACCCACTCGGCTAGACCCAAACCCACTCGGCCAGACCCAAACCCACTCGGCTAGACCCAAACCCACTCGGCCAGACCCAAACTCACTCGGCTAGACCCAAACCCACTCGGCAAGACCCAAACCCACTCCGCTAGACCCAAACCCACTCGGCTAGACGCAAACCCACTCGGCTAGACCAAAACCCACTCGGCCAGAGCCAAACCCACTCGGCTAGACCCAAACCCACTCGGCTAGACCCAAACCCACTCCGCTAGACGCAAACCCACTCCGCTAGACCCAAACCCACTCCGCTAGACCCAAACCCACTCCGCTAGACGTAAACCCACTTTGCTAGACCCAAACCCACTCCGGCAGACCCAAACCCACTCGGCTGGACCCAAACCCACTCGGCTCGACCCAAACCCACTCCGCTAGACCCAAACCCACTCGGCCAGACCCAAACCCACTCGGCTAGACCCAAACACACTCGGCCAGACCCAAACCCACTCGGCTAGACCCAAACCCACTCGGCTCGACCCAAACCCACTCCGCTAGACCCAAACCCACTCCGCTAGACCCAAACCCACTCGGCTACACCCAAACCCACTCGGCTAGAACGAAACCCACTCGGCTAGAGCCAAACCCACTCGGCTAGACCCAAACCCACTCGGCTAGACCCACTCGGCTAGACCCAAACCCACTCCGCTAGACCCAAACCCACTCCGCTAGACCCAAACCCACTAGGCTAGACCCAAACCCACTCGGCTAGACCCAAACCCACTCGGCTAGACCCAAACCCACTCGGCTAGACCCAAACCCACTCGGCTAGACCCAAACCCACTCGGCCAGACCCAAACCCACTCGGCTAGACCCAAACCCACTCGGCTAGACCCAAACCCACTCCGCTAGACCCAAACCCACTCAGCTAGACCCAAACCCACTCGGCTAGACCGAAACCCACTCGGCTAGAGCCAAACCCACTAGGCTAGACCCAAACCCACTGGGCTAGACCCAAACCCACTCGGCTAGACCCAAACCCACTCGGCTAGACCCAAACCCACTCCGCTAGACCCAAACCCACTCCGCTAGACCCAAACCCACTCCGCTAGACCCAAACCCACTCCGCTAGACACAAACCCACTCCGCTTGACCCAAACCCACTCGGCTAGACCCAAACCCACTCGGCTAGTCCCAAACCCACTCGGCTAGACCCAAACCCACTCGGCTAGACCCAAACCCACTCGGCTAGACCCAAGCCCACTCGGCTAGACCCAAACCCACTCCGCTAGACCCAAACCCACTCCGCTAGACCTAAACCCACTCCGGTATACCCAAACCCACTCGGCTAGACCCAAACCCACTCGGCTAGACCCAAACCCACTCGGCTAGACCCAAGCCCACACGGCTAGACCCAAACCCACTCGGCTAGACCCAAACCCACTCGGCTAGACCCACTCGGCTAGACCCAAACCCACTCCGCTAGACCCAAACCCACTCCGCTAGACCCAAACCCACTAGGCTAGACCCAAACCCACTCGGCTAGACCCAAACCCACTCGGCTAGACCCAAACCCACTCGGCTAGACCCAAACCCACTCGGCTAGACCCAAACCCACTCGGCCAGACCCAAACCCACTCGGCTAGACCCAAACCCACTCGGCTAGACCCAAACCCACTCCGCTAGACCCAAACCCACTCAGCTAGACCCAAACCCACTCGGCTAGACCGAAACCCACTCGGCTAGAGCCAAATCCACTAGGCTAGACCCAAACCCACTGGGCTAGACCCAAACCCACTCGGCTAGACCCAAACCAACTCGGCTAGACCCAAACCCACTCCGCTAGACCCAAACCCACTCCGCTAGACCCAAACCCACTCCGCTAGACCCAAACCCACTCCGCTAGACACAAACCCACTCCGCTTGACCCAAACCCACTCGGCTAGACCCAAACCCACTCGGCTAGTCCCAAACCCACTCGGCTAGACCCAAACCCACTCGGCTAGACCCAAACCCACTCGGCTAGACCCAAGCCCACTCGGCTAGACCCAAACCCACTCCGCTAGACCCAAACCCACTCCGCTAGACCTAAACCCACTCCGGTATACCCAAACCCACTCGGCTAGACCCAAACCCACTCGGCTAGACCCAAACCCACTCGGCTAGACCCAAGCCCACTCGGCTAGATCCAAACCCACTCGGCTAGACCCAAACGCACTTGGCTAGACGCAAGCCCACTCGGCCAGACCCAACCCCACTCGGCTAGACCCAAACCCACTCGGCTAGACCCAAACCCACTCCGCTAGACCCAAACCCACTCGGCTAGACCCAAACCCACTCGGCTAGACCCAAACCCACTCGGCTAGACCGAAACCCACTCGGCTAGAGCCAAACCCACTCGGCTAGTCCCAAACCCACTCTGCTAGACCCAAACCCACTCGGCTAGACCCAAACCCACTCCGCTAGACCCAAACCCACTCCGCCAGACCCAAACCCACTCCGCTAGACCCAAACCCACTCCGCTAGACACAAACCCACTCTGCTAGACCCAAACCCACTCGGCTAGACCCAAACCCACTCGGCTAGTCCCAAACCCACTCGGCTAGACCCAAACCCACTCGGCTAGACCCAAACCCACTCCGCTAGACCCAAACCCAATCGGCTAGACCCAAACCCACTCCGCTAGACCCAAACCCACTCGGCTAGACCGAAACGCACTCGGCTGGGCCCAAGCCCAGTCTCCTAGACCCAAACCCACTCGGCTAGACCCAAACCCACTCGGCTAGACCCAAATCCACTCGGCTAGACCCAAACCCACTCGGCTAGACCCAAACCCACTCGGCTAGACCCAAACCCATTCGGCCAGACCCAAACCCACTCGGCTAGACCCAAACCCACTCGGCTAGACTCAAACCCACTCGGCCAGACCCAAACCCACTCGGCTAGACCCAAACCCACTCGGCTCGACCCAAACCCACTCCACTAGAACCAAACCCACTCGGCTAGACCCAAACCCACTCCGCTAGACCCAAACCCACTCGGCTAGACCGAAACGCACTCGGCTAGACCCAAGCCCCCTCGGCCAAACCCAACCCCACTCGGCTAGACCCAAACCCAGTCTCCTAGACCCAAACCCACTCGGCTAGACCCAAACCCACTAGGCTAGACCCAAATCCACTCGGCTAGACCCAAACCCACTCAGCTCGACCCAATCCCGCTCGGCTAGACCCAAACCCACTCGGCCAGACCCAAAACCACTCGGCTAGACCCAAAACCACTCGGCTAGACCCAAACCCGCTCGGCCAGACACAAACCCACTCGGCTAGACCCAAACCCACTCGGCTAGACCCAAACCCACTCGGCTAGAGCGAAACCTACTCGGCTAGACGCAAACCCACTCGGCTAGACCCAAATCCACTTGGCTAGACCCAAACCCACTCCGCTAGACTCAAACCCACTCCGCGAGACCCAAACCCACTCCGCTAGACACAAACCCACTCCGCTGGACCCAAACCCACTCGGCTAGACCCAAACCCACTCGGCTAGTCCCAAACCCACTCGGCTAGACCCAAACCCACTCGGCTAGACCCAAACCCACTCGGCTAGACCCAAACCCACTCGGCTAGACCCAAACCCACTCGGCTAGACCCAAGCCCACTCGGCTGGACCCAAACCCACTCCGCTAGACCCACACCCACTCTGCTAGACCTAAACCCACTCCGATAGACCCAAACCCACTCGGCTAGACCCAAACCCTCTCGGCTAGACCCAAACCCACTCGGCTAGACCCAAGCCCACTCGGCTAGACCCAAACCCACTCGGCTAGACCCAAACGCACTTGGCTAGTCCCAAACCCACTCGGCTAGACCCAAACCCACTCGGCTAGACCCAAACCCACTCCACTAGACCCAAACCCAATCGCTAGACCCAAACCCACTCCGCTAGACCCAAACCCACTCGGCTAGACCCAAACCCACTCTGCTAGACCCAAACCCACTCGGCTAGACCCAAACCCACTCCGCTAGACCCAAACCCACTCCGCCAGACCCAAACCCACTCCGCTAGACCCAAACCCACTCCGCTAGACACAAACCCACTCTGCTAGACCCAAACCCACTCGGCTAGACCCATAGCCACTCGGCTAGTCCCAAACCCACTCGGCTAGACCCAAACCCACTCGGCTAGACCCAAACCCACTCCGCTAGGCCCAAACCCACTCGGCTAGACCCAAACCCACTCGGCTAGACCCAAACTCCCTCGGCTAGACCCAAACCCACTCCGCTAGACCCAAACCCACTCGGCTAGACGCAAACCCACTCGGCTAGACCCAAACCCACTCGGCTAGACCCAAACCCACTCCGCTAGACCCAAACCCGCTCCGCTAGACCCAAACCCACTCGGCTACACCCAAACCCACTCGGCTAGAACGAAACCCACTAGGCTAGACCCAAACCCAATCGGCTAGACCCAAACCCACTCGGCTAGACCCAAACCCACTCGGCTAGACCCAAACCCACTCGGCTAGACCCAAACCCACTCGGCCAGACCCAAACCCACTCGGCTAGACCCAAACCCACTCGGCCAGACCCAAACTCACTCGGCTAGACCCAAACCCACTCGGCAAGACCCAAACCCACTCCGCTAGACCCAAACCCACTCGGCTAGACGCAAACCCACTCGGCTAGACCAAAACCCACTCGGCCAGAGCCAAACCCACTCGGCTAGACCCAAACCCACTCGGCTAGACCCAAACCCACTCCGCTAGACGCAAACCCACTCCGCTAGACCCAAACCCACTCCGCTAGACCCAAACCCACTCCGCTAGACGTAAACCCACTTTGCTAGACCCAAACCCACTCCGGCAGACCCAAACCCACTCGGCTGGACCCAAACCCACTCGGCGAGACCCAAACCCACTCGGCTAGACCCAAACCCACTCGGCCAGACCCAAACCCACTCGGCTAGACCCAAACACACTCGGCCAGACCCAAACCCACTCGGCTAGACCCAAACCCACTCGGCTCTACCCAAACCCACTCCGCTAGACCCAAACCCACTCCGCTAGAGCCAAACCCACTCGGCTACACCCAAACCCACTCGGCTAGAACGAAACCCACTCGGCTAGAGCCAAACCCACTCGGCTAGACCCAAACCCACTCGGCTAGACCCACTCGGCTAGACCCAAACCCACTCCGCTAGACCCAAACCCACTCCGCTAGACCCAAACCCACTAGGCTAGACCCAAACCCACTCGGCTAGACCCAAACCCACTCGGCTAGACCCAAACCCACTCGGCTAGACCCAAACCCACTCGGCTAGACCCAAACCCACTCGGCCAGACCCAAACCCACTCGGCTAGACCCAAACCCACTCGGCTAGACCCAAACCCACTCCGCTAGACCCAAACCCACTCAGCTAGACCCAAACCCACTCGGCTAGACCGAAACCCACTCGGCTAGAGCCAAACCCACTAGGCTAGACCCAAACCCACTGGGCTAGACCCAAACCCACTCGGCTAGACCCAAACCCACTCGGCTAGACCCAAACCCACTCCGCTAGACCCAAACCCACTCCGCTAGACCCAAACCCACTCCGCTAGACCCAAACCCACTCCGCTTGACACAAACCCACTCCGCTTGACCCAAACCCACTCGGCTAGACCCAAACCCACTCGGCTAGTCCCAAACCCACTCGGCTAGACCCAAACCCACTCGGCTAGACCCAAACCCACTCGGCTAGACCCAAGCCCACTCGGCTAGACCCAAACCCACTCCGCTAGACCCAAACCCACTCCGCTAGACCTAAACCCACTCCGGTATACCCAAACCCACTCGGCTAGACCCAAACCCACTCGGCTAGACCCAAACCCACTCGGCTAGACCCAAGCCCACACGGCTAGACCCAAACCCACTCGGCTAGACCCAAACCCACTCGGCTAGACCCACTCGGCTAGACCCAAACCCACTCCGCTAGACCCAAACCCACTCCGCTAGACCCAAACCCACTAGGCTAGACCCAAACCCACTCGGCTAGACCCAAACCCACTCGGCTAGACCCAAACCCACTCGGCTAGACCCAAACCCACTCGGCTAGACCCAAACCCACTCGGCCAGACCCAAACCCACTCGGCTAGACCCAAACCCACTCGGCTAGACCCAAACCCACTCCGCTAGACCCAAACCCACTCAGCTAGACCCAAACCCACTCGGCTAGACCGAAACCCACTCGGCTAGAGCCAAATCCACTAGGCTAGACCCAAACCCACTGGGCTAGACCCAAACCCACTCGGCTAGACCCAAACCCACTCGGCTAGACCCAAACCCACTCCGCTAGACCCAAACCCACTCCGCTAGACCCAAACCCACTCCGCTAGACCCAAACCCACTCCGCTAGACACAAACCCACTCCGCTTGACCCAAACCCACTCGGCTAGACCCAAACCCACTCGGCTAGTCCCAAACCCACTCGGCTAGACCCAAACCCACTCGGCTAGACCCAAACCCACTCGGCTAGACCCAAGCCCACTCGGCTAGACCCAAACCCACTCCGCTAGACCCAAACCCACTCCGCTAGACCTAAACCCACTCCGGTATACCCAAACCCACTCGGCTAGACCCAAACCCACTCGGCTAGACCCAAACCCACTCGGCTAGACCCAAGCCCACTCGGCTAGACCCAAACTCACTCGGCTAGACCCAAACGCACTTGGCTAGACGCAAGCCCACTCGGCCAGACCCAACCCCACTCGGCTAGACCCAAACCCACTCGGCTAGACCCAAACCCACTCCGCTAGACCCAAACCCACTCGGCTAGACCCAAACCCACTCGGCTAGACCCAAACCCACTCGGCTAGACCGAAACCCACTCGGCTAGAGCCAAACCCACTCGGCTAGTCCCAAACCCACTCTGCTAGACCCAAACCCACTCGGCTAGACCCAAACCCACTCCGCTAGACCCAAACCCACTCCGCCAGACCCAAACCCACTCCGCTAGACCCAAACCCACTCCGCTAGACACAAACCCACTCTGCTAGACCCAAACCCACTCGGCTAGACCCAAACCCACTCGGCTAGTCCCAAACCCACTCGGCTAGACCCAAACCCACTCGGCTAGACCCAAACCCACTCCGCTAGACCCAAACCCAATCGGCTAGACCCAAACCCACTCCGCTAGACCCAAACCCACTCGGCTAGACCGAAACGCACTCGGCTGGGCCCAAGCCCAGTCTCCTAGACCCAAACCCACTCGGCTAGACCCAAACCCACTCGGCTAGACCCAAATCCACTCGGCTAGACCCAAACCCACTCGGCTAGACCCAAACCCACTCGGCTAGACCCAAACCCATTCGGCCAGACCCAAACCCACTCGGCTAGACCCAAACCCACTCGGCTAGACTCAAACCCACTCGGCCAGACCCAAACCCACTCGGCTAGACCCAAACCCACTCGGCTCGACCCAAACCCACTCCACTAGAACCAAACCCACTCGGCTAGACCCAAACCCACTCCGCTAGACCCAAACCCACTCGGCTAGACCGAAACGCACTCGGCTAGACCCAAGCCCCCTCGGCCAAACCCAACCCCACTCGGCTAGACCCAAACCCAGACTCCTAGACCCAAACCCACTCGGCTAGACCCAAACCCACTCGGCTAGACCCAAATCCACTCGGCTAGACCCAAACCCACTCAGCTCGACCCAATCCCGCTCGGCTAGACCCAAACCCACTCGGCCAGACCCAAAACCACTCGGCTAGACCCAAAACCACTCGGCTAGACCCAAACCCGCTCGGCCAGACACAAACCCACTCGGCTAGACCCAAACCCACTCGGCTAGACCCAAACCTACTCGGCTAGAGCGAAACCTACTCGGCTAGACCCAAACCCACTCGGCTAGACCCAAATCCACTTGGCTAGACCCAAACCCACTCCGCTAGACTCAAACCCACTCCGCGAGACCCAAACCCACTCCGCTAGACACAAACCCACTCCGCTGGACCCAAACCCACTCGGCTAGACCCAAACCCACTCGGCTAGTCCCAAACCCACTCGGCTAGACCCAAACCCACTCGGCTAGACCCAAACCCACTCGGCTAGACCCAAACCCACTCGGCTAGACCCAAACCCACTCGGCTAGACCCAAGCCCACTCGGCTGGACCCAAACCCACTCCGCTAGACCCACACCCACTCTGCTAGACCTAAACCCACTCCGATAGACCCAAACCCACTCGGCTAGACCCAAACCCTCTCGGCTAGACCCAAACCCACTCGGCTAGACCCAAGCCCACTCGGCTAGACCCAAACCCACTCGGCTAGACCCAAACGCACTTGGCTAGTCCCAAACCCACTCGGCTAGACCCAAACCCACTCGGCTAGACCCAAACCCACTCCACTAGACCCAACCCCAATCGCTAGACCCAAACCCACTCCGCTAGACCCAAACCCACTCGGCTAGACCCAAACCCACTCTGCTAGACCCAAACCCACTCGGCTAGACCCAAACCCACTCCGCTAGACCCAAACCCACTCCGCCAGACCCAAACCCACTCCGCTAGACCCAAACCCACTCCGCTAGACACAAACCCACTCTGCTAGACCCAAACCCACTCGGCTAGACCCATAGCCACTCGGCTAGTCCCAAACCCACTCGGCTAGACCCAAACCCACTCGGCTAGACCCAAACCCACTCCGCTAGGCCCAAACCCAATCGGCTAGACCCAAACCCACTCCGCTAGACCCAAACCCACTCGGCTAGACCGAAACGCACTCGGCTAGACCCAAGCCCAGTCTCCTAGACCCAAACCCACTCGGCCAGAGTCAAACCCACTCGGCTAGACCCAAACCCACTCGGCTAGACCCAAACCCACTCGGCTAGACCCAAACCCACTCGGCCAGACCCAAACCCACACGGCCAGACCCAAACCCACACGGCTAGACCCAAACCCACTCGGCTAGACCCAAACCCACTCGGCCAGACCCAAACCCACACGGCTAGACCCAAACCCACTCGGCTAGACCCAAACCCACTCGGCTAGACCCAAATCCACTCCGCTAGACCCAAACCCACTCCGGTAGACACAAACCCACTCCGCTAGACCCAAACCCACTCGGCGAGACCCAAACCCACTCGGCTAGTCCCAAACCCACTCGGCTAGACCCAAACCCACTCGGCTAGACCCAAACCCACTCGGCCAGACCCAAACACACTCGCCTAGTCCCAAACAAACTCGGCAAGACCCAAACCCACTTGGCTAGACCCAAACCCACTCCGCTAGACCCAAACCCACTCGGCTAGACCCAAACCCACTCGGCTAGACCCAAACCCACTCGGCTAGACCCAAACCCACTCCGCTAGACCCAAACCCACTCGGCTAGACGCAAACCCACTCGGCTAGACCAAAACCCACTCGGCTAGAGCCAAACCCACTCGGCTAGACCCAAACCCACTCGGCTAGACCCAAACCCACTCTGCTGGACGCAAACCCACTCCGCTAGAGCCAAACCTACTCCGCTAGACACAAACCCACTCCGCTAGACGTAAACCCACTTTGCTAGACCCAAACCCACTCCGGCAGACCCAAACCCACTCGGCTGGACCCAAACCCACTCGGCGAGACCCAAACCCACTCGGCTAGACCCAAACCCACTCGGCCAGACCCAAACCCACTCGGCTAGACCCAAACACACTCGGCCAGACCCAAACCCACTCGGCTAGACCCAAACCCACTCGGCTAGACCCACTCGGCTAGACCCAAACCCACTCGGCTAGACCCAAACCCACTCGGCTAGACCCAAACCCACTCGGCTAGACCCAAACCCACTCAGCTAGACCCAAACCCACTCGGCCAGAACCAAACCCACTCGGCTAGACCCAAACCCACTCGGCCAGACCCAAACCCACTCGGCTAGATCCAAACCCACTCGGCAAGACCCAAACCCACTCCGCTAGACCCAAACCCACTCCGCTAGACCCAAACCCACTCGGCTAGACGCAAACCCACTCGGCTAGACCAAAACCCACTCGGCTAGAGCCAAACCTACTCGGCTAGACCCAAACCCACTCGGCTAGACCCAAACCCACTCCGCTAGACGCAAACCCACTCCGCTAGACCCAAACCCACTCCGCTAGACCCAAACCCACTCCGCTAGACGTAAACCCACTTTGCTAGACCCAAACCCACTCGGCTAGACCCAAACCCAGTCCGCTAGACGCAAACCCACTCTGCTAGACCCAAACCCACTCCGCTAGACCCAAACCCACTCCGCTAGACGTAAACCCACTTTGCTAGACCCAAACCCACTCGGTTAGACCCAAACCCACTCCGCTAGACCCAAACCCACTCGGCTAGACCCAAACCTACTCGGCTAGACGCAAACCCACTCGGCTAGACCCAAACGCACTCGGCTAGACCCAAGCCCACTCGGCCAGACCCAACCCCACTCGGCTAGACCCAAACCCAGCCTCCTAGACCCAAACCCACTCGGCTAGACCCAAATCCACTCTGCAAGACCCAAACCCACTCGGCTAGACCCAAACCCACTGGGCTAGACCCAAACCCACTCGGCTAGACCCAAGCCCACTCGGCTAGACCCAAACCCAATCCGCTAGACCCAAACCCAGTCGGCTAGACCCAAACCCACTCGGCTAGACCCAAACCCACTCGGCTAGACCCAAACCCACTCGGCTAGACCCAAACCCACTCGGCCAGACCCAAACCCACACGGCTAGACCCATACCCACTCGGCCAGACCCAAACCCACTCGGCTAGACCCAAACCCACTCGGCAAGACCCAAACCCACTCCGCTAGACCCAAACCCACTCCGCTAGACCCAAACCCACTCGGCTAGACGCAAACCCACTCGGCTAGACCAAAACCCACTCGGCTAGAGCCAAACCCACTCGGCTAGACCCAAACCCACTCGGCTGGACCCAAACCCACTCCGCTAGACGAAAACCCACTCCGCTAGACCCAAACTCACCCCGCTAGACCCAAACCCACTCCGCTAGACGTAAACCCACTTTGCTAGACCCAAACCCACTCCGGCAGACCCAAACCCACTCGGCTGGACCCAAACGCACTCGGCTAGACCCAAGCCCATTCGGCGAGACCCAACCCCACTCGGCTAGACCCAAACCCACTCGGTTAGACCCAAACCCGCTCCGCTAGACCCAAACCCACTCGGCTAGACCCAAACCTACTCGGCTAGACGCAAACCCACTCGGCTAGACCCAAACGCACTCGGCTAGACTCAAGCCCACTCGGCCAGACCCAACCCCACTCGGCTAGACCCAAACCCAGTCTCCTAGACCCAAACCCACTCGGCTAGACCCAAATCCACTCTGCTAGACCCAAACCCACTCGGCTAGACCCAAACCCACTCGGCTAGACCCAAACCCACTCGGCTAGACCCACGCCCACTCGGCTAGACCCAAACCCACTCCGCTAGACCCAAACCCAGTCGGCTAGACCCAAACCCACTCCGCTAGACCCAAACCCACTCGGCTAGCCCCAAACCCACTCGGCTAGAGCCAAACACACTCAGCTAGACCCAAACACACTCGGCTAGACGCAAACGCACTCCGCTAGACCCAAACCCACTCCGCTAGACCCAAACCCACTCCGCTAGACACAAACCCACTCCGCTAGACCCAAACCCACTCGGCTACACCCAAACCCACTCGGCTAGAACGAAACCCACTCGGCTAGAGCCAAACCCACTCGGCTAGACCCAAACCCACTCGGCTAGACCCAAACCCACTCGGCTAGACCCAAACCCACTCCGCTAGACCCAAACCCACTCCGCTAGACCTAAACCCACTCCGCTAGAACCAAACCCACTCCGGTAGACCCAAACCCACTCGGCTAGACCCAAACGCACTCGGCTAGACCCAAGCCCACTCGGCCAGACCCAACCCCACTCGGCTAGACCCAAACCCACTCGGTTAGACCCAAACCCACTCCGCTAGACCCAAACCCACTAGGCTAGACCCAAACCCACTCGGCTAGACCCAAACCCACTCGGCTAGACCCAAACCCACTCGGCTAGACCCAAACCCACTCGGCTAGACCCAAACCCACTCGGCCAGACCCAAACCCACTCGGCTAGACCCAAACCCACTCGGCAAGACCCAAACCCACTCGGCTAGACCCAAACCCACTCGGCCAGACCCAAACCCACTCGGCTAGACCCAAACCCACTCGGCAAGACCCAAACCCACTCCGCTAGACCCAAACCCACTCCGCTAGACCCAAACCCACTCGGCTAGACGCAAACCCACTCGGCTAGACCAAAACCCACTCGGCTAGAGCCAAACCCACTCGGCTAGACCCAAACCCACTCGGCTAGACCCAAACCCACTCCGCTAGACGCAAACCCACTCCGCTAGACCCAAACCCACTCCGCTAGACCCAAACCCACTCCGCTAGACGTAAACCCACTTTGCTAGACCCAAACCCACTCCGGCAGACCCAAACCCACTCGGCTGGACCCAAACCCACTCGGCGAGACCCAAACCCACTCGGCTAGACCCAAACCCACTCGGCCAGACCCAAACCCACTCGGCTAGACCCAAACACACTCGGCCAGACCCAAACCCACTCGGCTAGACCCAAACCCACTCGGCTAGACCCAAACCCACTCCGCTAGACCCAAACCCACTCCGCTAGACACAAACCCACTCGGCTACACCCAAACCCACTCGGCTAGAACGAAACCCACTCGGCTAGAGCCAAACCCACTCGGCTAGACCCAAACCCACTCGGCTAGACCCACTCGGCTAGACCCAAACCCACTCCGCTAGACCCAAACCCACTCCGCTGGACCCAAACCCACTAGGCCAGACCCAAACCCACTCGGCTAGACCCAAACCCACTCGGCTAGACCCAAACCCACTCGGCCAGACCCAAACCCACTCGGCTAGACCCAAACCCACTCGGCCAGACCCAAACCCACTCGGCTAGACCCAAACCCACTCGGCCAGACCCAAACCCACTCGGCTAGATCCAAACCCACTCGGCAAGACCCAAACCCACTCCGCTAGACGCAAACCCACTCCGCTAGACGTAAACCCACTTTGCTAGACCCAAACCCACTCGGCTAGACCCAAACCCACTCCGCTAGACGCAAACCCACTCCGCTAGACCCAAACCCACTCCGCTAGACCCAAACCCACTCCGCTAGACGTAAACCCACTTTGCTAGACCCAAACCCACTCGGTTAGAACCAAACCCACTCCGCTAGACCCAAACCCACTCGGCTACACCCAAACCCACTCGGCTAGAACGAAACCCACTCGGCTAGAGCCAAACCCACTCGGCTAGACCCAAACCCACTCGGCTAGACCCACTCGGCTAGACCCAAACCCACTCCGCTAGACCCAAACCCACTCCGCTGGACCCAAACCCACTAGGCCAGACCCAAACCCACTCGGCTAGACCCAAACCCACTCGGCTAGACCCAACCCCACTCGGCCAGACCCAAACCCACTCGGCTAGACCCAAACCCACTCGGCCAGACCCAAACCCACTCGGCTAGACCCAAACCCACTCGGCCAGACCCAAACCCACTCGGCTAGATCCAAACCCACTCGGCAAGACCCAAACCCACTCCGCTAGACGCAAACCCACTCCGCTAGACGTAAACCCACTTTGCTAGACCCAAACCCACTCGGCTAGACCCAAACCCACTCCGCTAGACGCAAACCCACTCCGCTAGACCCAAACCCACTCCGCTAGACCCAAACCCACTCCGCTAGACGTAAACCCACTTTGCTAGACCCAAACCCACTCGGTTAGAACCAAACCCACTCCGCTAGACCCAAACCCACTCGGCTAGACCCAAACCTACTCGGCTAGATGCAAACCCACTCGGCTAGACCCAAACGCACTCGGCTAGACCCAAGCCCACTCGGCCAGACCCAACCCCACTCGGCTAGACCCAAACCCAGCCTCCTAGACCCAAACCCACTCGGCTAGACCCAAATCCACTCTGCTAGACCCAAACCCACTCGGCTAGACCCAAACCCACTCGGCTAGACCCAAACCCACTCGGCTAGACCCAAGCCCACTCGGCTAGACCCAAACCCAATCCGCTAGACCCAAACCCAGTCGGCTAGACCCAAACCCACTCGGCTAGACTCAAACCCACTCGGCTAGACCCAAACCCACTCGGCTAGACCCAAACCCACTCGGCCAGACCCAAACCCACTCGGCTAGACCCATACCCACTCGGCCAGACCCAAACCCACTCGGCTAGACCCAAACCCACTGGGCAAGACCCAAACCCACTCCGCTAGACCCAAACCCACTCCGCTAGACCCAAACCCACTCGGCTAGACGCAAACCCACTCGGCTAGACCAAAACCCACTCGGCTAGAGCCAAACCCACTCGGCTAGACCCAAACCCACTCGGCTGGACCCAAACCCACTCGGCTAGACCCACGCCCACTCGGCTAGACCCAAACCCACTCCGCTAGACCCAAACCCAGTCGGCTAGACCCAAACCCACTCCGCTAGACCCAAACCCACTCGGCTAGCCCCAAACCCACTCGGCTAGCCCCAAACCCACTCGGCTAGAGCCAAACACACTCAGCTAGACCCAAACACACTCGGCTAGACGCAAACGCACTCCGCTAGACCCAAACCCACTCCGCTAGACAAAAAACCCACTCCGCTAGACACAAACCCAATCGGCTAGACCCAAACCCACTCCACTAGACCCAAATCCACTCGGCTAGACCCAAACCCACTCGGCCAGACGCAAACCCACTCGGCTAGACCCAAACCCACTCGGCTAGACCCAAACCCACTCGGCTAGACCCAAACCCACTCCGCTAGACCCAAACCCACTCGGCTGTACCGAAACCCACTCGGCTAGACCGAAACCCACTCGGCTAGAGCCAAACCCACTCGGCTAGACCCAAACCCACTCGGCTAGACCCAAACCCA
The DNA here is from genome assembly GCA_963514005.1 of Raja brachyura. Next base: position 1,666,617 of record OY740820.1, read on the forward strand.
CTCGGCTAGACCCAAACCCACTCGGCTAGACCCAAACCCACTCGGCTAGACCCAAACCCACTCGGCCAGTACCAAACTCATTCGGCTAGACCCAAACCCACTCGGCCAGACCCAAACCCACTCGGCTAGACCCAAACCCACTCGGCTCGACCCAAACCCACTCGGCTAGGCCCAAACCCACTCCGCTAGACCCAAACCCACTCGGCTAGACCCAAACCCACTCGGCTAGACCGAAACCCACTCGGGTAGAGCCAAACCCACTCGGCTAGACCCAAACCCACTCGGCTAGACCCAAACCCACTCGGCTAGACCCAAACCCACTCGGCTAGACCCAAACCCACTCGGCTAGACCCAAACCCACTCCGCTAGACCCAAACCCACTCGGCTAGACCGAAACCCACTCGGCTGGAGCGAAACCCACTCGGCTGGCCCCAAACCCACTCGGCTAGACCCAAACCCACTTGGCTAGACCCAAACACACTCCGCTAGACCCAAACCCACTCCGCTAGACCCAAACCCACTCCGCTAGACCCAATCCCACTCCGCTAGACCCAAACCCACTCTGCCAGACCCAAACCCACTCCCCTAGACGCAAACCCACTCCGCTAGACCCAAACCCACTCCGCTCGACCCAAACCCACTCCGCAAGACCCAAACCCACTCGGCTGACCCAAACACACCCGGCCAGAGCCAAACCCACTCCGCGAGACACAAACCCACTCTGCTAGACCCAAACCCACTCCGCTAGACCCAAACCCACTCCGCTAGACCCAAACCCACTCCGCTAGACCCAAACCCACTCGGCTAGACCCAAACCCACTCCGCTAGACACAAACCCACTCGGCTAGACCCAAATCCACTCGGCTAGACCCAAACCCACTCGGCCAGACCCAAACCCACTCGGCTAGACCAAAACCCACTCGGCTAGACCAAAACCCACTCGGCTAGACCCAAACCCACTTGGATAGACCCAAACCCACTCGGATAGACCCAAACCCACTCGGCTGACCCAAACCCACTCGGCTAGAGCCAAACCCACTCCGCTAGACCCAAACCCACTCCGCTAGACCCAAACCCACTCCGCTAGACCCAAACCCACTCCGCTAGACCCAAACCCACTCCGCTAGAAACAAACCCACTCCGCTAGACCCAAACCCACTCGGCTAGACCCAAACCCACTCGGCGAGACCCAAACCCACTCGGCTAGACCCAAACCCACTCGGCTAGACCGAAACCCACTCTGCTACATTCAAACCCACTCGGCCAGACGCAAACCCAATCGGCTAGACCCAAACCCACTCGGCTAGACCCAAACCCACTCGGGTAGACCCAAGCCCACTCGGCTAGACCCAAACCCACTCGGCTAGACCCAAACGCACTCGGCTAGACCAAGCCCACTCGGCCAGACCCAACCACACTCGGCTAGACCCAAACCCAGTTTCCTAGACCCAAACCCAGTTTCCTAGACCCAAACCCACTCGGCTAGACCCAAACCCACTCCGCTAGACCCAAACCCACTCGGCTAGATTCAAACCCACTCGGCCAGACCCAAACCCACTCGGCTATACCCAAACCCACTCGGCGAGACCCAAACCCAGTCGGCCAGACCCAAACCCACTCGGCTAGACCCAAACCCACTCGGCTAGACCCAAACCCACTCGGCCAGACCCAAACCCACTCGGCTAGACCCAAACCCACTCAGCTAGACCAAAACCCACTCTGCAAGACCCAAACTCACTCCGCTAGACCCAAACCCACTCCGCTACAACCAAACCCACTCCGCTAGACCCAAACCCACTGCGCTGGACGCAAACCCACTCGGCCAAACCCAAACCCACTCGGCTAGACCAAAACCCACTCGGCTAGACCAAAACCCACTCGGCTAGACCCAAACCCACTTGGATAGACCCAAACCCACTCGGATAGACCCAAACCCACTCGGCTGACCCAAACCCACTCGGCTAGAGCCAAACCCACTCCGCTAGACCCAAACCCACTCCGCTAGACACAAGCCCACTCCGCTAGACCCAAACCCACTCCGCTAGACCCAAACCCACTCCGCTAGAAACAAACCCACTCCGCTAGACCCAAACCCACTCGGCTAGACCCAAACCCACTCGGCTAGTCCCAAACCCACTCGGCTAGACCCAAACCCACTCGGCTAGATCCAAACCCACTCCGCTAGACCCAAACCCACTCGGCTAGACCCAAACCCACTCCGCTAGACCCAAACCCACTCCGCTAGACCGAAACCCACTCTGCTACATTCAAACCCACTCGGCCAGACGCAAACCCAATCGGCTAGACCCAAACCCACTCGGCTAGACCCAAACCCACTCGGCTAGACCCAAGCCCACTCGGCCAGACCCAACCCCACTCGGCTAGACCCAAACCCACTCGGCTAGACCCAAACCCACTCCGCTAGACCCAAACCCACTCGGCTAGACCCAAACCCACTCGGCCAGACCCAAACCCACTCGGCTAGACCCAAACCCACTCGGCTAGACCCAAACCCACTCTGCTAGACCCAAACCCACTCGGCTAGACCCAAACCCACTCCGCTAGACCCAAACCCACTCCGCTAGACCAAAACCCACTCCGCTAGAACCAAACCCACTCCGCTAGACCCAAACCCACTGCGCTAGACGCAAACCCACTCGGCTACACTCAAACCCACTCCGCTAGACCCAAACCCACTCGGCTAGATTCAAACCCACTCGGCCAGACCCAAACCCACTCGGCTAGACCCAAACCCACTCGGCGAGACCCAAACCCAGTCGGCCAGACCCAAACCCACTCGGCTAGACCCAAACCCACTCGGCTAGACCCAAACCCACTCGGCCAGACCCAAACCCACTCGGCTAGACCCAAACCCACTCAGCTAGACCCAAACCCACTCTGCAAGACCCAAACTCACTCCGCTAGACCCAAACCCACTCCGCTAGACCGAAACCCACTCCGCTAGACCCAAGCCCACTCGGTTAGACGCAAACCCACTCGGCTAGACCGAAACCCACTCGCATAGACCCAAAACCACTCGGCTAGACCCAAACCCACTTGGCTGGACCCAAACCCTCCCCGCTAGACACAAACCCACTCCGCTAGACCCAAACCCACTCGGCTAGACCCAAACCCACTCGGCTAGACCCAAACCCACTCGGCTAGACCCAAACGCACTCGGCTTGACCCAAAGCCACTCGGCTACACACAAACCCACTCGGGTAGACCCAAACCCGCTCGGCTAGACCCAAACCCCCTCGGCTGGACCCAAACCCACTCGGCTAGACCCAAACCCACTCCGCTAGACCCAAACCCACTCGGCTAGACCCAAACCCACTCGGCTAGACCCAAACTGACTCCGCTAGACCCAAACCCACTCGGCTGGACCCAAACCCACTCCGCTTGACCCAAACCCACTCCGCTAGACCCAAACCCACTCCGCTAGACCCAAACCTACTCTGCCAGACCCAAACCCACTCCACTAGACGCAAACCCACTCCGCTAGACCCAAACCCACTCCGCTAGAACCAAACCCACTCCGCTAGACCCAAACCCACTCCGATAGACCCAAACCCACTCGGCTAGACCCAAACCCACTCGGCTAGACACAAACCCACTCGGCTGGACCCAAATCCACTCGGCTAAACCCAAACCCACTCGGCCAGACCCAAACCCACTCGGCTAGATCCAAACCCACTCGGCTAGACCCAAACCCACTCGGCTAGACCCAAACCCACTCCGCTAGACCCAAACCCACTCAGCTAGACCCAAACCCACTCGGCTAGACCGAAACCCACTCGGCTAGAGCCAAAACCACTCGGCTAGACCCAAACGCACTTGGCTAGACGCAAGCCCACTCGGCCAGACCCAACCCCACTCGGCTAGACCCAAACCCACTCGGCTAGACCCAAACCCACTCCGCTAGACCCAAACCCACTCGGCTAGACCCAAACCCACTCGGCTAGACCCAAACCCACTCGGCTAGACCCAAACCCACTCGGCTAGACCCAAACCCACTCTGCTAGACCCAAACCCACTCGGCTAGACCCAAACCCACTCCGCTAGACCCAAACCCACTCCGCCAGACCCAAACCCACTCCGCTAGACCCAAACCCACTCCGCTAGACACAAACCCACTCTGCTAGACCCAAACCCACTCGGCTAGACCCAAACCCACTCGGCTAGTCCCAAACCCACTCCGCTAGACCCAAACCCACTCGGCTAGACCCAAACACACTCGGCTAGACCCAAACCCACTCCGCTAGACCCAAACCCACTCGGCTGGACCCAAACCCACACCGCTCGACCCAAACCCACTCCGCTAGACCCAAACCCACTCCGCTAGACCCAAACCTACTCTGCCAGACCCAAACCCACTCCGCTAGACGCAAACCCACTCCGCTAGACCCAAACCCACTCCGCTAGACCCAAACCCACTCGGCTAGACCCAAACCCACTCCGATAGACCCAAACCCACTCGGCTAGACCCAAACCCACTCGGCTAGACACAAACCCACTCGGCTAGACCCAAATCCACTCGGCTAAACCCAAACCCACTCGGCCAGACCCAAACCCACTCGGCTAGACCCAAACCCACTCGGCTAGACTCAAACCCACTCGGCTAGACCCAAACCCACTCCGCTAGACCCAAACCCACTCAGCTAGACCCAAACCCACTCGGCTAGACCGAAACCCACTCGGCTAGAGCCAAACCCACTCGGCTAGACCCAAACCCACTCGGCTAGACCCAAACCCACTCGGCTAGACCCAAACCCACTCGGCTAGACCCAAACCCACTCCGCTGGACCCAAACCCACTCCGCTAGACCCAAACCCACTCCGCTAGACACAAACCCACTCCGCTAGACCCAACCCCACTCGGCTGGACCCAAACCCACTCGGCTAGTCCCAAACCCACTCGGCTAGACCCAAACCCACTCGGCTAGACCCAAACCCACTCGGCTAGACCCAAGCCCACTCGGCTAGACCCAAACCCACTCCGCTAGACCCAAACCCACTCCGCTAGACCTAAACCCACTCCGGTAGACCCAAACGCACTTGGCTAGACCCAAGCCCACTCGGCCAGACCCAACCCCACTCGGCTAGACCCAAACCCACTCGGCTAGACCCAAACCCACTCCGCTAGACCCAAACCCACTCGGCTAGACCGAAACCCACTCGGCTAGAGCCAAACCCACTCGGCTAGTCCCAAACCCACTCTGCTAGACCCAAACCCACTCGGCTAGACCCAAACCCACTCCGCTAGACGCAAACCCACTCCGCCAGACCCAAACCCACTCCGCTAGACCCAAACCCACTCCGCTAGACACAAACCCACTCTGCTAGACCCAAACCCACTCGGCTAGACCCAAACCCACTCGGCTAGTCCCAAACCCACTCGGCTAGACCCAAACCCACTCGGCTAGACCCAAACCCACTCCGCTAGACCCAAACCCAATCGGCTAGACCCAAACCCACTCCGCTAGACCCAAACCCACTCGGCTAGACCAAAACGCACTCGGCTAGGCCCAAGCCCAGTCTCCTAGACCCAAACCCACTCGGCTAGACCCAAACCCACTCGGCTAGACCCAAATCCACTCGGCTAGACCCAAACCCACTCGGCTAGACCCAAACCCACTCGGCTAGACCCAAACCCACTCGGCCAGACCCAAACCCACTCGGCTAGACCCAAACCCACTCGGCTAGACCCAAACCCACTCGGCTAGACCCAAACCCACTCGGCTAGACCCAAACCCACTCGGCCAGACCCAAACCCACTCGGCTAGACCCAAACCCACTCGGCTCGATCCAAACCCACTCCACTAGAACCAAACCCACTCGGCTAGACCCAAACCCACTCCGCTAGACCCAAACCCACTCGGCTAGACCGAAACGCACTCGGCTAAACCCAAGCCCACTCGGCCAGACCCAACCCCACTCGGCTAGACCCAAACCCAGTCTCCTAGACCCAAACCCACTCGGCTAGACCCAAACCCACTCGGCTAGACCCAAATCCACTCGGCTAGACCCAAACCCACTCGGCTCGACCCAAACCCGCTCGGCTAGACCCAAACCCACTCGGCCAGGCCCAAAACCACTCGGCTAGACCCAAACCCACTCGGCTAGACCCAAACCCGCTCGGCCAGACACAAACCCACTCGGCTAGACCCAAACCCACTCGGCTAGACCGAAACCCACTCGGCTAGAGCGAAACCTACTCGGCTAGACCCAAACCCACTCGGCTAGACCCAAACCCACTTGGCTAGACCCAAACCCACTCCGCTAGACGCAAACCCACTCCGAGAGACCCAAACCCACTCCGCTAGACACAAACCCACTCCGCTAGACCCAAACCCACTCGGCTAGACCCAAACCCACTCGGCTAGTCCCAAACCCACTCGGCTAGACCCAAACCCACTCGGCTAGACCCAAACCCACTCGGCTAGACCCAAACCCACTCGGCTAGACCCAAACCCACTCGGCTAGACCCAAGCCCACTCGGCTGGACCCAAACCCACTCCGCTAGACCCACACCCACTCCGCTAGACCTAAACCCACTCCGGTAGACCCAAACCCACTCGGCTAGACCCAAACCCACTCGGCTAGACCCAAACCCACTCGGCTAGACACAAGCCCACTCGGCTAGACCCAAACCCACTCGGCTGGACCCAAACGCACTTGGCTAGTCCCAAACCCACTCGGCTAGACCCAAACCCACTCGGCTAGACCCAAACCCACTCCACTAGACCCAAACCCAATCGCTAGACCCAAACCCACTCCGCTAGACCCAAACCCACTCGGCTAGACCCAAACCCACTCTGCTAGACCCAAACCCACTCGGCTAGACCCAAACCCACTCCGCTAGACCCAAACCCACTCCGCCAGACCCAAACCCACTCCGCTAGACCCAAACCCACTCCGCTAGACACAAACCCACTCTGCTAGACCCAAACCCACTCGGCTAGACCCAAACCCACTCGGCTAGTCCCAAACCCACTCGGCTAGATCCAAACCCACTCGGCTAGACCCAAACCCACTCCGCTAGACCCAAACCCAATCGGCTAGACCCAAACCCACTCCGCTAGACCCAAACCCACTCGGCTAGACCGAAACACACTCGGCTAGACCCAAGCCCAGTCTCCTAGACCCAAACCCACTCGGCTAGAGTCAAACCCACTCGGCTAGACCCAAACCCACTCGGCTAGACCCAAACCCACTCGGCTAGACCCAAACCCACTCGGCCAGACCCAAACCCACACGGCCAGACCCAAACCCACACGGCTAGACCCAAACCCACTCGGCTAGACCCAAACCCACTCGGCCAGACCCAAACCCACTCGGCTAGACGCAAACCCACTCGGCTAGACCCAAACCCACTCGGCTAGACCCAAATCCACTCCGCTAGACCCAAACCCACTCCGGTAGACACAAACCCACTCCGCTAGACCCAAACCCACTCGGCGAGACCCAAACCCACTCGGCGAGACCCAAACCCACTCGGCTAGTGCCAAACCCACTCGGCTAGACCCAAACCCACTCGGCTAGACCCAAACCCACTCGGCCAGACCCAAACACACTCGCCTAGTCCCAAACAAACTCGGCAAGACCCAAACCCACTTGGCCAGACCCAAACCCACTCCGCTAGACCCAAACCCACTCGGCTAGACCCAAACCCACTCGGCTAGACCCAAACCCACTCGGCTAGACCCAAACTCCCTCGGCTAGACCCAAACCCACTCCGCTAGACCCAAACCCACTCGGCTAGACCCAAACCCACTCGGCTAGACCCAAACCCACTCCGCTAGACCCAAACCCACTCCGCCAGACCCAAACCCACTCCGCCAGACCCAAACCCACTCCGCTAGACACAAACCCACTCTGCTAGACCCAAACCCACTCGGCTAGTCCCAAACCCACTCGGCTAGTCCCAAACCCACTCGGCTAGATCCAAACCCACTCGGCTAGACCCAAACCCACTCCGCTAGACCCAAACCCAATCGGCTAGACCCAAACCCACTCCGCTAGACCCAAACCCACTCGGCTAGACCGAAACGCACTCGGCTAGACCCAAGCCCAGTCTCCTAGACCCAAACCCACTCGGCTAGAGTCAAACCCACTCGGCTAGACCCAAACCCACTCGGCTAGACCCAAACTCACTCGGCTAGACCCAAACCCACTCGGCCAGACCCAAACCCACACGGCCAGACCCAAACCCACACGGCTAGACCCAAACCCACTCGGCTAGACCCAAACCCACTCGGCCAGACCCAAACCCACTCGGCTAGACGCAAACCCACTCGGCTAGACCCAAACCCACTCGGCTAGACCCAAATCCACTCCGCTAGACCCAAACCCACTCCGGTAGACACAAACCCACTCCGCTAGACCCAAACCCACTCGGCGAGACCCAAACCCACTCGGCTAGTGCCAAACCCACTCGGCTAGACCCAAACCCACTCGGCTAGACCCAAACCCACTCGGCCAGACCCAAACACACTCGCCTAGTCCCAAACAAACTCGGCAAGACCCAAACCCACTTGGCTAGACCCAAACCCACTCCGCTAGACCCAAACCCACTCGGCTAGACCCAAACCCACTCGGCTAGACCCAAACCCACTCGGCTAGACCCAAACTCTCTCGGCTAGACCCAAACCCACTCCGCTAGACCCAAACCCACTCGGCTAGACCCAAACCCACTCGGCTAGACCGAAGCACACTCGGCTAGAGCGAAACCTACTCGGCTAGACCCAAACCCACTCGGCTAGACCCAAACCCACTTGGCTAGACCCAAACCCACTCCGCTAGACCCAAACCCACTCCGAGAGACCCAAACCCACTCCGCTAGACACAAACCCACTCCGCTAGACCCAAACCCACTCGGCTAGACCCAAACCCACTCGGCTAGTCCCAAACCCACTCGGCTAGACCCAAACCCACTCGGCTAGACCCAAACCCACTCGGCTAGACCCAAACCCACTCGGCTAGACCCAAACCCACTCGGCTAGACCCAAGCCCACTCGGCTGGACCCAAACCCACTCCGCTAGACCCACACCCACTCCGCTAGACCTAAACCCACTCCGGTAGACCCAAACCCACTCGGCTAGACCCAAACCCACTCGGCTAGACCCAAACCCACTCGGCTAGACACAAGCCCACTCGGCTAGACCCAAACCCACTCGGCTGGACCCAAACGCACTTGGCTAGTCCCAAACCCACTCGGCTAGACCCAAACCCACTCGGCTAGACCCAAACCCACTCCACTCGACCCAAACCCAATCGCTAGACCCAAACCCACTCCGCTAGACCCAAACCCACTCGGCTAGACCCAAACCCACTCTGCTAGACCCAAACCCACTCGGCTAGACCCAAACCCACTCCGCTAGACCCAAACCCACTCCGCCAGACCCAAACCCACTCCGCTAGACCCAAACCCACTCCGCTAGACACAAACCCACTCTGCTAGACCCAAACCCACTCGGCTAGACCCAAACCCACTCGGCTAGTCCCAAACCCACTCGGCTAGATCCAAACCCACTCGGCTAGACCCAAACCCACTCCGCTAGACCCAAACCCAATCGGCTAGACCCAAACCCACTCCGCTAGACCCAAACCCACTCGGCTAGACCGAAACACACTCGGCTAGACCCAAGCCCAGTCTCCTAGACCCAAACCCACTCGGCTAGAGTCAAACCCACTCGGCTAGACCCAAACCCACTCGGCTAGACCCAAACCCACTCGGCTAGACCCAAACCCACTCGGCCAGACCCAAACCCACACGGCCAGACCCAAACCCACACGGCTAGACCCAAACCCACTCGGCTAGACCCAAACCCACTCGGCCAGACCCAAACCCACTCGGCTAGACGCAAACCCACTCGGCTAGACCCAAACCCACTCGGCTAGACCCAAATCCACTCCGCTAGACCCAAACCCACTCCGGTAGACACAAACCCACTCCGCTAGACCCAAACCCACTCGGCGAGACCCAAACCCACTCGGCGAGACCCAAACCCACTCGGCTAGTGCCAAACCCACTCGGCTAGACCCAAACCCACTCGGCTAGACCCAAACCCACTCGGCCAGACCCAAACACACTCGCCTAGTCCCAAACAAACTCGGCAAGACCCAAACCCACTTGGCCAGACCCAAACCCACTCCGCTAGACCCAAACCCACTCGGCTAGACCCAAACCCACTCGGCTAGACCCAAACCCACTCGGCTAGACCCAAACTCCCTCGGCTAGACCCAAACCCACTCCGCTAGACCCAAACCCACTCGGCTAGACCCAAACCCACTCGGCTAGACCCAAACCCACTCCGCTAGACCCAAACCCACTCCGCCAGACCCAAACCCACTCCGCCAGACCCAAACCCACTCCGCTAGACACAAACCCACTCTGCTAGACCCAAACCCACTCGGCTAGTCCCAAACCCACTCGGCTAGTCCCAAACCCACTCGGCTAGATCCAAACCCACTCGGCTAGACCCAAACCCACTCCGCTAGACCCAAACCCAATCGGCTAGACCCAAACCCACTCCGCTAGACCCAAACCCACTCGGCTAGACCGAAACGCACTCGGCTAGACCCAAGCCCAGTCTCCTAGACCCAAACCCACTCGGCTAGAGTCAAACCCACTCGGCTAGACCCAAACCCACTCGGCTAGACCCAAACTCACTCGGCTAGACCCAAACCCACTCGGCCAGACCCAAACCCACACGGCCAGACCCAAACCCACACGGCTAGACCCAAACCCACTCGGCTAGACCCAAACCCACTCGGCCAGACCCAAACCCACTCGGCTAGACGCAAACCCACTCGGCTAGACCCAAACCCACTCGGCTAGACCCAAATCCACTCCGCTAGACCCAAACCCACTCCGGTAGACACAAACCCACTCCGCTAGACCCAAACCCACTCGGCGAGACCCAAACCCACTCGGCTAGTGCCAAACCCACTCGGCTAGACCCAAACCCACTCGGCTAGACCCAAACCCACTCGGCCAGACCCAAACACACTCGCCTAGTCCCAAACAAACTCGGCAAGACCCAAACCCACTTGGCTAGACCCAAACCCACTCCGCTAGACCCAAACCCACTCGGCTAGACCCAAACCCACTCGGCTAGACCCAAACCCACTCGGCTAGACCCAAACTCTCTCGGCTAGACCCAAACCCACTCCGCTAGACCCAAACCCACTCGGCTAGACCCAAACCCACTCGGCTAGACCGAAGCACACTCGGCTAGAGCGAAACCTACTCGGCTAGACCCAAACCCACTCCGCTAGACCCAAACCCACTCCGCTAGACCCAAACCCACTCCGCTAGACCCAAACCCACTCCGCTAGACCCAAACCCACTCCGCTAGACCCAAACCCACTCCGCTAGACACAAACCCACTCCGCTAGACCCAAACACACTCGGCTAGACCCAAACCCACTCGGCTAGTCCCAAACCCACTCGGCTAGACCCAAACCCACTCGGCTAGACCCAAACCCACTCGGCTAGACCCAAACCCACTCGGCTAGACCCAAACCCACTCCGCTAGACCCAAACTCACTCGGCTAGACCCAAACCCACTCGGCTAGACCGAAACCCACTCGGCTAGAGCCAAACCCACTCGGCTAGACCCAAACCCACTCGGCTAGACCCAAACCCACTCGGCTAGACCCAAACCCACTCGGCTAGACCCAAACCCACTCGGCTAGACCCAAACCCACTCCGCTAGACCAAAACCCGCTCGGCTAGACCCAAACCCCCTCGGCTAAACCCAAACCCACTCGGCTAGACCCAAACCCACTCCGCTAGACCCAAACCCACTCGGCAAGACCCAAACCCACTCGGCTAGACCCAAACCCACTCGGCTAGAGCGAAACCCACTCGGCTAGACCCAAACCCACTCGGCTAAACCCAAACCCACTCGGCTAGACCCAAACGCACTTGGCTAGACCCAAGCCCACTCGGCCAGACCCAACCCCACTCGGCTAGACCCAAACCCACTCGGCTAGACCCAAACCCACTCCGCTAGACCCAAACCCACTCGGCTAGACCCAAACCCAGTCGGCTAGACCGAAACCCACTCGGCTAGAGCCAAACCCACTCGGCTAGACCCAAACCCACTCGGCTAGACCCAAACCCACTCCGCTAGACCCAAACCCACTCCGCCAGACCCAAACCCACTCCGCTAGACCCAAACCCAATCGGCTAGACCGAAACGCACTCGGCTAGACCCAAGCCTAGTCTCCTAGACCCAAAGGCACTCGGCTAGACCCAAACCCACTCGGCTAGACGCAAATCCACTCGGCTGGACCCAAACCCACTCGGCTAGACCCAAACCCACTCGGCTAGACTCAAACCCACTCGGCCAGACCCAAACCCACTCGGCTAGACACAAACCCACTCGGCTAGACCCAAACCCACTCGGCCAGACCCAAACCCACTCGGCTAGACCCAAACCCACTCGGCTAGACCCAAACCCACTCGGCTAGACCCAAACCCACTCCGCTAGACCCAAACCCACTCGGCTAGACCGAAACCCACTCGGCTAGACCCAAACCCACTTGGCTATACCCAAATACACTCGGCTAGACACAAACCCACTCCGCTAGACCCAAACCCACTCCGCTGGACCCAAACCCACTCCGCTAGACCCAAACCCACTCCGCTAGACACAAACCCACTCCGCTAGACCCAAGCCCACTCAGCTAGACCCAAACCCACTCGGCTAGACCCAAACGCACTTGGCTAGACCCAAGCCCACTCGGCCAGACCCAACCCCACTCGGCTAGACCCAAACGCACTCGGTTAGACCCAAACCCACTCGGCTAGACCGAAACCCACTCGGCTAGACCGAAACCCACTCGGCTAGAGCCAAACCCACTCGGCTAGACCCAAACCCACTCTGCTAGACCCAAACCCACTCGGCTGGACCCAAACCCACTCCGCGAGACCCAAACCCACTCCACCAGACCCAAACCCACTCCGCTAGACCCATACCCACTCCGGTAGACACAAACCCACTCTGCTAGACCCAAACCCACTAGGCTAGACCCAAACCCACTCGGCTAGTCCCAAACCCACTCGGCTAGACCCAAACCCACTCGGCTAGACCCAAACCCACTCCGCTAGACCCAAACCCAATCGGCTAGACCCAAACCCACTCCTCTAGACCCAAACCCACTCGGCTAGACCGAAACGCACTCGGCTAGACCCAAGCCCAGTCTCCTAGACCCAAACCCACTCGGCTAGACCCAAACCCACTCGGCTAGACCCAAATCCACTCCGCTAGACACAAACCCACTCCGCTAGACACAAACCCACTCCGCTAGACCCAAACCCACTCGACTAGACCCAAACCCAATCGGCTAGTCCCAAACCCACTCGGCTAGACCCAAACCCACTCGGCGAGACCCAAACCCACTCGGCCAGACCCAAACCCACTCGCCTAGTCCCAAACCCACTCGGCAAGACCCAAACCCACTCGGCTAGACCCAAACCCACTCCGCTGGACCCAAACCCACTCGGCTAGACCCAAACCCACTCGGCTAGACCCAAACCCACTCGGCTAGACCCAAACTCCCTCGGCTAGACCCAAACCCACTCCGCTAGACCCAAACCCACTCGGCTAGACCCAAACCCACTCGGCTAGACCGAAACCCACTCGGCTAGAGAGAAACCAACTCGGCTAGACCCAAACCCACTCGGCTAGACCCAAACCCACTCGGCTAGACCCAAACCCACTCCGCTAGACCCAAACCCACTCCGCTAGACCCAAACCCACTCCGCTAGACCCAAACCCACTCCGCTAGACACAAACCCACTCCGCCGGACCCAAACCCACTCGGCTCGACCCAAACCCACTCGGCTAGACCCAAACCCACTCGGCTAGACCCAAACCCACTCCGCTAGACCCAAACCCACTCGGCTAGACCCAAACCCACTCGGCTAGACCGAAACCCACTCGGCTAGAGCCAAACCCACTCGGCTAGACCCAAACCCACTCGGCTAGACCCAAACCCACTCGGCTAGACCCAAACCCACTCGGCTAGACCCAAACCCACTCGGCTAGACCCAAACCCACTCCGCTAGACCAAAACCCGCTCGGCTAGACCCAAACCCACTCGGCTAGACCCAAACCCACTCGGCTAGGCCCAAACCCACTCCGCTAGACCCAAACCCACTCGGCAAGACCCAAACCCACTCGGCTAGACCCAAACCCACTCGGCTAGACCCAAACCCACTCGGCTAGACCCAAACCCACTCGGCTAGACCCAAACCCACTCGGCTAGACCCAAGCCCACTCGGCTGGACCCAAACCCACTCCGCTAGACCCATACCCACTCCGCTAGACCTAAACCCACTCCGGTAAACCCAAACCCACTCGGCTAGACCCAAACCCACTCGGCTAGACCCAAACCCACTCGGCTAGACCCAAGCCCACTCGGCTAGACCCAAACCCACTTGGCTAGACCCAAACGCACTTGGCTAGTCCCAAACCCACTCGGCTAGACCCAAACCCACTCTGCTAGACCCAAACCCACTCCACTAGACCCAAACCCAATCGCTAGACCCAAACCCACTCCGCTAGACCCAAACCCACTCGGCTAGACCCAAACCCACTCTGCTAGACCCAATCCCACTCGGCTAGACCCAAACCCACTCCGCTAGACCCAAACCCACTCCGCCAGACCCAAACCCACTCCGCTAGACCCAAACCCACTCCGCTAGACACAAACCCACTCCGCTAGACCCAAACCAAATCGGCTAGACCCAAACCCACTCCGCTAGACCCAAACCCACTCGGCTAGACTGAAACGCACTCGGCTAGACCCAAGCCCAGTCTCCTAGACCCAAACCCACTCGGCTAGAGTCAAACCCACTCGGCTAGACCCAAACCCACTCGGCTAGACCCAAACCCACTCGGCTAGACCCAAACCCACTCGGCCAGACCCAAACCCACACGGCCAGACCCAAACCCACACGGCGAGACCCAAACCCACTCGGCTAGACCCAAACCCACTCGGCCAGACCCAAACCCACTCGGCTAGACCCAAACCCACTCGGCTAGACCCAAACCCACTCGGCTAGACCCAAATCCACTCCGCTAGACCCAAACCCACTCGGCTAGACCCAAACCCACTCGGCTAGACCCAAACCCACTCGGCTAGACCCAAACTCCCTCGGCTAGACCCAAACCCACTCCGCTAGACCCAAACCCACTCGGCTAGACCCAAACCCACTCGGCTAGACCGAAACACACTCGGCTAGAGCGAAACCTACTCGGCTAGACCCAAACCCACTCCGGTAAACCCAAACCCACTCCGCTAGACCCAAACCCACTCGGCTAGACCCAAACCCACTCGGCTAGACCCAAGCCCACTCGGCTAGACCCAAACCCACTTGGCTAGACCCAAACGCACTTGGCTAGTCCCAAACCCACTCGGCTAGACCCAAACCCACTCTGCTAGACCCAAACCCACTCCACTAGACCCAAACCCAATCGCTAGACCCAAACCCACTCCGCTAGACCCAAACCCACTCGGCTAGACCCAAACCCACTCTGCTAGACCCAAACCCACTCGGCTAGACCCAAACCCACTCCGCTAGACCCAAACCCACTCCGCCAGACCCAAACCCACTCCGCTAGACCCAAACCCACTCCGCTAGACACAAACCCACTCCGCTAGACCCAAACCCAATCGGCTAGACCCAAACCCACTCCGCTAGACCCAAACCCACTCGGCTAGACTGAAACGCACTCGGCTAGACCCAAGCCCAGTCTCCTAGACCCAAACCCACTCGGCTAGAGTCAAACCCACTCGGCTAGACCCAAACCCACTCGGCTAGACCCAAACCCACTCGGCTAGACCCAAACCCACTCGGCCAGACCCAAACCCACACGGCCAGACCCAAACCCACACGGCGAGACCCAAACCCACTCGGCTAGACCCAAACCCACTCGGCCAGACCCAAACCCACTCGGCTAGACCCAAACCCACTCGGCTAGACCCAAACCCACACGGCTAGACCCAAATCCACTCCGCTAGACCCAAACCCACTCCGCTAGACCCAAACCCACTCCGCTAGACCCAAACCCACTCCGCTAGACCCAAACCCACTCCGCTAGACACAAACCCACTCCGCTAGACCCAAACACACTCGGCTAGACCCAAACCCACTCGGCTAGTCCCAAACCCACTCGGCTAGACCCAAACCCACTCGGCTAGACCCAAACCCACTCGGCTAGACCCAAACCCACTCGGCTAGACCCAAACCCACTCCGCTAGACCCAAACCCACTCGGCTAGACCCAAACCCACTCGGCTAGACCGAAACCCACTCGGCTAGAGCCAAACCCACTCGGCTAGACCCAAACCCACTCGGCTAGACCCAAACCCACTCGGCTAGACCCAAACCCACTCGGCTAGACCCAAACCCACTCCGCTAGACCAAAACCCGCTCGGCTAGACCCAAACCCCCTCGGCTAGACCCAAACCCACTCGGCTATACCCAAACCCACTCCGCTAGACCCAAACCCACTCGGCAAGACCCAAACCCACTCGGCTAGACCCAAACCCACTCGGCTAGAGCGAAACCCACTCGGCTAGACCCAAACCCACTCGGCTAATCCCAAACCCACTCGGCTAGACCCAAACAAACTCCGCTGGACCCAAACCCACTCCGCTAGACCCAAACCCACTCCGCTAGACCCAAACCCACTCCGCTAGACACAAACCCACTCCGCTAGACCCAAACCCACTCGGCTAGACCCAAACGCACTTGGCTAGACCCAAGCCCACTCGGCCAGACCCAACTCCACTCGGCTAGACCCAAACCCACTCGGCTAGACCCAAACCCACTCCGCTAGACCCAAACCCACTCGGCTAGACCCAAACCCACTCGGCTAGACCGAAACCCACTCGGCTAGAGCCAAACCCACTCGGCTAGACCCAAACCCACTCTGCTAGACCCAAACCCACTCGGCTAGACCCAAACCCACTCCGCTAGACCCAAACCCACTCCGCCAGACCCAAACCCACTCCGCTATACCCAAACCCACTCCGCTAGACACAAACCCACTCTGCTAGACAGAAACCCACTCGGCTAGACCCAAACCCAATCGGCTAGTCCCAAACCCACTCGGCTAGACCCAAACCCACTCGGCTGGACCCAAACCCACTCCACTAGACCCAAACCCAATCGCTAGACCCAAACCCACTCCGCTAGACCCAAACCCACTCGGCTAGACCGAAACGCACTCGGCTAGACCCAAGCCTAGTCTCCTAGACCCAAAGGCACTCGGCTAGACCCAAACCCACTCGGCTAGACCCAAATCCACTCGGCTGGACCCAAACCCACTCGGCTAGACCCAAACCCACTCGGTTAGACCCAAACCCACTCGGCCAGACCCAAACCCACTCGGCTAGACACAAACCCACTCGGCTAGACCCAAACCCACTCGGCCAGACCCAAACCCACTCGGCTAGACCCAAACCCACTCGGCTAGACCCAAACCCACTCGGCTAGACCCAAACCCACTCCGCTAGACCCAAACCCACTCGGCTAGACCGAAACCCACTCGGCTAGACCCAAACCCACTTGGCTATACCCAAATCCACTCGGCTAGACACAAACCCACTCCGCTAGACCCAAACCCACTCTGCTGGACCCAAACCCACTCCGCTAGACCCAAACCCACTCCGCTAGACACAAACCCACTCCGCTAGACCCAAGCCCACTCAGCTGGACCCAAACCCACTCGGCTGGACCCAAACGCACTTGGCTAGACCTAAGCCCACTCGGCCAGACCCAACCCCACTCGGCTAGACCCAAACGCACTCGGTTAGACCCAAACCCACTCCGCTAGACCCAAACCCACTCGGCTAGACCGAAACCCACTCGGCTAGACCGAAACCCACTCGGCTAGAGCCAAACCCACTCGGCTAGACCCAAACCCACTCGGCTAGACCCAAACCCACTCTGCTAGACCCAAACCCACTCCGCGAGACCCAAACCCACTCCGCCAGACCCAAACCCACTCCGCTAGACCCAAACCCACTCCGCTAGACACAAACCCACTCTGCTAGACCCAAACCCACTAGGCTAGACCCAAACCCACTCGGCTAGTCCCAAACCCACTCGGCTAGACCCAAACCCACTCGGCTAGACCCAAACCCACTCCGCTAGACCCAAACCCAATCGGCTAGACCCAAACCCACTCCTCTAGACCCAAACCCACTCGGCTAGACCGAAACGCACTCGGCTAGACCCAAGCCCAGTCTCCTAGACCCAAACCCACTCGGCTAGACCCAAACCCACTCGGCTAGACCCAAATCCACTCCGCTAGACCCAAACCCACTCCGCTAGACACAAACCCACTCCGCTAGACCCAAACCCACTCGGCTAGACCCAAACCCAATCGGCTAGTCCCAAACCCACTCGGCTAGACCCAAACCCACTCGGCGAGACCCAAACCCACTCGGCCAGACCCAAACCCACTCGCCTAGTCCCAAACCCACTCGGCAAGACCCAAACCCACTCGGCTAGACCCAAACCCACTCCGCTAGACCCAAACCCACTCGGCTAGACCCAAACCCACTCGGCTAGACCCAAACCCACTCGGCTAGACCCAAACTCCCTCGGCTAGACCCAAACCCACTCCGCTAGACCCAAACCCACTCGGCAAGACCCAAACCCACTCGGCTAGACCGAAACCCACTCGGCTAGAGCGAAACCAACTCGGCTAGACCCAAACCCACTCGGCTAGACCCAAACCCACTCGGCTAGACCCAAACCCACTCTGCTAGACCCAAACCCACTCCGCCAGACCCAAACCCACTCCGCTAGACCCAAACCCACTCCGCTAGACACAAACCCACTCCGCTAGACCCAAACACACTCGGCTAGACCCAAACCCACTCGGCTAGTCCCAAACCCACTCGGCTAGACCCAAACCCACTCGGCTAGACCCAAACCCACTCGGCTAGACCCAAACCCACTCGGCTAGACCCAAACCCACTCCGCTAGACCCAAACCCACTCGGCTAGACCCAAACCCACTCGACTAGTCCCAAACCCACTCGGCTAGACCCAAACCCACTCGGCGAGACCCAAACCCACTCGGCCAGACCCAAACCCACTCGCCTAGTCCCAAACCCACTCGACAAGACCCAAACCCACTCGGCTAGACCCAAACCCACTCCGCTAGACCCAAACCCACTCGGCTAGAGCGAAACCTACTCGGCTAGACCCAAACCCACTCGGCTAGACCCAAACCCACTCGGCTAGACCCAAACCCACTCCGCTAGACCCAAACCCACTCCGCTAGACCCAAACCCACTCCGTTAGACCCAAACTCCGCTAGACCCAAACCCACTCCGCTAGACCCAAACCCACTCCGCTAGACCCAAACCCACTCCGCTAGACCCAAACACACTCGGCTAGACCCAAACCCCCTCGGCTAGTCCCAAACCCACTCGGCTAGACCCAAACCCACTCGGCTAGACCCAAACCCACTCGGCTAGACCCAAACCCACTCGGCTAGACCCAAACCCACTCCGCTAGACCCAAACCCACTCGGCTAGACCCAAACCCACTCGGCCAGACCCAAACCCACTCGGCTAGACCCAAACCCACTCCGCTAGACCAAAACCCGCTCGGCTAGACCCAAACCCCCTCGGCTAGACCCAAACCCACTCGGCTAGGCCCAAACCCACTCCGCTAGACCCAAACCCACTCGGCAAGACCCAAACCCACTCGGCTAGACCCAAACCCACTCGGCTAGAGTGAAACCCACTCGGCTAGACCCAAACCCACTTGGCTAAACCCAAACCCACTCAGCTAGACCCAAACAAACTCCGCTAGACCCAAACCCACTCCGCTAGACCCAAACACACTCGGCTAGACCCAAACCCCCTCGGCTAGTCCCAAACCCACTCGGCTACACCAAAACCCACTCGGCTAGACCCAAACCCACTCGGCTAGACCCAAACCCACTCGGCTAGACCCAAACCCACTCGCCTAGACACAAACCCACTCGGCCAGACCCAAACCCACTCGGCTAGACCCAAACCCACTCGGCCAGACCCAAACCCACTCGGCTAGACCCAAACCCACTCGGCTAGACCCAAACCCACTCGGCTAGACCGAAACCCACTCGGCTAGAGCCAAACCCACTCGGCTAGACCCAAACCCACTCGGCCAGAACCAAACCCACTCCGCTAGATGCAAACCCACTCCGCTAGACCCAAACCCACTCCGCTAGACCCAAACCCACTCCGCTAGACGTAAACCCACTCCGCTAGACCCAAACCCACTCCGTCAGACCCAAACCCACTCGGCTAGACCCAAACGCACTCGGCTAGACCCAAGCCCACTCGGCCAGACCCAACCCAACTCGGCTAGACCCAAACCCACTCGGTTAGACCCAAACCCACTCCGCTAGACCCAAACCCACTCGGCTAGACCCAAACCCACTCGGCTAGACGCAAACACACTCGGCTAGACCCAAACGCACTCGGCTAGACCCAAGCCCACTCGGCCAGACCCAACCCCACTCGGCTAGACCCAAACCCAGTCTCCTAGACCGAAACCCACTCGGCTAGACCCAAACCCACTCTGCTAGACCCAAACCCACTCGGCTAGACCCAAACCCACTCGGCTAGACCCAAACCCACTCGGCTAGACCCAAGCCCACTCGGCTAGACCCAAACCCACTCCGCTAGACCCAAACCCAGTCGGCTAGACCCAAACCCACTCCGCTAGACCCAAACCCACTCGGCTAGCCCCAAACCCACTCGGCAAGCCCCAAACCCACTCGGCTAGAGCCAAACACACTCAGCTAGACCCAAACACACTCGGCTAGACGCAAACCCACTCCGCTAGACCCAAACCCACTCGGCTAGACCGAAACCCACTCGGCTAGAGCCAAACCCACTCGGCTAGACCCAAACTCACTCGGCTAGACCCAAACCCACTCGGCTAGACCCAAACCCTTCTCCACTAGACCCAAACCCACTCGGCTAGACCCAAACCCACTCGGCTAGACCCAAACCCACTCGGCTAGACCCAAACCCACTCCGCTAGACCCAAACCCACTCGGCTAGACCCAAACCCACTCGGCTAGACCGAAACCCACTCAGCAAGAGCGAAACCCACTAGGCTAGACCCAAACCCACTCGGCTAGACCCAAACCCACTCGGCTAGACCCAAACCCACTCGGCTAGACAAAAACCCACTCGGCTAGACCCAAACCCACTCCGCTAGACGCAAACCCACTCCGCTAGACACAAACCCACTCCGCTAGATCCAAACCCACTCGGCGAGACCCAAACCCACTCGGCTAGACCCAAACCTACTCGGCTAGACCCAAACCAACTCGGCTAGACCCAAACCCACTCGGCTAGACCCAAACGCACTCGCCTAGACCCAAACCCACTCGGCCAGACCCAAACCCACTCCGCTAAACCCAAACCCACTCCGCTAGACACAAACCCACTCCGCTAGACCCAAACACACTCGGCTAGACCCAAACCCACTCGGCCAGTCCCAAACCCAATCGGCTAGACCCAAACCCACTCGGCTAGACCCAAACCCACTCGGCTAGACCCAAACCCACTCGGCTAGACCCAAACCCACTCCGCTAGACCCAAACCCACTCGGCTAGACCGAAACCCACTCGGCTAGACCGAAACCCACTCGGCTAGAGCCGAACCCACTCGGCTAGACCCAAACCCACTCGGCTAGACCCAAACCCACTCGGCAAGACCCAAACCCACTCGGCTAGACCCAAACCCACTCGGCTAGACCCAAACCCACTCCGCTAGACCAAAACCCGCTCGGCTAGACCCAAACCCACTCGGCTAGACCCAAACCCAATCGGCTAGACCCAAACCCACTCCGCTAGACCCAAACCCACTCGGCAAGACCCAAACCCACTCGGCTAGACCCAAACCCACTCGGCTAGAGCGAAACCCCCTCGGCTAGACCCAAACCCACTCGGCTAAACCCAAACCCACTCGGCTAGACCCAAACAAACTCCGCTAGACCCAAACCCACTCCGCTAGACCCAAACCCACTCCGCTAGACCCAAACCCACTCCGCTAGACACAAACCCACTCCGCTAGACCCAAACCCACTTGGCTAGACCCAAACCCACTCGGCTGGACCCAAACCCACTCGGCCAGACCCAAACCCACTCGGCTAGACCCAAACCTACTCGGCTAGACCCAAACCCACTCCGCTAGACCCACACCCACTCCGCTAGACCCAAACCCACTCGGCTAGACCCAAACCCACACGGCTACACCGAAACCCACTCGGCTAGAGCCAAACCCACTCGGCTAGACCCAAACCCACTCGGCTAGAACCAAACCCACTCCGCTAGACGCAAACCCACTCCGCTAGACCCAAACCCACTCCGCTAGACCCAAACCCACTCCGCTAGACGTAAACCCACTCTGCTAGACCCAAACCCACTCCGGCAGACCCAAACCCACTCGGCTAGACCCAAACGCACTCGGCTAGACCCAAGCCCACTCGGCCAGACCCAACCCCACTCGGCTAGACCCAAACCCAGTCGGTTAGACCCAAACCCACTCCGCTAGACCCAAACCCACTCGGCTAGACCCAAACCCACTCGGCTAGACGCAAACCCACTCGGCTAGACCCAAACGCACTCGGCTAGACCCAAGCCCACTCGGCCAGACCCAACCCCACTCGGCTAGCCCCAACCCAGTCTCCTAGACCCAAACCCACTCGGCTAGACCCAAACCCACTCTGCTAGACCCAAACCCACTCGGCTAGACCCAAACCCAATCGGCTAGACCCAAACCCATTCGGCTAGACCCAAGTCCACTCGGCTAGACCCAAACCCACTCCGCTAGACCCAAATCCAGTCGGCTAGACCCAAATCCACTCAGCTAGACCCAAACCCACTCGGCTAGACCCAAACCCACTCGGCTAGACCCAAACCCACTCGGCTAGACCCAAACCCACTCGGCTAGACCCAAACCCACTCGGCTATACCGAAACCCACTCGGCTAGACCGAAACCCACTCGGCTGGAGCCAAACCCACTCGGCTTGACCCAAACCCACTCGGCTAGACCCAAACCCACTCGGCTAGACCCAAACCCACTCGGCTTGACCCAAACCCACTCGGCTAGACCCAAACCCACTCGGCTAGACCCAAACAAACTCCGCTAGACCCAAACCCACTCCGCTAGACCCAAACCCACTCCGCTAGACACAAACCCACTCCGCTAGACCCAAACCCACTCCGCTAGACCCAAACCCACTCGGCTAGTCCCAAACCCACTTGGCTAGACCCAAACCCACTCGGCTAGACCCAAACCCACTCGGCTAGACCCAAACCCACTCGGCTAGACCCAAACCCACTCGCCTAGACCCAAACCCACTCGGCCAGACCCAAACCCACTCGGCTAGACCCAAACCCACTCGGCCAGACCCAAACCCACTCGGCTAGACCCAAACCCACTCGGCTAGACCCAAACCCACTCGGCTAGACCCAAAGCACTCCGCTAGACCCAAACCCACTCCGCTAGACCCAAACCCACTCGGCTAGAGCCAAACCCACTCGGCTGGACCCAAACCCACTCGGCTAGAACCAAACCCACTCCACTAGACGCAAACCCACTCCGCTAGACCCAAACCCACTCCGCTAGACCCAAACCCACTCCGCTAGACGTAAACCCACTCCGCTAGACCCAAACCCACTCCGGGAGACCCAAACCCACTCCGCTAGACCTAAACTCACTCCGCTAGACCCAAACCCACTCCGGTAGACCCAAACCCACTCGGCTAGACCCAAACGCACTCGGCTAGACCCAAGCCCACTCGGCCAGACCCAACCCCACTCGGCTAGACCCAAACCCACTCGGTTAGACCCAAACCCACTCCGCTAGACTCAAACCCACTAGGCTAGACCCAAACCCACTCGGCTAGACCCAAACCCACTCGGCTAGACCCAAACTCCCTCGGCTAGACCCAAACCCACTCCGCTAGACCCAAACCCACTCGGCTAGACCCAAACCCACTCGGCTAGACCCAAACCCACTCGGCTAGACCGAAACCCACTCGGCTAGAGCGAAACCTACTCGGCTAGACCCAAACCAACTCGGCTAGACCCAAACCCACTCGGCTAGACCCAAACCCACTCCGCTAGACCCAAACCCACTCCGCTAGACCCAAACCCACTCCGCTAAACCCAAACCCACTCCGCTACACACAAACCCACTCCGCTAGACCCAAACACACTCGGCTAGACCCGAACCCACTCGGCTAGTCCCAAACCCAATCGGCTAGACCCAAACCCACTCGGCTAGACCCAAACCCACTCGGCTAGACCCAAACCCACTCCGCTAGACCCAAACCCACTCCGCTAGACCCAAACCCACTCGGCTAGACCGAAACCCACTCGGCTAGACGGAAACCCACTCGGCTAGAGCCGAACCCACTCGGCTAGACCCAAACCCACTCGGCTAGACCCAAACCCACTCGGCAAGACCCAAACCCACTCGGCTAGACCCAAACCCACTCGGCTAGACGCAAACCCACTCTGCTAGACCAAAACCCGCTCGGCTAGACCCAAACCCACTCGGCTAGACCCAAACCCAATCGGCTAGACCCAAACCCACTCCGCCAGTCCCAAACCCACTCGGCAAGACCCAAACCCACTCGGCTAGACCCAAACCCACTCGGCTAGAGCGAAACCCCCTCGGCTAGACCCAAACCCACTCGGCTAAACCCAAACCCACTCGGCTAGACCCAAACAAACTCCGCTAGACCCAAACCCACTCCGCTAGACCCAAACCCACTCCGCTAGACCCAAACCCACTCCGCTGGGCCCAAACCCACTCCGCTAGACCCAAACACACTCCGCTAGACCCAAACCCACTCCGCTAGACCTAAATTCACTCCGCTAGACCCAAAGCCACTCCGGTAGACCCACACCCACTCGGCTAGACCCAAACGCACTCGGCTAGACACAAGCCCACTCGGCCAGACCCAACCCCACTCGGCTAGACCCAAACCCACTCGGTTAGACCCAAACCCACTCCGCTAGACCCAAACCCACTAGGCTAGACCCAAACCCACTCGGCTAGACCCAAACCCACTCGGCTAGACCCAAACTCCCTCGGCTAGACCCAAACCCACTCCGCTAGACCCAAACCCACTCGGCTAGACCCAAACCCACTCGGCTAGACCGAAACCCACTCGGCTAGAGCGAAACCTACTCGGCTAGACCAAAACCAACTCGGCTAGACCCAAACCCACTCGGCTAGACCCAAACCCACTCCGCTAGACCCAAACCCACTCCGCTAGACCCAAACCCACTCCGCTAAACCCAAACCCACTCCGCTAGACACAAACCCACTCCGCTAGACCCAAACACACTCGGCTAGACCCAAACCCACTCGGCTAGTCCCAAACCCAATCGGCTAGACCCAAACCCACTCGGCTAGACCCAAACCCACTCGGCTAGACCCAAACCCACTCGGCTAGACCCAAACCCACTCCGCTAGACCCAAACCCACTCGGCTAGACCCAAACCCACTCGGCTAGACCCAAACCCAATCGGCTAGACCCAAACCCACTCCGCTAGACCGAAACCCACTCGGCAAGACCCAAACCCACTCGGCTAGACCCAAACCCACTCGGCTAGAGCGAAACCCCCTCGGCTAGACCCAAACCCACTCGGCTAAACCCAAACCCACTCGGCTAGACCCAAACAAACTCCGCGAGACCCAAACCCACTCCGCTAGACCCAAACCCACTCCGCTAGACCCAAACCCACTCCGCTAGACACAAACCCACTCCGCTAGACCCAAACCCACTTGGCTAGACCCAAACCCACTCGGCTAGTCCCACACCCACTCGGCTAGACCCAAACCCACTCGGCTAGACCCAAACCCACTCGGCTGGACCCAAACCCACTCGGCTAGACCCAAACCCACTCGCCTAGACCCAATCCCACTCGGCCAGACCCAAACCCACTCGGCTGGACCCAAACCCACTCGGCCAGACCCAAACCCACTCGGCTAGACCCAAACCTACTCGGCTAGACCCAAACCCACTCCGCTGGACCCAAACCCACTCCGCTGGACCCAAACCCACTCGGCTAGACCCAAACCCACACGGCTACACCGAAACCCACTCGGCTAGAGCCAAACCCACTCGGCTAGACCCAAACCCACTCGGCTAGAACCAAACCCACTCCGCGAGATGCAAACCCACTCCGCTAGACCCAAACCCACTCCGCTAGACCCAAACCCACTCCGCTAGACGTAAACCCACTCTGCTAGACCCAAACCCACTCCGGCAGACCCAAACCCACTCGGCTAGACCCAAACGCACTCGGCTAGACCCAAGCCCACTCGGCCAGACCCAACCCCACTCGGCTAGACCCAAACCCACTCTGCTAGACCAAAACCCGCTCGGCTAGACCCAAACCCACTCGGCTAGACCCAAACCCAATCGGCTAGACCCAAACCCACTCCGCCAGACCCAAACCCACTCGGCAAGACCCAAACCCACTCGGCTAGACCCAAACCCACTCGGCTAGAGCGAAACCCCCTCGGCTAGACCCAAACCCACTCGGCTAAACCCAAACCCACTCGGCTAGACCCAAACAAACTCCGCTAGACCCAAACCCACTCCGCTAGACCCAAACCCACTCCGCTAGACCCAAACCCACTCCGCTGGGCCCAAACCCACTCCGCTAGTCCCAAACACACTCCGCTAGACCCAAACCCACTCCGCTAGACCTAAATTCACTCCGCTAGACCCAAAGCCACTCCGGTAGACCCACACCCACTCGGCTAGACCCAAACGCACTCGGCTAGACCCAAGCCCACTCGGCCAGACCCAACCCCACTCGGCTAGACCCAAACCCACTCGGTTAGACCCAAACCCACTCCGCTACACCCAAACCCACTAGGCTAGACCCAAACCCACTCGGCTAGACCCAAACCCACTCGGCTAGACCCAAACTCCCTCGGCTAGACCCAAACCCACTCCGCTAGACCCAAACCCACTCGGCTAGACCCAAACCCACTCGGCAAGACCGAAACCCACTCGGCTAGAGCGAAACCTACTCGGCTAGACCCAAACCAACTCGGCTAGACCCAAACCCACTCGGCTAGACCCAAACCCACTCCGCTAGACCCAAACCCACTCCGCTAGACCCAAACCCACTCCGCTAAACCCAAACCCACTCCGCTAGACACAAACCCACTCCGCTAGACCCAAACACACTCGGCTAGACCCAAACCCACTCGGCTAGTCCCAAACCCAATCGGCTAGACCCAAACCCACTCGGCTAGACCCAAACCCACTCCGCTAGACCCAAACCCACTCGGCTAGACCCAAACCCACTCGGCTAGACGCAAACCCACTCGGCTAGACCCAAACGCACTCGGCTAGACCCAAGCCCACTCGGCCAGACCCAACCCCACTCGGCTAGCCCCAACCCAGTCTCCTAGACCCAAACCCACTCGGCTAGACCCAAACCCACTCTGCTAGACCCAAACCCACTCGGCTAGACCCAAACCCAATCGGCTAGACCCAAACCCATTCGGCTAGACCCAAGCCCACTCGGCTAGACCCAAACCCACTCCGCTAGACCCAAACCCAGTCGGCTAGACCCAAATCCACACAGCTAGACCCAAACCCACTCGGCTAGACCCAAACCCACTCGGCTAGACCCAAACCCACTCGGCTAGACCCAAACCCACTCGGCTAGACCCAAACCCACTCGGCTTGACCCAAACCCACTCGGCTAGACCCAAACCCACTCGGCTAGACCCAAACAAACTCCGCTAGACCCAAACCCACTCCGCTAGACCCAAACCCACTCCGCTAGACACAAACCCACTCCGCTAGACCCAAACCCACTCGGCTAGACCCAAACCCACTCGGCTAGTCCCAAACCCACTTGGCTAGACCCAAACCCACTCGGCTAGACCCAAACCCACTCGGCTAGACCCAAACCCACTCGGCTAGCCCCAAACCCACTCGCCTAGACCCAAACCCACTCGACCAGACCCAAACCCACTCGGCTAGACCCAAACCCACTCGGCCAGACCCAAACCCACTCGGCTAGACCCAAACCCACTCGGCTAGACCCAAACCCACTCCGCTAGACCCAAACCCACTCCGCTAGACCCAAACCCACTCCGCTAAACCCAAACCCACTCCGCTAGACACAAACCCACTCCGCTAGACCCAAACACACTCGGCTAGACCCGAACCCACTCGGCTAGTCCCAAACCCAATCGGCTAGACCCAAACCCACTCGGCTAGACCCAAACCCACTCGGCTACACCCAAACCCACTCGGCTAGACCGAAACCCACTCGGCTAGAGTGAAACCCCCTCGGCTAGACCCAAACCCACTCGGCTAAACCCAAACCCACTCGGCTAGACCCAAACAAACTCCGCTAGACCCAAACCCACTCCGCTAGACCCAAACCCACTCCGCTAGACCCAAACCCACTCCGCTGGGCCCAAACCCACTCCGCTAGTCCCAAACACACTCCGCTAGACCCAAACCCACTCCGCTAGACCTAAATTCACTCCGCTAGACCCAAAGCCACTCCGGTAGACCCACACCCACTCGGCTAGATCCAAACGCACTCGGCTAGACCCAAGCCCACTCGGCCAGACCCAACCCCACTCGGCTAGACCCAAACCCACTCGGTTAGACCCAAACCCACTCCGCTAGACCCAAACCCACTAGGCTAGACCCAAACCCACTCGGCTAGACCCAAACCCACTCGGCTAGACCCAAACTCCCTCGGCTAGACCCAAACCCACTCCGCTAGACCCAAACCCACTCGGCTAGACCCAAACCCACTCGGCTAGACCGAAACCCACTCGGCTAGAGCGAAACCTACTCGGCTAGACCCAAACCAACTCGGCTAGACCCAAACCCACTCGGCTAGACCCAAACCCACTCCGCTAGACCCAAACCCACTCCGCTAGACCCAAACCCACTCCGCTAAACCCAAACCCACTCCGCTAGACACAAACCCACTCCGCTAGACCCAAACACACTCGGCTAGACCCAAACCCACTCGGCTAGTCCCAAACCCAATCGGCTAGACCCAAACCCACTCGGCTAGACCCAAACCCACTCGGCTAGACAAAAAACCCACTCGGCTAGACCCAAACCCACTCCGCTAGACCCAAACCCACTCGGCTAGACCGAAACCCACTCGGCTAGACCGAAACCCACTCGGCTAGAGCCGAACCCACTCGGCTAGACCCAAACCCACTCGGCTAGACCCAAACCCACTCGGCAAGACCCAAACCCACTCGGCTAGACCCAAACCCACTCGGCTAGACCCAAACCCACTCCGCTAGACCAAAACCCGCTCGGCTAGACCCAAACCCACTCGGCTAGACCCAAACCCAATCGGCTAGACCCAAACCCACTCCGCTAGACCCAAACCCACTCGGCAAGACCCAAACCCACTCGGCTAGACCCAAACCCACTCGGCTAGAGCGAAACCCCCACGGCTAGACCCAAACCCACTCGGCTAAACCCAAACCCACTCGGCTAGACCCAAACAAACTCCGCTAGACCCAAACCCACTCCGCTAGACCCAAACCCACTCCGCTAGACCCAAACCCACTCCGCTAGACACAAACCCACTCCGCTAGACCCAAACCCACTTGGCTAGACCCAAACCCACTCGGCTAGTCCCACACCCACTCGGCTAGACCCAAACCCACTCGGCTAGACCCAAACCCACTCGGCTGGACCCAAACCCACTCGGCTAGACCCAAACCTACTCGGCTAGACCCAAACCCACTCCGCTGGACCCAAACCCACTCCGCTGGACCCAAACCCACTCGGCTAGACCCAAACCCACACGGCTACACCGAAACCCACTCGGCTAGAGCCAAACCCACTCGGCTAGACCCAAACCCACTCGGCTAGAACCAAACCCACTCCGCGAGATGCAAACCCACTCCGCTAGACCCAAACCCACTCCGCTAGACCCAAACCCACTCCGCTAGACGTAAACCCACTCTGCTAGACCCAAACCCACTCCGGCAGACCCAAACCCACTCGGCTAGACCCAAACGCACTCGGCTAGACCCAAGCCCACTCGGCCAGACCCAACCCCACTCGGCTAGACCCAAACCCACTCTGCTAGACCAAAACCCGCTCGGCTAGACCCAAACCCACTCGGCTAGACCCAAACCCAATCGGCTAGACCCAAACCCACTCCGCCAGACCCAAACCCACTCGGCAAGACCCAAACCCACTCGGCTAGACCCAAACCCACTCGGCTAGAGCGAAACCCCCTCGGCTAGACCCAAACCCACTCGGCTAAACCCAAACCCACTCGGCTAGACCCAAACAAACTCCGCTAGACCCAAACCCACTCCGCTAGACCCAAACCCACTCCGCTAGACCCAAACCCACTCCGCTGGGCCCAAACCCACTCCGCTAGTCCCAAACACACTCCGCTAGACCCAAACCCACTCCGCTAGACCTAAATTCACTCCGCTAGACCCAAAGCCACTCCGGTAGACCCACACCCACTCGGCTAGACCCAAACGCACTCGGCTAGACCCAAGCCCACTCGGCCAGACCCAACCCCACTCGGCTAGACCCAAACCCACTCGGTTAGACCCAAACCCACTCCGCTAGACCCAAACCCACTAGGCTAGACCCAAACCCACTCGGCTAGACCCAAACCCACTCGGCTAGACCCAAACTCCCTCGGCTAGACCCAAACCCACTCCGCTAGACCCAAACCCACTCGGCTAGACCCAAACCCACTCGGCTAGACCGAAACCCACTCGGCTAGAGCGAAACCTACTCGGCTAGACCCAAACCAACTCGGCTAGACCCAAACCCACTCGGCTAGACCCAAACCCACTCCGCTAGACCCAAACCCACTCCGCTAGACCCAAACCCACTCCGCTAAACCCAAACCCACTCCGCTAGACACAAACCCACTCCGCTAGACCCAAACACACTCGGCTAGACCCAAACCCACTCGGCTAGACCCAAACCCACTCCGCTAGACCAAAACCCGCTCGGCTAGACCCAAACCCACTCGGCTAGACCCAAACCCAATCGGCTAGACCCAAACCCACTCCGCTAGACCCAAACCCACTCCGCTAGACCCAAACCCACTCGGCAAGACCCAAACCCACTCGGCTAGACCCAAACCCACTCGGCTAGAGCGAAACCCCCTCGGCTAGACCCAAACCCACTCGGCTAAACCCAAACCCACTCGGCTAGACCCAAACAAACTCCACGAGACCCAAACCCACTCCGCTAGACCCAAACCCACTCCGCTAGACCCAAACCCACTCCGCTAGACACAAACCCACTCCGCTAGACCCAAACCCACTTGGCTAGACCCAAACCCACTCGGCTAGTCCCACACCCACTCGGCTAGACCCAAACCCACTCGGCTAGACCCAAACCCACTCGGCTGGACCCAAACCCACTCGGCTAGACCCAAACCCACTCGCCTAGACCCAATCCCACTCGGCCAGACCCAAACCCACTCGGCTGGACCCAAACCCACTCGGCCAGACCCAAACCCACTCGGCTAGACCCAAACCTACTCGGCTAGACCCAAACCCACTCCGCTAGACCCAAACCCACTCCGCTAGACCCAAACCCAGTCGGCTAGACCCAAACCCACACGGCTACACCGAAACCCACTCGGCTAGAGCCAAACCCACTCGGCTAGACCCAAACCCACTCGGCTAGAACCAAACCCACTCCGCTAGATGCAAACCCACTCCGCTAGACCCAAACCCACTCCGCTAGACCCAAACCCACTCCGCTAGACGAAAACCCACTCTGCTCGACCCAAACCCACTCCGGCAGACCCAAACCCACTCGGCTAGACCCAAACGCACTCGGCTAGACCCAAGCCCACTCGGCCAGACCCAACCCCACTCGGCTAGACCCAAACCCACTCGGTTAGACCCAAACCCACTCCGCTAGACCCAAACCCACTCGGCTAGACCCAAACCCACTCGGCTAGACGCAAACCCACTCGGCTAGACCCAAACGCACTCGGCTAGACCCAAGCCCACTCGGCCAGACCCAACCCCACTCGGCTAGACCCAAACCCACTCGGTTAGACCCAAACCCACTCCGCTAGACCCAAACCCACTCGGCTAGACCCAAACCCACTCGGCTAGACGCAAACCCACTCGGCTAGACCCAAACGCACTCGGCTAGACCCAAGCCCACTCGGCCAGACCCAACCCCACTCGGCTAGACCCAAACTCAGTCTCCTAGACCCAAACCCACTCGGCTAGACCCAAACCCACTCTGCTAGACCCAAACCCACTCGGCTAGACCCAAACCCAATCGGCTAGACCCAAACCCATTCGGCTAGACCCAAGCCCACTCGGCTAGACCCAAACCCACTCCGCTAGACCCAAACCCAGTCGGCTAGATCCAAATCCACTCAGCTAGACCCAAACCCACTCGGCCAGACCCAAACCCACTCGGCTAGACCCAAACCCACTCGGCTAGACCCAAACCCACTCGGCTAGACCCAAACCCACTCGGCTAGACCCAAACCCACTTGGCTATACCGAAACCCACTCGGCTAGACCAAAACCCACTCGGCTAGAGCCAAACCCACTCGGCTAGACCCAAACCCACTCGGTTAGACCCAAACCCACTCGGCTAGACCCAAACCCACTCGGCCAGACCCAAACCCACTCGGCTAGACCCAAACCCACTCGGCCAGACCCAAACCCACTCGGCTAGACCCAAACCCACTCGGCTAGACCCAAACCCTCTCGGCCAGACCCAAACCCACTCGGCTAGACCCAAACCCACTCGGCGCGACCCAAGCCCACTCGGCTAGACCCAAACCCACTCCGCTAGACCCATACCCACTCGGCTAGACCCAAACCCACTCGGCTAGACCGAAACCCACTCGGCTAGAGCCAAACCCACTCGGCTAGACCCAAACCCACTCGGCTAGACCCAAACCCACTCGGCTCGACCCAAACCCACTCGGCTAGACCCAAACCCACTCGGCTAAACCCAAACCCACTCGGCTAGACCCAAACAAACTCCGCTAGACCCAAACCCACTCCGCTAGACCCAAACCCACTCCGCTAGACACAAACCCACTCCGCTAGACCCAAACCCACTCCGCTAGACACAAACCCACTCGGCTAGTCCCAAACCCACTTGGCTAGACCCAAACCCACTCGGCTAGACCCAAACCCACTCGGCTAGACCCAAACCCACTCGGCTAGACCCAAACCCACTCGCCTAGACCCAAACCCTCTCGGCCAGACCCAAACCCACTCGGCTAGACCCAAACCCACTCGGCCAGACACAAACCCACTCGGCTAGACCCAAACCCACTCGGCTAGACCCAAACCCACTCGGCTAGACCCAAACCCACTCCGCTAGACCCAAACCCACTCCGCTAGACCCAAACCCACTCGGCAAGAGCCAAACCCACTCGGCTGGACCCAAACCCACTCGGCTAGAACCAAACCCACTCCGCTAGACGCAAACCCACTCCGCTAGACCCAAACCCACTCCGCTAGACCCAAACCCACTCCGCTAGACGTAAACCCACTCCGCTAGACCCAAACCCACTCCGGGAGACCCAAACCCACTCGGCTAGACCCAAACGCACTCGGCTAGACCCAAGCCCACTCGGCCAGACCCAACCCCACTCGGCTAGACCCAAACCCACTCGGTTAGACCCAAACCCACTCCGCTAGACCCAAACCCACTCGGCTAGACCCAAACCCACTCGGCTAGACGCAAACCCACTCGGCTAGACCCAAACGCACTCGGCGAGACCCAAGCCCACTCGGCCAGACCCAACCCCACTCGGCTAGACCCAAAGCCAGTCTCCTAGACCCAAACCCACTCGGCTAGACCCAAACCCACTCGGCTAGACCCAAACCCACTCGGCTAGACGCAAACCCACTCGGCTAGACCCAAACGCACTCGGCTAGACCCAAGCCCACTCGGCCAGACCCAACCCCACTCGGCTAGACCCAAACTCAGTCTCCTAGACCCAAACCCACTCGGCTAGACCCAAACCCACTCTGCTAGACCCAAACCCACTCGGCTAGACCCAAACCCAATCGGCTAGACCCAAACCCATTCGGCTAGACCCAAGCCCACTCGGCTAGACCCAAACCCACTCCGCTAGACCCAAACCCAGTCGGCTAGATCCAAATCCACTCAGCTAGACCCAAACCCACTCGGCCAGACCCAAACCCACTCGGCTAGACCCAAACCCACTCGGCTAGACCCAAACCCACTCGGCTAGACCCAAACCCACTCGGCTAGACCCAAACCCACTCGGCTATACCGAAACCCACTCGGCTAGACCAAAACCCACTCGGCTAGAGCCAAACCCACTCGGCTAGACCCAAACCCACTCGGCTAGACCCAAACCCACTGGGCTAGACCCAAACCCACTCGGCCAGACCCAAACCCACTCGGCTAGACCCAAACCCACTCGGCCAGACCCAAACCCACTCGGCTAGACCCAAACCCACTCGGCTAGACCCAAACCCTCTCGGCCAGACCCAAACCCACTCGGCTAGACCCAAACCCACTCGGCGCGACCCAAGCCCACTCGGCTAGACCCAAACCCACTCCGCTAGACCCATACCCACTCGGCTAGACCCAAACCCACTCGGCTAGACCGAAACCCACTCGGCTAGAGCCAAACCCACTCGGCTAGACCCAAACCCAGTCGGCTAGACCCAAACCCACTCGGCTCGACCCAAACCCACTCGGCTAGACCCAAACCCACTCGGCTAAACCCAAACCCACTCGGCTAGACCCAAACAAACTCCGCTAGACCCAAACCCACTCCGCTAGACCCAAACCCACTCCGCTAGACACAAACCCACTCCGCTAGACCCAAACCCACTCCGCTAGACACAAACCCACTCGGCTAGTCCCAAACCCACTTGGCTAGACCCAAACCCACTCGGCTAGACCCAAACCCACTCGGCTAGACCCAAACCCACTCGGCTAGACCCAAACCCACTCGCCTAGACCCAAACCCTCTCGGCCAGACCCAAACCCACTCGGCTAGACCCAAACCCACTCGGCCAGACACAAACCCACTCGGCTAGACCCAAACCCACTCGGCTAGACCCAAACCCACTCGGCTAGACCCAAACCCACTCCGCTAGACCCAAACCCACTCCGCTAGACCCAAACCCACTCGGCTAGTGCCAAACCCACTCGGCTGGACCCAAACCCACTCGGCTAGAACCAAACCCACTCCGCTAGACGCAAACCCACTCCGCTAGACCCAAACCCACTCCGCTAGACCCAAACCCACTCCGCTAGACGTAAACCCACTCCGCTAGACCCAAACCCACTCCGGGAGACCCAAACCCACTCGGCTAGACCCAAACGCACTCGGCTAGACCCAAGCCCACTCGGCCAGACCCAACCCCACTCGGCTAGACCCAAACCCACTCGGTTAGACCCAAACCCACTCCGCTAGACCCAAACCCACTCGGCTAGACCCAAACCCACTCGGCTAGACGCAAACCCACTCGGCTAGACCCAAACGCACTCGGCGAGACCCAAGCCCACTCGGCCAGACCCAACCCCACTCGGCTAGACCCAAAGCCAGTCTCCTAGACCCAAACCCACTCGGCTAGACCCAAACCCACTCTGCTAGACCCAAACCCACTCGGCTAGACCCAAACCCAATCGGCTAGACCCAAACCCATTCGGCTAGACCCAAGCCCACTCGGCTAGACCCAAACCCACTCCGCTAGACCCAAACCCAGTCGGCTAGACCCAAATCCACTCAGATAGACCCAAACCCACTCGGCCAGACCCAAACCCACTCGGCTAGACCCAAACCCACTCGGCTAGACCCAAACCCACTCGGTTAGACCCAAACCCACTCCGCTAGACCCAAACCCACTCGGCTAGACCCAAACCCACTCGGCTAGACGCAAACCCACTCGGCTAGACCCAAACCCACTCGGCTAGACCCAAATCCACTCGGCTAGACCCAAACCCACTCGGCTAGACCCAAACCCACTCGGCTATACCGAAACCCACTCGGCTAGACCAAAACCCACTCGGCTAGAGTCAAACCCACTCGGCTAGACCCAAACCCACTCGGCTAGTCCCAAACCCACTCGGCTAGACCCAAACCCACTCGGCTAGACCCAAACCCACTCGGCTAGACCCAAACCCACTCGGCCAGACCCAAACCCACTCGGCTAGACCCAAACCCACTCGGCTCGACCCAAGCCCACTCGGCTAGACCCAAACCCACTCCGCTAGACCCATACCCACTCGGCTAGACCCAAACGCACTCGGCTAGACCCAAGCCCACTCGGCCAGACCCAACCCCACTCGGCTAGACCCAAACCCACTCGGTTAGACCCAAACCCACTCCGCTAGACCCAAACCCACTCGGCTAGACCCAAACCCACTCGGCTAGACGCAAACCCACTCGGCTAGACCCAAACGCACTCGGCGAGACCCAAGCCCACTCGGCCAGACCCAACCCCACACGGCTAGACCCAAACCCAGTCTCCTAGACCCAAACCCACTCGGCTAGACCCAAACCCACTCTGCTAGACCCAAACCCATTCGGCTAGACCCAAGCCCACTCGGCTAGACCCAAACCCACTCCGCTAGACCCAAACCCAGTCGGCTAGACCCAAATCCACTCAGATAGACCCAAACCCACTCGGCCAGACCCAAACCCACTCGGCTAGACCCAAACCCACTCGGCTAGACCCAAACCCACTCGGCTAGACCCAAACCCACTCGGCTAGACCCAAACCCACTCGGCTATACCGAAACCCACTCGGCTAGACCGAAACCCACTCGGCTAGAGCCAAACCCACTCGGCTAGACCCAAACCCACTCGGCTAGACCCAAACCCACTCGGCTAGACCCAAACCCACTCGGCTAGAGCCAAACCCACTCGGCTAGACCCAAACCCACTCGGCTAGACCCAAACCCACTCGGCTAGACCCAAACCCACTCGGCTGGACCCAAACCCACTCGGCTAAACCCAAACCCACTCGGCTAGACCCAAACAAACTCCGCTAGACCCAAACCCACTCCGCTAGACCCAAACCCACTCCGCTAGACCCAAACCCACTCGGCTAGACCCAAACCCACTCGGCTAGACCCAAACCCACTCGGCTATACCGAAACCCACTCGGCTAGACCGAAACCCACTCGGCTAGAGCCAAACCCACTCGGCTAGACCCATACCCACTCGGCTAGACCCAAACCCACTCGGCTAGACCGAAACCCACTCGGCTAGAGCCAAACCCACTCGGCTAGACCCAAACCCACTCGGCTAGACCCAAACCCACTCGGCTAGACCCAAACCCACTCGGCTAGACCCAAACCCACTCGGCTAAACCCAAACCCACTCGGCTAGACCCAAACAAACTCCGCTAGACCCAAACCCACTCCGCTAGACCCAAACCCACTCCGCTAGACACAAACCCACTCCGCTAGACCCAAACCCACACGGCTAGACCCAAACCCACTCGGCTAGACCCAAACCCACTCGCCTAGACCCAAACCCACTCGGCCAGACCCAAACGCACTCGGCTAGACCCAAACCCACTCGGCTAGACCCAAGCCCACTCGGCTAGACCCAAACCCACTCCGCTAGACCCAAACCCAGTCGGCTAGACCCAAATCCACACAGATAGACCCAAACCCACTCGGCCAGACCCAAACCCACTCGGCTAGACCCAAACCCACTCGGCTAGACCCAAACCCACTCGGCTAGACCCAAACCCACTCGGCTAGACCCAAACCCACTCGGCTATACCGAAACCCACTCGGCTAGACCGAAACCCACTCGGCTAGAGCCAAACCCACTCGGCTAGACCCAAACCCACTCGGCTAGACCCAAACCCACTCGGCTAGACCCAAACCCACTCGGCTAGAGCCAAACCCACTCGGCTAGACCCAAACCCACTCGGCTAGACCCAAACCCACTCGGCTAGACCCAAACCCACTCGGCTGGACCCAAACCCACTCGGCTAAACCCAAACCCACTCGGCTAGACCCAAACAAACTCCGCTAGACCCAAACCCACTCCGCTAGACCCAAACCCACTCCGCTAGACCCAAACCCACTCGGCTAGACCCAAACCCACTCGGCTAGACCCAAACCCACTCGGCTATACCGAAACCCACTCGGCTAGACCGAAACCCACTCGGCTAGAGCCAAACCCACTCGGCTAGACCCATACCCACTCGGCTAGACCCAAACCCACTCGGCTAGACCGAAACCCACTCGGCTAGAGCCAAACCCACTCGGCTAGACCCAAACCCACTCGGCTAGACCCAAACCCACTCGGCTAGACCCAAACCCACTCGGCTAGACCCAAACCCACTCGGCTAAACCCAAACCCACTCGGCTAGACCCAAACAAACTCCGCTAGACCCAAACCCACTCCGCTAGACCCAAACCCACTCCGCTAGACACAAACCCACTCCGCTAGACCCAAACCCACACGGCTAGACCCAAACCCACTCGGCTAGACCCAAACCCACTCGCCTAGACCCAAACCCACTCGGCCAGACCCAAACCCACTCGGCTAGACCCAAACCCACTCGGCCAGACCCAAACCCACTCGGCTAGACCCAAACCCACTCGGCTAGACCCAAACGCACTCCGCTAGCCCCAAACCCACTCCGCTAGACCCAAACCCACTCGGCTAGAGCCAAACCCACTCGGCTAGACCCAAACCCACTCGGCTAGAACCAAACCCACTCCGCTAGACGCAAACCCACTCCGCTAAACCCAAACCCACTCTGCTAGACCCAAACCCACTCCGCTAGACGTAAACCCACTCCGCTAGACCCAAACCCACTCCGGCAGACCCAAACCCACTCGGCTAGACCCAAACGTACTCGGCTAGACCCAAGCCCACTCGGCCAGACCCAACCCCACTCGGCTAGACCCAAACCCACTCGGTTAGACCCAAACGCACTCTGCTAGACCCAAACCCACTCGGCTAGACCCAAACCCACTCGGCTAGACGCAAACCCACTCGGCTAGACCCAAACGCACTCGGCTAGACCCAAGCCCACTCGGCCAGACCCAACCCCACTCGGCTAGATCCAAACCCAGTCTCCTAGACCCAAACCCACTCGGCTAGACCCAAACCCACTCTGCCAGACCCAAACCCACTCGGCTAGACCCAAACCCACTCGGCTAAACCCAAACCCACTCGGCTAGACCCAAGCCCACTCGGCTAGACCCAAACCCACTCCGCAAGACCCAA
This sequence comes from Raja brachyura, assembly GCA_963514005.1. Next base: position 1,705,918 of record OY740820.1, read on the forward strand.
ATCCAGTCGGCTAGACCCAAACCCACTCCGCTAGACCCAAACCTACTCGGCTAGCCCCAAACTCACTCGGCTAGCTCCAAACCCACTCGGCTAGACCCAAACCCACTCCGCTAGACCCAAACCCACTCCGCTAGACCCAAACCCACTCCGCTAGACCCAAACCCACTCGCTAGACCCAAACCCACTCGGCTAGACGCAAACCCACTCGGCTAGACCCAAACGCACTCGGCTAGACCCAAGCCCACTCGGCCAGACCCAACCCCACTCGGCTAGACCCAAACCCAGTCTCCTAGACCCAAACCCACTCGGCTAGACCCAAACCCACTCTGCTAGACCCAAACCCACTCGGCTAGACCCAAACCCACTCGGCTAGACCCAAACCCACTCGGCTAGACCCAAGCCCACTCGGCTAGACCCAAACCCACTCCGCTAGACCCAAACCCAGTCGGCTAGACCCAAACCCACTCCGCTAGACCCAAACCCACTCGGCTAGCCCCAAACCCACTCGGCTAGCCCCAAACCCACTCGGCTAGAGCCAAACACACTCAGCCAGACCCAAACACACTCGGCTAGATGCAAACCCACTCCGCTAGACCCAAACCCACTCCGCTAGACCCAAACCCACTCCGCTAGACCCAAACCCACTCCGGTAGCCCCAAACCCACTCCGCTAGATCCAAAGCCACTCGGCTAGACCGAAACCCACTCCGCTAGACACAAACCCACTCCGCTAGACCCAAACCCACTCGGCTAGACCCAAACCCACTCGGCTAGTCCCAAACCCGCTCGGCTAGACCCAAACCCACTCGGCTAGACCCAAACCCACTCGGCTAGACCCAAACCCACCCGGCGAGACCCAAACCCACTCGGCTAGACCCAAACCCACTCGGCCAGACCCAAACCCACTCGGCTAGACCCAAACCCACTCGGCCAGACCCAAACCCACTCGGCTAGACCCAAACCCACTCGGCTAGACCCAAACCCACTCCGGTAGACCCAAACCCACTCCGCTGGACCCAAACCCACTCGGCTAGACCCAAACCCACTCGGCTAGACAGAAACGCACTCGGCTAGACCCAAACCCACTCGGCTAAACCCAAACCCACTCGGCTAGACCCAAACAAACTCCGCTAGACCCAAACCCTCTCCACTAGACCCAAACCCACTCCGCTAGACCCAAACCCACTCCGCTAGACACAAACCCACTCCGCTAGACCCAAACCCACTCGGCTATACCCAAACCCACTCGGCTAGTCCCAAACCCACTCGGCTAGACCCAAACCCACTCGCCTAGACCCAAACCCACTTGGCCAGACCCAAACCCACTCGGCCAGACCCAAACCCACTCGGCTAGACCCAAACCTACTCGGCAAGACCCAAACCCACTCCGCTAGACCCAAACCCACTCCGCTAGACCCAAACCCACTCGGCTAGACCCAAACCCACACGGCTACACCGAAACCCACTCGGCTAGAGCCAAACCCACTCGGCTAGACCCAAACCCACTCGGCTAGAACCAAACCCACTCCGCTAGACGCAAACCCACTCCGCTAGACCCAAACCCACTCCGCTAGACCCAAACCCACTCCGCTAGACGTAAACCCACTCTGCTAGACCCAAACCCACTCCGGCAGACCCAAACCCACTCGGCTAGACCCAAACGCACTCGGCTAGACCCAAGCCCACTCGGCCAGACCCAACCCCACTCGGCTAAACCCAAACCCACTCGGTTAGACCCAAACCCACTCCGCTAGACCCAAACCGACTCGGCTAGACCCAAACCCACTCGGCTAGACGCAAACCCACTCGGCTAGACCCAAACGCACTCGGCTAGACCCAAGCCCACTCGGCCAGACCCAACCCCACTCGGCTAGACCCAAACCCAGTCTCCTAGACCCAAACCCACTCGGCTAGACCCAAACCCACTCTGCTAGACCCAAACCCACTCGGCTAGACCCAAACCCAATCGGCTAGACCCAAACCCATTCGGCTAGACCCAAGCCCACTCGGCTAGACCCAAACCCACTCCGCTAGACCCAAACCCAGTCGGATAGACCCAAATCCACTCAGCTAGACCCAAACACACTCGGCCAGACCCAAACCCACTCGGCTAGACCCAAACCCACTCGGCTAGACCCAAACCCACTCGGCTAGACCCAAACCCACTCGGCTAGACCCAAACCCACTCGGCTATACCGAAACCCACTCGGCTAGACCGAAACCCACTCGGCTAGAGCCAAACCCACTCGGCTAGACCCAAACCCACTCGGCCAGACCCAAACCCACTCGGCTAGACCCAAACCCACTCGGCTAGACCCAAACCCACTCGGCTAGACCCAAACCCACTCGGCCAGACCCAAACCCACTCGGCTAGACCCAAACCCACTCCGCTAGACCCAAACCCACTCCGCTAGACACAAACCCACTCCGCTAGACCCAAACCCACTCGGCTAGACCCAAACCCACTCGGCTAGTCCCAAACCCACTTGGCTAGACCCAAACCCACTCGGCTAGACCCAAACCCACTCGGCTAGACCCAAACCCACTCGGCTAGACCCAAACCCACTCGCCTAGACCCAAACCCACTCGGCCAGACCCAAACCCACTCGGCTAGACCCAAACCCACTCGGCCAGACCCAAACCCACTCCGCTAGACGCAAACCCACTCCGCTAGACCCAAACCCACTCCGCTAGACCCAAACCCACTCCGCTAGACGTAAACCCACTCCGCTAGACCCAAACCCACTCCGGGAGCCCCAAACCCACTCGGCTAGACCCAAACGCACTCGGCTAGACCCAAGCCCACTCGGCCAGACCCAACCCCACTCGGCTAGACCCAAACCCACTCGGTTAGACCCAAACCCACTCCGCTAGACCCAAACCCACTCGGCTAGACCCAAACCCACTCGGCTAGACCCAACCCCACTCGGCTAGACCCAAACCCACTCGGTTAGACCCAAACCCACTCCGCTAGACCCAAACCCACTCGGCTAGACCCAAACCCACTCGGCTAGACGCAAACCCACTCGGCTAGACCCAAACGTACTCGGCTAGACCCAAGCCCACTCGGCCAGACCCAACCCCACTCGGCTAGACCCAAACCCAGTCTCCGAGACCCAAACCCACTCGGCTAGACCCAAACCCACTCTGCTAGACCCAAACCCACTCGGCTAGACCCAAACCCAATCGGCTAGACCCAAACCCATTCGGCTAGACCCAAGCCCACTCGGCTAGACCCAAACCCACTCCGCTAGACCCAAACCCAGTCGGCTAGACCCAAATCCACTCAGCTAGACCCAAACCCACTCGGCCAGACCCAAACCCACTCGGCTAGACCCAAACCCACTCGGCGAGACCCAAACCCACTCGGCTAGACCCAAACCCAATCGGCTAGACCCAAACCCACTCGGCTATACCGAAACCCACTCGGCTAGACCGAAACCCACTCGGCTAGAGCCAAACCCACTCGGCTAGACCCAAACCCACTCGGCTAGACCCAAACCCACTCGGCTAGACCCAAACCCACTCGGCTAGACCCAAACCCACTCGGCTAGACCCAAACCCACTCGGCCAGACCCAAACCCACTCGGCTAGACCCAAACCCACTCGGCTAGACCCAAACCCACTCGGCCAGACCCAAACCCACTCGGCTAGACCCAAACCCACTCGGCTCGACCCAAGCCCCCTCGGCTAGACCCAAACCCACTCCGCTAGACCCATACCCACTCGGCTAGACCCAAACCCACTCGGCTAGACCGAAACCCACTCGGCTAGAGCCAAACCCACTCGGCTAGACCCAAACCCACTCGGCTAGACCCAAACCCACTCGGCTAGACCCAAACCCACTCGGCTAGACCCAAACCCACTCGGCTAAACCCAAACCCACTCGGCTAGACCCAAACAAACTCCGCTAGACCCAAACCCACTCCGCTAGACCCAAACCCACTCCGCTAGACACAAACCCACTCCGCTAGACCCAAACCCACTCGGCTAGACCCAAACCCACTCGGCTAGACCCAAACCCACTCGCCTAGACCCAAACCCACTCGGCCAGACCCAAACCCACTCGGCTAGACCCAAACCCACTCAGCCAGACCCAAACCCACTCGGCTAGACCCAAACCCACTCGGCTAGACCCAAACCCACTCCGCTAGACCCAAACCCACTCCGCTAGACCCAAACCCACTCGGCTAGAGCCAAACCCACTCGGCTAGACCCAAACCCACTCGGCTAGAACCAAACCCACTCCGCTAGACGCAAACCCACTCCGCTAAACCCAAACCCACTCTGCTAGACCCAAACCCACTCCGCTAGACGTAAACCCACTCCGCTAGACCCAAACCCACTCCGGCAGACCCAAACCCACTCGGCTAGACCCAAACGTACTCGGCTAGACCCAAGCCCACTCGGCCAGACCCAACCCCACTCGGCTAGACCCAAACCGACTCGGTTAGACCCAAACCCACTCCGCTAGACCCAAACCCACTCGGCTAGACCCAAACCCACTCGGCTAGACGCAAACCCACTCGGCTAGACCCAAACGCACTCGGCTAGACCCAAGCCCACTCGGCCAGACCCAAACCCACTCGGCTAGACCCAAACCCAGTCTCCTAGACCCAAACCCACTCGGCTAGACCCAAACCCACTCTGCCAGACCCAAACCCACTCGGCTAGACCCAAACCCACTCGGCTAAACCCAAACCCACTCGGCTCGACCCAAGCCCACTCGGCTAGACCCAAACCCACTCCGCTAGACCCAAACCCAGTCGGCTAGACCCAAACCCACTCCGCTAGACCCAAACCCACTCGGCTAGCCCCAAACTCACTCGGCTAGCCCCAAACCCACTCGGCTAGACCCAAACCCACTCCGCTAGACCCAAACCCACTCCGCTAGACCCAAACCCACTCCGCTAGACCCAAACCCACTCGGCTAGACCCAAACCCACTCGGCTAGACGCAAACCCACTCGGCTAGACCCAAACGCACTCGGCTAGAACCAAGCCCACTCGGCCAGACCCAACCCCACTCGGCTAGACCCAAACCCAGTCTCCTAGACCCAAACCCACTCGGCTAGACCCAAACCCACTCCGCTAGACCCAAACCCACTCGGCTAGACCCAAACCCACTCGGCTAGACCCAAACCCACTCGGCTAGACCCAAGCCCACTCGGCTAGACCCAAACCCACTCCGCTAGACCCAAACCCAGTCGGCTAGACCCAAACCCACTCCGCTAGACCCAAACCCACTCGGCTAGCCCCAAACCCACTCGGCTAGAGCCAAACACACTCAGCTAGACCCAAACACACTCGGCTAGATGCAAACCCACTCTGCTAGACCCAAACCCACTCCGCTAGACCCAAACCCACTCCGCTAGACCCAAACCCACTCCGCTAGACCCAAACCCACTCCGCTAGATCCAAAGCCACTCGGCTAGACCCAAACCCACTCGGCCAGACTCAAACCCACTCGGCTAGACCCAAACCCACTCGGCAAGACCCAAATCCACTCGGCTAGACCCAAACCCACTCGGCTAGACCCAAACCCACTCGGCTATACCGAAACCCACTCGGCTAGACCGAAACCCACTCGGCTAGAGCCAAACCCACTCGGCTAGACCCAAACCCACTCGGCTAGACCCAAACCAACTCGGCTAGACCCAAACCCACTCGGCTAGACCCAAACCCACTCGGCCAGACCCAAACCCACTCGGCTAGACCCAAACCCACTCGGCCAGACCCAAACCCACTCGGCTAGACCCAAACCCACTCGGCTCGACGCAAACCCACTCGGCTAGACCCAAGCCCACTCCGCTAGACCCATACCCACTCGGCTAGACCCAAACCCACTCGGCTAGACCCAAACCCACTCGGCTAGACCCAAACCCACTCGGCTAGACCCAAACCCACTCGGCTAGACCCAAACCCACTCCGCTAGACCCAAACCCACTCTGCTAGATCCAAACCCACTCGGCTAGACCCAAACCCACTCGGCTAGACCCAAACCCACTCCGCTAGACCCAAACCCACTCGGCTAGACCCAAACCCACTCCGTTAGACCCAAACCCACTCGGCTAGACCCAAACCCACTCCGCTAGACCCAAACCCACTCGGCTAGACCCAAACCCACTCGGCTAGACCTAAGCACACTCCGCTAGACCCAAACCCACTCCGCTAGACCCAAACCCACTCTGCTAGATCCAAACCCACTCGGCTAGACCCAAACCCACTCGGCTAGACCCAAACCCACTCCGCTAGACCCAAACCCACTCGGCTAGACCCAAACCCACTCCGCTAGACCCAAACCCACTCGGCTAGACCCAAACCCACTCCGCTAGACCCAAACCCACTCGGCTAGACCCAAACCCACTCGGCTAGACCTAAGCACACTCCGCTAGACCCAAACCCACTCGGCTAGACCCAAACCAACTCGGCTAGACCCAAACCCACTCGGCTAGACCCAAGCCCACTCGGCTAGACCCAAACCCACTCCGCTAGACCCAAACCCAGTCGGCTAGACCCAAACCCACTCCGCTAGACCCAAACCCACTCGGCTAGCCCCAAACCCACTCGGCTAGAGCCAAACACACTCAGCTAGACCCAAACACACTCGGCTAGATGCAAACCCACTCCGCTAGACCCAAACCCACTCCGCTAGACCCAAACCCACTCCGCTAGACCCAAACCCACTCCGCTAGACCCAAACCCACTCCGCTAGATCCAAAGCCACTCGGCTAGACCCAAACCCACTCGGCCAGACTCAAACCCACTCGGCTAGACCCAAACCCACTCGGCAAGACCCAAATCCACTCGGCTAGACCCAAACCCACTCGGCTAGACCCAAACCCACTCGGCTATACCGAAACCCACTCGGCTAGACCGAAACCCACTCGGCTAGAGCCAAACCCACTCGGCTAGACCCAAACCCACTCGGCTAGACCCAAACCCACTCGGCTAGACCCAAACCCACTCGGCTAGACCCAAACCCACTCGGCCAGACCCAAACCCACTCGGCTAGACCCAAACCCACTCGGCCAGACCCAAACCCACTCGGCTAGACCCAAACCCACTCGGCTCGACGCAAACCCACTCGGCTAGACCCAAGCCCACTCCGCTAGACCCATACCCACTCGGCTAGACCCAAACCCACTCGGCTAGACCCAAACCCACTCCGCTAGACCCAAACCCACTCGGCTAGACCCAAACCCACTCGGCTAGACCCAAACCCACTCCGCTAGACCCAAACCCACTCTGCTAGATCCAAACCCACTCGGCTAGACCCAAACCCACTCGGCTAGACCCAAACCCACTCCGCTAGACCCAAACCCACTCGGCTAGACCCAAACCCACTCCGCTAGACCCAAACCCACTCAGCTAGACCCAAACCCACTCCGCTAGACCCAAACCCACTCGGCTAGACCCAAACCCACTCGGCTAGACCTAAGCACACTCCGCTAGACCCAAACCCACTCCGCTAGACCCAAACCCACTCCGCTAGACCCAAACCCACTCCGCTAGACACAAACCCACTCCGCTAGACCCAAACCCACTCGGCTAGACCCAAACCCACTCGGCTAGTCCCAAACCCGCTCGGCTAGACCCAAACCCACTCGGCTAGACCCAAACCTACTCGGCTAGACCCAAACCCACTCCGCTAGACCCAAACCCACTCCGCTAGACCCAAACCCACTCGGCTAGACCCAAACCCACTCGGCTAGACCGAAACCCACTCGGCCAGACCCAACCCCACTCGGCTAGACCCAAACCCAGTCTCCTAGACCCAAACCCACTCGGCTAGACCCAAACCCACTCTGCTAGATCCAAACCCACTCGGCTAGACCCAAACCCAATCGTCTAGACACAAACCCACTCGGCTAGACCAAAACCCACTCGGCCAGACCCAACCCCACTCGGCTAGACCCAAACCCAGTCTCCTAGACCCAAACCCACTCGGCTAGACCCAAACCCACTCTGTTAGACCCAAACCCACTCGGCTAGACCCAAACCCAATCGGCTAGACCCAAACCCACTCGGCTAGACCCAAGCCCACTCGGCAAGACCCAAACCCACTCGGCTAGACCCAAACCCAGTCGGCTAGACCCAAATCCACTCGGCTAGACCCAAACCCACTTGGCTAGACCCAAACCCACTCGGCCAGACCCAAAGCCACTCGGCTGGACCCAAGCCCACTCGGCTAGACCCAAACCCAATCGGCCAGACCCAAGCCCACTCGGCTAGACCCAAACCCACTCCGCTAGACCCATACCCACTCGGCTAGACCCAAACCCACTCGGCTAGACCAAAACCCACTCGGCTAGAGCCAAACCCACTCGGCTAGATTCAAACCCACTCGGCTAGACCCAAACCCACTCGGCTAGACCCAAACCCACTCGGCTAAACCCAAACCCACTCGGCTAGACCCAAACAAACTCCGCTAGACCCAAACCCACTCCGCTAGACCCAAACCCACTCCGCTAGACCCAAACCCACTCCGCTAGACACAAACCCACTCCGCTAGACCCAAACCCACTCCGCTAGACCCAAACCCACTCGGCTAGTCACAAACACACTGGGCTAGACCCAAACCCACTCGGCTAGACCCAAACCCACTCGGCTAAACCCAAACCCACTCGGCTAGACCCAAACAAACTCCGCTAGACCCAAACCCACTCCGCTAGACCCAAACCCACTCCGCTAGACCCAAACCCACTCCGCTAGACACAAACCCACTCCGCTAGACCCAAACCCACTCGGCTAGACCCAAACCCACTCGGCTAGTCCCAAACACACTGGGCTAGACCCAAACCCACTCGGCTAGACCCAAACCCACTCGGCTAGACCCAAACCCACTCGGCTAGACCCAAACCCACTCGCCTAGACCCAAACCCACTCGGCCAGACCCAAACCCACTCGGCTAGACCCAAACCCACTCGGCTAGACCCAAACCCACTCGGCTAGACCCAAACCCACTCCGCTAGACCCAAACCCACTTGGCTAGACGCAAGCCCACTCGGCCAGACCCAACCCCACTCGGCTAGACCCAAACCCACTCGGCTAGACCCAAACCCACTCCGCTAGACCCAAACCCACTCGGCTAGACCCAAACCCACTCGGCTAGACCCAAACCCACTCGGCTAGACCCAAACCCACTCGGCCAGACCCAAACCCACTCGGCTAGACCCAAACCCACTCGGCCAGACCCAAACCCACTCGGCTAGACCCAAACCCACTCGGCTCGACGCAAACCCACTCGGCTAGACCCAAGCCCACTCCGCTAGACCCATACCCACTCGGCTAGACCCAAACCCACTCGGCTAGACCCAAACCCACTCCGCTAGACCCAAACCCACTCGGCTAGACCCAAACCCACTCGGCTAGACCCAAACCCACTCCGCTAGACCCAAACCCACTCTGCTAGATCCAAACCCACTCGGCTAGACCCAAACCCACTCGGCTAGACCCAAACCCACTCCGCTAGACCCAAACCCACTCGGCTAGACCCAAACCCACTCCGCTAGACCCAAACCCACTCAGCTAGACCCAAACCCACTCCGCTAGACCCAAACCCACTCGGCTAGACCCAAACCCACTCGGCTAGACCTAAGCACACTCCGCTAGACCCAAACCCACTCCGCTAGACCCAAACCCACTCCGCTAGACCCAAACCCACTCCGCTAGACACAAACCCACTCCGCTAGACCCAAACCCACTCGGCTAGACCCAAACCCACTCGGCTAGTCCCAAACCCGCTCGGCTAGACCCAAACCCACTCGGCTAGACCCAAACCTACTCGGCTAGACCCAAACCCACTCCGCTAGACCCAAACCCACTCCGCTAGACCCAAACCCACTCGGCTAGACCCAAACCCACTCGGCTAGACCGAAACCCACTCGGCCAGACCCAACCCCACTCGGCTAGACCCAAACCCAGTCTCCTAGACCCAAACCCACTCGGCTAGACCCAAACCCACTCTGCTAGATCCAAACCCACTCGGCTAGACCCAAACCCAATCGTCTAGACACAAACCCACTCGGCTAGACCAAAACCCACTCGGCCAGACCCAACCCCACTCGGCTAGACCCAAACCCAGTCTCCTAGACCCAAACCCACTCGGCTAGACCCAAACCCACTCTGTTAGACCCAAACCCACTCGGCTAGACCCAAACCCAATCGGCTAGACCCAAACCCACTCGGCTAGACCCAAGCCCACTCGGCAAGACCCAAACCCACTCGGCTAGACCCAAACCCAGTCGGCTAGACCCAAATCCACTCGGCTAGACCCAAACCCACTTGGCTAGACCCAAACCCACTCGGCCAGACCCAAAGCCACTCGGCTGGACCCAAGCCCACTCGGCTAGACCCAAACCCAATCGGCCAGACCCAAACCCACTCGGCTAGACCCAAACCCACTCGGCTCGACCCAAGCCCACTCGGCTAGACCCAAACCCACTCCGCTAGACCCATACCCACTCGGCTAGACCCAAACCCACTCGGCTAGACCAAAACCCACTCGGCTAGAGCCAAACCCACTCGGCTAGATTCAAACCCACTCGGCTAGACCCAAACCCACTCGGCTAGACCCAAACCCACTCGGCTAAACCCAAACCCACTCGGCTAGACCCAAACAAACTCCGCTAGACCCAAACCCACTCCGCTAGACCCAAACCCACTCCGCTAGACCCAAACCCACTCCGCTAGACACAAACCCACTCCGCTAGACCCAAACCCACTCCGCTAGACCCAAACCCACTCGGCTAGTCACAAACACACTGGGCTAGACCCAAACCCACTCGGCTAGACCCAAACCCACTCGGCTAAACCCAAACCCACTCGGCTAGACCCAAACAAACTCCGCTAGACCCAAACCCACTCCGCTAGACCCAAACCCACTCCGCTAGACGCAAACCCACTCCGCTAGACACAAACCCACTCCGCTAGACCCAAACCCACTCGGCTAGACCCAAACCCACTCGGCTAGTCCCAAACACACTGGGCTAGACCCAAACCCACTCGGCTAGACCCAAACCCACTCGGCTAGACCCAAACCCACTCGGCTAGACCCAAACCCACTCGCCTAGACCCAAACCCACTCGGCCAGACCCAAACCCACTCGGCTAGACCCAAACCCACTCGGCTAGACCCAAACCCACTCGGCTAGACCCAAACCCACTCCGCTAGACCCAAACCCACTCCGCTAGACCCAAACCCACTCGGCTAGACCCAAACCCACTCGGCTAGACCCAAACCCACTCGGCTAGACCCAAACCCACTCGCCTAGACGCAAACCCACTCCGCTAGACCCAAACCCACTCGGCTAGACCCAAACCCACTCGGCCAGACCCAAACCCACTCGGCTAGACCCAAACCTACTCGGCTAGACCCAAACCCACTCCGCTAGACCCAAACCCACTCCGCTAGACCCAAACCCACTCGGCAAGACCCAGACCCACTCGGCTAGACCGAAACCCACTCGGCTAGAGCCAAACCCACTCGGCTAGCCCCAAACCCACTCGGCTAGAACCAAACCCACTCCGCTAGACGCAAACCCACTCCGCTAGACCCAAACCCACTCCGCTAGACCCAAACCCACTCCGCTAGACGTAAACCCACTCCGCTAGACCCAAACCCACTCCGGCAGACCCAAACCCACTCGGCTAGACCCAAACGCACTCGGCTAGACCCAAGCCCACTCGGCCAGACCCAACCCCACTCGGCTAGACCCAAGCCCACTCGGTTAGACCCAAACCCACTCCGCTAGACCCAAACCCACTCGGCTAGACCCAAACCCACTGGGCTAGACGCAAACGCACTCGGCTAGACCCAAACGCACTCGGCTAGACCCAAGCCCAGCCTCCTAGACCCAAACCCACTCCGCTGGACCCAAACCCAATCGGCTAGACCCAAACCCACTCCGCTAGACCCAAACCCACTCGGCTAGACCGAAACGCACTCGGCTAGACCCAAGCCCAGTCTCCTAGACCCAAACCCACTCGGCTAGACCCAAACCCACTCGGCTAGACCCAAACCCACTCGCCTAGACCCAAACCCACTCGGCCAGACCCAAACCCACTCGGCTAGAACCAAACCCACTCCGCTAGACGCAAACCCACTCCGCTAGACCCAAACCCACTCCGCTAGACCCAAACCCACTCCGCTAGACGTAAACCCACTCTGCTGGACCCAAACCCACTCCGGCAGACCCAAACCCACTCGGCTAGACCCAAACGCACTCGGCTAGACCCAAGCCCACTCGGCCAGACCCAACCCCACTCGGCTAGACCCAAGCCCACTCGGTTAGACCCAAACCCACTCCGCTAGACCCAAACCCACTCCGCTAGACCCAAACCCAGTCGGCTAGACCCAAACCCACTCCGCTAGACCCAAACCCACTCGGCTAGCCCCAAACTCACTCGGCTAGCCCCAAACCCACTCGGCTAGACCCAAACCCACTCCGCTAGACCCAAACCCACTCCGCTAGACCCAAACCCACTCCGCTAGACCCAAACCCACTCGGCTAGACCCAAACCCACTCGGCTAGACGCAAACCCACTCGGCTAGACCCAAACGCACTCGGCTAGAACCAAGCCCACTCGGCCAGACCCAACCCCACTCGGCTAGACCCAAACCCAGTCTCCTAGACCCAAACCCACTCGGCTAGACCCAAACCCACTCCGCTAGACCCAAACCCACTCGGCTAGACCCAAACCCACTCGGCTAGACCCAAACCCACTCGGCTAGACCCAAGCCCACTCGGCTAGACCCAAACCCACTCCGCTAGACCCAAACCCAGTCGGCTAGACCCAAACCCACTCCGCTAGACCCAAACCCACTCGGCTAGCCCCAAACCCACTCGGCTAGAGCCAAACACACTCAGCTAGACCCAAACACACTCGGCTAGATGCAAACCCACTCCGCTAGACCCAAACCCACTCCGCTAGACCCAAACCCACTCCGCTAGACCCAAACCCACTCCGCTAGACCCAAACCCACTCCGCTAGATCCAAAGCCACTCGGCTAGACCCAAACCCACTCGGCCAGACTCAAACCCACTCGGCTAGACCCAAACCCACTCGGCAAGACCCAAATCCACTCGGCTAGACCCAAACCCACTCGGCTAGACCCAAACCCACTCGGCTATACCGAAACCCACTCGGCTAGACCGAAACCCACTCGGCTAGAGCCAAACCCACTCGGCTAGACCCAAACCCACTCGGCTAGACCCAAACCCACTCGGCTAGACCCAAACCCACTCGGCTAGACCCAAACCCACTCGGCCAGACCCAAACCCACTCGGCTAGACCCAAACCCACTCGGCCAGACCCAAACCCACTCGGCTAGACCCAAACCCACTCGGCTCGACGCAAACCCACTCGGCTAGACCCAAGCCCACTCCGCTAGACCCATACCCACTCGGCTAGACCCAAACCCACTCGGCTAGACCCAAACCCTCTCCGCTAGACCCAAACCCACTCGGCTAGACCCAAACCCACTCGGCTAGACCCAAACCCACTCCGCTAGACCCAAACCCACTCTGCTAGATCCAAACCCACTCGGCTAGACCCAAACCCACTCGGCTAGACCCAAACCCACACCGCTAGACCCAAACCCACTCGGCTAGACCCAAACCCACTCCGCTAGACCCAAACCCACTCGGCTAGACCCAAACCCACTCCGCTAGACCCAAACCCACTCGGCTAGACCCAAACCCACTCGGCTAGACCTAAGCACACTCCGCTAGACCCAAACCCACTCCGCTAGACCCAAACCCACTCCGCTAGACCCAAACCCACTCCGCTAGACACAAACCCACTCCGCTAGACCCAAACCCACTCGGCTAGACCCAAACCCACTCGGCTAGTCCCAAACCCGCTCGGCTAGACCCAAACCCACTCGGCTAGACCCAAACCTACTCGGCTAGACCCAAACCCACTCCGCTAGACCCAAACCCACTCCGCTAGACCCAAACCCACTCGGCTAGACCCAAACCCACTCGGCTAGACCGAAACCCACTCGGCCAGACCCAACCCCACTCGGCTAGACCCAAACCCAGTCTCCTAGACCCAAACCCACTCGGCTAGACCCAAACCCACTCTGCTAGATCCAAACCCACTCGGCTAGACACAAACCCAATCGTCTAGACACAAACCCACTCGGCTAGACCAAAACCCACTCGGCCAGACCCAACCCCACTCGGCTAGACCCAAACCCAGTCTCCTAGACCCAAACCCACTCGGCTAGACCCAAACCCACTCTGTTAGACCCAAACCCACTCGGCTAGACCCAAACCCAATCGGCTAGACCCAAACCCACTCGGCTAGACCCAAGCCCACTCGGCTAGACCCAAACCCACTCGGCTAGACCCAAACCCAGTCGGCTAGACCCAAATCCACTCGGCTAGACCCAAACCCACTTGGCTAGACCCAAACCCACTCGGCCAGACCCAAAGCCACTCGGCTGGACCCAAGCCCACTCGGCTAGACCCAAACCCAATCGGCCAGACCCAAACCCACTCGGCTAGACCCAAACCCACTCGGCTCGACCCAAGCCCACTCGGCTAGACCCAAACCCACTCCGCTAGACCCATACCCGCTCGGCTAGACCCAAACCCACTCGGCTAGACCAAAGCCCACTCGGCTAGAGCCAAACCCACTCGGCTAGATTCAAACCCACTCGGCTAGACCCAAACCCACTCGGCTAGACCCAAACCCACTCGGCTAAACCCAAACCCACTCGGCTAGACCCAAACAAACTCCGCTAGACCCAAACCCACTCCGCTAGACCCAAACCCACTCCGCTAGACCCAAACCCACTCCGCTAGACACAAACCCACTCCGCTAGACCCAAACCCACTCGGCTAGACCCAAACCCACTCGGCTAGTCCCAAACACACTGGGCTAGACCCAAACCCACTCGGCTAGACCCAAACCCACTCGGCTAGACCCAAACCCACTCGGCTAGACCCAAACCCACTCGCCTAGACCCAAACCCACTCGGCCAGACCCAAACCCACTCGGCTAGACCCAAACCCACTCGGCTAGACCCAAACCCACTCGGCTAGACCCAAACCCACTCCGCTAGACCCAAACCCACTCCGCTAGACCCAAACCCACTCCGCTAGACCCAAACCCACTCGGCTAGACCCAAACCCACTCGGCTAGACCCAAACCCACTCGCCTAGACGCAAACCCACTCCGCTAGACCCAAACCCACTCCGCTAGACCCAAACCCACTCGGCCAGACCCAAACCCATTCGGCTAGACCCAAACCTACTCGGCTAGACCCAAACCCACTCCGCTAGACCCAAACCCACTCCGCTAGACCCAAACCCACTCGGCAAGACCCAGACCCACTCGGCTAGACCGAAACCCACTCGGCTAGAGCCAAACCCACTCGGCTAGCCCCAAACCCACTCGGCTAGAACCAAACCCACTCCGCTAGACGCAAACCCACTCCGCTAGACCCAAACCCACTCCGCTAGACCCAAACCCACTCCGCTAGACGTAAACCCACTCCGCTAGACCCAAACCCACTCCGGCAGACCCAAACCCACTCGGCTAGACCCAAACGCACTCGGCTAGACCCAAGCCCACTCGGCCAGACCCAACCCCACTCGGCTAGACCCAAGCCCACTCGGTTAGACCCAAACCCACTCCGCTAGACCCAAACCCACTCGGCTAGACCCAAACCCACTGGGCTAGACGCAAACGCGCTCGGCTAGACCCAAACGCACTCGGCTAGACCCAAGCCCAGCCTCCTAGACCCAAACCCACTCCGCTGGACCCAAACCCAATCGGCTAGACCCAAACCCACTCCGCTAGACCCAAACCCACTCGGCTAGACCGAAACGCACTCGGCTAGACCCAAGCCCAGTCTCCTAGACCCAAACCCACTCGGCTAGACCCAAACCCACTCGGCTAGACCCAAACCCACTCGCCTAGACCCAAACCCACTCGGCCAGACCCAAACCCACTCGGCTGGACCCAAACCCACTCGGCCAGACCCAAACCCACTCGGCTAGACCCAAACCTACTCGGCTAGACCCATCCCACTCCGCTAGACCCAAACCCACTCCGCTAGACCCAAACCCACTCGGCAAGACCCAGACCCACTCGGCTAGACCGAAACCCACTCGGCTAGAGCCAAACCCACTCGGCTAGACCCAAACCCACTCGGCTAGAACCAAACCCACTCCGCTAGACGCAAACCCACTCCGCTAGACCCAAACCCACTCCGCTAGACCCAAACCCACTCCGCTAGACGTAAACCCACTCTGCTAGACCCAAACCCACTCCGGCAGACCCAAACCCACTCGGCTAGACCCAAACGCACTCGGCTAGACCCAAGCCCACTCGGCCAGACCCAACCCCACTCGGCTAGACCCAAACCCACTCGGTTAGACCCAAACACACTCCGCTAGACCCAAACCCACTCCGCTAGACCCAAACCCACTCGGCTAGACCCAAACCCACTCTGCTAGACCCAAACCCACTCGGCTAGACACAAACCCAATCGGCTAGACCCAAACCCACTCGGCTAGACCCAAGCCCACTCGGCTAGACCCAAACCCACTCCGCTAGACCCAAACCCAGTCGGCTAGACCCAAATCCACTCAGCTAGACCCAAACCCACTCGGCCAGACCCAACCCCACTCGGCTAGACCCAAACCCACTCGGCTAGACCCAAACCCACTCGGCTAGACCCAAACCCACTCGGCTAGACCCAAACCCACTCGGCTATACCGAAACCCACTCCGCTAGACCCAAACCCAGTCGGCTAGACCCAAACCCACTCCGCTAGACCCAAACCCACTCGGCTAGCCCCAAACTCACTCGGCTAGCCCCAAACCCACTCGGCTAGACCCAAACCCACTCCGCTAGACCCAAACCCACTCCGCTAGACCCAAACCCACTCCGCTAGACCCAAACCCACTCGGCTAGACCCAAACCCACTCGGCTAGACGCAAACCCACTCGGCTAGACCCAAACGCACTCGGCTAGAACCAAGCCCACTCGGCCAGACCCAACCCCACTCGGCTAGACCCAAACCCAGTCTCCTAGACCCAAACCCACTCGGCTAGACCCAAACCCACTCCGCTAGACCCAAACCCACTCGGCTAGACCCAAACCCACTCGGCTAGACCCAAACCCACTCGGCTAGACCCAAGCCCACTCGGCTAGACCCAAACCCACTCCGCTAGACCCAAACCCAGTCGGCTAGACCCAAACCCACTCCGCTAGACCCAAACCCACTCGGCTAGCCCCAAACCCACTCGGCTAGAGCCAAACACACTCAGCTAGACCCAAACACACTCGGCTAGATGCAAACCCACTCCGCTAGACCCAAACCCACTCCGCTAGACCCAAACCCACTCCGCTAGACCCAAACCCACTCCGCTAGACCCAAACCCACTCCGCTAGATCCAAAGCCACTCGGCTAGACCCAAACCCACTCGGCCAGACTCAAACCCACTCGGCTAGACCCAAACCCACTCGGCAAGACCCAAATCCACTCGGCTAGACCCAAACCCACTCGGCTAGACCCAAACCCACTCGGCTATACCGAAACCCACTCGGCTAGACCGAAACCCACTCGGCTAGAGCCAAACCCACTCGGCTAGACCCAAACCCACTCGGCTAGACCCAAACCCACTCGGCTAGACCCAAACCCACTCGGCTAGACCCAAACCCACTCGGCCAGACCCAAACCCACTCGGCTAGACCCAAACCCACTCGGCCAGACCCAAACCCACTCGGCTAGACCCAAACCCACTCGGCTCGACGCAAACCCACTCGGCTAGACCCAAGCCCACTCCGCTAGACCCATACCCACTCGGCTAGACCCAAACCCACTCGGCTAGACCCAAACCCACTCCGCTAGACCCAAACCCACTCGGCTAGACCCAAACCCACTCGGCTAGACCCAAACCCACTCCGCTAGACCCAAACCCACTCTGCTAGATCCAAACCCACTCGGCTAGACCCAAACCCACTCGGCTAGACCCAAACCCACTCCGCTAGACCCAAACCCACTCGGCTAGACCCAAACCCACTCCGCTAGACCCAAACCCACTCGGCTAGACCCAAACCCACTCCGCTAGACCCAAACCCACTCGGCTAGACCCAAACCCACTCGGCTAGACCTAAGCACACTCCGCTAGACCCAAACCCACTCCGCTAGACCCAAACC
Organism: Raja brachyura; assembly: GCA_963514005.1. The sequence continues at coordinate 1,724,099 of OY740820.1, forward strand.
CACTCCGCTAGACCCAAACCCACTCCGCTAGACACAAACCCACTCCGCTAGACCCAAACCCACTCGGCTAGACCCAAACCCACTCGGCTAGTCCCAAACCCGCTCGGCTAGACCCAAACCCACTCGGCTAGACCCAAACCTACTCGGCTAGACCCAAACCCACTCCGCTAGACCCAAACCCACTCCGCTAGACCCAAACCCACTCGGCTAGACCCAAACCCACTCGGCTAGACCGAAACCCACTCGGCCAGACCCAACCCCACTCGGCTAGACCCAAACCCAGTCTCCTAGACCCAAACCCACTCGGCTAGACCCAAACCCACTCTGCTAGATCCAAACCCACTCGGCTAGACCCAAACCCAATCGTCTAGACACAAACCCACTCGGCTAGACCAAAACCCACTCGGCCAGACCCAACCCCACTCGGCTAGACCCAAACCCAGTCTCCTAGACCCAAACCCACTCGGCTAGACCCAAACCCACTCTGTTAGACCCAAACCCACTCGGCTAGACCCAAACCCAATCGGCTAGACCCAAACCCACTCGGCTAGACCCAAGCCCACTCGGCTAGACCCAAACCCACTCGGCTAGACCCAAACCCAGTCGGCTAGACCCAAATCCACTCGGCTAGACCCAAACCCACTTGGCTAGACCCAAACCCACTCGGCCAGACCCAAAGCCACTCGGCTGGACCCAAGCCCACTCGGCTAGACCCAAACCCAATCGGCCAGACCCAAACCCACTCGGCTAGACCCAAACCCACTCGGCTCGACCCAAGCCCACTCGGCTAGACCCAAACCCACTCCGCTAGACCCATACCCGCTCGGCTAGACCCAAACCCACTCGGCTAGACCAAAACCCACTCGGCTAGAGCCAAACCCACTCGGCTAGATTCAAACCCACTCGGCTAGACCCAAACCCACTCGGCTAGACCCAAACCCACTCGGCTAAACCCAAACCCACTCGGCTAGACCCAAACAAACTCCGCTAGACCCAAACCCACTCCGCTAGACCCAAACCCACTCCGCTAGACCCAAACCCACTCCGCTAGACACAAACCCACTCCGCTAGACCCAAACCCACTCGGCTAGACCCAAACCCACTCGGCTAGTCCCAAACACACTGGGCTAGACCCAAACCCACTCGGCTAGACCCAAACCCACTCGGCTAGACCCAAACCCACTCGGCTAGACCCAAACCCACTCGCCTAGACCCAAACCCACTCGGCCAGACCCAAACCCACTCGGCTAGACCCAAACCCACTCGGCTAGACCCAAACCCACTCGGCTAGACCCAAACCCACTCCGCTAGACCCAAACCCACTCCGCTAGACCCAAACCCACTCCGCTAGACCCAAACCCACTCGGCTAGACCCAAACCCACTCGGATAGATCCAAACCCACTCGCCTAGACGCAAACCCACTCCGCTAGACCCAAACCCACTCGGCTAGACCCAAACCCACTCGGCTAGACGCAAACCCACTCGGCTAGACCCAAACGCACTCGGCTAGAACCAAGCCCACTCGGCCAGACCCAACCCCACTCGGCTAGACCCAAACCCAGTCTCCTAGACCCAAACCCACTCGGCTAGACCCAAACCCACTCCGCTAGACCCAAACCCACTCGGCTAGACCCAAACCCACTCGGCTAGACCCAAACCCACTCGGCTAGACCCAAGCCCACTCGGCTAGACCCAAACCCACTCCGCTAGACCCAAACCCAGTCGGCTAGACCCAAACCCACTCCGCTAGACCCAAACCCACTCGGCTAGCCCCAAACCCACTCGGCTAGAGCCAAACACACTCAGCTAGACCCAAACACACTCGGCTAGATGCAAACCCACTCCGCTAGACCCAAACCCACTCCGCTAGACCCAAACCCACTCCGCTAGACCCAAACCCACTCCGCTAGACCCAAACCCACTCCGCTAGATCCAAAGCCACTCGGCTAGACCCAAACCCACTCGGCCAGACTCAAACCCACTCGGCTAGACCCAAACCCACTCGGCAAGACCCAAATCCACTCGGCTAGACCCAAACCCACTCGGCTAGACCCAAACCCACTCGGCTATACCGAAACCCACTCGGCTAGACCGAAACCCACTCGGCTAGAGCCAAACCCACTCGGCTAGACCCAAACCCACTCGGCTAGACCCAAACCCACTCGGCTAGACCCAAACCCACTCGGCTAGACCCAAACCCACTCGGCCAGACCCAAACCCACTCGGCTAGACCCAAACCCACTCGGCCAGACCCAAACCCACTCGGCTAGACCCAAACCCACTCGGCTCGACGCAAACCCACTCGGCTAGACCCAAGCCCACTCCGCTAGACCCATACCCACTCGGCTAGACCCAAACCCACTCGGCTAGACCCAAACCCACTCCGCTAGACCCAAACCCACTCGGCTAGACCCAAACCCACTCGGCTAGACCCAAACCCACTCCGCTAGACCCAAACCCACTCTGCTAGATCCAAACCCACTCGGCTAGACCCAAACCCACTCGGCTAGACCCAAACCCACTCCGCTAGACCCAAACCCACTCGGCTAGACCCAAACCCACTCCGCTAGACCCAAACCCACTCGGCTAGACCCAAACCCACTCCGCTAGACCCAAACCCACTCGGCTAGACCCAAACCCACTCGGCTAGACCTAAGCACACTCCGCTAGACCCAAACCCACTCCGCTAGACCCAAACCCACTCCGCTAGACCCAAACCCACTCCGCTAGACACAAACCCACTCCGCTAGACCCAAACCCACTCGGCTAGACCCAAACCCACTCGGCTAGTCCCAAACCCGCTCGGCTAGACCCAAACCCACTCGGCTAGACCCAAACCTACTCGGCTAGACCCAAACCCACTCCGCTAGACCCAAACCCACTCCGCTAGACCCAAACCCACTCGGCTAGACCCAAACCCACTCGGCTAGACCGAAACCCACTCGGCCAGACCCAACCCCACTCGGCTAGACCCAAACCCAGTCTCCTAGACCCAAACCCACTCGGCTAGACCCAAACCCACTCTGCTAGATCCAAACCCACTCGGCTAGACCCAAACCCAATCGTCTAGACACAAACCCACTCGGCTAGACCAAAACCCACTCGGCCAGACCCAACCCCACTCGGCTAGACCCAAACCCAGTCTCCTAGACCCAAACCCACTCGGCTAGACCCAAACCCACTCTGTTAGACCCAAACCCACTCGGCTAGACCCAAACCCAATCGGCTAGACCCAAACCCACTCGGCTAGACCCAAGCCCACTCGGCTAGACCCAAACCCACTCGGCTAGACCCAAACCCAGTCGGCTAGACCCAAATCCACTCGGCTAGACCCAAACCCACTTGGCTAGACCCAAACCCACTCGGCCAGACCCAAAGCCACTCGGCTGGACCCAAGCCCACTCGGCTAGACCCAAACCCAATCGGCCAGACCCAAACCCACTCGGCTAGACCCAAACCCACTCGGCTCGACCCAAGCCCACTCGGCTAGACCCAAACCCACTCCGCTAGACCCATACCCGCTCGGCTAGACCCAAACCCACTCGGCTAGACCAAAACCCACTCGGCTAGAGCCAAACCCACTCGGCTAGATTCAAACCCACTCGGCTAGACCCAAACCCACTCGGCTAGACCCAAACCCACTCGGCTAAACCCAAACCCACTCGGCTAGACCCAAACAAACTCCGCTAGACCCAAACCCACTCCGCTAGACCCAAACCCACTCCGCTAGACCCAAACCCACTCCGCTAGACACAAACCCACTCCGCTAGACCCAAACCCACTCGGCTAGACCCAAACCCACTCGGCTAGTCCCAAACACACTGGGCTAGACCCAAACCCACTCGGCTAGACCCAAACCCACTCGGCTAGACCCAAACCCACTCGGCTAGACCCAAACCCACTCGCCTAGACCCAAACCCACTCGGCCAGACCCAAACCCACTCGGCTAGACCCAAACCCACTCGGCTAGACCCAAACCCACTCGGCTAGACCCAAACCCACTCCGCTAGACCCAAACCCACTCCGCTAGACCCAAACCCACTCCGCTAGACCCAAACCCACTCGGCTAGACCCAAACCCACTCGGATAGATCCAAACCCACTCGCCTAGACGCAAACCCACTCCGCTAGACCCAAACCCACTCCGCTAGACCCAAACCCACTCGGCCAGACCCAAACCCACTCGGCTAGACCCAAACCTACTCGGCTAGACCCAAACCCACTCCGCTAGACCCAAACCCACTCCGCTAGACCCAAACCCACTCGGCAAGACCCAGACCCACTCGGCTATACCGAAACCCACTCGGCTAGAGCCAAACCCACTCGGCTAGCCCCAAACCCACTCGGCTAGAACCAAACCCACTCCGCTAGACGCAAACCCACTCCGCTAGACCCAAACCCACTCCGCTAGACCCAAACCCACTCCGCTAGACGTAAACCCACTCCGCTAGACCCAAACCCACTCCGGCAGACCCAAACCCACTCGGCTAGACCCAAACGCACTCGGCTAGACCCAAGCCCACTCGGCCAGACCCAACCCCACTCGGCTAGACCCAAGCCCACTCGGTTAGACCCAAACCCACTCCGCTAGACCCAAACCCACTCGGCTAGACCCAAACCCACTGGGCTAGAAGCAAACGCGCTCGGCTAGACCCAAACGCACTCGGCTAGACCCAAGCCCAGCCTCCTAGACCCAAACCCACTCCGCTGGACCCAAACCCAATCGGCTAGACCCAAACCCACTCCGCTAGACCCAAACCCACTCGGCTAGACCGAAACGCACTCGGCTAGACCCAAGCCCAGTCTCCTAGACCCAAACCCACTCGGCTAGACCCAAACCCACTCGGCTAGACCCAAACCCACTCGGCTAGAGCCAAACCCACTCGGCTAGACCCAAACCCACTCGGCTAGAACCAAACCCACTCCGCTAGACGCAAACCCACTCCGCTAGACCCAAACCCACTCCGCTAGACCCAAACCCACTCCGCTAGACGTAAACCCACTCTGCTAGACCCAAACCCACTCCGGCAGACCCAAACCCACTCGGCTAGACCCAAACGCACTCGGCTAGACCCAAGCCCACTCGGCCAGACCCAACCCCACTCGGCTAGACCCAAACCCACTCGGTTAGACCCAAACACACTCCGCTAGACCCAAACCCACTCCGCTAGACCCAAACCCACTCGGCTAGACCCAAACCCACTCTGCTAGACCCAAACCCACTCGGCTAGACCCAAACCCAATCGGCTAGACCCAAACCCACTCGGCTAGACCCAAGCCCACTCGGCTAGACCCAAACCCACTCCGCTAGACCCAAACCCAGTCGGCTAGACCCAAATCCACTCAGCTAGACCCAAACCCACTCGGCCAGACCCAACCCCACTCGGCTAGACCCAAACCCACTCGGCTAGACCCAAACCCACTCGGCTAGACCCAAACACACTCGGCTAGACCCAAACCCACTCGGCTATACCGAAACCCACTCGGCTAGACCGAAACCCACTCGGCTAGAGCCAAACCCACTCGGCTAGACCCAAACCCACTCGGCTAGACCCAAACCCACTCGGCTAGACCCAAACCCACTCGGCTAGACCCAAACCCACTCGGCTAGACCCAAACCCACTCGGCTAGACCCAAACACACTCGGCCAGACCCAAACCCACTCGGTTAGACCCAAACCCACTCGGCTAGACTCAAACCCACTCGGCCAGACCCAAACCCACTCGGCTAGACCCAAACCCACTCGGCTCGACCCAAGCCCACTCGGCTAGACCCAAACCCACTCCGCTAGACCCACACCCACTCGGCTAGACCCAAACCCACTCGGCTACACCGAAACCCACTCGGCTAGAGCCAAACCCACTCGGCTAGACCCAAACCCACTCGGCTAGACCCAAACCCACTCGGCTAGACCCAAACCCACTCGGCTAGACCCAAACCCACTCGGCTAGACCCAAACCCACTCGGCTAGACCAAAACCCACTCGGCTAAACCCAAACCCACTCGGCTAGACCCAAACAAACTCCGCTAGACCCAAACCCACTCCGCTAGACCCAAACCCACTCCGCCAGACCCAAACCCACTCCGCTAGACACAAACCCACTCCGCAAGACCCAAACCCACTCGGCTAGACCCAAAAACACTCGGCTAGTCCCAAACCCACTTGGCTAGACCCAAACCCACTCGGCTAGACCCAAACCCACTCGGCTAGACCCAAACCCACTCGGCTAGACCCAAACCCACTCGCCTAGACCCAAACCCACTCGGCCAGACCCAAACCCACTCCTCTGGACCCAAACCCACTCGGCTAGACCCAAACGCACTCGGCCAGACCCAAGCCCACTCGGCCAGACCCAACCCCACTCGGCTAGACCCAAACCCACTCGGTTAGACCCAAACCCACTCCGCTAGACCCAAACCCACTCGGCTAGACCCAAGCCCACTCGGCTAGACCCAAACCCAGTCTCCTAGACCCAAACCCACTCGGCTAGACCCAAACCCACTCTGCTAGACCCAAACCCACTCGGCTAGACCCAAACCCAATCGGCTAGACCCAAACCCACTCGGCTAGACCCAAGCCCACTCGGCTAGACCCAAACCCACTCCGCTAGACCCAAACCCACTCTGCTAGACCCAAACCCACTCGGCTAGACCCAAACCCAATCGGCTAGACCCAAGCCCACTCGGCTAGACCCAAGCCCACTCGGCTAGACCCAAACCCACTCCGCTAGACCCTAACCCAGTCGGCTAGACCCAAATCCACTCAGCTAGACCCAAACCCACTCGGCCAGACCCAACCCCACTCGGCTAGACCCAAACCCACTCGGCTAGACCCAAACCCACTCGGCTAGACCCAAACCCACTCGGCTAGACCCAAACCCACTCGGCTATACCGAAACCCACTCGGCTAGACCGAAACCCACTCGGCTAGAGCCAAACCCACTCGGCTAGACCCAAACCCACTCGGCTAGACCCAAACCCACTCGGCTAGACCCAAACCCACTCGGCTAGACCCAAACCCACTCGGCTAGACCCAAACCCACTCGGCCAGACCCAAACCAACTCGGTTAGACCCAAACCCACTCGGCTAGACTCAAACCCACTCGGCCAGACCCAAACCCACTCGGCTAGACCCAAACCCACTCGGCTCGACCCAAGCCCACTCGGCTAGACCCAAACCCACTCCGCTAGACCCACACCCACTCGGCTAGACCCAAACCCACTCGGCTAGACCGAAACCCACTCGGCTAGAGCCAAACCCACTCGGCTAGACCCAAACCCACTCGGCTAGACCCAAACCCACTCGGCTAGACCCAAACCCACTCGGCTAGACCAAAACCCACTCGGCTAAACCCAAACCCACTCGGCTAGACCCAAACAAACTCCGCTAGACCCAAACCCACTCCGCTAGACCCAAACCCACTCCGCCAGACCCAAACCCACTCCGCTAGACACAAACCCACTCTGCAAGACCCAAACCCACTCGGCTAGACCCAAAAACACTCGGCTAGTCCCAAACCCACTTGGCTAGACCCAAACGCACTCGGCTAGACCCAAACCCACTCGGCTAGACCCAAACCCACTCGGCTAGACCCAAACCCACTCGCCTAGACCCAAACCCACTCGGACAGACCCAAACCCACTCCTCTGGACCCAAACCCACTCGGCTAGACCCAAACGCACTCGGCCAGACCCAAGCCCACTCGGCCAGACCCAACCCCACTCGGCTAGACCCAAACCCACTCGGTTAGACCCAAACCCACTCCGCTAGACCCAAACCCACTCGGCTAGACCCAAGCCCACTCGGCTAGACCCAAACCCACTCGCCTAGACCCAAACTCACTCGGCCAGACCCAAACCCACTCAGCTAGACCCAAACCCACTCGGCCAGACCCAAACCCACTCGGCTAGACCCAAACCCACTCGGCTAGACCCAAACCCACTCCGCTAGACCCAAACCCACTCCGCTAGACCCAAACCCACTCGGCTAGAGCCAAACCCACTCGGCTAGACCCAAACCCACTCGGCTAGAACCAAACCCACTCCGCTAGACGCAAACCCACTCCGCTAGACCCAAACCCACTCGGCTAGACGTAAACCCACTCCGCTAGACCCAAACCCACTCCGGCAGATCCAAACCCACTCGGCTAGACCCAAACGCACTCGGCTAGACCCAAGCCCACTCGGCCAGACCCAACCCCACTCGGCTGGACCCAAGCCCACTCGGTTAGACCCAAACCCACTCCGCTAGACCCAAACACACTCGGCTAGACCCAAACCCACTCGGCTAGACGCAAACGCACTCGGCTAGACCCAAACGCACTCGGCTAGACCCAAGCCGAGCCTCCTAGACCCAAACCCACTCCGCTAGACCCAAACCCAATCGGCTAGACCCAAACCCACTCCGCTAGACCCAAACCCACTCGGCTAGACCGAAACGCACTCGGCTAGACCCAAGCCCAGTCTTCTAGACCCAAACCCACTCGGCTTGACCCAAACCCACTCGGCTAGACCCAAACCCACTCGCCTAGACCCAAACCCACTCGGCCAGACCCAGACCCACTCGGCTAGACCGAAACCCACTCGGCTAGAGCCAAACCCACTCGGCTACACTCAAACCCACTCGGCTAGAACCAAACCCACTCCGCTAGATGCAAACCCACTCCGCTACACCCAAACCCACTCCGCTACACCCAAACCCACTCCGCTAGACGTAAACCCACTCTGCTAGACCCAAACCCACTCCGGCAGACCCAAACCCACTCGGCTAGACCCAAACGCACTCGGCTAGACCCAAGCCCAGCCTCCTAGACCCAAACCCACTCCGCTAGACCCAAACCCAATCGGCTAGACCCAAACCCACTCCGCTAGAACCAAACCCACTCGGCTAGACCCAAACCCACTCGGCTAGACCCAAACCCACTCGGCTAGACCCAAACCCACTCGCCTAGACCCAAACCCACTCGGCCAGACCCAAACCCACTCGGCTGGACCCAAACCCCACTCGGCCAGACCCAAACCCACTCGGCTAGACCCAAACCTACTCGGCTAGACCCAACCCCACTCGGCTAGACCCAAACCCACTCGGTTAGACCCAAACCCACTCCGCTAGACCCAAACCCACTCCGCTAGACCCAAACCCACTCGGCTAGACGCAAACCCACTCGGCTAGACCCAAACGCACTCGGCTAGACCCAAGCCCACTCGGCCAGACCCAACCCCACTCGGCTAGACCCAAACCCAGTCTCCTAGACCCAAACCCACTCGGCTAGACCCAAACCCACTCTGCTAGACCCAAACCCACTCGGCTAGACCCAAACCCAATCGGCTAGACCCAAACCCACTCGGCTAGACCGAAGCCCACTCGGGTAGACCCAAACCCACTCCGCTAGACCCAAACCCAGTCGGCTAGACCCAAATCCACTCAGCTAGACCCAAACCCACTCGGCCAGACCCAACCCCACTCGGCTAGACCCAAACCCACTCGGCTAGACCCAAACCCACTCGGCCAGACCCAAACCCACTCGGTTAGACCCAAACCCACTCGGCTAGACTCAAACCCACTCGGCCAGACCCAAACCCACTCGGCTAGACCCAAACCCACTCGGCTCGACCCAAGCCCACTCGGCTAGACCCAAACCCACTCCGCTAGACCCATACCCACTCGGCTAGACCCAAACCCATTCGGCTAGTTCGAAACCCACTCGGCTAGAGCCAAACCCACTCGGCTAGACCCAAACCCACTCGGCTAGACCCAAACCCACTCGGCTAGACCCAAACCCACTCGGCTAGACCCAAACCCACTCGGCTAAACCCAAACCCACTCGGCTAGACCCAAACAAACTCCGCTAGACCCAAACCCACTCCGCTAGACCCAAACCCACTCCGCCAGACCCAAACCCACTCCGCTAGACACAAACCCACTCCGCAAGACCCAAACCCACTCGGCTAGACCCAAAAACACTCGGCTAGTCCCAAACCCACTTGGCTAGACCCAAACCCACTCCGCTAGACTTAAACCCACTCCGCTAGACCCAAACCCACTCCGGCAGACCCAAACCCACTCGGCTAGACCCAAACGCACTCGGCTAGACCCAAGCCCACTCGGCCAGACCCAACCCCACTCGGCTAGACCCAAACCCACTCGGTTTGACCCAAACCCACTCCGCTAGACCCAAACCCACTCGGCTAGACCCAAGCCCACTCGGCTAGACCCAAACCCACTCCGCTAGACCCAAACTCACTCGGCCAGACCCAAACCCACTCGGCTAGACCCAAACCCACTCGGCTAGACCCAAACCCACTCGGCCAGACCCAAACCCACTCGGTTAGACCCAAACCCACTCGGCTAGACTCAAACCCACTCGGCCAGACCCAAACCCACTCGGCTAGACCCAAACCCACTCGGCTCGACCCAAGCCCACTCGGCTAGACCCAAACCCACTCCGCTAGACCCATACCCACTCGGCTAGACCCAAACCCACTCGGCTAGACCGAAACCCACTCGGCTAGAGCCAAACCCACTCGGCTAGACCCAAACCCACTCGGCTAGACCCAAACCCACTCGGCTAGACCCAAACCCACTCGGCTAGACCCAAACCCACTCGGCTAAACCCAAACCCACTCGGCTAGACCCAAACAAACTCCGCTAGACCCAAACCCACTCCGCTAGACCCAAACCCACTCCGCCAGACCCAAACCCACTCCGCTAGACACAAACCCACTCCGCAAGACCCAAACCCACTCGGCTAGACCCAAACCCACTCGGCTAGACCCAAACCCACTCTGCTAGACCCAAACCCACTCCGCTAGACGTAAACCCACTCTGCTAGACCCAAACCCACTCCGGCAGACCCAAACCCACTCGGCTAGACCCAAATCCACTCGGCTAGAACCAAACCCACTCCGCTAGATGCAAACCCACTCCGCTAGACCCAAACCCACTCCGCCAGACCCAAACCCACTCGGCTAGACGTAAACCCACTCCGCTAGACCCAAACCCACTCCGGCAGACCCAAACCCACTCGGCTAGACCCAAACGCACTCGGCTAGACCCAAGCCCACCCGGCCAGACCCAACCCCACTCAGCTAGACCCAAACCCACTCGGTTAGACCCAAACCCACTCCGCTAGACCCAAACCCACTCGGCTAGACCCAAGCCCACTCGGCTAGACCCAAACCCACTCGCCTAGACCCAAACTCACTCGGCCAGACCCAAACCCACTCGGCTAGACCCAAACCCACTCGGCCAGACCCAAACCCACCTGGCTAGACCCAAACACACTCGGCTAGACCCAAACCCACTCCGCTAGACCCAAACCCACTCCGCTAGACCCAAACCCACTCGGCTAGAGCCAAACCCACTCGGCTAGACCCAAACCCACTCGGCTAGACCCAAGCCCACTCGGTTAGACGCAAACCCACTCCGCTAGACCCAAACCCACTCGGCTAGACCCAAACCCACTCGGCTAGACGCAAACGCACTCGGCTAGACCCAAACGCACTCGGCTAGACCCAAGCCCAGTCTCCTAGACCCAAACCCACTCCGCTAGACCCAAACCCAATCGGCTAGACCCAAACCCACTCCACTAGACCCAAACCCACTCGGCTAGACCGAAACGCACTCTGCTAGACCCAAGCCCAGTCTCCTAGACCCAAACCCACTCGGCTAGACCCAAACCCACTCGGCTAGACCCAAACCCACTCGCCTAGACCAAAACCCACTCGGCCAGACCCAAACCCACTCGGCTGGACCCAAACCCACTCGGCCAGACCCAAACCCACTCGGCTAGACCCAAACCTACTCGGCTAGACCCAAACCCACTCCGCTAGACCCAAACCCACTCCGCTAGACCCAAACCCACTCGGCAAGACCCAGACCCACTCGGCTAGACCGAAACCCACTCGGCTAGAGCCAAACCCACTCGGCTAGACCCAAACCCATTCGGCTAGAACCAAACCCACTCCGCTAGACGCAAACCCACTCTGCTAGACCCAAACCCACTCCGCCAGACCCAAACCCACTCCGCTAGACGTAAACCCACTCTGCTAGACCCAAACCCACTCCGGCAGACCCAAACCCACTCGGCTAGACCCAAACGCACTTGGCTAGACCCAAGCCCACTCGGCCTGACCCAACCCCACTCGGCTAGACCCAAACCCACTCGGTTAGACCCAAACCCACTCCGCTAGACCCAAACCCACTCCGCTAGACCCAAACCCAATCGGCTAGACTCAAACCCACTCGGCTAGACCCAAACACACTCGGCTAGACCCAAGCCCACTCGGCCAGACCCAACCCCACTCGGCTAGACCCAAACCCAGTCTCCTAGACCCAAACCCACTCGGCTAGACCCAAACCCACTCGGCTAGACTCAAACCCAATCGGCTAGACCCAAACCCACTCGGCTAGACCCAAGCCCACTCGGCTAGACCCAAACCCACTCCGCTAGACCCAAACCCAGTCGGCTAGACCCAAATCCACTCAGCTAGACCCAAACCCACTCGGCCAGACCCAACCCCACTCGGCTAGACCCAAACCCACTCGGCTAGACCCAAACCCACTCGGTTAGACCCAAACCCACTCGGCTAGACCCAAACCCACTCGGCTATACCGAAACCCACTCGGCTAGACCGAAACCCACTCGGCTAGAGCCAAACCCACTCGGCTAGACCCAAACCCACTCGGCTAGACCCAAACCCACTCGGCTAGACCCAAACCCACTCGGCTAGACCCAAACCCACTCGGCTAGACCCAAACCCACTCGGCCAGACCCAAACCCACTCGGTTAGACCCAAACCCACTCGGCTAGACTCAAACCCACTCGGCCAGACCCAAACCCACTCGGCTAGACCCAAACCCACTCGGCTCGACCCAAGCCCACTCGGCTAGACCCAAACCCACTCCGCTAGACCCATACCCACTCGGCTAGACCCAAACCCACTCGGCTAGACCGAAACCCACTCGGCTAGAGCCAAACCCACTCGGCTAGACCCAAACCCACTCGGCTAGACCCAAACCCACTCGGCTAGACCCAAACCCACTCGGCTGGACCCAAACCCACTCGGCCAGACCCAAACCCACTCGGCTGGACCCAAACCCACTCGGCCAGACCCAAACCCACTCGGCTAGACCCAAACCTACTCGGCTAGACCCAAACCCACTCCGCTAGACCCAAACCCACTCCGCTAGACCCAAACCCACTCGGCAAGACCCAGACCCACTCGGCTACACCGAAACCCACTCGGCAAGAGCCAAACCCACTCGGCTAGACCCAAACCCACTCCGCTAGAACCAAACCCACTCCGCTAGACGCAAACCCACTCCGCTAGACCCAAACCCACTCCGCTAGACCCAAACCCACTCCGCTAGACGTAAACCCACACTGCTAGACCCAAACCCACTCCGGCAGACCCAAACCCACTCGGCTAGACCCAAACGCACTCGGCTAGACCCAAGCCCACTCGGCCAGACCAAACCCCACTCGGCTAGACCCAAACCCACTCGGTTAGACCCAAACCCACTCCGCTAGACCCAAACCCACTCCGCTAGACCCAAACCCACTCGGCTAGACGCAAACCCACTCGGCTAGACCCAAACGCACTCGACTAGACCCAAGCCCACTCGGCCAGACCCAACCCCACTCGGCTAGACCCAAACCCAGTCTCCTAGACCCAAACCCACTCGGCTAGACCCAAACCCACTCTGCTAGACCCAAACCCACTCGGCTAGACCCAAACCCAATCGGCTAGACCCAAACCCACTCGGCTAGACCCAAGCCCACTCGGCTAGACCCAAACCCACTCCGCTAGACCCAAACCCACTCGGCTAGACCCAAACCCACTCGGCTAGACCCAAACCCACTCGGCTAGACCCAAACCCACTCGGCTAGACCCAAACCCACTCGGCTAGACCCAAACCCACTCGGCCAGACCCAAACCCACTCGGTTATACCCAAACCCACTCGGCTAGACTCAAACCCACTCGGCCAGACCCAAACCCACTCGGCTAGACCCAAACCCACTCGGCTCGACCCAAGCCCACTCGGCTAGACCCAAACCCACTCGGCTAGACCCAAACCAACTCTGCTAGACCCAAACCCACTCGGCTAGACCCAAACCAACTCGGCTAGACCCAAACCCACTCGGCCAGACCCAAACCCACTCGGCTAGACCCAAACCCACTCGGCTAAATCCAAACCCACTCCGCTAGACGTAAACCCACTCTGCTAGACCCAAACCCACTCCGGCAGACCCAAACCCACTCGGCTGGACCCAAACGCACTTGGCTAGACCCAAGCCCACTCGGCCTGACCCAACCCCACTCGGCTAGACCCAAACCCACTCGGTTAGACCCAAACCAACTCCGCTAGACCCAAACCCACTCCGCTAGACCCAAACCCAATCGGCTAGACTCAAACCCACTCGGCTAGACCCAAACACACTCGGCTAGACCCAAGCCCACTCGGCCAGACCCAACCCCACTCGGCTAGACCCAAACCCAGTCTCCTAGACCCAAACCCACTCGGCTAGACCCAAACCCACTCGGCTAGACTCAAACCCAATCGGCTAGACCCAAACCCACTCGGCTAGACCCAAGCCCACTCGGCTAGACCCAAACCCACTCCGCTAGACCCAAACCCAGTCGGCTAGACCCAAATCCACTCAGCTAGACCCAAACCCACTCGGCCAGACCCAACCCCACTCGGCTAGACCCAAACCCACTCGGCTAGACCCAAACCCACTCGGCTAGACCCAAACCCACTCGGCTAGACCCAAACCCACTCGGCTATACCGAAACCCACTCGGCTAGACCGAAACCCACTCGGCTAGAGCCAAACCCACTCGGCTAGACCCAAACCCACTCGGCTAGACCCAAACCCACTCGGCTAGACCCAAACCCACTCGGCTAGACCCAAACCCACTCGGCTAGACCCAAACCCACTCGGCCAGACCCAAACCCACTCGGTTAGACCCAAACCCACTCGGCTAGACTCAAACCCACTCGGCCAGACCCAAACCCACTCGGCTAGACCCAAACCCACTCGGCTCGACCCAAGCCCACTCGGCTAGACCCAAACCCACTCCGCTAGACCCATACCCACTCGGCTAGACCCAAACCCACTCGGCTAGACCGAAACCCACTCGGCTAGAGCCAAACCCACTCGGCTAGACCCAAACCCACTCGGCTAGACCCAAACCCACTCGGCTAGACCCAAACCCACTCGGCTGGACCCAAACCCACTCGGCCAGACCCAAACCCACTCGGCTGGACCCAAACCCACTCGGCCAGACCCAAACCCACTCGGCTAGACCCAAACCTACTCGGCTAGACCCAAACCCACTCCGCTAGACCCAAACCCACTCCGCTAGACCCAAACCCACTCGGCAAGACCCAGACCCACTCGGCTACACCGAAACCCACTCGGCAAGAGCCAAACCCACTCGGCTAGACCCAAACCCACTCGGCTAGAACCAAACCCACTCCGCTAGACGCAAACCCACTCCGCTAGACCCAAACCCACTCCGCTAGACCCAAACCCACTCCGCTAGACGTAAACCCACTCTGCTAGACCCAAACCCACTCCGGCAGACCCAAACCCACTCGGCTAGACCCAAACGCACTCGGCTAGACCCAAGCCCACTCGGCCAGACCAAACCCCACTCGGCTAGACCCAAACCCACTCGGTTAGACCCAAACCCACTCCGCTAGACCCAAACCCACTCTGCTAGACCCAAACCCACTCGGCTAGACGCAAACCCACTCGGCTAGACCCAAACGCACTCGGCTAGACCCAAGCCCACTCGGCCAGACCCAACCCCACTCGGCTAGACCCAAACCCAGTCTCCTAGACCCAAACCCACTCGGCTAGACCCAAACCCACTCCGCTAGACCCAAACCCACTCGGCTAGACCCAAACCCACTCGGCTAGACCCAAACCCACTCGGCCAGACCCAAACCCACTCGGTTATACCCAAACCCACTCGGCTAGACTCAAACCCACTCGGCCAGACCCAAACCCACTCGGCTAGACCCAAACCCACTCGGCTCGACCCAAGCCCACTCGGCTAGACCCAAACCCACTCGGCTAGACCCAAACCAACTCTGCTAGACCCAAACCCACTCGGCTAGACCCAAACCCACTCGGCTAGACCCAAACCCACTCGGCCAGACCCAAACCCACTCGGCTAGACCCAAACCCACTCGGCTAAATCCAAACCCACTCGGCTAGACCCAAACAAACTCCGCTAGACCCAAACCCACTCCGCTAGACCCAAACCCAATCCGCTAGACCCAAACCCACTCCGCCAGACACAAACCCACTCCGCTAGACCCAAACCCACTCGGCTAGACCCAAACCCACTCGGCTAGTCCCAAACCCACTTGGCTAGACCCAAACCCACTCGGCTAGACCCAAACCCACTCGGCTATTGTCAAACCCACTCGGCTAGACCCAAACCCACTCGCCTAGACCCAAACCCACTCGGCCAGACCCAAACCCACTCGGCTAGACCCAAACCCACTCGGACAAACCCAAACCCACTCGGCTAGACGCAAACCCACTCGGCTAGACCCAAACCCACTCCGCTAGACCCAAACCCACTCCGCTAGACCCAAACCCACTCGGCTAGAGCCAAACCCACTCGGCTAGACCCAAACCCACTCGGCTAGAACCAAACCCACTCCGCTAGACGCAAACCCACTCCGCTAGACCCAAACCCACTCCGCCAGACCCAAACCCACTCCGCTAGACGTAAACCCACTCCGCTAGACCCAAACCCACTCCGGCAGACCCAAACCCACTCGGCTAGACCCAAACGCACTCGGCTAGACCCAAGCCCACTCGGCCAGACCCAACCCCACTCGGCTAGACCCAAACCCACTCGGTTAGACCCAAACCCACTCCGCTAGACCCAAACCCACTCGGCTAGACCCAAACCCATTCGGCTAGACGCAAACCCACTCGGCTAGACCCAAACGCACTCGGCTAGACCCAAGCCCACTCGGCCACACCCAACCCCACTTGGCTAGACCCAAACCCAGTCTCCTAGACCCAAACCCACTCGGCTAGACCCAAACCCACTCTGCTAGACCCATACCCACTCGGCTAGACCCAAACCCACTCGGCTAGCCCCAAACCCACTCGGCTAGACCAAAACCCACTGGGCTAGACCCAAACCCACTCGGCTAAACCCAAACCCACTCGGCTAGACCCAAACAAACTCCGCTAGACCCAAACCCACTCCGCTAGACCCAAACCCACTCCGCTAGACCCAAACCCACTCCGCTAGACACAAACCCACTCCGCTAGACCCAAACCCACTCGGCTGGACCCAAACCCACTCGGCTAGTCCCAAACCCACTTGGCTAGACCCAAACCCACTCGGCTAGACCCAAACCCACTCGGCTAGACCCAAACCCACTCGGCTAGACCCAAACCCACTCGCCTAGACCCAAACCCACTCGGCCAGACCCAAACCCACTCGGCTAGACCCAAACCCACTCGGCCAAACCCAAACCCACTCGGCTAGACCCAAACCCACTCGGCTAGACCCAAACCCACTCCGCTAGACCCAAACCCACTCCGCTAGACCCAAACCCACTCGGCTAGAGCCAAACCCACTCGGCTAGACCCAAACCCACTCGGCTAGAACCAAACCCACTCCGCTAGACGCAAACCCACTCCGCTAGACCCAAACCCACTCCGCCAGACCCAAACCCACTCCGCTAGACGTAAACCCACTCCGCTAGACCCAAACCCACTCCGGCAGACCCAAACCCACTCGGCTAGACCCAAACGCACTCGGCTAGACCCAAGCCCACTCGGCCAGACCCAACCCCACTCGGATAGACCCAAACCCACTCGGTTAGACCCAATCCCACTCCGCTAGACCCAAACCCACTCGGCTAGACCCAAACCCACTCGGCTAGACGCAAACACACTCGGCTAGACCCAAACGCACTCGGCTATACCCAAGCCCACTCGGCCACACCCAGCCCCACTCGGCTAGACCCAAACCCAGTCTCCTAGACCCAAACCCACTCGGCTAGACCCAAACCCACTCTGCTAGACCCAAACCCACTCGGCTAGACCCAAACCCACTCCGCTAGACCCAAACTCACTCGGCTAGACCGAAACGCACTCGGCTAGACCCAAGCCCAGTCTCCTAGACCCAAACCCACTCGCCTAGACCCAAACCCACTCGGCTAGACCCAAACCCACTCGCCTAGACCCAAACCCACTCGGCCAGACCCAAACCCACTCGGCTGGACCCAAACCCACTCGGCCAGACCCAAACCCACTCGGCTAGACCCAAACCTACTCGGCTAGACCCAAACCCACTCCGCTAGACCCAAACCCACTCCGCTAGAACCAAACCCACTCGGCAAGACCCAGACCCACTCCGCTAGACCCAAACCCACTCCGCTAGACCCAAACCCACTCGGCTAGACCCAAACCCACTCGGCTAGAACCAAACCCACTCCGCTAGACGCAAACCCACTCCGCTAGACCCAAACCCACTCCGCTAGACCCAAACCCACTCCGCTAGACGTAAACCCACTCTGCTAGACCCAAACCCACTCCGGCAGACCCTAACCCACTCGGCTAGACCCAAACGCACTCGGCTAGACCCAAGCCCACTCGGCCAGACCCAACCCCACTCGGCTAGACCCAAACCCACTCGGTTAGACCCAAACCCACTCCGCTAGACCCAAACCCACTCCGCTAGACCCAAACCCACTCGGCTAGACGCAAACCCACTCGGCTAGACCCAAACGCACTCGGCTAGACCCAAGCCCACTCGGCCAGACCCAACCCCACTCGGCTAGACCCAAACCCACTCGGTTAGACCCAAACCCACTTGGCTAGACCCAAACCCACTCGGCTAGACCCAAACCCACTCGGCTAGACCCAAACCCACTCGGCTAGACCCAAACCCACTCGCCTGGAGCCAAACCCACTCGGCTAGACCCAAACCCACTCGGCTAGAACCAAACCCACTCCGCTAGACGCAAACCCACTCCGCTAGACCCAAACCCACTCCGCCAGACCCAAACCCACTCCGCTAGACGTAAACCCACTCCGCTAGACCCAAACCCACTCCGGCAGACCCAAACCCACTCGGCTAGACCCAAACGCACTCGGCTAGACCCAAGCCCACTCGGCCAGACCCAACCCCACTCGGCTAGACCCAAACCCACTCGGTTAGACCCAATCCCACTCCGCTAGACCCAAACCCACTCGGCTAGACCCAAACCCACTCGGCTAGACGCAAACCCACTCGGCTAGACCCAAACGCACTCGGCTAGACCCAAGCCCACTCGGCCACACCCAACCCCACTCGGCTAGACCCAAACCCAGTCTCCTGGACCCAAACCCACTCGGCTAGACCCAAACCCACTCTGCTAGACCCAAACCCACTCGGCTAGACCCAAACCCACTCCGCTAGACCCAAACCCACTCGGCTAGACCGAAACGCACTCGGCTAGACCCAAGCCCAGTCTCCTAGACCCAAACCCACTCGGCTAGACCCAAACCCACTCGGCTAGACCCAAACCCACTCGCCTAGACCCAAACCCACTCGGCCAGACCCAAACCCACTCGGCTGGACCCAAACCCACTCGGCCAGACCCAAACCCACTCGGCTAGACCCAAACCTACTCGGCTAGACCCAAACCCACTCGGCTAGACCCAAACAAACTCCGCTAGACCCAAACCCACTCCGCTAGACCCAAACCCACTCCGCTAGACACAAACCCACTCCGCTAGACCCAAACCCACTCCGCTAGACACAAACCCACTCGGCTAGTCCCAAACCCACTTGGCTAGACCCAAACCCACTCGGCTAGACCCAAACCCACTCGGCTAGACCCAAACCCACTCGGCTAGACCCAAACCCACTCGCCTAGACCCAAACCCTCTCGGCCAGACCCAAACCCACTCGGCTAGACCCAAACCCACTCGGCCAGACACAAACCCACTCGGCTAGACCCAAACCCACACGGCTAGACCCAAACCCACTCGGCTAGACCCAAACCCACTCCGCTAGACCCAAACCCACTCCGCTAGACCCAAACCCACTCGGCTAGAGCCAAACCCACTCGGCTGGACCCAAACCCACTCGGCTAGAACCAAACCCACTCCGCTAGACGCAAACCCACTCCGCTAGACCCAAACCCACTCCGCTAGACCCAAACCCACTCCGCTAGACGTAAACCCACTCCGCTAGACCCAAACCCACTCCGGGAGACCCAAACCCACTCGGCTAGACCCAAACGCACTCGGCTAGACCCAAGCCCACTCGGCCAGACCCAACCCCACTCGGCTAGACCCAAACCCACTCGGTTAGACCCAAACCCACTCCGCTAGACCCAAACCCACTCGGCTAGACCCAAACCCACTCGGCTAGACGCAAACCCACTCGGCTAGACCCAAACCCACTCGGCCAGACCCAAACCCACTCGGCTAGACCCAAACCCACTCGGCCAGACCCAAACCCACTCGGCTAGACCCAAACCCACTCGGCTCGACGCAAACCCACTCGGCTAGACCCAAGCCCACTCCGCTAGACCCATACCCACTCGGCTAGACCCAAACCCATTCGGCTAGACCCAAGCCCACTCGGCTAGACCCAAACCCACTCCGCTAGACCCAAACCCAGTCGGCTAGACCCAAATCCACTCAGATAGACCCAAACCCACTCGGCCAGACCCAAACCCACTCGGCTAGACCCAAACCCACTCGGCTAGACCCAAACCCACTCGGTTAGACCCAAACCCACTCCGCTAGACCCAAACCAACTCGGCTAGACCCAAACCCACTCGGCTAGACGCAAACCCACTCGGCTAGACCCAAACCCACTCGGCTAGACCCAAATCCACTCGGCTAGACCCAAACCCACTCGGCTAGACCCAAACCCACTCGGCTATACCGAAACCCACTCGGCTAGACCAAAACCCACTCGGCTAGAGCCAAACCCACTCGGCTAGACCCAAACCCACTCGGCTAGTCCCAAACCCACTCGGCTAGACCCAAACCCACTCGGCTAGACCCAAACCCACTCGGCTAGACCCAAACCCACTCGGCCAGACCCAAACCCACTCGGCTAGACCCAAACCCACTCGGCTCGACCCAAGCCCACTCGGCTAGACCCAAACCCACTCCGCTAGACCCATACCCACTCGGCTAGACCCAAACGCACTCGGCTAGACCCAAGCCCACTCGGCCAGACCCAACCCCACTCGGCTAGACCCAAACCCACTCGGTTAGACCCAAACCCACTCCGCTAGACCCAAACCCACTCGGCTAGACCCAAACCCACTCGGCTAGACGCAAACCCACTCGGCTAGACCCAAACGCACTCGGCGAGACCCAAGCCCACTCGGCCAGACCCAACCCCACACGGCTAGACCCAAACCCAGTCTCCTAGACCCAAACCCACTCGGCTAGACCCAAACCCACTCTGCTAGACCCAAACCCATTCGGCTAGACCCAAGCCCACTCGGCTAGACCCAAACCCACTCCGCTAGACCCAAACCCAGTCGGCTAGACCCAAATCCACTCAGATAGACCCAAACCCACTCGGCCAGACCCAAACCCACTCGGCTAGACCCAAACCCACTCGGCTAGACCCAAACCCACTCGGCTAGACCCAAACCCACTCGGCTAGACCCAAACCCACTCGGCTATACCGAAACCCACTCGGCTAGACCGAAACCCACTCGGCTAGAGCCAAACCCACTCGGCTAGACCCAAACCCACTCGGCTAGACCCAAACCCACTCGGCTAGACCCAAACCCACTCGGCTAGAGCCAAACCCACTCGGCTAGACCCAAACCCACTCGGCTAGACCCAAACCCACTCGGCTAGACCCAAACCCACTCGGCTAGACCCAAACCCACTCGGCTAAACCCAAACCCACTCGGCTAGACCCAAACAAACTCCGCTAGACCCAAACCCACTCCGCTAGACCCAAACCCACTCCGCGAGACCCAAACCCACTCGGCTAGACCCAAACCCACTCGGCTAGACCCAAACCCACTCGGCTATACCGAAACCCACTCGGCTAGACCGAAACCCACTCGGCTAGAGCCAAACCCACTCGGCTAGACCCATACCCACTCGGCTAGACCCAAACCCACTCGGCTAGACAGAAACCCACTCGGCTAGAGCCAAACCCACTCGGCTAGACCCAAACCCACTCGGCTAGACCCAAACCCACTCGGCTAGACCCAAACCCACTCGGCTAGACCCAAACCCACTCGGCTAAACCCAAACCCACTCGGCTAGACCCAAACAAACTCCGCTAGACCCAAACCCACTCCGCTAGACCCAAACCCACTCCGCTAGACACAAACCCACTCCGCTAGACCCAAACCCACACGGCTAGACCCAAACCCACTCGGCTAGACCCAAACCCACTCGCCTAGACCCAAACCCACTCGGCCAGACCCAAACCCACTCGGCTAGACCCAAACCCACTCGGCCAGACCCAAACCCACTCGGCTAGACCCAAACCCACTCGGCTAGACCCAAACCCACTCCGCTAGACCCAAACCCACTCCGCTAGACCCAAACCCACTCGGCTAGAGCCAAACCCACTCGGCTAGACCCAAACCCACTCGGCTAGAACCAAACCCACTCCGCTAGACGCAAACCCACTCCGCTAAACCCAAACCCACTCTGCTAGACCCAAACCCACTCCGCTAGACGTAAACCCACTCCGCTAGACCCAAACCCACTCCGGCAGACCCAAACCCACTCGGCTAGACCCAAACGTACTCGGCTAGACCCAAGCCCACTCGGCCAGACCCAACCCCACTCGGCTAGACCCAAACCCACTCGGTTAGACCCAAACGCACTCCGCTAGACCCAAACCCACTCGGCTAGACCCAAACCCACTCGGCTAGACGCAAACCCACTCGGCTAGACCCAAACGCACTCGGCTAGACCCAAGCCCACTCGGCCAGACCCAACCCCACTCGGCTAGATCCAAACCCAGTCTCCTAGACCCAAACCCACTCGGCTAGACCCAAACCCACTCTGCCAGACCCAAACCCACTCGGCTAGACCCAAACCCACTCGGCTAAACCCAAACCCACTCGGCTAGACCCAAGCCCACTCGGCTAGACCCAAACCCACTCCGCAAGACCCAAATCCAGTCGGCTAGACCCAAACCCACTCCGCTAGACCCAAACCTACTCGGCTAGCCCCAAACTCACTCGGCTAGCTCCAAACCCACTCGGCTAGACCCAAACCCACTCCGCTAGACCCAAACCCACTCCGCTAGACCCAAACCCACTCCGCTAGACCCAAACCCACTCGGCTAGACCCAAACCCACTCGGCTAGACGCAAACCCACTCAGCTAGACCCAAACGCACTCGGCTAGACCCAAGCCCACTCGGCCAGACCCAACCCCACTCGGCTAGACCCAAACCCAGTCTCCTAGACCCAAACCCACTCGGCTAGACCCAAACCCACTCTGCTAGACCCAAACCCACTCGGCTAGACCCAAACCCACTCGGCTAGACCCAAACCCACTCGGCTAGACCCAAGCCCACTCGGCTAGACCCAAACCCACTCCGCTAGACCCAAACCCAGTCGGCTAGACCCAAACCCACTCCGCTAGACCCAAACCCACTCGGCTAGCCCCAAACCCACTCGGCTAGCCCCAAACCCACTCGGCTAGAGCCAAACACACTCAGCCAGACCCAAACACACTCGGCTAGATGCAAACCCACTCCGCTAGACACAAACCCACTCCGCTAGACCCAAACCCACTCCGCTAGACCCAAACCCACTCCGGTAGACCCAAACCCACTCCGCTAGATCCAAAGCCACTCGGCTAGACCGAAACCCACTCCGCTAGACACAAACCCACTCCGCTAGACCCAAACCCACTCGGCTAGACCCAAACCCACTCGGCTAGTCCCAAACCCGCTCGGCTAGACCCAAACCCACTCGGCTAGACCCAAACCCACTCGGCTAGACCCAAACCCACCCGGCGAGACCCAAACCCACTCGGCTAGACCCAAACCCACTCGGCCAGACCCAAACCCACTCGGCTAGACCCAAACCCACTCGGCCAGACCCAAACCCACTCGGCTAGACCCAAACCCACTCGGCTAGACCCAAACCCACTCCGGTAGACCCAAACCCACTCCGCTGGACCCAAACCCACTCGGCTAGACCCAAACCCACTCGGCTAGACAGAAACGCACTCGGCTAGACCCAAACCCACTCGGCTAAACCCAAACCCACTCGGCTAGACCCAAACAAACTCCGCTAGACCCAAACCCTCTCCACTAGACCCAAACCCACTCCGCTAGACCCAAACCCACTCCGCTAGACACAAACCCACTCCGCTAGACCCAAACCCACTCGGCTATACCCAAACCCACTCGGCTAGTCCCAAACCCACTCGGCTAGACCCAAACCCACTCGCCTAGACCCAAACCCACTTGGCCAGACCCAAACCCACTCGGCCAGACCCAAACCCACTCGGCTAGACCCAAACCTACTCGGCAAGACCCAAACCCACTCCGCTAGACCCAAACCCACTCCGCTAGACCCAAACCAACTCGGCTAGACCCAAACCCACACGGCTACACCGAAACCCACTCGGCTAGAGCCAAACCCACTCGGCTAGACCCAAACCCACTCGGCTAGAACCAAACCCACTCCGCTAGACGCAAACCCACTCCGCTAGACCCAAACCCACTCCGCTAGACCCAAACCCACTCCGCTAGACGTAAACCCACTCTGCTAGACCCAAACCCACTCCGGCAGACCCAAACCCACTCGGCTAGACCCAAACGCACTCGGCTAGACCCAAGCCCACTCGGCCAGACCCAACCCCACTCGGCTAGACCCAAACCCACTCGGTTAGACCCAAACCCACTCCGCTAGACCCAAACCGACTCGGCTAGACCCAAACCCACTCGGCTAGACGCAAACCCACTCGGCTAGACCCAAACGCACTCGGCTAGACCCAAGCCCACTCGGCCAGACCCAACCCCACTCGGCTAGACCCAAACCCAGTCTCCTAGACCCAAACCCACTCGGCTAGACCCAAACCCACTCTGCTAGACCCAAACCCACTCGGCTAGACCCAAACCCAATCGGCTAGACCCAAACCCATTCGGCTAGACCCAAGCCCACTCGGCTAGACCCAAACCCACTCCGCTAGACCCAAACCCAGTCGGATAGACCCAAATCCACTCAGCTAGACCCAAACCCACTCGGCCAGACCCAAACCCACTCGGCTAGACCCAAACCCACTCGGCTAGACCCAAACCCACTCGGCTAGACCCAAACCCACTCGGCTAGACCCAAACCCACTCGGCTATACCGAAACCCACTCGGCTAGACCGAAACCCACTCGGCTAGAGCCAAACCCACTCGGCTAGACCCAAACCCACTCGGCCAGACCCAAACCCACTCGGCTAGACCCAAACCCACTCGGCTAGACCCAAACCCACTCGGCTAGACCCAAACCCACTCGGCCAGACCCAAACCCACTCGGCTAGACCCAAACCCACTCCGCTAGACCCAAACCCACTCCGCTAGACACAAACCCACTCCGCTAGACCCAAACCCACTCGGCTAGACCCAAACCCACTCGGCTAGTCCCAAACCCACTTGGCTAGACCCAAACCCACTCGGCTAGACCCAAACCCACTCGGCTAGACCCAAACCCACTCGGCTAGACCCAAACCCACTCGCCTAGACCCAAACCCACTCGGCCAGACCCAAACCCACTCGGCTAGACCCAAACCCACTCGGCCAGACCCAAACCCACTCCGCTAGACGCAAACCCACTCCGCTAGACCCAAACCCACTCCGCTAGACCCAAACCCACTCCGCTAGACGTAAACCCACTCCGCTAGACCCAAACCCACTCCGGGAGCCCCAAACCCACTCGGCTAGACCCAAACGCACTCGGCTAGACCCAAGCCCACTCGGCCAGACCCAACCCCACTCGGCTAGACCCAAACCCACTCGGTTAGACCCAAACCCACTCCGCTAGACCCAAACCCACTCGGCTAGACCCAAACCCACTCGGCTAGACCCAACCCCACTCGGCTAGACCCAAACCCACTCGGTTAGACCCAAACCCACTCGGCTAGACCCAAACCCACTCGGCTATACCGAAACCCACTCGGCTAGACCGAAACCCACTCGGCTAGAGCCAAACCCACTCGGCTAGACCCAAACCCACTCGGCTAGACCCAAACCCACTCGGCTAGACCCAAACCCACTCGGCTAGACCCAAACCCACTCGGCTAGACCCAAACCCACTCGGCCAGACCCAAACCCACTCGGCTAGACCCAAACCCACTCGGCTAGACCCAAACCCACTCGGCCAGACCCAAACCCACTCGGCTAGACCCAAACCCACTCGGCTCGACCCAAGCCCACTCGGCTAGACCCAAACCCACTCCGCTAGACCCATACCCACTCGGCTAGACCCAAACCCACTCGGCTAGACCGAAACCCACTCGGCTAGAGCCAAACCCACTCGGCTAGACCCAAACCCACTCGGCTAGACCCAAACCCACTCGGCTAGACCCAAACCCACTCGGCTAGACCCAAACCCACTCGGCTAAACCCAAACCCACTCGGCTAGACCCAAACAAACTCCGCTAGACCCAAACCCACTCCGCTAGACCCAAACCCACTCCGCTAGACACAAACCCACTCCGCTAGACCCAAACCCACTCGGCTAGACCCAAACCCACTCGGCTAGACCCAAACCCACTCGCCTAGACCCAAACCCACTCGGCCAGACCCAAACCCACTCGGCTAGACCCAAACCCACTCGGCCAGACCCAAACCCACTCGGCTAGACCCAAACCCACTCGGCTAGACCCAAACCCACTCCGCTAGACCCAAACCCACTCCGCTAGACCCAAACCCACTCGGCTAGAGCCAAACCCACTCGGCTAGACCCAAACCCACTCGGCTAGAACCAAACCCACTCCGCTAGACGCAAACCCACTCCGCTAAACCCAAACCCACTCTGCTAGACCCAAACCCACTCCGCTAGACGTAAACCCACTCCGCTAGACCCAAACCCACTCCGGCAGACCCAAACCCACTCGGCTAGACCCAAACGTACTCGGCTAGACCCAAGCCCACTCGGCCAGACCCAACCCCACTCGGCTAGACCCAAACCGACTCGGTTAGACCCAAACCCACTCCGCTAGACCCAAACCCACTCGGCTAGACCCAAACCCACTCGGCTAGACGCAAACCCACTCGGCTAGACCCAAACGCACTCGGCTAGACCCAAGCCCACTCGGCCAGACCCAAACCCACTCGGCTAGACCCAAACCCAGTCTCCTAGACCCAAACCCACTCGGCTAGACCCAAACCCACTCTGCCAGACCCAAACCCACTCGGCTAGACCCAAACCCACTCGGCTAAACCCAAACCCACTCGGCTAGACCCAAGCCCACTCGGCTAGACCCAAACCCACTCCGCTAGACCCAAACCCAGTCGGCTAGACCCAAACCCACTCCGCTAGACCCAAACCCACTCGGCTAGCCCCAAACTCACTCGGCTAGCCCCAAACCCACTCGGCTAGACCCAAACCCACTCCGCTAGACCCAAACCCACTCCGCTAGACCCAAACCCACTCCGCTAGACCCAAACCCACTCCGCTAGACCCAAACCCACTCGGCTAGACGCAAACCCACTCGGCTAGACCCAAACGCACTCGGCTAGAACCAAGCCCACTCGGCCAGACCCAACCCCACTCGGCTAGACCCAAACCCAGTCTCCTAGACCCAAACCCACTCGGCTAGACCCAAACCCACTCCGCTAGACCCAAACCCACTCGGCTAGACCCAAACCCACTCGGCTAGACCCAAACCCACTCGGCTAGACCCAAACCCACTCCGCTAGACCCAAACCCAGTCGGCTAGACCCAAACCCACTCCGCTAGACCCAAACCCACACGGCTAGCCCCAAACCCACTCGGCTAGAGCCAAACACACTCAGCTAGACCCAAACACACTCGGCTAGATGCAAACCCACTCCGCTAGACCCAAACCCACTCCGCTAGACCCAAACCCACTCCGCTAGACCCAAACCCACTCCGCTAGACCCAAACCCACTCCGCTAGATCCAAAGCCACTCGGCTAGACCCAAACCCACTCGGCCAGACTCAAACCCACTCGGCTAGACCCAAACCCACTCGGCAAGACCCAAATCCACTCGGCTAGACCCAAACCCACTCGGCTAGACCCAAACCCACTCGGCTATACCGAAACCCACTCGGCTAGACCGAAACCCACTCGGCTAGAGCCAAACCCACTCGGCTAGACCCAAACCCACTCGGCTAGACCCAAACCCACTCGGCTAGACCCAAACCCACTCGGCTAGACCCAAACCCACTCGGCCAGACCCAAACCCACTCGGCTAGACCCAAACCCACTCGGCCAGACCCAAACCCACTCGGCTAGACCCAAACCCACTCGGCTCGACGCAAACCCACTCGGCTAGACCCAAGCCCACTCCGCTAGACCCATACCCACTCGGCTAGACCCAAACCCACTCGGCTAGACCCAAACCCACTCGGCTAGACCCAAACCCACTCGGCTAGACCCAAACCCACTCGGCTAGACCCAAACCCACTCCGCTAGACCCAAACCCACTCCGCTAGACACAAACCCACTCCGCTAGACCCAAACCCACTCGGCTAGACCCAAACCCACTCGGCTAGTCCCAAACCCGCTCGGCTAGACCCAAACCCACTTGGCTAGACCCAAACCTACTCGGCTAGACCCAAACCCACTCCGCTAGACCCAAACCCACTCCGCTAGACCCAAACCCACTCGGCTAGACCCAAACCCACTCGGCTAGACCGAAACCCACTCGGCCAGACCCAACCCCACTCGGCTAGACCCAAACCCAGTCTCCTAGACCCAAACCCACTCGGCTAGACCCAAACCCACTCTGCTAGATCCAAACCCACTCGGCTAGACCCAAACCCAATCGTCTAGACACAAACCCACTCGGCTAGACCAAAACCCACTCGGCCAGACCCAACCCCACTCGGCTAGACCCAAACCCAGTCTCCTAGACCCAAACCCACTCGGCTAGACCCAAACCCACTCTGTTAGACCCAAACCCACTCGGCTAGACCCAAACCCAATCGGCTAGACCCAAACCCACTCGGCTAGACCCAAGCCCACTCGGCTAGACCCAAACCCACTCGGCTAGACCCAAACCCAGTCGGCTAGACCCAAATCCACTCGGCTAGACCCAAACCCACTTGGCTAGACCCAAACCCACTCGGCCAGACCCAAAGCCACTCGGCTGGACCCAAGCCCACTCGGCTAGACCCAAACCCAATCGGCCAGACCCAAACCCACTCGGCTAGACCCAAACCCACTCGGCTCGACCCAAGCCCACTCGGCTAGACCCAAACCCACTCCGCTAGACCCATACCCACTCGGCTAGACCCAAACCCACTCGGCTAGACCAAAACCCACTCGGCTAGAGCCAAACCCACTCGGCTAGATTCAAACCGACTCGGCTAGACCCAAACCCACTCGGCTAGACCCAAACCCACTCGGCTAAACCCAAACCCACTCGGCTAGACCCAAACAAACTCCGCTAGACCCAAACCCACTCCGCTAGACCCAAACCCACTCCGCTAGACCCAAACCCACTCCGCTAGACACAAACCCACTCCGCTAGACCCAAACCCACTCGGCTAGACCCAAACCCACTCGGCTAGTCCCAAACACACTGGGCTAGACCCAAACCCACTCGGCTAGACCCAAACCCACTCGGCTAAACCCAAACCCACTCGGCTAGACCCAAACAAACTCCGCTAGACCAAAACCCACTCCGCTAGACCCAAACCCACTCCGCTAGACCCAAGCCCACTCCGCTAGACACAAACCCACTCCGCTAGACCCAAACCCACTCGGCTAGACCCAAACCCACTCGGCTAGTCCCAAACACACTGGGCTAGACCCAAACCCACTCGGCTAGACCCAAACCCACTCGGCTAGACCCAAACCCACTTGGCTAGACCCAAACCCACTCGCCTAGACCCAAACCCACTCGGCCAGACCCAAACCCACTCGGCTAGACCCAAACCCACTCGGCTAGACCCAAACCCACTGGGCTAGACCCAAACCCACTCCGCTAGACCCAAACCCACTCCGCTAGACCCAAACCCACTCGGCTAGACCCAAACCCACTCGGCTAGACCCAAACCCACTCGGCTAGACCCAAACCCACTCGCCTAGACGCAAACCCACTCCGCTAGACCCAAACCCACTCCGCTAGACCCAAACCCACTCGGCCAGACCCAAACCCACTCGGCTAGACCCAAACCTACTCGGCTAGACCCAAACCCACTCCGCTAGACCCAAACCCACTCCGCTAGACCCAAACCCACTCGGCTAGACCCAAACCTACTCGGCTAGACCCAAACCCACTCCGCTAGACCCAAACCCACTCCGCTAGACCCAAACCCACTCCGCTAGACGTAAACCCACTCCGCTAGACCCAAACCCACTCCGGCAGACCCAAACCCACTCGGCTAGACCCAAACGCACTCGGCTAGACCCAAGCCCACTCGGCCAGACCCAACCCCACTCGGCTAGACCCAAGCCCACTCGGTTAGACCCAAACCCACTCCGCTAGACCCAAACCCACTCGGCTAGACCCAAACCCACTGGGCTAGACGCAAACGCACTCGGCTAGACCCAAACGCACTCGGCTAGACCCAAGCCCAGCCTCCTAGACCCAAACCCACTCCGCTGGACCCAAACCCAATCGGCTAGACCCAAACCCACTCCGCTAGACCCAAACCCACTCGGCTAGACCGAAACGCACTCGGCTAGACCCAAGCCCAGTCTCCTAGACCCAAACCCACTCGGCTAGACCCAAACCCACTCGGCTAGACCCAAACCCACTCGCCTAGACCCAAACCCACTCGGCCAGACCCAAACCCACTCGGCTGGACCCAAACCCACTCGGCCAGACCCAAACCCACTCGGCTAGACCCAAACCTACTCGGCTAGACCCAAACCCACTCCGCTAGACCCAAACCCACTCCGCTAGACCCAAACCCACTCGGCAAGACCCAGACCCACTCGGCTAGACCGAAACCCACTCGGCTAGAGCCAAACCCACTCGGCTAGACCCAAACCCACTCGGCTAGAACCAAACCCACTCCGCTAGACGCAAACCCACTCCGCTAGACCCAAACCCACTCCGCTAGACCCAAACCCACTCCGCTAGACGTAAACCCACTCTGCTAGACCCAAACCCACTCCGGCAGACCCAAACCCACTCGGCTAGACCCAAACGCACTCGGCTAGACCCAAGCCCACTCGGCCAGACCCAACCCCACTCGGCTAGACCCAAGCCCACTCGGTTAGACCCAAACCCACTTCCGCTAGACCCAAACCCACTCCGCTAGACCCAAACCCAGTCGGCTAGACCCAAACCCACTCCGCTAGACCCAAACCCACTCGGCTAGCCCCAAACTCACTCGGCTAGCCCCAAACCCACTCGGCTAGACCCAAACCCACTCCGCTAGACCCAAACCCACTCCGCTAGACCCAAACCCACTCCGCTAGACCCAAACCCACTCGGCTAGACCCAAACCCACTCGGCTAGACGCAAACCCACTCGGCTAGACCCAAACGCACTCGGCTAGAACCAAGCCCACTCGGCCAGACCCAACCCCACTCGGCTAGACCCAAACCCAGTCTCCTAGACCCAAACCCACTCGGCTAGACCCAAACCCACTCCGCTAGACCCAAACCCACTCGGCTAGACCCAAACCCACTCGGCTAGACCCAAACCCACTCGGCTAGACCCAAGCCCACTCGGCTAGACCCAAACCCACTCCGCTAGACCCAAACCCAGTCGGCTAGACCCAAACCCAGTCCGCTAGACCCAAACCCACTCGGCTAGCCCCAAACCCACTCGGCTAGAGCCAAACACACTCAGCTAGACCCAAACACACTCGGCTAGACGCAAACCCACTCCGCTAGACCCAAACCCACTCCGCTAGACCCAAACCCACTCCGCTAGACCCAAACCCACTCCGCTAGACCCAAACCCACTCCGCTAGATCCAAAGCCACTCGGCTAGACCCAAACCCACTCGGCCAGACTCAAACCCACTCGGCTAGACCCAAACCCACTCGGCAAGACCCAAATCCACTCGGCTAGACCCAAACCCACTCGGCTAGACCCAAACCCACTCGGCTATACCGAAACCCACTCGGCTAGACCGAAACCCACTCGGCTAGAGCCAAACCCACTCGGCTAGACCCAAACCCACTCGGCTAGACCCAAACCCACTCGGCTAGACCCAAACCCACTCGGCTAGACCCAAACCCACTCGGCCAGACCCAAACCCACTCGGCTAGACCCAAACCCACTCGGCCAGACCCAAACCCACTCGGCTAGACCCAAACCCACTCGGCTCGACGCAAACCCACTCGGCTAGACCCAAGCCCACTCCGCTAGACCCATACCCACTCGGCTAGACCCAAACCCACTCGGCTAGACCCAAACCCACTCCGCTAGACCCAAACCCACTCGGCTAGACCCAAACCCACTCGGCTAGACCCAAACCCACTCCGCTAGACCCAAACCCACTCTGCTAGATCCAAACCCACTCGGCTAGACCCAAACCCACTCGGCTAGACCCAAACCCACTCCGCTAGACCCAAACCCACTCGGCTAGACCCAAACCCACTCCGCTAGACCCAAACCCACTCGGCTAGACCCAAACCCACTCCGCTAGACCCAAACCCACTCGGCTAGACCCAAACCCACTCGGCTAGACCTAAGCACACTCCGCTAGACCCAAACCCACTCCGCTAGACCCAAACCCACTCCGCTAGACCCAAACCCACTCCGCTAGACACAAACCCACTCCGCTAGACCCAAACCCACTCGGCTAGACCCAAACCCACTCGGCTAGTCCCAAACCCGCTCGGCTAGACCCAAACCCACTCGGCTAGACCCAAACCTACTCGGCTAGACCCAAACCCACTCCGCTAGACCCAAACCCACTCCGCTAGACCCAAACCCACTCGGCTAGACCCAAACCCACTCGGCTAGACCGAAACCCACTCGGCCAGACCCAACCCCACTCGGCTAGACCCAAACCCAGTCTCCTAGACCCAAACCCACTCGGCTAGACCCAAACCCACTCTGCTAGATCCAAACCCACTCGGCTAGACCCAAACCCAATCGTCTAGACACAAACCCACTCGGCTAGACCAAAACCCACTCGGCCAGACCCAACCCCACTCGGCTAGACCCAAACCCAGTCTCCTAGACCCAAACCCACTCGGCTAGACCCAAACCCACTCTGTTAGACCCAAACCCACTCGGCTAGACCCAAACCCAATCGGCTAGACCCAAACCCACTCGGCTAGACCCAAGCCCACTCGGCTAGACCCAAACCCACTCGGCTAGACCCAAACCCAGTCGGCTAGACCCAAATCCACTCGGCTAGACCCAAACCCACTTGGCTAGACCCAAACCCACTCGGCCAGACCCAAAGCCACTCGGCTGGACCCAAGCCCACTCGGCTAGACCCAAACCCAATCGGCCAGACCCAAACCCACTCGGCTAGACCCAAACCCACTCGGCTCGACCCAAGCCCACTCGGCTAGACCCAAACCCACTCCGCTAGACCCATACCCACTCGGCTAGACCCAAACCCACTCGGCTAGACCAAAACCCACTCGGCTAGAGCCAAACCCACTCGGCTAGATTCAAACCCACTCGGCTAGACCCAAACCCACTCGGCTAGACCCAAACCCACTCGGCTAAACCCAAACCCACTCGGCTAGACCCAAACAAACTCCGCTAGACCCAAACCCACTCCGCTAGACCCAAACCCACTCCGCTAGACCCAAACCCACTCCGCTAGACACAAACCCACTCCGCTTGACCCAAACCCACTCCGCTAGACCCAAACCCACTCGGCTAGTCCCAAACACACTGGGCTAGACCCAAACCCACTCGGCTAGACCCAAACCCACTCGGCTAGACCCAAACCCACTCGGCTAGACCCAAACCCACTCGCCTAGACCCAAACCCACTCGGCCAGACCCAAACCCACTCGGCTAGACCCAAACCCACTCGGCTAGACCCAAACCCACTCGGCTAGACCCAAACCCACTCCGCTAGACCCAAACCCACTCCGCTAGACCCAAACCCACTCCGCTAGACCCAAACCCACTCGGCTAGACCCAAACCCACTCGGCTAGACCCAAACCCACTCGCCTAGACGCAAACCCACTCCGCTAGACCCAAACCCACTCCGCTAGACCCAAACCCACTCGGCCAGACCCAAACCCACTCGGCTAGACCCAAACCTACTCGGCTAGACCCAAACCCACTCCGCTAGACCCAAACCCACTCCGCTAGACCCAAACCCACTCGGCAAGACCCAGACCCACTCGGCTAGACCGAAACCCACTCGGCTAGAGCCAAACCCACTCGGCTAGCCCCAAACCCACTCGGCTAGAACCAAACCCACTCCGCTAGACGCAAACCCACTCCGCTAGACCCAAACCCACTCCGCTAGACCCAAACCCACTCCGCTAGACGTAAACCCACTCCGCTAGACCCAAACCCACTCCGGCAGACCCAAACCCACTCGGCTAGACCCAAACGCACTCGGCTAGACCCAAGCCCACTCGGCCAGACCCAACCCCACTCGGCTAGACCCAAGCCCACTCGGTTAGACCCAAACCCACTCCGCTAGACCCAAACCCACTCGGCTAGACCCAAACCCACTGGGCTAGACGCAAACGCACTCGGCTAGACCCAAACGCACTCGGCTAGACCCAAGCCCAGCCTCCTAGACCCAAACCCACTCCGCTGGACCCAAACCCAATCGGCTAGACCCAAACCCACTCCGCTAGACCCAAACCCACTCGGCTAGACCGAAACGCACTCGGCTAGACCCAAGCCCAGTCTCCTAGACCCAAACCCACTCGGCTAGACCCAAACCCACTCGGCTAGACCCAAACCCACTCGCCTAGACCCAAACCCACTCGGCCAGACCCAAACCCACTCGGCTGGACCCAAACCCACTCGGCCAGACCCAAACCCACTCGGCTAGACCCAAACCTACTCGGCTAGACCCAAACCCACTCCGCTAGACCCAAACCCACTCCGCTAGACCCAAACCCACTCGGCAAGACCCAGACCCACTCGGCTAGACCGAAACCCACTCGGCTAGAGCCAAACCCACTCGGCTAGACCCAAACCCACTCGGCTAGAACCAAACCCACTCCGCTAGACGCAAACCCACTCCGCTCGACCCAAACCCACTCCGCTAGACCCAAACCCACTCCGCTAGACGTAAACCCACTCTGCTAGACCCAAACCCACTCCGGCAGACCCAAACCCACTCGGCTAGACCCAAACGCACTCGGCTAGACCCAAGCCCACTCGGCCAGACCCAACCCCACTCGGCTAGACCCAAACCCACTCGGTTAGACCCAAACACACTCCGCTAGACCCAAACCCACTCCGCTAGACCCAAACCCACTCGGCTAGACCCAAACCCACTCTGCTAGACCCAAACCCACTCGGCTAGACCCAAACCCAATCGGCTAGACCCAAACCCACTCGGCTAGACCCAAGCCCACTCGGCTAGACCCAAACCCACTCCGCTAGACCCAAACCCAGTCGGCTAGACCCAAATCCACTCAGCTAGACCCAAACCCACTCGGCCAGACCCAACCCCACTCGGCTAGACCCAAACCCACTCGGCTAGACCCAAACCCACTCGGCTAGACCCAAACCCACTCGGCTAGACCCAAACCCACTCGGCTATACCGAAACCCACTCGGCTAGACCGAAACCCACTCGGCTAGAGCCAAACCCACTCGGCTAGACCCAAACCCACTCGGCTAGACCCAAACCCACTCGGCTAGACCCAAACCCACTCGGCTAGACCCAAACCCAATCGGCTAGACCCAAACCCACTCGGCTAGACCCAAACCCACTCGGCCAGACCCAAACCCACTCGGTTAGACCCAAACCCACTCGGCTAGACTCAAACCCACTCGGCCAGACCCAAACCCACTCGGCTAGACCCAAACCCACTCGGCTCGACCCAAGCCCACTCGGCTAGACCCAAACCCACTCCGCTAGACCCACACCCACTCGGCTAGACCCAAACCCACTCGGCTAGACCGAAACCCACTCGGCTAGAGCCAAACCCACTCGGCTAGACCCAAACCCACTCGGCTAGACCCAAACCCACTCGGCTAGACCCAAACCCACTCGGCTAGACCCAAACCCACTCGGCTAGACCCAAACCCACTCGGCTAGACCAAAACCCACTCGGCTAAACCCAAACCCACTCGGCTAGACCCAAACAAACTCCGCTAGACCCAAACCCACTCCGCTAGACCCAAACCCACTCCGCCAGACCCAAACCCACTCCGCTAGACACAAACCCACTCCGCAAGACCCAAACCCACTCGGCTAGACCCAAAAACACTCGGCTAGTCCTAAACCCACTTGGCTAGACCCAAACCCACTCGGCTAGACCCAAACCCACTCGGCTAGACCCAAACCCACTCGGCTAGACCCAAACCCACTCGCCTAGACCCAAACCCACTCGGCCAGACCCAAACCCACTCCTCTGGACCCAAACCCACTCGGCTAGACCCAAACGCACTCGGCCAGACCCAAGCCCACTCGGCCAGACCCAACCCCACTCGGCTAGACCCAAACCCACTCGGTTAGACCCAAACCCACTCCGCTAGACCCAAACCCACTCGGCTAGACCCAAGCCCACTCGGCTAGACCCAAACCCAGTCTCCTAGACCCAAACCCACTCGGCTAGACCCAAACCCACTCTGCTAGACCCAAACCCACTCGGCTAGACCCAAACCCAATCGGCTAGACCCAAACCCACTCGGCTAGACCCAAGCCCACTCGGCTAGACCCAAACCCACTCCGCTAGACCCAAACCCACTCTGCTAGACCCAAACCCACTCGGCTAGACCCAAACCCAATCGGCTAGACCCAAACCCACTCGGCTAGACCCAAGCCCACTCGGCTAGACCCAAACCCACTCCGCTAGACCCAAACCCAGTCGGCTAGACCCAAATCCACTCAGCTAGACCCAAACCCACTCGGCCAGACCCAACCCCACTCGGCTAGACCCAAACCCACTCGGCTAGACCCAAACCCACTCGGCTAGACCCAAACCCACTCGGCTAGACCCAAACCCACTCGGCTATACCGAAACCCACTCGGCTAGACCGAAACCCACTCGGCTAGAGCCAAACCCACTCGGCTAGACCCAAACCCACTCGGCTAGACCCAAACCCACTCGGCTAGACCCAAACCCACTCGGCTAGACCCAAACCCACTCGGCTAGACCCAAACCCACTCGGCCAGACCCAAACCAACTCGGTTAGACCCAAACCCACTCGGCTAGACTCAAACCCACTCGGCCAGACCCAAACCCACTCGGCTAGACCCAAACCCACTCGGCTCGACCCAAGCCCACTCGGCTAGACCCAAACCCACTCCGCTAGACCCACACCCACTCGGCTAGACCCAAACCCACTCGGCTAGACCGAAACCCACTCGGCTAGAGCCAAACCCACTCGGCTAGACCCAAACCCACTCGGCTAGACCCAAACCCACTCGGCTAGACCCAAACCCACTCGGCTAGACCAAAACCCACTCGGCTAAACCCAAACCCACTCGGCTAGACCCAAACAAACTCCGCTAGACCCAAACCCACTCCGCTAGACCCAAACCCACTCCGCCAGACCCAAACCCACTCCGCTAGACACAAACCCACTCCGCAAGACCCAAGCCCACTCGGCCAGACCCAACCCCACTCGGCTAGACCCAAACCCACTCGGTTAGACCCAAACCCACTCCGCTAGACCCAAACCCACTCGGCTAGACCCAAGCCCACTCGGCTAGACCCAAACCCACTCGCCTAGACCCAAACTCACTCGGCCAGACCCAAACCCACTCAGCTAGACCCAAACCCACTCGGCTAGACGCAAACGCACTCGGCTAGACCCAAACGCACTCGGCTAGACCCAAGCCGAGCCTCCTAGACCCAAACCCACTCCGCTAGACCCAAACCCAATCGGCTAGACCCAAACCCACTCCGCTAGACCCAAACCCACTCGGCTAGACCGAAACGCACTCGGCTAGACCCAAGCCCAGTCTCCTAGACCCAAACCCACTCGGCTTGACCCAAACCCACTCGGCTAGACCCAAACCCACTCGCCTAGACCCAAACCCACTCGGCCAGACCCAAACCCACTCGGCTGGACCCAAACCTACTCGGCTAGACCCAAACCCACTCCGCTAGACCCAAACCCACTCCGCTAGACCCAAACCCACTCGGCAAGACCCAGACCCACTCGGCTAGACCGAAACCCACTCGGCTAGAGCCAAACCCACTCGGCTACACTCAAACCCACTCGGCTAGAACCAAACCCACTCCGTTAGATGCAAACCCACTCCGCTACACCCAAACCCACTCCGCTACACCCAAACCCACTCCGCTAGACGTAAACCCACTCTGCTAGACCCAAACCCACTCCGGCAGACCCAAACCCACTCGGCTAGACCCAAACGCACTCGGCTAGACCCAAGCCCACTCGGCCAGACCCAACCCCACTCGGCTAGACCCAAACCCACTCGGTTAGACCCAAACCCACTCCGCTAGACCCAAACCCACTCCGCTAGACCCAAACCCACTCGGCTAGACGCAAACCCACTCGGCTAGACGCAAACGCACTCGGCTAGACCCAAACGCACTCGGCTAGACCCAAGCCCAGCCTCCTAGACCCAAACCCACTCCGCTAGACCCAAACCCAATCGGCTAGACCCAAACCCACTCCGCTAGAACCAAACCCACTCGGCTAGACCCAAACCCACTCGGCTAGAACAAAACCCACTCGGCTAGACCCAAACCCACTCGCCTAGACCCAAACCCACTCGGCCAGACCCAAACCCACTCGGCTGGACCCAAACCCCACTCGGCCAGACCCAAACCCACTCGGCTAGACCCAAACCTACTCGGCTAGACCCAACCCCACTCGGCTAGACCCAAACCCACTCGGTTAGACCCAAACCCACTCCGCTAGACCCAAACCCACTCCGCTAGACCCAAACCCACTCGGCTAGACGCAAACCCACTCGGCTAGACCCAAACGCACTCGGCTAGACCCAAGCCCACTCGGCTAGAACAAAACCCACTCGGCTCGACCCAAGCCCACTCGGCTAGACCCAAACCCACTCCGCTAGACCCACACCCACTCGGCTAGACCCAAACCCACTCGGCTAGACCGAAACCCACTCGGCTAGACCCAAACCCACTCGGCTAGACCCAAACCCACTCGGCTAGACCCAAACCCACTCGGCTAGACCAAAACCCACTCGGCTAAACCCAAACCCACTCGGCTAGACCCAAACAAACTCCGCTAGACCCAAACCCACTCCGCTAGACCCAAACCCACTCCGCCAGACCCAAACCCACTCCGCTAGACACAAACCCACTCCGCAAGACCCAAGCCCACTCGGCCAGACCCAACCCCACTCGGCTAGACCCAAACCCACTCGGTTAGACCCAAACCCACTCCGCTAGACCCAAACCCACTCGGCTAGACCCAAGCCCACTCGGCTAGACCCAAACCCACTCGCCTAGACCCAAACTCACTCGGCCAGACCCAAACCCACTCAGCTAGACCCAAACCCACTCGGCTAGACGCAAACGCACTCGGCTAGACCCAAACGCACTCGGCTAGACCCAAGCCGAGCCTCCTAGACCCAAACCCACTCCGCTAGACCCAAACCCAATCGGCTAGACCCAAACCCACTCCGCTAGACCCAAACCCACTCGGCTAGACCGAAACGCACTCGGCTAGACCCAAGCCCAGTCTCCTAGACCCAAACCCACTCGGCTTGACCCAAACCCACTCGGCTAGACCCAAACCCACTCGCCTAGACCCAAACCCACTCGGCCAGACCCAAACCCACTCGGCTGGACCCAAACCTACTCGGCTAGACCCAAACCCACTCCGCTAGACCCAAACCCACTCCGCTAGACCCAAACCCACTCGGCAAGACCCAGACCCACTCGGCTAGACCGAAACCCACTCGGCTAGAGCCAAACCCACTCGGCTACACTCAAACCCACTCGGCTAGAACCAAACCCACTCCGCTAGATGCAAACCCACTCCGCTACACCCAAACCCACTCCGCTACACCCAAACCCACTCCGCTAGACGTAAACCCACTCTGCTAGACCCAAACCCACTCCGGCAGACCCAAACCCACTCGGCTAGACCCAAACGCACTCGGCTAGACCCAAGCCCACTCGGCCAGACCCAACCCCACTCGGCTAGACCCAAACCCACTCGGTTAGACCCAAACCCACTCCGCTAGACCCAAACCCACTCCGCTAGACCCAAACCCACTCGGCTAGACGCAAACCCACTCGGCTAGACGCAAACGCACTCGGCTAGACCCAAACGCACTCGGCTAGACCCAAGCCCAGCCTCCTAGACCCAAACCCACTCCGCTAGACCCAAACCCAATCGGCTAGACCCAAACCCACTCCGCTAGAACCAAACCCACTCGGCTAGACCCAAACCCACTCGGCTAGAACAAAACCCACTCGGCTAGACCCAAACCCACTCGCCTAGACCCAAACCCACTCGGCCAGACCCAAACCCACTCGGCTGGACCCAAACCCCACTCGGCCAGACCCAAACCCACTCGGCTAGACCCAAACCTACTCGGCTAGACCCAACCCCACTCGGCTAGACCCAAACCCACTCGGTTAGACCCAAACCCACTCCGCTAGACCCAAACCCACTCCGCTAGACCCAAACCCACTCGGCTAGACGCAAACCCACTCGGCTAGACCCAAACGCACTCGGCTAGACCCAAGCCCACTCGGCCAGACCCAACCCCACTCGGCTAGACCCAAACCCAGTCTCCTAGACCCAAACCCACTCGGCTAGACCCAAACCCACTCTGCTAGACCCAAACCCACTCGGCTAGACCCAAACCCAATCGGCTAGACCCAAACCCACTCGGCTAGACCGAAGCCCACTCGGGTAGACCCAAACCCACTCCGCTAGACCCAAACCCAGTCGGCTAGACCCAAATCCACTCAGCTAGACCCAAACCCACTCGGCCAGACCCAACCCCACTCGGCTAGACCCAAACCCACTCGGCTAGACCCAAACCCACTCGGCCAGACCCAAACCCACTCGGTTAGACCCAAACCCACTCGGCTAGACTCAAACCCACTCGGCCAGACCCAAACCCACTCGGCTAGACCCAAACCCACTCGGCTCGACCCAAGCCCACTCGGCTAGACCCAAACCCACTCCGCTAGACCCATACCCACTCGGCTAGACCCAAACCCATTCGGCTAGTTCGAAACCCACTCGGCTAGAGCCAAACCCACTCGGCTAGACCCAAACCCACTCGGCTAGACCCAAACCCACTCGGCTAGACCCAAACCCACTCGGCTAGACCCAAACCCACTCGGCTAAACCCAAACCCACTCGGCTAGACCCAAACAAACTCCGCTAGACCCAAACCCACTCCGCTAGACCCAAACCCACTCCGCCAGACCCAAACCCACTCCGCTAGACACAAACCCACTCCGCAAGACCCAAACCCACTCGGCTAGACCCAAAAACACTCGGCTAGTCCCAAACCCACTTGGCTAGACCCAAACCCACTCCGCTAGACGTAAACCCACTCCGCTAGACCCAAACCCACTCCGGCAGACCCAAACCCACTCGGCTAGACCCAAACGCACTCGGCTAGACCCAAGCCCACTCGGCCAGACCCAACCCCACTCGGCTAGACCCAAACCCACTCGGTTAGACCCAAACCCACTCCGCTAGACCCAAACCCACTCGGCTAGACCCAAGCCCACTCGGCTAGACCCAAACCCACTCCGCTATACCCAAACTCACTCGGCCAGACCCAAACCCACTCGGCTAGACCCAAACCCACTCGGCTAGACCCAAACCCACTCGGCCAGACCCAAACCCACTCGGTTAGACCCAAACCCACTCGGCTAGACTCAAACCCACTCGGCCAGACCCAAACCCACTCGGCTAGACCCAAACCCACTCGGCTCGACCCAAGCCCACTCGGCTAGACCCAAACCCACTCCGCTAGACCCATACCCACTCGGCTAGACCCAAACCCACTCGGCTAGACCGAAACCCACTCGGCTAGAGCCAAACCCACTCGGCTAGACCCAAACCCACTCGGCTAGACCCAAACCCACTCGGCTAGACCCAAACCCACTCGGCTAGACCCAAACCCACTCGGCTAAACCCAAACCCACTCGGCTAGACCCAAACAAACTCCGCTAGACCCAAACCCACTCCGCTAGACCCAAACCCACTCCGCCAGACCCAAACCCACTCCGCTAGACACAAACCCACTCCGCAAGACCCAAACCCACTCGGCTAGACCCAAACCCACTCGGCTAGACCCAAACCCACTCGCCTAGACCCAAACCCACTCGGCCAGACCCAAACCCACTCCGCTAGACCCAAACCCACTCGGCTAGAGCCAAACCCACTCGGCTAGACCCAAATCCACTCGGCTAGAACCAAACCCACTCCGCTAGATGCAAACCCACTCCGCTAGACCCAAACCCACTCCGCCAGACCCAAACCCACTCGGCTAGACGTAAACCCACTCCGCTAGACCCAAACCCACTCCGGCAGACCCAAACCCACTCGGCTAGACCCAAACGCACTCGGCTAGACCCAAGCCCACCCGGCCAGACCCAACCCCACTCAGCTAGACCCAAACCCACTCGGTTAGACCCAAACCCACTCCGCTAGACCCAAACCCACTCGGCTAGACCCAAGCCCACTCGGCTAGACCCAAACCCACTCGCCTAGACCCAAACTCACTCGGCCAGACCCAAACCCACTCGGCTAGACCCAAACCCACTCGGCCAGACCCAAACCCACCTGGCTAGACCCAAACCCACTCGGCTAGACCCAAACCCACTCCGCTAGACCCAAACCCACTCCGCTAGACCCAAACCCACTCGGCTAGAGCCAAACCCACTCGGCTAGACCCAAACCCACTCGGCTAGACCCAAGCCCACTCGGTTAGACGCAAACCCACTCCGCTAGACCCAAACCCACTCGGCTAGACCCAAACCCACTCGGCTAGACGCAAACGCACTCGGCTAGACCCAAACGCACTCGGCTAGACCCAAGCCCAGTCTCCTAGACCCAAACCCACTCCGCTAGACCCAAACCCAATCGGCTAGACCCAAACCCACTCCACTAGACCCAAACCCACTCGGCTAGACCGAAACGCACTCGGCTAGACCCAAGCCCAGTCTCCTAGACCCAAACCCACTCGGCTAGACCCAAACCCACTCGGCTAGACCCAAACCCACTGGCCTAGACCCAAACCCACTCGGCCAGACCCAAACCCACTCGGCTGGACCCAAACCCACTCGGCCAGACCCAAACCCACTCGGCTAGACCCAAACCTACTCGGCTAGACCCAAACCCACTCCGCTAGACCCAAACCCACTCCGCTAGACCCAAACCCACTCGGCAAGACCCAGACCCACTCGGCTAGACCGAAACCCACTCGGCTAGAGCCAAACCCACTCGGCTAGACCCAAGCCCATTCGGCTAGAACCAAACCCACTCCGCTAGACGCAAACCCACTCTGCTAGACCCAAACCCACTCCGCCAGACCCAAACCCACTCCGCTAGACGTAAACCCACTCTGCTAGACCCAAACCCACTCCGGCAGACCCAAACCCACTCGGCTAGACCCAAACGCACTTGGCTAGACCCAAGCCCACTCGGCCTGACCCAACCCCACTCGGCTAGACCCAAACCCACATGGTTAGACCCAAACCCACTCCGCTAGACCCAAACCCACTCCGCTAGACCCAAACCCAATCAGCTAGACTCAAACCCACTCGGCTAGACCCAAACACACTCGGCTAGACCCAAGCCCACTCGGCCAGACCCAACCCCACTCGGCTAGACCCAAACCCAGTCTCCTAGACCCAAACCCACTCGGCTAGACCCAAACCCACTCGGCTAGACTCAAACCCAATCGGCTAGAGCCAAACCCACTCGGCTAGACCCAAGCCCACTCGGCTAGACCCAAACCCACTCCGCTAGACCCAAACCCAGTCGGCTAGACCCAAATCCACTCAGCTAGACCCAAACCCACTCGGCCAGACCCAACCCCACTCGGCTAGACCCAAACCCACTCGGCTAGACCCAAACCCACTCGGCTAGACCCAAACCCACTCGGCTAGACCCAAACCCACTCGGCTATACCGAAACCCACTCGGCTAGACCGAAACCCACTCGGCTAGAGCCAAACCCACTCGGCTAGACCCAAACCCACTCGGCTAGACCCAAACCCACTCGGCTAGACCCAAACCCACTCGGCTAGACCCAAACCCACTCGGCTAGACCCAAACCCACTCGGCCAGACCCAAACCCACTCGGCTAGACCCAAACCCACTCGGCTAGACTCAAACCCACTCGGCCAGACCCAAACCCACTCGGCTAGACCCAAACCCACTCGGCTCGACCCAAGCCCACTCGGCTAGACCCAAACCCACTCCGCTAGACCCATACCCACTCGGCTAGACCCAAACCCACTCGGCTAGACCGAAACCCACTCGGCTAGAGCCAAACCCACTCGGCTAGACCCAAACCCACTCGGCTAGACCCAAACCCACTCGGCTAGACCCAAACCCACTCGGCTGGACCCAAACCCACTCGGCCAGACCCAAACCCACTCGGCTGGACCCAAACCCACTCGGCCAGACCCAAACCCACTCGGCTAGACCCAAACCTACTCGGCTAGACCGAAACCCACTCGGCTAGAGCCAAACC
Organism: Raja brachyura; assembly: GCA_963514005.1. The sequence continues at coordinate 1,769,043 of OY740820.1, forward strand.
CACTCGGCTAGACCCAAGCCCATTCGGCTAGAACCAAACCCACTCCGCTAGACGCAAACCCACTCTGCTAGACCCAAACCCACTCCGCCAGACCCAAACCCACTCCGCTAGACGTAAACCCACTCTGCTAGACCCAAACCCACTCCGGCAGACCCAAACCCACTCGGCTAGACCCAAACGCACTTGGCTAGACCCAAGCCCACTCGGCCTGACCCAACCCCACTCGGCTAGACCCAAACCCACATGGTTAGACCCAAACCCACTCCGCTAGACCCAAACCCACTCCGCTAGACCCAAACCCAATCAGCTAGACTCAAACCCACTCGGCTAGACCCAAACACACTCGGCTAGACCCAAGCCCACTCGGCCAGACCCAACCCCACTCGGCTAGACCCAAACCCAGTCTCCTAGACCCAAACCCACTCGGCTAGACCCAAACCCACTCGGCTAGACTCAAACCCAATCGGCTAGAGCCAAACCCACTCGGCTAGACCCAAGCCCACTCGGCTAGACCCAAACCCACTCCGCTAGACCCAAACCCAGTCGGCTAGACCCAAATCCACTCAGCTAGACCCAAACCCACTCGGCCAGACCCAACCCCACTCGGCTAGACCCAAACCCACTCGGCTAGACCCAAACCCACTCGGCTAGACCCAAACCCACTCGGCTAGACCCAAACCCACTCGGCTATACCGAAACCCACTCGGCTAGACCGAAACCCACTCGGCTAGAGCCAAACCCACTCGGCTAGACCCAAACCCACTCGGCTAGACCCAAACCCACTCGGCTAGACCCAAACCCACTCGGCTAGACCCAAACCCACTCGGCTAGACCCAAACCCACTCGGCCAGACCCAAACCCACTCGGCTAGACCCAAACCCACTCGGCTAGACTCAAACCCACTCGGCCAGACCCAAACCCACTCGGCTAGACCCAAACCCACTCGGCTCGACCCAAGCCCACTCGGCTAGACCCAAACCCACTCCGCTAGACCCATACCCACTCGGCTAGACCCAAACCCACTCGGCTAGACCGAAACCCACTCGGCTAGAGCCAAACCCACTCGGCTAGACCCAAACCCACTCGGCTAGACCCAAACCCACTCGGCTAGACCCAAACCCACTCGGCTGGACCCAAACCCACTCGGCCAGACCCAAACCCACTCGGCTGGACCCAAACCCACTCGGCCAGACCCAAACCCACTCGGCTAGACCCAAACCTACTCGGCTAGACCCAAACCCACTCCGCTAGACCCAAACCCACTCCGCTAGACCCAAACCCACTCGGCAAGACCCAGACCCACTCGGCTACACCGAAACCCACTCGGCAAGAGCCAAACCCACTCGGCTAGACCCAAACCCACTCGGCTAGAACCAAACCCACTCCGCTAGACGCAAACCCACTCCGCTAGACCCAAACCCACTCCGCTAGACCCAAACCCACTCCGCTAGACGTAAACCCACACTGCTAGACCCAAACCCACTCCGGCAGACCCAAACCCACTCGGCTAGACCCAAACGCACTCGGCTAGACCCAAGCCCACTCGGCCAGACCAAACCCCACTCGGCTAGACCCAAACCCACTCGGTTAGACCCAAACCCACTCCGCTAGACCCAAACCCACTCCGCTAGACCCAAACCCACTCGGCTAGACGCAAACCCACTCGGCTAGACCCAAACGCACTCGGCTAGACCCAAGCCCACTCGGCCAGACCCAACCCCACTCGGCTAGACCCAAACCCAGTCTCCTAGACCCAAACCCACTCGGCTAGACCCAAACCCACTCTGCTAGACCCAAACCCACTCGGCTAGACCCAAACCCAATCGGCTAGACCCAAACCCACTCGGCTAGACCCAAGCCCACTCGGCTAGACCCAAACCCACTCCGCTAGACCCAAACCCACTCGGCTAGACCCAAACCCACTCGGCTAGACCCAAACCCACTCGGCTAGACCCAAACCCACTCGGCTAGACCCAAACCCACTCGGCTAGACCCAAACCCACTCGGCCAGACCCAAACCCACTCGGTTATACCCAAACCCACTCGGCTAGACTCAAACCCACTCGGCCAGACCCAAACCCACTCGGCTAGACCCAAACCCACTCGGCTCGACCCAAGCCCACTCGGCTAGACCCAAACCCACTCGGCTAGACCCAAACCAACTCTGCTAGACCCAAACCCACTCGGCTAGACCCAAACCAACTCGGCTAGACCCAAACCCACTCGGCCAGACCCAAACCCACTCGGCTAGACCCAAACCCACTCGGCTAAATCCAAACCCACTCCGCTAGACGTAAACCCACTCTGCTAGACCCAAACCCACTCCGGCAGACCCAAACCCACTCGGCTGGACCCAAACGCACTTGGCTAGACCCAAGCCCACTCGGCCTGACCCAACCCCACTCGGCTAGACCCAAACCCACTCGGTTAGACCCAAACCCACTCCGCTAGACCCAAACCCACACCGCTAGACCCAAACCCAATCGGCTAGACTCAAACCCACTCGGCTAGACCCAAACACACTCGGCTAGACCCAAGCCCACTCGGCCAGACCCAACCCCACTCGGCTAGACCCAAACCCAGTCTCCTAGACCCAAACCCACTCGGCTAGACCCAAACCCACTCGGCTAGACTCAAACCCAATCGGCTAGACCCAAACCCACTCGGCTAGACCCAAGCCCACTCGGCTAGACCCAAACCCACTCCGCTAGACCCAAACCCAGTCGGCTAGACCCAAATCCACTCAGCTAGACCCAAACCCACTCGGCCAGACCCAACCCCACTCGGCTAGACCCAAACCCACTCGGCTAGACCCAAACCCACTCGGCTAGACCCAAACCCACTCGGCTAGACCCAAACCCACTCGGCTATACCGAAACCCACTCGGCTAGACCGAAACCCACTCGGCTAGAGCCAAACCCACTCGGCTAGACCCAAACCCACTCGGCTAGACCCAAACCCACTCGGCTAGACCCAAACCCACTCGGCTAGACCCAAACCCACTCGGCTAGACCCAAACCCACTCGGCCAGACCCAAACCCACTCGGTTAGACCCAAACCCACTCGGCTAGACTCAAACCCACTCGGCCAGACCCAAACCCACTCGGCTAGACCCAAACCCACTCGGCTCGACCCAAGCCCACTCGGCTAGACCCAAACCCACTCCGCTGGACCCATACCCACTCGGCTAGACCCAAACCCACTCGGCTAGACCGAAACCCACTCGGCTAGAGCCAAACCCAATCGGCTAGACCCAAACCCACTCGGCTAGACCCAAACCCACTCGGCTAGACCCAAACCCACTCGGCTGGACCCAAACCCACTCGGCCAGACCCAAACCCACTCGGCTGGACCCAAACCCACTCGGCCAGACCCAAACCCACTCGGCTAGACCCAAACCTACTCGGCTAGACCCAAACCCACTCCGCTAGACCCAAACCCAATCCGCTAGACCCAAACCCACTCGGCAAGACCCAGACCCACTCGGCTACACCGAAACCCACTCGGCAAGAGCCAAACCCACTTGGCTAGACCCAAACCCACTCGGCTAGAACCAAACCCACTCCGCTAGACGCAAACCCACTCCGCTAGACCCAAACCCACTCCGCTAGACCCAAACCCACTCCGCTAGACGTAAACCCACTCTGCTAGACCCAAACCCACTCCGGCAGACCCAAACCCACTCGGCTAGACCCAAACGCACTCGGCTAGACCCAAGCCCACTCGGCCAGACCAAACCCCACTCGGCTAGACCCAAACCCACTCGGTTAGACCCAAACCCACTCCGCTAGACCCAAACCCACTCTGCTAGACCCAAACCCACTCGGCTAGACGCAAACCCACTCGGCTAGACCCAAACGCACTCGGCTAGACCCAAGCCCACTCGGCCAGACCCAACCCCACTCGGCTAGACCCAAACCCAGTCTCCTAGACCCAAACCCACTCGGCTAGACCCAAACCCACTCTGCTAGACCCAAACCCACTCGGCTAGACCCAAACCCAATCGGCTAGACCCAAACCCACTCGGCTAGACCCAAGCCCACTCGGCTAGACCCAAACCCACTCCGCTAGACCCAAACCCACTCGGCTAGACCCAAACCCACTCGGCTAGACCCAAACCCACTCGGCTAGACCCAAACCCACTCGGCTAGACCCAAACCCACTCGGCTAGACCCAAACCCACTCGGCCAGACCCAAACCCACTCGGTTATACCCAAACCCACTCGGCTAGACTCAAACCCACTCGGCCAGACCCAAACCCACTCGGCTAGACCCAAACCCACTCGGCTCGACCCAAGCCCACTCGGCTAGACCCAAACCCACTCGGCTAGACCCAAACCAACTCTGCTAGACCCAAACCCACTCGGCTAGACCCAAACCCACTCGGCTAGACCCAAACCCACTCGGCCAGACCCAAACCCACTCGGCTAGACCCAAACCCACTCGGCTAAATCCAAACCCACTCGGCTAGACCCAAACAAACTCCGCTAGACCCAAACCCACTCCGCTAGACCCAAACCCAATCCGCTAGACCCAAACCCACTCCGCCAGACACAAACCCACTCCGCTAGACCCAAACCCACTCGGCTAGACCCAAACCCACTCGGCTAGTCCCAAACCCACTTGGCTAGACCCAAACCCACTCGGCTAGACCCAAACGCACTCGGCTATTGTCAAACCCACTCGGCTAGACCCAAACCCACTCGCCTAGACCCAAACCCACTCGGCCAGACCCAAACCCACTCGGCTAGACCCAAACCCACTCGGACAAACCCAAACCCACTCGGCTAGACCCAAACCCACTCGGCTAGACCCAAACCCACTCCGCTAGACCCAAACCCACTCCGCTAGACCCAAACCCACTCGGCTAGAGCCAAACCCACTCGGCTAGACCCAAACCCACTCGGCTAGAACCAAACCCATTCCGCTAGACGCAAACCCACTCCGCTAGACCCAAACCCACTCCGCCAGACCCAAACCCACTCCGCTAGACGTAAACCCACTCCGCTAGACCCAAACCCACTCCGGCAGACCCAAACCCACTCGGCTAGACCCAAACGCACTCGGCTAGACCCAAGCCCACTCGGCCAGACCCAACCCCACTCGGCTAGACCCAAACCCACTCGGTTAGACCCAAACCCACTCCGCTAGACCCAAACCCACTCGGCTAGACCCAAACCCATTCGGCTAGACGCAAACCCTCTCGGCTAGACCCAAACGCACTCGGCTAGACCCAAGCCCACTCGGCCACACCCAACCCCACTTGGCTAGACCCAAACCCAGTCTCCTAGACCCAAACCCACTCGGCTAGACCCAAACCCACTCTGCTAGACCCATACCCACTCGGCTAGACCCAAACCCACTCGGCTAGCCCCAAACCCACTCGGCTAGACCCAAACCCACTGGGCTAGACCCAAACCCACTCGGCTAAACCCAAACCCACTCGGCTAGACCCAAACAAACTCCGCTAGACCCAAACCCACTCCGCTAGACCCAAACCCACTCCGCTAGACCCAAACCCACTCCGCTAGACACAAACCCACTCCGCTAGACCCAAACCCACTCGGCTGGACCCAAACCCACTCGGCTAGTCCCAAACCCACTTGGCTAGACCCAAACCCACTCGGCTAGACCCAAACCCACTCGGCTAGACCCAAACCCACTCGGCTAGACCCAAACCCACTCGCCTAGACCCAAACCCACTCGGCCAGACCCAAACCCACTCGGCTAGACCCAAACCCACTCGGCCAAACCCAAACCCACTCGGCTAGACCCAAACCCACTCGGCTAGACCCAAACCCACTCCGCTAGACCCAAACCCACTCCGCTAGACCCAAACCCACTCGGCTAGAGCCAAACCCACTCGGCTAGACCCAAACCCACTCGGCTAGAACCAAACCCACTCCGCTAGACGCAAACCCACTCCGCTAGACCCAAACCCACTCCGCCAGACCCAAACCCACTCCGCTGGACGTAAACCCACTCCGCTAGACCCAAACCCACTCCGGCAGACCCAAACCCACTCGGCTAGACCCAAACGCACTCGGCTAGACCCAAGCCCACTCGGCCAGACCCAACCCCACTCGGATAGACCCAAACCCACTCGGTTAGACCCAATCCCACTCCGCTAGACCCAAACCCACTCGGCTAGACCCAAACCCACTCGGCTAGACGCAAACACACTCGGCTAGACCCAAACGCACTCGGCTATACCCAAGCCCACTCGGCCACACCCAACCCCACTCGGCTAGACCCAAACCCAGTCTCCTAGACCCAAACCCACTCGGCTAGACCCAAACCCACTCTGCTAGACCCAAACCCACTCGGCTAGACCCAAACCCACTCCGCTAGACCCAAACTCACTCGGCTAGACCGAAACGCACTCGGCTAGACCCAAGCCCAGTCTCCTAGACCCAAACCCACTCGCCTAGACCCAAACCCACTCGGCTAGACCCAAACCCACTCGCCTAGACCCAAACCCACTCGGCCAGACCCAAACCCACTCGGCTGGACCCAAACCCACTCGGCCAGACCCAAACCCACTCGGCTAGACCCAAACCTACTCGGCTAGACCCAAACCCACTCCGCTAGACCCAAACCCACTCCGCTAGACCCAAACCCACTCGGCAAGACCCAGACCCACTCCGCTAGACCCAAACCCACTCCGCTAGACCCAAACCCACTCGGCTAGACCCAAACCCACTCGGCTAGAACCAAACCCACTCCGCTAGACGCAAACCCACTCCGCTAGACCCAAACCCACTCCGCTAGACGTAAACCCACTCTGCTAGACCCAAACCCACTCCGGCAGACCCAAACCCACTCGGCTAGACCCAAACGCACTCGGCTAGACCCAAGCCCACTCGGCCAGACCCAACACCACTCGGCTAGACCCAAACCCACTCGGTTAGACCCAAACCCACTCCGCTAGACCCAAACCCACTCCGCTAGACCCAAACCCACTCGGCTAGACGCAAACCCACTCGGCTAGACCCAAACGCACTCGGCTAGACCCAAGCCCACTCGGCTAGAACCAAACCCACTCCGCTAGACGCAAACCCACTCCGCTAGACCCAAACCCACTCCGCCAGACCCAAACCCACTCCGCTAGACGTAAACCCACTCCGCTAGACCCAAACCCACTCCGGCAGACCCAAACCCACTCGGCTAGACCCAAACGCACTCGGCTAGACCCAAGCCCACTCGGCCAGACCCAACCCCACTCGGATAGACCCAAACCCACTCGGTTAGACCCAATCCCACTCCGCTAGACCCAAACCCACTCGGCTAGACCCAAACCCACTCGGCTAGACGCAAACACACTCGGCTAGACCCAAACGCACTCGGCTATACCCAAGCCCACTCGGCCACACCCAACCCCACTCGGCTAGACCCAAACCCAGTCTCCTAGACCCAAACCCACTCGGCTAGACCCAAACCCACTCTGCTAGACCCAAACCCACTCGGCTAGACCCAAACCCACTCCGCTAGACCCAAACTCACTCGGCTAGACCGAAACGCACTCGGCTAGACCCAAGCCCAGTCTCCTAGACCCAAACCCACTCGCCTAGACCCAAACCCACTCGGCTAGACCCAAACCCACTCGCCTAGACCCAAACCCACTCGGCCAGACCCAAACCCACTCGGCTGGACCCAAACCCACTCGGCCAGACCCAAACCCACTCGGCTAGACCCAAACCTACTCGGCTAGACCCAAACCCACTCCGCTAGACCCAAACCCACTCCGCTAGACCCAAACCCACTCGGCAAGACCCAGACCCACTCCGCTAGACCCAAACCCACTCCGCTAGACCCAAACCCACTCGGCTAGACCCAAACCCACTCGGCTAGAACCAAACCCACTCCGCTAGACGCAAACCCACTCCGCTAGACCCAAACCCACTCCGCTAGACGTAAACCCACTCTGCTAGACCCAAACCCACTCCGGCAGACCCAAACCCACTCGGCTAGACCCAAACGCACTCGGCTAGACCCAAGCCCACTCGGCCAGACCCAACACCACTCGGCTAGACCCAAACCCACTCGGTTAGACCCAAACCCACTCCGCTAGACCCAAACCCACTCCGCTAGACCCAAACCCACTCGGCTAGACGCAAACCCACTCGGCTAGACCCAAACGCACTCGGCTAGACCCAAGCCCACTCGGCCAGACCCAACCCCACTCGGCTAGACCCAAACCCACTCGGTTAGACCCAAACCCACTTGGCTAGACCCAAACCCACTCGGCTAGACCCAAACCCACTCGGCTAGACCCAAACCCACTCCGCTAGACCCAAACCCACTCGGCTAGACCGAAACGCACTCGGCTAGACCCAAGCCCAGTCTCCTAGACCCAAACCCACTCGGCTAGACCCAAACCCACTCGGCTAGACCCAAACCCACTCGCCTAGACCCAAACCCACTCGGCCAGACCCAAACCCACTCGGCTGGACCCAAACCCACTCGGCCAGACCCAAACCCACTCGGCTAGACCCAAACCTACTCGGCTAGACCCAAACCCACTCCGCTAGACCCAAACCCACTCCGCTAGACCCAAACCCACTCGGCAAGACCCAGACCCACTCCGCTAGACCCAAACCCACTCCGCTAGACCCAAACCCACTCGGCTACACCCAAACCCACTCCGCTAGACGCAAACCCACTCCGCTAGACGCAAACCCACTCCGCTAGACCCAAACCCACTCCGCTAGACCCAAACCCACTCCGCTAGACGTAAACCCACTCTGCTAGACCCAAACCCACTCCGGCAGACCCAAACCCACTCGGCTAGACCCAAACGCACTCGGCTAGACCCAAGCCCACTCGGCCAGACCCAACCCCACTCGGCTAGACCCAAACCCACTCGGTTAGACCCAAACCCACTCCGCTAGACCCAAACCCACTCCGCTAGACCCAAACCCACTCGGCTAGACGCAAACCCACTCGGCTAGACCCAAACGCACTCGGCTAGACCCAAGCCCACTCGGCCAGACCCAACCCCACTCGGCTAGACCCAAACCCAGTCTCCTAGACCCAAACCCACTCGGCTAGACCCAAATCCACTCTGCTAGACCCAAACCCACTCGGCTAGACCCAAACCCAATCGGGTAGACCCAAACCCACTCGGCTAGACCCAAGCCCACTCGGCTAGACCCAAACCCACTCCGCTAGACCCAAACCCAGTTGGCTAGACCCAAATCCACTCAGCTAGAACCAAAACCCACTCGGCCAGACCCAAACCCACTCGGCTAGACCCAAACCCACTCGGCTAGACCCAAACCCACTCGGCTAGACCCAAACCCACTCGGCTAGACCCAAACCCACTCGGCTATACCGAAACCCACTCGGCTAGACCGAAACCCACTCGGCTAGAGCCAAACCCACTCGGCTAGACCCAAACCCACTCGGCTAGACCCAAACCCACTCGGCTAGACCCAAACCCACTCGGCTAGACCCAAACCCACTCGGCTAGACCCAAACCCACTCGGCCAGACCCAAACCCACTCGGTTAGACCCAAACCCACTCGGCTAGACCCAAACCCACTCGGCCAGACCCAAACCCACTCGGCTAGACCCAAACCCACTCGACTCGACCCAAGCCCACTCGGCTAGACCCAAACCCACTCCGCAGGACCCATACCCACTCGGCTATACCGAAACCCACTCGGCTAGACCGAAACCCACTCGGCTAGAGCCAAACCCACTCGGCTAGACCCAAACCCACTCGGCTAGACACAAACCCACTCCGCTAGACCCAAACCCACTCGGCTCGACCCAAACCCACTCGGCTAGACCCAAACCCACTCGGCTAGACCCAAACCCACTCGGCTAGACCCAAACCCACTCGGCTATACCGAAACCCACTCGGCTAGACCGAAACCCACTCGGCTAGACCCAAACCCACTCGACTAGACCCAAACCCACTCAGCTAGACCCAAACCCACTCGGCTAGACCCAAACCCACTCGGCTAGACCCAAACCCACTCGGCTAGACCCAAACCCACTCGGCCTGACCCAAACCCACTCGGTTAGACCCAAACCCACTCGGCTAGACACAAACCCACTCCGCTAGACCCAAACCCACTCGGCTAGACCCAAACCCACTCGGCTAGACCCAAACCCACTCGGCTAGACCCAAACCCACTCGGCTAGACCCAAACCCACTCGGCCAGACCCAAACCCACTCGGCTAGACCCAAACCCACTCGGCTAGACCCAAACCCACTCGGCTAGACCCAAACCCACTCGGCTAGACCCAAACCCACTCGGCTATACCGAAACCCACTCGGCTAGACCGAAACCCACTCGGCTAGAGCCAAACCCACTCGGCTAGACCCAAACCCACTCGGCTAGACCCAAACCCACTCGGCTAGACCCAAACCCACTCGGCTAGACCCAAACCCACTCGGCTAGACCCAAACCCACTCGGCCAGACCCAAACCCACTCGGTTAGACCCAAACCCACTCGGCTAGACCCAAACCCACTCGGCCAGACCCAAACCCACTCGGCTAGACCCAAACCCACTCGACTCGACCCAAGCCCACTCGGCTAGACCCAAACCCACTCCGCTAGACCCATACCCACTCGGCTATACCGAAACCCACTCGGCTAGACCGAAACCCACTCGGCTAGAGCCAAACCCACTCGGCTAGACCCAAACCCACTCGGCTAGACACAAACCCACTCCGCTAGACCCAAACCCACTCGGCTCGACCCAAACCCACTCGGCTAGACCCAAACCCACTCGGCTAGACCCAAACCCACTCGGCTAGACCCAAACCCACTCGGCTATACCGAAACCCACTCGGCTAGACCGAAACCCACTCGGCTAGACCCAAACCCACTCGACTAGACCCAAACCCACTCAGCTAGACCCAAACCCACTCGGCTAGACCCAAACCCACTCGGCTAGACCCAAACCCACTCGGCTAGACCCAAACCCACTCGGCCAGACCCAAACCCACTCGGTTAGACCCAAACCCACTCGGCTAGACACAAACCCACTCCGCTAGACCCAAACCCACTCGGCTAGACCCAAACCCACTCGGCTAGACCCAAACCCACTCGGCTAGACCCAAACCCACTCGGCTAGACCCAAACCCACTCGGCTATACCGAAACCCACTCGGCTAGACCGAAACCCACTCGGCTAGACCCAAACCCACTCGGCTAGACCCAAACCCACTCGGCTAGACCCAAACCCACTCGGCTAGACCCAAACCCACTCGGCTAGACCCAAACCCACTCGGCTAGACCCAAACCCACTCGGCCAGACCCAAACCCACTCGGTTAGACCCAAACCCACTCGGCTAGACCCAAACCCACTCGGCCAGACCCAAACCCACTCGGCTAGACCCAAACCCACTCGACTCGACCCAAGCCCACTCGGCTAGACCCAAACCCACTCCGCTAGACCCATACCCACTCGGCTAGACCCAAACCCACTCGGCTAGACCGAAACCCACTCGGCTAGAGCCAAACCCACTCGGCTAGACCCAAACCCACTCCGCTAGACCCAAACCCACTCCGCCAGACCCAAACCCACTCCGCTAGACACAAACCCACTCCGCTAGACCCAAACCCACTCGGCTAGACCCAAACCCACTCGGCTAGTCCCAAACCCACTTGGCTAGACCCAAACCCACTCGGCTAGACCCAAACCCAATCGGCTAGACCCAAACCCACTCGGCTAGACCCAAACCCACTCGCCGAGACCCAAACCCACTCGGCCAGACCCAAACCCACTCGGCTAGACCCAAACCCACTCGGCCAAACCCAAACCCACTCGGCTATACCCAAACCCACTCGGCTAGACCCAAACCCACTCGGCTAGACCCAAACGCACTCGGCTAGACCCAAGCCCACTCGACCAGACCCAACCCCACTCGACCAGACCCAACCCCACTCGGCTAGACCCAAACCCACTCGGTTAGACCCAAACCCACTCCGCTAGACCCAAACCCACTCGGCTAGACCCAAACCCACTCGGCTAGACGCAAACCCACTCGGCTAGACCCAAACGCACTCGGCTAGACCCAAGCCCACTCGGCCACACCCAACCCCACTCGGCTAGACCCAAACCCAGTCTCCTTGACCCAAACCCACTCGGCTAGACCCAAACCCACTCTGCTAGACCCAAACCCACTCGGCTAGACCCAAACCCACTCGGCTAGCCCCAAACCCACTCGGCTAGACCCAAACCCACTCGCCTAGACCCAAACCCACTCGGCTAAACCGAAACCCACTCGGCTAGACCGAAACCCACTCGGCTAGACCCAAACCCACTCGACTAGACCCAAACCCACTCAGCTAGACCCAAACCCACTCGGCTAGACCCAAACCCACTCGGCTAGACCCAAACCCACTCGGCTAGACCCAAACCCACTCGGCCAGACCCAAACCCACTCGGTTAGACCCAAACCCACTCGGCTAGACACAAACCCACTCCGCTAGACCCAAACCCACTTGGCTAGACCCAAACCCACTCGGCTAGACCCAAACCCACTCGGCTAGACCCAAACCCACTCGGCTAGACCCAAACCCACTCGGCTATACCGAAACCCACTCGGCTAGACCGAAACCCACTCGGCTAGACCCAAACCCACTCGGCTAGACCCAAACCCACTCGGCTAGACCCAAACCCACTCGGCTAGACCCAAACCCACTCGGCTAGACCCAAACCCACTCGGCTAGACCCAAACCCACTCGGCCAGACCCAAACCCACTCGGTTAGACCCAAACCCACTCGGCTAGACCCAAACCCACTCGGCCAGACCCAAACCCACTCGGCTAGACCCAAACCCACTCGACTCGACCCAAGCCCACTCGGCTAGACCCAAACCCACTCCGCTAGACCCATACCCACTCGGCTAGACCCAAACCCACTCGGCTAGACCGAAACCCACTCGGCTAGAGCCAAACCCACTCGGCTAGACCCAAACCCACTCCGCTAGACCCAAACCCACTCCGCCAGACCCAAACCCACTCCGCTAGACACAAACCCACTCCGCTAGACCCAAACCCACTCGGCTAGACCCAAACCCACTCGGCTAGTCCCAAACCCACTTGGCTAGACCCAAACCCACTCGGCTAGACCCAAACCCAATCGGCTAGACCCAAACCCACTCGGCTAGACCCAAACCCACTCGCCGAGACCCAAACCCACTCGGCCAGACCCAAACCCACTCGGCTAGACCCAAACCCACTCGGCCAAACCCAAACCCACTCGGCTATACCCAAACCCACTCGGCTAGACCCAAACCCACTCGGCTAGACCCAAACGCACTCGGCTAGACCCAAGCCCACTCGACCAGACCCAACCCCACTCGACCAGACCCAACCCCACTCGGCTAGACCCAAACCCACTCGGTTAGACCCAAACCCACTCCGCTAGACCCAAACCCACTCGGCTAGACCCAAACCCACTCGGCTAGACACAAACCCACTCGGCTAGACCCAAACGCACTCGGCTAGACCCAAGCCCACTCGGCCACACCCAACCCCACTCGGCTAGACCCAAACCCAGTCTCCTTGACCCAAACCCACTCGGCTAGACCCAAACCCACTCTGCTAGACCCAAACCCACTCGGCTAGACCCAAACCCACTCGGCTAGCCCCAAACCCACTCGGCTAGACCCAAACCCACTCGCCTAGACCCAAACCCACTCGGCTAAACCCAAACCCACTCGGCTAGACCCAAACAAACTCCGCTAGACCCAAACCCACTCCGCTAGACCCAAACCCACTCCACTAGACCCAAACCCACTCCGCTAGACACAAACCCACTCCGCTAGACCCAAACCCACTCGGCTAGACCCAAACCCACTCGGCTAGTCCCAAACCCACTTGGCTAGACCCAAACCCACTCGGCTAGACGCAAACCCACTCGGCTAGACCCAAACCCACTCGGCCAGACCCAAACCCACTCGGCTAGACCCAAACCCACTCGGCCAAACCCAAACCCACTCGGCTAGACCCAGACCCACTCGGCTAGACCCAAACCCACTCCGCTAGACCCAAACCCACTCCGCTAGACCCAAACCCACTCGGCTAGACCCAAACCCACTCGGCTAGAGCCAAACCCACTCGGCTAGACCCAAACCCACTCGGCTAGAACCAAACCCACTCCGCTAGACGCAAACCCACTCCGCTAGACCCAAACCCACTCCGCCAGACCCAAACCCACTCCGCTAGACGTAAACCCACTCGGCTAGACGCAAACCCACTCCGGCAGACCCAAACGCACTCGGCTAGACCCAAGCCCACTCGGCCACACCCAACCCCACTCGGCTAGACCCAAACCCAGTCTCCTAGACCCAAACCCACTCGGCTAGACCCAAACCCACTCTGCTAGACCCAAACCCACTCGGCTAGACCCAAACCCACTCGGCTAGACCCAAACCCACTCGGCTAGACCCAAGCCCACTCGGCTAGACCCAAACCCACTCCGCTAGACCCAAACCCAGTCGGCTAGATCCAAACCCACTCCGCTAGACCCAAACCCACTCGGCTAGCCCCAAACCCACTCGGCTAGCCCCAAACCCTCTCGGCTAGAGCCAAACACACTCAGCTAGACCCAAACACACTCGGCTAGACGCAAACCCACTCCGCTAGACCCAAACCCACTCCGCTAGACCCAAACCCACTCCGCTAGACCCAAACCCACTCCGCTAGACCCAAACCCACTCCGCTAGACCCAAAGCCACTCGGCTAGACCCAAACCCACTCGGCCAGACCCAAACCCACTCGCCGAGACCCAAACCCACTCGGCCAGACCCAAACCCACTCGGCTAGACCCAAACCCACTCGGCCAAACCCAAACCCACTCGGCTATACCCAAACCCACTCGGCTAGACCCAAACCCACTCGGCTAGACCCAAACGCACTCGGCTAGACCCAAGCCCACTCGACCAGACCCAACCCCACTCGACCAGACCCAACCCCACTCGGCTAGACCCAAACCCACTCGGTTAGACCCAAACCCACTCCGCTAGACCCAAACCCACTCAGCTAGACCCAAACCCACTCGGCTAGACGCAAACCCACTCGGCTAGACCCAAACGCACTCGGCTAGACCCAAGCCCACTCGGCCACACCCAACCCCACTCGGCTAGACCCAAACCCAGTCTCCTTGACCCAAACCCACTCGGCTAGACCCAAACCCACTCTGCTAGACCCAAACCCACTCGGCTAGACCCAAACCCACTCGGCTAGCCCCAAACCCACTCGGCTAGACCCAAACCCACTCGCCTAGACCCAAACCCACTCGGCTAAACCCAAACCCACTCGGCTAGACCCAAACAAACTCCGCTAGACCCAAACCCACTCCGCTAGACCCAAACCCACTCCACTAGACCCAAACCCACTCCGCTAGACACAAACCCACTCCGCTAGACCCAAACCCACTCGGCTAGACCCAAACCCACTCGGCTAGTCCCAAACCCACTTGGCTAGACCCAAACCCACTCGGCTAGACGCAAACCCACTCGGCTAGACCCAAACCCACTCGGCCAGACCCAAACCCACTCGGCTAGACCCAAACCCACTCGGCCAAACCCAAACCCACTCGGCTCGACCCAGACCCACTCGGCTAGACCCAAACCCACTCCGCTAGACCCAAACCCACTCCGCTAGACCCAAACCCACTCAGCTAGAGCCAAACCCACTCGGCTAGAGCCAAACCCACTCGGCTAGACCCAAACCCACTCGGCTAGAACCAAACCCACTCCGCTAGACGCAAACCCACTCCGCTAGACCCAAACCCACTCCGCCAGACCCAAACCCACTCCGCTAGACGTAAACCCACTCCGCTAGACCCAAACCCACTCCGGCAGACCCAAACCCACTCGGCTAGACCCAAACGCACTCGGCCAGACCCAAGCCCACTCGGCCAGACCCAACCCCACTCGGCTAGACCCAAACCCACTCGGTTAGACCCAAACCCACTCCGCTAGACCCAAACCCACTCGGCTAGACCCAAACCCACTCGGCTAGACCCAAACCCACTCAGCTAGACCCAAACCCACTCGGCTAGACGCAAACCCACTCGGCTAGACCCAAACGCACTCGGCTAGACCCAAGCCCACTCGGCCACACCCAACCCCACTCGGCTAGACCCAAACCCAGTCTCTTTGACCCAAACCCACTCGGCTAGACCCAAACCCACTCTGCTAGACCCAAACCCACTCGGCTAGACCCAAACCCACTCGGCTAGCCCCAAACCCACTCGGCTAGACCCAAACCCACTCGCCTAGACCCAAACCCACTCGGCTAAACCCAAACGCACTCGGCTAGACCCAAACAAACTCCGCTAGACCCAAACCCACTCCGCTAGACCCAAACCCACTCCACTAGACCCAAACCCACTCCGCTAGACACAAACCCACTCCGCTAGACCCAAACCCACTCGGCTAGACCCAAACCCACTCGGCTAGTCCCAAACCCACTTGGCTAGACCCAAACCCACTCGGCTAGACGCAAACCCACTCGGCTAGACCCAAACCCACTCGGCCAGACCCAAACCCACTCGGCTAGACCCAAACCCACTCGGCCAAACCCAAACCCACTCGGCTCGACCCAGACCCACTCGGCTAGACCCAAACCCACTCCGCTAGACCCAAACCCACTCCGCTAGACCCAAACCCACTCAGCTAGAGCCAAACCCACTCGGCTAGAGCCAAACCCACTCGGCTAGACCCAAACCCACTCGGCTAGAACCAAACCCACTCCGCTAGACGCAAACCCACTCCGCTAGACCCAAACCCACTCCGCCAGACCCAAACCCACTCCGCTAGACGTAAACCCACTCCGCTAGACCCAAACCCACTCCGGCAGACCCAAACCCACTCGGCTAGACCCAAACGCACTCGGCCAGACCCAAGCCCACTCGGCCAGACCCAACCCCACTCGGCTAGACCCAAACCCACTCGGTTAGACCCAAACCCACTCCGCTAGACCCAAACCCACTCGGCTAGACCCAAACCCACTCGGCTAGACCCAAACCCACTCAGCTAGACCCAAACCCACTCGGCTAGACGCAAACCCACTCGGCTAGACCCAAACGCACTCGGCTAGACCCAAGCCCACTCGGCCACACCCAACCCCACTCGGCTAGACCCAAACCCAGTCTCTTTGACCCAAACCCACTCGGCTAGACCCAAACCCACTCTGCTAGACCCAAACCCACTCGGCTAGACCCAAACCCACTCGGCTAGCCCCAAACCCACTCGGCTAGACCCAAACCCACTCGCCTAGACCCAAACCCACTCGGCTAAACCCAAACGCACTCGGCTAGACCCAAACAAACTCCGCTAGACCCAAACCCACTCCGCTAGACCCAAACCCACTCCACTAGACCCAAACCCACTCCGCTAGACACAAACCCACTCCGCTAGACCCAAACCCACTCGGCTAGACCCAAACCCACTCGGCTAGTCCCAAACCCACTTGGCTAGACCCAAACCCACTCGGCTAGACGCAAACCCACTCGGCTAGACCCAAACCCACTCGGCCAGACCCAAACCCACTCGGCTAGACCCAAACCCACTCGGCCAAACCCAAACCCACTCGGCTCGACCCAGACCCACTCGGCTAGACCCAAACCCACTCCGCTAGACCCAAACCCACTCCGCTAGACCCAAACCCACTCAGCTAGAGCCAAACCCACTCGGCTAGAGCCAAACCCACTCGGCTAGACCCAAACCCACTCGGCTAGAACCAAACCCACTCCGCTAGACGCAAACCCACTCCGCTAGACCCAAACCCACTCCGCCAGACCCAAACCCACTCCGCTAGACGTAAACCCACTCCGCTAGACCCAAACCCACTCCGGCAGACCCAAACCCACTCGGCTAGACCCAAACGCACTCGGCCAGACCCAAGCCCACTCGGCCAGACCCAACCCCACTCGGCTAGACCCAAACCCACTCGGTTAGACCCAAACCCACTCCGCTAGACCCAAACCCACTCGGCTAGACCCAAACCCACTCGGCTAGACGCAAACCCACTCGGCTAGACCCAAACGCACTCGGCTAGACCCAAGCCCACTCGGCCACACCCAACCCCACTCGGCTAGACCCAAACCCAGTCTCCTAGACCCAAACCCACTCGGCTAGACCCAAACCCACTCCGCTAGACCCAAAGCCACTCGGCTAGACCCAAACCCACTCGGCCAGACCCAAACCCACTCGGCTAGACCCAAACCCACTCGGCTAGACCCAAACCCACTCGGCTAGACCCAAACCCACTCGGCTAGACCCAAACCCACTCGGCTATACCGAAACCCACTCGGCTAGACCGAAACCCACTCGGCTAGAGCCAAACCCACTCGGCTAGACCCAAACCCACTCGGCTAGACCCAAACCCACTCAGCTAGACCCAAACCCACTCGGCTAGACCCAAACCCACTCGGCTAGACCCAAACCCACTCGGCTAGACCCAAACCCACTCGGCGAGACCCAAACCCACTCGGCTAGACCCAAACCCACTCGGCCAGACCCAAACCCACTCGGCTAGTCCCAAACCCACTTGGCTAGACCCAAACCCACTCGGCTAGACCCAAACCCACTCGGCTAGACCCAAACCCACTCGGCTAGACCCAAACCCACTCGCCTAGACCCAAACTCACTCGGCCAGACCCAAACCCACTCGGCTAGACCCAAACCCACTCGGCCAGACCCAAACCCACTCGGCTAGACCCAAACCCACTCGGCTAGACCCAAACCCACTCCGCTAGACGCAAACCCACTCCGCTAGATCCAAACACACTCGGCTAGAGCCAAACCCACTCGGCTAGACCCAAACCCACTCCGCTAGACGCAAACCCACTCCGCTAGACGCAAACCCACTCCGCTAGACCCAAACCCACTCCGCTAGACCCAAACCCACTCCGCTAGACCCAAACCCACTCCGGCAGACCCAAACCCACTCGGCTAGACCCAAACGCACTCGGCTAGACCCAAGCCCACTCGGCCAGACCCAACCCCACTCGGCTAGACCCAAACCCACTCCGCTAGACCCAAGCCCACTCGGTTAGACCCAAACCCACTCCGCTAGACCCAAACCCACTCGGCTAGACCCAAACCCACTCGGCTAGATGCAAACGCACTCGGCTAGACCCAAACCCAGTCTCCTAGACCCAAACCCACTCCGCTAGACCCAAACCCAATCGGCTAGACCCAAACCCACTCGGATAGACCCAAGCCCACTCGGCTAGACCCAACCCCACTCCGCTAGACCCAAACCCAGTCGGCTAGACCCAAATCCACTCAGCTAGACCCAAACCCACTCGGCCAGACCCAAACCCACTCGGCTAGACCCAAACCCACTCGGCTAGACCCAAACCCACTCGGCTAGACCCAAACCCACTCGGCTAGACCCAAGCCCACTCGGCTATACCGAAACCCACTCGGCTAGACCGAAACCCACTCGGCTAGAGCCAAACCCACTCGGCTAGACCGAAACCCACTCGGCTAGAGCCAAACCCACTAGGCTAAACCCAAACCCACTCGGCTAGACCCAAACCCACTCGGCTCGACCCAAGCCCACTTGGCTAGACCCAAACCCACTCCGCTAGACCCATACCCACTCGGCTAGACCCAAACCCACTCGGCTAGACCGAAACCCACTCGGCTAGAGCCAAACCCACTCGGCTAGACCCAAACCCACTCGGCTAAACCCAAACCCACTCGGCTAGTCCCAAACCCACTCGGCTAGACCCAAACCCACTCGGCTAAACCCAAACAAACTCCGCTAGACCCAAACCCACTCCGCTAGACCCAAACCCACTCCGCTAGACCCAAACCCACTCCGCTAGACACAAACCCACTCCGCTAGACCCAAACCCACTCGGCTAGACCCAAACCCACTCGGCTAGTCCCAAACCCACTCGGCTTGACCCAAACCCACTCGGCTAGACCCAAACCCACTCGGCTAGACCCAAACCCACTCGGCTAGACCCAAACCCACTCGCCTAGACCCAAACCCACTCGGCCAGACCCAAACCCACTCGGCTAGACCCAAACCCACTCGGCCAGACCCAAAGCCACTCGGCTAGATCCAAACCCACTCGGCTAGACCCAAACCCACTCCGCTAGACCCAAACCCACTCCGCTAGACCCAAACCCACTCAGCTAGAGCCAAACCCACTCGGCTAGACCCAAACCCACTCGGCTAGAACCAAACCCACTCGGTTAGACCCAAACGCACTCGGCTAGACCCAAGCCCACTCGGCCACACCCAACCCCACTCGGCTAGACCCAAACCCAGTCTCCTAGACCCAAACCCACTCCGCTAGACCCAAACCCAATCGGCTAGACCCAAACCCACTCCGCGAGACCCAAACCCACTCGGCTAGACCGAAACGCACTCGGCTAGACCCAAACCCAATCGGCTAGACCCAAACCCACTCGGCTAGACCCAAGCCCACTCGGCTAGACCCAAACCCACTCCGCTAGACCCAAACCCAGTCGGCTAGACCCAAATCCACTCGGCTAGACCCAAACCCACTCGGCCAGACCCAAACCCACTCGGCTAGACCCAAACCCACTCGGCTAGACCCAAGCCCACTCGGCTAGACCCAAACCCACTCGCCTAGACCCAAACTCACTCGGCCAGACCCAAACCCACTCGGCTAGACCCAAACCCACTCGGCCAGACACAAACCCACTCGGCTAGACCCAAACCCACTCGGCTAGACCCAAACCCAGTCCGCTAGACCCAAACCCACTCCGCTAGACCCAAACCCACTCGGCTAGAGCCAAACCCACTCGGCTAGACCCAAACCCACTCGGCTAGAACCAAACCCACTCCGCTAGACCCAAACCCACTCCGCTAGACACAAACCCACTCCGCTAGACGTAAACCCACTCCGCTAGACCCAAACCCACTCCGCTAGACCCAAACCCACTCGGTAAGACCCAGACCCACTCGGCTAGACCGAAACCCACTCGGCTAGAGCAAAACCCATTCGGCTAGACCCAAACCCACTCGGCTAGAACGAAACCCACTCCGCTAGACGCAAACCCACTCCGCTGGACCCAAACCCACTCCGCTAGACCCAAACCCACTCCGCTAGACATAAACCCACTCTGCTAGACCCAAACCCACTCCGGCAGACCCAAACCCACTCGGCTAGACCCAAACCCACTCGGCTAGACCCAAACACACTCGGCTAGACCCAAACCCACTCGGCCAGACCCAAACCCACTCGGTTAGACCCAAACCCACTCGGCTAGACCCAAACCCACTCGGCCAGACCAAAACCCACTCGGCTGGACCCAAACCCACTCGGCTCGAACCAAGCCCACTCGGCTAGACCCAAACCCACTCCGCTAGACCCATACCCACTCGGCTAGACCCAAACCCACTCGGCTAGTCCCAAACCCACTCGGCTTGACCCAAACCCACTCGGCTAGACCCAAACCCACTCGGCTAGACCCAAACCCACTCGGCTAGACCCAAACCCACTCGCCTAGACCCAAACCCACTCGGCCAGACCCAAACCCACTCGGCTAGACCCAAACCCACTCGGCCAGACCCAAAGCCACTCGGCTAGATCCAAACCCACTCGGCTAGACCCAAACCCACTCCGCTAGACCCAAACCCACTCCGCTAGACCCAAACCCACTCCGCTAGACCCAAACCCACTCGGCTAGACCCAAACCCACTCGGCTAGAACCAAACCCACTCGGTTATACCCAAACGCACTCGGCTAGACCCAAGCCCACTCGGCCACACCCAACCCCACTCGGCTAGACCCAAACCCAGTCTCCTAGACCCAAACCCACTCCGCTAGACCCAAACCCAATCGGCAAGACCCAAACCAACTCCGCGAGACCCAAACCCACTCGGCTAGACTGAAACGCACTCGGCTAGACCCAAACCCAATCGGCTAGACCCAAACCCACTCGGCTAGACCCAAGCCCACTCGGCTAGACCCAAACCCACTCCGCTAGACCCAAACCCAGTCGGCTAGACCCAAATCCACTCAGCTAGACCCAAACCCACTCGGCCAGACCCAAACCCACTCGGCTAGACCCAAACCCACTCGGCTAGACCCAAACCCACTCGGCTAGACCCAATCCCACTCGGCTAGACCCAAACCCACTCGCCTAGACCCAAACTCACTCGGCCAGACCCAAACCCACTCGGCTAGACCCAAACCCACTCGGCCAGACCCAAACCCACTCGGCTAGACCCAAACCCACTCGGCTAGACCCAAACCCAGTCCGCTAGACCCAAACCCACTCCGCTAGACCCAAACCCACTCGGCTAGAGCCAAACCCACTCGGCTAGACCCAAACCCACTCGGCTAGAACCAAACCCACTCCGCTAGACGCAAACCCACTCCGCTAGACCCAAACCCACTCCGCTAGTCCCAAACCCACTCCGCTAGACGTAAACCCACTCCGCTAGACCCAGACCCACTCCGGCAGACCCAAACCCACTCGGCTAGACCCAAACGCACTCGGCTAGACGCAAACGCACTCGGCTAGACCCAAACGCACTCGGCTAGACCCAAGCCCACTCGGCCACACCCAACCCCACTCGGCTAGACCCAAACCCAGTCTCCTAGACCCAAACCCACTCCGCTAGACCCAAACCCAATCGGCTAGACCCAAACCCACTCCGCTAGACCCAAACCCACTCGGCTAGACCGAAACGCACTCGGCTAGACCCAAGCCCAGTCTCCTAGACCCAAACCCACTCCGCCAGACCCAAACCCACTCCGCTAGACGTAAACCCACTCCGCTAGACCCAAACCCACTCCGGCAGACCCAAACCCACTCGGCTAGACCCAAACGCACTCGGCCAGACCCAAGCCCACTCGGCCAGACCCAACCCCACTCGGCTAGACCCAAACCCACTCGGTTAGACCCAAACCCACTCCGCTAGACCCAAACCCACTCGGCTAGACCCAAACCCACTCGGCTAGACGCAAACCCACTCGGCTAGACCCAAACGCACTCGGCTAGACCCAAGCCCACTCGGCCACACCCAACCCCACTCGGCTAGACCCAAACCCAGTCTCCTAGACCCAAACCCACTCGGCTAGACCCAAACCCACTCTGCTAGACCCAAACCCACTCGGCTAGACCCAAACCCACTCGGCTAGACCCAAACCCACTCGGCTAGACCCAAGCCCACTCGGCTAGACCCAAACCCACTCCGCTAGACCCAAACCCAGTCGGCTAGATCCAAACCCAGTCGGCTAGATCCAAACCCACTCCGCTAGACCCAAACCCACTCGGCTAGCCCCAAACCCACTCGGCTAGCCCCAAACCCTCTCGGCTAGAGCCAAACACACTCAGCTAGACCCAAACACACTCGGCTAGACGCAAACCCACTCCGCTAGACCCAAACCCACTCCGCTAGACCCAAACCCACTCCGCTAGACCCAAACCCACTCGGCTAGACCCAAACCCACTCCGCTAGACCCATACCCACTCGGCTAGACCCAAACCCACTCGGCTAGTCCCAAACCCACTCGGCTTGACCCAAACCCACTCGGCTAGACCCAAACCCACTCGGCTAGACCCAAACCCACTCGGCTAGACCCAAACCCACTCGCCTAGACCCAAACCCACTCGGCCAGACCCAAACCCACTCGGCTAGACCCAAACCCACTCGGCCAGACCCAAAGCCACTCGGCTAGATCCAAACCCACTCGGCTAGACCCAAACCCACTCCGCTAGACCCAAACCCACTCCGCTAGACCCAAACCCACTCCGCTAGACCCAAACCCACTCGGCTAGACCCAAACCCACTCGGCTAGAACCAAACCCACTCGGTTATACCCAAACGCACTCGGCTAGACCCAAGCCCACTCGGCCACACCCAACCCCACTCGGCTAGCCCCAAACCCAGTCTCCTAGACCCAAACCCACTCCGCTAGACCCAAACCCAATCGGCAAGACCCAAACCAACTCCGCGAGACCCAAACCCACTCGGCTAGACTGAAACGCACTCGGCTAGACCCAAACCCACTCGGCTAGACCCAAACCCACTCGGCTAGACCCAATCCCACTCGGCTAGACCCAAACCCACTCGCCTAGACCCAAACTCACTCGGCCAGACCCAAACCCACTCGGCTAGACCCAAACCCACTCGGCCAGACCCAAACCCACTCGGCTAGACCCAAACCCACTCGGCTAGACCCAAACCCAGTCCGCTAGACCCAAACCCACTCCGCTAGACCCAAACCCACTCGGCTAGAGCCAAACCCGCTCGGCTAGACCCAAACCCACTCGGCTAGAACCAAACCCACTCCGCTAGACGCAAACCCACTCCGCTAGACCCAAACCCACTCCGCTAGTCCCAAACCCACTCCGCTAGACGTAAACCCACTCCGCTAGACCCAGACCCACTCCGGCAGACCCAAACCCACTCGGCTAGACCCAAACGCACTCGGCTAGACGCAAACGCACTCGGCTAGACCCAAACGCACTCGGCTAGACCCAAGCCCACTCGGCCACACCCAACCCCACTCGGCTAGACCCAAACCCAGTCTCCTAGACCCAAACCCACTCCGCTAGACCCAAACCCAATCGGCTAGACCCAAACCCACTCCGCTAGACCCAAACCCACTCGGCTAGACCGAAACGCACTCGGCTAGACCCAAGCCCAGTCTCCTAGACCCAAACCCACTCCGCCAGACCCAAACCCACTCCGCTAGACGTAAACCCACTCCGCTAGACCCAAACCCACTCCGGCAGACCCAAACCCACTCGGCTAGACCCAAACGCACTCGGCCAGACCCAAGCCCACTCGGCCAGACCCAACCCCACTCGGCTAGACCCAAACCCACTCGGTTAGACCCAAACCCACTCCGCTAGACCCAAACCCACTCGGCTAGACCCCAACCCACTCGGCTAGACGCAAACCCACTCGGCTAGACCCAAACGCACTCGGCTAGACCCAAGCCCACTCGGCCACACCCAACCCCACTCGGCTAGACCCAAACCCAGTCTCCTAGACCCAAACCCACTCGGCTAGACCCAAACCCACTCTGCTAGACCCAAACCCACTCGGCTAGACCCAAACCCACTCGGCTAGACCCAAACCCACTCGGCTAGACCCAAGCCCACTCGGCTAGACCCAAACCCACTCCGCTAGACCCAAACCCAGTCGGCTAGATCCAAACCCAGTCGGCTAGATCCAAACCCACTCCGCTAGACCCAAACCCACTCGGCTAGCCCCAAACCCACTCGGCTAGCCCCAAACCCTCTCGGCTAGAGCCAAACACACTCAGCTAGACCCAAACACACTCGGCTAGACGCAAACCCACTCCGCTAGACCCAAACCCACTCCGCTAGACCCAAACCCACTCCGCTAGACCCAAACCCACTCCGCTAGACCCAAACCCACTCCGCTAGACCCAAAGCCACTCGGCTAGACCCAAACCCACTCGGCCAGACCCAAACCCACTCGCCGAGACCCAAACCCACTCGGCCAGACCGAAACCCACTCGGCTAGACCCAAACCCACTCGGCCAAACCCAAACCCACTCGGCTATACCCAAACCCACTCGGCTAGACCCAAACGCACTCGGCTAGACCCAAACGCACTCGACCAGACCCAAGCCCACTCGACCAGACCCAACCCCACTCGACCAGACCCAACCCCACTCGGCTAGACCCAAACCCACTCGGTTAGACCCAAACCCACTCCGCTAGACCCAAACCCACTCGGCTAGACCCAAACCCACTCGGCTAGACGCAAACCCACTCGGCTAGACCCAAACGCACTCGGCTAGACCCAACCCCACTCGGCCACACCCAACCCCACTCGGCTAGACCCAAACCCAGTCTCCTTGACCCAAACCCACTCGGCTAGACCCAAACCCACTCTGCTAGACCCAAACCCACTCGGCTAGACCCAAACCCACTCGGCTAGCCCCAAACCCACTCGGCTAGACCCAAACCCACTCGCCTAGACCCAAACCCACTCGGCTAAACCCAAACCCACTCGGCTAGACCCAAACCCACTCCGCTAGACCCAAACCCACTCCGCTAGACCCAAACCCACTCCGCTAGACACAAACCCACTCCGCTAGACCCAAACCCACTCGGCGAGACCCAAACCCACTCGGCTAGTCCCAAACCCACTTGGCTAGACCCAAACCCACTCGGCTAGACGCAAACCCACTCGGCTAGACCCAAACCCACTCGGCTAGAGCCAAACCCACTCGGCTAGAGCCAAACCCACTCGGCTAGACCCAAACCCACTCGGCTAGAACCAAACCCACTCCGCTAGACGCAAACCCACTCCGCTAGACCCAAACCCACTCCGCCAGACCCAAACCCACTCCGCTAGACGTAAACCCACTCCGCTAGACCCAAACCCACTCCGGCAGACCCAAACCCACTCGGCTAGACCCAAACGCACTCGGCCAGACCCAAGCCCACTCGGCCAGACCCAACCCCACTCGGCTAGACCCAAACCCACTCGGCTAGACCCAAACCCACTCGGCTAGACCCAAGCCCACTCGGCTAGACCCAAACCCACTCCGCTAGACCCAAACCCAGTCGGCTAGATCCAAACCCACTCCGCTAGACCCAAACCCACTAGGCTAGCCCCAAACCCACTCGGCTAGCCCCAAACCCTCTCGGCTAGAGCCAAACACACTCAGCTAGACCCAAACACACTCGGCTAGACGCAAACCCACTCCGCTAGACCCAAACCCACTCCGCTAGACCCAAACCCACTCCGCTAGACCCAAACCCACTCCGCTAGACCCAAACCCACTCCGCTAGACCCAAAGCCACTCGGCTAGACCCAAACCCACTCGGCCAGACCCAAACCCACTCGGCTAGACCCAAACCCACTCGGCTAGACCCAAACCCACTCGGCTAGACCCAAACCCACTCGGCTAGACCCAAACCCACTCGGCTATACCGAAACCCACTCGGCTAGACCGAAACCCACTCGGCTAGAGCCAAACCCACTCGGCTAGACCCAAACCCACTCGGCTAGACCCAAACCCACTCAGCTAGACCCAAACCCACTCGGCTAGACCCAAACCCACTCGGCTAGACCCAAACCCACTCGGCTAGACCCAAACCCACTCGGCCAGACCCAAACCCACTCGGCTAGACCCAAACCCACTCGGCCAGACCCAAACCCACTCGGCTAGTCCCAAACCCACTTGGCTAGACCCAAACCCACTCGGCTAGACCCAAACCCACTCGGCTAGACCCAAACCCACTCGGCTAGACCCAAACCCACTCGCCTAGACCCAAACTCACTCGGCCAGACCCAAACCCACTCGGCCAGACCCAAACCCACTCGGCTAGACCCAAACCCACTCGGCTAGACCCAAACCACTCCGCTAGACGCAAACCCACTCCGCTAGATCCAAACACACTCGGCTAGAGCCAAACCCACTCGGCTAGACCCAAACCCACTCGGCTAGACCCAAACCCACTCGGCTATACCGAAACCCACTCGGCTAGACCGAAACCCACTCGGCTAGAGCCAAACCCACTCGGCTAGACCCAAACCCACTCGGCTAGACCCAAACCCACTCGGCTAGACCCAAACCCACTCGGCTAGACCCAAACCCACTCGGCTAGACCCAAACCCACTCGGCTAGACCCAAACCCACTCGGCCAGACCCAAACCCACTCGGCTAGACCCAAACCCACTCGGCCAGACCCAAACCCACTCGGCTAGTCCCAAACCCACTTGGCTAGACCCAAACCCACTCGGCTAGACCCAAACCCACTCGGCTAGACCCAAACCCACTCGGCTAGACCCAAACCCACTCGCCTAGACCCAAACTCACTCGGCCAGACCCAAACCCACTCGGCCAGACCCAAACCCACTCGGCTAGACCCAAACCCACTCGGCTAGACCCAAACCACTCCGCTAGACGCAAACCCACTCCGCTAGATCCAAACACACTCGGCTAGAGCCAAACCCACTCGGCTAGACCCAAACCCACTCCGCTAGACGCAAACCCACTCCGCTAGACGCAAACCCACTCCGCTAGACCCAAACCCACTCCGCTAGACCCAAACCCACTCCGCTAGACCCAAACCCACTCCGGCAGACCCAAACCCACTCGGCTAGACCCAAACGCACTCGGCTAGACCCAAGCCCACTCGGCCAGACCCAACCCCACTCGGCTAGACCCAAACCCACTCCGCTAGACCCAAGCCCACTCGGTTAGACCCAAACCCACTCCGCTAGACCCAAACCCACTCGGCTAGACCCAAACCCACTCGGCTAGATGCAAACGCACTCGGCTAGACCCAAACCCAGTCTCCTAGACCCAAACCCACTCCGCTAGACCCAAACCCAATCGGCTAGACCCAAACCCACTCGGATAGACCCAAGCCCACTCGGCTAGACCCAAACCCACTCCGCTAGACCCAAACCCAGTCGGCTAGACCCAAATCCACTCGGCTAGACCCAAACCCACTCGGCCAGACCCAAACCCACTCGGCTAGACCCAAACCCACTCGGCTAGACCCAAACCCACTCGGCTAGACCCAAGCCCACTCGGCTATACCGAAACCCACTCGGCTATACCGAAACCCACTCGGCTAGACCGAAACCCACTCGGCTAGAGCCAAACCCACTCGGCTAGACCGAAACCCACTCGGCTAGAGCCAAACCCACTCGGCTACACCCAAACCCACTCGGCTAGACCCAAACCCACTCGGCTCGACCCAAGCCCACTCGGCTAGACCCAAACCCACTCCGCTAGACCCATACCCACTCGGCTAGACCCAAACCCACTCGGCTAGACCGAAACCCACTCGGCTAGAGCCAAACCCACTCGGCTAGACCCAAACCCACTCGGCTAAACCCGAACCCACTCGGCTAGTCCCGAACCCACTCGGCTAGACCCAAACCCACTCGGCTAAACCCAAACCCACTCGGCTAGACCCAAACAAACTCCGCTAGACCCAAACCCACTCCGCTAGACCCAAACCCACTCCGCTAGACCTAAACCCACTCCGCTAGACACAAACCCACTCCGCTAGACCCAAACCCACTCGGCTAGACCCAAACCCACTCGGCTAGTCCCAAACCCACTCGGCTTGACCCAAACCCACTCGGCTAGACCCAAACCCACTCGGCTAGACCCAAACCCACTCGGCTAGACCCAAACCCACTCGCCTAGACCCAAACCCACTCGGCCAGACCCAAACCCACTCGGCTAGACCCAAACCCACTCGGCCAGACCCAAAGCCACTCGGCTAGACCCAAACCCACTCGGCTAGACCCAAACCCACTCCGCTAGACCCAAACCCACTCCGCTAGACCCAAACCCACTCGGCTAGAGCCAAACCCACTCGGCTAGACCCAAACCCACTCGGCTAGAACCAAACCCACTCGGTTAGACCCAAACGCACTCGGCTAGACCCAAGCCCACTCGGCCACACCCAACCCCACTCGGCTAGACCCAAACCCAGTCTCCTAGACCCAAACCCACTCCGCTAGACCCAAACCCAATCGGCTAGACCCAAACCCACTCCGCGAGACCCAAACCCACTCGGCTAGACCGAAACGCACTCGGCTAGACCCAAACCCAATCGGCTAGACCCAAACCCACTCGGCTAGACCCAAGCCCACTCGGCTAGACCCAAACCCACTCCGCTAGACCCAAACCCAGTCGGCTAGACCCAAATCCACTCAGCTAGACCCAAACCCACTCGGCCAGACCCAAACCCACTCGGCTAGACCCAAACCCACTCGGCTAGACCCAAACCCACTCGGCTAGACCCAAGCCCACTCGGCTAGACCCAAACCCACTCGCCTAGACCCAAACTCACTCGGCCAGACCCAAACCCACTCGGCTAGACCCAAACCCACTCGGCCAGACACAAACCCACTCGGCTAGACCCAAACCCACTCGGCTAGACCCAAACCCAGTCCGCTAGACCCAAACCCACTCCGCTAGACCCAAACCCACTCGGCTAGAGCCAAACCCACTCGGCTAGACCCAAACCCACTCGGCTAGAACCAAACCCACTCCGCTAGACCCAAACCCACTCCGCTAGACCCAAACCCACTCCGCTAGACCCAAACCCACTCCGCTAGACGTAAACCCACTCCGCTAGACCCAAACCCACTCCGCTAGACCCAAACCCACTCGGTAAGACCCAGACCCACTCGGCTAGACCGAAACCCACTCGGCTAGAGCAAAACCCACTCGGCTAGACCCAAACCCACTCGGCTAGAACGAAACCCACTCCGCTAGACGCAAACCCACTCCGCTGGACCCAAACCCACTCCGCTAGACCCAAACCCACTCCGCTAGACATAAACCCACTCTGCTAGACCCAAACACACTCCGGCAGACCCAAACCCACTCGGCTAGACCCAAACCCACTCGGCTAGACCCAAACCCACTCGGCTAGACCCAAACCCACTCGGCCAGACCCAAACCCACTCGGTTAGACCCAAACCCACTCGGCTAGACCCAAACCCACTCGGCCAGACCAAAACCCACTCGGCTGGACCCAAACCCACTCGGCTCGACCCAAGCCCACTCGGCTAGACCCAAACCCACTCGGCTAGACCCAAACCCACTCGCCTAGACCCAAACTCACTCGGCCAGACCCAAACCCACTCGGCTAGACCCAAACCCACTCGGCCAGACCCAAACCCACTCGGCTAGACCCAAACCCACTCGGCTAGACCCAAACCCAGTCCGCTAGACCCAAACCCACTCCGCTAGACCCAAACCCACTCGGCTAGAGCCAAACCCACTCGGCTAGAACCAAACCCACTCCGCTAGACCCAAACCCACTCCGCTAGACGTAAACCCACTCCGCTAGACCCAGACCCACTCCGGCAGACCCAAACCCACTCGGCTAGACCCAAACGCACTCGGCTAGACGCAAACGCACTCGGCTAGACCCAAACGCACTCGGCTAGACCCAAGCCAACTCGGCCACACCCAAGCCAACTCGGCCACACCCAAACCCAGTCTCCTAGACCCAAACCCACTCCGCTAGACCCAAACCCAATCGGCTAGACCCAAACCCACTCCGCTAGACCCAAACCCACTCGGCTAGACCGAAACGCACTCGGCTAGACCCAAGCCCAGTCTCCTAGACCCAAACCCACTCGGCTAGACCCAAACCCACTTGGCTAGACACAAACCCACTCGGCTAGACCCAAACCCACTCGCCTAGACCCAAACCCACTCGGCCAGACCCAAACCCACTCGGCTGGACCCAAACCCACTCGGCCAGACCCAAACCCACTCGGCTAGACCCAAACCTACTCCGCTAGACCCAAACCCACTCTGCTAGACCCAAACCCACTCCGCTAGACCCAAACCCACTCGGCAAGCCCCAGACCCACTCGGCTAGACCGAAACCCACTCGGCTAGAGCCAAACCCACTCGGCTAGACCCAAACCCACTCGGCTAGAACCAAACCCACTCCGCTAGACGCAAACCCACTCCGCTAGACCCAAACCCACTCCGCTAGACCCAAACCCACTCCGCTAGACATAAACCCACTCTGCTAGACCCAAACCCACTCCGGCAGACCCAAACCCACTCGGCTAGACCCAAACGCACTCGGCTAGACCCAAGCCCACTCGGCCAGACCCAACCCCACTCGGCTAGACCCAAACCCACTCGGTTAGACCCAAACCCACTCCGCTAGACCCAAACCCACTCGGCTAGACCCAAACCCACTCGGCTAGACCCAAACCCACTCGGCTAGACCCAAACCCACTCGGCTAGACCCAAACCCACTCGGCCAGACCCAAACCCACTCGGTTAGACCCAAACCCACTCGGCTAGACCCAAACCCACTCGGCCAGACCAAAACCCACTCGGCTGGACCCAAACCCACTCGGCTCGACCCAAGCCCACTCGGCTAGACCCAAACCCACTCCGCTAGACCCATACCCACTCGGCTAGACCCAAACGCACTCGGCTAGACCCAAGCCCACTCGGCCAGACCCAACCCCACTCCGCTAGACCCAAACCCACTCGGCTAGACCGAAACGCACTCGGCTAGACCCAAGCCCAGTCTCCTAGACCCAAACCCACTCGGCTAGACCCAAACCCACTCGGCTAGACCCAAACCCACTCGCCTAGACCCAAACCCACTCGGCCAGACCCAAACCCACTCGGCTGGACCCAAACCCACTCGGCCGGACCCAAACCCACTCGGCTAGACCCAAACCTACTCCGGTAGACCCAAACCCACTCCGCTAGACCCAATCCCACTCCGCTAGACCCAAACCCACTCGGCAAGCCCCAGACCCACTCGGCTAGACCGAAACCCACTCGGCTAGAGCCAAACCCACTCGGCTAGACCCAAACCCACTCGGCTAGAACCAAACCCACTCCGCTCGACGCAAACCCACTCCGCTAGACCCAAACCCACTCCGCTAGACCCAAACCCACTCCGCTAGACATAAACCCACTCTGCTAGACCCAAACCCACTCCGGCAGACCCAAACCCACTCGGCTAGACCCAAACCCACTCGGCTAGACCCAAACCCACTCGGCTAGACCCAAACCCACTCGGCCAGACCCAAACCCACTCGGTTAGACCCAAACCCACTCGGCTAGACCCAAACCCACTCGGCCAGACCAAAACCCACTCGGCTGGACCCAAACCCACTCGGCTCGACCCAAGCCCACTCGGCTAGACCCAACCCCACTCCGCTAGACCCATACCCACTCGGCTAGACCCAAACCCACTCGGCTAGACCGAAACCCACTCGGCTAGAGCCAAACCCACTCGGCTAGACCCAAACCCACTCGGCTAGACCCAAACCCACTCGGCCAGACCCAAACCCACTCGGCTAGACCCAAACCCACTCGGCTAAACCCAAACCCACTCGGCTAGACGCAAACAAACTCCGCTAGACCCAAACCCACTCCGCTAGACCCAAACCCACTCCGCTAGACCCAAACCCACTCCGCTAGACACAAACCCACTCCGCTAGCCCCAAACCCACTCGGCTAGACCCAAACCCACTCGGCCAGTCCCAAACCCACTTGGCTAGACCCAAACCCACTCGGCTAGACACAAACCCACTCGGCTAGAGCCAAACCCACTCGGCTAGACCCAAACCCACTCGGCTAGAACCAAACCCACTCGGCTAGACCCAAACCCACTCGGCTAGACCGAAACGCACTCGGCTAGACCCAAGCCCAGTCTCCTAGACCCAAACCCACTCGGCTAGACCCAAACCCACTCGGCTAGACCCAAACCCACTCGCCTAGACCCAAACCCACTCGGCCAGACCCA
The DNA here is from genome assembly GCA_963514005.1 of Raja brachyura. Next base: position 1,802,278 of record OY740820.1, read on the forward strand.
AACCCACTCGGCTGGACCCAAACCCACTCGGCCAGACCCAAACCCACTCGGCTAGACCCAAACCTACTCCGCTAGACCCAAACCCACTCCGCTAGACCCAATCCCACTCCGCTAGACCCAAACCCACTCGGCAAGCCCCAGACCCACTCGGCTAGACCGAAACCCACTCGGCTAGAGCCAAACCCACTCGGCTAGACCCAAACCCACTCGGCTAGAACCAAACCCACTCCGCTCGACGCAAACCCACTCCGCTAGACCCAAACCCACTCCGCTAGACCCAAACCCACTCCGCTAGACATAAACCCACTCTGCTAGACCCAAACCCACTCCGGCAGACCCAAACCCACTCGGCTAGACCCAAACGCACTCGGCTAGACCCAAGCCCACTCGGCCAGACCCAACCCCACTCGGCTAGACCCAAACCCACTCGGTTAGACCCAAACCCACTCCGCTAGACCCAAACCCACTCGGCTAGACCCAAACCCACTCGGCTAGACCCAAACCCACTCGGCTAGACCCAAACCCACTCGGCTAGACCCAAACCCACTCGGCCAGACCCAAACCCACTCGGTTAGACCCAAACCCACTCGGCTAGACCCAAACCCACTCGGCCAGACCAAAACCCACTCGGCTGGACCCAAACCCACTCGGCTCGACCCAAGCCCACTCGGCTAGACCCAACCCCACTCCGCTAGACCCATACCCACTCGGCTAGACCCAAACCCACTCGGCTAGACCCAAACCCACTCGGCTAGAGCCAAACCCACTCGGCTAGACCCAAACCCACTCGGCTAGACCCAAACCCACTCGGCCAGACCCAAACCCACTCGGCTAGACCCAAACCCACTCGGCTAAACCCAAACCCACTCGGCTAGACCCAAACAAACTCCGCTAGACCCAAACCCACTCCGCTAGACCCAAACCCACTCCGCTAGACCCAAACCCACTCCGCTAGACACAAACCCACTCCGCTAGCCCCAAACCCACTCGGCTAGACCCAAACCCACTCGGCCAGTCCCAAACCCACTTGGCTAGACCCAAACCCACTCGGCTAGACACAAACCCACTCGGCTAGAGCCAAACCCACTCGGCTAGACCCAAACCCACTCGGCTAGAACCAAACCCACTCGGCTAGACCCAAACCCACTCGGCTAGACCGAAACCCACTCGGCTAGAGCCAAACCCACTCGGCTAGACCCAAACCCACTCGGCTAGACCCAAACCCACTCGGCCAGACCCAAACCCACTCGGCTAGACCCAAACCCACTCGGCTACACCCAAACCCACTCGGCTAGACCCAAACAAACTCCGCTAGACCCAAACCCACTCCGCTAGACCCAAACCCACTCCGCTAGACCCAAACCCACTCCGCTAGACACAAACCCACTCCGCTAGCCCCAAACCCACTCGGCTAGACCCAAACCCACTCGGCCAGTCCCAAACCCACTTGGCTAGACGCAAACCCACTCGGCTAGACCCAAACCCACTCGGCTAGACCCAAACCAACTCGGCTAGACCCAAACCCACTCGCCTAGACCCAAACCCACTCGGCCAGAACCAAACCCACTCGGCTAGACCCAAACCCACTCGGCCAAACCCAAACCCACTCGGCTAGACCCAAACCCAATCGGCTAGACCCAAACCCACTCCGCTAGACCCAAACCCACTCCGCTAGACCCAAACCCACTCGGCTAGAGCCAAACCCACTCGGCTAGACCCAAACCCACTCGGCTAGAACCAAACCCACTCCGCTAGATGCAAACCCACTCCGCTAGACCCAAACCCACTCCGCCAGACCCAAACCCACTCCGCTAGACGTAAACCCACTCCGCTAGACCCAAACCCACTCCGGCAGACCCAAACCCACTCGGCTAGCCCCAAACGCACTCGGCTAGACCCAAGCCCACTCGGCCAGACCCAACCCCACTCGGCTAGACCCAAACCCACTCGGTTAGACCCAAACCCACTCCGCTAGACCCAAACCCACTCGGCTAGACCCAAACCCACTCGGCTAGACGCAAACCCACTCGGCTAGACCCAAACGCACTCGGCTAGACCCAAGCCCACTCGGCCACACCCAACCCCACTCGGCTAGACCCAAACCCAGTCTCCTAGACCCAAACCCACTCGGCTAGACCCAAACCCACTCTGCTAGACCCAAACCCACTCGGCTAGACCCAAACCCACTCGGCTAGACCCAAACCCACTCGGCTGGACCCAAGCCCACTCGGCTAGACCCAAACCCACTCCGCTAGACCCAAACCCAGTCGGCTAGACCCAAACCCACTCCGCTACACCCAAACCCACTCGGCTAGCCCCAAACCCACTCGGCTAGACCCAAACCCACTCGGCTAGACCCAAACCCACTTGGCTAAACCCAAACCCACTCGGCTAGACCCAAACAAACTCCGCTAGACCCAAACACACTCCGCTAGACCCAAACCCACTCCGCTAGCCCCAAACCCACTCCGCTAGACACAAACCCACTCCGCTAGACCCAAACCCACTCGGCTAGACACAAACCCACTCGGCTAGTCCCAAACCCACTTGGCTAGACCCAAACCCACTCGGCTAGACACAAACCCACTCGGCTAGAGCCAAACCCACTCGGCTAGACCCAAACCCACTCGGCTAGAACCAAACCCACTCGGTTAGACCCAAACGCACTCGGCTAGACCCAAGCCCACTCGGCCAAACCCAACCCCACTCGGCTAGACCCAAACCCAGTCTCCTAGACCCAAACCCACTCCGCTAGACCCAAACCCAATCGGCTAGACCCAAACCCACTCCGCTAGACCCAAACCCACTCGGCTAGACCGAAACGCACTCGGCTAGACCCAAACCCAATCGGCTAGACCCAAACCCACTCGGCTAGACCCAAGCCCACTCGGCTGGACCCAAACCCACTCCGCTAGACCCAAACCCAGTCGGCTAGACCCAAATCCACTCAGCTAGACCCAAACCCACTCGGCCAGACCCAAACCCACTCGGCTAGACCCAAACGCACTCGGCTAGACCCAAACCCACTCGGCTAGACCCAAGCCCACTCGGCTAGACCCAAACCCACTCGCCTAGACCCAAACTCACTCGGCCAGACCCAAACCCACTCGGCTAGACCCAAACCCACTCGGCTAGACGCAAACCCACTCGGCTAGACCCAAACGCACTCGGCTAGACCCAAGCCCACTCGGCCACACCCAACCCCACTCGGCTAGACCCAAACCCAGTCTCCTAGACCCAAACCCACTCGGCTAGACCCAAACCCACTCTGCTAGACCCAAACCCACTCGGCTAGACCCAAACCCACTCGGCTAGACCCAAACCCACTCGGCTGGACCCAAGCCCACTCGGCTAGACCCAAACCCACTCCGCTAGACCCAAACCCAGTCGGCTAGACCCAAACCCACTCCGCTAGACCCAAACCCACTCGGCTAGCCCCAAACCCACTCGGCTAGACCCAAACCCACTCGGCTAGACCCAAACCCACTTGGCTAAACCCAAACCCACTCGGCTAGACCCAAACAAACTCCGCTAGACCCAAACACACTCCGCTAGACCCAAACCCACTCCGCTAGCCCCAAACCCACTCCGCTAGACACAAACCCACTCCGCTAGACCCAAACCCACTCGGCTAGACCCAAACCCACTCGGCTAGTCCCAAACCCACTTGGCTAGACCCAAACCCACTCGGCTAGACACAAACCCACTCGGCTAGAGCCAAACCCACTCGGCTAGACCCAAACCCACTCGGCTAGAACCAAACCCACTCGGTTAGACCCAAACGCACTCGGCTAGACCCAAGCCCACTCGGCCAAACCCAACCCCACTCGGCTAGACCCAAACCCAGTCTCCTAGACCCAAACCCACTCCGCTAGACCCAAACCCAATCGGCTAGACCCAAACCACTCCGCTAGACCCAAACCCACTCGGCTAGACCGAAACGCACTCGGCTAGACCCAAACCCAATCGGCTAGACCCAAACCCACTCGGCTAGACCCAAACGCACTCGGCTAGACACAAGCCCACTCGGCCAGACCCAACCCCACTCGGCTAGACCCAAGCCCACTCGGTTAGACCCAAACCCACTCCGCTAGACCCAAACCCACTCGGCTAGACCCAAACCCACTCGGCTAGACGCAAACGCACTCGGCTAGACCCAAACGCACTCGGCTAGACCCAAGCCCACTCGGCCACACCCAACCCCACTCGGCTAGACCCAAACCCAGTCTCCTAGACCCAAACCCACTCCGCTAGACCCAAACCCAATCGGCTAGACCCAAACCCGCTCCGCTAGACCCAAACCCACTCGGCTGGACCGAAACGCACTCGGCTAGACCCAAGCCCAGTCTCCTAGACCCAAACGCACTCGGCTAGACGCAAACCCACTCGGCTAGACCCAAACCCACTCGCCTAGACCCAAACCCACTCGGCCAGACCCAAACCCACTCGGCTGGACCCAAACCCACTCGGCCAGACCCAAACCCACTCGGCTAGACCCAAACCTACTCCGCTAGACCCAAACCCACTCCGCTAGACCCAAACCCACTCCGCTAGACCCAAACCCACTCGGCAAGACCCAGACCCACTCGGCTAGACCGAAACCCACTCGGCTAGAGCCAAACCCACTCGGCTGGACCCAAACCCACTCGGCTAGAACCAAACCCACTCCGTTAGACGCAAACCCACTCCGCTAGACCCAAACCCACTCCGCTAGACCCAAACCCACTCCGCTAGACGTAAACCCACTCTGCTAGACCCAAACCCACTCCGGCAGACCCAAACACACTCGGCTAGACCCAAACGCACTCGGCTAGACCCAAGCCCACTCGGCCAGACCCAACCCCACTCGGCTAGACCCAAACCCACTCGGTTAGACCCAAACCCACTCCGCTAGACCCAAACCCACTCCGCTAGACCCAAACCCACTCGGCTAGACGCAAACCCACTCGGCTAGACCCAAACGCACTCGGCTAGACCCAAGCCCACTCGGCCAGACCCAACCCCACTCGGCTAGACCCAAACCCAGTCTCCTAGACCCAAACCCACTCTGCTAGACCCAAACCCACTCGGCTAGACCCAAACCCAATCGGCTAGACCCAAACCCACTCGGCTAGACCCAAGCCCACTCGGCTAGACCCAAACCCACTCCGCTAGACCCAAACCCAGTCGGCTAGACCCAAATCCACTCGGCTAGACCCAAACCCACTCGGCTAAACCCAAACCCACTCGGCTAGACCCAAACAAACTCCGCTAGACCCAAACCCACTCCGCTAGACCCAAACCCACTCCGCTAGACCCAAACCCACTCCGCTAGACACAAACCCACTCCGCTAGACCCAAACCCACTCGGCTAGACCCAAACCCACTCGGCTAGTCCCAAACCCACTTGGCTAGACCCAAACCCACTCGGCTAGACCCAAACCCACTCGGTTAGACCCAAACCCACTCGGCTAGACCCAAACCCACTCGCCTAGACCCAAACCCACTCGGCCAGACCCAAACCCACTCGGCTAGACCCAAACCCACTCGGCCAAACCCAAACCCACTCGGCTAGACCCAAACCCACTCGGCTAGACCCAAACCCACTCCGCTAGACCCAAACCCACTCCGCTAGACCCAAACCCACTCGGCTAGAGCCAAACCCACTCGGCTAGACCCAAACCCACTCGGCTAGAACCAAACCCACTCCGCTAGATGCAAACCCACTCCGCTAGACCCAAACCCACTCCGCCAGACCCAAACCCACTCCGCTAGACGTAAACCCACTCCGCTAGACCCAAACCCACTCCGGCAGACCCAAACCCACTCGGCTAGACCCAAACGCACTCGGCTAGACCCAAGCCCACTCGGCCAGACCCAACCCCACTCGGCTAGACCCAAACCCACTCGGTTAGACCCAAACCCACTCCGCTAGACCCAAACCCACTCGGCTAGACCCAAACCCACTCGGCTAGACGCAAACCCACTCGGCTAGACCCAAACGCACTCGGCTAGACCCAAGCCCACTCGGCCACACCCAACCCCACTCGGCTAGACCCAAACCTAGTCTCCTAGACCCAAACCCACTCGGCTAGACCCAAACCCACTCTGCTAGACCCAAACCCACTCGGCTAGACCCAAACCCACTCCGCTAGACCCAAACCCACTCGGCTAGACCGAAACGCACTCGGCTAGACCCAAGCCCAGTCTCCTAGACCCAAACCCACTCGGCTAGACCCAAACCCACTCGGCTAGAGCCAAACCCACTCGCCTAGACCCAAACCCACTCGGCCAGACCCAAACCCACTCGGCTGGACCCAAACCCACTCGGCCAGACCCAAACCCACTCCGCCAGACCCAAACCCACTCCGCTAGACGTAAACCCACTCCGCTAGACCCAAACCCACTCCGGCAGACCCAAACCCACTCGGCTAGACCCAAACGCACTCGGCTAGACCCAAGCCCACTCGGCCAGACCCAACCCCACTCGGCTAGACCCAAACCCACTCGGTTAGACCCAAACCCACTCCGCTAGACCCAAACCCACTCGGCTAGACCCAAACCCACTCGGCTAGACGCAAACCCACTCGGCTAGACCCAAACGCACTCGGCTAGACCCAAGCCCACTCGGCCACACCCAACCCCACTCGGCGAGACCCAAACCTAGTCTCCTAGACCCAAACCCACTCGGCTAGACCCAAACCCACTCTGCTAGACCCAAACCCACTCGGCTAGACCCAAACCCACTCCGCTAGACCCAAACCCACTCGGCTAGACCGAAACGCACTCGGCTAGACCCAAGCCCAGTCTCCTAGACCCAAACCCACTCGGCTAGACCGAAACCCACTCGGCTAGACCCAAACCCACTCGCCTAGACCCAAACCCACTCGGCCAGACCCAAACCCACTCGGCTGGACCCAAACCCACTCGGCCGGACCCAAACCCACTCGGCTAGACCCAAACCTACTCGGCTAGACCCAAACCCACTCCGCTAGACCCAAACCCACTCCGCTAGACCCAAACCCACTCGGCAAGACCCAGACCCACTCCGCTAGACCCAAACCCACTCTGCTAGACCCAAACCCACTCGGCTAGACCCAAACCCACTCGGCTAGAACCAAACCCACTCCGCTAGACGCAAACCCACTCCGCTAGACCCAAACCCACTCCGCTAGACCCAAACCCACTCCGCTAGACGTAAACCCACTCTGCTAGACCCAAACCCACTCCGGCAGACCCAAACCCACTCGGCTAGACCCGAACGCACTCGGCTAGACCCAAGCCCACTCGGCCAGACCCAACCCCACTCGGCTAGACCCAAACCCACTCGGTTAGACCCAAACCCACTCCGCTAGACCCAAACCCACTCCGCTAGACACAAACCCACTCGGCTAGACGCAAACCCACTCGGCTAGACCCAAACGCACTCGGCTAGACCCAAGCCCACTCGGCCAGACCCAACCCCACTCGGCTAGACCCAAACCCAGTCTCCTAGACCCAAACCCACTCGGCTAGACCCAAACCCACTCTGCTAGACCCAAACCCACTCGGCTAGACCCAAACCCAATCGGCTAGACCCAAACCCACTCGGCTAGACCCAAGCCCACTCGGCTAGACCCAAACCCACTCCGCTAGACCCAAACCTACTCGGCTAGACCCAAACCCACTCGGCCAGACCCAAACCCACTCGGTTAGACCCAAACCCACTCGGCTAGACCCAAACCCACTCCGCTAGACCCATACCCACTCGGCTAGACCCAAACCCACTCGGCTAGACCGAAACCCACTCGGCTAGACCCAAACCCACTCGGCTAGACCCAAACCCACTCGGCTAGACCCAAACCCACTCGGCTAGACCCAAACCCACTCGGCTAGACCCAAACCCACTCGGCTGAACCCAAACCCACTCGGCTAGACCCAAACAAACTCCGCTAGACCCAAACCCACTCCGCTAGACCCAAACCCACTCCGCCAGACCCCAACCCACTCCGCTAGACACAAACCCACTCCGCTAGACCCAAACCCACTCGGCTAGACCCAAACCCACTCGGCTAGTCCCAAACCCACTTGGCTAGACCCAAACCCACTCGGCTAGATCCAAACCCACTCGGCTAGACCCAAGCCCACTTGGCTAGACCGAAACCCACTCGCCTAGACCTAAACCCACTCGGCCAGACCCAAACCCACTCGGCTAGACCCAAACCCACTCGTCCAAACCCAAACCCACTCGGCTAGACCCAAACCCACTCGGCTAGACTTCCGGTGGCGCCATGTTCTAGGGGAGAACAGCGCCAGATCAGCTCCGTAAAAATCTGCAAAAAAAACGGGGCTAAAGGAGGGTGCTAACGCTACTTACCGCAGGAGATCGATTAAAAACGGCTCCGGTGCGATTGAAGGTTGCGTGACGTCATCAGGCGCGCGACTTTGGTAAGAAATTTAAAATGCAGCCCTCCACCCCTCCCCCGAAGAAAACGGGCCTAAGAAGAGAGGCTGGCCCCACCAAAGCCTCGGGCTCGAGTCTGACTGCCTCCCAGGAAGAAATCTCACAGAGAAAAGTGGAAATGGAAGAGTTTAAAAATTCCATGATAGGTGAGATGAAGAAACTGGTGAAAGAAATAAAAGATCTGAAGAAGGAATATAAAGATGAATTTAAAGACATGAAGAAAGAATATAAAGATGAAATAAAAAATCTAAAAGCGGAGATTCTGGTGTCTCACGAGAGAACTAAAGTGGAATTAACAAAAGAAGTTACCGAGACGGTAAAGATTATGATGAGCGAATGGAAAAGTAAGACGGAGGCTGAATTTCAAAACCGATTCTCTGAGATAAACGCCAAGGTTGCTGGGTTGGAACAAATGCTGAATGATAAGATAGATCCTATTACCATTACAATTGACCAACACAATGATACACTTAAAGATTTGGCTGATTTTGCTGTAAAAAGTGCCAAGGAAACTGAGAAGTTACTTGCCGAGAATAAACGCCTCTCAGAACTACTTCGCAAAATAAATGAGAAATGTATTGATTTGGAGGGCCGACAAAGACGTAAGAATTTGCGAATTGTAGGATTGACTGAAGGTTGTGAAGGAAATCAAGACCCACGAAAATTTGCTGCGAAACTCCTAAAAGACATTTTGGAATTGGATGAAGAACCACTGTTGGGCCGTGCCCACAGGGCTTTAAGACGGGTCCCTGGGAGAGGTGCACCACCCAGACAAATGATTGTAAAGGTGGTGTATGATCACGTCTTTGAAGATATGATGAAGATAATAATGAGAAAGAGAAATTTGAAATACGAAGGAAATAACATTAGTATCTTCAGAGATTACCCAGCGGAAGTTGCTAAGAGAAGATCCTTATTCACTGAAACAAGAGGCATTCTACGGAATTTAAAGAATACAGTGGATCTCAGATATGGCTTGATGTACCCAGCAACACTGAGCGTGACCTATGACAACAAGGAACACCGCTTCGTTAAGCATACTGATGCATTGAAGTTCGCAAAAGGCATACAGAAGAAGGCAGAAGAGGAGGAAACAGACGATGAATCACGGGAGGAAGAAGACGACGACTGAACATTTTGGACTTTTATCATTAACCTGCGGTTATGAATTATTCATTGAGAAAGAGGGAAAATAATGGGAATGTAGTAGTGGTTTGGTATCAGTTTGTAGAATTTCAATAATTCCCCTAACATAGTATTATTGATTATAATACTAATTACAATAGAATAGTAATTAATAAATAGTTTCATGAATAATAGAAATAATTACTAAACCCTTAAAGTTAGTACCCCACCCCAATATACACAGTATTCTAGTTGGGAGCTGGAATATTTAACATCTTTTTTAAACACGGAAGTCATTAGATTAATCGCCACGTTAGTGTGGCGTTCACTAACACACACTACACAATCTATCAGTGTAGTCTTTTTTTTTCTTTGGGCACCCTTTTAACACTCTTTTTTCTTTTTTCGCTTATATTTTCTATTTTTTTTTATATATTAAGTATTTGAATTTATGTGATATATTATATGAATGTAATTATGAGCAATACCGTATAGTTATTTTAGATAGACATGGATATGGATTATTGAGATTGGTAATTTTCGTCGGATTGACGTTTGGGTGCTTTGTTGAGCTGGAGGGGCCGAGAGGGCTACTCCAAAAAAAACCACCCTAATACTAAAATGCAAGATATGAATTTGAAGACTGGGGATGATGGAATCACTTTTTGTAGTTGGAATGTTAAGGGAATTAATGAACCAATTAAAAGGGGTAAGGTGTTAGCGCAGCTGAATAGATTGAAATCAGACGTTATTTTCCTCCAAGAGACGCATCTCAAAAGAGATGATCAATATAGATTAACAGCTAAATGGATGTCAAAGGTATATCACTCTTCATTTATACATAAATCTAGGGGAGTCGCAATAATTATTCGTAAAGGTATACCTTTTAAACAAAGTTCTATAATAGAAGATAAAGAGGGCAGATATGTAATAATTACAGGGGAATTATACTCAAAAAAAGTAATTCTTATGAATATATATGCTCCTAATTTCGATAACCCATTATTTTTCAAGAAAATATTCAATAATATTCCTATATCCACTCAACATAATTTAATAATTGGGGGCGATTTAAATTGCACTTTGGATAACTACTTAGACAGATCCTCAACAAAAAGGAAAGCTATTTCTAACTCAAGTAAACTTATAAATTCTTTCATTAACTCAACTAACGTTAAGGATATTTGGAGATTAGAGAACCCTTCCGGACGAGAATATTCTTTTTTCTCGCCCGTATTCGGAACCTACTCGAGGATAGATTACTTTTTAATAGATTCAAAACTGCTTCCCTATGCATACAATGCAAAATATCACAATATTATTATTTCAGATCATGCACCATTAACATTTAAGATAAAACTAAAAGATATATCTAATAAAACTATGACTTGGAGATTTAATCCTCAGATACTGAAGGACAAGGATTGTTGTAATCATGTGACAGAACAGATTAAATTATTCTTTGAGACAAACGACACACCTGAAATTTCACCATTGTTACTTTGGGATACATTTAAGGCATTCATGCGTGGTGCAATAATATCGGCACAAGCATATTTTAATAAAGAAAACCGAAAGAGGGAACAGAAGTTAGAAATGGAGATAAAACAACTAGACAATGAGAATATAAAACACCCCTCTAAGGAGTTAAGTAATAAAATTGCAATAGCAAAGTATAGACTAAACGAAATATACTCTAATCAAGTCATCAAACTTTATCAACAAACCAAACAAGTGCATTTTGAATTTGGAGATAAACCGCATAAATTGCTAGCACGACAATTAAGAAAATTAGACGATGAAAAAACGATACATGGAATCAGATCAATGCAAGGAAATGTACTGACCATACCAAAAGATATTAATGATAGATTTTTACAATATTACCAAAATCTTTACTCATCAAAATTAACAGGACAAACAGATGGAATGGAAACATTTCTAAAAGAATGTCAAATTAAGAGTTTAGATCAGGAAGGGAGACATTTGTTAAATGCTGAAATATCAGTGAAAGATATCGCAGAATCAATTGGTTCGTTAAAGAATGGAAAAGCTGCGGGGCCTGACGGCCTGAGTGCAGAATTTTATAAAAAATTTCAAGATCTGGTCTCTCCAAGACTACATACAGTGTATAGACATGCATACGAACAAGGAAAATTACCAGACTCTTGAAATGAATCCACAATTACACTTATACCTAAGGTAGATAAAGATCTGGAAGATCCTGGTTCATATAGAGCGATTGCCCTTCTAAATACAGACCAAAAAATATTAGCTAAAGTTTTATCTAGGAGACTAAGTTTGGTGATCTCTAAATTAATACATTATGATCAAACAGGTTTTATTCCAAAACGCTATTCGTCTCATAATTTAAGACGCCTGTTTAATATTATATATTCTAAAAGAATACGAGATACGGAATTAGCAGTCATATCCTTAGACGCAGAAAAAGCATTTGACCAGGTGGAATGGTTATATCTATTTAATATAATGGAAAAGTTTCAATTGGGGGATCAATTTTGTAAATGGGTAAGAATCCTATACTCAGATCCTACTGCAAGAATTCTAACTAATCAAATACTATCAGTTAAATTTAAACTCTTTAGGGGATGTAGACAAGGATGTCCGTTATCGCCTTTATTATTTGCGTTGGCAATAGAGCCTTTGGCGGAAAGAATTAGGTCAGAACCTGAAATATACGGTTATAATACTGACAGAACAACTAATAAAATATCCCTATATGCAGATGATGTTTTGATTTACATCACAAAACCTGAAATTAGTATTCCAATGTTGTTTGATGTTATAAATAAATTTAGTACATTTTCTGGATATAGGATTAATTGGAATAAAAGTGATATTATGCCAATAACTAATATAAATTTAAACATATTACAACAATATCCATTATCAATAGTTACTGACAAAATTAAATATTTAGGAATTAATGTATCTAAATCACATAACTCATTAATTAGATCGAATTATCCTCAATTATTAGATAAACTTAAAAAAAATATTTTATATTGGAAAACACTGCCTATATCTTTGATTGGTAGAATAAATGCTATAAAGATGGTTTTTCTACCACAATTATTATATCTGTTTCAAGCTATCCCTTTTTTCCTTCCGAAAACCTTTTTTAAAAAAATTGATAATATTGTTAATAGTTTTATTTGGGATTATAAAAATCATAGAATAAGTAAAAAACATTTATGTAAGTCAAAGATAAATGGAGGATTAGCACTTCCAAATTTTTTATACTACTTCTGGGCAGTACAGATTAAGAATATGAATTTTTGGTGGGTAAATACGGACCTGGAACCAACGTGGCTAAAGATAGAAAGGGAAGATTGTTTGCCTTTCAACGTAGATTCAATTATTTTTGCCCCAAAGGAAGTTCAAAAAAAAACTTATAGGGACAATCCAATCATTTATAATAATAGACGTATTTGGAAACAAATAGTCAAGACTTTACAATTAGACAACCTTTCATTTAGATTACCAATTATGAATAACCCATTATTTAAGCCCTCCACATTGGATGGAGGGTTCAGACATTGGGATAATTTAGGAATTACAAGGGTAGAGCACCTTTATAGAAATGGAAAATGTCTTTCATTTCAGGAATTACAAGATATTTACGGATTGTCTTCACAGCATTTGTTTAGGTATTTCCAAATTAGAGATTATATTAAATCTAATACACAGGATTTTAAAAATAAGGAGCCAGGATTATTAGATGAATCGTTTAACTGGCATCCAACCACAGAAAAATTAATAGCTTATATATATAACATTATTATGGATAATGAGAATCCAATAACTGAAACATATCGTCAAGCATGGGAAAATGAAATTGGATCACCTATAACCAAAGAAAATTGGGGAGAAAGTCTACAAAGAATACACCGGTGCTCGTTAAATGCTAGACATATATTAATACAATTTAAAGTATTATATAGATTACATTATTCAAAAGCCAAATTAAATAGTATATTTCCTAATCTCTCCTCTATTTGTGATAAATGTAAGAATTTAGAAGCAAATTTAACACACAGTTTTGTTACATGTCCTAAATTGAATTATTATTGGACAGAAATTTTTAAAGTAATTTCTGAAGTTCTTAAGGTTAAATTAGAACCTGACCCAAAGCTAATAACACTGGGAATTCCAGAGGCTAATTTGATATTTACACCAGACCAAAGAAATTTCCTTGATTATTGTTTGATATTGGGGAAAAAAATAATATTGAAATTTTGGAAGGGAACATTATCCCCAACAATTAAAATGTGGGCATCAGAGATGTTGGAGACGTTGCAGTTGGAAAGAATCAGATTTGTCCTTTTGGACAGGTATAATTCTTTTCAGCAGATATGGTCTCCATATATACAGTATTTAGAGAAGTAGCTGTTCTTGGCATCACGGCTCGACTGACACCCTGCGGGATTTGATGAAAATAATGTATTGGTATACCAGGATATATGCATGTCTTTACTGATATTATTATTTGTAGTTGTTTCATTTATAATATATTTTGTGGCTTTTAATTGATATATATATATAATATGTCTTTTTTCTTTTTCTTCATTTTTTCTTTTTCTTTTATACCAAATAATTATTAAGGAATTATAATTTTATTGATTAATAATGGTATTTCTCTATACCCACTTTTATTTTCAAAAAAAAAAATAAGATAATTATCATTAGAGTACAAATATTGATTTAAGTGGATGTTTATAACTCAGTTTTAAACATTGAGAATTGTTTATTGCTAATAAAAAAATTATTCAAACCCACTCGGCTAGACCCAAACCCACTCCGCTAGACCCAAACCCACTCCGCTAGACCCAAACCCACTCGGCCAGAGCCAAACCCACTCGGCTAGACCCAAACCCACTCGGCTACAACCAAACCCACTCCGCTAGACGCAAACCCACTCCGCTAGACCCAAACCCACTACGCCAGACCCAAACCCACTCCGCTAGACGTAAACCCACTCCGCTAGACCCAAACCCACTCCGGCAGACCCAAACCCACTCGGCTAGACCCAAACGCACTCGGCTAGACCCAAGCCCACTCGGCCAGACCCAACCCCACTCGGCTAGACCCAAACCCACTCGGTTAGACCCAAACCCACTCCGCTAGACCCAAACCCACTCGGCTAGACCCAAACCCACTCGGCTAGACGCAAACCCACTCGGCTAGACCCAAACGCACTCGGCTAGACCCAAGCCCACTCGGCCACACCCAACCCCACTCGGCTAGACCCAAACCCAGTCTCCTAGACCCAAACCCACTCGGCTAGACCCAAACCCACTCTGCTAGACCCAAACCCACTCGGCTAGACCCAAACCCACTCGGCTAGACCCAAACCCACTCGGCTAGACCCAAGCCCACTCGGCTAGACCCAAACCCACTCCGCTAGACCCAAACCCAGTCGGCTAGACCCAAACCCACTCCGCTAGACCCAAACCCACTCGGCTAGCCCCAAACCCACTCGGCTAGACCCAAACCCAATCGGCTAGACCCAAACCCACTCGGCTAAACCCAAACGCACTCGGCTAGACCCAAACAAACTGCGCTAGACCCAAACCCACTCCGCTAGACCCAAACCCACCCCGCTAGACCCAAACCCACTCCGCTAGACACAAACCCACTCCGCTAGACCCAAACCCACTCGGCTAGACCCAAACCCACTCGTCTAGTCCCAAACCCACTTGGCTAGACCCAAACCCACTCGGCTAGACCCAAATCCACTCGGCTAGACCCAAACCCACTCGGCTAGACCCAAACCCACTCGCCTAGACCCAAACCCACTCGGCCAGACCCAAACCCACTCGGCTAGACCCAAACCCACTCGGCCAAACCCAAACCCACTCGGCTAGACCCAAACCCACTAGGCTAGACCCAAACCCACTCGGCTAGACCCAAACGCACTCGGCTAGACCCAAGCCCACTCGACCAGACCCAACCCCACTCGGCTAGACCCAAACCCACTCGGTTAGACCCAAACCCACTCCGCTAGACCCAAACCCACTCGGCTAGACCCAAACCCACTCGGCTAGACGCAAACCCACTCGGCTAGACCCAAACGCACTCGGCTAGACCCAAGCCCACTCGGCCACACCCAACCCCACTCGGCTAGACCCAAACCCAGTCTCCTAGACCCAAACCCACTCGGCTAGACCCAAACCCACTCTGCTAGACCCAAACCCACTCGGCTAGACCCAAACCCACTCGGCTAGCCCCAAACCCACTCGGCTAGACCCAAACCCACTCGGCTAGACCCAAACCCACTCGGCTAAACCCAAACCCACTCGGCTAGACCGAAACAACCTCCGCTAGACCCAAACCCACTCCGCTAGACCCAAACCCACTCCGCTAGACCCAAACCCACTCCGCTAGACACAAACCCACTCCGCTAGACCCAAACCCACTCGGCTAGACCGAAACCCACTCGGCTAGTCCCAAACCCACTGGGCTAGACCCAAACCCACTCGGCTAGACCCAAACCCACTCGGCTAGAACCAAACCCACTCCGCTAGACCCAAACCCACTCCGCTAGACCCAAACCCACTCGGCCAGAGCCAAACCCACTCGGCTAGACCCAAACCCACTCGGCTACAACCAAACCCATTATTGCTTATTGCTAATAAAAAAATTATTCAAACCCACTCGGCTAGACCCAAACCCACTCCGCTAGACCCAAACCCACTCCGCTAGACCCAAACCCACTCGGCCAGAGCCAAACCCACTCGGCTAGACCCAAACCCACTCGGCTACAACCAAACCCACTCCGCTAGACGCAAACCCACTCCGCTAGACCCAAACCCACTACGCCAGACCCAAACCCACTCCGCTAGACGTAAACCCACTCCGCTAGACCCAAACCCACTCCGGCAGACCCAAACCCAATCGGCTAGACCCAAACCCACTCCGCTAGACCCAAACCCAGTCGGCTAGACCCAAACCCATTCCGCTAGACCCAAACCCACTCGGCTAGCCCCAAACCCACTCGGCTAGACCCAAACCCAATCGGCTAGACCCAAACCCACTCGGCTAAACCCAAACGCACTCGGCTAGACCCAAACAAACTGCGCTAGACCCAAACCCACTCCGCTAGACCCAAACCCACCCCGCTAGACCCAAACCCACTCCGCTAGACACAAACCCACTCCGCTAGACCCAAACCCACTCGGCTAGACCCAAACCCACTCGTCTAGTCCCAAACCCACTTGGCTAGACCCAAACCCACTCGGCTAGACCCAAATCCACTCGGCTAGACCCAAACCCACTCGGCTAGACCCAAACCCACTCGCCTAGACCCAAACCCACTCGGCCAGACCCAAACCCACTCGGCTAGACCCAAACCCACTCGGCCAAACCCAAACCCACTCGGCTAGACCCAAACCCACTCGGCTAGACCCAAACCCACTCGGCTAGACCCAAACGCACTCGGCTAGACCCAAGCCCACTCGACCAGACCCAACCCCACTCGGCTAGACCCAAACCCACTCGGTTAGACCCAAACCCACTCCGCTAGACCCAAACCCACTCGGCTAGACCCAAACCCACTCGGCTAGACGCAAACCCACTCGGCTAGACCCAAACGCACTCGGCTAGACCCAAGCCCACTCGGCCACACCCAACCCCACTCGGCTAGACCCAAACCCAGTCTCCTAGACCCAAACCCACTCGGCTAGACCCAAACCCACTCTGCTAGACCCAAACCCACTCGGCTAGACCCAAACCCACTCGGCTAGACCGAAACCCACTCGGCTAGTCCCAAACCCACTGGGCTAGACCCAAACCCACTCGGCTAGACCCAAACCCACTCGGCTAGAACCAAACCCACTCCGCTAGACGCAAACCCACTCCGCTAGACCCAAACCCACTCCGCCAGACCCAAACCCACTCCGCTAGACGTAAACCCACTCCGCTAGACCCAAACCCACTCCAGCAGACCCAAACCCACTCGGCTAGACCCAAACGCACTCGGCCAGACCCAAGCCCACTCGGCCAGACCCAACCCCACTCGGCTAGACCCAAACCCACTCGGTTAGACCCAAACCCACTCCGCTAGACCCAAACGCACTCGGCTAGACCCAAGCCCACTCGGCTAGAGCCAAACACACTCAGCTAGACCCAAACACACTCGGCTAGACGCAAACCCACTCCGCTAGACCCAAACCCACTCCGCTAGACCCAAACCCACTCCGCTAGACCCAAACCCACTCCGCTAGACCCAAACCCACTCCGCTAGACCCAAAGCCACCCGGCTAGACCCAAACCCACTCGGCTAGACCCAAACCCACTCGGCTAGACCCAAACCCACTCGGCTAGACCCAAACCCACTCGGCTAGACCCAAACCCACTCGGCTATACCGAAACCCACTCGACTAGACCGAAACCCACTCGGCTAGAGCCAAACCCACTCGGCTAGACCCAAACCCACTCGGCTAGACCCAAACCCACTCGGCTAGACCCAAACCCACTCGGCTAGACCCAAACCCACTCGGCTAGACCCAAACCCACTCGGCCCGACCCAAACCCACTCGGCTAGACCCAAACCCACTCGGCCAGACTCAAACCCACTCGGCTAGACCCAAACCCACTCGGCCAGACCCAAACCCACTCGGCTAGACCCAAGCCCACTCGGCTCGACCCAAACCCACTCGGCTAGACCCAAACCCACTCGCCTAGACCCAAACCCACTCGGCCAGACCCAAACCCACTCGGCTAGACCCAAACCCACTCGGCCAGACCCAAACCCACTCGGCTAGACCCAAACCCACTCGGCTAGACCCAAACCCACTCCGCTAGACCCAAACCCACTCCGCTAGACCCAAACCCACTCGGCTAGAGCCAAACCCACTCGGCTAGACCCACACCCACTCGGCTAGAACCAAACCCACTCCGCTAGACGCAAACCCACTCCGCTAGACCCAAACCCACTCCGCTAGACCCAAACCCACTCCGGCAGACCCAAACCCACTCGGCTAGACCCAAACGCACTCGGCTAGACCCAAGCCTACTCGGCCAGACCCAACCCCACTCGGCTAGACCCAAACCCACTCGGTTAGACCAAAACCCACTCCGCTAGACTCAAACCCACTCCGCTAGACTCAAACCCACTCGGCTAGACCCAAACCCACTCGGCTAGACCCAAACCCACTCGGCTAGACCCAAGCCCACTCGGCTAGACCCAAACCCACTCCGCTAGACCCAAACCCAGTCGGCTAGACCCAAACCCACTCGGCTAGAGCCAAACCCACTCGGCTAGACCCAAACCCACTCGGCTAGACCCAAACCCACTCGGCTAGACCCAAACCCACTCGGCTAGACCCAAACCCACTCGGCTAGATCCAAACGCACTCGGCTGGACCCAAACCCACTCGGCCAGACCCAAACCCACTCGGCTAGACCCAAACCCACTCGGCCAGACTCAAACCCACTCGGCGAGACCCAAACCCACTCGGCCAGACCCAAACCCACTCGGCTAGACCCAAGCCCACTCGGCTCGACCCAAACCCACTCGGCTAGACCCAAACCCACTCGCCTAGACCCAAACCCACTCGGCCAGACCCAAACCCACTCGGCTAGACCTAAACCCACTCGGCCAGACCCAAACCCACTCGGCCAGACCCAAACCCACTCGGCTAGACCCAAACCCACTCGGCTAGACCCAAACCCACTCCGCTAGACCCAAACCCACTCCGCTAGACCCAAACCCACTCGGCTAGAGCCAAACCCACTCGGCTAGACCCAAACCCACTCGGCTAGAACCAAACCCACTCCGCTAGACGCAAACCCACTCCGCTAGACCCAAACCCACTCCGCTAGACCCAAACCCACTCCGGCAGACCCAAACCCACTCGGCTAGACCCAAACGCACTCGGCTAGACCCAAGCCCACTCGGCCAGACCCAACCCCACTCGGCTAGACCCAAACCCACTCGGTTAGACCAAAACCCACTCCGCTAGACTCAAACCCACTCCGCTAGACTCAAACCCACTCGGCTAGACCCAAACCCACTCGGCTAGACCCAAACCCACTCGGCTAGACCCAAGCCCACTCGGCTAGACCCAAACCCACTCCGCTAGACCCAAACCCAGTCGGCTAGACCCAAACCCACTCGGCTAGAGCCAAACCCACTCGGCTAGACCCAAACCCACTCGGCTAGACCCAAACCCACTCGGCTAGACCCAAACCCACTCGGCTAGACCCAAACCCACTCGGCTAGACCCAAACGCACTCGGCTGGACCCAAACCCACTCGGCCAGACCCAAACCCACTCGGCTAGACCCAAACCAACTCGGCCAGACTCAAACCCACTCGGCTAGACCCAAACCCACTCGGCCAGACCCAAACCCACTCGGCTAGACCCAAGCCCACTCGGCTCGACCCAAACCCACTCGGCTAGACCCAAACCCACTCGCCTAGACCCAAACCCACTCGGCCAGACCCAAACCCACTCGGCTAGACCCAAACCCACTCGGCCAGACCCAAACCCACTCGGCTAGACCCAAACCCACTCGGCTAGACCCAAACCCACTCCGCTAGACCCAAACCCACTCCGCTAGACCCAAACCCACTCGGCTAGAGCCAAACCCACTCGGCTAGACCCAAACCCACTCGGCTAGAACCAAACCCACTCCGCTAGACGCAAACCCACTCCGCTAGACCCAAACCCACTCCGCTAGACCCAAACCCACTCCGGCAGACCCAAACCCACTCGGCTAGACCCAAACGCACTCGGCTAGACCCAAGCCCACTCGGCCAGACCCAACCCCACTCGGCTAGACCCAAACCCACTCGGTTAGACCAAAACCCACTCCGCTAGACTCAAACCCACTCGGCTAGACCCAAACCCACTCGGCTAGACGCAAACCCACTCGGCTAGACCCAAACGCACTTGGCTAGACCCAAGCCCACTCGGCCAGACCCAACCCCACTCGGCTAGACCCAAACCCAGTCTCATAGACCCAAACCCACTCGGCTAGACCCAAACCCACTCTGCTAGACCCAAACCCACTCGGCTAGACCCAAACCCACTCGGCTAGACCCAAACCCACTCCGCTAGACCCAAACCCACTCGGCTAGCCCCAAACCCACTCGGCTAGCCCCAAACCCACTCGGCTAGAGCCAAACACACTCAGCTAGACCGAAACACACTCGGTCAGACGCAAACCCACTCCGCTAGACCCAAACCCACTCCGCTAGACCCAAACCCACTCCGCTAGACCCAAACCCACTCCGCTAGACCCAAACCCACTCCGCTAGACCCAAAGCCACTCGGCTAGACCCAAACCCACTCGGCCAGACCCAAACCCACTCGGCTAGACCCAAACCCACTCGGCTAGACCCAAACCCACTCGGCTAGAACCAAACCCACTCGGTTAGACCCAAACCCACTTGGCTATACCGAAACCCACTCGGCTAGACCGAAACCCACTCGGCTAGAGCCAAACCCACTCGGCTAGACCCAAACCCACTCGGCTAGACCCAAACCCACTCGGCTAGACCCAAACCCACTCGGCTAGACCCAAACCCACTCGGCTAGACCCAAACCCACTCGGCTAAACCCAAACCCACTCGGCTAGACCCAAACCCACTCCACTAGACCCAAACCCACTCGGCTAGACCCAAACCCACTCGGCTAGACCCAAACCCACTCGGCTAGACCCAAACCCACTCCGCTAGACCCAAACCCACTCGGCTAGACCCAAACCCACTCGGCTAGACCGAAACCCACTCGGCTAGAGCGAAACCCACTCGGCTAGACCCCAACCCATTCGGCTAGACCCAAACCCACTCGGCTAGACCCAAACACACTCCGCTAGACCCAAACCCACTCCGCTAGACCCAAACCCACTCCGCTAGACCCAAACCCACTCCGCTAGACACAAACCCACTCCGCTAGACCCAAACCCACTCGGCTAGACCCAAACCCACTTGGCTAGTCCCAAACACGCTCGGCTAGACCCAAACCCACTCGGCTAGACCCAAACCCACTCGGCTAGACCCAAACCCACTCGGCGAGACCCAAACCCACTCGGCTAGACCCAAACCCACTCGGCCAGACCCAAACCCACTCGGCTAGACCCAAACCCACTCGGCCAGACCCAAACCCACTCGGCTAGACCCAAACCCACTCGGCTAGACCCAAACCCACTCCGCTAGACCCAAACCCACTCCGCTAGACCCAAACCCACTCGGCTAGACCCAAACCCACTCGGCTAGACCGAAACCCACTCGGCTAGAGCGAAACCCACTCGGCTAGACCCAAACCCACTCGGCTAGACCCAAACCCACTCGGCTAGACCCAAACCCACTCGGCTAGACCCAAACCCACTCCGCTAGACCCAAACCCACTCGGCTAGACCCAAACCCACTCGGCTAGACCGAAACCCACTCGGCTAGAGCGAAACCCACTCGGCTAGACCCAAACCCACTCGGCTAGACCCAAACCCACTCGGCTAGACCCAAACACACTCCGCTAGACCCAAACCCACTCCGCTAGACCCAAACCCACTCCGCTAGACCCAAACCCACTCCGCTAGACACAAACCCACTCCGCTAGACCCAAACCCACTCGGCTAGACCCAAACCCACTTGGCTAGTCCCAAACACGCTCGGCTAGACCCAAACCCACTCGGCTAAACCCAAACCCACTCGGCTAGACCCAAACCCACTCGGCGAGACCCAAACCCACTCGGCTAGACCCAAACCCACTCGGCCAGACCCAAACCCACTCGGCTAGACCCAAACCCACTCGGCCAGACCCAAACCCACTCGGCTAGACCCAAACCCACTCGGCTAGACCCAAACCCACTCGGCTAGACCCAAACCCACTCGGCTAGACCGAAACCCACTCGGCTAGAGCGAAACCCACTCGGCTAGACCCAAACCCACTCGGCTAGACCCAAACCCACTCGGCTAGACCCAAACCCACTCGGCTAGACCCAAACCCACTCCGCTAGACCCAAACCCACTCGGCTAGACCCAAACCCACTCGGCTAGACCGAAACCCACTCGGCTAGAGCGAAACCCACTCGGCTAGACCCAAACCCACTCGGCTAGACCCAAACCCACTCGGCTAGACCCAAACACACTCCGCTAGACCCAAACCCACTCCGCTAGACCCAAACCCACTCCGCTAGACCCAAACCCACTCCGCTAGACACAAACCCACTCCGCTAGACCCAAACCCACTCGGCTAGACCCAAACCCACTTGGCTAGTCCCAAACACGCTCGGCTAGACCCAAACCCACTCGGCTAAACCCAAACCCACTCGGCTAGACCCAAACCCACTCGGCGAGACCCAAACCCACTCAGCTAGACCCAAACCCACTCGGCCAGACCCAAACCCACTCGGCTAGACCCAAACCCACTCGGCCAGACCCAAACCCACTCGGCTAGACCCAAACCCACTCGGCCAGACCCAAACCCACTCGGCTCGACCCAAACCCACTCGGCTCGACCCAAACCCACTCGGCTAGACCCAAACCCACTCCGCTAGACCCATACCCACTCGGCTAGACCCAAACCCACTCGGCTAGACCGAAACCCACTAGGCTAGAGCCAAACCCACTCGGCTAGAGCGAAACCCACTCGGCTGGACCCAAACCCACTCCGCTAGACCCAAACCCACTCCGCTAGACACAAACCCACTCCGCTAGACCCAAACCCACTCGGCTAGACCCAAACCCACTCGGCTAGACCCAAACCCACTCGGCTAGACCCAAACCCACTCCACTACACCCAAACCCACTCGGCTAGACCCAAACCCACTCGGCTAGACCCAAACCCACTCGGCTAGACCCAAACCCACTCCGCTAGACCCAAACCCACTCGGCTAGACCCAAACCCACTCGGCTAGACCGAAACCCACTCGGCTAGATCGAAACCCACTCGGCTAGTCCCAAACCCACTCGGCTAGACCCAAACCCACTCGGCTAGACCCAAACACACTCCGCTAGACCCAAACCCACTCCGCTAGACCCAAACCCACTCCGCTAGACCCAAACCCACTCCACTAGACACAAACCCACTCCGCTAGACCCAAACCCACTCGGCTAGACCCAAACCCACTTGGCTAGTCCCAAACACGCTCGGCTAGACCCAAACCCACTCGGCTAGACCCAAACCCACTCGGCTAGACCCAAACCCACTCGGCGAGACCCAAACCCACTCGGCTAGACCCAAACCCACTCGGCCAGACCCAAACCCACTCGGCTAGACCCAAACCCACTCGGCCAGACCCAAATCCACTCGGCTAGACCCAAACCCACTCGGCTAGACCCAAACCCACTCCGCTAGACCCAAACCCACTCCGCTAGACCCAAACCCACTCGGCTAGACCCAAACCCACTCGGCTAGACAGAAACGCACTCGGCTAGACCCAAACCCACTCGGCTAGACCCAAACCCACTCCGCTAGACCCAAACCCACTCGGCAAGACCCAAACCCACTCGGCTAGACCCAAACCCACTCGGCTAGAGCGAAACCCACTCGGCTAGACCCAAACCCACTCGGCTAAACCCAAACCCACTCGGCTAGACCCAAACAAACTCCGCTAGACCCAAACCCACTCCGCTAGACCCAAACCCACTCCGCTAGACCCAAACCCACTCCGCTAGACACAAACCCACTCCGCTAGACACAAACCCACTCGGCTAGACCCAAACCCACTCGGCTAGTCCCAAACCCACTTGGCTAGACCCAAACCCGCTCGGCTAGACCCAAACCCACTCCGCTAGACACAAACCCACTCCGCTAGACCCAAACCCACTCCGCTAGACCCAAACCCACTCGGCTAGACCCAAACCCACTCGGCTAGACCCAAACCCACTCGGCTAGACCCAAACCCACTCGGCTAGACCCAAACCCACTCGGCTATACCGAAACCCACTCGGCTAGACCGAAACCCACTCGGCTAGACCGAAACCCACTCGGCTAGACCCAAACCCACTCGGCTAGACCCAAACCCACTCGGCTAGACCCAAACCCACTCGGCTAGACCCAAACCCACTCGGCCAGACCCAAACCCACTCGGCTAGACCCAAACCCACTCGGCTCGACCCAAAGCCACTCGGCTAGACCCAAACCCACTCCGCTAGACCCATACCCACTCGGCTAGACCCAAACCCACTCGGCTAGACCGAAACCCACTCGGCTAGAGCGAAACCCACTCGGCTAGACCCAAACCCACTCGGCTAGACGCAAACCCACTCGGCTAGACCCAAACCCACTCGGCTAGACCGAAACCCACTCGGCTAGAGCGAAACCCACTCGGCTAGACCCAAACCCACTCGGCTAGACCCAAACCCACTCGGCTAGACCCAAACACACTCCGCTAGACCCAAACCCACTCCGCTAGACCCAAACCCACTCCGCTAGACCCAAACCCACTCCGCTAGACACAAACCCACTCCGCTAGACCCAAACCCACTCGGCTAGACCCAAACCCACTTGGCTAGTCCCAAACACGCTCGGCTAGACCCAAACCCACGCGGCTAGACCCAAACCCACTCGGCTAGACCCAAACCCACTCGGCGAGACCCAAACCCACGCGGCTACACCCAAACCCACTCGGCCAGACCCAAACCCACTCGGCTAGACCCAAACCCACTCGGCCAGACCCAAACCCACTCGGCTAGACCCAAACCCACTCGGCTAGACCCAAACCCACTCGGCTAGAGCCAAACCCACTCCGCTAGACCCAAACCCACTCGGCTAGACCCAAACCCACTCGGCTAGACCGAAACCCACTCGGCTAGACCCAAACCCACTCGGCCAGACCCAAACCCACTCGGCTAGACCCAAACCCACTCGGCTAGACCCAAACCCACTCGGCTAGACCCAAACCCACTCCGCTACACCCATACCCACTCGGCTAGACCCAAACCCACTCGGCTAGACCGAAACCCACTCGGCTAGAGCCAAACCCACTCGGCTAGACCCAAACCCACTCGGCTAGACCCAAACCCACTCGGCTAGACCCAAACCCATTCGGCTAGAGCGAAACCCACTCGGCTGGACCCAAACCCACTCCGCTAGACCCAAACCCACTCCGCTAGACACAAACCCACTCCGCTAGACCCAAACCCACTCCGCTAGACCCAAACCCACTCGGCTAGACCCAAACCCACTCGGATAGACCCAAACCCACTCGGCTAGACCCAAACCCACTCCACTAGACCCAAACCCACTCGGCTAGACCCAAACCCACTCGGCTAGACCCAAACCCACTCGGCTAGACCCAAACCCACTCCGCTAGACCCAAACCCACTCGGCTAGACCCAAACCCACTCGGCTAGACCGAAACCCACTCGGCTAGAGCGAAACCCACTCGGCTAGACCCAAACCCACTCGGCTAGACCCAAACCCACTCGGCTAGACCCAAACACACTCCGCTAGACCCAAACCCACTCCGCTAGACCCAAACCCACTCCGCTAGACCCAAACCCACTCCGCTAGACACAAACCCACTCCGCTAGACCCAAACCCACTCGGCTAGACCCAAACCCACTTGGCTAGTCCCAAACACGCTCGGCTAGACCCAAACCCACTCGGCTAGACCCAAACCCACTCGGCTAGACCCAAACCCACTCGGCGAGACCCAAACCCACTCGGCTAGACCCAAACCCACTCGGCTAGAGCGAAACCCACTCGGCTAGACCCAAACCTACTCGGCTAAACCCAAACCCACTCGGCTAGACCCAAACAAACTCCGCTAGACCCAAACCCACTCCGCTAGACCCAAACCCACTCCGCTAGACCCAAACCCACTCCGCTAGACACAAACCCACTCCGCTAGACACAAACCCACTCGGCTAGACCCAAACCCACTCGGCTAGTCCCAAACCCACTTGGCTAGACCCAAACCCACTCGGCTAGACCCAAACCCACTCCGCTAGACACAAACCCACTCCGCTAGACCCAAACCCACTCCGCTAGACCCAAACCCACTCGGCTCGACCCAAACCCACTCGGCTAGACCCAAACCCACTCCGCTAGACCCATACCCACTCGGCTAGACCCAAACCCACTCGGCTAGACCGAAACCCACTCGGCTAGGGCCAAACCCACTCGGCTAGACCCAAACCCACTCGGCTAGACCCAAACCCACTCGGCTAGACCCAAACCCACTCGGCTAGAGCGAAACCCACTCGGCTGGACCCATACCCACTCCGCTAGACCCAAACCCACTCCGCTAGACACAAACCCACTCCGCTAGACCCAAACCCACTCCGCTAGACCCAAACCAACTTGGCTAGTCCCAAACCCACTCCGCTAGACACAAACCCACTCTGCTAGACCCAAACCCACTCGGCAAGACCCAAACCCACTTGGCTAGTCCCAAACATGCTCGGCTAGACCCAAACCCACTCGGCTAGACCCAAACCCACTCGGCTAGACCCAAACCCACTCGGCGAGACCCAAACCCACTCGGCTAGACCCAAACCCACTCGGCCAGACCCAAACCCACTCGGCTAGACCCAAATCCACTCCGCTAGACACAAACCCACTCCGCTAGACACAAACCCACTCGGCTAGACCCAAACCCACTCGGCTAGTCCCAAACCCACTTGGCTAGACCCAAACCCACTCGGCTAAACCCAAACCCACTCCGCTAGACACAAACCCACTCCGCTAGACCCAAACCCACTCCGCTAGACCCAAACCCACTCGGCTAGACCCAAACCCACTCGGCAAGACCCAAACCCACTCGGCTAGACCCAAACCCACTCGGCTAGACCCAAACCCACTCGGCTATACCGAAACCCACTCGGCTAGACCGAAACCCACTCGGCTAGACCGAAACCCACTCGGCTAGAGCCAAACCCACTCGGCTAGACCCAAACCCACTCGGCTAGACCCAAACCCACTCGGCTAGACACAAACCCACTCGGCTAGACCCAAACCCACTCGGCCAGACCCAAACCCACTCGGCTAGACCCAAACCCACTCGGCTCGACCCAAACCCACTCGGCTAGACCCAAACCCACTCCGCTAGACCCATACCCACTCGGCTAGACCCAAACCCACTCGGCTAGACCGAAACCCACTCGGCTAGAGCCAAACCCACTCGGCTAGACCCAAACCCACTCGGCTAGACCCAAACCCATACGGCTAGAGCGAAACCCACTCGGCTGGACCCAAACCCACTCCGCTAGACCCAAACCCACTCCGCTAGACACAAACCCACTCCGCTAGACCCAAACCCACTCCGCTAGACCCAAACCCACTCAGCTAGACCCAAACCCACTCGGCTAGACCGAAACCCACTCGGCTAGACCCAAACCCACTCCACTAGACCCAAACCCAATCGGCTAGACCCAAACCCACTCGGCTAGACCCAAACCCACTCGGCTAGACCCAAACCCACTCCGCTAGACCCAAACCCACTCGGCTAGACCCAAACCCACTCGGCTAGACCGAAACCCACTCGGCTAGAGCGAAACCCACTGGGCTAGACCCAAACCCACTCGGCTAGACCCAAACCCACTCGGCTAGACCCAAACACACTCCGCTAGACCCAAACCCACTCCGCTAGACCCAAACCCACTCCGCTAGACCCAAACCCACTCCGCTAGACAAAAACCCACTCCGCTAGACCCAAACCCACTCGGCTAGACCCAAACCCACTTGGCTAGTCCCAAACACGCTCGGCTAGACCCAAACCCACTCGGCTAGACCCAAACCCACTCGGCTAGACCCAAACCCACTCGGCGAGACCCAAACCCACTCGGCTAGACCCAAACCCACTCGGCCAGACCCAAACCCACTCGGCTAGACCCAAACCCACTCGGCCAGACCCAAACCCTCTCGGCTAGACCCAAACCCACTCGGCTAGACCCAAACCCACCCCGCTAGACCCAAACCCACTCCGCTAGACCCAAACCCACTCGGCTAGACCCAAACCCACTCGGCTAGACAGAAACGCACTCGGCTAGACCCAAACCCACTCGGCTAGACCGAAACCCACTCCGCTAGACCCAAACCCACTCGGCAAGACCCAAACCCACTCGGCTAGACCCAAACCCACTCGGCTAGAGCGAAACCCACTCGGCTAGACCCAAACCCACTCGGCTAAACCCAAACCCACTCGGCTAGACCCAAACAAACTCCGCTAGACCCAAACCCACTCCGCTAGACCCAAACCCACTCCGCTAGACCCAAACCCACTCCGCTAGACACAAACCCACTCCGCTAGACACAAACCCACTCGGCTAGACCCAAACCCACTCGGCTAGTCCCAAACCCACTTGGCTAGACCCAAACCCACTCGGCTAGACCCAAACCCACTCCGCTAGACACAAACCCACTCCGCTAGACCCAAACCCACTCCGCTAGACCCAAACCCACTCGGCTAGACCCAAACCCACTCGGCTAGACCCAAACCCACTCGGCTAGACCCAAACCCACTCGGCTAGACCCAAACCCACTCGGCTATACCGAAACCCACTCGGCTAGACCGAAACCCACTCGGCTAGAGCCAAACCCACTCTGCTAGACCCAAACCCACTCGGCTAGACCCAAACCCACTCGGCTAGACCCAAACCCACTCGGCTAGACCCAAACCCACTCGGCTAGACCCAAACCCACTCGGCTAGACCCAAACCCATTCGGCCAGACCCAAACCCACTCGGCTAGACTCAAACCCACTCGGCTCGACCCAAACCCACTCGGCTAGACCCAAACCCACTCCGCTAGACCCATACCCACTCGGCTAGACCCAAACCCACTCGGCTAGACCGAAACCCACTCGGCTGGAGCCAAACCCACTCGGCTAGACCCAAACCCACTCGGCTAGACCCAAACCCACTCGGCTAGACCCAAACCCACTCGGCTAGAGCGAAACCCACTCGGCTGGACCCAAACACACTCCGCTAGAC
This sequence comes from Raja brachyura, assembly GCA_963514005.1. Next base: position 1,831,733 of record OY740820.1, read on the forward strand.
CCAAACCCACTCCGCTAGACACAAACCCACACCGCTAGACCCAAACCCACTCCGCTAGACCCAAACCCACTTGGCTAGTCCCAAACCCACTCCGCTAGACACAAACCCACTCCGCTAGACCCAAACCCACTCGGCTAGACCCAAACCCACTTGGCTAGTCCCAAACATGCTCGGCTAGACCCAAACCCACTCGGCTAGACCCAAACCCACTCGGCTAGACCCAAACCCACTCGGCGAGACCCAAACCCACTCGGCTAGACCCAAACCCACTCGGCCAGACCCAAACCCACTCGGCTAGACCCAAACCCAATCGGCCAGACCCAAACCCACTCGGCTAGACCCAATCCCACTCGGCTAGACCCGAACCCACTCCGCTAGACCCAAACCCACTCCGCTAGACCCAAACCCACTCGGCTAGACCCAAACCCACTCGGCTAGACAGAAACGCACTCGGCTAGACCCAAACCTACTCGGCTAGACCCAAACCCACTCCGCTAGACCCAAACCCACTCGGCAAGACCCAAACCCACTCGGCTAGACCCAAACCCACTCGGCTAGAGCGAAACCCACTCGGATGGAACCAAACCCACTCGGCTAAACCCAAACCCACTCGGCTAGACCCAAACAAACTCCGCTAGACCCAAACCCACTCCGCTAGACCCAAACCCACTCCGCTAGACCCAAACCCACTCCGCTAGACACAAACCCACTCCGCTAGACCCAAACCCACTCGGCTGGACCCAAACCCACTCGGCTAGACCCAAACCCACTCGGCTAGACCCAAACCCACTCGGCTACACCCAAACCCACTCGGCTAGACCGAAACCCAATCGGCTAGACACAAACCCACTCGGCTACACCCAAACCCACTCGGCTAGACCCAAACCCACTCGGCTAGACCCAAACCCACTCCGCTAGACCCAAACCCACTCGGCTAGACCCAAACCCACTCGGCTAGACCCAAACCCACTCGGCTAGACCCAAACCCACTCCACTAGACCCAAACCCACTCGACTAGACCCAAACCCACTCGGCTAGACCCAAACCCACTCGGCTAGACCCAAACCCACTCCGCTAGACCCAAACCCACTCGGCTAGACCCAAACCCACTCGGCTAGACCGAAACCCACTCGGCTAGAGCGAAACCCACTCGGCTAGACCCAAACCCACTCGGCTAGACCCAAACCCACTCGGCTAGACCCAAACACACTCCGCTAGACCCAAACCCACTCTGCTAGACCCAAACCCACTCCGCTAGACCCAAACCCACTCCGCTAGACACAAACCCATTCCGCTAGACCCAAACCCACTCGGCTAGACCCAAACCCACTTGGCTAGTCCCAAACACGCTCGGCTAGACCCAAACCCACTCGGCTAGACCCAAACCCACACGGCTAGACCCAAACCCACTCGGCGAGACCCAAACCCACTCGGCTAGACCCAAACCCACTCGGCCAGACCCAAACCCACTCGGCTAGACCCAAACCCACTCGGCCAGACCCAAACCCACTCGGCTAGACCCAAACCCACTCGGCTAGACCCAAACCCACTCCGCTAGAACCAAACCCACTCCGCTAGACCCAAACCCACTCGGCTAGACCCAAACCCACTCGGCTAGACAGAAACGCACTCGGCTAGACACAAACCCACTCGGCTAGACCCAAACCCACTCCGCTAGACCCAAACCCACTCGGCAAGACCCAAACCCACTCGGCTAGACCCAAACCCACTCGGCTAGCGCGAAACCCACTCGGCTAGACCCAAACCCACTCGGCTAAACCCAAACCCACTCGGCTAGACCCAAACAAACTCCGCTAGACCCAAACCCACTCCGCTAGACCCAAACCCACTCCGCTAGACCCAAACCCACTCCGCTAGACACAAACCCACTCCGCTAGACACAAACCCACTCGGCTAGACCCAAACCCACTCGGCTAGTCCCAAACCCACTTAGCTAGACCCAAACCCACTCGGCTAGACCCAAACCCACTCCGCTAGACACAAACCCACTCCGCTAGACCCAAACCCACTCCGCTAGACCCAAACCCACTCGGCTAGACCCAAACCCACTCGGCTAGACCCAAACCCACTCGGCTAGACCCAAACCCACTCGGCTAGACCCAAACCCACTCGGCTATACCGAAACCCATTCGGCTAGACCGAAACCCACTCGGCTAGAGCCAAACCCACTCTGCTAGACCCAAACCCACTCGGCTAGACCCAAACCCACTCGGCTAGACCCAAACCCACTCGGCTAGACCCAAACCCACTCGGCTAGACCCAAACCCACTCGGCGAGACCCAAACCCACTCGGCCAGACCCAAACCCACTCGGCTAGACCCAAACCCACTCGGCTCGACCCAAACCCACTCGGCTAGACCCAAACCCACTCCGCTAGACCCATACCCACTCGGCTAGACCCAAACCCACTCGGCTAGACCCAAACCCACTCGGCTAGAGCCAAACCCACTCGGCTAGACCCAAACCCACTCGGCTAGACCCAAACCCACTCGGCTAGACCCAAACCCACTCGGCTAGAGCGAAACCCACTCGGCTGGACCCAAACCCACTCCGCTAGACCCAAACCCACTCCGCTAGACACAAACCCACTCCGCTAGACCCAAACCCACTCCGCTAGACCCAAACCCACTTGGCTAGTCCCAAACCCACTCCGCTAGACACAAACCCACTCCGCTAGACCCAAACCCACTCGGCTAGACCCAAACCCACTTGGCTAGTCCCAAACATGCTCGGCTAGACCCAAACCCACTCGGCTAGACCCAAACCCACTCGGCTAGACCCAAACCCACTCGGCTAGACCCAAACCCACTCGGCGAGACCCAAACCCACTCGGCCAGACCCAAACCCACTCGGCTAGACCCAAACCCACTCGGCTCGACCCAAACCCACTCGGCTAGACCCAAACCCACTCCGCTAGACCCATACCCACTCGGCTAGACCCAAACCCACTCGGCTAGACCGAAACCCACTCGGCTAGAGCCAAACCCACTCGGCTAGACCCAAACCCACTCGGCTAGACCCAAACCCACTCGGCTAGACCCAAACCCACTCGGCTAGAGCGAAACCCACTCGGCTGGACCCAAACCCACTCCGCTAGACCCAAACCCACTCCGCTAGACACAAACCCACTCCGCTAGACCCAAACCCACTCCGCTAGACCCAAACCCACTTGGCTAGTCCCAAACCCACTCCGCTAGACACAAACCCACTCCGCTAGACCCAAACCCACTCGGCTAGACCCAAACCCACTCGGCTAGACCGAAACCCACTCGGCTAGAGCGAAACCCACTCGGCTAGACCCAAACCCACTCGGCTAGACCCAAACCCACTCGGCTAGACCCAAACACACTCCGCTAGACCCAAACCCACTCTGCTAGACCCAAACCCACTCCGCTAGACCCAAACCCACTCCGCTAGACACAAACCCATTCCGCTAGACCCAAACCCACTCGGCTAGACCCAAACCCACTTGGCTAGTCCCAAACACGCTCGGCTAGACCCAAACCCACTCGGCTAGACCCAAACCCACTCGGCTAGACCCAAACCCACTCGGCGAGACCCAAACCCACTCGGCTAGACCCAAACCCACTCGGCCAGACCCAAACCCACTCGGCTAGACCCAAACCCACTCGGCCAGACCCAAACCCACTCGGCTAGACCCAAACCCACTCGGCTAGACCCAAACCCACTCCGCTAGAACCAAACCCACTCCGCTAGACCCAAACCCACTCGGCTAGACCCAAACCCACTCGGCTAGACAGAAACGCACTCGGCTAGACACAAACCCACTCGGCTAGACCCAAACCCACTCCGCTAGACCCAAACCCACTCGGCAAGACCCAAACCCACTCGGCTAGACCCAAACCCACTCGGCTAGCGCGAAACCCACTCGGCTAGACCCAAACCCACTCGGCTAAACCCAAACCCACTCGGCTAGACCCAAACAAACTCCGCTAGACCCAAACCCACTCCGCTAGACCCAAACCCACTCCGCTAGACCCAAACCCACTCCGCTAGACACAAACCCACTCCGCTAGACACAAACCCACTCGGCTAGACCCAAACCCACTCGGCTAGTCCCAAACCCACTTGGCTAGACCCAAACCCACTCGGCTAGACCCAAACCCACTCCGCTAGACACAAACCCACTCCGCTAGACCCAAACCCACTCCGCTAGACCCAAACCCACTCCGCTAGACCCAAACCCACTCGGCTAGACCCAAACCCACTCGGCTAGACCCAAACCCACTCGGCTAGACCCAAACCCACTCGGCTATACCGAAACCCACTCGGCTAGACCGAAACCCACTCGGCTAGAGCCAAACCCACTCTGCTAGACCCAAACCCACTCGGCTAGACCCAAACCCACTCGGCTAGACCCAAACCCACTCGGCTAGACCCAAACCCACTCGGCTAGACCCAAACCCACTCGGCGAGACCCAAACCCACTCGGCCAGACCCAAACCCACTCGGCTAGACCCAAACCCACTCGGCTCGACCCAAACCCACTCGGCTAGACCCAAACCCACTCCGCTAGACCCATACCCACTCGGCTAGACCCAAACCCACTCGGCTAGACCGAAACCCACTCGGCTAGAGCCAAACCCACTCGGCTAGACCCAAACCCACTCGGCTAGACCCAAACCCACTCGGCTAGACCCAAACCCACTTGGCTAGAGCGAAACCCACTCGGCTAGACCCAAACCCACTCGGCTAGACCCAAACCCACTCGGCGAGACCCAAACCCACTCGGCTAGACCCAAACCCACTCGGCCAGACCCAAACCCACTCGGCTAGACCCAAACCCAATCGGCCAGACCCAAACCCACTCGGCTAGACCCAATCCCACTCGGCTAGACCGGAACCCACTCCGCTAGACCCAAACCCACTCCGCTAGACCCAAACCCACTCGGCTAGACCCAAACCCACTCGGCTAGACAGAAACGCACTCGGCTAGACCCAAACCTACTCGGCTAGACCCAAACCCACTCCGCTAGACCCAAACCCACTCGGCAAGACCCAAACCCACTCGGCTAGACCCAAACCCACTCGGCTAGAGCGAAACCCACTCGGATGGACCCAAACCCACTCGGCTAAACCCAAACCCACTCGGCTAGACCCAAACAAACTCCGCTAGACCCAAACCCACTCCGCTAGACCCAAACCCACTCCGCTAGACCCAAACCCACTCCGCTAGACACAAACCCACTCCGCTAGACCCAAACCCACTCGGCTGGACCCAAACCCACTCGGCTAGACCCAAACCCAATCGGCTAGACCCAAACCCACTCGGCTACACCCAAACCCACTCGGCTAGACCGAAACCCAATCGGCTAGACACAAACCCACTCGGCTACACCCAAACCCACTCGGCTAGACCCAAACCCACTCGGCTAGACCCAAACCCACTCCGCTAGACCCAAACCCACTCGGCTAGACCCAAACCCACTCGGCTAGACCCAAACCCACTCGGCTAGACCCAAACCCACTCCACTAGACCCAAACCCACTCGACTAGACCCAAACCCACTCGGCTAGACCCAAACCCACTCGGCTAGACCCAAACCCACTCCGCTAGACCCAAACCCACTCGGCTAGACCCAAACCCACTCGGCTAGACCGAAACCCACTCGGCTAGAGCGAAACCCACTCGGCTAGACCCAAACCCACTCGGCTAGACCCAAACCCACTCGGCTAGACCCAAACACACTCCGCTAGACCCAAACCCACTCTGCTAGACCCAAACCCACTCCGCTAGACCCAAACCCACTCCGCTAGACACAAACCCATTCCGCTAGACCCAAACCCACTCGGCTAGACCCAAACCCACTTGGCTAGTCCCAAACACGCTCGGCTAGACCCAAACCCACTCGGCTAGACCCAAACCCACTCGGCTAGACCCAAACCCACTCGGCGAGACCCAAACCCACTCGGCTAGACCCAAACCCACTCGGCCAGACCCAAACCCACTCGGCTAGACCCAAACCCACTCGGCCAGACCCAAACCCACTCGGCTAGACCCAAACCCACTCGGCTAGACCCAAACCCACTCCGCTAGAACCAAACCCACTCCGCTAGACCCAAACCCACTCGGCTAGACCCAAACCCACTCGGCTAGACAGAAACGCACTCGGCTAGACACAAACCCACTCGGCTAGACCCAAACCCACTCCGCTAGACCCAAACCCACTCGGCAAGACCCAAACCCACTCGGCTAGACCCAAACCCACTCGGCTAGCGCGAAACCCACTCGGCTAGACCCAAACCCACTCGGCTAAACCCAAACCCACTCGGCTAGACCCAAACAAACTCCGCTAGACCCAAACCCACTCCGCTAGACCCAAACCCACTCCGCTAGACCCAAACCCACTCCGCTAGACACAAACCCACTCCGCTAGACACAAACCCACTCGGCTAGACCCAAACCCACTCGGCTAGTCCCAAACCCACTTGGCTAGACCCAAACCCACTCGGCTAGACCCAAACCCACTCCGCTAGACACAAACCCACTCCGCTAGACCCAAACCCACTCCGCTAGACCCAAACCCACTCCGCTAGACCCAAACCCACTCGGCTAGACCCAAACCCACTCGGCTAGACCCAAACCCACTCGGCTAGACCCAAACCCACTCGGCTATACCGAAACCCACTCGGCTAGACCGAAACCCACTCGGCTAGAGCCAAACCCACTCTGCTAGACCCAAACCCACTCGGCTAGACCCAAACCCACTCGGCTAGACCCAAACCCACTCGGCTAGACCCAAACCCACTCGGCTAGACCCAAACCCACTCGGCGAGACCCAAACCCACTCGGCCAGACCCAAACCCACTCGGCTAGACCCAAACCCACTCGGCTCGACCCAAACCCACTCGGCTAGACCCAAACCCACTCCGCTAGACCCATACCCACTCGGCTAGACCCAAACCCACTCGGCTAGACCGAAACCCACTCGGCTAGAGCCAAACCCACTCGGCTAGACCCAAACCCACTCGGCTAGACCCAAACCCACTCGGCTAGACCCAAACCCACTCGGCTAGAGCGAAACCCACTCGGCTGGACCCAAACCCACTCCGCTAGACCCAAACCCACTCCGCTAGACACAAACCCACTCCGCTAGACCCAAACCCACTCCGCTAGACCCAAACCCACTTGGCTAGTCCCAAACCCACTCCGCTAGACACAAACCCACTCCGCTAGACCCAAACCCACTCGGCTAGACCCAAACCCACTTGGCTAGTCCCAAACATGCTCGGCTAGACCCAAACCCACTCGGCTAGACCCAAACCCACTCGGCTAGACCCAAACCCACTCGGCGAGACCCAAACCCACTCGGCTAGACCCAAACCCACTCGGCCAGACCCAAACCCACTCGGCTAGACCCAAACCCAATCGGCCAGACCCAAACCCACTCGGCTAGACCCAATCCCACTCGGCTAGACCCGAACCCACTCCGCTAGACCCAAACCCACTCCGCTAGACCCAAACCCACTCGGCTAGACCCAAACCCACTCGGCTAGACAGAAACGCACTCGGCTAGACCCAAACCTACTCGGCTAGACCCAAACCCACTCCGCTAGACCCAAACCCACTCGGCAAGACCCAAACCCACTCGGCTAGACCCAAACCCACTCGGCTAGAGCGAAACCCACTCGGATGGACCCAAACCCACTCGGCTAAACCCAAACCCACTCGGCTAGACCCAAACAAACTCCGCTAGACCCAAACCCACTCCGCTAGACCCAAACCCACTCCGCTAGACCCAAACCCACTCCGCTAGACACAAACCCACTCCGCTAGACCCAAACCCACTCGGCTAGACCCAAACCCACTCGGCTAGACCCAAACCCACTGGGCTAGACCCAAACCCACTCGGCTACACCCAAACCCACTCGGCTAGACCGAAACCCACTCGGCTAGACACAAACCCACTCGGCTACACCCAAACCCACTCGGCTAGACCCAAACCCACTCGGCTAGACCCCAACCCACTCGGCTAGACCCAAACCCACTCGGCTAGACCCAAACCCACTCGGCTAGACCCAAACCCACTCGGCTATACCGAAACCCACTCGGCTAGACCCAAACCCACTCGGCTAGACCCAAACCCACTCGGCTAGTCCCAAACCCACTCGGCCAGACCCAAACCCACTCGGCTAGACCCAAACCCACTCGGCTCGACCCAAGCCCACTCGGCTAGACCCAAACCCACTCCGCTAGACCCATACCCACTCGGCTAGACCCAAACCCACTCGATTAGACCCAAACCCACTCCGCTAGACACAAACCCACTCCGCTAGACCCAAACCCACTCCGCTAGACCCAAACCCACTCGGCTAGACCCAAACCCACTGGGCTATACCGAAACCCAATCGGCTAGACCGAAACCCACTCGGCTAGAGCCAAACCCACTCGGCTAGACCCAAACCCACTCGGCTAGACCCAAACCCACTTGGCTGGACCCAAACCCACTCGGCTAGACCCAAACCCACTCGGCTAGACCCAAACCCACTCGGCTAGATCCAAACCCACTCGGCCAGACCCAAACCCACTCGGCGAGACCCAAACCCACTCGGCCAGACCCAAACCCACTCGGCTAGACCCAAACCCACTCGGCTCGACCCAAGCCCACTCGGCTAGACCCAAACCCACTCCGCTAGACCCATACCCACTCGGCTAGACCCAAACCCACTCGGCTAGACCCAAACCCACTCGGCTAGATCCAAACCCACTCGGCTAGACCCAAACCCACTCGGCTAGACCCAAACCCACTCGGCTAGACCCAAACCCACTCGGCTAGTCCCAAACCCACTCGGCCAGACCCAAACCCACTCGGCTAGACCCAAACCCACTCGGCTCGACCCAAGCCCACTCGGCTAGACCCAAACCCACTCCGCTAGACCCATACCCACTCGGCTAGACCCAAACCCACTCGGCTAGACCCAAACCCACTCCGCTAGACACAAACCCACTCCGCTAGACCCAAACCCACTCCGCTAGACCCAAACCCACTCGGCTAGACCCAAACCCACTCGGCTAGACCCAAACCCACTGGGCTATACCGAAACCCAATCGGCTAGACCGAAACCCACTCGGCTAGAGCCAAACCCACTCGGCTAGACCCAAACCCACTCGGCTAGACCCAAACCCACTCGGCTAGACCCAAACCCACTTGGCTGGACCCAAACCCACTCGGCTAGACCCAAACCCACTCGGCTAGACCCAAACCCACTCGGCTAGATCCAAACCCACTCGGCCAGACCCAAACCCACTCGGCGAGACCCAAACCCACTCGGCCAGACCCAAACCCACTCGGCTAGACCCAAACCCACTCGGCTCGACCCAAGCCCACTCGGCTAGACCCAAACCCACTCCGCTAGACCCATACCCACTCGGCTAGACCCAAACCCACTCGGCTAGACCCATACCCACTCGGCTAGATCCAAACCCACTCGGCTAGACCCAAACCCACTCGGCTAGACCCAAACCCACTCGGCTAGACCCAAACCCACTCGGCTAGTCCCAAACCCACTCGGCCAGACCCAAACCCACTCGGCTAGACCCAAACCCACTCGGCTCGACCCAAGCCCACTCGGCTAGACCCAAACCCACTCCGCTAGACCCATACCCACTCGGCTAGACCCAAACCCACTCGGCTAGACCCAAACCCACTCCGCTAGACACAAACCCACTCCGCTAGACCCAAACCCACTCCGCTAGACCCAAACCCACTCGGCTAGACCCAAACCCACTCGGCTAGACCCAAACCCACTGGGCTATACCGAAACCCAATCGGCTAGACCGAAACCCACTCGGCTAGAGCCAAACCCAATCGGCTAGACCCAAACCCACTCGGCTAGACCCAAACCCACTTGGCTGGACCCAAACCCACTCGGCTAGACCCAAACCCACTCGGCTAGACCCAAACCCACTCGGCTAGATCCAAACCCACTCGGCCAGACCCAAACCCACTCGGCTAGACCCAAACCCACTCGGCCAGACCCAAACCCACTCGGCTAGACCCAAACCCACTCGGCTCGACCCAAGCCCACTCGGCTAGACCCAAACCCACTCCGCTAGACCCATACCCACTCGGCTAGACCCAAACCCACTCGGCTAGACCCAAACCCACTCGGCTAGAGCCAAACCCACTCGGCTAGACCCAAACCCACTCGGCTAGACCCAAACCCACTCCGCTAGACACAAACCCACTCCGCTAGACCCAAACCCACTCCGCTAGACCCAAACCCACTCGGCTAGACCCAAACCCACTCGGCTAGACCCAAACCCACTCCGCTAGACACAAACCCACTCCGCTAGACCCAAACCCACTCCGCTAGACCCAAACCCACTCGGCTAGACCGAAACCCACTCGGCTAGAGCCAAACCCACTCGGCTAGACCCAAACCCACTCGGCTAGACCCAAACCCACTCGGCTAGACCCAAACCCACTCGGCTAGACCCAAACCCACTCGGCTAGACCCAAACCCACTCGGCCAGACCCAAACCCACTCGGCCAGACCCAAACCCACTCGGCTCGACCCAAGCCCACTCGGCTAGACCCAAACCCACTCCGCTAGACCCACACCCACTCGGCTAGACCCAAACCCACTCGGCTAGACCGAAATCCACTCGGCTAGAGCCAAACCCACTCGGCTAGACCCAAACCCACTCGGCTAGACCCAAACCCACTCGGCTAGACCCAAACCCACTCGGCTAGACCCAAACCCACTCGGCTAGACCCAAACCCACTCGGCTAGACCCAAACCCACTCGGCTAGACCCAAACCCACTCGGCTAGACCCAAACCCACTCGGCTAGACCCAAACCCACTCCGCTAGACCCAAACCCACTCGGCTAGACCCAAACCCACTCGGCTAGACCGAAACCCACTTGGCTAGAGCGAAACCCACTCGGCTAGACCCAAACCCACTCGGCTAGACCCAAACCCACTCGGCTAGACCCAAACACACTCCGCTAGACCCAAACCCACTCCGCTAGACCCAAACCCACTCCGCTAGACCCAAACCCACTCCGCTAGACACAAACCCACTCCGCTAGACCCAAACCCACTCGGCTAGACCCAAACCCACTTGGCTAGTCCCAAACCCGCCCGGCTAGACCCAAACCCACTCGGCTCGACCCAAACCTACTCGGCTAGACCCAAACCCACTCGGCGAGACCCAAACCCACTCGGCTAGACCCAAACCCACTCGGCTAGACCCAAACCCACTCGGCTAGACCCAAACCCACTCCGCTAGACCCAAACCCACTCGGCTAGACCCAAACCCACTCGGCTAGACCGAAACCCACTTGGCTAGAGCGAAACCCACTCGGCTAGACCCAAACCCACTCGGCTAGACCCAAACCCACTCGGCTAGACCCAAACACACTCCGCTAGACCCAAACCCACTCCGCTAGACCCAAACCCACTCCGCTAGACCCAAACCCACTCCGCTAGACACAAACCCACTCCGCTAGACCCAAACCCACTCGGCTAGACCCAAACCCACTTGGCTAGTCCCAAACCCGCCCGGCTAGACCCAAACCCACTCGGCTCGACCCAAACCTACTCGGCTAGACCCAAACCCACTCGGCGAGACCCAAACCCACTCGGCTAGACCCAAACCCACTCGGCCAGACCCAAACCCACTCGGCTAGACCCAAACCCACTCGGCCAGACCCAAACCCACTCGGCTAGACCCAAACCCACTCGGCTAGACCCAAACCCACTCGGCTACACCCAAACCCACTCCGCTAGACCCAAACCCACTCCGCTAGACCCAAACCCACTCGGCTAGACCCAAACCCACTCGGCTAGACAGAAACGCACTCGGCTAGACCCAAACCCACTCGGCTAGACCCAAACCCACTCCGCTAGACCCAAACCCACTCGGCAAGACCCAAACCCACTCGGCTAGACCCAAACCCACTCGGCTAGAGCGAAACCCACTCGGCTAGACCCAAACCCACTCGGCTAAACCCAAGCCCACTCGGCTCGACCCAAACCCACTCCGCTAGACACAATCCCACTCCGCTAGACCCAAACCCACTCCGCTAGACCCAAACCAACTCCGCTAGACACAAACCCACTCGGCCAGACCCAAACCCACTCGGCTAGACCCAAACCCACTCGGCTAGACCCAAACCCACTCCGCTAGACCCAAACCCACTCCGCTAGACCCAAACCCACTCGGCTAGACCCAAACCCACTCGGCTAGACAGAAACGCACTCGGCTAGACCCAAACCCACTCGGCTAGACCCAAACCCACTCCGCTAGACCCAAACCCACTCGGCAAGACCCAAACCCACTCGGCTAGACCCAAACCCACTCGGCTAGAGCGAAACCCACTCGGCTAGACCCAAACCCACTCGGCTAAACCCAAGCCCACTCGGCTCGACCCAAACCCACTCCGCTAGACACAATCCCACTCCGCTAGACCCAAACCCACTCCGCTAGACCCAAACCAACTCCGCTAGACACAAACCCACTCGGCCAGACCCAAACCCACTCGGCTAGACCCAAACCCACTCGGCTAGACCCAAACCCACTCCGCTAGACCCAAACCCACTCCGCTAGACCCAAACCCACTCGGCTAGACACAAACCCACTCGGCTAGACAGAAACGCACTCGGCTAGACCCAAACCCACTCCGCTAGACCCAAACCCACTCCGCTAGACCCAAACCAACTCCGCTAGACACAAACCCACTCCGCTAGACCCAAACCCACTCGGCTAGACCCAAACCCACTTGGCTAGTCCCAAACCCGCCCGGCTAGACCCAAATCCACTCGGCTCGACCCAAACCTACTCGGCTTGACCCAAACCCACTCGGCGAGACCCAAACCCACTCGGCTAGACCCAAACCCACTCGGCCAGACCCAAACCCACTCGGCCAGACCCAAACCCACTCCGCTAGACCCAAACCCACTCGGCCAGACCCAAACCCACTCGGCTAGACAGAGACGCACTCGGCTAGACCCAAACCCACTCGGCTAGACTCAAACCCACTCCGCTAGACCCAAACCCACTCGGCAAGACCCAAACCCACTCGGCTGGACCCAAACCCACTCGGCTAGAGCGGAACCCACTCGGCTAGACCCAAACCCACTCGGCTAAACCCAAACCCACTCGGCTAGACCCAAACAAACTCCGCTAGACCCAAACCCACTCCGCTAGACCCAAACCCACTCCGCTAGACCCAAACCCACTCCGCTAGACACAAACCCACTCCGCTAGACCCAAACCCACTCGGCTAGACCCAAACCCACTCGGCTAGACCCAAACCCACTCGGCTAGACCCAAACCCACTCGGCTACAACCAAACCCACTCGGCTAGACCGAAACCCACTCGGCTAGACACAAACCCACTCGGCTACACCCAAACCCACTCGGCTAGACCCAAACCCACTCGGCTAGACCCAAACCCACTCCGCTAGACCCAAACCCACTCGGCTAGACCCAAACCCACTCGGCTAGACCCAAACCCACTCGGCTAGACCCAAACCCGCTCGGCTAGACCCAAACCCACTCGGCTAGACCCAAACCCACTCCGCTAGACCCAAACCCACTCGGCTAGACCCAAACCCACTCGGCTAGACCCAAACCCACTCGGCTAGAGCGAAACCCACTCGGCTAGACCCAAACCCACTCGGCTAGACCCAAACCCAATCGGCTAGACCCAAACACACTCCGCTAGACCCAAACCCACTCCGCTAGACCCAAACCCACTCCGCTAGACCCAAACCCACTCCGCTAGACACAAACCCAGTCCGCTAGACCCAAACCCACTCGGCTAGACCCAAACCCACTTGGCTAGTCCCAAACACGCTCGGCTAGACCCAAACCCACTCGGCTAGACCCAAACCCACTCGGCTAGACCCAAACCCACTCCGCTAGACCCAAACCCACTCGGCTAGACCCAAACCCACTCGGCTAGACCCAAACCCACTCGGCTAGACCCAAACCCACTCGGCTAGACCCAAACCCACTCGGCTACACCCAAACCCACTCCGCTAGACCCAAATCCACTCCGCTAGACCCAAACCCACTCGGCTATACCCAAACCCACTCGGCTAGACAGAAACGCACTCGGCTAGACCCAAACCCACTCGGCTAGACCCAAACCCACTCGGCTAGACCCAAACCCACTCGGCCAGACACAAACCCACTCGGCTAGACACAAACCCACTCGGCTAGACCCAAACCCACTCGGCTAGACCCAAACCCACTCGGCTAAACCCAAACCCACTCGGCTAGACCCAAACAAACTCCGCTAGACCCAAACCCACTCCGCTAGACCCAAACCCACTCGGCTAGACCCAAACCCACTCGGCTAGACCCAAACCCACTCGGCTAGACCCAAACCCACTCGGCTAGAGCGAAACCCACTCGGCTGGACCCAAACCCACTCCGCTAGACCCAAACCCACTCCGCTAGACACAAACCCACTCCGCTAGACCCAAACCCACTCCGCTAGACCCAAACCCACTTGGCTAGTCCCAAACCCACTCCGCTAGACACAAACCCACTCCGCTAGACCCAAACCCACTCGGCTAGACCCAAACCCACTTGGCTAGTCCCAAACATGCTCGGCTAGACCCAAACCCACTCGGCTAGACCCAAACCCACTCGGCTGGACCCAAACCCACTCGGCGAGACCCAAACCCACTCGGCTAGACCCAAACCCACTCGGCCAGACCCAAACCCACTCGGCTAGACCCAAACCCAATCGGCCAGACCCAAACCCACTCGGCTAGACCCAATCCCACTCGGCTAGACCCGAACCCACTCCGCTAGACCCAAACCCACTCCGCTAGACCCAAACCCACTCGGCTAGACCCAAACCCACTCGGCTAGACAGAAACGCACTCGGCTAGACCCAAACCTACTCGGCTAGACCCAAACCCACTCCGCTAGACCCAAACCCACTCGGCAAGACCCAAACCCACTCGGCTAGACCCAAACCCACTCGGCTAGAGCGAAACCCACTCGGATGGACCCAAACCCACTCGGCTAAACCCAAACCCACTCGGCTAGACCCAAACAAACTCCGCTAGACCCAAACCCACTCCGCTAGACCCAAACCCACTCCGCTAGACCCAAACCCACTCCGCTAGACACAAACCCACTCCGCTAGACCCAAACCCACTCGGCTAGACCCAAACCCACTCGGCTAGACCCAAACCCACTCGGCTAGACCCAAACCCACTCGGCTACACCCAAACCCACTCGGCTAGACCGAAACCCACTCGGCTAGACACAAACCCACTCGGCTACACCCAAACCCACTCGGCTAGACCCAAACCCACTCGGCTAGACCCCAACCCACTCGGCTAGACCCAAACCCACTCGGCTAGACCCAAACCCACTCGGCTAGACCCAAACCCACTCGGCTATACCGAAACCCACTCGGCTAGACCGAAACCCACTCGGCTAGAGCCAAACCCACTCGGCTAGATCCAAACCCACTCGGCTAGACCCAAACCCACTCGGCTAGACCCAAACCCACTCGGCTAGACCCAAACCCACTCGGCTAGTCCCAAACCCACTCGGCCAGACCCAAACCCACTCGGCTAGACCCAAACCCACTCGGCTCGACCCAAGCCCACTCGGCTAGACCCAAACCCACTCCGCTAGACCCATACCCACTCGGCTAGACCCAAACCCACTCGGCTAGACCCAAACCCACTCCGCTAGACACAAACCCACTCCGCTAGACCCAAACCCACTCCGCTAGACCCAAACCCACTCGGCTAGACCCAAACCCACTCGGCTAGACCCAAACCCACTCGGCTAGACCCAAACCCACTCGGCTAGACCCAAACCCACTCGGCTATACCGAAACCCAATCGGCTAGACTGAAACCCACTCGGCTAGAGCCAAACCCACTCGGCTAGACCCAAACCCACTCGGCTAGATCCAAACCCACTTGGCTGGACCCAAACCCACTCGGCTAGACCCAAACCCACTCGGCTAGACCCAAACCCACTCGGCTAGATCCAAACCCACTCGGCCAGACCCAAACCCACTCGGCTAGACCCAAACCCACTCGGCCAGACCCAAA
Organism: Raja brachyura; assembly: GCA_963514005.1. The sequence continues at coordinate 1,847,818 of OY740820.1, forward strand.
CCCACTCGGCTAGACCCAAACCCACTCGGCTCGACCCAAGCCCACTCGGCTAGACCCAAACCCACTCCGCTAGACCCATACCCACTCGGCTAGACCCAAACCCACTCGGCTAGACCCAAACCCACTCGGCTAGAGCCAAACCCACTCGGCTAGACCCAAACCCACTCGGCTAGACCCAAACCCACTCCGCTAGACACAAACCCACTCCGCTAGACCCAAACCCACTCCGCTAGACCCAAACCCACTCGGCTAGACCCAAACCCACTCGGCTAGACCCAAACCCACTCGGCTAGACCCAAACCCACTCGGCTAGACCCAAACCCACTCGGCTATACCGAAACCCACTCGGCTACACCGAAACCCACTCGGCTAGAGCCAAACCCACTCGGCTAGACCCAAACCGACTCGGCTACACCCAAACCCACTCGGCTAGACCCAAACCCACTCGGCTAGACCCAAACCCACTCGGCCAGACCCAAACCCACTCGGCCAGACCCAAACCCACTCGGCTCGACCCAAGCCCACTCGGCTAGACCCAAACCCACTCCGCTAGACCCACACCCACTCAGCTAGACCCAAACCCACTCGGCTAGACCGAAACCCACTCGGCTAGAGCCAAACCCACTCGGCTAGACCCAAACCCACTCGGCTAGACCCAAACCCACTCGGCTAGACCCAAACCCACTCGGCTAGACCCAAACCCACTCGGCTAGACCCAAACCCACTCGGCTAGACCCAAACCCACTCGGCTAGACCCAAACCCACTCGGCTAGACCCAAACCCACTCGGCTAGACCCAAACCCACTCCGCTAGACCCAAACCCACTCGGCTAGACCCAAACCCACTCGGCTAGACCCAAACCCACTTGGCTAGAGCGAAACCCACTCGGCTAGACCCAAACCCACTCGGCTAGACCCAAACCCACTCGGCTAGACCCAAACACGCTCCGCTAGACCCAAACCCACTCCGCTAGACCCAAACCCACTCCGCTAGACCCAAACCCACTCCGCTAGACACAAACCCACTCCGCTAGACCCAAACCCACTCGGCTAGACCCAAAACCCACTCGGCTCGACCCAAACCTACTCGGCTAGACCCAAACCCACTCGGCGAGACCCAAACCCACTCGGCTAGACCCAAACCCACTCGGCCAGACCCAAACCCACTCGGCTAGACCCAAACCCACTCGGCCAGACCCAAACCCACTCGGCTAGACCCAAACCCACTCGGCTAGACCCAAACCCACTCCGCTAGACCCAAACCCACTCCGCTAGACCCAAACCCACTCGGCTAGACCCAAACCCACTCGGCTAGACAGAAACGCACTCGGCTAGACCCAAACCCACTCGGCTAGACCCAAACCCACTCCGCTAGACCCAAACCCACACGGCAAGACCCAAACCCACTAGGCTAGACCCAAACCCACTCGGCTAGAGCGAAACCCACTCGGCTAGACCCAAACCCACTCGGCTAAACCCAAACCCACTCGGCTAGACCCAAACAAACTCCGCTAGACCCAAACCCACTCCGCTAGACCCAAACCCACTCCGCTAGACCCAAACCCACTCCGCTAGACACAAACCCACTCCGCTAGACCCAAACCCACTCGGCTAGACCCAAACCCACTCGGCTAGTCCCAAACCCACTTGGCTAGACCCAAGCCCACTCGGCTAGACCCAAACCCACTCCGCTAGACACAAACCCACTCCGCTAGACCCAAACCCACTCCGCTAGACCCAAACCCACTCCGCTAGACACAAACCCACTCCGCTAGACCCAAACCCACTCGGCTAGACCCAAACCCACTCGGCTAGTCCCAAACCCGCTCGGCTAGACCCAAACCCTCTCGGCTAGACCCAAACCCACTCGGCTAGACCCAAACCCACTCGGCGAGACCCAAACCCAATCGGCTTGACCCAAACCCACTCGGCCAGACCCAAACCCACTCGGCTAGACCCAAACCCACTCGGCCAGACCCAAACCCACTCGGCTAGACCCAAACCCACTCGGCTAGACCCAAACCCACTCCGCTAGACACAAACCCACTCCGCTAGACCCAAACCCACTCCGCTAGACCCAAACCCACTCGGCTAGACCCAAACCCACTCGGCAAGACCCAAACCCACTCCGCTAGACCCAAACCCACTCGGCTAGACCCAAACCCACTCGGCTAGAGCGAAACCCACTCGGCTAGACCCAAACCCACTCGGCTAGACCCAAACCCACTCGGCTAGACCCAAACACACTCCGCTAGACCCAAACCCACTCCGCTAGACCCAAACCCACTCCGCTAGACCCAAACCCACTCCGCTAGACACAAACCCAGTCCGCTAGACCCAAACCCACTCGGCTAGACCCAAACCCACTTGGCTAGTCCCAAACACGCTCGGCTAGACCCAAACCCACTCGGCTAGACCCAAACCCACTCGGCTAGACCCAAACCCACTCCGCTAGACCCAAACCCACTCGGCTAGACCCAAACCCACTCGGCTAGACCCAAACCCACTCGGCTAGACCCAAACCCACTCGGCTAGACCCAAACCCACTCGGCTAGACCCAAACCCACTCCGCTAGACCCAAATCCACTCCGCTAGACCCAAACCCACTCGGCTAGACCCAAACCCACTCGGCTAGACAGAAACGCACTCGGCTAGACCCAAACCCACTCGGCTAGACCCAAACCCACTCGGCTAGACCCAAACCCACTCGGCCAGACACAAACTCACTCGGCTAGACCCAAACCCACTCGGCTAGAGCGAAACCCACTCGGCTAGACCCAAACCCACTCGGCTAAACCCAAACCCACTCGGCTAGACCCAAACAAACTCCGCTAGACCCAAACCCACTCCGCTAGACCCAAACCCACTCGGCTAGACCCAAACCCACTCGGCTAGACCCAAACCCACTCGGCTAGACCCAAACCCACTCGGCTAGAGCGAAACCCACTCGGCTGGACCCAAACCCACTCCGCTAGACCCAAACCCACTCCGCTAGACACAAACCCACTCCGCTAGACCCAAACCCACTCCGCTAGACCCAAACCCACTTGGCTAGTCCCAAACCCACTCCGCTAGACACAAACCCACTCCGCTAGACCCAAACCCACTCGGCTAGACCCAAACCCACTTGGCTAGTCCCAAACATGCTCGGCTAGACCCAAACCCACTCGGCTAGACCCAAACCCACTCGGCTAGACCCAAACCCACTCGGCGAGACCCAAACACACTCGGCTAGACCCAAACCCACTCGGCCAGACACAAACCCACTCGGCTAGACCCAAACCCAATCGGCCAGACCCAAACCCACTCGGCTAGACCCAATCCCACTCGGCTAGACCCGAACCCACTCCGCTAGACCCAAACCCACTCCGCTAGACCCAAACCCACTCGGCTAGACCCAAACCCACTCGGCTAGACAGAAACGCACTCGGCTAGACCCAAACCTACTCGGCTAGACCCAAACCCACTCCGCTAGACCCAAACCCACTCGGCAAGACCCAAACCCACTCGGCTAGACCCAAACCCACTCGGCTAGAGCGAAACCCACTCGGATGGACCCAAACCCACTCGGCTAAACCCAAACCCACTCGGCTAGACCCAAACAAACTCCGCTAGACCCAAACCCACTCCGCTAGACCCAAACCCACTCCGCTAGACCCAAACCCACTCCGCTAGACACAAACCCACTCCGCTAGACCCAAACCCACTCGGCTAGACCCAAACCCACTCGGCTAGACCCAAACCCACTCGGCTAGACCCAAACCCACTCGGCTACACCCAAACCCACTCGGCTAGACCGAAACCCACTCGGCTAGACACAAACCCACTCGGCTACACCCAAACCCACTCGGCTAGACCCAAACCCACTCGGCTAGACCCCAACCCACTCGGCTAGACCCAAACCCACTCGGCTAGACCCAAACCCACTCGGCTAGACCCAAACCCACTCGGCTATACCGAAACCCACTCGGCTAGACCGAAACCCACTCGGCTAGAGCCAAACCCACTCGGCTAGATCCAAACCCACTCGGCTAGACCCAAACCCACTCGGCTAGACCCAAACCCACTCGGCTAGACCCAAACCCACTCGGCTAGTCCCAAACCCACTCGGCCAGACCCAAACCCACTCGGCTAGACCCAAACCCACTCGGCTCGACCCAAGCCCACTCGGCTAGACCCAAACCCACTCCGCTAGACCCATACCCACTCGGCTAGACCCAAACCCACTCGGCTAGACCCAAACCCACTCCGCTAGACACAAACCCACTCCGCTAGACCCAAACCCACTCGGCTAGACCCAAACCCACTCGGCTAGACCCAAACCCACTCGGCTAGACCCAAACCCACTCGGCTAGACCCAAACCCACTCGGCTAGACCCAAACCCACTCGGCTATACCGAAACCCAATCGGCTAGACCGAAACCCACTCGGCTAGAGCCAAACCCACTCGGCTAGACCCAAACCCACTCGGCTAGACCCAAACCCACTTGGCTGGACCCAAACCCACTCGGCTAGACCCAAACCCACTCGGCTAGACCCAAACCCACTCGGCTAGATCCAAACCCACTCGGCCAGACCCAACCCCACTCGGCTAGACCCAAACCCACTCGGCCAGACCCAAACCCACTCGGCTAGACCCAAACCCACTCGGCTCGACCCAAGCCCACTCGGCTAGACCCAAACCCACTCCGCTAGACCCATACCCACTCGGCTAGACCCAAACCCACTCGGCTAGACCCAAACCCACTCGGCTAGAGCCAAACCCACTCGGCTAGACCCAAACCCACTCGGCTAGACCAAAACCCACTCCGCTAGACCCAAACCCACTCCGCTAGACCCAAACCCACTCGGCTAGACCCAAACCCACTCGGCTAGACCCAAACCCACTCGGCTAGACCCAAACCCACTCGGCTAGACCCAAACCCACTCGGCTATACCGAAACCCACTCGGCTACACCAAAACCCACTCGGCTAGAGCCAAACCCACTCGGCTAGACCCAAACCCACTCGGCTAGACCCAAACCCACTCGGCTAGACCCAAACCCACTCGGCTAGACCCAAACCCACTCGGCCAGACCCAAACCCACTCGGCCAGACCCAAACCCACTCGGCTCGACCCAAGCCCACTCGGCTAGACCCAAACCCACTCCGCTAGACCCACACCCACTCGGCTAGACCCAAACCCACTCGGCTAGACCGAAACCCACTCGGCTAGAGCCAAACCCACTCGGCTAGAGCCAAACCCACTCGGCTAGACCCAAACCCACTCCGCTAGACACAAACCCACTCCGCTAGACCCAAACCCACTCGGCTAGACCCAAACCCACTTGGCTAGTCCCAAACCCGCCCGGCTAGACCCAAACCCACTCGGCTCGACCCAAACCTACTCAGCTAGACAGAAACGCACTCGGCTAGACCCAAACCCACTCGGCTAGACCCAAACCCACTCCGCTAGACCCAAACCCACTCGGCAAGACCCAAACCCACTCGGCTGGAGCGAAACCCACTCGGCTAGACCCAAACCCACTCGGCTAAACCCAAACCCACTCGGCCAGACCCAAACAAACTCCGCTATACCCAAACCCACTCCGCTAGACCCAAACCCACTCCGCTAGACCGAAACCCACTCCGCTAGACACAAACCCACTCCGCTAGACCCAAACCCACTCGGCTAGACCCAAACCCACTCGGCTAGTCCCAAACCCACTTGGCTAGACCCAAGCCCACTCGGCTAGACCCAAACCCACTCCGCTAGACACAAACCCACTCCGCTAGACCCAAACCCACTCCGCTAGACCCAAACCCACTCCGCTAGACACAAACCCACTCCGCTAGACCCAAACCCACTCGGCTAGACCCAAACCCACTCGGCTACTCCCAAACCCGCTCGGCTAGACCCAAACCCTCTCGGCTAGACCCAAACCCACTCGGCTAGACCCAAACCCACTCGGCGAGACCCAAACCCAATCGGCTTGACCCAAACCCACTCGGCCAGACCCAAACCCACTCGGCTAGACCCAAACCCACTCGGCCAGACCCAAACCCACTCGGCTAGACCCAAACCCACTCGGCTAGACCCAAACCCACTCCGCTAGACACAAACCCACTCCGCTAGACCCAAACCCACTCCGCTAGACCCAAACCCACTCGGCTAGACCCAAACCCACTCGGCTAGACCCAAACCCACTCGGCTAGACCCAAACCCACTCGGCTAGACCCAAACCCACTCGGCTATACCGAAACCCAATCGGCTAGACCGAAACCCACTCGGCTAGAGCCAAACCCACTCGGCTAGACCCAAACCCACTCGGCTAGACCCAAACCCACTTGGCTGGACCCAAACCCACTCGGCTAGACCCAAACCCACTCGGCTAGACCCAAACCCACTCGGCTAGATCCAAACCCACTCGGCCAGACCCAAACCCACTCGGCTAGACCCAAACCCACTCGGCCAGACCCAAACCCACTCGGCTATACCCAAACCCACTCGGCTAGACCCAAACCCACTCGGCTAGACCCAAACCCACTCCGCTAGACACAAACCCACTCCGCTAGACCCAAACCCACTCCGCTAGACCCAAACCCACTCGGCTAGACCCAAACCCACTCGGCTAGACCCAAACCCACTCGGCTAGACCCAAACCCACTCGGCTACTCCCAAACCCGCTCGGCTAGACCCAAACCCTCTCGGCTAGACCCAAACCCACTCGGCTAGACCCAACCCCACTCGGCGAGACCCAAACCCAATCGGCTTGACCCAAACCCACTCGGCCAGACCCAAACCCACTCGGCTAGACCCAAACCCACTCGGCCAGACCCAAACCCACTCGGCTAGACCCAAACCCACTCGGCTAGACCCAAACCCACTCCGCTAGACACAAACCCACTCCGCTAGACCCAAACCCACTCCGCTAGACCCAAACCCACTCGGCTAGACCCAAACCCACTCGGCTAGACCCAAACCCACTCGGCTAGACCCAAACCCACTCGGCTAGACCCAAACCCACTCGGCTATACCGAAACCCAATCGGCTAGACCGAAACCCACTCGGCTAGAGCCAAACCCACTCGGCTAGACCCAAACCCACTCGGCTAGACCCAAACCCACTTGGCTGGACCCAAACCCACTCGGCTAGACCCAAACCCACTCGGCTAGACCCAAACCCACTCGGCTAGATCCAAACCCACTCGGCCAGACCCAAACCCACTCGGCTAGACCCAAACCCACTCGGCCAGACCCAAACCCACTCGGCTAGACCCAAACCCACTCGGCTAGACCCAAACCCACTCGGCTAGACCCAAACCCACTCCGCTAGACACAAACCCACTCCGCTAGACCCAAACCCACTCCGCTAGACCCAAACCCACTCGGCTAGACCCAAACCCACTCGGCTAGACCCAAACCCACTCGGCTAGACCCAAACCCACTCGGCTAGACCCAAACCCACTCGGCTACACCGAAACCCACTCGGCTACACCGAAACCCACTCGGCTAGAGCCCAACCCACTCGGCTAGACCCAAACCCACTCGGCTAGACCCAAACCCACTCGGCTAGACCCAAACCCACTCGGCTAGACCCAAACCCACTCGGCTAGACCCAAACCCACTCGGCCAGACCCAAACCCACTCGGCCAGACCCAAACCCACTCGGCTCGCCCCAAGCCCACTCGGCTAGACCCAAACCCACTCCGCTAGACCCACACCCACTCGGCTAGACCCAAACCCACTCGGCTAGACCGAAACCCACTCGGCTAGAGCCAAACCCACTCGGCTAGACCCAAACCCACTCGGCTAGACCCAAACCCACTCGGCTAGACCCAAACCCACTCGGCTAGACCCAAACCCACTCGGCTAGACCCAAACCCACTCGGCTAGACCCAAACCCACTCGGCTAGACCCAAACCCACTCGGCTAGACCCAAACCCACTCGGCTAGACCCAAACCCACTCCGCTAGACCCAAACCCACTCGGCTAGACCCAAACCCACTCGGCTAGACCGAAACCCACTTGGCTAGAGCGAAACCCACTCGGCTAGACCCAAACCCACTCGGCTAGACACAAACCCACTCGGCTAGACCCAAACACACTCCGCTAGACCCAAACCCACTCCGCTAGACCCAAACCCACTCCGCTAGTCCCAAACCCACTCCGCTAGACACAAACCCACTCGGCTAGACCCAAACCCACTCGGCTAGACCCAAACCCACTTGGCTAGTCCCAAACCCGCCCGGCTAGACCCAAACCCACTCGGCTCGACCCAAACCTACTCGGCTAGACCCAAACCCACTCGGCGAGACCCAAACCCACTCGGCTAGACCCAAACCCACTCGGCCAGACCCAAACCCACTCGGCTAGACCCAAACCCACTCGGCCAGACCCAAACCCACTCGGCTAGACCCAAACCCACTCGGCTAGACCCAAACCCACTCCGCTAGACCCAAACCCACTCCGCTAGACCCAAACCCACTCGGCTAGACCCAAACCCACTCGGCTAGACAGAAACGCACTCGGCTAGACCCAAACCCACTCGGCTAGACCCAAACCCACTCCGCTAGACCCAAACCCACTCGGCAAGACCCAAACCCACTAGGCTAGACCCAAACCCACTCGGCTAGAGCGAAACCCACTCGGCTAGACCCAAACCCACTCGGCTAAACCCAAACCCACTCGGCTAGACCCAAACAAACTCCGCTAGACCCAAACCCACTCCGCTAGACCCAAACCCACTCCGCTAGACCCAAACCCACTCCGCTAGACACAAACCCACTCCGCTAGACCCAAACCCACTCGGCTAGACCCAAACCCACTCGGCTAGTCCCAAACCCACTTGGCTAGACCCAAGCCCACTCGGCTAGACCCAAACCCACTCCGCTAGACACAAACCCACTCCGCTAGACCCAAACCCACTCCGCTAGACCCCAACCCACTCCGCTAGACACAAACCCACTCCGCTAGACCCAAACCCACTCGGCTAGACCCAAACCCACTCGGCTAGTCCCAAACCCGCTCGGCTAGACCCAAACCCACTCGGCTAGACCCAAACCCACTCGGCTAGACCCAAACCCACTCGGCGAGACCCAAACCCAATCGGCTTGACCCAAACCCACTCGGCCAGACCCAAACCCACTCGGCTAGACCCAAACCCACTCGGCCAGACCCAAACCCACTCGGCTAGACCCAAACCCACTCGGCTAGACCCAAAACCCTCTCGGTTAGACCCAAACCCACTCCGCTAGACCCAAACCCACTCGGCTAGACCCAAACCCACTCGGCTAGACGCAAACCCACTCGGCTAGACCCAAACGCACTCGGCTAGACCCAAGCCCACTCGGCCAGACCCAACCCCACTCGGCTAGACCCAAACCCAGTCTCCTAGACCCAAACCCACTCGGCTAGACCCAAACCCACTCTGCTAGACCCAAACCCACTCGGCTAGACCCAAACCCACTCGGCTAGAGCCAAACCCACTCGGCTAGACCCAAACCCACTCGGCTAGAACCAAACCCACTCCGCTAGACGTAAACCCACTCCGCTAGACCCAAACCCACTCGGCCAGACCCAACCCCACTCGGCTAGACCCAAACCCACTCGGCTGGAGCCAAACCCACTCCGCTAGACCCAAACCCACTCCGCTAGACCCAAACCCACTCCGCTAGACGTAAACCCACTCCGCTAGACCCAAACCCACTCCGCAGACCCAAACCCACTCGGCTAGACCCAAACGCACTCGGCTAGACCCAAGCCCACTCGGCCAGACCCAACCCCACTCGGCTAGACCCAAACCCACTCGGTTAGACCCAAACCCACTCCGCTAGACCCAAACCCACTCGGCTAGACCCAAACCCACTCGGCTAGACGCAAACCCACTCGGCTAGACCCAAACGCACTCGGCTAGACCCAAGCCCACTCGGCCAGACCCAACCCCACTCGGCTAGACCCAAACCCAGTCTCCTAGACCCAAACCCACTCGGCTAGACCCAAACCCACTCTGCTAGACCCAAACCCACTTGGCTAGATCCAAACCCACTCGGCTAGACCCAAACCCACTCGCCTAGACCCAAGCTCACTCGGCTAGACCCAAACCCACTCCGCTAGACCCAAACCCAGTCGGCTAGACCCAAACCCACTCCGCTAGACCCAAACCCACTCGGCTAGCCCCAAACCCACTCGGCTAGCCCCAAACCCACTCGGCTAGAGCCAAACACACTCAGCTAGACCCAAACCCACTCGGCTAGACCCAAACCCACTCGGCTAGACCCAAACCCAATCGGCTATACCGAAACCCACTCGGCTAGACCGAAACCCACTCGGCTAGAGACAAACCCACTCGGCTAGACCCAAACCCACTCGGCTAGACCCAAACCCACTCGGCTAGACCCAAAGCCACTCGGCTAGACCCAAACCCACTCGGCTAGACCCAAACCCACTCGGCTAGACCGAAACCCACTCGGCCAGACCCAAACCCACTCGGCTAGACCCAAACCCACTCGGCCAGACCCAAACCCACTCGGCTAGACCCAAACCCACTCGGCTCGACCCAAGCCCACTCGGCTAGACCCAAACCCACTCCGCTAGACCCATACCCACTCGGCTAGACCCTAACCCACTCGGCTAGACCCAAACCCACTCGGCTAGACCCAAACCCACTCGGCTAGACCCAAACCCACTCGGCTAGACCCAAACCCACTCGACTAGACCCAAACCCACTCGGCTAGACCCAAACCCACTCGGCTAGACCCAAACCCACTCCGCTAGACCCAAACACACTCGGCTAGACCCAAACCCACTCGGCTAGACCCAAACCCACTCGGCTAGACCCAAACCCACTCCGCTAGACCCAAACCCACTCGGCTAGACCCAAACCCACTCCTCTAGACCCAAACCCACTCCGCTAGACACAAACCCACTCCGCTAGACCCAAACCCACTCGGCTAGACCCAAACCAACTCGGCTAGACCCAAACCCACTCGGCTAGACCCAAACCCACTCCGCTAGACCCAAACCCACTCCGCTAGACCCAAACCCACTCCGCTAGACCCAAACCCACTCCGCTAGACACAAACCCACTCCGCTAGAACCAAACACACTCGGCTAGACACAAACCCACTCGGCTAGTCCCAAACCCACTCGGCTAGAGCCAAACCCACTCGGCAAGACCCAAACCCACTCGGCTAGACCCAAACCCACTCGGCTAGACCCAAACCCACTCCGCTAGACCCAAACCCACACGGCTAGACCCAAACCCACTCGGCTAGACCGAAACCCACTCGGCTAGAGCCAAACCCACTCGGCTAGACCCAAACCCACTCGGCTAGACCCAAACCCACTCGGCTAGACCCAAACCCACTCGGCTAGACCCAAACCCACTCGGCTAGACCCAAACCCACTCCGCTAGACCAAAACCCGCTCGGCTAGACCCAAACACACTCGGCTAGACCCAAACCCAATCGGCTAGGCCCAAACCCACTCCGCTAGACCCAAACCCACTCGGCAAGACCCAAACCCACTCGGCTAGACCCAAACCCACTCGGCTAGAGCGAAACCCACTCGGCTAGACCCAAACCCACTCGGCTAAACCCAAACCCACTCGGCTAGACCCAAACAAACTCCGCTAAACCCAAACCCACTCCGCTAGACTCAAACCCACTCCGCTAGACCCAAACCCACTCCGCTAGACACAAACCCACTCCGCTAGACCCAAACCCACTCGGCTAGACCCAAACCCACTCGGCTAGTCCCAAACCCACTCGGCTAGACCCAAACCCACTCGGCTAGACCCAAACCCACTCGGCTATACCCAAACCCACTCGGCTAGACCCAAACCCACTCGCCTAGACCCAAACCCACTCGGCCAGACCCAAACCCACTCGGCTAGACCCAAACCCACTCGGCCAGACCCAAACCCACTCGGCTAGACCCAAACCCACTCGGCTAGACCCAAACCCACTCCGCTAGACCCAAACCCACTCCGCTAGACGCAAACCCACTCGGCTAGACCCAAACCCACTCGGCTAGACCGAAACCTACTCGGCTAGAGCCAAACCTACTCGGCTAGACCCAAACCCACTCGGCTAGAACCAAACCCACTCCGCTAGACGCAAACCCACTCCGCTAGACCAAAACCCACTCCGCTAGACCCAAACCCACTCCGCTAGACGTAAACCCACTCCGCTAGACCCAAACCCACTCCGGCAGACCCAAACCCACTCGGCTAGACCCAAACGCACTCGGCTAGACCCAAGCCCACTCGGCCAGACCCAACCCCACTCGGCTAGACCCAAACCCACTCGGTTAGAACCAAACCCACTCCGCTAGACCCAAACCCACTCGGCTAGACCCAAACCCACTCGGCTAGACGCAAACTCACTCGGCTAGACCCAAACGCACTCGGCTAGACCCAAGCCCACTCGGCCAGACCCAACCCCACTCGGCTAGACCCAAACCCAGTCTCCTAGACCCAAACCCACCCGGCTAGACCCAAACCCACTCTGCTAGACCCAAACCCACTCGGCTAGACCCAAACCCAATCGGCTAGACCCAAACCCACTCGGCTAGAGCCAAACACACTCAGCTAGACCCAAACACACTCGGCTAGACGCAAACCCACTCCGCTAGACCCAAACCCACTCCGCTAGACACAAACCCACTCCGCTAGACCCAAACCCACTCGGCTAGACCCAAACCCACTCGGCTAGTCCCAAACCCACTCGGCGAGACCCAAACCCACTCGGCTAGTCCCAAACCCACTCGGCTAGACCCAAACCCACTCGGCCAGACCCAAACCCACTCGGCTAGACCCAAACCCACTCGGCCAGACCCAAACCCACTCGGCTCGACCCAAACCCACTCGGCTAGACCCAAGCCCACTCGGCTAGACCCAAACACACTCCTCTAGACCCAAACCCAGTCGGCTAGACCCAAACCCACTCCGCTAGACCCAAACCCACTCGGCTAGCCCCAAACCCACTCGGCTAGCCCCAAACCCACTCGGCAAGAGCCAAACACACTCAGCTAGACCCAAACGCACTCGGCTAGACGCAAACCCACTCCGCTAGACCCAAACCCACTCCGCTAGACCCAAACCCACTCCGCTAGACTAATACCCACTCGGCTAGACCCAAACCCACTCGGCTAGACCGAAACCCACTCGGCTAGAGCCAAACCCACTCGGCTCGACCCAAACCCACTCGGCTAGACCCAAACCCACTGGGCTAGACCCAAACCCACTCGGCTAGACCCAAACCCACTCGGCTAGACCCAAACCCACTCCGCTAGACCCAAACCCACTCGGCTAGACCCAAACCCACTCGGCTAGACCCAAACCCACTCGGCTAGACCCAAACCCACTGCACTAGACCCAAACCCACTCGGCGAGACCCAAACCCACTCGGCTAGACCGAAACCCACTCGGCGAGAGCGAAACCCTCTCGGCTAGACCCAAACCCACTCGGCTAGACCCAAACCCACTCGGCTAGACCCAAACACACTCCGCTAGACCCAAACCTACTGCGCTAGACCCAAACCCACTCCGCTAGATACAAACCCACTCCGCTAGACACAAACCCACTCCGCTAGACCCAAACCCACTCGGCTAGACCCAAACCCACTTGGCTAGTCCCAAACCCGCTCGGCTAGACCCAAACCCGCTCGGCTAGACCCAAACCCACTCGGCTAGACCCAAACCCACTCGGCTAGAGCCAAACCCACTCGGCTAGACCCAAACCCACTCGGCTAGATCCAAACCCACTCGGCTAGACCCAAACCCACTCGGCTAGACCCAAACCCACTCCGCTAGACGCAAACCCACTCCGCTAGACCCAAACCCACTCCGCTAGACCCAAACCCACTCCGCTAGACCTAAACCCACTCCGCTAGACCCAAACCCACTCCGGTAGACCCAAACCCATTCGGCTAGACCCAAACCCACTCGGCTAGACCCAAGCCCACTCGGCCAGACCCAACCCCACTCGGCTAGACCCAAACCCACTCGGTTAGACCCAAACCCACTCCGCTAGACCCAAACCCACTAGGCTAGACCCAAACCCACTCGGCTAGACCCAAACCCACTCGGCTAGACCCAAACCCACTCGGCTAGACCCAAACCCACTCGGCTAGACCCAACCCCACTCGGCTAGACCCAAACCCACTCGGTTAGACCCAAACCCACTCGGCTAGACCCAAACCCACTCGGCTAGACCCAAACCTACTCGGCTAGAGCCAAACCCACTCGGCTAGACCCAAACCCACTCGGCTAGACCCAAACCCACTCGGCTAGACCCAAACCCACTCGGCGAGACCCAAACCCACTCGGCTAGACCCAAACCCACTCGGCCAGACCCAAACCCACTCGGCTTGACCCAAACCCACTCGGCCAGACCCAAACCCACTCGGCTAGACCCAAACCCACTCGGCTAGACCCAAACCCACTCGGCTAGACCCAAACCCACTCTGCTAGACCCAAACCCACTCGGCTAGACCCAAACCCAATCGGCTAGACCGAAACCCACTCGGCTAGAGCCAAACCCACTCGGCTAGACCCAAACCCACTCGGCTAGACCCAAACCCACTCGGCTAGACCCAAACCCACTCGGCTAGACCCAAACCCACTCGGCTAGACGCAAACCCACTCCGCTAGACCCAAACCCACTCCGCTAGACCCAAACCCACTCCGCTAGACCTAAACCCACTCCGCTAGACCCAAACCCACTCCGGTAGACCCAAACCCACTCGGCTAGACCCAAACGCACTCGGCTAGACCCAAGCCCACTCGGCTAGAGCCAAACCCACTCGGCTAGACCCAAACCCACTCGGCTAGACCTAAACCCACTCCGCTAGACGCAAACCCACTCCGCTAGACCCAAACCCACTCCGCTAGACGCAAACCCGCTCCGCTAGACGTAAACCCACTCCCCTAGACCCAAACCCACTCCGGCAGACCCAAACCCACTCGGCTAGACCCAAACGCACTCGGCTTGACCCAAGCCCATTCGGCCAGACCCATCCCCACTCGGCTAGACCCAAACCCACTCGGTTAGACCCAAACCCACTCCGCTAGACCCAAACCCACTCGGCTAGACCCAAACCCACTCCGCTAGACACAAACACACTCCGCTAGACCCAAACCCACTCCGCTAGACCCAAACCCACTCCGCTAGACCCAAACCCACTCCGCTAGCCACAAACCCACTCCGCTAGACCCAAACCCACTCGGCTAGACTCAAAACCACTCGGCTAGTCCCAAACCCGCTCGGCTAGACCCAAACCCACTCGGCTAGACCGAAACCCACTCGGCTAGACCCAAACCCACTCGGCGAGACCCAAACCCACTCGGCTAGACCCAAACCCACTCGGCCAGACCCAAACCCACTCGGCTAGACCCAAACCCACTCGGACAGACCCAAACCCACTCGGCTAGACCCAAACCCACTCGGCTAGACCCAAACCCACTCCGCTAGACCCAAACCCACTCCGCTAGACCCAAACCCACTCCGCTAGACCCAAACCCACTCGGCTACACCCAAACCCACTCGGCTAGAGCCAAACCCACTCGGCCAGACCCAAACCCACTCCGCTAGACCCAAACCCGCTCCGCTATACCTAAACCCACTCCGCTAGAACCAAACCCACTCCGGTAGACCCAAACCCACTCGGCTAGACCCAAACGCACTCGGCTAGACCCAATCCCACTCGGCCAGACCCAACCCCACTCGGCTAGACCCAAACCCACTCGGTTAGACCCAAACCCACTCCGCTAGAACCAAACCCACTAGGCTGGACCCAAACCCACTCGGCTAGACCCAAACCCACTCCGCTAGTCCCAAACCCACTCGGCTAGACCCGAACCCACTCGGCTAGACCCAAACCCACTCGGCTAGACCCAAACCCACTCGGCCAGACCCAAACCCACTCGGCTAGACCCAAACCCACTCGGCCAGAGCCAAACCCACTCGGCTAGACCCAAACCCACTCGGCAAGACCCAAACACACTCCGCTAGTCCCAAACCCACTCCGCTAGTCCCAAACCCACTCGGCTAGACCCAAACCCACTCGGCTAGACCAAAACCCACTCGGCTAGAGCCAAACCCACTCGGATAGACCCAAACGCACTCGGCTAGACCCAAGCCCATTCGGCCAGACCCAACCCCACTCGGCTAGACCCAAACCCACTCGGTTAGACCCAAACCCACTCCGCTAGACCCAAACCCACTCGGCTAGACCCAAACCTACTCGGCTAGACGCAAACCCACTCGGCTAGACCCAAACGCACTCGGCTAGACCCAACCCACTCGGCGAGACCCAACCCCACTCGGCTAGACCCAAACCCAGTCTCCTAGACCCAAACCCACTCGGCTAGACCCAAATCCACTCTGCTAGACCCAAACCCACTCGGCTAGACCCAAACCCACTCGGCTAGACCCAAACCCACTCGGCTAGACCCAAGCCCACTCGGCTAGACCCAAACACACTCCGCTATACCCAAACGCACTCGGCTAGACCCAAGCCCACTCGGCGAGACCCAACCCCACTCGGCTAGACCCAAACCCAGTCTCCTAGACCCAAACCCACTCGGCTAGACGCAAATCCACTCTGCTAGACCCAAACCCACTCCGCTAGACCCAAACCCACTCCGCTAGACCCAAACCCAATCGGCTAGACCCAAACCCACTCCACTAGACCCAAATCCACTCGGCTAGACCCAAACCCACTCGGCCAGACGCAAACCCACTCGGCTAGATCCAAACTCACTCGGCTAGACCGAAACACACTCGGCTAGAGCCAAACCCACTCGGCTAGACCCAAACCCACTCGGCTAGACCCAAACCCACTCGGCTAGACCCAAACCCACTCGGCTAGACCCAAACCCACTCTGCTAGACGCAAACCCACTCCGCTAGACCCAAACCCACTCCGCTAGACCCAAACCCACTCCGCTAGACCTAAACCCACTCCGCTAGACCCAAACCCACTCCGGTAGACCCAAACCCACTCGGCTAGACCCAAACGCACTCGGCTAGACCCAAGCCCACTCGGCCAGACCCAACCCCACTCGGCTAGACCCAAACCCACTCGCTTAGACCCAAACCCACTCCGCTAGACCCAAACCCACTAGGCTAGACCCAAACCCACTCGGCTAGACTCAAACCCACTCGGCTAGACCCAAACCCACTCGGCTAGACCCAAACCCACTCGGCTAGACCCAAACCCACTCGGCCAGACCCAAACCCACTCGGCTAGACCCAAACCCACTCGGTCAGACCCAAACCCACTCGGCCAGACCCAAACCCACTCGGCTAGACCCAAACCCGCTCCGCTAGACCCAAACCCACTCCGCTAGACCCAAACCCACTCGGCTAGACCCAAACCCACTCGGCTAGACCGAAACCCACTCGGCTAGAGCCAAACCCACTCGGCTAGACCCAAACCAACTCCGCTAGACCCAAACCCCCTCCGCTAGACCCAAACCCACTCGGCCAGACCCAAACCCACTCGGCCAGACCCAAACCCACTCGGCTGGACCCAAACCCACTCCGCTAGACCCAAACCCACTCCGCTAGACCCAAACCCACTCCGCTAGACCCAAACCCAATCGGCTAGACCCAAACCCACTCCACTAGACCCAAATCCACTCGGCTAGACCCAAACCCACTCGGCCAGACGCAAACTCACTCGGCTAGACCCAAACCCACTCGGCTAGACCTAAACCCACTCGGCTAGACCCAAACCCACTCCGCTAGACCCAAACCCACTCGGCTGTACTGAAACCCACTCGGCTGGACCGAAACCCACTCGGCTAGAGCCAAACCCACTCGGCCAGACCCAAACCCACTCGGCTAGACCCAAACCCACTCGGCCAGACCCAAACCCACTCGGCTAGACCCAAACCCACTCGGCTAGACCCAAACCCACTCGGCTAGACCCAAACCCACTCTGCTAGACCCAAACCCACTCGGCTAGACCCAAACCCACTCGGTTAGACCGAAACCCACTCGGCTAGAGCCAAACCCACTCGGCTAGACCCAAACCCACTCGGCTAGACCCAAACCCACTCGGCTAGACCCAAACCCACTCTGCTAGACGCAAACCCACTCCGCTAGACCCAAACCCACTCCGCTAGACCCAAACCCACTCCGCTAGACCTAAACCCACTCCGCTAGACCCAAACCCACTCCGGTAGACTCAAACCCACTCGGCTAGACCCAAACGCACTCGGCTAGACCCAAGCCCACTCGGCCAGACCCAACCCCACTCGGCTAGACCCAAACCCACTCGGTTAGACCCAAACCCACTCCGCTAGACCCAAACCCACTAGGCTAGACCCAAACCCACTCGGCTAGACCCAAACCCACTCGGTTAGACCCAAACCCACTCCGCTAGATCCAAACCCACTCGGCCAGACGCAAACCCACTCGGCTAGACCCAAACCCACTCGGCTAGACCCAAACCCACTCGGCTAGACCCAAACCCACTCCGCTAGACCCAAACCCACTCGGCTGTACCGAAACCCACTCGGCTAGACCGAAACCCACTCGGCTAGAGCCAAACCCACTCGGCCAGACCCAAACCCACTCGGCTAGACCCAAACCCACTCGGCCAGACAAAACCCACTCGGCTAGACCCAAACCAACTCGGCTAGACCCAAACCCACTCGGCTACACCCAAACCCACTCTGCTAGACCCAAACCCACTCGGCTAGACCCAAACCCACTCGGCTAGACCGAAACCCACTCGGCTAGAGCCAAACCCACTCGGCTAGACCCAAACCCACTCGGCTAGACCCAAACCCACTCGGCTAGACCCAAACCCACTCTGCTAGATGCAAACCCACTCCGCTAGACCCAAACCCACTCCGCTAGACCCAAACCCACTCCGCTAGACCTAAACCCACTCCGCTAGACCCAAACCCACTCCGGTAGATCCAAACCCACTCGGCTAGACCCAAACGCACTCGGCTAGACCCAAGCCCACTCGGCCAGTCCCAACCCCACTCGGCTAGACGCAAACCCACTCGGTTTGACCCAAACCCACTCCGCTAGACCCAAACCCACTAGGCTGGACCCAAACCCACTCGGCTAGACCCAAACCCACTCGGCTAGACCCAAACCCACTCGGCTAGACCCAAACCCACTCGGCTAGACCCAAACCCACTCGGCCAGACCCAAACCCACTCGGCTAGACCCAAACCCACTCGGCCAGACCCAAACCCACTCGGCCAGACCCAAACCCACTCCGCTAGACCCAAACCCACTCCGCTAGACCCAAACCCACTCGGCTAGACCCAAACCCACTCCGCTAGACCCAAACCCACTCGGCCAGACCCAAACCCACTCCGCTAGACCCAAACCCACTCCGCTAGACCCAAACCCACTCGGTTAGACCCAAACCCACTCCGCTAGACGCAAACCCACTCGGCCAGACGCAAACCCACTCGGCTAGACCCAAACCCACTCGGCTAGACCCAAACCCACTCGGCTAGACCCAAACCCACTCGGCTAGACCCAAACCCACTCGGCTGCACCGAAACCCACTCGGCTAGAACGAAACCCACTCGGCTAGAGCCAAACCCACTCGGCCAGACCCAAACCCACTCGGCTAGACCCAAACGCACTCGGCCAGACAAAACCCACTCGGCTAGACCCAAACCCACTCGGCTAGACCCAAACCCACTCGGCTAGACCCAAACCCACTCTGCTAGACCCAAACCCACTCGGCTAGACCCAAACCCACTCGGCTAGACCCAAACCCACTCGGCTAGAGCCAAACCCACTCGGCTAGACCCAAACCCACTCGGCTAGACCCAAACCCGCTCGGCTAGACCCAAACCCACTCTGCTAGACGCAAACCCACTCCGCTAGACCCAAACCCACTCCGCTAGACCCAAACCCACTCCGCTAGACCTAAACCCACTCCGCTAGACCCAAACCCACTCCGGTAGACCCAAACCCACTCGGCTAGACCCAAACGCACTCGGCTAGACCCAAGCCCACTCGGCCAGACCCAACCCCACTCGGCTAGACCCAAACCCACTATGTTAGACCCAAACCCACTCCGCTAGACCCAAACCCACTAGGCTAGACCCAAACCCACTCGGCTAGACCCAAACCCACTCGGCTAGACCCAAACCCACTCGGCTAGACCCAAACACACTCGGCGAGACCCAAACCCACTCGGCCAGACCCAAACCCACTCGGCTAGACCCAAACCCACTCGGCCAGACTCAAACCCACTCGGCCAGACCCAAACCCACTCCGCTAGACCCAAACCCACTCCGCTAGACCAAAACCCACTCGGCTAGACCCAAACCCACTCGGCTAGACCGAAACCCACTCGTCTAGAGCCAAACCCACTCGGCTAGACCCAAACCCACTCGGCTAGACCCAAACCCACTCGGCTAGACCCAAACCCACTCTGCTAGACGCAAACCCACTCCGCTAGACCCAAACCCACTCCGCTAGACCCAAACCCACTCCGCTAGACCTAAACCCACTCCGCTAGACCCAAACCCACTCCGGTAGACCCAAACCCACTCGGCTAGACCCAAACGCACTCGGCTAGACCCAAGCCCACTCGGCCAGTCCCAACCCCACTCGGCTAGACCCAAACCCACTCGGTTAGACCCAAACCCACTCCGCTAGACCCAAACCCACTAGGCTGGACCCAAACCCACTCGGCTAGACCCAAACCCACTCGGCTAGACCCAAACCCACTCGGCTAGACCCAAACCCACTCGGCCAGACCCAAACCCACTCGGCTAGACCCAAACCCACTCGGCCAGACCCAAACCCACTCGGCCAGACCCAAACCCACTCCGCTAGACCCAAACCCACTCCGCTAGACCCAAACCCACTCGGCTAGACCCAAACCCACTCCGCTAGACCCAAACCCACTCGGCCAGACCCAAACCCACTCCGCTAGACCCAAACCCACTCCGCTAGACCCAAACCCACTCGGTTAGACCCAAACCCACTCCGCTAGACGCAAACCCACTCGGCCAGACGCAAACCCACTCGGCTAGACCCAAACCCACTCGGCTAGACCCAAACCCACTCGGCTAGACCCAAACCCGCTCCGCTAGACCCAAACCCACTCGGCTGTACCGAAACCCACTCGTCTAGAGCCAAACCCACTCGGCTAGACCCAAACCCACTCGGCTAGACCCAAACCCACTCGGCTAGACCCAAACCCACTCTGCTAGACGCAAACCCACTCCGCTAGACCCAAACCCACTCCGCTAGACCCAAACCCACTCCGCTAGACCTAAACCCACTCCGCTAGACCCAAACCCACTCCGGTAGACCCAAACCCACTCGGCTAGACCCAAACGCACTCGGCTAGACCCAAGCCCACTCGGCCAGTCCCAACCCCACTCGGCTAGACCCAAACCCACTCGGTTAGACCCAAACCCACTCCGCTAGACCCAAACCCACTAGGCTGGACCCAAACCCACTCGGCTAGACCCAAACCCACTCGGCTAGACCCAAACCCACTCGGCTAGACCCAAACCAACTCGGCCAGACCCAAACCCACTCGGCTAGACCCAAACCCACTCGGCCAGACCCAAACCCACTCGGCCAGACCCAAACCCACTCCGCTAGACCCAAACCCACTCCGCTAGACCCAAACCCACTCGGCTAGACCCAAACCCACTCCGCTAGACCCAAACCCACTCGGCCAGACCCAAACCCACTCCGCTAGACCCAAACCCACTCCGCTAGACCCAAACCCACTCGGTTAGACCCAAACCCACTCCGCTAGACGCAAACCCACTCGGCCAGACGCAAACCCACTCGGCTAGACCCAAACCCACTCGGCTAGACCCAAACCCACTCGGCTAGACCCAAACCCGCTCCGCTAGACCCAAACCCACTCGGCTGTACCGAAACCCACTCGGCTAGAACGAAACCCACTCGGTTAGAGCCAAACCCACTCGGCCAGACCCAAACCCACTCGGCTAGACCCAAACGCACTCGGCCAGACAAAACCCACTCGGCTAGACCCAAACCCACTCGGCTAGACCCAAACCCACTCGGCTAGACCCAAACCCACTCTGCTAGACCCAAACCCACTCGGCTAGACCCAAACCCACTCGGCTAGACCGAAACCCACTCGGCTAGAGCCAAACCCACTCGGCTAGACCCAAACCCACTCGGCTAGACCCAAACCCACTCGGCTAGACCCAAACCCACTCTGCTAGACGCAAACCCACTCCGCTAGACCCAAACCCACTCGGCTAGACCCAAACCCACTCTGCTAGACGCAAACCCACTCCGCTAGACCCAAACCCACTCCGCTAGACCCAAACCCACTCCGCTAGACCTAAACCCACTCCGCTAGACCCAAACCCACTCCGGTAGACCCAAACCCACTCGGCTAGACCCAAACGCACTCGGCTAGACCCAAGCCCACTCGGCCAGACCCAACCCCACTCGGCTAGACCCAAACCCACTCGGTTAGACCCAAACCCACTCCGCTAGACCCAAACCCACTAGGCTAGACCCAAACCCACTCGGCTAGACCCAAACCCACTCGGCTAGACCCAAACCCACTCGGCTAGACCCAAACCCACTCGGCGAGACCCAAACCCACTCGGCCAGACCCAAACCCACTCGGCTAGACCCAAACCCACTCGGCCAGACCCAAACCCACTCGGCCAGACCCAAACCCACTCCGCTAGACCCAAACCCACTCCGCTAGACCCAAACCCACTCGGCTAGACCCAAACCCACTCGGCTAGACCGAAACCCACTCGGCTAGAGCCAAACCCACTCGGCTAGACCCAAACCCACTCGGTTAGACCCAAACCCACTCGGCCAGACCCAAACCCACTCGGCTAGACCCAAACCCACTCGGCCAGACCCAAACCCACTCGGCCAGACCCAAACACACTCGGCTAGACCCAAACCTACTCCGCTAGACCCAAACCCACTCCGCTAGACCCAAACCCACTCGGCTAGACCCAAACCCACTCGGCTAGACCGAAACCCACTGGGCTAGACCCAAACCCACTCCACTAGACCCAAATCCACTCGGCTAGACCCAAACCCACTCGGCCAGAAGCAAACCCACTCGGCTAGACCCAAACCCACTCGGCTAGACCCAAACCCACTCGGCTAGACACAAACCCACTCCGCTAGACCCAAACCCACTCGGCTGTACCGAAACCCACTCGGCTAGACCGAAACCCACTCGGCGAGAGCCAAACCCACTCGGCCAGACCCAAACCCACTCGGCTAGACCCAAACCCACTCGGCTAGACCCAAACCCACTCTGCTAGACGCAAACCCACTCCGCTAGACCCAAACCCACTCCGCTAGACCCAAACCACTCCGCTAGACCTAAACCCACTCCGCTAGACCCAAACCCACTCCGGTAGACCCAAACCCACTCGGCTAGACCCAAACGCACTCGGCTAGACCCAAGCCCACTCGGCCAGTCCCAACCCCACTCGGCTGGACCCAAACCCACTCGGTTAGACCCAAACCCACTCCGCTAGACCCAAACCCACTAGGCTGGACCCAAACCCACTCGGCTAGACCCAAACCCAGTCGGCTAGACCCAAACCCACTCGGCTAGACCCAAACCCACTCGGCTAGACCCAAACCCACTCGGCCAGACCCAAACCCACTCGGCTAGACCCAAACCCACTCGGCCAGACCCAAACCCACTCGGCCAGACCCAAACCCACTCCGCTAGACCCAAACCCACTCCGCTAGACCCAAACCCACTCGGCTAGACCCAAACCCACTCCGCTAGACCCAAACCCACTCGGCCAGACCCAAACCCACTCCGCTAGACCCAAACCCACTCCGCTAGACCCAAACCCACTCGGTTAGACCCAAACCCACTCCGCTAGACGCAAACCCACTCGGCCAGACGCAAACCCACTCGGCTAGACCCAAACCCACTCGGCTAGACCCAAACCCACTCGGCTAGACCCAAACCCACTCCGCTAGACCCAAACCCACTCGGCTGTACCGAAACCCACTCGGCTAGAACGAAACCCACTCGGCTAGAGCCAAACACACTCGGCCAGACCCAAACCCACTCGGCTAGACCCAAACGCACTCGGCCAGACAAAACCCACTCGGCTAGACCCAAACCCACTCGGCTAGACCCAAACCCACTCGGCTAGACCCAAACCCTCTCTGCTAGACCCAAACCCACTCGGCTAGACCCAAACCCACTCGGCTAGACCGAAACCCATTCGGCTAGAGCCAAACCCACTCGGCTAGACCCAAACCCACTCGGCTATACCCAAACCCACTCGGCTAGACCCAAACCCACTCTGCTAGACGCAAACCCACTCCGCCAGACCCAAACCCACTCGGCTAGACCCAAACCCACTCCGCTAGACCCAAACCCACTCCGCTAGACCCAAACCCACTCCGCTAGACCTAAACCCACTCCGCTAGACCCAAACCCACTCCGGTAGACCCAAACCCACTCGGCTAGACCCAAACGCACTCGGCTAGACCCAATCCCACTCGGCCAGACCCAACCCCACTCGGCTAGACCCAAACCCACTCGGTTAGACCCAAACCCACTCCGCTAGACCCAAACCCACTAGGCTAGACCCAAACCCACTCGGCTAGACCCAAACCCACTCGGCTAGACCCAAACCCACTTGGCTAGACCCAAACCCACTCGGCGAGACCCAAACCCACTCGGCCAGACCCAAACCCACTCGGCTAGACCCAAACCCACTCGGCCAGACCCAAACCCACTCCGCTAGACCCAAACCCACTCCGCTAGACCCAAACCCACTCGGCTAGACCCAAACCCACTCGGCTAGACCCAAACCCACTCGGCTAGAGCCAAACCCACTCGGCTAGACCCAAACCCACTCGGTTAGACCCAAACCCACTCGGCCAGACCCAAACCCACTCGGCTAGACCCAAACCTACTCCGCTAGACCCAAACCCACTCCGCTAGACCCAAACCCACTCGGCTAGACCCAAACCCACTCGGCTAGACCGAAACCCACTCGGCTAGAGCGAAACCCACTCGGCTAGACCCAAACCCACTCCACTAGACCCAAATCCACTCGGCTAGACCCAAACCCACTCGGCCAGACGCAAACCCACTCGGCTAGACCCAAACCCACTCGGCTAGACCCAAACCCACTCGGCTAGACCCAAACCCACTCCGCTAGACCCAAACCCACTCGGCTGTACCGAAACCCACTCGGCTAGACCGAAACCCACTCGGCTAGAGCCAAACCCACTCGGCCAGACCCAAACCCACTCGGCTAGACCCAAACCCACTCGGCCAGACCCAAACCCACTCGGCTAGACCCAAACCCACTCGGCTAGACCCAAACCCACTCGGCTAGACCCAAACCCACTCTGCTAGACCCAAACCCACTCGGCTAGACCCAAAACCACTCGGCTAGACAGAAACCCACTCGGCTAGAGCCAAACCCACTCGGCTAGACCCAAACCCACTCGGCTAGACCCAAACCCACTCGGCTAGACCCAAACCCACTCGGCTAGACCCAAACCCACTCTGCTAGACGCAAACCCACTCCGCTAGACCCAAACCCACTCCGCTAGACCCAAACCCACTCCGCTAGACCTAAACCCACTCTGCTAGACCCAAACCCACTCCGGTAGACCCAAACCCACTCGGCTAGACCCAAACGCACTCGGCTGGACCCAAGCCCACTCGGCCAGACCCAACCCCACTCGGCTAGACCCAAACCCACTCGGTTAGACCCAAACCCACTCCGCTAGACCCAAACCCACTAGGCTAGACCCAAACCCACTCGGCTAGACCCAAACCCACTCGGCTAGACCCAAACCCACTCGGCTAGACCCGAACCCACTCGGCTAGACCCAAACCCACTCGGCCAGACCCAAACCCACTCGGCCAGACCCAAACCCACTCGGCCAGACCCAAACCCACTCGGCCAGACCCAAACCCACTTGCCTAGACCCAAACCCACTCCGCTAGACCCAAACCCACTCCGCTAGACCCAAACCCACTCGGCTAGACCCAAACCCACTCGGCTAGACCGAAACCCACTCGGCTAGAGCCAAACCCACTCGGCTAGACCAAAACCCACTCGGCTAGACCCAAACCCACTCGGCCAGACCCAAACCCACTCGGCTAGACCCAAACCCACTCGGCCAGACCCAAACCCACTCGGCCAGACCCAAACCCACTCGGCTAGACCCAAACCCACTCCGCTAGACCCAAACCCACTCCGCTAGACCCAAACCCACTCGGCTAGACCCAAACCCACTCGGCTAGACCGAAACCCACTAGGCTAGAGCCAAACCCACTCGGCTAGACCCAAACCCACTCCGCTAGACGCAAACCCACTCCGCTAGACCCAAACCCACTCCGCTAGACGCAAACCCACTCCGCTAGACGTAAACCCACTCCCCTAGACCCAAACCCACTCCGGCAGACCCAAACACACTCGGCTAGACCCAAACGCACTCGGCTAGACCCAAGCCCATTCGGCCAGACCCATCCCCACTCGGCTAGACCCAAACCCACTCGGTTGGACCCAAACCCACTCCGCTAGACCCAAAACCACTCGGCTAGACCCAAACCCACTCGGCTAGACACAAACACACTCCGCTAGACCCAAACCCACTCCGCTAGACCCAAACCCACTCCGCTAGACCCAAACCCACTCGGCTAGACTCAAACCCACTCGGCTAGTCCCAAACCCGCTCGGCTAGACCCAAACCCGCTCGGCTAGACCCAAACCCACTCGGCTAGACCCAAACCCACTCGGCGAGACCCAAACCCACTCGGCTAGACCCAAACCCACTCGGCCAGACCCAAACCCACTCGGCTAGACCCAAACCCACTCGGCCAGACCCAAACCCACTCGGCTAGACCCAAACACACTCGGCTAGACCCAAACCCACTCCGCTAGACCCAAACCCACTCCGCTAGACCCAAACCCACTCGGCTACACCCAAACCCACTCGGCTAGACCGAAACCCAATCGGCTAGAGCCAAACCCACTCGGCTAGACCCAAACCCACTCGGCTAGACCCAAACCCACTCGGCCAGACCCAAACCCAGTCCGCTAGACCCAAACCCACTCCGCTAGACCTAAACCCACTCCGCTAGAACCAAACCCATTCCGGTAGACACAAACCCACTCGGCTAGACCCAAACGCACTCGGCTAGACCCAAGCCCACTCGGCCAGACCCAACCCCACTCGGCTAGACCCAAACCCACTCGGTTACACCCAAACCCACTCCGCTAGACCCAAACCCACTAGGCTAGACCCAAACCCACTCGGCTAGACCCAAACCCACTCGGCTAGACACAAACCCACTCGGCTAGACCCAAACCCACTCGGCTAGACCCAAACCCACTCGGCCAGACCCAAACCCACTCGGCTAGACCCAAACCCACTCGGCCAGACCCAAACCCACTCGGCTAGACCCAAACCCACTCGGCAAGACCCAAACCCACTCCGCTAGACCCAAACCCACTCCGCTAGACCCAAACCCACTCCGCTAGACCCAAACCCACTCGGCTAGACCAAAACCCACTCGGCTAGAGCCAAACCCACTCGGCTAGACACAAACCCACTCGGCTAGACCCAAACCCACTCCGCTAGACGCAAACCCACTCCGCTAGACCGAAACCCACTCCGCTAGACCCAAACCCACTCCGCTAGACGTAAAAACACTTTGCTAGACCCAAACCCACTCCGGCAGACCCAAACCCACTCGGCTAGACCCAAACGCACTCGGCTAGACCCAAGCCCATTCGGCCAGACCCAACCCCACTCGGCTAGACCCAAACCCACTCGGTTAGACCCAAACCCACTCCGCTAGACCCAAACCCACTCGGCTAGAACCAAACCTACTCGGCTAGACGCAAACCCACTCGGCTAGACCCAAACGCACTCGGCTAGACCCAAGCCCACTCGGCGAGACCCAACCCCACTCGGCTAGACCCAAACCCAGTCTCCTAGACCCAAATCCACTCGGCTAGACCAAAATCCACTCTGCTGGACCCAAACCCACTCGGCTAGACCCAAACCCACTCGGCCAGACCCAAACCCACTCGGCTAGACCCAAGCCCACTCGGCTAGACCCAAACCCACTCCGCTAGACCCAAACCCAGTCGGCTAGACCCAAACCCACTTCGCTAGACCCAAACCCACTCGGCTAGCCCCAAACCCACGCGGCTAGCCCCAAACCCACTCGGCTAGAGCCAAACACACTCCGCTAGACCCAAACACACTCGGCTAGACGCAAACCCACTCGCTAGACCCAAACCCACTCGGCTAGACCCAAACCCACTCCGCTAGACCCAAACCCACTCCGCTAGACCCAAACCCACTCGGCTAGACCCAAACCCACTCGGCTAGACCGAAACCCACTCGGCTAGAGCGAAACCCACTCGGCTAGACCCAAACCCACTCCACTAGACCCAAATCCACTCGGCTAGACCCAAACCCACTCGGCCAGACGCAAACCCACTCGGCTAGACCCAAACCCACTCGGCTAGACCCAAACCCACTCCGCTAGACCCAAACCCACTCCGCTAGACACAAACCCACTCGGCTGTACCGAAACGCACTCGGCTAGACCGAAACCCACTCGGCTAGAGCCAAACCCACTCGGCCAGACCCAAACCCACTCGGCTAGACCCAAACCCACTCGGCCAGACCCAAACCCACTCGGCTAGACCCAAACCCACTCGGCTAGACCCAAACCCACTCGGCTAGACCCAAACCCACTCTGCTAGACCCAAACCCACTCGGCTAGACCCAAACCCACTCGGCTAGACAGAAACCCACTCGGCTAGAGCCAAACCCACTCGGCTTGACCCAAACCCACTCCGCTAGACCTAAACCCACTCCGCTAGACCCAAACCCACTCCGGTAGACCCAAACCCACTCGGCTAGACCCAAACGCACTCGGCTAGACCCAAGCCCACTCGGCCAGACCCAACCCCACTCGGCTAGACCCAAACCCACTCGGTTAGACCCAAACCCACTCCGCTAGACCCAAACCCACTAGGCTAGACCCAAACCCACTCGGCTAGACCCAAACCCACTCGGCTAGACCCAAACCCACTCGGCTAGACCCAAACCCACTCGGCTAGACCCAAACCCACTCGGCCAGACCCAAACCCACTCGGCTAGACCCAAACCCACTCGGCCAGACCCAAACCCACTCGGCCAGACCTAAACCCACTCGGCTAGACCCAAACCCACTCCGCTAGACCCAAACCCACTCCGCTAGTCCCAAACTCACTCGGCTAGACCCAAACCCACTCGGCTAGACCGAAACCCACTCGGCTAGAGCCAAACCCACTCGGCTAGACCCAAACCCACTCGGCTAGACCCAAACCCACTCGGCCAGACCCAAACCCACTCGGCTAGACCCAAACCCACTCGGCCAGACCCAAACCCACTCGGCTAGACCCAAACCCACTCGGCTAGACCCAAACCCACTCGGCTGTACCGAAACCCACTCGGCTAGACCGAAACCCACTGGGCTAGAGCCAAACCCACTCGGCTAGACCCAAACCCACTCCGCTAGACCCAAACCCACTCGGCTAGACCCAAACCCTCTCGGCTAGACCCAAACCCACTCGGCTAGACCCAAACCCACTCGGCCAGACCCAAACCCACTCCGCTAGACGCAAACCCACTCCGCTAGACGTAAACCCACTCCCCTAGACCCAAACCCACTCCGGCAGACCCAAACACACTCGGCTAGACCCAAACGCACTCGGCTAGACCCAAGCCCATTCGGCCAGACCCATCCCCACTCGGCTAGACCCAAACCCACTCGGTTAGACCCATACCCACTCCGCTAGACCCAAAACCACTCGGCTAGACCCAAACCCACTCGGCTAGACACATACACACTCCGCTAGACCCAAACCCACTCCGCTAGACCCAAACCCACTCCGCTAGACCCAAACCCACTCGGCTAGACTCAAACCCACTCGGCTAGTCCCAAACCCGCTCGGCTAGACCCAAACCCACTCGGCTAGACCCAAACCCACTCGGCTAGACCCAAACCCACTCGGTGAGACCCAAACCCACTCGGCTAGACCCAAACCCACTCGGCTAGACCCAAACCCACTCCGCTAGACCCAAACCCACTCCGCTAGACCCAAACCCACTCGGCTAGACCCAAACCCACTCGGCTAGACCGAAACCCACTCGGCTAGAGCGAAACCCACTCGGCTAGACCCAAACCCACTCCACTAGACCCAAATCCACTCGGCTAGACCCAAACCCACTCGGCCAGACGCAAACCCACTCGGCTAGACCCAAACCCACTCGGCTAGACCCAAACCCACTCCGCTAGACCCAAACCCACTCCGCTAGACACAAACCCACTCGGCTGTACCGAAACGCACTCGGCTAGACCGAAACCCACTCGGCTAGAGCCAAACCCACTCGGCCAGACCCAAACCCACTCGGCTAGACCCAAACCCACTCGGCCAGACCCAAACCCACTCGGCTAGACCCAAACCCACTCGGCTAGACCCAAACCCACTCGGCTAGACCCAAACCCACTCTGCTAGACCCAAACCCACTCGGCTAGACCCAAACCCACTCGGCTAGACAGAAACCCACTCGGCTAGAGCCAAACCCACTCGGCTTGACCCAAACCCACTCCGCTAGACCTAAACCCACTCCGCTAGACCCAAACCCACTCCGGTAGACCCAAACCCACTCGGCTAGACCCAAACGCACTCGGCTAGACCCAAGCCCACTCGGCCAGACCCAACCCCACTCGGCTAGACCCAAACCCACTCGGTTAGACCCAAACCCACTCCGCTAGACCCAAACCCACTAGGCTAGACCCAAACCCACTCGGCTAGACCCAAACCCACTCGGCTAGACCCAAACCCACTCGGCTAGACCCAAACCCACTCGGCTAGACCCAAACCCACTCGGCCAGACCCAAACCCACTCGGCTAGACCCAAACCCACTCGGCCAGACCCAAACCCACTCGGCCAGACCTAAACCCACTCGGCTAGACCCAAACCCACTCCGCTAGACCCAAACCCACTCCGCTAGTCCCAAACTCACTCGGCTAGACCCAAACCCACTCGGCTAGACCGAAACCCACTCGGCTAGAGCCAAACCCACTCGGCTAGACCCAAACCCACTCGGCTAGACCCAAACCCACTCGGCCAGACCCAAACCCACTCGGCTAGACCCAAACCCACTCGGCCAGACCCAAACCCACTCGGCTAGACCCAAACCCACTCGGCTAGACCCAAACCCACTCGGCTGTACCGAAACCCACTCGGCTAGACCGAAACCCACTGGGCTAGAGCCAAACCCACTCGGCTAGACCCAAACCCACTCCGCTAGACCCAAACCCACTCGGCTAGACCCAAACCCTCTCGGCTAGACCCAAACCCACTCGGCTAGACCCAAACCCACTCGGCCAGACCCAAACCCACTCCGCTAGACGCAAACCCACTCCGCTAGACGTAAACCCACTCCCCTAGACCCAAACCCACTCCGGCAGACCCAAACACACTCGGCTAGACCCAAACGCACTCGGCTAGACCCAAGCCCATTCGGCCAGACCCATCCCCACTCGGCTAGACCCAAACCCACTCGGTTAGACCCATACCCACTCCGCTAGACCCAAAACCACTCGGCTAGACCCAAACCCACTCGGCTAGACACATACACACTCCGCTAGACCCAAACCCACTCCGCTAGACCCAAACCCACTCCGCTAGACCCAAACCCACTCGGCTAGACTCAAACCCACTCGGCTAGTCCCAAACCCGCTCGGCTAGACCCAAACCCACTCGGCTAGACCCAAACCCACTCGGCTAGACCCAAACCCACTCGGTGAGACCCAAACCCACTCGGCTAGACCCAAACCCACTCGGCCAGACCCAAACCCACTCGGCTAGACCCAAACCCACTCGGCCAGACCGAAACCCACTCGGCTAGACCCAAACCCACTCGGCTAGACCCAAACCCACTCGGCTAGACCCAAACCCACTCGGCCAGACCGAAACCCAATCGGCTAGAGCCACACCCACTCGGCTAGACCCAAACCCACTCGGCTAGACCCAAACCCACTCGGCCAGACCCAAACCCAGTCCGCTAGACCCAAACCCACTCCGCTAGACCTAAACCCACTCAGCTAGAACCAAACCCACTCCGGTAGACCCAAACCCACTCGGCTAGACCCAAACGCACTCGGCTAGACCCAAGCCCACTCGGCCAGACCCAACCCCACTCGGCTAGACCCAAACCCACTCGGTTAGACCCAAACCCACTCCGCTAGACCCAAACCCACTAGGCTAGACCCAAACACACTCGGCTAGACCCAAACCCACTCGGCTAGACCCAAACCCACTCGGCTAGACCCAAACCCACTCGGCTAGACCCAAACCCACTCGGCCAGACCCAAACCCACTCGGCTAGACCCAAACCCACTAGGCCAGACCCAAACCCACTCGGCTAGACACAAACCCACTCGGCAAGACCCAAACCCACTCCGCTAGACCCAAACCCACTCCGCCAGACCCAAACCCACTCGGCTAGACCCAAACCCACTCGGCTAGACCAAAACCCACTCGGCTAGAGCCAAACCCACTCGGCTAGACCCAAACCCACTCGGCTAGACCCAAACGCACTCCGCTAGACGCAAACCCACTCCGCTAGACCCAAACCCACTCCGCTAGACCCAAACCCACTCCGCTAGACGTAAACCCACTTTGCTAGACCCAAACCCACTCTGGCAGACCCAAACCCACTCGGCCAGACCCAAACGCACTCGGCTAGACCCAAGCCCATTCGGCCAGACCCAACCCCACTCGGCTAGACCCAAACCCACTCGGTTAGACCCAAACCCACTCCGCTAGACCCAAACCCACTCGGCTAGACCCAAACCTACTCGGCTAGACGCAAACCCACTCGGCTAGACCCAAACGCACTCGGCTAGACCCAAGCCCACTCGGCGAGACCCAACCCCACTCGGCTAGACCCAAACCCAGTCTTCTAGACCCAAATCCACTCGGCTAGACCCAAATCCACTCTGCTGGACCCAAACCCACTCGGCTAGACCCAAACCCACTCGGCCAGACCCAAACCCACTCGGCTAGACCCAAGCCCACTCGGCTCGACCCAAACCCACTCCGCTAGACCCAAACCCAGTCGGCTAGACCCAAACCCACTTCGCTAGACCCAAACCCACTCGGCTAGCCCCAAACCCACTCGGCTAGCCCCAAACCCACTCGGCTAGAGCCAAACACACTCAGCTAGACCCAAACACAGTCGGCTAGACGCAAACCCACTCCGCTAGACCCAAACCCACTCCGCTAGACCCATACCCACTCCGCTAGACCCAAACCCAATCGGCTAGACCCAAACCCACTCGGCCAGACGCAAACCCACTCGGCTAGACCCAAACCCACTCGGCCAGACGCAAACCCACTCGGCTAGACCCAAACCCACTCGGCTAGACCCAAACCCACTCGGCCAGACCCAAACCCACTCGGCTAGACCCAAACCCACTCGGCCAGACCCAAACCCACTCGGCTAGACCCAAACCCACTCGGCTAGACCCAAACCCACTCGGCTATACCGAAACCCACTCGGCTAGACCGAAACCCACTGGGCTAGAGCCAAACCCACTCGGCTAGACCCAAACCCACTCCGCTAGACCCAAACCCACTCGGCTAGACCCAAACCCACTCGGCTAGACCCAAACCCACTCGGCTAGACCCAAACCCACTCGGCCAGACCCAAACCCACTCGGCTAGACCCAAACCCACTAGGCCAGACCCAAACCCACTCGGCTAGACACAAACCCACTCGGCAAGACCCAAACCCACTCCGCTAGACCCAAACCCACTCCGCCAGACCCAAACCCACTCGGCTAGACCCAAACCCACTCGGCTAGACCAAAACCCACTCGGCTAGAGCCAAACCCACTCGGCTAGACCCAAACCCACTCGGCTAGACCCAAACCCACTCCGCTAGACGCAAACCCGCTCCGCTAGACCCAAACCCACTCCGCTAGACCCAAACCCACTCCGCTAGACGTAAACCCACTTTGCTAGACCCAAACCCACTCTGGCAGACCCAAACCCACTCGGCCAGTCCCAAACGCACTCGGCTAGACCCAAGCCCATTCGGCCAGACCCAACCCCACTCGGCTAGACCCAAACCCACTCGGTTAGACCCAAACCCACTCCGCTAGACCCAAACCCACTCGGCTAGACCCAAACCTACTCGGCTAGACGCAAACCCACTCGGCTAGACCCAAACGCACTCGGCTAGACCCAAGCCCACTCGGCGAGACCCAACCCCACTCGGCTAGACCCAAACCCAGTCTTCTAGACCCAAATCCACTCGGCTAGACCCAAATCCACTCTGCTGGACCCAAACCCACTCGGCTAGACCCAAACCCACTCGGCCAGACCCAAACCCACTCGGCTAGACCCAAGCCCACTCGGCTCGACCCAAACCCACTCCGCTAGACCCAAACCCAGTCGGCTAGACCCAAACCCACTTCGCTAGACCCAAACCCACTCGGCTAGCCCCAAACCCACTCGGCTAGCCCCAAACCCACTCGGCTAGAGCCAAACACACTCAGCTAGACCCAAACACAGTCGGCTAGACGCAAACCCACTCCGCTAGACCCAAACCCACTCCGCTAGACCCATACCCACTCCGCTAGACCCAAACCCAATCGGCTAGACCCAAACCCACTCGGCCAGACGCAAACCCACTCGGCTAGACCCAAACCCACTCGGCCAGACGCAAACCCACTCGGCTAGACCCAAACCCACTCGGCTAGACCCAAACCCACTCGGCCAGACCCAAACCCACTCGGCTAGACCCAAACCCACTCGGCCAGACCCAAACCCACTCGGCTAGACCCAAACCCACTCGGCTAGACCCAAACCCACTCGGCTATACCGAAACCCACTCGGCTAGACCGAAACCCACTGGGCTAGAGCCAAACCCACTCGGCTAGACCCAAACCCACTCCGCTAGACCCAAACCCACTCGGCTAGACCCAAACCCACTCGGCTAGACCCAAACCCACTCGGCTAGACCCAAACCCACTCGGCCAGACCCAAACCCACTCCGCTAGACGCAAACCCACTCCGCTAGACGTAAACCCACTCCCCTAGACCCAAACCCACTCCGGCAGACCCAAACACACTCGGCTAGACCCAAACGCACTCGGCTAGACCCAAGCCCATTCGGCCAGACCCATCCCCACTCGGCTAGACCCAAACCCACTCGGTTAGACCCATACCCACTCCGCTAGACCCAAAACCACTCGGCTAGACCCAAACCCACTCGGCTAGACACAAAC
Organism: Raja brachyura; assembly: GCA_963514005.1. The sequence goes on from OY740820.1 coordinate 1,883,133, forward strand.
ACACTCCGCTAGACCCAAACCCACTCCGCTAGACCCAAACCCACTCCGCTAGACCCAAACCCACTCGGCTAGACTCAAACCCACTCGGCTAGTCCCAAACCCGCACGGCTAGACCCAAACCCACTCGGCTAGACCCAAACCCACTCGGCTAGACCCAAACCCACTCGGCGAGACCCAAACCCACTCGGCTAGACCCAAACCCACTCGGCCAGACCCAAACCCACTCGGCTAGACCCAAACCCACTCGGCCAGACCGAAACCCACTCGGCTAGACCCAAACCCACTCGGCTAGACCCAAACCCACTCGGCTAGACCGAAACCCACTCCGCTAGACCCAAACCCACTCGGCTACACCCAAACCCACTCGGCTAGACCGAAACCCAATCGGCTAGAGCCAAACCCACTCGGCTAGACCCAAACCCACTCGGCTAGACCCAAACCCACTCGGCCAGACCCAAACCCAGTCCGCTAGACCCAAACCCACTCCGCTAGACCTAAATCCACTCAGCTAGAACCAAACCCACTCCGGTAGACCCAAACCCACTCGGCTAGACCCAAACGCACTCGGCTAGACCCAAGCCCACTCGGCCAGACCCAACCCCACTCGGCTAGACCCAAACCCACTCGGTTAGACCCAAACCCACTCCGCTAGACCCAAAACCACTCGGCTAGACCCAAACCCACTCGGCTAGACACAAACACACTCCGCTAGACCCAAACCCACTCCGCTAGACCCAAACCCACTCCGCTAGACCCAAACCCACTCGGCTAGACTCAAACCCACTCGGCTAGTCCCAAACCCGCTCGGCTAGACCCAAACCCACTCGGCTAGACCCAAACCCACTCGGCTAGACCCAAACCCACTCGGCGAGACCCAAACCCACTCGGCTAGACCCAAACCCACTCGGCCAGACCCAAACCCACTCGGCTAGACCCAAACCCACTCGGCCAGACCGAAACCCACTCGGCTAGACCCAAACCCACTCGGCTAGACCCAAACCCACTCGGCTAGACCGAAACCCACTCCGCTAGACCCAAACCCACTCGGCTACACCCAAACCCACTCGGCTAGACCGAAACCCAATCGGCTAGAGCCAAACCCACTCGGCTAGACCCAAACCCACTCGGCTAGACCCAAACCCACTCGGCCAGACCCAAACCCAGTCCGCTAGACCCAAACCCACTCCGCTAGACCTAAATCCACTCAGCTAGAACCAAACCCACTCCGGTAGACCCAAACCCACTCGGCTAGACCCAAACGCACTCGGCTAGACCCAAGCCCACTCGGCCAGACCCAACCCCACTCGGCTAGACCCAAACCCACTCGGTTAGACCCAAACCCACTCCGCTAGACCCAAAACCACTCGGCTAGACCCAAACCCACTCGGCTAGACACAAACACACTCCGCTAGACCCAAACCCACTCCGCTAGACCCAAACCCACTCCGCTAGACCCAAACCCACTCGGCTAGACTCAAACCCACTCGGCTAGTCCCAAACCCGCTCGGCTAGACCCAAACCCACTCGGCTAGACCCAAACCCACCCGGCTAGACCCAAACCCACTCGGCGAGACCCAAACCCACTCGGCTAGACCCAAACCCACTCGGCCAGACCCAAACCCACTCGGCTAGACCCAAACCCACTCGGCCAGACCGAAACCCACTCGGCTAGACCCAAACCCACTCGGCTAGACCCAAACCCACTCGGCTAGACCGAAACCCACTCCGCTAGACCCAAACCCACTCGGCTACACCCAAACCCACTCGGCTAGACCGAAACCCAATCGGCTAGAGCCAAACCCACTCGGCTAGACCCAAACCCACTCGGCTAGACCCAAACCCACTCGGCCAGACCCAAACCCAGTCCGCTAGACCCAAACCCACTCCGCTAGACCTAAACCCACTCAGCTTGAACCAAACCCACTCCGGTAGACCCAAACCCACTCGGCTAGACCCAAACGCACTCGGCTAGACCCAAGCCCACTCGGCCAGACCCAACCCCACTCGGCTAGACCCAAACCCACTCGGTTAGACCCAAACCCACTCCGCTAGACCCAAACCCACTAGGCTAGACCCAAACCCACTCGGCTAGACCCAAACCCACTCGGCTAGACCCAAACCCACTCGGCTAGACCCAAACCCACTCGGCTAGACCCAAACCCACTCGGCCAGACCCAAACCCACTCGGCAAGACCCAAACCCACTCCGCTAGACCCAAACCGACTCCGCCAGACCCAAACCCACTCGGCTAGACCCAAACCCACTCGGCTAGACACAAACCCACTCGGCAAGACCCAAACCCACTCCGCTAGACCCAAACCGACTCCGCCAGACCCAAACCCACTCGGCTAGACCCAAACCCACTCGGCTAGACCAAAACCCACTCGGCTAGAGCCAAACCCACTCGGCTAGACCCAAACCCACTCGGCTAGACCCAAACCCACTCCGCTAGACGCAAACCCACTCCGCTAGACCCAAACCCACTCCGCTAGACCCAAACCCACTCCGCTAGACGTAAACCCACTTTGCTAGACCCAAACCCACTCTGGCAGACCCAAACCCACTCGGCTAGACCCAAACGCACTCGGCTAGACCCAAGCCCATTCGGCCGGACCCAACCCCACTCGGCTAGACCCAAACCCACTCGGTTAGACCCAAACCCACTCCGCTAGACCCAAACCCACTCGGCTAGACCCAAACCTACTCGGCTAGACGCAAACCCACTCGGCTAGACCCAAACGCACTCGGCTAGACCCAAGCCCACTCGGCGAGACCCAACCCCACTCGGCTAGACCCAAACCCAGTCTTCTAGACCCAAATCCACTCGGCTAGACCCAAATCCACTCTGCTGGACCCAAACCCACTCGGCTAGACCCAAACCCACTCGGCCAGACCCAAACCCACTCGGCTAGACCCAAGCCCACTCGGCTCGACCCAAACCCACTCCGCTAGACCCAAACCCAGTCGGCTAGACCCAAACCCACTTCGCTAGACCCAAACCCACTCGGCTAGTCCCAAACCCACTCGGCTAGCCCCAAAACCACTCGGCTAGAGCCAAACACACTCAGCTAGACCCAAACACAGTCGGCTAGACGCAAACCCACTCCGCTAGACCCAAACCCACTCCGCTAGACCCATACCCACTCCGCTAGACCCAAACCCAATCGGCTAGACCCAAACCCACTCGGCCAGACGCAAACCCACTCAGCTAGACCCAAACCCACTCGGCCAGACGCAGACCCACTCGGCTAGACCCAAACCCACTCGGCTAGACCCAAACCCACTCGGCCAGACCCAAACCCACTCCGCTAGACCCAAACCCACTCGGCTGTACCGAAACCCACTCGGCTAGACCGAAACCCACTCGGCTAGAGCCAAACCCACTCGGCTAGACGCAAACCCACTCGGCTAGACCCAAACCCACTCGGCTAGACCCAAACCCACTCGGCTAGACCCAAACCCACTCGGCTGGACCCAAACCCACTCGGCTAGACCCAAACCCACTCGGCCAGTCCCAAACCCATTCGGCTAGACCCAAACCCACTCGTCCAGACCCAAACCCACTCGGCTAGGCCCAAACCCACTCCGCTAGACCCAAACCCACTCGGCTAGACCCAAACCCACTCGGCTAGACCGAAACGCACTCGGCTAGAGCCAAACCCACTCGGCTAGACCCAAACCCACTCGGTTAGACCCAAACCCACTCGGCTAGACCCAAACACACTCGGCTAGACCCAAACCCACTCGGCTAGACCCAAACCCACTCCGCTAGACCCAAACCCACTCGGCTAGACCCAAACCCACTCGGCTAGACCCAAACCCACTCGGCTAGACCCAAACCCACTCGGCTAGACCCAAACCCACTCGGCTAGACCCAAACCCACTCGGCTAGACCCAAACCCACTCCGCTAGACCCAAACCCACTCGGCTAGACCCAAACCCACTCGGCTAGACCCAAACACACTCGGCTAGACCCAAACCCACTCGGCTAGACCCAAACCCACTCCGCTAGACCCAAACCCACTCGGCTAGACCCAAACCCACTCGGCTAGACCCAAACCCACTCGGCTAGACCCAAACCCACTCGGCTAGACCCAAACCCACTCGGCTAGACCCAAACCCACTCGGCTAGACCCAAACCCACTCGGCTAGACCCAAACCCACTCGGCTGGACCCAAACCCACTCGGCTAGACCCAAACCCACTCGGCCGGTCCCAAACCCATTCGGCTAGACCCAAACCCACTCGGCCAGACCCAAACCCACTCGGCTAGGCCCAAACCCACTCCGCTAGACCCAAACCCACTCGGCTAGACCCAAACCCACTCGGCTAGACCCAAACGCACTCGGCTAGACCCAAGCCCATTCGGCCAGACCCATCCCCACTCCGCTAGACCCAAACCCACTCGGTTAGACCCATACCCACTCCGCTAGACCCAAAACCACTCGGCTAGACCCAAACCCACTCGGCTAGACACAAACACACTCCGCTAGACACAAACCCACTCCGCTAGACCCAAACCCACTCCGCTAGACCCAAACCCACTCGGCTAGACTCAAACCCACTCGGCTAGTCCCAAACCCGCTCGGCTAGACCCAAACCCACTCGGCTAGACCCAAACCCACTCGGCTAGACCCAAACCCACTCGGCGAGACCCAAACCCACTCGGCTAGACCCAAACCCACTCGGCCAGACCCAAACCCACTCGGCTAGACCCAAACCCACTCGGCCAGACCGAAACCCGCTCGGCTAGACCCAAACCCACTCGGCTAGACCCAAACCCACTCGGCTAGACCCAAACGCACTCGGCTAGACCCAAGCCCACTCGGCCAGACCCAACCCCACTCGGCTAGACCCAAACCCACTCGGTTAGACCCAAACCCACTCCGCTAGACCCAAAACCACTCGGCTAGACCCAAACCCACTCGGCTAGACACGAACACACTCCGCTAGACCCAAACCCACTCCGCTAGACCCAAACCCACTCCGCTAGACCCAAACCCACTCGGCTAGACTCAAACCCACTCGGCTAGTCCCAAACCCGCTCGGCTAGACCCAAACCCACTCGGCTAGACCCAAACCCTCTCGGCTAGACCCAAACCCACTCGGCGAGACCCAAACCCACTCGGCTAGACCCAAACCCACTCGGCCAGACCCAAACCCACTCGGCTAGACCCAAACCCACTCGGCCAGACCGAAACCCACTCGGCTAGACCCAAACCCACTCGGCTAGACCCAAACCCACTCGGCTAGACCGAAACCCACTCCGCTAGACCCATAACCCACTCGGCTACACCCAAACCCACTCGGCTAGACCGAAACCCAATCGGCTAGACCCAAACCCACTCGGCTAGACCCAAACCCACTCGGCCAGACCCAAACCCACTCGGCTAGACACAAACCCACTCGGCAAGACCCAAACCCACTCCGCTAGACCCAAACCCACTCCGCCAGACCCAAACCCACTCGGCTAGACCCAAACCCACTCGGCTAGACCAAAACCCACTCGGCTAGAGCCAAACCCACTAGGCTAGACGCAAACCCACTCGGCTAGACCCAAACCCACTCCGCTAGACGCAAACCCACTCCGCTAGACCCAAACCCACTCCGCTAGACCCAAACCCACTCCGCTAGACGTAAACCCACTTTGCTAGACCCAAACCCACTCTGGCAGACCCAAACCCACTCGGCTAGACCCAAACGCACTCGGCTAGACCCAAGCCCATTCGGCCAGACCCAACCCCACTCGGCTAGACCCAAACCCACTCGGTTAGACCCAAACCCACTCCGCTAGACCCAAACCCACTCGGCTAGACCCAAACCTACTCGGCTAGACGCAAACCCACTCGGCTAGACCCAAACGCACTCGGCTAGACCCAAGCCCACTCGGCGAGACCCAACCCCACTCGGCTAGACCCAAACCCAGTCTTCTAGACCCAAATCCACTCGGCTAGACCCAAATCCACTCTGCTGGACCCAAACCCACTCGGCTAGACCCAAACCCACTCGGCCAGACCCAAACCCACTCGGCTAGACCCAAGCCCACTCGGCTCGACCCAAACCCACTCCGCTAGACCCAAACCCAGTCGGCTAGACCCAAACCCACTTCGCTAGACCCAAACCCACTCGGCTAGCCCCAAACCCACTCGGCTAGCCCCAAACCCACTCGGCTAGAGCCAAACACACTCAGCTAGACCCAAACACAGTCGGCTAGATGCAAACCCACTCCGCTAGACGCAAACCCACTCCGCTAGACCCATACCCGCTCCGCTAGACCCAAACCCAATCGGCTAGACCCAAACCCACTCGGCCAGACGCAAACCCACTCGGCTAGACCCAAACCCACTCGGCCAGACGCAAACCCACTCGGCTAGACCCAAACCCACTCGGCTAGACCCAAACCCACTCGGCCAGACCCAAACCCACTCCGCTAGACCCAAACCCACTCGGCTGTACCGAAACCCACTCGGCTAGACCGAAACCCACTCGGCTAGACCCAAACCCACTCGGCTGGACCCAAACCCACTCGGCTAGACCCAAACACACTCGGCCAGTCCCAAACCCATTCGGCTAGACCCAAACCCACTCGGCCAGACCCAAACCCACTCGGCTAGGCCCAAACCCACTCCGCTAGACCCAAACCCACTCGGCTAGACCCAAACCCACTCGGCTAGACCGAAACGCACTCGGCTAGAGCCAAACCCACTCGGCTAGACCCAAACCCACTCGGTTAGACCCAAACCCACTCGGCTAGACCCAAACCCACTCGGCCAGACCGAAACCCACTCGGCTAGACCCAAACCCACTCGGCTAGACCCAAACCCACTCGGCTAGACCGAAACCCACTCCGCTAGACCCATAACCCACTCGGCTACACCCAAACCCACTCGGCTAGACCGAAACCCAATCGGCTAGACCCAAACCCACTCGGCTAGACCCAAACCCACTCGGCTAGACCCAAACCCACTCGGCCAGACCCAAACCCAGTCCGCTAGACCCAAACCCACTCCGCTAGACCTAAACCCACTCAGCTAGAACCAAACCCACTCCGGTAGACCCAAACCCACTCGGCTAGACCCAAACGCACTCGGCTAGACCCAAGCCCACTCGGCCAGACCCAACCCCACTCGGCTAGACCCAAACCCACTCGGTTAGACCCAAACCCACTCCGCTAGACCCAAACCTACTAGGCTAGATCCAAACCCACTCGGCTAGACCCAAACCCACTCGGCTAGACCCAAACCCACTCGGCTAGACCCAAACCCACTCGGCTAGACCCAAACCCACTCGGCCAGACCCAAACCCACTAGGCTAGACCCAAACCCACTCGGCCAGACCCAAACCTACTCGGCTAGACACAAACCCACTCGGCAAGACCCAAACCCACTCCGCTAGACCCAAACCCACTCCGCCAGACCCAAACCCACTCGGCTAGACCCAAACCCACACGGCTAGACCAAAACCCACTCGGCTAGAGCCAAACCCACTCGGCTAGACCCAAACCCACTCGGCTAGACCCAAACCCACTCCGCTAGACGCAAACCCACTCCGCTAGACCCAAACCCACTCCGCTAGACCCAAACCCACTCCGCTAGACGTAAACCCACTTTGCTAGACCCAAACCCACTCTGGCAGACCCAAACCCACTCGGCTAGACCCAAACGCACTCGGCTAGACCCAAGCCCATTCGGCCAGACCCAACCCCACTCCGCTAGACCCAAACCCACTCGGCTAGACCCAAACCCACTCGGCTAGACCGAAACGCACTCGGCTAGAGCCAAACCCACTCGGCTAGACCCAAACCCACTCGGTTAGACCCAAACCCACTCGGCTAGACCCAAACACACTCGGCTAGGCCCAAACCCACTCCGCTAGACCCAAACCCACTCGGCTAGACCCAAACCCACTCCGCTTGACCCAAACCCACTCGGCTAGACCCAAACCCACTCGGCTAGTGCCAAACCCACTCGGCTAGAGCCAAACCCACTCGGCTAGACCCAAACCCACTCGGTTAGACCCAAACCCACTCCGCTAGACCCAAAACCACTCGGCTAGTCCCAAACCCGCTCGGCTAGACCCAAACCCACTCGGCTAGACCCAAACCCACTCGGCTAGACCCAAACCCACTCGGCGAGACCCAAACCCACTCGGCTAGACCCAAACCCACTCGGCCAGACCCAAACCCACTCGGCTAGACCCAAACCCACTCGGCCAGACCCAAACCCACTCGGCTAGACCCAAACCAACTCGGCTAGACCCAAACCCACTCCGCTAGACCCAAACCCACTCCGCTAGACCCAAACCCACTCGGCTACACCCAAACCCACTCGGCTAGACCGAAACCCACTCGGCTAGAGCCAAACCCACTCGGCTAGACCCAAACCCACTCGGCTAGACCCAAACCCACTCGGCCAGACCCAAACCCACTCAGCTAGACCCAAACCCACTCGGCAAGACCCAAACCCACCCCGCTAGACCCAAACCCACTCCGCTAGACCCAAACCCACTCGGCTAGACCCAAACCCACTCGGCTAGACCAAAACCCACTCGGCTAGAGCCAAACCCACTCGGCTAGACCCAAACCCACTCGGCTAGACCCAAACCCACTCCGCTAGACGCAAACCCACTCCGCTAGACCCAAACCCACTCCGCTAGACCCAAACCCACTCCGCTAGACGTAAACCCACTTTGCTAGACCCAAACCCACTCCGGCAGACCCAAACCCACTCGGCTAGACCCAAACGCACTCGGCTAGACCCAAGCCCATTCGGCCAGACCCAACCCCACTCGGCTAGACCCAAACCCACTCGGTTAGACCCAAACCCACTCCGCCAGACCCAAACCCACTCGGCTAGACCCAAACCTACTCGGCTAGACGCAAACCCACTCGGCTAGACCCAAACGCACTTGGCTGGACCCAAGCCCACTCGGCGAGACCCAACCCCACTCGGCTAGACCCAAACCCAGTCTCCTAGACCCAAATCCACTCGGCTAGACCCAAATCCACTCTGCTGGACCCAAACCCACTCGGCTAGACCCAAACCCACTCGGCTAGACCCAAACCCACTCGGCTGTACCGAAACCCACTCGGCTAGACCGAAACCCACTCGGCTAGAGCCAAACCCACTCGGCTAGACCCAAACCCACTCGGCTAGACCCAAACCCACTCGGCTAGACCCAAACCCACTCGGCTAGACCCAAACCCACTCGGCTGGACCCAAACCCACTCGGCTGGACCCAAACCCACTCGGCCAGTCCCAAACCCATTCGGCTAGACCCAAACCCACTCGGCCAGACCCAAACCCACTCGGCTAGGCCCAAACCCACTCCGCTAGACCCAAACCCACTCGGCTAGACCCAAACCCACTCGGCTAGACCGAAACGCACTCGGCTAGAGCCAAACCCACTCGGCTAGACCCAAACCCACTCGGCTAGACCCAAACCCACTCGGCTAGACCCAAACCCACTCGGCTAGACCCAAACCCACTCGGCTAGACCCAAACCCACTCCGCTAGACCCAAACCCACTCGGCTAGACCCAAACCCACTCGGCTAGACCCAAACCCACTCGGCTAGACCCAAACCCACTCGGCTAGACCCAAACCCACTCGGCTAGACCCAAACCCACTCGGCTAGACCCAAACCCACTCCGCTAGACCCAAACCCACTCGGCTAGACCCGAACCCACTCGGCTAGACACAAACCCACTCGGCTAGACCCAAACCCACTCGGCTAGACCCAAACCCACTCCGCTAGACCCAAACCCACTCGGCTAGACCCAAACCCACTCGGCTAGACCGAAACCCACTCGGCTAGAGCGAAACCCATTCGGCTAGACCCAAACCCACTCGGCTAGACCCAAACCCACTTGGCTAGACCCAAACACACTCCGCTAGACCCAAACCCACTCTGCTAGACCCAAACCCACTCCGCTAGACCCAATCCCACTCCGCTAGACACAAACCCACTCCGCTAGACCCAAACCCACTCGGCAAGACCCAAACCCACTCGGCTAGTGCCAAACCCACTCGGCTAGACCCAAACCCACTCGGCTAGACCCAAACCCACTCGGCTAGACCCAAACCCACTCGGTGAGACCCAAACCCACTCGGCGAGACCCAAACCCACTCGGCTAGACCGAAACCCACTCGTCTAGAGCCAAACCCACTCGGCTAGACCCAAACCCACTCGGCTAGACGCAAACCCACTCCGCTAGACGCAAACCCACTCCGCTAGACCCAAACCCACTCCGCTAGACCCAAACCCACTCCGCTAGACGTAAACCCACTCCGCTAGACCCAAACCCACTCCGGCAGACCCAAACCCGCTCGGCTAGACCCAAACGCACTCGGCTAGACCCAAGCCCACTCGGCCAGACCCAACCCCACTCGGCTAGACCCAAACCCACTCGGTTAGACCCAAACCCACTCCGCTAGACCCAAACCCACTCGGCCAGACCCAAACCTACTCGGCTAGACGCAAACACACTCGGCTAGACCCAAACCCACTCCGCTAGACCCAAACCCACTCGGCTAGACCCAAACCTACTCGGCTAGACGCAAACCCACTCGGCTAGACCCAAGCGCACTCGGCTGGACCCAAGCCCACTCGGCCGGACCCAACCCCACTCGGCTAGACCCAAACCCAGTCTCCTAGACCCAAACCCACTCGGCTAGACCCAAACCCACTCTGCTAGACCCAAACACAGTCTCCTAGACCCAAACCCACTCGGCTAGACCCAAACCCACTCGGCTCGACCCAAACCCACTCGGCTAGGCCCAAACGCACTCCGCTAGACCCAAACCCACTCGGCTAGACCGAAACCCACTCGGCTAGACCGAAACGCACTCGGCTAGAGCCAAACCCACTCGGCTAGACCCAAACCCACTCGGCTAGACCCAAACCCACTCGGCTAGACCCAAACCCACTCGGCTAGACTCAAACCCACTCGGCTAGACCCAAACCCACTCCGCTAGACCCAAACCCACTCGGCTAGACCCAAACCCACTCGGCTAGACCCAAACCCACTCGGCGAGACCCAAACCCACTCCGCCAGACCCAAACCCACTCGGCTAGACCCAAACCCACTCGGCTAGACCGAAACCCACTCGGCTAGAGCGAAACCCACTCGGCTAGACCCAAACCCACTCGGCTAGACCCAAACCCACTTGGCTAGACCCAAACACACTCCGCTAGACCCAAACCCACTCCGCTAGACCCAAACCCACTCCGCTAGACCCAATCCCACTCCGCTAGACACAAACCCACTCCGCTAGACCCAAACCCACTCGGCTAGACCCAAACCCACTCGGCTAGTCCCAAACCCACTCGGCTAGACCCAAACCCACTCGGCTAGACCCAAACCCACTCGGCTAGACCCAAACCCACTCGGCGAGACCCAAACCCACTCGGCGAGACCCAAACCCACTCGGCCAGACCCAAACCCATTCGCCTAGACCCAAACCCACTCGGCCAGACCCAAACCCACTCGGCTAGACCCAAACCCACTCGGCTCGACCGAAACCCACTCGGCTAGGCCCAAACCCACTCCGCTAGACCCAAACCCACTCCGCTAGACCCAATCCCACTCCGCTAGACACAAACCCACTCCGCTAGACCCAAACCCACCCGGCTAGACCCAAACCCACTCGGCTAGTCCCAAACCCACTCGGCTAGACCCAAACCCACTCGGCTAGACCCAAACCCACTCGGCTAGACCCAAACCCACTCGGCGAGACCCAAACCCACTCGGCGAGACCCAAACCCACTCGGCCAGACCCAAACCCATTCGCCTAGACCCAAACCCACTCGGCCAGACCCAAACCCACTCGGCTAGACCCAAACCCACTCGGCTCGACCGAAACCCACTCGGCTAGGCCCAAACCCACTCCGCTAGACCCAAACCCACTCGGCTAGACCCAAACCCACTCGGCTAGACCGAAACTCACTCGGCTAGAGCCAAACCCACTCGGCTAGACCCAAACCCACTCGGCCAGACCCAACCCCACTCGGCTAGACCCAAACCCAGTTTCCTAGACCCAAACCCACTCGGCTAGACCCAAACCCACTCTGCTAGACCCAAACCCACTCGGCTAGACCCAAACCCACTCGGCTGGACCCAAACCCACTCCGCTGGACCCAAACCCACTCGGCTAGCCCCAAACCCACTCGGCTAGCCCCAAACCCACTCGGCTAGCCCCAAACCCACTCGGCTAGAGACAAACACACTCAGCTAGACCCAAACACACTCGGCTAGACGCAAACCCACTCCGCTAGACCCAAACCCACTCCGCTAGACCCAAACCCACTCCGCTAGACCCAAACCCACTCCACTAGACCCAAATCCACTCGGCTAGACCCAAACCCACTCGGCCAGACCCAAACCCACTCGGCTAGACCCAAACCCACTCGGCTAGTGCCAAACCCACTCGGCTAGACCCAAACCCACTCCGCTAGACCCAAACCCACTCGGCTAGACCCAAACCCACTCGGTGAGACCCAAACCCACTCGGCGAGACCCAAACCCACTCGGCTAGACCGAAACCCACTCGGCTAGAGCCAAACCCACTCGGCTAGACGTAAACCCACTCCGCTAGACCCAAACCCACTCCGGTGAACCCAAACCCGCTCGGCTAGACCCAAACGCACTCGGCTAGACCCAAGCCCACTCGGCCAGACCCAACCCCACTCGGCTAGACCCAAACCCACTCGGTTAGACCCAAACCCACTCCGCTAGACCCAAACCCACTCGGCCAGACCCAAACCTACTCGGCTAGACGCAAACACACTCGGCTAGACCCAAACCCACTCCGCTAGACCCAAACCCACTCGGCTAGACCCAAACCTACTCGGCTAGACGCAAACCCACTCGGCTAGACCCAAGCGCACTCGGCTGGACCCAAGCCCACTCGGCCGGACCCAACCCCACTCGGCTAGACCCAAACCCAATCTCCTAGACCCAAACCCACTCGGCTAGACCCAAACCCACTCTGCTAGACCCAAACCCAGTCTCCTAGACCCAAACCCACTCGGCTAGACCCAAACCCACTCGGCTCGACCCAAACCCACACGGCTAGGCCCAAACGCACTCCGCTAGACCCAAACCCACTCGGCTAGACCGAAACCCACTCGGCTAGACCGAAACGCACTCGGCTAGAGCCAAACCCACTCGGCTAGACCCAAACCCACTCGGCTAGACCCAAACCCACTCGGCTAGACTCAAACCCACTCGGCTAGACCCAAACCCACTCCGCTAGACCCAAACCCACTCGGCTAGACCCAAACCCACTCCGCTAGACCCAAACCCACTCGGCTAGACCCAAACCCACTCGGCTAGACCCAAACCCACTCGGCTAGACCCAAACCCACTCGGCTAGACTCAAACCCACTCGGCTAGACCCAAACCCACTCGGCTCGACCCAAACCCACTCGGCTAGGCCCAAACGCACTCCGCTAGACCCAAACCCACTCGGCTAGACCGAAACCCACTCGGCTAGACCGAAACGCACTCGGCTAGAGCCAAACCCACTCGGCTAGACCCAAACCCACTCGGCTAGACCCAAACCCACTCGGCTAGACTCAAACCCACTCGGCTAGACCCAAACCCACTCCGCTAGACCCAAACCCACTCGGCTAGACCCAAACCCACTCGGCTAGACCCAAACCCACTCGGCGAGACCCAAACCCACTCCGCCAGACCCAAACCCACTCGGCTAGACCCAAACCCACTCGGCTAGACCGAAACCCACTCGGCTAGAGCGAAACCCACTCGGCTAGACCCAAACCCACTCGGCTAGACCCAAACCCACTTGTCTAGACCCAAACACACTCCGCTAGACCCAAACCCACTCCGCTAGACCCAAACCCACTCCGCTAGACCCAATCCCACTCCGCTAGACACAAACCCACTCCGCTAGACCCAAACCCACTCGGCTAGACCCAAACCCACTCGGCTAGTCCCAAACCCACTCGGCTAGACCCAAACCCACTCGGCTCTACCCAAACCCACTCGGCTAGACCCAAACCCACTCGGCGAGACCCAAACCCACTCGGCGAGACCCAAACCCACTCGGCCAGACCCAAACCCATTCGCCTAGACCCAAACCCACTCGGCCAGACCCAAACCCACTCGGCTAGACCCAAACCCACTCGGCTCGACCGAAACCCACTCGGCTAGGCCCAAACCCACTCCGCTAGACCCAAACCCACTCCGCTAGACCCAATCCCACTCCGCTAGACACAAACCCACTCCGCTAGACCCAAACCCACTCGGCTAGACCCAAACCCACTCGGCTAGTCCCAAATCCCACTCGGCTAGACCCTAACCCACTCGGCTAGACCCAAACCCACTCGGCTAGACCCAAACCCACTCGGCGAGACCCAAACCCACTCGGCGAGACCCAAACCCACTCGGCCAGACCCAAACCCATTCGCCTAGACCCAAACCCACTCGGCCAGACCCAAACCCACTCGGCTAGACCCAAACCCACTCGGCTCGACCGAAACCCACTCGGCTAGGCCCAAACCCACTCCGCTAGACCCAAACCCACACGGCTAGACCCAAACCCACTCGGCTAGACCGAAACTCACTCGGCTAGAGCCAAACCCACTCGGCTAGACCCAAACCCACTCGGCCAGACCCAACCCCACTCGGCTAGACCCAAACCCAGTTTCCTAGACCCAAACCCACTCGGCTAGACCCAAACCCACTCTGCTAGACCCAAACCCACTCGGCTAGACCCAAACCCACTCGGCTAGACCCAAACCCACTCCGCTAGACCCAAACCCACTCGGCTAGCCCCAAACCCACTCAGCTAGCCCCAAACCCACTCGGCTAGCCCCAAACCCACTCGGCTAGAGACAAACACACTCAGCTAGACCCAAACACACTCGGCTAGACGCAAACCCACTCCGCTAGACCCAAACCCACTCCGCTAGACCCAAACCCACTCCGCTAGACCCAAACCCACTCCACTAGACCCAAATCCACTCGGCTAGACCCAAACCCACTCGGCCAGACCCAAACCCACTCGGCTAGACCCAAACCCACTCGGCTAGACCCAAACCCACTCGGCTAGACCCAAACCCACTCCGCTAGACCCAAACCCACTCCGCTAGACCCAAACCCACTAGGCTAGACCCAAACCCACTCGGCTAGACCCAAACCCACTCGGCTAGACCCAAACCCACTCGGCCAGACCCAAACCCACTCAGCTAGACCCAAACCCACTCGGCCAGACCAAAACCCACTCGGCTAGACCCAAACCCACTCGGCTAGACCGAAACCCACTCGGCTAGAGCCAAACCCACTCGGCTAGACCCAAACCCACTCGGCTAGACGCAAACCCACTCCGCTAGACGCAAACCCACTCCGCTAGACCCAAACCCACTCCGCTAGACCCAAACCCACTCTGCTAGACGTAAACCCACTCCGCTAGACCCAAACCCACTCCGGCAGACCCAAACCCACTCGGCTAGACCCAAACGCACTCGGCTAGACCCAAGCCCACTCGGCCAGACCCAACCCCACTCGGCTAGACCCAAACCCACTCGGTTAGTCCCAAACCCACTCCGCTAGACCCAAACCCACTCGGCCAGACCCAAACCTACTCGGCTAGACGCAAACCCACTCGGCTAGACCCAAACCCACTCCGCTAGACGCAAACCCACTCGGCTAGACCCAAACCTATTCGGCGAGACGCAAACCCACTCGGCTAGACCCAAGCGCACTCGGCTAGACCCAAGCCCACTCGGCCAGACCCAACCCCACTCGGCTAGACCCAAACCCAGTCTCCTAGACCCAAACCCACTCGGCTAGACCCAAACCCACTCTGCTAGACCCAAACCCAGTCTCCTAGACCCAAACCCACTCGGCTAGACCCAAACCCACTCGGCTCGACCCAAACCCACTCGGCTAGGCCCAAACGCACTCCGCTAGACCCAAACGCACTCGGCTAGACCCAAACCCACTCGGCTAGACCGAAACGCACTCGGCTAGAGCCAAACCCACTCGCCTAGACCCAAACCCACTCGGCTAGACCCAAACCCACTCGGCTAGACCCAAACCCACTCGGCTAGACCCAAACCCACTCGGCTAGACCCAAACCCACTCGGCTAGACCCAAACCCACTCGGCTAGACCAAAAGCCACTCCGCTAGACCCAATCCCACTCCGCTAGACACAAACCCACTCCGCTAGACCCAAACCCACTCGGCTAGAACCAAACCCACTCGGCTAGTCCCAAACCCACTCGGCTAGACCCAAACCCACTCGGCTAGACCCAAACCCACTCGGCTAGACCCAAACCCACTCGGCGAGACCCAAACCCACTCGGCGAGACCCAAACCCACTCGGCCAGACCCAAACCCACTCGGCTAGAGCCAAACCCACTCGGCTAGACCCAAACCCACTCGGCTAGACCCAAACACACTCCGCTAGACGCAAACCCACTCCGCTAGTCCCAAACCCACTCCGCTAGACGCAAACCCACTCCGCTAGATGTAAACCCACTCCGCTAGACCCACACCCACTCCGGCAGACCCAAACCCACTCGGCTAGACCCAAACGCACTCGGCTAGACCCAAGCCCACTCGGCCAGACCCAACCCCACTCGGCTAGACCCAAACCCACTCGGTTAGACCCAAACCCACTCCGCTAGACCCAAACCCACTCGGCTAGACCCAAACCTACTCGGCTAGACGCAAACCCACTCGGCTGGACCCAAACGCACTCGGCTAGACCCAAGCCCACTCGGCCAGACCCAACCCCACTCGGCTAGACCCAGACCCAGTCTCCTAGACCCAAACCCACTCGGCTAGACCCAAACCCACTCTGCTAGACCCAAACCCACTCGGCTAGACCCAAACCCACTCGGCTAGACCCAAGCCCACTCGGCTAGAGCCAAACCCACTCGGCTAGACCCAAACCCACTCGGCTAGACCCAAACCCACTCGGCTAGACCCAAACCCACTCGGCTAGACCCAAACCCACTCGGCTAGACACAAACCCACTCGGCTAGACCCAAACCCACTCGGCCAGACCCAAACCCATTCGCCTAGACCCAATCCCACTCGGCCAGACCCAAACCCACTCGGCTAGACCCAAACCCACTCGGCTCGACCCAAACCCACTCGGCTAGGCCCAAACCCACTCCGCTAGACCCAAACCCACTCGGCTAGACCCAAACCCACTCGGCTAGACCGAAACTCACTCGGCTAGAGCCAAACCCACTCGGCTAGACCCAAACCCACTCGGCCAGACCCAACCCCACTCGGCTAGACCCAAACCCAGTTTCCTAGACCCAAACCCACTCGGCTAGACCCAAACCCACTCTGCTAGACCCAAACCCACTCGGCTAGACCCAAACCCACTCGGCAAGACCCTAACCCACTCAGCTAGACCCAAGCCCACTCGGCTAGACCCAAACCCACTCGGCTGGACCCAAACCCAGTAGGCTAGACCCAAACCCACTCTGCTAGACCCAAACCCACTCGGCTAGCCCCAAACCCACTCGGCTAGCCCCAAACCCACTCGGCTAGAGCCAAACACACTCAGCTAGACCCAAACACACTCGGCTAGACGCAAACCCACTCCGCTAGACCCAAACCCACTCGGCTAGACCCAAACCCACTCGGCTAGACCCAAACCCACTCGGCCAGACCCAAACCCACTCGGCTAGACCCAAACCCACTCGGCTGTACTGAAACCCACTCGGCTAGACCGAAACCCACTCGGCTAGGCCCAAAACCCTCCGCTAGACCCAAACCCACTCGGCTAGACTCAAACCCACTCGGCTAGACCGAAACGGACTCGGCTAGAGCCAAACCCACTCGGCTAGACCCAAACCCACTCGGCTTGACCAAAACCCACTCGGCTAGACCCAAACCCACTCGGCTAGACCCAAACCCACTCCGCTAGACCCAAACCCACTCGGCTAGACCCAAACCCACTCGGCTAGACCCAAACCCACTCGGCAAGACCCAAACCCACTCCGCTAGACCCAAATCCACTCGGCTAGACCCAAAGCCACTCGGCTAGACCGAACCCACTCGGCTAGAGCGAAACCCACTCGGCTAGACCCAAACCCACTCGGCTAGACCCAAACCCACTCGGCTAGACCCAAACACACTCCGCTAGACCCAAACCCACTCCGCTGGACCCAAACCCACTCCGATAGACCCAATCCCACTCTGCTAGACACAAACCCACTCCGCTAGACCCAAACCCACTCGGCTAGACACAAACCCACTCGGCTAGACCCAAACCCACTCGGCCAGACCCAAACCCATTCGCCTAGACCCAATCCCACTCGGCCAGACCCAAACCCACTCGGCTAGACCCAAACCCACTCGGCTCGACCCAAACCCACTCGGCTAGGCCCAAACCCACTCCGCTAGACCCAAACCCACTCGGCTAGACCCAAACCCACTCGGCTAGACCGAAACTCACTCGGCTAGAGCCAAACCCACTCGGCTAGACCCAAACCCACTCGGCCAGACCCAACCCCACTCGGCTAGACCCAAACCCAGTTTCCTAGACCCAAACCCACTCGGCTAGACCCAAACCCACTCTGCTAGACCCAAACCCACTCGGCTAGACCCAAACCCACTCGGCAAGACCCTAACCCACTCAGCTAGACCCAAGCCCACTCGGCTAGACCCAAACCCACTCGGCTGGACCCAAACCCAGTAGGCTAGACCCAAACCCACTCTGCTAGACCCAAACCCACTCGGCTAGCCCCAAACCCACTCGGCTAGCCCCAAACCCACTCGGCTAGAGCCAAACACACTCAGCTAGACCCAAACACACTCGGCTAGACGCAAACCCACTCCGCTAGACCCAAACCCACTCGGCTAGACCCAAACCCACTCGGCTAGACCCAAACCCACTCGGCCAGACCCAAACCCACTCGGCTAGACCCAAACCCACTCGGCTGTACTGAAACCCACTCGGCTAGACCGAAACCCACTCGGCTAGAGCCAAACCCACTCGGCTAGACCGAAACCCACTCGGCTAGGCCCAAAACCCTCCGCTAGACCCAAACCCACTCGGCTAGACTCAAACCCACTCGGCTAGACCGAAACGGACTCGGCTAGAGCCAAACCCACTCGGCTAGACCCAAACCCACTCGGCTTGACCAAAACCCACTCGGCTAGACCCAAACCCACTCGGCTAGACCCAAACCCACTCCGCTAGACCCAAACCCACTCGGCTAGACCCAAACCCACTCGGCTAGACCCAAACCCACTCGGCAAGACCCAAACCCACTCCGCTAGACCCAAATCCACTCGGCTAGACCCAAAGCCACTCGGCTAGACCGAACCCACTCGGCTAGAGCGAAACCCACTCGGCTAGACCCAAACCCACTCGGCTAGACCCAAACCCACTCGGCTAGACCCAAACACACTCCGCTAGACCCAAACCCACTCCGCTGGACCCAAACCCACTCCGATAGACCCAATCCCACTCTGCTAGACACAAACCCACTCCGCTAGACCCAAACCCACTCGGCTAGACCCAAACCCACTCGGCTAGTCCCAAACCCACTCGGCTAGACCCAAACCCACTCCGCTAGACCCAAACCCACTCGGCTAGACCCAAACCCACTCGGCGAGACCCAAACCCACTCGGCGAGACCCAAACCCACTCGGCCAGACCCAAACCCACTCGGCTAGACCCAAACCCACTCGGCCAGACCCAAACCCACTCGGCTCGACCCAAACCCACTCGGCTCGACCCAAACCCACTCCGCTAGAACCAAACCCACTCCGCTAGACCCAAACCCACTCGGCTAGACCCAAACCCACTCGGCTAGACCGAAACCCACTCGGCTAAAGCCAAACCCACTAGGCTAGACCCAAACCCACTCGGCTAGACCCAAACCCACTCGGCTAGACCCAAACCCACTCGGCTAGACCCAAACCCACTCCGCTAGACGCAAACCCAGTCCGATAGACCCAAACCCACTCCGCTAGACCCAAACCCACTCCGCTAGACCTAAACCCACTCCGCTAGACCCAAACCCACTCCGGTAGACCCAAACCCACTCGGATAGACGCAAACGCACTCGGCTAGACCCAAGCCCACTCGGCCAGACCCAACCCCACTCGGCTAGACCCAAACCCACTCGGCTAGACCCAAACCCACTCGGTTAGACCCAAACCCACTCCGCTAGACCCAAACCCACTCGGCTAGGCCCAAACCCACTCGGCTAGACCCAAACCCACTCGGCTAGACCCAAGCCCACTCCACTAGACCCAAATCCACTCGGCTAGACCCAAACCCACTCGGCCAGACCCAAACCCACTCGGCTAGACCCAAACCCACTCGGCTAGACCCAAACCCACTCGGCTAGACCCAAACCCACTCCGCTAGACCCAAACCCACTAGGCTAGACCCAAACCCACTCGGCTAGACCCAAACCCACTCGGCTAGACCCAAACCCACTCGGCCAGACCCAAACCCACTCGGCTAGACCCAAACCCACTCGGCCAGACCCAAACCCACTCGGCCAGACCCAAACCCACTCGGCTAGACCCAAACCCACTCGGCTAGACCCAAACCCACTCCGCTAGACCCAAACCCACTCCGCTAGACCAAAACCCACTCGGCTAGACCCAAACCCACTCGGCTAGACCGAAACCCACTCGGCTAGAGCCAAACCCACTCGGCTAGACCCAAACCCACTCGGCTAGACGCAAACCCACTCGGCTAGACGCAAACCCACTCCGCTAGACCCAAACCCACTCCGCTAGACCCAAACCCACTCCGCTAGACGTAAACCCACTCCGCTAGACCCAAACCCACTCCGGCAGACCCAAACCCACTCGGCAAGACCCAAACGCACTCGGCTAGACCCAAGCCCACTCGGCCAGACCCAAACCTACTCGGCTAGACGCAAACCCACTCGGCTAGACCCAAACCCACTCCGCTAGACCCAAACCCACTCGGCTAGACCCAAACCTATTCGGCTAGACGCAAACCCACTCGGCTAGACCCAAGCGCACTCGGCTAGACCCAAGCCCACTCGGCCAGACCCAACCCCACTCGGCTAGACCCAAACCCAGTCTCCTAGACCCAAACCCACTCGGCTAGACCCAAACCCACTCTGCTAGACCCAAACCCAGTCTCCTAGACCCAAACCCACTCGGCTAGACCCAAACCCACTCGGCTCGACCCAAACCCACTCGGCTAGGCCCAAACGCACTCCGCTAGACCCAAACCCACTCGGCTAGACCCAAACCCACTCGGCTAGACCGAAACGCACTCGGCTAGAGCCAAACCCACTCGGCTAGACCCAAGCCCACTCGGCTAGACCCAAACCCACTCGGCTAGACCCAAACCCACTCGGCTAGACACAAACCCACTCGGCTAGACCCAAACCCACTCGGCCAGACCCAAACCCATTCGCCTAGACCCAAACCCACTCGGCCAGACCCAAACCCACTCGGCTAGACCCAAACCCACTCGGCGAGACCCAAACCCACTCGGCGAGACCCAAACCCACTCGGCCAGACCCAAACCCACTCGGCTAGACCCAAGCCCACTCGGCCAGACCCAACCCCACTCGGCTCGACCCAAACCCACTCGGTTAGACCCAAACCCACTCGGCTAGGCCCAAACCCACTCGGCTAGACCCAAACCCACTCGGATAGACGCAAACGCACTCGGCTAGACCCAAGCCCACTCGGCCAGACCCAACCCCACTCGGCTAGACCCAAACCCACTCGGCTAGACCCAAACCCACTCGGTTAGACCCAAACCCACTCCGCTAGACCCAAACCCACTCGGCTAGGCCCAAACCCACTCGGCTAGACCCAAACCCACTCGGCTAGACCCAAGCCCACTCCACTAGACCCAAATCCACTCGGCTAGACCCAAACCCACTCGGCCAGACCCAAACCCACTCGGCTAGACCCAAACCCACTCGGCTAGACCCAAACCCACTCGGCTAGACCCAAACCCACTCCGCTAGACCCAAACCCACTAGGCTAGACCCAAACCCACTCGGCTAGACCCAAACCCACTCGGCTAGACCCAAACCCACTCGGCCAGACCCAAACCCACTCGGCTAGACCCAAACCCACTCGGCCAGACCCAAACCCACTCGGCCAGACCCAAACCCACTCGGCTAGACCCAAACCCACTCGGCTAGACCCAAACCCACTCAGCTAGACCCAAACCCACTCCGCTAGACCAAAACCCACTCGGCTAGACCCAAACCCACTCGGCTAGACCGAAACCCACTCGGCTAGAGCCAAACCCACTCGGCTAGACCCAAACCCACTCGGCTAGACGCAAACCCACTCCGCTAGACGCAAACCCACTCCGCTAGACCCAAACCCACTCCGCTAGACCCAAACCCACTCCGCTAGACGTAAACCCACTCCGCTAGACCCAAACCCACTCCGGCAGACCCAAACCCACTCGGCAAGACCCAAACGCACTCGGCTAGACCCAAGCCCACTCGGCCAGACCCAAACCTACTCGGCTAGACGCAAACCCACTCGGCTAGACCCAAACCCACTCCGCTAGACCCAAACCCACTCGGCTAGACCCAAACCTATTCGGCTAGACGCAAACCCACTCGGCTAGACCCAAGCGCACTCGGCTAGACCCAAGCCCACTCGGCCAGACCCAACCCCACTCGGCTAGACCCAAACCCAGTCTCCTAGACCCAAACCCACTCGGCTAGACCCAAACCCACTCTGCTAGACCCAAACCCAGTCTCCTAGACCCAAACCCACTCGGCTAGACCCAAACCCACTCGGCTCGACCCAAACCCACTCGGCTAGGCCCAAACGCACTCCGCTAGACCCAAACCCACTCGGCTAGACCCAAACCCACTCGGCTAGACCGAAACGCACTCGGCTAGAGCCAAACCCACTCGGCTAGACCCAAGCCCACTCGGCTAGACCCAAACCCACTCGGCTAGACCCAAACCCACTCGGCTAGACACAAACCCACTCGGCTAGACCCAAACCCACTCGGCCAGACCCAAACCCATTCGCCTAGACCCAAACCCACTCGGCCAGACCCAAACCCACTCGGCTAGACCCAAACCCACTCGGCGAGACCCAAACCCACTCGGCGAGACCCAAACCCACTCGGCCAGACCCAAACCCACTCGGCTAGACCCAAGCCCACTCGGCCAGACCCAACCCCACTCGGCTCGACCCAAACCCACTCGGTTAGACCCAAACCCACTCGGCTAGGCCCAAACCCACTCGGCTAGACCCAAACCCACTCGGCTAGACCCAAACCCACTCCACTAGACCCAAATCCACTCGGCTAGACCCAAACCCACTCGGCCAGACCCAAACCCACTCGGCTAGACCCAAACCCACTCGGCTAGACCCAAACCCACTCGGCTAGACCCAAACCCACTCCGCTAGACCCAAACCCACTCCGCTAGACCCAAACCCACTAGGCTAGACCCAAACCCACTCCGCTAGACCCAAACCCACTCCGCTAGACCCAAACCCACTAGGCTAGACCCAAACCCACTCGGCTAGACCCAAACCCACTCGGCTAGACCCAAACCCACTCGGCCAGTCCCAAACCCACTCGGCTAGACCCAAACCCACTCGGCCAGACCCAAACCCACTCGGATAGACCCAAACCCACTCGGCTAGACCCAAACCCACTCAGCTAGACCCAAACCCACTCCGCTAGACCAAAACCCACTCGGCTAGACCCAAACCCACTCGGCTAGACCGAAACCCACTCGGCTAGAGCCAAACCCACTCGGCCAGACCCAAACCCACTCGGCTAGACGCAAACCCACTCCGCTAGACGCAAACCCACTCCGCTAGACCCAAACCCACTCCGCTAGACCCAAACCCACTCCGCTAGACGTAAACCCACTCCGCTAGACCCAAACCCACTCCAGCAGACCCAAACCCACTCGGCTAGACCCAAACGCACTTGGCTAGACCCAAGCCCACTCGGCCAGACCCAAACCTACTCGGCTAGACGCAAACCCACTCGGCTAGACCCAAACCCACTCCGCTAGACCCAAACCCACTCGGCTAGACCCAAACCTATTCGGCTAGACGCAAACCCACTCGGCTAGACCCAAGCGCACTCGGCTAGACCCAAGCCTACTCGGCCAGACCCAACCCCACTCGGCTAGACCCAAACCCAGTCTCCTAGACCCAAACCCACTCGGCTAGACGCAAACCCACTCTGCTAGACCCAAACCCAGTCTCCTAGACCCAAACCCACTCGGCTAGACCCAAACCCACTCGGCTCGACACAAACCCACTCGGCTAGGCCCAAACGCACTCCGTTAGACCCAAACCCACTCGGCTAGACCCAAACCCACTCGGCTAGACCGAAACGCACTCGGCTAGAGCCAAACCCACTCGGCTAGACCCAAACCCACTCGGCTAGACCCAAACCCACTCGGCTAGACCCAAACCCACTCGGCTAGACCCAAACCCACTCGGCTAGACCCAAACCCACTCCGCTAGACCCAAACCCACTCGGCTAGACCCAAACCCACTCGGCTAGACCCAAACCCACTCGGCTAGACCCAAACCCACTCCGCTAGACCCAATCCCACTCCGCTAGACACAAACCCACTCCGCTAGACCCAAACCCACTCGGCTAGACCCAAACCCACTCGGCTAGTCCCAAACCCACTCGGCTAGACCCAAACCCACTCGGCTAGTCCCAACCCCACTCGGCTAGACCCAAACCCACTCGGCGAGACCCAAACCCACTCGGCGAGACCCAAACCCACTCGGCCAGACCCAAACCCACTCGGCTAGAGCCAAACCCACTCGGCTAGACCCAAACCCACTCGGCTAGACCCAAACACCCTCCGCTAGACGCAAACCCACTCCGCTAGTCCCAAACCCACTCCGCTAGATGCAAACCCACTCCGCTAGATGTAAACCCACTCCGCTAGACCCAAACCCACTCCGGCAGACCCAAACCCACTCGGCTAGACCCAAACGCACTCGGCTAGACCCAAGCCCACTCGGCCAGACCCAACCCCACTCGGCTAGACCCAAACCCACTCGGTTAGACCCAAACCCACTCCGCTAGACCCAAACCCACTCGGCTAGACCCAAACCTACTCGGCTAGACGCAAACCCACTCGGTTGGACCCAAACGCACTCGGCTAGACCCAAGCCCACTCGGCCAGACCCAACCCCACTCGGCTAGACCCAGACCCAGTCTCCTAGACCCAAACCCACTCGGCTAGACCCAAACCCACTCTGCTAGACCCAAACCCACTTGGCTAGACCCAAACCCACTCGGCTAGACCCAAGCCCACTCGGCTAGACCCAAGCCCACTCGGCTGGAGCCAAACCCACTCGGCTAGACACAAACCCACTCGGCTAGACCCAAACCCACTCGGCTAGACCCAAACCCACTCGGCTAGACCCAAACCCACTCGGCTAGACACAAACCCACTCGGCTAGACCCTAACCCACTCGGCCAGACCCAAACCCATTCGCCTAGACCCAAACCCACTCGGCCAGACCCAAACCCACTCGGCTAGACCCAAACCCACTCGGCTCGACCCAAACCCACTCGGCTAGGCCCAAACCCACTCCGCTAGACCCAAACCCACTCGGCTAGACCCAAACCCACTCGGCTAGACCGAAACTCACTCGGCTAGAGCCAAACCCACTCGGCTAGACCCAAACCCACTCGGCCAGACCCAACCCCACTCGGCTAGACCCAAACCCAGTTTCCTAGACCCAAACACACTCGGCTAGACCCAAACCCACTCTGCTAGACCCAAACCCACTCGGCTAGACCCAAACCCACTCGGCTGGACCCAAACCCAGTAGGCTAGACCCAAACCCACTCCGCTAGACCCAAACCCACTCGGCTAGCCCCAAACCCACTCGGCTAGCCCCAAACCCACTTGGCTATAGCCAAACACACTCAGCTAGACCCAAACACACTCGGCTAGACGCAAACCCACTCCGCTAGACCCAAACCCACTCCGCTAGACCCAAACCCACTCCGCCAGACCCAAACCCACTCCACTAGACCCAAATCCACTCGGCTAGACCCAAACCCACTCGGCCAGACCCAAACCCACTCGGCTAGACCCAAACCCACTCGGCTAGACCCAAACCCACTCGGCTAGACCCAAACCCACTCCGCTAGACCCAAACCCACTCGGCTGTACCGAAACCCACTCGGCTAGACCAAAACCCACTCGGCTAGAGCCAAACCCACTCGGCTAGACCGAAACCCACTCGGCTAGGCCCAAACACCCTCCGCTAGACCCAAACCCACTCGGCTAGACTCAAACCCACTCGGCTAGACCGAAACGGACTCGGCTAGAGCCAAACCCACTCGGCTAGACCCAAACCCATGCGGCTAGACCCAAACCCACTCCGCTAGACCCAAACCCAATCGGCTAGACCCAAACCTACTCGGCTAGACGCAAACCCACTCGGCTGGACCCAAACGCACTCGGCTAGACCCAAGCCCACTCGGCCAGACCCAACCCCACTCGGCTAGACCCAGACCCAGTCTCCTAGACCCAAACCCACTCGGCTAGACCCAAACCCACTCTGCTAGACCCAAACCCACTCGGCTAGACCCAAACCCACTCGGCTAGACCCAAGCCCACTCGGCTAGACCCAAGCCCACTCGGCTCGACCCAAACCCACTCGGCTAGGCCCAAACCCACTCCGCTAGACCCAAACCCACTCGGCTAGACCCAAACCCACTCGGCTAGACCGAAACTCACTCGGCTAGAGCCAAACCCACTCGGCTAGACCCAAACCCACTCGGCCAGACCCAACCCCACTCGGCTAGACCCAAACCCAGTTTCCTAGACCCAAACCCACTCGGCTAGACCCAAACCCACTCTGCTAGACCCAAACCCACTCGGCTAGAGCCAAACCCACTCGGCTAGACCCAAACCCACTCGGCTAGACCCAAACCCACTCGGCTAGACCCAAACCCACTCGGCTAGACCCAAACCCACTCGGCTAGACACAAACCCACTCGGCTAGACCCAAACACACTCGGCCAGACCCAAACCCATTCGCCTAGACCCAAACCCACTCGGCCAGACCCAAACCCACTCGGCTGGATCCAAACCCACTCGGCTCGACCCAAACCCACTCGGCTAGGCCCAAACCCACTCCGCTAGACCCAAACCCAGTCGGCTAGACCCAAACCCACTTGGCTAGACCGAAACTCACTCGGCTAGAGCCAAACCCACTCGGCTAGACCCAAACCCACTCGGCCAGACCCAACCCCACTCGGCTAGACCCAAACCCAGTTTCCTAAACCCAAACCCACTCGGCTGGACCCAAACCCACTCTGCTAGACCCAAACCCACTCGGCCAGACCCAAACCCACTCGGCAAGACCCAAACCCACTCAGCTAGACCCAAGCCCACTCGGCTAGACCCAAACCCACTCGGCTGGACCCAAACCCAGTAGGCTAGACCCAAACCCACCCCGCTAGACCCAAACCCACTCGGCTAGCCCCAAACCCACTCGGCTAGCCCCAAACCCACTCGGCTAGAGCCAAACACGCTCAGCTAGCCCCAAACACACTCGGCTAGACGCAAACCCACTCCGCTAGACCCAAACCCACTCCGCTAGACCCAAACCCACTCCGCCAGACCCAAACCCACTCCACTAGACCCAAATCCACTCGGCTAGACCCAAACCCACTCGGCCAGACCCAAACCCACTCGGCTAGACCCAAACCCACTCGGCTAGACCCAAACCCACTCGGCTAGACCCAAACCCACTCCGCTAGACCCAAACCCACTCGGCTGTACCGAAACCCACTCGACTAGACCGAAACCCACTCGGCTAGAGCCAAACCCACTCGGCTAGACCGAAACCCACTCGGCTAGGCCCAAACACCCTCCGCTAGACCCAAACCCACTCGGCTAGACTCAAACCCACTCGGCTAGACCGAAACGGACTCGGCTAGAGCCAAACCCACTCGGCTAGACCCAAACCCACTCGGCTAGACCCAAACCCACTCGGCTAGACCCAAACCCACTCGGCTAGACCCAAACCCACTCCGCTAGACCCAAACCCACTCGGCTAGACCCAAACCCACTCGGCTAGTCCCAAACCCACTCGGCAAGACCCAAACCCACTCCGCTAGACCCAAATCCACTCGGCTAGACCCAAACCCACTCGGCTAGACCGAAACCCACTCGACTAGAGCGAAACCCACACGGCTAGACCCAAACCCACTCGGCTAGACCCAAACCCACTCGGCTAGACCCAAACACACTCCGCTAGACCCAAACCCACTCCGCTAGACCCAAACCCACTCCGATAGACCCAATCCCACTCTGCTAGACACAAACCCACTCCGCTAGACCCAAACCCACTCGGCTAGACCCAAACCCACTCGGCTAGTCCCAAACCCACTCGGCTAGACCCAAACCCACTCAGCTAGACCCAAACCCACTCGGCTAGACCCAAACCCACTCGGCGAGACCCAAACCCACTCGGCGAGACCCAAACCCACTCGGCCAGACCCAAACCCACTTGGCTAGACCCAAACCCACTCGGCCAGACCCAAACCCACTCGGCTCGACCCAAACCCACTCGGCTAGACCCAAACCCACTCCGCTAGACCCAAACCCACTCCGCTAGACCCAAACCCACTCGGCTAGACCCAAACCCACTCGGCTAGACCGAAACCCACTCGGCTAAAGCCAAACCCACTCGGCTAGACCCAAACCCACTCGGCTAGACCCAAACCCAATCGGCTAGACCCAAACCCACTCGGCTAGACCCAAACCCACTCCGCTAGACGCAAACCCAGTCCGATAGACCCAAACCCACTCCGCTAGACCCAAACCCACTCCGCTAGACCTAAACCCACTCCGCTAGACCCAAACCCACTCCGGTAGACCCAAACCCACTCGGATAGACGCAAACGCACTCGGCTAGACCCAAGCCCACTCGGCCAGACCCAACCCCACTCGTCTAGACCCAAACCCACTCGGTTAGACCCAAACCCACTCCGCTAGACCCAAACCCACTCGGCTAGGCCCAAACCCACTCGGCTAGACCCAAACCCACTCGGCTAGACCCAAACACACTCGGCAAGTCCCAAACCCACTCGGCTAGACCCAAACCCACTCGGCTAGACCCAAACCCACTCGGCTAGACCCAAACCCACTCGGCTAGACCCAA
This sequence comes from Raja brachyura, assembly GCA_963514005.1. The sequence goes on from OY740820.1 coordinate 1,912,290, forward strand.
ACCCACTCCGCTAGACGCAAACCCACTCCGCTAGACCCAAACCCACTCCGCTAGACCCAAACCCACTCCGCTAGACCTAAACCCACTCCGCTAGACCCAAACCCACTCCGGAAGACCCAAACCCACTCGGCTAGACCCAAACGCACTCAGCTAGACCCAAGCCCACTCGGCCAGACACAACCCCACTCGGCTAGACCCAAACCCACTCGGCTAGACGCAAACCCACTCCGCTAGACCCAAACCCACTCCGCCAGACCCAAACCCACTCGGCTAGACCCAAACCCACTCGGCTGGACCCAAACCCATTCGGCTAGAACCAAACCCACTCCGCTAGACCCAAACCCACTCGGCTAGACCGAAACCCACTCGGCTAGACCGAAACCCACTCGGCTAGAGCGAAACTCACTCGGCTAGACCCAAACCCACTTGGCTAGACCCAAACCCACTCGGCTAGACCGAAACACACTCGGCTAGACCCAAACCCACTCGGCTAGACCCAAACCCGCTCGGCCAGACCCAAACCCACTCGGCTAGACCCAAACCCACTCGGCTAGACCCAAACTCACTCGGCTAGACCCAAACCCACTCCGCTAGACCCAAACCCACTCGGCTAGACCCAAACCCACTCGGCTAGACCGAAACCCACTTGGCTAGAGCGAAACCCACTCGGCTAGACCCAAACCTATTCGGCTAGACCCAAAAGCACTCGGCTAGATCCAAACCCATTCGGCTAGACGCAAACCCACTCCGCTACACCAAACCCACTCCGCTAGACACAAACCCACTCCGCTAGACTCAAACCCACTCCGCTAGACGCAAAGCCACTCGGCTAGTCCCAACCCCACTTGGCTAGACATAAACCCACTCGGCTAGACCCAAACCCACTCGTCTAGACCCAAACCCACTCGGCTAGACACAAACCCACTCGGCTAGACCCAAACCCACTCGGCTAGACCCAAACCCACTCGGCTAGACCCAAACCCACTCGGCTAGACCCAAACCCACTCGGCTAGACCCAAACCCACTCGGCTAGACCCAAACCCACTCTGCTAGACCCAAACCTATTCGGCTAGACCCAAAACCACTCGGCTAGATCCAAACCCATTCGGCTAGACACAAACCCACTCCGCTACACCAAACCCACTCTGCTAGACCCAAACCCACTCCGCTAGACTCAAACCCACTCCGCTAGACCCAAACCCACTCGGCTAGTCCCAAACCCACTCTGGTAGACCCAAACCCACTCGGCTAGACCCAACCCACTCGGCTACACCCAAACCCACTCGGCTAGACCCAAACCCACTCCGCTAGACCCAAACCTATTCGGCTAGACCCAAAACCACTCGGCTAGATCCAAACCCATTCGGCTAGACGCAAACCCACTCCGCTAAACCAAACCCACTCCGCTAGACCCAAACCCACTCCGCTAGACTCAAACCCTCCGCTAGACGCAAACCCACTCGGCTAGTCCCAAACCCAATCGGCTAGACCCAAACCCACTCGGCTAGACCCAAACCCACTCGGCTAGACACAAACCCACTCCGCTTGACCCAAACACGCTCCGCTAGACGCAAACCCACTCCGCTAGACCCAAACCCACTCCGCTCGACCCAAACCCACTCCGCTAGACCCAAACCCACTCCGCTAGACCCAAACCCACTCAGCTAGACCCAAACCCACTCGGCTGGACCCAAACCCTCTCGGCTAGACCCAAACCCACTCGGCTACACCCAAACCCACTCGGCTAGACCCAAACCCACTCCGCTAGACCCAAACCTATTCGGCTAGACCCAAAACCACTCGGCTAGATCCAAACCCATTCGGCTAGACACAAACCCACTCCGCTACACCAAACCCACTCCGCTAGACCCAAACCCACTCTGCTAGACTCAAACCCTCCGCTAGACGCAAACCCACTCGGCTAGTCCCAAACCCAATCGGCTAGACCCAAACCCACTCGGCTAGACCCAAACCCACTCGTCTAGACCCAAACCCACTCGGCTAGACCCAAACCCACTCGGCTAGACACAAACCCACTCGGCTAGACCCAAAACCACTCGGCTAGACCCAAACCCACTCGGCAAGACCCAAACCCACTCGGCTAGACCCAAACCCACTCGGCTAGACCCAAACCCACTCCGCTAGACCCAAACCCACTCCGCTACACCCAAACCCACTCCGCTAGACCCAAACCCACTCCACTAGACCGAAACCCACTCCGCTAGACCCAAACCCACTCGGCTGGACCCAAACCCACTCTGCTAGGCCCAAACCCACAAGGCTAGACCCAAACCCACTCGGCCACACCCAAACCCACTCGGCTACACCCAAACCCACTCGGCTAGACCCAAACCCACTCCGCTAGACCCAAACCTATTCGGCTAGACCCAAACCCACTCCGCTAGACCCAAACCCACTCCGCTAGACCCAAACCCACTCCGCTAGACCCAAACCCACTCGGCTAGACCCAAACCCACTTGGCTAGACCCAAACCCACTCGGCTAGACCCAAACCCACTCGGCTAGGACCAAACCCACTCGGCTAGACCCAAACCCACTCCACTTGACCCAAACCCACTCTGCTAGACGCAAACCCACTCCGCTAGACCCAAACCCACTCCGCTTGACCCAAACCCACTCCGCTACACCAAACCCACTCCGCTAGACCCAAACCCACTCCGCTAGACTCAAACCCACTCCGCTAGACCCAAACCCACTCGGCTAGTCCCAAACCCACTCTGCTAGACCCAAACCCACTCGGCTAGACCCAAACCCACTCGGCTACACCCAAACCAACTCGGCTAGACCCAAACCCACTCCGCTAGACCCGAACCTATTCGGCTAGACCCAAAACCACTCGGCTAGATACAAACCCATTCGGCTAGACGCAAACCCACTCCGCTACACCAAACCCACTCCGCTAGACCCAAACCCACTCCGCTAGACTCAAACACTCCGCTAGACGCAAACCCACTCGGCTAGTCCCAAACCCAATCGGCTAGACCCAAACCCACTCGGCCAGACCCAAACCCACTCGGCTCGACCCAAACCCACTCCGCTAGACCCAAACCCACTCCGCTAGACCCAAACCCACTCGGCTAGACCCAAACCCACTCGGCTAGTCCCAAACCCACTCGGCTAGACCCAAACCCACTCAGCTAGACCCAAACCCACTCGGCTAGACCCAAACCCACTCGGCGAGACCCAAACCCACTCGGCGAGACACAAACCCACTCGGCCAGACCCAAACCCACTCGGCTAGACCCAAACCCACTCGGCCAGCCCCAAACCCACTCGGCTCGACCCAAACCCACTCGGCTAGACCCAAACCCACTCCGCTAGACCCAAACCCACTCCGCTAGACCCAAACCCACTCGGCTAGACCCAAACCCACTCGGCTAGACCGAAACCCACTCGGCTAAAGCCAAACCCACTCGGCTAGACCCAAACCCACTCGGCTAGACCCAAACCCACTCGGCTAGACCCAAACCCACTCGGCTAGACCCAAACCCACTCCGCTAGACGCAAACCCAGTCCGATAGACCCAAACCCACTCCGCTAGACCCAAACCCACTCCGCTAGACCTAAACCCACTCCGCTAGACCCAAACCCACTCCGGTAGACCCAAACCCACTCGGATAGACGCAAACGCACTCGGCTAGACCCAAGCCCACTCGGCCAGACCCAACCCCACTCGGCTAGACCCAAACCCACTAGGTTAGACCCAAACCCACTCCGCTAGACCCAAACCCACTCGGCTAGGCCCAAACCCACTCGGCTAGACCCAAACCCACTCGGCTAGACCCAAACCCACTCGGCAAGTCCCAAACCCACTCGGCTAGACCCAAACCCACTCGGCTAGACCCAAACCCACTCGGCTAGACCCAAACCCACTCGGCTAGACCCAAACCCACTCCGCTAGACGCAAACACACTCCGCTAGACCCAAACCCACTCCGCTAGACCCAAACCCACTCCGCTAGACCTAAACCCACTCCGCTAGACCCAAACCCACTCCGGAAGACCCAAACCCACTCGGCTAGACCCAAACGCACTCAGCTAGACCCAAGCCCACTCGGCCAGACACAACCCCACTCGGCTAGACCCAAACCCACTCGGCTAGACGCAAACCCACTCCGCTAGACCCAAACCCACTCCGCCAGACCCAAACCCACTCGGCTAGACACAAACCCACTCGGCTAGACCGAAACCCACTCGGCTAGACCGAAACCCACTCGGCTAGAGCGAAACCCACTCGGCTAGAGCGAAACTCACTCGGCTAGACCCAAACCCACTTGGCTAGACCCAAACCCACTCGGCTAGACCGAAACACACTCGGCTAGACCCAAGCCCACTCGGCCAGACACAACCCCACTCGGATAGACCCAAACCCAGTCTCCTAGACCCAAACCCTCTCGGCTAGACCCAAACCCGCTCGGCCAGACCCAAACCCACTCGGCTAGACCCAAACCCACTCGGCTCGACCCAAACTCACTCGGCTAGACCCAAACCCACTCCGCTAGACCCAAACCCACTCGGCTAGACCCAAACCCACTCGGCTAGACCCAAAGCCACTCGGCTAGACCCAAACCCACTCTGCTAGACCCAAACCTATTCGGCTAGACCCAAAACCACTCGGCTAGATCCAAACCCATTCGGCTAGACGCAAACCCACTCCGCTACACCAAACCCACTCCGCTAGACCCAAACCCACTCCGCTAGACTCAAACCCACTCCGCTAGACGCAAAGCCACTCGGCTAGTCCCAACCCCACTTCGCTAGACATAAACCCACTCGGCTAGACCCAAACCCACTCGTCTAGACCCAAACCCACTCGGCTAGACCCAAACCCACTCGGCTAGACCCAAACCCACTCGGCTAGACCCAAACCCACTCGGCTAGACCCAAACCCACTCGGCTAGACCCAAACCCACTCGGCTAGACCCAAACCCACTCGGCTAGACCCAAACCCACTCGGCTAGACCCAAACCCACTCTGCTAGACCCAAACCTATTCGGCTAGACCCAAAACCACTCGGCTAGATCCAAACCCATTCGGCTAGACACAAACCCACTCCGCTACACCAAACCCACTCCGCTAAACCCAAACCCACTCCGCTAGACTCAAACCCACTCCGCTAGACCCAAACCCACTCGGCTAGTCCCAAACCCACTCTGCTAGACCTAAACCCACTCGGCTAGACCCAACCCACTCGGCTACACCCAAACCCACTCGGCTAGACCCAAACCCACTCCGCTAGACCCAAACCTATTCGGCTAGACCCAAAACCACTCGGCTAGATCCAAACCCATTCGGCTAGACGCAAACCCACTCCGCTAAACCAAACCCACTCCGCTAGACCCAAACCCACTCCGCTAGACTCAAACCCTCCGCTAGACGCAAACCCACTCGGCTAGTCCCAAACCCAATCAGCTAGACCCAAACCCACTCGGCTAGACCCAAACCCACTCGTCTAGACCCAAACCCACTCGGCTAGACCCAAACCCACTCGGCTAGACACAAACCCACTCCGCTTGACCCAAACCCACTCCGCTAGACGCAAACCCACTCCGCTAGACCCAAACCCACTCCGCTCGACCCAAACCCACTCCGCTAGACCCAAACCCACTCCGCTAGACCCAAACCCACTCAGCTAGACCCAATCCCACTCGGCTGGACCCAAACCCTCTCGGCTAGACCCAAACCCACTCGGCTACACCCAAACCCACTCGGCTAGACCCAAACCCACTCCGCTAGACCCAAACCTATTCGGCTAGACCCAAAACCACTCGGCTAGATCCAAACCCATTCGGCTAGACGCAAACCCACTCCGCTACACCAAACCCACTCCGCTAGACCCAAACCCACTCCGCTAGACTCAAACCCTCCGCTAGACGCAAACCCACTCGGCTAGTCCCAAACCCAATCGGCTAGACCCAAACCCACTCGGCTAGACCCAAACCCACTCGTCTAGACTCAAACCCACTCGGCTAGACCCAAACCCACTCGGCTCGACACAAACCCACTCGGCTAGACCCAAAACCACTCGGCTAAACTCAAACCCACTCGGCAAGACCCAAACCCACTCGGCTAGACCCAAACCCACTCCGCTAGACCCAAACCCACTCCGCTAGACCCAAACCCACTCCGCTACACCCAAACCCACTCCGCTAGACCCAAACCCACTCCACTAGACCCAAACCCACTCGGCTAGACCCAAACCCACTCGGCTAGACCCAAACCCACTCGGCTAGACACAAACCCACTCGGCTAGACACAAACCCACTCCGCTTGACCCAAACCCACTCCGCTAGACGCAAACCCACTCCGCTAGACCCAAACCCACTCCGCTCGACCCAAACCCACTCGGCTAGACCCAAACCCACTCGGCTAGACCGAAACCCACTCGGCTAGAGCGAAACTCACTCGGCTAGACCCAAACCCACTTGGCTAGACCCAAACCCACTGGGCTAGACCGAAACACACTCGGCTAGACCCAAGCCCACTCGGCCAGACCCAACCCCACTCGGATAGACCCAAACCCAGTCTCCTAGACCCAAACCCACTCGGCTAGACCCAAACCCGCTCGGCCAGACCCAAACCCACTCGGCTAGACCCAAACCCACTCGGCTAGACCCAAACTCACTCGGCTAGACCCAAACCCACTCCGCTAGACCCAAACCCACTCGGCTAGACCCAAACCCACTCGGCTAGACCGAAACCCACTTGGCTAGAGCGAAACCAACTCGGCTAGACCCAAACCTATTCGGCTAGACCCAAAAGCACTCGGCTGGATCCAAACCCATTCGGCTAGACGCAAACCCACTCCGCTACACCAAACCCACTCCGCTAGACCCAAACCCACTCCGCTAGACTCAAACCCACTCCGCTAGACGCAAAGCCACTCGGCTAGTCCCAACCCCACCTGGCTAGACATAAACCCACTCGGCTAGACCCAAACCCACTCGTCTAGACCCAAACCCACTCGGCTACACCCAAACCCACTCGGCTAGACCCAAACCCACTCCGCTAGACCCAAACCTATTCGGCTAGACCCAAAACCACTCGGCTAGATCCAAACCCATTCGGCTAGACGCAAACCCACTCCGCTAAACCAAACCCACTCCGCTAGACCCAAACCCACTCCGCTAGACTCAAACCCTCCGCTAGACGCAAACCCACTCGGCTAGTCCCAAACCCAATCGGCTAGACCCAAACCCACTCGGCTAGACCCAAACCCACTCGTCTAGACCCAAACCCACTCGGCTAGACCCAAACCCACTCGGCTAGACACAAACCCACTCCGCTTGACCCAAACCCACTCCGCTAGACGCAAACCCACTCCGCTAGACCCAAACCCACTCCGCTCGACCCAAACCCACTCCGCTAGACCCAAACCCACTCCGCTAGACCCAAACCCACTCAGCTAGACCCAAACCCACTCGGCTGGACCCAAACCCTCTCGGCTAGACCCAAACCCACTCGGCTAGGACCAAATCCACTCGGCTAGACCCAAACCCACTCGGCTAGACCCAAACCCACTCGGCTAGACCCAAACCCACTCGGCTAGACCCAAACCCACTCTGCTAGACCCAAACCGATTCGGCTAGACCCAAAACCACTCGGATAGATCCAAACCCATTCGTCTAGACACAAACCCACTCCGCTACACCAAACCCACTCCGCTAGACCCAAACCCACTCCGCTAGACTCAAACCCACTCCGCTAGACCCAAACCCACTCGGCTAGTCCCAAACCCACTCTGCTAGACCCAAACCCACTCGGCTAGACCCAAACCCACTCGGCTACACCCAAACCCACTCGGCTAGACCCAAACCCACTCCGCTAGACCCAAACCTATTCGGCTAGACCCAAAACCACTCGGCTAGATACAAACCCATTCGGCTAGACGCAAACCCACTCCGCTACACCAAACCCACTCCGCTAGACCCAAACCCACTCCGCTAGACTCAAACACTCCGCTAGACGCAAACCCACTCGGCTAGTCCCAAACCCAATCGGCTAGACCCAAACCCACTCGGCCAGACCCAAACCCACTCGGCTCGACCCAAACCCACTCGGCTAGACCCAAACCCACTCCGCTAGACCCAAACCCACTCGGCTAGACCCAAACCCACTCGGCTAGTCCCAAACCCACTCGGCTAGACCCAAACCCACTCAGCTAGACCCAAACCCACTCGGCTAGACCCAAACCCACTCGGCGAGACCCAAACCCACTCGGCGAGACCCAAACCCACTCGGCCAGACCCAAACCCACTCCGCTAGACCCAAACCCACTCGGCTAGACCCAAACCCACTCGGCTAGTCCCAAACCCACTCGGCTAGACCCAAACCCACTCAGCTAGACCCAAACCCACTCGGCTAGACCCAAACCCACTCGGCGAGACCCAAACCCACTCGGCGAGACCCAAACCCACTCGGCCAGACCCAAACCCACTCGGCTAGACCCAAACCCACTCGGCCAGACCCAAACCCACTCGGCTCGACCCAAACCCACTCGGCTAGACCCAAACCCACTCCGCTAGACCCAAACCCACTCCGCTAGACCCAAACCCACTCGGCTAGACCCAAACCCACTCGGCTAGACCGAAACCCACTCGGCTAAAGCCAAACCCACTCGGCTAGACCCAAACCCACTCGGCTAGACCCAAACCCACTCGGCTAGACCCAAACCCACTCGGCTAGACCCAAACCCACTCCGCTAGACGTAAACCCAGTCCGATAGACCCAAACCCACTCCGCTAGACCCAAACCCACTCGGCTAGACCCAAACCCACTCGGCTAGACCCAAACCCACTCGGCTAGACCCAAACCCACTCGGCTAGACCCAAACCCACTCGGCTAGACCGAAACCCACTCGGCTAGAGCGAAACTCACTCGGCTAGACCCAAACCCACTTGGCTAGACCCAAACCCACTGGGCTAGACCGAAACACACTCGGCTAGACCCAAGCCCACTCGGCCAGACCCAACCCCACTCGGATAGACCCAAACCCAGTCTCCTAGACCCAAACCCACTCGGCTAGACCCAAACCCGCTCGGCCAGACCCAAACCCACTCGGCTAGACCCAAACCCACTCGGCTAGACCCAAACTCACTCGGCTAGACCCAAACCCACTCCGCTAGACCCAAACCCACTCGGCTAGACCCAAACCCACTCGGCTAGACCGAAACCCACTTGGCTAGAGCGAAACCAACTCGGCTAGACCCAAACCTATTCGGCTAGACCCAAAAGCACTCGGCTGGATCCAAACCCATTCGGCTAGACGCAAACCCACTCCGCTACACCAAACCCACTCCGCTAGACCCAAACCCACTCCGCTAGACTCAAACCCACTCCGCTAGACGCAAAGCCACTCGGCTAGTCCCAACCCCACCTGGCTAGACATAAACCCACTCGGCTAGACCCAAACCCACTCGTCTAGACCCAAACCCACTCGGCTACACCCAAACCCACTCGGCTAGACCCAAACCCACTCCGCTAGACCCAAACCTATTCGGCTAGACCCAAAACCACTCGGCTAGATCCAAACCCATTCGGCTAGACGCAAACCCACTCCGCTAAACCAAACCCACTCCGCTAGACCCAAACCCACTCCGCTAGACTCAAACCCTCCGCTAGACGCAAACCCACTCGGCTAGTCCCAAACCCAATCGGCTAGACCCAAACCCACTCGGCTAGACCCAAACCCACTCGTCTAGACCCAAACCCACTCGGCTAGACCCAAACCCACTCGGCTAGACACAAACCCACTCCGCTTGACCCAAACCCACTCCGCTAGACGCAAACCCACTCCGCTAGACCCAAACCCACTCCGCTCGACCCAAACCCACTCCGCTAGACCCAAACCCACTCCGCTAGACCCAAACCCACTCCGCTAGACGCAAACCCAGTCCGATAGACCCAAACCCTCTCGGCTAGACCCAAACCCACTCGGCTAGGACCAAACCCACTCGGCTAGACCCAAACCCACTCCGCTTGACCCAAACCCACTCTGCTAGACGCAAACCCACTCCGCTAGACCCAAACCCACTCCGCTAGACCCAAACCCACTCCGCTACACCAAACCCACTCCGCTAGACCCAAACCCACTCCGCTAGACTCAAACCCACTCCACTAGACGCAAAGCCACTCGGCTAGTCCCAACCCCACTCGGCTAGACCCAAACCCACTCGGCTAGACCCAAACCCACTCGTCTAGACCCAAACCCACTCGGCTAGACACAAATCCACTCGGCTAGACCCAAACCCACTCGGCTAGACCCAAACCCACTCGGCTAGACCCAAACCCACTCGGCTAGACCCAAACCCACTCGGCTAGACCCAAACCCACTCTGCTAGACCCAAACCGATTCGGCTAGACCCAAAACCACTCGGATAGATCCAAACCCATTCGTCTAGACACAAACCCACTCCGCTACACCAAACCCACTCCGCTAGACCCAAACCCACTCCGCTAGACTCAAACCCACTCCGCTAGACCCAAACCCACTCGGCTAGTCCCAAACCCACTCTGCTAGACCCAAACCCACTCGGCTAGACCCAAACCCACTCGGCTACACCCAAACCCACTCGGCTAGACCCAAACCCACTCCGCTAGACCCAAACCTATTCGGCTAGACCCAAAACCACTCGGCTAGATACAAACCCATTCGGCTAGACGCAAACCCACTCCGCTACACCAAACCCACTCCGCTAGACCCAAACCCACTCCGCTAGACTCAAACACTCCGCTAGACGCAAACCCACTCGGCTAGTCCCAAACCCAATCGGCTAGACCCAAGCCCACTCGGCCAGACCCAAACCCACTCGGCTCGACCCAAACCCACTCGGCTAGACCCAAACCCACTCCGCTAGACCCAAACCCACTCGGCTAGACCCAAACCCACTCGGCTAGTCCCAAACCCACTCGGCTAGACCCAAACCCACTCAGCTAGACCCAAACCCACTCGGCTAGACCCAAACCCACTCGGCGAGACCCAAACCCACTCGGCGAGACCCAAACCCACTCGGCCAGACCCAAACCCACTCGGCTAGACCCAAACCCACTCGGCCAGACCCAAACCCACTCGGCTCGACCCAAACCCACTCGGCTAGACCCAAACCCACTCCGCTAGACCCAAACCCACTCCGCTAGACCCAAACCCACTCGGCTAGACCCAAACCCACTCGGCTAGACCGAAACCCACTCGGCTAAAGCCAAACCCACTCGGCTAGACCCAAACCCACTCGGCTAGACCCAAACCCACTCGGCTAGACCCAAACCCACTCGGCTAGACCCAAACCCACTCCGCTAGACGCAAACCCAGTCCGATAGACCCAAACCCACTCCGCTAGACCCAAACCCACTCGGCTAGACCCAAACCCACTCGGCTAGACCCAAACCCACTCGGCTAGACCCAAACCCACTCGGCTAGACCCAAACCCACTCGGCTAGAACGAAACCCACTCGGCTAGAGCGAAACTCACTCGGCTAGACCCAAACCCACTTGGCTAGACCCAAACCCACTGGGCTAGACCGAAACACACTCGGCTAGACCCAAGCCCACTCGGCCAGACCCAACCCCACTCGGATAGACCCAAACCCAGTCTCCTAGACCCAAACCCACTCGGCTAGACCCAAACCCGCTCGGCCAGACCCAAACCCACTCGGCTAGACCCAAACCCACTCGGCTAGACCCAAACTCACTCGGCTAGACCCAAACCCACTCCGCTAGACCCAAACCCACTCGGCTAGACCCAAACCCACTCGGCTAGACCGAAACCCACTTGGCTAGAGCGAAACCAACTCGGCTAGACCCAAACCTATTCGGCTAGACCCAAAAGCACTCGGCTGGATCCAAACCCATTCGGCTAGACGCAAACCCACTCCGCTACACCAAACCCACTCCGCTAGACCCAAACCCACTCCGCTAGACTCAAACCCACTCCGCTAGACGCAAAGCCACTCGGCTAGTCCCAACCCCACCTGGCTAGACATAAACCCACTCGGCTAGACCCAAACCCACTCGTCTAGACCCAAACCCACTCGGCTACACCCAAACCCACTCGGCTAGACCCAAACCCACTCCGCTAGACCCAAACCTATTCGGCTAGACCCAAAACCACTCGGCTAGATCCAAACCCATTCGGCTAGACGCAAACCCACTCCGCTAAACCAAACCCACTCCGCTAGACCCAAACCCACTCCGCTAGACTCAAACCCTCCGCTAGACGCAAACCCACTCGGCTAGTCCCAAACCCAATCGGCTAGACCCAAACCCACTCGGCTAGACCCAAACCCACTCGTCTAGACCCAAACCCACTCGGCTAGACCCAAACCCACTCGGCTAGACACAAACCCACTCCGCTTGACCCAAACCCACTCCGCTAGACGCAAACCCACTCCGCTAGACCCAAACCCACTCCGCTCGACCCAAACCCACTCCGCTAGACCCAAACCCACTCCGCTAGACCCAAACCCACTCAGCTAGACCCAAACCCACTCGGCTGGACCCAAACCCTCTCGGCTAGACCCAAACCCACTCGGCTACACCCAAACCCACTCGGCTAGACCCAAACCCACTCCGCTAGACCCAAACCTATTCGGCTAGACCCAACACCACTCGGCTAGATCCAAACCCATTCGGCTAGACGCAAACCCACTCCGCTACACCAAACCCACTCCGCTAGACCCAAACCCACTCCGCTAGACTCAAACCCTCCGCTAGACGCAAACCCACTCGGCTAGTCCCAAACCCAATCGGCTAGACCCAAACCCACTCGGCTAGACCCAAACCCACTCGTCTAGACCCAAACCCACTCGGCTAGACCCAAACCCACTCGGCTAGACACAAACCCACTCGGCTAGACCCAAAACCACTCGTCTAGACCCAAACCCACTCGGCTAGACACAAACCCACTCGGCTAGACCCAAACCCACTCGGCTAGACCCAAACCCACTCGGCTAGACCCAAACCCACTCGGCTAGACCCAAACCCACTCGGCTGGACCCAAACCCACTCGGCTAGACCCAAACCCACTCTGCTAGACCCAAACCTATTCGGCTAGACCCAAAACCACTCGGCTAGATCCAAACCCACTCGGCTAGACACAAACCCACTCCGCTACACCAAACCCACTCGGCTAGACCCAAACACACTCCGCTAGACCCAAACCTATTCGGCTAGACCCAAAACCACTCGGCTAGATCCAAACCCATTCGGCTAGACGCAAACCCACTCCGCTAAATCAAACCCACTCCGCTAGACCCAAACCCACTCCGCTAGACTCAAACCCTCCGCTAGACGCAAACCCACTTGGCTAGTCCCAAACCCAATCGGCTAGACCCAAACCCACTCGGCTAGACCCAAACCCACTCGTCTAGACCCAAACCCACTCGGCTAGACCCAAACCCACTCGGCTAGACACAAACCCACTCCGCTTGACCCAAACCCACACCGCTAGACGCAAACCCACTCCGCTAGACCCAAACCCACTCCGCTCGACCCAAACCCACTCCGCTAGACCCAAACCCACTCCGCTAGACCCAAACCCACTCAGCTAGACCCAAACCCACTCGGCTGGACCCAAACCCTCTCGGCTAGACCCAAACCCACTCGGCTACACCCAAACCCACTCGGCTAGACCCAAACCCACTCGGCTAGACCCAAACCCACTCCGCTAGACCCAAACCCACTCAGCTAGACCCAAACCCACTCGGCTGGACCATAACCCTCTCGGCTAGACCCAAACCCACTCGGCTACACCCAAACCCACTCGGCTAGACCCAAACCCACTCGGCTAGACCCAAACCCACTCGTCTAGACCCAAACCCACTCGGCTAGACCCAAACCCACTCGGCTAGACACAAACCCACTCCGCTTGACCCAAACCCACTCCGCTAGACGCAAACCCACTCCGCTAGACCCAAACCCACTCCGCTCGACCCAAACCCACTCCGCTAGACCCAAACCCACTCCGCTAGACCCAAACCCACTCAGCTAGACCCAAACCCACTCGGCTGGACCCAAACCCTCTCGGCTAGACCCAAACCCACTCGGCTACACCCAAACCCACTCGGCTAGACCCAAACCCACTCCGCTAGACCCAAACCTATTCGGCTAGACCCAACACCACTCGGCTAGATCCAAACCCATTCGGCTAGACGCAAACCCACTCCGCTACACCAAACCCACTCCGCTAGACCCAAACCCACTCCGCTAGACTCAAACCCTCCGCTAGACGCAAACCCACTCGGCTAGTCCCAAACCCAATCGGCTAGACCCAAACCCACTCGGCTAGACCCAAACCCACTCGTCTAGACCCAAACCCACTCGGCTAGACCCAAACCCACTCGGCTAGACCGAAACCCACTCGGCTAGAGCGAAACCCACTCGGCTAGACCCAAACCCAATCGGCTAGACCCAAACCCACTCGGCTAGACCCAAACACACTCCGCTAGACCCAAACCCACTCCGCTAGACCCAAACCCACTCCGATAGACCCAATCCCACTCTGCTAGACACAAACCCACTCCGCTAGACCCAAACCCACTCGGCTAGACCCAAACCCACTCGGCTAGTCCCAAACCCACTCGGCTAGACCCAAACCCACTCAGCTAGACCCAAACCCACTCGGCTAGACCCAAACCCACTCGGCGAGACCCAAACCCACTCGGCGAGACCCAAACCCACTCGGCCAGACCCAAACCCACTCGGCTAGACCCAAACCCACTCGGCCAGACCCAAACCCACTCGGCTCGACCCAAACCCACTCGGCTAGACCCAAACCCACTCCGCTAGACCCAAACCCACTCCGCTAGACCCAAACCCACTCGGCTAGACCCAAACCCACTCGGTTAGACCCAAACCCACTCCGCTAGACCCAAACCCACTCGGCTAGGCCCAAACCCACTCGGCTAGACCCAAACCCACTCGGCTAGACCCAAACCCACTCGGCAAGTCCCAAACCCACTCGGCTAGACCCAAACCCACTCGGCTAGACCCAAACCCACTCGGCTAGACCCAAACCCACTCGGCTAGACCCAAACCCACTCCGCTAGACGCAAACCCACTCCGCTAGACCCAAACCCACTCCGCTAGACCCAAACCCACTCCGCTAGACCTAAACCCACTCCGCTAGACCCAAACCCACTCCGGAAGACCCAAACCCACTCGGCTAGACCCAAACGCACTCAGCTAGACCCAAGCCCACTCGGCCAGACACAACCCCACTCGGCTAGACCCAAACCCACTCGGCTAGACGCAAACCCACTCCGCTAGACCCAAACCCACTCCGCCAGACCCAAACCCACTCGGCTAGACCCAAACCCACTCGGCTAGACCCAAACCCATTCGGCTAGAACCAAACCCACTCCGCTAGACCCAAACCCACTCGGCTAGACCCAAACCCACTCGGCTAGACCGAAACCCACTCGGCTAGAGCGAAACTCACTCGGCTAGACCCAAACCCACTTGGCTAGACCCAAACCCACTCGGCTAGACCGAAACACACTCGGCTAGACCCAAGCCCACTCGGCCAGACCCAACCCCACTCGGATAGACCCAAACCCAGTCTCCTAGACCCAAACCCACTCGGCTAGACCCAAACCCGCTCGGCCAGACCCAAACCCACTCGGCTAGACCCAAACCCACTCGGCTAGACCCAAACTCACTCGGCTAGACCCAAACCCACTCCGCTAGACCCAAACCCACTCGGCTAGACCCAAACCCACTCGGCTAGACCGAAACCCACTTGGCTAGTGCGAAACCCACTCGGCTAGACCCAAACCTATTCGGCTAGACCCAAAAGCACTCGGCTGCATCCAAACCCATTCGGCTAGACGCAAACCCACTCCGCTACACCAAACCCACTCCGCTAGACCCAAACCCACTCCGCTAGACTCAAACCCACTCCGCTAGACGCAAAGCCACTCGGCTAGTCCCAACCCCACCTGGCTAGACATAAACCCACTCGGCTAGACCCAAACCCACTCGTCTAGACCCAAACCCACTCGGCTAGACACAAACCCACTCGGCTAGACCCAAACCCACTCGGCTAGACCCAAACCCATTCGGCTAGACACAAACCCACTCCGCTACACCAAACCCACTCCGCTAGACCCAAACCCACTCCGCTAGACTCAAACCCACTCCGCTAGACCCAAACCCACTCGGCTGGTCCCAAACCCACTCTGCTAGACCCAAACCCACTCGGCTAGACCCAACCCACTCGGCTACACCCAAACCCACTCGGCTAGACCCAAACCCACTCCGCTAGACCCAAACCTATTCGGCTAGACCCAAAACCACTCGGCTAGATCCAAACCCATTCGGCTAGACGCAAACCCACTCCGCTAAACCAAACCCACTCCGCTAGACCCAAACCCACTCCGCTAGACTCAAACCCTCCGCTAGACGCAAACCCACTCGGCCAGTCCCAAACCCAATCGGCTAGACCCAAACCCACTCGGCTAGACCCAAACCCACTCGTCTAGACCCAAACCCACTCGGCTAGACCCAAACCCACTCGGCTAGACACAAACCCACTCCGCTTGACCCAAACCCACTCCGCTAGACGCAAACCCACTCCGCTAGACCCAAACCCACTCCGCTCGACCCAAACCCACTCCGCTAGACCCAAACCCACTCCGCTAGACCCAAACCCACTCAGCTAGACCCAAACCCACTCGGCTGGACCCAAACCCTCTCGGCTAGACCCAAACCCACTCGGCTAGACCCAAAGCCACTCGGCTAGACCCAAACCCACTCGGCTAGACACAAACCCACTCGGCTAGACCCAAAACCACTCGTCTAGACCCAAACCCACTCGGCTAGACACAAACCCACTCGGCTAGACCCAAACCCACTCGGCTAGACCCAAACCCACTCGGCTAGACCCAAACCCACTCGGCTAGACCCAAACCCACTCGGCTAGACCCAAACCCACTCGGCTAGACCCAAACCCACTCGGCTAGACCCAAACCTATTCGGCTAGACCCAAAACCACTCGGCTAGATCCAAACCCATTCGGCTAGACACAAACCCACTCCGCTACACCAAACCCACTCCACTAGACCCAAACCCACTCCGCTAGACTCAAACCCACTCCGCTAGACCCAAACCCACTCGGCTAGTCCCAAACCCACTCTGCTAGACCCAAACCCACTCGGCTAGACCCAACCCACTCGGCTACACCCAAACCCTCTCGGCTAGACCCAAACCCACTCCGCTAGACCCAAACCTATTCGGCTAGACCCAAAACCACTCGGCTAGATCCAAACCCATTCGGCTAGACGCAAACCCACTCCGCTAAACCAAACCCACTCCGCTAGACCCAAACCCACTCCGCTAGACTCAAACCCTCCGCTAGACGCAAACCCACTCGGCTAGTCCCAAACCCAATCGGCTAGACCCAAACCCACTCGGCTAGACCCAAACCCACTCGTCTAGACCCAAACCCACTTGGCTAGACCCAAACCCACTCGGCTAGACACAAACCCACTCCGCTTGACCCAAACCCACTCCGCTAGACGCAAACCCACTCTGCTAGACCCAAACCCACTCCGCTCGACCCAAACCCACTCCGTTAGACTCAAACCCACTCCGCTAGACCCAAACCCACTCAGCTAGACCCAAACCCACTCGGCTGGACCCAAACCCTCTCGGCTAGACCCAAACCCACTCGGCTACACCCAAACCCACTCGGCTAGACCCAAACCCACTCCGCTAGACCCAAACCTATTCGGCTAGACCCAACACCACTCGGCTAGATCCAAACCCATTCGGCTAGACGCAAACCCACTCCGCTACACCAAACCCACTCCGCTAGACCCAAACCCACTCCGCTAGACTCAAACCCTCCGCTAGACGCAAACCCACTCGGCTAGTCCCAAACCCAATCGGCTAGACCCAAACCCACTCGGCTAGACCCAAACCCACTCGTCTAGACCCAAACCCACTCGGCTAGACCCAAACCCACTCGGCTAGACACAAACCCACTCGGCTAGACCCAAAACCACTCGGCTAGACCCAAACCCACTCGGCAAGACCCAAACCCACTCGGCTAGACCCAAACCCACTCGGCTAGACCCAAACCCACTCCGCTAGACCCAAACCCACTCCGCTACACCCAAACCCACTCCGCTAGACCCAAACCCACTCCACTAGACCCAAACCCACTCCGCTAAACCCAAACCCACTCGGCTGGACCCAAACCCACTCTGCTCGGCCCAAACCCACAAGGCTAGACCCAAACCCACTCGGCCACACCCAAACCCACTCGGCTACACCCAAACCCACTCGGCTAGACCCAAACCCACTCCGCTAGACCCAAACCTATTCGGCTAGACCCAAACCCACTCCGCTAGACCCAAACCCACTCCGCTAGACCCAAACCCACTCCGCTAGACCCAAACCCACTCGGCTAGACCCAAACCCACTTGGCTAGACCCAAACCCACTCGGCTAGACCCAAACCCACTCGGCTAGGACCAAACCCACTCGGCTAGACCCAAACCCACTCCGCTTGACCCAAACCCACTCTGCTAGACGCAAACCCACTCCGCTAGACCAAACCCACTCCGCTAGACCCAAACCCACTCCGCTCCACCAAACCCACTCCGCTGGACCCAAACCCACTCCGCGAGACTCAAACCCACTCCGCTAGACCCAAACCCACTCGGCTAGTCCCAAACCCACTCTGCTAGACCCAAACCCACTCGGCTAGACCCAAACCCACTCGGCTACACCCAAACCCACTCGGCTAGACCCAAACCCACTCCGCTAGACCCAAACCTATTCGGCTAGACCCAAAACCACTCGGCTAGATACAAACCCATTCGGCTCGACGCAAACCCACTCCGCTACACCAAAGCCACTCCGCTAGACACAAACCCACTCCGCTAGACTCAAAAACTCCGCTAGACGCAAACCCACTCGGCTAGTCCCAAACCCAATCGGCTAGACCCAAACCCACTCGGCCAGACCCAAACCCACTCGGCTCGACCCAAACCCACTCGGCTACACCCAAACCCACTCCGCTAGACCCAAACCCACTCCGCTAGACCCAAACCCACTCGGCTAGACCCAAACCCACTCGGCTAGACCAAAACCCACTCGGCTAAAGCCAAACCCACTCGGCTAGACCCAAACCCACTCGGCTAGACCCAAACCCACTCGGCTAGACCCAAACCCACTCCGCTAGACCTAAACCCACTCCGATAGACCCAAACCCACTCCGGTAGACCCAAACCCACTCGGATAGACGCAAACGCACTCGGCTAGACCCAAGCCCACTCGGCCAGACCCAACCCCACTCGGCTAGACCCAAACCCACTCGGTTAGACCCAAACCCACTCCGCTAGACCCAAACCCACTCGGCTAGGCCCAAACCCACTCGGCTAGACCCAAACCCACTCGGCTAGACCCAAACCCACTCGGCAAGTCCCAAACCCACTCGGCTAGACCCAAACCCACTCGGCTAGACCCAAACTCACTCGGCTGGACCCAAACCCACTCCGCTAGACCCAAACCCACTCGGCTAGACCCAAACCCACTCGGCCATACCCAAACCCACTCCGCTAGACCCAAACCCACTCCGCTAGACCCAAACCCACTCGGCTAGACCCAAACCCACTCGGCTAGACCCAAACCCACTCGGCTAAAGCCAAACCCACTCGGCTAGACCCAAACCCACTCGGCTAGACCCAAACCCACTCGGCTAGACCCAAACCCACTCGGCTAGACCCAAACCCACTCCGCTAGACGCAAACCCAGTCCGATAGACCCAACCCCACTCCGCTAGACCCAAACCCACTCCGCTAGACCTAAACCCACTCCGCTAGACCCAAACCCACTCCGGTAGACCCAAACCCACTCGGATAGACGCAAACGCACTCGGCCAGACCCAAGCCCACTCGGCCAGACCCAACCCCACTCGGCTAGACCCAAACCACTCGGTTAGACCCAAACCCACTCCGCTAGACCCAAACCCACTCGGCTAGGCCCAAACCCACTCGGCTAGACCCAAACCCACTCGGCTAGACCCAAACCCACTCGGCAAGTCCCAAACCCACTCGGCTAGACCCAAACCCACTCGGCTAGACCCAAACCCACTCGGCTAGACCCAAACCCACTCGGCTAGACCCAAACCCACTCCGCTAGACGCAAACCCACTCCGCTAGACCCAAACCCACTCCGCTAGACCCAAACCCACTCCGCTAGACCTAAACCCACTCCGCTAGACCCAAACCCACTCCGGAAGACACAAACCCACTCGGCTAGACCCAAACGCACTCAGCTAGACCCAAGCCCACTCGGCCAGACACAACCCCACTCGGCTAGACCCAAACCCACTCGGATAGACCCAAACCCAGTCTCCTAGACCCAAACCCACTCGGCTAGACCCAAACCCGCTCGGCCAGACCCAAACCCACTCGGCTAGACCGAAACCCACTCGGCTAGACCGAAACCCACTCGGCTAGAGCGAAACTCACTCGGCTAGACCCAAACCCACTTGGCTAGACCCAAACCCACTCGGCTAGACCGAAACACACTCGGGTAGACCCAAGCCCACTCGGCCAGACCCAACCCCACTCGGATAGACCCAAACCCAGTCTCCTAGACCCAAACCCACTCGGCTAGACCCAAACCCGCTCGGCCAGACCCAAACCCACTCGGCTAGACCCAAACCCACTCGGCTAGACCCAAACTCACTCGGCTAGACCCAAACCCACTCCGCTAGACCCAAACCCACTCGGCTAGACCCAAACCCACTCGGCTAGACCGAAACCCACTTGGCTAGAGCGAAACCCACTCGGCTAGACCCAAACCTATTCGGCTAGACCCAAAAGCACTCGGCTAGTCCCAAACCCAATCGGCTAGACCCAAACCCACTCGGGTAGACCCAAACCCACTCGTCTAGACACAAACCCACTCGGCTAGACCCAAACCCACTCGGCTAGACACAAACCCACTCGGCTAGACCCAAAACCACTCGGCTAGACCCAAACCCACTCGGCAAGACCCAAACCCACTCGGCTAGACCCAAACCCACTCGGCTAGACCCAAACCCACTCCGCTAGACCCAAACCCACTCCGCTCACCCAAACCCACTCCGCTAGATCCAAACCCACTCCACTAGACCCAAACCCACTCCGCTAGACCCAAACCCACTCGGCTGGACCCAAACCCACTCTGCTAGGCCCAAACCCACAAGGCTAGACCCAAACCCACTCGGCCACACCCAAACCCACTCGGCTACACCCAAACCCACTCGGCTAGACCCAAACCCACTCCGCTAGACCCAAACCTATTTGGCTAGACCCAAACCCACTCCGCTAGACCCAAACCCACTCCGCTAGACCCAAACCCACTCCGCTAGACCCAAACCCACTCGGCTAGACCCAAACCCACTTGGCTAGACCCAAACCCACTCGGCTAGACCCAAACCCACTCGGCTAGGACCAAACCCACTCGGCTAGACCCAAACCCACTCCGCTTGACCCAAACCCACTCTGCTAGACGCAAACCAACTCCGCTAGACCCAAACCCACTCCGCTAGACCCAAACCCACTCCGCTACACCAAACCCACTCCGCTAGACCCAAACCCACTCCGCTAGACTCAAACCCACTCCACTAGACGCAAAGCCACTCGGCTAGTCCCAACCCCACTCGGCTAGACCCAAACCCACTCGGCTAGACCCAAACCCACTCGGCTAGACCCAAACCCACTCGTCTAGACCCAAACCCACTCGGCTAGACCCAAACCCACTCGGCTAGACCCAAACCCACTCGGCTAGACCCAAACCCACTCGGCTAGACCCAAACCCACTCGGCTAGACCCAAACCCACTCGGCTAGACCCAAACCCACTCTGCTAGACCCAAACCTATTCGGCTAGACCCAAAACCACTCGGCTAGATCCAAACCCATTCGTCTAGACACAAACCCACTCCGCTACACCAAACCCACTCCGCTAGACCCAAACCCACTCCGCTAGACTCAAACCCACTCCGCTAGACCCAAACCCACTCGGCTAGTCCCAAACCCACTCTGCTAGACCCAAACCCACTCGGCTAGACCCAAACCCACTCGGCTACACCCAAACCCACTCGGCTAGACCCAAACCCACTCCGCTAGACCCAAACCTATTCGGCTAGACCCAAAACCACTCGGCTAGATACAAACCCATTCGGCTAGACGCAAACCCACTCCGCTACACCAAACCCACTCCGCTAGACCCAAACCCACTCCGCTAGACTCAAACACTCCGCTAGACGCAAACCCACTCGGCTAGTCCCAAACCCAATCGGCTAGACCCAAACCCACTCGGCTAGACCCAAACCCACTCGTCTAGACACAAACCCACTCGGCTAGACCCAGACCCACTCGGCTAGACACAAACCCACTCGGCTAGACCCAAAACCACTCGGCTAGTCCCAAACCCACTCGGCAAGACCCAAACCCTCTCGGCTAGACAAAAACCCACTCGGCTAGACCCAAACCCACTCGGCTACACACAAACCCACTCGGCTACACCCAAACCCACTCGGCTACACCCAAACCCACTCGGCTAGACCCAAACCCACTCCGCTAGACCAAAACCTATTCGGCTAGACCCAAAACCACTCCGCTAGACCCAAACCCATTCGGCTAGATGCAAACCCACTCCACTAGACCTAAACCCATTGGGCTAGGCCCAACCCACTCGTCTAGACCCAAACCCACTCGGCTAGACCCAAACCCACTCCGCTAGACCCAAACCCACTCCGCTACACCAAACCCACTCCGCTAGACCCAAACCCACTCCGCTAGACTCAAACCCACTCCGCTAGATGCAAACCCACTCGGCTAGCCCCAAACCCACTCGGCTAGACCCAAACCCACTCGGATAGACCCAAACCCACTCGGCGAGACCCAAACCCACTCGGCTACACCCAAACCCACTCGACAAGACCCAAACCCACTCGGCTAGACCCAAACCCACTCGGCTAGACCCAAACCCACTCGGCTAGACCCAAACCCATTCGGCTAGACGCAAACCCACTGGGCTAGACCCAAACCCACTCGGCTAGACCGAAACCCACTCGGCTAGACCCAAACCCACTCGGCTAGACCCAAACCCACTCGGCTAGACCCAAACACACTCGGCTACACCCAAACCCATTCGGCTACACACAAACCCACTCGGCTACACCCAAACCCACTCGGCTACACACAAACCCACTCGGCTACACCCAAACCCACTCGGCTACACCCAAACCCACTCGGCTAGACCCAAACCCACTCCGCTAGACCCAAACCTATTCGGCTAGACCCAAAACAACTCGGCTAGACCCAAACCCACTCGGCTAGACGCAAACCCACTCCGCTAGACCTAAACCCACTGGGCTAGACCCAACCCACTCGGCTAGACCCAAACCCACTCGGCTAGACCCAAACCCACTCCGCTAGACCCAAACCCACTCCGCTACACGAAACCCACTCCGCTAGACCCAAACCCACTCCGCTAGACTCAAACCCACTCCGCTAGACGCAAACCCACTTGGCTAGTCCCAAACCCACTCGGCTAGACCCAAACCCACTCGGCTAGACCCAAACCCACTCGGCGAGACCCAAACCCACTCGGCTACACCCAAACCCACTCGGAAAGACCCAAACCCACTCGGCTACACCCAAACCCACTCGGCTAGACCTAAACCCACTCGGCAAGACCCAAACTCACTCGGCTAGACCCAAACCCACTCGGCTAGACCCAAACCCACTCGGCTAGACCCAAACCCACTCGGCTAGACCCAAACCCACTCGGCTGGACCCAAACCCACTCGGCTGACCCAATCCCACTCGGCTAGTCCCAAACCCACTCGGCTGGACCCAAACCCACTCGGCTAGACCCAAACCCACTCGGCTACACCCAAACCCACTCGGCTAGACCCAAACCCACTCGGCTAGACACAAACCCACTCGGCTAGACCCAAACCCACTCGGCTAGACCCAAACCCACTCGGCTAGACCCAAACCCACTCGGCTAGACCCAAACCCACTCGGCTAGACCCAAACCCACTCGGCTAGACCCAAACCCACTCTGCTAGACCCAAACCTATTCGGCTAGACCCAAAACCACTCGGCTAGATCCAAACCCATTCGGCTCGACACAAACCCACTCCGCTACACCAAACCCACTCCGCTAGACCCAAACCCACTCCGCTAGACTCAAACCCACTCCGCTAGACCCAAACCCACTCGGCTAGTCCCAAACCCACTCTGCTAGACCCAAACCCACTCGGCTAGACCCAAACCCACTAGGCTACACCCAAACCCACTCGGCTAGACCCAAACCCACTCCGCTAGACCCAAACCTATTCGGCTTGACCCAAAACCACTCGGCTAGATCCAAACCCATTCGGCTAGACGCAAACCCACTCCGCTAGACCTAAACCCACTGGGCTAGACCCAACCCACTCGGCTAGACCCAAACCCACTCGGCTAGACCCAAACCCACTCCGCTAGACCCAAACCCACTCGGCTAGACCCAAACCCACTCCGCTAGACCCAAACCCAATCGGCCAGACCCAAACCCACTCGGCCAGACCCAAACCCACTCGGCCAGACCCAAACCCACTCCGCTAGACCCAAACCCACTCGGCTAGACCCAAACCCACTCCGCTAGACCCAAACCCACTCCGCTAGACCCAAACCCACTCGGCTGACCCAAACCCACTCGGCTAGACCGAAACCTACTCGGCTAGAGCCAAACCCACTCGGCTAGACCCAAACCCACACGGCTAGAACCAAACCCACTCCGCTAGACGCAAACCCACTCCGCTAGACCCAAACCCACTCCGCTAGACCCAAACCCACTCCGCTAGACCCAAACCCACTCCGCTAGACCCAAACCCACTCGGCTAGACCCAAACCAACTCGGCTAGACCCAAACCCACTCGGCTAGACCCAAACCCACTCCGCTAGACCCAAACCCACTCCGCTAGACCCAAACCCACTCTGCTAGACCCAAACCCACTCCGCTAGACACAAACCCACTCCGCTAGACCCAAACACACTCGGCTAGACCCAAACCCACTCGGCTAGTCCCAAACCCACTCGGGTAGACCCAAACCAACTCGGCTAGACCCAAACCCACTCGGCTAGACCCAAACCCACTCCGCTAGACCCAAACCCACTCCGCTAGACCCAAACCCACTCCGCTAGACCCAAACCCACTCGGCTAGTCCCAAACCCACTCGGCTAGACCCAAACCCACTCGGCTAGACCCAAACCCACTCGGCTAGACCCAAACCCACTCGGCTAGACCCAAACCCACTCGGCTAGACCCAAACCCACTCGGCTAGACCCAAACCCACTCGGCTAGACCGAAACCCACTCGGCTAGAGCCAAACCCACTCGGCTAGACCCAAACCCACTCGGCTAGACCCAAACCCACTCGGCTAGACCCAAACCCACTCGGCTAGACCCAAACCCACTCGGCTAGACCCAAACCCACTCCGCTAGACCAAAACACGCTCGGCTAGACCCAAACCCACTCGGCTAGACCCAAACCCAATCGGCTAGACCCAAACCCACTCCGCTAGACCCAAACCCACTCGGCAAGATCCAAACCCACTCGGCTAGACCCAAACCCACTCGGCTAGAGCAAAACCCACTCGGCTAGACCCAAACCCACTCGGCTAAACCCAAACCCACTCGGCTAGACCCAAACAAACTCCGGTAAACCCAAACCCACTCCGCTAGACCCAAACCCACTCCGCTAGACCCAAACCCACTCCGCTAGACACAAACCCACGCTGCTAGACCCAAACCCACTCGGCTAGACCCAAACCCGCTCGGCTACTCCCAAACCCACTCGGCTAGACCCAAACCCACTCGGCTAGACCCAAACCCACTCGCCTAGACCCAAACCCAATCGGCCAGACCCAAACCCACTCGGCTAGACCCAAACCCACTCGGCCAGACCCAAACCCACTCGGCTAGACCCAAACCCACTCGGCTAGACCCAAACCCACTCCGCTAGACCCAAACCCACTCCGCTAGACCCAAACCCACTCGGCTAGACCCAAACCCACTCGGCTAGACCCAAACCCACTCGGCTAGACCGAAACCCACTCGGCTAGAGCCAAACCCACTCGGCTAGACCCAAACCCACTCGGCTAGACCCAAACCCACTCGGCTAGACCCAAACCCACTCGGCTAGACCCAAACCCACTCGGCTAGACCCAAACCCACTCCGCTAGACACAAACCCACTCCGCTAGACCCAAACACACTCGGCTAGACCCAAACCCACTCGGCTAGTCCCAAACCCACTCGGCTAGACCCAAACCCACTCGGCTAGACCCAAACCCACTCGGCTAGACCCAAACCCACTCGGCTAGACCCAAACCCACTCGGCTAGACCCAAACCCACTCGGCTAGACCCAAACCCACTCGGCTAGACCCAAACCCACTCGGCTAGAGCCAAACCCACTCGGCTAGACCCAAACCCACTCGGCTAGAACCAAACCCACTCCGCCAGACCCAAACCCACTCGGCAAGACCCAAACCCACTCGGCTAGACCCAAACCCACTCGGCTAGAGCGAAACCCACTCGGCTAGACCCAAACCCACTCGGCTAAACCCAAACCCACTCGGCTAGACCCAAACAAACTCCGCTAAACCCAAACCCACTCCGCTAGACCCAAACCCACTCCGCTAGACCCAAACCCACTCCGCTAGACACAAACCCACTCTGCTAGACCCAAACCCACTCGGCTAGACCCAAACCCACTCGGCTACTCCCAAACCCACTCGGGTAGACCCAAACCCACTCGGCTAGACCCAAACCCACTCGGCTAGACCCAAACCCACTCGCCTAGACCCAAACCCAATCGGCCAGACCCAAACCCACTCGGCTAGACCCAAACCCACTCGGCCAGACCCAAACCCACTCGGCTAGACCCAAACCCACTCGGCTAGACCCAAACCCACTCCGCTAGACCCAAACCCACTCCGCTAGACCCAAACCCACTCGGCTAGACCCAAACCCACTCGGCTAGACCGAAACCTACTCGGCTAGAGCCAAACCCACTCGGCTAGACCCAAACCCACTCGGCTAGAACCAAACCCACTCCGCTAGACGCAAACCCACTCCGCTAGACCCAAACCCACTCCGCTAGACCCAAACCCACTCCGCTAGACGTAAACCCACTCCGCTAGACCCAAACCCACTCCGGCAGACCCAAACCCACTCGGCTAGACCCAAACGCACTCGGCTAGACCCAAGCCCACTCGGCCAGACCCAACCCCACTCGGCTAGACCCAAACCCACTCGGTTAGAACCAAACCCACTCCGCTAGACCCAATCCCACTCGGCTAGAGCGAAACCCACTCGGCTAGACCCAAAGCCACTCGGCTAGACCCAAACACACTCGGCTAGACCCAAACACACTCCGCTAGACCCAAACCCACTCCGCTAGACCCAAACCCACTCCGCTAGACCCAAACCCACTCGGCTAGACCCAAACCCACTCGGCTAGTCCCAAACCCGCTCGGCTAGACCCAAACCCACTCGGCTAGACCCAAACCCACTCGGCTAGACCCAAACCCACTCGGCCAGACCCAAACCCACTCGGCTAGACCCAAACCCACTCGGCCAGACCCAAACCCACTCGGCTAGACCCAAACCCACTCGGCCAGACCCAAACCCACTCGGCTAGACCCAAACCCACTCGGCTAGAGCCAAACCCAATCGGCTAGACCCAAACCCAATCGGCTAGACCCAAGCCCACTCGGCTAGACCCAAACCCACTCCGCTAGACCCAAACCCAGTCGGCTAGACCCA
Source organism: Raja brachyura (assembly GCA_963514005.1). Next base: position 1,940,122 of record OY740820.1, read on the forward strand.
AACCCACTCCGCTAGACACAAACCCACTCGGCTAGCCCCAAACCCACTCGGCTAGCCCCAAACCCACTCGGCTAGAGCCAAACACACTCAGCTAGACCCAAACACACTCGGCTAGACGCAAACCCACTCCGCTAGACCCAAACCCACTCCGCTAGACCCAAACCCACTCCGCTAGACCCAAACCCACTCCGCTAGACCCAAACCCACTCCGCTAGACCCAAATCCACTCGGCTAGACCCAAACCCACTCGGCCAGACCCAAACCCACTCGGCTAGACACAAACCCACTCCGCTAGACCCAAACCCACTCCGCTAGACCCAAACCCACTCGGCTAGTCCCAAACCCGCTCGGCTAGACCCAAACCCACTCGGCTAGACCCAAACCCACTCGGCTAGACCCAAACCCACTCGGCGAGACCCAAACCCACTCGGCTAGACCCAAACCCACTCGGCCAAACCCAAACCCACTCGGCTAGACCCAAACCCACTCGGCCAGACCCAAACCCACTCGGCTAGACCCAAACCCACTCGGCTAGACCCAAACCCACTCCGCTAGACCCAAACCCACTCCGCTAGATCCAAACCCACTCGGCTAGACCCAAACCCACTCGGCTAGACCCAAACCCACTCGGCCAGAGCCAAACCCACTCGGCTAGACCCAAACCCACTCGGCTAGACCCAAACCCACTCGGCTAGACCCAAACCCACTCGGCTAGACCCAAACCCACTCCGCTAGACGCAAACCCACTCCGCTAGACCCAAACCCACTCCGCTAAACCCAAACCCACTCCGCTAGACCTAAACCCACTCCGCTAGACCCAAACCCACTCCGGTAGACCCAAACCCACTCGGCTAGACCCAAACCCACTCGGCTAGACCCAAGCCCACTCGGCCAGACCCAACCCCACTCGGCTAGACCCAAACCCACTCGGTTAGACCCAAACCCACTCCGCTAGACCCAAACCCACCAGGCTAGACCCAAACCCACTCGGCTAGACCCAAACCCACTCGGCTAGACCCAAACCCACTCGGCTAGACCCAAACCCACTCGGCTAGACCCAAACCCACTCAGCCAGACCCAAACCCACTCGGCTAGACCCAAACCCACTCGGCCAGACCCAAACCCACTCGGCTAGACCCAAACCCACTCCGCTAGACCCAAACCCACTCCGCTAGACCCAAACCCACTCCGCTAGACCCAAACCCACTCGGCTAGACCCAAACCCACTCCGCTAGACGCAAACCCACTCCGCTAGACCCAAACCCACTCGGCTAGACGCAAACCCACTCCCCTAGACGTAAACCCACTCCGCGAGACCCAAACCCACTCCGGCAGACCCAAACCCACTCAGCTAGATACAAACGCACTCGGCTAGACCCAAGCCCATTCGGCCAGACCCAATCCCACTCGGCTAGACCCAAACCCACTCGGTTAGACCCAAACCCACTCGGCTAGACCCAAACCCACTCGGCTAGACCCAAACCTACTCGGCTAGAGCCAAACCCACTCGGCTAGACCCAAACCCCCTCGGCTAGACCCAAACCCACTCGGATAGACCGAAACCCACTCGGCTAGACCCAAACCCACTCGGCTAGTCCCAAACCCACTCGGCTAGACCCAAACCCACTCCGCTAGACCCAAACCCACTCGGCTAGACCCAAACCCACTCGGCTAGACCCAAACCCACTCGGCTAGAGCGAAACCCACTCGGCTAGACCCAAACCCACTCGGCTAGACCCAAACCCACTCGGCTAGACCCAAACACACTCCGCTAGACCCAAACCCACTCCGCTAGACCCAAACCCACTCCGCTAGACACAAAACCACTCCGCTAGACACAAACCCACTCCGCTAGACCCAAACCCACTCGGCTGGACCCAAACCCACTCGGCTACTCCCAAACCCGCTCGGCTAGACCCAAACCCACTCGGCTAGACCCAAACCCACTCGGCTAGACCCAAACCCACTCGGCTAGACCCAAACCCACTCGGCTAGACCCAAACCCACTCGGCTAGACCCAAACCCACTAGGCAAGACCCAAACCCACTCGGCCAGACCCAAACCCACTCGGCTAGACCCAAACCCACTCGGCCAGACCCAAACCCACTCGGCCAGACCCAAACCCACTCCGCTAGACCCAAACCCACTCCGCTAGACCCAAACCCACTCCGCTAGACCCAAACCCACTCGGCTAGACCCAAACCCACTCGGCTAGACCGAAACCCATTCGGCTAGACCCAAACCCACTCGGCTAGACCCAAACCCACTCCGCTAGACCCAAACCCACTCCGCTAGACACAAACCCACTCGGCTACACCCAAACCCACTCGGCTAGAACGAAACCCACTCGGCTACAGCCAAACCCACTCGGCTAGACCCAAACCCACTCGGCTAGACCCAAACCCACTCGGCTAGACCCAAACCCACTCCGCTAGACCCAAACCCACTCCGCTAGACCTAAACCCACTCCGCTAGAACCAAAACCACTCCGGTAGACCCAAACCCACTCGGCTAGACCCAAACGCACTCGGCTAGACCCAAGCCCACTCGGCCAGACCCAACCCCACTCGGCTAGACCCAAACCCACTCGGTTAGACCCAAACCCACTCCGCTAGACCCAAACCCACTTGGCTAGACCCAAACCCACTCGGCTAGACCCAAACCCACTCGGCTAGTCCCAAACCCACTCGGCTAGACCCAAACCCACTCGGCTAAACCCAAACCCACTCCGCTAGACGCAAACCCACTCCGCTAGACCCAAACCCACTCTGCTAGACGTAAACCCACTTTGCTAGACCCAAACCCACTCCGGCAGACCCAAACCCACTCGGCTAGACCCAAACCCACTCGGCTAGACCCAAACCCACTCGGCTAGACCCAAACCCACTCGGCTAGACCCAAACCCACTCCACTAGACGCAAACCCACTCGGCTAGACCCAAACCCACTCCGCTAGACCCAAACCCACTCCGCTAGACGTAAACCCACTTTGCTAGACCCAAACCCACTCCGGCAGACCCAAACCCACTCCGGCAGACCCAAACCCACTTGGCTGTACCGAAACCCACTCGGCTAGACCCAAGCCCATTCGGCCAGACCCAAACCCACTCGGCTAGACCCAAACCCACTCGGCTAGACCCAAACCCACTCGGCGAGACCCAAACCCACTCGGCCAGACCGAAACCCATTCGGCTAGACCCAAACCCACTCGGCTAGACCCAAACCCACTCCGCTAGACCCAAACCCACTCCGCTAGACACAAACCCACTCGGCTACACCCAAACCCACTCGGCTAGAACGAAACCCACTCGGCTACAGCCAAACCCACTCCGCTAGACCCAAACCCAGTCGGCTAGACCCAAACCCACTCCGCTAGACACAAACCCACTCGGCTAGCCCCAAACCCACTCGGCTAGCCCCAAACCCACTCGGCTAGAGCCAAACACACTCAGCTAGACCCAAACACACTCGGCTAGACGCAAACCCACTCCGCTAGACCCAAACCCACTCCGCTAGACCCAAACCCACTCCGCTAGACCCAAACCCACTCCGCTAGACCCAAACCCACTCCGCTAGACCCAAATCCACTCGGCTAGACCCAAACCCACTCGGCCAGACCCAAACCCACTCGGCTAGACACAAACCCACTCCGCTAGACCCAAACCCACTCCGCTAGACCCAAACCCACTCGGCTAGTCCCAAACCCGCTCGGCTAGACCCAAACCCACTCGGCTAGACCCAAACCCACTCGGCTAGACCCAAACCCACTCGGCGAGACCCAAACCCACTCGGCTAGACCCAAACCCACTCGGCCAAACCCAAACCCACTCGGCTAGACCCAAACCCACTCGGCCAGACCCAAACCCACTCGGCTAGACCCAAACCCACTCGGCTAGACCCAAACCCACTCCGCTAGACCCAAACCCACTCCGCTAGATCCAAACCCACTCGGCTAGACCCAAACCCACTCGGCTAGACCCAAACCCACTCGGCCAGAGCCAAACCCACTCGGCTAGACCCAAACCCACTCGGCTAGACCCAAACCCACTCGGCTAGACCCAAACCCACTCGGCTAGACCCAAACCCACTCCGCTAGACGCAAACCCACTCCGCTAGACCCAAACCCACTCCGCTAAACCCAAACCCACTCCGCTAGACCTAAACCCACTCCGCTAGACCCAAACCCACTCCGGTAGACCCAAACCCACTCGGCTAGACCCAAACCCACTCGGCTAGACCCAAGCCCACTCGGCCAGACCCAACCCCACTCGGCTAGACCCAAACCCACTCGGTTAGACCCAAACCCACTCCGCTAGACCCAAACCCACCAGGCTAGACCCAAACCCACTCGGCTAGACCCAAACCCACTCGGCTAGACCCAAACCCACTCGGCTAGACCCAAACCCACTCGGCTAGACCCAAACCCACTCAGCCAGACCCAAACCCACTCGGCTAGACCCAAACCCACTCGGCCAGACCCAAACCCACTCGGCTAGACCCAAACCCACTCCGCTAGACCCAAACCCACTCCGCTAGACCCAAACCCACTCCGCTAGACCCAAACCCACTCGGCTAGACCCAAACCCACTCCGCTAGACGCAAACCCACTCCGCTAGACCCAAACCCACTCGGCTAGACGCAAACCCACTCCCCTAGACGTAAACCCACTCCGCGAGACCCAAACCCACTCCGGCAGACCCAAACCCACTCAGCTAGATACAAACGCACTCGGCTAGACCCAAGCCCATTCGGCCAGACCCAATCCCACTCGGCTAGACCCAAACCCACTCGGTTAGACCCAAACCCACTCGGCTAGACCCAAACCCACTCGGCTAGACCCAAACCTACTCGGCTAGAGCCAAACCCACTCGGCTAGACCCAAACCCCCTCGGCTAGACCCAAACCCACTCGGATAGACCGAAACCCACTCGGCTAGACCCAAACCCACTCGGCTAGTCCCAAACCCACTCGGCTAGACCCAAACCCACTCCGCTAGACCCAAACCCACTCGGCTAGACCCAAACCCACTCGGCTAGACCCAAACCCACTCGGCTAGAGCGAAACCCACTCGGCTAGACCCAAACCCACTCGGCTAGACCCAAACCCACTCGGCTAGACCCAAACACACTCCGCTAGACCCAAACCCACTCCGCTAGACCCAAACCCACTCCGCTAGACACAAAACCACTCCGCTAGACACAAACCCACTCCGCTAGACCCAAACCCACTCGGCTGGACCCAAACCCACTCGGCTACTCCCAAACCCGCTCGGCTAGACCCAAACCCACTCGGCTAGACCCAAACCCACTCGGCTAGACCCAAACCCACTCGGCTAGACCCAAACCCACTCGGCTAGACCCAAACCCACTCGGCTAGACCCAAACCCACTAGGCAAGACCCAAACCCACTCGGCCAGACCCAAACCCACTCGGCTAGACCCAAACCCACTCGGCCAGACCCAAACCCACTCGGCCAGACCCAAACCCACTCCGCTAGACCCAAACCCACTCCGCTAGACCCAAACCCACTCCGCTAGACCCAAACCCACTCGGCTAGACCCAAACCCACTCGGCTAGACCGAAACCCATTCGGCTAGACCCAAACCCACTCGGCTAGACCCAAACCCACTCCGCTAGACCCAAACCCACTCCGCTAGACACAAACCCACTCGGCTACACCCAAACCCACTCGGCTAGAACGAAACCCACTCGGCTACAGCCAAACCCACTCGGCTAGACCCAAACCCACTCGGCTAGACCCAAACCCACTCGGCTAGACCCAAACCCACTCCGCTAGACCCAAACCCACTCCGCTAGACCTAAACCCACTCCGCTAGAACCAAAACCACTCCGGTAGACCCAAACCCACTCGGCTAGACCCAAACGCACTCGGCTAGACCCAAGCCCACTCGGCCAGACCCAACCCCACTCGGCTAGACCCAAACCCACTCGGTTAGACCCAAACCCACTCCGCTAGACCCAAACCCACTTGGCTAGACCCAAACCCACTCGGCTAGACCCAAACCCACTCGGCTAGTCCCAAACCCACTCGGCTAGACCCAAACCCACTCGGCTAAACCCAAACCCACTCCGCTAGACGCAAACCCACTCCGCTAGACCCAAACCCACTCTGCTAGACGTAAACCCACTTTGCTAGACCCAAACCCACTCCGGCAGACCCAAACCCACTCGGCTAGACCCAAACCCACTCGGCTAGACCCAAACCCACTCGGCTAGACCCAAACCCACTCGGCTAGACCCAAACCCACTCCACTAGACGCAAACCCACTCGGCTAGACCCAAACCCACTCCGCTAGACCCAAACCCACTCCGCTAGACGTAAACCCACTTTGCTAGACCCAAACCCACTCCGGCAGACCCAAACCCACTCCGGCAGACCCAAACCCACTTGGCTGTACCGAAACCCACTCGGCTAGACCCAAGCCCATTCGGCCAGACCCAAACCCACTCGGCTAGACCCAAACCCACTCGGCTAGACCCAAACCCACTCGGCGAGACCCAAACCCACTCGGCCAGACCGAAACCCATTCGGCTAGACCCAAACCCACTCGGCTAGACCCAAACCCACTCCGCTAGACCCAAACCCACTCCGCTAGACACAAACCCACTCGGCTACACCCAAACCCACTCGGCTAGAACGAAACCCACTCGGCTACAGCCAAACCCACTCGGCTAGACCCAAACCCACTCGGCTAGACCCAAACCCACTCGGCTAGACCCAAACCCACTCCGCTAGACCCAAACCCACTCCGCTAGACCTAAACCCACTCCGCTAGAACCAAAACCACTCCGGTAGACCCAAACCCACTCGGCTAGACCCAAACGCACTCGGCTAGACCCAAGCCCACTCGGCCAGACCCAACCCCACTCGGCTAGACCCAAACCCACTCGGTTAGACCCAAACCCACTCCGCTAGACCCAAACCCACTTGGCTAGACCCAAACCCACTCGGCTAGACCCAAACCCACTCGGCTAGTCCCAAACCCACTCGGCTAGACCCAAACCCACTCGGCTAAACCCAAACCCACTCCGCTAGACGCAAACCCACTCCGCTAGACCCAAACCCACTCTGCTAGACGTAAACCAACTTTGCTAGACCCAAACCCACTCCGGCAGACCCAAACCCACTCGGCTAGACCCAAACCCACTCGGCTAGACCCAAACCCACTCGGCTAGACCCAAACCCACTCGGCTAGACCCAAACCCACTCCACTAGACGCAAACCCACTCGGCTAGACCCAAACCCACTCCGCTAGACCCAAACCCACTCCGCTAGACGTAAACCCACTTTGCTAGACCCAAACCCACTCCGGCAGACCCAAACCCACTCCGGCAGACCCAAACCCACTTGGCTGTACCGAAACCCACTCGGCTAGACCCAAGCCCATTCGGCCAGACCCAAACCCACTCGGCTAGACCCAAACCCACTCGGCTAGACCCAAACCCACTCGGCTAGACCCAAACCCACTCGGCTAGACCCAAACCCACTCGGCTAGACCCAAACCCACTCGGCTAGACCCAAACCCACTCGGCCAGTCCCAAACCCATTCGGCTAGACCCAAACCCACTCGGCCAGACCCAAACCCACTCGGCTAGACCCAAACCCACTCGACTCGACCCAAACCCACTCGGCTAGGCCCAAACCCACTCCGCTAGACCCAAACCCACTCGGCTAGACCCAAACCCACTCGGCTAGACCGAAACGCACTCGGCTAGAGCCAAACCCACTCGGCTAGACCCAAACCCACTCGGCTGGACCCAAACCCACTCGGCCAGACCCAAACCCACTCGGCTAGACCCAAACCCACTCGGCTAGACCCAAACCCACTCCGCTAGACCCAAACCCACTCGGCTAGACCCAAACCCACTCGGCTAGACCCAAACCCACTCGGCTAGACCCAAACCCACTCGGCTAGACCTAAACCCACTCGGCTAGACCCAAACCCACTCGGCTAGACCGAAACCCACTCGGCTAGAGCGAAACCCACTCGGCAAGACCCAAACCCACTCGGCTAGACCCAAACCCACTTAGCTAGACCCAAACACACTCCTCTAGACCCAAACCCACTCCGCTAGACCCAAACCCACTCCGCTAGACCCAATCCCACTCCGCTAGACACAAACCCACTCCGCTAGACCCAAACCCACTCGGCTAGACCCAAACCCACTCGGCTAGTGCCAAACCCACTCGGCTAGACCCAAACCCACTCGGCTAGACCCAAACCCACTCGGCTAGACCCAAACCCACTCAGCGAGACCCAAACCCACTCGGCGAGACCCAAACCCACTCGGCCAGACCCAAACCCACTCGGCTAGACCCAAACCCACTCGGCGAGACCCAAACCCACTCGGCTAGACCCAAACCCACTCGGCTAGACCCAAACCCACTCCGCTAGACCAAAACGCACTCCGCTAGACCCAAACCCACTCGGCTAGACCCAAACCCACTCGGCTAGACCGAAACCCACTCGGCTAGAGCCAAACCCACTCGGCTGGACCCAAACCCACTCGGCTAGACCCAAACCCACTCAGCTAGACCCAAACCCACTCCGCTAGACGCAAACCCACTCCGCTAGACCCAATCCCACTCCGCTAGACACAAACCCACTCCGCTAGACCCAAACCCACTCGGCTAGACCCAAACCCACTCCGCTAGTGCCAAACCCACTCAGCTAGACCCAAACCCACTCGGCTAGACGCAAACCCACTCGGCTAGACCCAAACCCACTCGGCGAGACCCAAACCCACTCGGCGAGACCCAAACCCACTCGGCCAGACCCAAACCCACTCGGATAGACCCAAACCCACTCGGCGAGACCCAAACCCACTCGGCTAGACCCAAACCCACTCGGCTAGACCCAAACCCACTCCGCTAGACCCAAACCCCCTCCGCTAGACCCAAACCCACTCGGCTAGACCCAAACCCACTCGGCTAGACCCAAACCCAATCGGCTAGAGCCAAACCCACTCGGCTGGACCCAAACCCACTCGGCTAGACCCAAACCCACTCGGCTAGACCCAAACCCACTCCGCTAGACGCAAACCCACTCCGCTAGACCCAAACCCACTCCGCTAGACCTAAACCCACTCCGCTAGACCCAAACCCACTCCGGTAGACCCAAACCCACTCGGCTAGACCCAAACGCACTCGGCTAGACCCAAGCCCATTCCGCTGGACCCAAAGCCACTAGGCTAGACACAAACCCACTCGGCTAGACCCAAACCCACTCGGCGAGACCCAAACCCACTCGGCTAGACCCAAACCCACTAGGCAAGACCCAAACCCACTCGGCCAGACCCAAACCCACTCGGCTAGACCCAAACCCACTCGGCCAGACCCAAACCCACTCGGCCAGACCCAAACCCACTCGGCTAGACCCAAACCCACTCCGCTAGACCCAAACCCACTCCGCTAGACCCAAACCCACTCGGCTAGACCCAAACCCACTCGGCTAGACCGAAACCCACTCGGCTAGAGCCAAACCCACTCGGCTAGACCCAAACCCACTCGGCTAGACCCAAACCCACTCCGCTAGACGCAAACCCACTCCTCTAGACCCAAACCCACTCCACTAGACGCAAACCCACTCCGCTAGACGTAAACCTACTCCCCTAGACCCAAACCCACTCCGGCAGACCCAAACCCACTCGGCTAGACCCAAACGCACTCGGCTAGACCCAAACCCATTCGGCCAGACCCATCCCCACTCGGCTAGACCCAAACCCACTCGGCTAGACCCAAACCCACTCGGCCAGACCCAAACCCACTCGGCCAGACCCAAACCCACTCGGCTAGACCCAAACCCACTCCGCTAGACCCAAACCCACTCCGCTAGACCCAAACCCACTCGGCTAGACCCAAACCCACTCGGCTAGACCGAAACCCACTCGGCTAGAGCCAAACCCACTCGGCTAGACCCAAACCCACTCGGCTAGACCCAAACCCACTCCGCTAGACGCAAACCCACTCCGCTAGACCCAAACCCACTCCACTAGACGCAAACCCACTCCGCTAGACGTAAACCTACTCCCCTAGACCCAAACCCACTCCGGCAGACCCAAACCCACTCGGCTAGACCCAAACGCACTCGGCTAGACCCAAACCCATTCGGCCAGACCCATCCCCACTCGGCTAGACCCAAACCCACTCGGCTAGACCCAAACCCACTCGCCTAGACCCAAACCCACTCGGCCAGACCCAAACCCACTCGGCTAGACCCAAACCCACTCGGCGAGACCCAAACCCACTCGGCTAGACCCAAACCCACTCGGCTAGACCCAAACCCACTCGGCTAGACCCAAACGCACTCCGCTAGACCCAAACCCACTCGGCTAGACCCAAACCCACTCGGCGAGACCCAAACCCACTCGGCGAGACCCAAACCCACTCGGCCAGACCCAAACCCACTCGGATAGACCCAAACCCACTCGGCGAGACCCAAACCCACTCGGCTAGACCCAAACCCACTCGGCTAGACCCAAACCCACTCCGCTAGACCCAAACCCACTCCGCTAGACCCATACCCACTCGGCTAGACCCAAACCCACTCGGCTAGACCCAAACCCACTCGGCTAGAGCCAAACCCACTCGGCTGGACCCAAACCCACTCGGCTAGACCCAAACCCACTCGGCTAGACCCAAACCCACTCCGCTAGACGCAAACCCACTCCGCTAGACCCAAACCCACTCCGCTAGACCTAAACCCACTCCGCTAGACCCAAACCCACTCCGGTAGACCCAAACCCACTCGGCTAGACCCAAACGCACTCGGCTGGACCCAAGCCCACTCCGCTGGACCCAAACCCACTAGGCTAGACCCAAACCCACTCGGCTAGACCCAAACCCACTCGGCGAGACCCAAACCCACTCGGCTAGACCCAAACCCACTAGGCAAGACCCAAACCCACTCGGCCAGACCCAAACCCACTCGGCTAGACCCAAACCCACTCGGCCAGACCCAAACCCACTCGGCCAGACCCAAACCCACTCGGCTAGACCCAAACCCACTCCGCTAGACCAAAACCCACTCCGCTAGACCCAAACCCACTCCGCTAGACCCAAACCCACTCGGCTAGACCGAAACCCACTCGGCTAGAGCCAAACCCACTCGGCTAGACCCAAACCCACTCGGCTAGACCCAAACCCACTCCGCTAGACGCAAACCCACTCCGCTAGACCCAAACCCACTCCACTAGATGCAAACCCACTCCGCTAGACGTAAACCTACTCCCCTAGACCCAAACCCACTCCGGCAGACCCAAACCCACTCGGCTAGACCCAAACGCACTCGGCTAGACCCAAACCCATTCGGCCAGACCCATCCCCACTCGGCTAGACCCAAACCCACTCGGTTAGACCCAAACCCACTCCGCTAGACCCAAACCCACTCGGCTAGACCCAAACCCACTCGGCTAGACACAAACACACTCCGCTAGACCCAAACCCACTCCGCTAGACCCAAACCCACTCCGCTAGACCTAAACCCACTCCGCTAGACCCAAACCCACTCCGCTAGACCCAAACCCACTCGGCTACACCCAAACCCACTCGGCTAGAACGAAACCCACTCGGCTAGAGCCAAACCCACTCCGCTAGACCCAAACCCACTCCGCTAGACGTAAACCCACTTTGCTAGACCCAAACCCACTCCGGCAGACCCAAACCCACTCGGCTAGACCCAAACCCACTCGGCTAGACCCAAACCCACTCGGCTAGACCCAAACCCACTCGGCTAGACCCAAACCCACTCCACTAGACGCAAACCCACTCGGCTAGACCCAAACCCACTCCGCTAGACCCAAACCCACTCCGCTAGACGTAAACCCACTTTGCTAGACCCAAACCCACTCCGGCAGACCCAAACCCACTCCGGCAGACCCAAACCCACTTGGCTGTACCGAAACCCACTCGGCTAGACCCAAGCCCATTCGGCCAGACCCAAACCCACTCGGCTAGACCCAAACCCACTCGGCTAGACCCAAACCCACTCGGCTAGACCCAAACCCACTCGGCTAGACCCAAACCCACTCGGCCAGTCCCAAACCCATTCGGCTAGACCCAAACCCACTCGGCCAGACCCAAACCCACTCGGCTAGACCCAAACCCACTCGGCTCGACCCAAACCCACTCGGCTAGGCCCAAACCCACTCCGCTAGACCCAAACACACTCGGCTAGACCCAAACCCACTCGGCTAGACCGAAACGCACTCGGCTAGAGCCAAACCCACTCGCCTAGACCCAAACCCACTCGGCTAGACCCAAACCCACTCGGCTAGACCCAAACCCACTCGGCTAGACCCAAATCCACTCGGCTAGACCCAAACCCACTCCGCTAGACCCAAACCCACTCGGCTAGACCCAAACCCACTCGGCTAGACCCAAACCCACTCGGCTAGACCCAAACCCACTCGGCTAGACCCAAACCCACTCGGCTAGACCCAAACCCACTCGGCTAGACCGAAACCCACTCGGCTAGAGCGAAACCCACTCGGCTAGACCCAAACCCACTCGGCTAGACCCAAACCCACTTAGCTAGACCCAAACCCACTCCGCTAGACCCAAACCCCCTCCGCTAGACCCAATCCCACTCCGCTAGACACAAACCCACTCCGCTAGACCCAAACCCACTCGGCTAGACCCAAACCCACTCGGCTAGTGCCAAACCCACTCGGCTAGACCCAAACCCACTCGGCCAGACCCAAACCCACTCGGCTAGACCCAAACCCACTCGGCGAGACCCAAACCCACTCGGCGAGACCCAAACCCACTCGGCCAGACCCAAACCCACTCGGCTAGACCCAAACCCACTCGGCGAGACCCAAACCCACTCGGCTAGACCCAAACCCACTCGGCTAGACCCAAACCCACTCCGCTAGACCCAAACCCACTCCGCTAGACCCAAACCCACTCGGCTAGACCCAAACCCACTCGGCTAGACCCAAACCCACTCCGCTAGACGCAAACCCACTCCGCTAGACCCAATCCCACTCCGCTAGACACAAACCCACTCCGCTAGACCCAAACCCACTCGGCTAGACCCAAACCCACTCGGCTAGTGCCAAACCCACTCGGCTAGACCCAAACCCACTCGGCTAGACCGAAACCCACTCGGCTAGACCCAAACCCACTCGGCGAGACCCAAACCCACTCGGCGAGACCCAAACCCACTCGGCCAGACCCAAACCCACTCGGCTAGACCCAAACCCACTCGGCGAGACCCAAACCCACTCGGCTAGACCCAAACCCACTCGGCTAGACCCAAACCCACTCCGCTAGACCCAAACCCACTCCGCTAGACCCAAACCCACTCGGCTAGACCCAAACCCACTCCGCTAGACCCAAACCCACTCCGCTGGACCCAAACCCACTCGGCTAGACCTAAACCCACTCCGCTAGACCCAAACCCACTCCGGTAGACCCAAACCCACTCGGCTAGACCCAAACGCACTCGGCTAGACCCAAGCCCACTCGGCCAGACCCAACCCCACTCGGCTAGACCCAAACCCACTCGGTTAGACCCAAACACACTCCGCTAGACCCAAACCCACTAGGCTAGACCCAAACCCACTCGGCTAGACCCAAACCCACTCGGCTCGACCCAAACCCACTCGGCTAGACCCAAACCCACTAGGCAAGACCCAAACATAGAAACATAGAAATTAGGTGCCGGAGTAGGCCATTCCGCCCTTCGAGCCTGCACCGCCATTCAATATCATGGCTGATCATCCAACTCAGTATCCCGTACCTGCCTTCTCTCTATACCCTCTGCTCCCCTTCGCCACAAGGGCCACATCTAACTCCCTCTTAAATATAGCCAATGAACTGGCCTCAACTATCCTCTGTGGCAGAGAGTTCCAGAGACCCACCACTCTCTGTGTGAAAAAAGTCCTTCTCATCTCGGTCCTAAAGGATTTCCCCCTTATCCTTAAGCTGTGACCCCTTGTCCTGGACTTCCCCAACATCGGGAACAATCCTCCTGCATCTAGCCTGTCTAACCCCTTAAGAACCCACTCGGCCAGACCCAAACCCACTCGGCTAGACCCAAACCCACTCGGCCAGACCCAAACCCACTGGGCCAGACCCAAACCCACTCGGCTAGACCCAAACCCACTCCGCTAGACCCAAACCCACTCCGCTAGACCCAAACCCACTCGGCTAGACCCAAACCCACTCGGCTAGACCGAAACCCACTCGGCTAGAGCCAAACCCACTCGGCTAGACCCAAACCCACTCGGATAGACCCAAACCCACTCCGCTAGACGCAAACCCACTCCGCTAGACCCAAACCCACTCCACTAGACGCAAACCCACTCCGCTAGACGTAAACCCACTCCCCTAGACCCAAACCCACTCCGGCAGACCCAAACCCACTCGGCTAGACCCAAACGCACTCGGCTAGACCCAAGCCGATTCGGCCAGACCCATCCCCACTCGGCTAGACCCAAACCCACTCGGTTAGACCCAAACCCACTCCGCTAGACCCAAACCCACTCGGCTAGACCCAAACCCACTCGGCTAGACACAAACACACTCCGCTAGACCCAAACCCACTCCGCTAGACCCAAACCCACTCCGCTAGACCCAAACCCACTCCGCTAGACCCAAACCCACTCCGCTAGACCCAAACCCACTCGGCTACACCCAAACCCACTCGGCTAGAACGAAACCCACTCGGCTAGAGCCAAACCCACTCGGCTAGACCCAAACCCACTCGGCTAGACCCAAACCCACTCGGCTAGACCCAAACCCACTCCGCTAGACCCAAACCCACTCCGCTAGACCTAAACCCACTCCGCTAGAACCAAACCCACTCCGGTAGACCCAAACCCACTCGGCTAGACCCAAACGCAATCGGCTAGACCCAAACCCACTCGGCTAGACCCAAACCCACTCCGCTAGACGCAAACCCACTCCGCTAGACCCAAACCCACTCCGCTAGACCCAAACCCACTCCGCTAGACGTAAACCCACTTTGCTAGACCCAAACCCACTCCGGCAGACCCAAACCCACTCGGCTAGATCCAAACGCACTCGGCTAGACCCAAGCCCATTCGGCCAGACCCAACCCCACTCGGCTAGACCCAAACCCACTCGGTTAGACCCAAACCCACTCCGCTAGACCCAAACCCACTCGGCTAGACCCAAACCTACTCGGCTAGACGCAAACCCACTCGGCTAGACCCAAACACAGTCGGCTAGACCCAAGCCCACTCGGCCAGACCCAACCCCACTCGGCTAAACCCAAACCCAGTCTCCTAGACCCAAACCCACTCGGCTAGACCCAAATCCACTCTGCTAGACCCAAACCCACTCGGCTAGACCCAAACCCACTCGGCTAGACCCAAACCCACTCGGCTAGACCCAAGCCCACTCGGCTAGACCCAAACCCACTCCGCTAGACCCAAACCCAGTCGGCTAGACCCAAACCCACTCCGCTAGACCCAAACCCACTCGGCTAGCCCCAAACCCACTCGGCTAGCCCCAAACCCACTCGGCTAGAGCCAAACACACTCAGCTAGACCCAAACACACTCGGCTAGACGCAAACCCACTCCGCTAGACCCAAACCCACTCCGCTAGACCCAAACCCACTCCGCTAGACCCAAACCCAATCGGCTAGACTCAAACCCACTCCACTAGACCCAAATCCACTCGGCTAGACCCAAACCCACTCGGCCAGACGCAAACCCACTCGGCTAGAACCAAACCCACTCGGCTAGACCCAAACCCACTCGGCTAGACCCAAACCCACTCCGCTAGACCCAAACCCACTCGGCTGTACCGAAACCCACTCGGCTAGACCGAAACCCACTCGGCTAGAGCCAAACCCACTCGCCTAGACCCAAACCCACTCGGCTAGACCCAAACCCACTCGGCTAGACCCAAACCCACTCGGCTAGACCCAAACCCACTCGGCTAGACCCAAACCCACTCGGCTAGACCCAAACCCACTCGGCCAGTCCCAAACCCATTCGGCTAGACCCAAACCCACTCGGCCAGACCCAAACCCACTCGGCTAGACCCAAACCCACTCGGCTAGACCGAAACGCACTCGGCTAGAGCCAAACCCACTCGGCTAGACCCAAACCCACTCGGCCAGACCCAAACCCACTCGGCTGGACCCAAACCCACTCTGCTAGACCCAAACCCACTCGGCTAGACCCAAACCCACTCCGCTAGACCCAAACCCACTCGGCTTGACCCAAACCCACTCGGCTAGACCCAAACCCACTCGGCTAGACCCAAACCCACTCAGCTAGACCCAAACCCACTCGGCTAGACCCAAACCCACTCGGCTAGCCGGAAACCCACTCGGCTAGAGGGAAACCCACTCGGCTAGACCCAAACCCACTCGGCTAGACCCAAACCCACTCGGCGAGACCCAAACCCACTCGGCTAGACCCAAACCCACTCCGCTAGACCCAAACCCACTCCGCTAGACCCAAACCCACTCGGCTAGACCCAAACCCACTCGGCTAGACCGAAACCCACTCGGCTAGACCCAAACCCACTCGGCTGGACCCAAACCCACTCGGCTAGACCCAAACACACTCCGGTAAACCCAAACCCACTCGGCTAGACCCAAACCCACTCCGCTAGATGCAAACCCACTGCGCTAGACCCAAACCCTCTCCGCTAGACCCAAACCCACTCCGCTAGACCTAAACCCACTCCGCTAGACCCAAACCCACTCCGGTAGACCTAAACCCACTCGGCTAGACCCAAACGCACTCAGCTAGACGCAAGCCCACTCGGCCAGACCCAACCCCACTCGGCTAGACCCAAACCCACTCGGTTAGACTCAAACCCACTCCGCTAGACCCAAACCCACTAGGCTAGACCCAAACCCACTCGGCTAGACCCAAACCCACTCGGCTAGACCCAAACCCACTCGGCTAGACCCAAACCCTATCGGCTAGACCCAAACCCACTCGGCCAGACCCAAACCCACTCGGCTAGACCCAAACCCACTCGGCCAGACCCAAACCCACTCGGCTAGACCCAAACCCACTCGGCTAGACCCAAACCCACTCGGCTAGACCCAAACCCACTCCGCTAGACCCAAACCCACTCGGCTAGACCCAAACCCACTCGGCTAGACCGAAACCCACTCGGCTAGAGCCAAACCCACTCGGCTAGACCCAAACCCACTCGGCTAGACCCAAACCCACTCCGCTAGACGCAAACCCACTCCGCTAGACCCAAACCCACTCCGCTAGACCCAAACCCACTCCGCTAGACGTAAACCCACTCCGCTAGACCCAAACCCACTCCGGCAGACCCAAACCCACTCGGCTAGACCCAAACGCACTCGGCTAGACCCAAACCCACTCGGTTAGACCCAAACCCACTCCGCTAGACCCAAACCCACTCGGCTAGACCCAAACCTACTCGGCCAGACGCAAAGCCACTCGGCTAGACCCAAACGCACACGGCTAGACCCAAGCCCACTCGGCCAGACCCAACCCCACTCGGCTAGACCCAAACCCAGTCTCCTAGACCCAAACCCACTCGGCTAGACCCAAACCCACTCTGCTACACCCAAACCCACTCGGCTAGACCCAAACCCACTCGGCTAGACCCAAGCGCACTCGGCTAGACCCAAGCCCACTCGGCTAGAGCCAAACCCACTCGGCTAGACCCAAACCCACTCGGCTAGACCCAAACCCACTCGGCTAAACCCAAACCCACTCGGCTAGACCCAAACCCACTCGGCTAGACCCAAACCCACTCAGCTACACCCAAACCCACCCGGCCAGACCCAAACCCATTCGGCTAGACCCAAACCCACTCGGCCAGACCCAAACCCACTCGGCTAGACCCAAACCCACTCGTATAGACCCAAACCCACTAGGCTAGACAAAAACCCACTCGGCTAGACCCAAACCCACTCCGCTAGACGCAAACCCACTCCGCTAGACACAAACCCACTCCGCTAGACCCAAACCCACTCCGCTAGACCTAAACCCACTCCGCTAGACCCAAACCCACTCCGGTAGACCCAAACCCACTCCGGTAGACCCAAACCCACTCGGCTAGACCCAAACGCACTCGGCTAGACCCAAGCCCACTCGGCCAGACCCAACCCCACTCGGCTAGAACCAAACCCACTCGGTTAGACCCAAACCCACTCCGCTAGACCCAAACCCACTAGGCTAGACCCAAACCCACTCGGCTAGACCCAAACCCATTCGGCTAGACCCAAACTCCCTCGGCTAGACCCAAACCCACTCCGCTAGACCCAAACCCACTCGGCTAGACCCAAACCCACTCGGCTAGACCGAAACCCAATCGGCTAGAGCGAAACCTACTCGGCTAGACCCAAACCAACTCGGCTAGACCCAAACCCACTCGGCTAGACCCAAACCCACTCCGCTAGACCCAAACCCACTCCGCTAGACCCAAACCCACTCCGCTAGACCCAAACCCACTCCGCTAGACACAAACCCACTCCGCTAGACCCAAACACACTCGGCTAGACCCAAACCCACTCGGCTAGTCCCAAACCCAATCGGCTAGACCCAAACCCACTCGGCTAGACCCAAACCCACTCGGCTAGACCCAAACCCACTCGGCTAGACCCAAACCCACTCGGCTAGACCCAAACCCACTTGGCTAGACCCAAACCCACTCGGCTAGACAGAAACCCACTCGGCTAGAGCCGAACCCACTCGTCTAGACCCAAACCCACTCGGCTAGACCGAAACCCACTCGGCTAGACCCAAACCCACTCGGCTAGACCCAAACCCACTCCGCTAGACCAAAACCCGCTCGGCTAGACCCAAACCCACTCGGCTAGACCCAAACCCAATCGGCTAGTCCCAAACCCACTCCGCTAGACCCAAACCCACTCGGCAAGACCCAAACCCACTCGGCTAGACCCAAACCCACTCGGCTAGAGCGAAACCCACTCGGCTAGACCCAAACCCACTCGGCTAAACCCAAACCCACTCGGCTAGACCCAAACAAACTCCGCTGGACCCAAACCCACTCCGCTAGACCCAAACCCACTCCGCCAGACACAAACCCACTCCGCTAGACACAAACCCACTCCGCTAGACCCAAACCCACTCGGCCAAACCCAAACCCACTCGGATAGTCCCAAACCCACTCGGCTAGACCCAAACCCACTCGGCTAGACCCAAACCCACTCGGCTAGACCCAAACCCACTCGGCTAGACCCAAACCCACTCGCCGAGACCCAAACCCAATCGGCCAGACCCAAACCCACTCGGCTGGACCCAAACCCACTCGGCCAGACCCAAACCCACTCGGCTAGACCCAAACCCAATCGGCTAGACCCAAACCCACTCCGCTAGACCCAAACCCACTCCGCTAGACCCAAACCTACTCGGCTAGACCCAAACCCACTCGGCTAGTCCCAAACCCACTCGGCTAGACCCAAAGCCACTCGGCTAGACCCAAACCCACTCGGCTAGACCCAAACCCACTAGGCAAGACCCAAACATAGAAACATAGAAATTAGGTGCCGGAGTAGGCCATTCGGCCCTTCGAGCCTGCACCGCCATTCAATATCATGGCTGATCATCCAACTCAGTATCCCGTACCTGCCTTCTCTCTATACCCTCTGCTCCCCTTAGCCACAAGGGCCACATCTAACTCCCTCTTAAATATAGCCAATGAACTGGCCTCAACTATCCTCTGTGGCAGAGAGTTCCAGAGACCCACCACTCTCTGTGTGAAAAAAGTCCTTCTCATCTCGGTCCTAAAGGATTTCCCCCTTATCCTTAAGCTGTGACCCCTTGTCCTGGACTTCCCCAACATCGGGAACAATCTTCCTGCATCTAGCCTGTCTAACCCCTTAAGAACCCACTCGGCCAGACCCAAACCCACTCGGCTAGACCCAAACCCACTCGGCCAGACCCAAACCCACTCGGCCAGACCCAAACCCACTCGGCTAGACCCAAACCCACTCCGCTAGACCCAAACCCACTCCGCTAGACCCAAACCCACTCGGCTAGACCCAAACCCACTCGGCTAGACCGAAACCCACTCGGCTGGAGCCAAACCCACTCGGCTAGACCCAAACCCACTCGGCTAGACCCAAACCCACTCCGCTAGACGCAAACCCACTCCGCTAGACCCAAACCCACTCCACTAGACGCAAACCCACTCCGCTAGACGTAAACCCACTCCCCTAGACCCAAACCCACTCCGGCAGACCCAAACCCACTCGGCTAGACCCAAACGCACTCGGCTAGACCCAAGCCCATTCGGCCAGACCCATCCCCACTCGGCTAGACCCAAACCCACTCGGTTAGACCCAAACCCACTCCGCTAGACCCAAACCCACTCGGCTAGACCCAAACCCACTCGGCTAGACACAAACACACTCCGCTAGACCCAAACCCACTCCGCTAGACCCAAACCCACTCCGCTAGACCCAAACCCACTCCGCTAGACCCAAACCCACTCCGCTAGACCCAAACCCACTCGGCTACACCCAAACCCACTCGGCTAGAACGAAACCCACTCGGCTAGAGCCAAACCCACTCGGCTAGACCCAAACCCACTCGGCTAGACCCAAACCCACTCGGCTAGACCCAAACCCACTCCGCTAGACCCAAACCCACTCCGCTAGACCTAAACCCACTCCGCTAGAACCAAACCCACTCCGGTAGACCCAAACCCACTCGGCTAGACCCAAACGCAATCGGCTAGACCCAAACCCACTCGGCTAGACCCAAACCCACTCCGCTAGACGCAAACCCACTCCGCTAGACCCAAACCCACTCCGCTAGACCCAAACCCACTCCGCTAGACGTAAACCCACTTTGCTAGACCCAAACCCACTCCGGCAGACCCAAACCCACTCGGCTAGATCCAAACGCACTCGGCTAGACCCAAGCCCATTCGGCCAGACCCAACCCCACTCGGCTAGACCCAAACCCACTCGGTTAGACCCAAACCCACTCCGCTAGACCCAAACCCACTCGGCTAGACCCAAACCTACTCGGCTAGACGCAAACCCACTCGGCTAGACCCAAACACAGTCGGCTAGACCCAAGCCCACTCGGCCAGACCCAACCCCACTCGGCTAAACCCAAACCCAGTCTCCTAGACCCAAACCCACTCGGCTAGACCCAAATCCACTCTGCTAGACCCAAACCCACTCGGCTACACCCAAACCCACTCGGCTAGACCCAAACCCACTCGGCTAGACCCAAGCCCACTCGGCTAGACCCAAACCCACTCCGCTGGACCCAAACCCAGTCGGCTAGACCCAAACCCACTCCGCTAGACCCAAACCCACTCGGCTAGCCCCAAACCCACTCGGCTAGCCCCAAACCCACTCGGCTAGAGCCAAACACACTCAGCTAGACCCAAACACACTCGGCTAGACGCAAACCCACTCCGCTAGACCCAAACCCACTCCGCTAGACCCAAACCCACTCCGCTAGACCCAAACCCAATCGGCTAGACTCAAACCCACTCCACTAGACCCAAATCCACTCGGCTAGACCCAAACCCACTCGGCCAGACGCAAACCCACTCGGCTAGACCCAAACCCACTCGGCTAGACCCAAACCCACTCGGCTAGACCCAAACCCACTCCGCTAGACCCAAACCCACTCGGCTGTACCGAAACCCACTCGGCTAGACCGAAACCCACTCGGCTAGAGCCAAACCCACTCGCCTAGACCCAAACCCACTCGGCTAGACCCAAACCCACTCGGCTAGACCCAAACCCACTCGGCTAGACCCAAACCCACTCGGCTAGACCCAAACCCACTCGGCTAGACCCAAACCCACTCGGCCAGTCCCAAACCCATTCGGCTAGACCCAAACCCACTCGGCCAGACCCAAACCCACTCGGCTAGACCCAAACCCACTCGGCTAGACCGAAACGCACTCGGCTAGAGCCAAACCCACTCGGCTAGACCCAAACCCACTCGGCCAGACCCAAACCCACTCGGCTGGACCCAAACCCACTCTGCTAGACCCAAACCCACTCGGCTAGACCCAAACCCACTCCGCTAGACCCAAACCCACTCGGCTTCACCCAAACCCACTCGGCTAGACCCAAACCCACTCGGCTAGACCCAAACCCACTCAGCTAGACCCAAACCCACTCGGCTAGACCCAAACCCACTCGGCTAGCCGGAAACCCACTCGGCTAGAGGGAAACCCACTCGGCTAGACCCAAACCCACTCGGCTAGACCCAAACCCACTCGGCGAGACCCAAACCCACTCGGCTAGACCCAAACCCACTCCGCTAGACCCAAACCCACTCCGCTAGACCCAAACCCACTCGGCTAGACCCAAACCCACTCGGCTAGACCGAAACCCACTCGGCTAGACCCAAACCCACTCGGCTGGACCCAAACCCACTCGGCTAGACCCAAACACACTCGGCTAGACCCAAACCCACTCGGCTAGACCCAAACCCACTCCGCTAGATGCAAACCCACTGCGCTAGACCCAAACCCTCTCCGCTAGACCCAAACCCACTCCGCTAGACCTAAACCCACTCCGCTAGACCCAAACCCACTCCGGTAGACCTAAACCCACTCGGCTAGACCCAAACGCACTCAGCTAGACGCAAGCCCACTCGGCCAGACCCAACCCCACTCGGCTAGACCCAAACCCACTCGGTTAGACTCAAACCCACTCCGCTAGACCCAAACCCACTAGGCTAGACCCAAACCCACTCGGCTAGACCCAAACCCACTCGGCTAGACCCAAACCCACTCGGCTAGACCCAAACCCTATCGGCTAGACCCAAACCCACTCGGCCAGACCCAAACCCACTCGGCTAGACCCAAACCCACTCGGCCAGACCCAAACCCACTCGGCTAGACCCAAACCCACTCGGCTAGACCCAAACCCACTCGGCTAGACCCAAACCCACTCCGCTAGACCCAAACCCACTCGGCTAGACCCAAACCCACTCGGCTAGACCGAAACCCACTCGGCTAGAGCCAAACCCACTCGGCTAGACCCAAACCCACTCGGCTAGACCCAAACCCACTCCGCTAGACGCAAACCCACTCCGCTAGACCCAAACCCACTCCGCTAGACCCAAACCCACTCCGCTAGACGTAAACCCACTCCGCTAGACCCAAACCCACTCCGGCAGACCCAAACCCACTCGGCTAGACCCAAACGCACTCGGCTAGACCCAAACCCACTCGGTTAGACCCAAACCCACTCCGCTAGACCCAAACCCACTCGGCTAGACCCAAACCTACTCGGCCAGACGCAAAGCCACTCGGCTAGACCCAAACGCACACGGCTAGACCCAAGCCCACTCGGCCAGACCCAACCCCACTCGGCTAGACCCAAACCCAGTCTCCTAGACCCAAACCCACTCGGCTAGACCCAAACCCACTCTGCTACACCCAAACCCACTCGGCTAGACCCAAACCCACTCGGCTAGACCCAAGCGCACTCGGCTAGACCCAAGCCCACTCGGCTAGAGCCAAACCCACTCGGCTAGACCCAAACCCACTCGGCTAGACCCAAACCCACTCGGCTAAACCCAAACCCACTCGGCTAGACCCAAACCCACTCGGCTAGACCCAAACCCACTCAGCTACACCCAAACCCACCCGGCCAGACCCAAACCCATTCGGCTAGACCCAAACCCACTCGGCCAGACCCAAACCCACTCGGCTAGACCCAAACCCACTCGTATAGACCCAAACCCACTAGGCTAGACAAAAACCCACTCGGCTAGACCCAAACCCACTCCGCTAGACGCAAACCCACTCCGCTAGACACAAACCCACTCCGCTAGACCCAAACCCACTCCGCTAGACCTAAACCCACTCCGCTAGACCCAAACCCACTCCGGTAGACCCAAACCCACTCGGCTAGACCCAAACGCACTCGGCTAGACCCAAGCCCACTCGGCCAGACCCAACCCCACTCGGCTAGAACCAAACCCACTCGGTTAGACCCAAACCCACTCCGCTAGACCCAAACCCACTAGGCTAGACCCAAACCCACTCGGCTAGACCCAAACCCATTCGGCTAGACCCAAACTCCCTCGGCTAGACCCAAACCCACTCCGCTAGACCCAAACCCACTCGGCTAGACCCAAACCCACTCGGCTAGACCGAAACCCAATCGGCTAGAGCGAAACCTACTCGGCTAGACCCAAACCAACTCGGCTAGACCCAAACCCACTCGGCTAGACCCAAACCCACTCCGCTAGACCCAAACCCACTCCGCTAGACCCAAACCCACTCCGCTAGACCCAAACCCACTCCGCTAGACACAAACCCACTCCGCTAGACCCAAACACACTCGGCTAGACCCAAACCCACTCGGCTAGTCCCAAACCCAATCGGCTAGACCCAAACCCACTCGGCTAGACCCAAACCCACTCGGCTAGACCCAAACCCACTCGGCTAGACCCAAACCCACTCGGCTAGACCCAAACCCACTTGGCTAGACCCAAACCCACTCGGCTAGACAGAAACCCACTCGGCTAGAGCCGAACCCACTCGTCTAGACCCAAACCCACTCGGCTAGACCGAAACCCACTCGGCTAGACCCAAACCCACTCGGCTAGACCCAAACCCACTCCGCTAGACCAAAACCCGCTCGGCTAGACCCAAACCCACTCGGCTAGACCCAAACCCAATCGGCTAGTCCCAAACCCACTCCGCTAGACCCAAACCCACTCGGCAAGACCCAAACCCACTCGGCTAGACCCAAACCCACTCGGCTAGAGCGAAACCCACTCGGCTAGACCCAAACCCACTCGGCTAAACCCAAACCCACTCGGCTAGACCCAAACAAACTCCGCTGGACCCAAACCCACTCCGCTAGACCCAAACCCACTCCGCCAGACACAAACCCACTCCGCTAGACACAAACCCACTCCGCTAGACCCAAACCCACTCGGCCAAACCCAAACCCACTCGGATAGTCCCAAACCCACTCGGCTAGACCCAAACCCACTCGGCTAGACCCAAACCCACTCGGCTAGACCCAAACCCACTCGGCTAGACCCAAACCCACTCGCCGAGACCCAAACCCACTCGGCCAGACCCAAACCCACTCGGCTGGACCCAAACCCACTCGGCCAGACCCAAACCCACTCGGCTAGACCCAAACCCAATCGGCTAGACCCAAACCCACTCCGCTAGACCCAAACCCACTCCGCTAGACCCAAACCTACTCGGCTAGACCCAAACCCACTCGGCTAGTCCCAAACCCACTCGGCTAGACCCAAAGCCACTCGGCTAGACCCAAACCCACTCGGCTAGACCCAAACCCACTAGGCAAGACCCAAACATAGAAACATAGAAATTAGGTGCCGGAGTAGGCCATTCGGCCCTTCGAGCCTGCACCGCCATTCAATATCATGGCTGATCATCCAACTCAGTATCCCGTACCTGCCTTCTCTCTATACCCTCTGCTCCCCTTAGCCACAAGGGCCACATCTAACTCCCTCTTAAATATAGCCAATGAACTGGCCTCAACTATCCTCTGTGGCAGAGAGTTCCAGAGACCCACCACTCTCTGTGTGAAAAAAGTCCTTCTCATCTCGGTCCTAAAGGATTTCCCCCTTATCCTTAAGCTGTGACCCCTTGTCCTGGACTTCCCCAACATCGGGAACAATCTTCCTGCATCTAGCCTGTCTAACCCCTTAAGAACCCACTCGGCCAGACCCAAACCCACTCGGCTAGACCCAAACCCACTCGGCCAGACCCAAACCCACTCGGCCAGACCCAAACCCACTCGGCTAGACCCAAACCCACTCCGCTAGACCCAAACCCACTCCGCTAGACCCAAACCCACTCGGCTAGACCCAAACCCACTCGGCTAGACCGAAACCCACTCGGCTGGAGCCAAACCCACTCGGCTAGACCCAAACCCACTCGGCTAGACCCAAACCCACTCCGCTAGACGCAAACCCACTCCGCTAGACCCAAACCCACTCCACTAGACGCAAACCCACTCCGCTAGACGTAAACCCACTCCCCTAGACCCAAACCCACTCCGGCAGACCCAAACCCACTCGGCTAGACCCAAACGCACTCGGCTAGACCCAAGCCCATTCGGCCAGACCCATCCCCACTCGGCTAGACCCAAACCCACTCGGCTAGACACAAACACACTCCGCTAGACCCAAACCCACTCCGCTAGACCCAAACCCACTCGGCTAGACCCAAACCCACTCGGCGAGACCCAAACCCACTCGGCGAGACCCAAACCCACTCGGCTAGACCCAAACCCACTCGGCGAGACCCAAACCCACTCGGCGAGACCCAAACCCACTCGGCCAGACCCAAACCCACTCGGCTAGACCCAAACCCACTCGGCCAGACCCAAACCCACTCGGCTGGACCCAAACCCACTCCGCTAGACCCAAACCCACTCCGCTAGACCCAAACCCACTCGGCTAGACCTAAACCCACTCCGCTAGACCCAAACCCACTCCGGTAGACCCAAACCCACTCGGCTAGACCCAAACGCACTCGGCTAGACCCAAGCCCACTCGGCCAGACCCAACCCCACTCGGCTAGACCCAAACCCACTCGGTTAGACCCAAACACACTCCGCTAGACCCAAACCCACTAGGCTAGACCCAAACCCACTCGGCTAGACCCAAACCCACTCGGCTCGACCCAAACCCACTCGGCTAGACCCAAACCCACTAGGCAAGACCCAAACATAGAAACATAGAAATTAGGTGCCGGAGTAGGCCATTCGGCCCTTCGAGCCTGCACCGCCATTCAATATCATGGCTGATCATCCAACTCAGTATCCCGTACCTGCCTTCTCTCTATACCCTCTGCTCCCCTTCGCCACAAGGGCCACATCTAACTCCCTCTTAAATATAGCCAATGAACTGGCCTCAACTATCCTCTGTGGCAGAGAGTTCCAGAGACCCACCACTCTCTGTGTGAAAAAAGTCCTTCTCATCTCGGTCCTAAAGGATTTCCCCCTTATCCTTAAGCTGTGACCCCTTGTCCTGGACTTCCCCAACATCGGGAACAATCTTCCTGCATCTAGCCTGTCGAACCCCTTAAGAACCCACTCGGCCAGACCCAAACCCACTCGGCTAGACCCAAACCCACTCGGCCAGACCCAAACCCACTAGGCCAGACCCAAACCCACTCGGCTAGACCCAAACCCACTCCGCTAGACCCAAACCCACTCCGCTAGACCCAAACCCACTCGGCTAGACCCAAACCCACTCGGCTAGACCGAAACCCACTCGGCTAGAGCCAAACCCACTCGGCTAGACCCAAACCCACTCGGATAGACCCAAACCCACTCCGCTAGACGCAAACCCACTCCGCTAGACCCAAACCCACTCCACTAGACGCAAACCCACTCCGCTAGACGTAAACCCACTCCCCTAGACCCAAACCCACTCCGGCAGACCCAAACCCACTCGGCTAGACCCAAACGCACTCGGCTAGACCCAAGCCCATTCGGCCAGACCTATCCCCACTCGGCTAGACCCAAACCCACTCGGTTAGACCCAAACCCACTCCGCTAGACCCAAACCCACTCGGCTAGACCCAAACCCACTCGGCTAGACACAAACACACTCCGCTAGACCCAAAC
The DNA here is from genome assembly GCA_963514005.1 of Raja brachyura. The sequence continues at coordinate 1,967,697 of OY740820.1, forward strand.
CCACTCCGCTAGACCCAAACCCACTCCGCTAGACCCAAACCCACTCCGCTAGACCCAAACCCACTCCGCTAGACCCAAACCCACTCGGCTACACCCAAACCCACTCGGCTAGAACGAAACCCACTCGGCTAGAGCCAAACCCACTCGGCTAGACCCAAACCCACTCGGCTAGACCCAAACCCACTCGGCTAGACCCAAACCCACTCCGCTAGACCCAAACCCACTCCGCTAGACCTAAACCCACTCCGCTAGAACCAAACCCACTCCGGTAGACCCAAACCCACTCGGCTAGACCCAAACGCACTCGGCTAGACCCAAACCCACTCGGCTAGACCCAAACCCACTCCGCTAGACGCAAACCCACTCCGCTAGACCCAAACCCACTCCGCTAGACCCAAACCCACTCCGCTAGACGTAAACCCACTTTGCTAGACCCAAACCCACTACGGCAGACCCAAACCCACTCGGCTAGATCCAAACACACTCGGCTAGACCCAAGCCCATTCGGCCAGACCCAACCCCACTCGGCTAGACCCAAACCCACTCGGTTAGACCCAAACCCACTCCGCCAGACCCAAACCCACTCGGCTAGACCCAAACCTACTCGGCTAGACGCAAACCCACTCGGCTAGACCCAAACACAGTCGGCTAGCCCAAGCCCACTCGGCCAGACCCAACCCCACTCGGCTAGACCCAAACCCAGTCTCCTAGACCCAAACCCACTCGGCTAGACCCAAATCCACTCTGCTAGACCCAAACCCACTCGGCTAGACCCAAACCCACTCGGCTAGACCCAAACCCACTCGGCTAGACCCAAGCCCACTCGGCTAGACCCAAACCCACTCCGCTAGACCGAAACCCAGTCGGCTAGACCCAAACCCACTCCGCTAGACCCAAACCCACTCGGCTAGCCCCAAACCCACTCGGCTAGCCCCAAACCCACTCGGCTAGAGCCAAACACACTCAGCTAGACCCAAACACACTCGGCTAGACGCAAACCCACTCCGCTAGACCCAAACCCACTCCCCTAGACCCAAACCCACTCCGCTAGACCCAAACCCACTCGGCTAGACCCAAACGCACTCGGCTAGACCCAAGCCCATTCGGCCAGACCCATCCCCACTCGGCTAGACCCAAACCCACTCGGTTAGAACCAAACCCACTCCGCTAGACCCAAACCCACTCGGCTAGACCCAAACCCACTCGGCTAGACACAAACACACTCCGCTAGACCCAAACCCACTCCGCTAGACCCAAACCCACTCCGCTAGACCCAAACCCACTCCGCTAGACCCAAACCCACTCCGCTAGACCCAAACCCACTCGGCTACACCCAAACCCACTCGGCTAGAACGAAACCCACTCGGCTAGAGCCAAACCCACTCGGCTAGACCCAAACCCACTCGGCTAGACCCAAACCCACTCGGCTAGACCCAAACCCACTCCGCTAGACCCAAACCCACTCCGCTAGACCTAAACCCACTCCGCTAGAACCAAACCCACTCCGGTAGACCCAAACCCACTCGGCTAGACCCAAACGCACTCGGCTAGACCCAAACCCACTCGGCTAGACCCAAACCCACTCCGCTAGACGCAAACCCACTCCGCTAGACCCAAACCCACTCCGCTAGACCCAAACCCACTCCGCTAGACGTATACCCACTTTGCTAGACCCAAACCCACTACGGCAGACCCAAACCCACTCGGCTAGATCCAAACACACTCGGCTAGACCCAAGCCCATTCGGCCAGACCCAACCCCACTCGGCTAGACCCAAACCCACTCGGTTAGACCCAAACCCACTCCGCTAGACCCAAACCCACTCGGCTAGACCCAAACCTACTCGGCTAGACGCAAACCCACTCGGCTAGACCCAAACACAGTCGGCTAGACCCAAGCCCACTCGGCCAGACCCAACCCCACTCGGCTAGACCCAAACCCAGTCTCCTAGACCCAAACCCACTCGGCTAGACCCAAATCCACTCTGCTAGACCCAAACCCACTCGGCTAGACCCAAACCCACTCGGCTAGACCCAAACCCACTCGGCTAGACCCAAGCCCACTCGGCTAGACCCAAACCCACTCCGCTAGACCGAAACCCAGTCGGCTAGACCCAAACCCACTCCGCTAGACCCAAACCCACTCGGCTAGCCCCAAACCCACTCGGCTAGCCCCAAACCCATTCGGCTAGAGCCAAACACAGTCAGCTAGACCCAAACACACTCGGCTAGACGCAAACCCACTCCGCTAGACCCAAACCCACTCCGCTAGACCCAAACCCACTCCGCTAGACCCAAACCCAATCGGCTAGACTCAAACCCACTCCACTAGACCCAAATCCACTCGGCTAGACCCAAACCCACTCGGCCAGACGCAAACCCACTCGGCTAGACCCAAACCCACTCGGCTAGACCCAAACCCACTCGGCTAGACCCAAACCCACTCCGCTAGACCCAAACCCACTTGGCTGTACCGAAACCCACTCGGCTAGACCGAAACCCACTCGGCTAGAGCCAAACCCACTCGCCTAGACCCAAACCCACTCGGCTAGACCCAAACCCACTCGGCTAGACCCAAACCCACTCGGCTAGACCCAAACCCACTCGGCTAGACCCAAACCCACTCGGCTAGACCCAAACCCACTCGGCCAGTCCCAAACCCATTCGGCTAGACCCAAACCCACTCGGCCAGACCCAAACCCACTCGGCTAGACCCAAACCCACTCGGCTAGACCGAAACGCACTCGGCTAGAGCCAAACCCACTCGGCTAGACCCAAACCCACTCGGCTAGACCCAAACCCACTCGGCTGGACCCAAACCCACTCTGCTAGACCCAAACCCACTCGGCTAGACCCAAACCCACTCCGCTAGACCCAAACCCACTCGGCTTGACCCAAACCCACTCGGCTAGACACAAACCCACTCGGCTAGACCCAAACCCACTCAGCTAGACCCAAACCCACTCGGCTAGACCCAAACCCACTCGGCTAGCCGGAAACCCACTCGGCTAGAGCGAAACCCACTCGGCTAGACCCAAACCCACTCGGCTAGACCCAAACCCACTCGGCGAGACCCAAACCCACTCGGCTAGACCCAAACCCACTCCGCTAGACCCAAACCCACTCCGCTAGACCCAAACCCACTCGGCTAGACCCAAACCCACTCGGCTAGACCGAAACCCACTCGGCTAGACCCAAACCCACTCGGCTGGACCCAAACCCACTCGGCTAGACCCAAACACACTCGGCTAGACCCAAACCCACTCGGCTAGACCCAAACCCACTCCGCTAGATGCAAACCCACTGCGCTAGACCCAAACCCTCTCCGCTAGACCCAAACCCACTCCGCTAGACCTAAACCCACTCCGCTAGACCCAAACCCACTCCGGTAGACCTAAACCCACTCGGCTAGACCCAAACGCACTCAGCTAGACCCAAGCCCACTCGGCCAGACCCAACCCCACTCGGCTAGACCCAAACCCACTCGGTTAGACTCAAACCCACTCCGCTAGACCCAAACCCACTAGGCTAGACCCAAACCCACTCGGCTAGACCCAAACCCACTCGGCTAGACCCAAACCCAATCGGCTAGACCCAAACCCTATCGGCTAGACCCAAACCCACTCGGCCAGACCCAAACCCACTCGGCTAGACCCAAACCCACTCGGCCAGACCCAAACCCACTCGGCTAGACCCAAACCCACTCGGCTAGACCCAAACCCACTCGGCTAGACCCAAACCCACTCCGCTAGACCCAAACCCACTCGGCTAGACCCAAACCCACTCGGCTAGACCGAAACCCACTCGGCTAGAGCCAAACGCACTCGGCTAGACCCAAACCCACTCGGCTAGACCCAAACCCACTCCGCTAGACGCAAACCCACTCCGCTAGACCCAAACCCACTCTGCTAGACCCAAACCCACTCCGCTAGACGTAAACCCACTCCGCTAGACCCAAACCCACTCCGGCAGACCCAAACCCACTCGGCTAGACCCAAACGCACTCGGCTAGACCCAAACCCACTCGGTTAGACCCAAACCCACTCCGCTAGACCCAAACCCACTCGGCTAGACCCAAACCTACTCGGCCAGACGCAAAGCCACTCGGCTAGACCCAAACGCACTCGGCTAGACCCAAGCCCACTCGGCCAGACCCAACCCCACTCGGCTAGACCCAAACCCAGTCTCCTAGACCCAAACCCACTCGGCTAGACCCAAACCCACTCTGCTACACCCAAACCCACTCGGCTAGACCCAAACCCACTCGGCTAGACCCAAGCCCACTCGGCTAGACCCAAGCCCACTCGGCTAGAGCCAAACCCACTCGGCTAGACCCAAACCCACTCGGCTAGACCCAAACCCACTCGGCTAAACCCAAACCCACTCGGCTAGACCCAAACCCACTCGGCTAGAACCAAACCCACTCAGCTAGACCCAAACCCACCCGGCCAGACCCAAACCCATTCGGCTCGACCCAAACCCACTCGGCCAGACCCAAACCCACTCGGCTAGACCCAAACCCACTCGGCTAGACCCAAACCCACTAGGCTAGACAAAAACCCCCTCGGCTAGACCAAAACCCACTCCGCTAGACGCAAACCCACTCCGCTAGACACAAACCCACTCCGCTAGACCCAAACCCACTCCGCTAGACCTAAACCCACTCCGCTAGACCCAAACCCACTCCGGTACACCCAAACCCACTTGGCTAGACCGAAACGCACTCGGCTAGCCCCAAACCCACTCGGCTAGACACAAACCCACTCCGCTAGACCCAAACCCACTCGGCTAGACCGAAACCCACTCGGCTAGACCCAAACCCACTCGGCTAGACACAAACCCACTCCGCTAGACCAAAACCCGCTCGGCTAGACCCAAACCCACTCGGCTAGACCCAAACCCAATCGGCTAGACCCAAACCCACTCCGCTAGACGCAAACCCACTCGGCAAGACCCAAACCCACTCGGCTAGACCCAAACCCACTCGGCTAGAGCGAAACCCACTCGGCTAGACCCAAACCCACTCGGCTAAACCCAAACCCACTCGGCTAGACCCAAACAAACTCCGCTGGACCCAAACCCACTCCGCTAGACCCAAACCCACTCCGCCAGACACAAACCCACTCCGCTAGACACAAACCCACTCCGCTAGACCCAAACCCACTCGGCTAGACCCAAACCCAATCGGATAGTCCCAAACCCACTCGGCTAGACCCAAACCCACTCGGCTAGACCCAAACCCACTCGGCTAGACCCAAACCCACTCGGCTAGACCCAAACCCACTCGCCTAGACCCAAACCCACTCGGCCAGACCCAAACCCACTCGGCTGGACCCAAACCCACTCGGCCAGACCCAAACCCACTCGGCTAAACCCAAACCCACTCGGCTAGACCCAAACAAACTCCGCTGGACCCAAACCCACTCCGCTAGACCCAAACCCACTCCGCCAGACACAAACCCACTCCGCTAGACACAAACCCACTCCGCTAGACCCAAACCTACTCGGCTAGACCCAAACCCACTCGGCTAGTCCCAAACCCACTCGGCTAGACCCAAAGCCACTCGGCTAGACCCAAACCCACTCGGCTAGACCCAAACCCACTAGGCAAGACCCAAACCCACTCCGCTAGACCCAAACCCACTCCGCTAGACCTAAACCCACTCCGCTAGAACCAAACCCACTCCGGTAGACCCAAACCCACTCGGCTAGACCCAAACGCACACGGCTAGACCCAAACCCACTCGGCTAGACCCAAACCCACTCCGCTAGACGCAAACCCACTCCGCTAGACCCAAACCCACTCCGCTAGACCCAAACCCACTCCGCTAGATGTAAACCCACTTTGCTAGACCCAAACCCACTCCGGCAGACCCAAACCCACTCGGCTAGATCCAAACGCACTCGGCTAGACCCAAGCCCATTCGGCCAGACCCAACCCCACTCGGCTAGACCCAAACCCACTCGGTTAGACCCAAACCCACTCCGCTAGACCCAAACCCACTCGGCTAGACCCAAACCTACTCGGCTAGACGCAAACCCACTCGGCTAGACCCAAACACAGTCGGCTAGACCCAAGCCCACTCGGCCAGACCCAACCCCACTCGGCTAGACCCAAACCCAGTCTCCTAGACCCAAACCCACTCGGCTAGACCCAAATCCACTCTGCTAGACCCAAACCCACTCGGCTAGACCCAAACCCACTCGACTAGACCCAAACCCACTCGGCTAGACCCAAGCCCACTCGGCTAGACCCAAACCCACTCCGCTAGACCGAAACCCAGTCGGCTAGACCCAAACCCACTCCGCTAGACCCAAACCCACTCGGCTAGCCCCAAACCCACTCGGCTAGCCCCAAACCCACTCGGCTAGAGTCAAACACACTCAGCTAGACCCAAACACACTCGGCTAGACGCAAACCCACTCCGCTAGACCCAAACCCACTCCGCTAGACCCAAACCCACTCCGCTAGACCCAAACCCAATCGGCTAGACCCAATCCCACTCCACTAGACCCAAATCCACTCGGCGAGACCCAAACCCACTGGGCCAGACGCAAACCCACTCGGCTAGACCCAAAACCCACTCGGCTAGACCCAAACCCACTCGGCTAGACCCAAACCCACTCCGCTAGACCCAAACCCACTCGGCTGTACCGAAACCCACTCGGCTAGACCCAAACCCACTCGGCTAGACCCAAACCCACTCGGCTAGACCCAAACCCACTCGGCCAGTCCCAAACCCATTCGGCTAGACCCAAACCCACTCGGCCAGACCCAAACCCACTCGGCTAGACCCAAACCCACTCGGCTAGACCGAAACGCACTCGGCTAGAGCCAAACCCACTCGGCTAGACCCAAACCCACTCGGCTAGACCCAAACCCACTCGGCTAGACCCAAACCCTATCGGCTAGACCCAAACCCACTCGGCCAGACCCAAACCCACTCGGCTAGACCCAAACCCACTCGGCCAGACCCAAACCCACTCGGCTAGACCCAAACCCACTCGGCTAGACCCAAACCCACTCGGCTAGACCCAAACCCACTCCGCTAGACCCAAACCCACTCGGCTAGACCCAAACCCACTCGGCTAGACCGAAACCCACTCGGCTAGAGCCAAACCCACTCCGCTAGACGCAAACCCACTCCGCTAGACCCAAACCCACTCCGCTAGACCCAAACCCACTCCGCTAGACGTAAACCCACTTTGCTAGACCCAAACCCACTCCGTCAGACCCAAACCCACTCGGCTAGATCCAAACGCACTCGGCTAGACCCAAGCCCATTCGGCCAGACCCAACCCCACTCGGCTAGACCCAAACCCACTCGGTTAGACCCAAACCCACTCCGCTAGACCTAAACCCACTCGGCTAGACCCAAACCTACTCGGCTAGACGCAAACCCACTCGGCTAGACCCAAACACAGTCGGCTAGACCCAAGCCCACTCGGCCAGACCCAACCCCACTCGGCTAGACTCAAACCCAGTCTCCTAGACCCAAACCCACTCGGCTGGACCCAAATCCACTCTGCTAGACCCAAACCCACTCGGCTAGACCCAAACCCACTCGACTAGACCCAAACCCACTCGGCTAGACCCAAGCCCACTCGGCTAGACCCAAACCCACTCCGCTAGACCGAAACCCAGTCGGCTAGACCCAAACCCACTCCGCTAGACCCAAACCCACTCGGCTAGCCCCAAACCCACTCGGCTAGCCCCAAACCCACTCGGCTAGAGCCAAACACACTCAGATAGACCCAAACACACTCGGCTAGACGCAAACCCACTCCGCTAGACCCAAACCCACTCCGCTAGACCCAAACCCACTCCGCTAGACCCAAACCCAATCGGCTAGACCCAATCCCACTCCACTAGACCCAAATCCACTCGGCGAGACCCAAACCCACTCGGCCAGACGCAAACCCACTCGGCTAGACCCAAACCCACTCGGCTAGACCCAAACCCACTCGGCTAGACCCAAACCCACTCCGCTAGACCCAAACCCACTCGGCTGTACCGAAACCCACTCGGCTAGACCGAAACCCACTCGGCTAGAGCCAAACCCACTCGCCCGACCCAAACCCACTCGGCTAGACCCAAACCCACTCGGCTAGACCCAAACCCACTCGGCTAGACCCAAACCCACTCGGCTAGACCCAAACCCACTCGGCCAGTCCCAAACCCATTCGGCTAGACCCAAACCCACTCGGCCAGACCCAAACCCACTCGGCTAGACCCAAACCCACTCGGCTAGACCGAAACGCACTCGGCTAGAGCCAAACCCACTCGGCTAGACCCAAACCCACTCGGCTAGACCCAAACCCACTCGGCTGGACCCAAACCCACTCTGCTAGACCCAAACCCACTCGGCTAGACCCAAACCCACTCCGCTAGACCCAAACCCACTCGGCTTGACCCAAACCCACTCGGCTAGACCCAAACCCACTCGGCTAGACCCAAACCCACTCAGCTAGACCCAAACCCACTCGGCTAGACCCAAACCCACTCGGCTAGACCCAAACCCACTCGGCTAGACCGAAACCCACTCGGCTAGAGCGAAACCCACTCGGCTAGACCCAAACCCACTCGGCTAGACCCAAACCCACTCGGCGAGACCCAAACCCACTCGGCTAGACCCAAACCCACTCCGCTAGACCCAAACCCACTCGGCTAGACCGAAACCCACTCGGCTAGAGCCAAACCCACTCCGCTAGACGCAAACCCACTCCGCTAGACCCAAACCCACTCCGCTAGACCCAAACCCACTCCGCTAGACGTAAACCCACTTTGCTAGACCCAAACCCACTCCGGCAGACCCAAACCCACTCGGCTAGATCCAAACGCACTCGGCTAGACCCAAGCCCATTCGGCCAGACCCAACCCCACTCGGCTAGACCCAAACCCACTCGGTTAGACCCAAACCCACTCCGCTAGACCCAAACCCACTCGGCTAGACCCAAACCTACTCGGCTAGACGCAAACCCACTCGGCTAGACCCAAACACAGTCGGCTAGACCCAAGCCCACTCGGCCAGACCCAAACCCACTCGGCTAGACCCAAACCCAGTCTCCTAGACCCAAACCCACTCGGCTAGACCCAAATCCACTCTGCTAGACCCAAACCCACTCGGCTAGACCCAAACCCACTCGACTAGACCCAAACCCACTCGGCTAGACCCAAGCCCACTCGGCTAGACCCAAACCCACTCCGCTAGACCGAAACCCAGTCGGCTAGACCCAAACCCACTCCGCTAGACCCAAACCCACTCGGCTAGCCCCAAACCCACTCGGCTAGCCCCAAACCCACTCGGCTAGAGCCAAACACACTCAGATAGACCCAAACACACTCGGCTAGACGCAAACCCACTCCGCTAGACCCAAACCCACTCCGCTAGACCCAAACCCACTCCGCTAGACCCAAACCCAATCGGCTAGACCCAATCCCAATCCACTAGACCCGAATCCACTCGGCGAGACCCAAACCCACTCGGCCAGACGCAAACCCACTCGGCTAGACCCAAACCCACTCGGCTAGACCCAAACCCACTCGGCTAGACCCAAACCCACTCCGCTAGACCCAAACCCACTCGGCTGTACTGAAACCCACTCGGCTAGACCGAAACCCACTCGGCTAGAGCCAAACCCACTCGCCTCGACCCAAACCCACTCGGCTAGACCCAAACCCACTCGGCTAGACCCAAACCCACTCGGCTAGACCCAAACCCACTCGGCTAGACCCAAACCCACTCGGCCAGTCCCAAACCCATTCGGCTAGACCCAAACTCACTCGGCCAGACCCAAACCCACTCGGCGAGACCCAAACCCACTCGGCTAGACCGAAACGCACTCGGCTAGAGCCAAACCCACTCGGCTAGACCCAAACCCACTCGGCTAGACCCAAACCCACTCGGCTGGACCCAAACCCACTCTGCTAGACCCAAACCCACTCGGCTAGACCCAAACCCACTCCGCTAGACCCAAACCCACTCGGCTTAACCCAAACCCACTCGGCTAGACCCAAACCCACTCGGCTAGACCCAAACCCACTCAGCTAGACCCAAACCCACTCGGCTAGACCCAAACCCACTCGGCTAGACCCAAACCCACTCGGCTAGACCGAAACCCACTCGGCTAGAGCGAAACCCACTCGGCTAGACCCAAACCCACTCGGCTAGACCCAAACCCACTCGGCGAGACCCAAACCCACTCGGCTAGACCCAAACCCACTCCGCTAGACCCAAACCCACTCCGCTAGACCCAAACCCACTCGGCTAGACCCAAACCCACTCGGCTAGACCGAAACCCACTCGGCTAGACCCAAACCCACTCGGCTGGACCCAAACCCACTCGGCTAGACCCAAACACACTCGGCTAGACCCAAACCCACTCGGCTAGACCCAAACCCACTCCGCTAGATGCAAACCCACTGCGCTAGACCCAAACCCACTCCGCTAGACCCAAACCCACTCCGCTAGACCTAAACCCACTCCGCTAGACCCAAACCCACTCCGGTAGACCTAAACCCACTCGGCTAGACCCAAACGCACTCAGCTAGACCCAAGCCCACTCGGCCAGACCCAACCCCACTCGGCTAGACCCAAACCCACTCGGTTAGACCCAAACCCACTCCGCTAGACCCAAACCCACTAGGCTAGACCCAAACCCACTCGGCTAGACCCAAACCCACTCGGCTAGACCCAAACCCACTCGGCTAGACCCAAACCCTATCGGCTAGACCCAAACCCACTCGGCCAGACCCAAACCCACTCGGCTAGACCCAAACCCACTCGGCCAGACCCAAACCCACTCGGCTAGACCCAAACCCACTCGGCTAGACACAAACCCACTCGGCTAGACCCAAACCCACTCCGCTAGACCCAAACCCACTCGGCTAGACCCAAACCCACTCGGCTAGACCGAAACCCACTCGGCTAGAGCCAAACCCACTCGGCTAGACCCAAACCCACTCGGCTAGACCCAAACCCACTCCGCTAGACGCAAACCCACTCCGCTAGACCCAAACCCACTCCGCTAGACCCAAACCCACTCCGCTAGACGTAAACCCACTCCGCTAGACCCAAACCCACTCCGGCAGACCCAAACCCACTCGGCTAGACCCAAACGCACTCGGCTAGACCCAAACCCACTCGGTTAGACCCAAACCCACTCCGCTAGACCCAAACCCACTCGGCTAGACCCAAACCTACTCGGCCAGACGCAAACCCACTCGGCTAGACCCAAACGCACTCGGCTAGACCCAAGCCCACTCGGCCAGACCCAACCCCACTCGGCTAGACCCAAACCCAGTCTCCTAGACCCAAACCCACTCGGCTAGACCCAAACCCACTCTGCTACACCCAAACCCACTCGGCTAGACCCAAACCCACTCGGCTAGACACAAGCCCACTCGGCTAGACCCAAGCCCACTCGGCTAGAGCCAAACCCACTCGGCTAGACCCAAACCCACTCGGCTAGACCCAAACCCACTCGGCTAGACCCAAACCCACTCGGCTAGACCCAAACCCACTCGGCTAGACCCAAACCCACTCGGCTAGACCCAAACCCACCCGTAGAGACCCAAACCCATTCGGCTAGACCCAAACCCACTCGGCCAGACCCAAACCCACTCGGCTAGACCCAAACCCACTCGGCTAGACCCAAACCCACTAGGCTAGACAAAAACCCACTCGGCTAGACCCAAACCCACTCCGCTAGACGCAAACCCACTCCGCTAGACACAAACCCACTCCGCTAGACCCAAACCCACTCCGCTAGACCTAAACCCACTCCGCTAGACCCAAACCCACTCCGGTAGACCCAAACCCACTCGGCTAGACCCAAACGCACTCGGCTAGACCCAAGCCCACTCGGCCAGACCCAACCCCACTCGGCTTGAACCAAACCCACTCGGTTAGACCCAAACCCACCCCGCTACACCCAAACCCACTAGGCTAGACCCAAACCCACTCGGCTAGACCCAAACCCATTCGGCTAGACCCAAACTCCCTCGGCTAGACCCAAACCCACTCCGCTAGACCCAAACCCACTCGGCTAGACCCAAACCCAATCGGCTAGACCCAAACCCACTCGGCTAGACCCAAACCCACTCGGCCAGACCCAAACCCACTCGGCTAGACCCAAACCCACTCGGCTAGACCCAAACCCACTCGGCTAGACCCAAACCCACTCCGCTAGACCCAAACCCACTCCGCTAGACCCAAACCCACTCGGCTAGTCCCAAACCCAATTGGCTAGACCCAAACCCACTCGGCTAGACCCAAACCCACTCGGCTAGACCCAAACCCACTCGGCTAGACCCAAACCCACTCGGCTAGACCCAAACCCACTCGGCTAGACCCAAACCCACTCGGCTAGACCGAAACCCACTCGGCTAGAGCCGAACCCACTCGGCTAGACCCAAACCCACTCGGCTAGACCCAAACCCACTCGGCTAGACCGAAACCCACTCGGCTAGACCCAAACCCACTCGGCTAGACCCAAACCCACTCCGCTAGACCAAAACCCGCTCGGCTAGACCCAAACCCACTCGGCTAGACCCAAACCCAATCGGCTAGACCCAAACCCACTCCGCTAGACCCAAACCCACTCGGCAAGACCCAAACCCACTCGGCTAGACCCAAACCCACTCGGCTAGAGCGAAACCCACTCGGCTAGACCCAAACCCACTCGGCTAAACCCAAACCCACTCGGCTAGACCCAAACAAACTCCGCTGGACCCAAACCCAATCCGCTAGACCCAAACCCACTCCGCCAGACACAAACCCACTCCGCTAGACACAAACCCACTCCGCTAGACCCAAACCCACTCGGCTAGACCCAAACCCACTCGGCTAGTCCCAAACCCACTCGGCTAGACCCAAACCCACTCGGCTAGACCCAAACCCACTCGGCTAGACCCAAACCCACTCGGCTAGACCCAAACCCACTCGCCTAGACCCAAACCCACTCGGCCAGACCCAAACCCACTCGGCTGGACCCAAACCCACTCGGCCAGACCCAAACCCACTCGGCTAGACCCAAACCCAATCGGCTAGACCCAAACCCACTCCGCTAGACCCAAACCCACTCGGCAAGACTCAAACCCACTCGGCTAGACCCAAACCCACTCGGCTAGAGCGAAACCCACTCGGCTAGACCCAAACCCATACGGCTAAACCCAAACCCACTCGGCTAGACCCAAACAAACTCCGCTGGACCCAAACCCACTCCGCTAGACCCAAACCCACTGCGCCAGACACAAACCCACTCCGCTAGACACAAACCCACTCCGCTAGACCCAAACCCACTCGGCTAGACCCAAACCCACTCGGCTAGTCCCAAACCCACTCGGCTAGACCCAAAGCCACTCGGCTAGACACAAACCCACTCGGCTAGACCCAAACCCACTCGGCTAGACCCAAACCCACTCGCCTAGACCCAAACCCACTCGGCCAGACCCAAACCCACTCGGCTGGACCCAAACCCACTCGGCCAGACACAAACCCACTCGGCTAGACCCAAACCTACTCGGCTAGACCCAAACCCACTCCGCTTGACCCAAACCCACTCCGCTAGACCCAAACCCACTCGGCTAGACCCAAACCCACTCGGCTAGACCGAAACCCACTCGGCCAGACCCAACCCCACTCGGCTAGACCCAAACCCAGTCTCCTAGACCCAAACCCACTCGGCTAGACCCAAACCCACTCTGTTAGATCCAAACCCACTCGGCTAGACCCAAACCCAATCGTCTAGACACAAACCCACTCGGCTAGACCGAAACCCACTCGGCCAGACCCAACCCCACTCGGCTAGACCCAAACCCAGTCTCCTAGACCCAAACCCACTCGGCTAGACCCAAACCCACTCTGTTAGACCCAAACCCACTCGGCTAGACCCAAACCCAATCGGCTAGACCCAAACCCACTCGGCTAGACCCAAGCCCACTCGGCTAGACCCAAACCCACTCGGCTAGACCCAAACCCAGTCGGCTAGACCCAAATCCACTCGGCTAGACCCAAACCCACTCGGCTAGACCCAAACCCACTCGGCCAGACCCAAACCCACTCGGCTGGACCCAAACCCACTCGGCTAGACCCAAACCCAATCGGCCAGACCCAAACCCACTCGGCTAGACCCAAACCCACTCGGCTCGACCCAAGCCCACTCGGCTAGACCCAAACCCACTCCGCTAGACCCATACCCACTCGGCTAGAACCAAACCCACTCGGCTAGACCAAAACCCACTCGGCTAGAGCCAAACCCACTCGGCTAGATTCAAACCCACTCGGCTAGACCCAAACCCACTCGGCTAGACCCAAACCCACTCGGCTAAACCCAAACCCACTCGGCTAGACCCAAACAAACTCCGCTAGACCCAAACCCACTCCGCTAGACCCAAACCCACTCCGCTAGACCCAAACCCACTCATCTAGACACAAACCCACTCCGCTAGACCCAAACCCACTCGGCTAGACCCAAACCCACTCGGCTAGTCCCAAACACACTGGGCTAGACCCAAACCCACTCGGCTAGACCCAAACCCACTCGGCTAGACCCAAACCCACTCGGCTAGACCCAAACCCACTCGCCTAGACCCAAACCCACTCGGCCAGACCCAAACCCACTCGGCTAGACCCAAACCCACTCGGCTAGACCCAAACCCACTCGGCTAGACCCAAACCCACTCCGCTAGACCCAAACCCACTCCGCTAGACCCAAACCCACTCGGCTAGACCCAAACCCACTCGGCTAGACCCAAACCCACTCGGCTAGACCCAAACCCACTCGCCTAGACGCAAACCCACTCCGCTAGACCCAAACCCACTCCGCTAGACCCAAACCCACTCCGCTAGACGTAAACCCACTCCGCTAGACCCAAACCCACTCCGCTAGACACAAACCCACTCCGCTAGACCCAAACCCACTCGGCTAGACCCAAACCCATTCGGCTAGTCCCAAACCCACTCGGCTAGACCCAAACCCACTCGGCTAGACCCAAACCCACTCGGCTAGACCCAAACCCACTCGGCTAGACCCAAACCCACTCGCCTAGACCCAAACCCACTCGGCCAGACCCAAACCCACTCGGCTGGACCCAAACCCACTCGGCCAGACCCAAACCCACTCGGCTAGACCCAAACCTACTCGGCTAGACCCAAACCCACTCCGCTAGACCCAAACCCACTCCGCTAGACCCAAACCCACTCGGCAAGACCCAGACCCACTCGGCTAGACCGAAACCCACTCGGCTGGAGCCAAACCCACTCGGCTAGCCCCAAACCCACTCGGCTAGAACCAAACCCACTCCGCTAGACGCAAACCCACTCCGCTAGACCCAAACCCACTCCGCTAGACTCAAACCCACTCCGCTAGACGTAAACCCACTCCGCTAGACCCAAACCCACTCCGGCAGACCCAAACCCACTCGGCTAGACCCAAACGCACTCGGCTAGACCCAAGCCCACTCGGCCAGACCCAACCCCACTCGGCTAGACCCAAGCCCACTCGGTTAGACCCAAACCCACTCCGCTAGACCCAAACCCACTCGGCTAGACCCAAACCCACTGGGCTAGACGCAAACGCACTCGGCTAGACCCAAACGCACTCGGCTAGACCCAAGCCCAGCCTCCTAGACCCAAACCCACTCCGCTGGACCCAAACCCAATCGGCTAGACCCAAACCCACTCCGCTAGACCCAAACCCACTCGGCTAGACCGAAACGCACTCGGCTAGACCCAAGCCCAGTCTCCTAGACCCAAACCCACTCGGCTAGACCCAAACCCACTCGGCTAGACCCAAACCCACTCGCCTAGACCCAAACCCACTCAGCCAGACCCAAACCCACTCGGCTGGACCCAAACCCACTCGGCCAGACCCAAACCCACTCGGCTAGACCCAAACCTACTCGGCTAGACCCAAACCCACTCCGCTAGACCCAAACCCACTCGGCTAGAACCAAACCCACTCCGCTAGACGCAAACCCACTCCGCTAGACCCAAACCCACTCCGCTAGACCCAAACCCACTCCGCTAGACGTAAACCCACTCTGCTAGACACAAACCCACTCCGGCAGACCCAAACCCACTCGGCTAGACCCAAACGCACTCGGCTAGACCCAAGCCCACTCGGCCAGACCCAACCCCACTCGGCTAGACCCAAACCCACTCGGTTGGACCCAAACACACTCCGCTAGACCCAAACCCACTCCGCTAGACCCAAACCCACTCGGCTAGACGCAAACCCACTCGGCTAGACCCAAACGCACTCGGCTAGACCCAAGCCCACACGGCCAGACCCAACCCCACTCGGCTAGACCCAAACCCAGTCTCCTAGACCCAAACCCACTCGGCTAGACCCAAACCCACTCTGCTAGACCCAAACCCACTCGGCTAGACCCAAACCCAATCGGCTAGACCCAAACCCACTCGGCTAGACCCAAGCCCACTCGGCTAGACCCAAACCCACTCCGCTAGACCCAAACCCAGTCGGCTAGACCCAAATCCACTCAGCTAGACCCAAACCCACTCGGCCAGACCCAACCCCACTCGGCTAGACCCAAACCCACTCGGCTAGACCCAAACCCACTCGGCTAGACCCAAACCCACTCGGCTAGACCCAAACCCACTCGGCTATACCGAAACCCACTCGGCCAGACCGCAACCCACTCGGCTAGAGCCAAACCCACTCGGCTAGACCCAAACCCACTCGGCTAGACCCAAACCCACTCGGCTAGACCCAAACCCACTCGGCTAGACCCAAACCCACTCGGCCAGACCCAAACCCACTCGGTTAGACCCAAACCCACTCGGCTAGACTCAAACCCACTCGGCCAGACCCAAACCCACTCGGCTAGACCCAAACCCACTCGGCTCGACCCAAGCCCACTCGGCTAGACCCAAACCCACTCCGCTAGACCCATACCCACTCGGCTAGACCCAAACCCACTCGGCTAGACCGAAACCCACTCGGCTAGAGCCAAACCCACTCGGCTAGACCCAAACCCACTCGGCTAGACCCAAACCCACTCGGCTAGACCCAAACCCACTCGGCTAGACCCAAACCCACTCGGCTAAACCCAAACCCACTCGGCTAGACCCAAACAAACTCCGCTAGACCCAAACCCACTCCGCTAGACCCAAACCCACTCCGCCAGACCCAAACCCACTCCGCTAGACACAAACCCACTCCGCAAGACCCAAACCCACTCGGCTAGACCCAAAAACACTCGGCTAGTCCCAAACCCACTTGGCTAGACCCAAACCCACTCGGCTAGACCCAAACCCACTCGGCTAGACCCAAACCCACTCGGCTGGACCCAAACCCACTCGCCTAGACCCAAACCCACTCGGCCAGACCCAAACCCACTCCGCTGGACCCAAACCCACTCGGCTAGAGCCAAACCCACTCGGCTAGACCCAAACCCACTCGGCTAGAACCAAACCCACTCCGCTAGATGCAAACCCACTCCGCTAGACCCAAACCCACTCCGCCAGACCCAAACCCACTCCGCTAGACGTAAACCCACTCCGCTAGACCCAAACCCACTCCGGCAGACCCAAACCCACTCGGCTACACCCAAACGCACTCGGCTAGACCCAAACCCACTCGGTTAGACCCAAACCCACTCCGCTAGACCCAAACCCACTCGGCTAGACCCAAACCTACTCGGCCAGACGCAAACCCACTCGGCTAGACCCAAACGCACTCGGCTAGACCCAAGCCCACTCGGCCAGACCCAACCCCACTCGGCTAGACCCAAACCCAGTCTCCTAGACCCAAACCCACTCGGCTAGACCCAAACCGACTCTGCTACACCCAAACCCACTCGGCTAGACCCAAACCCACTCGGCTAGACCCAAGCCCACTCGGCTAGACCCAAGCCCACTCGGCTAGAGCCAAACCCACTCGGCTAGACCCAAACCCACTCGGCTAGACCCAAACCCACTCGGCTAAACCCAAACCCACTCGGCTAGACCCAAACCCACTCGGCTAGACCCAAACCCACTCAGCTAGACCCAAACCCACCCGGCCAGACCCAAACCCATTCGGCTAGACCCAAACCCACTCGGCCAGACCCAAACCCACTCGGCTAGACCCAAACCCACTCGGCTAGACCCAAACCCACTAGGCTAGACAAAAACCCACTCGGCTAGACCCAAACCCACTCCGCTAGACGCAAACCCACTCCGCTAGACACAAACCCACTCCGCTAGACCCAAACCCACTCCGCTAGACCTAAACCCACTCCGCTAGACCCAAACCCACTCCGGTAGACCCAAACCCACTCGGCTAGACCCAAACGCACTCGGCTAGACCCAAGCCCACTCGGCCAGACCCAACCCCACTCGGCTAGAACCAAACCCACTCGGTTAGACCCAAACCCACTCCGCTAGACCCAAACCCACTAGGCTAGACCCAAACCCACTCGGCTAGACCCAAACCCATTCGGCTAGACCCAAACTCCCTCGGCTAGACCCAAACCCACTCCGCTAGACCCAAACCCACTCGGCTAGACCCAAACCCACTCGGCTAGACCGAAACCCACTCGGCTAGAGCGAAACCTACTCGGCTAGACCCAAACCAACTCGGCTAGACCCAAACCCACTCGGCTAGACCCAAACCCACTCCGCTAGACCCAAACCCACTCCGCTAGACCCAAACTCACTCCGCTAGACCCAAACCCACTCCGCTAGACACAAACCCACTCCGCTAGACCCAAACACACTCGGCTAGACCCAAACCCACTCGGCTAGTCCCAAACCCAATCGGCTAGACCCAAACCCACTCGGCTAGACCCAAACCCACTCGGCTAGACACAAACCCACTCGGCTAGACCCAAACCCACTCGGCTAGACCCAAACCCACTTGGCTAGACCCAAACCCACTCGGCTAGACAGAAACCCACTCGGCTAGAGCCGAACCCACTCGGCTAGACCCAAACCCACTCGGCTAGACCCAAACCCACTCGGCTAGACCGAAACCCACTCGGCTAGACCCAAACCCACTCGGCTAGACCCAAACCCACTCCGCTAGACCAAAACCCGCTCGGCTAGACCCAAACCCACTCGGCTATACCCAAACCCAATCGGCTAGACCCAAACCCACTCCGCTAGACCCAAACCCACTCGGCAAGACCCAAACCCACTCGGCTAGACCCAAACCCACTCGGCTAGAGCGAAACCCACTCGGCTAGACCCAAACCCACTCGGCTAAACCCAAACCCACTCGGCTAGACCCAAACAAACTCCGCTGGACCCAAACCCACTCCGCTAGACCCAAACCCACTCCGCCAGACACAAACCCACTCCGCTAGACACAAACCCACTCCGCTAGACCCAAACCCACTCGGCTAGACCCAAACCCACTCGGATAGTCCCAAACCCACTCGGCTAGACCCAAACCCACTCGGCTAGACCCAAACCCACTCGGCTAGACCCAAACCCACTCGGCTAGACCCAAACCCACTCGCCTAGACCCAAACCCACTCGGCCAGACCCAAACCCACTCGGCTGGACCCAAACCCACTCGGCCAGACCCAAACCCACTCGGCTAGACCCAAACCCAATCGGCTAGACCCAAACCCACTCCGCTAGACCCAAACCCACTCGGCAAGACTCAAACCCACTCGGCTAGACCCAAACCCACTCGGCTAGAGCGAAACCCACTCGGCTAGACCCAAACCCACTCGGCTAAACCCAAACCCACTCGGCTAGACCCAAACAAACTCCGCTGGACCCAAACCCACTCCGCTAGACCCAAACCCACTCCGCCAGACACAAACCCACTCCGCTAGACACAAACCCACTCCGCTAGACCCAAACCCACTCGGCTAGACCCAAACCCACTCGGATAGTCCCAAACCCACTCGGCTAGACCCAAACCCACTCGGCTAGACCCAAACCCACTCGGCTAGACCCAAACCCACTCGGCTAGACCCAAACCCACTCGCCTAGACCCAAACCCACTCGGCCAGACCCAAACCCACTCGGCTGGACCCAAACCCACTCGGCCAGACCCAAACCCACTCGGCTAGACCCAAACCCAATCGGCTAGACCCAAACCCACTCCGCTAGACCCAAACCCACTCGGCAAGACTCAAACCCACTCGGCTAGACCCAAACCCACTCGGCTAGAGCGAAACCCAATCGGCTAGACCCAAACCCACTCGGCTAAACCCAAACCCACTCGGCTAGACCCAAACAAACTCCGCTGGACCCAAACCCACTCCGCTAGACCCAAACCCACTCCGCCAGACACAAACCCACTCCGCTAGACACAAACCCACTCCGCTACACCCAAACCCACTCGGCTAGACCCAAACCCACTCGGCTAGTCCCAAACCCACTCGGCTAGACCCAAAGCCACTCGGCTAGACCCAAACCCACTCGGCTAGACCCAAACCCACTAGGCAAGACCCAAACATAGAAACATAGAAATTAGGTGCCGGAGTAGGCCATTCGGCCCTTCGAGCCTGCACCGCCATTCAATATCATGGCTGATCATCCAACTCAGTATCCCGTACCTGCCTTCTCTCTGTACCCTCTGCTCCCCTTAGCCACAAGGGCCACATCTAACTCCCTCTTAAATATAGCCAATGAACTGGCCTCAACTATCCTCTGTGGCAGAGAGTTCCAGAGACCCACCACTCTCTGTGTGAAAAAAGTCCTTCTCATCTCGGTCCTAAAGGATTTCCCCCTTATCCTTAAGCTGTGACCCCTTGTCCTGGACTTCCCCAACATCGGGAACAATCTTCCTGCATCTAGCCTGTCTAACCCCTTAAGAACCCACTCGGCCAGACCCAAACCCACTCGGCTAGACCCAAACCCACTCGGCCAGACCCAAACCCACTCGGCCAGACCCAAACCCACTCGGCTAGACCCAAACCCACTCCGCTAGACCCAAACCCACTCCGCTAGACCCAAACCCACTCGGCAAGACTCAAACCCACTCGGCTAGACCCAAACCCACTCGGCTAGAGCGAAACCCAATCGGCTAGACCCAAACCCACTCGGCTAAACCCAAACCCACTCGGCTAGACCCAAACAAACTCCGCTGGACCCAAACCCACTCCGCTAGACCCAAACCCACTCCGCCAGACACAAACCCACTCCGCTAGACACAAACCCACTCCGCTACACCCAAACCCACTCGGCTAGACCCAAACCCACTCGGCTAGTCCCAAACCCACTCGGCTAGACCCAAAGCCACTCGGCTAGACCCAAACCCACTCGGCTAGACCCAAACCCACTAGGCAAGACCCAAACATAGAAACATAGAAATTAGGTGCCGGAGTAGGCCATTCGGCCCTTCGAGCCTGCACCGCCATTCAATATCATGGCTGATCATCCAACTCAGTATCCCGTACCTGCCTTCTCTCTGTACCCTCTGCTCCCCTTAGCCACAAGGGCCACATCTAACTCCCTCTTAAATATAGCCAATGAACTGGCCTCAACTATCCTCTGTGGCAGAGAGTTCCAGAGACCCACCACTCTCTGTGTGAAAAAAGTCCTTCTCATCTCGGTCCTAAAGGATTTCCCCCTTATCCTTAAGCTGTGACCCCTTGTCCTGGACTTCCCCAACATCGGGAACAATCTTCCTGCATCTAGCCTGTCTAACCCCTTAAGAACCCACTCGGCCAGACCCAAACCCACTCGGCTAGACCCAAACCCACTCGGCCAGACCCAAACCCACTCGGCCAGACCCAAACCCACTCGGCTAGACCCAAACCCACTCCGCTAGACCCAAACCCACTCCGCTAGACCCAAACCCACTCGGCTAGACCCAAACCCACTCGGCTAGACCGAAACCCACTCGGCTAGAGCCAAATCCACTCGGCTAGACCCAAACCCACTCGGCTAGACCCAAACCCACTCCGCTAGACGCAAACCCACTCCGCTAGACCCAAACCCACTCCACTAGACGCAAACCCACTCCGCTAGACGTAAACCCACTCCCCTAGACCCAAACCCACTCCGGCAGACCCAAACCCACTCGGCTAGACCCAAACCCACTCCGCTAAACCCAAACCCACTCGGCAAGACTCAAACCCACTCGGCTAGACCCAAACCCACTCGGCTAGAGCGAAACCCACTCGGCTAGACCCAAACCCACTCGGCTAAACCCAAACCCACTCGGCTAGACCCAAACAAACTCCGCTGGACCCAAACCCACTCCGCTAGACCCAAACCCACTCCGCCAGACACAAACCCACTCCGCTAGACACAAACCCACTCCGCTAGACCCAAACCCACTCGGCTAGACCCAAACCCACTCGGCTAGTCCCAAACCCACTCGGCTAGACCCAAAGCCACTCGGCTAGACCCAAACCCACTCGGCTAGACCCAAACCCACTAGGCAAGACCCAAACATAGAAACATAGAAATTAGGTGCCGGAGTAGGCCATTCGGCCCTTCGAGCCTGCACCGCCATTCAATATCATGGCTGATCATCCAACTCAGTATCCCGTACCTGCCTTCTCTCTGTACCCTCTGCTCCCCTTAGCCACAAGGGCCACATCTAACTCCCTCTTAAATATAGCCAATGAACTGGCCTCAACTATCCTCTGTGGCAGAGAGTTCCAGAGACCCACCACTCTCTGTGTGAAAAAAGTCCTTCTCATCTCGGTCCTAAAGGATTTCCCCCTTATCCTTAAGCTCTGACCCCTTGTCCTGGACTTCCCCAACATCGGGAACAATCTTCCTGCATCTAGCCTGTCTAACCCCTTAAGAACCCACTCGGCCAGACCCAAACCCACTCGGCTAGACCCAAACCCACTCGGCCAGACCCAAACCCACTCGGCCAGACCCAAACCCACTCGGCTAGACCCAAACCCACTCCGCTAGACCCAAACCCACTCCGCTAGACCCAAACCCACTCGGCTAGACCCAAACCCACTCGGCTAGACCGAAACCCACTCGGCTAGAGCCAAACCCACTCGGCTAGACCCAAACCCACTCGGCTAGACCCAAACCCACTCCGCTAGACGCAAACCCACTCCGCTAGACCCAAACCCACTCCACTAGACGCAAACCCACTCCGCTAGACGTAAACCCACTCCCCTAGACCCAAACCCACTCCGGCAGACCCAAACCCACTCGGCTA
This sequence comes from Raja brachyura, assembly GCA_963514005.1. Next base: position 1,990,796 of record OY740820.1, read on the forward strand.
GACCCAAACGCACTCGGCTAGACCCAAGCCCATTCGGCCAGACCCATCCCCACTCGGCTAGACCCAAACCCACTCGGTTAGACCCAAACCCACTCCGCTAGACCCAAACCCACTCGGCTAGACCCAAACCCACTCGGCTAGACACAAACACACTCCGCTAGACCCAAACCCACTCCGCTAGACCCAAACCCACTCCGCTAGACCCAAACCCACTCCGCTAGACCCAAACCCACTCGGCTACACCCAAACCCACTCGGCTAGAACGAAACCCACTCGGCTAGAGCCAAACCCACTCGGCTAGACCCAAACCCACTCGGCTAGACCCAAACCCACTCCGCTAGACCCAAACCCACTCCGCTAGACCCAAACCCACTCCGCTAGACCTAAACCCACTCCGCTAGAACCAAACCCACTCCGGTAGACCCAAACCCACTCGGCTAGACCCAAACGCACTCGGCTAGACCCAAACCCACTCGGCTAGACCCAAACCCACTCCGCTAGACGCAAACCCACTCCGCTAGACCCAAACCCACTCCGCTAGACCCAAACCCACTCCGCTAGACGTAAACCCACTTTGCTAGACCCAAACCCACTCCGGCAGACCCAAACCCACTCGGCTAGATCCAAACGCACTCGGCTAGACCCAAGCCCATTCGGCCAGACCCAACCCCACTCGGCTAGACCCAAACCCACTCGGTTAGACCCAAACCCACTCCGCTAGACCCAAACCCACTCGGCTAGACCCAAACCTACTCGGCTAGACGCAAACCCACTCGGCTAGACCCAAACACAGTCGGCTAGACCCAAGCCCACTCGGCCAGACCCAACCCCACTCGGCTAGACCCAAACCCAGTCTCCTAGACCCAAACCCACTCGGCTAGACCCAAATCCACTCTGCTAGACCCAAACCCACTCGGCTAGACCCAAACCCACTCGACTAGACCCAAACCCACTCGGCTAGACCCAAGCCCACTCGGCTAGACCCAAACCCACTCCGCTAGACCGAAACCCAGTCGGCTAGACCCAAACCCACTCCGCTAGACCCAAACCCACTCGGCTAGCCCCAAACCCACTCGGCTAGCCCCAAACCCACTCGGCTAGAGCCAAACACACTCAGCTAGACCCAAACACACTTGGCTAGACGCAAACCCACTCCGCTAGACCCAAACCCACTCCGCTAGACCCAAACCCACTCCGCTAGACCCAAACCCAATCGGCTAGACCCAAACCCACTCCACTAGACCCAAATCCACTCGGCGAGACCCAAACCCACTCGGCCAGACGCAAACCCACTCGGCTAGACCCAAACCCACTCGGCTAGACCCAAACCCACTCGGCTAGACCCAAACCCACTCGGCTAGAGCGAAACCCACTCGGCTAGACCCAAACCCACTCGGCTAGACCCAAACCCACTCGGCGAGACCCAAACCCACTCGGCTAGACCCAAACCCACTCCGCTAGACCCAAACCCACTCCGCTAGACCCAAACCCACTCGGCTAGACCCAAACCCACTCGGCTAGACCGAAACCCACTCGGCTAGACCCAAACCCACTCGGCTGGACCCAAACCCACTCGGCTAGACCCAAACACACTCGGCTAGACCCAAACCCACTCGGCTAGACCCAAACCCACTACGCTAGATGCAAACCCACTGCGCTAGACCCAAACCCACTCCGCTAGACCCAAACCCACTCCGCTAGACCTAAACCCACTCCGCTAGACCCAAACCCACTCCGGTAGACCTAAACCCACTCGGCTGGACCCAAACGCACTCAGCCAGACCCAAGCCCACTCGGCCAGACCCAACCCCACTCGGCTAGACCCAAACCCACTCGGTTAGACCCAAACCCACTCCGCTAGACCCAAACCCACTAGGCTAGACCCAAACCCACTCGGCTAGACCCAAACCCACTCGGCTAGACCCAAACCCACTCGGCTAGACCCAAACCCTATCGGCTAGACCCAAACCCACTCGGCCAGACCCAAACCCACTCGGCTAGACCCAAACCCACTCGGCCAGACCCAAACCCACTCGGCTAGACCCAAACCCACTCGGCTAGACCCAAACCCACTCGGCTAGACCCAAACCCACTCCGCTAGACCCAAACCCACTCGGCTAGACCCAAACCCACTCGGCTAGACCGAAACCCACTCGGCTAGAGCCAAACCCACTCGGCTAGACCCAAACCCACTTGCCTAGACCCAAACCCACTCCGCTAGACGCAAACCCACTCCGCTAGTCCCAAACCCACTCCGCTAGACCCAAACCCACTCCGCTAGACGTAAACCCACTCCGCTAGACCCAAACCCACTCCGGCAAACCCAAACCCACTCGGCTAGACCCAAACGCACTCGGCTAGACCCAAACCCACTCGGTTAGACCCAAACCCACTCCGCTAGACCCAAACCCACTCGGCTAGACCCAAACCTACTCGGCCAGACGCAAACCCACTCGGCTAGACCCAAACGCACTCGGCTAGACCCAAGCCCACTCGGCCAGACCCAACCCCACTCGGCTAGACCCAAACCCAGTCTCCTAGACCCAAACCCACTCGGCTAGACCCAAACCCACTCTGCTACACCCAAACCCACTCGGCTAGACCCAAACCCACTCGGCTAGACCCAAGCCCACTCGGCTAGACCCAAGCCCACTCGGCTAGAGCCAAACCCACTCGGCTAGACCCAAACCCACTCGGCTAGACCCAAACCCACTCGGCTAGACCCAAACCCACTCGGCTAGACCCAAACCCACTCGGCTAGACCCAAACCCACTCGGCTAGACCCAAACCCACCCGGCCAGACCCAAACCCATTCGGCTAGACCCAAACCCACTCGGCCAGACCCAAACCCACTCGGCTAGACCCAAACCCAATCGGCTAGACCCAAACCCACTAGGCTAGACAAAAACCCACTCGGCTAGACCCAAACCCACTCCGCTAGACGCAAACCCACTCCGCTAGACACAAACCCACTCCGCTAGACCCAAACCCACTCCGCTAGACCTAAACCCACTCCGCTAGACCCAAACCCACTCCGGTAGACCCAAACCCACTCGGCTAGACCCAAACGCACTCGGCTAGACCCAAGCCCACTCGGCCAGACCCAACCCCACTCGGCGAGAACCAAACCCACTCGGTTAGACCCAAACCCACTCCGCTAGACCCAAACCCACTAGGCTAGACCCAAACCCACTCGGCTAGACCCAAACCCATTCGGCTAGACCCAAACTCCCTCGGCTAGACCCAAACCCACTCCGCTAGACCCAAACCCACTCGGCTAGACCCAAACCCACTCGGCTAGACCGAAACCCACTCGGCTAGAGCGAAACCTACTCGGCTAGACCCAAACCAACTCGGCTAGACCCAAACCCACTCGGCTAGACCCAAACCCACTCCGCTAGACCCAAACCCACTCCGCTAGACCCAAACCCACTCCGCTAGACCCAAACCCACTCCGCTAGACACAAACCCACTCCGCTAGACCCAAACACACTCGGCTAGACCCAAACCCACTCGGCTAGTCCCAAACCCAATCGGCTAGACCCAAACCCACTCGGCTAGACCCAAACCCACTCGGCTAGACCCAAACCCACTCGGCTAGACCCAAACCCACTCGGCTAGACCCAAACCCACTCGGCTAGACCCAAACCCACTCGCCTAGACCGAAACCCACTCGGCTAGAGCCGAACCCACTCGGCTAGACCCCAACCCACTCGGCTAGACCCAAACCCACTCGGCTAGACCGAAACCCACTCGGCTAGACCCAAACCCACTCGGCTAGACCCAAACCCACTCCGCTAGACCAAAACCCGCTCGGCTAGACCCAAACCCACTCGGCTAGACCCAAACCCAATCGGCTAGACCCAAACCCACTCCGCTAGACCCAAACCCACTCGGCAAGACCCAAACCCACTCGGCTAGACCCAAACCCACTCGGCTAGAGCGAAACCCACTCGGCTAGACCCAAACCCACTCGGCTAAACCCAAACCCACTCGGCTAGACCCAAACAAACTCCGCTGGACCCAAACCCACTCCGCTAGACCCAAACCCACTCCGCCAGACACAAACCCACTCCGCTAGACACAAACCCACTCCGCTAGACCCAAACCCACTCGGCTAGACCCAAACCCACTCGGCTAGTCCCAAACCCACTCGGCTAGACCCAAACCCACTCGGCTAGACCCAAACCCACTCGGCTAGACCCAAACCCACTCGGCTAGACCCAAACCCACTCGCCTAGACCCAAACCCACTCGGCCAGACCCAAACCCACTCGGCTGGACCCAAACCCACTCGGCCAGACACAAACCCACTCGGCTAGACCCAAACCCAATCGGCTAGACCCAAACCCACTCCGCTAGACCCAAACCCACTCGGCAAGACTCAAACCCACTCGGCTAGACCCAAACCCACTCGGCTAGAGCGAAACCCACTCGGCTAGACCCAAACCCACTCGGCTAAACCCAAACCCACTCGGCTCGACCCAAACAAACTCCGCTGGACCCAAACCCACTCCGCTAGACCCAAACCCACTCCGCCAGACACAAACCCACTCCGCTAGACACAAACCCACTCCGCTAGACCCAAACCCACTCGGCTAGACCGAAACCCACTCGGCTAGTCCCAAACCCACTCGGCTAGACCCAAAGCCACTCGGCTAGACCCAAACCCACTCGGCTAGACCCAAACCCACTCGGCTAGACCCAAACCCACTCGCCTAGACCCAAACCCACTCGGCCAGACCCAAACCCACTCGGCTGGACCCAAACCCACTCGGCCAGACACAAACTCACTCGGCTAGACCCAAACCTACTCGGCTCGACCCAAACCCACTCCGCTAGACCCAAACCCACTCCGCTAGACCCAAACCCACTCGGCCAGACCCAACCCCACTCGGCTAGACCCTAACCCAGTCTCCTAGACCCAAACCCACTCGGCTAGACCCAAACCCACTCTGTTAGATCCAAACCCACTCGGCTAGACCCAAACCCAATCGTCTAGACACAAACCCACTCGGCTAGACCGAAACCCACTCGGCCAGACCCAACCCCACTCGGCTAGACCCAAACCCAGTCTCCTAGACCCAAACCCACTCGGCTAGACCCAAACCCACTCTGTTAGACCCAAACCCACTCGGCTAGACCCAAACCCAATCGGCTAGACCCAAACCCACTCGGCTAGACCCAAGCCCACTCGGCTAGACCCAAACCCACTCGGCTAGACCCAAACCCAGTCGGCTAGACCCAAATCCACTCGGCTAGACCCAAACCCACTCGGCTAGACCCAAACCCACTCGGCCAGACCCAAACCCACTCGGCTGGACCCAAACCCACTCGGCGAGAACCAAACCCAATCGGCCAGACCCAAACCCACTCGGCTAGACCCAAACCCACTCGGCTCGACCCAAGCCCACTCGGCTAGACCCAAACCCACTCCGCTAGACCCATACCCACTCGGCTAGACCCAAACCCACTCGGCTAGACCAAAACCCACTCGGCCAGAGCCAAACCCACTCGGCCAGATTCAAACCCACTCGGCTAGACCCAAACCCACTCGGCTAGACCCAAACCCACTCGGCTAAACCCAAACCCACTCGGCTAGACCCAAACAAACTCCGCTAGACCCAAACCCACTCCGCTAGACCCAAACCCACTCCGCTAGACCCAAACCCACTCATCTAGACACAAACCCACTCCGCTAGACCCAAACCCACTCGGCTAGACCCAAACCCACTCGGCTAGTCCCAAACACACTGGGCTAGACCCAAACCCACTCGGCTGGACCCAAACCCACTCGGCTAGACCCAAACCCACTCGGCTAGACCCAAACCCACTCGCCTAGACCCAAACCCACTCGGCCAGACCCAAACCCACTCGGCTAGACCCAAACCCACTCGGCTAGACCCAAACCCACTCGGATAGACCCAAACCCACTCCGCTAGACCCAAACCCACTCCGCTAGACCCAAACCCACTCGGCTAGACCCAAACCCACTCGGCTAGACCCAAACCCACTCGGCTAGACCCAAACCCACTCGCCTAGACGCAAACCCACTCCGCTAGACCCAAACCCACTCCGCTAGACCCAAACCCACTCCGCTAGACGTAAACCCACTCCGCTAGACCCAAACCCACTCCGCTAGACACAAACCCACTCCGCTAGACCCAAACCCACTCGGATAGACCCAAACCCATTCGGCTAGTCCCAAACCCACTCGGCTAGACCCAAACCCACTCGGCTAGACCCAAACCCACTCGGCTAGACCCAAACCCACTCGGCTAGACCCAAACCCACTCGCCTAGACCCAAACCCACTCGGCCAGACCCAAACCCACTCGGCTGGACCCAAACCCACTCGGCCAGACCCAAACCCACTCGGCTAGACCCAAACCTACTCGGCTAGACCCAAACCCACTCAGCCAGACCCAAACCCACTCGGCTGGACCCAAACCCACTCGGCCAGACCCAAACCCACTCGGCTAGACCCAAACCTACTCGGCTAGACCCAAACCCACTCCGCTAGACCCAAACCCACTCGGCTAGAACCAAACCCACTCCGCTAGACGCAAACCCACTCCGCTAGACCCAAACCCACTCCGCTAGACCCAAACCCACTCCGCTAGACGTAAACCCACTCTGCTAGACCCAAACCCACTCCGGCAGACCCAAACCCACTCGGCTAGACCCAAACGCACTCGGCTAGACCCAAGCCCACTCGGCCAGACCCAACCCCACTCGGCTAGACCCAAACCCACTCGGTTAGACCCAAACACACTCCGCTAGACCCAAACCCACTCCGCTAGACCCAAACCCACTCGGCTAGACGCAAACCCACTCGGCTAGACCCAAACGCACTCGGCTAGACCCAAGCCCACTCGGCCAGACCCAACCCCACTCGGCTAGACCCAAACCCAGTCTCCTAGACCCAAACCCACTCGGCTAGACCCAAACCCACTCTGCTAGACCCAAACCCACTAGGCTAGACCCAAACCCAATCGGCTAGACCCAAACCCACTCGGCTAGACCCAAGCCCACTCGGCTAGACCCAAACCCACTCCGCTAGACCCAAACCCAGTCGGCTAGACCCAAATCCACTCAGCTAGACCCAAACCCACTCGGCCAGACCCAACCCCACTCGGCTAGACCCAAACCCACTCGGCTAGACCCAAACCCACTCGGCTAGACCCAAACCCACTCGGCTAGACCCAAACCCACTCGGCTAGACCCAAACCCACTCGGCTATACCGAAACCCACTCGGCTAGACCGAAACCCACTCGGCTAGAGCCAAACCCACTCGGCTAGACCCAAACCCACTCGGCTAGACCCAAACCCACTCGGCTAGACCCAAACCCACTCGGCTAGACCCAAACCCACTCGGCCAGACCCAAACCCACTCGGTTAGACCCAAACCCACTCGGCTAGACTCAAACCCACTCGGCCAGACCCAAACCCACTCGGCTAGACCCAAACCCACTCGGCTCGACCCAAGCCCACTCGGCTAGACCCAAACCCACTCCGCTAGACCCATACCCACTCGGCTAGACCCAAACCCACTCGGCTAGACCGAAACCCACTCGGCTAGAGCCAAACCCACTCGGCTAGACCCAAACCCACTCGGCTAGACCCAAACCCACTCGGCTAGACCCAAACCCACTCGGCTAGACCCTAACCCACTCGGCTAAACCCAAACCCACTCGGCTAGACCCAAACAAACTCCGCTAGACCCAAACCCACTCCGCTAGACCCAAACCCACTCCGCCAGACCCAAACCCACTCCGCTAGACACAAACCCACTCCGCAAGACCCAAACCCACTCGGCTAGACCCAAAAACACTCGGCTAGTCCCAAACCCACTTGGCTAGACCCAAACCCACTCGGCTAGACCCAAACCCACTCGGCTAGACCCAAACCCACTCGGCTAGACCCAAACCCACTCGGCTAGACCCAAACCCACTCGGCCAGACCCAAACCCACTCGGCTGGACCCAAACCCACTCGGCCAGACACAAACTCACTCGGCTAGACCCAAACCTACTCGGCTCGACCCAAACCCACTCCGCTAGACCCAAACCCACTCCGCTAGACCCAAACCCACTCGGCCAGACCCAACCCCACTCGGCTAGACCCTAACCCAGTCTCCTAGACCCAAACCCACTCGGCTAGACCCAAACCCACTCTGTTAGATCCAAACCCACTCGGCTAGACCCAAACCCAATCGTCTAGACACAAACCCACTCGGCTAGACCGAAACCCACTCGGCCAGACCCAACCCCACTCGGCTAGACCCAAACCCAGTCTCCTAGACCCAAACCCACTCGGCTAGACCCAAACCCACTCTGTTAGACCCAAACCCACTCGGCTAGACCCAAACCCAATCGGCTAGACCCAAACCCACTCGGCTAGACCCAAGCCCACTCGGCTAGACCCAAACCCACTCGGCTAGACCCAAACCCAGTCGGCTAGACCCAAATCCACTCGGCTAGACCCAAACCCACTCGGCTAGACCCAAACCCACTCGGCCAGACCCAAACCCACTCGGCTGGACCCAAACCCACTCGGCGAGACCCAAACCCAATCGGCCAGACCCAAACCCACTCGGCTAGACCCAAACCCACTCGGCTCGACCCAAGCCCACTCGGCTAGACCCAAACCCACTCCGCTAGACCCATACCCACTCGGCTAGACCCATACCCACTCGGCTAGACCCAAACCCACTCGGCTAGACCAAAACCCACTCGGCCAGAGCCAAACCCACTCGGCCAGATTCAAACCCACTCGGCTAGACCCAAACCCACTCGGCTAGACCCAAACCCACTCGGCTAAACCCAAACCCACTCAGCTAGACCCAAACAAACTCCGCTAGACCCAAACCCACTCCGCTAGACCCAAACCCACTCCGCTAGACCCAAACCCACTCATCTAGACACAAACCCACTCCGCTAGACCCAAACCCACTCGGCTAGACCCAAACCCACTCGGCTAGTCCCAAACACACTGGGCTAGACCCAAACCCACTCGGCTGGACCCAAACCCACTCGGCTAGACCCAAACCCACTCGGCTAGACCCAAACCCACTCGCCTAGACCCAAACCCACTCGGCCAGACCCAAACCCACTCGGCTAGACCCAAACCCACTCGGCTAGACCCAAACCCACTCGGCTAGACCCAAACCCACTCCGCTAGACCCAAACCCACTCCGCTAGACCCAAACCCACTCGGCTAGACCCAAACCCACTCGGCTAGACCCAAACCCACTCGGCTAGACCCAAACCCACTCGCCTAGACGCAAACCCACTCCGCTAGACCCAAACCCACTCCGCTAGACCCAAACCCACTCCGCTAGACGTAAACCCACTCCGCTAGACCCAAACCCACTCCGCTAGACACAAACCCACTCCGCTAGACCCAAACCCACTCGGATAGACCCAAACCCATTCGGCTAGTCCCAAACACACTCGGCTAGACCCAAACCCACTCGGCTAGACCCAAACCCACTCGGCTAGACCCAAACCCACTCGGCTAGACCCAAACCCACTCGCCTAGACCCAAACCCACTCGGCCAGACCCAAACCCACTCGGCTGGACCCAAACCCACTCGGCCAGACCCAAACCCACTCGGCTAGACCCAAACCTACTCGGCTAGACCCAAACCCACTCCGCTAGACCCAAACCCACTCCGCTAGACCCAAACCCACTCGGCAAGACCCAGACCCACTCGGCTAGACCGAAACACACTCGGCTAGAGCCAAACCCACTCGGCTAGCCCCAAACCCACTCGGCTAGAACCAAACCCACTCCGCTAGACGCAAACCCACTCCGCTAGACCCAAACCCACTCCGCTAGACTCAAACCCACTCCGCTAGACGTAAACCCACTCCGCTAGACCCAAACCCACTCCGGCAGACCCAAACCCACTCGGCTAGACCCAAACGCACTCGGCTAGACCCAAGCCCACTCGGCCAGACCCAACCCCACTCGGCTAGACCCAAGCCCACTCGGTTAGGCCCAAACCCACTCCGCTAGACCCAAACCCACTCGGCTAGACCCAAACCCACTGGGCTAGACGCAAACGCACTCGGCTAGACCCAAACGCACTCGGCTAGACCCAAGCCCAGCCTCCTAGACCCAAACCCACTCCGCTCGACCCAAACCCAATCGGCTAGACCGAAACGCACTCGGCTAGACCCAAGCCCAGTCTCCTAGACCCAAACCCACTCGGCTAGACCCAAACCCACTCGGCTAGACCCAAACCCACTCGCCTAGACCCAAACCCACTCAGCCAGACCCAAACCCACTCGGCTGGACCCAAACCCACTCGGCCAGACCCAAACCCACTCGGCTAGACCCAAACCTACTCGGCTAGACCCAAACCCACTCCGCTAGACCCAAACCCACTCGGCTAGAACCAAACCCACTCCGCTAGACGCAAACCCACTCCGCTAGACGTAAACCCACTCTGCTAGACCCAAACCCACTCCGGCAGACCCAAACCCACTCGGCTAGACCCAAACGCACTCGGCTAGACCCAAGCCCACTCGGCCAGACCCAACCCCACTCGGCTAGACCCAAACCCACTCGGTTAGACCCAAACACACTCCGCTAGACCCAAACCCACTCCGCTAGACCCAAACCCACTCGGCTAGACGCAAACCCACTCGGCTAGACCCAAACGCACTCGGCTAGACCCAAGCCCACTCGGCCAGACCCAACCCCACTCGGCTAGACCCAAACCCAGTCTCCTAGACCCAAACCCACTCGGCTAGACCCAAACCCACTCTGCTAGACCCAAACCCACTAGGCTAGACCCAAACCCAATCGGCTAGACCCAAACCCACTCGGCTAGACCCAAGCCCACTCGGCTAGACCCAAACCCACTCCGCTAGACCCAAACCCAGTCGGCTAGACCCAAATCCACTCAGCTGGACCCAAACCCACTCGGCCAGACCCAACCCCACTCGGCTAGACCCAAACCCACTCGGCTAGACCCAAACCCACTCGGCTAGACCCAAACCCACTCGGCTAGACCCAAACCCACTCGGCTAGACCCAAACCCACTCGGCTATACCGAAACCCACTCGGCTAGACCGAAACCCACTCGGCTAGAGCCAAACCCACTCGGCTAGACCCAAACCCACTCGGCTAGACCCAAACCCACTCGGCTAGACCCAAACCCACTCGGCTAGACCCAAACCCACTCGGCCAGACCCAAACCCACTCGGTTAGACCCAAACCCACTCGGCTAGACTCAAACCCACTCGGCCAGACCCAAACCCACTCGGCTAGACCCAAACCCACTCGGCTCGACCCAAGCCCACTCGGCTAGACCCAAACCCACTCCGCTAGACCCATACCCACTCGGCTAGACCCAAACCCACTCGGCTAGACCGAAACCCACTCGGCTAGAGCCAAACCCACTCGGCTAGACCCAAACCCACTCGGCTAGACCCAAACCCACTCGGCTAGACCCAAACCCACTCGGCTAGACCCAAACCCACTCGGCTAAACCCAAACCCACTCGGCTAGACCCAAACAAACTCCGCTAGACCCAAACCCACTCCGCTAGACCCAAACCCACTCCGCCAGACCCAAACCCACTCCGCTAGACACAAACCCACTCCGCAAGACCCAAACCCACTCGGCTAGACCCAAAAACACTCGGCTAGTCCCAAACCCACTTGGCTAGACCCAAACCCACTCGGCTAGACCCAAACCCACTCGGCTAGACCCAAACCCACTCGGCTGGACCCAAACCCACTCGCCTAGACCCAAACCCACTCGGCCAGACCCAAACCCACTCCGCTGGACCCAAACCCACTCGGCTAGAGCCAAACCCACTCGGCTAGACCCAAACCCACTCGGCTAGATCCAAACCCACTCCGCTAGATGCAAACCCACTCCGCTAGACCCAAACCCACTCCGCCAGACCCAAACCCACTCCGCTAGACGTAAAACCACTCCGCTAGACCGAAACCCACTCCGGCAGACCCAAACCCACTCGGCTAGACCCAAACGCACTCGGCCAGACCCAAGCCCACTCGGCCAGACCCAACCCCACTCGGCTAGACCCAAACCCACTCCGCTAGACCCAAACCCACTCGGCTAGACCCAAGCCCACTCGGCTAGACCCAAACCCACTCGCCTAGACCCAAACTCACTCGGCCAGACCCAAACCCACTCGGCTAGACCCAAACCCACTCGGCCAGACCCAAACCCACTCGGCTAGACCCAAACCCACTCGGCTAGACCCAAACCCACTCCGCTAGACCCAAACCCACTCCGCTAGACCCAAACCCACTCGGCTAGAGCCAAACCCACTCGGCTGGACCCAAACCCACTCGGCTAAAACCAAACCCACTCCGCTAGACGCAAACCCACTCCGCTAGACCCAAACCCACTCCGCTAGACCCAAACCCACTCGGCTAGACGTAAACCCACTCCGCTAGACCCAAACCCACTCCGGCAGACCCAAACCCACTCGGCTAGACCTAAACGCACTCGGCTAGACCCAAGCCCACTCGGCCAGACCCAACCCCACTCGGCTGGACCCAAGCCCACTCGGTTAGACCCAAACCCACTCCGCTAGACCCAAACCCACTCGGCTAGACCCAAACCCACTCGGCTAGACGCAAACGCACTCGGCTAGACCCAAACGCACTTGGCTAGACCCAAGCCCAGCCTCCTAGACCCAAACCCACACCGCTAGACCCAAACCCAATCGGCTAGACCCAAACCCACTCCCCTAGACCCAAACCCACTCGGCTAGACCGAAACGCCCTCGGCTAGACCCAAGCCCAGTCTCCTAGACCCAAACCCACTCGGCTAGACCCAAACCCACTCGGGTAGACCCAAACCCACTCGCCTAGACCCAAACCCACTCGGCCAGACCCAAACCCACTCGGCTGGACCCAAACCCACTCGGCCAGACCCAAACCCACTCGGCTAGACCCAAACCTACTCGGCTAGACCCAAACCCACTCCGCTAGACCCAAACCCACTCCGCTAGACCCAAACCCACTCGGCAAGACCCAGACCCACTCGGCTAGACCGAAACCCACTCGGCGAGAGCCAAACCCACTCGGCTACACCCAAACCCACTCGGCTAGAACCAAACCCACTCCGCTAGACGCAAACCCACTCCGCTACACCCAAACCCACTCCGCTACACCCAAACCCACTCCGCTAGACGTAAACCCACTCTGCTAGACCCAAACCCACTCCGGCAGACCCAAACCCACTCGGCTAGACCCAAACGCACTCGGCTAGACCCAAGCCCACTCGGCCAGACCCAACCCCACTCGGCTAGACCCAAACCCACTCGGTTAGACCCAAACCCACTCCGCTAGACCCAAACCCACTCCGCTAGACCCAAACCCACTCGGCTAGACGCAAACCCACTCGGCTAGACCCAAACGCACTCGGCTAGACCCAAGCCCACTCGGCCAGACCCAACCCCACTCGGCTAGACCCAAACCCAGTCTCCTAGACCCAAACCCACTCGGCTGGACCCAAACCCACTCTGCTAGACCCAAACCCACTCGGCTAGACCCAAACCCAATCGGCTAGACCCAAACCCACTCGGCTAGACCCAAGCCCACTCGGGTAGACCCAAACCCACTCCGCTAGACCCAAACCCAGTCGGCTAGACCCAAATCCACTCAGCTAGACCCAAACCCACTCGGCCAGACCCAACCCCACTCGGCTAGACCCAAACCCACTCGGCTAGACCCAAACCCACTCGGCTAGACCCAAACCCACTCGGCTAGACCCAAACCCACTCGGCTATACCGAAACCCACTCGGCTAGACCGAAATCCACTCGGCTAGAGCCAAACCCACTCGGCTAGACCCAAACCCACTCGGCTAGACCCAAACCCACTCGGCTAGACCCAAACCCACTCGGCTAGACCCAAACCCACTCGGCTAGACCCAAACCCACTCGGCCAGACCCAAACCCACTCGGTTAGACCCAAACCCACTCGGCTAGACTCAAACCCACTCGGCCAGACCCAAACCCACTCGGCTAGACCCAAACCCACTCGGCTCGACCCAAGCCCACTCGGCTAGACCCAAGCCCACTCGGCCAGACCCAACCCCACTCGGCTGGACCCAAGCCCACTCGGTTAGACCCAAACCCACTCCGCTAGACCCAAACCCACTCGGCTAGACCCAAACCCACTCGGCTAGACGCAAACGCACTCGGCTAGACCCAAACGCACTCGGCTAGACCCAAGCCCAGCCTCCTAGACCCAAACCCACTCCGCTAGACCCAAACCCAATCGGGTAGACCCAAACCCACTCCGCTAGACCCAAACCCACTCGGCTAGACCGAAACGCACTCGGCTAGACCCAAGCCCATTCTCCTAGACCCAAACCCACTCGGCTAGACCCAAACCCACTCGGCTAGACCCAAACCCACTCGCCTAGACCCAAACCCACTCGGCCAGACCCAAACCCACTCGGCTGGACCCAAACCCACTCGGCCAGACCCAAACCCACTCGGCTAGACCCAAACCTACTCGGCTAGACCCAAACCCACTCCGCTAGACCCAAACCCACTCCGCTAGACCCAAACCCACTCGGCAAGACCCAGACCCACTCGGCTAGACCGAAACCCACTCGGCTAGAGCCAAACCCACTCGGCTACACCCAAACCCACTCGGCTAGAACCAAACCCACTCCGCTAGACGCAAACCCACTCCGCTACACCCAAACCCACTCCGCTACACCCAAACCCACTCCGCTAGACGTAAACCCACTCTGCTAGACCCAAACCCACTCCGGCAGACCCAAACCCACTCGGCTAGACCCAAACGCACTCGGCTAGACCCAAGCCCACTCGGCCAGACCCAACCCCACTCGGCTAGACCCAAACCCACTCGGTTAGACCCAAACCCACTCCGCTAGACCCAAACCCACTCCGCTAGACCCAAACCCACTCGGCTAGACGCAAACCCACTCGGCTAGACCCAAACGCACTCGGCTAGACCCAAGCCCACTCGGCCAGACCCAACCCCACTCGGTTAGACCCAAACCCAGTCTCCTAGACCCAAACCCACTCGGCTAGACCCAAACCCACTCTGCTAGACCCAAACCCACTCGGCTAGACCCAAACCCAATCGGCTAGACCCAAACCCACTCGGCTAGACCCAAGCCCATTCGGGTAGACCCAAACCCACTCCGCTAGACCCAAACCCAGTCGGCTAGACCCAAATCCACTCAGCTAGACCCAAACCCACTCGGCCAGACCCAACCCCACTCGGCTAGACCCAAACCCACTCGGCTAGACCCAAACCCACTCGGCTAGACCCAAACCCACTCGGCTAGACCCAAACCCAATCGGCTATACCGAAACCCACTCGGCTAGACCGAAATCCACTCGGCTAGAGCCAAACCCACTCGGCTAGACCCAAACCCACTCGGCTAGACCCAAACCCACTCGGCTAGACCCAAACCCACTCGGCTAGACCCAAACCCACTCCGCCAGACCCAAACCCACTCGGCCAGACGCAAACCCACTCGGTTAGACCCAAACCCACTCGGCTAGACTCAAACCCACTCGGCCAGACCCAAACCCACTCGGCTAGACCCAAACCCACTCGGCTCGACCCAAGCCCACTCGGCTAGACCCAAACCCACTCCGCTAGACCCATACCCACTCGGCTAGACCCAAACCCACTCGGCTAGACCGAAACCCACTCGGCTAGAGCCAAACCCACTCGGCTAGACCCAAACCCACTCCGCTAGACCCAAACCCACTCGGCTAGACCCAAACCCACTCGGCTAGACCCAAACCCACTCGGCTAAACCCAAACCCACTCCGCTAGACCCATACCCACTCGGCTAGACCCAAACCCACTCGGCTAGACCGAAACCCACTCGGCTAGAGCCAAACCCACTCGGCTAGACCCAAACCCACTCCGCTAGACCCAAACCCACTCGGCTAGACCCAAACCCACTCGGCTAGACCCAAACCCACTCGGCTAAACCCAAACCCACTCGGCTAGACCCAAACAAACTCCGCTAGACCCAAACCCACTCCGGTAGACCCAAACCCACTCCGCCAGACCCAAACCCACTCCGCTAGACACAAACCCACTCCGCAAGACCCAAACCCACTCGGCTAGACCCAAAAACACTCGGCTAGTCCCAAACCCACTTGGCTAGACCCAAACCCACTCGGCTAGACCCAAACCCACTCGGCTAGACCCAAACCCACTCGGCTAGACCCAAACCCACTCGCCTAGACCCAAACCCACTCGGCCAGACCCAAACCCACTCCGCTAGACCCGAACCCACTCGGCTAGAGCCAAACCCACTCGGCTAGACCCAAACCCACTCGGCTAGAACCAAACCCACTCCGCTAGATGCAAACCCACTCCGCTAGACCCAAACCCACTCCGCCAGACCCAAACCCACTCCGCTAGACGTAAACCCACTCCGCTAGACCCAAACCCACTCCGGCAGACCCAAACCCACTCGGCTAGACCCAAACGCACTCGGCTAGACCCAAGCCCACTCGGCCAGACCCAACCCCACTCGGCTAGACCCAAACCCACTCGGTTAGACCCAAACCCACTCCGCTAGACCCAAACCCACTCGGCTAGACCCAAGCCCACTCGGCTTGACCCAAACCCACTCGCCTAGACCCAAACTCACTCGGCCAGACCCAAACCCACTCGGCTAGACCCAAACCCACTCGGCCAGACCCAAACCCACTCGGCTAGACACAAACCCACTCCGCTAGACCCAAACCCACTCGGTTAGACCCAAACCCACTCGGCTAGACTCAAACCCACTCGGCCAGACCCAAACCCACTCGGCTAGACCCAAACCCACTCGGCTCGACCCAAGCCCACTCGGCTAGACCCAAACCCACTCCGCTAGACCCATACCCACTCGGCTAGACCCAAACCCACTCGGCTAGACCCAAACCCACTCGGCTAGAGCCAAACCCACTCGGCTAGACCCAAACCCACTCGGCTACACCCAAACCCACTCGGCTAGACCCAAACCCACTCGGCTAGACCCAAACCCACTCGGCTAAACCCAAACCCACTCGGCTAGACCCAAACAAACTCCGCTAGACCCAAACCCACTCCGCTAGCCCCAAACCCACTCCGCCAGACCCAAACCCACTCCGATAGACACAAACCCACTCCGCAAGACCCAAACCCACTCGGCTAGACCCAAACCCACTCGGCTAGACCCAAACCCACTCGCCTAGACCCAAACCCACTCGGCCAGACCCAAACCCACTCCGCTAGACCCAAACCCACTCGGCTAGAGCCAAACCCACTCGGCTAGACCCAAACCCACTCGGCTAAACCCAAACCCACTCGGCTAGACCCAAACAAACTCCGCTAGACCCAAACCCACTCCGCTAGCCCCAAACCCACTCCGCCAGACCCAAACCCACTCCGATAGACACAAACCCACTCCGCAAGACCCAAACCCACTCGGCTAGACCCAAACCCACTCGGCTAGACCCAAACCCACTCGCCTAGACCCAAACCCACTCGGCCAGACCCAAACCCACTCCGCTAGACCCAAACCCACTCGGCTAGAGCCAAACCCACTCGGCTAGACCCAAACCCACTCGGCTAGAACCAAACCCACTCCGCTAGATGGAAACCCACTCCGCTAGACCCAAACCCACTCCGCCAGACCCAAACCCACTCCGCTAGACGTAAACCCACTCCGCTAGACCCAAACCCACTCCGGCAGACCCAAACCCACTCGGCTAGACCCAAACGCACTCGGCTAGACCCAAGCCCACTCGGCCAGACCCAACCCCACTCGGCTAGACCCAAACCCACTCGGTTAGACCCAAACCCACTCCGCTAGACCCAAACCCACTCGGCTAGACCCAAGCCCACTCGGCTAGACCCCAACCCACTCGCCTAGACCCAAACTCACTCGGCCAGACCCAAACCCACTCGGCTAGACCCAAACCCACTCGGCCAGACCCAAACCCACTCGGCTAGACCCAAACCCACTCGGCTAGACCCAAACCCACTCCGCTAGACCCAAACCCACTCCGCTAGACCCAAACCCACTCGGCCAGAGCCAAACCCACTCGGCTAGACCCAAACCCACTCGGCTAGAACCAAACCCACTCCGCTAGACGCAAACCCACTCCGCTAAACCCAAACCCACTCCGCTAGACCCAAACCCACTCAGCTAGACGTAAACCCACTCCGCTAGAACCAAACCCACTCCGGCAGACCCAAACCCACTCGGCTAGACACAAACGCTCTCGGCTAGACCCAAGCCCACTCGGCCAGACCCAACCCCACTCAGCTAGACCCAAGCCCACTCGGTTAGACCCAAACCCACTCCGCTAGACCCAAACCCACTCGGCTAGACCCAAACCCACTCGGCTAGACGCAAACGCACTCGGCTAGACCCAAACGCACTCGGCTAGACCCAAGCCCAGTCTCCTAGACCCAAACCCACTCCGCTAGACCCAAACCCAATCGGCTAGACCCAAACCCACTCCACTAGACCCAAACCCACTCGGCTAGACCGAAACGCACTCGGCTAGACCCAAGCCCAGTCTCCTAGACCCAAACCCACTCGGCTAGACCCAAACCCACTCGGCTAGACCCAAACCCACTCGCCTAGACCCAAACCCACTCGGCCAGACCCAAACCCACTCGGCTGGACCCAAACCCACTCGGCCAGACCCAAACCCACTCGGCTAGACCCAAACCTACTCGGCTAGACCCAAACCCACTCCGCTAGACCCAAACCCACTCCGCTAGACCCAAACCCACTCGGCAAGACCCAGACCCACTCGGTTAGACCGAAACCCACTCGGCTAGAGCCAAACCCACTCGGCTAGACCCAAACCCACTCGGCTAGAACCAAACCCACTCCGCTAGACGCAAACCCACTCCGCCAGACCCAAACCCACTCCGCTAGACCCAAACCCACTCCGCTAGACGTAAACCCACTCTGCTAGACCCAAACCCACTCCGGCAGACCCAAACCCACTCGGCTAGACCCAAACGCACTCGGCTAGACCCAAGCCCACTCGGCCTGACCCAACCCCACTCGGCTAGACCCAAACCCACTCGGTTAGACCCAAACCCACTCCGCTAGACCCAAACCCACTCCGCTAGACCCAAACCCACTCGGCTAGACTCAAACCCACTCGGCTAGACCCAAACGCACTCGGCTAGACCCAAGCCCACTCGGCCAGACCCAACCCCACTCGGCTAGACCCAAACCCAGTCTCCTAGACCCAAACCCACTCGGCTAGACCCAAACCCACTCTGCTAGACCCAAACCCAGTCGGCTAGACCCAAATCCACTCAGCTAGACCCAAACCCACTCGGCCAGACCCAACCCCACTCGGCTAGACCCAAACCCACTCGGCTAGACCCAAACCCACTCGGCTAGACCCAAACCCACTCGGCTAGACCCAAACCCACTCGGCTATACCGAAACCCACTCGGCTAGACCGAAACCCACTCGGCTAGAGCCAAACCCACTCGGCTAGACCCAAACCCACTCGGCTAGACCCAAACCCACTCGGCTAGACCCAAACCCACTCGGCTAGACCCAAACCCACTCGGCTAGACCCAAACCCAGTCGGCCAGACCCAAACCCACTCGGTTAGGCCCAAACCAACTCGGCTAGACTCAAACCCACTCGGCCAGACCCAAACCCACTCGGCTAGACCCAAACCCACTCGGCTCGACCCAAGCCCACTCGGCTAGACCCAAACCCACTCCGCTAGACCCATACCCACTCGGCTAGACCCAAACCCACTCGGCTAGACCGAAACCCACTCGGCTAGAGCCAAACCCACTCGGCTAGACCCAAACCCACTCGGCTAGACCCAAACCCACTCGGCTAGATCCAAACCCACTCGGCTAGACCCAAACCCACTCGGCCAGACCCAAACCCACTCGGCTGGACCCAAACCCACTCGGCCAGACCCAAACCCACTCGGCTAGACCCAAACCTACTCGGCTAGACCCAAACCCACTCCGCTAGACCCAAACCCACTCCGCTAGACCCAAACCCACTCGGCAAGACCCAGACCCACTCGGCTAGACCGAAACCCACTCGGCTAGAGCCAAACCCACTCGGCTAGACCCAAACCCACTCGGCTAGAACCAAACCCACTCCGCTAGACGCAAACCCACTCCGCTAGACCCAAACCCACTCCGCTAGACCCAAACCCACTCCGCTAGACCCAAACCCACTCGGCTAGACGCAAACCAACTCGGCTAGACCCAAACGCACTCGGCTAGACCCAAGCCCACTCGGCCAGACCCAACCCCACTCGGCTAGACCCAAACCCAGTCTCCTAGACCCAAACCCAATCGGCTAGACCCAAACCCAGTCGGCTAGACCCAAATCCACTCAGCTAGACCCAAACCCACTCGGCCAGACCCAACCCCACTCGGCTAGACCCAAACCCACTCGGCTAGACCCAAACCCACTCGGCTAGACCCAAACCCACTCGGCTAGACCCAAACCCACTCGGCTATACCGAAACCCACTCGGCTAGACCGAAACCCACTCGGCTAGAGCCAAACCCACTCGGCTAGACCCAAACCCACTCGGCTAGACCCAAACCCACTCGGCTAGACCCAAACCCACTCGGCTAGACCCAAACCCACTCGGCTAGACCCAAACCCACTCGGCCAGACCCAAACCCACTCGGTTAGACCCAAACCCACTCGGCTAGACTCAAACCCACTCGGCCAGACCCAAACCCACTCGGCTAGACCCAAACCCACTCGGCTCGACCCAAGCCCACTCGGCTAGACCCAAACCCACTCCGCTAGACCCATACCCACTCGGCTAGACCCAAACCCACTCGGCTAGACCGAAACCCACTCGGCTAGAGCCAAACCCACTCGGCTAGACCCAAACCCACTCGGCTAGACCCAAACCCACTCGGCTAGACCCAAACCCACTCGGCTAGACCCAAACCCACTCGGCTAAACCCAAACCCACTCGGCTAGACCCAAACAAACTCCGCTAGACCCAAACCCACTCCGCTAGACCCAAACCCACTCCGCCAGACCCAAACCCACTCCGCTAGACACAAACCCACTCCGCAAGACCCAAACCCACTCGGCTAGACCCAAAACCACTCGGCTAGTCCCAAACCCACTTGGCTAGACCCAAACCCACTCGGCTAGACCCAAACCCACTCGGCTAGACCCAAACCCACTCGGCTAGACCCAAACCCACTCGCCTAGACCCAAACCCACTCGGCCAGACCCAAACCCACTCCGCCAGACCCAAACCCACTCGGCTAGAGCCAAACCCACTCGGCTAGACCCAAACCCACTCGGCTAGAACCAAACCCACTCCGCTAGATGCAAACCCACTCCGCTAGACCCAAACCCACACCGCCAGACCCAAACCCACTCCGCTAGACGTAAACCCACTCCGCTAGACCCAAACGCACTCGGCTAGACCCAAGCCCACTCGGCCAGACCCAACCCCACTCGGCTAGACCCAAACCCACTCGGTTAGACCCAAACCCACACGGCTAGACCCAAACCCACTCGGCCAGACCCAAACCCACTCGGCTAGACCCAAACCCACTCGGCTAAACCCAAACCCACTCGGCTGGACCCAAACAAACTCCGCTAGACCCAAACCCACTCCGCTAGACCCAAACCCAATCCGCTAGACCCAAACCCACTCCGCTAGACACAAACCCACTCCGCTAGACCCAAACCCACTCGGCTAGACCCAAACCCACTCGGCTAGTTCCAAACCCACTTGGCTAGACCCAAACCCACTCGGCTAGACCCAAACCCACTCGGCTATTGTCAAACCCACTCGGCTAGACCCAAACCCACTCGCCTAGACCCAAACCCACTCGGCCAGACCAAAACCCACTCGGCTAGACCCAAACCCACTCGGACAAACCCAAACCCACTCGGCTAGACCCAAACCCACTCGGCTAGACCCAAACCCACTCCGCTAGACCCAAACCCACTCCGCTAGATCCAAACCCACTCGGCTAGAGCCAAACCCACTCGGCTAGACCCAAACCCACTCGGCTAGAACCAAACCCACTCCGCTAGACGCAAACCCACTCCGCTAGACCCAAACCCACTCCGCCAGACCCAAACCCACTCCGCTAGACGTAAACCCACTCCGCTAGACCCAAACCCACTCCGGCAGACCCAAACAAACTCGGCTAGACCCAAACGCACTCGGCTAGACCCAAGCCCACTCGGCCAGACCCAACCCCACTCGGCTAGACCCAAACCCACTCGGTTAGACCCAAACCCACTCCGCTAGACCCAAACCCACTCGGCTGAACCCAAACCCACTCGGCTAGACGCAAACCCACTCGGCTAGACCCAAACGCACTCGGCTAGACCCAAGCCCACTGGGCCACACCCAACCCCACTTGGCTAGACCCAAACCCAGTCTCCTAGACCCAAACCCACTCGGCTAGACCCAAACCCACTCTGCTAGACCCAAACCCACTCGGCTAGACCCAAACCCACTCGGCTAGCCCCAAACCCACTCGGCTAGACCCAAACCCACTCGGCTAGACCCAAACCCACTCGGCTAAACCCAAACCCACTCGGCTAGACCCAAACAAACTCCGCTAGACCCAAACCCACTCCGCTAGACCCAAACCCACTCCGCCAGACCCAAACCCAATCGGCTAGACCCAAACCCACTCGGCTAGACCCAAGCCCACTCGGCTAGGCCCAAACCCACTCCGCTAGACCCAAACCCAGTCGGCTAGACCCAAATCCACTCAGCTAGACCCAAACCCACTCGGCCAGACCCAACCCCACTCGGCTAGACCCAAACCCACTCGGCTAGACCCAAACCCACTCGGCTAGACCCAAACCCACTCGGCTAGACCCAAACCCACTCGGCTATACCGAAACCCACTCGGCTAGACCGAAACCCACTCGGCTAGAGCCAAACCCACTCGGCTAGACCCAAACCCACTCGGCTAGACCCAAACCCACTCGGCTAGACCCAAACCCACTCGGCTAGACCCAAACCCACTCGGCTAGACCCAAACCCACTCGGCCAGACCCAAACCCACTCGGTTAGACCCAAACCCACTCGGCTAGACTCAAACCCACTCGGCCAGACCCAAACCCACTCGGCTAGACCCAAACCCACTCGGCTCGACCCAAGCCCACTCGGCTAGACCCAAACCCACTCCGCTAGACCCATACCCACTCGGCTAGACCCAAACCCACTCGGCTAGACCGAAACCCACTCGGCTAGAGCCAAACCCACTCGGCTAGACCCAAACCCACTCGGCTAGACCCAAACCCACTCGGCTAGACCCAAACCCACTCGGCTAGACCCAAACCCACTCGGCTAAACCCAAACCCACTCGGCTAGACCCAAACAAACTCCGCTAGACCCAAACCCACTCCGCTAGACCCAAACCCACTCCGCCAGACCCAAACCCACTCCGCTAGACACAAACCCACTCCGCAAGACCCAAACCCACTCGGCTAGACCCAAAACCACTCGGCTAGTCCCAAACCCACTTGGCTAGACCCAAACCCACTCGGCTAGACCCAAACCCACTCGGCTAGACCCAAACCCACTCGGCTAGACCCAAACCCACTCGCCTAGACCCAAACCCACTCGGCCAGACCCAAACCCACTCCGCCAGACCCAAACCCACTCGGCTAGAGCCAAACCCACTCGGCTAGACCCAAACCCACTCGGCTAGAACCAAACCCACTCCGCTAGATGCAAACCCACTCCGCTAGACCCAAACCCACACCGCCAGACCCAAACCCACTCCGCTAGACGTAAACCCACTCCGCTAGACCCAAACGCACTCGGCTAGACCCAAGCCCACTCGGCCAGACCCAACCCCACTCGGCTAGACCCAAACCCACTCGGTTAGACCCAAACCCACTCCGCTAGACCCAAACCCACTCGGCTAGACCCAAACCCACTCGGCTAGACGCAAACCCACTCGGCTAGACCCAAACGCACTCGGCTAGACCCAAGCCCACTCGGCCACACCCAACCCCACTCGGCTAGACCCAAACCCAGTCTCCTAGACCCAAACCCACTCGGCTAGACCCAAACCCACTCTGCTAGACCCAAACCCACTCGGCTAGACCCAAACCCACACGGCTAGACCCAAACCCACTCGGCCAGACCCAAACCCACTCGGCTAGACCCAAACCCACTCGGCTAAACCCAAACCCACTCGGCTGGACCCAAACAAACTCCGCTAGACCCAAACCCACTCCGCTAGACCCAAACCCAATCCGCTAGACCCAAACCCACTCCGCTAGACACAAACCCACTCCGCTAGACCCAAACCCACTCGGCTAGACCCAAACCCACTCGGCTAGTTCCAAACCCACTTGGCTAGACCCAAACCCACTCGGCTAGACCCAAACCCACTCGGCTATTGTCAAACCCACTCGGCTAGACCCAAACCCACTCGCCTAGACCCAAACAAACTCGGCCAGACCAAAACCCACTCGGCTAGACCCAAACCCACTCGGACAAACCCAAACCCACTCGGCTAGACCCAAACCCACTCGGCTAGACCCAAACCCACTCCGCTAGACCCAAACCCACTCCGCTAGATCCAAACCCACTCGGCTAGAGCCAAACCCACTTGGCTAGACCCAAACCCACTCGGCTAGAACCAAACCCACTCCGCTAGAAGCAAACCCACTCCGCTAGACCCAAACCCACTCCGCCAGACCCAAACCCACTCCGCTAGACGTAAACCCACTCCGCTAGACCCAAACCCACTCCGGCAGACCCAAACAAACTCGGCTAGACCCAAACGCACTCGGCTAGACCCAAGCCCACTCGGCCAGACCCAACCCCACTCGGCTAGACCCAAACCCACTCGGTTAGACCCAAACCCACTCCGCTAGACCCAAACCCACACGGCTAGACCCAAACCCACTCGGCCAGACCCAAACCCACTCGGCTAGACCCAAACCCACTCGGCTAAACCCAAACCCACTCGGCTGGACCCAAACAAACTCCGCTAGACCCAAACCCACTCCGCTAGACCCAAACCCAATCCGCTAGACCCAAACCCACTCCGCTAGACACAAACCCACTCCGCTAGACCCAAACCCACTCGGCTAGACCCAAACCCACTCGGCTAGTTCCAAACCCACTTGGCTAGACCCAAACCCACTCGGCTAGACCCAAACCCACTCGGCTATTGTCAAACCCACTCGGCTAGACCCAAACCCACTCGCCTAGACCCAAACAAACTCGGCCAGACCAAAACCCACTCGGCTAGACCCAAACCCACTCGGACAAACCCAAACCCACTCGGCTAGACCCAAACCCACTCGGCTAGACCCAAACCCACTCCGCTAGACCCAAACCCACTCCGCTAGATCCAAACCCACTCGGCTAGAGCCAAACCCACTTGGCTAGACCCAAACCCACTCGGCTAGAACCAAACCCACTCCGCTAGACGCAAACCCACTCCGCTAGACCCAAACCCACTCCGCCAGACCCAAACCCACTCCGCTAGACGTAAACCCACTCTGCTAGACCCAAACCCACTCCGGCAGACCCAAACAAACTCGGCTAGACCCAAACGCACTCGGCTAGACCCAAGCCCACTCGGCCAGACCCAACCCCACTCGGCTAGACCCAAACCCACTCGGTTAGACCCAAACCCACTCCGCTAGACCCAAACCCACTCGGCTGGACCCAAACCCACTCGGCTAGACGCAAACCCACTCGGCTAGACCCAAACGCACTCGGCTAGACCCAAGCCCACTCGGCCACACCCAACCCCACTTGGCTAGACCCAAACCCAGTCTCCTAGACCCAAACCCACTCGGCTAGACCCAAACCCACTCTGCTAGACCCAAACCCACTCGGCTAGACCCAAACCCACTCGGCTAGCCCCAAACCCACTCGGCTAGACCCAAACCCACTCGGCTAGACCCAAACCCACTCGGCTAAACCCAAACCCACTCGGCTAGACCCAAACAAACTCCGCTAGACCCAAACCCACTCCGCTAGACCCAAACCCACTCCGCTAGACCCAAACCCACTCCGCTAGACACAAACCCACTCCGCTAGACCCAAACCCACTCGGCTAGATCCAAACCCACTCGGCTAGTCCCAAACCCACTTGGCTAGACCCAAACCCACTCGGCCAGACCCAAACCCACTCGGCTAGACCCAAACCCACTCGGCTAGACCCAAACCCACTCGCCTAGACCCAAACCCACTCGGCCAGACCCAAACCCACTCGGCTAGACCCAAACCCACTCGGCCAAACCCAAACCCACTCGGCTAGACCCAAACCCACTCGGCTAGACCCAAACCCACTCCGCTAGACCCAAACCCACTCCGCTAGACCCAAACCCACTCGGCTAGAGCCAAACCCACTCGGCTAGACCCAAACCCACTCGGCTAGAACCAAACCCACTCCGCTAGACGCAAACCCACTCCGCTAGACCCAAACCCACTCCGCGAGACCCAAACCCACTCCGCTAGACGTAAACCCACTCCGCTAGACCCAAACCCACTCCGGCAGACCCAAACCCACTCGGCTAGACCCAAACGCACTCGGCTAGACCCAAGCCCACTCGGCCAGACCCAACCCCACTCGGATAGACCCAAACCCACTCGGTTAGACCCAATCCCACTCCGCTAGACCCAAACCCACTCGGCTATACCCAAACCCACTCGGCTAGACGCAAACCCACTCGGCTAGACCCAAACGCACTCGGCTAGAACCAAGCCCACTCGGCCACACCCAACCCCACTCGGCTAGACCCAAACCCAGTCTCCGAGACCCAAACCCACTCGGCTAGACCCAAACCCACTCTGCTAGACCCAAACCCACTCGGCTAGACCCAAACCCACTCCGCTAGACCCAAACCCACTCGGCTAGACCGAAACGCACTCGGCTAGACCCAAGCCCAGTCTCCTAGACCCAAACCCACTCGGCTAGACCCAAACCCACTCGGCTAGACCCAAACCCACTCGCCTAGACCCAAACCCACTCGGCCAGACCCAAACCCACTCGGCTGGACCCAAACCCACTCGGCCAGACCCAAACCCACTCGGCTAGACCCAAACCTACTCGGCTAGACCCAAACCCACTCCGCTAGACCCAAACCCACTCCGCTAGACCCAAACCCACTCGGCAAGACACAGACCCACTCCGCTAGACCCAAACCCACTCCGCTAGACCAAAACCCACTCGGCTAGACCCAAACCCACTCGGCTAGACCCAAACCCACTCCGCTAGACGTAAACCCACTCTGCTAGACCCAAACCCACTCCGGCAGACCCAAACCCACTCGGCTAGACCCAAACGCACTCGGCTAGACCCAAGCCCACTCGGCCAGACCCAACCCCACTCGGCTAGACCCAAACCCACTCGGTTAGACCCAAACCCACTCCGCTAGACCCAAACCCACTCCGCTAGACCCAAACCCACTCGGCTAGACGCAAACCCACTCGGCTAGACCCAAACACACTCGGCTAGTCCCAAGCCCACTCGGCCAGACCCAACCCCACTCGGCTAGACCCAAACCCACTCGGTTAGACCCAAACCCACTTGGCTAGACCCAAACCCACTCGGCTAGACCCAAACCCACTCGGCTAGACCCAAACCCACTCGGCTAGACCCAAACCCACTCGCCTAGAGCCAAACCCACTCGGCTAGACCCAAACCCACTCGGCTAGAACCAAACCCACTCCGCTAGACGCAAACCCACTCCGCTAGACCCAAACCCACTCCGCCAGACCCAAACCCACTCCGCTAGACGTAAACCCACTCCGCTAGACCCAAACCCACTCCGGCAGACCCAAACCCACTCGGCTAGACCCAAACGCACTCGGCTAGACCCAAGCCCACTCGGCCAGACCCAACCCCACTCGGCTAGACCCAAACCCACTCGGTTAGACCCAATCCCACTCCGCTAGACCCAAACCCACTCGGCTAGACCCAAACCCACTCGGCTAGACGCAAACCCACTCGGCTAGACCCAAACGCACTCGGCTAGACCCAAGCCCTCTCGGCCACACCCAACCCCACTCGGCTAGACCCAAACCCAGTCTCCTAGACCCAAACCCACTCGGCTAGACCCAAACCCACTCTGCTAGACCCAAACCCACTCGGCTAGACCCAAACCCACTCCGCTAGACCCAAACCCACTCGGCTAGACCGAAACGCACTCGGCTAGACCCAAGCCCAGTCTCCTAGACCCAAACCCACTCGGCTAGACCCAAACCCACTCGGCTAGACCCAAACCCACTCGCCGAGACCCAAACCCACTCGGCCAGACCCAAACCCACTCGGCTGGACCCAAACCCACTCGGCCAGACCCAAACCCACTCGGCTAGACCCAAACCTACTCGGCTAGACCCAAACCCACTCCGCTAGACCCAAACCCACTCCGCTAGACCCAAACCCACTCGGCAAGACCCAGACCCACTCCGCTAGACCCAAACCCACTCCGCTAGACCCAAACCCACTCGGCTACACCCAAACCCACTCGGCTAGAACCAAACCCACTCCGTTAGACGCAAACCCACTCCGCTAGACCCAAACCCACTCCGCTAGACCCAAACCCACTCCGCTAGACGTAAACCCACTCTGCTAGACCCAAACCCACTCCGGCAGACCCAAACCCACTCGGCTAGACCCAAACGCACTCGGTTAGACCCAAGCCCACTCGGCCAGACCCAACCCCACTCGGCTAGACCCAAACCCACTCGGTTAGACCCAAACCCACTCCGCTAGACCCAAACCCACTCCGCTAGACCCAAACCCACTCGGCTAGACGCAAACCCACTCGGCTAGACCCAAACGCACTCGGCTAGACCCAAGCCCACTCGGCCAGACCCAACCCCACTCGGCTAGACCCAAACCCAGTCTCCTAGACCCAAACCCACTCGGCTAGACCCAAACCCACTCTGCTAGACCCAAACCCACTCGGCTAGACCCAAACCCACTCCGGCAGACCCAAACCCACTCGGCTAGACCCAAACGCACTCGGCTAGACCCAAGCCCACTCGGCCAGACCCAACCCCACTCGGCTAGACCCAAACCCACTCGGTTAGACCCAAACCCACTCCGCTAGACCCAAACCCACTCCGCTAGACCCAAACCCACTCGGCTAGACCCAAACCCAATCGGGTAGACCCAAACCCACTCGGCTAGACCCAAACCCACTCGGCTATACCGAAACCCACTCGGCTAGACCGAAACCCACTCGGCTAGAGCCAAACCCATCGGCTGGACCCAAACCGACTCGGCTAGACCCAAACCCACTCGGCTAGACCCAAACCCACTCGGCTAGACCCAAACCCACTCGGCTAGACCCAAACCCACTCGGCCAGACCCAAACCCACTCGGTTAGACCCAAACCCACTCGGCTAGACCCAAACCCACTCGGCCAGACCCAAACCCACTCGGCTAGACCCAAACCCACTCGGCTCGACCCAAGCCCACTCGGCTAGACCCAAACCCACTCCGCTAGACCCATACCCACTCGGCTAGACCCAAACCCACTCGGCTAGACCGAAACCCACTCGGCTAGAGCCAAACCCACTCGGCTAGACCCAAACCCACTCGGCTAGACCCAAACCCACTCGGCTAGACCCAAACCCACTCGGCTAGACCCAAACCCACTCGGCTAAACCCAAACCCACTCGGCTAGACCCAAACAAACTCCGCTAGACCCAAACCCACTCCGCTAGACCCAAACCCACTCCGCCAGGCCCAAACCCACTCCGCTAGACTCAAACCCACTCCGCTAGACCCAAACCCACTCGGCTAGACCCAAACCCACTCGGCTAGTCCCAAACCCACTTGGCTAGACCCAAATCCACTCGGCTAGACCCAAACCCACTCGGCTAGACCCAAACCCACTCGGCTAGACCCAAACCCACTCGCCTAGACCCAAACCCACTCGGCCAGACCCAAACCCACTCGGCTAGACCCAAACGCACTCGGCAAAACCCAAACCCACTCGGCTAGACCCAAACCCACTCGGCTAGACCCAAACCCACTCCGCTAGACCCAAACCCACTCCGCTAGACCGAAACCCACTCGGCTAGAGCCAAACCCACTCGGCTAGACCCAAACCCACTCGGCTAGAACCAAACCCACTCCGCTAGACGCAAACCCACTCCGCTAGACCCAAACCCACTACGCCAGACCCAAACCCACTCCGCTAGACGTAAACCCACTCCGCTAGACCCAAACCCTCTCCGGCAGACCCAAACCCACTCGGCTAGACCCAAACGCACTCGGCTAGACCCAAGCCCACTCGGCCAGACCCAACCCCACTCGGCTAGACCCAAACCCACTCGGTTAGACCCAAACCCACTCCGCTAGACCCAAACCCACTCGGCTAGACCCAAACCCACTCGGCTAGACGCAAACCCACTCGGCTAGACCCAAACGCACTCGGCTAGACCCAAGCCCACTCGGCCACACCCAACCCCACTCGGCTAGACCCAAACCCAGTCTCCTAGACCAAACCCACTCGGCTAGACCCAAACCCACTCTGCTAGACCCAAACCCACTCGGCTAGACCCAAACCCACTCGGCTAGACCCAAACCCATTCGGCTAGACCCAAGCCCACTCAGCTAGACCCAAACCCAATCCGCTAGACCCAAACCCAGTCGGCTAGACCCAAACCCACTCCGCTAGACCCAAACCCACTCGGCTAGCCCCAAACCCACTCGGCTAGACCCAAACCCACTCGGCTAGACCCAAACCCACTCGGCTAAACCCAAACCCACTCGGCTAGACCCAAACAAACTCCGCTAGACCCAAACTCGCTGCGCTAGACCCAAACCCACTCCGCTAGACCCAAACCCACTCCGCTAGACACAAACCCACTCCGCTAGACCCAAACCCACTCCGCGAGACCCAAACCCACTCCGCTAGACGTAAACCCACTCCGCTAGACCCAAACCCACTCCGGCAGACCCAAACCCACTCGGCTAGACCCAAACGCACTCGGCTAGACCCAAGCCCACTCGGCCAGACCCAACCCCACTCGGATAGACCCAAACCCACTCGGTTAGACCCAATCCCACTCCGCTAGACCCAAACCCACTCGGCTAAACCCAAACCCACTCGGCTAGACGCAAACCCACTCGGCTAGACCCAAACGCACTCGGCTAGACCCAAGCCCACTCGGCCACACCCAACCCCACTCGGCTAGACCCAAACCCAGTCTCCGAGACCCAAACCCACTCGGCTAGACCCAAACCCACTCTGCTAGACCCAAACCCACTCGGCTAGACCCAAACCCACTCCGCTAGACCCAAACCCACTCGGCTAGACCGAAACGCACTCGGCTAGACCCAAGCCCAGTCTCCTAGACCCAAACCCACTCGGCTAGACCCAAACCCACTCGGCTAGACCCAAACCCACTCGCCTAGACCCAAACCCACTCGGCCAGACCCAAACCCACTCGGCTGGACCCAAACCCACTCGGCCAGACCCAAACCCACTCGGCTAGACCCAAACCTACTCGGCTAGACCCAAACCCACTCCGCTAGACCCAAACCCACTCCGCTAGACCCAAACCCACTCGGCAAGACCCAGACCCACTCCGCTAGACCCAAACCCACTCCGCTAGACCCAAACCCACTCGGCTAGACCCAAACCCACTCGGCTAGAACCAAACCCACTCCGCTAGACGCAAACCCACTCCGCTAGACCCAAACCCACTCCGCTAGACCCAAACCCACTCCGCTAGACGTAAACCCACTCTGCTAGACCCAAACCCACTCCGGCAGACCCAAACCCACTCGGCTAGACCCAAACGCACTCGGCTAGACCCAAGCCCACTCGGCCAGACCCAACCCCACTCGGCTAGACCCAAACCCACTCGGTTAGACCCAAACCCACTCCGCTAGACCCAAACCCACTCCGCTAGACCCAAACCCACTCGGCTAGACGCAAACCCACTCGGCTAGACCCAAACGCACTCGGCTAGTCCCAAGCCCACTCGGCCAGACCCAACCCCACTCGGCTAGACCCAAACCCACTCGGTTAGACCCAAACCCACTTGGCTAGACCCAAACCCACTCGGCTAGACCCAAACCCACTCGGCTAGACCCAAACCCACTCGGCTAGACCCAAACCCACTCGCCTAGAGCCAAACCCACTCGGCTAGACCCAAACCCACTCGGCTAGAACCAAACCCACTCCGCTAGACGCAAACCCACTCCGCTAGACCCAAACCCACTCCGGCAGACCCAAACCCACTCGGCTAGACCCAAACGCACTCGGCTAGACCCAAGCCCACTCGGCCAGACCCAACCCCACTCGGCTAGACCCAAACCCACTCGGTTAGACCCAATCCCACTCCGCTAGACCCAAACCCACTCGGCTAGACCCAAACCCACTCGGCTAGACGCAAACCCACTCGGCTAGACCCAAACGCACTCGGCTAGACCCAAGCCCACTCGGCCACACCCAACCCCACTCGGCTAGACCCAAACCCAGTCTCCTAGACCCAAACCCACTCGGCTAGACCCAAACCCACTCTGCTAGACCCAAACCCACTCGGCTAGACCCAAACCCACTCCGCTAGACCCAAACCGACTCGGCTAGACCGAAACGCACTCGGCTAGACCCAAGCCCAGTCTCCTAGACCCAAACCCACTCGGCTAGACCCGAACCCACTCGGCTAGACCCAAACCCACTCGCCGAGACCCAAACCCACTCGGCTAGACCCAAACCCACTCGGCTGGACCCAAACCCACTCGGCCAGACCCAAACCCACTCGGCTAGACCCAAACCTACTCGGCTAGACCCAAACCCACTCCGCTAGACCCAAACCCACTCCGCTAGACCCAAACCCACTCGGCAAGACCCAGACCCACTCCGCTAGACCCAAACCCACTCCGCTAGACCCAAACCCACTCGGCTACACCCAAACCCACTCGGCTAGAACCAAACCCACTCCGTTAGACGCAAACCCACTCCGCTAGACCCAAACCCACTCCGCTAGACCCAAACCCACTCCGGCAGACCCAAACCCACTCGGCTAGACCCAAACGCACTCGGCTAGACCCAAGCCCACTCGGCCAGACCCAACCCCACTCGGCTAGACCCAAACCCACTCGGTTAGACCCAAACCCACTCCGCTAGTCCCAAACCCACTCCGCTAGACCCAAACCCACTCGGCTAGACGCAAACCCACTCGGCTAGACCCAAACGCACTCGGCTAGACCCAAGCCCACTCGGCCAGACCCAACCCCACTCGGCTAGACCCAAACCCAGTCTCCTAGACCCAAACCCACTCGGCTAGACCCAAACCCACTCTGCTAGACCCAAACCCACTCGGCTAGACCCAAACCCAATCGGGTAGACCCAAACCCACTCGGCTGGACCCAAGCCCACTCGGCTAGACCCAAACCCACTCCGCTAGACCCAAACCCAGTTGGCTAGACCCAAATCCACTCAGCTAGACCCAAACCCACTCCGGCAGACCCAAACCCACTCGGCTAGACCCAAACGCACTCGGCTAGACCCAAGCCCACTCGGCCAGACCCAACCCCACTCGGCTAGACCCAAACCCACTCGGTTAGACCCAAACCCACTCCGCTAGACCCAAACCCACTCCGCTAGACCCAAACCCACTCGGCTAGACGCAAACCCACTCGGCTAGACCCAAACGCACTCGGCTAGACCCAAGCCCACTCGGCCAGACCCAACCCCACTCGGCTAGACCCAAACCCAGTCTCCTAGACCCAAACCCACTCGGCTAGACCCAAACCCACTCTGCTAGACCCAAACCCACTCGGCTAGACCCAAACCCAATCGGGTAGACACAAACCCACTCGGCTGGACCCAAGCCCACTCGGCTAGACCCAAACCCACTCCGCTAGACCCAAACCCAGTTGGCTAGACCCAAATCCACTCAGCTAGACCCAAACCCACTCGGCCAGACCCAAACCCACTCGGCTAGACCCAAACCCACTCGGCTAGACCCAAACCCACTCGGCTAGACCCAAACCCACTCGGCTAGACCCAAACCCACTCGGCTATACCGAAACCCACTCGGCTAGACCGAAACCCACTCGGCTAGAGCCAAACCCATCGGCTGGACCCAAACCCACTCGGCTAGACCCAAACCCACTCGGCTAGACCCAAACCCACACGGCTAGACCCAAACCCACTCGGCTAGACCCAAACCCACTCGGCCAGACCCAAACCCACTCGGTTAGACCCAAACCCACTCGGCTAGACCCAAACCCACTCGGCCAGACCCAAACCCACTCGGCTAGACCCAAACCCACTCGGCTCGACCCAAGCCCACTCGGCTAGACCCAAACCCACTCCGCTAGACCCATACCCACTCGGCTAGACCCAAACCCACTCGGCTAGACCGAAACCCACTCGGCTAGAGCCAAACCCACTCGGCTAGACCCAAACCCACTCGGCTAGACCCAAACCCACTCGGCTAGACCCAAACCCACTCAGCTAGACCCAAACCCAATCCGCTAGACCCAAACCCAGTCGGCTAGACCCAAACCCACTCCGCTAGACCCAAACTTCACTCGGCTAGCCCCAAACCCACTCGGCTAGACCCAAACCCACTCGGCTAGACCCAAACCCACTCGGCTAAACCCAAACCCACTCGGCTAGACCCAAACAAACTCCGCTAGACCCAAACTCACTGCGCTAGACCCAAACCCACTCCGCTAGACCCAAACCCACTCCGCTAGACACAAACCCACTCCGCTAGACCCAAACCCACTCCGCGAGACCCAAACCCACTCCGCTAGACGTAAACCCACTCCGCTAGACCCAAACCCACTCCGGCAGACCCAAACCCACTCGGCTAGACCCAAACGCACTCGGCTAGACCCAAGCCCACTCGGCCAGACCCAACCCCACTCGGATAGACCCAAACCCACTCGGTTAGACCCAATCCCACTCCGCTAGACCCAAACCCAATCGGCTAAACCCAAACCCACTCGGCTAGACGCAAACCCACTCGGCTAGACCCAAACGCACTCGGCTAGACCTAAGCCCACTCGGCCACACCCAACCCCACTCGGCTAGACCCAAACCCAGTCTCCGAGACCCAAACCCACTCGGCTAGACCCAAACCCACTCTGCTAGACCCAAACCCACTCGGCTAGACCCAAACCCACTCCGCTAGACCCACACCCACTCGGCTAGACCGAAACGCACTCGGCTAGACCCAAGCCCAGTCTCCTAGACCCAAACCCACTCGGCTAGACCCAAACCCACTCGCCTAGACCCAAACCCACTCGGCCAGACCCAAACCCACTCGGCTGGACCCAAACCCACTCGGCCAGACCCAAACCCACTCGGCTAGACCCCAACCTACTCGGCTAGACCCAAACCCACTCCGCTAGACCCAAACCCACTCCGCTAGACCCAAACCCACTCGGCTAGACCCAAACCCACTCGGCTAGAACCAAACCCACTCCGCTAGACGCAAACCCACTCCGCTGGACCCAAACCCACTCCGCTAGACCCAAACCCACTCCGCTAGACGTAAACCCACTCTGCTAGACCCAAACCCACTCCGGCAGACCCAAACCCACTCGGCTAGACCCAAACGCACTCGGCTAGACCCAAGCCCACTCGGCCAGACCCAACCCCACTCGGCTAGACCCAAACCCACTCGGTTAGACCCAAACCCACTCCGCTAGACCCAAACCCACTCCGCTAGACCCAAACCCACTCGGCTAGACGCAAACCCACTCGGCTAGACCCAAACGCACTCGGCTAGTCCCAAGCCCACTCGGCCAGACCCAACCCCACTCGGCTAGACCCAAACCCACTCGGTTAGACCCAAACCCACTTGGCTAGACCCAAACCCACTCGGCTAGACCCAAACCCACTCGGATAGACCCAAACCCACTCGGCTAGACCCAAACCCACTCGCCTAGAGCCAAACCCACTCGGCTAGACCCAAACCCACTCGGCTAGAACCAAACCCACTCCGCTAGACGCAAACCCACTCCGCTAGACCCAAACCCACTCCGCCAGACCCAAACCCACTCCGCTAGACGTAAACCCACTCCGCTAGACCCAAACCCACTCCGGCAGACCCAAACCCACTCGGCTAGACCCAAACGCACTCGGCTAGACCCAAGCCCACTCGGCCAGACCCAACCCCACTCGGCTAGACCCAAACCCACTCGGTTAGACCCAATCCCACTCCGCTAGACCCAAACCCACTCGGCTAGACCCAAACCCACTCGGCTAGACGCAAACCCACTCGGCTAGACCCAAACGCACTCGGCTAGACCCAAGCCCACTCGGCCACACCCAACCCCACTCGGCTAGACCCAAACCCAGTCTCCTAGACCCAAACCCACTCGGCTAGACCCAAACCCACTCTGCTAGACCCAAACCCACTCGGCTAGACCCAAACCCTCTCCGCTAGACCCAAACCCACTCGGCTAGACCGAAACGCACTCGGCTAGACCCAAGCCCAGTCTCCTAGACCCAAACCCACTCGGCTAGACCCAAACCCACTCGGCTAGACCCAAACCCACTCGCCGAGACCCAAACCCACTCGGCCAGACCCAAACCCACTCGGCTGGACTCAAACCCACTCGGCCAGACCCAAACCCACTCGGCTAGACCCAAACCTACTCGGCTAGACCCAAACCCACTCCGCTAGACCCAAACCCACTCCGCTAGACCCAAACCCACTCGGCAAGACCCAGACCCACTCCGCTAGACCCAAACCCACTCCGCTAGACCCAAACCCACTCGGCTACACCCAAACCCACTCGGCTAGAACCAAACCCACTCCGTTAGACGCAAACCCACTCCGCTAGACCCAAACCCACTCCGCTAGACCCAAACCCACTCCGGCAGACCCAAACCCACTCGGCTAGACCCAAACGCACTCGGCTAGACCCAAGCCCACTCGGCCAGACCCAACCCCACTCGGCTAGACCCAAACCCACTCGGTTAGACCCAAACCCACTCCGCTAGACCCAAACCCACTCCGCTAGACCCAAACCCACTCGGCTAGACGCAAACCCACTCGGCTAGACCCAAACGCACTCGGCTAGACCCAAGCCCACTCGGCCAGACCCAACCCCACTCGGCTAGACCCAAACCCAGTCTCCTAGACCCAAACCCACTCGGCTAGACCCAAACCCACTCTGCTAGACCCAAACCCACTCCGCTAGACCCAAACCCACTCGGCTAGACGCAAACCCACTCGGCTAGACCCAAACGCACTCGGCTAGACCCAAGCCCACTCGGCCAGACCCAACCCCACTCGGCTAGACCCAAACCCAGTCTCCTAGACCCAAACCCACTCGGCTAGACCCAAACCCACTCTGCTAGACCCAAACCCACTCGGCTAGACCCAAACCCAATCGGGTAGACCCAAACCCACTCGGCTGGACCCAAGCCCACTCGGCTAGACCCAAACCCACTCCGCTAGACCCAAACCCAGTTGGCTAGACCCAAATCCACTCAGCTAGACCCAAACCCACTCGGCCAGACCCAAACCCACTCGGCTAGACCCAAACCCACTCAGCTAGACCCAAACCCAATCCGCTAGACCCAAACCCAGTCGGCTAGACCCAAACCCACTCCGCTAGACCCAAACTTCACTCGGCTAGCCCCAAACCCACTCGGCTAGACCCAAACCCACTCGGCTAGACCCAAACCCACTCGGCTAAACCCAAACCCACTCGGCTAGACCCAAACAAACTCCGCTAGACCCAAACTCACTGCGCTAGACCCAAACCCACTCCGCTAGACCCAAACCCACTCCGCTAGACACAAACCCACTCCGCTAGACCCAAACCCACTCCGCGAGACCCAAACCCACTCCGCTAGACGTAAACCCACTCCGCTAGACCCAAACCCACTCCGGCAGACCCAAACCCACTCGGCTAGACCCAAACGCACTCGGCTAGACCCAAGCCCACTCGGCCAGACCCAACCCCACTCGGATAGACCCAAACCCACTCGGTTAGCCCCAATCCCACTCCGCTAGACCCAAACCCACTCGGCTAAACCCAAACCCACTCGGCTAGACGCAAACCCACTCGGCTAGACCCAAACGCACTCGGCTAGACCTAAGCCCACTCGGCCACACCCAACCCCACTCGGCTAGACCCAAACCCAGTCTCCGAGACCCAAACCCACTCGGCTAGACCCAAACCCACTCTGCTAGACCCAAACCCACTCGGCTAGACCCAAACCCACTCCGCTAGACCCACACCCACTCGGCTAGACCGAAACGCACTCGGCTAGACCCAAGCCCAGTCTCCTAGACCCAAACCCACTCGGCTAGACCCAAACCCACTCGGCTAGACCCAAACCCACTCGCCTAGACCCAAACCCACTCGGCCAGACCCAAACCCACTCGGCTGGACCCAAACCCACTCGGCCAGACCCAAACCCACTCGGCTAGACCCCAACCTACTCGGCTAGACCCAAACCCACTCCGCTAGACCCAAACCCACTCCGCTAGACCCAAACCCACTCGGCAAGACCCAGACCCACTCCGCTAGACCCAAACCCACTCCGCTAGACCCAAACCCACTCGGCTAGACCCAAACCCACTCGGCTAGAACCAAACCCACTCCGCTAGACGCAAACCCACTCCGCTGGACCCAAACCCACTCCGCTAGACCCAAACCCACTCCGCTAGACGTAAACCCACTCTGCTAGACCCAAACCCACTCCGGCAGACCCAAACCCACTCGGCTAGACCCAAACGCACTCGGCTAGACCCAAGCCCACTCGGCCAGACCCAACCCCACTCGGCTAGACCCAAACCCACTCGGTTAGACCCAAACCCACTCCGCTAGACCCAAACCCACTCCGCTAGACCCAAACCCACTCGGCTAGACGCAAACCCACTCGGCTAGACCCAAACGCACTCGGCTAGTCCCAAGCCCACTCGGCCAGACCCAACCCCACTCGGCTAGACCCAAACCCACTCGGTTAGACCCAAACCCACTTGGCTAGACCCAAACCCACTCGGCTAGACCCAAACCCACTCGGATAGACCCAAACCCACTCGGCTAGACCCAAACCCACTCGCCTAGAGCCAAACCCACTCGGCTAGACCCAAACCCACTCGGCTAGAACCAAACCCACTCCGCTAGACGCAAACCCACTCCGCTAGACCCAAACCCACTCCGCCAGACCCAAACCCACTCCGCTAGACGTAAACCCACTCCGCTAGACCCAAACCCACTCCGGCAGACCCAAACCCACTCGGCTAGACCCAAACGCACTCGGCTAGACCCAAGCCCACTCGGCCAGACCCAACCCCACTCGGCTAGACCCAAACCCACTCGGTTAGACCCAATCCCACTCCGCTAGACCCAAACCCACTCGGCTAGACCCAAACCCACTCGGCTAGACGCAAACCCACTCGGCTAGACCCAAACGCACTCGGCTAGACCCAAGCCCACTCGGCCACACCCAACCCCACTCGGCTAGACCCAAACCCAGTCTCCTAGACCCAAACCCACTCGGCTAGACCCAAACCCACTCTGCTAGACCCAAACCCACTCGGCTAGACCCAAACCCTCTCCGCTAGACCCAAACCCACTCGGCTAGACCGAAACGCACTCGGCTAGACCCAAGCCCAGTCTCCTAGACCCAAACCCACTCGGCTAGACCCAAACCCACTCGGCTAGACCCAAACCCACTCGCCGAGACCCAAACCCACTCGGCCAGACCCAAACCCACTCGGCTGGACTCAAACCCACTCGGCCAGACCCAAACCCACTCGGCTAGACCCAAACCTACTCGGCTAGACCCAAACCCACTCCGCTAGACCCAAACCCACTCCGCTAGACCCAAACCCACTCGGCAAGACCCAGACCCACTCCGCTAGACCCAAACCCACTCCGCTAGACCCAAACCCACTCGGCTACACCCAAACCCACTCGGCTAGAACCAAACCCACTCCGTTAGACGCAAACCCACTCCGCTAGACCCAAACCCACTCCGCTAGACCCAAACCCACTCCGGCAGACCCAAACCCACTCGGCTAGACCCAAACGCACTCGGCTAGACCCAAGCCCACTCGGCCAGACCCAACCCCACTCGGCTAGACCCAAACCCACTCGGTTAGACCCAAACCCACTCCGCTAGACCCAAACCCACTCCGCTAGACCCAAACCCACTCGGCTAGACGCAAACCCACTCGGCTAGACCCAAACGCACTCGGCTAGACCCAAGCCCACTCGGCCAGACCCAACCCCACTCGGCTAGACCCAAACCCAGTCTCCTAGACCCAAACCCACTCGGCTAGACCCAAACCCACTCTGCTAGACCCAAACCCACTCGGCTAGACCCAAACCCAATCGGGTAGACCCAAACCCACTCGGCTGGACCCAAGCCCACTCGGCTAGACCCAAACCCACTCCGCTAGACCCAAACCCAGTTGACTAGACCCAAATCCACTCAGCTAGACCCAAACCCACTCCGGCAGACCCAAACCCACTCGGCTAGACCCAAACGCACTCGGCTAGACCCAAGCCCACTCGGCCAGACCCAACCCCACTCGGCTAGACCCAAACCCACTCGGTTAGACCCAAACCCACTCCGCTAGACCCAAACCCACTCCGCTAGACCCAAACCCACTCGGCTAGACGCAAACCCACTCGGCTAGACCCAAACGCACTCGGCTAGACCCAAGCCCACTCGGCCAGACCCAACCCCACTCGGCTAGACCCAAACCCAGTCTCCTAGACCCAAACCCACTCGGCTAGACCCAAACCCACTCTGCTAGACCCAAACCCACTCGGCTAGACCCAAACCCAATCGGGTAGACCCAAACCCACTCGGCTGGACCCAAGCCCACTCGGCTAGACCCAAACCCACTCCGCTAGACCCAAACCCAGTTGGCTAGACCCAAATCCACTCAGCTAGACCCAAACCCACTCGGCCAGACCCAAACCCACTCGGCTAGACCCAAACCCACTCGGCTAGACCCAAACCCACTCGGCTAGACCCAAACCCACTCGGCTAGACCCAAACCCACTCGGCTATACCGAAACCCACTCGGCTAGACCGAAACCCACTCGGCTAGAGCCAAACCCATCGGCTGGACCCAAACCCACTCGGCTAGACCCAAACCCACTCGGCTAGACCCAAACCCACACGGCTAGACCCAAACCCACTCGGCTAGACCCAAACCCACTCGGCCAGACCCAAACCCACTCGGTTAGACCCAAACCCACTCGGCTAGACCCAAACCCACTCGGCCAGACCCAAACCCACTCGGCTAGACCCAAACCCACTCGGCTCCACCCAAGCCCACTCGGCTAGACCCAAACCCACTCCGCTAGACCCATACCCACTCGGCTAGACCCAAACCCACTCGGCTAGACCGAAACCCACTCGGCTAGAGCCAAACCCACTCGGCTAGACCCAAACCCACTCGGCTAGACCCAAACCCACTTGGCTAGACCCAA
Source organism: Raja brachyura (assembly GCA_963514005.1). The sequence goes on from OY740820.1 coordinate 2,032,221, forward strand.
ACCCACTCGGCTAGACCCAAACCCACTCGGCTAAACCCAAACCCACTCGGCTAGACCCAAACAAACTCCGCTAGACCCAAACCCACTCCGCTAGACCCAAACCCACTCCGCCAGACCCAAACCCACTCCGCTAGACACAAACCCACTCCGCTAGACCCAAACCCACTCGGCTAGACCCAAACCCACTCGGCTAGTCCCAAACCCACTTGGCTAGACCCAAATCCACTCGGCTAGACCCAAACCCACTCGGCTAGACCCAAACCCACTCGGCTAGACCCAAACCCACTCGCCTAGACCCAAACCCACTCGGCCAGACCCAAACCCACTCGGCTAGACCCAAACCCACTCGGCCAAACCCAAACCCACTCGGCTAGACCCAAACCCACTCGGCTAGACCCAAACCCACTCCGCTAGACCGAAACCCACTCGGCTAGAGCCAAGCCCACTCGGCCAGACCCAACCCCACTCGGCTAGACCCAAACCCAGTCTCCTAGACCCAAACCCACTCGGCTAGACCCAAACCCACTCTGCTAGACCCAAACCCACTCGGCTAGACCCAAACCCAATCGGGTAGACCCAAACCCACTCGGCTGGACCCAAGCCCACTCGGCTAGACCCAAACCCACTCCGCTAGACCCAAACCCAGTTGGCTAGTCCCAAATCCACTCAGCTAGACCCAAACCCACTCGGCCAGACCCAAACCCACTCGGCTAGACCCAAACCCACTCGGCTAGACCCAAACCCACTCGGCTGGACCCAAACCCACTCGGCTAGACCCAAACCCACTCGGCTATACCGAAACCCACTCGGCTAGACCGAAACCCACTCGGCTAGAGCCAAACCCATCGGCTGGACCCAAACCCACTCGGCTAGACCCAAACCCACTCGGCTAGACCCAAACCCACACGGCTAGACCCAAACCCACTCGGCTAGACCCAAACCCACTCGGCCAGACCCAAACCCACTCGGTTAGACCCAAACCCACTCGGCTAGACCCAAACCCACTCGGCCAGACCCAAACCCACTCGGCTAGACCCAAACCCACTCGGCTCCACCCAAGCCCACTCGGCTAGACCCAAACCCACTCCGCTAGACCCATACCCACTCGGCTAGACCCAAACCCACTCGGCTAGACCGAAACCCACTCGGCTAGAGCCAAACCCACTCGGCTAGACCCAAACCCACTCGGCTAGACCCAAACCCACTTGGCTAGACCCAAACCCACTCGGCTAGACCCAAACCCACTCGGCTAAACCCAAACCCACTCGGCTAGACCCAAACAAACTCCGCTAGACCCAAACCCACTCCGCTAGACCCAAACCCACTTGGCCAGACCCAAACCCACTCCGCTAGACACAAACCCACTCCGCTAGACCCAAACCCACTCGGCTAGACCCAAACCCACTCGGCTAGTCCCAAACCCACTTGGCTAGACCCAAATCCACTCGGCTAGACCCAAACCCACTCGGCTAGACCCAAACCCACTCGGCTAGACCCAAACCCACTCGCCTAGACCCAAACCCACTCGGCCAGACCCAAACCCACTCGGCTAGACCCAAACCCACTCGGCCAAACCCAAACCCACTCGGCTAGACCCAAACCCACTCGGCTAGACCCAAACCCACTCCGCTAGACCCAAACCCACTCCGCTAGACCGAAACCCACTCGGCTAGAGCCAAACCCACTCGGCTAGACCCAAACCCACTCGGCTAGAACCAAACCCACTCCGCTAGACGCAAACCCACTCCGCTAGACCCAAACCCACTACGCCAGACCCAAACCCACTCCGCTAGACGTAAACCCACTCCGCTAGACCCAAACCCACTCCGGCAGACCCAAACCCACTCGGCTAGACCCAAACGCACTCGGCTAGACCCAAGCCCACTCGGCCAGACCCAACCCCACTCGGCTAGACCCAAACCCACTCGGTTAGACCCAAACCCACTCGGCTAGACCCAAACGCACTCGGCTAGACCCAAGCCCACTCGGCCAGACCCAACCCCACTCGGCTAGACCCAAACCCAGTCTCCTAGACCCAAACCCACTCGGCTAGACCCAAACCCACTCTGCTAGACCCAAACCCACTCGGCTAGACCCAAACCCAATCGGGTAGACCCAAACCCACTCGGCTGGACCCAAGCCCACTCGGCTAGACCCAAACCCACTCCGCTAGACCCAAACCCAGTTGGCTAGACCCAAATCCACTCAGCTAGACCCAAACCCACTCGGCCAGACCCAAACCCACTCGGCTAGACCCAAACCCACTCGGCTAGACCCAAACCCACTCGGCTAGACCCAAACCCACTCGGCTAGACCCAAACCCACTCGGCTATACCGAAACCCACTCGGCTAGACCGAAACCCACTCGGCTAGAGCCAAACCCATCGGCTGGACCCAAACCCACTCGGCTAGACCCAAACCCACTCGGCTAGACCCAAACCCACACGGCTAGACCCAAACCCACTCGGCTAGACCCAAACCCACTCGGCCAGACCCAAACCCACTCGGTTAGACCCAAACCCACTCGGCTAGACCCAAACCCACTCGGCCAGACCCAAACCCACTCGGCTAGACCCAAACCCACTCGGCTCCACCCAAGCCCACTCGGCTAGACCCAAACCCACTCCGCTAGACCCATACCCACTCGGCTAGACCCAAACCCACTCGGCTAGACCGAAACCCACTCGGCTAGAGCCAAACCCACTCGGCTAGACCCAAACCCACTCGGCTAGACCCAAACCCACTTGGCTAGACCCAAACCCACTCGGCTAGACCCAAACCCACTCGGCTAAACCCAAACCCACTCGGCTAGACCCAAACAAACTCCGCTAGACCCAAACCCACTCCGCTAGACCCAAACCCACTCCGCCAGACCCAAACCCACTCCGCTAGACACAAACCCACTCCGCTAGACCCAAACCCACTCGGCTAGACCCAAACCCACTCGGCTAGTCCCAAACCCACTTGGCTAGACCCAAATCCACTCGGCTAGACCCAAACCCACTCGGCTAGACCCAAACCCACTCGGCTAGACCCAAACCCACTCGCCTAGACCCAAACCCACTCGGCCAGACCCAAACCCACTCGGCTAGACCCAAACCCACTCGGCCAAACCCAAACCCACTCGGCTAGACCCAAACCCACTCGGCTAGACCCAAACCCACTCCGCTAGACCGAAACCCACTCGGCTAGAGCCAAGCCCACTCGGCCAGACCCAACCCCACTCGGCTAGACCCAAACCCAGTCTCCTAGACCCAAACCCACTCGGCTAGACCCAAACCCACTCTGCTAGACCCAAACCCACTCGGCTAGACCCAAACCCAATCGGGTAGACCCAAACCCACTCGGCTGGACCCAAGCCCACTCGGCTAGACCCAAACCCACTCCGCTAGACCCAAACCCAGTTGGCTAGTCCCAAATCCACTCAGCTAGACCCAAACCCACTCGGCCAGACCCAAACCCACTCGGCTAGACCCAAACCCACTCGGCTAGACCCAAACCCACTCGGCTGGACCCAAACCCACTCGGCTAGACCCAAACCCACTCGGCTATACCGAAACCCACTCGGCTAGACCGAAACCCACTCGGCTAGAGCCAAACCCATCGGCTGGACCCAAACCCACTCGGCTAGACCCAAACCCACTCGGCTAGACCCAAACCCACACGGCTAGACCCAAACCCACTCGGCTAGACCCAAACCCACTCGGCCAGACCCAAACCCACTCGGTTAGACCCAAACCCACTCGGCTAGACCCAAACCCACTCGGCCAGACCCAAACCCACTCGGCTAGACCCAAACCCACTCGGCTCCACCCAAGCCCACTCGGCTAGACCCAAACCCACTCCGCTAGACCCATACCCACTCGGCTAGACCCAAACCCACTCGGCTAGACCGAAACCCACTCGGCTAGAGCCAAACCCACTCGGCTAGACCCAAACCCACTCGGCTAGACCCAAACCCACTTGGCTAGACCCAAACCCACTCGGCTAGACCCAAACCCACTCGGCTAAACCCAAACCCACTCGGCTAGACCCAAACAAACTCCGCTAGACCCAAACCCACTCCGCTAGACCCAAACCCACTTGGCCAGACCCAAACCCACTCCGCTAGACACAAACCCACTCCGCTAGACCCAAACCCACTCGGCTAGACCCAAACCCACTCGGCTAGTCCCAAACCCACTTGGCTAGACCCAAATCCACTCGGCTAGACCCAAACCCACTCGGCTAGACCCAAACCCACTCGGCTAGACCCAAACCCACTCGCCTAGACCCAAACCCACTCGGCCAGACCCAAACCCACTCGGCTAGACCCAAACCCACTCGGCCAAACCCAAACCCACTCGGCTAGACCCAAACCCACTCGGCTAGACCCAAACCCACTCCGCTAGACCCAAACCCACTCCGCTAGACCGAAACCCACTCGGCTAGAGCCAAACCCACTCGGCTAGACCCAAACCCACTCGGCTAGAACCAAACCCACTCCGCTAGACGCAAACCCACTCCGCTAGACCCAAACCCACTACGCCAGACCCAAACCCACTCCGCTAGACGTAAACCCACTCCGCTAGACCCAAACCCACTCCGGCAGACCCAAACCCACTCGGCTAGACCCAAACGCACTCGGCTAGACCCAAGCCCACTCGGCCAGACCCAACCCCACTCGGCTAGACCCAAACCCACTCGGTTAGACCCAAACCCACTCGGCTAGACCCAAACGCACTCGGCTAGACCCAAGCCCACTCGGCCACACCCAACCCCACTCGGCTAGACCCAAACCCAGTCTCCTAGACCCAAACCCACTCGGCTAGACCCAAACCCACTCTGCTAGACCCAAACCCACTCGGCTAGACCCAAACCCACTCGGCTAGACCCAAACCCACTCGGCTAGACCCAAGCCCACTCGGCTAGACCCAAACCCAATCCGCTAGACCCAAACCCAGTCGGCTAGACCCAAACCCACTCCGCTAGACCCAAACCCACTCGGCTAGCCCCAAACCCACTCGGCTAGACCCAAACCCACTCGGCTAGACCCAAACCCACTCGGCTAAACCCAAACCCACTCGGCTAGACCCAAACAAACTCCGCTAGACCCAAACTCACTGCGCTAGACCCAAACCCACTCCGCTAGACCCAAACCCACTCCGCTAGACACAAACCCACTCCGCTAGACCCAAACCCACTCGGCTAGACCCAAACCCACTCGTCTAGTCCCAAACCCACTTGGCTAGACCCAAACCCACTCGGCTAGACCCAAACCCACTCGGCTAGACCCAAACCCACTCGGCTAGACCCAAACCCACTCGCCTAGACCCAAACCCACTCGGCCAGACCCAAACCCACTCGGCTAGACCCAAACCCACTCGGCCAAACCAAAACCCACTCGGCTATACCCAAACCCACTCGGCTAGACCCAAACCCACTCGGCTAGACCCAAACGCACTCGGCTAGACCCAAGCCCACTCGACCAGACCCAACCCCACTCGGCGAGACCCAAACCCACTCGGTTAGACCCAAACCCACTCCGCTAGACCCAAACCCACTCGGCTAGACCCAAACCCACTCTGCTAGACCCAAACCCACTCGGCTAGACCCAAACCCACTCGGCTAGCCCCAAACCCACTCGGCTAGACCCAAACCCACTCGGCTAGACCCAAACCCACTCGGCTAAACCCAAACCCACTCGGCTAGACCCAAACAAACTCCGCTAGACCCAAACACACTCCGCTAGACCCAAACCCACTCCACTAGACCCAAACCCACTCCGCTAGACACCAACCCACTCCGCTAGACCCAAACCCACTCGGCTAGACCCAAACCCACTCGGGTAGTCCCAAACCCACTTGGCTAGACCCAAATCCACTCGGCTAGACCCAAACCCACTCGGCTAGACCCAAACCCACTCGGCTAGACCCAAACCCACTCGCCTAGACCCAAACCCACTCGGCCAGACCCAAACCCACTCGGCTAGACCCAAACCCACTCGGCCAAACCCAAACCCACTCGGCTAGACCCAAACCCACTCGGCTAGACCCAAACCCACTCCGCTAGACCCAAACCCACTCCGCTAGACCCAAACCCACTCGGCTAGAGCCAAGCCCACTCGGCCAGACCCAACCCCACTCGGCTAGACCCAAACCCAGTCTCCTAGACCCAAACCCACTCGGCTAGACCCAAACCCACTCTGCTAGACCCAAACCCACTCGGCTAGACCCAAACCCAATCGGGTAGACCCAAACCCACTCGGCTGGACCCAAGCCCACTCGGCTAGACCCAAACCCACTCCGCTAGACCCAAACCCAGTTGGCTAGACCCAAATCCACTCAGCTAGACCCAAACCCACTCGGCCAGACCCAAACCCACTCGGCTAGACCCAAACCCACTCGGCTAGACCCAAACCCACTCGGCTAGACCCAAACCCACTCGGCTAGACCCAAACCCACTCGGCTAGACCGAAACCCACTCGGCTAGACCGAAACCCACTCGGCTAGAGCCAAACCCATCGGCTGGACCCAAACCCACTCGGCTAGACCCAAACCCACTCGGCTAGACCCAAACCCACACGGCTAGACCCAAACCCACTCGGCTAGACCCAAACCCACTCGGCCAGACCCAAACCCACTCGGTTAGACCCAAACCCACTCGGCTAGACCCAAACCCACTCGGCCAGACCCAAACCCACTCGGCTAGACCCAAACCCACTCGGCTCCACCCAAGCCCACTCGGCTAGACCCAAACCCACTCCGCTAGACCCATACCCACTCGGATAGACCCAAACCCACTCGGCTAGACCGAAACCCACTCGGCTAGAGCCAAACCCACTCGGCTAGACCCAAACCCACTCGGCTAGACCCAAACCCACTTGGCTAGACCCAAACCCACTCGGCTAGACACAAACCCACTCGGCTAAACCCAAACCCACTCGGCTAGACCCAAACAAACTCCGCTAGACCCAAACCCACTCCGCTAGACCCAAACCCACTCCGCCAGACCCAAACCCACTCCGCTAGACACAAACCCACTCCGCTAGACCCAAACCCACTCGGCTAGACCCAAACCCACTCGGCTAGTCCCAAACCCACTTGGCTAGACCCAAATCCACTCGGCTAGACCCAAACCCACTCGGCTAGACCCAAACCCACTCGGCTAGACCCAAACCCACTCGCCTAGACCCAAACCCACTCGGCCAGACCCAAACCCACTCGGCTAGACCCAAACCCACTCGGCCAAACCCAAACCCACTCGGCTAGACCCAAACCCACTCGGCTAGACCCAAACCCAGTCTCCTAGACCCAAACCCACTCGGCTAGACCCAAACCCACTCTGCTAGACCCAAACCCACTCGGCTAGACCCAAACCCACTCGGCTAGACCCAAACCCACTCGGCTAGACCCAAGCCCACTCGGCTAGACCCAAACCCAATCCGCTAGACCCAAACCCAGTCGGCTAGACCCAAACCCACTCCGCTAGACCCAAACCCACTCGGCTAGCCCCAAACCCACTCGGCTAGACCCAAACCCACTCGGCTAGACCCAAACCCACTCGGCTAAACCCAAACCCACTCGGCTAGACCCAAACAAACTCCGCTAGACCCAAACTCACTGCGCTAGACCCAAACCCACTCCTCTAGACCCAAACCCACTCCGCTAGACACAAACCCACTCCGCTAGACCCAAACCCACTCGGCTAGACCCAAACCCACTCGTCTAGTCCCAAACCCACTTGGCTAGACCCAAACCCACTCGGCTAGACCCAAACCCACTCGGCTAGACCCAAACCCACTCGGCTAGACCCAAACCCACTCGCCTAGACCCAAACCCACTCGGCCAGACCCAAACCCACTCGGCTTGACCCAAACCCACTCGGCCAAACCCAAACCCACTCGGCTATACCCAAACCCACTCGGCTAGACCCAAACCCACTCGGCTAGACCCAAACGCACTCGGCTAGACCCAAGCCCACTCGACCAGACCCAACCCCACTCGGCGAGACCCAAACCCACTCGTTTAGACCCAAACCCACTCCGCTAGACCCAAACCCACTCGGCTAGACCCAAACCCACTCTGCTAGACCCAAACCCACTCGGCTAGACCCAAACCCACTCGGCTAGCCCCAAACCCACTCGGCTAGACCCAAACCCACTCGGCTAGACCCAAACCCACTCGGCTAAACCCAAACCCACTCGGCTAGACCCAAACAAACTCCGCTAGACCCAAACCCACTCCGCTAGACCCAAACCCACTCCACTAGACCCAAACCCACTCCGCTAGACACCAACCCACTCCGCTAGACCCAAACCCACTCGGCTAGACACAAACCCACTCGGCTAGTCCCAAACCCACTTGGCTAGACCCAAACCCACTCGGCTAGACCCAAACCCACTCGGCTAGACGCAAACCCACTCGGCTAGACCCAAACCCACTCGGCCAGACCCAAACCCACTCGCCTAGACCCAAACCCACTCGGCCAAACCCAAACACAATCGGCTAGACCCAAACCCACTCGGCTAGACCCAAACCCACTCCGCTAGACCCAAACCCACTCCGCTAGACCCAAACCCACTTGGCTAGAGCCAAACCCACTCGGCTAGACCCAAACCCACTCGGCTAGAACCAAACCCACTCCGCTAGACGCAAACCCACTCCGCTAGACCCAAACCCACTCCGCCAGACCCAAACCCACTCCGCTAGACGTAAACCCACTCCGCTAGACCCAAACCCACTCCGGCAGACCCAAACCCACTCGGCTAGACCCAAACGCACTCGGCTAGACCCAAGCCCACTCGGCCAGACCCAACCCCACTCGGCTAGACCCAAACCCACTCGGTTAGACCCAAACCCACTCCGCTAGACCCAAACCCACTCGGCTAGACCCAAACCCACTCGGCTAGACGCAAACCCACTCGGCTAGACCCAAACGCACTCGGCTAGACCCAAGCCCACTCGGCCACACCCAACCCCACTCGGCTAGACCCAAACCCAGTCTCCTAGACCCAAACCCACTCGGCTAGACCCAAACCCACTCTGCAAGACCCAAACCCACTCGGCTAGACCCAAAACACTCGGCTAGACCCAAACCCACTCGGCTAGACCCAAGCCCACTCGGCTAGACCCAAACCCACTCCGCTAGACCCAAACCCAGTCGGCTAGACCCAAACCCACTCCGCTAGACCCAAACCCACTCGGCTAGCCCCAAACCCACTCGGCTAGCCCCAAACCCACTCGGCTAGAGCCAAACACACTCAGCTAGACCCAAACACACTCGGCTAGACGCAAACCCACTCCGCTAGACCCAAACCCACTCCGCTAGACCCAAACCCACTCCGCTAGACCCAAACCCACTCCGCTAGACCCAAACCCACTCCGCTAGACCCAAACCCACTCGGCTAGACCCAAACCCACTCGGCCAGACCCAAACCCACTCGGCTAGACCCAAACCCACTCGGCTAGACCCAAACCCACTCGGCTAGACCCAAACCCACTCGGCTAGACCCAAACCCACTCGGCTGTACCGAAACCCACTCGGCTAGACCGAAACCCACTCGGCTAGAGCCAAACCCACTCGGCTAGACCCAAACCCACTCGGCTAGACCCAAACCCACTCGGCTAGACCCAAACCCACTTGGCTAGACCCAAACCCACTCGGCTAGACCCAAACCCACTCGGCTAGACCCAAACCCACTCGGCCAGACCCAAACCCACTCGGCTAGACCCAAACCCACTCGGCCAGACCCAAACCCACTCGGCTAGTCCCAAACCCACTTGGCTAGACCCAAACCCACTCGGCTAGACCCAAACCCACTCGGCTAGACCCAAACCCACTCGGCTAGACCCAAACCCACTCGCCTAGACCCAAACTCACTCGGCCAGACCCAAACCCACTCGGCTAGACCCAAACCCACTCGGCCAGACCCAAACCCACTCGGCTAGACCCAAACCCACACGGCTAGACCCAAACCCACTCCGCTAGACCCAAACCCACTCCGCTAGACCCAAACCCACTCGGCTAGAGCCAAACCCACTCGGCTAGACCCAAACCCACTCGGCTAGAACCAAACCCACTCCGCTAGACGCAAACCCACTCCGCTAGACCCAAACCCACTCCGCTAGACCCAAACCCACTCCGCTAGACGTAAACCCACTCCGCTAGACCCAAACCCACTCCGCTAGACGTAAACCCACTCCGCTAGACCCAAACACAGTCCGGCAGACCCAAACCCACTCGGCTAGACCCAAACGCACTCGGCTAGACCCAAGCCCACTCGGCCAGACCCAACCCCACTCGGCTAGACCCAAGCCCACTCGGTTAGACCCAAACCCACTCCGCTAGACCCAAACCCACTCGGCTAGACCCAAACCCATTCGGCTAGATGCAAACGCACTCGGCTAGACCCAAACGCACTCGGCTAGACCCAAGCCTACTCGGCCACACCCAACCCCACTCGGCTAGACCCAAACCCAGTCTCCTAGACCCAAACCCACTCGGCTAGACCCAAACCCACTCTGCTAGACCCAAACCCACTCGGCTAGACCCAAACCCAATCGGGTAGACCCAAACCCACTCGGCTGGACCCAAGCCCACTCGGCTAGACCCAAACCCACTCCGCTAGACCCAAACCCAGTTGGCTAGACCCAAATCCACTCAGCTACACCCAAACCCACTCGGCCAGACCCAAACCCACTCGGCTAGACCCAAACCCACTCGGCTAGACCCAAACCCACTCGGCTAGACCCAAACCCACTCGGCTAGACCCAAACCCACTCGGCTATACCGAAACCCACTCGGCTAGACCGAAACCCACTCGGCTAGAGCCAAACCCATCGGCTGGACCCAAACCCACTCGGCTAGACCCAAACCCACTCGGCTAGACCCAAACCCACTCGGCTAGACCCAAACCCACTCGGCTAGACCCAAACCCACTCGGCCAGACCCAAACCCACTCGGTTAGACCCAAACCCACTCGGCTAGACCCAAAACCACTCGGCCAGACCCAAACCCACTCGGCTAGACCCAAACCCACTCGGCTCGACCCAAGCCCACTCGGCTAGACCCAAACCCACTCGGCTAGACCCAAACCCACTCGGCTGTACCGAAACCCACTCGGCTAGACCGAAACCCACTCGGCTAGAGCCAAACCCACTCGGCTAGACCCAAACCCACTCGGCTAGACCCAAACCCACTCGGCTAGACCCAAACCCACTTGGCTAGACCCAAACCCACTCGGCTAGACCCAAACCCACTCGGCTAGACCCAAACCCACTCGGCCAGACCCAAACCCACTCGGCTAGACCCAAACCCACTCGGCCAGACCCAAACCCACTCGGCTAGTCCCAAACCCACTTGGCTAGACCCAAACCCACTCGGCTAGACCCAAACCCACTCGGCTAGACCCAAACCCACTCGGCTAGACCCAAACCCACTCGCCTAGACCCAAACTCACTCGGCCAGACCCAAACCCACTCGGCTAGACCCAAACCCACTCGGCCAGACCCAAACCCACTCGGCTAGACCCAAACCCACACGGCTAGACCCAAACCCACTCCGCTAGACCCAAACCCACTCCGCTAGACCCAAACCCACTCGGCTAGAGCCAAACCCACTCGGCTAGACCCAAACCCACTCGGCTAGAACCAAACCCACTCCGCTAGACGCAAACCCACTCCGCTAGACCCAAACCCACTCCGCTAGACCCAAACCCACTCCGCTAGACGTAAACCCACTCCGCTAGACCCAAACCCACTCCGCTAGACGTAAACCCACTCCGCTAGACCCAAACACAGTCCGGCAGACCCAAACCCACTCGGCTAGACCCAAACGCACTCGGCTAGACCCAAGCCCACTCGGCCAGACCCAACCCCACTCGGCTAGACCCAAGCCCACTCGGTTAGACCCAAACCCACTCCGCTAGACCCAAACCCACTCGGCTAGACCCAAACCCATTCGGCTAGATGCAAACGCACTCGGCTAGACCCAAACGCACTCGGCTAGACCCAAGCCCACTCGGCCACACCCAACCCCACTCGGCTAGACCCAAACCCAGTCTCCTAGACCCAAACCCACTCGGCTAGACCCAAACCCACTCTGCTAGACCCAAACCCACTCGGCTAGACCCAAACCCAATCGGGTAGACCCAAACCCACTCGGCTGGACCCAAGCCCACTCGGCTAGACCCAAACCCACTCCGCTAGACCCAAACCCAGTTGGCTAGACCCAAATCCACTCAGCTAGACCCAAACCCACTCGGCCAGACCCAAACCCACTCGGCTAGACCCAAACCCACTCGGCTAGACCCAAACCCACTCGGCTAGACCCAAACCCACTCGGCTAGACCCAAACCCACTCGGCTATACCGAAACCCACTCGGCTAGACCGAAACCCACTCGGCTAGAGCCAAACCCATCGGCTGGACCCAAACCCACTCGGCTAGACCCAAACCCACTCGGCTAGACCCAAACCCACTCGGCTAGACCCAAACCCACTCGGCTAGACCCAAACCCACTCGGCCAGACCCAAACCCACTCGGTTAGACCCAAACCCACTCGGCTAGACCCAAAACCACTCGGCCAGACCCAAACCCACTCGGCTAGACCCAAACCCACTCGGCTCGACCCAAGCCCACTCGGCTAGACCCAAACCCACTCCGCTAGACCCATACCCACTCGGCTAGACCCAAACCCACTCGGCTAGACCGAAACCCACTCGGCTAGAGCCAAACCCACTCGGCTAGACCCAAACCCACTCGGCTAGACCCAAACCCACTCGGCTAGACCCAAACCCACTCGGCTAGACCCAAACCCACTCGGCTAAACCCAAACCCACTCGGCTAGACCCAAACAAACTCCGCTAGACCCAAACCCACTCCGCTAGACCCAAACCCACTCCGCCAGACCCAAACCCACTCCGCTAGACACAAACCCACTCCGCTAGACCCAAACCCACTCGGCTAGACCCAAACCCACTCGGCTAGTCCCAAACCCACTTGGCTAGACCCAAATCCACTCGGCTAGACCCAAACCCACTCGGCTAGACCCAAACCCACTCGGCTAGACCCAAACCCACTCGCCTAGACCCAAACCCACTCGGCCAGACCCAAACCCACTCGGCTAGACCCAAACCCACTCGGCCAAACCCAAACCCACTCGGCTAGACCCAAACCCACTGGGCTAGACCCAAACCCACTCCGCTAGACCCAAACCCACTCCGCTAGACCGAAACCCACTCGGCTAGAGCCAAACCCACTCGGCTAGACCCAAACCCACTCGGCTAGAACCAAACCCACTCCGCTAGACGCAAACCCACTCCGCTAGACCCAAACCCACTACGCCAGACCCAAACCCACTCCGCTAGACGTAAACCCACTCCGCTAGACCCAAACCCACTCCGGCAGACCCAAACCCACTCGGCTAGACCCAAACGCACTCGGCTAGACCCAAGCCCACTCGGCCAGACCCAACCCCACTCGGCTAGACCCAAACCCACTCGGTTAGACCCAAACCCACTCCGCTAGACCCAAACCCACTCGGCTAGACCCAAACCCACTCGGCTAGACGCAAACCCACTCGGCTAGACCCAAACGCACTCGGCTAGACCCAAGCCCACTCGGCCACACCCAACCCCACTCGGCTAGACCCAAACCCAGTCTCCTAGACCCAAACCCACTCGGCTAGACCCAAACCCACTCTGCTAGACCCAAACCCACTCGGCTAGACCCAAACCCACTCGGCTAGACCCAAACCCACTCGGCTAGACCCAAGCCCACTCGGCTAGACCCAAACCCAATCCGCTAGACCCAAACCCAGTCGGCTAGACCCAAACCCACTCCGCTAGACCCAAACCCACTCGGCTAGCCCCAAACCCACTCGGCTAGACCCAAACCCACTCGGCTAGACCCAAACCCACTCGGCTAAACCCAAACCCACTCGGCTAGACCCAAACAAACTCCGCTAGACCCAAACTCACTGCGCTAGACCCAAACCCACTCCGCTAGACCCAAACCCACTCCGCTAGACACAAACCCTCTCCGCTAGACACAAACCCACTCGGCTAGACCCAAACCCACTCGTCTAGTCCCAAACCCACTTGGCTAGACCCAAACCCACTCGGCTAGACCCAAACCCACTCGGCTAGACCCAATCCCACTCGGCTAGACCCAAACCCACTCGCCTAGACCCAAACCCACTCGGCCAGACCCAAACCCACTCGGCTAGACCCAAACCCACTCGGCCAAACCCAAACCCACTCGGCTATACCCAAACCCACTCGGCTAGACCCAAACCCACTCGGCTGGACCCAAACGCACTCGGCTAGACCCAAGCCCACTCGACCAGACCCAACCCCACTCGGCGAGACCCAAACCCACTCGGTTAGACCCAAACCCACTCCGCTAGACCCAAACCCACTCGGTTAGACCCAAACCCACTCGGCTAGACGCAAACCCACTCGGCTAGACCCAAACGCACTCGGCTAGACCCAAGCCCACTTGGCCACACCCAACCCCACTCGGCTAGACCCAAACCCAGACTCCTAGACCCAAACCCACTCGGCTAGACCCAAACCCACTCTGCTAGACCCAAACCCACTCGGCTAGACCCAAACCCACTCGGCTAGCCCCAAACCCACTCGGCTAGACCCAAACCCACTCGGCTAGACCCAAACCCAATCGGCTAAACCCAAACCCACTCGGCTAGACCCAAACAAACTCCGCTAGACCCAAACCCACTCCGCTAGACCCAAACCCACTCCACTAGACCCAAACCCACTCCGCTAGACACAAACCCACTCCGCTAGACCCAAACCCACTCGGCTAGACCCAAACCCACTCGGCTAGTCCCAAACCCACTTGGCTAGACACAAACCCACTCGGCTAGACCCAAACCCACTCGGCTAGACGCAAACCCACTCGGCTAGACCCAAACCCACTCGGCCAGACCCAAACCCACTCGGCTAGACCCAAACCCACTCGGCCAAACCCAAACCCACTCGGCTAGACCCAAACCCACTCGGCTAGACCCAAACCCACTCCGCTAGACCCAAACCCACTCCGCTAGACCCAAACCCACTGGGCTAGAGCCAAACCCACTCGGCTAGACCCAAACCCACTCGGCTAGAACCAAACCCACTCCGCTAGACGCAAACCCACTCCGCTAGACCCAAACCCACTCCGCCAGACCCAAACCCACTCCGCTAGACGTAAACCCACTCCGCTAGACCCAAACCCACTCCGGCAGACCCAAACCCACTCGGCTAGACCCAAACGCACTCGGCTAGACCCAAGCCCACTCGGCCAGACCCAACCCCACTCGGCTAGACCCAAACCCACTCGGTTAGACCCAAACCCACTCCGCTAGACCCAAACCCACTCGGCTAGACCCAAACCCACTCGGCTAGACGCAAACCCACTCGGCTAGACCCAAACGCACTCGGCTAGACCCAAGCCCACTCGGCCACACCCAACCCCACTCGGCTAGACCCAAACCCAGTCTCCTAGACCCAAACCCACTCGGCTAGACCCAAACCCACTCTGCAAGACCCAAACCCACTCGGCTAGACCCAAACCCACTCGGCTAGACCCAAACCCACTCGGCTAGACCCAAGCCCACTCGGCTAGACCCAAACCCACTCCGCTAGACCCAAACCCAGTCGGCTAGACCCAAACCCACTCCGCTAGACCCAAACCCACTCGGCTAGCCCCAAACCCACTCGGCTAGCCCCAAACCCACTCGGCTAGAGCCAAACACACTCAGCTAGACCCAAACACACTCGGCTAGACGCAAACCCACTCCGCTAGACCCAAACCCACTCCGCTAGACCCAAACCCACTCCGCTAGACCCAAACCCACTCCGCTAGACCCAAACCCACTCCGCTAGACCAAAACCCACTCGGCTAGACCCAAACCCACTCGGCCAGACCCAAACCCACTCGGCTAGACCCAAACCCACTCGGCCAGACCCAAACCCACTCGGCTAGACCCAAACCCACTCGGCCAGACCCAAACCCACTCGGCTAGTCCCAAACCCACTCGGCTAGACCCAAACCCACTCGGCTAGACCCAAACCCACTCGGCTAGACCCAAACCCACTCGGCTAGACCCAAACCCACTCGCCAAGACCCAAACTCACTCGGCCAGACCCAAACCCACTCGGCTAGACCCAAACCCACTCGGCCAGACCCAAACCCACTCGGCTAGACCCAAACCCACTCGGCTAGACCCAAACCCACTCCGCCAGACCCAAACCCACTCCGCTAGACCCAAACCCACTCGGCTAGAGCCAAACCCACTCGGCTAGACCCAAACCCACTCGGCTAGAACCAAACCCACTCCGCTAGACGCAAACCCACTCCGCTAGACCCAAACCCACTCCGCTAGACCCAAACCCACTCCGCTAGACGTAAACCCACTCCGCTAGACCCAAACCCAGTCCGGCAGACCCAAACCCACTCGGCTAGACCCAAACGCACTCGGCTAGACCCAAGCCCACTCGGCCAGACCCAACCCCAATCGGCTAGACCCAAGCTCACTCGGTTAGACCCAAACCCACTCCGCTAGACCCAAACCCACTCGGCTAGACCCAAACCCATTCGGCTAGATGCAAACGCACTCGGCTAGACCCAAACGCACTCGGCTAGACCCAAGCCCACTCGGCCACACCCAACCCCACTCGGCTAGACCCAAACCCAGTCTCCTAGACCCAAACCCACTCCGCTAGACCCAACCCCACTCGGCTAGACCCAAACCCACTCCGCTAGACCCAAACCCACTCGGCTAGACCAAAACGCACTCGGCTAGACCCAAACCCAATCGGCCAGACCCAAACCCACTCGGATAGACCCAAGCCCACTCGGCTAGACCCAAACCCACTCGGCTAGACCCAAACCCACTCGGCTAGACCCAAACCCACTCGGCTAGACCCAAACCCACTCGGCTAGACCCAAACCCACTCGGCTAGACCCAAACCCACTCGGCTCGACACAAGCCCACTCGGCTAGACCCAAACCCACTCCGCTAGACCCATACCCACTCGGCTAGACCCAAACCCACTCGGCTAGACCGAAACCCACTCGGCTAGAGCCAAACCCACTCGGCTAGACCCAAACCCACTCGGCTAGACCCAAACCCACTCGGCTAGTCCCAAACCCACTCGGCTAGACCCAAACCCACTCGGCTAAACCCAAACCCACTCGGCTAGACCCAAACCCACTCCGCTAGACCCAAACCCACTCCGCTAGACCCAAACCCACACCGCTAGACACAAACCCACTCCGCTAGACCCAAACCCACTCGGCTAGACCCAAACCCACTCGGCTAGTCCCAAACCCACTCGGCTTGACCCAAACCCACTCGGCTAGACCCAAACCCACTCGGCTAGACCCAAACCCACTCGGCTAGACCCAAACCCACTCGCCTAGACCCAAACCCACTCGGCCAGACCCAAACCCACTCGGCTAGACCCAAACCCACTCGGCTAGACCCAAACCCACTCGGCTAGACCCAAACCCACTCGCCAAGACCCAAACTCACTCGGCCAGACCCAAACCCACTCGGCTAGACCCAAACCCACTCGGCCAGACCCAAACCCACTCGGCTAGACCCAAACCCACTCGGCTAGACCCAAACCCACTCCGCCAGACCCAAACCCACTCCGCTAGACCCAAACCCACTCGGCTAGAGCCAAACCCACTCGGCTAGACCCAAACCCACTCGGCTAGAACCAAACCCACTCCGCTAGACGCAAACCCACTCCGCTAGACCCAAACCCACTCCGCTAGACCCAAACCCACTCCGCTAGACGTAAACCCACTCCGCTAGACCCAAACCCAGTCCGGCAGACCCAAACCCACTCGGCTAGACCCAAACGCACTCGGCTAGACCCAAGCCCACTCGGCCAGACCCAACCCCACTCGGCTAGACCCAAGCTCACTCGGTTAGACCCAAACCCACTCCGCTAGACCCAAACCCACTCGGCTAGACCCAAACCCATTCGGCTAGATGCAAACGCACTCGGCTAGACCCAAACGCACTCGGCTAGACCCAAGCCCACTCGGCCACACCCAACCCCACTCGGCTAGACCCAAACCCAGTCTCCTAGACCCAAACCCACTCCGCTAGACCCAACCCCACTCGGCTAGACCCAAACCCACTCCGCTAGACCCAAACCCACTCGGCTAGACCAAAACGCACTCGGCTAGACCCAAACCCAATCGGCCAGACCCAAACCCACTCGGATAGACCCAAGCCCACTCGGCTAGACCCAAACCCACTCGGCTAGACCCAAACCCACTCGGCTAGACCCAAACCCACTCGGCTAGACCCAAACCCACTCGGCTAGACCCAAACCCACTCGGCTAGACCCAAACCCACTCGGCTCGACACAAGCCCACTCGGCTAGACCCAAACCCACTCCGCTAGACCCATACCCACTCGGCTAGACCCAAACCCACTCGGCTAGACCGAAACCCACTCGGCTAGAGCCAAACCCACTCGGCTAGACCCAAACCCACTCGGCTAGACCCAAACCCACTCGGCTAGTCCCAAACCCACTCGGCTAGACCCAAACCCACTCGGCTAAACCCAAACCCACTCGGCTAGACCCAAACCCACTCCGCTAGACCCAAACCCACTCCGCTAGACCCAAACCCACACCGCTAGACACAAACCCACTCCGCTAGACCCAAACCCACTCGGCTAGACCCAAACCCACTCGGCTAGTCCCAAACCCACTCGGCTTGACCCAAACCCACTCGGCTAGACCCAAACCCACTCGGCTAGACCCAAACCCACTCGGCTAGACCCAAACCCACTCGCCTAGACCCAAACCCACTCGGCCAGACCCAAACCCACTCGGCTAGACCCAAACCCACTCGGCCAGACCCAAAGCCACTCGGCTAGATCCAAACCCACTCGGCTAGACCCAAACCCACTCCGCTAGACCCAAACCCACTCCGCTAGACCCAAACCCACTCGGCTAGACCCAAACCCACTCGGCTAGACCCAAACCCAGTCCGCTAGACCCAAACCCACTCCGCTAAACCCAAACCCACTCCGCTAGACCCAAACCCACTCCGCTAGACGTAAACCCACTCCGCTAGACCCAAACCCAGTCCGGCAGACCCAAACCCACTCGGCTAGACCCAAACGCACTCGGCTAGACCCAAGCCCACTCGGCCAGACCCAACCCCACTCGGCTAGACCCAAGCCCACTCGGTTAGACCCAAACCCACTCCGCTAGACCCAAACCCACTCGGCTAGACCCAAACCCATTCGGCTAGATGCAAACGCACTCGGCTAGACCCAAACGCACTCGGCTAGACCCAAGCCCACTCGGCCACACCCAACCCCACTCGGCTAGACCCAAACCCAGTCTCCTAGACCCAAACCCACTCCGCTAGACCCAACCCCACTCGGCTAGACCCAAACCCACTCCGCTAGACCCAAACCCACTCGGCTAGACCAAAACGCACTCGGCTAGACCCAAACCCAATCGGCCAGACCCAAACCCACTCGGATAGACCCAAGCCCACTCGGCTAGACCCAAACCCACTCGGCTAGACCCAAACCCACTCGGCTAGACCCAAACCCACTCGGCTAGACCCAAACCCACTCGGCTAGACCCAAACCCACTCGGCTAGACCCAAACCCACTCGGCTCGACACAAGCCCACTCGGCTAGACCCAAACCCACTCCGCTAGACCCATACCCACTCGGCTAGACCCAAACCCACTCGGCTAGACCGAAACCCACTCGGCTAGAGCCAAACCCACTCGGCTAGACCCAAACCCACTCGGCTAGACCCAAACCCACTCGGCTAGTCCCAAACCCACTCGGCTAGACCCAAACCCACTCGGCTAAACCCAAACCCACTCGGCTAGACCCAAACCCACTCCGCTAGACCCAAACCCACTCCGCTAGACCCAAACCCACACCGCTAGACACAAACCCACTCCGCTAGACCCAAACCCACTCGGCTAGACCCAAACCCACTCGGCTAGTCCCAAACCCACTCGGCTTGACCCAAACCCACTCGGCTAGACCCAAACCCACTCCGCTAGACCCAAACCCACTCCGCTAGACCCAAACCCACTCCGCTAGACCCAAACCCACTCGGCTAGACCCAAACCCAGTCCGCTAGACCCAAACCCAGTCCGCTAAACCCAAACCCACTCCGCTAGACCCAAACCCACTCCGCTAGACGTAAACCCACTCCGCTAGACCCAAACCCAGTCCGGCAGACCCAAACCCACTCGGCTAGACCCAAACGCACTCGGCTAGACCCAAGCCCACTCGGCCAGACCCAACCCCACTCGGCTAGACCCAAGCCCACTCGGTTAGACCCAAACCCACTCCGCTAGACCCAAACCCACTCGGCTAGACCCAAACCCATTCGGCTAGATGCAAACGCACTCGGCTAGACCCAAACGCACTCGGCTAGACCCAAGCCCACTCGGCCACACCCAACCCCACTCGGCTAGACCCAAACCCAGTCTCCTAGACCCAAACCCACTCCGCTAGACCCAACCCCACTCGGCTAGACCCAAACCCACTCCGCTAGACCCAAACCCACTCGGCTAGACCAAAACGCACTCGGCTAGACCCAAACCCAATCGGCCAGACCCAAACCCACTCGGATAGACCCAAGCCCACTCGGCTAGACCCAAACCCACTCGGCTAGACCCAAACCCACTCGGCTAGACCCAAACCCACTCGGCTAGACCCAAACCCACTCGGCTAGACCCAAACCCACTCGGCTAGACCCAAACCCACTCGGCTCGACACAAGCCCACTCGGCTAGACCCAAACCCACTCCGCTAGACCCATACCCACTCGGCTAGACCCAAACCCACTCGGCTAGACCGAAACCCACTCGGCTAGAGCCAAACCCACTCGGCTAGACCCAAACCCACTCGGCTAGACCCAAACCCACTCGGCTAGTCCCAAACCCACTCGGCTAGACCCAAACCCACTCGGCTAAACCCAAACCCACTCGGCTAGACCCAAACCCACTCCGCTAGACCCAAACCCACTCCGCTAGACCCAAACCCACACCGCTAGACACAAACCCACTCCGCTAGACCCAAACCCACTCGGCTAGACCCAAACCCACTCGGCTAGTCCCAAACCCACTCGGCTTGACCCAAACCCACTCGGCTAGACCCAAACCCACTCGGCTAGACCCAAACCCACTCGGCTAGACCCAAACCCACTCGCCTAGACCCAAACCCACTCGGCCAGACCCAAACCCACTCGGCTAGACCCAAACCCACTCGGCCAGACCCAAAGCCACTCGGCTAGATCCAAACCCACTCGGCTAGACCCAAACCCACTCCGCTAGACCCAAACCCACTCCGCTAGACCCAAACCCACTCGGCTAGACCCAAACCCACTCGGCTAGACCCAAACCCAGTCCGCTAGACCCAAACCCACTCGGCTAGACGCAAACGCACTCGGCTAGACCCAAACGCACTCGGCTAGACCCAAGCCCACTCGGCCACACCCAACCCCACTCGGCTAGACCCAAACCCAGTCTCCTAGACCCAAACCCACTCCGCTAGACCCAAACCCAATCGGCTAGACCCAAACCCACTCCGCTAGACCCAAACCCACTCGGCTAGACCGAAACGCACTCGGCTAGACCCAAGCCCAGTCTCCTAGACCCAAACCCACTCGGCTAGACCCAAACCCGCTCGGCTAGACGCAAACCCACTCGCCTAGACCCAAACCCACTCGGCCAGACCCAAACCCACTCGGCTGGACCCAAACCCACTCGGCCAGACCCAAACCCACTCGGCTAGACCCAAACCTACTCCGCTAGACCCAAACCCACTCCGCTAGACCCAAACCCACTCCGCTAGACCCAAACCCACTCGGCAAGACCCAGACCCACTCGGCTAGACCGAAACCCACTCGGCTAGAGCCAAACCCACTCGGCTAGACCCAAACCCACTCGGCTAGAACCAAACCCACTCTGCTAGACGCAAACCCACTCCGCTAGACCCAAACCCACTCCGCTAGACCCAAACCCACTCCGCTAGACATAAACCCACTCTGCTAGACCCAAACCCACTCCGGCAGACCCAAACCCACTCGGCTAGACCCAAACGCACTCGGCTAGACCCAAGCCCACTCGGCCAGACCCAACCCCACTCGGCTAGACCCAAACCCACTCGGTTAGACCCAAACCCACTCCGCTAGACCCAAACCCACTCGGCTAGACCCAAACCCACTCGGCTAGACCCAAACCCACTCGGCTAGACCCAAACCCACTCGGCTAGACCCAAACCCACTCGGCTATACCCAAACCCACTCGGCTAGACCGAAACCCACTTGGCTAGAGCCAAACCCACTCGGCTAGACCCAAACCCACTCGGCTAGACCCAAACCCACTCGGCTAGACCCAAACCCACTCGGCTAGACCCAAACCCACTCGGCTAGACCCAAACCCACTCGGCCAGACCCAAACCCACTCGGTTAGACCCAAACCCACTCGGCTAGACCCAAACCCACTCGGCCAGACCAAAACCCACTCGGCTGGACCCAAACCCACTCGGCTCGACCCAAGCCCACTCGGCTAGACCCAAACCAACTCCGCTAGACCCATACCCACTCGGCTAGACCCAAACCCACTCGGCTAGACCGAAACCCACTCGGCTAGAGCCAAACCCACTCGGCTAGACCCAAACCCACTCGGCTAGACCCAAACCCACTCGGCCAGACCCAAACCCACTCGGCTAGACCCAAACCCACTCGGCTAAACCCAAACCCACTCGGCTAGACCCAAACAAACTCCGCTAGACCCAAACCCACTCCGCTAGACCCAAACCCACTCCGCTAGACCCAAACCCACTCCGCTAGACACAAACCCACTCCGCTAGACCCAAACCCACTCGGCTAGACCCAAACCCACTCGGCCAGTCCCAAACCCACTTGGCTAGACCCAAACCCACTCGGCTAGACCCAAACCCACTCGGCTAGACCCAAACCCACTCGGCTAGACCCGAACCCACTCGCCTAGACCCAAACCCACTCGGCCAGACCCAAACCCACTCGGCTAGACCCAAACCCACTCGGCCAAACCCAAACCCACTCGGCTAGACCCAAACCCACTCGGCTAGACCCAAACCCACTCCGCTAGACCCAAACCCACTCCGCTAGACCCAAACCCACTCGGCTAGAGCCAAACCCACTCGGCTAGACCCAAACCCACTCGGCTAGAACCAAACCCACTCCGCTAGATGTAAACCCACTCCGCTAGACCCAAACCCACTCCGCCAGACCCAAACCCACTCCGCTAGACGTAAACCCACTCCGCTAGACCCAAACCCACTCCGGCAGACCCAAACCCACTCGGCTAGACCCAAAC
This sequence comes from Raja brachyura, assembly GCA_963514005.1. The sequence goes on from OY740820.1 coordinate 2,055,576, forward strand.
GCACTCGGCTAGACCCAAGCCCACTCGGCCTGACCCAACCCCACTCGGCTAGACCCAAACCCACTCGGTTAGACCCAAACCCACTCCGCTAGACCCAAACCCACTCGGGTAGACCCAAACCCACTCGGCTAGACGCAAACCCACTCGGCTATACCCAAACGCACTCGGCTAGACCCAAGCCCACTCGGCCACACCCAACCCCACTCGGCTAGACCCAAACCCAGTCTCCTAGACCCAAACCCACTCGGCTAGACCCAAACCCACTCTGCTAGACCCAAACCCACTCGGCTAGACCCAAACCCACTCGGCTAGACCCAAACCCACTCGGCTAGACCCAAGCCCACTCGGCTAGACCCAAACCCACTCCGCTAGACCCAAACCCAGTCGGCTAGACCCAAACCCACTCGGCTAGACCCAAACCCACTCGGCTAGCCCCAAACCCACTCGGCTAGACCCAAACCCACTCGGCTAGACCCAAACCCACTCGGCTCGACCCAAGCCCACTCGGCTAGACCCAAACCCACTCCGCTAGACCCATACCCACTCGGCTAGACCCAAACCCACTCGGCTAGACCGAAACCCACTCGGCTAGAGCCAAACCCACTCGGCTAGACCCAAACCCACTCGGCTAGACCCAAACCCACTCGGCTAGACCCAAACCCACTCGGCTAGACCCAAACCCACTCGGCTAAACCCAAACCCACTCGGCTAGACCCAAACAAACTCCGCTAGACCCAAACCCACTCCGCTAGACCCAAACCCACTCCGCTAGACCCAAACCCACTCCGCTAGACACAAACCCACTCCGCTAGACCCAAACGCACTCGGCTAGACCCAAGCCCACTCGGCCACACCCAACCCCACTCGGCTAGACCCAAACCCAGTCTCCTAGACCCAAACCCACTCCGCTAGACCCAACCCCACTCGGCTAGACCCAAACCCACTCCGCTAGACCCAAACCCACTCGGCTAGACCAAAACGCACTCGGCTAGACCCAAACCCAATCGGCCAGACCCAAACCCACTGGGATAGACCCAAGCGCACTCGGCTAGACCCAAACCCACTCGGCTAGACCCAAACCCACTCGGCTAGACCCAAACCCACTCGGCTAGACCCAAACCCACTCGGCTAGACCCAAACCCACTCGGCTAGACCCAAACCCACTCGGCTCGACACAAGCCCACTCGGCTAGACCCAAACCCACTCCGCTAGACCCATACCCACTCGGCTAGACCCAAACCCACTCGGCTAGACCGAAACCCACTCGGCTAGAGCCAAACCCACTCGGCTAGACCCAAACCCACTCGGCTAGACCCAAACCCACTCGGCTAGTCCCAAACCCACTCGGCTAGACCCAAACCCACTCGGCTAAACCCAAACCCACTCGGCTAGACCCAAACCCACTCCGCTAGACCCAAACCCACTCCGCTAGACCCAAACCCACACCGCTAGACACAAACCCACTCCGCTAGACCCAAACCCACTCGGCTGGACCCAAACCCACTCGGCTAGTCCCAAACCCACTCGGCTTGACCCAAACCCACTCGGCTAGACCCAAACCCACTCGGCTAGACCCAAACCCACTCGGCTAGACCCAAACCCACTCGCCTAGACCCAAACCCACTCGGCCAGACCCAAACCCACTCGGCTAGACCCAAACCCACTCGGCCAGACCCAAAGCCACTCGGCTAGATCCAAACCCACTCGGCTAGACCCAAACCCACTCCGCTAGACCCAAACCCACTCCGCTAGACCCAAACCCACTCGGCTAGACCCAAACCCACTCGGCTAGACCCAAACCCAGTCCGCTAGACCCAAACCCACTCCGCTAAACCCAAACCCACTCGGCTAGAGCCAAACCCACTCGGCTAGACCCAAACCCACTCGGCTAGAACCAAACCCACTCCGCTAGACGCAAACCCACTCTGCTAGACCCAAACCCACTCCGCTAGACCCAAACCCACTCCGCTAGACGTAAACCCACTCCGCTAGACCCAAACCCACTCCGGCAGACCCAAACCCACTCGGCTAGACCCAAACGCACTCGGCTAGACCCAAGCCCACTCGGCCAGACCCAACCCCACTCGGCTAGACCCAAGCCCACTCGGTTAGACCCAAACCCACTCCGCTAGACCCAAACCCACTCGGCTAGACCCAAACCCACTCGGCTAGACGCAAACGCACTCGGCTAGACCCAAGCCCACTCGGCCACACCCAACCCCACTCGGCTAGACCCAAACCCAGTCTCCTAGACCCAAACCCACTCCGCTAGACCCAAACCCAATCGGCTAGACCCAAACCCACTCCGCTAGACCCAAACCCACTCGGCTAGACCGAAACGCACTCGGCTAGACCCAAGCCCAGTCTCCTAGACCCAAACCCACTCGGCTAGACCCAAACCCGCTCGGCTAGACGCAAACCCACTCGCCTAGACCCAAACCCACTCGGCCAGACCCAAACCCACTCGGCTGGACCCAAACCCACTCGGCCAGACCCAAACCCACTCGGCTAGACCCAAACCTACTCCGCTAGACACAAACCCACTCCGCTAGACCCAAACCCACTCCGCTAGACCCAAACCCACTCGGCAAGACCCAGACCCACTCGGCTAGACCGAAACCCACTCGGCTAGAGCCAAACCCACTCGGCTAGACCCAAACCCACTCGGCTAGAACCAAACCCACTCCGCTAGACGCAAACCCACTCCGCTAGACCCAAACCCACTCCGCTAGACCCAAACCCACTCCGCTAGACATAAACCCACTCTGCTAGACCCAAACCCACTCCGGCAGACCCAAACCCACTCGGCTAGACCCAAACGCACTCGGCTAGACCCAAGCCCACTCGGCCAGACCCAACCCCACTCGGCTAGACCCAAACCCACTCGGTTAGACCCAAACCCACTCCGCTAGACCCAAACCCACTCGGCTAGACCCAAACCCACTCGGCTAGACCCAAACCCACTCGGCTAGACCCAAACCCACTCGGCTAGACCCAAACCCACTCGGCTATACCCAAACCCACTCGGCTAGACCGAAACCCACTTGGCTAGAGCCAAACCCACTCGGCTAGACCCAAACCCACTCGGCTAGACCCAAACCCACTCGGCTAGACCCAAACCCACTCGGCTAGACCCAAACCTACTCGGCTAGACCCAAACCCACTCGGCCAGACCCAAACCCACTCGGTTAGACCCAAACCCACTCGGCTAGACCCAAACCCACTCGGCCAGACCAAAACCCACTCGGCTGGACCCAAACCCACTCGGCTCGACCCAAGCCCACTCGGCTAGACCCAAACCAACTCCGCTAGACCCATACCCACTCGGCTAGACCCAAACCCACTCGGCTAGACCGAAACCCACTCGGCTAGAGCCAAACCCACTCGGCTAGACCCAAACCCACTCGGCTAGACCCAAACCCACTCGGCCAGACCCAAACCCACTCGGCTAGACCCAAACCCACTCGGCTAAACCCAAACCCACTCGGCTAGACCCAAACAAACTCCGCTAGACCCAAACCCACTCCGCTAGACCCAAACCCACTCCGCTAGACCCAAACCCACTCCGCTAGACACAAACCCACTCCGCTAGACCCAAACCCACTCGGCTAGACCCAAACCCACTCGGCCAGTCCCAAACCCACTTGGCTAGACCCAAACCCACTCGGCTAGACCCAAACCCACTCGGCTAGACCCAAACCCACTCGGCTAGACCCAAACCCACTCGCCTAGACCCAAACCCACTCGGCCAGACCCAAACCCACTAGGCTAGACCCAAACCCACTCGGCCAAACCCAAACCCACTCGGCTAGACCCAAACCCACTCGGCTAGACCCAAACCCACTCCGCTAGACCCAAACCCACTCCGCTAGACCCAAACCCACTCGGCTAGAGCCAAACCCACTCGGCTAGACCCAAACCCACTCGGCTAGAACCAAACCCACTCCGCTAGATGTAAACCCACTCCGCTAGACCCAAACCCACTCCGCCAGACCCAAACCCACTCCGCTAGACGTAAACCCACTCCGCTAGACCCAAACCCACTCCGGCAGACCCAAACCCACTCGGCTAGACCCAAACGCACTCGGCTAGACCCAAGCCCACTCGGCCTGACCCAACCCCACTCGGCTAGACCCAAACCCACTCGGTTAGACCCAAACCCACTCCGCTAGACCCAAACCCACTCGGGTAGACCCAAACCCACTCGGCTAGACGCAAACCCACTCGGCTATACCCAAACGCACTCGGCTAGACCCAAGCCCACTCGGCCACACCCAACCCCACTCGGCTAGACCCAAACCCAGTCTCCTAGACCCAAACCCACTCGGCTAGACCCAAACCCACTCTGCTAGACCCAAACCCACTCGGCTAGACCCAAACCCACTCGGCTAGACCCAAACCCACTCGGCTAGACCCAAGCCCACTCGGCTAGACCCAAACCCACTCCGCTAGACCCAAACCCAGTCGGCTAGACCCAAACCCACTCGGCTAGACCCAAACCCACTCGGCTAGCCCCAAACCCACTCGGCTAGACCCAAACCCACTCGGCTAGACCCAAACCCACTCGGCTCGACCCAAGCCCACTCGGCTAGACCCAAACCCACTCCGCTAGACCCATACCCACTCGGCTAGACCCAAACCCACTCGGCTAGACCGAAACCCACTCGGCTAGAGCCAAACCCACTCGGCTAGACCCAAACCCACTCGGCTAGACCCAAACCCACTCGGCTAGACCCAAACCCACTCGGCTAGACCCAAACCCACTCGGCTAAACCCAAACCCACTCGGCTAGACCCAAACAAACTCCGCTAGACCCAAACCCACTCCGCTAGACCCAAACCCACTCCGCTAGACCCAAACCCACTCCGCTAGACACAAACCCACTCCGCTAGACCCAAACCCACTCGGCTAGACCCAAACCCACTCGGCTAGTCCCAAACCCACTTGGCTTGACCCAAACCCACTCGGCTAGACCCAAACCCACTCGGCTAGACCCAAACCCACTCGGCTAGACCCAAACCCACTCGCCTAGACCCAAACTCACTCGGCCAGACCCAAACCCACTCGGCTAGACCCAAACCCACTCGGCCAGACCCAAACCCACTCGGCTAGACCCAAACCCACTCGGCTAGACCCAAACCCACTCCGCTAGACCCAAACCCACTCTGCGAGACCCAAACCCACTCGGCTAGAGCCAAACCCACTCGGCTAGACCCAAACCCACTCGGCTAGAACCACACCCACTCGGTTAGACCCAAACGCACTCGGCTAGACCCAAGCCCACTCGGCCACACCCAACCCCACTCGGCTAGACCCAAACCCAGTCTCCTAGACCCAAACCCACTCCGCTAGACCCAAACCCAATCGGCTAGACCCAAACCCACTCCGCTAGACCCAAACCCACTCGGCTAGACCGAAACGCACTCGGCTAGACCCAAACCCAATCGGCTAGACCCAAACCCACTCGGCTAGACCCAAGCCCACTCGGCTGGACCCAAACCCACTCCGCTAGACCCAAACCCAGACGGCTAGACCCAAATCCACTCAGCTAGACCCAAACCCACTCGGCCAGACCCAAACCCACTCGGCTAGACCCAAACCCACTCGGCTAGACCCAAACCCACTCGGCTAGACCCAAGCCCACTCGGCTAGACCCAAACCCACTCGCCTAGACCCAAACTCACTCGGCCAGACCCAAACCCACTCGGCTAGACCCAAACACACTCGGCCAGACCCAAACCCAGTCGGCTAGACCCAAACCCACTCGGCTAGACCCAAACCCAGTCCGCTAGACCCAAACCCACTCCGCTAGACCCAAACCCACTCGGCTAGAGCCAAACCCACTCGGCTAGACCCAAACCCACTCGGCTAGAACCAAACCCACTCCGCTAGACGCAAACCCACTCCGCTAGACCCAAACCCACTCCGCTAGACCCAAACCCACTCCGCTAGACGTAAACCCACTCCGCTAGACCCAAACCCACTCCGGCAGACCCAAACCCACTCGGCTAGACCCAAACGCACTCGGCTAGACACAAGCCCACTCGGCCAGACCCAACCCCACTCGGCTAGACCCAAGCCCACTCGGTTAGACCCAAACCCACTCCGCTAGACCCAAACCCACTCGGCTAGACCCAAACCCACTCGGCTAGACGCAAACGCACTCGGCTAGACCCAAACGCACTCGGCTAGACCCAAGCCCACTCGGCCACACCCAACCCCACTCGGCTAGACCCAAACCCAGTCTCCTAGACCCAAACCCACTCCGCTAGACCCAAACCCAATCGGCTAGACCCAAACCCACTCCGCTAGACCCAAACCCACTCGGCTAGACTGAAACGCACTCGGCTAGACCCAAGCCCAGTCTCCTAGACCCAAACCCACTCGGCTAGACGCAAACCCACTCGGCTAGACCCAAACCCACTCGCCCAGACCCAAACCCACTCGGCCAGACCCAAACCCACTCGGCTGGACCCAAACCCACTCGGCCAGACCCAAACCCACTCGGCTAGACCCAAACCTACTCCGCTAGACCCAAACCCACTCCGCTAGACCCAAACCCACTCCGCTAGACCCAAACCCACTCGGCAAGACCCAGACCCACTCGGCTAGACCGAAACCCACTCGGCTAGAGCCAAACCCACTCGGCTGGACCCAAACCCACTCGGCTAGACCCAAACCCACTCCGCTAGACGCAAACCCACTCCGCTAGACCCAAACCCACTCGGCTAGACCCAAACCCAATCGGCTAGACCCAAACCCACTCGGCTAGACCCAAGCCCACTCGGCTAGACCCAAACCCACTCCGCTAGACCCAAACCCAGTCGGCTAGACCCAAATCCACTCAGCTAGACCCAAACCCACTCGGCCAGACCCAACCCCACTCGGCTAGACCCAAACCCACTCGGCTAGACCCAAACCCACTCGGCTAGACCCAAACCCACTCGGCTAGACCCAAACCCACTCTGCTATACCGAAACCCACTCGGCTAGACCGAAACCCACTTGGCTAGAGCCAAACCCACTCGGCTAGACCCAAACCCACTCGGCTAGACCCAAACCCACTCGGCTAGACCCAAACCCACTCGGCTAGACCCAAACCCACTCGGCTAGACCCAAACCCACTCGGCCAGACCCAAACCCACTCGGTTTGACCCAAACCCACTCGGCTAGACCCAAACCCACTCGGCCAGACCAAAACCCACTCGGCTAGACCCAAACCCACTCGGCTCGACCCAAGCCCACTCGGCTAGACCCAAACCCACTCCGCTAGACCCATACCCACTCCGCTAGACCCAAACCCACTCGGCTAGACCAAAACCCACTCGGCTAGAGCCAAACCCACTCGGCTAGACCCAAACCCACTCGGCTAGACCCAAACCCACTCGGCCTGACCCAAACCCACTCGGCTAGACCCAAACCCACTCGGCTAAACCCAAACCCACTCGGCTAGACCCAAACAAACTCCGCTAGACCCAAACCCACTCCGCTAGACCCAAACCCACTCCGCTAGACCCAAACCCACTCCGCTAGACACAAACCCACTCCGCTAGACCCAAACCCACTCGGCTAGACCCAAACCCACTCGGCTAGTCCCAAACCCACTTGGCTAAACCCAAACCCACTCGGCTAGACCCAAACCCACTCGGCTGGACCCAAACCCACTCGGCTGGACCCAAACCCACTCGCCTAGATCCAAACCCACTCGGCCAGACCCAAACCCACTCGGCTAGACCCAAACCCACTCGGCCAGACCCAAACCCACTCGGCTAGACCCAAACCCACTCGGCTAGACCCAAACCCACTCCGCTAGACCCAAACCCACTCCGCTAGACCCAAACCCACTCGGCTAGAGCCAAACCCACTCGGCTAGACCCAAACCCACTCGGCTAGAACCAAACCCACTCCGCTAGACGCAAACCCACTCCGCTAGACCCAAACCCACTCCGCTAGACCCAAACCCACTCCGCTAGACGTAAACCCACTCCGCTAGACCCAAACCCACTCCGGCAGACCCAAACCCACTCGGCTAGACCCAAACGCACTCGGCTAGACACAAGCCCACTCGGCCAGACCCAACCCCACTCGGCTAGACCCAAGCCCACTCGGTTAGACCCAAACCCACTCCGCTAGACCCAAACCCACTCGGCTAGACCCAAACCCACTCGGCTAGACGCAAACGCACTCGGCTAGACCCAAACGCACTCGGCTAGACCCAAGCCCACTCGGCCACACCCAACCCCACTCGGCTAGACCCAAACCCAGTCTCCTAGACCCAAACCCACTCCGCTAGACCCAAACCCAATCGGCTAGACCCAAACCCACTCCGCTAGACCCAAACCCACTCGGCTAGACTGAAACGCACTCGGCTAGACCCAAGCCCAGTCTCCTAGACCCAAACCCACTCGGCTAGACGCAAACCCACTCGGCTAGACCCAAACCCACTGGCCCAGACCCAAACCCACTCGGCCAGACCCAAACCCACTCGGCTGGACCCAAACCCACTCGGCCAGACCCAAACCCACTCGGCAAGACCCAAACCTACTCCGCTAGACCCAAACCCACTCCGCTAGACCCAAACCCACTCCGCTAGACCCAAACCCACTCGGCAAGACCCAGACCCACTCGGCTAGACCGAAACCCACTCGGCTAGAGCCAAACCCACTCGGCTGGACCCAAACCCACTCGGCTAGACCCAAACCCACTCCGCTAGACGCAAACCCACTCCGCTAGACCCAAACCCACTCGGCTAGACCCAAACCCAATCGGCTAGACCCAAACCCACTCGGCTAGACCCAAGCCCACTCGGCTAGACCCAAACCCACTCCGCTAGACCCAAACCCAGTCGGCTAGACCCAAATCCACTCAGCTAGACCCAAACCCACTCGGCCAGACCCAACCCCACTCGGCTAGACCCAAACCCACTCGGCTAGACCCAAACCCACTCGGCTAGACCCAAACCCACTCGGCTAGACCCAAACCCACTCTGCTATACCGAAACCCACTCGGCTAGACCGAAACCCACTTGGCTAGAGCCAAACCCACTCGGCTAGACCCAAACCCACTCGGCTAGACCCAAACCCACTCGGCTAGACCCAAACCCACTCGGCTAGACCCAAACCCACTCGGCTAGACCCAAACCCACTCGGCCAGACCCAAACCCACTCGGTTTGACCCAAACCCACTCGGCTAGACCCAAACCCACTCGGCCAGACCAAAACCCACTCGGCTAGACCCAAACCCACTCGGCTCGACCCAAGCCCACTCGGCTAGACCCAAACCCACTCCGCTAGACCCATACCCACTCCGCTAGACCCAAACCCACTCGGCTAGACCAAAACCCACTCGGCTAGAGCCAAACCCACTCGGCTAGACCCAAACCCACTCGGCTAGACCCAAACCCACTCGGCCTGACCCAAACCCACTCGGCTAGACCCAAACCCACTCGGCTAAACCCAAACCCACTCGGCTAGACCCAAACAAACTCCGCTAGACCCAAACCCACTCCGCTAGACCCAAACCCACTCCGCTAGACCCAAACCCACTCCGCTAGACACAAACCCACTCCGCTAGACCCAAACCCACTCGGCTAGACCCAAACCCACTCGGCTAGTCCCAAACCCACTTGGCTAAACCCAAACCCACTCGGCTAGACCCAAACCCACTCGGCTGGACCCAAACCCACTCGGCTGGACCCAAACCCACTCGCCTAGATCCAAACCCACTCGGCCAGACCCAAACCCACTCGGCTAGACCCAAACCCACTCGGCCAGACCCAAACCCACTCGGCTAGACCCAAACCCACTCGGCTAGACCCAAACCCACTCCGCTAGACCCAAACCCACTCCGCTAGACCCAAACCCACTCGGCTAGAGCCAAACCCACTCGGCTAGACCCAAACCCACTCGGCTAGAACCAAACCCACTCCGCTAGATGCAAACCCACTCCGCTAGACCCAAACCCACTCCGCCAGACCCAAACCCACTCCGCTAGACGTAAACCCACTCCGCTAGACCCAAACCCACTCCGGCAGACCCAAACCCACTCGGCTAGACCCAAACCCACTCGGCTAGACCCAAGCCCACTCGGCCAGACCCAACCCCACTCGGCTAGACCCAAACCCACTCGGTTAGACCCAAACCCACACCGCTAGACCCAAACCCACTCGGCTAGACCCAAACCCACTCGGCTAGACGCAAACCCACTCGGCTAGACCCAAACGCACTCGGCTAGACCCAAGCCCACTCGGCCACACCCAACCCCACTCGGCTAGACCCAAACCTAGTCTCCTAGACCCAAACCCACTCGGCTAGACCCAAACCCACTCTGCTAGACCCAAACCCACTCGGCTAGACCCAAACCCACTCCGCTAGACCCAAACCCACTCGGCTAGACCGAAACGCACTCGGCTAGACCCAAGCCCAGTCTCCTAGACCCAAACCCACTCGGCTAGACCCAAACCCACTCGGCCAGACCCAAACCCACTCGGCTGGACCCAAACCCACTCGGCCAGACCCAAACCCACTCCGCCAGACCCAAACCCACTCCGCTAGACGTAAACCCACTCCGCTAGACCCAAACCCACTCCGGCAGACCCAAACCCACTCGGCTAGACCCAAACGCACTCGGCTAGACCCAAGCCCACTCGGCCAGACCCAACCCCACTCGGCTAGACCCAAACCCACTCGGTTAGACCCAAACCCACTCCGCTAGACCCAAACCCACTCGGCTAGACCCAAACCCACTCGGCTAGACGCAAACCCACTCGGCTAGACCCAAACGCACTCGGCTAGACCCAAGCCCACTCGGCCACACCCAACCCCACTCGGCTAGACCCAAACCTAGTCTCCTAGACCCAAACCCACTCGGCTAGACCCAAACCCACTCTGCTAGACCCAAACCCACTCGGCTAGACCCAAACCCACTCCGCTAGACCCAAACCCACTCGGCTAGACCGAAACGCACTCGGCTAGACCCAAGCCCAGTCTCCTAGACCCAAACCCACTCGGCTAGACCCAAACCCACTCGGCTAGACCCAAACCCACTCGCCTAGACCCAAACCCACTCGGCCAGACCCAAACCCACTCGGCTGGACCCAAACCCACTCGGCCAGACCCAAACCCACTCGGCTAGACCCAAACCTACTCGGCTAGACCCAAACCCACTCCGCTAGACCCAAACCCACTCCGCTAGACCCAAACCCACTCGGCAAGACCCAGACCCACTCCGCTAGACCCAAACCCACTCTGCTAGACCCAAACCCACTCGGCTAGACCCAAACCCACTCGGCTAGAACCAAACCCACTCCGCTAGACGCAAACCCACTCCGCTAGACCCAAACCCACTCGGCTAGACCCAAACCCACTCGGCTAGAGCCAAACCCACTCGGCTAGACCCAAACCCACTCGGCTAGAACCAAACCCACTCCGCTAGATGCAAACCCACTCCGCTAGACCCAAACCCACTCCGCCAGACCCAAACCCACTCCGCTAGACGTAAACCCACTCCGCTAGACCCAAACCCACTCCGGCAGACCCAAACCCACTCGGCTAGACCCAAACGCACTCGGCTAGACCCAAGCCCACTCGGCCAGACCCAACCCCACTCGGCTAGACCCAAACCCACTCGGTTAGACCCAAACCCACTCCGCTAGACCCAAACCCACTCGGCTAGACCCAAACCCACTCGGCTAGACGCAAACCCACTCGGCTAGACCCAAACGCACTCGGCTAGACCCAAGCCCACTCGGCCACACCCTACCCCACTCGGCTAGACCCAAACCCAGTCTCCTAGACCCAAACGCACTCGGCTAGACCCAAACCCACTCGGCTAGACCCAAACCCACTCGGCTAGACGCAAACCCACTCGGCTAGACCCAAACGCACTCGGCTAGACCCAAGCCCACTCGGCCACACCCTACCCCACTCGGCTAGACCCAAACCCAGTCTCCTAGACCCAAACCCACTCGGCTAGACCCAAACCTACTCGGCTAGACCCAAACCCACTCGGCTAGACCCAAGCCCACTCGGCTACACCCAAACCCACTCCGCTAGACCCAAACCCAGTCGGCTAGACCCAAACCCACTCCGCTAGACCCAAACCCACTCGGCTAGCCCCAAACCCACTCGGCTAGACCCAAACCCACTCGGCTAAACCCAAACCCACTCGGCTAGACCCAAACAAACTCCGCTAGACCCAAACCCACTCCGCTAGACCCAAACCCACTCCGCTAGACCCAAACCCACTCCGCTAGACACAAACCCACTCCGCTAGACCCAAACCCACTCGGCTAGACCGAAACGCACTCGGCTAGACCCAAGCCCAGTCTCCTAGACCCAAACCCACTCCGCTAGACCCAAACCCACTCGGCTAGACCCAAACCCACTCGCCTAGACCCAAACCCACTCGGCCAGACCCAAACCCACTCGGCTGGACCCAAACCCACTCGGCCAGACCCAAACCCACTCGGCTAGACCCAAACCTACTCGGCTAGACCCAAACCCACTCCGCTAGACCCAAACCCACTCCGCTAGACCCAAACCCACTCGGCAAGACCCAGACCCACTCCGCTAGACCCAAACCCACTCTGATAGACCCAAACCCACTCGGCTAGACCCAAACCCACTCGGCTAGAACCAAACCCACGCCGCTAGACGCAAACCCACCCCGCTAGACCCAAACCCACTCGGCTAGACCCAAACCCACTCGGCTAGAGCCAAACCCACTCGGCTAGACCCAAACCCACTCGGCTAGAACCAAACCCACTCCGCTAGATGCAAACCCACTCCGCTAGACCCAAACCCACTCCGCCAGACCCAAACCCACTCCGCTAGACGTAAACCCACTCCGCTAGACCCAAACCCACTCCGGCAGACCCAAACCCACTCGGCTAGACCCAAACGCACTCGGCTAGACCCAAGCCCACTCGGCCAGACCCAACCCCACTCGGCTAGACCCAAACCCACTCGGTTAGACCCAAACCCACTCCGCTAGACCCAAACCCACTCGGCTAGACCCAAACCCACTCGGCTAGACGCAAACCCACTCGGCTAGACCCAAACGCACTCGGCTAGACCCAAGCCCACTCGGCCACACCCTACCCCACTCGGCTAGACCCAAACCCAGTCTCCTAGACCCAAACCCACTCGGCTAGACCCAAACCCACTCGGCTAGACCCAAACCCACTCGGCTAGACGCAAACCCACTCGGCTAGACCCAAACGCACTCGGCTAGACCCAAGCCCACTCGGCCACACCCTACCCCACTCGGCTAGACCCAAACCCAGTCTCCTAGACCCAAACCCACTCGGCTAGACCCAAACCTACTCGGCTAGACCCAAACCCACTCGGCTAGACCCAAGCCCACTCGGCTAGACCCAAACCCACTCCGCTAGACCCAAACCCAGTCGGCTAGACCCAAACCCACACCGCTAGACCCAAACCCACTCGGCTAGCCCCAAACCCACTCGGCTAGACCCAAACCCACTCGGCTAGACCCAAACCCACTCGGCTAAACCCAAACCCACTCGGCTAGACCCAAACAAACTCCGCTAGACCCAAACCCACTCCGCTAGACCCAAACCCACTCCGCTAGACCCAAACCCACTCCGCTAGACACAAACCCACTCCGCTAGACCCAAACCCACTCGGCTAGACCCAAACCCACTCGGCTAGTCCCAAACCCACTTGGCTAGACCCAAACCCACTCGGCTAGACCCAAACCCACTCGGCTAGAGCCAAACCCACTCGGCTAGACCCAAACCCACTCGGCTGGAACCAAACCCACTCGGTTAGACCCAAATGCACTCGGCTAGACCCAAGCCCACTCGGCCACACCCAACCCCACTCGGCTAGACCCAAACCCAGTCTCCTAGACCCAAACCCACTCCGCTAGACCCAAACCCAATCGGCTAGACCCAAACCCACTCCGCTAAACCCAAACCCACTCGGCTAGACCGAAACGCACTCGGCTAGACCCAAACCCAATCGGCTAGACCCAAACCCACTCGGCTAGACCCAAGCCCACTCGGCTAGACCCAAACCCACTCCGCTAGACCCAAACCCAGTCGGCTAGACCCAAAACCACTCAGCTAGACCCAAACCCACTCGGCCAGACCCAAACCCACTCGGCTAGACCCAAACCCAATCGGCTAGACCCAAACCCACTCGGCTAGACCCAAGCCCACTCGGCTACACCGAAACCCACTCGGCTAGACCGAAACCCACTCGGCTAGAGCCAAACCCACTCGGCTAGACCCAAACCCACTCGGCTAGACCCAAACCCACTCGGCTAGACCCAAACCCACTCGGCTAGATCCAAACCCACTCGGCTCGACCCAAGCCCACTCGGCTAGACCCAAACCCACTCCGCTAGACCCATACCCACTCGGCTAGTCCCAAACCCACTCGGCTAGACCGAAACCCACTCGGCTAGAGCCAAACCCACTCGGCTAGACCCAAACCCACTCGGCTAGACCCAAACCCACTCGGCTAGACCCAAACCCACTCGGCTAGACCCAAACCCACTCGGCTAAACCCAAACCCACTCGGCTAGACCCAAACAAACTCCGCTAGACCCAAACCCACTCCGCTAGACCCAAACCCACTCCGCTAGACCCAAACCCCTCCGCTAGACACAAACCCACTCCGCTAGACCTAAACCCACTCGGCTAGACCCAAACCCACTCGGCTAGTCCCAAACCCACTTGGCTTGACCCAAACCCACTCGGCTAGACCCAAACCCACTCGGCTAGACCCAAACCCACTCGGCTAGACCCAAACCCACTCGCCTAGACCCAAACTCACTCGGCCAGACCCAAACCCACTCGGCTAGACCCAAACCCACTCGGCCAGACCCAAACCCACTCGGCTAGACCCAAACCCACTCGGCCAGACCCAAACCCACTCTGCTAGACCCAAACCTACTCTGCTAGACCCAAACCCACTCGGCTAGAGCCAAACCCACTCGGCTAGACCCAAACCCACTCGGCTAGAACCAAACCCACTCGGTTAGACCCAAACGCACTCGGCTAGACCCAAGCCCACTCGGCCACACCCAACCCCACTCGGCTAGACCCAAACCCAGTCTCCTGGACCCAAACCCACTCGGCTAGACCCAAACCCACTCGGCTAGACCCAAACCCACTCGGCTAGACCCAAGCCCACTCGGCTAGACCCAAACCCACTCCGCTAGACCCAAACCCAGTCGGCTAGACCCAAACCCACTCTGCTAGACCCAAACCCACTCGGCTAGCCCCAAACCCACTCGGCTAGACCCAAACCCACTCGGCTAGACCCAAACCCACTCGGCTAAACCCAAACCCACTCGGCTAGACCCAAACCCACTCGGCTAGACCCAAACCCACTCGGCTAGACCCAAGCCCACTCGGCTATACCGAAACCCACTCGGCTAGACCGAAACCCACTCGGCTAGAGCCAATCCCACTCGGCTAGACCCAAACCCACTCGGCTAGACCCAAACCCAATCGGCTAGACCCAAACCCACTCGGCTCGACCCAAGCCCACTCGGCTAGACCCAAACCCACTCCGCTAGACCCATACCCACTCGGCTAGTCCCAAACCCACTCGGCTAGACCGAAACCCACTCGGCTAGAGCCAAACCCACTCGGCTAGACCCAAACCCACTCGGCTAGACCCAAACCCACTCGGCTAGACCCAAACCCACTCGGCTAGACCCAAACCCACTCGGCTAAACCCAAACCCACTCGGCTAGACCCAAACAAACTCCGCTAGACCCAAACCCACTCCGCTAGACCCAAACCCACTCCGCTAGACCCAAACCCCTCCGCTAGACACAAACCCACTCCGCTAGACCCAAACCCACTCGGCTAGACCCAAACCCACTCGGCTAGTCCCAAACCCACTTGGCTTGACCCAAACCCACTCGGCTAGACCCAAACCCACTCGGCTAGACCCAAACCCACTCGGCTAGACCCAAACCCACTCGCCTAGACCCAAACTCACTCGGCCAGACCCAAACCCACTCGGCTAGACCCAAACCCACTCGGCCAGACCCAAACCCACTCGGCTAGACCCAAACCCACTCGGCTAGACCCAAACCCACTCTGCTAGACCCAAACCCACTCTGCTAGACCCAAACCCACTCGGCTAGAGCCAAACCCACTCGGCTAGACCCAAACCCACTCGGCTAGAACCAAACCCACTCGGTTAGACCCAAACGCACTCGGCTAGACCCAAGCCCACTCGGCCACACCCAACCCCACTCGGCTAGACCCAAACCCAGTCTCCTGGACCCAAACCCACTCGGCTAGACCCAAACCCACTCGGCTAGACCCAAACCCACTCGGCTAGACCCAAGCCCACTCGGCTAGACCCAAACCCACTCCGCTAGACCCAAACCCAGTCGGCTAGACCCAAACCCACTCCGCTAGACCCAAACCCACTCGGCTAGCCCCAAACCCACTCGGCTAGACCCAAACCCACTCGGCTAGACCCAAACCCACTCGGCTAAACCCAAACCCACTCGGCTAGACCCAAACCCACTCGGCTAGACCCAAACCCACTCGGCTAGACCCAAGCCCACTCGGCTATACCGAAACCCACTCGGCTAGACCGAAACCCACTCGGCTAGAGCCAAACCCACTCGGCTAGACCCAAACCCACTCGGCTAGACCCAAACCCACTCGGCTAGACCCAAACCCACTCGGCTAGACCCAAACCCACTCGGCTCGACCCAAGCCCACTCGGCTAGACCCAAACCCACTCCGCTAGACCCATACCCACTCGGCTAGTCCCAAACCCACTCGGCTAGACCGAAACCCACTCGGCTAGAGCCAAACCCACTCGGCTAGACCCAAACCCACTCGGCTAGACCCAAACCCACTCGGCTAGACCCAAACCCACTCGGCTAGACCCAAACCCACTCGGCTAAACCCAAACCCACTCGGCTAGACCCAAACAAACTCCGCTAGACCCAAACCCACTCCGCTAGACCCAAACCCACTCCGCTAGACCCAAACCCCTCCGCTAGACACAAACCCACTCCGCTAGACCCAAACCCACTCGGCTAGACCCAAACCCACTCGGCTAGTCCCAAACCCACTTGGCTTGACCCAAACCCACTCGGCTAGACCCAAACCCACTCGGCTAGACCCAAACCCACTCGGCTAGACCCAAACCCACTCGCCTAGACCCAAACTCACTCGGCCAGACCCAAACCCACTCGGCTAGACCCAAACCCACTCGGCCAGACCCAAACCCACTCGGCTAGACCCAAACCCACTCGGCTAGACCCAAACCCACTCTGCTAGACCCAAACCCACTCTGCTAGACCCAAACCCACTCGGCTAGAGCCAAACCCACTCGGCTAGACCCAAACCCACTCGGCTAGAACCAAACCCACTCGGTTAGACCCAAACGCACTCGGCTAGACCCAAGCCCACTCGGCCACACCCAACCCCACTCGGCTAGACCCAAACCCAGTCTCCTAGACCCAAACCCACTCGGCTAGACCCAAACCCACTCGGCTAGACCCAAACCCACTCGGCTAGACCCAAGCCCACTCGGCTAGACCCAAACCCACTCCGCTAGACCCAAACCCAGTCGGCTAGACCCAAACCCACTCCGCTAGACCCAAACCCACTCGGCTAGCCCCAAACCCACTCGGCTAGACCCAAACCCACTCGGCTAGACCCAAACCCACTCGGCTAAACCCAAACCCACTCGGCTAGACCCAAACAAACTCCGCTAGACCCAAACCCACTCCGCTAGACCCAAACCCACTCCGCTAGACCCAAACCCACTCCGCTAGACACAAACCCACTCCGCTAGACCCAAACCCACTCGGCTAGACCCAAACCCACTCGGCTAGTCCCAAACCCACTTGGCTAGACGCAAACCCACTCGGCTAGACCCAAACCCACTCGGCTAGAGCCAAACCCACTCGGCTAGACCCAAACCCACTCGGCTAGAACCAAACCCACTCGGTTAGACCCAAATGCACTCGGCTAGACCCAAGCCCACTCGGCCACACCCAACCCCACTCGGCTAGACCCAAACCCAGTCTCCTAGACCCAAACCCACTCCGCTAGACCCAAACCCAATCGGCTAGACCCAAACCCACTCCGCTAAACCCAAACCCACTCGGCTAGACCGAAACGCACTCGGCTAGACCCAAACCCAATCGGCTAGACCCAAACCCACTCGGCTAGACCCAAGCCCACTCGGCTAGACCCAAACCCACTCCGCTAGACCCAAACCCAGTCGGCTAGACCCAAAACCACTCAGCTAGACCCAAACCCACTCGGCCAGACCCAAACCCACTCGGCTAGACCCAAACCCACTCGGCTAGACCCAAACCCACTCGGCTAGACCCAAGCCCACTCGGCTATACCGAAACCCACTCGGCTAGACCGAAACCCACTCGGCTAGAGCCAAACCCACTCGGCTAGA
The DNA here is from genome assembly GCA_963514005.1 of Raja brachyura. The sequence goes on from OY740820.1 coordinate 2,074,006, forward strand.
CCCAAACCCACTCGGCTAGACCCAAACCCACTCGGCTAGACCCAAACCCACTCGGCTAGACCCAAACCCACTCGGCTCGACCCAAGCCCACTCGGCTAGACCCAAACCCACTCCGCTAGACCCATACCCACTCGGCTAGTCCCAAACCCACTCGGCTAGACCGAAACCCACTCGGCTAGAGCCAAACCCACTCGGCTAGACCCAAACCCACTCGTCTAGACCCAAACCCACTCGGCTAGACCCAAACCCACTCGGCTAGACCCAAACCCACTCGGCTAAACCCAAACCCACTCGGCTAGACCCAAACAAACTCCGCTAGACCCAAACCCACTCCGCTAGACCCAAACCCACTCCGCTAGACCCAAACCCCTCCGCTAGACACAAACCCACTCCGCTAGACCCAAACTCACTCGGCTAGACCCAAACCCACTCGGCTAGTCCCAAACCCACTTGGCTTGACCCAAACCCACTCGGCTAGACCCAAACCCACTCGGCTAGACCCAAACCCACTCGGCTAGACCCAAACCCACTCGCCTAGACCCAAACTCACTCGGCCAGACCCAAACCCACTCGACTAGACCCAAACCCACTCGGCCAGACCCAAACCCACTCGGCTAGACCCAAACCCACTCGGCTAGACCCAAACCCACTCCGCTAGACCAAAACCCACTCTGCTAGACCCAAACCCACTCGGCTAGAGCCAAACCCACTCGGCTAGACCCAAACCCACTCGGCTAGAACCAAACCCACTCGGTTAGACCCAAACGCACTCGGCTAGACCCAAGCCCACTCGGCCACACCCAACCCCACTCGGCTAGACCCAAACCCAGTCTCCTAGACCCAAACCCACTCCGCTAGACCCAAACCCAATCGGCTAGACCCAAACCCACTCCGCAAGACACAAACCCACTCGGCTAGACCGAAACGCACTCGGCTAGACCCAAACCCAATCGGCTAGACCCAAACCCACTCGGCTAGACCCAAGCCCACTCGGCTGGACCCAAACCCACTCCGCTAGAGCCAAACCCAGTCGGCTAGACCCAAATCCACTCAGCTAGACCCAAACCCACTCGGCCAGACCCAAACCCACTCGGCTAGACCCAAACCCACTCGGCTAGACCCAAACCCACTCGGCTAGACCCAAGCCCACTCGGCTAGACCCAAACCCACTCGCCTAGACCCAAACTCACTCGGCCAGACCCAAACCCACTCGGCTAGACCCAAACACACTCGGCCAGACCCAAACCCACTCGGCTAGACCCAAACCCACTCGGCTAGACCCAAACCCAGTCCGCTAGACCCAAACCCACTCCGCTAGACCCAAACCCACTCGGCTAGAGCCAAACCCACTCGGCTAGACCCAAACCCACTCGGCTAGAACCAAACCCACTCCGCTAGACGCAAACCCACTCCGCTAGACCCAAACCCACTCCGCTAGACCCAAACCCACTCCGCTAGATGTAAACCCACTCCGCTAGACCCAAACCCACTCCGGCAGACCCAAACCCACTCGGCTAGACCCAAACGCACTCGGCTAGACACAAGCCCACTCGGCCAGACCCAACCCCACTCGGCTAGACCCAAGCCCACTCGGTTAGACCCAAACCCACTCCGCTAGACCCAAACCCACTCGGCTAGACCCAAACCCACTCGGCTAGACGCAAACGCACTCGGCTAGACCCAAACGCACTCGGCTAGACCCAAGCCCACTCGGCCAGACCCAACCCCACTCGGCTAGACCCAAACCCAGTCTCCTAGACCCAAACCCACTCTGCTAGACCCAAACCCACTCGGCTAGACCCAAACCCAATCGGCTAGACCCGAACCCACTCGGCTAGACCTAAACCCACTCCGCTAGACCCAAACCCACTCCGGTAGACCCAAACCCACTCGGCTAGACCCAAACGCACTCGGCTAGACGCAAGCCCACTCGGCCAGACCCAACCCCACTCGGCTAGACCCAAACCCACTCGGTTAGACCCAAACACACTCCGCTAGACCCAAACCCACTAGGCTAGACCCAAACCCACTCGGCTAGACCCAAACCCACTCGGCTCGACCCAAACCCACTCGGCTAGACCCAAACCCACTAGGCAAGACCCAAACATAGAAACATAGAAATTAGGTGCCGGAGTAGGCCATTCGGCCCTTCGAGCCTGCACCGCCATTCAATATCATGGCTGATCATCCAACTCAGTATCCCGTACCTGCCTTCTCTCTATACCCTCTGCACCCCTTCGCCACAAGGGCCACATCTAACTCCCTCTTAAATATAGCCAATGAACTGGCCTCAACTATCCTCTGTGGCAGAGAGTTCCAGAGACCCACCACTCTCTGTGTGAAAAAAGTCCTTCTCATCTCGGTCCTAAAGGATTTCCCCCTTATCCTTAAGCTGTGACCCCTTGTCCTGGACTTCCCCAACATCGGGAACAATCTTCCTGCATCTAGCCTGTCTAACCCCTTAAGAACCCACTCGGCCAGACCCAAACCCACTCGGCTAGACCCAAACCCACTCGGCCAGGCCCAAACCCACTAGGCCAGACCCAAACCCACTAGGCCAGACCCAAACCCACTCGGCTAGACCCAAACCCACTCCGCTAGACCCAAACCCACTCCGCTAGACCCAAACCCACTCGGCTAGACCCAAACCCACTCGGCTAGACCGAAACCCACTCGGCTAGAGCCAAACCCACTCGGCTAGACCCAAACCCACTCGGATAGACCCAAACCCACTCCGCTAGACGCAAACCCACTCCGCTAGACCCAAACCCACTCCACTAGACGCAAACCCACTCCGCTAGACGTAAACCCACTCCCCTAGACCCAAACCCACTCCGGCAGACCCAAACCCACTCGGCTAGACCCAAACGCACTCGGCTAGACCCAAGCCCATTCGGCCAGACCCATCCCCACTCGGCTAGACCTAAACCCACTCGGTTAGACCCAAACCCACTCCGCTAGACCCAAACCCACTCGGCTAGACCCAAACCCACTCGGCTAGACACAAACACACTCCGCTAGACCCAAACCCACTCCGCTAGACCCAAACCCACTCCGCTAGACCCAAACCCACTCCGCTAGACCCAAACCCACTCCGCTAGACCCAAACCCACTCGGCTACACCCAAACCCACTCGGCTAGAACGAAACCCACTCGGCTAGAGCCAAACCCACTCGGCTAGACCCAAACCCACTCGGCTCGACCCAAACCCACTAGGCTAGACCCAAACCCACTCGGCTAAACCCAAACCCACTCGGCTAGACACAAACCCACTCCGCTAGACCCAAACCCACTAGGCTAGACCCAAACCCACTCGGCTAGACCCAAACCCATTCGGCTAGACCCAAACTCCCTCGGCTAGACCCAAACCCACTCCGCTAGACCCAAACCCACTCGGCTAGACCCAAACCCACTCGGCTAGACCGAAACCCACTCGGCTAGAGCGAAACCTACTCGGCTAGACCCAAACCAACTCGGCTAGACCCAAACCCACTCGGCTAGACCCAAACCCACTCCGCTAGACCCAAACCCACTCCGCTAGACCCAAACCCACTCCGCTAGACCCAAACCCACTCCGCTAGACACAAACCCACTCCGCTAGACCCAAACACACTCGGCTAGACCCAAACCCACTCGGCTAGTCCCAAACCCAATCGGCTAGACCCAAACCCACTCGGCTAGACCCAAACCCACTCGGCTAGACCCAAACCCACTCGGCTAGACCCAAACCCACTCGGCTAGACCCAAACCCACTTGGCTAGACCCAAACCCACTCGGCTAGACAGAAACCCACTCGGCGAGAGCCGAACCCACTCGGCTAGACCCAAACCCACTCGGCTAGACCCAAACCCACTCGGCTAGACCCAAACCCACTCGGCTAGACCGAAACCCACTCGGCTAGACCCAAACCCACTCGGCTAGACCCAAACCCACTCCGCTAGATCAAAACCCGCTCGGCTAGACCCAAACCCACTCGGCTAGACCCAAACCCAATCGGCTAGACCCAAACCCACTCCGCTAGACCCAAACCCACTCGGCAAGGCCCAAACCCACTCGGCTAGACCCAAACCCACTCGGCTAGAGCGAAACCCACTCGGCTAGACCCAAACCCACTCGGCTAAACCCAAACCCACTCGGCTAGACCCAAACAAACTCCGCTGGACCCAAACCCACTCCACTAGACCCAAACCCACTCCGCCAGACACAAACCCACTCCGCTAGACACAAACCCACTCCGCTAGACCCAAACCCACTCGGCTAGACCCAAACCCACTCGGATAGTCCCAAACCCACTCGGCTAGACCCAAACCCACTCGGCTAGACCCAAACCCACTCGGCTAGACCCAAACCCACTCGGCTAGACCCAAACCCACTCGCCTAGACCCAAACCCACTCGGCCAGACCCAAACCCACTCGGCTGGACCCAAACCCACTCGGCCAGACCCAAACCCACTCGGCTAGACCCAAACCCAATCGGCTAGACCCAAACCCACTCCGCTAGACCCAAACCCACTCGGCAAGACTCAAACCCACTCGGCTAGACCCAAACCCACTCGGCTAGAGCGAAACCCACTCGGCTAGACCCAAACCCACTCGGCTAAACCCAAACCCACTCGACTAGACCCAAACAAACTCCGCTGGACCCAAACCCACTCCGCTAGACCCAAACCCACTCCGCCAGACACAAACCCACTCCGCTAGACACAAACCCACTCCGCTAGACCCAAACCCACTCGGCTAGACCCAAACCCACTCGGCTAGTCCCAAACCCACTCGGCTAGACCCAAAGCCACTCGGCTAGACCCAAACCCACTCGGCTAGACCCAAACCCACTAGGCAAGACCCAAACATAGAAACATAGAAATTAGGTGCCGGAGTAGGCCATTCGGCCCTTCGAGCCTGCACCGCCATTCAATATCATGGCTGATCATCCAACTCAGTATCCCGTACCTGCCTTCTCTCTGTACCCTCTGCTCCCCTTAGCCACAAGGGCCACATCTAACTCCCTCTTAAATATAGCCAATGAACTGGCCTCAACTATCCTCTGTGGCAGAGAGTTCCAGAGACCCACCACTCTCTGTGTGAAAAAAGTCCTTCTCATCTCGGTCCTAAAGGATTTCCCCCTTATCCTTAAGCTGTGACCCCTTGTCCTGGACTTCCTCAACAACGGGAACAATCTTCCTGCATCTAGCCTGTCTAACCCCTTAAGAACCCACTCGGCCAGACCCAAACCCACTCGGCTAGACCCAAACCCACTCGGCCAGACCCAAACCCACTAGGCCAGACCCAAACCCACTCGGCTAGACCCAAACGCACTCCGCTAGACCCAAACCCACTCCGCTAGACCCAAACCCACTCGGCTAGACCCAAACCCACTCGGCTAGACCGAAACCCACTCGGCTAGAGCCAAACCCACTCGGCTAGACCCAAACCCACTCGGATAGACCCAAACCCACTCCGCTAGACGCAAACCCACTCCGCTAGACCCAAACCCACTCCACTAGACGCAAACCCACTCCGCTAGACGTAAACCCACTCCCCTAGACCCAAACCCACTCCGGCAGACCCAAACCCACTCGGCTAGACCCAAACGCACTCGGCTAGACCCAAGCCCATTCGGCCAGACCCATCCCCACTCGGCTAGACCCAAACCCACTCGGTTAGACCCAAACCCACTCCGCTAGACCCAAACCCACTCGGCTAGACCCAAACCCACTCGGCTAGACACAAACACACTCCGCTAGACCCAAACCCACTCCGCTAGACCCAAACCCACTCCGCTAGACCCAAACCCACTCCGCTAGACCCAAACCCACTCGGCTACACCCAAACCCACTCGGCTAGAACGAAACCCACTCGGCTAGAGCCAAACCCACTCGGCTAGACCCAAACCCACTCGGCTCGACCCAAACCCACTAGGCTAGACCCAAACCCACTCGGCTAAGCCCAAACCCACTCGGCTAGACACAAACCCACTCGGCTAGACCAAAACCCACTCGGCTAGAGCGAAACCTACTCGGCTAGACCCAAACCAACTCGGCTAGACCCAAACCCACTCGGCTAGACCCAAACCCACTCCGATAGACCCAAACCCACTCCGCTAGACCCAAACCCACTCCGCTAGACCCAAACCCACTCCGCTAGACACAAACCCACTCCGCTAGACCCAAACACACTCGGCTAGACACAAACCCACTCGGCTAGTCCCAAACCCACTCGGCTAGAGCCAAACCCACTCGGCTAGACCCAAACCCACTCGGCTAGAACCAAACCCACTCGGTTAGACCCAAACGCACTCGGCTAGACCCAAGCCCACTCGGCCACACCCAACCCCACTCGGCTAGACCCAAACCCAGTCTCCTAGACCCAAACCCACTCCGCTAGACCCAAACCCAATCGGCTAGACCCAAACCCACTCCGCAAGACCCAAACCCACTCGGCTAGACCGAAACGCACTCGGCTAGACCCAAACCCAATCGGCTAGACCCAAACCCACTCGGCTAGACCCAAGCCCACTCGGCTGGACCCAAACCCACTCCGCTAGAGCCAAACCCAGTCGGCTAGACCCAAATCCACTCAGCTAGACCCAAACCCACTCGGCCAGACCCAAACCCACTCGGCTAGACCCAAACCCACTCGGCTAGACCCAAACCCACTCGGCTAGACCCAAGCCCACTCGGCTAGACCCAAACCCACTCGCCTAGACCCAAACTCACTCGGCCAGACCCAAACCCACTCGGCTAGACCCAAACACACTCGGCCAGACCCAAACCCACTCGGCTAGACCCAAACCCACTCGGCTAGACCCAAACCCAGTCCGCTAGACCCAAACCCACTCCGCTAGACCCAAACCCACTCGGCTAGAGCCAAACCCACTCGGCTAGACCCAAACCCACTCGGCTAGAACCAAACCCACTCCGCTAGACGCAAACCCACTCCGCTAGACCCAAACCCACTCCGCTAGACCCAAACCCACTCCGCTAGATGTAAACCCACTCCGCTAGACCCAAACCCACTCCGGCAGACCCAAACCCACTCGGCTAGACCCAAACGCACTCGGCTAGACACAAGCCCACTCGGCCAGACCCAAACCCACTCGGCTAGACCCAAACCCACTCGGCTCGACCCAAACCCACTAGGCCAGACCCAAACCCACTCGGCTAAACCCAAACCCACTCGGCTAGACACAAACCCACTCCGCTAGACCCAAACCCACTAGGCTAGACCCAAACCCACTCGGCTAGACCCAAACCCATTCGGCTAGACCCAAACTCCCTCGGCTAGACCCAAACCCACTCCGCTAGACCCAAACCCACTCGGCTAGACCCAAACCCACTCGGCTAGACCGAAACCCACTCGGCTAGAGCGAAACCTACTCGGCTAGACCCAAACCAACTCGGCTAGACCCAAACCCACTCGGCTAGACCCAAACCCACTCCGCTAGACCCAAACCCACTCCGCTAGACCCAAACCCACTCCGCTAGACCCAAACCCACTCCGCTAGACATAAACCCACTCCGCTAGACCCAAACACACTCGGCTAGACCCAAACCCACTCGGCTAGTCCCAAACCCAATCGGCTAGACCCAAACCCACTCGGCTAGACCCAAACCCACTCGGCTAGACCCAAACCCACTCGGCTAGACCCAAACCCACTCGGCTAGACCCAAACCCACTTGGCTAGACCCAAACCCACTCGGCTAGACAGAAACCCACTCGGCGAGAGCCGAACCCACTCGGCTAGACCCAAACCCACTCGGCTAGACCCAAACCCACTCGGCTAGACCCAAACCCACTCGGCTAGACCGAAACCCACTCGGCTAGACCCAAACCCACTAGGCTAGACCCAAACCCACTCCGCTAGATCAAAACCCGCTCGGCTAGACCCAAACCCACTCGGCTAGACCCAAACCCAATCGGCTAGACCCAAACCCACTCCGCTAGACCCAAACCCACTCGGCAAGGCCCAAACCCACTCGGCTAGACCCAAACCCACTCGGCTAGAGCGAAACCCACTCGGCTAGACCCAAACCCACTCGGCTAAACCCAAACCCACTCGGCTAGACCCAAACAAACTCCGCTGGACCCAAACCCACTCCACTAGACCCAAACCCACTCCGCCAGACACAAACCCACTCCGCTAGACACAAACCCACTCCGCTAGACCCAAACCCACTCGGCTAGACCCAAACCCACTCGGATAGTCCCAAACCCACTCGGCTAGACCCAAACCCACTCGGCTAGACCCAAACCCACTCGGCTAGACCCAAACCCACTCGGCTAGACCCAAACCCACTCGCCTAGACCCAAACCCACTCGGCCAGACCCAAACCCACTCGGCTGGACCCAAACCCACTCGGCCAGACCCAAACCCACTCGGCTAGACCCAAACCCAATCGGCTAGACCCAAACCCACTCGGCCAGACCCAAACCCACTCGGCTGGACCCAAACCCACTCGGCCAGACCCAAACCCACTCGGCTAGACCCAAACCCAATCGGCTAGACCCAAACCCACTCCGCTAGACCCAAACCCACTCGGCAAGACTCAAACCCACTCGGCTAGACCCAAACCCACTCGGCTAGAGCGAAACCCACTCGGCTAGACCCAAACCCACTCGGCTAAACCCAAACCCACTCGACTAGACCCAAACAAACTCCGCTGGACCCAAACCCACTCCGCTAGACCCAAACCCACTCCGCCAGACACAAACCCACTCCGCTAGACACAAACCCACTCCGCTAGACCCAAACCCACTCGGCTAGACCCAAACCCACTCGGCTAGTCCCAAACCCAATCGGCTAGACCCAAAGCCACTCGGCTAGACCCAAACCCACTCGGCTAGACCCAAACCCACTAGGCAAGACCCAAACATAGAAACATAGAAATTAGGTGCCGGAGTAGGCCATTCGGCCCTTCGAGCCTGCACCGCCATTCAATATCATGGCTGATCATCCAACTCAGTATCCCGTACCTGCCTTCTCTCTGTACCCTCTGCTCCCCTTAGCCACAAGGGCCACATCTAACTCCCTCTTAAATATAGCCAATGAACTGGCCTCAACTATCCTCTGTGGCAGAGAGTTCCAGAGACCCACCACTCTCTGTGTGAAAAAAGTCCTTCTCATCTCGGTCCTAAAGGATTTCCCCCTTATCCTTAAGCTGTGACCCCTTGTCCTGGACTTCCTCAACAACGGGAACAATCTTCCTGCATCTAGCCTGTCTAACCCCTTAAGAACCCACTCGGCCAGACCCAAACCCACTCGGCTAGACCCAAACCCACTCGGCCAGACCCAAACCCACTAGGCCAGACCCAAACCCACTCGGCTAGACCCAAACCCACTCCGCTAGACCCAAACCCACTCCGCTAGACCCAAACCCACTCGGCTAGACCCAAACCCACTCGGCTAGACCGAAACCCACTCGGCTAGAGCCAAACCCACTCGGCTAGACCCAAACCCACTCGGATAGACCCAAACCCACTCCGCTAGACGCAAACCCACTCCGCTAGACCCAAACCCACTCCACTAGACGCAAACCCACTCCGCTAGACGTAAACCCACTCCCCTAGACCCAAACCCACTCCGGCAGACCCAAACCCACTCGGCTAGACCCAAACGCACTCGGCTAGACCCAAGCCCATTCGGCCAGACCCATCCCCACTCGGCTAGACCCAAACCCACTCGGTTAGACCCAAACCCACTCCGCTAGACCCAAACCCACTCGGCTAGACCCAAACCCACTCGGCTAGACACAAACACACTCCGCTAGACCCAAACCCACTCCGCTAGACCCAAACCCACTCCGCTAGACCCAAACCCACTCCGCTAGACCCAAACCCACTCGGCTACACCCAAACCCACTCGGCTAGAACGAAACCCACTCGGCTAGAGCCAAACCCACTCGGCTAGACCCAAACCCACTCGGCTCGACCCAAACCCACTAGGCTAGACCCAAACCCACTCGGCTAAGCCCAAACCCACTCGGCTAGACACAAACCCACTCGGCTAGACCAAAACCCACTCGGCTAGAGCGAAACCTACTCGGCTAGACCCAAACCAACTCGGCTAGACCCAAACCCACTCGGCTAGACCCAAACCCACTCCGATAGACCCAAACCCACTCCGCTAGACCCAAACCCACTCCGCTAGACCCAAACCCACTCCGCTAGACACAAACCCACTCCGCTAGACCCAAACACACTCGGCTAGACCCAAACCCACTCGGCTAGTCCCAAACCCACTCGGCTAGAGCCAAACCCACTCGGCTAGACCCAAACCCACTCGGCTAGAACCAAACCCACTCGGTTAGACCCAAATGCACTCGGCTAGACCCAAGCCCACTCGGCCACACCCAACCCCACTCGGCTAGACCCAAACCCAGTCTCCTAGACCCAAACCCACTCCGCTAGACCCAAACCCAATCGGCTAGACCCAAACCCACTCCGCAAGACCCAAACCCACTCGGCTAGACCGAAACGCACTCGGCTAGACCCAAACCTAATCGGCTAGACCCAAACCCACTCGGCTAGACCCAAGCCCACTCGGCTGGACCCAAACCCACTCCGCTAGAGCCAAACCCAGTCGGCTAGACCCAAATCCACTCAGCTAGACCCAAACCCACTCGGCCAGACCCAAACCCACTCGGCTAGACCCAAACCCACTCGGCTAGACCCAAACCCACTCGGCTAGACCCAAGCCCACTCGGCTAGACCCAAACCCACTCGCCTAGACCCAAACTCACTCGGCCAGACCCAAACCCACTCGGCTAGACCCAAACACACTCGGCCAGACCCAAACCCACTCGGCTAGACCCAAACCCACTCGGCTAGACCCAAACCCAGTCCGCTAGACCCAAACCCACTCCGCTAGACCCAAACCCACTCGGCTAGAGCCAAACCCACTCGGCTAGACCCAAACCCACTCGGCTAGAACCAAACCCACTCCGCTAGACGCAAACCCACTCCGCTAGACCCAAACCCACTCCGCTAGACCCAAACCCACTCCGCTAGATGTAAACCCACTCCGCTAGACCCAAACCCACTCCGGCAGACCCAAACCCACTCGGCTAGACCCAAACGCACTCGGCTAGACACAAGCCCACTCGGCCAGACCCAACCCCACTCGGCTAGACCCAAGCCCACTCGGTTAGACCCAAACCCACTCCGCTAGACCCAAACCCACTCGGCTAGACCCAAACCCACTCGGCTAGACGCAAACGCACTCGGCTAGACCCAAACGCACTCGGCTAGACCCAAGCCCACTCGGCCACACCCAACCCCACTCGGCTAGACCCAAACCCAGTCTCCTAGACCCAAACCCACTCCGCTAGACCCAAACCCAATCGGCTAGACCCAAACCCACTCCGCTAGACCCAAACCCACTCGGCTAGACCGAAACGCACTCGGCTAGACCCAAGCCCAGTCTCCTAGACCCAAACCCACTCGGCTAGACGCAAACCCACTCGGCTAGACCCAAACCCACTCGCCTAGACCCAAACCCACTCGGCCAGACCCAAACCCACTCGGCTGGACCCAAACCCACTCGGCCAGACCCAAACCCACTCGGCTAGACCCAAACCTACTCCGCTAGACCCAAACCCACTCCGCTAGACCCAAACCCACTCCGCTAGACCCAAACCCACTCGGCAAGACCCAGACCCACTCGGCTAGGCCGAAACCCACTCGGCTAGAGCCAAACCCACTCGGCTGGACCCAAACCCACTCGGCTAGAACCAAACCCACTCCGCTAGACGCAAACCCACTCCGCTAGACCCAAACCCACTCCGCTAGACCCAAACCCACTCCGCTAGACGTAAACCCACTCTGCTAGACCCAAACCCACTCCGGCAGACCCAAACCCACTCGGCTAGACCCAAACGCACTCGGCTAGACCCAAGCCCACTCGGCCAGACCCAACCCCACTCGGCTAGACCCAAACCCACTCGGTTAGACCCAAACCCACTCCGCTAGACCCAAACCCACTCCGCTAGACCCAAACCCACTCGGCTAGACGCAAACCCACTCGGCTAGACCCAAACGTACTCGGCTAGACCCAAGCCCACTCGGCCAGACCCAACCCCACTCGGCTAGACCCAAACCCAGTCTCCTAGACCCAAACCCACTCTGCTAGACCCAAACCCACTCGGCTAGACCCAAACCCAATCGGCTAGACCCGAACCCACTCGGCTAGACCTAAACCCACTCCGCTAGACCCAAACCCACTCCGGTAGACCCAAACCCACTCGGCTAGACCCAAACGCACTCAGCTAGACGCAAGCCCACTCGGCCAGACCCAACCCCACTCGGCTAGACCCAAACCCACTCGGTTAGACCCAAACACACTCCGCTAGACCCAAACCCACTAGCCTAGACCCAAACCCACTCGGCTAGACCCAAACCCACTCGGCTCGACCCAAACCCACTCGGCTAGACCCAAACCCACTAGGCAAGACCCAAAAATAGAAACATAGAAATTAGGTGCCGGAGTACGCCATTCGGCCCTTCGAGCCTGCACCGCCATTCAATATCATGGCTGATCATCCAACTCAGTATCCCGTACCTGCCTTCTCTCTATACCCTCTGCACCCCTTCGCCACAAGGGCCACATCTAACTCCCTCTTAAATATAGCCAATGAACTGGCCTCAACTATCCTCTGTGGCAGAGAGTTCCAGAGACCCACCACTCTCTGTGTGAAAAAAGTCCTTCTCATCTCGGTCCTAAAGGATTTCCCCCTTATCCTTAAGCTGTGACCCCTTGTCCTGGACTTCCCCAACATCGGGAACAATCTTCCTGCATCTAGCCTGTCTAACCCCTTAAGAACCCACTCGGCCAGACCCAAACCCACTCGGCTAGACCCAAACCCACTCGGCCAGGCCCAAACCCACTAGGCCAGACCCAAACCCACTAGGCCAGACCCAAACCCACTCGGCTAGACCCAAACCCACTCCGCTAGACCCAAACCCACTCCGCTAGACCCAAACCCACTCGGCTAGACCCAAACCCACTCGGCTAGACCGAAACCCACTCGGCTAGAGCCAAACCCACTCGGCTAGACCCAAACCCACTCGGATAGACCCAAACCCACTCCGCTAGACGCAAACCCACTCCGCTAGACCCAAACCCACTCCACTAGACGCAAACCCACTCCGCTAGACGTAAACCCACTCCCCTAGACCCAAACCCACTCCGGCAGACCCAAACCCACTCGGCTAGACCCAAACGCACTCGGCTAGACCCAAGCCCATTCGGCCAGACCCATCCCCACTCGGCTAGACCTAAACCCACTCGGTTAGACCCAAACCCACTCCGCTAGACCCAAACCCACTCGGCTAGACCCAAACCCACTCGGCTAGAAACAAACACACTCCGCTAGACCCAAACCCACTCCGCTAGACCCAAACCCACTCCGCTAGACCCAAACCCACTCCGCTAGACCCAAACCCACTCCGCTAGACCCAAACCCACTCGGCTACAACCAAACCCACTCGGCTAGAACGAAACCCACTCGGCTAGAGCCAAACCCACTCGGCTAGACCCAAACCCACTCGGCTCGACCCAAACCCACTAGGCTAGACCCAAACCCACTCGGCTAAACCCAAACCCACTCGGCTAGACACAAACCCACTCCGCTAGACCCAAACCCACTAGGCTAGACCCAAACCCACTCGGCTAGACCCAAACCCATTCGGCTAGACCCAAACTCCCTCGGCTAGACCCAAACCCACTCCGCTAGACCCAAACCCACTCGGCTAGACCCAAACCCACTCGGCTAGACCGAAACCCACTCGGCTAGAGCGAAACCTACTCGGCTAGACCCAAACCAACTCGGCTAGACCCAAACCCACTCGGCTAGACCCAAACCCACTCCGCTAGACCCAAACCCACTCCGCTAGACCCAAACCCACTCCGCTAGACCCAAACCCACTCCGCTAGACACAAACCCACTCCGCTAGACCCAAACACACTCGGCTAGACCCAAACCCACTCGGCTAGTCCCAAACCCAATCGGCTAGACCCAAACCCACTCGGCTAGACCCAAACCCACTCGGCTAGACCCAAACCCACTCGGCTAGACCCAAACCCACTCGGCTAGACCCAAACCCACTTGGCTAGACCCAAACCCACTCGGCTAGACAGAAACCCACTCGGCGAGAGCCGAACCCACTCGGCTAGACCCAAACCCACTCGGCTAGACCCAAACCCACTCGGCTAGACCGAAACCCACTCGGCTAGACCCAAACCCACTCGGCTAGACCCAAACCCACTCCGCTAGATCAAAACCCGCTCGGCTAGACCCAAACCCACTCGGCTAGACCCAAACCCAATCGGCTAGACCCAAACCCACTCCGCTAGACCCAAACCCACTCGGCAAGACCCAAACCCACTCGGCTAGACCCAAACCCACTCGGCTAGAGCGAAACCCACTCGGCTAGACCCAAACCCACTCGGCTAAACCCAAACCCACTCGGCTAGACCCAAACAAACTCCGCTGGACCCAAACCCACTCCACTAGACCCAAACCCACTCCGCCAGACACAAACCCACTCCGCTAGACACAAACCCACTCCGCTAGACCCAAACCCACTCGGCCAGACCCAAACCCACTCGGATAGTCCCAAACCCACTCGGCTAGACCCAAACCCACTCGGCTAGACCCAAACCCACTCGGCTAGACCCAAACCCACTCGGCTAGACCCAAACCCACTCGCCTAGACCCAAACCCACTCGGCCAGACCCAAACCCACTCGGCTGGACCCAAACCCACTCGGCCAGACCCAAACCCACTCGGCTAGACCCAAACCCAATCGGCTAGACCCAAACCCACTCCGCTAGACCCAAACCCACTCGGCAAGACTCAAACCCACTCGGCTAGACCCAAACCCACTCGGCTAGAGCGAAACCCACTCGGCTAGACCCAAACCCACTCGGCTAAACCCAAACCCACTCGACTAGACCCAAACAAACTCCGCTGGACCCAAACCCACTCCGCTAGACCCAAACCCACTCCGCCAGACACAAACCCACTCCGCTAGACACAAACCCACTCCGCTAGACCCAAACCCACTCGGCTAGACCCAAACCCACTCGGCTAGTCCCAAACCCACTCGGCTAGACCCAAAGCCACTCGGCTAGACCCAAACCCACTCGGCTAGACCCAAACCCACTAGGCAAGACCCAAACATAGAAACATAGAAATTAGGTGCCGGAGTAGGCCATTCGGCCCTTCGAGCCTGCACCGCCATTCAATATCATGGCTGATCATCCAACTCAGTATCCCGTACCTGCCTTCTCTCTATACCCTCTGCTCCCCTTAGCCACAAGGGCCACATCTAACTCCCTCTTAAATATAGCCAATGAACTGGCCTCAACTATCCTCTGTGGCAGAGAGTTCCAGAGACCCACCACTCTCTGTGTGAAAAAAGTCCTTCTCATCTCGGTCCTAAAGGATTTCCCCCTTATCCTTAAGCTGTGACCCCTTGTCCTGGACTTCCTCAACATCGGGAACAATCTTCCTGCATCTAGCCTGTCTAACCCCTTAAGAACCCACTCGGCCAGACCCAAACCCACTCGGCTAGACCCAAACCCACTCGGCCAGACCCAAACCCACTAGGCCAGACCCAAACCCACTCGGCTAGACCCAAACCCACTCCGCTAGACCCAAACCCACTCCGCTAGACCCAAACCCACTCGGCTAGACCCAAACCCACTCGGCTAGACCGAAACCCACTCGGCTAGAGCCAAACCCACTCGGCTAGACCCAAACCCACTCGGATAGACCCAAACCCACTCCGCTAGACGCAAACCCACTCCGCTAGACCCAAACCCACTCCACTAGACGCAAACCCACTCCGCTAGACGTAAACCCACTCCCCTAGACCCAAACCCACTCCGGCAGACCCAAACCCACTCGGCTAGACCCAAACGCACTCGGCTAGACCCAAGCCCATTCGGCCAGACCCATCCCCACTCGGCTAGACCCAAACCCACTCGGTTAGACCCAAACCCACTCGGCTAGACCCAAACCAACTCGGCTAGACCCAAACCCACTCGGCTAGACCCAAACCCACTCCGCTAGACCCAAACCCACTCCGCTAGACCCAAACCCACTCCGCTAGACCCAAACCCACTCCGCTAGACACAAACCCACTCCGCTAGACCCAAACACACTCGGCTAGACCCAAACCCACTCGGCTAGTCCCAAACCCAATCGGCTAGACCCAAACCCACTCGGCTAGACCCAAACCCACTCGGCTAGACCCAAACCCACTCGGCTAGACCCAAACCCACTCGGCTAGACCCAAACCCACTTGGCTAGACCCAAACCCACTCGGCTAGACAGAAACCCCCTCGGCGAGAGCCGAACCCACTCGGCTAGACCCAAACCCACTCGGCTAGACCCAAACGCACTCGGCTAGACCCAAGCCCATTCGGCCAGACCCATCCCCACTCGGCTAGACCTAAACCCACTCGGTTAGACCCAAACCCACTCCGCTAGACCCAAACCCACTCGGCTAGACCCAAACCCACTCGGCTAGACACAAACACACTCCGCTAGACCCAAACCCACTCCGCTAGACCCAAACCCACTCCGCTAGACCCAAACCCACTCCGCTAGACCCAAACCCACTCCGCTAGACCCAAACCCACTCGGCTACACCCAAACCCACTCGGCTAGAACGAAACCCACTCGGCTAGAGCCAAACCCACTCGGCTAGACCCAAACCCACTCGGCTCGACCCAAACCCACTAGGCTAGACCCAAACCCACTCGGCTAAACCCAAACCCACTCGGCTAGACACAAACCCACTCCGCTAGACCCAAACCCACTAGGCTAGACCCAAACCCACTCGGCTAGACCCAAACCCATTCGGCTAGACCCAAACTCCCTCGGCTAGACCCAAACCCACTCCGCTAGACCCAAACCCACTCGGCTAGACCCAAACCCACTCGGCTAGACCGAAACCCACTCGGCTAGAGCGAAACCTACTCGGCTAGACCCAAACCAACTCGGCTAGACCCAAACCCACTCGGCTAGACCCAAACCCACTCCGCTAGACCCAAACCCACTCCGCTAGACCCAAACCCACTCCGCTAGACCCAAACCCACTCCGCTAGACACAAACCCACTCCGCTAGACCCAAACACACTCGGCTAGACCCAAACCCACTCGGCTAGTCCCAAACCCAATCGGCTAGACCCAAACCCACTCGGCTAGACCCAAACCCACTCGGCTAGACCCAAACCCACTCGGCTAGACCCAAACCCACTCGGCTAGACCCAAACCCACTTGGCTAGACCCAAACCCACTCGGCTAGACAGAAACCCACTCGGCGAGAGCCGAACCCACTCGGCTAGACCCAAACCCACTCGGCTAGACCCAAACCCACTCGGCTAGACCGAAACCCACTCGGCTAGACCCAAACCCACTCGGCTAGACCCAAACCCACTCCGCTAGATCAAAACCCGCTCGGCTAGACCCAAACCCACTCGGCTAGACCCAAACCCAATCGGCTAGACCCAAACCCACTCCGCTAGACCCAAACCCACTCGGCAAGACCCAAACCCACTCGGCTAGACCCAAACCCACTCGGCTAGAGCGAAACCCACTCGGCTAGACCCAAACCCACTCGGCTAAACCCAAACCCACTCGGCTAGACCCAAACAAACTCCGCTGGACCCAAACCCACTCCACTAGACCCAAACCCACTCCGCCAGACACAAACCCACTCCGCTAGACACAAACCCACTCCGCTAGACCCAAACCCACTCGGCTAGACCCAAACCCACTCGGATAGTCCCAAACCCACTCGGCTAGACCCAAACCCACTCGGCTAGAACGAAACCCACTCGGCTAGAGCCAAACCCACTCGGCTAGACCCAAACCCACTCGGCTCGACCCAAACCCACTAGGCTAGACCCAAACCCACTCGGCTAAACCCAAACCCACTCGGCTAGACACAAACCCACTCCGCTAGACCCAAACCCACTAGGCTAGACCCAAACCCACTCGGCTAGACCCAAACCCATTCGGCTAGACCCAAACTCCCTCGGCTAGACCCAAACCCACTCCGCTAGACCCAAACCCACTCGGCTAGACCCAAACCCACTCGGCTAGACCGAAACCCACTCGGCTAGAGCGAAACCTACTCGGCTAGACCCAAACCAACTCGGCTAGACCCAAACCCACTCGGCTAGACCCAAACCCACTCCGCTAGACCCAAACCCACTCCGCTAGACCCAAACCCACTCCGCTAGACCCAAACCCACTCCGCTAGACACAAACCCACTCCGCTAGACCCAAACACACTCGGCTAGACCCAAACCCACTCGGCTAGTCCCAAACCCAATCGGCTAGACCCAAACCCACTCGGCTAGACCCAAACCCACTCGGCTAGACCCAAACCCACTCGGCTAGACCCAAACCCACTCGGCTAGACCCAAACCCACTTGGCTAGACCCAAACCCACTCGGCTAGACAGAAACCCACTCGGCGAGAGCCGAACCCACTCGGCTAGACCCAAACCCACTCGGCTAGACCCAAACCCACTCGGCTAGACCGAAACCCACTCGGCTAGACCCAAACCCACTCGGCTAGACCCAAACCCACTCCGCTAGATCAAAACCCGCTCGGCTAGACCCAAACCCACTCGGCTAGACCCAAACCCAATCGGCTAGACCCAAACCCACTCCGCTAGACCCAAACCCACTCGGCAAGACCCAAACCCACTCGGCTAGACCCAAACCCACTCGGCTAGAGCGAAACCCACTCGGCTAGACCCAAACCCACTCGGCTAAACCCAAACCCACTCGGCTAGACCCAAACAAACTCCGCTGGACCCAAACCCACTCCACTAGACCCAAACCCACTCCGCCAGACACAAACCCACTCCGCTAGACACAAACCCACTCCGCTAGACCCAAACCCACTCGGCTAGACCCAAACCCACTCGGATAGTCCCAAACCCACTCGGCTAGACCCAAACCCACTCGGCTAGACCCAAACCCACTCGGCTAGACCCAAACCCACTCGGCTAGACCCAAACCCACTCGCCTAGACCCAAACCCACTCGGCCAGACCCAAACCCACTCGGCTGGACCCAAACCCACTCGGCCAGACCCAAACCCACTCGGCTAGACCCAAACCCAATCGGCTAGACCCAAACCCACTCCGCTAGACCCAAACCCACTCGGCAAGACTCAAACCCACTCGGCTAGACCCAAACCCACTCGGCTAGAGCGAAACCCACTCGGCTAGACCCAAACCCACTCGGCTAAACCCAAACCCACTCGACTAGACCCAAACAAACTCCGCTGGACCCAAACCCACTCCGCTAGACCCAAACCCACTCCGCCAGACACAAACCCACTCCGCTAGACACAAACCCACTCCGCTAGACCCAAACCCACTCGGCTAGACCCAAACCCACTCGGCTAGTCCCAAACCCACTCGGCTAGACCCAAAGCCACTCGGCTAGACCCAAACCCACTCGGCTAGACCAAAACCCACTAGGCAAGACCCAAACATAGAAACATAGAAATTAGGTGCCGGAGTAGGCCATTCGGCCCTTCGAGCCTGCACCGCCATTCAATATCATGGCTGATCATCCAACTCAGTATCCCGTACCTGCCTTCTCTCTATACCCTCTGCTCCCCTTAGCCACAAGGGCCACATCTAACTCCCTCTTAAATATAGCCAATGAACTGGCCTCAACTATCCTCTGTGGCAGAGAGTTCCAGAGACCCACCACTCCCTGTGTGAAAAAAGTCCTTCTCATCTCGGTCCTAAAGGATTTCCCCCTTATCCTTAAGCTGTGACCCCTTGTCCTGGACTTCCTCAACATCGGGAACAATCTTCCTGCATCTAGCCTGTCTAACCCCTTAAGAACCCACTCGGCCAGACCCAAACCCACTCGGCTAGACCCAAACCCACTCGGCCAGACCCAAACCCACTAGGCCAGACCCAAACCCACTCGGCTAGACCCAAACCCACTCCGCTAGACCCAAACCCACTCCGCTAGACCCAAACCCACTCGGCTAGACCCAAACCCACTCGGCTAGACCGAAACCCACTCGGCTAGAGCCAAACCCACTCGGCTAGACCCAAACCCACTCGGATAGACCCAAACCCACTCCGCTAGACGCAAACCCACTCCGCTAGACCCAAACCCACTCCACTAGACGCAAACCCACTCCGCTAGACGTAAACCCACTCCCCTAGACCCAAACCCACTCCGGCAGACCCAAACCCACTCGGCTAGACCCAAACGCACTCGGCTAGACCCAAGCCCATTCGGCCAGACCCATCCCCACTCGGCTAGACCCAAACCCACTCGGTTAGACCCAAACCCACTCCGCTAGACCCAAACCCACTCGGCTAGACCCAAACCCACTCGGCTAGACACAAACACACTCCGCTAGACCCAAACCCACTCCGCTAGACCCAAACCCACTCCGCTAGACCCAAACCCACTCCGCTAGACCCAAACCCAATCCGCTAGACCCAGACCCACTCGGCTACACCCAAACCCACTCGGCTAGAACGAAACCCACTCGGCTAGAGCCAAACCCACTCGGCTAGACCCAAACCCACTCGGCTCGACCCAAACCCACTAGGCTAGACCCAAACCCACTCGGCTAAGCCCAAACCCACTCGGCTAGACACAAACCCACTCGGCTAGACCAAAACCCACTCGGCTAGAGCAAAACCTACTCGGCAAGACCCAAACCAACTCGGCTAGACCCAAACCCACTCGGCTAGACCCAAACCCACTCCGCTAGACCCAAACCCACTCCGCTAGACCCAAACCCACTCCGCTAGACCCAAACCCACTCCGCTAGACACAAACCCACTCCGCTAGACCCAAACACACTCGGCTAGACCCAAACCCACTCGGCTAGTCCCAAACCCAATCGGCTAGACCCAAACCCACTCGGCTAGACCCAAACCCACTCGGCTAGACCCAAACCCACTCGGCTAGACACAAACACACTCGGCTAGACCCAAACCCACTTGGCTAGACCCAAACCCACTCGGCTAGACAGAAACCCCCTCGGCGAGAGCCGAACCCACTCGGCTAGACCCAAACCCACTCGGCTAGACCCAAACCCACTCGGCTAGACCGAAACCCACTCGGCTAGACCCAAACCCACTCGGCTAGACCCAAACCCACTCCGCTAGACCAAAACCCGCTCGGCTAGACCCAAACCCACTCGGCTAGACCCAAACCCAATCGGCTAGACCCAAACCCACTCCGCTAGACCCAAACCCACTCGGCAAGACCCAAACCCACTCGGCTAGACCCAAACCCACTCGGCTAGAGCGAAACCCACTCGGCTAGACCCAAACGCACTCGGCTAAACCCAAACCCACTCGGCTAGACCCAAACAAACTCCGCTGGACCCAAACCCACTCCGCTAGACCCAAACCCACTCCGCCAGACACAAACCCACTCCGCTAGACACAAACCCACTCCGCTAGACCCAAACCCACTCGGGTAGACCCAAACCCACTCGGATAGTCCCAAACCCACTCGGCTAGACCCAAACCCACTCGGCTAGACCCAAACCCACTCGGCTAGACCCAAACCCACTCGGCTAGACCCAAACCCACTCGCCTAGACCCAAACCCACTCGGCCAGACCCAAACCCACTCGGCTGGACCCAAACCCACTCGGCCAGACCCAAACCCACTCGGCTAGACCCAAACCCAATCGGCTAGACCCAAACCCACTCCGCTAGACCCAAACCCACTCGGCAAGACTCAAACCCACTCGGCTAGACCCAAACCCACTCGGCTAGAGCGAAACCCACTCGGCTAGACCCAAACCCACTCGGCTAAACCCAAACCCACTCGGCTAGACCCAAACAAACTCCGCTGGACCCAAACCCACTCCGCTAGACCCAAACCCACTCCGCCAGACACAAACCCACTCCGCTAGACACAAACCCACTCCGCTAGACCCAAACCCACTCGGCTAGACCCAAACCCACTCGGCTAGTCCCAAACCCACTCGGCTAGACCCAAAGCCACTCGGCTAGACCCAAACCCACTCGGCTAGACCCAAACCCACTAGGCAAGACCCAAACATAGAAACATAGAAATTAGGTGCCGGAGTAGGCCATTCGGCCCTTCGAGCCTGCACCGCCATTCAATATCATGGCTGATCATCCAACTCAGTATCCCGTACCTGCCTTCTCTCTATACCCTCTGCACCCCTTCGCCACAAGGGCCACATCTAACTCCCTCTTAAATATAGCCAATGAACTGGCCTCAACTATCCTCTGTGGCAGAGAGTTCCAGAGACCCACCACTCTCTGTGTGAAAAAAGTCCTTCTCATCTCGGTCCTAAAGGATTTCCCCCTTATCCTTAAGCTGTGACCCCTTGTCCTGGACTTCCCCAACATCGGGAACAATCTTCCTGCATCTAGCCTGTCTAACCCCTTAAGAACCCACTCGGCCAGACCCAAACCCACTCGGCTAGACCCAAACCCACTCGGCCAGACCCAAACCCACTCGGCCAGACCCAAACCCACTCGGCTAGACCCAAACCCACTCCGCTAGACCCAAACCCACTCCGCTAGACCCAAACCCACTCGGCTAGACCCAAACCCACTCGGCTAGACCGAAACCCACTCGGCTAGAGCCAAACCCACTCGGCTAGACCCAAACCCACTCGGCTAGACCCAAACCCACTCCGCTAGACGCAAACCCACTCCGCTAGACCCAAACCCACTCCACTAGACGCAAACCCACTCCGCTAGACGTAAACCCACTCCCCTAGACCCAAACCCACTCCGGCAGACCCAAACCCACTCGGCTAGACCCAAACGCACTCGGCTAGACCCAAGCCCATTCGGCCAGACCCATCCCCACTCGGCTAGACCCAAACCCACTCGGTTAGACCCAAACCCACTCCGCTAGACCCAAACCCACTCGGCTAGACCCAAACCCACTCGGCTAGACACAAACACACTCCGCTAGACCCAAACCCACTCCGCTAGACCCAAACCCACTCCGCTAGACCCAAACCCACTCCGCTAGACCCAAACCCACTCCGCTAGACCCAAACCCACTCGGCTACACCCAAACCCACTCGGCTAGAACGAAACCCACTCGGCTAGAGCCAAACCCACTCGGCTAGACCCAAACCCACTCGGCTAGACCCAAACCCACTCGGCTAGACCCAAACCCACTCCGCTAGACCCAAACCCACTCCGCTAGACCTAAACCCACTCCGCTAGAACCAAACCCACTCCGGTAGACCCAAACCCACTCGGCTAGACCCAAACGCACTCGGCTAGACCCAAACCCACTCGGCTAGACCCAAACCCACTCCGCTAGACGCAAACCCACTCCGCTAGACCCAAACCCACTCCGCTAGACCCAAACCCACTCCGCTAGACGTAAACCCACTTTGCTAGACCCAAACCCACTCCGGCAGACCCAAACCCACTCGGCTAGATCCAAACGCACTCGGCTAGACCCAAGCCCATTCGGCCAGACACAACCCCACTCGGCTAGACCCAAACCCACTCGGCTAGACCCAAACCTACTCGGCTAGACGCAAACCCACTCGGCTAGACCCAAACACAGTCGGCTAGACCCAAGCCCACTCGGCCAGACCCAACCCCACTCGGCTAGACCCAAACCCAGTCTCCTAGACCCAAACCCACTCGGCTAGACCCAAATCCACTCTGCTAGACCCAAACCCACTCGGCTAGACCCAAACCCACTCGACTAGACCCAAACCCACTCGGCTAGACCCAAGCCCACTCGGCTAGACCCAAACCCACTCCGCTAGACCGAAACCCAGTCGGCTAGACCCAAACCCACTCCGCTAGACCCAAACCCACTCGGCTAGCCCCAAACCCACTCGGCTAGCCCCAAACCCACTCGGCTAGAGCCAAACACACTCAGCTAGACCCAAACACACTCGGCTAGACGCAAACCCACTCCGCTAGACCCAAACCCACTCCGCTAGACCCAAACCCACTCCGCTAGACCCAAACCCAATCGGCTAGACCCAAACCCACTCCACTAGACCCAAATCCACTCGGTGAGACCCAAACCCACTCGGCCAGACGCAAACCCACTCGGCTAGACCCAAACCCACTCGGCTAGACCCAAACCCACTCGGCTAGACCCAAACCCACTCCGCTAGACCCAAACCCACTCGGCTGTACCGAAACCCACTCGGCTAGACCGAAACCCACTCGGCTAGAGCCAAACCCACTCGCCTCGACCCAAACCCACTCGGCTAGACCCAAACCCACTCGGCTAGACCCAAACCCACTCGGCTAGACCCAAACCCACTCGGCTAGACCCAAACCCACTCGGCTAGACCCAAACCCACTCGGCCAGTCCCAAACCCATTCGGCTAGACCCAAACCCACTCGGCCAGACCCAAACCCACTCGGCTAGACCCAAACCCACTCGGCTAGACCGAAACGCACTCGGCTAGAGCCAAGCCCACTCGGCTAGACCCAAACCCACTCGGCTAGACCCAAACCCACTCGGCTGGACCCAAACCCACTCTGCTAGACCCAAACGCACTCGGCTAGACCCAAACCCACTCCGCTAGACCCAAACCCACTCGGCTTGACCCAAACCCACTCGGCTAGACCCAAACCCACTCGGCTAGACCCAAACCCACTCAGCTAGACCCAAACCCACTCGGCTAGACCCAAACCCACTCGGCTAGACCGAAACCCACTCGGCTAGAGCGAAACCCACTCGGCTAGACCCAAACCCACTCGGCTAGACCCAAACCCACTCGGCGAGACCCAAACCCACTCGGCTAGACCCAAACCCACTCCGCTAGACCCAAACCCACTCCGCTAGACGCAAACCCACTCGGCTAGACCCAAACCCACTCGGCTAGACCGAAACCCACTCGGCTAGACCCAAACCCACTCGGCTGGACCCAAACCCACTCGGCTAGACCCAAACACACTTGGCTAGACCCAAACCCACTCGGCTAGACCCAAACCCACTCCGCTAGATGCAAACCCACTGCGCTAGACCCAAACCCACTCCGCTAGACCCAAACCCACTCCGCTAGACCTAAACCCACTCCGCTAGACCCAAACCCACTCCGGTAGACCTAAACCCACTCGGCTAGACCCAAACGCACTCAGCTAGACCCAAGCCCACTCGGCCAGACCCAACCCCACTCGGCTAGACCCAAACCCACTCGGTTAGACCCAAACCCACTCCTCTAGACCCAAACCCACTAGGCTAGACCCAAACCCACTCGGCTAGACCCAAACCCACTCGGCTGGACCCAAACCCTATCGGCTAGACCCAAACCCACTCGGCCAGACCCAAACCCACTCGGCTAGACCCAAACCCACTCGGCCAGACCCAAACCCACTCGGCTAGACCCAAACCCACTCGGCTAGACCCAAACCCACTCCGCTAGACCCAAACCCACTCCGCTAGACCCAAACCCACTCGGCTAGACCCAAACCCACTCGGCTAGACCGAAACCCACTCGGCTAGAGCCAAACCCACTCGGCTAGACCCAAACCCACTCGGCTAGACCCAAACCCACTCCGCTAGACGCAAACCCACTCCGCTAGACCCAAACTCACTCCGCTAGACCCAAACCCACTCCGCTAGACGTAAACCCTCTCCGCTAGACCCAAACCCACTCCGGCAGACCCAAACCCACTCGGCTAGACCCAAACGCACTCGGCTAGACCCAAACCCACTCGGTTAGACCCAAACCCACTCCGCTAGACCCAAACCCACTCGGCTAGACCCAAACCTACTCGGCCAGACGCAAACCCACTCGGCTAGACCCAAACGCACTCGGCTAGACCCAAGCCCACTCGGCCAGACCCAACCCCACTCGGCTAGACCCAAACCCAGTCTCCTAGACCCAAACCCACTCGGCTAGACCCAAACCCACTCTGCTACACCCAAACCCACTCGGCTAGACCCAAACCCACTCGGCTAGACCCAAGCCCACTCGGCTAGACCCAAGCCCACTCGGCTAGAGCCAAACCCACTCGGCTAGACCCAAACCCACTCGGCTAGACCCAAACCCACTCGGCTAGACCCAAACCCACTCGGCTAGACCCAAACCCACTCGGCTAGACCCAAGCCCACTCGGCTAGACCCAAACCCACACGGCCAGACCCAAACCCATTCGGCTAGACCCAAACCCACTCGGCCAGACCCAAACCCACTCGGCTAGACCCAAACCCACTCGGCTAGACCCAAACCCACTAGGCTAGACAAAAACCCACTCGGCTAGACCCAAACCCACTCCGCTAGACGCAAACCCACTCCGCTAGACACAAACCCACTCCGCTCGACCCAAACCCACTCCGCTAGACTTAAACCCGCTCCGCTAGACCCAAACCCACTCCGGTAGACCCAAACCCACTCGGCTAGACCCAAACGCACTCGGCTAGACCCAAGCCCACTCGGCCAGACCCAACCCCACTCGGCTAGAACCAAACCCACTCGGTTAGACCCAAACCCACTCCGCTACACCCAAACCCACTAGGCTAGACCCAAACCCACTCGGCTAGACCCAAACCCATTCGGCTAGACCCAAACTCCCTCGGCTAGACCCAAACCCACTCCGCTAGACCCAAACCCACTCGGCTAGACCCAAACCCACTCGGCTAGACCGAAACCCACTCGGCTAGACCGAAACCTACTCGGCTAGACCCAAACCAACTCGGCTAGACCCAAACCCACTCGGCTAGACCCAAACCCACTCCGCTAGACCCAAACCCACTCCGCTAGACCCAAACCCACTCCGCTAGACCCAAACCCACTCGGCTAGACCCAAACCCACTCGGCTAGACCCAAACCCACTCGGCTAGACCCAAACCCACTCGGCTAGACCCAAACCCACTCGGCTAGACCCAAACCCACTCGGCTAGACCGAAACCCACTCGGCTAGAGCCGAACCCACTCGGCTAGACCCAAACCCACTCGGCTAGACCCAAACCCACTCGGCTAGACCGAAACCCACTCGGCTAGACCCAAACCCACTCGGCTAGACCCAAACCCACTCCGCTAGACCAAAACCCGCTCGGCTAGACCCAAACCCACTCGGCTAGACCCAAACCCAATCGGCTAGACCCAAACCCACTCCGCTAGACCCAAACCCACTCGGCAAGACCCAAACCCACTCGGCTAGACCCAAACCCACTCGGCTAGAGCGAAACCCACTCGGCTAGACCCAAACCCACTCGGCTAAACCCAAACCCACTCGGCTAGACCCAAACCCACTCGGTTAGACCCAAACCCACTCCGCTAGACCCAAACCCACTCGGCTAGACCCAAACCCACTCGGCTAGACGCAAACCCACTCCGCTAGACCCAAACCCACTCGGCTAGACCCAAACCCACTCGGCTAGACCCAAACCCACTCGGCTAGAGCGAAACCCACTCGGCTAGACCCAAACCCACTCGGCTAGACCCAAACCCACTCGGCTAGACCCAAACACACTCCGCTAGACCCAAACCCACTCGGCTAGACCCAAACCCACTCGGTTAGACCCAAACCCACTCCGCTAGACCCAAACCCACTCGGCTAGACCCAAACCCACTCGGCTAGACGCAAACCCACTCCGCTAGACCCAAACCCACTCGGCTAGACCCAAACCCACTCGGCTAGACCCAAACCCACTCGGCTAGAGCGAAACCCACTCGGCTAGACCCAAACCCACTCGGCTAGACCCAAACCCACTCGGCTAGACCCAAACACACTCCGCTAGACCCAAACCCACTCCGCTAGACCCAAACCCACTCCGCTAGACACAAAACCACTCCGCTAGACACAAACCCACTCCGCTAGACCCAAACCCACTCGGCTAGACCCAAACCCACTCGGCTACTCCCAAACCCGCTCGGCTAGACCCAAACCCGCTCGGCTAGACCCAAACCCACTCGGCTAGACCCAAACCCACTCGGCTAGACCCAAACCCACTCGGCTAGACCGAAACCCACTCGGCTAGACCGAAACCTACTCGGCTAGACCCAATCCAACTCGGCTAGACCCAAACCCACTCGGCTAGACCCAAACCCACTCCGCTAGACCCAAACCCACTCCGCTAGACCCAAACCCACTCCGCTAGACCCAAACCCACTCCGCTAGACCCAAACCCACTCCGCTAGACCCAAACCCACTCGGCTAGACCCAAACCCACTCGGCTAGACCCAAACCCACTCGGCTAGACCCAAACCCACTCGGCTAGACCCAAACCCACTCGGCTAGACCGAAACCCACTCGGCTAGAGCCGAACCCACTCGGCTAGACCCAAACCCACTCGGCTAGACCCAAACCCACTCGGCTAGACCGAAACCCACTCGGCTAGACCCAAACCCACTCGGCTAGACCCAAACCCACTCCGCTAGACCAAAACCCGCTCGGCTAGACACAAACCCACTCGGCTAGACCCAAACCCAATCGGCTAGACCCAAACCCACTCCGCTAGACCCAAACCCACTCGGCAAGACCCAAACCCACTCGGCTAGACCCAAACCCACTCGGCTAGAGCGAAACTCACTCGGCTAGACCCAAACCCACTCGGCTAAACCCAAACCCACTCGGCTAGACCCAAACCCACTCGGTTAGACCCAAACCCACTCCGCTAGACCCAAACCCACTCGGCTAGACCCAAACCCACTCGGCTAGACGCAAACCCACTCCGCTAGACCCAAACCCACTCGGCTAGACCCAAACCCACTCGGCTAGACCCAAACCCACTCGGCTAGAGCGAAACCCACTCGGCTAGACCCAAACCCACTCGGCTAGACCCAAACCCACTCGGCTAGACCCAAACACACTCCGCTAGACCCAAACCCACTCGGCTAGACCCAAACCCACTCGGTTAGACCCAAACCCACTCCGCTAGACCCAAACCCACTCGGCTAGACCCAAACCCACTCGGCTAGACGCAAACCCACTCCGCTAGACACAAACCCACTCGGCTACACCCAAACCCACTCGGCTAGAACGAAACCCACTCGGCTACAGCCAAACCCACTCGGCTAGACCCAAACCCACTCGGCTAGACGCAAACCCACTCGGCTAGACCCAAACCCACTCCGCTAGACCCAAACCCACTCCGCTAGACCTAAACCCACTCCGCTAGAACCAAAACCACTCCGGTAGACCCAAACCCACTCGGCTAGACCCAAACGCACTCGGCTGACCCAAGCCCACTCGGCCAGACCCAACCCCACTCGGCTAGACCCAAACCCACTCGGTTAGACCCAAACCCACTCCGCTAGACCCAAACTCACTAGGCTAGACCCAAACCCACTCGGCTAGACCCAAACCCACTCGGCTAGTCCCAAACCCACTCGGCTAGACCCAAACCCACTCGGCTTGACCCAAACCCACTCCGCTAGACGCCAACCCACTCCGCTAGACCCAAACCCACTCCGCTAGACGTAAACCCACTTTGCTAGACCCAAACCCACTCCGGCAGACCCAAACCCACTCGGCTAGACCCAAACCCACTCGGCTAGACCCAAACCAACTCGGCTAGACCCAAACCCACTCGGCTAGACCCAAACCCACTCCACTAGACGCACACCCACTCGGCTAGACCCAAACCCACTCCGCTAGACCCAAACCCACTCCGCTAGACCCAAACCCACTCGGCTAGACCCAAACCCACTCGGCTAGACCCAAACCCACTCAGCTAGAGCGAAACCCACTCGGCTAGACCCAAACCCACTCGGCTAGACCCAAACCCACTCGGCTAGACCCAAACACACTCCGCTAGACCCAAACCCACTCCGCTAGACCCAAACCCACTCCGCTAGACACAAAACCACTCCGCTAGACACAAACCCACTCCGCTAGACCCAAACCCACTCGGCTAGACCCAAACCCACTCGGCTACTCCCAAACCCGCTCGGCTAGACCCAAACCCGCTCGGCTAGACCCAAACCCACTCGGCTAGACCCAAACCCACTCGGCTAGACCCAAACCCACTCGGCTAGACCCAAACCCACTCGGCTAGACCCAAACCCACTAGGCAAGACCCAAACCCACTCGGCCAGACCCAAACCCACTCGGCTAGACCCAAACCCACTCGGCCAGACCCAAACCCACTCGGCCAGACCCAAACCCACTCCGCTAGACCCAAACCCACTCCGCTAGACCCAAACCCACTCCGCTAGACCCAAACCCACTCGGCTAGACCCAAACCCACTCGGCTAGACCGAAACCCATTCGGCTAGACCCAAACCCACTCCGCTAGACCCAAACCCACTCCGCTAGACACAAACCCACTCCGCTAGACACAAACCCACTCGGCTACACCCAAACCCACTCGGCTAGAACGAAACCCACTCGGCTACAGCCAAACCCACTCGGCTAGACCCAAACCCACTCGGCTAGACCCAAACCCACTCGGCTAGACCCAAACCCACTCCGCTAGACCCAAACCCACTCCGCTAGACCTAAACCCACTCCGCTAGAACCAAAACCACTCCGGTAGACCCAAACCCACTCGGCTAGACCCAAACGCACTCGGCTGACCCAAGCCCACTCGGCCAGACCCAACCCCACTCGGCTAGACCCAAACCCACTCGGTTAGACCCAAACCCACTCCGCTAGACCCAAACCCACTAGGCTAGACCCAAACCCACTCGGCTAGACCCAAACCCACTCGGCTAGTCCCAAACCCACTCGGCTAGACCCAAACCCACTCGGCTAGACCCAAACCCACTCCGCTAGACGCAAACCCACTCCGCTAGACCCAAACCCACTCCGCTAGACGTAAACCCACTTTGCTAGACCCAAACCCACTCCGGCAGACCCAAACCCACTCGGCTAGACCCAAACCCACTCGGCTAGTCCCAAACCCACTCGGCTAGACCCAAACCCACTCGGCTAGACCCAAACCCACTCCACTAGACGCACACCCACTCGGCTAGACCCAAACCCACTCCGCTAGACCCAAACCCACTCCGCTAGACGTAAACCCACTTTGCTAGACCCAAACCCACTCCGGCAGACCCAAACCCACTCCGGCAGACCCAAACCCACTTGGCTGTACCGAAACCCACTCGGCTAGACCCAAGCCCATTCGGCCAGACCCAAACCCACTCGGCTAGACCCAAACCCACTCGGCTAGACCCAAACCCACTCGGCTAGACCCAAACCCACTCGGCTAGACGCAAACCCACTCGGCTAGACCCAAACCCACTCGGCTAGACCCAAACCCACTCGGCCAGTCCCAAACCCATTCGGCTAGACCCAAACCCACTCGGCCAGACCCAAACCCACTCGGCTAGACCCAAACCCACTCGACTCGACCCAAACCCACTCGGCTAGGCCCAAACCCACTCCGCTAGACCCAAACCCACTCGGCTAGACCCAAACCCACTCGGCTAGACCGAAACGCACTCGGCTAGAGCCAAACCCACTCGGCTAGACCCAAACCCACTCGGCTGGACCCAAACCCACTCGGCTAGACCCAAACCCACTCGGCTAGACCCAAACCCACTCGGCTAGACCCAAACCCACTCCGCTAGACCCAAACCCACTCGGCTAGACCCAAACCCACTCGGCTAGACCCAAACCCACTCGGCTAGACCCAAACCCACTCGGCTAGACCCAAACCCACTCGGCTAGACCCAAACCCACTCGGCTAGACCGAAACCCACTCGGCTAGAGCGAAACCCACTCGGCTAGACCCAAACCCATTCGGCTAGACCCAAACGCACTCGGCTAGACCCAAGCCCACTCGGCCAGACCCAACCCCACTCGGCTAGACCCAAACCCACTCGGTTAGACCCAAACCCACTCCGCTAGACCCAAACCCACTAGGCTAGACCCAAACCCACTCGGCTAGAGCCAAACCCACTCGGCTAGACCCAAACCCACTCGGCTGGACCCAAACCCACTCGGCTAGACCCAAACACACTCGGCTAGACCCAAACCCACTCGGCTAGACCCAAACCCACTCCGCTAGACCCAAACCCACTCGGCTAGACCCAAACCCACTCGGCTAGACCCAAACCCACTCGGCTAGACCCAAACCCACTCGGCTAGACCCAAACCCACTCGGCTAGACCCAAACCCACTCGGCTAGACCGAAACCCACTCGGCTAGAGCGAAACCCACTCGGCTAGACCCAAACCCACTCGGCTAGACCCACACCCACTTAGCTAGACCCAAACACACTCCTCTAGACCCAAACCCACTCCGCTAGACCCAAACCCACTCCGCTAGACCCAATCCCACTCCGCTAGACACAAACCCACTCCGCTAGACCCAAACCCACTCGGCTAGACCCAAACCCACTCGGCTAGTGCCAAACCCACTCGGCTAGACCCAAACCCACTCGGCTAGACCCAAACCCACTCGGCTAGACCCAAACCCACTCGGCGAGACCCAAACCCACTCGGCGAGACCCAAACCCACTCGGCCAGACCCAAACCCACTCGGCTAGACCCAAACCCACTCGGCGAGACCCAAACCCACTCGGCTAGACCCAAACCCACTCGGCTAGACCCAAACCCACTCCGCTAGACCCAAACGCACTCCGCTAGACCCAAACCCACTCGGCTAGACCCAAACCCACTCGGCTAGACCGAAATCCACTCGGCTAGAGCCAAACCCACTCGGCTGGACCCAAACCCACTCGGCTAGACCCAAACCCACTCAGCTAGACCCAAACCCACTCCGCTAGACGCAAACCCACTCCGCTAGACCCAATCCCACTCCGCTAGACACAACCCCACTCCGCTAGACCCAAACCCACTCGGCTAGACCCAAACCCACTCGGCTAGTGCCAAACCCACTCAGCTAGACCCAAACCCACTCGGCTAGACGCAAACCCACTCGGCTAGACCCAAACCCACTCGGCGAGACCCAAACCCACTCGGCGAGATCCAAACCCACTCGGCCAGACCCAAACCCACTCGGATAGACCCAAACCCACTCGGCGAGACCCAAACCCACTCGGCTAGACCCAAACCCACTCGGCTAGACCCAAACCCACTCCGCTAGACCCAAACCCCCTCCGCTAGACCCAAACCCACTCGGCTAGACCCAAACCCACTCGGCTAGACCCAAACCCACTCGGCTAGAGCCAAACCCACTCGGCTGGACCCAAACCCACTCGGCTGGACCCAAACCCACTCGGCTAGACCCAAACCCACTCCGCTAGACGCAAACCCACTCCGCTAGACCCAAACCCACTCGGCTAGACCCAAACCCACTCGGCGAGACCCAAACCCACTCGGCTAGACCCAAACCCACTCCGCTAGACGCAAACCCACTCCGCTAGACCCAAACCCACTCCACTAGACGCAAACCCACTCCGCTAGAGGTAAACCTACTCCCCTAGACCCAAACCCACTCCGGCAGACCCAAACCCACTCGGCTAGACCCAAACGCACTCGGCTAGACCCAAACCCATTCGGCCAGACCCATCCCCACTCGGCTAGACCCAAACCCACTCGGCTAGACCCAAACCCACTCGCCTAGACCCAAACCCACTCGGCCAGACCCAAACCCACTCGGCTAGACCCAAACCCACTCGGCGAGACCCAAACCCACTCGGCTAGACCCAAACCCACTCGGCTAGACCCAAACCCACTCGGCTAGACCCAAACGCACTCCGCTAGACCCAAACCCACTCGGCTGGACCCAAACCCACTCGGCTAGACCGAAACCCACTCGGCTAGAGCCAAACCCACTCGGCTGGACCCAAACCCACTCGGCTAGACCCAAACCCACTCAGCTAGACCCAAACCCACTCCGCTAGACGCAAACCCACTCCGCTAGACCCAATCCCACTCGGCTAGACCCAAACCCACTCGGCTAGACCCAAACCCACTCGGCGAGACCCAAACGCACTCGGCGAAACCCAAACCCACTCGGCCAGACCCAAACCCACTCGGATAGACCCAAACCCACTCGGCGAGACCCAAACCCACTCGGCTAGACCCAAACCCACTCGGCTAGACCCAAACCCACTCCGCTAGACCCAAACCCACTCCGCTAGACCCAAACCCACTCGGCTAGACCCAAACCCACTCGGCTAGACCCAAACCCACTCGGCTAGAGCCAAACCCACTGGGCTGGACCCAAACCCACTCGGCTAGACCCAAACCCACTCGGCTAGACCCAAACCCACTCCGCTAGACGCAAACCCACTCCGCTAGACCCAAACCCACTCCGCTAGACCTAAACCCACTCCGCTAGACCCAAACCCACTCCGGTAGACCCAAACCCACTCGGCTAGACCCAAACGCACTCGGCTGGACCCAAGCCCACTCCGCTGGACCCAAACCCACTAGGCTTGACCCAAACCCACTCGGCTAGACCCAAACCCACTCCGCTAGACCCAAACCCACTCCGCTAGACCCAAACCCACTCGGCTAGACCCAAACCCACTCGGCTAGACCGAAACCCACTCGGCTAGAGCCAAACCCACTCGGCTAGACCCAAACCCACTCGGCTAGACCCAAACCCACTCCGCTAGACGCAAACCCACTCCGCTAGACCCAAACCCACTCCACTAGATGCAAACCCACTCCGCTAGACGTAAACCTACTCCCCTAGACCCAAACCCACTCCGGCAGACCCAAACCCACTCGGCTAGACCCAAACGCACTCGGCTAGACCCAAACCCATTCGGCCAGACCCATCCCCACTCGGCTAGACCCAAACCCACTCGGTTAGACCCAAACCCACTCCGCTAGACCCAAACCCACTCGGCTAGACCCAAACCCACTCGGCTAGACTCAAACACACTCCGCTAGACCCAAACCCACTCCGCTAGACCCAAACCCACTCCGCTAGACCTAAACCCACTCCGCTGGACCCAAACCCACTCGGCTAGACCCAAACCCACTCGGCTAGACCCAAACCCACTCGGTTAGACCCAAACCCACTCGGCTAGACCCAAACCCACTCCACTAGACGCAAACCCACTCGGCTAGACCCAAACCCACTCCGCTAGACCCAAACCCACTCCGCTATACGTAAACCCACTTTGCTAGACCCAAACCCACTCCGGCAGACCCAAACCCACTCCGGCAGACCCAAACCCACTTGGCTGTACCGAAACCCACTCGGCTAGACCCAAGCCCATTCGGCCAGACCCAAACCCACTCGGCTAGACCCAAACCCACTCGGCTAGACCCAAACCCACTCGGCTAGACCCAAACCCACTCGGCTAGACCCAAACCCACTCGGCTGGACCCAAACCCACTCGGCCAGTCCCAAACCCATTCGGCTAGACCCAAACCCACTCGGCCAGACCCAAACCCACTCGGCTAGACCCAAACCCACTCGGCTCGACCCAAACCCACTCGGCTAGACCCAAACCCACTCCGCTAGACCCAAACACACTCGGCTAGACCCAAACCCACTCGGCTAGACCAAAACGCACTCGGCTAGAGCCAAACCCACTCGGCTAGACCCAAACCCACTCGGCTAGACCCAAACCCACTCGGCTAGACCCAAACCCACTCGGCTAGACCCAAACCCACTCGGCTAGACCCAAACCCACTCGGCTAGACCCAAACCCACTCGGCTAGACCCAAACCCACTCGGCTAGACCCAAACCCACTCGGCTAGACCCAAACCCACTCGGCTAGACCCAAACCCACTCGGATAGAACGAAACCCACTCGGCTAGAGCGAAACCCACTCGGCTAGACCCAAACCCACTCGGCTAGACCCAAACCCACTTAGCTAGACCCAAACACACTCCGCTAGACCCAAACCCACTCCGCTAGACCCAAACCCCCTCCGCTAGACCCAATCCCACTCCGCTAGACACAAACCCACTCCGCTAGACCCAAACCCACTCGGCTAGACCCAAACCCACTCGGCTAGTGCCAAACCCACTCGGCTAGACCCAAACCCACTCGGCCAGACCCAAACCCACTCGGCTAGACCCAAACCCACTCGGCGAGACCCAAACCCACTCGGCGAGACCCAAACCCACTCGGCCAGACCCAAACCCACTCGGCTAGACCCAAACCCACTCGGCGAGACCCAAACCCACTCGGCTAGACCCAAACCCACTCCGCTAGACCCAAACCCACTCCGCTAGACCCAAACCCACTCCGCTAGACCCAAACCCACTCGGCTAGACCCAAACCCACTCGGCTAGACCGAAACCCACTCGGCTAGAGCCAAACCCACTCGGCTGGACCCAAACCCACTCGGCTAGACCCAAACCCACTCGGCTAGACCCAAACCCACTCCGCTAGACGCAAACCCACTCCGCTAGACCCAATCCCACTCCGCTAGACACAAACCCACTCCGCTAGACCCAAACCCACTCGGCTAGACCCAAACCCACTCGGCTAGTGCCAAACCCACTCGGCTAGACCCAAACCCACTCGGCTAGACCCAAACCCACTCGGCTAGACCCAAACCCACTCGGCGAGACCCAAACCCACTCGGCGAGACCCAAACCCACTCGGCCAGACCCAAACCCACTCGGCTAGACCCAAACCCACTCGGCGAGACCCAAACCCACTCGGCTAGACCCAAACCCACTCGGCTAGACCCAAACCCACTCCGCTAGACCCAAACCCACTCCGCTAGACCCAAACCCACTCGGCTAGACCCAAACCCACTCCGCTAGACCCAAACCCACTCCGCTAGACCCAAACCCACTCGGCTAGACCTAAACCCACTCCGCTAGACCCAAACCCACTCCGGTAGACCCAAACCCACTCGGCTAGACCCAAACGCACTCGGCTAGACCCAAGCCCACTCGGCCAGACCCAACCCCACTCGGCTAGACCCAAACCCACTCGGTTAGACCCAAACACACTCCGCTAGACCCAAACCCACTAGGCTAGACCCAAACCCACTCGGCTAGACCCAAACCCACTCGGCTCGACCCAAACCCACTCGGCTAGACCCAAACCCACTAGGCAAGACCCAAACATAGAAACATAGAAATTAGGTGCCGGAGTAGGCCATTCGGCCCTTCGAGCCTGCACCGCCATTCAATATCATGGCTGATCATCCAACTCAGTATCCCGTACCTGCCTTCTCTCTATACCCTCTGCTCCCCTTCGCCACAAGGGCCACATCTAACTCCCTCTTAAATATAGCCAATGAACTGGCCTCAACTATCCTCTGTGGCAGAGAGTTCCAGAGACCCACCACTCTCTGTGTGAAAAAAGTCCTTCTCATCTCGGTCCTAAAGGATTTCCCCCTTATCCTTAAGCTGTGACCCCTTGTCCTGGACTTCCCCAACATCGGGAACAATCTTCCTGCATCTAGCCTGTCTAACCCCTTAAGAACCCACTCGGCCAGACCCAAACCCACTCGGCTAG
Organism: Raja brachyura; assembly: GCA_963514005.1. The sequence goes on from OY740820.1 coordinate 2,111,306, forward strand.
ACCCAAACCCACTCGGCCAGACCCAAACCCACTAGGCCAGACCCAAACCCACTAGGCCAGACCCAAACCCACTCGGCTAGACCCAAACCCACTCCGCTAGACCCAAACCCACTCCGCTAGACCCAAACCCACTCGGCTAGACCCAAACCCACTCGGCTAGACCGAAACCCACTCGGCTAGAGCCAAACCCACTCGGCTAGACCCAAACCCACTCGGATAGACCCAAACCCACTCCGCTAGACGCAAACCCACTCCGCTAGACCCAAACCCACTCCACTAGACGCAAACCCACTCCGCTAGACGTAAACCCACTCCCCTAGACCCAAACCCACTCCGGCAGACCCAAACCCACTCGGCTAGACCCAAACGCACTCGGCTAGACCCAAGCCCATTCGGCCAGACCCATCCCCACTCGGCTAGACCCAAACCCACTCGGTTAGACCCAAACCCACTCCGCTAGACCCAAACCCACTCGGCTAGACCCAAACCCACTCGGCTAGACACAAACACACTCCGCTAGACCCAAACCCACTCCGCTAGACCCAAACCCACTCCGCTAGACCCAAACCCACTCCGCTAGACCCAAACCCACTCCGCTAGACCCAAACCCACTCGGCTACACCCAAACCCACTCGGCTAGAACGAAACCCACTCGGCTAGAGCCAAACCCACTCGGCTGGACCCAAACCCACTCGGCTCGACCCAAACCCACTAGGCTAGACCCAAACCCACTCGGCTAAACCCAAACCCACTCGGCTAGACACAAACCCACTCCGCTAGACCCAAACCCACTAGGCTAGACCCAAACCCACTCGGCTAGACCCAAACCCATTCGGCTAGACCCAAACTCCCTCGGCTAGACCCAAACCCACTCCGCTAGACCCAAACCCACTCGGCTAGACCCAAACCCACTCGGCTCGACCAAACCCACTCGGCTAGAGCGAAACCTACTCGGCTAGACCCAAACCAACTCGGCTAGACCCAAACCCACTCGGCTAGACCCAAACCCACTCCGCTAGACCCAAACCCACTCCGCTAGACCCAAACCCACTCCGCTAGACCCAAACCCACTCCGCTAGACACAAACCCACTCCGCTAGACCCAAACACACTCGGCTAGACCCAAACCCACTCGGCTAGTCCCAAACCCAATTGGCTAGACCCAAACCCACTCGGCTAGACCCAAACCCACTCGGCTAGACCCAAACCCACTCGGCTAGACCCAAACCCACTCGGCTAGACCCAAACCCACTTGGCTAGACCCAAACCCACTCGGCTAGACAGAAACCCACTCGGCGAGAGCCGAACCCACTCGGCTAGACCCAAACCCACTCGGCTAGACCCAAACCCACTCGGCTAGACCGAAACCCACTCGGCTAGACCCAAACCCACTCGGCTAGACCCAAACCCACTCCGCTAGACCAAAACCCGCTCGGCTAGACCCAAACCCACTCGGCTAGACCCAAACCCAATCGGCTAGACCCAAACCCATTCCGCTAGACCCAAACCCACTCGGCAAGACCCAAACCCACTCGGCTAGACCCAAACCCACTCGGCTAGAGCGAAACCCACTCGGCTAGACCCAAACCCACTCGGCTAAACCCAAACCCACTCGGCTAGACCCAAACAAACTCCGCTGGACCCAAACCCACTCCGCTAGACCCAAACCCACTCCGCCAGACACAAACCCACTCCGCTAAACACAAACCCACTCCGCTAGACCCAAACCCACTCGGCTAGACCCAAACCCACTCGGATAGTCCCAAACCCACTCGGCTAGACCCAAACCCACTCGGCTGGACCCAAACCCACTCGGCTAGACCCAAACCCACTCGGCTAGACCCAAACCCACTCGCCTAGACCCAAACCCACTCGGCCAGACCCAAACCCACTCGGCTGGACCCAAACCCACTCGGCCAGACCCAAACCCACTCGGCTAGACCCAAACCCAATCGGCTGGACCCAAACCCACTCCGCTAGACCCAAACCCACTCGGCTAGACCCAAACCCACTCGGCTAGTCCCAAACCCACTCGGCTAGACCCAAAGCCACTCGGCTAGACCCAAACCCACTCGGCTAGACCCAAACCCACTAGGCAAGACCCAAACATAGAAACATAGAAATTAGGTGCCGGAGTAGGCCATTCGGCCCTTCGAGCCTGCACCGCCATTCAATATCATGGCTGATCATCCAACTCAGTATCCCGTACCTGCCTTCTCTCTATACCCTCTGCTCCCCTTAGCCACAAGGGCCACATCTAACTCCCTCTTAAATATAGCCAATGAACTGGCCTCAACTATCCTCTGTGGCAGAGAGTTCCAGAGACCCACCACTCTCTGTGTGAAAAAAGTCCTTCTCATCTCGGTCCTAAAGGATTTCCCCCTTATCCTTAAGCTGTGACCCCTTGTCCTGGACTTCCTCAACATCGGGAACAATCTTCCTGCATCTAGCCTGTCTAACCCCTTAAGAACCCACTCGGCCAGACCCAAACCCACTCGGCTAGACCCAAACCCATTCGGCCAGACCCATCCCCACTCGGCTAGACCCAAACCCACTCGGTTAGACCCAAACCCACTCCGCTAGACCCAAACCCACTCGGCTAGACCCAAACCCACTCGGCTAGACCCAAACCCACTCGGATAGTCCCAAACCCACTCGGCTAGACCCAAACCCACTCGGCTAGACCCAAACCCACTCGGCTAGACCCAAACCCACTCGGCTAGACCCAAACCAACTCGCCTAGACCCAAACCCACTCGGCCAGACCCAAACCCACTCGGCTGGACCCAAACCCACTCGGCCAGACCCAAACCCACTCGGCTAGACCCAAACCCAATCGGCTAGACCCAAACCCACTCCGCTAGACCCAAACCCACTCGGCAAGACTCAAACCCACTCGGCTAGACCCAAACCCACTCGGCTAGAGCGAAACCCACTCGGCTAGACCCAAACCCACTCGGCTAGACACAAACACACTCCGCTAGACCCAAACCCACTCCGCTAGACCCAAACCCACTCCGCTAGACCCAAACCCACTCCGCTAGACGAAACCCACTCGGCTAGAGCCAAACCCACTCGGCTAGACCCAAACCCACTCGGCTCGACCCAAACCCACTAGGCTAGACCCAAACCCACTCGGCTAAACCCAAACCCACTCGGCTAGACACAAACCCACTCCGCTAGACCCAAACCCACTAGGCTAGACCCAAACCCACTCGGCTAGACCCAAACCCATTCGGCTAGACCCAAACTCCCTCGGCTAGACCCAAACCCACTCCGCTAGACCCAAACCCACTCGGCTAGACCCAAACCCACTCGGCTAGACCGAAACCCACTCGGCTAGAGCGAAACCTACTCGGCTAGACCCAAACCAACTCGGCTAGACCCAAACCCACTCGGCTAGACCCAAACCCACTCGGCTAGACCCAAACCCACTCCGCTAGACCCAAACCCACTCCGCTAGACCCAAACCCACTCCGCTAGACACAAACCCACTCCGCTAGACCCAAACACACTCGGCTAGACCCAAACCCACTCGGCTAGTCCCAAACCCAATCGGCTAGACCCAAACCCACTCGGCTAGACCCAAACCCACTCGGCTAGACCCAAACCCACTCGGCTAGACCCAAACCCACTCGGCTAGACCCAAACCCACTCGGCTAGACCCAAACCCACTCGGCTAGACCCAAACCCACTCGCCTAGACCCAAACCCACTCGGCTGGACCCAAACCCACTCGGCCAGACCCAAACCCACTCGGCCAGACCCAAACCCACTCGGCTAGACCCAAACCCAATCGGCTAGACCCAAACCCACTCCGCTAGACCCAAACCCACTCGGCAAGACTCAAACCCACTCGGCTAGACCCAAACCCACTCGGCTAGAGCGAAACCCACTCGGCTAGACCCAAACCCACTCGGCTAAACCCAAACCCACTCGGCTAGACCCAAACAAACTCCGCTGGACCCAAACCCACTCCGCTAGACCCAAACCCACTCCGCCAGACACAAACCCACTCCGCTAGACACAAACCCACTCCGCTAGACCCAAACCCACTCGGCTAGACCCAAACCCACTCGGCTAGTCCCAAACCCACTCGGCTGGACCCAAAGCCACTCGGCTGGACCCAAACCCACTCGGCTAGACCCAAACCCACTAGGCAAGACCCAAACATAGAAACATAGAAATTAGGTGCCGGAGTAGGCCATTCGGCCCTTCGAGCCTGCACCGCCATTCAATATCATGGCTGATCATCCAACTCAGTATCCCGTACCTGCCTTCTCTCTATACCCTCTGCTCCCCTTAGCCACAAGGGCCACATCTAACTCCCTCTTAAATATAGCCAATGAACTGGCCTCAACTATCCTCTGTGGCAGAGAGTTCCAGAGACCCACCACTCTCTGTGTGAAAAAAGTCCTTCTCATCTCGGTCCTAAAGGATTTCCCCCTTATCCTTAAGCTGTGACCCCTTGTCCTGGACTTCCCCAACATCGGGAACAATCTTCCTGCATCTAGCCTGTCTAACCCCTTAAGAACCCACTCGGCCAGACCCAAACCCACTCGGCTAGACCCAAACCCACTCGGCCAGACCCAAACCCACTCGGCCAGACCCAAACCCACTCGGCTAGACCCAAACCCACTCCGCTAGACCCAAACCCACTCCGCTAGACCCAAACCCACTCGGCTAGACCCAAACCCACTCGGCTAGACCGAAACCCACTCGGCTAGAGCCAAACCCACTCGGCTAGACCCAAACCCACTCGGCTAGACCCAAACCCACTCCGCTAGACGCAAACCCACTCCGCTAGACCCAAAACCACTCCACTAGATGCAAACCCACTCCGCTAGACGTAAACCCACTCCCCTAGACCCAAACCCACTCCGGCAGACCCAAACCCACTCGGCTAGACCCAAACGCACTCGGCTAGACCCAAGCCCATTCGGCCAGACCCATCCCCACTCGGCTAGACCCAAACCCACTCGGTTAGACCCAAACCCACTCCGCTAGACCCAAACCCACTCGGCTAGACCCAAACCCACTCGGCTAGACACAAACACACTCCGCTAGACCCAAACCCACTCCGCTAGACCCAAACCCACTCCGCTAGACCCAAACCCACTCCGCTAGACCCAAACCCACTCCGCTAGACCCAAACCCACTCGGCTACACCCAAACCCACTCGGCTAGAACGAAACCCACTCGGCTAGAGCCAAACCCACTCGGCTAGACCCAAACCCACTCGGCTAGACCCAAACCCACTCGGCTAGACCCAAACCCACTCCGCTAGACCCAAACCCACTCCGCTAGACCTAAACCCACTCCGCTAGAACCAAACCCACTCCGGTAGACCCAAACCCACTCGGCTAGACCCAAACGCACTCGGCTAGACCCAAACCCACTCGGCTAGACCCAAACCCACTCCGCTAGACGCAAACGCACTCCGCTAGACCCAAACCCACTCCGCTAGACCCAAACCCACTCTGCTAGACGTAAACCCACTTTGCTAGACCCAAACCCACTCCGGCAGACCCAAACCCACTCGGCTAGATCCAAACGCACTCGGCTAGACCCAAGCCCATTCGGCCAGACCCAACCCCACTCGGCTAGACCCAAACCCACTCGGTTAGACCCAAACCCACTCCGCTAGACCCAAACCCACTCGGCTAGACCCAAACCTACTCGGCTAGACGCAAACCCACTCGGCTAGACCCAAACACGGTCGGCTAGACCCAAGCCCACTCGGCCAGACCCAACCCCACTCGGCTAGACCCAAACCCAGTCTCCTAGACCCAAACCCACTCGGCTAGACCCAAATCCACTCTGCTAGACCCAAACCCACTCGGCTAGACCCAAACCCACTCGACTGGACCCAAACCCACTCGGCTGGACCCAAGCCCACTCGGCTAGACCCAAACCCACTCCGCTAGACCGAAACCCAGTCGGCTAGACCCAAACCCACTCCGCTAGACCCAAACCCACTCGGCTAGCCCCAAACCCACTCGGCTAGCCCCAAACCCACTCGGCTAGAGCCAAACACACTCAGCTAGACCCAAACACACTCGGCTAGACGCAAACCCACTCCGCTAGACCCAAACCCACTCCGCTAGACCCAAACCCACTCCGCTAGACCCAAACCCAATCGGCTAGACCCAAACCCACTCCACTAGACCCAAATCCACTCGGCGAGACCCAAACCCACTCGGCCAGACGCAAACCCACTCGGCTAGACCCAAACCCACTCGGCTAGACCCAAACCCACTCGGCTAGACCCAAACCCACTCCGCTAGACCCAAACCCACTCGGCTGTACCGAAACCCACTCGGCTAGACCGAAACCCACTCGGCTAGAGCCAAACCCACTCGCCTCGACCCAAACCCACTCGGCTAGACCCAAACCCACTCGGCTAGACCCAAACCCACTCGGCTAGACCCAAACCCACTCGGCTAGACCCAAACCCACTCGGCTAGACCCAAACCCACTCGGCCAGTCCCAAACCCATTCGGCTAGACCCAAACCCACTCGGCCAGACCCAAACCCACTCGGCTAGACCCAAACCCACTCGGCTAGACCGAAACGCACTCGGCTAGAGCCAAGCCCACTCGGCTAGACCCAAACCCACTCGGCTAGACCCAAACCCACTCGGCTGGACCCAAACCCACTCTGCTAGACCCAAACCCACTCGGCTAGACCCAAACCCACTCCGCTAGACCCAAACCCACTCGGCTTGACGCAAACCCACTCGGCTAGACCCAAACCCACTCGGCTAGACCCAAACCCACTCAGCTAGACCCAAACCCACTCGGCTAGACCCAAACCCACTCGGCTAGACCCAAACCCACTCGGCTAGAGCGAAACCCACTCGGCTAGACCCAAACCCACTCGGCTAGACCCAAACCCACTCGGCGAGACCCAAACCCACTCGGCTAGACCCAAACCCACTCCACTAGACCCAAACCCACTCCGCTAGACCCAAACCCACTCGGCTAGACCCAAACCCACTCGGCTAGACCGAAACCCACTCGGCTAGACCCAAACCCACTCGGCTGGACCCAAACCCACTCGGCTAGACCCAAACACACTCGGCTAGACCCAAACCCACTCGGCTAGACCCAAACCCACTCCGCTAGATGCAAACCCACTGCGCTAGACCCAAACCCACTCCGCTAGACCCAAACCCACTCCGCTAGACCTAAACCCACTCCGCTAGACCCAAACCCACTCCGGTAGACCTAAACCCACTCGGCTAGACCCAAACGCACTCAGCTAGACCCAAGCCCACTCGGCCAGACCCAACCCCACTCGGCTAGACCCAAACCCACTCGGTTAGACCCAAACCCACTCCGCTAGACCCAAACCCACTAGGCTAGACCCAAACCCACTCGGCTAGACCCAAACCCACTCGGCTAGACCCAAACCCTATCGGCTAGACCCAAACGCACTCGGCCAGACCCAAACCCACTCGGCTAGACCCAAACCCACTCGGCCAGACCCAAACCCACTCGGCTAGACCCAAACCCACTCGGCTAGACCCAAACCCACTCGGCGAGACCCAAACCCACTCGGCTAGACCCAAACCCACTCCACTAGACCCAAACCCACTCCGCTAGACCCAAACCCACTCGGCTAGACCCAAACCCACTCGGCTAGACCGAAACCCACTCGGCTAGACCCAAACCCACTCGGCTGGACCCAAACCCACTCGGCTAGACCCAAACACACTCGGCTAGACCCAAACCCACTCGGCTAGACCCAAACCCACTCCGCTAGATGCAAACCCACTGCGCTAGACCCAAACCCACTCCGCTAGACCCAAACCCACTCCGCTAGACCTAAACCCACTCCGCTAGACCCAAACCCACTCCGGTAGACCTAAACCCACTCGGCTAGACCCAAACGCACTCAGCTAGACCCAAGCCCACTCGGCCAGACCCAACCCCACTCGGCTAGACCCAAACCCACTCGGTTAGACCCAAACCCACTCCGCTAGACCCAAACCCACTAGGCTAGACCCAAACCCACTCGGCTAGACCCAAACCCACTCGGCTAGACCCAAACCCTATCGGCTAGACCCAAACGCACTCGGCCAGACCCAAACCCACTCGGCTAGACCCAAACCCACTCGGCCAGACCCAAACCCACTCGGCTAGACCCAAACCCACTCGGCTAGACCCAAACCCACTCGGCTAGACCCAAACCCACTCCGCTAGACCCAAACCCACTCGGCTAGACCCAAACCCACTCGGCTAGACCGAAACCCACTCGGCTAGAGCCAAACCCACTCGGCTAGACCCAAACCCACTCGGCTAGACCCAAACCCACTCCGCTAGACGCAAACCCACTCCGCTAGACCCAAACCCACTCCGCTAGACCCAAACCCACTCCGCTAGACGTAAACCCACTCCGCTAGACCCAAACCCACTCCGGCAGACCCAAACCCACTCGGCTAGACCCAAACGCACTCGGCTAGACCCAAACCCACTCGGTTAGACCCAAACCCACTCCGCTAGACCCAAACCCACTCGGCTAGACCCAAACCTACTCGGCCAGACGCAAACCCACTCGGCTAGACCCAAACGCACTCGGCTAGACCCAAGCCCACTCGGCCAGACCCAACCCCACTCGGCTAGACCCAAACCCAGTCTCCTAGACCCAAACCCACTCGGCTAGACCCAAACCCACTCTGCTACACCCAAACCCACTCGGCTAGACCCAAACCCACTCGGCTAGACCCAAGCCCACTCGGCTAGACCCAAGCCCACTCGGCTAGAGCCAAACCCACTCGGCTAGACCCAAACCCACTCGGCTAGACCCAAACCCACTCGGCTAGACCCAAACCCACTCGGCTAGACCCAAACCCACTCGGCTAGACCCAAACCCACTCGGCTAGACCCAAACCCACCCGGCCAGACCCAAACCCATTCGGCTAGACCCAAACCCACTCGGCCAGACCCAAACCCACTCGGCTAGACCCAAACCCACTCGGCTAGACCCAAACCCACTAGGCTAGACAAAAACCGACTCGGCTAGACCCAAACCCACTCCGCTAGACGCAAACCCACTCCGCTAGACACAAACCCACTCCGCTAGACCCAAACCCACTCCGCTAGACCTAAACCCACTCCGCTAGACCCAAACCCACTCCGGTAGACCCAAACCCACTCGGCTAGACCCAAACGCACTCGGCTAGACCCAAGCCCACTCGGCCAGACCCAACCCCACTCGGCTAGAACCAAACCCACTCGGTTAGACCCAAACCCACTCCGCTACACCCAAACCCACTAGGCTAGACCCAAACCCACTCGGCTAGACCCAAACCCATTCGGCTAGACCCAAACTCCCTCGGCTAGACCCAAACCCACTCCGCTAGACCCAAACCCACTCGGCTAGACCCAAACCCACTCGGCTAGACCGAAACCCACTCGGCTAGAGCGAAACCTACTCGGCTAGACCCAAACCAACTCGGCTAGACCCAAACCCACTCGGCTAGACCCAAACCCACTCCGCTAGACCCAAACCCACTCCGCTAGACCCAAACCCACTCGGCTAGACCCAAACCCACTCGGCTAGACCCAAACCCACTCGGCTAGACCCAAACCCACTCGGCTAGACCCAAACCCACTCGGCTAGACCCAAACCCACTCGGCTAGACCCAAACCCACTCGGCTAGACCCAAACCCACTCGGCTAGACCGAAAACCACTCGGCTAGAGCCGAACCCACTCGGCTAGACCCAAACCCACTCGGCTAGACCCAAACCCACTCGGCTAGACCGAAACCCACTCGGCTAGACCCAAACCCACTCGGCTAGACCCAAACCCACTCCGCTAGACCAAAACCCGCTCGGCTAGACCCAAACCCACTCGGCTAGACCCAAACCCACTCCGCTAGACCCAAACCCACTCGGCAAGACCCAAACCCACTCGGCTAGACCCAAACCCACTCGGCTAGAGCGAAACCCACTCGGCTAGACCCAAACCCACTCGGCTAAACCCAAACCCACTCGGCTAGACCCAAACAAACTCCGCTGGACCCAAACCCACTCCGCTAGACCCAAACCCACTCCGCCAGACACAAACCCACTCCGCTAGACACAAACCCACTCCGCTAGACCCAAACCAACTCGGCTAGACCCAAACCCACTCGGCTAGTCCCAAACCCACTCGGCTAGACCCAAACCCACTCGGCTAGACCCAAACCCACTCGGCTAGACCCAAACCCACTCGGCTAGACCCAAACCCACTCGCCTAGACCCAAACCCACTCGGCCAGACCCAAACCCACTCGGCTGGACCCAAACCCACTCGGCCAGACCCAAACCCACTCGGCTAGACTCAAACCCAATCGGCTAGACCCAAACCCACTCCGCTAGACCCAAACCCACTCGGCAAGACTCAAACCCACTCGGCTAGACCCAAACCCACTCGGCTAGAGCGAAACGCACTCGGCTAGACCCAAACCCACTCGGCTAAACCCAAACCCACTCGGCTAGACCCAAACAAACTCCGCTGGACCCAAACCCACTCCGCTAGACCCAAACCCACTTTGCCAGACACAAACCCACTCCGCTAGACACAAACCCACTCCGCTAGACCCAAACCCACTCGGCTAGACCCAAACCCACTCGGCTAGTCCCAAACCCACTCGGCTAGACCCAAAGCCACTCGGCTAGACCCAAAGCCACTCGGCTAGACCCAAACCCACTCGGCTAGACCCAAACCCACTCGCCTAGACCCAAACCCACTCGGCCAGACCCAAACCCACTCGACTGGACCCAAACCCACTCGGCCAGACACAAACCCACTCGGCTAGACCCAAACCTACTCGGCTAGACCCAAACCCACTCCGCTAGACCCAAACCCACTCCGCTAGACCCAAACCCACTCGGCTAGACCCAAACCCACTCGGCTAGACCGAAACCCACTCGGCCAGACCCAACCCCACTCGGCTAGACCCAAACCCAGTCTCCTAGACCCAAACCCACTCGGCTAGACCCAAACACACTCTGTTAGATCCAAACCCACTCGGCTAGACCCAAACCCAATCGTCTAGACACAAACCCACTCGGCTGGACCCAAACCCACTCGGCTAGACCCAAACCCAATCGGCCAGACCCAAACCCACTCGGCTAGACCCAAACCCACTCGGCTCGACCCAAGCCCACTCGGCTAGACCCAAACCCACTCCGCTAGACCCATACCCACTCGGCTAGACCCAAACCCACTCGGCTAGACCAAAACCCACTCGGCTAGAGCCAAACCCACTCGGCTAGATTCAAACCCACTCGGCTAGACCCAAACCCACTCGGCTAGACCCAAACCCACTCGGCTAAACCCAAACCCACTCGGCTAGACCCAAACAAACTCCGCTAGACCCAAACCCACTCCGCTAGACCCAAACCCACTCCGCTAGACCCAAACCCACTCATCTAGACACAAACCCACTCCGCTAGACCCAAACCCACTCGGCTAGACCCAAACCCACTCGGCTAGTCCCAAACACACTGGGCTAGACCCAAACCCACTCGGCTAGACCCAAACCCACTCGGCTAGACCCAAACCCACTCGGCTAGACCCAAACCCACTCGCCTAGACCCAAACCCACTCGGCCAGACCCAAACCCACTCGGCTAGACCCAAACCCACTCGGCTAGACCCAAACCCACTCGGCTAGACCCAAACCCACTCCGCTAGACCCAAACCCACTCCGCTAGACCCAAACCCACTCGGCTAGACCCAAACCCACTCGGCTAGACCCAAACCCACTCGGCTAGACCCAAACCCACTCGCCTAGACGCAAACCCACTCCGCTAGACCCAAACCCACTCCGCTAGACCCAAACCCACTCCGCTAGACGTAAACCCACTCCGCTAGACCCAAACCCACTCCGCTAGACACAAACCCACTCCGCTAGACCCAAACCCACTCGGCTAGACCCAAACCCATTCGGCTAGTCCCAAACCCACTCGGCTAGACCCAAACCCACTCGGCTAGACCCAAACCCACTCGGCTAGACCCAAACCCACTCGGCTAGACCCAAACCCACTCGCCTAGACCCAAACCCACTCGGCCAGACCCAAACCCACTCGGCTGGACCCAAACCCACTCGGCCAGACCCAAACCCACTCGGCTAGACCCAAACCTACTCGGCTAGACCCAAACCCACTCCGCTAGACCCAAACCCACTGGGCTAGACCCAAACGCACTCGGCTAGACCCAAACGCACTCGGCTAGACCCAAGCCCAGCCTCCTAGACCCAAACCCACTCCGCTGGACCCAAACCCACTCGGCTAGACCCAAACCCACTCCGCTAGACCCAAACCCACTCTGCTAGACCGAAACGCACTCGGCTAGACCCAAGCCCAGTCTCCTAGACCCAAACGCACTCGGCTAGACCCAAGCCCACTCGGCCAGACCCAACCCCACTCGGCTAGACCCAAACCAGTCTCCGAGACCCAAACCCACTCGGCTAGACCCAAACCCACTCTGCTAGACCCAAACCCACTCGGCTAGACCCAAACCCAATCGGCTAGACCCAAACCCACTCGGCTAGACCCAAGCCCACTCGGCTAGACCCAAACCCACTCCGCTAGACCCAAACCCAGTTGGCTAGACCCAAATCCACTCAGCTAGACCCAAACCCACTCGGCCAGACCCAACCCCACTCGGCTAGACCCAAACCCACTCGGCTAGACCCAAACCCACTCGGCTAGACCCAAACCCACTCGGCTAGACCCAAACCCACTCGGCTATACCGAAACCCACTCGGCTAGACCGAAACCCACTCGGCTAGACGGAAACCCACTCGGCTAGACCCAAACCCACTCGGCTAGACCCAAACCCACTCGGCTAGACCCAAACCCACTCGGCTAGACCCAAACCCACTCGGCTAGACCCAAACCCACTCGGCCAGACCCAAACCCACTCGGTTAGACCCAAACCCACTCGGCTAGACTCAAACCCACTCGGCCAGACCCAAACCCACTCGGCTAGACCCAAACCCACTCGGCTCGACCCAAGCCCACTCGGCTAGACCCAAACCCACTCCGCTAGACCCATACCCACTCGGCTAGACCCAAACCCACTCGGCTAGACCGAAACCCACTCGGCTAGAGCCAAACCCACTCGGCTAGACCCAAACCCACTCGGCTAGACCCAAACCCACTCGGCTAGACCCAAACCCACTCGGCTAGACCCAAACCCACTCGGCTAAACCCAAACCCACTCGGCTAGACCCAAACAAACTCCGCTAGACCCAAACCCACTCCGCTAGACCCAAACCCACTCCGCCAGACCCAAACCCACTCCGCTAGACACAAACCCACTCCGCAAGACCCAAACCCACTCGGCTAGACCCAAAAACACTCGGCTAGTCCCAAACCCACTTGGCTAGACCCAAACCCACTCGGCTAGACCCAAACCCACTCGGCTAGACCCAAACCCACTCGGCTGGACCCAAACCCACTCGCCTAGACCCAAACCCACTCGGCCAGACCCAAACCCACTCCGCTGGACCCAAACCCACTCGGCTAGAGCCAAACCCACTCGGCTAGACCCAAACCCACTCGGCTAGAACCAAACCCACTCCGCTAGATGCAAACCCACTCCGTTAGACCCAAACCCACTCCGCCAGACCCAAACCCACTCCGCTAGACGTAAACCCACTCCGCTAGACCCAAACCCACTCCGGCAGACCCAAACCCACTCGGCTAGACCCAAACGCACTCGGCTAGACCCAAACCCACTCGGTTAGACCCAAACCCACTCCGCTAGACCCAAACCCACTCGGCTAGACCCAAACCTACTCGGCCAGACGCAAACCCACTCGGCTAGACCCAAACGCACTCGGCTAGACCCAAGCCCACTCGGCCAGACCCAACCCCACTCGGCTAGACCCAAACCCAGTCTCCTAGACCCAAACCCACTCGGCTAGACCCAAACCCACTCTGCTACACCCAAACCCACTCGGCTAGACCCAAACCCACTCGGCAAGACCCAAGCCCACTCGGCTAGACCCAAGCCCACTCGGCTAGAGCCAAACCCACTCGGCTAGACCCAAACCCACTCGGCTAGACCCAAACCCACTCGGCTAAACCCAAACCCACTCGGCTAGACCCAAACCTACTCGGCTAGACCCAAACCCACTCGGCTAGACCCAAACCCACCCGGCCAGACCCAAACCCATTCGGCTAGACACAAACCCACTCGGCCAGACCCAAACCCACTCGGCTAGACCCAAACCCACTCGGCTAGACCCAAACCCACTAGGCTAGACAAAAACCCACTCGGCTAGACCCAAACCCACTCCGCTAGACGCAAACCCACTCCGCTAGACACAAACCCACTCCGCTAGACCCAAACCCACTCCGCTAGACCTAAACCCACTCCGCTAGACCCAAACCCACTCCGGTAGACCCAAACCCACTCGGCTAGACCCAAACGCACTCGGCTAGACCCAAGCCCACTTGGCCAGACCCAACCCCACTCGGCTAGAACCAAACCCACTCGGTTAGACCCAAACCCACTCCGCTAGACCCAAACCCACTAGGCTAGACCCAAACCCACTCGGCTAGACCCAAACCCATTCGGCTAGACCCAAACCCACTCGGTTAGACCCAAACCCACTCCGCTAGACCCAAACCCACTAGGCTAGACCCAAACCCACTCCGCTAGACGCAAACCCACTCCGCTAGACACAAACCCACTCCGCTAGACCCAAACCCACTCCGCTAGACCTAAACCCACTCCGCTAGACCCAAACCCACTCCGGTAGACCCAAACCCACTCGGCTAGACCCAAACGCACTCGGCTAGACCCAAGCCCACTTGGCCAGACCCAACCCCACTCGGCTAGAACCAAACCCACTCGGTTAGACCCAAACCCACTCCGCTAGACCCAAACCCACTAGGCTAGACCCAAACCCACTCGGCTAGACCCAAACCCACTCGGCTAGACCGAAAGCCACTCGGCTAGAGCGAAACCTACTCGGCTAGACCCAAACCAACTCGGCTAGACCCAAACCCACTCGGCTAGACCCAAACCCACTCCGCTAGACCCAAACCCACTCCGCTAGACCCAAACCCACTCCGCTAGACCCAAACCCACTCCGCTAGACACAAACCCACTCCGCTAGACCCAAACACACTCGGCTAGACCCAAACCCACTCGGCTAGTCCCAAACCCAATCGGCTAGACCCAAACCCACTCGGCTAGACCCAAACCCACTCGGCTAGACCCAAACCCACTCGGCTAGACCCAAACCCACTCGGCTAGACCCAAACCCACTTGGCTAGACCCAAACCCACTCGGCTAGACAGAAACCCACTCGGCTAGAGCCGAACCCACTCGGCTAGACCCAAACCCACTCGGCTAGACCCAAACCCACTCGGCTAGACCGAAACCCGCTCGGCTAGACCCAAACCCGCTCGGCTAGACCCAAACCCAATCGGCTAGACCCAAACCCACTCCGCTAGACCCAAACCCACTCGGCAAGACCCAAACCCACTCGGCTAGAGCGAAACCCACTCGGATAGACCCAAACCCACTCGGCTAAACCCAAACCCACTCGGCTAGACCCAAACAAACTCCGCTGGACCCAAACCCACTCCGCTAGACCCAAACCCACTCCGCCAGACACAAACCCACTCGGCTAGACCGAAAGCCACTCGGCTAGAGCGAAACCTACTCGGCTAGACCCAAACCAACTCGGCTAGACCCAAACCCACTCGGCTAGACCCAAACCCACTCCGCTAGACCCAAACCCACTCCGCTAGACCCAAACCCACTCCGCTAGACCCAAACCCACTCCGCTAGACACAAACCCACTCCGCTAGACCCAAACACACTCGGCTAGACCCAAACCCACTCGGCTAGTCCCAAACCCAATCGGCTAGACCCAAACCCACTCGGCTAGACCCAAACCCACTCGGCTAGACCCAAACCCACTCGGCTAGACCCAAACCCACTCGGCTAGACCCAAACCCACTTGGCTAGACCCAAACCCACTCGGCTAGACAGAAACCCACTCGGCTAGAGCCGAACCCACTCGGCTAGACCCAAACCCACTCGGCTAGACCCAAACCCACTCGGCTAGACCGAAACCCACTCGGCTAGACCCAAACCCACTCGGCTAGACCCAAACCCACTCCGCTAGACCAAAACCCGCTCGGCTAGACCCAAACCCGCTCGGCTAGACCCAAACCCAATCGGCTAGACCCAAACCCACTCCGCTAGACCCAAACCCACTCGGCAAGACCCAAACCCACTCGGCTAGAGCGAAACCCACTCGGATAGACCCAAACCCACTCGGCTAAACCCAAACCCACTCGGCTAGACCCAAACAAACTCCGCTGGACCCAAACCCACTCCGCTAGACCCAAACCCACTCCGCCAGACACAAACCCACTCCGCTAGACACAAACCCACTCCGCTAGACCCAAACCCACTCGGCTAGACCCAAACCCACTCGGATAGTCCCAAACCCACTCGGCTAGACCCAAACCCACTCGGCTAGACCCAAACCCACTCGGCTAGACCCAAGCCCACTCGGCTAGACCCAAGCCCACTCGGCTAGAGCCAAACCCACTCGGCTAGACCCAAACCCACTCGGCTAGACCCAAACCCACTCGGCTAGACCCAAACCCACTCGGCTAGACCCAAACCCACTCGGCTAGACCCAAACCCACTCAGCTAGACCCAAACCCACCCGGCCAGACCCAAACCCATTCGGCTAGACCCAAACCCACTCGGCCAGACCCAAACCCACTCGGCTAGACCCAAACCCACTCGGCTAGACCCAAACCCACTAGGCTAGACAAAAACCCACTCGGCTAGACCCAAACCCACTCCGCTAGACCCAAACCCACTCCGCTAGACGCAAACCCACTCCGCTAGACACAAACCCACTCCGCTAGACCTAAACCCACTCCGCTAGACCCAAACCCACTCCGGTAGACCCAAACCCACTCGGCTAGACCCAAACGCACTCGGCTAGACCCAAGCCCACTTGGCCAGACCCAACCCCACTCGGCTAGAACCAAACCCACTCGGTTAGACCCAAACCCACTCCGCTAGACCCAAACCCACTAGGCTAGACCCAAACCCACTCGGCTAGACCCAAACCCATTCGGCTAGACCCAAACTCCCTCGGCTAGACCCAAACCCACTCTGCTAGACCCAAACCCACTCGGCTAGACCCAAACCCACTCGGCTAGACCGAAACCCACTCGGCTAGAGCGAAACCTACTCGGCTAGACCCAAACCAACTCGGCTAGACCCAAACCCACTCGGCTAGACCCAAACCCACTCCGCTAGACCCAAACCCACTCCGCTAGACCCAAACCCACTCCGCTAGACCCAAACCCACTCCGCTAGACACAAACCCACTCCGCTAGACCCAAACACACTCGGCTAGACCCAAACCCACTCGGCTAGTCCCAAACCCAATCGGCTAGACCCAAACCCACTCGGCTAGACCCAAACCCACTCGGCTAGACCCAAACCCACTCGGCTAGACCCAAACCCACTCGGCTAGACCCAAACCCACTTGGCTAGACCCAAACCCACTCGGCTAGACAGAAACCCACTCGGCTAGAGCCGAACCCACTCGGCTAGACCCGAACCCACTCGGCTAGACCCAAACCCACTCGGCTAGACCCAAACCCACTCGGCTAGACCCAAACCCACTCGGCTAGAGCGAAACCCACTCGGCTAGACCCAAACCCACTCGGCTAAACCCAAACCCACTCGGCTAGACCCAAACAAACTCCGCTGGACCCAAACCCACTCCGCTAGACCCAAACCCACTCCGCCAGACACAAACCCACTCCGCTAGACACAAACCCACTCCGCTAGACCCAAACCCACTCGGCTAGACCCAAACCCACTCGGATAGTCCCAAACCCACTCGGCTAGACCCAAACCCACTCGGCTAGACCCAAACCCACTCGGCTAGACCCAAACCCACTCGGCTAGACCCAAACCCACTCGCCTAGACCCAAACCCACTCGGCCAGACCCAAACCCACTCGGCTGGACCCAAACCCACTCGGCCAGACCCAAACACACTCGGCTAGACCCAAACCCAATCGGCTAGACCCAAACCCACTCCGCTAGACCCAAACCCACTCGGCAAGACTCAAACCCACTCGGCTAGACCCAAACCCACTCGGCTAGAGCGAAACCCACTCGGCTAGACCCAAACCCACTCGGGTAAACCCAAACCCACTCGGCTAGACCCAAACAAACTCCGCTGGACCCAAACCCACTCCGCTAGACCCAAACCCACTCCGCCAGACACAAACCCACTCCGCTAGACACAAACCCACTCCGCTAGACCCAAACCCACTCGGCTAGACCCAAACCCACTCGGCTAGTCCCAAACCCACTCGGCTAGACCCAAAGCCACTCGGCTAGACCCAAACCCACTCGGCTAGACCCAAACCCACTAGGCAAGACCCAAACATAGAAACATAGAAATTAGGTGCCGGAGTAGGCCATTCGGCCCTTCGAGCCTGCACCGCCATTCAATATCATGGCTGATCATCCAACTCAGTATCCCGTACCTGCCTTCTCTCTATACCCTCTGCTCCCCTTAGCCACAAGGGCCACATCTAACTCCCTCTTAAATATAGCCAATGAACTGGCCTCAACTATCCTCTGTGGCAGAGAGTTCCAGAGACCCACCACTCTCTGTGTGAAAAAAGTCCTTCTCATCTCGGTCCTAAAGGATTTCCCCCTTATCCTTAAGCTGTGACCCCTTGTCCTGGACTTCCCCAACATCGGGAACAATCTTCCTGCATCTAGCCTGTCTAACCCCTTAAGAACCCACTCGGCCAGACCCAAACCCACTCGGCTAGACCCAAACCCACTCGGCCAGACCCAAACCCACTCGGCCAGACCCAAACCCACTCGGCTAGACCCAAACCCACTCCGCTAGACCCAAACCCACTCCGCTAGACCCAAACCCACTCGGCTAGACCGAAACCCACTCGGCTAGACCGAAACCCACTCGGCTAGAGCCAAACCCACTCGGCTAGACCCAAACCCACTCGGCTAGACCCAAACCCACTCCGCTAGACCCAAACCCACTCCGCTAGACCCAAAACCACTCCACTAGACGCAAACCCACTCCGCTAGACGTAAACCCACTCCCCTAGACCCAAACCCACTCCGGCAGACCCAAACCCACTCGGCTAGACCCAAACGCACTCGGCTAGACCCAAGCCCATTCGGCCAGACCCATCCCCACTCGGCTAGACCCAAACCCACTCGGTTAGACCCAAACCCACTCCGCTAGACCCAAACCCACTCGGCTAGACCCAAACCCACTCGGCTAGACACAAACACACTCCGCTAGACCCAAACCCACTCCGCTAGACCCAAACCCACTCCACTAGACCCAAACCCACTCCGCTAGACCCAAACCCACTCCGCTAGACCCAAACCCACTCGGCTACACCCAAACCCACTCGGCTAGAACGAAACCCACTCGGCTAGAGCCAAACCCACTCGGCTAGACCCAAACCCACTCGGCTAGACCCAAACCCACTCGGCTAGACCCAAACCCACTCCGCTAGACCCAAACCCACTCCGCTAGACCTAAACTCACTCCGCTAGAACCAAACCCACTCCGGTAGACCCAAACCCACTCGGCTAGACCCAAACGCACTCGGCTAGACCCAAACCCACTCGGCTAGACCCAAACCCACTCCGCTAGATGCAAACCCACTCCGCTAGACCCAAACCCACTCCGCTAGACCCAAACCCACTCCGCTAGACGTAAACCCACTTTGCTAGACCCAAACCCACTCCGGCAGACCCAAACCCACTCGGCTAGATCCAAACGCACTCGGCTAGACCCAAGCCCATTCGGCCAGACCCAACCCCACTCGGCTAGACCCAAACCCACTCGGTTAGACCCAAACCCACTCCGCTAGACCCAAACCCACTCGGCTAGACCCAAACCTACTCGGCTAGACGCAAACCCACTCGGCTAGACCCAAACACAGTCGGCTAGACCCAAGCCCACTCGGCCAGACCCAACCCCACTCGGCTAGACCCAAACCCAGTCTCCTAGACCCAAACCCACTCGGCTAGACCCAAATCCACTCTGCTAGACCCAAACCCACTCCGCTAGACCGAAACCCAGTCGGCTAGACCCAAACCCACTCCGCTAGACCCAAACCCACTCGGCTAGCCCCAAACCCACTCGGCTAGCCCCAAACCCACTCGGCTAGAGCCAAACACACTCAGCTAGACCCAAACACACTCGGCTAGACGCAAACACACTCCGCTAGACCGAAACCCAGTCGGCTAGACCCAAACCCACTCCGCTAGACCCAAACCCACTCGGCTAGCCCCAAACCCACTCGGCTAGCCCCAAACCCACTCGGCTAGAGCCAAACACACTCAGCTAGACCCAAACACACTCGGCTAGACGCAAACACACTCCGCTAGACCCAAACCCACTCCGCTAGACCCAAACCCACTCCGCTAGACCCAAACCCAATCGGCTAGACCCAAACCCACTCCAGTAGACCCAAATCCACTCGGCGAGACCCAAACCCACTCGGCCAGACGCAAACCCACTCGGCTAGACCCAAACCCACTCGGCTAGACCCAAACCCACTCGGCTAGACCCAAACCCACTCGGCTAGAGCGAAACCCACTCGGCTAGACCCAAACCCACTCCGGCAGACCCAAACCCACTCGGCTAGATCCAAACGCACTCGGCTAGACCCAAGCCCATTCGGCCAGACCCAACCCCACTCGGCTAGACCCAAACCCACTCGGTTAGACCCAAACCCACTCCGCTAGACCCAAACCCACTCGGCTAGACCCAAACCTACTCGGCTAGACGCAAACCCACTCGGCTAGACCCAAACACAGTCGGCTGGACCCAAGCCCACTCGGCCAGACCCAACCCCACTCGGCTAGACCCAAACCCAGTCTCCTAGACCCAAACCCACTCGGCTAGACCCAAATCCACTCTGCTAGACCCAAACCCACTCGGCTAGACCCAAACCCACTCGACTAGACCCAAACCCACTCGGCTAGACCCAAGCCCACTCGGCTAGACCCAAACCCACTCCGCTAGACCGAAACCCAGTCGGCTAGACCCAAACCCACTCCGCTAGACCCAAACCCACTCGGCTAGCCCCAAACCCACTCGGCTAGCCCCAAACCCACTCGGCTAGAGCCAAACACACTCAGCTAGACCCAAACACACTCGGCTAGACGCAAACCCACTCCGCTAGACCCAAACCCACTCCGCTAGACCCAAACCCACTCCGCTAGACCCAAACCCAATCGGCTAGACCCAAACCCACTCCACTAGACCCAAATCCACTCGGCGAGACCCAAACCCACTCGGCCAGACGCAAACCCACTCGGCTAGACCCAAACCCACTCGGCTAGACCCAAACCCACTCGGCTAGACCCAAACCCACTCGGCTAGAGCGAAACCCACTCGGCTAGACCCAAACCCACTCGGCTAGACCCAAACCCACTCGGCGAGACCCAAACCCACTCGGCTAGACCCAAACCCACTCCGCTAGACCCAAACCCACTCCGCTAGACCCAAACCCACTCGGCTAGACCCAAACCCACTCGGCTAGACCGAAACCCACTCGGCTAGACCCAAACCCACTCGGCTGGACCCAAACCCACTCGGCTAGACCCAGACACACTCGGCTAGACCCAAACCCACTCGGCTAGACCCAAACCCACTCCGCTAGATGCAAACCCACTGCGCTAGACCCAAACCCACTCCGCTAGACCCAAACCCACTCCGCTAGACCTAAACCCACTCCGCTAGACCCAAACCCACTCCGGTAGACCTAAACCCACTCGGCTGGACCCAAACGCACTCAGCTAGACCCAAGCCCACTCGGCCAGACCCAACCCCACTCGGCTAGACCCAAACCCACTCGGTTAGACCCAAACCCACTCCGCTAGACCCAAACCCACTAGGCTAGACCCAAACCCACTCCGCTAGACGTAAACCCACTCCGCTAGACCCAAACCCACTCCGGCAGACCCAAACCCACTCGGCTAGACCCAAACGCACTCGGCTAGACCCAAACCCACTCGGTTAGACCCAAACCCACTCCGCTAGACCCAAACCCACTCGGCTAGACCCAAACCTACTCGGCCAGACGCAAACCCACTCGGCTAGACCCAAACGCACTCGGCTAGACCCAAGCCCACTCGGCCAGACCCAACCCCACTCGGCTAGACCCAAACCCAGTCTCCTCGACCCAAACCCACTCGGCTAGACCCAAACCCACTCTGCTACACCCAAACCCACTCGGCTAGACCCAAACCCACTCGGCTAGACCCAAGCCCACTCGGCTAGAGCCAAACCCACTGGGCTAGACCCAAACCCACTCGGCTAGACCCAAACCCACTCGGCTAGACCCAAACCCACTCGGCTAGACCCAAACCCACTCGGCTAGACCCAAACCCACTCGGCTAGACCCAAACCCACTCGGCTAGACCCAAATCCACTCTGCTAGACCCAAACCCACTCGGCTAGACCCAAACCCACTCGACTAGACCCAAACCCACTCGGCTAGACCCAAGCCCACTCGGCTAGACCCAAACCCACTCCGCTAGACCGAAACCCAGTCGGCTAGACCCAAACCCACTCCGCTAGACCCAAACCCACTCGGCTAGCCCCAAACCCACTCGGCTAGCCCCAAACCCACTCGGCTAGAGCCAAACACACTCAGCTAGACCCAAACACACTCGGCTAGACGCAAACCCACTCCGCTAGACCCAAACCCACTCCGCTAGACCCAAACCCACTCCGCTAGACCCAAACCCAATCGGCTAGACCCAAACCCACTCCACTAGACCCAAATCCACTCGGCGAGACCCAAACCCACTCGGCCAGACGCAAACCCACTCGGCTAGACCCAAACCCACTCGGCTAGACCCAAACCCACTCGGCTAGACCCAAACCCACTCGGCTAGAGCGAAACCCACTCGGCTAGACCCAAACCCACTCGGCTAGACCCAAACCCACTCGGCGAGACCCAAACCCACTCGGCTAGACCCAAACCCACTCCGCTAGACCCAAACCCACTCCGCTAGACCCAAACCCACTCGGCTAGACCCAAACCCACTCGGCTAGACCGAAACCCACTCGGCTAGACCCAAACCCACTCGGCTGGACCCAAACCCACTCGGCTAGACCCAGACACACTCGGCTAGACCCAAACCCACTCGGCTAGACCCAAACCCACTCCGCTAGATGCAAACCCACTGCGCTAGACCCAAACCCACTCCGCTAGACCCAAACCCACTCCGCTAGACCTAAACCCACTCCGCTAGACCCAAACCCACTCCGTTAGACCTAAACCCACTCGGCTGGACCCAAACGCACTCAGCTAGACCCAAGCCCACTCGGCCAGACCCAACCCCACTCGGCTAGACCCAAACCCACTCGGTTAGACCCAAACCCACTCCGCTAGACCCAAACCCACTAGGCTAGACCCAAACCCACTCCGCTAGACGTAAACCCACTCCGCTAGACCCAAACCCACTCCGGCAGACCCAAACCCACTCGGCTAGACCCAAACGCACTCGGCTAGACCCAAACCCACTCGGTTAGACCCAAACCCACTCCGCTAGACCCAAACCCACTCGGCTAGACCCAAACCTACTCGGCCAGACGCAAACCCACTCGGCTAGACCCAAACGCACTCGGCTAGACCCAAGCCCACTCGGCCAGACCCAACCCCACTCGGCTAGACCCAAACCCAGTCTCCTCGACCCAAACCCACTCGGCTAGACCCAAACCCACTCTGCTACACCCAAACCCACTCGGCTAGACCCAAACCCACTCGGCTAGACCCAAGCCCACTCGGCTAGAGCCAAACCCACTGGGCTAGACCCAAACCCACTCGGCTAGACCCAAACCCACTCGGCTAGACCCAAACCCACTCGGCTAGACCCAAACCCACTCGGCTAGACCCAAACCCACTCGGCTAGACCCAAACCCACCCGGCCAGACCCAAACCCATTCGGCTAGACCCAAACCCACTTGGCCAGACCCAAACCCACTCGGCTAGACCCAAACCCACTCGGCTAGACCCAAACCCACTAGGCTAGACAAAAACCCACTCGGCTAGACCCAAACCCACTCCGCTAGACGCAAACCCACTCCGCTAGACACAAACCCACTCCGCTAGACCCAAACCCACTCCGCTAGACGCAAACCCACTCCGCTAGACCCAAACCCACTCCGCTAGACCCAAACCCACTCCGCTAGACGTAAACCCACTTTGCTAGACCCAAACCCACTCCGGCAGACCCAAACCCACTCGGCTAGATCCAAACGCACTCGGCTAGACCCAAGCCCATTCGGCCAGACCCAACCCCACTCGGCTAGACCCAAACCCACTCGGTTAGACCCAAACCCACTCCGCTAGACCCAAACCCACTCGGCTAGACCCAAACCTACTCGGCTAGACGCAAACCCACTCGGCTAGACCCAAACACAGTCGGCTAGACCCAAGCCCACTCGGCCAGACCCAACCCCACTCGGCTAGACCCAAACCCAGTCTCCTAGACCCAAACCCACTCGGCTAGACCCAAATCCACTCTGCTAGACCCAAACCCACTCGGCTAGACCCAAACCCACTCGACTAGACCCAAACCCACTCGGCTAGACCCAAGCCCACTCGGCTAGACCCAAACCCACTCCGCTAGACCGAAACCCAGTCGGCTAGACCCAAACCCACTCCGCTAGACCCAAACCCACTCGGCTAGCCCCAAACCCACTCGGCTAGCCCCAAACCCACTCGGCTAGAGCCAAACACACTCAGCTAGACCCAAACACACTCGGCTAGACGCAAACCCACTCCACTAGACCCAAACCCACTCCGCTAGACCCAAACCCACTCCGCTAGACCCAAACCCAATCGGCTAGACCCAAACCCACTCCACTAGACCCAAATCCACTCGGCGAGACCCAAACCCACTCGGCCAGACGCAAACCCACTCGGCTAGACCCAAACCCACTCGGCTTGACCCAAACCCACTCGGCTAGACCCAAACCCACTCGGCTAGAGCGAAACCCACTCGGCTAGACCCAAACCCACTCGGCTAGACCCAAACCCACTCGGCGAGACCCAAACCCACTCGGCTAGACCCAAACCCACTCCGCTAGACCCAAACCCACTCCGCTAGACCCAAACCCACTCGGCTAGACCCAAACCCACTCGGCTAGACCGAAACCCACTCGGCTAGACCCAAACCCACTCGGCTGGACCCAAACCCACTCGGCTAGACCCAGACACACTCGGCTAGACCCAAACCCACTCGGCTAGACCCAAACCCACTCCGCTAGATGCAAACCCACTGCGCTAGACCCAAACCCACTCCGCTAGACCCAAACCCACTCCGCTAGACCTAAACCCACTCCGCTAGACCCAAACCCACTCCGGTAGATCTAAACCCACTCGGCTGGACCCAAACGCACTCAGCTAGACCCAAGCCCACTCGGGCAGACCCAACCCCACTCGGCTAGACCCAAACCCACTCGGTTAGACCCAAACCCACTCCGCTAGACCCAAACCCACTAGGCTAGACCCAAACCCACTCCGCTAGACGTAAACCCACTCCGCTAGACCCAAACCCACTCCGGCAGACCCAAACCCACTCGGCTAGACCCAAACGCACTCGGCTAGACCCAAACCCACTCGGTTAGACCCAAACCCACTCCGCTAGACCCAAACCCACTCGGCTAGACCCAAACCTACTCGGCCAGACGCAAACCCACTCGGCTAGACCCAAACGCACTCGGCTAGACCCAAGCCCACTCGGCCAGACCCAACCCCACTCGGCTAGACCCAAACCCAGTCTCCTAGACCCAAACCCACTCGGCTAGACCCAAACCCACTCTGCTACACCCAAACCCACTCGGCTAGACCCAAACCCACTCGGCTAGACCCAAGCCCACTCGGCTAGAGCCAAACCCACTCGGCTAGACCCAAACCCACTCGGCTAGACCCAAACCCACTCGGCTAGACCCAAACCCACTCGGCTAGACCCAAACCCACTCGGCTAGACCCAAACCCACTCGGCTAGACCCAAACCCACCCGGCCAGACCCAAACCCATTCGGCTAGACCCAAACCCACTCGGCCAGACCCAAACCCACTCGGCTAGACCCAAACCCACTCGGCTAGACCCAAACCCACTAGGCTAGACAAAAACCCACTCGGCTAGACCCAAACCCACTCCGCTAGACGCAAACCCACTCCGCTAGACACAAACCCACTCCGCTAGACCCAAACCCACTCCGCTAGACCTAAACCCACTCCGCTGGACCCAAACCCACTCCGGTAGACCCAAACCCACTCGGCTAGACCCAAACGCACTCGGCTAGACCCAAGCCCACTCGGCCAGACCCAACCCCACTCGGCTAGAACCAAACCCACTCGGTTAGACCCAAACCCACTCCGCTAGACCCAAACCCACTAGGCTAGACCCAAACCCACTCGGCTAGACCCAAACCCATTCGGCTAGACCCAAACTCCCTCGGCTAGACCCAAACCCACTCCGCTAGACCCAAACCCACTCGGCTAGACCCAAACCCACTCGGCTAGACCGAAACCCACTCGGCTAGAGCGAAACCTACTCGGCTAGACCCAAACCAACTCGGCTAGACCCAAACCCACTCGGCTAGACCCAAACCCACTCCGCTAGACCCAAACCCACTCCGCTAGACCCAAACCCACTCCGCTAGACCCAAACCCACTCCGCTAGACCCAAACCCACTCGGCTAGACCCAAACCCACTCGGCTAGACCCAAACCCACTCGGCTAGACCCAAACCCACTCGGCTAGACCCAAACCCACTCGGCTAGAGCCGAACCCACTCGGCTAGACCCAAACCCACTCGGCTAGACCCAAACCCACTCGGCTAGACCGAAACCCACTCGGCTAGACCCAAACCCACTCGGCTAGACCCAAACCCACTCCGCTAGACCAAAACCCGCTCGGCTAGACCCAAACCCACTCGGCTAGACCCAAACCCAATCGGCTAGACCCAAACCCACTCCGCTAGACCCAAACCCACTCGGCAAGACCCAAACCCACTCGGCTAGACCCAAACCCACTCGGCTAGAGCGAAACCCACTCGGCTAGACCCAAACCCACTCGGCTAAACCCAAACCCACTCGGCTAGACCCAAACAAACTCCGCTGGACCCAAACCCACTCCGCTAGACCCAAACCCACTCCGCCAGACACAAACCCACTCCGCTAGACACAAACCCACTCCGCTAGACCCAAACCCACTCGGCTAGACCCAAACCCACTCGGCTAGTCCCAAACCCACTCGGCTAGACCCAAACCCACTCGGCTAGACCCAAACCCACTCGGCTAGACCCAAACCCACTCGGCTAGACCCAAACCCACTCGCCTAGACCCAAACCCACTCGGCCAGACCCAAACCCACTCGGCTGGACCCAAACCCACTCGGCCAGACCCAAACCCACTCGGCTAGACCCAAAACCAATCGGCTAGACCCAAACCCACTCCGCTAGACCCAAACCCACTCGGCAAGACTCAAACCCACTCGGCTAGACCCAAACCCACTCGGCTAGAGCGAAACCCACTCGGCTAGACCCAAACCCACTCGGCTAAACCCAAACCCACTCGGCCAGACCCAAACAAACTCCGCTGGACCCAAACCCACTCCGCTAGACCCAAACCCACTCCGCCAGACACAAACCCACTCCGCTAGACACAAACCCACTCCGCTAGACCCAAACCCACTCGGCTAGACCCAAACCCACTCGGCCAGACCCAAACCCACTCGGCTGGACCAAAACCCACTCGGCCAGACACAAACCCACTCGGCTAGACCCAAACCTACTCGGCTAGACCCAAACCCACTCCGCTAGACCCAAACCCACTCGGCTAGACCCAAACCCACTCGGCTAGACCGAAACCCACTCGGCCAGACCCAACCCCACTCGGCTAGACCCAAACCCAGTCTCCTAGACCCAAACCCACTCGGCTAGACCCAAACCCACTCTGTTAGACCCAAACCCACTCGGCTAGACCCAAACCCAATCGGCTAGACCCAAAGCCACTCGGCTAGACCCAAGCCCACTCGGCTAGACCCAAACCCACTCGGCTAGACCCAAACCCAGTCGGCTAGACCCAAATCCACTCGGCTAGACCCAAACCCACTCGGCTAGACCCAAACCCACTCGGCCAGACCCAAACCCACTCGGCTGGACCCAAACCCACTCGGCTAGACCCAAACCCAATCGGCCAGACCCAAACCCACTCGGCTAGACCCAAACCCACTCGGCTCGACCCAAGCCCACTCGGCTAGACCCAAACCCACTCCGCTAGACCCATACCCACTCGGCTAGACCCAAACCCACTCGGCTAGACCAAAACCCACTCGGCTAGAGCCAAACCCACTCGGCTAGATTCAAACCCACTCGGCTAGACCCAAACCCACTCGGCTAGACCCAAACCCACTCGGCTAAACCCAAACCCACTCGGCTAGACCCAAACAAACTCCGCTAGACCCAAACCCACTCCGCTAGACCCAAACCCACTCCGCTAGACCCAAACCCACTCATCTAGACACAAACCCACTCCGCTAGACCCAAACCCACTCGGCTAGACCCAAACCCACTCGGCTAGTCCCAAACACACTGGGCTAGACCCAAACCCACTCGGCTAGACCCAAACCCACTCGGCTAGACCCAAACCCACTCGGCTAGACGCAAACCCACTCGCCTAGACCCAAACCCACTCGGCCAGACCCAAACCCACTCGGCTACACCCAAACCCACTCGGCTAGACCCAAACCCACTCGGCTAGACCCAAACCCACTCCGCTAGACCCAAACCCACTCCGCTAGACCCAAACCCACTCGGCTAGACCCAAACCCACTCGGCTAGACCCAAACCCACTCGGCTAGACCCAAACCCACTCGCCTAGACGCAAACCCACTCCGCTAGACCCAAACCCACTCCGCTAGACCCAAACCCACTCCGCTAGACGTAAACCCACTCCGCTAGACCCAAACCCACTCCGCTAGACACAAACCCACTCCGCTAGACCCAAACCCACTCGGCTAGACCCAAACCCATTCGGCTAGTCCCAAACCCACTCGGCTAGACCCAAACCCACTCGGCTAGACCCAAACCCACTCGGCTAGACCCAAACCCACTCGGCTAGACCCAAACCCACTCGCCTAGACCCAAACCCACTCGGCCAGACCCAAACCCACTCGGCTGGACCCAAACCCACTCGGCCAGACCCAAACCCACTCGGCTAGACCCAAACCTACTCGGCTAGACCCAAACCCACTCCGCTAGACCCAAACCCACTCCGCTAGACCCAAACCCACTCGGCAAGACCCAGACCCACTCGGCTAGACCAAAACCCACTCGGCTAGAGCCAAACCCACTCGGCTAGCCCCAAACCCACTCGGCTAGAACCAAA
This sequence comes from Raja brachyura, assembly GCA_963514005.1. The sequence continues at coordinate 2,140,779 of OY740820.1, forward strand.
CCCACTCCGCTAGACGCAAACCCACTCCGCTAGACCCAAACCCACTCCGCTAGACTCAAACCCACTCCGCTAGACGTAAACCCACTCCGCTAGACCCAAACCCACTCCGGCAGACCCAAACCCACTCGGCTATACCCAAACGCACTCGGCTAGACCCAAGCCCACTCGGCCAGACCCAACCCCACTCGGCTAGACCCAAGCCCACTCGGTTAGACCCAAACCCACTCCGCTAGACCCAAACCCACTCGGCTAGACGCAAACCCACTGGGCTAGACGCAAACGCACTCGGCTAGACCCAAACGCACTCGGCTAGACCCAAGCCCAGCCTCCTAGACCCAAACCCACTCCGCTGGACCCAAACCCAATCGGCTAGACCCAAACCCACTCCGCTAGACCCAAACCCACTCGGCTAGACCGAAACGCACTCGGCTAGACCCAAGCCCAGTCTCCTAGGCCCAAACCCACTCGGCGAGACCCAAACCCACTCGGCTAGACCCAAACCCACTCGCCTAGACCCAAACCCACTCAGCCAGACCCAAACCCACTCGGCTGGACCCAAACCCACTCGGCCAGACCCAAACCCACTCGGCTAGACCCAAACCTACTCGGCTAGACCCAAACCCACTCCGCTAGACCCAAACCCACTCGGCTAGAACCAAACCCACTCCGCTAGACGCAAACCCACTCCGCTAGACCCAAACCCACTCCGCTAGACCCAAACCCACTCCGCTAGACGTAAACCCACTCTGCTAGACCCAAACCCACTCCGGCAGACCCAAACCCACTCGGCTAGACCCAAACGCACTCGGCTAGACCCAAGCCCACTCGGCCAGACCCAACCCCACTCGGCTAGACCCAAACCCACTCGGTTAGACCCAAACACACTCCGCTAGACCCAAACCCACTCCGCTAGACCCAAACCCACTCGGCTAGACGCAAACCCACTCGGCTAGACCCAAACGCACTCGGCTAGACCCAAGCCCACTCGGCCAGACCCAACCCCACTCGGCTAGACCCAAACCCAGTCTCCTAGACCCAAACCCACTCGGCTAGACCCAAACCCACTCTGCTAGACCCAAACCCACTCGGCTAGACCCAAACCCAATCGGCTAGACCCAAACCCACTCGGCTAGACCCAAGCCCACTCGGCTAGACCCAAACCCACTCCGCTAGACCCAAACCCAGTCGGCTAGACCCAAATCCACTCAGCTAGACCCAAACCCACTCGGCCAGACCCAACCCCACTCGGCTAGACCCAAACCCACTCGGCTAGACCCAAACCCACTCGGCTAGACCCAAACCCACTCGGCTAGACCCAAACCCACTCGGCTATACCGAAACCCACTCGGCTAGACCGAAACCCACTCGGCTAGAGCCAAACCCACTCGGCTAGACCCAAACCCACTCGGCTAGACCCAAACCCACTCGGCTAGACCCAAAACCACTCGGCTAGACCCAAACCCACTCGGCTAGACCCAAACCCACTCGGCCAGACCCAAACCCACTCGGTTAGACCCAAACCCACTCGGCTAGACTCAAACCCACTCGGCCAGACCCAAACCCACTCGGCTAGACCCAAACCCACTCGGCTCGACCCAAGCCCACTCGGCTAGACCCAAACCCACTCCGCTAGACCCATACCCACTCGGCTAGACCCAAACCCACTCGGCTAGACCGAAACCCACTCGGCTAGAGCCAAACCCACTCGGCTAGACCCAAACCCACTCGGCTAGACCCAAACCCACTCGGCTAGACCCAAACCCACTCAGCTAGACCCAAACCCACTCGGCTAAACCCAAACCCACTCGGCTAGACCCAAACAAACTCCGCTAGACCCAAACCCACTCCGCTAGACCCAAACCCACTCCGCCAGACCCAAACCCACTCCGCTAGACACAAACCCACTCCGCAAGACCCAAACCCACTCGGCTAGACCCAAAAACACTCGGCTAGTCCCAAACCCACTTGGCTAGACCCAAACCCACTCGGCTAGACCCAAACCCACTCGGCTAGACCCAAACCCACTCGGCTGGACCCAAACCCACTCGCCTAGACCCAAACCCACTCGGCCAGACCCAAACCCACTCCGCTGGACCCAAACCCACTCCGGCAGACCCAAACCCACTCGGCTAGACCCAAACGCACTCGGCTAGACCCAAGCCCACTCGGCCAGACCCAACCCCACTCGGCTAGACCCAAGCCCACTCGGTTAGACCCAAACCCACTCCGCTAGACCCAAACCCACTCGGCTAGACGCAAACCCACTGGGCTAGACGCAAACGCACTCGGCTAGACCCAAACGCACTCGGCTAGACCCAAGCCCAGCCTCCTAGACCCAAACCCACTCCGCTGGACCCAAACCCAATCGGCTAGACCCAAACCCACTCCGCTAGACCCAAACCCACTCGGCTAGACCGAAACGCACTCGGCTAGACCCAAGCCCAGTCTCCTAGACCCAAACCCACTCGGCTAGACCCAAACCCACTCGCCTAGACCCAAACCCACTCAGCCAGACCCAAACCCACTCGGCTGGACCCAAACCCACTCGGCCAGACCCAAACCCACTCGGCTAGACCCAAACCTACTCGGCTAGACCCAAACCCACTCCGCTAGACCCAAACCCACTCGGCTAGAACCAAACCCACTCCGCTAGACGCAAACCCACTCCGCTAGACCCAAACCCACTCCGCTAGACCCAAACCCACTCCGCTAGACGTAAACCCACTCTGCTAGACCCAAACCCACTCCGGCAGACCCAAACCCACTCGGATAGACCCAAACGCACTCGGCTAGACCCAAGCCCACTCGGCCAGACCCAACCCCACTCGGCTAGACCCAAACCCACTCGGTTAGACCCAAACACACTCCGCTAGACCCAAACCCACTCCGCTAGACCCAAACCCACTCCGCTAGACCCAAACCCAGTCGGCTAGACCCAAATCCACTCAGCTAGACCCAAACCCACTCGGCCAGACCCAACCCCACTCGGCTAGACCCAAACCCACTCGGCTAGACCCAAACCCACTCGGCTACACCCAAACCCACTCGGCTAGACCCAAACCCACTCGGCTATACCGAAACCCACTCGGCTAGACCGAAACCCACTCGGCTAGAGCCAAACCCACTCGGCTAGACCCAAACCCACTCGGCTAGACCCAAACCCACTCGGCTAGACCCAAAACCACTCGGCTAGACCCAAACCCACTCGGCTAGACCCAAACCCACTCGGCCAGACCCAAACCCACTCGGTTAGACCCAAACCCACTCGGCTAGACTCAAACCCACTCGGCCAGACCCAAACCCACTCGGCTAGACCCAAACCCACTCGGCTCGACCCAAGCCCACTCGGCTAGACCCAAACCCACTCCGCTAGACCCATACCCACTCGGCTAGACCCAAACCCACTCGGCTAGACCGAAACCCACTCGGCTAGAGCCAAACCCACTCGGCTAGACCCAAACCCACTCGGCTAGACCCAAACCCACTCGGCTAGACCCAAACCCACTCAGCTAGACCCAAACCCACTCGGCTAAACCCAAACCCACTCGTCTAGACCCAAACAAACTCCGCTAGACCCAAACCCACTCCGCTAGACCCAAACCCACTCCGCCAGACCCAAACCCACTCCGCTAGACACAAACCCACTCCGCAAGACCCAAACCCACTCGGCTAGACCCAAAAACACTCGGCTAGTCCCAAACCCACTTGGCTAGACCCAAACCCACTCGGCTAGACCCAAACCCACTCGGCTAGACCCAAACCCACTCGGCTGGACCCAAACCCACTCGCCTAGACCCAAACCCACTCGGCCAGACCCAAACCCACTCCGCTGGACCCAAACCCACTCGACTAGAGCCAAACCCACTCGGCTAGACCCAAACCCACTCGGCTAGAACCAAACCCACTCCGCTAGATGCAAACCCACTCCGCTAGACCCAAACCCACTCCGCCAGACCCAAACCCACTCCGCTAGACGTAAAACCACTCCGCTAGACCGAAACCCACTCCGGCAGACCCAAACCCACTCGGCTAGACCCAAACGCACTCGGCCAGACCCAAGCCCACTCGGCCAGACCCAACCCCACTCGGCTAGACCCAAACCCACTCGGTTAGACCCAAACCCACTCCGCTAGACCCAAACCCACTCGGCTAGACCCAAGCCCACTCGGCTAGACCCAAACCCACTCGCCTAGACCCAAACTCACTCGGCCAGACCCAAACCCACTCGGCTAGACCCAAACCCACTCGGCCAGACCCAAACCCACTCGGCTAGACCCAAACCCACTCGGCTAGACCCAAACCCACTCCGCTAGACCCAAACCCACTCCGCTAGACCCAAACCCACTCGGCTAGAGCCAAACCCACTCGGCTAGACCCAAACCCACTCGGCTAGAACCAAACCCACTCCGCTAGACGCAAACCCACTCCGCTAGACCCAAACCCACTCCGCTAGACCCAAACCCACTCGGCTAGACGTAAACCCACTCCGCTAGACCCAAACCCACTCCGGCAGACCCAAACCCACTCGGCTAGACCCAAACGCACTCGGCTAGACCCAAGCCCACTCGGCCAGACCCAACCCCACTCGGCTGGACCCAAGCCCACTCGGTTAGACCCAAACCCACTCCGCTAGACCCAAACCCACTCGGCTAGACCCAAACCCACTCGGCTAGACGCAAACGCACTCGGCCAGACCCAAACGCACTCGGCTAGACCCAAGCCCAGCCTCCTAGACCCAAACCCACTCCGCTAGACCCAAACCCAATCGGCTAGACCCAAACCCACTCCGCTAGACCCAAACCCACTCGGCTAGACCGAAACGCACTCGGCTAGACCCAAGCCCAGTCTCCTAGACCCAAACCCACTCGGCTAGACACAAACCCACTCGGGTAGACCCAAACCCACTCGCCTAGACCCAAACCCACTCGGCCAGACCCAAACCCACTCGGCTGGACCCAAACCCACTCGGCCAGACCCAAACCCACTCGGCTAGACCCAAACCTACTCGGCTAGACCCAAACGCACTCCGCTAGACCCAAACCCACTCCGCTAGACCCAAACCCACTCGGCAAGACCCAGACCCACTCGGCTAGACCGAAACCCACTCGGCTAGAGCCAAACCCACTCGGCTACACCCAAACCCACTCGGCTAGAACCAAACCCACTCCGCTAGACGCAAACCCACTCCGCTACACCCAAACCCACTCCGCCACACCCAAACCCACTCCGCTAGACGTAAACCCACTCTGCTAGACCCAAACCCACTCCGGCAGACCCAAACCCACTCGGCCAGACCCAAACGCACTCGGCTAGACCCAAGCCCACTAGGCCAGACCCAACCCCACTCGGCTAGACCCAAACCCACTCGGTTAGACCCAAACCCACTCCGCTAGACCCAAACCCACTCCGCTAGACCCAAACCCACTCGGCTAGACGCAAACCCACTCGGCTAGACCCAAACACACTCGGCTAGACCCAAGCCCACTCGGCCAGACCCAACCCCACTCGGCTAGACCCAAACCCAGTCTCCTAGACCCAAACCCACTCGGCTAGACCCAAACCCACTCTGCTAGACCCAAACCCACTCGGCTAGACCCAAACCCAATCGGCTAGACCCAAACCCACTCGGCTAGACCCAAACCCACTCCGCTAGACCCAAACCCACTCGGCTAGACGCAAACCCACTCGGCTAGACCCAAACGCACTCGGCTAGACCCAAGCCCACTCGGCCAGACCCAACCCCACTCGGCTAGACCCAAACCCAGTCTCCTAGACCCAAACCCACTCGGCTAGACCCAAACCCACTCTGCTAGACCCAAACCCACTCGGCTAGACCCAAACCCAATCGGCTAGACCCAAACCCACTCGGCTAGACCCAAGCCCACTCGGGTAGACCCAAACCCACTCCGCTAGACCCAAACCCAGTCGGCTAGACCCAAATCCACTCAGCTAGACGCAAACCCACTCGGCCAGACCCAACCCCACTCGGCTAGACCCAAACCCACTCGGCTAGACCCAAACCCACTCGGCTAGACACAAACCCACTCGGCTAGACCCAAACCCACTCGGCTATACCGAAACCCACTCGGCTAGACCGAAATCCACTCGGCTAGAGCCAAACCCACTCGGCTAGACCCAAACCCACTCGGCTAGACCCAAACCCACTCGGCTAGACCCAAACCCACTCGGCTAGACCCAAACCCACTCGGCTAGACCCAAACCCACTCGGCCAGACCCAAACCCACTCGGTTAGACCCAAACCCACTCGGCTAGACTCAAACCCACTCGGCCAGACCCAAACCCACTCGGCTAGACCCAAACCCACTCGGCTCGACCCAAGCCCACTCGGCTAGACCCAAGCCCACTCGGCCAGACCCAACCCCACTCGGCTGGACCCAAGCCCACTCGGTTAGACCCAAACCCACTCCGCTAGACCCAAACCCACTCGGCTAGACCCAAACCCACTCGGCTAGACGCAAACGCATTCGGCTAGACCCAAACGCACTCGGCTAGACCCAAGCCCAGCCTCCTAGACCCAAACCCACTCCGCTAGACCCAAACCCAATCGGGTAGACCCAAACCCACTCCGCTAGACACAAACCCACTCGGCTAGACCGAAACGCACTCGGCTAGACCCAAGCCCAGTCTCCTAGACCCAAACCCACTCGGCTAGACCCAAACCCACTCGGCTAGACCCAAACCCACTCGCCTAGACCCAAACCCACTCGGCCAGACCCAAACCAACTCGGCTGGACCCAAACCCACTCGGCCAGACCCAAACCCACTCGGCTAGACCCAAACCTACTCGGCTAGACCCAAACCCACTCCGCTAGACCCAAACCCACTCCGCTAGACCCAAACCCACTCGGCAAGACCCAGACCCACTCGGCTAGACCGAAACCCACTCGGCTAGAGCCAAACCCACTCGGCTACACCCAAACCCACTCGGCTAGAACCAAACCCACTCCGCTAGACGCAAACCCACTCCGCTACACCCAAACCCACTCCGCTACACCCAAACCCACTCCGCTAGACGTAAACCCACTCTGCTAGACCCAAACCCACTCCGGCAGACCCAAACCCACTCGGCTAGACCCAAACGCACTCGGCTAGACCCAAGCACACTCGGCCAGACCCAACCCCACTCGGCTAGACCCAAACCCACTCGGTTAGACCCAAACCCACTCCGCTAGACCCAAACCCACTCCGCTAGACCCATACCCACTCGGCTAGACCCAAACCCACTCGGCTAGACCGAAACCCACTCGGCTAGAGCCAAACCCACTCGGCTAGATCCAAACCCACTCGGCTAGACCCAAACCCACTCGGCTAGACCCAAACCCACTCGGCTAGACCCAAACCCACTCGGCTAAACCCAAACCCACTCGGCTAGACCCAAACAAACTCCGCTAGACCCAAACCCACTCCGCTAGACCCAAACCCACTCCGCCAGACCCAAACCCACTCCGCTAGACACAAACCCACTCCGCAAGACCCAAACCCACTCGGCTAGACCCAAAAACACTCGGCTAGTCCCAAACCCACTTGGCTAGCCCCAAACCCACTCGGCTAGACCCAAACCCACTCGGCTAGACCCAAACCCACTCGGCTGGACCCAAACCCACTCGCCTAGACCCAAACCCACTCGGCCAGACCCAAACCCACTCCGCTGGACCCAAACCCACTCGGCTAGAGCCAAACCCACTCGGCTAGACCCAAACCCACTCGGCTAGAACCAAACCCACTCCGCTAGATGCAAACCCACTCCGCTAGACCCAAACCCACTCCGCCAGACCCAAACCCACTCCGCTAGACGTAAAACCACTCCGCTAGACCGAAACCCACTCCGGCAGACCCAAACCCACTCGGCTAGACCCAAACGCACTCGGCCAGACCCAAGCCCACTCGGCTAGACCCAAACCCACTCGGCTAGACCCAAACCCACTCCGCTAGACCCAAACCCACTCCGCTAGACCCAAACCCACTCGGCTAGAGCCAAACCCACTCGGCTAGACCCAAACCCACTCGGCTAGAACCAAACCCACTCCGCTAGACGCAAACCCACTCCGCTAGACCCAAACCCACTCCGCTAGACCCAAACCCACTCGGCTAGACGTAAACCCACTCCGCTAGACCCAAACCCACTCCGGCAGACCCAAACCCACTCGGCTAGACCCAAACGCACTCGGCTAGACCCAAGCCCACTCGGCCAGACCCAACCCCACTCGGCTGGACCCAAGCCCACTCGGTTAGACCCAAACCCACTCCGCTAGACCCAAACCCACTCGGCTAGACCCAAACCCACTCGGCTAGACGCAAACGCACTCGGCTAGACCCAAACGCACTCGGCTAGACCCAAGCCCAGCCTCCTAGACCCAAACCCACTCCGCTAGACCCAAACCCAATCGGCTAGACCCAAACCCACTCCGCTAGACCCAAACCCACTCGGCTAGACCGAAACGCACTCGGCTAGACCCAAGCCCAGTCTCCTAGACCCAAACCCACTCGGCTAGACCCAAACCCACTCGGGTAGACCCAAACCCACTCGCCTAGACCCAAACCCACTAGGCCAGACCCAAACCCACTCGGCTGGACCCAAACCCACTCGGCCAGACCCAAACCCACTCGGCTAGACCCAAACCTACTCGGCTAGACCCAAACCCACTCCGCTAGACCCAAACCCACTCCGCTAGACCCAAACCCACTCGGCAAGACCCAGACCCACTCGGCTAGACCGAAACCCACTCGGCTAGAGCCAAACCCACTCGGCTACACCCAAACCCACTCGGCTAGAACCAAACCCACTCCGCTAGACGCAAACCCACTCCGCTACACCCAAACCCACTCCGCTACACCCAAACCCACTCCGCTAGACGTAAACCCACTCTGCTAGACCCAAACCCACTCCGGCAGACCCAAACCCACTCGGCTAGACCCAAACGCACTCGGCTAGACCCAAGCCCACTAGGCCAGACCCAACCCCACTCGGCTAGACCCAAACCCACTCGGTTAGACCCAAACCCACTCCGCTAGACCCAAACCCACTCCGCTAGACCCAAACCCACTCGGCTAGACGCAAACCCACTCGGCTAGACCCAAACGCACTCGGCTAGACCCAAGCCCACTCGGCCAGACCCAACCCCACTCGGCTAGACCCAAACCCAGTCTCCTAGACCCAAACCCACTCGGCTAGACCCAAACCCACTCTGCTAGACACAAACCCACTCGGCTAGACCCAAACCCAATCGGCTAGACCCAAACCCACTCGGCTAGACCCAAGCCCACTCGGGTAGACCCAAACCCACTCCGCTAGACCCAAACCCAGTCGGCTAGACCCAAATCCACTCAGCTAGACCCAAACCCACTCGGCCAGACCCAACCCCACTCGGCTAGACCCAAACCCACTCGGCTAGACCCAAACCCACTCGGCTAGACCCAAACCCACTCGGCTAGACCCAAACCCACTCGGCTATACCGAAACCCACTCGGCTAGACCGAAATCCACTCGGCTAGAGCCAAACCCACTCGGCTAGACCCAAACCCACTCGGCTAGACCCAAACCCACTCGGCTAGACCCAAACCCACTCGGCTAGACCCAAACCCACTCGGCTAGACCCAAACCCACTCGGCCAGACCCAAACCCACTCGGTTTGGCCCAAACCCACTCGGCTAGACTCAAACCCACTCGGCCAGACCCAAACCCACTCGGCTAGACCCAAACCCACTCGGCTCGACCCAAGCCCACTCGGCTAGACCCAAGCCCACTCGGCCAGACCCAACCCCACTCGGCTGGACCCAAGCCCACTCGGTTAGACCCAAACCCACTCCGCTAGACCCAAACCCACTCGGCTAGACCCAAACCCACTCGGCTAGACGCAAACGCACTCGGCTAGACCCAAACGCACTCGGCTAGACCCAAGCCCAGCCTCCTAGACCCAAACCCACTCCGCTAGACCCAAACCCAATCGGGTAGACCCAAACCCACTCCGCGAGACCCAAACCCACTCGGCTAGACCGAAACGCACTCGGCTAGACCCAAGCCCAGTCTCCTAGACCCAAACCCACTCGGCTAGACCCAAACCCACTCGGCTAGACACAAACCCACTCGCCTAGACCCAAACCCACTCGGCCAGACCCAAACCCACTCGGCTGGACCCAAACCCACTCGGCCAGACCCAAACCCACTCGGCTAGACCCAAACCTACTCGGCTAGACCCAAACCCACTCCGCTAGACCCAAACCCACTCCGCTAGACCCAAACCCACTCGGCAAGACCCAGACCCACTCGGCTAGACCGAAACCCACTCGGCTAGATCCAAACCCACTCGGCTACACCCAAACCCACTCGGCTAGAACCAAACCCACTCCGCTAGACGCAAACCCACTCCGCTACACCCAAACCCACTCCGCTACACCCAAACCCACTCCGCTAGACGTAAACCCACTCTGCTAGACCCAAACCCACTCCGGCAGACCCAAACCCACTCGGCTAGACCCAAACGCACTCGGCTAGACCGAAGCCCACTCGGCCAGACCCAAACCCACTCGGCTAGACCCAAACCCACTCGGTTAGACCCAAACCCACTCCGCTAGACCCAAACCCACTCCGCTAGACCCAAACCCACTCGGCTAGACGCAAACCCACTCGGCTAGACCCAAACGCACTCGGCTAGACCCAAGCCCACTCGGCCAGACCCAACCCCACTCGGCTAGACCCAAACCCAGTCTCCTAGACCCAAACCCACTCGGCTAGACCCAAACCCACTCTGCTAGACCCAAACCCACTCGGCTAGACCCAAACCCAATCGGCTAGACCCAAACCCACTCGGCTAGACCCAAGCCCACTCGGGTAGACCCAAACCCACTCCGCTAGACCCAAACCCAGTCGGCTAGACCCAAATCCACTCAGCTAGACCCAAACCCACTCGGCCAGACCCAACCCCACTCGGCTAGACCCAAACCCACTCGGCTAGACCCAAACCCACTCGGCTAGACCCAAACCCACTCGGCTAGACCGAAACCCACTCGGCTATACCGAGACCCACTCCGCTAGACCCAAACCCACTCGGCAAGACCCAGACCCACTCGGCTAGACCGAAACCCACTCGGCTAGAGCCAAACCCACTCGGCTACACCCAAACCCACTCGGCTAGAACCAAACCCACTCCGCTAGACGCAAACCCACTCCGCTACACCCAAACCCACTCCGCTACACCCAAACCCACTCCGCTAGACGTAAACCCACTCTGCTAGACCCAAACCCACTCCGGCAGACCCAAACCCACTCGGCTAGACCCAAACGCACTCGGCTAGACCCAAGCCCATTCGGCCAGACCCAACCCCACTCGGCTAGACCCAAACCCACTCGGTTAGACCCAAACCCACTCCGCTAGACCCAAACCCACTCCGCTAGACCCAAACCCACTCGGCTAGACGCAAACCCACTCGGCTAGACCCAAACGCACTCGGCTAGACCCAAGCCCACTCGGCCAGACCCAACCCCACTCGGCTAGACCCAAACCCAGTCTCCTAGACCCAAACCCACTCGGCTAGACCCAAACCCACTCTGCTAGACCCAAACCCACTCGGCTAGACCCAAACCCAATCGGCTAGACCCAAACCCACTCGGCTAGACCCAAGCCCACTCGGGTAGACCCAAACCCACTCCGCTAGACCCAAACCCAGTCGGCTAGACCCAAATCCACTCAGCTAGACCCAAACCCACTCGGCCAGACCCAACCCCACTCGGCTAGACCCAAACCCACTCGGCTAGACCCAAACCCACTCGGCTAGACCCAAACCCACTCGGATAGACCCAAACCCTCTCGGCTATACCGAAACCCACTCGGCTAGACCGAAATCCACTCGGCTAGAGCCAAACCCACTCGGCTAGACCCAAACCCACTCGGCTAGACCCAAACCCACTCGGCTAGACCCAAACCCACTCGGCTAGACCCAAACCCACTCGGCTAGACCCAAACCCACTCGGCCAGACCCAAACCCACTCGGTTAGACCCAAACCCACTCGGCTAGACTCAAACCCACTCGGCCAGACCCAAACCCACTCGGCTAGACCCAAACCCACTCGGCTCGACCCAAGCCCACTCGGCTAGACCCAAACCCACTCCGCTAGACCCATACCCACTCGGCTAGACCCAAACCCACTCGGCTAGACCGAAACCCACTCGGCTAGAGCCAAACCCACTCGGCTAGACCCAAACCCACTCCGCTAGACCCAAACCCACTCGGCTAGACCCAAACCCACTCGGCTAGACCCAAACCCACTCGGATAAACCCAAACCCACTCGGCTAGACCCAAACAAACTCCGCTAGACCCAAACCCACTCCGCTAGACCCAAACCCACTCCGCCAGACCCAAACCCACTCCGCTAGACACAAACCCACTCCGCAAGACCCAAACCCACTCGGCTAGACCCAAAAACACTCGGCTAGTCCCAAACCCACTTGGCTAGACCCAAACCCACTCGGCTAGACCCAAACCCACTCGGCTAGACCCAAACCCACTCGGCTAGACCCAAACCCACTCGCCTAGACCCAAACCCACTCGGCCAGACCCAAACCCACTCCGCTAGACCCAAACCCACTCGGCTAGAGCCAAACCCACTCGGCTAGACCCAAACCCACTCGGCTAGAACCAAACCCACTCCGCTAGATGCAAACCCACTCCGCTAGACCCAAACCCACTCCGCCAGACCCAAACCCACTCCGCTAGACCCAAACGCACTCGGCTAGACCCAAGCCCACTCGGCCAGACCCAACCCCACTCGGCTAGACCCAAACCCACTCGGTTAGACCCAAACCCACTCCGCTAGACCCAAACCCACTCGGCTAGACCAAGCCCACTCGGCTAGACCCAAACCCACTCGCCTAGACCCAAACTCACTCGGCCAGACCCAAACCCACTCGGCTAGACCCAAACCCACTCCGCTAGACCCAAACCCACTCGGCTAGAGCCAAACCCACTCGGCTAGACCCAAACCCACTCGGCTAGAACCAAACCCACTCCGCTAGATGCAAACCCACTCCGCTAGACCCAAACCCACTCCGGCAGACCCAAACCCACTCGGCTAGACCCAAACGCACTCGGCTAGACCCAAGCCCACTCGGCCAGACCCAACCCCACTCGGCTAGACCCAAACCCACTCGGCTAGACCGAAATCCACTCGGCTAGAGCCAAACCCACTCGCCTAGACCCAAACCCACTCGGCTAGACCCAAACCCACTCGGCTAGACCCAAACCCACTCGGCCAGACCCAAACCCACTCGGTTTGGCCCAAACCCACTCGGCTAGACTCAAACCCACTCGGCCAGACCCAAACCCACTCGGCTAGACCCAAACCCACTCGGCTCGACCCAAGCCCACTCGGCTAGACCCAAGCCCACTCGGCCAGACCCAACCCCACTCGGCTGGACCCAAGCCCACTCGGTTAGACCCAAACCCACTCCGCTAGACCCAAACCCACTCGGCTAGACCCAAACCCACTCGGCTAGACGCAAACGCACTCGGCTAGACCCAAACGCACTCGGCTAGACCCAAGCCCAGCCTCCTAGACCCAAACCCACTCCGGTAGACCCAAACCCAATCGGGTAGACCCAAACCCACTCCGCGAGACCCAAACCCACTCGGCTAGACCGAAACGCACTCGGCTAGACCCAAGCCCAGTCTCCTAGACCCAAACCCACTCGGCTAGACCCAAACCCACTCGGCTAGACCCAAACCCACTCGCCTAGACCCAAACCCACTCGGCCAGACCCAAACCCACTCGGCTGGACCCAAACCCACTCGGCCAGACCCAAACCCACTCGGCTAGACCCAAACCTACTCGGCTAGACCCAAACCCACTCCGCTAGACCCAAACCCACTCCGCTAGACCCAAACCCACTCGGCAAGACCCAGACCCACTCGGCTAGACCGAAACCCACTCGGCTAGATCCAAACCCACTCGGCTACACCCAAACCCACTCGGCTAGAACCAAACCCACTCCGCTAGACGCAAACCCACTCCGCTACACCCAAACCCACTCCGCTACACCCAAACCCACTCCGCTAGACGTAAACCCACTCTGCTAGACCCAAACCCACTCCGGCAGACCCAAACCCACTCGGCTAGACCCAAACGCACTCGGCTAGACCCAAGCCCACTCGGCCAGACCCAACCCCACTCGGCTAGACCCAAACCCACTCGGTTAGACCCAAACCCACTCCGCTAGACCCAAACCCACTCCGCTAGACCCAAACCCACTCGGCTAGACGCAAACCCACTCGGCTAGACCCAAACGCACTCGGCTAGACCCAAGCCCACTCGGCCAGACCCAACCCCACTCGGCTAGACCCAAACCCAGTCTCCTAGACCCAAACCCACTCGGCTAGACCCAAACCCACTCCGCTAGACCCAAACCCACTCCGCTAGACCCAAACCCACTCGGCTAGACGCAAACCCACTCGGCTAGACCCAAACGCACTCGGCTAGACCCAAGCCCACTCGGCCAGACCCAACCCCACTCGGCTAGACCCAAACCCAGTCTCCTAGACCCAAACCCACTCGGCTAGACCCAAGCCCAGCCTCCTAGACCCAAACCCACTCCGCTAGACCCAAACCCAATCGGGTAGACCCAAACCCACTCCGCGAGACCCAAACCCACTCGGCTAGACCGAAACGCACTCGGCTAGACCCAAGCCCAGTCTCCTAGACCCAAACCCACTCGGCTAGACCCAAACCCACTCGGCTAGACCCAAACCCACTCGCCTAGACCCAAACCCACTCGGCCAGACCCAAACCCACTCGGCTGGACCCAAACCCACTCGGCCAGACCCAAACCCACTCGGCTAGACCCAAACCTACTCGGCTAGACCCAAACCCACTCCGCTAGACCCAAACCCACTCCGCTAGACCCAAACCCACTCGGCAAGACCCAGACCCACTCGGCTAGACCGAAACCCACTCGGCTAGATCCAAACCCACTCGGCTACACCCAAACCCACTCGGCTAGAACCAAACCCACTCCGCTAGACGCAAACCCACTCCGCTACACCCAAACCCACTCCGCTACACCCAAACCCACTCCGCTAGACGTAAACCCACTCTGCTAGACCCAAACCCACTCCGGCAGACCCAAACCCACTCGGCTAGACCCAAACGCACTCGGCTAGACCCAAGCCCACTCGGCCAGACCCAACCCCACTCGGCTAGACCCAAACCCACTCGGTTAGACCCAAACCCACTCCGCTAGACCCAAACCCACTCCGCTAGACCCAAACCCACTCGGCTAGACGCAAACCCACTCGGCTAGACCCAAACGCACTCGGCTAGACCCAAGCCCACTCGGCCAGACCCAACCCCACTCGGCTAGACCCAAACCCAGTCTCCTAGACCCAAACCCACTCGGCTAGACCCAAACCCACTCTGCTAGACCCAAACCCACTCGGCTAGACCCAAACCCAATCGGCTAGACCCAAACCCACTCGGCTGGACCCAAGCCCACTCGGGTAGACCCAAACCCACTCCGCTAGACCCAAACCCAGTCGGCTAGACCCAAATCCACTCAGCTAGACCCAAACCCACTCGGCCAGACCCAACCCCACTCGGCTAGACCCAAACGCACTCGGCTAGACCCAAGCCCACTCGGCCAGACCCAACCCCACTCGGCTAGACCCAAACCCACTCGGTTAGACCCAAACCCACTCCGCTAGACCCAAACCCACTCCGCTAGACCCAAACCCACTCGGCTAGACGCAAACCCACTCGGCTAGACCCAAACGCACTCGGCTAGACCCAAGCCCACTCGGCCAGACCCAACCCCACTCGGCTAGACCCAAACCCAGTCTCCTAGACCCAAACCCACTCGGCTAGACCCAAACCCACTCCGCTAGACCCAAACCCACTCCGCTAGACCCAAACCCACTCGGCTAGACGCAAACCCACTCGGCTAGACCCAAACGCACTCGGCTAGACCCAAGCCCACTCGGCCAGACCCAACCCCACTCGGCTAGACCCAAACCCAGTCTCCTAGACCCAAACCCACTCGGCTAGACCCAAGCCCAGCCTCCTAGACCCAAACCCACTCCGCTAGACCCAAACCCAATCGGGTAGACCCAAACCCACTCCGCGAGACCCAAACCCACTCGGCTAGACCGAAACGCACTCGGCTAGACCCAAGCCCAGTCTCCTAGACCCAAACCCACTCGGCTAGACCCAAACCCACTCGGCTAGACCCAAACCCACTCGCCTAGACCCAAACCCACTCGGCCAGACCCAAACCCACTCGGCTGGACCCAAACCCACTCGGCCAGACCCAAACCCACTCGGCTAGACCCAAACCTACTCGGCTAGACCCAAACCCACTCCGCTAGACCCAAACCCACTCCGCTAGACCCAAACCCACTCGGCAAGACCCAGACCCACTCGGCTAGACCGAAACCCACTCGGCTAGATCCAAACCCACTCGGCTACACCCAAACCCACTCGGCTAGAACCAAACCCACTCCGCTAGACGCAAACCCACTCCGCTACACCCAAACCCACTCCGCTACACCCAAACCCACTCCGCTAGACGTAAACCCACTCTGCTAGACCCAAACCCACTCCGGCAGACCCAAACCCACTCGGCTAGACCCAAACGCACTCGGCTAGACCCAAGCCCACTCGGCCAGACCCAACCCCACTCGGCTAGACCCAAACCCACTCGGTTAGACCCAAACCCACTCCGCCAGACCCAAACCCACTCCGCTAGACCCAAACCCACTCGGCTAGACGCAAACCCACTCGGCTAGACCCAAACGCACTCGGCTAGACCCAAGCCCACTCGGCCAGACCCAACCCCACTCGGCTAGACCCAAACCCAGTCTCCTAGACCCAAACCCACTCGGCTAGACCCAAACCCACTCTGCTAGACCCAAACCCACTCGGCTAGACCCAAACCCAATCGGCTAGACCCAAACCCACTCGGCTAGACCCAAGCCCACTCGGGTAGACCCAAACCCACTCCGCTAGACCCAAACCCAGTCGGCTAGACCCAAATCCACTCAGCTAGACCCAAACCCACTCGGCCAGACCCAACCCCACTCGGCTAGACCCAAACCCACTCGGCTAGACCCAAACCCACTCGGCTAGACCCAAACCCACTCGGCTAGACCGAAACCCACTCGGCTATACCGAGACCCACTCCGCTAGACCCAAACCCACTCGGCAAGACCCAGACCCACTCGGCTAGACCGAAACCCACTCGGCTAGAGCCAAACCCACTCGGCTACACCCAAACCCACTCGGCTAGAACCAAACCCACTCCGCTAGACGCAAACCCACTCCGCTACACCCAAACCCACTCCGCTACACCCAAACCCACTCCGCTAGACGTAAACCCACTCTGCTAGACCCAAACCCACTCCGGCAGACCCAAACCCACTCGGCTAGACCCAAACGCACTCGGCTAGACCCAAGCCCATTCGGCCAGACCCAACCCCACTCGGCTAGACCCAAACCCACTCGGTTAGACCCAAACCCACTCCGCTAGACCCAAACCCACTCCGCTAGACCCAAACCCACTCGGCTAGACGCAAACCCACTCGGCTAGACCCAAACGCACTCGGCTAGACCCAAGCCCACTCGGCCAGACCCAACCCCACTCGGCTAGACCCAAACCCAGTCTCCTGGACCCAAACCCACTCGGCTAGACCCAAACCCACTCTGCTAGACCCAAACCCACTCGGCTAGACCCAAACCCAATCGGCTAGACCCAAACCCACTCGGCTAGACCCAAGCCCACTCGGGTAGACCCAAACCCACTCCGCTAGACCCAAACCCACTCCGCCAGACCCAAACCCACTCCGCTAGACACAAACCCACTCCGCAAGACCCAAACCCACTCGGCTAGACCCAAAAACACTCGGCTAGTCCCAAACCCACTTGGCTAGACCCAAACCCACTCGGCTAGACCCAAACCCACTCGGCTAGACCCAAACCCACTCGGCTAGACCCAAACCCACTCGCCTAGACCCAAACCCACTCGGCCAGACCCAAACCCACTCCGCTAGACCCAAACCCACTCGGCTAGAGCCAAACCCACTCGGCTAGACCCAAACCCACTCGGCTAGAACCAAACCCACTCCGCTAGATGCAAACCCACTCCGCTAGACCCAAACCCACTCCGCCAGACCCAAACCCACTCCGCTAGACCCAAACGCACTCGGCTAGACCCAAGCCCACTCGGCCAGACCCAACCCCACTCGGCTAGACCCAAACCCACTCGGTTAGACCCAAACCCACTCCGCTAGACCCAAACCCACTCGGCTAGACCAAGCCCACTCGGCTAGACCCAAACCCACTCGCCTAGACCCAAACTCACTCGGCCAGACCCAAACCCACTCGGCTAGACCCAAACCCACTCCGCTAGACCCAAACCCACTCGGCTAGAGCCAAACCCACTCGGCTAGACCCAAACCCACTCGGCTAGAACCAAACCCACTCCGCTAGATGCAAACCCACTCCGCTAGACCCAAACCCACTCCGGCAGACCCAAACCCACTCGGCTAGACCCAAACGCACTCGGCTAGACCCAAGCCCACTCGGCCAGACCCAACCCCACTCGGCTAGACCCAAACCCACTCGGTTAGACCCAAACCCACTCCGCTAGACCCAAACCCACTCGGCTAGACCAAGCCCACTCGGCTAGACCCAAACCCACTCGCCTAGACCCAAACTCACTCGGCCAGACCCAAACCCACTCGGCTAGACCCAAACCCACTCGGCCAGACCCAAACCCACTCGGCTAGACCCAAACCCACTCCGCTAGACCCAAACCCACTCGGCTAGACCCAAACCCACTCGGCTAGACCCAAACCCACTCGGCTAGACCCAAACCCACTCGGCCAGACCCAAACCCACTCGGTTAGACCCAAACCCACTCGGCTAGACTCAAACCCACTCGGCCAGACCCAAACCCACTCGGCCAGACCCAAACCCACTCGGCTCGACCCAAGCCCACTCGGCTAGACCCAAACCCACTCCGCTAGACCCATACCCACTCGGCTAGACCCAAACCCACTCGGCTAGACCGAAACCCACTCGGCTAGAGCCAAACCCACTCGGCTAGACCCAAACCCACTCGGCTAGACCCAAACCCACTCGGCTAGACCCAAACCCACTCGCCTAGACCCAAACCCACTCGGCCAGACCCAAACCCACTCCGCTAGACCCAAACCCACTCGGCTAGAGCCAAACCCACTCGGCTAGACCCAAACCCACTCGGCTAGAACCAAACCCACTCCGCTAGATGCAAACCCACTCCGCTAGACCCAAACCCACTCCGCCAGACCCAAACCCACTCCGCTAGACGTAAACCCACTCCGCTAGACCCAAACCCACTCCGGCAGACCCAAACCCACTCCGCTAGACCCAAACCCACTCTGCCAGACCCAAACCCACTCCGCTAGACACAAACCCACTCCGCAAGACCCAAACCCACTCGGCTAGACCCAAAAACACTCGGCTAGTCCCAAACCCACTTGGCTAGACCCAAACCCACTCGGCTAGACCCAAACCCACTCGGCTAGACCCAAACCCACTCGGCTGGACCCAAACCCACTCGCCTAGACTTAAACCCACTCGGCCAGACCCAAACCCACTCCGCTGGACCCAAACCCACTCGGCTAGAGCCAAACCCACTCGGCTAGACCCAAACCCACTCGGCTAGAACCAAACCCACTCCGCTAGATGCAAACCCACTCCGCTAGACCCAAACCCACTCCGCCAGACCCAAACCCACTCCGCTAGACGTAAAACCACTCCGCTAGACCGAAACCCACTCCGGCAGACCCAAACCCACTCGGCTAGACCCAAACGCACTCGGCCAGACCCAAGCCCACTCGGCTAGACCCAAACCCACTCGGCTAGACCCAAACCCACTCTGCTAGACCCAAACCCACTCCGCTAGACCCAAACCCACTCGGCTAGAGCCAAACCCACTCGGCTAGACCCAAACCCACTCGGCTAGAACCAAACCCACTCCGCTAGACGCAAACCCACTCCGCTAGACCCAAACCCACTCCGCTAGACCCAAACCCACTCGGCTAGACTCAAACCCACTCGGCCAGACCCAAACCCACTCGGCTAGACCCAAACCCACTCGGCTCGACCCAAGCCCACTCGGCTAGACCCAAGCCCACTCGGCCAGACCCAACCCCACTCGGCTGGACCCAAGCCCACTCGGTTAGACCCAAACCCACTCCGCTAGACCCAAACCCACTCGGCTAGACCCAAACCCACTCGGCTAGACGCAAACGCACTCGGCTAGACCCAAACACACTCGGCTAGACCCAAGCCCAGCCTCCTAGACCCAAACCCACTCCGCTAGACCCAAACCCAATCGGGTAGACCCAAACCCACTCCGCTAGACCCAAACCCACTCGGCTAGACCGAAACGCACTCGGCTAGACCCAAGCCCAGTCTCCTAGACCCAAACCCACTCGGCTAGACCCAAACCCACTCGGCTAGACCCAAACCCACTCGCCTAGACCCAAACCCACTCGGCCAGACCCAAACCCACTCGGCTGGACCCAAACCCACTCGGCCAGACCCAAACCCACTCGGCTAGACCCAAACCTACTCGGCTAGACCCAAACCCACTCCGCTAGACCCAAACCCACTCCGCTAGACCCAAACCCACTCGGCAAGACCCAGACCCACTCGGCTAGACCGAAACCCACTCGGCTAGAGCCAAACCCACTCGGCTACACCCAAACCCACTCGGCTGGAACCAAACCCACTCCGCTAGACGCAAACCCACTCCGCTACACCCAAACCCACTCCGCTACACCCAAACCCACTCCGCTAGACGTAAACCCACTCTGCTAGACCCAAACCCACTCCGGCAGACCCAAACCCACTCGGCTAGACCCAAACGCACTCGGCTAGACCCAAGCCCACTCGGCCAGACCCAACCCCACTCGGCTAGACCCAAACCCAGTCTCCTAGACCCAAACCCACTCGGCTAGACCCAAACCCACTCTGCTAGACCCAAACCCACTCGGCTAGACCCAAACCCAATCGGCTAGACCCAAACCCACTCGGCTAGACCCAAGCCCACTCGGGTAGACCCAAACCCACTCCGCTAGACCCAAACCCAGTCGGCTAGACCCAAATCCACTCAGCTAGACCCAAACCCAGTCGGCCAGACCCAACCCCACTCGGCTAGACCCAAACCCACTCGGCTAGACCCAGACCCACTCGGCTAGACCGAAACCCACTCGGCTAGAGCCAAACCCACTCGGCTACACCCAAACCCACTCGGCTAGAACCAAACCCACTCCGCTAGACGCAAACCCACTCCGCTACACCCAAACCCACTCCGCTACACCCAAACCCACTCCGCTAGACGTAAACCCACTCTGCTAGACCCAAACCCACTCCGGCAGACCCAAACCCACTCGGCTAGACCCAAACGCACTCGGCTAGACCCAAGCCCACTCGGCCAGACCCAACCCCACTCGGCTAGACCCAAACCCACTCGGTTAGACCCAAACCCACTCCGCTAGACCCAAACCCACTCCGCTAGACCCAAACCCACTCGGCTAGACGCAAACCCACTCGGCTAGACCCAAACGCACTCGGCTAGACCCAAGCCCACTCAGCCAGACCCAACCGAACTCGGCTAGACCCAAACCCAGTCTCCTAGACCCAAACCCACTCGGCTAGACCCAAACCCACTCTGCTAGACCCAAACCCACTCGGCTAGACCCAAACCCAATCGGCTAGACCCAAACCCACTCGGCTAGACCCAAGCCCACTCGGGTAGACCCAAACCCACTCGGCTAGACCCAAACCCAGTCGGCTAGACCCAAATCCACTCGGCTAGACCCAAACCCAATCGGCTAGACCCAAACCCACTCGGCTAGACCCAAGCCCACTCGGGTAGACCCAAACCCACTCCGCTAGACCCAAACCCAGTCGGCTAGACCCAAATCCACTCAGCTAGACCCAAACCCAGTCGGCCAGACCCAACCCCACTCGGCTAGACCCAAACCCACTCGGCTAGACCCAGACCCACTCGGCTAGACCGAAACCCACTCGGCTAGAGCCAAACCCACTCGGCTACACCCAAACCCACTCGGCTAGAACCAAACCCACTCCGCTAGACGCAAACCCACTCCGCTACACCCAAACCCACTCCGCTACACCCAAACCCACTCCGCTAGACGTAAACCCACTCTGCTAGACCCAAACCCACTCCGGCAGACCCAAACCCACTCGGCTAGACCCAAACGCACTCGGCTAGACCCAAGCCCACTCGGCCAGACCCAACCCCACTCGGCTAGACCCAAACCCACTCGGTTAGACCCAAACCCACTCCGCTAGACCCAAACCCACTCCGCTAGACCCAAACCCACTCGGCTAGACGCAAACCCACTCGGCTAGACCCAAACGCA
This sequence comes from Raja brachyura, assembly GCA_963514005.1. The sequence continues at coordinate 2,163,220 of OY740820.1, forward strand.
CTCGGCTAGACCCAAGCCCACTCAGCCAGACCCAACCGAACTCGGCTAGACCCAAACCCAGTCTCCTAGACCCAAACCCACTCGGCTAGACCCAAACCCACTCTGCTAGACCCAAACCCACTCGGCTAGACCCAAACCCAATCGGCTAGACCCAAACCCACTCGGCTAGACCCAAGCCCACTCGGGTAGACCCAAACCCACTCCGCTAGACCCAAACCCAGTCGGCTAGACCCAAATCCACTCAGCTAGACGCAAACCCACTCGGCCAGACCCAACCCCACTCGGCTAGACCCAAACCCACTCGGCTAGACCAAAACCCACTCGGCTAGACCCAAACCTACTCGGCTAGACCCAAACCCACTCGGCTATACCGAAACCCACTCGGCTAGACCGAAATCCACTCGGCTAGAGCCAAACCCACTCGGCTAGACCCAAACCCACTCGGCTAGACCCAAACCCACTCGGCTAGACCCAAACCCACTCGGCTAGACCCAAACCCACTCGGCTAGACCCAAACCCACTCGGCCAGACCCAAACCCACTCGGTTAGACCCAAACCCACTCGGCTAGACTCAAACCCACTCGGCCAGACCCAAACCCACTCGGCTAGACCCAAACCCACTCGGCTCGACCCAAGCCCACTCGGCTAGACCCAAACCCACTCCGCTAGACCCATACCCACTCGGCTAGACCCAAACCCACTCGGCTAGACCGAAACCCACTCGGCTAGAGCCAAACCCACTCGGCTAGACCCAAACCCACTCCGCTAGACCCAAACCCACTCGGCTAGACCCAAACCCACTCAGCTAGACCCAAACCCACTCGGCTAAACCCAAACCCACTCGGCTAGACCCAAACAAACTCCGCTAGACCCAAACCCACTCCGCTAGACCCAAACCCACTCGGCTAGACCCAAACCCACTCGCCTAGACCCAAACCCACTCGGCCAGACCCAAACCCACTCCGCTAGACCCAAACCCACTCGGCTAGAGCCAAACCCACTCGGCTAGACCCAAACCCACTCGGCTAGAACCAAACCCACTCCGCTATATGCAAACCCACTCCGCTAGACCCAAACCCACTCCGCCAGACCCAAACCCACTCCGCTAGACGTAAACCCACTCCGCTAGACCCAAACCCACTCCGGCAGACCCAAACCCACTCGGCTAGACCCAAACGCACTCGGCTAGACCCAAGCCCACTCGGCCAGACCCAACCCCACTCGGCTAGACCCAAACCCACTCGGTTAGACCCAAACCCACTCCGCTAGACCCAAACCCACTCGGCTAGACCAAGCCCACTCGGCTAGACCCAAACCCACTCGCCTAGACCCAAACTCACTCGGCCAGACCCAAACCCACTCGGCTAGACCCAAACCCACTCGGCCAGACCCAAACCCACTCGGCTAGACCCAAACCCACTCCGCTAGACCCAAACCCACTCGGCTAGACCCAAACCCACTCGGCTAGACCCAAACCCACTCGGCTAGACCCAAACCCACTCGGCCAGACCCAAACCCACTCGGCTAGACCCAAACCCACTCGGCTAGACTCAAACCCACTCGGCCAGACCCAAACCCACTCGGCCAGACCCAAACCCACTCGGCTCGACCCAAGCCCACTCGGCTACACCCAAACCCACTCCGCTAGACCCAAACCCACTCCGCTAGACCCAAACCCACTCGGCTAGAGCCAAACCCACTCGGCTAGACCCAAACCCACTCGGCTAGAACCAAACCCACTCCGCTAGACGCAAACCCACTCCGCTAGACCCAAACCCACTCCGCTAGACCCAAACACACTCGGCTAGACGTAAACCCACTCCGCTAGAACCAAACCCACTCCGGCAGACCCAAACCCACTCGGCTAGACCCAAACGCACTCGGCTAGACCCAAGCCCACTCGGCCAGACCCAACCCCACTCAGCTAGACCCAAGCCCACTCGGTTAGACCCAAACCCACTCCGCTAGACCCAAACCCACTCGGCTCGACCCAAACCCACTCGGCTAGACGCAAACGCACTCGGCTAGACCCAAACGCACTCGGCTAGACCCAAGCCCAGTCTCCTAGACCCAAACCCACTCCGCTAGACCCAAACCCAATCGGCTAGACCCAAACCCACTCCACTAGACCCAAACCCACTCGGCTAGACCGAAACGCACTCGGCTAGACCCAAGCCCAGTCTCCTAGACCCAAACCCACTCGGCTAGACCCAAACCCACTCGGCTAGACCCAAACCCACTCGCCTAGACCCAAACCCACTCGGCCAGACCCAAACCCACTCGGCTGGACCCAAACCCACTCGGCCAGACCCAAACCCACTCGGCTAGACCCAAACCTACTCGGCTAGACCCAAACCCACTCCGCTAGACCCAAACCCACTCCGCTAGACCCAAACCCACTCGGCAAGACCCAGACCCACTCGGTTAGACCGAAACCCACTCGGCTAGAGCCAAACCCACTCGGCTAGACCCAAACCCACTCGGCTAGAACCAAACCCACTCCGCTAGACGCAAACCCACTCCGCTAGACCCAAACCCACTCCGCTAGACCCAAACCCACTCCGCTAGACATAAACCCACTCTGCTAGACCCAAACCCACTCCGGCAGACCCAAACCCACTCGGCTAGACCCAAACGCACTCGGCTAGACCCAAGCCCACTCGGCCAGACCCAACCCCACTCGGCTAGACCCAAACCCACTCGGTTAGACCCAAACCCACTCCGCTAGACCCAAACCCACTCCGCTAGACCCAAACCCACTCGGCTAGACTCAAACCCACTCGGCTAGACCCAAACGCACTCGGCTAGACCCAAGCCCACTCGGCCAGACCCAACCCCACTCGGCTAGACCCAAACCCAGTCTCCTAGACCCAAACCCACTCGGCTAGACCCAAACCCACTCTGCTAGACCCAAACCCACTCGGCAAGGCTCAAACCCAATCGGCTAGACCCAAACCCACTCGGCTAGACCCAAGCCCACTCGGCTAGACCCAAACCCACTCCGCTAGACCCAAACCCAGTCGGCTAGACCCAAATCCACTCAGCTAGACCCAAACCCACTCGGCCAGACCCAACCCCACTCGGCTAGACCCAAACCCACTCGGCTAGACCCAAACCCACTCGGCTAGACCCAAACCCACTCGGCTAGACCCAAACCCACTCGGCTATACCGAAACCCACTCGGCTAGACCGAAACCCACTCGGCTAGAGCCAAACCCACTCGGCTAGACAGAAACCCACTCGGCTAGACCCAAACCCACTCGGCTAGACCCAAACCCACTCGGCTAGACCCAAACCCACTCGGCTAGACCCAAACCCACTCGGCCAGACCCAAACCCACTCGGTTAGACCCAAACCCACTCGGCTAGACTCAAACCCACTCGGCCAGACCCAAAACCACTCGGCTAGACCCAAACCCACTCGGCTCGACCCAAGCCCACTCGGCTAGACCCAAACCCACTCCGCTAGACCCATACCCACTCGGCTAGACCCAAACCCACTCGGCTAGACCGAAACCCACTCGGCTAGAGCCAAACCCACTCGGCTAGACCCAAACCCACTCGGCTAGACCCAAACCCACTCGGCTAGATCCAAACCCACTCGGCTAGACCCAAACCCACTCGGCCAGACCCAAACCCACTCGGCTGGACCCAAACCCACTCGGCCAGACCCAAACCCACTCGGCTAGACCCAAACCTACTCGGCTAGACCCAAACCCACTCCGCTAGACCCAAACCCACTCCGCTAGACGCAAACCCACTCCGCTAGACCCAAACCCACTCCGCTAGACCCAAACCCACTCCGCTAGACGTAAACCCACTCTGCTAGACCCAAACCCACTCCGGCAGACCCAAACCCACTCGGCTAGACCCAAACGCACTTGGCTAGACCCAAGCCCACTCGGCCAGACCCAACCCCACTCGGCTAGACCCAAACCCACTCGGTTAGACCCAAACCCACTCCGCTAGACCCAAACCCACTCCGCTAGACCCAAACCCACTCGGCTAGACGCAAACCCACTCGGCTAGACCCAAACGCACTCGGCTAGACCCAAGCCCACTCGGCCAGACCCAACCCCACTCGGCTAGACCCAAACCCAGTCTCCTAGACCCAAACCCACTCGGCTAGCCCCAAACCCACTCTGCTAGACCCAAACCCACTCGGCTAGACCCAAACCCAATCGGCTAGACCCAAACCCACTCGGCTAGACCCAAGCCCACTCGGCTAGACCCAAACCCACTCCGCTAGACCCAAACCCAGTCGGCTAGACCCAAATCCACTCAGCTAGACCCAAACCCACTCGGCCAGACCCAACCCCACTCGGCTAGACCCAAACCCACTCGGCTAGACCCAAACCCACTCGGCTAGACCCAAACCCACTCGGCTAGACCCAAACCCACTCGGCTATACCGAAACCCACTCGGCTAGACCGAAACCCACTCGGCTAGAGCCAAACCCACTCGGCTAGACCCAAACCCACTCGGCTAGACCCAAACCCACTCGGCTAGACCCAAACCCACTCGGCTAGACCCAAACCCACTCGGCTAGACCCAAACCCACTCGGCCAGACCCAAACCCACTCGGTTAGACCCAAACCCACTCGGCTAGACTCAAACCCACTCGGCCAGACCCAAACCCACTCGGCTAGACCCAAACCCACTCGGCTCGACCCAAGCCCACTCGGCTAGACCCAAACCCACTCCGCTAGACCCATACCCACTCGGCTAGACCCAAACCCACTCGGCTAGACCGAAACCCACACGGCTAGAGCCAAACCCACTCGGCTAGACCCAAACCCACTCGGCTAGACCCAAACCCACTCGGCTAGACCCAAACCCACTCGGCTAGAACCAAACCCACTCGGCTAGACCCAAACCCACTCGGCTAGACCCAAACCCACTCGGCTAGACCCAAACCCACTCGGCTAGACCCAAACCCACTCCGCCAGACCCAAACCCACTCGGCTAGAGCCAAACCCACTCGGCTAGACCCAAACCCACTCGGCTAGAACCAAACCCACTCCGCTAGATGCAAACCCACTCCGCTAGACCCAAACCAACTCCGCCAGACCCAAACCCACTCCGCTAGACGTAAACCCACTCCGCTAGACCCAAACGCACTCGGCTAGACCCAAGCCCACTCGGCCAGACCCAACCCCACTCGGCTAGACCCAAACCCACTCGGTTAGACCCAAACCCACTCCGCTAGACCCAAACCCACTCGGCTAGACCCAAACCCACTCGGCTAGACGCAAACCCACTCGGCTAGACCCAAACGCACTCGGCTAGACCCAAGCCCACTCGGCCACACCCAACCCCACTCGGCCAGACCCAAACCCAGTCTCCTAGACCCAAACCCACTCGGCTAGACCCAAACCCACTCTGCTAGACCCAAACCCACTCGGCTAGACCCAAACCCACTCGGCTAGACCCAACCCCACTCGGCCAGACCCAAACCCACTCGGCTAGACCCAAACCCACTCGGCTAAACCCAAACCCACTCGGCTGGACCCAAACAAACTCCGCTAGACCCAAACCCACTCCGCTAGACCCAAACCCAATCCACTAGACCCAAACCCACTCCGCTAGACACAAACCCACTCCGCTAGACCCAAACCCACTCGGCTAGACCCAAACCCACTCGGCTAGTTCCAAACCCACTTGGCTAGACCCAAACCCACTCGGCTAGACCCAAACCCACTCGGCTATTGTCAAACCCACTCGGCTAGACCCAAACCCACTCGCCTAGACCCAAACCCACTCGGCCAGACCCAAACCCACTCGGCTAGACCCAAACCCACTCGGACAAACCCAAACCCACTCGGCTAGACCCAAACCCACTCGGCTAGACCCAAACCCACTCCGCTAGACCCAAACCCACTCCGCTAGATCCAAACCCACTCGGCTCGAGCCAAACCCACTCGGCTAGACCCAAACCCACTCGGCTAGAACCAAACCCACTCCGCTAGACGCAAACCCACTCCGCTAGACCCAAACCCACTCCGCCAGACCCAAACCCACTCCGCTAGACGTAAACCCACTCCGCTAGACCCAAACCCACTCCGGCAGACCCAAACCCACTCGGCTAGACCCAAACGCACTCGGTTAGACCCAAGCCCACTCGGCCAGCCCCAACCCCACTCGGCTAGACCCAAACCCACTCGGTTAGACCCAAACCCACTCCGCTAGACCCAAACCCACTCGGCTAGACCCAAACCCACTCGGCTAGACGCAAACCCACTCGGCTAGACCCAAACGCACTCGGCTACACCCAAGCCCACTCGGCCACAGCCAACCCCACTTGGCTAGACCCAAACCCAGTCTCCTAGACCCAAACCCACTCGGCTAGACCCAAACCCACTCTGCTAGACCCAAACCCACTCGGCTAGACCCAAACCCACTCGGCTAGCCCCAAACCCACTCGGCTAGACCCAAACCCACTCGGCTAGACCCAAACCCACTCGGCTAAACCCAAACCCACTCGGCTAGACCCAAACAAACTCCGCTAGACCCAAACCCACTCCGCTAGACCCAAACCCACTCCGCTAGACCCAAACCCACTCCGCTAGACACAAACCCACTCCGCTAGACCCAAACCCACTCGGCTAGACCCAAACCCACTCGGCTAGTCCCAAACCCACTTGGCTAGACCCAAACCCACTCGGCTAGACCCAAACCCACTCGGCTAGACCCAAACCCACTCGGCTAGACCCAAACCCACTCGCCTAGACCCAAACCCACTCGGCCAGACCCAAACCCACTCGGCTAGACCCAAACCCACTCGGCCAAACCCAAACCCACTCGGCTAGACCCAAACCCACTCGGCTAGACCCAAACCCACTCCGCTAGACCCAAACCCACTCCGCTAGACCCAAACCCACTCGGCTAGAGCCAAACCCACTCGGCTAGAACCAAACCCACTCCGCTAGACGCAAACCCACTCCGCTAGACCCAAACCCACTCCGCGAGACCCAAACCCACTCCGCTAGACGTAAACCCACTCCGCTAGACCCAAACCCACTCCGGCAGACCCAAACCCACTCGGCTAGACCCAAACGCACTCGGCTAGACCCAAGCCCACTCGGCCAGACCCAACCCCACTCGGATAGACCGAAACCCACTCGGTTAGACCCAATCCCGCTCCGCTAGACCCAAACCCACTCGGCTAGACCCAAACCCACTCGGCTAGACGCAAACCCACTTGGCTAGACCCAAACGCACTCGGCTAGATCCAAGCCCACTCGGCCACACCCAACCCCACTCGGCTAGACCCAAACCCAGTCTCCGAGACCCAAACCCACTCGGCTAGACCCAAACCCACTCTGCTAGACCCAAACCCACTCGGCTAGACCCAAACCCACTCCGCTAGATCCAAACCCACTCGGCTACAGCCAAACCCACTCGGCTAGACCCAAACCCACTCGGCTAGAACCAAACCCACTCCGCTAGACGCAAACCCACTCCGCTAGACCCAAACCCACTCCACCAGACCCAAACCCACTCCGCTAGACGTAAACCCACTCCGCTAGACCCAAACCCACTCCGGCAGACCCAAACCCACTCGGCTAGACCCAAACGCACTCGGCTAGACCCAAGCCCACTCGGCCAGCCCCAACCCCACTCGGCTAGACCCAAACCCACTCGGTTAGACCCAAACCCACTCCGCTAGACCCAAACCCACTCGGCTAGACCCAAACCCACTCGGCTAGACGCAAACCCACTCGGCTAGACCCAAACGCACTCGGCTAGACCCAAGCCCACTCGGCCACAGCCAACCCCACTTGGCTAGACCCAAACCCAGTCTCCTAGACCCAAACCCACTCGGCTAGACCCAAACCCACTCTGCTAGACCCAAACCCACTCGGCTAGACCCAAACCCACTCGGCTAGCCCCAAACCCACTCGGCTAGACCCAAACCCACTCGGCTAGACCCAAACCCACTCGGCTAAACCCAAACCCACTCGGCTAGACGCAAACAAACTCCGCTAGACCCAAACCCACTCCGCTAGACCCAAACCCACTCCGCTAGACCCAAACCCACTCCGCTAGACACAAACCCACTCCGCTAGACCCAAACCCACTCGGCTAGACCCAAACCCACTCGGCTAGTCCCAAACCCACTTGGCTAGACCCAAACCCACTCGGCTAGACCCAAACCCACTCGGCTAGACCCAAACCCACTCGGCTAGACCCAAACCCACTCGCCTAGACCCAAACCCACTCGGCCAGACCCAAACCCACTCGGCTAGACCCAAACCCACTCGGCCAAACCCAAACCCACTCGGCTAGACCCAAACCCACTCGGCTAGACCCAAACCCACTCCGCTAGACCCAAACCCACTCCGCTAGACCCAAACCCACTCGGCTAGAGCCAAACCCACTCGGCTAGAACCAAACCCACTCCGCTAGACGCAAACCCACTCCGCTAGACCCAAACCCACTCCGCGAGACCCAAACCCACTCCGCTAGACGTAAACCCACTCCGCTAGACCCAAACCCACTCCGGCAGACCCAAACCCACTCGGCTAGACCCAAACGCACTCGGCTAGACCCAAGCCCACTCGGCCAGACCCAACCCCACTTGGCTAGACCCAAACCCAGTCTCCTAGACCCAAACCCACTCGGCTAGACCCAAACCCACTCGGCTAGACGCAAACCCACTTGGCTAGACCCAAACGCACTCGGCTAGACCCAAGCCCACTCGGCCACACCCAACCCCACTCGGCTAGACCCAAACCCAGTCTCCGAGACCCAAACCCACTCGGCTAGACCCAAACCCACTCTGCTAGACCCAAACCCACTCGGCTAGACCCAAACCCACTCCGCTAGACCCAAACCCACTCGGCTAGGCCGAAACGCACTCGGCTAGACCCAAGCCCAGTCTCCTGGACCGAAACCCACTCGGCTAGACCCAAACCCACTCGGCTAGACCCAAACCCACTCGCCTAGACCCAAACCCACTCGGCCAGACCCAAACCCACTCGGCTGGACCCAAACCCACTCGGCCAGACCCAAACCCACTCGGCTAGACCCAAACCTACTCGGTTAGACCCAAACCCACTCCGCTAGACCCAAACCCACTCCGCTAGACCCAAACCCACTCGGCAAGACCCAGACCCACTCCGCTAGACCCAAACCCACTCCGCTAGACCCAAACCCACTCGGCTAGACCCAAACCCACTCGGCTAGAACCAAACCCACTCCGCTAGACGCAAACCCACTCCGCTAGACCCAAAGCCACTCCGCTAGACCCAAACCCACTCCGCTAGACGTAAACCCACTCTGCTAGACCCAAACCCACTCCGGCAGACCCAAACCCACTCGGCTAGACCCAAACGCACTCGGCTAGACCCAAGCCCACTCGGCCAGACCCAACCCCACTCGGCTAGACCCAAACCCACTCGGTTAGACCCAAACCCACTCCGCTAGACCCAAACCCACTCCGCTAGACCCAAACCCACTCGGCTAGACGCAAACCCACTCGGCTAGACCCAAACGCACTCGGCTAGTCCCAAGCCCACTCGGCCAGACCCAACCCCACTCGGCTAGACCCAAACCCACTCGGTTAGACCCAAACCCACTTGGCTAGACCCAAACCCACTCGGCTAGACCCAAACCCACTCGGCTAGACCCAAACCCACTCGGCTAGACCCAAACCCACTCGCCTAGAGCCAAACCCACTCGGCTAGACCCAAACCCACTCGGCTAGAACCAAACCCACTCCGCTAGACGCAAACCCACTCCGCTAGACCCAAACCCACTCCGCCAGACCCAAACCCACTCCGCTAGACGTAAACCCACTCCGCTAGACCCAAACCCACTCCGGCAGACCCAAACCCACTCGGCTAGACCCAAACGCACTCGGCTAGACCCAAGCCCACTCGGCCAGACCCAACCCCACTCGGCTAGACCCAAACCTACTCGGCTAGACCCAAACCCACTCCGCTAGACCCAAACCCACTCCGCTAGACCCAAACCCACTCGGCAAGACCCAGACCCACTCCGCTAGACCCAAACCCACTCCGCTAGACCCAAACCCACTCGGCTACACCCAAACCCACTCGGCTAGAACCAAACCCACTCCGTTAGACGCAAACCCACTCCGCTAGACCCAAACCCACTCTGCTAGACCCAAACCCACTCCGCTAGACGTAAACCCACTCTGCTAGACCCAAACCCACTCCGGCAGACCCAAACCCACTCGGCTAGACCCAAACGCACTCGGCTAGATCCAAGCCCACTCGGCCAGACCCAACCCCACTCGGCTAGACCCAAACCCACTCGGTTAGACCCAAACCCACTCCGCTAGACCCAAACCCACTCCGCTAGACCCAAACCCACTCGGCTAGACGCAAACCCACTCGGCTAGACCCAAACGCACTCGGCTAGACCCAAGCCCACTCGGCCAGACCCAACCCCACTCGGCTAGACCCAAACCCAGTCTCCTAGACCCAAACCCACTCGGCTAGACCCAAACCCACTCTGCTAGACCCAAACCCACTCGGCTAGACCCAAACCCAATCGGGTAGACCCAAACCCACTCGGCTAGACCCAAGCCCACTCGGCTAGACCCAAACCCACTCCGCTAGACCCAAACCCAGTTGGCTAGACCCAAATCCACTCAGCTAGACCCAAACCCACTCGGCCAGACCCAAACCCGCTCGGCTAGACCCAAACCCACTCGGCTAGACCCAAACCCACTCGGCTAGACCCAAACCCACTCGGCTAGACCCAAACCCACTCGGCTATACCGAAACCCACTCGGCTAGACCGAAACCCACTCGGCTAGAGCCAAACCCATCGGCTGGACCCAAACCCACTCGGCTAGACCCAAACCCACTCGGCTAGACCCAAACCCACTCGGCTAGACCCAAACCCACTCGGCTAGACCCAAGCCCACTCGGCTAGACCCAAACCCACTCGGCCAGACCCAAACCCACTCGGCTAGACCCAAACCCACTCGGCTCGACCCAAGCCCACTCGGCTAGACCCAAACCCACTCCGCTAGACCCATACCCACTCGGCTAGACCCAAACCCACTCGGCTAGACCGAAACCCACTCGGCTAGAGCCAAACCCACTCGGCTAGACCCAAACCCACTCGGCTAGACCCAAACCCACTCGGCTAGACCCAAACCCACTCGGCTAGACCCAAACCCACTCGGCTAAACCCAAACCCACTCGGCTAGACCCAAACAAACTCCGCTAGACCCAAACCCACTCCGCTAGACCCAAACCCACTCCGCCAGACCCAAACCCACTCCGCTAGACACAAACCCACTCCGCTAGACCCAAACCCACTCGGCTAGACGCAAACCCACTCGGCTAGTCCCAAACCCACTTGGCTAGACCCAAATCCACTCGGCAAGACCCAAACCCACTCGGCTAGACCCAAACCCACTCGGCTAGACCCAAACCCACTCGCCTAGACCCAAACCCACTTGGCTAGACCCAAACCCACTCGGCCAAACCCAAACCCACTCGGCTAGACCCAAACCCACTCGGCTAGACCCAAACCCACTCGGCTAGACCCAAACCCACTCCGCTAGACCGAAACCCACTCGGCTAGAGCCAAACCCACTCGGCTAGACCCAAACCCACTCGGCTAGAACCAAACCCACTCCGCTAGACGCAAACCCACTCCGCTAGACCCAAACCCACTACGCCAGACCCAAACCCACTCCGCTAGACGTAAACCCACTCCGCTAGACCCAAACCCACTCCGGCAGACCCAAACCCACTCGGCTAGACCCAAACGCACTCGGCTAGACCCAAGCCCACTCGGCCAGACCCAACCCCACTCGGCTAGACCCAAACCCACTCGGTTAGACCCAAACCCACTCCGCTAGACCCAAACCCACTCGGCTAGACCCAAACCCACTCGGCTAGACGCAAACCCACTCGGCTAGACCCAAACGCACTCGGCTAGACCCAAGCCCACTCGGCCACACCCAACCCCACTCGGCTAGACCCAAACCCAGTCTCCTAGACCCAAACCCACTCGGCTAGACCCAAACCCACTCTGCTAGACCCAAACCCACTCGGCTAGACCCAAACCCACTCGGCTAGACCCAAACCCACTCGGCTAGACCCAAGCCCACTCGGCTAGACCCAAACCCAATCCGCTAGACCCAAACCCAGTCGGCTAGACCCAAACCCACTCCGCTAGACCCAAACCCACTCGGCTAGCCCCAAACCCACTCGGCTAGACCCAAACACACTCGGCTAGACCCAAACCCACTCGGCTAAACCCAAACCCACTCGGCTAGACCCAAACAAACTCCGCTAGACCCAAACTCACTGCGCTAGACCCAAACCCACTCCGCTAGACCCAAACCCACTCCGCTAGACACAAACCCACTCCGCTAGACCCAAACCCACTCGGCTAGACCCAAACCCACTCGTCTAGTCCCAAACCCACTTGGCTCGACCCAAACCCACTCGGCTAGACCCAAACCCACTCGGCTAGACCCAAACCCACTCGGCTAGACCCAAACCCACTCGCCTAGACCCAAACCCACTCGGCCAGACCCAAACCCACTCGGCTAGACCCAAACCCACTCGGCCAAACCCAAACCCACTCGGCTATACCCAAACCCACTCGGCTAGACCCAAACCCACTCGGCTAGACCCAAACGCACTCGGCTAGACCCAAGCCCACTCGACCAGACCCAACAACACTCGGCTAGACCCAAACCCACTCGGTTAGACCCAAACCCACTCCGCTAGACCCAAACCCACTCGGCTAGACCCAAACCCACTCGGCCAGACGCAAACCCACTCGGCTAGACCCAAACGCACTCGGCTAGACCCAAGCCCACTCGGCCACACCCAACCCCACTCGGCTAGACCCAAACCCAGTCTCCTAGACCCAAACCCACTCGGCAAGACCCAAACCCACTCTGCTAGACCCAAACCCACTCGGCTAGACCCAAACCCACTCGGCTAGCCCCAAACCCACTCGGCTAGACCCAAACCCACTCGGCTAGACCCAAACCCACTCGGCTAGACCCAAACAAACTCCGCTAGACCCAAACCCACTCCGCTAGACCCAAACCCACTCCGCTAGACCCAAACCCACTCCACTAGACCCAAACCCACTCCGCTAGACACAAACCCACTCGGTTAGACCCAAACCCACTCCGCTAGACCCAAACCCACTCGGCTAGACCCAAACCCACTCGGCTAGACGCAAACCCACTCGGCTAGACCCAAACGCACTCGGCTAGACCCAAGCCCACTCGGCCACACCCAACCCCACTCGGCTAGACCCAAACCCAGTCTCCTAGACCCAAACCCACTCGGCAAGACCCAAACCCACTCTGCTAGACCCAAACCCACTCGGCTAGACCCAAACCCACTCGGCTAGCCCCAAACCCACTCGGCTAGACCCAAACCCACTCGGCTAGACCCAAACCCACTCGGCTAGACCCAAACAAACTCCGCTAGACCCAAACCCACTCCGCTAGACCCAAACCCACTCCGCCAGACCCAAACCCACTCCGCTAGACACAAACCCACTCCGCTAGACCCAAACCCACTCGGCTAGACGCAAACCCACTCGGCTAGTCCCAAACCCACTTGGCTAGACCCAAATCCACTCGGCTAGACCCAAACCCACTCGGCTAGACCCAAACCCACTCGGCTAGACCCAAACCCACTCGCCTAGACCCAAACCCACTTGGCTAGACCCAAACCCACTCGGCCAAACCCAAACCCACTCGGCTAGACCCAAACCCACTCGGCTAGACCCAAACCCACTCGGCTAGACCCAAACCCACTCCGCTAGACCGAAACCCACTCGGCTAGAGCCAAACCCACTCGGCTAGACCCAAACCCACTCGGCTAGAACCAAACCCACTCCGCTAGACGCAAACCCACTCCGCTAGACCCAAACCCACTACGCCAGACCCAAACCCACTCCGCTAGACGTAAACCCACTCCGCTAGACCCAAACCCACTCCGGCAGACCCAAACCCACTCGGCTAGACCCAAACGCACTCGGCTAGACCCAAGCCCACTCGGCCAGACCCAACCCCACTCGGCTAGACCCAAACCCACTCGGTTAGACCCAAACCCACTCCGCTAGACCCAAACCCACTCGGCTAGACCCAAACCCACTCGGCTAGACGCAAACCCACTCGGCTAGACCCAAACGCACTCGGCTAGACCCAAGCCCACTCGGCCACACCCAACCCCACTCGGCTAGACCCAAACCCAGTCTCCTAGACCCAAACCCACTCGGCTAGACCCAAACCCACTCTGCTAGACCCAAACCCACTCGGCTAGACCCAAACCCACTCGGCTAGACCCAAACCCACTCGGCTAGACCCAAGCCCACTCGGCTAGACCCAAACCCAATCCGCTAGACCCAAACCCAGTCGGCTAGACCCAAACCCACTCCGCTAGACCCAAACCCACTCGGCTAGCCCCAAACCCACTCGGCTAGACCCAAACACACTCGGCTAGACCCAAACCCACTCGGCTAAACCCAAACCCACTCGGCTAGACCCAAACAAACTCCGCTAGACCCAAACTCACTGCGCTAGACCCAAACCCACTCCGCTAGACCCAAACCCACTCCGCTAGACACAAACCCACTCCGCTAGACCCAAACCCACTCGGCTAGACCCAAACCCACTCGTCTAGTCCCAAACCCACTTGGCTCGACCCAAACCCACTCGGCTAGACCCAAACACACTCGGCTAGACCCAAACCCACTCGGCTAGACCCAAACCCACTCGCCTAGACCCAAACCCACTCGGCCAGACCCAAACCCACTCGGCTAGACCCAAACCCACTCGGCCAAACCCAAACCCACTCGGCTATACCCAAACCCACTCGGCTAGACCCAAACCCACTCGGCTAGACCCAAACGCACTCGGCTAGACCCAAGCCCACTCGACCAGACCCAACAACACTCGGCTAGACCCAAACCCACTCGGTTAGACCCAAACCCACTCCGCTAGACCCAAACCCACTCGGCTAGACCCAAACCCACTCGGCTAGACGCAAACCCACTCGGCTAGACCCAAACGCACTCGGCTAGACCCAAGCCCACTCGGCCACACCCAACCCCACTCGGCTAGACCCAAACCCAGTCTCCTAGACCCAAACCCACTCGGCAAGACCCAAACCCACTCTGCTAGACCCAAACCCACTCGGCTAGACCCAAACCCACTCGGCTAGCCCCAAACCCACTCGGCTAGACCCAAACCCACTCGGCTAGACCCAAACCCACTCGGCTAAACCCAAACCCACTCGGCTAGACCCAAACAAACTCCGCTAGACCCAAACCCACTCCGCTAGACCCAAACCCACTCCACTAGACCCAAACCCACTCCGCTAGACACAAACCCACTCCGCTAGACCCAAACCCACTCGGCTAGACCCAAACCCACTCGGCTAGTCCCAAACCCACTTGGCTAGACCCAAACCCACTCGGCTAGACCCAAACCCACTCGGCTAGACGCAAACCCACTCGGCTAGACCCAAACCCACTCGGCCAGACCCAAACCCACTCGGCTAGACCCAAACCCACTCGGCCAAACCCAAACCCACTCGGCTAGACCCAAACCCACTCGGCTAGACCCAAACCCACTCAGCTAGACCCAAACCCACTCCGCTAGACCCAAACCCACTTGGCTAGAGCCAAACCCACTCGGCTAGACCCAAACCCACTCGGCTAGAACCAAACCCACTCCGCTAGACGCAAACCCACTCCGCTAGACCCAAACCCACTCCGCCAGACCCAAACCCACTCCGCTAGACGTAAACCCACTCCGCTAGACCCAAACCCACTCCGGCAGACCCAAACCCACTCGGCTAGACCCAAACGCACTCGGCTAGACCCAAGCCCACTCGGCCAGACCCAACCCCACTCGGCTAGACCCAAACCCACTCGGTTAGACCCAAACCCACTCCGCTAGACCCAAACCCACTCGGCTAGACCCAAACCCACTCGGCTAGACGCAAACCCACTCGGCTAGACCCAAACGCACTCGGCTAGACACAAGCCCACTCGGCCACACCCAACCCCACTCGGCTAGACCCAAACCCAGTCTCCTAGACCCAAACCCACTCGGCTAGACCCAAACCCACTCTGCTAGACCCAAACCCACTCGGCTAGACCCAAACCCACTCGGCTAGACCCAAACCCACTCGGCTAGACCCAAGCCCACTCGGCTAGACCCAAACCCACTCCGCTAGACCCAAACCCAGTCGGCTAGACCCAAACCCACTCCGCTAGACCCAAACCCACTCGGCAAGCCCCAAACCCACTCGGCTAGCCCCAAACCCACTCGGCTAAGCCAAACACACTCCGCTAGACCCAAACACACTCGGCTAGACGCAAACCCACTCCGCTAGACCCAAACCCACTCCGCTAGACCCAAACCCACTCCGCTAGACCCAAACCCACTCCGCTAGACCCAAACCCACTCCGCTAGACCCAAAGCCACTCGGCTAGACCCAAACCCACTCGGCCAGACCCAAACCCACTCGGCTAGACCCAAACCCACTCGGCTAGACCCAAACCCACTCGGCTAGACCCAAACCCACTCGGCTAGACCCAAACCCACTCGGCTATACCGAAACCCACTCGGCTAGACCGAAACCCACTCGGCTAGAGCCAAACCCACTCGGCTAGACCCAAACCCACTCGGCTCGACCCAAACCCACTCGGCTAGACCCAAACCCACTTGGCTAGACCCAAACCCACTCGGCTAGACCCAAACCCACTCGGCTAGACCCAAACCCACTCGGCCAGACCCAAACCCACTCGGCTTGACCCAAACCCACTCGGCCAGACCCAAACCCACTCGGCTAGTCCCAAACCCACTTGGCTAGACCCAAACCCACTCGGCTAGACCCAAACCCACTCGGCTAGACCCAAACCCACTCGGCTAGACCCAAACCCACTCGCCTAGACCCAAACTCACTCGGCCAGACACAAACCCACTCGGCTAGACCCAAACCCACTCGGCCAGACCCAAACCCACTCGGCTAGACCCAAACCCACTCGGCTAGACCCAAACCCACTCCGCTAGACCCAAACCCACTCCGCTAGACCCAAACCCACTCGGCTAGAGCCAAACCCACTCGGCTAGACCCAAACCCACTCGGCTAGAACCAAACCCACTCCGCTAGACGCAAACCCACTCCGCTAGACCCAAACCTACTCCGCTAGACCCAAACCCACTCCGCTAGACGTAAACCCACTCCGCTAGACCCAAACCCACTCCGTCAGACCCAAACCCACTCGGCTAGACCCAAACGCACTCGGCTAGACCCAAGCCCACTCGGCCAGACCCAACCCCACTCGGCTAGACCCAAGCCCACTCGGTTAGACCCAAACCCACTCCGCTAGACCCAAACCCACTCGGCTAGACCCAAACCCATTCGGCTAGATGCAAACGCACTCGGCTAGACCCAAACGCACTCGGCTAGACCCAAGCCCACTCGGCCACACCCAACCCCACTCGGCTAGACCCAAACCCAGTCTCCTAGACCCAAACCCACTCCGCTAGACCCAAACCCAATCGGCTAGACCCAAACCCACTCCGCTAGACCCAAACCCACTCGGCTAGACCAAAACGCACTCGGCTAGACCCAAACCCAATCGGCTAGACCCAAACCCACTCGGATAGACCCAAGCCCACTCGGCTAGACCCAAACCCACTCCGCTAGACCCAAACCCAGTCGGCTAGACCCAAATCCACTCAGCTAGACCCAAACCCACTCGGCCAGACCCAAACCCACTCGGCTAGACCCAAACCCACTCGGCTAGACCCAAACCCACTCGGCTAGACCCAAGCCCACTCGGCTATACCGAAACCCACTCGGCTAGACCGAAACCCACTCGGCTAGAGCCAAACCCACTCGGCTAGACCCAACCCACTCGGCTAGACCCAAACCCACTCGGCTAGACCCAAACCCACTCGGCTAGACCCAAACCCACTCGGCTCGACCCAAGCCCACTCGGCTAGACCCAAACCCACTCCGCTAGACCCATACCCACTCGGCTAGACCCAAACCAACTCGGCTAGACCGAAACCCACTCGGCTAGAGCCAAACCCACTCGGCTAGACCCAAACCCACTCGGCTAGACCCAAACCCACTCGGCTAGTCCCAAACCCACTCGGCTAGACCCAAACCCACTCGGCTAAACCCAAACCCACTCGGCTAGACCCAAACCCACTCCGCTAGACCCAAACCCACTCCGCTAGACCCAAACCCACTCCGCTAGACCCAAACCCACACCGCTAGACACAAACCCACTCCGCTAGACCCAAACCCACTCGGCTAGACCCAAACCCACTCGGCTAGTCCCAAACCCACTCGGCTTGACCCAAACCCACTCGGCTAGACCCAAACCCACTCGGCTAGACCCAAACCCACTCGGCTAGACCCAAACCCACTCGCCTAGACCCAAACCCACTCGGCCAGACCCAAACCCACTCGGCTAGACCCAAACCCACTCGGCCAGACCCAAAGCCACTCGGCTAGATCCAAACCCACTCGGCTAGACCCAAACCCACTCCGCTAGACCCAAACCCACTCCGCTAGACCCAAACCCACTCGGCTAGAGCCAAACCCACTCGGCTAGACCCAAACCCACTCGGCTAGAACCAAACCCACTCGGTTAGACCCAAAGGCACTCGGCTAGACCCAAGCCCACTCGGCCACACCCAACCCCACACGGCTAGACCCAAGCCCAGTCTCCTAGACCCAAACCCACTCCGCTAGACCCAAACCCAATCGGCTAGACCCAAACCCACTCCGCGAGACCCAAACCCACTCGGCTAGACCGAAACGCACTCGGCTAGACCCAAACCCAATCGGCTAGACCCAAACCCACTCGGCTAGACCCAAGCCCACTCGGCTAGACCCAAACCCACTCCGCTAGACCCAAACCCAGTCGGCTAGACCCAAATCCACTCAGCTAGACCCAAACCCACTCGGCCAGACCCAAACCCACTCGGCTAGACCCAAACCCACTCGGCTAGACCCAAACCCACTCGGCTAGACCCAAGCCCACTCGGCTAGACCCAAACCCAGTCGCCTAGACCCAAACTCACTCGGCCAGACCCAAACCCACTCGGCTAGACCCAAACCCACTCGGCCAGACCCAAACCCACTCGGCTAGACCCAAACCCACTCGGCTAGACCCAAACCCAGTCCGCTAGACCCAAACCCACTCCGCTAGACCCAAACCCACTCGGCTAGTCCCAAACCCACTCGGCTAGACCCAAACCCACTCGGCTAAACCCAAACCCACTCGGCTAGACCCAAACCCACTCCGCTAGACCCAAACCCACTCCGCTAGACCCAAACCCACTCCGCTAGACCCAAACCCACACCGCTAGACACAAACCCACTCCGCTAGACCCAAACCCACTCGGCTAGACCCAAACCCACTCGGCTAGTCCCAAACCCACTCCGCTTGACCCAAACCCACTCGGCTAGACCCAAACCCACTCGGCTAGACCCAAACCCACTCGGCTAGACCCAAACCGACTCGCCTAGACCCAAACCCACTCGGCCAGACCCAAACCCACTCGGCTAGACCCAAACCCACTCGGCCAGACCCAAAGCCACTCGGCTAGATCCAAACCCACTCGGCTAGACCCAAACCCACTCCGCTAGACCCAAACCCACTCCGCTAGACCCAAACCCACTCGGCTAGAGCCAAACCCACTCGGCTAGACCCAAACCCACTCGGCTAGAACCAAACCCACTCGGTTAGACCCAAAGGCACTCGGCTAGACCCAAGCCCACTCGGCCACACCCAACCCCACACGGCTAGACCCAAGCCCAGTCTCCTAGACCCAAACCCACTCCGCTAGACCCAAACCCAATCGGCTAGACCCAAACCCACTCCGCGAGACCCAAACCCACTCGGCTAGACCGAAACGCACTCGGCTAGACCCAAACCCAATCGGCTAGACCCAAACCCACTCGGCTAGACCCAAGCCCACTCGGCTAGACCCAAACCCACTCCGCTAGACCCAAACCCACTCCGCTAGACCCAAACCCACTCCGCTAGACCCAAACCCACACCGCTAGACACAAACCCACTCCGCTAGACCCAAACCCACTCGGCTAGACCCAAACCCACTCGGCTAGTCCCAAACCCACTCCGCTTGACCCAAACCCACTCGGCTAGACCCAAACCCACTCGGCTAGACCCAAACCCACTCGGCTAGACCCAAACCGACTCGCCTAGACCCAAACCCACTCGGCCAGACCCAAACCCACTCGGCTAGACCCAAACCCACTCGGCCAGACCCAAAGCCACTCGGCTAGATCCAAACCCACTCGGCTAGACCCAAACCCACTCCGCTAGACCCAAACCCACTCCGCTAGACCCAAACCCACTCGGCTAGAGCCAAACCCACTCGGCTAGACCCAAACCCACTCGGCTAGAACCAAACCCACTCGGTTAGACCCAAAGGCACTCGGCTAGACCCAAGCCCACTCGGCCACACCCAACCCCACACGGCTAGACCCAAGCCCAGTCTCCTAGACCCAAACCCACTCCGCTAGACCCAAACCCAATCGGCTAGACCCAAACCCACTCCGCGAGACCCAAACCCACTCGGCTAGACCGAAACGCACTCGGCTAGACCCAAACCCAATCGGCTAGACCCAAACCCACTCGGCTAGACCCAAGCCCACTCGGCTAGACCCAAACCCACTCCGCTAGACCCAAACCCAGTCGGCTAGACCCAAATCCACTCAGCTAGACCCAAACCCACTCGGCCAGACCCAAACCCACTCGGCTAGACCCAAACCCACTCGGCTAGACCCAAACCCACTCGGCTAGACCCAAGCCCACTCGGCTAGACCCAAACCCAGTCGCCTAGACCCAAACTCACTCGGCCAGACCCAAACCCACTCGGCTAGACCCAAACCCACTCGGCCAGACCCAAACCCACTCGGCTAGACCCAAACCCACTCGGCTAGACCCAAACCCAGTCCGCTAGACCCAAACCCACTCCGCTAGACCCAAACCCACTCGGCTAGAGCCAAACCCACTCGGCTAGACCCAAACCCACTCGGCTAGAACCAAACCCACTCCGCTAGACGCAAACCCACTCCGCTAGACCCAAACCCACTCCGCTAGACCCAAACCCACTCCGCTAGACATAAACCCACTCCGCTAGACCCAAACCCACTCCGGCAGACCCAAACCCACTCGGCTAGACCCAAACGCACTCGGCTAGACCCAAGCCCACTCGGCCAGACCCAACCCCACTCGGCTAGACCCAAGCCCACTCGGTTAGACCCAAACCCACTCCGCTAGACCCAAGCCCACTCGGCCACACCCAACCCCACTCGGCTAGACCCAAACCCAGTCTCCTAGACCCAAACCCACTCCGCTAGACCCAAACCCAATCGGCTAGACCCAAACCCACTCCGCTAGACCCAAACCCACTCGGCTAGACCGAAACGCACTCGGCTAGACCCAAGCCCACTCGGCCAGACCCAACCCCACTCGGCTAGACCCAAACCCACTCGGTTAGACCCAAACCCACTCCGCTAGACCCAAACCCACTCGGCTAGACCCAAACCCACTCGGCTAGACCTAAACCCACTCGGCTAGACCCAAACCCACTCGGCTAGACCCAAACCCACTCGGCTATACCCAAACCCACTCGGCTAGACCGAAACCCACTTGGCTAGAGCCAAACCCACTCGGCTAGACCCAAACCCACTCGGCTAGACCCAAACCCACTCGGCTAGACCCAAACCCACTCGGCTAGACCCAAACCCACTCGGCTAGACCCAAACCCACTCGGCTAGACCCAAACCCACTCGGCCAGACCCAAACCCACTCGGTTAGACCCAAACCCACTCGGCTAGACCCAAACCCACTCGGCCAGACCAAAACCCACTCGGCTGGACCCAAACCCACTCGGCTCGACCCAAGCCCACTCGGCTAGACCCAAACCCACTCCGCTAGACCCATACCCACTCGGCTAGACCCAAACCCACTCGGCTAGACCGAAACCCACTCGGCTAGAGCCAAACCCAATCGGCTAGACCCAAACCCACTCGGCTAGACCCAAACCCACTCGGCCAGACCCAAACCCACTCGGCTAGACCCAAACCCACTCGGCTAAACCCAAACCCACTCGGCTAGACCCAAACAAACTCCGCTAGACCCAAACCCACTCCGCTAGACCCAAACCCACTCCGCTAGACCCAAACCCACTCCGCTAGACACAAACCCACTCCGCTAGACCCAAACCCACTCGGCTAGACCCAAACCCACTCGGCCAGTCCCAAACCCACTCGGCTAGACCCAAACCCACTCGGCTAGACCCAAACCCACTCGGCTAGACCCAAACCCACTCGGCTAGACCCAAACCCACTCGCCTAGACCCAAACCCACTCGGCCAGACCCAAACCCACTCGGCTAGACCCAAACCCACTCGGCCAAACCCAAACCCACTCGGCTAGACCCAAACCCACTCGGCTAGACCCAAACCCACTCCGCTAGACCCAAACCCACTCCGCTAGACCCAAACCCACTCGGCTAGAGCCAAACCCACTCGGCTAGACCCAAACCCTCTCGGCTAGAACCAAACCCACTCCGCTAGATGTAAACCCACTCCGCTAGACCCAAACCCACTCCGCCAGACCCAAACCCACTCCGCTAGACGTAAACCCACTCCGCTAGACCCAAACCCACTCTGGCAGACCCAAACCCACTCGGCTAGACCCAAACGCACTCGGCTAGACCCAAGCCCACTCGGCCAGACCCAACCCCACTCGGCTAGACCCAAACCCACTCGGTTAGACCCAAACCCACTCCGCTAGACCCAAACCCACTCGGGTAGACCCAAACCCACTCGGCTAGACGCAAACCCACTCGGCTATACCCAAACGCACTCGGCTAGACCCAAGCCCACTCGGCCACACCCAACCCCACTCGGCTAGACCCAAACCCAGTCTCCTAGACCCAAACCCACTCGGCTAGACCCAAACCCACTCCGCTAGACACATACCCACTCCGCTAGACCCAAACCCACTCGGCTAGACCCAAACCCACTCGGCTAGTCCCAAACCCACTTGGCTAGACCCAAACCCACTCGGCCAGACCCAAACCCACTCGGCTAGAGCCAAACCCACTCGGCTAGACCCAAACCCACTCGGCTAGAACCAAACCCACTCGGTTAGACCCAAACGCACTCGGCTAGACCCAAGCCCACTCGGCCACACCCAACCCCACTCGGCTAGACCCAAACCCAGTCTCCTAGACCCAAACCCACTCCGCTAGACCCAAACCCAATCGGCTAGACCCAAACCCACTCCGCTAGACCCAAACCCACTCGGCTAGACCGAAACGCACTCGGCTAGACCCAAGCCCACTCGGCCAGACCCAACCCCACTCGGCTAGACCCAAACCCACTCGGTTAGACCCAAACCCACTCCGCTAGACCCAAACCCACTCGGCTAGACCCAAACCCACTCGGCTAGACCTAAACCCACTCGGCTAGACCCAAACCCACTCGGCTAGACCCAAACCCACTCGGCTATACCCAAACCCACTCGGCTAGACCGAAACCCACTTGGCTAGAGCCAAACCCACTCGGCTAGACCCAAACCCACTCGGCTAGACCCAAACCCACTCGGCTAGACCCAAACCCACTCGGCTAGACCCAAACCCACTCGGCTAGACCCAAACCCACTCGGCCAGACCCAAACCCACTCGGTTAGACCCAAACCCACTCGGCTAGACCCAAACCCACTCGGCCAGACCAAAACCCACTCGGCTGGACCCAAACCCACTCGGCTCGACCCAAGCCCACTCGGCTAGACCCAAACCCACTCCGCTAGACCCATACCCACTCGGCTAGACCCAAACCCACTCGGCTAGACCGAAACCCACTCGGCTAGAGCCAAACCCAATCGGCTAGACCCAAACCCACTCGGCTAGACCCAAACCCACTCGGCCAGACCCAAACCCACTCGGCTAGACCCAAACCCACTCGGCTAAACCCAAACCCACTCGGCTAGACCCAAACAAACTCCGCTAGACCCAAACCCACTCCGCTAGACCCAAACCCACTCCGCTAGACCCAAACCCACTCCGCTAGACACAAACCCACTCCGCTAGACCCAAACCCACTCGGCTAGACCCAAACCCACTCGGCCAGTCCCAAACCCACTCGGCTAGACCCAAACCCACTCGGCTAGACCCAAACCCACTCGGCTAGACCCAAACCCACTCGGCTAGACCCAAACCCACTCGCCTAGACCCAAACCCACTCGGCCAGACCCAAACCCACTCGGCTAGACCCAAACCCACTCGGCCAAACCCAAACCCACTCGGCTAGACCCAAACCCACTCGGCTAGACCCAAACCCACTCTGCTAGACCCAAACCCACTCGGCTAGAGCCAAACCCACTCGGCTAGACCCAAACCCTCTCGGCTAGAACCAAACCCACTCCGCTAGATGTAAACCCACTCCGCTAGACCCAAACCCACTCCGCCAGACCCAAACCCACTCCGCTAGACGTAAACCCACTCCGCTAGACCCAAACCCACTCTGGCAGACCCAAACCCACTCGGCTAGACCCAAACGCACTCGGCTAGACCCAAGCCCACTCGGCCAGACCCAACCCCACTCGGCTAGACCCAAACCCACTCGGTTAGACCCAAACCCACTCCGCTAGACCCAAACCCACTCGGGTAGACCCAAACCCACTCGGCTAGACGCAAACCCACTCGGCTATACCCAAACGCACTCGGCTAGACCCAAGCCCACTCGGCCACACCCAACCCCACTCGGCTAGACCCAAACCCAGTCTCCTAGACCCAAACCCACTCGGCTAGACCCAAACCCACTCCGCTAGACACATACCCACTCCGCTAGACCCAAACCCACTCGGCTAGACCCAAACCCACTCGGCTAGTCCCAAACCCACTTGGCTAGACCCAAACCCACTCGGCTAGACCCAAACCCACTCGGCTAGAGCCAAACCCACTCGGCTAGACCCAAACCCACTCGGCTAGAACCAAACCCACTCGGTTAGACCCAAACGCACTCGGCTAGACCCAAGCCCACTCGGCCACACCCAACCCCACTCGGCTAGACCCAAACCCAGTCTCCTAGACCAAAACCCACTCCGCTAGACCCAAACCCAATCGGCTAGACCCAAACCCACTCCGCTAGACCCAAACCCACTCGGGTAGACCGAAACGCACTCGGCTAGACCCAAACCCAATCGGCTAGACCCAAACCCACTCGGCTAGACCCAAGCCCACTCGGCTAGACCCAAACCCACTCCGCTAGACCCAAACCCAGTCGGCTAGACCCAAATCCACTCAGCTCGACCCAAACCCACTCGGCTAGACCCAAACCCACTCGGCTATACCCAAACCCACTCGGCTAGACCGAAACCCACTTGGCTAGAGCCAAACCCACTCGGCTAGACCCAAACCCACTCGGCTAGACCCAAACCCACTCGGCTAGACCCAAACCCACTCGGCTAGACCCAAACCCACTCGGCTAGACCCAAACCCACTCGGCCAGACCCAAACCCACTCGGTTAGACCCAAACCCACTCGGCTAGACCCAAACCCACTCGGCCAGACCAAAACCCACTCGGCTGGACCCAAACCCACTCGGCTCGACCCAAGCCCACTCGGCTAGACCCAAACCCACTCCGCTAGACCCATACCCACTCGGCTAGACCCAAACCCACTCGGCTAGACCGAAACCCACTCGGCTAGAGCCAAACCCAATCGGCTAGACCCAAACCCACTCGGCTAGACCCAAACCCACTCGGCCAGACCCAAACCCACTCGGCTAGACCCAAACCCACTCGGCTAAACCCAAACCCACTCGGCTAGACCCAAACAAACTCCGCTAGACCCAAACCCACTCCGCTAGACCCAAACCCACTCCGCTAGACCCAAACCCACTCCGCTAGACACAAACCCACTCCGCTAGACCCAAACCCACTCGGCTAGACCCAAACCCACTCGGCCAGTCCCAAACCCACTCGGCTAGACCCAAACCCACTCGGCTAGACCCAAACCCACTCGGCTAGACCCAAACCCACTCGGCTAGACCCAAACCCACTCGCCTAGACCCAAACCCACTCGGCCAGACCCAAACCCACTCGGCTAGACCCAAACCCACTCGGCCAAACCCAAACCCACTCGGCTAGACCCAAACCCACTCGGCTAGACCCAAACCCACTCCGCTAGACCCAAACCCACTCCGCTAGACCCAAACCCACTCGGCTAGAGCCAAACCCACTCGGCTAGACCCAAACCCACTCGGCTAGAACCAAACCCACTCCGCTAGATGTAAACCCACTCCGCTAGACCCAAACCCACTCCGCTAGACGTAAACCCACTCCGCTAGACCCAAACCCACTCTGGCAGACCCAAACCCACTCGGCTAGACCCAAACGCACTCGGCTAGACCCAAGCCCACTCGGCCAGACCCAACCCCACTCGGCTAGACCCAAACCCACTCGGTTAGACCCAAACCCACTCCGCTAGACCCAAACCCACTCGGGTAGACCCAAACCCACTCGGCTAGACGCAAACCCACTCGGCTATACCCAAACGCACTCGGCTAGACCCAAGCCCACTCGGCCACACCCAACCCCACTCGGCTAGACCCAAACCCAGTCTCCTAGACCCAAACCCACTCGGCTAGACCCAAACCCACTCCGCTAGACACAAACCCACTCCGCTAGACCCAAACCCACTCGGCTAGACCCAAACCCACTCGGCTAGTCCCAAACCCACTTGGCTAGACCCAAACCCACTCGGCTAGACCCAAACCCACTCGGCTAGAGCCAAACCCACTCGGCTAGACCCAAACCCACTCGGCTAGAACCAAACCCACTCGGTTAGACCCAAACGCACTCGGCTAGACCCAAGCCCACTCGGCCACACCCAACCCCACTCGGCTAGACCCAAACCCAGTCTCCTAGACCCAAACCCACTCCGCTAGACCCAAACCCAATCAGCTAGACCCAAACCCACTCCGCTAGACCCAAACCCACTCGGGTAGACCGAAACGCACTCGGCTAGACCCAAACCCAATCGGCTAGACCCAAACCCACTCGGCTAGACCCAAGCCCACTCGGCTAGACCCAAACCCACTCCGCTAGACCCAAACCCAGTCGGCTAGACCCAAATCCACTCAGCTCGACCCAAACCCACTCGGCCAGACCCAAACCCACTCGGCTAGACCCAAACCCACTCGCCTAGACCCAAACCCACTCGGCCAGACCCAAACCCACTCGGCTAGACCCAAACCCACTCGGCCAAACCCAAACCCACTCGGCTAGACCCAAACCCACTCGGCTAGACCCAAACCCACTCCGCTAGACCCAAACCCACTCCGCTAGACCCAAACCCACTCGGCTAGAGCCAAACCCACTCGGCTAGACCCAAACCCACTCGGCTAGAACCAAACCCACTCCGCTAGATGTAAACCCACTCCGCTAGACCCAAACCCACTCCGCCAGACCCAAACCCACTCCGCTAGATGTAAACCCACTCCGCTAGACCCAAACCCACTCCGGCAGACCCAAACCCACTCGGCTAGACCCAAACGCACTCGGCTAGACCAAAGCCCACTCGGCCAGACCCAACCCCACTCGGCTAGACCCAAACCCACTCGGTTAGACCCAAACCCACTCCGCTAGACCCAAACCCACTCGGGTAGACCCAAACCCACTCGGCTAGACGCAAACCCACTCGGCTATACCCAAACGCACTCGGCTAGACCCAAGCCCACTCGGCCACACCCAACCCCACTCGGCTAGACCCAAACCCAGTCTCCTAGACCCAAACCCACTCGGCTAGACCCAAACCCACTCCGCTAGACACAAACCCACTCCGCTAGACCCAAACCCACTCGGCTAGACCCAAACCCACTCGGCTAGTCCCAAACCCACTTGGCTAGACCCAAACCCACTCGGCTAGACCCAAACCCACTCGGCTAGAGCCAAACCCACTCGGCTAGACCCAAACCCACTCGGCTAGAACCAAACCCACTCGGTTAGACCCAAACGCACTCGGCTAGACCCAAGCCCACTCGGCCACACCCAACCCCACTCGGCTAGACCCAAACCCAGTCTCCTAGACCCAAACCCACTCCGCTAGACCCAAACCCAATCGGCTAGACCCAAACCCACTCCGCTAGACCCAAACCCACTCGGCTAGACCGAAACGCACTCGGCTAGACCCAAACCCAATCGGCTAGACCCAAACCCACTCGGCTAGACCCAAGCCCACTCGGCTAGACCCAAACCCACTCCGCTAGACCCAAACCCAGTCGGCTAGACCCAAATCCACTCAGCTCGACCCAAACCCACTCGGCCAGACCCAAACCCACTCGGCTAGACCCAAACCCACTCGGCTAGACCCAAACCCACTCGGCTAGACCCAAGCCCACTCGGCTATACCGAAACCCACTCGGCTAGACCGAAACCCACTCGGCTAGAGCCAAACCCACTCGGCTAGACCCAAACCCACTCGGCTAGACCCAAACCCACTCGGCTAGACTCAAACCCACTCGGCTAGACCCAAACCCACTCGGCTAGACCCAAACCCACTCGGCTAGAACCAAACCCACTCGGTTAGACCCAAACGCACTCGGCTAGACCCAAGCCCACTCGGCCACACCCAACCCCACTCGGCTAGACCCAAACCCAGTCTCCTAGACCCAAACCCACTCCGCTAGACCCAAACCCAATCGGCTAGACCCAAACCCACTCCGCTAGACCCAAACCCACTCGGCTAGACCGAAACGCACTCGGCTAGACCCAAACCCAATCGGCTAGACCCAAACCCACTCGGCTAGACCCAAGCCCACTCGGCTGGACCCAAACCCACTCCGCTAGACCCAAACCCAGACGGCTAGACCCAAATCCACTCAGCTAGACCCAAACCCACTCGGTTAGACCCAAACGCACTCGGCTAGACCCAAGCCCACTCGGCCACACCCAACCCCACTCGGCTAGACCCAAACCCAGTCTCCTAGACCCAAACCCACTCCGCTAGACCCAAACCCAATCGGCTAGACCCAAACCCACTCCGCTAGACCCAAACCCACTCGGCTAGACCGAAACGCACTCGGCTAGACCCAAACCCAATCGGCTAGACCCAAACCCACTCGGCTAGACCCAAGCCCACTCGGCTAGACCCAAACCCACTCCGCTAGACCCAAACCCAGTCGGCTAGACCCAAATCCACTCAGCTCGACCCAAACCCACTCGGCCAGACCCAAACCCACTCGGCTAGACCCAAACCCACTCGGCTAGACCCAAACCCACTCGGCTAGACCCAAGCCCACTCGGCTATACCGAAACCCACTCGGCTAGACCGAAACCCACTCGGCTAGAGCCAAACCCACTCGGCTAGACCCAAACCCACTCGGCTAGACCCAAACCCACTCGGCTAGACCCAAACCCACTCGGCTAGACCCAAACCCACTCGGCTCGACCCAAGCACACTCGGCTAGACCCAAACCCACTCCGCTAGACCCATACCCACTCGGCTAGACCCAAACCCACTCGGCTAGACCCAAACCCACTCGGCTAGAGCCAAACCCACTCGGCTAGACCCAAACCCACTCGGCTAGACCCAAACCCACTCGGCTAGACCCAAACCCACTCGGCTAGACCCAAACCCACTCGGCTAGACCCAAACCCACTCGGCTAGACCCAAACCCACTCGGCTAGACCCAAACCCACTCGGCTAAACCCAAACCCACTCGGCTAGACCCAAACAAACTCCGCTAGACCCAAACCCACTCCGCTAGACCCAAACCCACTCCGCTAGACCCAAACCCACTCCGCTAGACCCAAACCCACTCGGCTAGACCCAAACCCACTTGGCCAGACCCAAACCCACTCGGCTAGACCGAAACCCACTCGGCTAGAGCCAAACCCACTCGGCTAGACCCAAACCCACTCGGCTAGACCCAAACCCACTCGGCTAGACTCAAACCCACTCGGCTAGACCCAAACCCACTCGGCTAGACCCAAACCCACTCGGCTAGAACCAAACCCACTCGGTTAGACCCAAACGCACTCGGCTAGACCCAAGCCCACTCGGCCACACCCAACCCCACTCGGCTAGACCCAAACCCAGTCTCCTAGACCCAAACCCACTCCGCTAGACCCAAACCCAATCGGCTAGACCCAAACCCACTCCGCTAGACCCAAACCCACTCGGCTAGACCGAAACGCACTCGGCTAGACCCAAACCCAATCGGCTAGACCCAAACCCACTCGGCTAGACCCAAGCCCACTCGGCTGGACCCAAACCCACTCCGCTAGACCCAAACCCAGACGGCTAGACCCAAATCCACTCAGCTAGACCCAAACCCACTCGGTTAGACCCAAACGCACTCGGCTAGACCCAAGCCCACTCGGCCACACCCAACCCCACTCGGCTAGACCCAAACCCAGTCTCCTAGACCCAAACCCACTCCGCTAGACCCAAACCCAATCGGCTAGACCCAAACCCACTCCGCTAGACCCAAACCCACTCGGCTAGACCGAAACGCACTCGGCTAGACCCAAACCCAATCGGCTAGACCCAAACCCACTCGGCTAGACCCAAGCCCACTCGGCTAGACCCAAACCCACTCCGCTAGACCCAAACCCAGTCGGCTAGACCCAAATCCACTCAGCTCGACCCAAACCCACTCGGCCAGACCCAAACCCACTCGGCTAGACCCAAACCCACTCGGCTAGACCCAAACCCACTCGGCTAGACCCAAGCCCACTCGGCTATACCGAAACCCACTCGGCTAGACCGAAACCCACTCGGCTAGAGCCAAACCCACTCGGCTAGACCCAAACCCACTCGGCTAGACCCAAACCCACTCGGCTAGACCCAAACCCACTCGGCTAGACCCAAACCCACTCGGCTCGACCCAAGCCCACTCGGCTAGACCCAAACCCACTCCGCTAGACCCATACCCACTCGGCTAGACCCAAACCCACTCGGCTAGACCCAAACCCACTCGGCTAGAGCCAAACCCACTCGGCTAGACCCAAACCCACTCGGCTAGACCCAAACCCACTCGGCTAGACCCAAACCCACTCGGCTAGACCCAAACCCACTCGGCTAGACCCAAACCCACTCGGCTAAACCCAAACCCACTCGGCTAGACCCAAACAAACTCCGCTAGACCCAAACCCACTCCGCTAGACCCAAACCCACTCCGCTAGACCCAAACCCACTCCGCTAGACCCAAACCCACTCGGCTAGACCCAAACCCACTTGGCCAGACCCAAACCCACTCGGCTAGACCCAAACCCACTCGGCTAGACCCAAACCCACTCCGCTAGACCCAAACCCACTCTGCTAGACCCAAACCCACTCGGCTAGAGCCAAACCCACTCGGCTAGACCCAAACCCACTCGGCTAGAACCAAACCCACTCGGTTAGACCCAAACGCACTCGGCTAGACCCAAGCCCACTCGGCCACACCCAACCCCACTCGGCTAGACCCAAACCCAGTCTCCTAGACCCAAACCCACTCCGCTAGACCCAAACCCAATCGGCTAGACCCAAACCCACTCCGCTAGACCCAAACCCACTCGGCTAGACCGAAACGCACTCGGCTAGACCCAAACCCAATCGGCTAGACCCAAACCCACTCGGCTAGACCCAAGCCCACTCGGCTGGACCCAAACCCACTCCGCTAGACCCAAACCCAGACGGCTAGACCCAAACCCAGTCCGCTAGACCCAAACCCACTCCGCTAGACCCAAACCCACTTGGCTAGAGCCAAACCCACTCGGCTAGACCCAAACCCACTCGGCTAGAACCAAACCCACTCCGCTAGACGCAAACCCACTCCGCTAGACCCAAACCCACTCCGCTAGACCCAAACCCACTCCGCTAGACGTAAACCCACTCCGCTAGACCCAAACCCACTCCGGCAGACCCAAACCCACTCGGCTAGACCCAAACGCACTCGGCTAGACACAAGCGCACTCGGCCAGACCCAACCCCACTCGGCTAGACCCAAGCCCACTCGGTTAGACCCAAACCCACTCCGCTAGACCCAAACCCACTCGGCTAGACCCAAACCCACTCGGCTAGACGCAAACGCACTCGGCTAGACCCAAACGCACTCGGCTAGACCCAAGCCCACTCGGCCACACCCAACCCCACTCGGCTAGACCCAAACCCAGTCTCCTAGACCCAAACCCACTCCGCTAGACCCAAACCCAATCGGCTAGACCCAAACCCACTCCGCTAGACCCAAACCCACTCGGCTAGACCGAAACGCACTCGGCTAGACCCAAGCCCAGTCTCCTAGACCCAAACCCACTCGGCTAGACGCAAACCCACTCGGCTAGACCCAAACCCACTCGCCTAGACCCAAACCCACTCGGCCAGACCCAAACCCACTCGGCTGGACCCAAACCCACTCGGCCAGACCCAAACCCACTCGGCTAGACCCAAACCTACTCCGCTAGACCCAAACCCACTCCGCTAGACCCAAACCCACTCCGCTAGACCCAAACCCACTCGGCAAGACCCAGACCCACTCGGCTAGACCGAAACCCACTCGGCTAGAGCCAAACCCACTCGGCTGGACCCAAACCCACTCGGCTAGAACCAAACCCACTCCGCTAGACGCAAACCCACTCCGCTAGACCCAAACCCACTCCGCTAGACCCAAACC
This sequence comes from Raja brachyura, assembly GCA_963514005.1. The sequence continues at coordinate 2,195,914 of OY740820.1, forward strand.
CACTCCGCTAGACGTAAACCCACTCTGCTAGACCCAAACCCACTCCGGCAGACCCAAACCCACTCGGCTAGACCCAAACGCACTCGGCTAGACCCAAGCCCACTCGGCCAGACCCAACCCCACTCGGCTAGACCCAAACCCACTCGGTTAGACCCAAACCCACTCCGCTAGACGCAAACCCACTCCGCTAGACCCAAACCCACTCGGCTAGACGCAAACCCACTCGGCTAGACCCAAACGCACTCGGCTAGACCCAAGCCCACTCGGCCAGACCCAACCCCACTCGGCTAGACCCAAACCCAGTCTCCTAGACCCAAACCCACTCTGCTAGACCCAAACCCACTCGGCTAGACCCAAACCCAATCGGCTAGACCCAAACCCACTCGGCTAGACCCAAGCCCACTCGGCTAGACCCAAACCCACTCCGCTAGACCCAAACCCAGTCGGCTAGACCCAAATCCACTCAGCTAGACCCAAACCCACTCGGCCATACCCAACCCCACTCGGCTAGACCCAAACCCACTCAGCTAGACCCAAACCCACTCGGCTAGACCCAAACCCACTCGGCTAGACCCAAACCCACTCTGCTATACCGAAACCCACTCGGCTAGACCGAAACCCACTTGGCTAGAGCCAAACCCACTCGGCTAGACCCAAACCCACTCGGCTAGACCCAAACCCACTCGGCTAGACCCAAACCCACTCGGCTAGACCCAAACCCACTCGGCCAGACCCAAACCCACTCGGTTAGACCCAAACCCACTCGGCTAGACCCAAACCCACTCGGCCAGACCAAAACCCACTCGGCTAGACCCAAACCCACTCGGCTCGACCCAAGCCCACTCGGCTAGACCCAAACCCACTCCGCTAGACCCATACCCACTCGGCTAGACCCAAACCCACTCGGCTAGACCAAAACCCACTCGGCTAGAGCCAAACCCACTCGGCTAGACCCAAACCCACTCGGCTAGACCCAAACCCACTCGGCCTGACCCAAACCCACTCGGCTAGACCCAAACCCACTCGGCTAAACCCAAACCCACTCGGCTAGACCCAAACAAACTCTGCTAGACCCAAACCCACTCCGCTAGACCCAAACCCACTCCGCTAGACCCAAACCCACTCCGCTAGACACAAACCCACTCCGCTAGACCCAAACCCACTCGGCTAGACCCAAACCCACTCGGCTAGTCCCAAACCCACTTGGCTACACCCAAACCCATTCGGCTAGACCCAAACCCACTCAGCTGGACCCAAACCCACTCGGCCAGACCCAAACCCACTCGGCTAGACCCAAACCCACTCGGCCAAACCCAAACCCACTCGGCTAGACCCAAACCCACTCGGCTAGACCCAAACCCACTCCGCTAGACCCAAACCCACTCCGCTAGACCCAAACCCACTCGGCTAGAGCCAAACCCACTCGGCTAGACCCAAACCCACTCGGCTAGAACCAAACCCACTCCGCTAGATGCAAACCCACTCCGCTAGACCCAAACCCACTCCGCCAGACCCAAACCCACTCCGCTAGACGTAAACCCACTCCGCTAGACCCAAACCCACTCCGGCAGACCCAAACCCACTCGGCTAGACCCAAACGCACTCGGCTAGACCCAAGCCCACTCGGCCAGACCCAACCCCACTCGGCTAGACCCAAACCCACTCGGTTAGACCCAAACCCACTCCGCTAGACCCAAACCCACTCGGCTAGACCCAAACCCACTCGGCTAGACGCAAACCCACTCGGCTAGACCCAAACGCACTCGGCTAGACCCAAGCCCACTCGGCCACACCCAACCCCACTCGGCTAGACCCAAACCTAGTCTCCTAGACCCAAACCCACTCGGCTAGACCCAAACCCACTCTGCTAGACCCAAACCCACTCGGCTAGACCCAAACCCACTCCGCTAGACCCAAACCCACTCAGCTAGACCGAAACGCACTCGGCTAGACCCAAGCCCAGTCTCCTAGACCCAAACCCACTCGGCTAGACCCAAACCCACTCGGCTAGAGCCAAACCCACTCGCCTAGACCCAAACCCACTCGGCCAGACCCAAACCCACTCGGCTGGACCCAAACCCACTCGGCCAGACCCAAACCCACTCCGCCAGACCCAAACCCACTCCGCTAGACGTAAACCCACTCCGCTAGACCCAAACGCACTCCGGCAGACCCAAACCCACTCGGCTAGACCCAAACGCACTCGGCTAGACCCAAGCCCACTCGGCCAGACCCAACCCCACTCGGCTAGACCCAAACCCACTCGGTTAGACCCAAACCCACTCCGCTAGACCCAAACCCACTCGGCTAGACCCAAACCCACTCGGCTAGACGCAAACCCACTCGGCTAGACCCAAACGCACTCGGCTAGACCCAAGCCCACTCGGCCACACCCAACCCCACTCGGCTAGACCCAAACCTAGTCTCCTAGACCCAAACCCACTCGGCTAGACCCAAACCCACTCTGCTAGACCCAAACCCACTCGGCTAGACCCAAACCCACTCCGCTAGACCCAAACCCACTCGGCTAGACCGAAACGCACTCGGCTGGACCCAAGCCCAGTCTCCTAGACCCAAACCCACTCGGCTAGACCCAAACCCACTCGGCTAGACCCAAACCCACTCCCCTAGACCCAAACCCACTCGGCCAGACCCAAACCCACTCGGCTGGACCCAGACCCACTCCGCTAGACCCAAACCCACTCGGCTAGACCCAAACCCACTCAGCTAGAACCAAACCCACTCCGCTAGACGCAAACCCACTCCGCTAGACCCAAACCCACTCCGCTAGACCCAAACCCACTCCGCTAGACGTAAACCCACTCTGCTAGACCCAAACCCACTCCGGCAGACCCAAACCCACTCGGCTAGACCCAAACCCACTCGGCTAGAGCCAAACCCACTCGGCTAGACCCAAACCCACTCGGCTAGAACCAAACCCACTCCGCTAGATGCAAACCCACTCCGCTAGACCCAAACCCACTCCGCCAGACCCAAACCCACTCCGCTAGACGTAAACCCACTCCGCTAGACCCAAACCCACTCCGGCAGACCCAAACCCACTCGGCTAGACCCAAACGCACTCGGCTAGACCCAAGCCCACTCGGCCAGACCCAACCCCACTCGGCTAGACCCAAACCCACTCGGTTAGACCCAAACCCACTCCGCAAGACCCAAACCCACTCGGCTAGACCCAAACCCACTCGGCTAGACGCAAACCCACTCGGCTAGACCCAAACGCACTCGGCTAGACCCAAGCCCACTCGGCCACACCCAACCCCACTCGGCTAGACCCAAACCCAGTCTCCTAGACCCAAACCCACTCGGCTAGACCCAAACCCACTCTGCTAGACCCAAACCCACTCGGCTAGACCCAAACCCACTCGGCTAGACCCAAACCCACTCGGCTAGACCCAAGCCCACTCGGCTAGACCCAAACCCACTCCGCTAGACCCAAACCCAGTCGACTAGACCCAAACCCACTCCGCTAGACCCAAACCCACTCGGCTAGCCCCAAACCCACTCGGCTAGACCCAAACCCACTCGGCTAGACCCAAACCCACTCGGCTAAACCCAAACCCACTCGGCTAGACCCAAACAAACTCCGCTAGACCCAAACCCACTCCGCTAGACCCAAACCCACTCCGCTAGACCCAAACCCACTCCGCTAGACACAAACCCACTCCGCTAGACCCAAACCCACTCGGCTAGACCCAAACCCATCCGGCTAGTCCCAAACCCACTTGGCTAGACCCAAACCCACTCGGCTAGACCCAAACCCACTCGGCTAGAGCCAAACCCACTCGGCTAGACCCAAACCCACTCGGCTAGAACCAAACCCACTCGGTTAGACCCAAATGCACTCGGCTAGACCCAAGCCCACTCGGCCACACCCAACCCCACTCGGCTAGACCCAAACCCAGTCTCCTAGACCCAAACCCACTCCGCTAGACCCAAACCCAATCGGCTAGACCCAAACCCACTCCGCTAAACCCAAACCCACTCGGCTAGACCGAAACGCACTCGGCTAGACCCAAACCCAATCGGCTAGACCCAAACCCACTCGGCTAGACCCAAGCCCACTCGGCTAGACCCAAACCCACTCCGCTAGACCCAAACCCAGTCGGCTAGACCCAAAACCACTCAGCTAGACCCAAACCCACTCGGCCAGACCCAAACCCACTCGGCTAGACCCAAACCCACTCGGCTAGACCCAAACCCACTCGGCTAGACCCAAGCCCACTCGGCTATACCGAAACCCACTCGGCTAGACTGAAACCCACTCGGCTAGAGCCAAACCCACTCGGCTAGACCCAAACCCACTCGGCTAGACCCAAACCCACTCGGCTAGAACCAAACCCACTCGGCTAGACCCAAACCCACTCGGCTCGACCCAAGCCCACTCGGCTAGACCCAAACCCACTCCGCTAGACCCATACCCACTCGGCTAGTCCCAAACCCACTCGGCTAGACCGAAACCCACTCGGCTAGAGCCAAACCCACTCGGCTAGACCCATACCCACTCGGCTAGACCCAAACCCACTCGGCTAGACCCAAACCCACTCGGCTAGACCCAAACCCACTCGGCTAAACCCAAACCCACTCGGCTGGACCCAAACAAACTCCGCTAGACCCAAACCCACTCCGCTAGACCCAAACCCACTCCGCTAGACCCAAACCCCTCCGCTAGACACAAACCCACTCCGCTAGACCCAAACCCACTCGGCTAGACCCAAACCCACTCGGCTAGTCCCAAACCCACTCGGCTAGACCCAACCCACTCCACTAGACCCAAACCCAATCGGCTAGACCCAAACCCACTCCGCAAGACCCAAACCCAGTCGGCTAGACCCAAATCCACTCAGCTAGACCCAAACCCACTCGGCCAGACCCAAACCCACTCGGCTAGACCCAAACCCACTCGGCTAGACCCAAACCCACTCGGCTAGACCCAAGCCCACTCGGCTAGACCCAAACCCACTCGCCTAGACCCAAACTCACTCGGCCAGACCCAAACCCACTCGGCTAGACCCAAACACACTCGGCCAGACCCAAACCCACTCGGCTAGACCCAAACCCACTCGGCTAGACCCAAACCCAGTCCGCTAGACCCAAACCCACTCCGCTAGACCCAAACCCACTCGGCTAGAGCCAAACCCACTTGGCTAGACCCAAACCCACTCCGCTAGACCCAAACCCACTCCGCTAGACCCAAACCCACTCCGCTAGACGTAAACCCACTCCGCTAGACCCAAACCCACTCCGGCAGACCCAAACCCACTCGGCTAGACCCAAACGCACTCGGCTAGACACAAGCCCACTCGGCCAGACCCAACCCCACTCGGCTAGACCCAAGCCCACTCGGTTAGACCCAAACCCACTCCGCTAGACCCAAACCCACTCGGCTAGACCCAAACCCACTCGGCTAGACGCAAACGCACTCGGCTAGACCCAAACGCACTCGGCTAGACCCAAGCCCAATCGGCCACACCCAACCCCACTCGGCTAGACCCAAACCCAGTCTCCTAGACCCAAACCCACTCCGCTAGACCCAAACCCAATCGGCTAGACCCAAACCCACTCCGCTAGACCCAAACCCACTCGGCTAGACCGAAACGCACTCGGCTAGACCCAAGCCCAGTCTCCTAGACCCAAACCCACTCGGCTAGACGCAAACCCACTCGGCTAGACCCAAACCCACTCGCCTAGACCCAAACCCACTCGGCCAGACCGAAACCCACTCGGCTGGACCCAAACCCACTCGGCCAGACCCAAACCCACTCGGCTAGACCCAAACCTACTCCGCTAGACCCAAACCCACTCCGCTAGACCCAAACCCACTCCGCTAGACCCAAACCCACTCGGCAAGACCCAGACCCACTCGGCTAGACCGAAACCCACTCGGCTAGAGCCAAACCCACTCGGCTGGACCCAAACCCACTCGGCTAGAACCAAACCCACTCCGCTAGACGCAAACCCACTCCGCTAGACCCAAACCCACTCCGCTAGACCCAAACCCACTCCGCTAGACGTAAACCCACTCTGCTAGACCCAAACCCACTCCGGCAGACCCAAACCCACTCGGCTAGACCCAAACGCACTCGGCTAGACCCAAGCCCACTCGGCCAGACCCAACCCCACTCGGCTAGACCCAAACCCACTCGGTTAGACCCAAACCCACTCCGCTAGACCCAAACCCACTCCGCTAGACCCAAACCCACTCGGCTAGACGCAAACCCACTCGGCTAGACCCAAACGCACTCGGCTAGACCCAAGCCCACTCGGCCAGACCCAACCCCACTCGGCTAGACCCAAACCCAGTCTCCTAGACCCAAACCCACTCTGCTAGACCCAAACCCACTCGGCTAGACCCAAACCCAATCGGCTAGACCCAAACCCACTCGGCTAGACCCAAACCCACTCGGCTAGACCCAAACCCACTCGGCTAGACCCAAACCCACTCGGCTAGACCCAAACCCACTCGGCTATACCGAAACCCACTCAGCTAGACCGAAACCCACTTGGCTAGAGCCAAACCCACTCGGCTAGACCCAAACCCACTCGGCTAGACCCAAACCCACTCGGCTAGACCCAAACCCACTCGGCTAGACCCAAACCCACTCGGCTAGACCCAAACCCACTCGGCCAGACCCAAACCCACTCGGTTAGACCCAAACCCACTCGGCTAGACCCAAACCCACTCGGCCAGACCAAAACCCACTCGGCTAGACCCAAACCCACTCGGCTCGACCCAAGCCCACTCGGCTAGACCCAAACCCACTCCGCTAGACCCATACCCACTCGGCTAGACCCAAACCCACTTGGCTAGACCGAAACCCACTCGGCTAGAGCCAAACCCACTCGGCTAGACCCAAACCCACTCGGCTAGACCCAAACCCACTCGGCCAGACCCAAACCCACTCGGCTAGACCCAAACCCACTCGGCTAAACACAAACCCACTCGGCTAGACCCAAACAAACTCCGCTAGACCCAAACCCACTCCGCTAGACCCAAACCCACTCCGCTAGACCCAAACCCACTCCACTAGACACAAACCCACTCCGCTAGACCCAAACCCACTCGGCTAGACCCAAACCCACTCGGCTAGTCCCAAACCCACTTGGCTAGACCCAAACCCATTCGGCTAGACCCAAACCCACTCAGCTGGACCCAAACCCACTCGGCTAGGCCCAAACCCACTCGCCTAGACCCAAACCTACTCGGCCAGACCCACACCCACTCGGCTAGACCCAAACCCACTCGGCTAAACCCAAACCCACTCGGCTAGACCCAAACCCACTCGGCTAGACCCAAACCCACTCCGCTAGACCCAAACCCACTCCGCTAGACCCAAACCCACTCGGCTAGAGCCAAACCCACTCGGCTAGACCCAAACCCACTCGGCTAGAACCAAACCCACTCCGCTAGATGCAAACCCACTCCGCTAGACCCAAACCCACTCCGCCAGACCCAAACCCACTCCGCTAGACGTAAACCCACTCCGCTAGACCCAAACCCACTCCGGCAGACCCAAACCCACTCGGCTAGACCCAAACGCACTCGGCTAGACCCAAGCCCACTCGGCCAGACCCAACCCCACTCGGCTAGACCCAAACCCACTCGGTTAGACCCAAACCCACTCCGCTAGACCCAAACCCACTCGGCTAGACCCAAACCCACTCGGCTAGACGCAAACCCACTCGGCTAGACCCAAACGCACTCGGCTAGACCCAAGCCCACTCGGCCACACCCAACCCCACTCGGCTAGACCCAAACCTAGTCTCCTAGACCCAAACCCACTCGGCTAGACCCAAACCCACTCTGCTAGACCCAAACCCACTCGGCTAGACCCAAACCCACTCCGCTAGACCCAAACCCACTTGGCTAGACCGAAACGCACTCGGCTAGACCCCAGCCCAGTCTCCTAGACCCAAACCCACTCGGCTAGACCCAAACCCACTCGCCTAGACCCAAACCCACTCGGCCAGACCCAAACCCACTCGGCTGGACCCAAACCCACTCCGCCAGACCCAAACCCACTCCGCCAGACCCAAACCCACTCCGCTAGACGTAAACCCACTCCGCTAGACCCAAACCCACTCCGGCAGACCCAAACCCACTCGGCTAGACCCAAACGCACTCGGCTAGACCCAAGCCCACTCGGCCAGACCCAACCCCACTCGGCTAGACCCAAACCCACTCGGTTAGACCCAAACCCACTCCGCTAGACCCACACCCACTCGGCTAGACCCAAACCCACTCGGCTAGACGCAAACCCACTCGGCTAGACCCAAACGCACTCGGCTAGACCCAAGCCCACTCGGCCAGACCCAACCCCACTCGGCCAGACCCAAACCAAGTCTCCTAGACCCAAACCCACTCGGCTAGACCCAAACCCACTCTGCTAGACCCAAACCCACTCGGCTAGACCCAAACCCACTCCGCTAGACCCAAACCCACTCGGCTAGACCGAAACGCACTCGGCTAGACCCAAGCCCAGTCTCCTATACCCAAACCCACTCGGCTAGACCCAAACCCACTCGGCTAGAACCAAACCCACTCCGCTAGACGCAAACCCACTCCGCTAGACCCAAACCCACTCCGCTAGACCCAAACCCACTCCGCTAGACGTAAACCCACTCTGCTAGACCCAAACCCACTCCGGCAGACCCAAACCCAATCGGCTAGACCCAAACCCACTCGGCTAGACCCAAACGCACTCGGCTAGACCCAAGCCCACTCGGCCAGACCCAACCCCACTCGGCTAGACCCAAACCCACTCGGTTAGACCCAAACCCACTCCGCTAGACCCACACCCACTCGGCTAGACCCAAACCCACTCGGCTAGACGCAAACCCACTCGGCTAGACCCAAACGCACTCGGCTAGACCCAAGCCCACTCGGCCACACCCAACCCCACTCGGCCAGACCCAAACCAAGTCTCCTAGACCCAAACCCACTCGGCTAGACCCAAACCCACTCGGCTAGAACCAAACCCACTCCGCTAGACGCAAACCCACTCCGCTAGACCCAAACCCACTCCGCTAGACCCAAACCCACTCCGCTAGACGTAAACCCACTCTGCTAGACCCAAACCCACTCCGGCAGACCCAAACCCAATCGGCTAGACCCAAACCCACTCGGCTAGACCCAAGCCCACTCGGCTAGACCCAAACCCACTCCGCTAGACCCAAACCCAGTCGGCTAGACCCAAATCCACTCAGCTAGACCCAAACCCACTCGGCCAGACCCAAACCCACTCGGCTAGACCCAAACCCACTCGGCTAGACCCAAACCCACTCGGCTAGACCCAAACCCACTCGGCTAGACCCAAACCCACTCGGCTATACCGAAACCCACTCGGCTAGACCGAAACCCACTCGGCTAGAGCCAAATCCACTCGGCTAGACCCAAACCCACTCGGCTAGACCCAAACCCACTCGGCTAGACCCAAACCCACTCGGCTAGACCCAAACCCACTCGGCCAGACCCAAACCCACTCGGTTAGACCCAAATCCACTCGGCTAGACCCAAACCCACTCCGCTAGACCCATACCCACTCGGCTAGACCGAAACCCACTCGGCTAGACCGAAACCCACTCGGCTAGAGCCAAACCCACTCGGCTAGACCCAAACCCACTCGGCTAGACCCAAACCCACTCGGCTAGACCCAAAACCACTCGGCTAGACCCAAACCCACTCGGCTGAACCCAAACCCACTCGGTCAGACCCAAACAAACTCCGCTAGACCCAAATCCACTCCGCTGGACCCAAACCCACTCCGCCAGACCCAAACCCACTCCGCTAGACACAAACCCACTCCGCTAGACCCAAACCCACTCGGCTAGACCCAAACCCACTCGGCTAGTCCCAAACCCACTTGGCTAGACCCAAACCCACTCGGCTAGATCCAAACCCACTCGGCTAGACCCAAGCCCACTCGGCTAGACCCAAACCCACTCGCCTAGACCCAAACCCACTCGGCTAGACGCAAACCCACTCGGCTAGACCCAAACGCACTCGGCTAGACCCAAGCCCACTCGGCCACACCCAACCCCACTCGGCTAGACCCAAACCCAGTCTCCTAGACCCAAACCCACTCGGCTAGACCCAAACCCACTCTGCTAGACCCAAACCCACTCGGCTAGACCCAAACCCACTCGGCTAGACCCAAACCCACTCGGCTAGACCCAAGCCCACTCGGCTAGACCCAAACCCACTCCGCTAGACCCAAACCCAGTCGGCTAGACCCAAACCCACTCCGCTAGACCCAAACCCACTCGGCTAGCCCCAAACCCACTCGGCTAGACCCAAACCCACTCGGCTAGACCCAAACCCACTCGGCTAAACCCAAACCCACTCGGCTAGACCCAAACAAATTGCGCTAGACCCAAACCCACTCCGCTAGACCCAAACCCACTCCGCTAGACCCAAACCCACTCCGCTAGACACAAACCCACTCCGCTAGACCCAAACCCACTCGGCTAGACCCAAACCCACTCGTCTAGTCCCAAACCCACTTGGCTAGACCCAAACCCACTCGGCTAGACCCAAACCCACTCGGCTAGACCCAAACCCACTCGGCTAGACCCAAACCCACTCGCCTAGACCCAAACCCACTCGGCCAGACCCAAACCCACTCGGCTAGACCCAAACCCACTCGGCCAAACCCAAACCCACTCGGCTAGACCCAAACCCACTCGGCTAGACCCAAACCCACTCGGCTAGACCCAAACGCACTCGGCTAGACCCAAGACCACTCGACCAGACCCAACCCCACTCGGCTAGACCCAAACCCACTCGGCTAGACCCAAACCCACTCGGCTAGACGCAAACCCACTCGGCTAGACCCAAACGCACTCGGCTAGACCCAAGCCCACTCGGCCACACCCAACCCCAATCGGCTAGACCCAAACCCAGTCTCCTAGACCCAAACCCACTCGGCTAGACCCAAACCCACTCTGCTAGACCCAAACCCACTCGGCTAGACCCAAACCCACTCGGCTAGCCCCAAACCCACTCGGCTAGACCCAAACCCACTCGGCTAGACCCAAACCCACTCGGCTAAACCCAAACCCACTCGGCTAGACCCAAACAACCTCCGCTAGACCCATACCCACTCCGCTAGACCCAAACCCACTCCGCTAGACCCAAACCCACTCCGCTAGACACAAACCCACTCCGCTAGACCCAAACCCACTCGGCTAGACCGAAACCCACTCGGCTAATCCCAAACCCACTGGGCTAGACCCAAACCCACTCGGCTAGACCCAAACCCACTCGCCTAGACCCAAACCATCTCGGCCAGACCCAAGCCCACTCGGCTAGAGCCAAACACACTCAGCTAGACCCAAACACACTCGGCTAGACGCAAACCCACTCCGCTAGACCCAAACCCACTCCGCTAGACCCAAACCCACTCCGCTAGACCCAAACTCACTCCGCTAGACCCAAACCCACTCCGCTAGACCCAAAGCCACTCGGCTAGACCCAAACCCACTCGGCCAGACCCAAACCCACTCGGCTAGACCCAAACCCACTCGGCTAGACCCAAACCCACTCGGCTAGACCCAAACCCACTCGGCTAGACCCAAACCCACTCGGCTATACCGAAACCCACTCGGCTAGACCGAAACCCACTCGGCTAGAGCCAAACCCACTCGGCTAGACCCAAACCCACTCGGCTAGACCCAAACCCACTCGGCTAGACCCAAACCCACTCGGCTAGACCCAAACCCACTCGGCTAGACCCAAACGCACTCGGCGAGACCCAAGCCCACTCGGCCACACCCAACCCCACTCGGCTAGACCCAAACCCAGTCTCCTAGACCCAAACCCACTCGGCTAGACCCAAACCCACTCTGCTAGACCCAAACCCACTCGGCTAGACCCAAACCCACTCGGCTAGCCCCAAACCCACTCGGCTAGACCCAAACCCACTCGGCTAGACCCAAACCCACTCGGCTAAACCCAAACCCACTCGGCTAGACCCAAACAACCTCCGCTAGACCCATACCCACTCCGCTAGACCCAAATCCACTCCGCTAGACCCAAACCCACTCCGCTAGACACAAACCCACTCCACTAGACCCAAACCCACTCGGCTAGACCGAAACCCACTCGGCTAATCCCAAACCCACTGGGCTAGACCCAAACCCACTCGGCTAGACCCAAACCCACTCGCCTAGACCCAAACCCACTCGGCCAGACCCAAGCCCACTCGGCTAGAGCCAAACACACTCAGCTAGACCCAAACACACTCGGCTAGACGCAAACCCACTCCGCTAGACCCAAACCCACTCCGCTAGACCCAAACCCACTCCGCTAGACCCAAACTCACTCCGCTAGACCCAAACCCACTCCGCTAGACCCAAAGCCACTCGGCTAGACCCAAACCCACTCGGCCAGACCCAAACCCACTCGGCTAGACCCAAACCCACTCGGCTAGACCCAAACCCACTCGGCTAGACCCAAACCCACTCGGCTAGACCCAAACCCACTCGGCTATACCGAAACCCACTCGGCTAGACCGAAACCCACTCGGCTAGAGCCAAACCCACTCGGCTAGACCCAAACCCACTCGGCTAGACCCAAACCCACTCGGCTAGACCCAAACCCACTCGGCTAGACCCAAACCCACTCGGCTAGACCCAAACCCACTCGGCTGGACCCAAACCCACTCGGCCCGACCCAAACCCACTCGGCTAGACCCAAACCCACTCGGCCAGACCCAAACCCACTCGGCTAGACCCAAACCCACTCGGCCAGACCCAAACCCACTCGGCTAGACCCAAGCCCACTCGGCTCGACCCAAACCCACTCGGCTAGACCCAAACCCACTCGCCTAGACCCAAACCCACTCGGCCAGACCCAAACCCACTCGGCTAGACCCAAACCCACTCGGCCAGACCCAAATCCACTCGGCTAGACCCAAACCCACTCGGCTAGACCCAAACCCACTCCGCTAGACCCAAACCCACTCCGCTAGACCCAAACCCACTCGGCTAGAGCCAAACCCACTCGGCTAGACCCAAACCCACTCGGCTAGAACCAAACCCACTCCGCTAGACGCAAACCCACTCCGCTAGACCCAAACCCACTCCGCTAGACCCAAACCCACTCCGGCAGACCCAAACCCACTCGGCTAGACCCAAACGCACTCGGCTAGACCCAAGCCCACTCGGCCAGACCCAACCCCACTCGGCTAGACCCAAACCCACTCGGTTAGACCAAAACCCACTCCGCTAGACTCAAACCCACTCGGCTAGACCCAAACCCACTCGGCTAGACGCAAACCCACTCGGCCAGACCCAAACCCACTCGGCTAGACCCAAACCCACTCGGCCAGACCCAAACCCACTCGGCTAGACCCAAACCCACTCGGCCAGACCCAAACCCACTCGGCTAGACCCAAGCCCACTCGGCTCGACCCAAACCCACTCGGCTAGACCCAAACCCACTCGCCTAGACCCAAACCCACTCGGCCAGACCCAAACCCACTCGGCTAGACCCAAACCCACTCGGCCAGACCCAAACCCACTCGGCTAGACCCAAACCCACTCGGCTAGACCCAAACCCACTCCGCTAGACCCAAACCCACTCCGCTAGACCCAAACCCTCTCGGCTAGAGCCAAACCCACTCCGCTAGACCCAAACCCACTCGGCTAGAACCAAACCCACTCCGCTAGACGCAAACCCACTCCGCTAGACCCAAACCCACTCCGCTAGACCCAAACCCACTCCGGCAGACCCAAACCCACTCGGCTAGACCCAAACGCACTCGGCTAGACCCAAGCCCACTCGGCCAGACCCAACCCCACTCGGCTAGACCCAAACCCACTCGGTTAGACCAAAACCCACTCCGCTAGACTCAAACCCACTCGGCTAGACCCAAACCCACTCGGCTAGACGCAAACCCACTCGGCTAGACCCAAACGCACTTGGCTAGACCCAAGCCCACTCGGCCAGACCCAACCGCACTCGGCTAGACCCAAACCAGTCTCATACACCCAAACCCACTCGGCTAGACCCAAACCCACTCTGCTAGACCCAAACCCACTCGGCTAGACCCAAACCCACTCGGCTAGACCCAAACCCACTCCGCTAGACCCAAACCCACTCGGCTAGCCCCAAACCCACTCGGCTAGCCCCAAACCCACTCGGCTAGAGCCAAACACACTCAGCTAGACCGAAACACACTCGGTCAGACACAAACCCACTCCGCTATACCCAAACCCACTCCGCTAGACCCAAACCCACTCCGCTAGACCCAAACCCACTCCGCTAGACCCAAACCCACTCCGCTAGACCAAAAGCCACTCGGCTAGACCCAAACCCACTCGGCCAGACCCAAACCCACTCGGCTAGACCCAAACCCACTCGGCTAGACCCAAACCCACTCGGCTAGACCCAAACCCACTCGGCTACACCCAAACCCACTCGGCTAGACCGAAACCCACTCGGCTAGACCGAAACCCACTCGGCTAGAGCCAAACCCACTCGGCTAGACCCAAACCCACTCGGCTAGACCCAAACCCACTCGGCTAGACCCAAACCCACTCGGCTAGACCCAAACCCACTCGGCTAGACCCAAACCCACTCGGCTAGACCCAAACCCACTCGGCTAGACCCAAACCCACTCCCCTAGACCCAAACCCACTCGGCTAGACCCAAACCCACTCGGCTAGACCCAAACCCACTCGGCTAGACCCAAACCCACTCCGCTAGACCCAAACCCACTCGGCTAGACCCAAACCCACTCGGCTAGACCGAAACCCACTCGGCTAGAGCGAAACCCACTCGGCTAGACCCAAACCCACTCGGCTAGACCCAAACCCACTCGGCTAGACCCAAACACACTCCGCTAGACCCAAACCCACTCCGCTAGACCCAAACCCACTCCGCTAGACCCAAACCCACTCCGCTAGACACAAACCCACTCCGCTAGACCCAAACCCACTCGGCTAGACCCAAACCCACTTGGCTAGTCCCAAACACGCTCGGCTAGACCCAAACCCACTCGGCTAGACCCAAACCCACTCGGCTAGACCCAAACCCACTCGGCGAGACCCAAACCCACTCGGCTAGACCCAAACCCACTCGGCCAGACCCAAACCCACTCGGCTAGACCCAAACCCACTCGGCCAGACCCAAACCCACTCGGCTAGACCCAAACCCACTCGGCTAGACCCAAACCCACTCCGCTAGACCCAAACCCACTCCGCTAGACCCAAACCCACTCGGCTAGACCCAAACCCACTCGGCTAGACCGAAACCCACTCGGCTAGAGCGAAACCCACTCGGCTAGACCCAAACCCACTCGGCTAGACCCAAACCCACTCGGCTAGACCCAAACCCACTCGGCTAGACCCAAACCCACTCCGCTAGACCCAAACCCACTCGGCTAGACCCAAACCCACTCGGCTAGACCGAAACCCACTCGGCTAGAGCAAAACCCACTCAGCTAGACCCAAACCCACTCGGCTAGACCCAAACCCACTCGGCTAGACCCAAACACACTCCGCTAGACCCAAACCCACTCCGCTAGAGCCAAACCCACTCCGCTAGACCCAAACCCACTCCGCTAGACACAAACCCACTCCGCTAGACCCAAACCCACTCGGCTAGACCCAAACCCACTTGGCTAGTCCCAAACACGCTCGGCTAGACCCAAACCCACTCGGCTAGACCCAAACCCACTCGGCTAGACCCAAACCCACTCGGCGAGACCCAAACCCACTCGGCTAGACCCAAACCCACTCGGCCAGACCCAAACCCACTCGGCTAGACCCAAACCCACTCGGCCAGACCCAAACCCACTCGGCTAGACCCAAACCCACTCGGCTAGACCCAAACCCACTCCGCTAGACCCAAACCCACTCCGCTAGACCCAAACCCACTCGGCTAGACACAAACCCACTCGGCTAGACAGAAACGCACTCGGCTAGACCCAAACCCACTCGGCTAGACCCAAACCCACTCCGCTAGACCCAAACCCACTCGGCTAGACCCAAACCCACTCGGCTAAACCCAAACCCACTCGGCTAGACCCAAACAAACTCCGCTAGACCCAAACCCACTCCGCTAGACACAAACCCACTCCGCTAGACCCAAACCCACTCCGCTAGACACAAACCCACTCCGCTAGACACAAACCCACTCGGCTAGACCCAAACCCACTCGGCTAGTCCCAAACCCACTAGGCTAGACCCAAACCCACTCGGCTAGACCCAAACCCACTCCGCTAGACACAAACCCACTCTGCTAGACCCAAACCCACTCGGCTAGACCCAAACCCACTCGGCTAGACCCAAACCCACTCGGCTAGACCCAAACCCACTCGGCTAGACCCAAACCCGCTCGGCTAGACCCAAACCCACTCGGCTATACCGAAACCCACTCGGCTAGACCGAAACCCACTCGGCTAGAGCCAAACCCACTCGGCTAGACCCAAACCCACTCGGCTAGACCCAAACCCACTCGGCTAGACCCAAACCCACTCGGCTAGACCCAAACCCACTCGGCTAGACCCAAACCCACTCGGCTAGACCCAAACCCACTCGGCCAGACCCAAACCCACTCGGCTAGACCCAAACCCACTCGGCTAGACCCAAACCCACTCGGCTCGACCCAAACCCACTCCGCTAGACCCATACCCACTCGGCTAGACCCAAACCCACTCGGCTAGACCGAAACCCACTCGGCTAGAGCCAAACCCACTCGGCTAGACCCAAACCCACTCGGCTAGACCCAAACCCACTCGGCTAGACCCAAACCCACTCGGCTAGAGCGAAACCCACTCGGCTGGACCCAAACCCACTCCGCTAGACCCAAACCCACTCCGCTAGACACAAACCCACTCCGCTAGACCCAAACCCACTCCGCTAGACCCAAACCCACTCGGCTAGACCGAAACCCACTCGGCTAGACCCAAACCCATTCGGCTAGACCCAAACCCACTCCGCTAGACCCAAACCCACTCAGCTAGACCCAAACCCACTCGGCTAGACCCAAACCCACTCGGCTAGACCCAAACCCACTCCGCTAGACCCAAACCCACTCGGCTGGACCCAAACCCACTCGGCTAGACCGAAACCCACTCGGCTAGAGCGAAACCCACTCGGCTAGACCCAAACCCACTCGGCTAGACCCAAACCCACTCGGCTAGACCCAAACACACTCCGCTAGACCCAAACCCACTCCGCTGGACCCAAACCCACTCCGCTAGACCCAAACCCACTCCGCTAGACACAAACCCACTCCGCTAGACCCAAACCCACTCGGCTGGACCCAAACCCACTTGGCTAGTCCCAAACACGCTCGGCTAGACCCAAACCCACTCGGCTAGACCCAAACCCACTCGGCTAGACCCAAACCCACTCGGCGAGACCCAAACCCACTCGGCTAGAACCAAACCCACTCGGCCAGACCCAAACCCACTCGGCTAGACCCAAACCCACTCGGCCAGACCCAAACCCACTCGGCTGGACCCAAACCCACTCGGCTAGACCCAAACCCACTCCGCTAGACCCAAACCCACTCCGCTAGACCCAAACCCACTCGGCTAGACCCAAACCCACTCGGCTAGACAGAAACGCACTCGGCTAGACCCAAACCCACTCGGCTAGACCCAAACCCACTCCGCTAGACCCAAACCCACTCGGCAAGACCCAAACCCACTCGGCTAGACCCAAACCCACTCGGCTAGAGCGAAACCCACTCGGATAGACCCAAACCCACTCGGCTAAACCCAAACCCACTCGGCTAGACCCAAACAAACTCCGCTAGACCCAAACCCACTCCGCTAGACCCAAACCCACTCCGCTAGACCCAAACCCACTCCGCTAGACACAAACCCACTCCGCTAGACACAAACCCACTCGGCTAGACCCAAACCCACTCGGCTAGTCCCAAACCCACTTGGCTAGACCCAAACCCACTCGGCTAGACCCAAACCCACTCCCTTAGACACAAACCCACTCCGCTAGACCCAAACCCACTCCGCTAGACCCAAACCCACTCGGCTAGACCCAAACCCACTCGGCTAGACCCAAGCCCACTCGGCTAGACCCAAACCCACTCGGCTAGACCCAAACCCACTCGGCTATACCGAAACCCACTCGGCTAGACCGAAACCCACTCGGCTAGAGCCAAACCCACTCGGCTAGACCCAAACCCACTCGGCTAGACCCAAACCCACTCGGCTAGACACAAACCCACTCGGCTAGACCCAAACCCACTCGGCTAGACCCAAACCCACTCGGCCAGACCCAAACCCACTCGGCTAGACCCAAACCCACTCGGCTCGACCCAAACCCACTCGGCTAGACCCAAACCCACTCCGCTAGACCCATACCCACTCGGCTAGACCCAAACCCACTCGGCTAGACCGAAACCCACTCGGCTAGAGCCAAACCCACTCGGCTAGACCCAAACCCACTCGGCTAGACCCAAACCCACTCGGCTAGAACCAAACCCACTCGGCTAGAGCGAAACCCACTCGGCTGGACCCAAACCCACTCCGCTAGACCCAAACCCACTCCGCTAGACACAAACCCACTCCGCTAGACCCAAACCCACTCCGCTAGACCCAAACCCACTTGGCTAGTCCCAAACCCTCTCCGCTAGACACAAACCCACTCCGCTAGACCCAAACCCACTCGGCTAGACCCAAACCCACTTGGCTAGTCCCAAACATGCTCGGCTAGACCCAAACCCACTCGGCTAGACCCAAACCCACTCGGCTAGACCCAAACCCACTCGGCGAGACCCAAACCCACTCGGCGAGACCCAAACCCACTCGGCCAGACCCAAACCCACTCGGCTAGACCCAAACCCAATCGGCCAGACCCAAACCCACTCGGCTAGACCCAATCCCACTCGGCTAGACCCGAACCCACTCCGCTAGACCCAAACCCACGCCGCTAGACCCAAACCCACTCGGCTAGACCCAAACCCACTCGGCTTGACAGAAACGCACTCGGCAAGACCCAAACCTACTCGGCTAGACCCAAACCCACTCCGCTAGACCCAAACCCACTCGGCAAGACCCAAACCCACTCGGCTAGACCCAAACCCACTCGGCTAGAGCGAAACCCACTCGGCTAGACCCAAACGCACTCGGCTAAACCCAAACCCACTCGGCTAGACCCAAACAAACTCCGCTAGACCCAAACCCACTCCGCTAGACCCAAACCCACTCCGCTAGACCCAAACCCACTCCGCTAGACACAAACCAACTCCGCTAGACCCAAACCCACTCGGCTAGACCCAAACCCACTCGGCTAGACCCAAACCCACTCGGCTAGACCCAAACCCACTCGGCTACACCCAAACCCACTCGGCTAGACCGAAACCCACTCGGCTAGACACAAACCCACTCGGCTACACCCAAACCCACTCGGCTAGACCCAAACCCACTCGGCTAGACCCCAACCCACTCGGCTAGACCCAAACCCACTCGGCTAGACCCAAACCCACTCGGCTAGACCCAAACCCACTCGGCTATACCGAAACCCACTCGGCTAGGCCGAAACCCACTCGGCTAGAGCCAAACCCACTCGGCTAGATTCAAACCCACTCGGCTAGACCCAAACCCACTCGGCTAGACCCAAACCCACTCGGCTAGACCCAAACCCACTCGGCTAGTCCCAAACCCACTCGGCCAGACCCAAACCCACTCGGCTAGACCCAAACCCACTCCGCTAGACACAAACCCACTCCGCTAGACCCAAACCCACTCGGCTAGAGCGAAACCCACTCGGATAGACCCAAACCCACTCGGCTAAACCCAAACCCACTCGGCTAGACCCAAACAAACTCCGCTAGACCCAAACCCACTCCGCTAGACCCAAACCCACTCCGCTAGACCCAAACCCACTCCGCTAGACACAAACCCACTCCGCTAGACACAAACCCACTCGGCTAGACCCAAACCCACTCGGCTAGTCCCAAACCCACTTGGCTAGACCCAAACCCACTCGGCTAGACCCAAACCCACTCCCTTAGACACAAACCCACTCCGCTAGACCCAAACCCACTCCGCTAGACCCAAACCCACTCGGCTAGACCCAAACCCACTCGGCTAGACCCAAGCCCACTCGGCTAGACCCAAACCCACTCGGCTAGACCCAAACCCACTCGGCTATACCGAAACCCACTCGGCTAGACCGAAACCCACTCGGCTAGAGCCAAACCCACTCGGCTAGACCCAAACCCACTCGGCTAGACCCAAACCCACTCGGCTAGACACAAACCCACTCGGCTAGACCCAAACCCACTCGGCTAGACCCAAACCCACTCGGCCAGACCCAAACCCACTCGGCTAGACCCAAACCCACTCGGCTCGACCCAAACCCACTCGGCTAGACCCAAACCCACTCCGCTAGACCCATACCCACTCGGCTAGACCCAAACCCACTCGGCTAGACCGAAACCCACTCGGCTAGAGCCAAACCCACTCGGCTAGACCCAAACCCACTCGGCTAGACCCAAACCCACTCGGCTAGAACCAAACCCACTCGGCTAGAGCGAAACCCACTCGGCTGGACCCAAACCCACTCCGCTAGACCCAAACCCACTCCGCTAGACACAAACCCACTCCGCTAGACCCAAACCCACTCCGCTAGACCCAAACCCACTTGGCTAGTCCCAAACCCTCTCCGCTAGACACAAACCCACTCCGCTAGACCCAAACCCACTCGGCTAGACCCAAACCCACTTGGCTAGTCCCAAACATGCTCGGCTAGACCCAAACCCACTCGGCTAGACCCAAACCCACTCGGCTAGACCCAAACCCACTCGGCGAGACCCAAACCCACTCGGCGAGACCCAAACCCACTCGGCCAGACCCAAACCCACTCGGCTAGACCCAAACCCAATCGGCCAGACCCAAACCCACTCGGCTAGACCCAATCCCACTCGGCTAGACCCGAACCCACTCCGCTAGACCCAAACCCACGCCGCTAGACCCAAACCCACTCGGCTAGACCCAAACCCACTCGGCTTGACAGAAACGCACTCGGCAAGACCCAAACCTACTCGGCTAGACCCAAACCCACTCCGCTAGACCCAAACCCACTCGGCAAGACCCAAACCCACTCGGCTAGACCCAAACCCACTCGGCTAGAGCGAAACCCACTCGGCTAGACCCAAACGCACTCGGCTAAACCCAAACCCACTCGGCTAGACCCAAACAAACTCCGCTAGACCCAAACCCACTCCGCTAGACCCAAACCCACTCCGCTAGACCCAAACCCACTCCGCTAGACACAAACCAACTCCGCTAGACCCAAACCCACTCGGCTAGACCCAAACCCACTCGGCTAGACCCAAACCCACTCGGCTAGACCCAAACCCACTCGGCTACACCCAAACCCACTCGGCTAGACCGAAACCCACTCGGCTAGACACAAACCCACTCGGCTACACCCAAACCCACTCGGCTAGACCCAAACCCACTCGGCTAGACCCCAACCCACTCGGCTAGACCCAAACCCACTCGGCTAGACCCAAACCCACTCGGCTAGACCCAAACCCACTCGGCTATACCGAAACCCACTCGGCTAGGCCGAAACCCACTCGGCTAGAGCCAAACCCACTCGGCTAGATTCAAACCCACTCGGCTAGACCCAAACCCACTCGGCTAGACCCAAACCCACTCGGCTAGACCCAAACCCACTCGGCTAGTCCCAAACCCACTCGGCCAGACCCAAACCCACTCGGCTACACCCAAACCCACTCGGCTCGACCCAAGCCCACTCGGCTAGACCCAAACCCACTCGGCTAGACCCATACCCACTCGGCTAGACCCAAACCCACTCGGCTAGACCCAAACCCACTCCGCTAGACACAAACCCACTCCGCTAGACCCAAACCCACTCCGCTAGACCCAAACCCACTCGGCTAGACCCAAACCCACTCGGCTAGACCCAAACCCACTCGGCTAGACCCAAACCCACTCGGCTAGACCCAAATCCACTCGGCTATACCGAAACCCACTCGGCTAGACCGAAACCCACTCGGCTAGAGCCAAACCCACTCGGCTAGACCCAAACCCACTCGGCTAGACCCAAACACACTTGGCTAGACCCAAACCCACTCTGCTAGACCCAAACCCACTCGGCTAGACCCAAACCCACTCGGCTAGACCCAAACCCACTCGGCCAGACCCAAACCCACTCGGCTAGACCCAAACCCACTCGGCTAGACCCAAACCCACTCGGCTAGACCCAAACCCACTCGGCTAGATCCAAACCCACTCGGCTATACCGAAACCCACTCGGCTAGACCGAAACCCACTCGGATAGAGCCAAACCCACTCGGCTAGACCCAAACCCACTCTGCTAGACCCAAACCCACTCGGCTAGACCCAAACCCAATCGGCTAGACCCAAACCCACTCGGCTAGACCCAAACCCACTCCGCTAGACCCAAACCCACTCCGCTAGACACAAACCCACTCCGCTAGACCCAAACCCACTCCGCTAGACCCAAACCCACTTGGCTAGTCCCAAACCCTCTCCGCTAGACACAAACCCACTCCGCTAGACCCAAACCCACTCGGCTAGACCCAAACCCACTTGGCTAGTCCCAAACATGCTCGGCTAGACCCAAACCCACTCGGCTAGACCCAAACCCACTCGGCTAGACCGAAACCCACTCGGCGAGACCCAAACCCACTCGGCTAGACCCAAACCCACTCGGCCAGACCCAAACCCACTCGGCTAGACCCAAACCCAATCGGCCAGACCCAAACCCACTCGGCTAGACCCAATCCCACTCGGCTAGACCCGAACCCACTCCGCTAGACCCAAACCCACGCCGCTAGACCCAAACCCACTCGGCTAGACCCAAACCCACTCGGCTAGACAGAAACGCACTCGGCTAGACCCAAACCTACTCGGCTAGACCCAAACCCACTCCGCTAGACCCAAACCCACTCGGCAAGACCCAAACCCACTCGGCTAGACCCAAACCCACTCGGCTAGAGCGAAACCCACTCGGCTAGACCCAAACGCACTCGGCTAAACCCAAACCCACTCGGCTAGACCCAAACAAACTCCGCTACACCCAAACCCACTCCGCTAGACCCAAACCCACTCCGCTAGACCCAAACCCACTCCGCTAGACACAAACCCACTCCGCTAGACCCAAACCCACTCGGCTAGACCCAAACCCACTCGGCTAGACCCAAACCCACTCGGCTAGACCCAAACCCACTCGGCTACACCCAAACCCACTCGGCTAGACCGAAACCCACTCGGCTAGACACAAACCCACTCGGCTACACCCAAACCCACTCGGCTAGACCCAAACCCACTCGGCTAGACCCAAACCCACTCGGCTAGACCCAAACCCACTCCGCTAGACCCAAACCCAATCGGCTAGACCCAAACCCACTCGGCTAGACCCAAACCCACTCGGCTAGACCCAAACCCACTCGGCTAGACCCAAATCCACTCGGCTATACCGAAACCCACTCGGCTAGACCGAAACCCACTCGGCTAGAGCCAAACCCACTCGGCTAGACCCAAACCCACTCGGCTAGACCCAAACACACTTGGCTAGACCCAAACCCACTCTGCTAGACCCAAACCCACTCGGCTAGACCCAAACCCACTCGGCTAGACCCAAACCCACTCGGCCAGACCCAAACCCACTCGGCTAGACCCAAACCCACTCGGCTAGACCCCAACCCACTCGGCTAGACCCAAACCCACTCGGCTAGACCCAAACCCACTCGGCTAGACCCAAACCCACTCGGCTATACCGAAACCCACTCGGCTAGGCCGAAACCCACTCGGCTAGAGCCAAACCCACTCGGCTAGATTCAAACCCACTCGGCTAGACCCAAACCCACTCGGCTAGACCCAAACCCACTCGGCTAGACCCAAACCCACTCGGCTAGTCCCAAACCCACTCGGCCAGACCCAAACCCACTCGGCTACACCCAAACCCACTCGGCTCGACCCAAGCCCACTCGGCTAGACCCAAACCCACTCGGCTAGACCCATACCCACTCGGCTAGACCCAAACCCACTCGGCTAGACCCAAACCCACTCCGCTAGACACAAACCCACTCCGCTAGACCCAAACCCACTCCGCTAGACCCAAACCCACTCGGCTAGACCCAAACCCACTCGGCTAGACCCAAACCCACTCGGCTAGACCCAAACCCACTCGGCTAGACCCAAATCCACTCGGCTATACCGAAACCCACTCGGCTAGACCGAAACCCACTCGGCTAGAGCCAAACCCACTCGGCTAGACCCAAACCCACTCGGCTAGACCCAAACACACTTGGCTAGACCCAAACCCACTCTGCTAGACCCAAACCCACTCGGCTAGACCCAAACCCACTCGGCTAGACCCAAACCCACTCGGCCAGACCCAAACCCACTCGGCTAGACCCAAACCCACTCGGCTAGACCCAAACCCACTCGGCTAGACCCAAACCCACTCGGCTAGATCCAAACCCACTCGGCTATACCGAAACCCACTCGGCTAGACCGAAACCCACTCGGATAGAGCCAAACCCACTCGGCTAGACCCAAACCCACTCTGCTAGACCCAAACCCACTCGGCTAGACCCAAACCCAATCGGCTAGACCCAAACCCACTCGGCTAGACCCAAACCCACTCCGCTAGACCCAAACCCACTCCGCTAGACACAAACCCACTCCGCTAGACCCAAACCCACTCCGCTAGACCCAAACCCACTTGGCTAGTCCCAAACCCTCTCCGCTAGACACAAACCCACTCCGCTAGACCCAAACCCACTCGGCTAGACCCAAACCCACTTGGCTAGTCCCAAACATGCTCGGCTAGACCCAAACCCACTCGGCTAGACCCAAACCCACTCGGCTAGACCGAAACCCACTCGGCGAGACCCAAACCCACTCGGCTAGACCCAAACCCACTCGGCCAGACCCAAACCCACTCGGCTAGACCCAAACCCAATCGGCCAGACCCAAACCCACTCGGCTAGACCCAATCCCACTCGGCTAGACCCGAACCCACTCCGCTAGACCCAAACCCACGCCGCTAGACCCAAACCCACTCGGCTAGACCCAAACCCACTCGGCTAGACAGAAACGCACTCGGCTAGACCCAAACCTACTCGGCTAGACCCAAACCCACTCCGCTAGACCCAAACCCACTCGGCAAGACCCAAACCCACTCGGCTAGACCCAAACCCACTCGGCTAGAGCGAAACCCACTCGGCTAGACCCAAACGCACTCGGCTAAACCCAAACCCACTCGGCTAGACCCAAACAAACTCCGCTACACCCAAACCCACTCCGCTAGACCCAAACCCACTCCGCTAGACCCAAACCCACTCCGCTAGACACAAACCCACTCCGCTAGACCCAAACCCACTCGGCTAGACCCAAACCCACTCGGCTAGACCCAAACCCACTCGGCTAGACCCAAACCCACTCGGCTACACCCAAACCCACTCGGCTAGACCGAAACCCACTCGGCTAGACACAAACCCACTCGGCTACACCCAAACCCACTCGGCTAGACCCAAACCCACTCGGCTAGACCCAAACCCACTCGGCTAGACCCAAACCCACTCCGCTAGACCCAAACCCAATCGGCTAGACCCAAACCCACTCGGCTAGACCCAAACCCACTCGGCTAGACCCAAACCCACTCGGCTAGACCCAAATCCACTCGGCTATACCGAAACCCACTCGGCTAGACCGAAACCCACTCGGCTAGAGCCAAACCCACTCGGCTAGACCCAAACCCACTCGGCTAGACCCAAACACACTTGGCTAGACCCAAACCCACTCTGCTAGACCCAAACCCACTCGGCTAGACCCAAACCCACTCGGCTAGACCCAAACCCACTCGGCCAGACCCAAACCCACTCGGCTAGACCCAAACCCACTCGGCCAGACCCAAACCCACTCGGCTAGACCCAAACCCACTCGGCTCGACCCAAGCCCACTCGGCTAGACCCAAACCCACTCCGCTAGACCCATACCCACTCGGCTAGACCCAAACCCACTCGGCTAGACCCAAACCCACTCGGCTAGAGCCAAACCCACTCGGCTAGACCCAAACCCACTCGGCTAGACCCAAACCCACTCCGCTAGACACAAACCCACTCCGCTAGACCCAAACCCACTCCGCTAGACCCAAACCCACTCGGCTAGACCCAAACCCACTCGGCTAGACCCAAACCCACTCGGCTAGATCCAAACCCACTCGGCTATACCGAAACCCACTCGGCTAGACCGAAACCCACTCGGATAGAGCCAAACCCACTCGGCTAGACCCAAACCCACTCTGCTAGACCCAAACCCACTCGGCTAGACCCAAACCCAATCGGCTAGACCCAAACCCACTCGGCTAGACCCAAACCCACTCCGCTAGACCCAAACCCACTCCGCTAGACACAAACCCACTCCGCTAGACCCAAACCCACTCCGCTAGACCCAAACCCACTTGGCTAGTCCCAAACCCTCTCCGCTAGACACAAACCCACTCCGCTAGACCCAAACCCACTCGGCTAGACCCAAACCCACTTGGCTAGTCCCAAACATGCTCGGCTAGACCCAAACCCACTCGGCTAGACCCAAACCCACTCGGCTAGACCCAAACCCACTCGGCGAGACCCAAACCCACTCGGCTAGACCCAAACCCACTCGGCCAGACCCAAACCCACTCGGCTAGACCCAAACCCAATCGGCCAGACCCAAACCCACTCGGCTAGACCCAATCCCACTCGGCTAGACCCGAAACCACTCCGCTAGACCCAAACCCACGCCGCTAGACCCAAACCCACTCGGCTAGACCCAAACCCACTCGGCTAGACAGAAACGCACTCGGCTAGACCCAAACCTACTCGGCTAGACCCAAACCCACTCCGCTAGACCCAAACCCACTCGGCAAGACCCAAACCCACTCGGCTAGACCCAAACCCACTCGGCTAGAGCGAAACCCACTCGGCTAGACCCAAACGCACTCGGCTAAACCCAAACCCACTCGGCTAGACCCAAACAAACTCCGCTACACCCAAACCCACTCCGCTAGACCCAAACCCACTCCGCTAGACCCAAACCCACTCCGCTAGACACAAACCCACTCCGCTAGACCCAAACCCACTCGGCTAGACCCAAACCCACTCGGCTAGACCCAAACCCACTCGGCTAGACCCAAACCCACTCGGCTACACCCAAACCCACTCGGCTAGACCGAAACCCACTCGGCTAGACACAAACCCACTCGGCTACACCCAAACCCACTCGGCTAGACCCAAACCCACTCGGCTAGACCCCAACCCACTCGGCTAGACCCAAACCCACTCGGCTAGACCCAAACCCACTCGGCTAGACCCAAACCCACTCGGCTAGACCCAAACCCACTCGGCTAGTCCCAAACCCACTCGGCCAGACCCAAACCCACTCGGCTAGACCCAAACCCACTCGGCTCGACCCAAGCCCACTCGGCTAGACCCAAACCCACTCGGCTAGACCCATACCCACTCGGCTAGACCCAAACCCACCCGGCTCGACCCAAGCCCACTCGGCTAGACCCAAACCCTCTCCGCTAGACCCATACCCACTCGGCTAGACCCAAACCCAGTCGGCTAGACCCAAACCCACTCGGCTAGAGCCAAACCCACTCGGCCAGACCCAAACCCACTCGGCTAGACCCAAACCCACTCCGCTAGACACAAACCCACTCCGCTAGACCCAAACCCACTCCGCTAGACCCAAACCCACTCGGCTAGACCCAAACCCACTCGGCTAGACCCAAACCCACTCGGCTAGATCCAAACCCACTAGGCTATACCGAAACCCACTCGGCTAGACCGAAACCCACTCGGCTAGAGCCAAACCCACTCGGCTAGACCCAAACCCACTCGGCTAGACCCAAACCCACTCGGCTAGACCCAAACCCACTCGGCTAGACCCAAACCCACTCGGCTAGACCCAAACCCACTCGGCCAGACCCAAACCCACTCGGCCAGACCCAAACC
This sequence comes from Raja brachyura, assembly GCA_963514005.1. Next base: position 2,223,911 of record OY740820.1, read on the forward strand.
CACTCGGCTCGACCCAAGCCCACTCGGCTAGACCCAACCCACTCCGCTAGACCCACACCCACTCGGCTAGACCCAAACCCACTCGGCTAGACCGAAACCCACTCGGCTAGAGCCAAACCCACTCGGCTAGACCCAAACCCACTCGGCTAGACCCAAACCCACTCGGCTAGACCCAAACCCACTCGGCTAGACCCAAACCCACTCGGCTAGACCCAAACCCACTCGGCTAGACCCAAACCCACTCGGCTAGACCCAAACCCACTCGGCTAGACCCAAACCCACTCGGCTAGACCCAAACCCACTCCGCTAGACCCAAACCCACTCGGCTAGACCCAAACCCACTCGGCTAGACCCAAACCCACTTGGCTAGAGCGAAACCCACTCGGCTAGACCCAAACCCACTCGGCTAGACCCAAACCCACTCGGCTAGACCCAAACACACTCCGCTAGACCCAAACCCACTCCGCTAGACCCAAACCCACTCCGCTAGACCCAAACCCACTCCGCTAGACACAAACCCACTCCGCTAGACCCAAACCCACTCGGCTAGACCCAAACCCACTTGGCTAGTCCCAAACCCGCCCGGCTAGACCCAAACCCACTCGGCTGGACCCAAACCTACTCGGCTAGACCCAAACCCACTCGGCGAGACCCAAACCCACTCGGCTAGACCCAAACCCACTCGGCCAGACCCAAACCCACTCGGCTAGACCCAAACCCACTCGGCCAGACCCAAACCCACTCGGCTAGACCCAAACCCACTCGGCTAGACCCAAACCCACTCCGCTAGACCCAAACCCACTCCGCTAGACCCAAACCCACTCGGCTAGACCCAAACCCACTCGGCTAGACCCAAACCCACTCGGCTAGACCCCAACCCACTCGGCTAGACCCCAACCCACTCGGCTAGACCCAAACCCACTCGGCTAGACCCAAACCCACTCGGCTAGACCCAAACCCACTCGGCTAGACCCAAACCCACTCGGCTAGTCCCAAACCCACTCGGCCAGACCGAAACCCACTCGGCTAGACCCAAACCCACTCGGCTCGACCCAAGCCCACTCGGCTAGACCCAAACCCACTCGGCTAGACCCATACCCACTCGGCTAGACCCAAACCCACCCGGCTCGACCCAAGCCCACTCGGCTAGACCCAAACCCACTCCGCTAGACCCATACCCACTCGGCTAGACCCAAACCCACTCGGCTAGACCCAAACCCACTCGGCTAGAGCCAAACCCACTCGGCCAGACCCAAACCCACTCGGCTAGACCCAAACCCACTCCGCTAGACACAAACCCACTCCGCTAGACCCAAACCCACTCCGCTAGACCCAAACCCACTCGGCTAGACCCAAACCCACTCGGCTAGACCCAAACCCACTCGGCTAGATCCAAACCCACTCGGCTATACCGAAACCCACTCGGCTAGACCGAAACCCACTCGGCTAGAGCCAAACCCACTCGGCTAGACCCAAACCCACTCGGCTAGACCCAAACCCACTCGGCTAGACCCAAACCCACTCGGCTAGACCCAAACCCACTCGGCTAGACCCAAACCCACTCGGCCAGACCCAAACCCACTCGGCCAGACCCAAACCCACTCGGCTCGACCCAAGCCCACTCGGCTAGACCCAAACCCACTCCGCTAGACCCACACCCACTCGGCTAGACCCAAACCCACTCGGCTAGACCGAAACCCACTCGGCTAGAGCCAAACCCACTCGGCTAGACCCAAACCCACTCGGCTAGACCCAAACCCACTCGGCTAGACCCAAACCCACTCGGCTAGACCCAAACCCACTCGGCTAGACCCAAACCCACTCGGCTAGACCCAAACCCACTCGGCTAGACCCAAACCCACTCGGCTAGACCCAAACCCACTCGGCTAGACCCAAACCCACTCCGCTAGACCCAAACCCACTCGGCTAGACCCAAACCCACTCGGCTAGACCCAAACCCACTTGGCTAGAGCGAAACCCACTCGGCTAGACCCAAACCCACTCGGCTAGACCCAAACCCACTCGGCTAGACCCAAACACACTCCGCTAGACCCAAACCCACTCCGCTAGACCCAAACCCACTCCGCTAGACCCAAACCCACTCCGCTAGACACAAACCCACTCCGCTAGACCCAAACCCACTCGGCTAGACCCAAACCCACTTGGCTAGTCCCAAACCCGCCCGGCTAGACCCAAACCCACTCGGCTCGACCCAAACCTACTCGGCTAGACCCAAACCCACTCGGCGAGACCCAAACCCACTCGGCTAGACCCAAACCCACTCCGCTAGACCCAAACCCACTCCGCTAGACCCAAACCCACTCGGCTAGACCCAAACCCACTCGGCTAGACAGAAACGCACTCGGCTAGACCCAAACCCACTCGGCTAGACCCAAACCCACTCCGCTAGACCCAAACCCACTCGGCAAGACCCAAACCCACTCGGCTAGACCCAAACCCACTCGGCTAGAGCGAAACCCACTCGGCTAGACCCAAACCCACACGGCTAAACCCAAACCCACTCGGCTAGACCCAAACAAACTCCGCTAGACCCAAACCCACTCCGCTAGACCCAAACCCACTCCGCTAGACCCAAACCCACTCCGCTAGACACAAACCCACTCCGCTAGACCCAAACCCACTCGGCTAGACCCAAACCCACTCGGCTAGTCCCAAACCCACTTGGCTAGACCCAAGCCCACTCGGCTAGACCCAAACCCACTCCGCTAGACACAAACCCACTCCGCTAGACCCAAACCCACTCCGCTAGACCCAAACCCACTCCGCTAGACACAAACCCACTCCGCTAGACCCAAACCCACTCGGCTAGACCCAAACCCACTCGGCTAGTCCCAAACCCGCTCGGCTAGACCCAAACCCACTCGGCTAGACCCAAACCCACTCGGCTAGACCCATACCCACTCGGCGAGACCCAAACCCAATTGGCTAGACCCAAACCCACTCGGCCAGACCCAAACCCACTCGGCTAGACCCAAACCCACTCGGCCAGACCCAAACCCACTCGGCCAGACCCAAACCCACTCGGCTAGACCCAAACCTACTCCGCTAGACCCAAACCCACTCCGCTAGACCCAAACCCACTCGGCTTGACACAAACCCACTCGGCTAGACAGAAACGCACTCGGCTAGACCCAAACCCACTCCGCTAGACCCAAACCCACTCGGCAAGACCCAAACCCACTCGGCTAGACCCAAACCCACTCGGCTAGAGCGAAACCCACTCGGCTAGACCCAAACCCACTCGGCTAAACCCAAACCCACTCGGCTAGACCCAAACAAACTCCGCTAGACCCAAACCCACTCCGCTAGACCCAAACCCACTCCGCTAGACCCAAACCCACTCCGCTAGACACAAACCCACTCCGCTAGACCCAAACCCACTCGGCTAGACCCAAACCCACTCGGCTAGTCCCAAACCCACTTGGCTAGACCCAAGCCCACTCGGCTAGACCCAAACCCACTCCGCTAGACACAAACCCACTCCGCTAGACCCAAACCCACTCCGCTAGACCCAAACCCACTCCGCTAGACACAAACCCACTCCGCTAGACCCAAACCCACTCGGCTAGACCCAAACCCACTCGGCTAGTCCCAAACCCGCTCGGCTAGACCCAAACCCACTCGGCTAGACCAAAACCCACTCCGCTAGACCCAAACCCACTCGGCTAGACCCAAACCCACTCGGCTAGACAGAAACGCACTCGGCTAGACCCAAACCCACTCGGCTAGACCTAAACCCACTCCGCTAGACCCAAACCCACTCGGCAAGACCCAAACCCACTCGGCTAGACCCAAACCCACTCGGCTAGAGCGAAACCCACTCGGCTAGACCCAAACCCACTCGGCTAAACCCAAACCCACTCGGCTAGACCCAAACCCACTCGGCTAGACCCAAACCCACTCCGCTAGACCCAAACCCACTCGGCAAGACCCAAACCCACTCGGCTGGACCCAAACCCACTCGGCTAGAGCGAAACCCACTCGGCTAGACCCAAACCCACTCGGCTAAACCCAAACCCACTCGGCTAGACCCAAACAAACTCCGCTAGACCCAAACCCACTCCGCTAGAACCAAACCCACTCCGCTAGACACAAACCCACTCCGCTAGACACAAACCCACTCCGCTAGACCCAAACCCACTCGGCTAGACCCAAACCCACTCGGCTAGTCCCAAACCCACTTGGCTAGACCCAAACCCACTCGGCTAGACCCAAACCCACTCGGCTAGACCCAAACCCACTCGGCTAGACCCAAACCCACTCGCCTAGACCCAAACCCACTCGGCCAGACCCAAACCCACTCGGCTAGACCCAAACCCACTCCGCTAGACCCAAACCCACTCGGCTAGACCCAAACCCACTCCGCTAGACCCAAACCCACTCGGCAAGACCCAAACCCACTCGGCTAGACCCAAACCCACTCGGCTAGAGCGAAACCCACTCGGCTAGACCCAAACCCACTCGGCTAAACCCAAACCCACTCCGCTAGACCCAAACCCACTCCGCTAGACCCAAACCCACTCCGCTAGACCCAAACCCACTCGGCTAGACCCAAACCCACTCGGCTAGACAGAAACGCACTCGGCTAGACCCAAACCCACTCGGCTAGACCTAAACCCACTCCGCTAGACCCAAACCCACTCGGCAAGACCCAAACCCACTCGGCTAGACCCAAACCCACTCGGCTAGAGCGAAACCCACTCGGCTAGACCCAAACCCACTCGGCTAAACCCAAACCCACTCGGCTAGACCCAAACAAACTCCGCTAGACCCAAACCCACTCCGCTAGACCCAAACCCACTCCGCTAGACCCAAACCCACTCCGCTAGACACAAACCCACTCCGCTAGACCCAAACCCACTCGGCTAGACCCAAACCCACTCGGCTAGTCCCAAACCCACTTGGCTAGACCCAAACCCACTCGGCCAGACCCAAACCCACTCGGCTAGACCCAAACCCACTCGGCCAGACCCAAACCCACTCGGCTAGACCCAAACCCACTCGGCTAGACCCAAACCCACTCGGCTAGACCCAAACCCACTCGGCTAGACCCAAACCCACTCGGCTAGACCCAAACCCACTCGGCTAGTCCCAAACCCACTCGGCCAGACCCAAACCCACTCGGCTAGACCCAAACCCACTCGGCTCGACCCAAGCCCACTCGGCTAGACCCAAACCCACTCGGCTAGACCCATACCCACTCGGCTAGACCCAAACCCACCCGGCTCGACCCAAGCCCACTCGGCTAGACCCAAACCCACTCCGCTAGACCCATACCCACTCGGCTAGACCCAAACCCACTCGGCTAGACCCAAACCCACTCGGCTAGAGCCAAACCCACTCGGCCAGACCCAAACCCACTCGGCTAGACCCAAACCCACTCCGCTAGACACAAACCCACTCCGCTAGACCCAAACCCACTCCGCTAGACCCAAACCCACTCGGCTAGACCCAAACCCACTCGGCTAGACCCAAACCCACTCGGCTAGATCCAAACCCACTCGGCTATACCGAAACCCACTCGGCTAGACCGAAACCCACTCGGCTAGAGCCAAACCCACTCGGCTAGACCCAAACCCACTCGGCTAGACCCAAACCCACTCGGCTAGACCCAAACCCACTCGGCTAGACCCAAACCCACTCGGCTAGACCCAAACCCACTCGGCCAGACCCAAACCCACTCGGCCAGACCCAAACCCACTCGGCTCGACCCAAGCCCACTCGGCTAGACCCAAACCCACTCCGCTAGACCCACACCCACTCGGCTAGACCCAAACCCACTCGGCTAGACCGAAACCCACTCGGCTAGAGCCAAACCCACTCGGCTAGACCCAAACCCACTCGGCTAGACCCAAACCCACTCGGCTAGACCCAAACCCACTCGGCTAGACCCAAACCCACTCGGCTAGACCCAAACCCACTCGGCTAGACCCAAACCCACTCGGCTAGACCCAAACCCACTCGGCTAGACCCAAACCCACTCGGCTAGACCCAAACCCACTCCGCTAGACCCAAACCCACTCGGCTAGACCCAAACCCACTCGGCTAGACCCAAACCCACTTGGCTAGAGCGAAACCCACTCGGCTAGACCCAAACCCACTCGGCTAGACCCAAACCCACTCGGCTAGACCCAAACACACTCCGCTAGACCCAAACCCACTCCGCTAGACCCAAACCCACTCCGCTAGACCCAAACCCACTCCGCTAGACACAAACCCACTCCGCTAGACCCAAACCCACTCGGCTAGACCCAAACCCACTTGGCTAGTCCCAAACCCGCCCGGCTAGACCCAAACCCACTCGGCTCGACCCAAACCTACTCGGCTAGACCCAAACCCACTCGGCGAGACCCAAACCCACTCGGCTAGACCCAAACCCACTCCGCTAGACCCAAACCCACTCCGCTAGACCCAAACCCACTCGGCTAGACCCAAACCCACTCGGCTAGACAGAAACGCACTCGGCTAGACCCAAACCCACTCGGCTAGACCCAAACCCACTCCGCTAGACCCAAACCCACTCGGCAAGACCCAAACCCACTCGGCTAGACCCAAACCCACTCGGCTAGAGCGAAACCCACTCGGCTAGACCCAAACCCACACGGCTAAACCCAAACCCACTCGGCTAGACCCAAACAAACTCCGCTAGACCCAAACCCACTCCGCTAGACCCAAACCCACTCCGCTAGACCCAAACCCACTCCGCTAGACACAAACCCACTCCGCTAGACCCAAACCCACTCGGCTAGACCCAAACCCACTCGGCTAGTCCCAAACCCACTTGGCTAGACCCAAGCCCACTCGGCTAGACCCAAACCCACTCCGCTAGACACAAACCCACTCCGCTAGACCCAAACCCACTCCGCTAGACCCAAACCCACTCCGCTAGACACAAACCCACTCCGCTAGACCCAAACCCACTCGGCTAGACCCAAACCCACTCGGCTAGTCCCAAACCCGCTCGGCTAGACCCAAACCCACTCGGCTAGACCCAAACCCACTCGGCTAGACCCAAACCCACTCGGCGAGACCCAAACCCAATTGGCTAGACCCAAACCCACTCGGCCAGACCCAAACCCACTCGGCTAGACCCAAACCCACTCGGCCAGACCCAAACCCACTCGGCCAGACCCAAACCCACTCGGCTAGACCCAAACCTACTCCGCTAGACCCAAACCCACTCCGCTAGACCCAAACCCACTCGGCTTGACACAAACCCACTCGGCTAGACAGAAACGCACTCGGCTAGACCCAAACCCACTCCGCTAGACCCAAACCCACTCGGCAAGACCCAAACCCACTCGGCTAGACCCAAACCCACTCGGCTAGAGCGAAACCCACTCGGCTAGACCCAAACCCACTCGGCTAAACCCAAACCCACTCGGCTAGACCCAAACAAACTCCGCTAGACCCAAACCCACTCCGCTAGACCCAAACCCACTCCGCTAGACCCAAACCCACTCCGCTAGACACAAACCCACTCCGCTAGACCCAAACCCACTCGGCTAGACCCAAACCCACTCGGCTAGTCCCAAACCCACTTGGCTAGACCCAAGCCCACTCGGCTAGACCCAAACCCACTCCGCTAGACACAAACCCACTCCGCTAGACCCAAACCCACTCCGCTAGACCCAAACCCACTCCGCTAGACACAAACCCACTCCGCTAGACCCAAACCCACTCCGCTAGACCCAAACCCACTCGGCTAGTCCCAAACCCGCTCGGCTAGACCCAAACCCACTCGGCTAGACCAAAACCCTCTCCGCTAGACCCAAACCCACTCGGCTAGACCCAAACCCACTCGGCTAGACAGAAACGCACTCGGCTAGACCCAAACCCACTCGGCTAGACCTAAACCCACTCCGCTAGACCCAAACCCACTCGGCAAGACCCAAACCCACTCGGCTAGACCCAAACCCACTCGGCTAGAGCGAAACCCACTCGGCTAGACCCAAACCCACTCGGCTAAACCCAAACCCACTCGGCTAGACCCAAACCCACTCGGCTAGACCCAAACCCACTCCGCTAGACCCAAACCCACTCGGCAAGACCCAAACCCACTCGGCTGGACCCAAACCCACTCGGCTAGAGCGAAACCCACTCGGCTAGACCCAAACCCACTCGGCTAAACCCAAACCCACTCGGCTAGACCCAAATAAACTCCGCTAGACCCAAACCCACTCCGCTAGAACCAAACCCACTCCGCTAGACACAAACCCACTCCGCTAGACACAAACCCACTCCGCTAGACCCAAACCCACTCGGCTAGACCCAAACCCACTCGGCTAGTCCCAAACCCACTTGGCTAGACCCAAACCCACTCGGCTAGACCCAAACCCACTCGGCTAGACCCAAACCCACTCGGCTAGACCCAAACCCACTCGCCTAGACCCAAACCCACTCGGCCAGACCCAAACCCACTCGGCTAGACCCAAACCCACTCCGCTAGACCCAAACCCACTCGGCTAGACCCAAACCCACTCCGCTAGACCCAAACCCACTCGGCAAGACCCAAACCCACTCGGCTAGACCCAAACCCACTCGGCTAGAGCGAAACCCACTCGGCTAGACCCAAACCCACTCGGCTAAACCCAAACCCACTCCGCTAGACCCAAACCCACTCCGCTAGACCCAAACCCACTCCGCTAGACCCAAACCCACTCGGCTAGACCCAAACCCACTCGGCTAGACAGAAACGCACTCGGCTAGACCCAAACCCACTCGGCTAGACCTAAACCCACTCCGCTAGACCCAAACCCACTCGGCAAGACCCAAACCCACTCGGCTAGACCCAAACCCACTCGGCTAGAGCGAAACCCACTCGGCTAGACCCAAACCCACTCGGCTAAACCCAAACCCACTCGGCTAGACCCAAACAAACTCCGCTAGACCCAAACCCACTCCGCTAGACCCAAACCCACTCCGCTAGACCCAAACCCACTCCGCTAGACACAAACCCACTCCGCTAGACCCAAACCCACTCGGCTAGACCCAAACCCACTCGGCTAGTCCCAAACCCACTTGGCTAGACCCAAACCCACTCGGCCAGACCCAAACCCACTCGGCTAGACCCAAACCCACTCGGCCAGACCCAAACCCACTCGGCTAGACCCAAACCCACTCGGCTAGACCCAAACCCACTCCGCTAGACCCAAACCCACTCCGCTAGACCCAAACCCACTCGGCTAGACACAAACCCACTCGGCTAGACAGGAACGCACTCGGCTAGACCCAAACCCACTCGGCTAGACCCAAACCCACTCCGCTAGACCCAAACCCACTCGGCAAGACCCAAACCCACTCGGCTGGACCCAAACCCAATCGGCTAGAGCGAAACCCACTCGGCTAGACCCAAACCCACTCGGCTAAACCCAAACCCACTCGGCTAGACCCAAACAAACTCCGCTAGACCCAAACCCACTCCGCTAGAACCAAACCCACTCCGCTAGACACAAACCCACTCCGCTAGACACAAACCCACTCCGCTAGACCCAAACCCACTCGGCTAGACCCAAACCCACTCGGCTAGTCCCAAACCCACTTGGCTAGACCCAAACCCACTCGGCTAGACCCAAACCCACTCGGCTAGACCCAAACCCACTCGGCTAGACCCAAACCCACTCGCCTAGACCCAAACCCACTCGGCCAGACCCAAACCCACTCGGCTAGACCCAAACCCACTCGGCCAGACCCAAAACCACTCGGCTAGACCCAAACCCACTCGGCTAGGCCCAAACCCACTCCGCTAGACCCAAACCCACTCCGCTAGACCCAAACCCACTCGGCTGGAGCCAAACCCACTCGGCTAGACCCAAACCCACTCGGCTAGAACCAAACCCACTCCGCTAGACGCAAACCCACTCCGCTAGACCCAAACCCACTCCGCTAGACCCAAACCCACTCCGCTAGACGTAAACCCACTCCGCTAGACCCAAACCCACTCCGGCAGACCCAAACCCACTCGGCTAGAACCAAACGCACTCGGCTAGACCCAAGCCCACTCGGCCAGACCCAACCCCACTCGGCTAGACCCAAACCCACTCGGCTAGACCCAAACCCACTCGGCTAGTCCCAAACCCACTTGGCTAGACCCAAACCCACTCGGCTAGACCCAAACCCACTCGGCTAGACCCAAACCCACTCGGCTAGACCCAAACCCACTCGCCTAGACCCAAACCCACTCGGCCAGACCCAAACCCACTCGGCTAGACCCAAACCCACTCCGCTAGACCCAAACCCACTCGGCTAGACCCAAACCCACTCCGCTAGACCCAAACCCACTCGGCAAGACCCAAACCCACTCGGCTAGACCCAAACCCACTCGGCTAGAGCGAAACCCACTCGGCTAGACCCAAACCCACTCGGCTAAACCCAAACCCACTCCGCTAGACCCAAACCCACTCCGCTAGACCCAAACCCACTCCGCTAGACCCAAACCCACTCGGCTAGACCCAAACCCACTCGGCTAGACAGAAACGCACTCGGCTAGACCCAAACCCACTCGGCTAGACCTAAACCCACTCCGCTAGACCCAAACCCACTCGGCAAGACCCAAACCCACTCGGCTAGACCCAAACCCACTCGGCTAGAGCGAAACCCACTCGGCTAGACCCAAACCCACTCGGCTAAACCCAAACCCACTCGGCTAGACCCAAACAAACTCCGCTAGACCCAAACCCACTCCGCTAGACCCAAACCCACTCCGCTAGACCCAAACCCACTCCGCTAGACACAAACCCACTCCGCTAGACCCAAACCCACTCGGCTAGACCCAAACCCACTCGGCTAGTCCCAAACCCACTTGGCTAGACCCAAACCCACTCGGCCAGACCCAAACCCACTCGGCTAGACCCAAACCCACTCGGCCAGACCCAAACCCACTCGGCTAGACCCAAACCCACTCGGCTAGACCCAAACCCACTCCGCTAGACCCAAACCCACTCCGCTAGACCCAAACCCACTCGGCTAGACACAAACCCACTCGGCTAGACAGGAACGCACTCGGCTAGACCCAAACCCACTCGGCTAGACCCAAACCCACTCCGCTAGACCCAAACCCACTCGGCAAGACCCAAACCCACTCGGCTGGACCCAAACCCAATCGGCTAGAGCGAAACCCACTCGGCTAGACCCAAACCCACTCGGCTAAACCCAAACCCACTCGGCTAGACCCAAACAAACTCCGCTAGACCCAAACCCACTCCGCTAGAACCAAACCCACTCCGCTAGACACAAACCCACTCCGCTAGACACAAACCCACTCCGCTAGACCCAAACCCACTCGGCTAGACCCAAACCCACTCGGCTAGTCCCAAACCCACTTGGCTAGACCCAAACCCACTCGGCTAGACCCAAACCCACTCGGCTAGACCCAAACCCACTCGGCTAGACCCAAACCCACTCGCCTAGACCCAAACCCACTCGGCCAGACCCAAACCCACTCGGCTAGACCCAAACCCACTCGGCCAGACCCAAAACCACTCGGCTAGACCCAAACCCACTCGGCTAGGCCCAAACCCACTCCGCTAGACCCAAACCCACTCCGCTAGACCCAAACCCACTCGGCTGGAGCCAAACCCACTCGGCTAGACCCAAACCCACTCGGCTAGAACCAAACCCACTCCGCTAGACGCAAACCCACTCCGCTAGACCCAAACCCACTCCGCTAGACCCAAACCCACTCCGCTAGACGTAAACCCACTCCGCTAGACCCAAACCCACTCCGGCAGACCCAAACCCACTCGGCTAGAACCAAACGCACTCGGCTAGACCCAAGCCCACTCGGCCAGACCCAACCCCACTCGGCTAGACCCAAACCCACTCGGTTAGACCCAAACCCACTCCGCTAGACCCAAACCCACTCGGCTAGACCCAAACCCACTCGGCTAGACGCAAACCCACTCGGCTAGACCCAAACGCACTCGGCTAGACCCAAGCCCACACGGCCAGACCCAACCCCACTCGGCTAGACCCAAACCCAGTCTCCTAGACCCAAACCCACTCGGCTAGACCCAAACCCACTCTGCTAGACCCAAACCCACTCGGCTAAACCCAAACCCACTCGGCTAGAGCCAAACCCACTCGGCTAGACCCAAACCCACTCGGCTAGAACCAAACCCACTCCGCTAGACGCAAACCCACTCCGCTAGACCCAAACCCACTCCGCTAGACCCAAACCCACTCCGCTAGACGTAAACCCACTCCGCTAGACCCAAACCCACTCCGGCAGACCCAAACCCACTCGGCTAGACCCAAACGCACTCGGCTAGACCCAAGCCCACTCGGCCAGACCCAACCCCACTCGGCTAGACCCAAACCCACTCGGTTAGACCCAAACCCACTCCGCTAGACCCAAACCCACTCGGCTAGACCCAAACCCACTCGGCTAGACGCAAACCCACTCGGCTAGACCCAAACGCACTCGGCTAGACCCAAGCCCACTCGGCCAGACCCAACCCCACTCGGCTAGACCCAAACACAGTCTCCTAGACCCAAACCCACTCGGCTAGACCCAAACCCACTCTGCTACACCCAAACCCACTTGGCTAGACCCAAACCCACTCGGCTAGACCCAAACCCACTCGGCTAGACCCAAGCTCACTCGGCTAGACCCAAACCCACTCCGCTAGACCCAAACCCAGTCGGCTAGACCCAAACCCACTCCGCTAGAACCAAACCCACTCGGCTAGCCCCAAACCCACTCGGCTAGCCCCAAACCCACTCGGCTAGAGCCAAACACACTCAGCTAGACCCAAACCCACTCGGCTAGACCTAAACCCACTCCGCTAGACCCAAACCCACTCGGCAAGACCCAAACCCACTCGGCTAGACCCAAACCCACTCGGCTAGAGCGAAACCCACTCGGCTAGACCCAAACCCACTCGGCTAAACCCAAACCCACTCCGCTAGACCCAAACCCACTCCGCTAGACCCAAACCCACTCCGCTAGACCCAAACCCACTCGGCTAGACCCAAACCCACTCGGCTAGACAGAAACCCACTCCGCTAGACCCAAACCCACTCGGCTAGACCCAAACCCACTCGGCTAGTCCCAAACCCACTTGGCTAGACCCAAACCCACTCGGCCAGACCCAAACCCACTCGGCTAGACCCAAACCCACTCGGCCAGACCCAAACCCACTCGGCTAGACCCAAACCCACTCGGCTAGACCCAAACCCACTCCGCTAGACCCAAACCCACTCCGCTAGACCCAAACCCACTCGGCTAGACACAAACCCACTCGGCTAGACAGAAACGCACTCGGCTAGACCCAAACCCACTCGGCTAGACCCAAACCCACTCCGCTAGACCCAAACCCACTCGGCAAGACCCAAACCCACTCGGCTGGACCCAAACCCACTCGGCTAGAGCGAAACCCACTCGGCTAGACCCAAACCCACTCGGCTAAACCCAAACCCACTCGGCTAGACCCAAACAAACTCCGCTAGACCCAAACCCACTCCGCTAGAACCAAACCCACTCCGCTAGACACAAACCCACTCCGCTAGACACAAACCCACTCCGCTAGACCCAAACCCACTCGGCTAGACCAAACCCACTCGGCTAGTCCCAAACCCACTTGGCTAGACCCAAACCCACTCGGCTAGACCCAAACCCACTCGGCTAGACCCAAACCCACTCGGCTGGACCCAAACCCACTCGCCTAGACCCAAACCCACTCGGCCAGACCCAAACCCACTCGGCTAGACCCAAACCCACTCGGCCAGACCCAAAACCACTCGGCTAGACCCAAACCCACTCGGCTAGGCCCAAACCCACTCCGCTAGACCCAAACCCACTCCGCTAGACCCAAACCCACTCGGCTGGAGCCAAACCCACTCGGCTAGACCCAAACCCACTCGGCTAGAACCAAACCCACTCCGCTAGACGCAAACCCACTCCGCTAGACCCAAACCCACTCCGCTAGACCCAAACCCACTCCGCTAGACGTAAACCCACTCCGCTAGACCCAAACCCACTCCGGCAGACCCAAACCCACTCGGCTAGAACCAAACGCACTCGGCTAGACCCAAGCCCACTCGGCCAGACCCAACCCCACTCGGCTAGACCCAAACCCACTCGGTTAGACCCAAACCCACTCCGCTAGACCCAAACCCACTCGGCTAGACCCAAACCCACTCGGCTAGACGCAAACCCACTCGGCTAGACCCAAACGCACTCGGCTAGACCCAAGCCCACACGGCCAGACCCAACCCCACTCGGCTAGACCCAAACCCAGTCTCCTAGACCCAAACCCACTCGGCTAGACCCAAACCCACTCTGCTAGACCCAAACCCACTCGGCTAGACCCAAACCCACTCGGCTAGAGCCAAACCCACTCGGCTAGACCCAAACCCACTCGGCTAGAACCAAACCCACTCCGCTAGACGCAAACCCACTCCGCTAGACCCAAACCCACTCCACTAGACCCAAACCCACTCCGCTAGACGTAAACCCACTCCGCTAGACCCAAACCCACTCCGGCAGACCCAAACCCACTCGGCTAGACCCAAACGCACTCGGCTAGACCCAAGCCCACTCGGCCAGACCCAACCCCACTCGGCTAGACCCAAACCCACTCGGTTAGACCCAAACCCACTCCGCTAGACCCAAACCCACTCGGCTAGACCCAAACCCACTCGGCTAGACGCAAACCCACTCGGCTAGACCCAAACGCACTCGGCTAGACCCAAGCCCACTCGGCCAGACCCAACCCCACTCGGCTAGACCCAAACACAGTCTCCTAGACCCAAGCCCACTCGGCTAGACCCAAACCCAATCGGCAATACCGAAACCCACTCGGCTAGACCGAAACCCACTCGGCTGGAGCCAAACCCACTCGGCTAGACCCAAACCCACTCGGCTAAACCCAAACCCACTCGGCTAGACCCAAACCCACTCGGCTAGACCCAAACCCACTCGGCTAGACCCAAACCCACTCGGCTAGACCCAAACCCAATCGGCTATACCGAAACCCACTCGGCTAGACCGAAACCCACTCGGCTGGAGCCAAACCCACTCGGCTAGACCCAAACCCACTCGGCTAAACCCAAACCCACTCGGCTAGACCCAAACCCACTCGGCTAGACCCAAACCCACTTGGCTAGACCCAAACCCACTCGGCTAGACCGAAACCCACTCGGCCAGACTCAAACCCACTCGGCTACACCCAAACCCACTCGGCCAGACCCAAACCCACTCGGCTAGACCCAAACCCACTCGGCTCGACCCAAGCCCACTCGGTTAGACCCAAACCCACTCCGCTAGACCCATACCCACTCGGCTAGACCCAAACCCACTCGGCTAGACCGAAACCCACTCGGCTAGAGCCAAACCCACTCGGCTAGACCCAAACCCACTCGGCTAGACCCAAACCCACTCGGCTAGACCCAAACCCACTCGGCTAGACCCAAACCCACTCGGTTAGACCCAAACCCACTCCGCTAGACCCAAACCCACTCGGCTAGACCCAAACCCACTCGGCTAGACCCAAACCCACTCGCCTAGACCCAAACCCACTCGGCCAGACCCAAACCCACTCGGCTAGACCCAAACCCACTCGGCCAGACCCAAAACCACTCGGCTAGACCCAAACCCACTCGGCTAGGCCCAAACCCACTCCGCTAGACCCAAACCCACTCCGCTAGACCCAAACCCACTCGGCTAGGGCCAAACCCACTCGGCTAGACCCAAACCCACTCGGCTAGAACCAAACCCACTCCGCTAGACGCAAACCCACTCCGCTAGACCCAAACCCACTCCGCTAGACCCAAACCCACTCCGCTAGACGTAAACCCACTCCGCTAGACCCAAACCCACTCCGGCAGACCCAAACCCACTCGGCTAGAACCAAACGCACTCGGCTAGACCCAAGCCCACTCGGCCAGACCCAACCCCACTCGGCTAGACCCAAACCCACTCGGTTAGACCCAAACCCACTCCGCTAGACCCAAACCCACTCGGCTAGACCCAAACCCACTCGGCTAGACGCAAACCCACTCGGCTAGACCCAAACGCACTCGGCTAGACCCAAGCCCACACGGCCAGACCCAACCCCACTCGGCTAGACCCAAACCCAGTCTCCTAGACCCAAACCCACTCGGCTAGACCCAAACCCACTCTGCTAGACCCAAACCCACTCGGCTAGACCCAAACCCACTCGGCTAGAGCCAAACCCACTCGGCTAGACCCAAACCCACTCGGCTAGAACCAAACCCACTCCGCTAGACGCAAACCCACTCCGCTAGACCCAAACCCACTCCGCTAGACCCAAACCCACTCCGCTAGACGTAAACCCACTCCGCTAGACCCAAACCCACTCTGCTACACCCAAACCCACTTGGCTAGACCCAAACCCACTCGGCTAGACCCAAACCCACTCGGCTAGACCCAAGCTCACTCGGCTAGACCCAAACCCACTCCGCTAGACCCAAACCCAGTCGGCTAGACCCAAACCCACTCCGCTAGACCCAAACCCACTCGGCTAGCCCCAAACCCACTCGGCTAGCCCCAAACCCACTCGGCTAGAGCCAAACACACTCAGCTAGACCCAAACCCACTCGGCTAGACCCAAACCCACTCGGCTAGACCCAAACCCAATCGGCTATACCGAAACCCACTCGGCTAGACCGAAACCCACTCGGCTGGAGCCAAACCCACTCGGCTAGACCCAAACCCATTCGGCTAAACCCAAACCCACTCGGCTAGACCCAAACCCACTCGGCTAGACCCAAACCCACTTGGCTGGACCCAAACCCACTCGGCTAGACCGAAACCCACTCGGCCAGACCCAAACCCACTCGGCTACACCCAAACCCACTCGGCCAGACCCAAACCCACTCGGCTAGACCCAAACCCACTCGGCACGACCCAAGCCCACTCGGCTAGACCCAAACCCACTCCGCTAGACCCATACCCACTCGGCTAGACCCGAACCCACTCGGCTAGACCGAAACCCACTCGGCTAGAGCCAAACCCACTCGGCTAGACCCAAACCCACTCGGCTAGACCCAAACCCACTCGGCTAGACCCAAACCCACTCGGCTAGACCCAAACCCACTCGGCTAGACCCAAACCCACTCCGCTAGACCCAAACCCACTCGGCTAGACCCAAACCCACTCGGCTAGACTCAAACCCACTCGGCTAGACCCAAACCCACTCCGCCAGACCTAAACCCACTCGGCTAGACCCAAACCCACTCGGCTAGACCGAAACCCACTCGGCTAGAGCAAAACCCACTCGGCTAGACCCAAACCCACTCGGCTAGACCCAAACCCACTCGGCTAGACCCAAACACACTCCGCTAGACCCAAACCCACTCCGCTAGACCCAAACCCATTCCTCTAGACCCAAACCCACTCCGCTAGACACAAACCCACTCCGCTAGACCCAAACCCACTCGGCTAGACCCAAACCAACTCGGCTAGACCCAAACCCACTCGGCTAAACCCAAACCCACTCGGCTAGACCCAAACAAACTCCGCTAGACCCAAACCCAGTCCGCTAGACCCAAACCCACTCGGCTAGACCCAAACCCACTCGGCTAGACCCAAACCCACTCGGCTAGACCCAAACCCACTCGGCTAGACCCAAACCCACTCCGCTAGACCCAAACCCACTCGGCTAGACCCAAACCCACTCGCCAAACCCAAACCCACTCGGCTAGACCCAAACCCACTCCGCTAGACCCAAACCCACTCGGCTAGACCCAAACCCAATCGCTAGACCGAATTACACACGGCTAGAGCAAAACCCACTCGGCTAGACCCAAACCCACTCGGCTAGACCCAAACCCACTCGGCTAGACCCAAACACACTCCGCTAGACCCAAACCCACTCCGCTAGACCCAAACCCACTCCTCTAGACCCAAACCCACTCCGCTAGACACAAACCCACTCGGCTAGACCCAAACCCACTCGGCTAGACCCAAACCCACTCGGCTAGACCGAAACCCACTCGGCCAGACCCAAACCCACTCGGCTAGACCCAAACCCACTCGGCCAGACCCAAATCCACTCGGCTAGACCCAAACCCACTCGGCTTGACCCAAGCCCACTCGGCTAGACCCAAACCCACTCCGCTAGACCCATACCCACTCGGCTAGACCCAAACCCACTCGGCTAAACCGAAACCCACTCGGCTAGAGCCAAACCCACTCGGCTAGAGCCAAACCCACTCGGCTAGACCCAAACCCACTCGGCTAGACCCAAACCCACTCGGCTAGACCCAAACCCACTCGGCTAGACCCAAACCCACTCCGCTAGACCCAAACCCACTCCGCTAGACCCAAACCCACTCGGCTAGACCCAAACCCACTCGGCTAGACCCAAACCCACTCCGCCAGACCTAAACCCACTCGGCTAGACCCAAACCCACTCGGCTGGACCCAAACCCACTCGGCTAGAGCAAAACCCACTCGGCTAGACCCAAACCCACTCGGCTAGACCCAAACCCACTCGGCTAGACCCAAACACACTCCGCTAGACCCAAACCCACTCCGCTAGACCCAAACCCATTCCTCTAGACCCAAACCCACTCCGCTAGACACAAACCCACTCCGCTAGACCCAAACCCACTCGGCTAGACCCAAACCAACTCGGCTAGACCCAAACCCACTCGGCTAAACCCAAACCCACTCGGCTAGACCCAAACAAACTCCGCTAGACCCAAACCCAGTCCGCTAGACCCAAACCCACTCCGCTAGACCCAAACCCACTCCGCTAGACACAAACCCACTCCGCTAGACCCAAACCCACTCGGCTAGACGCAAACCCACTCGGCTAGTCCCAAACCCACTTGGCTAGACCCAAACCCACTCGGCTAGACCCAAACCCACTCCGCTAGACACAAACCCACTCGGCTAGACCCAAACCCACTCGGCTAGTCCCAAACCCTCTCGGCTATACCCAAACCCACTCGGCTAGACCCAAACCCACTCGGCTAGACCCAAACCCACTCGGCGAGACCCAAACCCACTCGGCTAGACCCAAACCCACTCGGCCAGACCCAAACCCACTCGGCTAGACCCAAACCCACTCGGCCAGACCCAAACCCACTCGGCTAGACCCAAACCCACTCGGCTAGACACAAACCCACTCGGCTAGACAGAAACGCACTCGGCTAGACCCAAACCCACTCGGCTAGACACAAACCCACTCGGCTAGACAGAAACGCACTCGGCTAGACCCAAACCCACTCGGCTAGACCCAAACCCACTCGGCTAGACCCAAACCCACTCCGCTAGACCCAAACCCACTCGGCAAGACCCAAACCCACTCGGCTAGTCCCAAACCCACTCGGCTAGACCCAAACAAACTCCGCTAGACGCAAACCCACTCGGCTAGACCCAAACCCACTCGGCCAGACCCAAACCCACTCGTCTAGACCCAAACCCACTCGGCTAGGCCCAAACCCACTCCGCTAGACCCAAACCCACTCCGCTGGACCCAAACCCACTCGGCTAGAGCCAAACCCACTCGGCTAGACCCAAACCCACTCGGCTAGAACCAAACCTACTCCGCTAGAAGCAAACCCACTCCGCTAGACCCAAACCCACTCCGCTAGACCCAAACCCACTCCGCTAGACGTAAACCCACTCCGCCTGACCCAAACCCACTCCGGCAGACCCAAACCCACTCGGCTAGACCCAAACGCACTCGGCTAGACCCAAGCCCACTCGGCCAGACCCAACCCCACTCGGCTAGACCCAAACCCACTCGGTTAGACCCAAACCCACTCCGCTAGACCCAAAACCCACTCGGCTAGACCCAAACCCACTCGGCTAGACGCTAACCCACTCGGCTAGACCCAAACGCACTCCGCTAGACCCAAGCCCACTCGGCCAGACCCAACCCCACTCGGCTAGACCCAAACCCAGTCTCCTAGACCCAAACCCACTCGGCTAGACCCAAACCCACTCTGCTAGACCCAAACCCACTCGGCTAGACCCAAACCCACTCGGCTAGAGCCAAACCCACTCGGCTAGACCCAAACCCACTCGGCTAGAACTAAACCCACTCCGCTAGACGCAAACCCACTCCGCTAGACCCAAACCCACTCCGCTAGACCCAAACCCACTCCGCTAGACGTAAACCCACTCCGCTAGACCCAAACCCACTCCGGCAGACCCAAACCCACTCGGCTAGACCCAAACGCACTCGGCTAGACCCAAGCCCACTCGGCCAGACCCAACCCCACTCGGCTAGACCCAAACCCACTCGGTTAGACCCAAACCCACTCCGCTAGACCCAAACCCACTCGGCTAGACCCAAACCCACTCGGCTAGACGCAAACCCACTCGGCTAGACCCAAACGCACTCGGCTAGACCCAAGCCCACTCGGCCAGACCCAACCCCACTCGGCTAGACCCAAACCCAGTCTCCTAGACCCAAACCCACTCGGCTAGACACAAACCCACTCGGCTAGACAGAAACGCACTCGGCTAGACCCAAACCCACTCGGCTAGACACAAACCCACTCGGCTAGACAGAAACGCACTCGGCTAGACCCAAACCCACTCGGCTAGACCCAAACCCACTCCGCTAGACCCAAACCCACTCGGCTAGACCCAAACACACTCCGCTAGACCCAAACCCACTCCGCTAGACCCAAACCCACTCCTCTAGACCCAAACCCACTCCGCTAGACACAAACCCACTCGGCTAGACCCAAACCCACTCGGCTAGACCCAAACCCACTCGGCTAGACCGAAACCCACTCGGCCAGACCCAAACCCACTCGGCTAGACCCAAACCCACTCGGCCAGACCCAAATCCACTCGGCTAGACCCAAACCCACTCGGCTCGACCCAAGCCCACTCGGCTAGACCCAAACCCACTCCGCTAGACCCATACCCACTCGGCTAGACCCAAACCCACTCGGCTAGACCGAAACCCACTCGGCTAGAGCCAAACCCACTCGGCTAGACCCAAACCCACTCGGCTAGACGCAAACCCACTCGGCTAGTCCCAAACCCACTTGGCTAGACCCAAACCCACTCGGCTAGACCCAAACCCACTCCGCTAGACACAAACCCACTCGGCTAGACCCAAACCCACTCGGCTAGTCCCAAACCCTCTCGGCTATACCCAAACCCACTCGGCTAGACCCAAACCCACTCGGCTAGACCCAAACCCACTCGGCGAGACCCAAACCCACTCGGCTAGACCCAAACCCACTCGGCCAGACCCAAACCCACTCGGCTAGACCCAAACCCACTCGGCCAGACCCAAACCCACTCGGCTAGACCCAAACCCACTCGGCTAGACACAAACCCACTCGGCTAGACAGAAACGCACTCGGCTAGACCCAAACCCACTCGGCTAGACACAAACCCACTCGGCTAGACAGAAACGCACTCGGCTAGACCCAAACCCACTCGGCTAGACCCAAACCCACTCGGCTAGACCCAAACCCACTCCGCTAGACCCAAACCCACTCGGCAAGACCCAAACCCACTCGGCTAGTCCCAAACCCACTCGGCTAGACCCAAACAAACTCCGCTAGACGCAAACCCACTCGGCTAGACCCAAACCCACTCGGCCAGACCCAAACCCACTCGGCTAGACCCAAACCCACTCGGCTAGGCCCAAACCCACTCCGCTAGACCCAAACCCACTCCGCTGGACCCAAACCCACTCGGCTAGAGCCAAACCCACTCGGCTAGACCCAAACCCACTCGGCTAGAACCAAACCTACTCCGCTAGACGCAAACCCACTCCGCTAGACCCAAACCCACTCCGCTAGACCCAAACCCACTCCGCTAGACGTAAACCCACTCCGCCTGACCCAAACCCACTCCGGCAGACCCAAACCCACTCGGCTAGACCCAAACGCACTCGGCTAGACCCAAGCCCACTCGGCCAGACCCAACCCCACTCGGCTAGACCCAAACCCACTCGGTTAGACCCAAACCCACTCCGCTAGACCCAAAACCCACTCGGCTAAACCCAAACCCACTCGGCTAGACGCTAACCCACTCGGCTAGACCCAAACGCACTCCGCTAGACCCAAGCCCACTCGGCCAGACCCAACCCCACTCGGCTAGACCCAAACCCAGTCTCCTAGACCCAAACCCACTCGGCTAGACCCAAACCCACTCTGCTAGACCCAAACCCACTCGGCTAGACCCAAACCCACTCGGCTAGAGCCAAACCCACTCGGCTAGACCCAAACCCACTCGGCTAGAACCAAACCCACTCCGCTAGACGCAAACCCACTCCGCTAGACCCAAACCCACTCCGCTAGACCCAAACCCACTCCGCTAGACGTAAACCCACTCCGCTAGACCCAAACCCACTCCGGCAGACCCAAACCCACTCGGCTAGACCCAAACGCACTCGGCTAGACCCAAGCCCACTCGGCCAGACCCAACCCCACTCGGCTAGACCCAAACCCACTCGGTTAGACCCAAACCCACTCCGCTAGACCCAAACCCACTCGGCTAGACCCAAACCCACTCGGCTAGACGCAAACCCACTCGGCTAGACCCAAACGCACTCGGCTAGACCCAAGCCCACTCGGCCAGACCCAACCCCACTCGGCTAGACCCAAACCCAGTCTCCTAGACCCAAACCCACTCGGCTAGACACAAACCCACTCGGCTAGACAGAAACGCACTCGGCTAGACCCAAACCCACTCGGCTAGACACAAACCCACTCGGCTAGACAGAAACGCACTCGGCTAGACCCAAACCCACTCGGCTAGACCCAAACCCACTCCGCTAGACCCAAACCCACTCGGCTAGACCCAAACACACTCCGCTAGACCCAAACCCACTCCGCTAGACCCAAACCCACTCCTCTAGACCCAAACCCACTCCGCTAGACACAAACCCACTCGGCTAGACCCAAACCCACTCGGCTAGTCCCAAACCCACTTGGCTAGACCCAAACCCACTCGGCTAGACCCAAACCCACTCCGCTAGACACAAACCCACTCGGCTAGACCCAAACCCACTCGGCTAGTCCCAAACCCTCTCGGCTATACCCAAACCCACTCGGCTAGACCCAAACCCACCCGGCTAGACCCAAACCCACTCGGCGAGACCCAAACCCACTCGGCTAGACCCAAACCCACTCGGCCAGACCCAAACCCACTCGGCTAGACCCAAACCCACTCGGCCAGACCCAAACCCACTCGGCTAGACCCAAACCCACTCGGCTAGACACAAACCCACTCGGCTAGACAGAAACGCACTCGGCTAGACCCAAACCCACTCGGCTAGACACAAACCCACTCGGCTAGACAGAAACGCACTCGGCTAGACCCAAACCCACTCGGCTAGACCCAAACCCACTCGGCTAGACCCAAACCCACTCCGCTACACCCAAACCCACTCGGCAAGACCCAAACCCACTCGGCTAGTCCCAAACCCACTCGGCTAGACCCAAACAAACTCCGCTAGACGCAAACCCACTCGGCTAGACCCAAACCCACTCGGCCAGACCCAAACCCACTCGGCTAGACCCAAACCCACTCGGCTAGGCCCAAACCCACTCCGCTAGACCCAAACCCACTCCGCTGGACCCAAACCCACTCGGCTAGAGCCAAACCCACTCGGCTAGACCCAAACCCACTCGGCTAGAACCAAACCTACTCCGCTAGACGCAAACCCACTCCGCTAGACCCAAACCCACTCCGCTAGACCCAAACCCACTCCGCTAGACGTAAACCCACTCCGCCTGACCCAAACCCACTCCGGCAGACCCAAACCCACTCGGCTAGACCCAAACGCACTCGGCTAGACCCAAGCCCACTCGGCCAGACCCAACCCCACTCGGCTAGACCCAAACCCACTCGGTTAGACCCAAACCCACTCCGCTAGACCCAAAACCCACTCGGCTAGACCCAAACCCACTCGGCTAGACGCTAACCCACTCGGCTAGACCCAAACGCACTCCGCTAGACCCAAGCCCACTCGGCCAGACCCAACCCCACTCGGCTAGACCCAAACCCAGTCTCCTAGACCCAAACCCACTCGGCTAGACCCAAACCCACTCTGCTAGACCCAAACCCACTCGGCTAGACCCAAACCCACTCGGCTAGAGCCAAACCCACTCGGCTAGACCCAAACCCACTCGGCTAGAACCAAACCCACTCCGCTAGACGCAAACCCACTCCGCTAGACCCAAACCCACTCCGCTAGACCCAAACCCACTCCGCTAGACGTAAACCCACTCCGCTAGACCCAAACCCACTCCGGCAGACCCAAACCCACTCGGCTAGACCCAAACGCACTCGGCTAGACCCAAGCCCACTCGGCCAGACCCAACCCCACTCGGCTAGACCCAAACCCACTCGGTTAGACCCAAACCCACTCCGCTAGACCCAAACCCACTCGGCTAGACCCAAACCCACTCGGCTAGACGCAAACCCACTCGGCTAGACCCAAACGCACTCGGCTAGACCCAAGCCCACTCGGCCAGACCCAACCCCACTCGGCTAGACCCAAACCCAGTCTCCTAGACCCAAACCCACTCGGCTAGACACAAACCCACTCGGCTAGACAGAAACGCACTCGGCTAGACCCAAACCCACTCGGCTAGACACAAACCCACTCGGCTAGACAGAAACGCACTCGGCTAGACCCAAACCCACTCGGCTAGACCCAAACCCACTCCGCTAGACCCAAACCCACTCGGCTAGACCCAAACACACTCCGCTAGACCCAAACCCACTCCGCTAGACCCAAACCCACTCCTCTAGACCCAAACCCACTCCGCTAGACACAAACCCACTCGGCTAGACCCAAACCCACTCGGCTAGACCCAAACCCACTCGGCTAGACCGAAACCCACTCGGCCAGACCCAAACCCACTCGGCTAGACCCAAACCCACTCGGCCAGACCCAAATCCACTCGGCTAGACCCAAACCCACTCGGCTCGACCCAAGCCCACTCGGCTAGACCCAAACCCACTCCGCTAGACCCATACCCACTCGGCTAGACCCAAACCCACTCGGCTAGACCGAAACCCACTCGGCTAGAGCCAAACCCACTCGGCTAGACCCAAACCCACTCGGCTAGACCCAAACCCACTCGGCTAGACCCAAACCCACTCGGCTAGACCCAAACCCACTCGGCTAGACCCAAACCCACTCCGCTAGACCCAAACCCACTCGGCTAGACCCAAACCCACTCGGCTAGACCCAAACCCACTCGGCTAGACCCAAACCCACTCCGCCAGACCCAACCCACTCGGCTAGACCCAAACCCACTCGGCTAGACCGAAACCCACTCGGCTAGAGCAAAACCCACTCGGCTAGACCAAACCCACTCGGCTAGACCCAAACCCACTCGGCTAGACCCAAACACACTCCGCTAGACCCAAACCCACTCCGCTAGACCCAAACCCACTCCTCTAGACCCAAACCCACTCCGCTAGACACAAACCCACTCCGCTAGACCCAAACCCACTCGGCTAGACCCAAACCAACTCGGCTAGACCCAAACCCACTCGGCTAAACCCAAACCCACTCGGCTAGACCCAAACAAACTCCGCTAGACCCAAACCCAGTCCGCTATACCCAAACCCACTCCGCTAGACCCAAACCCACTCCGCTAGACACAAACCCACTCCGCTAGACCCAAACCCACTCGGCTAGACGCAAACCCACTCGGCTAGTCCCAAACCCACTTGGCTAGACCCAAACCCACTCGACTAGACCCAAACCCACTCCGCTAGACACAAACCCACTCGGCTAGACCCAAACCCACTCGGCTAGTCCCAAACCCGCTCGGCTATACCCAAACCCACTCGGCTAGACCCAAACCCACTCGGCCAGACCCAAACCCACTCGGCTAGACCCAAACCCACTCGGCCAGACCCAAACCCACTCGGCTAGACACAAACCCACTCGGCTAGACAGAAACGCACCTGGCTAGACCCAAACCCACTCGGCTAGACACAAACCCACTCGGCTAGACAGAAACGCACTCGGCTAGACCCAAACCCACTCGGCTAGACCCAAACCCACTCCGCTAGACCCAAACCCACTCGGCAAGACCCAAACCCACTCGGCTAGACCCAAACACACTCGGCTAGAGCGAAACCCACTCGGCTAGACCCAAACCCACTCGGCTCAACCCAAACCCACTCGGCTAGACCCAAACAAACATCGCTAGACCCAAACCCACTCGGCTAGACCCAAACGCACTCGGCTAGACCCAAGCCCACTCGGCCAGACCCAACCCCACTCGGCTAGACCCAAACCCAGTCTCCTAGACCCAAACCCACTCGGCTAGACCCAAACCCACTCTGCTAGACCCAAACCCACTCGGCTAGACCCAAACCCACTCGGCTAGAGCCAAACCCACTCGGCTAGACCCAAACCCACTCGGCTAGCACCAAACCCACTCCGCTAGACGCAAACCCACTCCGCTAGACCCAAACCCACTCCGCTAGACCCAAACCCACTCCGCTAGATGTAAACCCACTCCGCTAGACCCAAACCCACTCCGGCAGACCCAAACCCACTCGGCTAGACCCAAACGCACTCGGCTAGACCCAAGCCCACTCGGCCAGACCCAACCCCACTCGGCTAGACCCAAACCCACTCGGTTAGACCCAAACCCACTCCGCTAGACCCAAACCCACTCGGCTAGACCCAAACCTACTCGGCTAGACGCAAACCCACTCGGCTAGACCCAAACGCACTCGGCTAGACCCAAGCCCACTCGGCCAGACCCAACCCCACTCGGCTAGACCCAAACCCAGTCTCCTAGACCCAAACCCACTCGGCTAGACACAAACCCACTCGGCTAGACAGAAACGCACTCGGCTAGACCCAAACCCACTCGGCTAGACACAAACCCACTCGGCTAGACAGAAACGCACTCGGCTAGACCCAAACCCACTCGGCTAGACCCAAACTCACTCCGCTAGACCCAAACCCACTCGGCAAGACCCAAACCCACTCGGCTAGACCCAAACCCACTCGGCTAGAGCGAAACCCATTCGGCTAGACCCAAACCCACTCGGCTAAACCCAAACCCACTCGGCTAGACCCAAACAAACTCCGCTAGACCCAAACCCACTCCGCTAGACCCAAACCCACTCCGCTAGACCCAAACCCACTCCGCTAGACACAAACCCACTCCACTAGACCCAAACCCACTCGGCTAGACCCAAACCCACTCGGCTAGTCCCAAACCCACTCGGCTAGACCCAAACCCACTCTGCTAGACCCAAACCCACTCGGCTAGACCCAAACCCACTCGGCTAGACCCAAACCCAATCGCCTAGACCCAAACCCACTCGGCCAGACCCAAACCCACTCGGCTAGACACACACCCACTCGGCCAGACCCAAACCCACTCGGCTAGACCCAAACCCACTCGGCTAGGCCCAAACCCACTCCGCTAGACCCAAACCCACTCCGCTAGACCCAAACCCACTCGGCTAGAGCCAAACCCACTCGGCTAGACCCAAACCCACTCGGCAAGAACCAAACCCACTCCGCTAGACGCAAACCCACTCCGCTAGACCCAAACCCACTCCGCTAGACCCAAACCCACCCCGCTAGACATAAACCCACTCCGCTAGACCCAAACCCACTCCGGCAGACCCAAACCCACTCGGCTAGACCCAAACGCACTCGGCTAGACCCAAGCCCACTCGGCCAGACCCAACCCCACTCGGCTAGACCCAAACCCACTCGGTTAGACCCAAACCCACTCCGCTAGACCCAAACCCACTCGGCTAGACCCAAACCCACTCGGCTAGACGCAAACCCACTCGGCTAGACCCAAACGCACTCGGCTAGACCCAAGCCCACTCGGCCAGACCCAACCCCACTCGGCTAGACCCAAACCCAGTCTCCTAGACCCAAACCCACTCGGCTAGACCCAAACCCACTCTGCTAGACCAAAACCCACTCGGCTAGACCCAAACCCACTCGGCTAGAGCCAAACCCACTCGGCTAGACCCAAACCCACTCGGCTAGAACCAAACCCACTCCGCTAGACGTAAACCCACTCCGCTAGACCCAAACCCACTCGGCCAGACCCAACCCCACTCGGCTAGACCCAAACCCACTCGGCTAGAGCCAAACCCACTCCGCTAGACCCAAACCCACTCCGCTAGACCCAAACCCACTCCGCTAGACGTAAACCCACTCCGCTAGACCCAAACCCACTCCGGCAGACCCAAACCCACTCGGCTAGACCCAAACGCACTCGGCTAGACCCAAGCCCACTCGGCCAGACCCAACCCCACTCGGCTAGACCCAAACCCACTCGGTTAGACCCAAACCCACTCCGCTAGACCCAAACCCACTCGGCTAGACCCAAACCCACTCGGCTAGACGCAAACCCACTCGGCTAGACCCAAACGCACTCGGCTAGACCCAAGCCCACTCGGCCAGACCCAACCCCACTCGGCTAGACCCAAACCCAGTCTCCTAGACCCAAACCCACTCGGCTAGACCCAAACCCACTCTGCTAGACCCAAACCCACTTGGCTGGACCCAAACCCACTCGGCTAGACCCAAACCCACTCGGCTAGACCCAAGCTCACTCGGCTAGACCCAAACCCACTCCGCTAGACCCAAACCCAGTCGGCTAGACGCAAACCCACTCCGCTAGACCCAAACCCACTCGGCTAGCCCCAAACCCACTCGACTAGCCCCAAACCCACTCGGCTAGAGCCAAACACACTCAGCTAGACCCAAACCCACTCGGCTAGACCCAAACCCACTCGGCTAGACCCAAACCCAATCGGCTATACCGAAACCCACTCGGCTAGACCGAAACCCACTCGGCTAGAGCCAAACCCACTCGGCTAGACCCAAACCCACTCGGCTAGACCCAAACCCACTCGGCTAGACCCAAACCCACTCGGCTAGACCCAAACCCACTCGGCTAGACCCAAACCCACTCGGCTAGACCGAAACCCACTCGGCCAGACCCAAACCCACTCGGCCAGACCCAAACCCACTCGGCTAGACCCAAACCCACTCGGCTCGACCCAAACCCACTCGGCTAGACCCAAACCCACTCTGCTAGACCCAAACCCACTCGGCTAGACCCAAACCCACTCGGCTAGACCCAAACCCACTCGGCTAGACCGAAACCCACTCGGCCAGACCCAAGCCCACTCGGCCAGACCCAACCCCACTCGGCTAGACCCAAACCCAGTCTCCTAGACCCAAACCCACTCGGCTAGACCCAAACCCACTCTGCTAGACCCAAACCCACTCGGCTAGACCCAAACCCACTCGGCTAGAGCCAAACCCACTCGGCTAGACCCAAACCCACTCGGCTAGCACCAAACCCACTCCGCTAGACGCAAACCCACTCCGCTAGACCCAAACCCACTCCGCTAGACCCAAACCTACTCCGCTAGACGTAAACCCACTCCGCTAGACCCAAACCCACTCCGGCAGACCCAAACCCACTCGGCTAGACCCAAACGCACTCGGCTAGACCCAAGCCCACTCGGCCAGACCCAACCCCACTCGGCTAGACCCAAACCCACTCGGTTAGACCCAAACCCACTCCGCTAGACCCAAACCCACTCGGCTAGACCCAAACCTACTCGGCTAGACGCAAACCCACTCGGCTAGACCCAAACGCACTCGGCTAGACCCAAGCCCACTCGGCCAGACCCAACCCCACTCGGCTAGACCCAAACCCAGTCTCCTAGACCCAAACCCACTCGGCTAGACACAAACCCACTCGGCTAGACAGAAACGCACTCGGCTAGACCCAAACCCACTCGGCTAGACACAAACCCACTCGGCTAGACAGAAACGCACTCGGCTAGACCCAAACCCACTCGGCTAGACCCAAACTCACTCCGCTAGACCCAAACCCACTCGGCAAGACCCAAACCCACTCGGCTAGACCCAAACCCACTCGGCTAGAGCGAAACCCATTCGGCTAGACCCAAACCCACTCGGCTAAACCCAAACCCACTCGGCTAGACCCAAACAAACTCCGCTAGACCCAAACCCACTCCGCTAGACCCAAACCCACTCCGCTAGACCCAAACCCACTCCGCTAGACACAAACCCACTCCACTAGACCCAAACCCACTCGGCTAGACCCAAACCCACTCGGCTAGTCCCAAACCCACTCGGCTAGACCCAAACCCACTCGGCTAGACCCAAACCCACTCGGCTAGACCCAAACCCACTCGGCTAGACCCAAACCCACTCGGCTAGACCCAAACCCAATCGCCTAGACCCAAACCCACTCGGCCAGACCCAAACCCACTCGGCTAGACACACACCCACTCGGCCAGACCCAAACCCACTCGGCTAGACCCAAACCCACTCGGCTAGGCCCAAACCCACTCCGCTAGACCCAAACCCACTCCGGCAGACCCAAACCCACTCGGCTAGACCCAAACGCACTCGGCTAGACCCAAGCCCACTCGGCCAGACCCAACCCCACTCGGCTAGACCCAAACCCACTCGGTTAGACCCAAACCCACTCCGCTAGACCCAAACCCACTCGGCTAGACCCAAACCCACTCGGCTAGACGCAAACCCACTCGGCTAGACCCAAACGCACTCGGCTAGACCCAAGCCCACTCGGCCAGACCCAACCCCACTCGGCTAGACCCAAACCCAGTCTCCTAGACCCAAACCCACTCGGCTAGACCCAAACCCACTCTGCTAGACCAAAACCCACTCGGCTAGACCCAAACCCACTCGGCTAGAGCCAAACCCACTCGGCTAGACCCAAACCCACTCGGCTAGAACCAAACCCACTCCGCTAGACGTAAACCCACTCCGCTAGACCCAAACCCACTCGGCCAGACCCAACCCCACTCGGCTAGACCCAAACCCACTCGGCTAGAGCCAAACCCACTCCGCTAGACCCAAACCCACTCCGCTAGACCCAAACCCACTCCGCTAGACGTAAACCCACTCCGCTAGACCCAAACCCACTCCGGCAGACCCAAACCCACTCGGCTAGACCCAAACGCACTCGGCTAGACCCAAGCCCACTCGGCCAGACCCAACCCCACTCGGCTAGACCAAAACCCACTCGGTTAGACCCAAACCCACTCCGCTAGACCCAAACCCACTCGGCTAGACCCAAACCCACTCGGCTAGACGCAAACCCACTCGGCTAGACCCAAACGCACTCGGCTAGACCCAAGCCCACTCGGCCAGACCCAACCCCACTCGGCTAGACCCAAACCCAGTCTCCTAGACCCAAACCCACTCGGCTAGACCCAAACCCACTCTGCTAGACCCAAACCCACTTGGCTAGACCCAAACCCACTCGGCTAGACCCAAACCCACTCGGCTAGACCCAAGCTCACTCGGCTAGACCCAAACCCACTCCGCTAGACCCAAACCCAGTCGGCTAGACGCAAACCCACTCCGCTAGACCCAAACCCACTCGGCTAGCCCCAAACCCACTCGGCTAGCCCCAAACCCACTCGGCTAGAGCCAAACACACTCAGCTAGACCCAAACCCACTCGGCTAGACCCAAACCCACTCGGCTAGACCCAAACCCAATCGGCTATACCGAAACCCACTCGGCTAGACCGAAACCCACTCGGCTAGAGCCAAACCCACTCGGCTAGACCCAAACCCACTCGGCTAGACCCAAACCCACTCGGCTAGACCCAAACCCACTCGGCTAGACCCAAACCCACTCGGCTAGACCCAAACCCACTCGGCTAGACCGAAACCCACTCGGCCAGACCCAAACCCACTTGGCTAGACCCAAACCCACTCGGCCAGACCCAAACCCACTCGGCTAGACCCAAACCCACTCGGCTCGACCCAAGCCCACTCGGCTAGACCCAAACCCACTCCGCTAGACCCATACCCACTCGGCTAGACCCAAACCCACTCGGCTAGACCGAAACCCACTCGGCTAGAGCCAAACCCACTCGGCTAGACCCAAACCCACTCGGCTAGACCCAAACCCACTCGGCTAGACCCAAACCCACTCGGCTAGACCCAAACCCACTCGGCTAGACCCAAACCCACTCCGCTAGACCCAAACCCACTCGGCTAGACCCAAACCCACTCGGCTAGACCCAAACCCACTCGGCTAGACCCAAACCCACTCCGCTAGACACAAACCCACTCGGCTAGACCCAAACCCACTCCTCTAGACCCAAACCCACTCCGCTAGACACAAACCCACTCCGCTGGACCCAAACCCACTCGGCTAGACCCATACCAACTCGGCTAGACCCAAACCCACTCGGCTAGACCCAAACCCACTCCGCTAGACCCAAACCCACTCCGCTAGACCCAAACCCACTCCGCTAGACCCAAACCCACTCCGCTAGACACATACCCACTCCGCTAGAACCAAAAACACTCGGCTAGACACAAACCCACTCGGCTAGTCCCAAACCCACTCGGCTAGAGCCAAACCCACTCGGCTAGACCCAAACCCACTCGGCTAGACCCAAACCCACTCGGCTAGACCCAAACCCACTCCGCTAGACCCAAACCCACTCGGCTAGACCCAAACCCACTCGGCTAGACCGAAACCCACTCGGCTAGAGCCAAACCCACTCGGCTAGACCCAAACCCACTCGGCTAGACCCAAACCCACTCGGCTAGACCCAAACCCACTCGGCTAGACCCAAACCCACTCGGCTAGACCCAAACCCACTCCGCTAGACCAAAACCCGCTCGGCTAGACCCAAACACACTCGGCTAGACCCAAACCCAATCGGCTAGGCCCAAACCCACTCCGCTAGACCCAAACCCACTCGGCAAGACCCAAACCCACTCGGCTAGACCCAAACCCACTCGGCTAGAGCGAAACCCACTCGGCTAGACCCAAACCCACTCGGCTAAACCCAAACCCACTCGGCTAGACCCAAACAAACTCCGCTAAACCCAAACCCACTCCGCTAGACCCAAACCCACTCCGCTAGACCCAAACCCACTCCGCTAGACACAAACCCACTCCGCTAGACCCAAACCCACTCGGCTAGACCCAAACCCACTCGGCTAGTCCCAAACCCACTCGGCTAGACCCAAACCCACTCGGCTAGACCCAAACCCACTCGGCTAGACCCAAACCCACTCGGCTAGACCCAAACCCACTCGCCTAGACCCAAACCCACTCGGCCAGACCCAAACCCACTCGGCTAGACCCAAACCCACTCGGCCAGACCCAAACCCACTCGGCTAGACCCAAACCCACTCGGCTAGACCCAAACCCACTCCGCTAGACCCAAACCCACTCCGCTAGACGCAAACCCACTCGGCTAGACCCAAACCCACTCGGCTAGACCGAAACCTACTCGGCTAGAGCCAAACCCACTCGGCTAGACCCAAACCCACTCGGCTAGAACCAAACCCACTCCGCTAGACGCAAACCCACTCCGCTAGACCAAAACCCACTCCGCTAGACCCAAACCCATTCCGCTAGACGTAAACCCACTCCGCTAGACCCAAACCCACTCCGGCAGACCCAAACCCACTCGGCTAGACCCAAACGCACTCGGCTAGACCCAAGCCCACTCGGCCAGACCCAACCCCACTCGGCTAGACCCAAACCCACTCGGTTAGAACCAAACCCACTCCGCTAGACCCAAACCCACTCGGCTAGACCCAAACCCACTCGGCTAGACGCAAACTCACTCGGCTTGACCCAAACGCACTCGGCTAGACCCAAGCCCACTCGGCCAGACCCAACCCCACTCGGCTAGACCCAAACCCAGTCTCCTAGACCCAAACCCACTCGGCTAGACCCAAACCCACTCTGCTAGACCCAAACCCACTCGGCTAGACCCAAACCCACTCGGCTAGAGCCAAACCCACTCGGCTAGACCCAAACCCACTCGGCTAGCACCAAACCCACTCCGCTAGACGCAAACCCACTCCGCTAGACCCAAACCCACTCCGCTAGACCCAAACCTACTCCGCTAGACGTAAACCCACTCCGCTAGACCCAAACCCACTCCGGCAGACCCAAACCCACTCGGCTAGACCCAAACGCACTCGGCTAGACCCAAGCCCACTCGGCCAGACCCAACCCCACTCGGCTAGACCCAAACCCACTCGGTTAGACCCAAACCCACTCCGCTAGACCCAAACCCACTCGGCTAGACCCAAACCTACTCGGCTAGACGCAAACCCACTCGGCTAGACCCAAACGCACTCGGCTAGACCCAAGCCCACTCGGCCAGACCCAACCCCACTCGGCTAGACCCAAACCCAGTCTCCTAGACCCAAACCCACTCGGCTAGACACAAACCCACTCGGCTAGACAGAAACGCACTCGGCTAGACCCAAACCCACTCGGCTAGACACAAACCCACTCGGCTAGACAGAAACGCACTCGGCTAGACCCAAACCCACTCGGCTAGACCCAAACTCACTCCGCTAGACCCAAACCCACTCGGCAAGACCCAAACCCACTCGGCTAGACCCAAACCCACTCGGCTAGAGCGAAACCCATTCGGCTAGACCCAAACCCACTCGGCTAAACCCAAACCCACTCGGCTAGACCCAAACAAACTCCGCTAGACCCAAACCCACTCCGCTAGACCCAAACCCACTCCGCTAGACCCAAACCCACTCCGCTAGACACAAACCCACTCCACTAGACCCAAACCCACTCGGCTAGACCCAAACCCACTCGGCTAGTCCCAAACCCACTCGGCTAGACCCAAACCCACTCGGCTAGACCCAAACCCACTCGGCTAGAGCCAAACCCACTCGGCTAGACCCAAACCCACTCGGCTAGCACCAAACCCACTCCGCTAGACGCAAACCCACTCCGCTAGACCCAAACCCACTCCGCTAGACCCAAACCTACTCCGCTAGACGTAAACCCACTCCGCTAGACCCAAACCCACTCCGGCAGACCCAAACCCACTCGGCTAGACCCAAACGCACTCGGCTAGACCCAAGCCCACTCGGCCAGACCCAACCCCACTCGGCTAGACCCAAACCCACTCGGTTAGACCCAAACCCACTCCGCTAGACCCAAACCCACTCGGCTAGACCCAAACCTACTCGGCTAGACGCAAACCCACTCGGCTAGACCCAAACGCACTCGGCTAGACCCAAGCCCACTCGGCCAGACCCAACCCCACTCGGCTAGACCCAAACCCAGTCTCCTAGACCCAAACCCACTCGGCTAGACACAAACCCACTCGGCTAGACAGAAACGCACTCGGCTAGACCCAAACCCACTCGGCTAGACACAAACCCACTCGGCTAGACAGAAACGCACTCGGCTAGACCCAAACCCACTCGGCTAGACCCAAACTCACTCCGCTAGACCCAAACCCACTCGGCAAGACCCAAACCCACTCGGCTAGACCCAAACCCACTCGGCTAGAGCGAAACCCATTCGGCTAGACCCAAACCCACTCGGCTAAACCCAAACCCACTCGGCTAGACCCAAACAAACTCCGCTAGACCCAAACCCACTCCGCTAGACCCAAACCCACTCCGCTAGACCCAAACCCACTCCGCTAGACACAAACCCACTCCACTAGACCCAAACCCACTCGGCTAGACCCAAACCCACTCGGCTAGTCCCAAACCCACTCGGCTAGACCCAAACCCACTCGGCTAGACCCAAACCCACTCGGCTAGACCCAAACCCACTCGGCTAGACCCAAACCCACTCGGCTAGACCCAAACCCAATCGCCTAGACCCAAACCCACTCGGCCAGACCCAAACCCACTCGGCTAGACACACACCCACTCGGCCAGACCCAAACCCACTCGGCTAGACCCAAACCCACTCGGCTAGGCCCAAACCCACTCCGCTAGACCCAAACCCACTCCGGCAGACCCAAACCCACTCGGCTAGACCCAAACGCACTCGGCTAGACCCAAGCCCACTCGGCCAGACCCAACCCCACTCGGCTAGACCCAAACCCACTCGGTTAGACCCAAACCCACTCCGCTAGACCCAAACCCACTCGGCTAGACCCAAACCCACTCGGCTAGACGCAAACCCACTCGGCTAGACCCAAACGCACTCGGCTAGACCCAAGCCCACTCGGCCAGACCCAACCCCACTCGGCTAGACCCAAACCCAGTCTCCTAGACCCAAACCCACTCGGCTAGACCCAAACCCACTCTGCTAGACCAAAACCCACTCGGCTAGACCCAAACCCACTCGGCTAGAGCCAAACCCACTCGGCTAGACCCAAACCCACTCGGCTAGAACCAAACCCACTCCGCTAGACGTAAACCCACTCCGCTAGACCCAAACCCACTCGGCCAGACCCAACCCCACTCGGCTAGACCCAAACCCACTCGGCTAGAGCCAAACCCACTCCGCTAGACCCAAACCCACTCCGCTAGACCCAAACCCACTCCGCTAGACGTAAACCCACTCCGCTAGACCCAAACCCACTCCGGCAGACCCAAACCCACCCGGCTAGACCCAAACGCACTCGGCTAGACCCAAGCCCACTCGGCCAGACCCAACCCCACTCGGCTAGACCAAAACCCACTCGGTTAGACCCAAACCCACTCCGCTAGACCCAAACCCACTCGGCTAGACCCAAACCCACTCGGCTAGACGCAAACCCACTCGGCTAGACCCAAACGCACTCGGCTAGACCCAAGCCCACTCGGCCAGACCCAACCCCACTCGGCTAGACCCAAACCCAGTCTCCTAGACCCAAACCCACTCGGCTAGACCCAAACCCACTCTGCTAGACCCAAACCCACTTGGCTAGACCCAAACCCACTCGGCTAGACCCAAACCCACTCGGCTAGACCCAAGCTCACTCGGCTAGACCCAAACCCACTCCGCTAGACCCAAACCCAGTCGGCTAGACGCAAACCCACTCCGCTAGACCCAAACCCACTCGGCTAGCCCCAAACCCACTCGGCTAGCCCCAAACCCACTCGGCTAGAGCCAAACACACTCAGCTAGACCCAAACCCACTCGGCTAGACCCAAACCCACTCGGCTAGACCCAAACCCAATCGGCTATACCGAAACCCACTCGGCTAGACCGAAACCCACTCGGCTAGAGCCAAACCCACTCGGCTAGACCCAAACCCACTCGGCTAGACCCAAACCCACTCGGCTAGACCCAAACCCACTCGGCTAGACCCAAACCCACTCGGCTAGACCCAAACCCACTCGGCTAGACCGAAACCCACTCGGCCAGACCCAAACCCACTTGGCTAGACCCAAACCCACTCGGCCAGACCCAAACCCACTCGGCTAGACCCAAACCCACTCGGCTCGACCCAAGCCCACTCGGCTAGACCCAAACCCACTCCGCTAGACCCATACCCACTCGGCTAGACCCAAACCCACTCGGCTAGACCGAAACCCACTCGGCTAGAGCCAAACCCACTCGGCTAGACCCAAACCCACTCGGCTAGACCCAAACCCACTCGGCTAGACCCAAACCCACTCGGCTAGACCCAAACCCACTCGGCTAGACCCAAACCCACTCCGCTAGACCCAAACCCACTCGGCTAGACCCAAACCCACTCGGCTAGACCCAAACCCACTCGGCTAGACCCAAACCCACTCCGCTAGACACAAACCCACTCGGCTAGACCCAAACCCACTCCTCTAGACCCAAACCCACTCCGCTAGACACAAACCCACTCCGCTGGACCCAAACCCACTCGGCTAGACCCATACCAAATCGGCTAGACCCAAACCCACTCGGCTAGACCCAAACCCACTCCGCTAGACCCAAACCCACTCCGCTAGACCCAAACCCACTCCGCTAGACCCAAACCCACTCCGCTAGACACATACCCACTCCGCTAGAACCAAAAACACTCGGCTAGACACAAACCCACTCGGCTAGTCCCAAACCCACTCGGCTAGAGCCAAACCCACTCGGCTAGACCCAAACCCACTCGGCTAGACCCAAACCCACTCGGCTAGACCCAAACCCACTCCGCTAGACCCAAACCCACTCGGCTAGACCCAAACCCACTCGGCTAGACCGAAACCCACTCGGCTAGAGCCAAACCCACTCGGCTAGACCCAAACCCACTCGGCTAGACCCAAACCCACTCGGCTAGACCCAAACCCACTCGGCTAGACCCAAACCCACTCGGCTAGACCCAAACCCACTCCGCTAGACCAAAACCCGCTCGGCTAGACCCAAACACACTCGGCTAGACCCAAACCCAATCGGCTAGGCCCAAACCCACTCCGCTAGACCCAAACCCACTCGGCAAGACCCAAACCCACTCGGCTAGACCCAAACCCACTCGGCTAGAGCGAAACCCACTCGGCTAGACCCAAACCCACTCGGCTAAACCCAAACCCACTCGGCTAGACCCAAACAAACTCCGCTAAACCCAAACCCACTCCGCTAGACCCAAACCCACTCCGCTAGACCCAAACCCACTCCGCTAGACACAAACCCACTCCGCTAGACCCAAACCCACTCGGCTAGACCCAAACCCACTCGGCTAGTCCCAAACCCACTCGGCTAGACCCAAACCCACTCGGCTAGACCCAAACCCACTCGGCTAGACCCAAACCCACTCGGCTAGACCCAAACCCACTCGCCTAGACCCAAACCCACTCGGCCAGACCCAAACCCACTCGGCTAGACCCAAACCCACTCGGCCAGACCCAAACCCACTCGGCTAGACCCAAACCCACTCGGCTAGACCCAAACCCACTCCGCTAGACCCAAACCCACTCCGCTAGACGCAAACCCACTCGGCTAGACCCAAACCCACTCGGCTAGACCGAAACCTACTCGGCTAGAGCCAAACCCACTCGGCTAGACCCAAACCCACTCGGCTAGAACCAAACCCACTCCGCTAGACGCAAACCCACTCCGCTAGACCAAAACCCACTCCGCTAGACCCAAACCCATTCCGCTAGACGTAAACCCACTCCGCTAGACCCAAACCCACTCCGGCAGACCCAAACCCACTCGGCTAGACCCAAACGCACTCGGCTAGACCCAAGCCCACTCGGCCAGACCCAACCCCACTCGGCTAGACCCAAACCCACTCGGTTAGAACCAAACCCACTCCGCTAGACCCAAACCCACTCGGCTAGACCCAAACCCACTCGGCTAGACGCAAACTCACTCGGCTTGACCCAAACGCACTCGGCTAGACCCAAGCCCACTCGGCCAGACCCAACCCCACTCGGCTAGACCCAAACCCAGTCTCCTAGACCCAAACCCACCCGGCTAGACCCAAACCCACTCGGCTAGACCCAAACCCAATCGGCTAGACCCAAACCCACTCGGCTAGAGCCAAACACACTCCGCTAGACCCAAACCCACTCCGCTAGACCCAAACCCACTCCGCTAGACGTAAACCCACTCCGCTAGACCCAAACCCACTCCGGCAGACCCAAACCCACACGGCTAGACCCAAACGCACTCGGCTAGACCCAAGCCCACTCGGCCAGACCCAACCCCACTCGGCTAGACCCAAACCCACTCGGTTAGTCCCAAACCCACTCCGCTAGACCCAAACCCACTCGGCTAGACCCAAACCCACTCGGCTAGACGCAAACCCACTCGGCTAGACCCAAACGCACTCGGCTAGACCCAAGCCCACTCGGCCAGA
Organism: Raja brachyura; assembly: GCA_963514005.1. Next base: position 2,263,420 of record OY740820.1, read on the forward strand.
CCCAACCCCACTCGGCTAGACCGAAACCCAGTCTCCTAGACCCAAACCCACTCGGCTAGACCCAAACCCACTCTGCTAGACCCAAACCCACTTGGCTAGACCCAAACCCACTCGGCTAGACCCAAACCCACTCGGCTAGACCCAAGCTCACTCGGCTAGACCCAAACCCACTCCGCTAGACCCAAACCCAGTCGGCTAGACGCAAACCCACTACGCTAGACCCAAACCCACTCGGCTAGCCACAAACCCACTCGGCTAGACCCAAACCCACTCGGCTAGACCCAAACCCACTCGGCTAGACCCAAACCCACTCCGCTAGACACAAACCCACTCGGCTAGACCCAAACCCACTCCTCTAGACCCAAACCCACTCGGCTAGACCCAAACCCACTCGGCTAGAGCGAAACCCACTCGGCTAGACCCAAACCCACTCGGCTAAACCCAAACCCACTCGGCTAGACCCAAACAAACTCCGCTAAACCCAAACCCACTCCGCTAGACCCAAACCCACTCCGCTAGACCCAAACCCACTCCGCTAGACACAAACCCACTCCGCTAGACCCAAACCCACTCGGCTAGACCCAAACCCACTCGGCTAGTCCCAAACCCACTCGGCTAGACCCAAACCCACTCGGCTAGACCCAAACCCACTCGGCTAGACCCAAACCCACTCGGCTAGACCCAAACCCACTCGCCTAGACCCAAACCCACTCGGCCAGACCCAAACCCACTCGGCTAGACCCAAACCCACTCGGCCAGACCCAAACCCACTCGGCTAGACCCAAACCCACTCGGCTAGACCCAAACCCACTCCGCTAGACCCAAACCCACTCCGCTAGACGCAAACCCACTCGGCTAGACCCAAACCCACTCGGCTAGACCGAAACCTACTCGGCTAGAGCCAAACCCACTCGGCTAGACCCAAACCCACTCGGCTAGAACCAAACCCACTCCGCTAGATGCAAACCCACTCCGCTAGACCAAAACCCACTCCGCTAGACCCAAACCCACTCCGCTAGACGTAAACCCACTCCGCTAGACCCAAACCCACTCCGGCAGACCCAAACCCACTCGGCTAGACCCAAACGCACTCGGCTAGACCCAAGCCCACTCGGCCAGACCCAACCCCACTCGGCTAGACCCAAACCCACTCGGTTAGAACCAAACCCACTCCGCTAGACCCAAACCCACTCGGCTAGACCCAAACCCACTCGGCTAGACGCAAACTCACTCGGCTTGACCCAAACGCACTCGGCTAGACCCAAGCCCACTCGGCCAGACCCAACCCCACTCGGCTAGACCCAAACCCAGTCTCCTAGACCCAAACCCACCCGGCTAGTCCCAAACCCACTCGGCTAGACCCAAACCCACTCTGCTAGACCCAAACCCACTTGGCTAGACCCAAACCCACTCGGCTAGACCCAAACCCACTCCGCTAGACCCAAACCCACTCCGCTAGACGCAAACCCACTCGGCTAGACCCAACCCCACTCGGCTAGACCGAAACCTACTCGGCTAGAGCCAAACCCACTCGGCTAGACCCAAACCCACTCGGCTAGAACCAAACCCACTCCGCTAGACGCAAACCCACTCCGCTAGACCAAAACCCACTCCGCTAGACCCAAACCCACTCCGCTAGACGTAAACCCACTCCGCTAGACCCAAACCCACTCCGGCAGACCCAAACCCACTCGGCTAGACCCAAACGCACTCGGCTAGACCCAAGCCCACTCGGCCAGACCCAACCCCACTCGGCTAGACCCAAACCCACTCGGTTAGAACCAAACCCACTCCGCTAGACCCAAACCCACTCGGCTAGACCCAAACCCACTCGGCTAGACGCAAACTCACTCGGCTTGACCCAAACGCACTCGGCTAGACCCAAGCCCACTCGGCCAGACCCAACCCCACTCTGCTAGACCCAAACCCAGTCTCCTAGACCCAAACCCACCCGGCTAGACCCAAACCCACTCGGCTAGACCCAAACCCCATCGGCTAGACCCAAACCCACTCGGCTAGAGCCAAACACACTCCGCTAGACCCAAACCCACTCCGCTAGACCCAAACCCACTCCGCTAGACGTAAACCCACTCCGCTAGACCCAAACCCACTCCGGCAGACCCAAACCCACACGGCTAGACCCAAACGCACTCGGCTAGACCCAAGCCCACTCGGCCAGACCCAACCCCACTCGGCTAGACCCAAACCCACTCGGTTAGTCCCAAACCCACTCCGCTAGACCCAAACCCACTCGGCTAGACCCAAACCCACTCGGCTAGACGCAAACCCACTCGGCTAGACCCAAACGCACTCGGCTAGACCCAAGCCCACTCGGCCAGACCCAACCCCACTCGGCTAGACCCAAACCCAGTCTCCTAGACCCAAACCCACTCGGCTAGACCCAAACCCACTCTGCTAGACCCAAACCCACTTGGCTAGACCCAAACCCACTCGGCTAGACCCAAACCCACTCGGCTAGACCCAAGCTCACTCGGCTAGACCCAAACCCACTCCGCTAGACCCAAACCCAGTCGGCTAGACGCAAACCCACTCCGCTAGACCCAAACCCACTCGGCTAGCCCCAAACCCACTCGGCTAGCCCCAAACCCACTCGGCTAGAGCCAAACACACTCAGCTAGACCCAAACCCACTCGGCTAGACCCAAACCCACTCGGCTAGACCCAAACCCAATCGGCTATACCGAAACCCAATCGGCTAGACCGAAACCCACTCGGCTAGAGCCAAACCCACTCGGCTAGACCCAAACCCACTCGGCTAGACCCAAACCCACTCGGCTAGACCCAAACCCACTCGGCTAGACCCAAACCCACTCGGCTAGACCCAAACCCACTCGGCTAGACCGAAACCCACTCGGCCAGACCCAAACCCACTTGGCTAGACCCAAACCCACTCGGCCAGACCCAAACCCACTCGGCTAGACCCAAACCCACTCGGCTCGACCCAAGCCCACTCGGCTAGACCCAAACCCACTCCGCTAGACCCATACCCACTCGGCTAGACCCAAACCCACTCGGCTAGACCGAAACCCACTCGGCTAGAGCCAAACCCACTCGGCTAGACCCAAACCCACTCGGCTAGACCCAAACCCACTCGGCTAGACCCAAACCCACTCGGCTAGACCCAAACCCACTCGGCTAGACCCAAACCCACTCGGCTAGACCGAAACCCACTCGGCCAGACCCAAACCCACTCGGCTAGACCCAAACCCACTCGGCGAGACCCAAACCCACTCGGCTAGACCCAAACCCACTCCGCTAGACACAAACCCACTCGGCTAGACCCAAACCCACTCCTCTAGACCCAAACCCACTCCGCTAGACACAAACCCACTCCGCTAGACCCAAACCCACTCGGCTAGACCCAAACCAACTCGGCTAGACCCAAACCCACTCGGCTAGACCCAAACCCACTCCGCTAGACCCAAACCCACTCCACTAGACCCAAACCCACTCCGCTAGACCCAAACCCACTCCGCTAGACACAAACCCACTCCGCTAGAACCAAACACACTCGGCTAGACACAAACCCACTCGGCTAGTCCCAAACCCACTCGGCTAGAGCCAAACCCACTCGGCTAGACCCAAACCCACTCGGCTAGACCCAAACCCACTCGGCTAGACCCAAACCCACTCCGCTAGACCCAAACCCACTCGGCTAGACCCAAACCCACTCGGCTAGACCGAAACCCACTCGGCTAGAGCCAAACCCACTCGGCTAGACCCAAACCCACTCGGCTAGACCCAAACCCACTCGGCTATACCCAAACCCACTCGGCTAGACCCAAACCCACTCGGCCAGACCCAAACCCACTCGGCTAGACCCAAACCCACTCGGCTCGACCCAAGCCCACTCGGCTAGACCCAAACCCACTCCGCTAGACCCATACCCACTCGGCTAGACCCAAACCCACTCGGCTAGACCGAAACCCACTCGGCTAGAGCCAAACCCACTCGGCTAGACCCAAACCCACTCGGCTAGACCCAAACCCACTCGGCTAGACCCAAACCCACTCGGCTAGACCCAAACCCACTCGGCTAGACCCAAACCCACTCGGCTAGACCGAAACCCACTCGGCCAGACCCAAACCCACTCGGCTAGACCCAAACCCACTCGGCGAGACCCAAACCCACTCGGCTAGACCCAAACCCACTCCGCTAGACACAAACCCACTCGGCTAGACCCAAACCCACTCCTCTAGACCCAAACCCACTCCGCTAGACACAAACCCACTCCGCTAGACCCAAACCCACTCGGCTAGACCCAAACCAACTCGGCTAGACCCAAACCCACTCGGCTAGACCCAAACCCACTCCGCTAGACCCAAACCCACTCCACTAGACCCAAACCCACTCCGCTAGACCCAAACCCACTCCGCTAGACACAAACCCACTCCGCTAGAACCAAACACACTCGGCTAGACACAAACCCACTCGGCTAGTCCCAAACCCACTCGGCTAGAGCCAAACCCACTCGGCTAGACCCAAACCCACTCGGCTAGACCCAAACCCACTCGGCTAGACCCAAACCCACTCCGCTAGACCCAAACCCACTCGGCTAGACCCAAACCCACTCGGCTAGACCGAAACCCACTCGGCTAGAGCCAAACCCACTCGGCTAGACCCAAACCCACTCGGCTAGACCCAAACCCACTCGGCTATACCCAAACCCACTCGGCTAGACCCAAACCCACTCGGCTAGACCCAAACCCACTCCGCTAGACGAAAACCCGCTCGGCTAGACCCAAACCCACTCGGCTAGACCCAAACCCAATCGGCTAGGCCCAAACCCACTCCGCTAGACCCAAACCCACTCGGCAAGACCCAAACCCACTCGGCTAGACCCAAACCCACTCGGCTAGAGCGAAACCCACTCGGCTAGACCCAAACCCACTCGGCTAAACCCAAACCCACTCGGCTAGACCCAAACAAACTCCGCTAAACCCAAACCCACTCCGCTAGACCCAAACCCACTCCGCTAGACCCAAACCCACTCCGCTAGACACAAACCCACTCCGCTATACCCAAACCCACTCGGCTAGACCCAAACCCACTCGGCTAGACCCAAACCCACTCGGCTAGACCCAAACCCACTCGGCTATACCCAAACCCACTCGGCTAGACCCAAACCCACTCGCCTAGACCCAAACCCACTCGGCCAGACCCAAACCCACTCGGCTAGACCCAAACCCACTCGGCTAGACCCAAACCCACTCCGCTAGACGCAAACCCACTCGGCTAGACCCAAACCCACTCGGCTAGACCGAAACCTACTCGGCTAGAGCCAAACCCACTCGGCTAGACCCAAACCCACTCGGCTAGAACCAAACCCACTCCGCTAGACGCAAACCCACTCCGCTAGACCAAAACCCACTCCGCTAGACCCAAACCCACTCGGCTAGACCCAAACCCACTCGGCTAGACCCAAACGCACTCGGCTAGACCCAAGCCCACTCGGCCAGACCCAACCCCACTCGGCTAGACCCAAACCCACTCGGTTAGAACCAAACCCACTCCGCTAGACCCAAACCCACTCGGCTAGACCCAAACCCACTCGGCTAGACGCAAACTCACTCGGCTTGACCCAAACGCACTCGGCTAGACCCAAGCCCACTCGGCCAGACCCAACCCCACTCGGCTAGACCCAAACCCAGTCTCCTAGACCCAAACCCACCCGGCTAGACCCAAACCCACTCGGCTAGACCCAAACCCAATCGGCTAGACCCAAACCCACTCGGCTAGAGCCAAACACACTCAGCTAGACCCAAACACACTCGGCTAGACGCAAACCCACTCCGCTAGACCCAAACCCACTCCGCTAGACACAAACCCACTCCGCTAGACCCAAACCCACTCGGCTAGATCCAAACCCACTCGGCTAGTCCCAAACCCACACGGCGAGACCCAAACCCACTCGGCTAGTCCCAAACCCACTCGGCCAGACCCAAACCCACTCGGCTCGACCCAAACCCACTCGGCCAGACCCAAACCCACTCGGCTAGACGCAAACCCACTCGGCCAGACCCAAACCCACTCGGCTCGACCCAAACCCACTCGGCTAGACCCAAGCCCACTCGGCTAGACCCAAACACACTCCTCTAGACCCAAACCCAGTCGGCTAGACCCAAACCCACTCCGCTAGACCCAAACCCACTCGGCTAGACCCAAACCAACTCGGCTAGACCCAAACCCACTCGGCTAGACCCAAACCCACTCCGCTAGACCCAAACCCACTCCGCTAGACGCAAACCCACTCCGCTAGACCCAAACCCACTCCGCTAGACCTAAACCCACTCCGCTAGACCCAAACCCACTCCGGTAGACCCAAACCCACTCGGCTAGACCCAAGCCCACTCGGCCAGACCCAAGCCCACTCGGCCAGACCCAACCCCACTCGGCTAGACCCAAACCCACTCGGTTAGACCCAAACCCACTCCGCTAGACCCAAACCCACTAGGCTAGACCCAAACCCACTCGGCTAGACCCACACCCACTCGGCTAGACCCAAACCCACTCGGCTAGACCCAAACCCACTCGGCTAGACCCAAACCCACTCGGCCAGACCCAAACCCACTCGGCTAGACCCAAACCCACTCGGCCAGACCCAAACCCACTCGGCTAGACCCAAACCCACTCGGCTAGACCCAAACCCACTCCGCTAGACCCAAACCCACTCCGCTAGACCCAAACCCACTCCGCTAGACCCAAACCCACTCGGCTAGACCCAAACCCACTCGGCTAGACCGAAACCCACTCGGCTAGAGCCAAACCCACTCGGCTAGACCCAAACCCACTCGGCTAGACCCAAACCCACTCCGCTAGACGCAAACCCACTCCGCTAGACCCAAACCCACTCCGCTAGACGCAAACCCACTCCGCTAGACGTAAACCCACTCCGCGAGACCCAAACCCACTCCGGCAGACCCAAACCCACTCGGCTAGACCCAAACGTACTCGGCTAGACCCAAGCCCATTCGGCCAGACCCAACCCCACTCGGCTAGACCCAAACCCACTCGGTTAGACCCAAACCCACTCGGCTAGACCCAAACCCACTCGGCTAGACCCAAACCTACTCGGCTAGAGCCAAACCCACTCGGCTAGACCCAAACCCACTCGGCTAGACCCAAACCCACTCGGCTAGACCGAAACCCACTCGGCTAGAGCGAAACCAACTCGGCTAGACCCAAACCCACTCGGCTAGACCCAAACCCACTCCGCTAGACCCAAACCCACTCCGCTAGACCCAAACCCACTCGACCAGACCGAAACCCACTCGGCTAGAGCGAAACCCACTCGGCTAGACCCAAACCCACTCGGCTAGACCCAAACGTACTCGGCTAGTCCCAAACACACTCCGCTAGACCCAAACCCACTCCGCTAGACACAAACCCACTCCGCTAGACACAAACCCACTCCGCTAGACCCAAACCCACTCCGCTAGACCCAAACCCACTCCGCTAGACCCAAACCCACTCGGCTAGACCCAAACCCACTCGGCTAGACCCAAACCCACTCGGCTAGAGCCAAACCCACTCGGCTAGACCCAAACCCACTCGGCTAGACCAAAACCCGCTCGGCTAGACCCAAACACACTCGGCTAGACCCAAACCCAATCGGCTAGGCCCAAACCCACTCCGCTAGACCCAAACCCACTCGGCAAGACCCAAACCCACTCGGCTAGACCCAAACCCACTCGGCTAGAGCGAAACCCACTCGGCTAGACCCAAACCCACTCGGCTAAACCCAAACACACTCGGCTAGACCCAAACAAACTCCGCTAAACCCAAACCCACTCCGCTAGACCCAAACCCACTCCGCTAGACCCAAACCCACTCCGCTAGACACAAACCCACTCCGCTAGACCCAAACCCACTCGGCTAGACCCAAACCCACTCGGCTAGACCCAAACCCACTCGGCCAGACCCAAACCCACTCGGCTAGACCCAAACCCACTCGGCCAGACCCAAACCCACTCGGCTAGACCCAAACCCACTCGGCTAGACCCAAACCCACTCCGCTAGACCCAAACCCACTCCGCTAGACGCAAACCCACTCGGCTAGACCCAAACCCACTCGGCTAGACCGAAACCTACTCGGCTAGAGCCAAACCCACTCGGCTAGACCCAAACCCACTCGGCTAGAACCAAACCCACTCCGCTAGACGCAAACCCACTCCGCTAGACCAAAACCCACTCCGCTAGACCCAAACCCACTCCGCTAGACGTAAACCCACTCCGCTAGACCCAAACCCACTCCGGCAGACCCAAACCCACTCGGCTAGACCCAAACGCACTCGGCTAGACCCAAGCCCACTCGGCCAGACCCAACCCCACTCGGCTAGACCCAAACCCACTCGGTTAGAACCAAACCCACTCCGCTAGACCCAAACCCACTCGGCTAGACCCAAACCCACTCGGCTAGACGCAAACTCACTCGGCTTGACCCAAACGCACTCGGCTAGACCCAAGCCCACTCGGCCAGACCCAACCCCACTCGGCTAGACCCAAACCCAGTCTCCTAGACCCAAACCCACCCGGCTAGACCCAAACCCACTCGGCTAGACCCAAACCCAATCGGCTAGACCCAAACCCACTCGGCTAGAGCCAAACACACTCAGCTAGGCCCAAACCCACTCCGCTAGACCCAAACCCACTCGGCAAGACCCAAACCCACTCGGCTAGACCCAAACCCACTCGGCTAGAGCGAAACCCACTCGGCTAGACCCAAACCCACTCGGCTAAACCCAAACACACTCGGCTAGACCCAAACAAACTCCGCTAAACCCAAACCCACTCCGCTAGACCCAAACCCACTCCGCTAAACCCAAACCCACTCCGCTAGACACAAACCCACTCCGCTAGACCCAAACCCACTCGGCTAGACCCAAACCCACTCGGCTAGACCCAAACCCACTCGGCCAGACCCAAACCCACTCGGCTAGACCCAAACCCACTAGGCCAGACCCAAACCCACTCGGCTAGACCCAAACCCACTCGGCTAGACCCAAACCCACTCCGCTAGACCCAAACCCACTCCGCTAGACGCAAACCCACTCGGCTAGACCCAAACCCACTCGGCTAGACCGAAACCTACTCGGCTAGAGCCAAACCCACTCGGCTAGACCCAAACCCACTCGGCTAGAACCAAACCCACTCCGCTACACCCAAACCCACTCGGCTAGACCCAAACCCACTCGGCTAGACCCAAACCCACTCGGCTAGACCCAAACCCACTGCACTAGACCCAAACCCACTCGGCGAGACCCAAACCCACTCGGCTAGCCCGAAACCCACTCGGCGAGAGTGAAACCCTCTCGGCTAGACCCAAACCCACTCGGCTAGACCCAAACCCACTCGGCTAGACCCAAACACACTCCGCTAGACCCAAACCTACTCCGCTAGACCCAAACCCACTCCGCTAGATACAAACCCACTCCGCTAGACACAAACCCACTCCGCTAGACCCAAACCCACTCGGCTAGACCCAAACCCACTCGGCTAGACCGAAACCCACTCGGCTAGAGCCAAACCCACTCGGCTTGACCCAAACCCACTCGGCTAGACCCAAACCCACTCGGCTAGACCCAAACCCACTCCGCTAGATACAAACCCACTCCGCTAGACACAAACCCACTCCGCTGGACCCAAACCCACTCGGCTAGACCCAAACCCACTCGGCTAGTCCCAAACCCGCTCGGCTAGACCCCAACCCGCTCGGCTAGACCCAAACCCACTCGGCTAGACCCAAACCCACTCGGCTAGAGCCAAACCCACTCGGCTAGACCCAAACCCACTCAGCTAGATCCAAACCCACTCGGCTAGACCCAAACCCACTCGGCTAGACCCAAACCCACTCCGCTAGACGCAAACCCACTCCGCTAGACCCAAACCCACTCCGCTAGACCCAAACCCACTCCGCTAGACCCAAACCCACTCGGCTAGACCGAAACCCACTCGGCTAGAGCGAAACCCACTCGGCTAGACCCAAACCCACTCGGCTAGACCCAAACCCACTCCGCTAGACCCAAACCCACTCCGCTAGACCCAAACCCACTCGGCCAGACCGAAACCCACTCGGCTAGAGCGAAACCCACTCGGCTAGACCCAAACCCACTCGGCTAGACCCAAACGCACTCGGCTAGACCCAAACACACTCCGCTAGACCCAAACCCACTCCGCTAGACACAAACCCACTCCGCTAGACACAAACCCACTCCGCTAGACGCAAACCCACTCCGCTAGACCCAAACCCACTCGGCTAGTCAAAAACCCGCTCGGCTAGACCCAAACACACTCGGCTAGACCCAAACCCACTCGGCTAGACCCAAACCCACTCGGCGAGACCCAAACCCACTCGGCTAGACCCAAACCCACTCGGCCAGACCCAAACCCACTCGGCTAGACCCAAACCCACTCGGCTAGACGCAAACCCACTCCGCTAGACCCAAACCCACTCCGCTAGACCCAAACCCACTCCGCTAGACGTAAACCCACTCCGCTAGACCCAAACCCACTCCGGCAGACCCAAACCCACTCGGCTAGACCCAAACGCACTCGGCTAGACCCAAGCCCACTCGGCCAGACCCAACCCCACTCGGCTAGACCCAAACCCACTCGGTTAGACCCAAACCCACTCTGCTAGACCCAAACCCACTCGGCTAGACCCAAACCCACTCGGCTAGACGCAAACCCACTCGGCTAGACCCAAATGCACTCGGCTAGACCCAAGCCCACTCGGCCAGACCCAACCCCACTCGGCTAGACCCAAACCCAGTCTCCTAGACCCAAACCCACTCGGCTAGACAGAAACCCACTCGGCTAGACAGAAACGCACTCGGCTAGACCCAAACCCACTCGGCTAGACACAAACCCACTCGGCTAGACAGAAACGCACTCGGCTAGACCCAAACCCACTCGGCTAGACCCAAACCCACTCCGCTAGACCCAAACCCACTCGGCTAGACCCAAACACACTCCGCTAGACCCAAACCCACTCCGCTAGACCCAAACCCACTCCTCTAGACCCAAACCCACTCCGCTAGACACAAACCCACTCGGCTAGACCCAAACCCACTCGGCTAGACCCAAACCCACTCGGCTAGACCGAAACCCACTCGGCCAGACCCAAACCCACTCGGCTAGACCCAAACCCACTCGGCCAGACCCAAATCCACTCGGCTAGACCCAAACCCACTCGGCTCGACCCAAGCCCACTCGGCTAGACCCAAACCCACTCCGCTAGACCCATACCCACTCGGCTAGACCCAAACCCACTCGGCTAGACCGAAACCCACTCCGCTAGACCCAAACCCACTCCGCTAGACCCAAACCAACTCCGCTAGACCCATACCCACTCGGCTAGACCCAAACCCACTCGGCTAGACCCAAACCCACTCGGCTCGACCCAAGCCCACTCGGCGAGACCCAAACCCACTCGGCTAGACCGAAACCCACTCGGCGAGAGCGAAACCCTCTCGGCTAGACCCAAACCCACTCGGCTAGACCCAAACCCACTCCGCTAGACCCAAACCCAGTCTCCTAGACCCAAACCCACTCGGCTAGACAGAAACCCACTCGGCTAGACAGAAACGCACTCGGCTAGACCCAAACCCACTCGGCTAGACACAAACCCACTCGGCTAGACAGAAACGCACTCGGCTAGACCCAAACCCACTCGGCTAGACCCAAACACACTCCGCTAGACCCAAACCCACTCGGCTAGACCCAAACACACTCCGCTAGACCCAAACCCACTCCGCTAGACCCAAACCCACTCCTCTAGACCCAAACCCACTCCGCTAGACACAAACCCACTCGGCTAGACCCAAACCCACTCGGCTAGACCCAAACCCACTCGGCTAGACCGAAACCCACTCGGCCAGACCCAAACCCGCTCGGCTAGACCCAAACCCACTCGGCCAGACCCAAATCCACTCGGCTAGACCCAAACCCACTCGGCTCGACCCAAGCCCACTCGGCTAGACCCAAACCCACTCCGCTAGACCCATACCCACTCGGCTAGACCCAAACCCACTCGGCTAGACCGAAACCCACTCCGCTAGACACAAACCCACTCCGCTAGACCCAAACCAACTCCGCTAGACCCATACCCACTCGGCTAGACCCAAACCCACTCGGCTAGACCCAAACCCACTCGGCTCGACCCAAGCCCACTCGGCGAGACCCAAACCCACTCGGCTAGACCGAAACCCACTCGGCGAGAGCGAAACCCTCTCGGCTAGACCCAAACCCACTCGGCTAGACCCAAACCCACTCGGCTAGACCCAAACACACTCCGCTAGACCCAAACCTACTCCGCTAGACCCAAACCCACTCCGCTAGATACAAACCCACTCCGCTAGACACAAACCCACTCCGCTAGACCCAAACCCACTCGGCTAGACCCAAACCCACTCGGCTAGTCCCAAACCCGCTCGGCTAGACCCAAACCCGCTCGGCTAGACCCAAACCCACTCGGCTAGACCCAAACCCACTCGGCTAGAGCCAAACCCACTCGGCTAGACCCAAACCCACTCGGCTAGATCCAAACCCACTCGGCTAGACCCAAACCCACTCGGCTAGACCCAAACCCACTCCGCTAGACCCAAACCCACTCCGCTAGACCCAAACCCACATGGCTTGACCCAAACCCACTCGGCTAGACCCAAAACCACTCCGCTAGATCCAAACCCACTCGGCTAGACTCAAACCCACTCGGCTAGACCCAAACCCACTCGACTAGAAACAAACCCGCTCCGCTCGACCCAAACCCACTCCGCTAGACTCAAACCCACTGCGCTAGACCCAAACCCACTCCGCTAGACCCAAATCTACTCGGCTAAACCCAATCCCACTCGGTTAGACCGAAACCACCTCGGCTAGACCCAAACCCACTCGGCTAGACCCTAACCCACTCGGCTAGATGCAAACCCACTCGGCTAGACCCAAACCCACTCCGCAAGACCCAAACCCACTCGGCTAGACCCAAACCCACTCGGCTAGACCCAAACGCACTCGGCTAGACCCAAGCACACTCGGCTAAACCCAAACCCACTCCGCCAGACCCAAACCCACTCGGCTAGACCCAAACCCACTCGGCTAGACCCAAACCCACTCGGCTAGACCCAAACCCACTCGGCTAGACCCAAACCCACTCGGCTAGACCCAAACCCACTCTGCTATACCAAAACCCACTCGGCTAGACCCAAACACACTCGGCTAGACCCAAACCCACTCGGCTAGACCCAAACCCACTCGGCTAGACCCAAACCCACTCGGCTAGACCCAAACCCACTCGGCTAGACACAAAACCACTCCGCTAGACCCAAACCCACACGGCTAGACCCAAACCCACTTGGCTAGACCCAAACCCACTCTGCTAGACCCAAACCCACTCGGCTAGACTCAAACCCACTCGCCTAGACCCAAACCCACTCGGCTAGAACCAAACCCACTCCGCTAGACCCAAACCCACTCCGCTAGACCCAAACCCACTCAGCTCGACCCAAACCCACTCCGCTAGAACCAAACCCACTGCGCTAGACCCAAACCCACTCGGCTAGACCCCAACGCACTCGGCTAGACCCAAACCCACTCGGCTAGACCCAAACCCACTCGGCTAGACCCAAACCCACTCGGCTAGACCCAAACCCACTCGGCTAGACCCAAACCCACTGGGCTAGACCCAAACCCACTCGGCTAGACCCAAACCCACTCGGCTAGACCCAAACCCACTCGGCTAGACCCAAACCCACTCGGCTAGACCCAAACCCACTCGGCTAGACCCAAACCCACTCGGCTACACCCAAACCCACTCCGCTACACCCAAACCCACTCGGCTACACCCAAACCCACTCGGCTAGACCCAAACCCACTCGGCTAGGCCCAAACCCACTCGGCTAGACCCAAACCCACTCGGCTAGACCAAAACCCAATCGGCTAGACCCAAACCAACTCGGCTAGACCCAAACTCCCTCGGCTAGACCCAAACCCACTCTGCTGGACCCAAACCCACTCGACTACACCCAAACCCACTCGGTTAGAACCAAACTCACTCGGCTAGACCCAAACCCATTCGGCTAGACCCAAACCCACTCCGCTAGAACCAAACCCACTGCGCTAGACCCAAACCCACTCCGCTAGACCCAAACCAACTCGGTTAGACGGAAACCCACTCGGCTAGACCCAAACCCACTCGGCTAGACCCAAACCCACTCGGCTACACCCAAACCCACTCGGCTACACCCAAACCCACTCGGCTACACCCAAACCCACTCGGCTAGACCCAAACCCACTCGGCTAGGCCCAAACCCACTCGGCTAGACCCAAACCCACTCGGCTAGACCAAAACCCAATCGGCTAGACCCAAACCAACTCGGCTAGACCCAAACTCCCTCGGCTAGACCCAAACCCACTCTGCTGGACCCAAACCCACTCGACTACACCCAAACCCACTCGGTTAGAACCAAACCCACTCGGCTAGACCCAAACCCATTCGGCTAGACCCAAACCCACTCCGCTAGAACCAAACCCACTGCGCTAGACCCAAACCCACTCCGCTAGACCCAAACCAACTCGGTTAGACGGAAACCCACTCGGCTAGACCCAAACCCACTCGGCTAGACCCAAACCCACTCGGGTAGACGCAAACCCACTCGGCTAGACGCAAACCCACTCGGCTAGACCCAAACCCACTCGGCTAGACGCAAACCCACTCGGCTAGACCCAAACCCACTCCGCTAGACCCAAACCCACTCCGCTAGACCCAAACCCACTCCGCTAGACCCAAACCCACTCAGCTCGACCCAAACCCACTCCGCTAGAACCAAACCCACTGCGCTAGACCCAAACCCACTCGGCTAGACCCAAACCCACTCGGCTAGACCCAAACCCACTCGGCTACACCCAAACCCACTCGGCTACACCCAAACCCACTCGGCTACACCCAAACCCACTCGGCTAGAACCAAACCCACTCCGCTAGACCCAAACCCACTCCGCTAGACCCAAACCCACTCCGCAAGACCCAAACCCACTCGGCTAGACCCAAACCCACTCGGCTAGACCCTAACCCACTCGGCTAGACCCCAACGCACTCGGCTAGACCCAAACCCACTCGGCTAGACCCAAACCCACTCGGCTAGACCCAAACCCACTCGGCTAGACCCAAACCCACTCGGCTAGACCCAAACCCACTCGGCTAGACCCAAACCCACTCGGCTAGACCCAAACCCACTCGGCTAGACCCAAACCCACTCGGCTAGACCCAAACCCACTCGGCTAGACCCAAACCCACTCGGCTAGACCCAAACCCACTCGGCTACACCCAAACCCACTCCGCTACACCCAAACCCACTCGGCTACACCCAAACCCACTCGGCTAGACCCAAACCCACTCGGCTAGGCCCAAACCCACTCGGCTAGACCCAAACCCACTCGGCTAGACCAAAACCCAATCGGCTAGACCCAAACCAACTCGGCTAGACCCAAACTCCCTCGGCTAGACCCAAACCCACTCTGCTGGACCCAAACCCACTCGACTACACCCAAACCCACTCGGTTAGAACCAAACTCACTCGGCTAGACCCAAACCCATTCGGCTAGACCCAAACCCACTCCGCTAGAACCAAACCCACTGCGCTAGACCCAAACCCACTCCGCTAGACCCAAACCAACTCGGTTAGACGGAAACCCACTCGGCTAGACCCAAACCCACTCGGCTAGACCCAAACCCACTCGGCTACACCCAAACCCACTCGGCTACACCCAAACCCACTCGGCTACACCCAAACCCACTCGGCTAGACCCAAACCCACTCGGCTAGGCCCAAACCCACTCGGCTAGACCCAAACCCACTCGGCTAGACCAAAACCCAATCGGCTAGACCCAAACCAACTCGGCTAGACCCAAACTCCCTCGGCTAGACCCAAACCCACTCTGCTGGACCCAAACCCACTCGACTACACCCAAACCCACTCGGTTAGAACCAAACCCACTCGGCTAGACCCAAACCCATTCGGCTAGACCCAAACCCACTCCGCTAGAACCAAACCCACTGCGCTAGACCCAAACCCACTCCGCTAGACCCAAACCAACTCGGTTAGACGGAAACCCACTCGGCTAGACCCAAACCCACTCGGCTAGACCCAAACCCACTCGGCTAGACGCAAACCCACTCGGCTAGACGCAAACCCACTCGGCTAGACCCAAACCCACTCGGCTAGACGCAAACCCACTCGGCTAGACCCAAACCCACTCCGCTAGACCCAAACCCACTCCGCTAGACCCAAACCCACTCCGCTAGACCCAAACCCACTCAGCTCGACCCAAACCCACTCCGCTAGAACCAAACCCACTGCGCTAGACCCAAACCCACTCGGCTAGACCCCAACGCACTCGGCTAGACCCAAACCCACTCGGCTAGACCCAAACCCACTCGGCTAGACCCAAACCCACTCGGCTACACCCAAACCCACTCGGCTACACCCAAACCCACTCGGCTACACCCAAACCCACTCGGCTAGACCCAAACCCACTCGGCTAGGCCCAAACCCACTCGGCTAGACCCAAACCCACTCGGCTAGACCAAAACCCAATCGGCTAGACCCAAACCAACTCGGCTAGACCCAAACCCACTCGGCTAGACCCAAACCCACTCCGCTAGACCCAAACCCACTCCGCTAGAACCAAACCCACTGCGCTAGACCCAAACCCACTCCGCTAGACCCAAACCAACTCGGTTAGACGGAAACCCACTCGGCTAGACCCAAACCCACTCGGCTAGACCCAAACCCACTCGGCTAGACGCAAACCCACTCGGCTAGACGCAAACCCACTCGGCTAGACCCAAACCCACTCGGCTAGACGCAAACCCACTCGGCTAGACCCAAACCCACTCCGCTAGACCCAAACCCACTCCGCTAGACCCAAACCCACTCCGCTAGACCCAAACCCACTCAGCTCGACCCAAACCCACTCCGCTAGAACCAAACCCACTGCGCTAGACCCAAACCCACTCGGCTAGACCCCAACGCACTCGGCTAGACCCAAACCCACTCGGCTAGACCCAAACCCACTCGGCTAGACCCAAACCCACTCGGCTAGACCCAAACCCACTGGGCTAGACCCAAACCCACTCGGCTAGACCCAAACCCACTCGGCTAGACCCAAACCCACTCGGCTAGACCCAAACCCACTCGGCTAGACCCAAACCCACTGGGCTAGACCCAAACCCACTCGGCTACACCCAAACCCACTCGGCTACACCCAAACCCACTCGGCTACACCCAAACCCACTCGGCTAGACCCAAACCCACTCGGCTAGGCCCAAACCCACTCGGCTAGACCCAAACCCACTCGGCTAGACCAAAACCCAATCGGCTAGACCCAAACCAACTCGGCTAGACCCAAACTCCCTCGGCTAGACCCAAACCCACTCTGCTGGACCCAAACCCACTCGACTAGACCCAAACCCACTCGGCTACTCCCAAACCCACTCGGCTAAACCCAAACCCACTCGGCTAGACCCAAACCCACTCGGCTAGACCCAAACCCACTCGGCTAGACCCAAACCCAATCGGCTAGAACCAAACCCACTCGGCTACACCCAAAGGCACTCGGCTAGACCCAAACCAACTCGGCTAGACCCAAACTCCCTCGGCTAGACCCAAACCCACTCTGCTGGACCCAAACCCACTCGACTACACCCAAACCCACTCGGTTAGAACCAAACCCACTCGGCTAGACCCAAACCCATTCGGCTAGACCCAAACCCACTCCGCTAGAACCAAACCCACTGCGCTAGACCCAAACCCACTTCGCTAGACCCAAACCAACTCGGTTAGACGGAAACCCACTCGGCTAGACCCAAACCCACTCGGCTAGACCCAAACCCACTCGGCTAGACGCAAACCCACTCGGCTAGACGCAAACCCACTCGGCTAGACCCAAACCCACTCGGCTAGACCCAAACCCACTCGGCTAGACCCAAACCCACTCCGCTGGACCCAAACCCACTCCGCTAGACCCAAACCCACTCCGCTAGACCCAAACCCACTCAGCTCGACCCAAACCCACTCCGCTAGAACCAAACCCACTGCGCTAGACCCAAACCCACTCGGCTAGATCCAAACCCACTCCGCCAGACCCAAACCCACTCGGCTAGACGCAAAGCCACTCCGCTAGACGCAAACCCACTCCGCTAGACCCAAACCCACTCGGCTAGACTCAAACCCACTCGGCTAGATCCAAACCCACTCGGCTAAAGTCAAACCCACTCGGCTAGAACCAAACCCACTCCGCTAGACCCAAACCGACTCCGCTAGACTGAAACCCACTCGGCTAGACCCAAACCCACTTGGCTAGACCCAAACCCAATCGGCTAGACCCAAACCCTCTCGGCTAGACCCAAACCCACTCGTCTAGACCCAAACCCACTCGGCTACACCCAAACCTACTTGGCTAGATCCAAACCCACTCCGCTAGACCCAAACCCACTTCGCTAGACAAAACCCCAATCCGCTGGACCCATACCCACTCTGCTAGACCCAAACCCACTCGGCTAGACCCAAACCCACTCGGCTAGGCCCAAACCCACTCGGCTAGACTCAAACCCACTCGGCTAGACCCAAACCCACTCGGCTAGACCCAAACCCACTCTGCCAGACATAAACCCACTCGGTTAGACCCAAACCCACTCGGCTAGAACCAAAGCCAATCCGCTAGACCCAAACCCACATGGCTTGACCCAAACCCACTCGGCTAGACCCAAAACCACTCCGCTAGATCCAAACCCACTCGGCTAGACTCAAACCCACTCGGCTAGACCCAAACCCACTCGACTAGAAACAAACCCGCTCCGCTCGACCCAAACCCACTCCGCTAGACTCAAACCCACTGCGCTAGACCCAAACCCACTCCGCTAGACCCAAATCTACTCGGCTAAACCCAATCCCACTCGGTTAGACCGAAACCACCTCGGCTAGACCCAAACCCACTCGGCTAGACCCTAACCCACTCGGCTAGATGCAAACCCACTCGGCTAGACCCAAACCCACTCCGCAAGACCCAAACCCACTCGGCTAGACCCAAACCCACTCGGCTAGACCCAAACGCACTCGGCTAGACCCAAGCACACTCGGCTAAACCCAAACCCACTCCGCCAGACCCAAACCCACTCGGCTAGACCCAAACCCACTCGGCTAGACCCAAACCCACTCGGCTAGACCCAAACCCACTCGGCTAGACCCAAACCCACTCGGCTAGACCCAAACCCACTCTGCTATACCCAAACCCACTCGTCTAGACCCAAACACACTCGGCTAGACCCAAACCCACTCGGCTAGACCCAAACCCACTCGGCTAGACCCAAACCCACTCGGCTAGACCCAAACTCACTCGGCTAGACACAAAACCACTCCGCTAGACCCAAACCCACACGGCTAGACCCAAACCCACTCGGCTAGACCCAAACCCACTCTGCTAGACCCAAACCCACTCGGCTAGACTCAAACCCACTCGCCTAGACCCAAACCCACTCGGCTAGAACCAAACCCACTCCGCTAGACCCAAACCCACTCCGCTAGACCCAAACCCACTCAGCTCGACCCAAACCCACTCCGCTAGAACCAAACCCACTGCGCTAGACCCAAACCCACTCGGCTAGACCCCAACGCACTCGGCTAGACCCAAACCCACTCGGCTAGGCCCAAACCCACTCGGCTAGACCCAAACCCACTCGGCTAGACCAAAACCCAATCGGCTAGACCCAAACCAACTCGGCTAGACCCAAACTCCCTCGGCTAGACCCAAACCCACTCTGCTGGACCCAAACCCACTCGACTACACCCAAACCCACTCGGTTAGAACCAAACCCACTCGGCTAGACCCAAACCCATTCGGCTAGACCCAAACCCACTCCGCTAGAACCAAACCCACTGCGCTAGACCCAAACCCACTCCGCTAGACCCAAACCAACTCGGTTAGACGGAAACCCACTCGGCTAGACCCAAACCCACTCGGCTAGACCCAAACCCACTCGGCTACACCCAAACCCACTCGGCTACACCCAAACCCACTCGGCTACACCCAAACCCACTCGGCTAGACCCAAACCCACTCGGCTAGGCCCAAACCCACTCGGCTAGACCCAAACCCACTCGGCTAGACCAAAACCCAATCGGCTAGACCCAAACCAACTCGGCTAGACCCAAACTCCCTCGGCTAGACCCAAACCCACTCTGCTGGACCCAAACCCACTCGACTACACCCAAACCCACTCGGTTAGAACCAAACCCACTCGGCTAGACCCAAACCCATTCGGCTAGACCCAAACCCACTCCGCTAGAACCAAACCCACTGCGCTAGACCCAAACCCACTCCGCTAGACCCAAACCAACTCGGTTAGACGGAAACCCACTCGGCTAGACCCAAACCCACTCGGCTAGACCCAAACCCACTCGGCTAGACGCAAACCAACTCGGCTAGACGCAAACCCACTCGGCTAGACCCAAACCCACTCGGCTAGACGCAAACCCACTCGGCTAGACCCAAACCCACTCCGCTAGACCCAAACCCACTCCGCTAGACCCAAACCCACTCCGCTAGACCAAACCCACTCAGCTCGACCCAAACCCACTCCGCTAGAACCAAACCCACTGCGCTAGACCCAAACCCACTCGGCTAGACCCCAACGCACTCGGCTAGACCCAAACCCACTCGGCTAGACCCAAACCCACTCGGCTAGACCCAAACACTCGGCTAGACCCAAACCCACTGGGCTAGACCCAAACCCACTCGGCTAGACCCAAACCCACTCGGCTAGACCCAAACCCACTCGGCTAGACCCAAACCCACTCGGCTAGACCCAAACCCACTCGGCTAGACCCAAACCCACTCGGCTACACCCAAACCCACTCGGCTACACCCAAACCCACTCGGCTACACCCAAACCCACTCGGCTAGACCCAAACCCACTCGGCTAGGCCCAAACCCACTCGGTTAGACCCAAACCCACTCAGCTAGACCAAAACCCAATCGGCTAGACCCAAACCAACTCGGCTAGACCCAAACCCACTCGGCTAGACCCAAACCCACTCCGCTAGACCCAAACCCACTCCGCTAGAACCAAACCCACTGCGCTAGACCCAAACCCACTCCGCTAGACCCAAACCAACTCGGTTAGACGGAAACCCACTCGGCTAGACCCAAACCCACTCGGCTAGACCCAAACCCACTCGGCTAGACACAAACCCACTCGGCTAGACGCAAACCCACTCGGCTAGACCCAAACCCACTCGGCTAGACGCAAACCCACTCGGCTAGACCCAAACCCACTCCGCTAGACCCAAACCCACTCCGCTAGACCCAAACCCACTCCGCTAGACCCAAACCCACTCAGCTCGACCCAAACCCACTCCGCTAGAACCAAACCCACTGCGCTAGACCCAAACCCACTCGGCTAGACCCCAACGCACTCGGCTAGACCCAAACCCACTCGGCTAGACCCAAACCCACTCGGCTAGACCCAAACCCACTCGGCTAGACCCAAACCCACTGGGCTAGACCCAAACCCACTCGGCTAGACCCAAACCCACTCGGCTAGACCCAAACCCACTCGGCTAGACCCAAACCCACTCGGCTAGACCCAAACCCACTCGGCTAGACCCAAACCCACTCGGCTACACCCAAACCCACTCGGCTACACCCAAACCCACTCGGCTACACCCAAACCCACTCGGCTAGACCCAAACCCACTCGGCTAGGCCCAAACCCACTCGGCTAGACCCAAACCCACTCGGCTAGACCAAAACCCAATCGGCTAGACCCAAACCAACTCGGCTAGACCCAAACTCCCTCGGCTAGACCCAAACCCACTCTGCTGGACCCAAACCCACTCGACTAGACCCAAACCCACTCGGCTACTCCCAAACCCACTCGGCTAAACCCAAACCCACTCGGCTAGACCCAAACCCACTCGGCTAGACCCAAACCCACTCGGCTAGACCCAAACCCAATCGGCTAGAACCAAACCCACTCGGCTACACCCAAAGGCACTCGGCTAGACCCAAACCAACTCGGCTAGACCCAAACTCCCTCGGCTAGACCCAAACCCACTCTGCTGGACCCAAACCCACTCGACTACACCCAAACCCACTCGGTTAGAACCAAACCCACTCGGCTAGACCCAAACCCATTCGGCTAGACCCAAACCCACTCCGCTAGAACCAAACCCACTGCGCTAGACCCAAACCCACTTCGCTAGACCCAAACCAACTCGGTTAGACGGAAACCCACTCGGCTAGACCCAAACCCACTCGGCTAGACCCAAACCCACTCGGCTAGACGCAAACCCACTCGGCTAGACGCAAACCCACTCGGCTAGACCCAAACCCACTCGGCTAGACGCAAACCCACTTGGCTAGACCCAAACCCACTCCGCTAGACCCAAACCCACTCCGCTAGACCCAAACCCACTCCGCTAGACCCAAACCCACTCAGCTCGACCCAAACCCACTCCGCTAGAACCAAACCCACTGCGCTAGACCCAAACCCACTCGGCTAGACCCCAACGCACTCGGCTAGACCCAAACCCACTCGGCTAGACCCAAACCCACTCGGCTAGACCCAAACCCACTCGGCTAGACCCAAACCCACTGGGCTAGACCCAAACCCACTCGGCTAGACCCAAACCCACTCGGCTAGACCCAAACCCACTCGGCTAGACCCAAACCCACTCGGCTAGACCCAAACCCACTCGGCTAGACCCAAACCCACTCGGCTACACCCAAACCCACTCGGCGACACCCAAACCCACTCGGCTACACCCAAACCCACTCGGCTAGACCCAAACCCACTCGGCTAGGCCCAAACCCACTCGGCTAGACCCAAACCCACTCGGCTAGACCAAAACCCAATCGGCTAGACCCAAACCAACTCGGCTAGACCCAAACCCACTCGGCTAGACCCAAACCCACTCCGCTAGACCCAAACCCACTCCGCTAGAACCAAACCCACTGCGCTAGCCCCAAACCCACTCCGCTAGACCCAAACCAACTCGGTTAGACGGAAACCCACTCGGCTAGACCCAAACCCACTCGGCTAGACCCAAACCCACTCGGCTAGACGCAAACCCACTCGGCTAGACGCAAACCCACTCGGCTAGACCCAAACCCAATCGGCTAGACGCAAACCCACTCGGCTAGACCCAAACCCACTCCGCTAGACCCAAACCCACTCCGCTAGACCCAAACCCACTCCGCTAGACCCAAACCCACTCAGCTCGACCCAAACCCACTCCGCTAGAACCAAACCCACTGCGCTAGACCCAAACCCACTCGGCTAGACCCCAACGCACTCGGCTAGACCCAAACCCACTCGGCTAGACCCAAACCCACTCGGCTAGACCCAAACCCACTCGGCTAGACCCAAACCCACTGGGCTAGACCCAAACCCACTCGGCTAGACCCAAACCCACTCGGCTAGACCCAAACCCACTCGGCTAGACCCAAACCCACTCGGCTAGACCCAAACCCACTCGGATAGACCCAAACCCACTCGGCTACACCCAAACCCACTCGGCTACACCCAAACCCACTCGGCTACACCCAAACCCACTCGGCTACACCCAAACCCACTCGGCTACACCCAAACCCACTCGGCTAGACCCAAACCCACTCGGCTAGGCCCAAACCCACTCGGCTAGACCCAAACCCACTCGGCTAGACCAAAACCCAATCGGCTAGACCCAAACCAACTCGGCTAGACCCAAACTCCCTCGGCTAGACCCAAACCCACTCTGCTGGACCCAAACCCACTCGACTAGACCCAAACCCACTCGGCTACTCCCAAACCCACTCGGCTAAACCCAAACCCACTCGGCTAGACCCAAACCCAGTCGGCTAGACCCAAACCCACTCGGCTAGACCCAAACCCAATCGGCTAGAACCAAACCCACTCGGCTACACCCAAAGGCACTCGGCTAGACCCAAACCCACTCGGCTAGACCCAAACCCACTCCGCCAGACCCAAACCCACTCCGCTAGACCCAAACCCACTCCGCTAGACCCAAACCCACTCCGCTAGACCCAAACCCACTGGGCTAGACCCAAACGCACTCGGCTAGACCCAAACCCACTCGGCTAGGCCCAAACCCACTCGGCTAGACCCAAACCCACTCGGCTAGACCAAAACCCAATCGGCTAGACCCAAACCAACTCGGCTAGACCCAAACCCACTCGGCTAGACCCAAACCCACTCCGCTAGACCCAAACCCACTCCGCTAGAACCAAACCCACTGCGCTAGACCCAAACCCACTCCGCAAGACCCAAACCAACTCGGTTAGACGGAAACCCACTCGGCTAGACCCAAACCCACTCGGCTAGACCCAAACCCACTCGGCTAGACGCAAACCCACTCGGCTAGACGCAAACCCACTCGGCTAGACCCAAACCCACTCGGCTAGACGCAAACCCACTCGGCTAGACCCAAACCCACTCCGCTAGACCCAAACCCACTCCGCTAGACCCAAACCCACTCCGCTAGACCCAAACCCACTCAGCTCGACCCAAACCCACTCCGCTAGAACCAAACCCACTGCTCTAGACCCAAACCCACTCGGCTAGACCCCAACGCACTCGGCTAGACCCAAACCCACTCGGCTAGACCCAAACCCACTCGGCTAGACCCAAACCCACTCGGCTAGACCCAAACCCACTGGGCTAGACCCAAACCCACTCGGCTAGACCCAAACCCACTCGGCTAGACCCAAACCCACTCGGCTAGACCCAAACCCACTCGGCTAGACCCAAACCCACTCGGCTAGACCCAAACCCACTCGGCTACACCCAAACCCACTCGGCTACACCCAAACCCACTCGGCTACACCCAAACCCACTCGGCTAGACCCAAACCCACTCGGCTAGGCCCAAACCCACTCGGCTAGACCCAAACCCACTCGGCTAGACCAAAACCCAATCGGCTAGACCCAAACCAACTCGGCTAGACCCAAACCCACTCGGCTAGACCCAAACCCACTCCGCTAGACCCAAACCCACTCCGCTAGAACCAAACCCACTGCGCTAGCCCCAAACCCACTCCGCTAGACCCAAACCAACTCGGTTAGACGGAAACCCACTCGGCTAGACCCAAACCCACTCGGCTAGACCCAAACCCACTCGGCTAGACGCAAACCCACTCGGCTAGACGCAAACCCACTCGGCTAGACCCAAACCCAATCGGCTAGACACAAACCCACTCGGCTAGACCCAAACCCACTCCGCTAGACCCAAACCCACTCCGCTAGACCCAAACCCACTCCGCTAGACCCAAACCCACTCAGCTCGACCCAAACCCACTCCGCTAGAACCAAACCCACTGCGCTAGACCCAAACCCACTCGGCTAGACCCCAACGCACTCGGCTAGACCCAAACCCACTCGGCTAGACCCAAACCCACTCGGCTAGACCCAAACCCACTCGGCTAGACCCAAACCCACTGGGCTAGACCCAAACCCACTCGGCTAGACCCAAACCCACTCGGCTAGACCCAAACCCACTCGGCTAGACCCAAACCCACTCGGCTAGACCCAAACCCACTCGGATAGACCCAAACCCACTCGGCTACACCCAAACCCACTCGGCTACACCCAAACCCACTCGGCTGCACCCAAACCCACTCGGCTAGACCCAAACCCACTCGGCTAGGCCCAAACCCACTCGGCTAGACCCAAACCCACTCGGCTAGACCAAAACCCAATCGGCTAGACCCAAACCAACTCGGCTAGACCCAAACTCCCTCGGCTAGACCCAAACCCACTCTGCTGGACCCAAACCCACTCGACTAGACCCAAACCCACTCGGCTACTCCCAAACCCACTCGGCTAAACCCAAACCCACTCGGCTAGACCCAAACCCACTCGGCTAGACCCAAACCCACTCGGCTAGACCCAAACCCAATCGGCTAGAACCAAACCCACTCGGCTACACCCAAAGGCACTCGGCTAGACCCAAACCCACTCGGCTAGACCCAAACCCACTCCGCCAGACCCAAACCCACTCCGCTAGACCCAAACCCACTCCGCTAGACCCAAACCCACTCCGCTAGACCCAAACCCACTGGGCTAGACCCAAACGCACTCGGCTAGACCCAAACCCACTCGGCTAGGCCCAAACCCACTCGGCTAGACCCAAACCCACTCGGCTAGACCAAAACCCAATCGGCTAGACCCAAACCAACTCGGCTAGACCCAAACCCACTCGGCTAGACCCAAACCCACTCCGCTAGACCCAAACCCACTCCGCTAGAACCAAACCCACTGCGCTAGACCCAAACCCACTCCGCAAGACCCAAACCAACTCGGTTAGACGCAAACCCACTCGGCTAGACCCAAACCCACTCGGCTAGACGCAAACCCACTCGGCTAGACCCAAACCCACTCCGCTAGACCCAAACCCACTCCGCTAGACCCAAACCCACTCCGCTAGACCCAAACCCACTCAGCTCGACCCAAACCCACTCCGCTAGAACCAAACCCACTGCTCTAGACCCAAACCCACTCGGCTAGACCCCAACGCACTCGGCTAGACCCAAACCCACTCGGCTAGACCCAAACCCACTCGGCTAGACCCAAACCCACTCGACTAGACCCAAACCCACTCGGCTAGACCCAAACCCACTCGGCTAGACCCAAACCCACTCGGCTAGACCCAAACCCACTCGGCTAGACCCAAACCCACTCGGCTAGACCCAAACCCACTCGGCTAGACCCAAACCCACTCGGCTACACCCAAAGACACTCGGCTAGACCCAAACCACTCGGCTAGACCCAAACCCACCGCCAGACCCAAACCCACTCCGCTAGACCCAAACCCACTCCGCTAGACCCAAACCCACTCCGCTAGACCCCAACCCACTGGGCTAGACCCAAACGCACTCGGCTAGACCCAAACCCACTGGGCTAGACCCAAACCCACTCGGCTACACCTAAACGCACTCGGCTAGACCCAAACCCACTCGGCTAGACCCAAACCCACTCTGCCAGACCCAAACCCACTCCGCTAGACCCAAACCCACTCCGCTAGACCCAAACCCACTCCTCTAGACCCAAACCCACTGGGCTAGACCCAAACGCACTCGGCTAGACCCAAACCCACTTGGCTAGACCCAAACCCACTCGGCTAGACCCAAACCCACTCGGCTAGACCCAAACCCACTCGGGTAGACCCAAACCCACTCGGATACACCCAAACCCACTCGGCTAGACCCAAAACAACTCCGCTAGACCAAAACGCACTAGGCTAGACCCAAACCCACTCGGCTAGAACCAAACCCACTCGGCTAGACCCAAACCCATTCGGCTCAAACCAAACCCACTCCGCTAGAACCAAACCCACTGCACTAGACCCAAACCCACTCCGCTAGACCCAAACCCACTCGGTTAGACGGAAACCCACTCGGCTAGACCCAAACCCACTCGGCTAGACCCAAACCCACTCGGCTAGACGCAAACCCACTCGGCTAGACGCAAACCCACTCGGCTAGACCCAAACCCACTCGGCTAGATGCAAACCCACTCGGCTAGACCCCAACGCACTCGGCTAGACCCAAACCCACTCGGCTAGACACAATCCCACTCGGCTAGACCCAAACCCACTCGGCTAGACCGAAAACCACTGGGCTAGACCCAAACCCACTCGGCTAGACCCAAACCCACTCGGCTAGACCCAAACCCACTCGGCTAGACCCAAAACAACTCCGCTAGACCCAAACCCACTAGGCTAGACCCAAACCCACTCGGCTAGACCCAAACCCACTCGGCTAGTCCCAAACCCACTCGGTTAGACGGAAACCCACTCGGCTAGACCCAAACCCACTCGGCTAGACGCAAACCCACTCGGCTAGACCCAAACCCACTCGGCAAGATGCAAACCCACTCGGCTAGACCCAAACCCACTCCGCTAGACCCAAACCCACTCCGCTAGACCCAAACCCACTCCGTTAGACCCAAACCCACTCAGCTCGACCCAAACCCACTCCGCTAGAACCAAACCCACTGCGCTAGACCCAAACCCACTCGGCTAGACCCCAACGCACTCGGCTAGACCCAAACCCACTCGGCTAGACCCAAACCCACTCGGCTAGACGCAAACCCACTCGGCTAGACCCAAACCCACTCGGCTAGACGCAAACCCACTCGGCTAGACCCAAACCCACTCGGCTAGACCCAAACCCACTCGGCTAAACCCAAACCCACTCCGCTACACCCAAACCCGCTCGGCTAGACCCAAACCCACTCGGTTAGTCCCAAACCCACTCCGCCCGACCCAAACCCACTCGGCTAGACCCAAACCCACTCCGCTAGACCCAAACCCACTCCGCTAGACCCAAACCCACTGGGCTAGACCCAAACCCACTCGGCTTGACCCAAACCCACTTGGCTAGACCCAAACCCACTCGGCTAGACCCAAACCCACTCGGCTAGACCCAAACCCACTCGGGTAGACCCAAACCCACTCGGCTAGACCCAAACCCACTCGGCTAGACACAAACCCACTCGGCTAGACACTAAACAACTCCGCTAGACCCAAACCCACTAGGCTAGACCCAAACCCACTCGGCTAGACCCAAACCCATGAGGCTAGACCCAAACCCATGAGGCTAGACCCAAACCAACTCCGCTAGAACCAAACCCACTGCGCTAGACCTAAACCCACTCCGCTAGACCCAAACCCACTCCGCTAGACCCAAACCCACTCGGTTAGACCCAAACCCACTCGGCTAGACGCAAACCCACTCGGCTAGACGCAAACCCACTCGGCTAGACCCAAACCCACTCGGCTAGACGCAAACCCACTCGGCTAGACCCAAACCCACTCCGCTAGACCCAAACCAACTCCGCCAGACCCAAACCCACTCCGCTAGACCCAAACCCACTAGGCTAGACCCAAACCCACTCGGCTAGACCCAAACCCACTCGGCTAGACCCAAACCCATTCGGCTAGACCCAAACCCACTCCGCTAGAACCAAACCCACTGCGCTAGACCCAAACCCACTCCGCCAGACCCAAACCCACTCCGCTAGACCCAAACCCACTCGGCTAGACCCAAACCCACTCGGCTAGACCCAAACCCACTCGGCTACACCCAAACCCACTCGGCTAGACCCAAACCCACTCGGCTAGAACCAAACCCACTCGGCTAGACCCAAACCCACTCGGCTAGACCCAAACCCACTCGGCTAGACCCATCCCACTCGGCTAGACCCAAACCCACTCGGCTAGACCCAAACCCACTCGGCTACACCCAACCGCACTCGGCTAGACCCAAACCCACTCGGCTAGACCCAAACCCACTCGGCTAGACCCAAACCCTCCCCGCCAGACCCAAACCCACTCCGCTAGACCCAAACCCGCTCCGCTAGACCCAAACCCACTCCGCTAGACCCAAACCCACTGGGCTAGACCCAAACGCACTCGGCTAGACCCAAACCCACTTGGCTAGACCCAAACCCACTCGGCTAGACCCAAACCCACTCGGCTAGACCCAAACCCACTCGGGTAGACCCAAACCCACTCGGCTGCACCCAAACCCACTCGGCTAGACCCAAACCCACTCGGCTAGTCCCAAAACAACTCCGCTAGACGCAAACCCTCTCGGCTGGACCCAAACCCACTCGGCTAGACGCAAACGCACTCGGCTAGACCCAAACCCACTCGGCTGGACCCAAACCCACTCGGCTTGACCCAAACCCACTCAGCCAGACCCAAACCCGCTCGGCTAGACCCAAACCCACTCGGTTAGTCCCAAACCCACTCCGCCAGACCCAAACACACTTGGCTAGACCCAAACCCACTCGGCTAGACCCAAAGCCACTCGGCTTGACCCAAACCCACTCAGCCAGACCCAAACCCGCTCGGCTAGACCCAAACCAACTCGGTTAGTCCCAAACCCACTCCGCCAGACCCAAACCCACTTGGCTAGACCCAAACCCACTCGGCAAGACCCAAACCCACTCGGGTAGACCCAAACCCACTCGGCCAGACCCAAACCCACTAGGCTAGACCCAAACCCACTCGGCTAGACCCAAACCCACTCGGCTAGACCCAAACCCATTGGGCTAGACCCAAACCCACTCCGCTAGAACCAAACCCACTGCGCTAGACCCAAACCCAATCCGCTAGACCCAAACCCACTCCGCTAGACCCAAACCCACTCGGCTAGACGCAAACCCACTCGGCTAGACCCAAACCCACTCGGCCAGACCCAAACCCACTCGGCTAGGCCCAAACCCACTCGGCTACTCCCAAACCCACTCGGCTAGACCCAAACCCACTCGGCTAGACCCAAAACAACTCCGCTAGACCCAAACCCACTAGGCTAGACCCAAACCCACTCGGCTAGACCCAAACACACTCGGCTAGACCCAAACCCATTCGGCTAGACATTAACCCACTCCGCTAGACCCAAACCCACTCGGCTAGACCCAAACCCACTCGGCTGGACGCAAACCCACTCGGGTAGACCCAAACCCACTCGGCTAGACGCAAACCCACTCGGCTAGACCCAAACCCACTCGGCTAGACCCAAACCCATTCGGCTAAACCCAAACCCACTCAGCTAGACCCAAACACGCTCGGCTAGACCCAAACCCACTCGGTTAGTCCCAAACCCACTCCGCCAGACCCAAACCCACTCGGCTAGACCCAAACCCACTCCGCTAGACCCAAACCCACTCCAATAGACCCAAACCCACTGGGCTAGACCCAAACCCACTCGGCTTCACCCAAACCCACTTGGCTAGACCCAAACCCACTCGGCTAGACCCAAACCCACTCGGCAAGACCCAAACCCACTCGGGTAGACCCAAACCCACTCGGCTAGACCCAAACCCACTCGGCTAGACCCAAACCCACTCGGCTAGACACAAAACAACTCCGCTAACCCACTAGGCTAGACCCAAACCCACTGGGCTAGACCCAAACCCACTTGGCTAGACCCAAACCCACTCGGCTAGACCCAAACCCACTCGGCTAGACCCAAACCTACTCGGGTAGACCCAAACCCACTCGGCTGCACCCAAACCCACTCGGCTAGACCCAAACCCACTCGGCTAGACCCAAAACAACTCCGCTAGACGCAAACCCTCTCGGCTAGACCCAAACCCACTCGGCTAGACGCAAACCCACTCGGCTAGACCCAAACCCACTCGGCTAGACCCAAACCCACTCGGCTTGACCCAAACCCACTCAGCCAGACCCAAACCCGCTCGGCTAGACCCAAACCCACTCGGTTAGTCCCAAACCCACTCCGCCAGACCCAAACCCACTTGGCTAGACCCAAACCCACTCGGCAAGACACAAACCCACTCGGGTAGACCCAAACCCACTCGGCTAGTCCCAAACCCATTCGGCTAGACATAAACCCACTCCGCTAGAACCAAACCCACTGCGCTAGACCCAAACCCACTCCGCTAGACCCAAACCCACTCCGCTAGACCCAAACCCACTCGGCTAGACGCAAACCCACTCGGCTAGACGCAAACCCACTCGGCTAGACCCAAACCCACTCGGCTAGACGCAAACCCACTCGGGTAGACCCAAACCCACTCCGCTAGACCCAAACCCACTCTGCTGGACCCAAACCCACTCCGCTAGACCCAAACCCACTCAGCTTGACCCAAACCCACTCCGCTAGAACCAAACCCACTGCGCTAGACCCACACCCACTCGGCTAGACCCCAACCCACTCGGCTAGCCCCCAACGCACTCGGCTAGACCCAAACCCACTCGGCTAGACCCAAACCCACTCGGCTAGACGCAAACCCACTCGGGTAGACCCAAACCCACTCGGCTAGACGCAAACCCACTCGGCTAGACCCAAACCCACTCGGCTAGACCCAAACCCATTCGGCTAAACCCAAACCCACTCAGCTAGACCCAAACACGCTCGGCTAGACCCAAACCCACTCGGTTAGTCCCAAACCCACTCCGCCAGACCCAAACCCACTCGGCTAGACCCAAACCCACTCCGCTAGACCCAAACCCACTCCGATAGACCCAAACCCACTGGGCTAGACCCAAACCCACTCGGCTTCACCCAAACCCACTTGGCTAGACCCAAACCCACTCGGCTAGACCCAAACCCACTCGGCAAGACCCAAACCCACTCGGGTAGACCCAAACCCACTCGGCTAGACCCAAACCCACTCGGCTAGGCCCAAACCCACTCGGCTAGACACAAAACAACTCCGCTAACCCACTAGGCTAGACCCAAACCCACTCGGCTAGACCCAAACCCACTCGGCTAGACCCAAACCCATTCGGCTAGACCCAAACCCACTCCGCTAGAACCAAACCCACTGCGCTAGACCCAAACCCACTCCGCTAGACCCAAACCCACTCCGCTAGACCCAAACCCACTCGGCTAGACCCAAACCCACTCGGCTAGACCCAAACCCACTCGGCTAGACCCAAACCCACACGGCTAGACGCAAACCCACTCGGCTAGACGCAAACCCACTCGGCTAGACCCAAACCCACTCGGCTATACGCAAACCCACTCGGCTAGACACATACCCACTAGGCAAGACCCAAACCCACTCGGCTAGACCCAAACCCACTCGGCTTGACCCAAACCCAATCAGCCAGACCCAAACCCGCTCGGCTAGACCCAAACCCACTCGGTTAGTCCCAAACCCACTCCGCCAGACCCAAACCCACTTGGCTAGACCCAAACCCACTCGGCAAGACCCAAACCCACTCGGGTAGACCCAAACCCACTCGGCTAGACCCAAACCCACTCGGCTACACCCAAACCCAC
Organism: Raja brachyura; assembly: GCA_963514005.1. Next base: position 2,296,250 of record OY740820.1, read on the forward strand.
TCGGCTAGACCCAAAACAACTCCGCTAGACCCAAACCCACTAGGCTAGACCCAAACCCACTCGGCTAGACCCAAACCCACTCGGCTAGACCCAAACCCATTCGGCTAGACCCAAACCCACTCCGCTAGAACCAAACCCACTGCGCTAGACCCAAACCCACTCCGCTAGACCCAAACCCACTCCGCTAGACCCTAACCCACTCGGCTAGTCCCAAACCCACTCGGCTAGACCCAAACCCACTCGGCTAGACCCAAACCCACTCGGCTAGACCCAAACCCACTCGGCCAGACCCAAACCCACTCGGCTAGGCCCAAACCCACTCGGCTACTCCCAAACCCACTCGGCTAGACCCAAACCCACTCGGCTAGACCCAAAACAACTCCGCTAGACCCAAACCCACTAGGCTAGACCCAAACCCACTCGGCTAGACCCAAACCCACTCGGCTAGACCCAAACCCATTCAGCTAGACATAAACCCACTCCGCTAGAACCAAACCCACTGCGCTAGACCCAAACCCACTCCGCTAGACCCAAACCCACTCCGCTAGACCCAAACCCACTCGGCTAGACGCAAACCCACTCGGCTAGACGCAAACCCACTCGGCTAGACCCAAACCCACTCGGCTAGACGCAAACCCACTCGGGTAGACCCAAACCCACTCCGCTAGACCCAAACCCACTCTGCTAGACCCAAACCCACTCCGCTAGACCCAAACCCACTCAGCTCGACCCAAACCCACTCCGCTAGAACCAAACCCACTGCGCTAGACCCACACCCACTCGGCTAGACCCCAACCCACTCGGCTAGCCCCCAACGCACTCGGCTAGACCCAAACCCACTCGGCTAGACCCAAACCCACTCGGCTAGACGCAAACCCACTCGGGTAGACCCAAACCCACTCGGCTAGACGCAAACCCACTCGGCTAGACCCAAACCCATTCGGCTAGACCCAAACCCACTCCGCTAGAACCAAACCCACTGCGCTAGACCCGAACCCACTCCGCTAGACCCAAACCCACTCCGCTAGACCCTAACCCACTCGGCTAGTCCCAAACCCACTCGGCTAGACCCAAACCCACTCGGCTAGACCCAAACCCACTCGGCTAGACCCAAACCCACTCGGCCAGACCCAAACCCACTCGGCTAGGCCCAAACCCACTCGGCTACTCCCAAACCCACTCGGCTAGACCCAAACCCACTCGGCTAGACCCAAACCCACTCGGCTAGACCCAAACCCATTCGGCTAAACCCAAACCCACTCAGCTAGACCCAAACACGCTCGGCTAGACCCAAACCCACTCGGTTAGTCCCAAACCCACTCCGCCAGACCCAAACCCACTCGGCTTGACCCAAACCCACTCCGCTAGACCCAAACCCACTCCGATAGACCCAAACCCACTTGGCTAGACCCAAACCCACTCGGCTAGACCCAAACCCACTCGGCAAGACCCAAACCCACTCGGGTAGACCCAAACCCACTCGGCTAGACCCAAACCCACTCGGCTAGACCCAAACCCACTCGGCTAGACACAAAACAACTACGCTAACCCACTAGGCTAGACCCAAACCCACTCGGCTAGACCCAAACCCACTCGGCTAGACCCAAACCCATTCGGCTAGACCCAAACCCACTCCGCTAGAACCAAACCCACTGCGCTCGACCCAAACCCACTCCGCTAGACCCAAACCCACTCCGCTAGACCCAAACCCACTCGGCTAGACCCAAACCCACTCGGCTAGACCCAAACCCACTCGGCTAGACCCAAACCCACACGGCTAGACGCAAACCCACTCGGCTAGACGCAAACCCACTCGGCTAGACCCAAACCCACTCGGCTATACGCAAACCCACTCGGCTAGACACATACCCACTAGGCCAGACCCAAACCCACTCGGCTAGACCCAAACCCACTCGGCTAAACCCAAACCCACTCCGCGAGACCCAAACCCGCTCGGTTAGACCCAAACCCACTCGGTTAGACCCAAACCCACTCGGCTAGACCCAAACCCACTCGGCTAGACCCAAACCCACTCGGCTAGACACAAAACAACTCCGCTAACCCACTAGGCTAGACCCAAACCCACTGGGCTAGACCCAAACCCACTTGGCTAGACCCAAACCCACTCGGCTAGACCCAAACCCACTCGGCTAGACCCAAACCCACTCGGGTAGACCCAAACCCACTCGGCTGCACCCAAACCCACTCGGCTAGACCCAAACCCACTCGGCTAGACCCAAAACAACTCCGCTAGACTCAAAACCCTCTCGGCTAGACCCAAACCCACTCGGCTAGACGCAAACCCACTCGGCTAGACCCAAACCCACTCGGCTAGACCCAAACCCACTCGGCTTGACCCAAACCCACTCAGCCAGACCCAAACCCGCTCGGCTAGACCCAAACCCACTCGGTTAGTCCCAAACCCACTCCGCCAGACCCAAGCCCACTTGGCTAGACCCAAACCCACTCGGCAAGACCCAAACCCACTCGGGTAGACCCAAACCCACTCGGCTAGACCCAAACCCACTCGGCTACACCCAAACCCACTCGGCTAGACCCAAAACAACTCCGCTAGACCCAAACCCACTAGGCTAGACCCAAACCCACTCGGCTAGACCCAAACCCACTCGGCTAGACCCAAACCCATTCGGCTAGACCCAAACCCACTCCGCTAGAACCAAACCCACTGCGCTAGACCCAAACCCACTCCGCTAGACCCAAACCCACTCCGCTAGACCCAAACCCACTCGGCTAGACCCAAACCCACTCGGCTAGACCCAAACCCACTCGGCTAGACCCAAACCCACTCGGCTAGACCCAAACCCACTCGGCCAGACCCAAACCCACTCGGCTAGGCACAAACCCACTCGGCTACTCCCAAACCCACTGGGCTAGACCCAAACCCACTCGGCTAGACCCAAAACAACTCCGCTAGACCCAAACCCACTAGGCTAGACCCAAACCCACTCGGCTAGACCCAAACCCACTCGGCTAGACCCAAACCCATTCGGCTAGACATAAACCCACTCCGCTAGAACCAAACCCACTGCGCTAGACCCAAACCCACTCCGCTAGACCCAAACCCACTCCGCTAGACCCAAACCCACTCGGCTAGACGCAAACCCACTCGGCTAGACGCAAACCCACTCGGCTAGACCCAAACCCACTCGGCTAGACGCAAACCCACTGGGGTAGACCCAAACCCACTCCGCTAGACCCAAACCCACTCCGCTAGACCCAAACCCACTCCGCTAGACCCAAACCCACTCAGCTCGACCCAAACCCACTCCGCTAGAACCAAACCCACTGCGCTAGACCCAAAACAACTCCGCTAGACCCAAACCCACTAGGCTAGACCCAAACCCACTCGGCTAGACCCAAACCCACTCGGCTAGACCCAAACCCATTCGGCTAGACATAAACCCACTCCGCTAGAACCAAACCCACTGCGCTAGACCCAAACCCACTCCGCTAGACCCAAACCCACTCCGCTAGACCCAAACCCACTCGGCTAGACGCAAACCCACTCGGCTAGACGCAAACCCACTCGGCTAGACCCAAACCCACTCGGCTAGACGCAAACCCACTGGGGTAGACCCAAACCCACTCCGCTAGACCCAAACCCACTCCGCTAGACCCAAACCCACTCCGCTAGACCCAAACCCACTCAGCTCGACCCAAACCCACTCCGCTAGAACCAAACCCACTGCGCTAGACCCACACCCACTCGGCTAGACCCCAACCCACTCGGCTAGCCGCCAACGCACTCGGCTAGACCCAAACCCATTCGGCTAGACCCAAACCCACTCGGCTAGACGCAAACCCACTCGGGTAGACCCAAACCCACTCGGCTAGACGCAAACCCACTAGGCTAGACCCAAACCCACTCGGCTAGACCCAAACCCATTTGGCTAAACCCAAACCCACTCAGCTAGACCCAAACACACTCGGCTAGACCCAAACACACTCGGTTAGTCCCAAACCCACTCCGCCAGACCCAAACCCACTCGGATAGACCCAAACCCACTCCGCTAGACCCAAACCCACTCCGATAGACCCAAACCCACTGGGCTAGACCCAAACCCACTCGGCTTCACCCAAACCCACTTGGCTAGACCCAAACCCACTCGGCTAGACCCAAACCCACTCGGCCAGACCCAAACCCACTCGGCTAGACCCAAACCCACTCGGCTAGACCCAAACCCACTCGGCAAGACCCAAACCCACTCGGCTAGACCCATCCCACTCGGCTAGACCCAAACCCACTCGGCTAGACCCAAACCCACTCGGCTACACCCAAAACCACTCGGCTAGGCCCAAACCCACTCGGCTAGACCCAAACCCACTCGGCTAGACCAAAACCCAATCGGCTAGACCCAAACCAACTCGGCTAGACCCAAACCCCCTCGGCTAGACCCAAACCCACTCCGCTGGACCCAAACCCACTCGGCTAGACCCAAACCCACTCGGTACTCCCAAACCCACTCCGCCAGACCCAAACCCACTCCGCTAGACCCAAACCCACTCCGCTAGACCCAAACCCACTGGGCTAGACCCAAGCGCACTCGGCTAGACCCAAACCCACTTGGCTAGACCCAAACCCACTCGGCTAGACCCAAACCCACTCGGCTAGACCCAAACCCACTCGGGTAGACCCGAACCCACTCGGCTACACCCAAACCCACTCGGCTAGACCCAAACCCACTCGGCTAGACCCAAACCCCCTCGGCTAGACCCAAACCCACTCCGCTGCACCAAACCCACTCGGCTAGACCCAAACCCACTCGGTACTCCCAAACCCACTCGGCTAGACCCAAATCCACTCGGCTAGACCCAAACCCACTCGGCTAGACCCAAACCCACTCGGCTACACCCAAACCCACTCGGCTACACCCAAACCCACTCGGCTACACCCAAACCCACTCGGCTAGACCCAAACCCACTCGGCTAGGCCCAAACCCACTCGGCTAGACCCAAACCCACTCGGCTAGACCAAAACCCAATCGGCTAGACCCAAAGCAACTCGGCTAGACCCAAACCCCCTCGGCTAGACCCAAACCCACTCCGCTGCACCAAACCCACTCGGCTAGACCCAAACCCACTCGGTACTCCCAAACCCACTCGGCTAGACCCAAATCCACTCGGCTAGACCCAAACCCACTCGGCTAGACCCAAACCCACTCGGCTACACCCAAACCCACTCGGCTACACCGAAACCCACTCGGCTACACCCAAACCCACTCGGCTAGACCCAAACCCACTCGGCTAGGCCCAAACCCACTCGGCTAGACCCAAACCCACTCGGCTAGACCAAAACCCAATCGGCTAGACCCAAAGCAACTCGGCTAGACCCAAACCACCTCGGCTAGACCCAAACCCACTCCGCTGGACCCAAACCCACTCGGTTAGACGCAAACCCACTCGGCTAGACCCAAACCCACTCGGCTAGACCCAAAACAACCCCACTAGACCCAAACCCACTAGGCTACACCCAAACCCACTCGGCTAGACCCAAACCCATTCGGCTAGACCCAAACCCACTCCGCTAGAACCAAACCCACTGCGCTAGACCCAAACCCACTCCGCCAGACCCAAACCCACTCGGTTACATGGAAACCCACTCGGCTAGACCCAAACCCACTCGGCTAGACCCAAACCCACTCGGCTAGACGCAAACCCACTCGGCTAGACGCAAACCCACTCGGCTAGACCCAAACCCACTCGGCTAGACGCAAACCCACTCGGGTAGACCCAAACCCACTCCGCTAGACCCAAACCCACTCCGCTAGACCCAAACCCACTCCGCTAGACCCAAACCCACTCAGCTCGACCCAAACCCACTCCGCTAGAACCAAACCCACTGCGCTAGACCCAAACACACTCGGCTAGACCCCAACCCACTCGGCTAGCCCCCAACGCACTCGGCTAGACCCAAACCCACTCGGCTAGACCCAAACCCACTCGGCTAGACGCAAACCCACTCGGCTAGACCCAAACCCACTCAGCGAGATGCAAACCCACTCGGGTAGACCCAAACCCACTCGGCTAGACCCAAACCCACTCGGCTAAACCCAAACCCACTCAGCGAGACCCAAACCCGCTCGGCTAGACCCAAACCCACTCGGTTAGTCCCAAACCCACTCCGCCAGACCCAAACCCACTCGGCTAGACCCAAACCCACTCTGCTAGACCCAAACCCACTCCGCTAGACCCAAACCCACTGGGCTAGACCCAAACCCACTCGGCTTGACCCAAACCCACTTGGCTAGACCCAAACCCACTCGGCTAGACCCAAACCCACTCGGCTAGCCCCCAACGCACTCGGCTAGACCCAAACCCACTCGGCTAGACGCAAACCCACTCGGGTAGACCCAAACCCACTCCGCTAGACCCAAACCCACTCCGCTAGACCCAAACCCACTCCGCTAGACCCAAACCCACTCAGCTCGACCCAAACCCACTCCGCTAGAACCAAACCCACTGCGCTAGACCCAAACACACTCGGCTAGACCCCAACCCACTCGGCTAGCCCCCAACGCACTCGGCTAGACCCAAACCCACTCGGCTAGACCCAAACCCACTCGGCTAGACGCAAACCCACTCGGCTAGACCCAAACCCACTCAGCGAGATGCAAACCCACTCGGGTAGACCCAAACCCACTCGGCTAGACCCAAACCCACTCGGCTAAACCCAAACCCACTCAGCGAGACCCAAACCCGCTCGGCTAGACCCAAACCCACTCGGTTAGTCCCAAACCCACTCCGCCAGACCCAAACCCACTCGGCTAGACCCAAACCCACTCTGCTAGACCCAAACCCACTCCGCTAGACCCAAACCCACTGGGCTAGACCCAAACCCACTCGGCTTGACCCAAACCCACTTGGCTAGACCCAAACCCACTCGGCTAGACCCAAACCCACTCGGCTAGATCCAAACCCACTCGGGTAGACCCAAACCTACTCGGCTAGACCCAAACCCACTTTGCTAGACCCAAACCCACTCGGCTAGACCCAAAACAACTCCGCTAGCCCCAAACCCACTAGGCTAGACCCAAACCCACTCGGCTAGACCCAAACCCACTCGGCTAGACCCAAACCCATGTGGCCAGACCCAAACCAACTCCGCTAGAACCAAACCCACTGCGCTAGACCCAAACCCACTCTGCTAGACCCAAACCCACTCCGCTAGACCCAAACCCACTTGGTTAGACCGAAACCCACTCAGCTAGACCCAAACCCACTCGGCTAGACCCAAACCCACTCGGCTAGACCCAAACCCACTCGGCTAGACCCAAACCCACTCGGCTAGACCCAAACCCACTCGGGTAGACCCGAACCCACTCGGCTACACCCAAACCCACTCGGCTAGACCCAAACCCACTCGGCTAGACCCAAACCCCCTCGGCTAGACCCAAACCCACTCCGCTGCACCAAACCCACTCGGCTAGACCCAAACCCACTCGGTACTCCCAAACCCACTCGGCTAGACCCAAATCCACTCGGCTAGACCCAAACCCACTCGGCTAGACCCAAACCCACTCGGCTACACCCAAACCCACTCGGCTACACCCAAACCCACTCGGCTACACCCAAACCCACTCGGCTAGACCCAAACCCACTCGGCTAGGCCCAAACCCACTCGGCTAGACCCAAACCCACTCGGCTAGACCAAAACCCAATCGGCTAGACCCAAAGCAACTCGGCTAGACCCAAACCCCCTCGGCTAGACCCAAACCCACTCCGCTGGACCCAAACCCACTCGGCTAGACCCAAACCCACTCGGTACTCCCAAACCCACTCGGCTAGACCCAAACCCACTCGGCTAGACCCAAACCCACTCGGCTAGACGCAACCCCACTCGGTTAGACGCAAACCCACTCGGCTAGACCCAAACCCACTCGGCTAGACCCAAAACAACTCCACTAGACCCAAACCCACTAGGCTACACCCAAACCCACTCGGCTAGACCCAAACCCATTCGGCTAGACCCAAACCCACTCCGCTAGAACCAAACCCACTGCGCTAGACCCAAACCCACTCCGCCAGACCCAAACCCACTCGGTTACATGGAAACCCACTCGGCTAGACCCAAACCCACTCGGCTAGACCCAAACCCACTCGGCTAGACGCAAACCCACTCGGCTAGACGCAAACCCACTCGGCTACACCCAAACCCACTCGGCTAGACGCAAACCCACTCGGGTAGACCCAAACCCACTCCGCTAGACCCAAACCCACTCCGCTAGACCCAAACCCACTCCGCTAGACCCAAACCCACTCAGCTCGACCCAAACCCACTCCGCTAGAACCAAACCCACTGCGCTAGACCCAAACACACTCGGCTAGACCCCAACCCACTCGGCTAGCCCCCAACGCACTCGGCTAGACCCAAACCCACTCGGCTAGACCCAAACCCACTCGGCTAGACGCAAACCCACTCGGCTAGACCCAAACCCACTCGGCGAGATGCAAACCCACTCGGGTAGACCCAAACCCACTCGGCTAGACCCAAACCCACTCGGCTAAACCCAAACCCACTCAGCGAGACCCAAACCCGCTCGGCTAGACCCAAACCCACTCGGTTGGTCCCAAACCCACTCCGCCAGACCCAAACCCACTCGGCTAGACCCAAACCCACTCTGCTAGACCCAAACCCACTCCGCTAGACCCAAACCCACTGGGCTAGACCCAAACCCACTCGGCTTGACCCAAACCCACTTGGCTAGACCCAAACCCACTCGGCTAGACCCAAACCCACTCGGCTAGATCCAAACCCACTCGGGTAGACCCAAACCTACTCGGCTAGACCCAAACCCACTTTGCTAGACCCAAACCCACTCGGCTAGACCCAAAACAACTCCGCTAGCCCCAAACCCTCTAGGCTAGACCCAAACCCACTCGGCTAGACCCAAACCCACTCGGCTAGACCCAAACCCATGTGGCTAGACCCAAACCAACTCCGCTAGAACCAAACCCACTGCGCTAGACCCAAACCCACTCTGCTAGACCCAAACCCACTCCGCTAGACCCAAACCCACTTGGTTAGACCGAAACCCACTCAGCTAGACCCAAACCCACTCGGCTAGACCCAAACCCACTCGGCTAGACGCAAACCCACTCGGCTAGACGCAAACCCACTCGGCTAGACCCAAACCCACTCGGCTAGACGCAAACCCACTCCGCTAGACCCAAACCCACTCCGCTAGACGCAAACCCACTCCGCTAGACGCAAACCCACTCCGCTAGACCCAAACCCACTCAGCTCGACCCAAACTTACTCCGCTAGACCCAAACCCACTGGGCAAGACCAAAACCCACTCGGATAGACCCAAACCCACTTGGCTAGACCCAAACCCACTCGGCAAGACCCAAACCCACTCGGGTAGATCCAAACCCACTCGGCTAGACCCAAACCCACTCGGCTAGACCCAAACCCACTCGGCCAGACTCAAAACAACTCCGCTAGACCCAAACCCACTAGGCTAGACCCAAACCCACTCGGCTAGACCCAAACCCACTCGGCTAGCCCAAACCCATTCGGCTAGACCCAAACCCACTCCGCTAGAACCAAACCCACTGCGCTAGACCCAAACCCACTCGGCTAGACCCAAACCCACTTCGCTAGAGCCAAAGCCACTCGGCTAGACCCAAACCCACTCGGCTAGACCCAAACCCACTCGGCTAGACCCAAACCCACTCGGCTACACCCAAAACCACTCGGCTAGGCCCAAACCCACTCGGCTAGACCCAAACCCACTCGGCTAGACCAAAGCCCAATCGGCTAGACCCAAACCAACTCGGCTAGACCCAAACCCCCTCGGCTAGACCCAAACCCACTCCGCTGGACCCAAACCCACTCGGCTAGACCCAAACCCACTCGGTACTCCCAAACCCACTCCGCCAGACCCAAACCCACTCCGCTAGACCAAACCCACTCCGCTAGACCCAAACCCACTGGGCTAGACCCAAGCGCACTCGGCTAGACCCAAACCCACTTGGCTAGACCCAAACCCACTCGGCTAGACCCAAACCCACTCGGCTAGACCCAAACCCACTCGGGTAGACCCGAACCCACTCGGCTACACCCAAACCCAGTCGGCCAGACCCAAACCCACTCGGCTAGACCCAAACCCCCTCGGCTAGACCCAAACCCACTCCGCTGCACCAAACCCACTCGGCTAGACCCAAACCCACTCGGTACTCCCAAACCCACTCGGCTAGACCCAAACCCACTCGGCTAGACCCAAACCCACTCGGCTAGACCCAAACCCACTCGGCTACACCCAAACCCACTCGGCTACACCCAAACCCACTCGGCTACACCCAAACCCACTCGGCTAGACCCAAACCCACTCGGCTAGGCCCAAACCCACTCGGCTAGACCCAAACCCACTCGGCTAGACCAAAACCCAATCGGCTAGACCCAAAGCAACTCGGCTAGACCCAAACCCCCTCGGCTAGACCCAAACCCACTCCGTTGGACCCAAACCCACTCGGCTAGACCCAAACCCACTCGGTACTCCCAATCCCACTCGGCTAGACCCAAATCCACTCGGCTGGACCCAAACCCACTCGGCTAGAACCAAACCCACTCGGCTACACCCAAACCCACTCGGCTAGACCCAAACCCACTCGGCTAGACCCAAAACAACTCCGCTAGACCCAAACCCACTAGGCTACACCCAAACCCACTCGGCTAGACCCAAACCCATTCGGCTAGACCCAAACCCACTCCGCTAGAACCAAACCCACTGCGCTAGACCCAAACCCACTCCGCCAGACCCAAACCCACTCTGCTAGACCCAAACCCACTCGGTTACATGGAAACCCACTCGGCTAGACCCAAACCCACTCGGCTAGACCCAAACCCACTCGGCTAGACGCAAACCCACTCGGCTAGACGCAAACCCACTCGGCTAGACCCAAACCCACTCGGCTAGACGCAAACCCACTCGGGTAGACCCAAACCCACTCCGCTAGACCCAAACCCACTCCGCTAGACCCAAACCCACTCCGCTAGACCCAAACCCACTCAGCTCGACCCAAACCCACTCCGCTAGAACCAAACCCACTGCGCTAGACCCAAACACACTCGGCTAGACCCCAACCCACTCGGCTAGCCCCCAACGCACTCGGCTAGACCCAAACCCACTCGGCTAGACACAAACCCACTCGGCTAGACGCAAACCCACTCGGCTAGACCCAAACCCACTCGGCGAGATGCAAACCCACTCGGATAGACCCAAACCCACTCGGCTAGACCCAAACCCACTCGGCTAAACCCAAACCCACTCAGCGAGACCCAAACCCGCTCGGCTAGACCCAAACCCACTCGGTTAGTCCCAAACCCACTCCGCCAGACCCAAACCCACTCGGCTAGACCCAAACCCACTCTGCTAGACCCAAACCCACTCCGCTAGACCCAAACCCACTGGGCTAGACCCAAACCCACTCGGCTTGACCCAAACCCACTTGGCTAGACCCAAACCCACTCGGCTAGACCCAAACCCACTCGGCTAGATCCAAACCCACTCGGGTAGACCCAAACCTACTCGGCTAGACCCAAACCCACTTTGCTATACCCAAACCCACTCGGCTAGACCCAAAACAACTCCGCTAGCCCCAAACCCACTAGGCTAGACCCAAACCCACTCGGCTAGACCCAAACCCACTCGGCTAGACCCAAACCCATGTGGCTAGACCCAAACCAACTCCGCTAGAACCAAACCCACTGCGCTAGACCCAAACCCACTCCGCTAGACCCAAACCCACTCCGCTAGTCCCAAACCCACTTGGTTAGACCGAAACCCACTCAGCTAGACCCAAACCCACTCGGCTAGACCCAAACCCACTCGGCTAGACGCAAACCCACTCGGCTAGACGCAAACCCACTCGGCTAGACCCAAACCCACTCGGCTAGACGCAAACCCACTCCGCTAGACCCAAACCCACTCCGCTAGACGCAAACCCACTCCGCTAGACGCAAACCCTCTCCGCTAGACCCAAACCCACTCAGCTCGACCCAAACTTACTCCGCTAGACCCAAACCCACTGGGCAAGACCCTAACCCACTCGGATAGACCCAAACCCACTTGGCTAGACCCAAACCCACTCGGCAAGACCCAAACCCACTCGGGTAGACCCAAACCCACTCGGCTAGACCCAAACCCACTCGGCTAGACCCAAACCCACTCGGCTAGACTCAAAACAACTCCGCTAGACCCAAACCCACTAGGCTAGACCCAAACCCACTCGGCTAGACCCAAACCCACTCGGCTAGACCCAAACCCATTCGGCTAGACCCAAACCCACTCCGCTAGAACCAAACCCACTGCGCTAGACCCAAACCCACTCGGCTAGACCCAAACCCACTTCGCTAGAGCCAAAGCCACTCGGCTAGACCCAAACCCACTCGGCTAGACCCAAACCCACTCGGCTAGACCCAAACCCACTCGACTACACCCAAAAACACTCGGCTAGGCCCAAACCCACTCGGCTAGACCCAAACCCACTCGGCTAGACCAAAACCCAATCGGCTAGACCCAAACCAACTCGGCTAGACCCAAACCCCCTCGGCTAGACCCAAACCCACTCCGCTGGACCCAAACCCACTCGGCTAGACCCAAACCCACTCGGTACTCCCAAACCCACTCCGCCAGACCCAAACCCACTCCGCTAGACCCAAACCCACTCCGCTAGACCCAAACCCACTGGGCTAGACCCAAGCGCACTCGGCTAGACCCAAACCCACTTGGCTAGACCCAAACCCACTCGGCTAGACCCAAACCCACTCGGCTAGACCCAAACCCACTCGGGTAGACCCGAACCCACTCGGCTACACCCAAACCCACTCGGCTAGACCCAAACCCACTCGGCTAGACCCAAACCCCCTCGGCTAGACCCAAACCCACTCCGCTGCACCAAACCCACTCGGCTAGACCCAAACCCACTCGGTACTCCCAAACCCACTCGGCTAGACCCAAACCCACTCGGCTAGACCCAAACCCATTCGGCTAGACCCAAACCCACTCGGCTACACCCAAACCCACTCGGCTACACCCAAACCCACTCGGCTACACCCAAACCCACTCGGCTAGACCCAAACCCACTCGGCTAGGCCCAAACCCACTCGGCTAGACCCAAACCCACTCGGCTAGACCAAAACCCAATCGGCTAGACCCAAAGCAACTCGGCTAGACCCAAACCCCCTCGGCTAGACCCAAACCCACTCCGCTGGACCCAAACCCACTCGGCTAGACCCAAACCCACTCGGTACTCCCAAACCCACTCGGCTAGACCCAAATCCACTCGGCTGGACCCAAACCCACTCGGCTAGAACCAAACCCACTCGGCTACACCCAAACCCACTCGGCTAGACCCAAACCCACTCGGCTAGACCCAAAACAACTCCGCTAGACCCAAACCCACTAGGCTACACCCAAACCCACTCGGGTAGACCCAAACCCACTCGGCTAGACCCAAACCCACTCGGCTAGACCCAAACCCACTCGGCTAGACTCAAAACAACTCCGCTAGACCCAAACCCACTAGGCTAGACCCAAACCCACTCGGCTAGACCCAAACCCACTCGGCTAGACCCAAACCCATTCGGCTAGACCCAAACCCACTCCGCTAGAACCAAACCCACTGCGCTAGACCCAAACCCACTCGGCTAGACCCAAACCCACTTCGCTAGAGCCAAAGCCACTCGGCTAGACCCAAACCCACTCGGCTAGACCCAAACCCACTCGGCTAGACCCAAACCCACTCGACTACACCCAAAACCACTCGGCTAGGCCCAAACCCACTCGGCTAGACCCAAACCCACTCGGCTAGACCAAAACCCAATCGGCTAGACCCAAACCAACTCGGCTAGACCCAAACCCCCTCGGCTAGACCCAAACCCACTCCGCTGGACCCAAACCCACTCGGCTAGACCCAAACCCACTCGGTACTCCCAAACCCACTCCGCCAGACCCAAACCCACTCCGCTAGACCCAAACCCACTCCGCTAGACCCAAACCCACTGGGCTAGACCCAAGCGCACTCGGCTAGACCCAAACCCACTTGGCTAGACCCAAACCCACTCGGCTAGACCCAAACCCACTCGGCTAGACCCAAACCCACTCGGGTAGACCCGAACCCACTCGGCTACACCCAAACCCACTCGGCTACACCCAAAACCACTCGGCTAGGCCCAAACCCACTCGGCTAGACCCAAACCCACTCGGCTAGACCCAAACCAACTCGGCTAGACCCAAATCCCCTCGGCTAGACCCAAACCCACTCCGCTGGACCCAAACCCACTCGGCTAGACCCAAACCCACTCGGTACTCCCAAACCCACTCCGCCAGACCCAAACCCACTCCGCTAGACCCAAACCCACTCCGCTAGACCCAAACCCACTGGGCTAGACCCAAGCGCACTCGGCTAGACCCAAACCCACTTGGCTAGACCCAAACCCACTCGGCTAGACCCAAACCCACTCGGCTAGACCCAAACCCACTCGGGTAAACCCGAACCCACTCGGCTACACCCAAACCCACTCGGCTAGACCCAAACCCACTCGGCTAGACCCAAACCCCCTCGGCTAGACCCAAACCCACTCCGCTGCACCAAACCCACTCGGCTAGACCCAAACCCACTCGGTACTCCCAAACCCACTCGGCTAGACCCAAACCCACTCGGCTAGACCCAAACCCACTCGGCTAGACCCAAACCCACTCGGCTAGACCCAAACCCACTCGGCTACACCCAAACCCACTCGGCTACACCCAAACCCACTCGGCTACACCCAAACCCACTCGGCTAGACCCAAACCCACTCGGCTAGGCCCAAACCCACTCGGCTAGACCCAAACCCACTCGGCCAGACCAAAACCCAATCGGCTAGACCCAAAGCAACTCGGCTAGACCCAAACCCCCTCGGCTAGACCCAAACCCACTCCGCTGGTCCCAAACCCACTCGGCTAGACCCAAACCCACTCGGTACTCCCAAACCCACTCGGCTAGACCCAAACCCACTCGGCTGGACCCAAACCCACTCGGCTAGAACCAAACCCACTCGGCTACACCCAAACGCACTCGGCTAGACCCAAATCCACTCGGCTAGACCCAAACCCACTCCGCCAGACCCAAACCCACTCCGCTAGACCCAAACCCACTCCGCTAGACCCAAACCCACTCCGCTGGACCCAAACCCACTGGGCTAGACCCAAACGCACTCGGCTAGACCCAAACCCACTTGGCTACACCCAAACCCACTCGGCTAGACCCAAACTCACTCGGCTAGACCCAAAACAAATCCGCTAGACCCAAACCCACTAGGCTAGACCCAAACCCACTCGGCTAGACCCAAACCCACTCGGCTAGACCCAAACCCATTCGGCTAGACCCAAACCCACTCCGCTAGAACCAAACCCACTGCGCTAGACCCAAACCCACTCCGCTAGACCCAAACCCACTCCGCTAGACCCAAACCCACTCGGTTAGACCGAAACACACTCGGCTAGACCGAAACCCACTCGGCAAGACCCAAACCCACTCAGCCGAGTGGGTTTGGGTGTAGCCGAGTGGGTTTGTGTAAAGAAGTATACACGTACACAGTGTTTCTTTACCGAGTCTTTATTAATCACATATATATCGATGCCCTAGTTGTACATGGTCTGCACGTTTTACTAGAGGAGGTACCAGGGATGGAGAGACAGTAATATACTTGGTGAAAGGGGAGTGGCTACACAACCTACAATTAAAGGGACATGCACTAAACATCTACATCCTTCCTCTTACAAAAGAAAGGAACGTGACAGCCGACCATGTCTCATACACTAGAGCAACTGGAAAAGGATAGACAGCAAAATAGCAGCAATCAAATATAATCGCCATAACGGTCAGGCGCCGTTACAATCCGCCCCGAGCGGGTACGAACCCCGCTCACACCCTTTCCCCCCAAAGAAACGGGCACCAGGGGAGACCCCACGACAGGAGGACTACAATGTGGGGACTTGCGTGGTGACAAAGGGATTGGAGGCGAGCGACCTGGCGATGGGGAAGAGACGGCTGGAGGCACGGGAACAGGCACAGGGAGAAGAACCAGGACAGGGCGAGCAGGCACAGGTTTAGTGAACGCTACAGGCGGGAGAGCGGACAGAGGGGGAGCATGGGGGTCAGCAGGAGGAGTTGGAGGAGGAGGCTCGTTCACCAGGCGGAGGTGCCGCCTGGACCGACGGTAAACAGTACCATCGAGGTTCACCAGATAGGAGCGAGGTGAACCAGCCGTCCCAACAACAACCGCAAGGCCAGGGTGACCGGAGGTGGAATCCATGCGGACAACCTGACCAGGAGACAGAGGAGGCAGGGCACGGCAAGACCTGTCGTGGGATCGCTTCTGAATGGACTGCTTGGTAGCAATACGCTCACGGACCACGGCAGGTTTTACAACAGCTGGGGTAAGAGTCTGCTGGGCCACCGGAATGGGAGGTCGAGTAACCCGGGACATGAGGCGCTGCGCCGGGGATCCCAGAACACCGTCACGGGAAATGTTTCGCAGGTTGAGGAGGGCGAGGTAAATGTCAGACTTCGATGCGCGGCAGCGATTCAACAAGTCCTTTGCGCTGCGAACAGCACGCTCGGCCAGGCCATTGCTCTGAGGGTACTCAGGGCTACTAGTGTAATGCCGAAAGTTCCAGCGGTCAGCAAAGTCCTTGAACTCCGCACTGGTAAATTGGCTGCCGTTGTCTGACTGCAGGCTCGCTGGTGATCCAAAGGTCGCGAAGTGGCGGCGCAGCTTCGCGATAACAGCAGAAGAGGAGAGAGAAAACAGCTGGTCGACCTCATACCAGTTGGAGTAAGAGTCGACAAGCACCAAGAAGTGCTTGCCGTGCCACTCAAAAATGTCCGTTGCCAGCGCCGACCATGGCAGGTCCGGTGCGGGCTGCTGCAGAAGGGGCAAACGCTGCTGCTGCGGGGCGAGACTGTTGCAGGTAGGGCAAGATGACACCCGGTCCCGAAAATACACAGCCATATCAGGCCAATAAAACTGGCTTTGGGCGATAGAGAGAGTGGCCTCGGCGCCAGGAAGACCCCGATGCGCGGTGTCGAAATACTGTTGGCGAAGAGCCTCAGGTACCACAACCTTGTGACCTTTAACGATAACTCCATCTCGTAGCACCAGCTCGTCACGGACCAGGAAGTAGGGCACTGCCGCGGCGGGCAGGGAAGAACGTCGCTCGGGCCAACCCCTTTGAATGACCGCAGCTAGCTGTTGGAGCGAGGCGTCAGCAGCAGTGTGTTTAACTAAGGACTGTAGTTGTTTTGAAGGAACAAAGTTGACGTTCAGGACAATCATACCTGAAGCCTCGTAAGGGTGACGGGTGGTCGAAGCCAGAGGAGCCCGAGACAGCGTGTCAGCAATAAACATGTCCTTGCCTCTACGGTACACTACGGAGAAGGTAAAACGCTGTAGCTGCAGCATCATCCGCTGCAGCCTGGAGGAGGCAGCGTGAATCGGCTTGCCGAGGATGGTGACCAGAGGCTGGTGGTCGGTCTCAATAGAGAATTCAGTTCCCAGGATATAGTCCTTAAACTTTGAACATGCAAACACAACAGCCAGCAGTTCCTTTTCGATCTGGGCATAGCGCTGCTCAGCTGGAGTCATCGTGCGAGACGCGAAGGACACGGGTAACTGGACCCCATCATGAACTTGCAAACAAGCAGCACCCAGCCCGAACTTTGAAGCATCGCACGTGAGGACAATAGGACGGTTCAAATCGAAATATTGCAGCGTCGGAGTGCAGACAAGCTTTGAACGCAGCATATCGAAAGCAGCCTGGTGTTGCGGGAACCAGGACCATGCAGTGTCTTTCTTCACCAAGTCTCTTAAAGGGGCACTCAACTCGCTCAGATCGGGGATGAATTTTCCCAAGTAATTAGCCATGCCAAGGAAACGCTGGAGGCTCGGCACATCCACAGGAGCAGGCATCTCCGAGATAGCAGCGGTCTTCTGTGGGTCGGGCTTCAGCCCGGACGCTGTGAAGACGTGTCCCACATAGGTGACCTCCGGGACACGGAACCGGCATTTACTGGGGTTGAGCTTCAGATTTACCTCCCGAGCTCGATCCAAAACTAGTCGGAGGTTGTGGTCGTGCTGTTCCACATCTTTACCATACACCAAGATGTCATCTACAATGATAGCGCACGGGAGCCCCGCAAACAGCTGTTCCATCGTCCTCTGGAAAACTTCACTGGCGGAGCTGATCCCGAACGGCATGCGCAGGAATCGGAACCTCCCAAAGGGAGTGGCAAAGGTCGTCAGGCAGGACGATTGTTCATCTAGCTGTATCTGCCAGAACGAGCTCTTAGCATCCAGCACCGAAAACACAGTGGCAGGGCCAACCTGTGCAGCAACATCTTCGACAGTACGCATGGGATAGTGCGGGCGCTTGATAGCCAGGTTCAAATCTTTGGGGTTGATGCAGATCCGTAGCTCACTCTTGTCCTTCTTGGCAGCAACCACCATGGTGGAGACCCACTGAGTGGGCTCGCTCACCTCTTTCAGAATGCCTGTAGCCACCATGTCCCGAAGGGTGGACTCGACCCTATCCTTCATCGCAAAGGAGACCCGGTGTGGAGGGCGTATAACTGGATCCACGTCAGGTTTTAGAGAGATCTCATAACTGCAGGGGAGCATCCCCAGCGCATTGTCAAACCGATCGGGGTACTCGGCTAACGGGTCGAAAGGTTGCTGAACTAAACGGATCTCCCGGTGAAAATTGACCAATCCGAGGTCTTGGCATGCCCGAACACCGAGCAGTGTAACACATTTTCCGTTAACCAGGAAGAAGGAGAGGGGCCGAACGGTCTCTAGCACTTCACAGTTCAGGGTAGCCTTCCCCACAGGGACAAGCAACCCTCCCCCATAAGCACGAAGGACAGAGCGCTCAACGGTGACTCGCTCATTATTCCTTATCTTCTTGAAAAGGCTAGTAGACATAACGTTCGTGGCGGCCCCAGTATCGACCTTGGCAGAGAACGTAGAACCATTGACAGTAACTTGCACAGTAGGGTCTGTTATTCGAGCAGGTGCCTTCCTAACTGAAAATGATTTGGACGAGGGAATTCAATGCAACATCTCCAAATTTGCAGATGATACCAAGCCGGGGGGTATAGTTAGGTGTGAGGAGGATGCTTGGAGGCTGCAGGGTGATTTGGATAGGCTGAGTGAATGGGCAGATGCATGGCAGATGCAGTACAATGTGGATAAATGTGAGGTTATCCACTTTGGTGGCAAAAACATGAGGGTAGACTATTATCTGAATGGTGGCAGATTAGGTAAGGGGGAGATGCAACGAGACCTGGGTGTCATGGTACACCAGTCATTGAAAGTAGGCATGCAGGTGCAGCAGGCAGTGAAGAAAGCAAATGGGATGTTAGCATTCATAGCGAAAGGATTTGAGTATAGGAGCAGGGAGGTTCTACTGCAGTTGTACAGGGTTTTGGTGAGGCCACACCTGGAGTACTGCGTACAGTTTTGGTCTCCAAATCTGAGGAAAGACATCCTTGCCATAGAGGGGGTACAGAGAAGATTCACCAGACTGATTCCTGGGATGTCAGGACTTTCATATGAGGAAAGATTGGATAGACTCGGTTTGTACTCGATGGAATTTAGAAGATTGAGGGGGGATCTTATAGAAACCTACAAAATTCTTAAGGGGTTGGACAAGCTAGATGCTGGAAGATTGTTCCCGATGTTGGGGGAGTCCAGAACAAGGGGTCACAGTCTAAGGATAAGGGGGAATTCCTTTAGGACCGAAATGAGGAAAACATTCTTTACACAGAGAGTGGTGAGTCTCTGGAATTCTCTGCCACAGAAGGTAGTTGAGGCCAGTTCATTGGCTATATTTAAGAGGGCGTTAGATGTGGCACTTGTGGCTAAAGGGATCAGGGGTATGGAGAGAAGGCAGGTACGGGATACTGAGTTGGATGATCAGCCATGATCACATTGAATGGCGGTGCAGGCTCGAAGGGCCGAATGGCCCACTCCTGCACCTATTTTCCATGTTTCTATGTTTCTAAACCAACTCCGCTAGAACCAAACCCACTGCGCTAGACCCAAACCCACTCCGCTAGACCCAAACCCACTCCGCTAGACCCAAACCCACTCGGTTAGACCCAAACCCACTCGGCTAGACCCAAACCCACTCGGCTAGACCCAAACCTACTTGGCTAGACGCAAACCCACTCGGCTAGACGCAAACCCACTCGGCTAGACCCAAACCCACTCGGCTAGACGCAAAACCACTCGGCTAGACCCAAACCCACTCCGCTAGACCCAAACCCACTCCACTAGACCCAAACCCACTCCGCTACACCCAAACCAACTCAGCTCGACCCAAACCCACTCCGCCAGAACCAAACCCACTGCGCTAGACCCAAACCCACACGGCTAGACCCCAACCCACTCGGCTAGCCCCCAACCCACTCGGCTAGACCCAAACCCACTCGGCTAGACCCAAACCCACTCGGCTAGACGCAAACCCACTCGGCTAGACCCAAACCCACTCGGCTAGACCAAAACCCACTCGGCTAGAACCAAACCAACTCGGCTAGACCCAAACCCACTCGGCTAGACCCAAACCCACTCCGCTAGACCCAAACCCACTCGGCTAGACCCAAACCCACTCGGCTAGACCCAAACCCACTCGGCTAGACCCAAACACACTCGGCTAGACCTAAACCCACTCGGCTAGACCCAAACCCACTCGGCTAGACCCAAACCCACTCGGCTAGACCCAAACCCACTCGGCTAGACCCAAACCCACTCGGCAAGACTCAAACCCACTCGGCTAGACCCAAACCCATTCGGCAAGACGCAAACCCACTCGGCTAGACCCAAACCCACTCGGCTAGACCCAAACCCACTCGGCGAGACCCAAACCCACTCGGCTAAACACAAACCCACTCGGCTAGTCCCAAACCCACTCGGCTAGACCCAAACCCACTCGGCTAGACCCAAACCCACTCGACTAGATCCAAACCCACTCCGCTAGACCCAAACCCACTCCGCTAGACCCAAACCCACTCCGCTAGACCCAACCCCACTCCGCTAGACCCAAACCCACTCGGTTAGACCGAAACCCACTCGGCTAGACCCAAACCCACTCGACTAGACCCAAACCCACTTGGCTAGACGCAAACCCACTCGGCTAGACGCAAACCCACTCGGCTAGACCCAAACCCACTCGGCTAGATGCAAACCTACCGGGCTAGACCCAAACCCACTCGGCTAGACGCAAACCCACTCGGCTAGACCCAAACCCACTCGGCTAGACCCAAACCCACTCGGCTAAACCCAAACCCTCTCCGCTAGACCCAAACCCACTCGGCTAGACCCAAACCCACTCGGCTAGACCCAAACCCTCTCCGCTAGACCCAAACCCACTCGGCTAGACCCAAACCCACTCGGCTAGACCCAAACCCACTCGGCTAGACCGAAACCCACTCGGCTAGACACAAAAAAACCCACTCAGCTAGACCCAAACCCACTCGGCTAGGCCAAAACCCACTCGGCTAGACCCAAACCAACTCGGCTAGACCCAAACCCACTCGGCTAGACCCAAACCCACTCGGCTAGACCCAAACCCACTCGGCTAGACCCAAACCCACTCGGCTAGACCCAAACCCACTCGGCTAGACCCAAACACACTCGGCTAGACCTAAACCCACTCGGCTAGACCCAAACCCACTCGGCTAGACCCAAACCCACTCGGCTAGACCCAAACCCACTCGGCTAGACCCAAACCAACTCGGCTAGACCCAAACCCACTCGGCTAGACCCAAACCCACTCCGCTAGACCCAAACCCACTCGGCTAGACCCAAACCCACTCGGCCAGACCCAAAGCCACTCGGCTAGACCCAAACACACTCGGCTAGACCTAAACCCACTCGGCTAGACCCAAGCCCACTCGGCTACACCCAAACCCACTCGGCTAGACCCAAACCCACTCGGCTGGACCCAAACCCACTCGGCTAGACGCAAACCCACTCGGCTAGACCCAAACCTACTCGGCTAGACCCAAACCCACTCGGCTAAACCCAAACCCACTCCGCTAGACCCAAACCCGCTCGGCTAGACCCAAACCCACTCGGCTAGACCCAAACCCACTCGGCTAGACACAAAAAAACCCACTCGGCTAAACCCAAACCCTCTCCGCTAGACCCAAACCCGCTCGGCTAGACCCAAACCCACTCGGCTAGACCAAAACCCACTCGGCTAGACCCAAACCAACTCGGCTAGACCCAAACCCACTCGGCTAGACCCAAACCCACTCCGCTAGACCCAAACCCACTCGGCTAGACCCAAACCCACTCGGCTAGACCCAAACCCACTCGGCTAGACCCAAACACACTCGGCTAGACCTAAACCCACTCGGCTAGACCCAAGCCCACTCGGCTAGACCCAAACCCACTCGGCTAGACCCAAACCCACTCGGCTGGACCCAAACCCACTCGGCTAGATGCAAACCCACTCGGCTAGACCCAAACCCACTCGGCTAGACCCAAACCCACTCGGCTAAACCCAAACCCACTCCGCTAGACCCAAACCCGCTCGGCTAGACCCAAACCCACTCGGCTAGACCCAAACCCACTCGGCTAGACACAAAAAAACCCACTCAGCTAGACCCAAACCCACTCGGCTAGACCAAAACCCACTCGGCTAGACCCAAACCAACTCGGCTAGACCCAAACCCACTCGGCTAGACCCAAACCCACTCGGCTAGACCCAAACCCACTCGGCTAGACCCAAACCCACTCGGCTAGACCCAAACCCACTCGGCTAGACCCAAACACACTCGGCTAGACCTAAACCCACTCGGCTAGACCCAAACCCACTCGGCTAGACCCAAACCCACTCGGCTAGACCCAAACCCACTCGGCTAGACCCAAACTCACTCTGCAAGACTCAAACCCACTCGGCTAGACACAAACCCATTCGGCTAAACGCAAACCCACTCGGCTAGACCCAAACCCACTCGGCTAGACCCAAGCCCACTCGGCGAGACCCAAACCCACTCGGCTAGACCCAAACCCACTCGGCTAGACCCAAACCCACTCGGCTAGACCCAAGCCCACTCGGCTAGACCCAAACCCACTCGGCTAGACCCAAACCCACTCGGCTGGACCCAAACCCACTCGGCTAGACGCAAACCCACTCGGCTAGACCCAAACCCACTCGGCTAGACCCAAACCCACTCGGCTAAACCCAAACCCACTCGGCTAGACCCAAACCCGCTCGGCTAGACCCAAACCCACTCGGCTAGACCCAAACCCACTCGGCTAGACACAAAAAAACCCACTCAGCTAGACCCAAACCCACTCGGCTAGACCAAAACCCACTCGGCTAGACCCAAACCAACTCGGCTAGACCCAAACCCACTCGCCTAGACCCAAACCCACTCGGCTAGACCCAAACCCACTCGGCTAGACCCAAACCCACTCGGCTAGACCCAAACCCACTCGGCTAGACCCAAACACACTCGGCTAGACCTAAACCCACTCGGCTAGACCCAAACCCACTCGGCTAGACGCAAACCCACTCGGCTAGACCCAAACCCACTCGGCTAGACGCAAACCCACTCGGCTAGACCCAAACCCACTCGGCTAGACCCAAACCCACTCGGCTAGATGCAAACCCACTCGGCTAGACCCAAACCCACTCGGCTAGACGCAAACCCACTCGGCTAGACCCAAACCCACTCAGCTAGACCCAAACCCACTCGGCTAAACCCAAACCCACTCCGCTAGACCCAAACCCGCTCGGCTAGACCCAAACCCTCTCGGCTAGACCCAAACCCACTCGGCTAGACCCAAACCCACTCGGCTAGACCCAAACCCACTCGGCTAGACCAAAACCCACTCGGCTGGACCCAAACCAACTCGGCTAGACCCAAACCCACTCGGCTAGACCCAAACCCACTCGGCTAGACCCAAACCCACTCGGCTAGACCCAAACCCACTCGGCCAGACCCAAACCCACTCGGCTAGACCCAAACACACTCGGCTAGACCCAAACCCACTCGGCTAGACCCAAACCCACTCGGCTAGACCCAAACCCACTCGACTAGATCCAAACCCACTCCGCTAGACCCAAACCCACTCCGCTAGAACCAAACCCACTCCGCTAGACCCAAACCCACTCGGTTAGACCGAAACCCACTTGGCTAGACCCAAACCCACTCGGCTAGACCCAAACCCACTTGGCTAGACACAAACCCACCCGGCTAGACGCAAACCCACTCGGCTAGACCCAAACCCACTCGGCTAGATGCAAACCCAATCGGCTAGACCCAAACCCACTCGGCTAGACCCAAACCCAATCGGCTAAACCCAAACCCACTCCGCTAGACCCAAACCCGCTCGGCTAGACCCAAACCCACTCGGCTAGACCCAAACCCACTCGGCTAGACCCAAACCCACTCGGCTAGACCCAAACCCACTCGGCTAGACCAAAACCCACTCGGCTAGACCCAAACCAACTCGGCTAGACCCAAACCCACTCGGCTAGACCCAAACCCACTCCGCTAGACCCAAACCCACTCGGCTAGACCTAAACCCACTCGGCTAGACCCAAACACACTCGGCTGGACCTAAACCCACTCGGCTAGACCCAAACCCACTCGGCTAGACCCAAACCCACTCGGCTAGACCCAAACCCACTCGGCCAGACCCAAAACCCACTCGGCTAGACTCAAACCCCCTCGACTAGATCCAAACCCACTCCGCTAGACCCAAACCCACTCCGCTAGACCCAAACCCACTCCGCTAGACCGAAACCCACTCCGCTAGACCCAAACCCACTCGATTAGACCGAAACCCACTCGGCTAGACCCAAACCCACTCGGCTAGACCCAAACCCACTCGGCTAAACGCAAACCCACTCGGTTAGACGCAAACCCACTCGGCTAGACGCAAACCCACTCGGCTAGATGCAAACCCACTCGGCTAGACCCAAACCCATTCGGCTAGACGCAAACCCACTCGGCTAGACCCAAACCCACTCGGCTAGACCCAAACCCACTCGGCTAGACCCAAACCCACTCGCCTAAACCCAAACCCACTCCGCTAGACCCAAACCCGCTCGGCTAGACCCAAACCCACTCGGCTAGACCCAAACCCACTGGGCTAGACCCAAACCCACTCGGCTAGACCCAAACCCACTCGGCTAGAACAAAACCCTAGACCCAAACCCGCTCGGCTAGACCCAAACCCACTCGGCGAGACCCAAACCCACTCGGCGAGACCCAAACCCACTCGGCTAGACCCAAACCCACTCGGCTAGACCAAAACCCACTCGGCTAGACCCAAACCAACTCGGCTAGACCCAAACCCACTCGGCTAGACCCAAACCCACTCCGCTAGACCCAAACCCACTCGGCCAGACCCAAACCCACTCGGCTAGACCCAAACACACTCGGCTAGACCCAAACCCACTCGGCTAGACCCAAACCCACTCGGCTAGACCCAAACCCACTCGACTAGATCCAAACCCACTCCGCTAGACCCAAACCCACTCCGCTAGACCCAAACCCACTCCGCTAAACCCAAACCCACTCGGATAGACCGAAACCCACTTGGCTAGACCCAAACCCACTCGGCTAGACCCAAACCCACTTGGCTAGACACAAACCCACCCGGCTAGACGCAAACCCACTCGGCTAGACCCAAACCCACTCGGCTAGATGCAAACCCAATCGGCTAGACCCAAACCCAGTCGGCTAGACCCAAACCCAATCGGCTAAACCCAAACCCACTCCGCTAGACCCAAACCCGCTCGGCTAGACCCAAACCCACTCGGCTAGACCCAAACCCACTCGGCTAGACCCAAACCCACTCGGCTAGACCCAAACCCACTCGGCTAGACCAAAACCCACTCGGCTAGACCCAAACCAACTCGGCTAGACCCAAACCCACTCGGCTAGACCCAAACCCACTCCGCTAGACCCAAACCCACTCGGCTAGACCCAAACCCACTCGGCTAGACCCAAACACACTCGGCTAGACCTAAACCCACTCGGCTAGACCCAAACCCACTCGGCTAGACCCAAACCCACTCGGATAGACCCAAACCCACTCGGCCAGACCCAAACCCACTCGGCTAGACCCAAACACACTCGGCTAGACCCAAACCCATTCGGCTAGACGCAAACCCACTCGGCTAAACCCAAAACCCACTCGGCTAGACCCAAACCCACTAGGCGAGACCCAAACCCACTCGGCTAGACACAAACCTACTCGGCTAGACCCAAACCCACTCGGCTAGACCCAAACCCACTCGGCTAGACTCAAACCCCCTCGACTAGATCCAAACCCACTCCGCTAGACCCAAACCCACTCCGCTAGACCCAAACCCACTCCGCTAGACCCAAACCCACTCCACTAGACCCAAACCCACTCGATTAGACCGAAACCCACTCGGCTAGACCCAAACCCACTCGGCTAGACCCAAACCCACTTGGCTAAACGCAAACCCACTCGGCTAGACGCAAACCCACTCGGCTAGACGCAAACCCACTCGGCTAGATGCAAACCCACTCGGCTAGACCCAAACCCATTCGGCTAGACGCAAACCCACTCGGCTAGACCCAAACCCACTCGGCTAGACCCAAACCCACTCGCCTAAACCCAAACCCACTCCGCTAGACCCAAACCCGCTCGGCTAGACCCAAACCCACTGGGCTAGACCCAAACCCACTGGGCTAGACCCAAACCCACTCGGCTAGACCCAAACCCACTCGGCTAGATCAAAACCCTAGACCCAAACCCGCTCGGCTAGACCCAAACCCACTCGGCTAGACCCAAGCACACTCGGCGAGACCCAAACCCACTCGGCTAGACCCAAACACACTCGGCTAGACCTAAACCCACTCGGCTAGACCCAAACCCACTCGGCTAGACCCAAACCCACTCGGCTAGACCCAAACCCACTCGGCTAGACCCAAACCCACTCGGCAAGACTCAAACCCACTCGGCTAGACCCAAACCCACTCGGCTAGACGCAAACCCACTCGGCTAGACCCAAACCCACTCGGCTAGACCCAAACCCACTCGGCTAAACCCAAACCCTCTCCGCTAGACCCAAACCCGCTCGGCTAGACCCAAACCCACTCGGCTAGACCCAAACCCACTCGGCTAGACCCAAACCCACTCGGCTAGACCCAAACCCACTCGGCTAGACCAAAACCCACTCGGCTAGACCCAAACCAACTCGGCTAGACCCAAACCCACTCGGCTAGACCCAAACCCACTCCGCTAGACCCAAACCCACTCGGCTAGACCCAAACCCACTCGGCCAGACCCAAAGCCACTCGGCTAGACCCAAACACACTCGGCTAGACCTAAACCCACTCGGCTAGACCCAAGCCCACTCGGCTACACCCAAACCCACTCGGCTAGACCCAAACCCACTCGGCTGGACCCAAACCCACTCGGCTAGACGCAAACCCACTCGGCTAGACCCAAACCTACTCGGCTAGACCCAAACCCACTCGGCTAAACCCAAACCCACTCCGCTAGACCCAAACCCGCTCGGCTAGACCCAAACCCACTCGGCTAGACCCAAACCCACTCGGCTAGACACAAAAAAACCCACTCGGCTAAACCCAAACCCTCTCCGCTAGACCCAAACCCGCTCGGCTAGACCCAAACCCACTCGGCTAGACCAAAACCCACTCGGCTAGACCCAAACCAACTCGGCTAGACCCAAACCCACTCGGCTAGACCCAAACCCACTCCGCTAGACCCAAACCCACTCGGCTAGACCCAAACCCACTCGGCTAGACCCAAACCCACTCGGCTAGACCCAAACACACTCGGCTAGACCTAAACCCACTCGGCTAGACCCAAGCCCACTCGGCTAGACCCAAACCCACTCGGCTAGACCCAAACCCACTCGGCTGGACCCAAACCCACTCGGCTAGATGCAAACCCACTCGGCTAGACCCAAACCCACTCGGCTAGACCCAAACCCACTCGGCTAAACCCAAACCCACTCCGCTAGACCCAAACCCGCTCGGCTAGACCCAAACCCACTCGGCTAGACCCAAACCCACTCGGCTAGACACAAAAAAACCCACTCAGCTAGACCCAAACCCACTCGGCTAGACCAAAACCCACTCGGCTAGACACAAACCAACTCGGCTAGACCCAAACCCACTCGGCTAGACCCAAACCCACTCGGCTAGACCCAAACCCACTCGGCTAGACCCAAACCCACTCGGCTAGACCCAAACCCACTCGGCTAGACCCAAACACACTCGGCTAGACCTAAACCCACTCGGCTAGACCCAAACCCACTCGGCTAGACCCAAACCCACTCGGCTAGACCCAAACCCACTCGGCTAGACCCAAACTCACTCTGCAAGACTCAAACCCACTCGGCTAGACACAAACCCATTCGGCTAAACGCAAACCCACTCGGCTAGACCCAAACCCACTCGGCTAGACCCAAGCCCACTCGGCGAGACCCAAACCCACTCGGCTAGACCCAAACCCACTCGGCTAGACCCAAACCCACTCGGCTAGACCCAAGCCCACTCGGCTAGACCCAAACCCACTCGGCTAGACCCAAACCCACTCGGCTGGACCCAAACCCACTCGGCTAGACGCAAACCCACTCGGCTAGACCCAAACCCACTCGGCTAGACCCAAACCCACTCGGCTAAACCCAAACCCACTCGGCTAGACCCAAACCCGCTCGGCTAGACCCAAACCCACTCGGCTAGACCCAAACCCACTCGGCTAGACACAAAAAAACCCACTCAGCTAGACCCAAACCCACTCGGCTAGACCAAAACCCACTCGGCTAGACCCAAACCAACTCGGCTAGACCCAAACCCACTCGCCTAGACCCAAACCCACTCGGCTAGACCCAAACCCACTCGGCTAGACCCAAACCCACTCGGCTAGACCCAAACCCACTCGGCTAGACCCAAACACACTCGGCTAGACCTAAACCCACTCGGCTAGACCCAAACCCACTCGGCTAGACGCAAACCCACTCGGCTAGACCCAAACCCACTCGGCTAGACGCAAACCCACTCGGCTAGACCCAAACCCACTCGGCTAGACCCAAACCCACTCGGCTAGATGCAAACCCACTCGGCTAGACCCAAACCCACTCGGCTAGACGCAAACCCACTCGGCTAGACCCAAACCCACTCAGCTAGACCCAAACCCACTCGGCTAAACCCAAACCCACTCCGCTAGACCCAAACCCGCTCGGCTAGACCCAAACCCTCTCGGCTAGACCCAAACCCACTCGGCTAGACCCAAACCCACTCGGCTAGACCCAAACCCACTCGGCTAGACCAAAACCCACTCGGCTGGACCCAAACCAACTCGGCTAGACCCAAACCCACTCGGCTAGACCCAAACCCACTCGGCTAGACCCAAACCCACTCGGCTAGACCCAAACCCACTCGGCCAGACCCAAACCCACTCGGCTAGACCCAAACACACTCGGCTAGACCCAAACCCACTCGGCTAGACCCAAACCCACTCGGCTAGACCCAAACCCACTCGACTAGATCCAAACCCACTCCGCTAGACCCAAACCCACTCCGCTAGAACCAAACCCACTCCGCTAGACCCAAACCCACTCGGTTAGACCGAAACCCACTCGGCTAGACCCAAACCCACTCGGCTAGACCCAAACCCACTTGGCTAGACACAAACCCACCCGGCTAGACGCAAACCCACTCGGCTAGACCCAAACCCACTCGGCTAGACGCAAACCCAATCGGCTAGACCCAAACCCACTCGGCTAAACCCAAACCCACTCCGCTAGACCCAAACCCGCTCGGCTAGACCCAAACCCACTCGGCTAGACCCAAACCCACTCGGCTAGACCCAAACCCACTCGGCTAGACCCAAACCCACTCGGCTAGACCAAAACCCACTCGGCTAGACCCAAACCAACTCGGCTAGACCCAAACCCACTCGGCTAGACCCAAACCCACTCCGCTAGACCCAAACCCACTCGGCTAGACCTAAACCCACTCGGCTAGACCCAAACACACTCGGCTGGACCTAAACCCACTCGGCTAGACCCAAACCCACTCGGCTAGACCCAAACCCACTCGGCTAGACCCAAACCCACTCGGCCAGACCCAAAACCCACTCGGCTAGACTCAAACCCCCTCGACTAGATCCAAACCCACTCCGCTAGACCCAAACCCACTCCGCTAGACCCAAACCCACTCCGCTAGACCGAAACCCACTCCGCTAGACCCAAACCCACTCGATTAGACCGAAACCCACTCGGCTAGACCCAAACCCACTCGGCTAGACCCAAACCCACTCGGCTAAACGCAAACCCACTCGGTTAGACGCAAACCCACTCGGCTAGACGCAAACCCACTCGGCTAGATGCAAACCCACTCGGCTAGACCCAAACCCATTCGGCTAGACGCAAACCCACTCGGCTAGACCCAAACCCACTCGGCTAGACCCAAACCCACTCGGCTAGACCCAAACCCACTCGCCTAAACCCAAACCCACTCCGCTAGACCCAAACCCGCTCGGCTAGACCCAAACCCACTCGGCTAGACCCAAACCCACTGGGCTAGACCCAAACCCACTCGGCTAGACCCAAACCCACTCGGCTAGAACAAAACCCTAGACCCAAACCCGCTCGGCTAGACCCAAACCCACTCGGCGAGACCCAAACCCACTCGGCGAGACCCAAACCCACTCGGCTAGACCCAAACCCACTCGGCTAGACCAAAACCCACTCGGCTAGACCCAAACCAACTCGGCTAGACCCAAACCCACTCGGCTAGACCCAAACCCACTCCGCTAGACCCAAACCCACTCGGCCAGACCCAAACCCACTCGGCTAGACCCAAACACACTCGGCTAGACCCAAACCCACTCGGCTAGACCCAAACCCACTCGGCTAGACCCAAACCCACTCGACTAGATCCAAACCCACTCCGCTAGACCCAAACCCACTCCGCTAGACCCAAACCCACTCCGCTAAACCCAAACCCACTCGGATAGACCGAAACCCACTTGGCTAGACCCAAACCCACTCGGCTAGACCCAAACCCACTTGGCTAGACACAAACCCACCCGGCTAGACGCAAACCCACTCGGCTAGACCCAAACCCACTCGGCTAGATGCAAACCCAATCGGCTAGACCCAAACCCAGTCGGCTAGACCCAAACCCAATCGGCTAAACCCAAACCCACTCCGCTAGACCCAAACCCGCTCGGCTAGACCCAAACCCACTCGGCTAGACCCAAACCCACTCGGCTAGACCCAAACCCACTCGGCTAGACCCAAACCCACTCGGCTAGACCAAAACCCACTCGGCTAGACCCAAACCAACTCGGCTAGACCCAAACCCACTCGGCTAGACCCAAACCCACTCCGCTAGACCCAAACCCACTCGGCTAGACCCAAACCCACTCGGCTAGACCCAAACACACTCGGCTAGACCTAAACCCACTCGGCTAGACCCAAACCCACTCGGCTAGACCCAAACCCACTCGGATAGACCCAAACCCACTCGGCCAGACCCAAACCCACTCGGCTAGACCCAAACACACTCGGCTAGACCCAAACCCATTCGGCTAGACGCAAACCCACTCGGCTAAACCCAAAACCCACTCGGCTAGACCCAAACCCACTAGGCGAGACCCAAACCCACTCGGCTAGACACAAACCTACTCGGCTAGACCCAAACCCACTCGGCTAGACCCAAACCCACTCGGCTAGACTCAAACCCCCTCGACTAGATCCAAACCCACTCCGCTAGACCCAAACCCACTCCGCTAGACCCAAACCCACTCCGCTAGACCCAAACCCACTCCACTAGACCCAAACCCACTCGATTAGACCGAAACCCACTCGGCTAGACCCAAACCCACTCGGCTAGACCCAAACCCACTTGGCTAAACGCAAACCCACTCGGCTAGACGCAAACCCACTCGGCTAGACGCAAACCCACTCGGCTAGATGCAAACCCACTCGGCTAGACCCAAACCCATTCGGCTAGACGCAAACCCACTCGGCTAGACCCAAACCCACTCGGCTAGACCCAAACCCACTCGCCTAAACCCAAACCCACTCCGCTAGACCCAAACCCGCTCGGCTAGACCCAAACCCACTGGGCTAGACCCAAACCCACTGGGCTAGACCCAAACCCACTCGGCTAGACCCAAACCCACTCGGCTAGATCAAAACCCTAGACCCAAACCCGCTCGGCTAGACCCAAACCCACTCGGCTAGACCCAAGCACACTCGGCGAGACCCAAACCCACTCGGCTAGACCCAAACCCACTCGGCTAGACCCAAACCAACTCGGCTAGACCCAAACCCACTCGGCTAGACCCAAACCCACTCCGCTAGACCCAAACCCACTCGGCTAGACCCAAACCCACTCGGCTAGACCCAAACACACTCGGCTACACCTAAACACACTCGGCTAGACCTAAACCCACTCGGCTAGACCCAAACCCACTCGGCTAGACCCAAACCCACTCTGCTAGACCCAAACCCACTCGGCTAGACCCAAACCCACTCGGCAAGACTCAAACCCACTCGGCTAGACCCAAACCCATTCGGCTAGACGCAAACCCACTCGGCTAGACCCAAACCCACTCGGCTAGACCCAAACCCACTCGGCGAGACCCAAAACCACTCGGCCAGACCCAAACCCACTCGGCTAGACCCAACCCCACTCGGCTAGACCCAAACCCATTCGGCTAGACCCAAACCCACTCGACTAGATCCAAACCCACTCCGCTAGACCCAAACCCACTCTGCTAGACCCAAACCCATTCCGCTAGACCCAAACCCACTCCGCTAGACCCAAACCCACTCGGTTAGACCGAAACCCACTCGGCTGGACCCAAACCCACTCGGCTAGACCCAAACCCACTTGGCTAGACGCAAACCCACTCGGTTAGATGCAAACCCACTCGTCTAGACCCAAACCCACTTGGCTAGATGCAAACCCACTCGGCTAGATCCAAACCCACTCGGCTAGACGCAAACCCACTCGGCTAGACGCAAACCCACTCGGCTAGACCCAAACCCACTCGGCTAGACGCAAACCCACTCGGCTAGACCCAAACCCACTCCGCTAGAACCAAACCCATTCCACTGGACCCAAACCCACTCCGCTAGACCCAAACCAACTCAGCTCGACCCAAACCCATTCCGCCAGAACCAAACCCACTCGGCTAGATCCAAACCCACTCCGCTAGACCCAAACCCACTCCGCTAGACCCAAACCCACTCCGCTAGACCCAAACCCACTCCGCTAGACCCAAACCCACTCGGTTAGACCGAAACCCACTCGGCTAGACCCAAACCCACTCGGCTAGACCCAAACCCACTTGGCTAGACGCAAACCCACTCGGCTAGACGCAAACCCACACGGCTAGACCCAAACCCACTCGGCTAGATGCAAACCTACCGGGCTAGACCCAAACCCACTCGGCTAGACGCAAACCCACTCGGCTAGACCCAAACCCACTCGGCTAGACCCAAACCCACTCGGCTAAACCCAAACCCTCTCCGCTAGACCCAAACCCACTCGGCTAGACACAAACCCACTCGGCTAGACCCAAACCCTCTCCGCTAGACCCAAACCCACTCGGCTAGACCCAAACCCACTCGGCTAGACCCAAACCCACTCGGCTAGACCCAAACCCACTCGGCTAGACACAAAAAAACCCACTCAGCTAGACCCAAACCCACTCGGCTAGACCAAAACCCACTCGGCTAGACCCAAACCAACTCGGCTAAACCCAAACCCTCTCCGCTAGACCCAAACCCACTCGGCTAGACCCAAACCCACTCGGCTAGACCCAAACCCTCTCCGCTAGACCCAAACCCACTCGGCTAGACCCAAACCCACTCGGCTAGACCCAAACCCACTCGGCTAGACCCAAACCCACTCGGCTAGACACAAAAAAACCCACTCAGCTAGACCCAAACCCACTCGGCTAGACCAAAACCCACTCGGCTAGACCCAAACCAACTGGGCTAGACCCAAACCCACTCGGCTAGACCCAAACCCACTCGGCTAGACCCAAACCCACTCGGCTAGACCCAAACCCACTCGGCTAGACCCAAACCCACTCGGCTAGAACCAAACACACTCGGCTAGACCTAAACCCACTCGGCTAGACCCAAACCCACTCGGCTAGACCCAAACCCACTCGGCTAGACCCAAACCCACTCGGCTAGACCCAAACCCACTCGGCAAGACTCAAACCCACTCGGCTGGACCCAAACCCACTCGGCTAGACGCAAACCCACTCGGCTAGACCCAAACCCACTCGGCTAGACCCAAACCCACTCGGCTAAACCCAAACCCTCTCCGCTAGACCCAAACCCGCTCGGCTAGATCCAAACCCCCTCGGCTAGACCCAAACCCACTCGGCTAGACCCAAGCCCACTCTGCTAGACCCAAACCCACTCGGCTAGACCCAAACCCACTCGGCTGGACCCAAACCCACTCGGCTAGACCCAAACACACTCGGCTAGACCCAAACCCACTCGGCTAGACCCAAACCCACTCGGCTAGACCCAAACCCACTCGACTAGATCCAAACCCACTCCGCTAGACCCAAACCCACTCCGCTAGACCCAAACCCACTCCGCTAAACCCAAACCCACTTGGATAGACCGAAACCCACTTGGCTAGACCCAAACCCACTCGGCTAGACCCAAACCCACTTGGCTAGACACAAACCCACCCGGCTAGACGCAAACCCACTCGGCTAGACCCAAACCCACTCGGCTAGATGCAAACCCAATCGGCTAGACCCAAACCCAGTCGGCTAGACCCAAACCCAATCGGCTAAACCCAAACCCACTCCGCTAGACCCAAACCCGCTCGGCTAGACCCAAACCCACTCGGCTAGACCCAAACCCACTCGGCTAGACCCAAACCCACTCGGCTAGACCAAAACCCACTCGGCTAGACCAAAACCCACTCGGCTAGACCCAAACCAACTCGGCTAGACCCAAACCCACTCGGCTAGACCCAAACCCACTCCGCTAGACCCAAACCCACTCGGCTAGACCCAAACCCACTCGGCTAGACCCAAACACACTCGGCTAGACCTAAACCCACTCGGCTAGACCCAAACCCACTCGGCTAGACCCAAACCCACTCGGATAGACCCAAACCCACTCGGCCAGACCCAAACCCACTCGGCTAGACCCAAACACACTCGGCTAGACCCAAACCCATTCGGCTAGACGCAAACCCACTCGGCTAAACCCAAAACCCACTCGGCTAGACCCAAACCCACTAGGCGAGACCCAAACCCACTCGGCTAGACACAAACCTACTCGGCTAGACCCAAACCCACTCGGCTAGACCCAAACCCACTCGGCTAGACTCAAACCCCCTCGACTAGATCCAAACCCACTCCGCTAGACCCAAACCCATTCCGCTAGACCCAAACCCACTCCGCTAGACCCAAACCCACTCCACTAGACCCAAACCCACTCGATTAGACCGAAACCCACTCGGCTAGACCCAAACCCACTCGGCTAGACCCAAACCCACTTGGCTAAACGCAAACCCACTCGGCTAGACGCAAACCCACTCGGCTAGACGCAAACCCACTCGGCTAGATGCAAACCCACTCGGCTAGACCCAAACCCATTCGGCTAGACGCAAACCCACTCGGCTAGACCCAAACCCACTCGGCTAGACCCAAACCCACTCGCCTAAACCCAAACCCACTCCGCTAGACCCAAACCCGCTCGGCTAGACCCAAACCCACTCGGCTAGACCCAAACCCACTGGGCTAGACCCAAACCCACTCGGCTAGACCCAAACCCACTCGGCTAGACCAAAACCCTAGACCCAAACCCGCTCGGCTAGACCCAAGCACACTCGGCGAGACCCAAACCCACTCGGCTAGACCCAAACCCACTCGGCTAGACCAAAACCCACTCGGCTAGACCCAAACCAACTCGGCTAGACCCAAACCCACTCGGCTAGACCCAAACCCACTCCGCTAGACCCAAACCCACTCGGCTAGACCCAAACCCACTCGGCTAGACCCAAACACACTCGGCTAGACCTAAACACACTCGGCTAGACCTAAACCCACTCGGCTAGACCCAAACCCACTCGGCTAGACCCAAACCCACTCTGCTAGACCCAAACCCACTCGGCTAGACCCAAACCCACTCGGCAAGACTCAAACCCACTCGGCTAGACCCAAACCCATTCGGCTAGACGCAAACCCACTCGGCTAGACCCAAACCCACTCGGCTAGACCCAAACCCACTCGGCGAGACCCAAAACCACTCGGCCAGACCCAAACCCACTCGGCTAGACCCAACCCCACTCGGCTAGACCCAAACCCATTCGGCTAGACCCAAACCCACTCGACTAGATCCAAACCCACTCCGCTAGACCCAAACCCACTCTGCTAGACCCAAACCCATTCCGCTAGACCCAAACCCACTCCGCTAGACCGAAACCCACTCGGTTAGACCGAAACCCACTCGGCTGGACCCAAACCCACTCGGCTAGACCCAAACCCACTTGGCTAGACGCAAACCCACTCGGTTAGATGCAAA
Source organism: Raja brachyura (assembly GCA_963514005.1). The sequence goes on from OY740820.1 coordinate 2,332,869, forward strand.
CCCACTCGTCTAGACCCAAACCCACTTGGCTAGATGCAAACCCACTCGGCTAGATCCAAACCCACTCGGCTAGACGCAAACCCACTCGGCTAGACGCAAACCCACTCGGCTAGACCCAAACCCACTCGGCTAGACGCAAACCCACTCGGCTAGACCCAAACCCACTCCGCTAGAACCAAACACATTCCACTGGACCCAAACCCACTCCGCTAGACCCAAACCAACTCAGCTCGACCCAAACCCATTCCGCCAGAACCAAACCCACTCGGCTAGATCCAAACCCACTCCGCTAGACCCAAACCCACTCCGCTAGACCCAAACCCACTCCGCTAGACCCAAACCCACTCCGCTAGACCCAAACCCACTCGGTTAGACCGAAACCCACTCGGCTAGACCCAAACCCACTCGGCTAGACCCAAACCCACTTGGCTAGACGCAAACCCACTCGGCTAGACGCAAACCCACTCGGCTAGACCCAAACCCACTCGGCTAGATGCAAACCTACCGGGCTAGACCCAAACCCACTCGGCTAGACGCAAACCCACTCGGCTAGACCCAAACCCACTCGGCTAGACCCAAACCCACTCGGCTAAACCCAAACCCTCTCCGCTAGACCCAAACCCACTCGGCTAGACCCAAACCCACTCGCCTAAACCCAAACCCACTCCGCTAGACCCAAACCCGCTCGGCTAGACCCAAACCCACTCGGCTAGACCCAAACCCACTGGGCTAGACCCAAACCCACTCGGCTAGACCCAAACCCACTCGGCTAGATCAAAACCCTAGACCCAAACCCGCTCGGCTACACCCAAACCCACTCGGCTAGACCCAAGCACACTCGGCGAGACCCAAACCCACTCGGCTAGACCCAAACCCACTCGGCTAGACCAAAACCCACTCGGCTAGACCCAAACCAACTCGGCTAGACCCAAACCCACTCGGCTAGACCCAAACCCACTCCGCTAGACCCAAACCCACTCGGCTAGACCCAAACCCACTCGGCTAGACCCAAACACACTCGGCTAGACCTAAACACACTCGGCTAGACCTAAACCCACTCGGCTAGACCCAAACCCACTCGGCTAGACCCAAACCCACTCTGCTAGACCCAAACCCACTCGGCTAGACCCAAACCCACTCGGCAAGACTCAAACCCACTCGGCTAGACCCAAACCCATTCGGCTAGACGCAAACCCACTCGGCTAGACCCAAACCCACTCGGCTAGACCCAAACCCACTCGGCGAGACCCAAAACCACTCGGCCAGACCCAAACCCACTCGGCTAGACCCAACCCCACTCGGCTAGACCCAAACCCATTCGGCTAGACCCAAACCCACTCGACTAGATCCAAACCCACTCCGCTAGACCCAAACCCACTCTGCTAGACCCAAACCCATTCCGCTAGACCCAAACCCACTCCGCTAGACCGAAACCCACTCGGTTAGACCGAAACCCACTCGGCTGGACCCAAACCCACTCGGCTAGACCCAAACCCACTTGGCTAGACGCAAACCCACTCGGTTAGATGCAAACCCACTCGTCTAGACCCAAACCCACTTGGCTAGATGCAAACCCACTCGGCTAGATCCAAACCCACTCGGCTAGACGCAAACCCACTCGGCTAGACGCAAACCCACTCGGCTAGACCCAAACCCACTCGGCTAGACGCAAACCCACTCGGCTAGACCCAAACCCACTCCGCTAGAACCAAACCCATTCCACTGGACCCAAACCCACTCCGCTAGACCCAAACCAACTCAGCTCGACCCAAACCCATTCCGCCAGAACCAAACCCACTCGGCTAGATCCAAACCCACTCCGCTAGACCCAAACCCACTCCGCTAGACCCAAACCCACTCCGCTAGACCCAAACCCACTCCGCTAGACCCAAACCCACTCGGTTAGACCGAAACCCACTCGGCTAGACCCAAACCCACTCGGCTAGACCCAAACCCACTTGGCTAGACGCAAACCCACTCGGCTAGACGCAAACCCACTCGGCTAGACCCAAACCCACTCGGCTAGATGCAAACCTACCGGGCTAGACCCAAACCCACTCGGCTAGACGCAAACCCACTCGGCTAGACCCAAACCCACTCGGCTAGACCCAAACCCACTCGGCTAAACCCAAACCCTCTCCGCTAGACCCAAACCCACTCGGCTAGACACAAACCCACTCGGCTAGACCCAAACCCTCTCCGCTAGACCCAAACCCACTCGGCTAGACCCAAACCCACTCGGCTAGACACAAAAAAACCCACTCAGCTAGACCCAAACCCACTCGGCTAGACCAAAACCCACTCGGCTAGACCCAAACCAACTCGGCTAAACCCAAACCCTCTCCGCTAGACCCAAATCCACTCGGCTAGACCCAAACCCACTCGGCTAGACCCAAACCCTCTCCGCTAGACCCAAACCCACTCGGCTAGACCCAAACCCACTCGGCTAGACCCAAACCCACTCGGCTAGACCCAAACCCACTCGGCTAGACACAAAAAAACCCACTCAGCTAGACCCAAACCCACTCGGCTAGACCAAAACCCACTCGGCTAGACCCAAACCAACTCGGCTAGACCCAAACCCACTCGGCTAGACCCAAACCCACTCGGCTAGACCCAAACCCACTCGGCTAGACCCAAACCCACTCGGCTAGACCCAAACCCACTCGGCTAGACCCAAACACACTCGGCTAGACCTAAACCCACTCGGCTAGACCCAAACCCACTCGGCTAGACCCAAACCCACTCGGCTAGACCCAAACCCACTCGGCTAGACCCAAACCCACTCGGCAAGACTCAAACCCACTCGGCTGGACCCAAACCCACTCGGCTAGACGCAAACCCACTCGGCTAGACCCAAACCCACTCGGCTAGACCCAAACCCACTCGGCTAAACCCAAACCCTCTCCGCTAGACCCAAACCCGCTCGGCTAGATCCAAACCCCCTCGGCTAGACCCAAACCCACTCGGCTAGACCCAAGCCCACTCGGCTAGACCCAAACCCACTCGGCTAGACCCAAACCCACTCGGCTGGACCCAAACCCACTCGGCTAGACCCAAACACACTCGGCTAGACCCAAACCCACTCGGCTAGACCCAAACCCACTCGGCTAGACCCAAACCCACTCGACTAGATCCAAACCCACTCCGCTAGACCCAAACCCACTCCGCTAGACCCAAACCCACTCCGCTAAACCCAAACCCACTTGGATAGACCGAAACCCACTTGGCTAGACCCAAACCCACTCGGCTAGACCCAAACCCACTTGGCTAGACACAAACCCACCCGGCTAGACGCAAACCCACTCGGCTAGACCCAAACCCAGTCGGCTAGACCCAAACCCAATCGGCTAAACCCAAACCCACTCCGCTAGACCCAAACCCGCTCGGCTAGACCCAAACCCACTCGGCTAGACCCAAACCCACTCGGCTAGACCCAAACCCACTCGGCTAGACCCAAACCCACTCGGCTAGACCAAAACCCACTCGGCTAGACCCAAACCAACTCGGCTAGACCCAAACCCACTCGGCTAGACCCAAACCCACTCCGCTAGACCCAAACCCACTCGGCTAGACCCAAACCCACTCGGCTAGACCCAAACACACTCGGCTAGACCTAAACCCACTCGGCTAGACCCAAACCCACTCGGCTAGACCCAAACCCACTCGGATAGACCCAAACCCACTCGGCCAGACCCAAACCCACTCGGCTAGACCCAAACACACTCGGCTAGACCCAAACCCATTCGGCTAGACGCAAACCCACTCGGCTAAACCCAAAACCCACTCGGCTAGACCCAAACCCACTAGGCGAGACCCAAACCCACTCGGCTAGACACAAACCTACTCGGCTAGACCCAAACCCACTCGGCTAGACCCAAACCCACTCGGCTAGACTCAAACCCCCTCGACTAGATCCAAACCCACTCCGCTAGACCCAAACCCACTCCGCTAGACCCAAACCCACTCCGCTAGACCCAAACCCACTCCACTAGACCCAAACCCACTCGATTAGACCGAAACCCACTCGGCTAGACCCAAACCCACTCGGCTAGACCCAAACCCACTTGGCTAAACGCAAACCCACTCGGCTAGACGCAAACCCACTCGGCTAGACGCAAACCCACTCGGCTAGATGCAAACCCACTCGGCTAGACCCAAACCCATTCGGCTAGACGCAAACCCACTCGGCTAGACCCAAACCCACTCGGCTAGACCCAAACCCACTCGCCTAAACCCAAACCCACTCCGCTAGACCCAAACCCACTCGGCTAGACCAAAACCCACTCGGCTAGACCCAAACCAACTCGGCTAGACCCAAACCCACTCGGCTAGACCCAAACCCACTCGGCTAGACCCAAACCCACTCGGCTAGACCCAAACCCACTCGGCTAGACCCAAACCCACTCGGCTAGACCCAAACACACTCGGCTAGACCTAAACCCACTCGGCTAGACCCAAACCCACTCGGCTAGACCCAAACCCACTCGGCTAGACCCAAACCCACTCGGCTAGACCCAAACCCACTCGGCAAGACTCAAACCCACTCGGCTGGACCCAAACCCACTCGGCTAGACGCAAACCCACTCGGCTAGACCCAAACCCACTCGGCTAGACCCAAACCCACTCGGCTAAACCCAAACCCTCTCCGCTAGACCCAAACCCGCTCGGCTAGACCCAAACCCACTCGGCTAGACCCAAACCCACTCGGCAAGACTCAAACCCACTCGGCTAGACCCAAACCCATTCGGCTAGACGCAAACCCACTCGGCTAGACCCAAACCCACTCGGCTAGACCCAAACCCACTCGGCGAGACCCAAAACCACTCGGCCAGACCCAAACCCACTCGGCTAGACCCAACCCCACTCGGCTAGACCCAAACCCATTCGGCTAGACCCAAACCCACTCGACTAGATCCAAACCCACTCCGCTAGACCCAAACCCACTCTGCTAGACCCAAACCCATTCCGCTAGACCCAAACCCACTCCGCTAGACCGAAACCCACTCGGTTAGACCGAAACCCACTCGGCTGGACTCAAACCCACTCGGCTAGACCCAAACCCACTTGGCTAGACGCAAACCCACTCGGTTAGATGCAAACCCACTCGTCTAGACCCAAACCCACTTGGCTAGATGCAAACCCACTCGGCTAGATCCAAACCCACTCGGCTAGACGCAAACCCACTCGGCTAGACGCAAACCCACTCGGCTAGACCCAAACCCACTCGGCTAGACGCAAACCCACTCGGCTAGACCCAAACCCACTCCGCTAGAACCAAACCCATTCCACTGGACCCAAACCCACTCCGCTAGACCCAAACCAACTCAGCTCGACCCAAACCCATTCCGCCAGAACCAAACCCACTCGGCTAGATCCAAACCCACTCCGCTAGACCCAAACCCACTCCGCTAGACCCAAACCCACTCCGCTAGACCCAAACCCACTCCGCAAGACCCAAACCCACTCGGTTAGACCGAAACCCACTCGGCTAGACCCAAACCCACTCGGCTAGACCCAAACCCACTTGGCTAGACGCAAACCCACTCGGCTAGACGCAAACCCACTCGGCTAGACCCAAACCCACTCGGCTAGATGCAAACCTACCGGGCTAGACCCAAACCCACTCGGCTAGACGCAAACCCACTCGGCTAGACCCAAACCCACTCGGCTAGACCCAAACCCACTCGGCTAAACCCAAACCCTCTCCGCTAGACCCAAACCCACTCGGCTAGACACAAACCCACTCGGCTAGACCCAAACCCTCTCCGCTAGACCCAAACCCACTCGGCTAGACCCAAACCCTCTCCGCTAGACCCAAACCCACTCGGCTAGACCCAAACTCACTCGGCTAGACCCAAACCCACTCGGCTAGACCCAAACCCACTCGGCTAGACACAAAAAAACCCACTCAGCTAGACCCAAACCCACTCGGCTAGACCAAAACCCACTCGGCTAGACCCAAACCAACTCGGCTAAACCCAAACCCTCTCCGCTAGACCAAAACCCACTCGGCTAGACCCAAACCCACTCGGCTAGACCCAAACCCTCTCCGCTAGACCCAAACCCACTCGGCTAGACCCAAACCCACTCGGCTAGACCCAAACCCACTCGGCTAGACCCAAACCCACTCGGCTAGACACAAAAAAACCCACTCAGCTAGACCCAAACCCACTCGGCTAGACCAAAACCCACTCGGCTCGACCCAAACCCACTCGGCTAGACCCAAACCCTCTCCGCTAGACCCAAACCCACTCCGCTAGAACCAAACCCATTCCACTGGACCCAAACCCACTCCGCTAGACCCAAACCAACTCAGCTCGACCCAAACCCATTCCGCCAGAACCAAACCCACTCGGCTAGATCCAAACCCACTCCGCTAGACCCAAACCCACTCCGCTAGACCCAAACCCACTCCGCTAGACCCAAACCCACTCCGCAAGACCCAAACCCACTCGGTTAGACCGAAACCCACTCGGCTAGACCCAAACCCACTCGGCTAGACCCAAACCCACTTGGCTAGACGCAAACCCACTCGGCTAGACGCAAACCCACTCGGCTAGACCCAAACCCACTCGGCTAGATGCAAACCTACCGGGCTAGACCCAAACCCACTCGGCTAGACGCAAACCCACTCGGCTAGACCCAAACCCACTCGGCTAGACCCAAACCCACTCGGCTAAACCCAAACCCTCTCCGCTAGACCCAAACCCACTCGGCTAGACACAAACCCACTCGGCTAGACCCAAACCCTCTCCGCTAGACCCAAACCCACTCGGCTAGACCCAAACCCTCTCCGCTAGACCCAAACCCACTCGGCTAGACCCAAACTCACTCGGCTAGACCCAAACCCACTCGGCTAGACCCAAACCCACTCGGCTAGACACAAAAAAACCCACTCAGCTAGACCCAAACCCACTCGGCTAGACCAAAACCCACTCGGCTAGACCCAAACCAACTCGGCTAAACCCAAACCCTCTCCGCTAGACCAAAACCCACTCGGCTAGACCCAAACCCACTCGGCTAGACCCAAACCCTCTCCGCTAGACCCAAACCCACTCGGCTAGACCCAAACCCACTCGGCTAGACCCAAACCCACTCGGCTAGACCCAAACCCACTCGGCTAGACACAAAAAAACCCACTCAGCTAGACCCAAACCCACTCGGCTAGACCAAAACCCACTCGGCTCGACCCAAACCAACTCGGCTAGACCCAAACCCACTCGGCTAGACCCAAACCCACTCGGCTAGACCCAAACCCACTCGGCTAGACCCAAACCCACTCGGCTAGACCCAAACCCACTCGGCTAGACCCAAACACACTCGGCTAGACCTAAACCCACTCGGCTAGACCCAAACCCACTCGGCTAGACCCAAACCCACTCGGCTAGACCCAAACCCACTCGGCTAGACCCAAACCCACTCGGCAAGACTCAAACCCACTCGGCTGGACCCAAACCCACTCGGCTAGACGCAAACCCACTCGGCTAGACCCAAACCCACTCGGCTAGACCCAAACCCACTCGGCTAAACCCAAACCCTCTCCGCTAGACCCAAACCCGCTCGGCTAGATCCAAACCCACTCGGCTAGACTCAAACCCACTCGGCTAGACCCAAGCCCACTCGGCTAGACCCAAACCCACTCGGCTAGACCCAAACCCACTCGGCTGGACCCAAACCCACTCGGCTAGACGCAAACCCACTCGGCTAGACCCAAACCCACTCGGCTAGACCCAAACCCACTCGGCTAAACCCAAACCCACTCCGCTAGACCCAAACCCACTCGGCTAGACACAAAAAAACCCACTCGGCTAAACCCAAACCCTCTCCGCTAGACCCAAACCCACTCGGCTAGACCCAAGCCCACTCGGCGAGACCCAAACCCACTCGGCTAGACCCAAACCCACTCGGCTAGACCCAAACCCACTCGGCCAGATCCAAACCCAATCGGCTAGACCCAAACCCACTCGGCTAGACCCAAACCCACTCGGCTAGACCCAAACCCACTCGGCTAGACCCAAACACACTCGGCTAGACCTAAACCCACTCGGCTCGACCCAAACCCACTCGGCTAGACCCAAACCCACTCGGCTAGACCCAAACCCACTCGGCTAGACCCAAACCCACTCGGCAAGACTCAAACCCACTCGGCTAGACCCAAACCCACTCGGCTAGACGCAAACCCACTCGGCTAGACCCAAACCCACACGGCTAGACCCAAACCCACTCGGCTAAACCCAAACCCTCTCCGCTAGTCCCAAACCCACTCGGCTAAACCCAAACCCTCTCCGCTAGACCCAAACCCACTCGGCTAGACCCAAACCCACTCGGCTAGACCCAAACCCTCTCCGCTAGACCCAAACCCACTCGGCTAGACCCAAACCCACTCGGCTAGACCCAAACCCACTCGGCTACACCCAAACCCACTCGGCTAGACACACAAAAACCCACTCAGCTAGACCCAAACCCACTCGGCTAGACCAAAACCCACTCGGCTAGACCCAAACCAACTCGGCTAAACCCAAACCCACTCGGCTAGACCCAAACCCACTCGGCTAGACCCAAACCCACTCGGCTAGACCCAAACCCACTCGGCTAGACCCAAACCCACTCGGCTAGACCCAAACACACTCGGCTAGACCTAAACCCACTCGGCTAGACCCAAACCCACTCGGCTAGACCCAAACCCACTCGGCTAGACCCAAACCCACTCGGCTAGACCCAAACCCACTCGGCAAGACTCAAACCCACTCGGCTAGACCCAAACCCACTCGGCTAGACGCAAACCCACTCGGCTAGACCCAAACCCACTCGGCTAGACCCAAACCCACTCGGCTAAACCCAAACCCTCTCCGCTAGACCCAAACCCGCTCGGCTAGACCCAAACCCACTCGGCTAGACCCAAACCCACTCGGCTAGACCCAAACCCACTCGGCTAGACCCAAACCCACTCGGCTAGACCAAAACCCACTCGGCTAGACCCAAACCAAATCGGCTAGACCCAAACCCACTCGGCTAGACCCAAACCCACTCCGCTAGACCCAAACCCACTCGGCTAGACCCAAACCCACTCGGCTAGACCCAAACCCACTCGGCTAGACCCAAACACACTCGGCTAGACCTAAACCCACTCGGCTAGACCCAAGCCCACTCGGCTAGACCCAAACCCACTCGGCTAGACCCAAACCCACTCGGCTGGACCCAAACCCACTCGGCGAGACCCAAACCCACTCGGCAAGACTCAAACCCACTCGGCTAGACCCAAACCCACTCGGCTAGACCCAAACCCACTCGGCTAGACCCAAACCCACTCGGCTAGACCCAAACCCACTCGGCAAGACTCAAACCCACTCGGCTAGACCCAAACCCACTCGGCTAGACGCAAACCCACTCGGCTAGACCCAAACCCACTCGGCTAGACCCAAACCCACTCGGCTAAACCCAAACCCTCTCCGCTAGACCCAAACCCGCTCGGCTAGACCCAAACCCACTCGGCTAGACCCAAACCCACTCGGCTAGACCCAAACCCACTCGGCTAGACCCAAACCCACTCGGCTAGACCAAAACCCACTCGGCTAGACCCAAACCAACTCGGCTAGACCCAAACCCACTCGGCTGGACCCAAACCCACTCCGCTAGACCCAAACCCACTCGGCTAGACCCAAACCCTCTCGGCTAGACCCAAACCCACTCGGCTAGACCCAATCACACTCGGCTAGACCTAAACCCACTCGGCTAGACCCAAGCCCACTCGGCTAGACCCAAACCCACTCGGCTAGACCCAAACCCACTCAGCTAGAACCAAACCCACTCGGCTAGACGCAAACCCACTCGGCTAGACCCAAACCCACTCGGCTAGACCCAAACCCACTCGGCTAAACCCAAACCCACTCCGCTAGACCCAAACCCGCTCGGCTAGACCCAAACCCACTCGGCTAGACCCAAACCCACTCGGCTAGACACAAAAAAACCCACTCAGCTAGACCCAAACCCACTCGGCTAGACCAAAACCCACTGGGCTAGACCCAAACCAACTCGGCTAGACCCAAACCCACTCGGCTAGACCCAAACCCACTCGGCTAGACCCAAACCCACTCGGCTAGACCCAAACCCACTCGGCTAGACCCAAACCCACTCGGCTAGACCCAAACACACTCGGCTAGACCTAAACCCACTCGGCTAGACCCAAACCCACTCGGCTAGACCCAAACCCACTCGGCTAGACCCAAACCCACTCGGCTAGACCCAAACCCACTCTGCAAGACTCAAACCCACTCGACTAGACCCAAACCCATTCGGCTAAACGCAAACCCACTCGGCTAGACCCAAACCCACTCGGCTAGACCCAAGCCCACTCGGCGAGACCCAAACCCACTCGGCGAGACCCAAACCCACTCGGCTAGATCCAAACCCACTCGGCTAGACCCAAACCCACTCGGCTAGACCCAAACCCACTCGGCTAGACCCAAACACACTCGGCTAGACCCAAACACACTCGGCTAGACCCAAACCCACTCGGCTAGACCCAAACCCACTCGGCTAGACCCAAACCCACTCGGCTAGACCCAAACCCACTCGGCTAGACCCAAACCCACTCGGCAAGACTCAAACCCACTCGGCTAGACCCAAACCCACTCGGCTAGACGCAAACCCACTCGGCTAGACCCAAACCCACTCGGCTAGACCCAAACCCACTCGGCTAAACCCAAACCCTCTCCGCTAGACCCAAACCCGCTCGGCTAGACCCAAACCCACTCGGCTAGACCCAAACCCACTCGGCTAGACCCAAACCCACTCGGCTAGACCCAAACCCACTCGGCTAGACCAAAACCCACTCGGCTAGACCCAAACCAACTCGGCTAGACCCAAACCCACTCGGCTAGACCCAAACCCACTCGGCTAGACGCAAACCCACTCGGTTAGACCCAAACCCACTCGGCTAGACCCAAACCAACTCGGCTAGACCCAAACCCGCTCGGCTAGACCCAAACCCACTCGGCTAGACCCAAACCCACTCGGCTAGACCCAAACCCACTCGGCTAGACCCAAACCCACTCGGCTAGACCAAAACCCACTCGGCTAGACCCAAACCAAATCGGCTAGACCCAAACCCACTCGGCTAGACCCAAACCCACTCCGCTAGACCCAAACCCACTCGGCTAGACCCAAACCCACTCGGCTAGACCCAAACCCACTCGGCTAGACCCAAACACACTCGGCTAGACCTAAACCCACTCGGCTAGACCCAAGCCCACTCGGCTAGACCCAAACCCACTCGGCTAGACCCAAACCCACTCGGCTGGACCCAAACCCACTCGGCGAGACCCAAACCCACTCGGCAAGACTCAAACCCACTCGGCTAGTCCCAAACCCACTCGGCTAGACCCAAACCCACTCGGCTAGACCCAAACCCACTCGGCTAGACCCAAACCCACTCGGCAAGACTCAAACCCACTCGGCTAGACCCAAACCCACTCGGCTAGACGCAAACCCACTCGGCTAGACCCAAACCCACTCGGCTAGACCCAAACCCACTCGGCTAAACCCAAACCCTCTCCGCTAGACCCAAACCCGCTCGGCTAGACCCAAACCCACTCGGCTAGACCCAAACCCACTCGGCTAGACCCAAACCCACTCGGCTAGACCCAAACCCACTCGGCTAGACCAAAACCCACTCGGCTAGACCCAAACCAACTCGGCTAGACCCAAACCCACTCGGCTGGACCCAAACCCACTCCGCTAGACCCAAACCCACTCGGCTAGACCCAAACCCTCTCGGCTAGACCCAAACCCACTCGGCTAGACCCAATCACACTCGGCTAGACCTAAACCCACTCGGCTAGACCCAAGCCCACTCGGCTAGACCCAAACCCACTCGGCTAGACCCACACCCACTCAGCTAGAACCAAACCCACTCGGCTAGACGCAAACCCACTCGGTTAGACCCAAACCCACTCGGCTAGACCCAAACCCACTCGGCTAAACCCAAACCCACTCCGCTAGACCCAAACCCGCTCGGCTAGACCCAAACCCACTCGGCTAGACCCAAACCCACTCGGCTAGACACAAAAAAACCCACTCAGCTAGACCCAAACCCACTCGGCTAGACCAAAACCCACTGGGCTTGACCCAAACCAACTCGGCTAGACCCAAACCCACTCGGCTAGACCCAAACCCACTCGGCTAGACCCAAACCCACTCGGCTAGACCCAAACCCACTCGGCTAGACCCAAACCCACTCGGCTAGACCCAAACACACTCGGCTAGACCTAAACCCACTCGGCTAGACCCAAACCCACTCGGCTAGACCCAAACCCACTCGGCTAGACCCAAACCCACTCGGCTAGACCCAAACCCACTCTGCAAGACTCAAACCCACTCGGCTAGACCCAAACCCATTCGGCTAAACGCAAACCCACTCGGCTAGACCCAAACCCACTCGGCTAGACCCAAGCCCACTCGGCGAGACCCAAACCCACTCGGCGAGACCCAAACCCACTCGGCTAGACCCAAACCCACTCGGCTAGATCCAAACCCACTCGGCTAGACCCAAACCCACTCGGCTAGACCCAAACCCACTCGGCTAGACCCAAACACACTCGGCTAGACCCAAACACACTCGGCTAGACCCAAACCCACTCGGCTAGACCCAAACCCACTCGGCTAGACCCAAACCCACTCGGCTAGACCCAAACCCACTCGGCTAGACCCAAACCCACTCGGCAAGACTCAAACCCACTCGGCTAGACCCAAACCCACTCGGCTAGACGCAAACCCACTCGGCTAGACCCAAACCCACTCGGCTAGACCCAAACCCACTCGGCTAAACCCAAACCCTCTCCGCTAGACCCAAACCCGCTCGGCTAGACCCAAACCCACTCGGCTAGACCCAAACCCACTCGGCTAGACCCAAACCCACTCGGCTAGACCCAAACCCACTCGGCTAGACCAAAACCCACTCGGCTAGACCCAAACCAACTCGGCTAGACCCAAACCCACTCGGCTAGACCCAAACCCACTCGGCTAGACGCAAACCCACTCGGTTAGACCCAAACCCACTCGGCTAGACCCAAACCAACTCGGCTAGACCCAAACACACTCGGCTAGACCCAAACCCACTCGGCTAGACCCAAACCCACTCGGCTAGACCCAAACCCACTCGGCTAGACCCAAACCCACTCGGCTAGACCCAAACACACTCGGCTAGACCTAAACCCACTCGGCTAGACCCAAGCCCACTCGGCTAGACCCAAACCCACTCGGCTGGACCCAAACCCACTCGGCTAGACGCAAACCCACACGGCTAGACCCAAACCCACTCGGCTAGACCCAAACCCACTCGGCTAAACCCAAACCCACTCCGCTAGACCCAAACCCGCTCGGCTAGACCCAAACCCACTCGGCTAGACCCAAACCCACTCGGCTAGACACAAAAAAACCCACTCAGCTAGACCCAAACCCACTCGGCTAGACCAAAACCCACTCGGCTAGACCCAAACCAACTCGGCTAGACCCAAACCCACTCGGCTAGACCCAAACCCACTCGGCTAGACCCAAACCCACTCGGCTAGACCCAAACCCACTCGGCTAGACCCAAACCCACTCGGCTAGACCCAAACACACTCGGCTAGACCCAAACACACTCGGCTAGACCCAAACCCACTCGGCTAGACCCAAACCCACTCGGCTAGACCCAAACCCACTCGGCTAGACCCAAACCCACTCGGCTAGACCCAAACCCATTCGGCTAAACGCAAACCCACTCGGCTAGACCCAAACCCACTCGGCTAGACCCAAGCCCACTCGGCGAGACCCAAACCCACTCGGCTAGACCCAAACCCACTCGGCTAGACCCAAACCCACTCGGCCAGATCCAAACCCACTCAGCTAGACCCAAACCCACTCGGCTAGACCCAAACCCACTCGGCTAGACCCAAACCCACTCGGCTAGACCCAAACACACTCGACTAGACCTAAACCCACTCGGCTCCACCCAAACCCACTCGGCTAGACCCAAACCCACTCGGCTAGACCCAAACCCACTCGGCTAGACCCAAACCCACTCGGCAAGACTCAAACCCACTCGGCTAGACCCAAACCCACTCGGCTCGACGCAAACCCACTCGGCTAGACCCAAACCCACACGGCTAGACCCAAACCCACTCGGCTAAACCCAAACCCTCTCCGCTAGACCCAAACCCACTCGGCTAAACCCAAACCCTCTCCGCTAGACCCAAACCCACTCGGCTAGACCCAAACCCACTCGGCTAGACCCAAACCCTCTCCGCTAGACCCAAACCCACTCGGCTAGACCCAAACCCACTCGGCTAGACCCAAACCCACTCGGCTAGACCCAAACCCACTCGGCTAGACACAAAAAAACCCACTCAGCTAGACCCAAACCCACTCGGCTAGACCAAAACCCACTCGGCTAGACCCAAACCAACTCGGCTAAACCGAAACCCACTCGGCTAGACCCAAACCCACTCGGCTAGACCCAAACCAACTCGGCTAGACCCAAACCCACTCGGCTAGACCCAAACCCACTCGGCTAGACCCAAACACACTCGGCTAGACCTAAACCCACTCGGCTAGACCCAAACCCACTCGGCTAGACCCAAACCCACTCGGCTAGACCCAAACCCACTCGGCTAGACCCAAACCCACTCGGCAAGACTCAAACCCACTCGGCTAGACCCAAACCCACTCGGCTAGACGCAAACCCACTCGGCTAGACCCAAACCCACTCGGCTAGACCCAAACCCACTCGGCTAAACCCAAACCCTCTCCGCTAGACCCAAACCCGCTCGGCTAGACCCAAACCCACTCGGCTAGACCCAAACCCACTCGGCTAGACCCAAACCCACTCGGCTAGACCCAAACCCACTCGGCTAGACCAAAACCCACTCGGCTAGACCCAAACCAAATCGGCTAGACCCAAACCCACTCGGCTAGACCCAAACCCACTCCGCTAGACCCAAACCCACTCGGCTAGACCCAAACCCACTCGGCTAGACCCAAACCCACTCGGCTAGACCCAAACACACTCGGCTAGACCTAAACCCACTCGGCTAGACCCAAGCCCACTCGGCTAGACCCAAACCCACTCGGCTAGACCCAAACCCACTCGGCTGGACCCAAACCCACTCGGCTAGACCCAAACCCACCCGGCAAGACTCAAACCCACTCGGCTCGACCCAAACCCACTCGGCTAGACCCAAACCCACTCGGCTAGACCCAAACCCACTCGGCTAGACCCAAACCCACTCGGCAAGACTCAAACCCACTCGGCTAGACCCAAACCCACTCGGCTAGACGCAAACCCACTCGGCTAGACCCAAACCCACTCGGCTAGACCCAAACCCACTCGGCTAAACCCAAACCCTCTCCGCTAGACCCAAACCCGCTCGGCTAGACCCAAACCCACTCGGCTAGACCCAAACCCACTCGGCTAGACCCAAACCCACTCGGCTAGACCCAAACCCACTCGGCTAGACCAAAACCCACTCGGCTAGACCCAAACCAACTCGGCTAGACCCAAACCCACTCGGCTGGACCCAAACCCACTCCGCTAGACCCAAACCCACTCGGCTAGACCCAAACCCTCTCGGCTAGACCCAAACCCACTCGGCTAGACCCAATCACACTCGGCTAGACCTAAACCCACTCGGCTAGACCCAAGCCCACTCGGCTAGACCCAAACCCACTCGGCTAGACCCAAACCCACTCAGCTAGAACCAAACCCACTCGGCTAGACGCAAACCCACTCGGCTAGACCCAAACCCACTCGGCTAGACCCAAACCCACTCGGCTAAACCCAAACCCACTCCGCTAGACCCAAACCCGCTCGGCTAGACCCAAACCCACTCGGCTAGACCCAAACCCACTCGGCTAGACACAAAAAAACCCACTCAGCTAGACCCAAACCCACTCGGCTAGACCAAAACCCACTGGGCTAGACCCAAACCAACTCGGCCAGACCCAAACCCACTCGGCTAGACCCAATCACACTCGGCTAGACCTAAACCCACTCGGCTAGACCCAAGCCCACTCGGCTAGACCCAAACCCACTCGGCTAGACCCAAACCCACTCAGCTAGAACCAAACCCACTCGGCTAGACGCAAACCCACTCGGCTAGACCCAAACCCACTCGGCTAGACCCAAACCCACTCGGCTAAACCCAAACCCACTCCGCTAGACCCAAACCCGCTCGGCTAGACCCAAACCCACTCGGCTAGACCCAAACCCACTCGGCTAGACACAAAAAAACCCACTCAGCTAGACCCAAACCCACTCGGCTAGACCAAAACCCACTGGGCTAGACCCAAACCAACTCGGCTAGACCCAAACCCACTCGGCTAGACCCAAACCCACTCGGCTAGACCCAAACCCACTCGGCTAGACCCAAACCCACTCGGCTAGACCCAAACCCACTCGGCTAGACCCAAACACACTCGGCTAGACCTAAACCCACTCGGCTAGACCCAAACCCACTCGGCTAGACCCAAACCCACTCGGCTAGACCCAAACCCACTCGGCTAGACCCAAACCCACTCTGCAAGACTCAAACCCACTCGGCTAGACCCAAACCCATTCGGCTAAACGCAAACCCACTCGGCTAGACCCAAACCCACTCGGCTAGACCCAAGCCCACTCGGCGAGACCCAAACCCACTCGGCGAGACCCAAACCCACTCGGCTAGACCCAAACCCACTCGGCTAGATCCAAACCCACTCGGCTAGACCCAAACCCACTCGGCTAGACCCAAACCCACTCGGCTAGACCCAAACACACTCGGCTAGACCCAAACACACTCGGCTAGACCCAAACCCACTCGGCTAGACCAAAACCCACTCGGCTAGACCCAAACCAACTCGGCTAGACCCAAACCCACTCGGCTGGACCCAAACCCACTCCGCTAGACCCAAACCCACTCGGCTAGACCCAAACCCTCTCGGCTAGACCCAAACCCACTCGGCTAGACCCAATCACACTCGGCTAGACCTAAACCCACTCGGCTAGACCCAAGCCCACTCGGCTAGACCCAAACCCACTCGGCTAGACCCAAACCCACTCAGCTAGAACCAAACCCACTCGGCTAGACGCAAACCCACTCGGCTAGACCCAAACCCACTCGGCTAGACCCAAACCCACTCGGCTAAACCCAAACCCACTCCGCTAGACCCAAACCCGCTCGGCTAGACCCAAACCCACTCGGCTAGACCCAAACCCACTCGGCTAGACACAAAAAAACCCACTCAGCTAGACCCAAACCCACTCGGCTAGACCAAAACCCACTGGGCTAGACCCAAACCAACTCGGCCAGACCCAAACCCACTCGGCTAGACCCAATCACACTCGGCTAGACCTAAACCCACTCGGCTAGACCCAAGCCCACTCGGCTAGACCCAAACCCACTCGGCTAGACCCAAACCCACTCAGCTAGAACCAAACCCACTCGGCTAGACGCAAACCCACTCGGCTAGACCCAAACCCACTCGGCTAGACCCAAACCCACTCGGCTAAACCCAAACCCACTCCGCTAGACCCAAACCCGCTCGGCTAGACCCAAACCCACTCGGCTAGACCCAAACCCACTCGGCTAGACACAAAAAAACCCACTCAGCTAGACCCAAACCCACTCGGCTAGACCAAAACCCACTGGGCTAGACCCAAACCAACTCGGCTAGACCCAAACCCACTCGGCTAGACCCAAACCCACTCGGCTAGACCCAAACCCACTCGGCTAGACCCAAACCCACTCGGCTAGACCCAAACCCACTCGGCTAGACCCAAACACACTCGGCTAGACCTAAACCCACTCGGCTAGACCCAAACCCACTCGGCTAGACCCAAACCCACTCGGCTAGACCCAAACCCACTCGGCTAGACCCAAACCCACTCTGCAAGACTCAAACCCACTCGGCTAGACCCAAACCCATTCGGCTAAACGCAAACCCACTCGGCTAGACCCAAACCCACTCGGCTAGACCCAAGCCCACTCGGCGAGACCCAAACCCACTCGGCGAGACCCAAACCCACTCGGCTAGACCCAAACCCACTCGGCTAGATCCAAACCCACTCGGCTAGACCCAAACCCACTCGGCTAGACCCAAACCCACTCGGCTAGACCCAAACACACTCGGCTAGACCCAAACACACTCGGCTAGACCCAAACCCACTCGGCTAGACCCAAACCCACTCGGCTAGACCCAAACCCACTCGGCTAGACCCAAACCCACTCGGCTAGACCCAAACCCACTCGGCTAGACCCAAACCCACTCGGCTAGACCCAAACCCACTCGGCTAGACCCAAACCCACTCGGCTAGACCAAAACCCACTCGGCTAGACCCAAACCAACTCGGCTAGACCCAAACCCACTCGGCTAGACCCAAACCCACTCGGCTAGACGCAAACCCACTCGGTTAGACCCAAACCCACTCGGCTAGACCCAAACCAACTCGGCTAGACCCAAACCCACTCGGCTAGACCCAAACCCACTCGGCTAGACCCAAACCCACTCGGCTAGACCCAAACCCACTCGGCTAGACCCAAACCCACTCGGCTAGACCCAAACACACTCGGCTAGACCTAAACCCACTCGGCTAGACCCAAGCCCACTCGGCTAGACCCAAACCCACTCGGCTGGACCCAAACCCACTCGGCTAGACGCAAACCCACTCGGCTAGACCCAAACCCACTCGGCTAGACCCAAACCCACTCGGCTAAACCCAAACCCACTCCGCTAGACCCAAACCCGCTCGGCTAGACCCAAACCCACTCGGCTAGACCCAAACCCACTCGGCTAGACACAAAAAAACCCACTCAGCTAGACCCAAACCCACTCGGCTAGACCAAAACCCACTCGGCTAGACCCAAACCAACTCGGCTAGACCCAAACCCACTCGGCTAGACCCAAACCCACTCGGCTAGACCCAAACCCACTCGGCTAGACCCAAACCCACTCGGCTAGACCCAAACCCACTCGGCTAGACCCAAACACACTCGGCTAGACCCAAACACACTCGGCTAGACCCAAACCCACTCGGCTAGACCCAAACCCACTCGGCTAGACCCAAACCCACTCGGCTAGACCCAAACCCACTCGGCTAGACCCAAACCCATTCGGCTAAACGCAAACACACTCGGCTAGACCCAAACCCACTCGGCTAGACCCAAGCCCACTCGGCGAGACCCAAACCCACTCGGCTAGACCCAAACCCACTCGGCTAGACCCAAACCCACTCGGCCAGATCCAAACCCACTCAGCTAGACCCAAACCCACTCGGCTAGACCCAAACCCACTCGGCTAGACCCAAACCCACTCGGCTAGACCCAAACACACTCGGCTAGACCTAAACCCACTCGGCTCCACCCAAACCCACTCGGCTAGACCCAAACCCACTCGGCTAGACCCAAACCCACTCGGCTAGACCCAAACCCACTCGGCAAGACTCAAACCCACTCGGCTAGACCCAAACCCACTCGGCTCGACGCAAACCCACTCGGCTAGACCCAAACCCACACGGCTAGACCCAAACCCACTCGGCTAAACCCAAACCCTCTCCGCTAGACCCAAACCCACTCGGCTAAACCCAAACCCTCTCCGCTAGACCCAAACCCACTCGGCTAGACCCAAACCCACTCGGCTAGACCCAAACCCTCTCCGCTAGACCCAAACCCACTCGGCTAGACCCAAACCCACTCGGCTAGACCCAAACCCACTCGGCTAGACCCAAACCCACTCGGCTAGACACAAAAAAACCCACTCAGCTAGACCCAAACCCACTCGGCTAGACCAAAACCCACTCGGCTAGACCCAAACCAACTCGGCTAAACCCAAACCCACTCGGCTAGACCCAAACCCACTCGGCTAGACCCAAACCAACTCGGCTAGACCCAAACCCACTCGGCTAGACCCAAACCCACTCGGCTAGACCCAAACACACTCGGCTAGACCTAAACCCACTCGGCTAGACCCAAACCCACTCGGCTAGACCCAAACCCACTCGGCTAGACCCAAACCCACTCGGCTAGACCCAAACCCACTCGGCAAGACTCAAACCCACTCGGCTAGACCCAAACCCACTCGGCTAGACGCAAACCCACTCGGCTAGACCCAAACCCACTCGGCTAGACCCAAACCCACTCGGCTAAACCCAAACCCTCTCCGCTAGACCCAAACCCGCTCGGCTAGACCCAAACCCACTCGGCTAGACCCAAACCCACTCGGCTAGACCCAAACCCACTCGGCTAGACCCAAACCCACTCGGCTAGACCAAAACCCACTCGGCTAGACCCAAACCAAATCGGCTAGACCCAAACCCACTCGGCTAGACCCAAACCCACTCCGCTAGACCCAAACCCACTCGGCTAGACCCAAACCCACTCGGCTAGACCCAAACCCACTCGGCTAGACCCAAACACACTCGGCTAGACCTAAACCCACTCGGCTAGACCCAAGCCCACTCGGCTAGACCCAAACCCACTCGGCTAGACCCAAACCCACTCGGCTGGACCCAAACCCACTCGGCTAGACCCAAACCCACCCGGCAAGACTCAAACCCACTCGGCTCGACCCAAACCCACTCGGCTAGACCCAAACCCACTCGGCTAGACCCAAACCCACTCGGCTAGACCCAAACCCACTCGGCAAGACTCAAACCCACTCGGCTAGACCCAAACCCACTCGGCTAGACGCAAACCCACTCGGCTAGACCCAAACCCACTCGGCTAGACCCAAACCAACTCGGCTAGACCCAAACCCACTCGGCTAGACCCAAACCCACTCGGCTAGACCCAAACACACTCGGCTAGACCTAAACCCACTCGGCTAGACCCAAACCCACTCGGCTAGACCCAAACCCACTCGGCTAGACCCAAACCCACTCGGCTAGACCCAAACCCACTCGGCAAGACTCAAACCCACTCGGCTAGACCCAAACCCACTCGGCTAGACGCAAACCCACTCGGCTAGACCCAAACCCACTCGGCTAGACCCAAACCCACTCGGCTAAACCCAAACCCTCTCCGCTAGACCCAAACCCGCTCGGCTAGACCCAAACCCACTCGGCTAGACCCAAACCCACTCGGCTAGACCCAAACCCACTCGGCTAGACCCAAACCCACTCGGCTAGACCAAAACCCACTCGGCTAGACCCAAACCAAATCGGCTAGACCCAAACCCACTCGGCTAGACCCAAACCCACTCCGCTAGACCCAAACCCACTCGGCTAGACCCAAACCCACTCGGCTAGACCCAAACCCACTCGGCTAGACCCAAACACACTCGGCTAGACCTAAACCCACTCGGCTAGACCCAAGCCCACTCGGCTAGACCCAAACCCACTCGGCTAGACCCAAACCCACTCGGCTGGACCCAAACCCACTCGGCTAGACCCAAACCCACCCGGCAAGACTCAAACCCACTCGGCTCGACCCAAACCCACTCGGCTAGACCCAAACCCACTCGGCTAGACCCAAACCCACTCGGCTAGACCCAAACCCACTCGGCAAGACTCAAACCCACTCGGCTAGACCCAAACCCACTCGGCTAGACGCAAACCCACTCGGCTAGACCCAAACCCACTCGGCTAGACCCAAACCCACTCGGCTAAACCCAAACCCTCTCCGCTAGACCCAAACCCGCTCGGCTAGACCCAAACCCACTCGGCTAGACCCAAACCCACTCGGCTAGACCCAAACCCACTCGGCTAGACCCAAACCCACTCGGCTAGACCAAAACCCACTCGGCTAGACCCAAACCAACTCGGCTAGACCCAAACCCACTCGGCTGGACCCAAACCCACTCCGCTAGACCCAAACCCACTCGGCTAGACCCAAACCCTCTCGGCTAGACCCAAACCCACTCGGCTAGACCCAATCACACTCGGCTAGACCTAAACCCACTCGGCTAGACCCAAGCCCACTCGGCTAGACCCAAACCCACTCAGCTAGAACCAAACCCACTCGGCTAGACGCAAACCCACTCGGCTAGACCCAAACCCACTCGGCTAGACCCAAACCCACTCGGCTAAACCCAAACCCACTCCGCTAGACCCAAACCCGCTCGGCTAGACCCAAACCCACTCGGCTAGACCCAAACCCACTCGGCTAGACACAAAAAAACCCACTCAGCTAGACCCAAACCCACTCGGCTAGACCAAAACCCACTGGGCTAGACCCAAACCAACTCGGCCAGACCCAAACCCACTCGGCTAGACCCAATCACACTCGGCTAGACCCAAGCCCACTCGGCTAGACCCAAACCCACTCGGCTAGACCCAAACCCACTCAGCTAGAACCAAACCCACTCGGCTAGACGCAAACCCACTCGGCTAGACCCAAACCCACTCGGCTAGACCCAAACCCACTCGGCTAAACCCAAACCCACTCCGCTAGACCCAAACCCGCTCGGCTAGACCCAAACCCACTCGGCTAGACCCAAACCCACTCGGCTAGACACAAAAAAACCCACTCAGCTAGACCCAAACCCACTCGGCTAGACCCAAACCAACTCGGCTAGACCCAAACCCACTCGGCTAGACCCAAACCCACTCGGCTAGACCCAAACCCACTCGGCTAGACCCAAACCCACTCGGCTAGACCCAAACCCACTCGGCTAGACCCAAACACACTCGGCTAGACCTAAACCCACTCGGCTAGACCCAAACCCACTCGGCTAGACCCAAACCCACTCGGCTAGACCCAAACCCACTCGGCTAGACCCAAACCCACTCTGCAAGACTCAAACCCACTCGGCTAGACCCAAACCCATTCGGCTAAACGCAAACCCACTCGGCTAGACCCAAACCCACTCGGCTAGACCCAAGCCCACTCGGCGAGACCCAAACCCACTCGGCGAGACCCAAACCCACTCGGCTAGACCCAAACCCACTCGGCTAGATCCAAACCCACTCGGCTAGACCCAAACCCACTCGGCTAGACCCAAACCCACTCGGCTAGACCCAAACACACTCGGCTAGACCCAAACACACTCGGCTAGACCCAAACCCACTCGGCTAGACCCAAACCCACTCGGCTAGACCCAAACCCACTCGGCTAGACCCAAACCCACTCGGCTAGACCCAAACCCACTCGGCAAGACTCAAACCCACTCGGCTAGACCCAAACCCACTCGACTAGACGCAAACCCACTCGGCTAGACCCAAACCCACTCGGCTAGACCCAAACCCACTCGGCTAAACCCAAACCCTCTCCGCTAGACCCAAACCCGCTCGGCTAGACCCAAACCCACTCGGCTAGACCCAAACCCACTCGGCTAGACCCAAACCCACTCGGCTAGACCCAAACCCACTCGGCTAGACCAAAACCCACTCGGCTAGACCCAAACCAACTCGGCTAGACCCAAACCCACTCGGCTAGACCCAAACCCACTCCGCTAGACCCAAACCCACTCGGCTAGACCCAAACCCACTCGGCTAGACCCAAACCCACTCGGCTAGACCCAAACCCACTCGGCTGGACCCAAACCCACTCGGCTAGACGCAAACCCACTCGGCTAGACCCAAACCCACTCGGCTAGACCCAAACCCACTCGGCTAAACCCAAACCCACTCCGCTAGACCCAAACCCGCTCGGCTAGACCCAAACCCACTCGGCTAGACCCAAACCCACTCGGCTAGACACAAAAAAAACCACTCAGCTAGACCCAAACCCACTCGGCTAGACCAAAACCCACTCGGCTAGACCCAAACCAACTCGGCTAGACCCAAACCCACTCGGCTAGACCCAAACCCACTCGGCTAGACCCAAACCCACTCGGCTAGACCCAAACCCACTCGGCTAGACCCAAACCCACTCGGCTAGACCCAAACACACTCGGCTAGACCGAAACCCACTCGGCTAGACCCAAACCCACTCGGCTAGACCCAAACCCATTCGGCTAGACGCAAACCCACTCGGCTGGACCCAAACCCACTCGGCTAGACCCAAACCCACTCGGCGAGACCCAAACCCACTCGGCTAGACACAAACCCACTCGGCTAGACCCAAACCCACTCGGCGGGACCCAAACCCACTCGGCTAGACCCAAACCCACTCGACTAGATCCAAACCCACTCCGCTAGACCCAAACCCACTCCGCTAGACCCAAACCCACTCCGCTAGACCCAAACCCACTCCGCCAGACCCAAACCCACTCGGTTAGACCGAAACCCACTCGGCTAGACCCAAACCCACTCGGCTAGACCCAAACCCACTTGGCTAGACGCAAACCCACTCGGCTAGACGCAAACCCACTCGGCTAGACCCAAACCCACTCGGCTAGATGCAAACCCACTCGACTAGACCCAAACCCACTCGGCTAGACGCAAACCCACTCGGCTAGACCCAAACCCACTCGGCTACACCCAAACCCACTCGGCTAAACCCAAACCCACTCCGCTAGACCCAAACCCGCTCAGCTAGACCCCAAACCACTCGGCTGGACCCAAACCCACTCGGCTAGACCCAAACCCACTCGGCTAGACCCAAACCCACTCGGCTAGACCAATACCCACTCGGCTAGACCCAAACCAACTCGGCTAGACCCAAACCCACTCGGCTAGACACAAACCCACTCGGCTAGACCTAAACCCACTCGGCTAGACCCAAACCCACTCGGCTAGACCCAAACCCACTCGGCTAGACCCAAACCCACTCGGCTAGACCAATACCCACTCGGCTAGACCCAAACCAACTCGGCTAGACGCAAACCCACTCGGCTAGACCCAAACCCACTCGGCTAGACCCAAACCCACTCGGCTAAACCCAAACCCTCTCCGCTAGACCCAAACCCGCTCGGCTAGACCCAAACCCACTCGGCTAGACCCAAACCCACTCGGCAAGACTCAAACCCACTCGGCTAGACCCAAACCCACTCGGCTAGACGCAAACCCACTCGGCTAGACCCAAACCCACTCGGCTAGACCCAAACCCACTCGGCTAAACCCAAACCCTCTCCGCTAGACCCAAACCCGCTCGGCTAGACCCAAACCCACTCGGCTAGACCCAAACCCACTCGGCTAGACCCAAACCCACTCGGCTAGACCCAAACCCACTCGGCTAGACCAAAACCCACTCGGCTAGACCCAAACCAACTCGGCTAGACCCAAACCCACTCGGCTGGACCCAAACCCACTCCGCTAGACCCAAACCCACTCGGCTAGACCCAAACCCACTCGGCTAGACCCAAACTCACTCGGCTAGACCCAATCACACTCGGCTAGACCTAAACCCACTCGGCTAGACCCAAGCCCACTCGGCTAGACCCAAACCCACTCGGCTAGACCCAAACCCACTCAGCTAGACCCAAACCCACTCGGCTAGACGCAAACCCACTCGGCTAGACCCAAACCCACTCGGCTAGACCCAAACCCACTCGGCTAAACCCAAACCCACTCCGCTAGACCCAAACCCGCTCAGCTAGACCCAAACCCACTCGGCTAGACCCAAACCCACTCGGCTAGACACAAAAAAACCCACTCAGCTAGACCCAAACCCACTCGGCTAGACCAAAACCCACTGGGCTAGACCCAAACCAAATCGGCTAGACCCAAACCCACTCGGCTAGACCCAAACCCACTCGGCTAGACCCAAACCCACTCGGCTAGACCCAAACCCACTCGGCTAGACCCAAACCCACTCGGCTAGACCCAAACACACTCGGCTAGACCTAAACCCACTCGGCTAGACCCAAACCCACTCGGCTAGACCCAAACCCACTCGGCTAGACCCAAACCCACTCGGCTAGACCCAAACCCACTCTGCAAGACTCAAACCCACTCGGCTAAACCCAAACCCATTCGGCTAAACGCAAACCCACTCGGCTAGACCCAAACCCACTCGGCTAGACCCAAGCCCACTCGGCGAGACCCAAACCCACTCGGCGAGACCCAAACCCACTCGGCTAGACCCAAACCCACTCGGCTAGATCCAAACCCACTCGGCTAGACCCAAACCCACTCGGCTAGACCCAAACCCACTCGGCTAGACCCAAACCCACTCGGCTAGACCCAAACACACTCGGCTAGACCCAAACACACTCGGCTAGACCCAAACCCACTCGGCTAGACCCAAACCCACTCGGCTAGACCCAAACCCACTCGGCTAGACCCAAACCCACTCGGCTAGACCCAAACCCACTCGGCAAGACTCAAACCCACTCGGCTAGACCCAAACCCACTCGGCTAGACGCAAACCCACTCGGCTAGACCCAAACCCACTCGGCTAGACCCAAACCCACTCGGCTAAACCCAAACCCTCTCCGCTAGACCCAAACCCGCTCGGCTAGACCCAAACCCACTCGGCTAGACCCAAACCCACTCGGCTAGACCCAAACCCACTCGGCTAGACCCAAACCCACTCGGCTAGACCAAAACCCACTCGGCTAGACCCAAACCAACTCGGCTAGACCCAAACCCACTCGGCTAGACCCAAACCCACTCCGCTAGACCCAAACCCACTCGGCTAGACCCAAACCCACTCGGCTAGACCCAAACCCACTCGGCTAGACCCAAACCCACTCGGCTGGACCCAAACCCACTCGGCTAGACGCAAACCCACTCGGCTAGACCCAAACCCACTCGGCTAGACCCAAACCCACTCGGCTAAACCCAAACCCACTCCGCTAGACCCAAACCCGCTCGGCTAGACCCAAACCCACTCGGCTAGACCCAAACCCACTCGGCTAGACACAAAAAAAACCACTCAGCTAGACCCAAACCCACTCGGCTAGACCAAAACCCACTCGGCTAGACCCAAACCAACTCGGCTAGACCCAAACCCACTCGGCTAGACCCAAACCCACTCGGCTAGACCCAAACCCACTCGGCTAGACCCAAACCCACTCGGCTAGACCCAAACCCACTCGGCTAGACCCAAACACACTCGGCTAGACCGAAACCCACTCGGCTAGACCCAAACCCACTCGGCTAGACCCAAACCCATTCGGCTAGACGCAAACCCACTCGGCTGGACCCAAACCCACTCGGCTAGACCCAAACCCACTCGGCGAGACCCAAACCCACTCGGCTAGACACAAACCCACTCGGCTAGACCCAAACCCACTCGGCGGGACCCAAACCCACTCGGCTAGACCCAAACCCACTCGACTAGATCCAAACCCACTCCGCTAGACCCAAACCCACTCCGCTAGACCCAAACCCACTCCGCTAGATCCAAACCCACTCCGCCAGACCCAAACCCACTCGGTTAGACCGAAACCCACTCGGCTAGACCCAAACCCACTCGGCTAGACCCAAACCCACTTGGCTAGACGCAAACCCACTCGGCTAGACGCAAACCCACTCGGCTAGACCCAAACCCACTCGGCTAGATGCAAACCCACTCGACTAGACCCAAACCCACTCGGCTAGACGCAAACCCACTCGGCTAGACCCAAACCCACTCGGCTACACCCAAACCCACTCGGCTAAACCCAAACCCACTCCGCTAGACCCAAACCCGCTCAGCTAGACCCAAAACCACTCGGCTGGACCCAAACCCACTCGGCTAGACCCAAACCCACTCGGCTAGACCCAAACCCACTCGGCTAGACCAATACCCACTCGGCTAGACCCAAACCAACTCGGCTAGACCCAAACCCACTCGGCTAGACACAAACCCACTCGGCTAGACCTAAACCCACTCGGCTAGACCCAAACCCACTCGGCTAGACCAAAACCCACTCGGCTAGACCCAAACCAACTCGGCTAGACCCAACCCCACTCGGCCAGACCCAAACCCACTCCGCTAGACCCAAACCCACTCGGCTAGACCCAAACCCACTCGGCTAGACCCAAACCCACTCGGCTAGACCCAAACACACTTGGCTAGACCTAAACCCACTCGGCTAGACACAAACCCACTCGGCTAGACCCAAACCCACTCGGCTAGAACCAAACCCACTCGGCTAGACCAAAACCCACTCGGCAAGACACAAACCCACTCGGCTAGACCCAAACCCACTCGGCGAGGCCCAAACACACTCGGCTAGACACAAACCCACTCGGCTAGACCCAAACCCACTCAGTTAGACCCAAACCCACTCGGCTAGACCCAAACCCACTCGACTAGATCCAAACCCACTCCGCTAGTCCCAAACCCACTCCGCTAGACCCAAACCCACTCCGCTAGACCCAAACCCACTCCGCTAGACCGAAACCCACTCGGTTAGACCGAAACCCACTCGGCTAGACCCAAACCCACTCGGCTAGACCCAAACCCACTTGGCTAGACGCAAACCCACTCGGCTAGACGCAAACCCACTCGGCTGGACCCAAACCCACTCGGCTAGATGCAAACCCACTCGACTAGACCCAAACCCACTCGGCTAGACGCAAACCCACTCGGCTAGACCCAAACCCACTCGGCTAGACCCAAACCCACTCGGCTAAACCCAAACCCACTCCGCTAGACCCAAACCCGCTCGGCTAGACCCAAACCCACTCGGCAAGACCCAAACCCACTCGGCTAGACCCAAACCCACTCAGCTAGACCCAAACCCACTCGGCTAGACCAAAACCCACTCGGCTAGACCCAAACCAACTCGGCTAGACCCAAACCCACTCGGCTAGACCCAAACCTACTCGGCTACACCCAAACCCACTCGGCTGGACCCAAACACACTCGGCTAGACCTAAACCCACTCGGCTAGACCCAAACCCACTCGGCTAGACCCAAACCCACTCGGCTAGACCCAAACCCACTCGGCTAGACCGAAACCCACTCGGCAAGACTCAAACCCACTCGGCTAGACCCAAACCCATTCGGCTAGACGCAAACCCACTCGGCTAGACCCAAACCCACTCGGCTAGACCCAAACCCAATCGGCGAGACCCAAACCCACTCGGCTAGACCCAAACCCACTCGGCTAGACCCAAACCCACTCGGCTAGACCCAAACCCACTCGGCTAGACCCAAACCCACTCGACTAGACCCAAACCCACTCGACTAGACCCAAACCCACTCGGCTAGACCCAAACCCACTCGGCTAGACGCAAACCCACTCGGCTAGATGCAAACCCACTCGGCTAGACCCAAACCCACTCGGCTAGATGCAAACCCACTCGGCTAGACCCAAACCCAGTCGGCTAGACCCAAACCCACTCGGCTAAACCCAAACCCACTCCGCTAGACCCAAACCCACTCCGCTAGACCCAAACCCACTCGGCTGGACCCAAACCCACTCGGCCGGACCCAAACCCACTCCGCTAGACCCAAACCCACTCGGCTAGACCAAAACCCATTCGGCTAGACCCAAACCAACTCGTCTAGACCCAAACCCACTCGGCTAGACCCAAACCCACTCGGCTAGACCCAAACCCACTCGGCTAGACCCAAACCCACTCGGCTAGACCCAAACCCACTCGGCTAGACCCAAACCCACTCGGCTAGACCCAAACCCACTCGGCTAGACCCAAACCCACTCGGCAAGACTCAAACCCACTCGGCTAGACCCAAACCCATTCGGCTAGACGCAAACCCACGCGGCTGGACCCAAACCCACTCGGCTAGACCCAAACCCACTCGGCGAGACCCAAACCCACTCGGCTAGACACAAACCCACTCGGCTAGGCCCAAACCCACTCGGCGGGACCCAAACCCACTCGGCTAGACCCAAACCCACTCGACTAGATCCAAACCCACTCCGCTAGACCCAAACCCACTCCGCTAGACCCAAACCCACTCCGCTAGACCCAAACCCACTCCGCCAGACCCAAACCCACTCGGTTAGACCGAAACCCACTCGGCTAGA
The DNA here is from genome assembly GCA_963514005.1 of Raja brachyura. The sequence goes on from OY740820.1 coordinate 2,362,629, forward strand.
CCCAAACCCACTCGGCTAGACCCAAACCCACTTGGCTAGACGCAAACCCACCCGGCTAGACCCAAACCCACTCGGCTAGACCCAAACCCAATCGGCTACATCCAAACCCACTCGACTAGACCCAAACCCACTCGGCTAGACGCAAACCCACTCGGCTAGGCCCAAACCCAATCGGCTAGACCCAAACCCACTTGGCTAGACCAAAACCCAATCGGCTAGACATAAACCAACTCGGCTAGACCCAAACCCACTCGGCTAGACCCAAACCCACTCGGTACTCCCAAACCCACTCGGCTAGACCCAAACCCACTCGGCTGGACCCAAACCCACTCGGCTAGAACCAAACCCACTCGGCTACCCCCAAACGCACTCGGCGAGACCCAAACCCACTCGGCTAGACCCAAACCCACTCCGCCAGACCCAAACCCACTCCGCTAGACCCAAACCCACTCCGCTAGACCCAAACCCACTCCGCTAGACCCAAACCCACTGGGCTAGACCCAAACGCACTCGGCCAGACCCAAACCCACTTGGCTAGACCCAAACCCACTCGGCTAGACCCAAACCCACTCTGCTAGACCCAAACCCACTCGGGTAGACCCGAACCCACTCGGCTACACCCAAACCCACTCGGCTAGACCCAAACCCACTCGGCTAGACCCAAACCCCCTCGGATAGACCCAAACCCACTCCGCTGCACCAAACCCACTCGGCTAGACCCAAACCCACTCGGTACTCCCAAACCCACTCGGCTAGACCCAAACCCACTCGCCTAGACCCAAACCCACTCGGCTAGACCCAAACCCACTCGGATAGACCCAAACCCACTCGGCTACACCCAAACCCACTCGGCTACACCCAAACCCACTCGGCAACACCCAAACCCACTCGGCTAGACCCAAACCCACTCGGCAAGGCCCAAACCCACTCGGCTAGACCCAAACCCACTTGGCTAGACCCAAACCCACTCGGCTAGACGCCAAACCCACTCGGCTAGACCCAAACCCACTCGGGTAGACACAAACCCACTCGGCTACACCCAAACCCACTCGGCTAGACCCAAACCCACTCGGCTAGACCCAAACCCCCTCGGATAGACCCAAACCCACTCCGCTGCACCAAACCCACTCGGCTAGACCCAAACCCACTCGGCTAGACCCAAACCCACTCGGCTGGACCCAAACACACTCGGCTAGACCCAAACCCACTCGGCTGGACCCAAACCCACTCGGCTAGACCCAAACCCAATCGGCTAGACCCAAACCCACTCGGCTAGACCCAAACCTACTTGACTAGACCCAAACCCACTTGGCAAGACCCAAACACACTCGGCTAGACCCAAACACATTCGGGTAGACCCAAACCCACTCGGCTAGACCCAAACCCACTCGGCTAGACCCAAACCCAATCGGCTAGCCCCAAACCCACTCGGATAGGCGCAAACCCACTCCGCTAGACCCAAACCCACTCGGCTAGACCCAAACCCACTCGGCTAGACCCAAACCCACTCGGCTAGACCCAAACCCACTCGGCTAGAGCCAAAACCACTCCGCTAGACCCAAACCCACTCGGCTAGACCCAAACCTACTCGGCTAGACCCAAACCCACTCGGCTAGACACAAAACAACTCCGCTAGACCCAAACCCACTAGGCTAGACCCAAACCCACTCGGCTAGACCCAAACCCACTCGGCTAGACCCAAACCCATTTGGCTAGACGCAAACCCACTCCGCTAGAAGCAAACCCACTGCGCAAGACCCAAACCCACTCCGCTAGACCCAAACCCACTCCGCTATACCCAAACCCACTCGGCTAGACCCAAACCCACTCGGCAAGACCCAAACCCACTCGGCTAGACCCAAACCCACTCGGCTAGACCCAAACCCACTCGGCTAGACCCAAACCCACTCGGCTAGACCCAATCCCACTCGGCTAGACCCATCCCACTCGGCTAGACCCAAACCCACTCGGCTAGACCCAAACCCACTCGGCTACACCCAAACCCACTCGGCTACACCCAAACCCACTCGGCTACACCCAAACCCACTCGGCTAGAACCAAACCCACTCGGCTAGGCCCAAACCCACTCGGCTAGACCCAAACCCACTTGGCTAGACCAAAACCCAATCGGCTAGACATAAACCAACTCGGCTAGACCCAAACCCACTCCGCTGGACCCAAACCCACTCGGCTAGACCCAAACCCACTCGGTACTCCCAAACCCACTCGGCTAGACCCAAACCCACTCGGCTGGACCCAAACCCACTTGGCTAGAACCAAACCCACTCGGCTACACCCAAACGCACTCGGCTAGACCCAAACCCACTCGGCTAGACCCAAACCCACTCCGCCAGACCCAAACCCACTCCGCTAGACCCAAACCCACTCCGCTAGACCCAAACCCACTCCGCTTGACCCAAACCCACTGGGCTAGACCCAAACGCACTCGGCCAGACCCAAACCCACTTGGCTAGACCCAAACCCACTCGGCTAGACCCAAACCCACTCGGCTAGACCCAAACCCACTCGGGTAGACCCGAACCCACTCGGCTACACCCAAACCCACTTGGCTAGACCCAAACCCACTCGGCTAGACCCAAACCCCCTCGGATAGACCCAAACCCACTCCGCTGCACCAAACCCACTCGGCTAGACCCAAACCCACTCGGTACTCCCAAACCCACTCGGCTAGACCCAAACCCACTCGGCTAGACCCAAACCCACACGGCTAGACCCAAACCCACTCGGATAGACCCAAACCCACTCGGCTACACCCAAACCCACTCGGCAACACCCAAACCCACTCGGCTAGACCCAAACCCACTCGGCAAGGCCCAAACCCACTCGGCTAGTCCGAAACCCACTCGGCTAGACCCTAACCCACTCGGCGAGACCCAAACCCACTCCGCCAGACCCAAACCCACTCCGCTAGTCCCAAACCCACTCCGCTGGACCCAAACCCAATCGGCTAGACCCAAACCCACTCGGCTAGACCCAAACGCACTCGGCTAGACCCAAACCCACTTGGCTAGACCCAAACCCACTCGGCTAGACGCCAAACCCACTCGGCTAGACCCAAACCCACTCGGGTAGACACAAACCCACTCGGCTACACCCAAACCCACTCGGCTAGACCCAAACCCACTCGGCTAGACCCAAAACAACTCCGCTAGACCCAAACCCACTAGGCTAGACCCAAACCCACTCGGCTAGACCCAAACCCACTCGGCTAGACCCAAACCCATTCGGCTAGACCCAAACCCACTCCGCTAGAACCAAACCCACTGCGCTAGACCCAAACCCACTCCGCTAGACCCAAACCCACTCGGTTAGACCGAAACACACTCGGCTAGACCGAAACCCACTCGGCTAGACCCAAACCCACTCCGCTAGACCCAAACCCGCTCGGCTAGACCCAAACCCACTCGGTTAGACCCAAACCCACTCCGCCAGACCCAAACCCACTCCGCTAGACCCAACCCCACTCCGCTAGACCCAAACCCACTCCGCTAGACCCAAACCCACTGGACTAGACCCAAACCCACTCGGCTAGACCCAAACCCACTCGGCTAGACCCAAACCCACTCGGCTAGACCCAAACCCACTCGGCTAGACCCAAACCCACTCGGGTAGACCCAAACCCACTCGGCAAGACCCAAACCCACTCGGCTCGACCCAAACCCATTCGGCTAGACCCAAACCCACTCGGCTAGACCCAAACCCACTCGGCTAGACCCAAACCCACTCGGCTAGACCCATCCCACTCGGCTAGACCCAAACCCACTCGGCTAGACCCAAACCCACTCGGCTACACCCAAACCCACTCGGCTACACCCATACCCACTCGGCTACACCCAAACCCACTCGGCTAGACCCAAACCCACTCGGCTAGGCCCAAACCCACTCGGCTAGACCCAAACCCACTTGGCTAGACCAAAACCCAATCGGCTAGACACAAACCAACTCGGCTAGACCCAAACCCCCTCGGCTAGACCCAAACCCACTCCGCTGGACCCAAACCCACTCAGCTAGACCCAAACCCACTCGGTACTCCCAAACCCACTCGGCTAGACCCAAACCCACTCGGCTGGACCCAAACCCACTCGGCTAGAACCAAACCCACTCGGCTACACCCAAACGCACTCGGCTAGACCCAAACCCACTCGGCTAGACCCAAACCCACTCCGCAAGACCCAAACCCACTCCGCTAGACCCAAACCCACTCGGCTAGACCCAAACCCACTCCGCTAGACCCAAACCCACTGGGCTAGACCCAAACGCACTCGGCCAGACCCAAACCCACTTGGCTAGACCCAAACTCACTCAGCTAGACCCAAACCCACTCGGCTAGACGCAAACCCACTCGGGTAGACCCGAACCCACTCGGCTGCACCCAAACCCACTCGGCTAGACCCAAACCCACTCGGCTAGACCCAAACACCCTCGGCTACACCCAAACCCACTCCGCTGCACCAAACCCACTCGGCTAGACCCAAACCCACTCGGTACTCCCAAACCCACTCGGCTAGACCCAAACCCACTCGGATAGACCCAAACCCACTCGGCTACACCCAAACCCACTCGGCAACACCCAAACCCACTCGGCTAGACCCAAACCCACTCGGCAAGGCCCAAACCCACTCGGCTAGTCCCAAACCCACTCGGCTAGACCCAAACCCCCTCTGCTAGACCCAAACCCACTCGGCTAGACCCAAACCCACTCGGCTAAACCCAAAACAACTCCGCTAGACCCAAACCCACTAGGCTAGACCCAAACCCACTCGGCTAGATGCAAACCCACTCGGCTAGACCCAAACCCATTCGGCTAGACCCAAACCAACTCCGCTAGAACCAAACCCACTCCGCTGGACCCAAACCAACTCAGCTCGACCCAAACCTACTCCGCCAGAACCAAACCCACTGCGCTAGACCCGAACCCACTCGGCTAGACCCCAACCCAATCGGCTAGCCCCCAACCCACTCGGCTAGACCGAAACGCACTCGGCTAGACGCAAACCCACTCGGCTAGACCCAAACCCACTCGGCTAGACCCAAACCCACTCGGCTAGACCAAAACCCACTCGGCTAGACCCAAACCAACTCGGCTAGACCCAAACCCACTCGGCTAGACCCAAACCCACTCCGCTAGACCCAAACCCACTCGGCTAGACCAAACCCACTCGGCTAGACCCAAACCCACTCGGCTAGACCCAAACACACTCGGCTAGACCGAAACCCACTCGGCTAGACCCAAACCCACTCGGCTAGACCCAAACCCACTCGGCTAGACCCAAACCCACTCGGCTAAACCCAAACCCACTCGGCAAGACTCAAACCCACTCGGCTAGACCCAAACCCATTCGGCTAGACGCAAACCCACTCGGCAAGACCCAAACCCACTCGGCTAGACCCAAACCCACTCGTCGAGACCCAAACCCACTCGGCTAGACACAAACCCACTCGGCTAGACCCAAACCCACTCGGCTAGACCCAAACCCACTCGGCTAGACCCAAACCCACTCGACTAGATCCAAACCCACTCCGCTAGACCCAAACCCACTCCGCTAGACCCAAACCCACTCCGCTAGACCCAAACCCACTCCGCTAGACCCAAACCCACTCGGTTAGACCGAAACCCACTCGGCTAGACCCAAACCCACTCGGCTAGACCCAAACCCACTCGACCAGACCCAAACCCACTCGACTAGACCAAAACCCACTCGGCTAGACCCAAACCCACTCGGCTAGACCCAAACCCACTCGGCTAGACCCAAACCCACTCCGCAAGACCCAAACCCACTCCGCTAGACCCAAACCCACTCGGTTAGACCAAAACCCACTCGGCTAGACACAAACCCACTCGGCTAGACCCAAACCCACTTGGCTAGACGCAAACCCACTCGGCTAGACGCAAACCCACTCGGCTAGACCCAAACCCACTCGGCTAGATGGAAACACACTCCGCTAGACCCAAACCCACTCCGCTAGACCCAAACCCACTCCGCTAGACCCAAACCCACTCCGCTAGTCCCAAACCCACTCGGCTAGAACCAAACCCACTCGGCTACACCCAAACCCACTCGGCTACACCCAAACGCACTCGGCTAGACCCAAACCCACTCGGCTACACCCAAACCCACTCGGCTAGACCCAAACCCACTCGGCTAGACCCAAACCCACTCGGCAAGACTCAAACCCACTCGGCTAGACCAAAACCCATTCGGCTAGACGCAAACCCACTCGGCTAGACCCAAACCCACTCGGCTAGACCCAAACCCACTCGGCGAGACCCAAACCCACTCGGCTAGACACAAACCCACTCGGCTAGACCCAAACCTACTCGGCTAGATCCAAACCCACTCGGCTAGACCCAAACCCACTCGACTAGATCCAAACCCACTCCGCTAGACCCAAACCCACTCCGCTAGACCCAAACCCACTCCGCTAGACCCAAACCCACTCCGCTAGACCCAAACCCACTAGGTTAGACCCAAACCCACTCGGCTAGACCCAAACCCACTCGGCTAGACCCAAACCCACTTGGCTAGACGCAAACCCACTCGGCTAGACGCAAACCCACTCGGCTAGACCCAAACCCACTCGGCTAGATGCAAACCCACTCGGCTAGACCCAAACCCACTCGGCTAGACCAAAACCCACTCGGCTGGACCCAAACCAACTCGGCTAGACCCAAACCCACTCGGCTAGACCCAAACCCACTCCGCTAGACCCAAACCCACTCGGCTAGACCCAAACCCACTCGGCTAGACCCAAACCCACTCGGCTAGACCCAAACACACTCGGCTAGAACAAAACCCACTCGGCTAGACCCCAACCCACTCGGCTAGACCCAAACCCACACGGCTAGACCCAAACCCACTCGGCTAGACCCAAACCCACTCGGCAAGACTCAAACCCACTCGGCTAGACCCAAACCCACTCGGCTAGACGCAAACCCACTCGGCTAGACCCAAACCCACTCGGCTAGACGCAAACCCACTCGGGTAGACCCGAACCCACTCGGCTGCACCCAAACCCACTCGGCTAGACCCAAACCCACTCGGCTAGACCCAAACACCCTCGGCTAGACCCAAACCCACTCGGCTAGACCCAAACCCACTCGGCTAGACCCAAACCCACTCGGCTAGACCTAAACCCACTCGGCAAGACTCAAACCCACTCGGCTAGACCCAAACCCATTCGGCTAGACGCAAAGCCACTCGGCTAGACCCAAACCCACTCGGCTAGACCCAAACCCACTCAGCGAGACCCAAACCCACTCGGCTAGACACAAACCCACTCGGCTAGACCCAAACCCACTCGGCTAGACCCAAACCCACTCGGCTAGACCGAAACCCACTCGACTAGATCCAAACCCACTCGGCTAGACCCAAACCCACTCCGCTAGACCCAAACCCACTCGGTTAAACCCAAACCCACTCCGCTAGACCAAAACCCGCTCGGCTAGACGCAAACACTCTCGGCTAGACCCAAACCCACTCTGCTAGACCCAAACCCACTCCGCTAGACCCAAACCCACTCCGCTAGACCCAAACCCACTCCGCTAGTCCCAAACCCACTAGGTTAGACCGAAACCCACTCGGCTAGATGGAAACACACTCCGCTAGACCCAAACCCACTCCGCTAGACCCAAACCCACTCCGCTAGACCCAAACCCACTCCGCTAGTCCCAAACCCACTAGGTTAGACCGAAACCCACTCGGCTAGACCCAAACCCACTCGGCTAGACCCAAACCCACTTGGCTAGACGCAAACCCACTCGGCTACACCCAAACCCACTCGGCTAGACCCAAACCCACTCGGCTAGACCCAAACCCACTCAGCGAGACCCAAACCCACTCGGCTAGACACAAACCCACTCGGCTAGACCCAAACCCACTCGGCTAGACCCAAACCCACTCGGCTAGACCGAAACCCACTCGACTAGATCCAAACCCACTCGGCTAGACCCAAACCCACTCCGCTAGACCCAAACCCACTCGGTTAAACCCAAACCCACTCCGCTAGACCAAAACCCGCTCGGCTAGACGCAAACACTCTCGGCTAGACCCAAACCCACTCGGCTAGACCCAAACCCACTCCGCTAGACCCAAACCCACTCCGCTAGACCCAAACCCACTCCGCTAGTCCCAAACCCACTAGGTTAGACCGAAACCCACTCGGCTAGATGGAAACACACTCCGCTAGACCCAAACCCACTCCGCTAGACCCAAACCCACTCCGCTAGACCCAAACCCACTCCGCTAGTCCCAAACCCACTAGGTTAGACCGAAACCCACTCGGCTAGACCCAAACCCACTCGGCTAGACCCAAACCCACTTGGCTAGACGCAAACCCACTCGGCTACACCCAAACCCACTCGGCTAGACCCAAACCCACTCCGCTAGACCCAAACCCGCTCGGCTAGACCCAAACCCACTCGGCTAGACCCAAACCCACTCGGCTAGACCCAAACACACTCGGCTAGACCTAAACCCACTCGGCTAGACCCAAACCCACTCGGCTAGACCCAAACCCACTCGGCTAGACCCAAACCCACTCGGCTAGACCCAAACCCACTCGGCAAGACTCAAACCCACTCGGCTAGACCCAAACCCATTCGGCTAGACGCAAACCCACTCGGATAGACCCAAACCCACTCGGCTAGACCCAAACCCACTCGGCGAGACCCAAACCCGCTCGGCTAGACACAAACCCACTCGGCTGGACCCAAACCTACTCGGCTAGATCCAAACCCACTCGGCTAGACCCAAACCCACTCGACTAGATCCAAACCCACTCCGCTAGACCCAAACCCACTCCGCTAGACCCAAACCCACTCCGCTAGACCCAAACCCACTCCGCTAGACCCAAACCCACTAGGTTAGACCGAAACCCACTCGGCTAGACCCAAACCCACTCGGCTAGACCCAAACCCACTTGGCTAGACGCAAACCCACTCGGCTAGACCCAAACCCACTCGGCTAGACCCAAACCCACTCCGCAAGACCCAAACCCACTCCGCTAGACCCAAACCCACTCGGTTAGACCGAAACCCACTCGGCTAGACACAAACCCACTCGGCTAGACCCAAACCCACTTGGCTAGACGCAAACCCACTCGGCTAGACGCAAACCCACTCGGCTAGACCCAAACCCACTCGGCTAGATGGAAACACACTCCGCTAGACCCAAACCCACTCCGCTAGACCCAAACCCACTCCGCTAGACCCAAACCCACTCTGCTAGTCCCAAACCCACTAGGTTAGACCGAAACCCACTCGGCTAGACCCAAACCCACTCGGCTAGACCCAAACCCACTTGGCTAGACGCAAACCCACTCGGCTACACCCAAACCCACTCGGCTAGACCCAAACCCACTCGGCTAGACCCAAACCCACTCGGCTAGACCCAAACCCACTTGGCTAGACGCAAACCCACTCGGCTACACCCAAACCCACTCGGCTAGACCCAAACCCACTCCGCTAGACCCAAACCCGCTCGGCTAGACCCAAACCCACTCGGCTAGACCCAAACCCACTCGGCTAGACCCAAACACACTCGGCTAGACCTAAACCCACTCGGCTAGACCCAAACCCACTCGGCTAGACCCAAACCCACTCGGCTAGACCCAAACCCACTCGACTAGACCCAAACCCACTCGGCAAGACTCAAACCCACTCGGCTAGACCCAAACCCATTCGGCTAGACGCAAACCCACTCGGATAGACCCAAACCCACTCGGCTAGACCCAAACCCACTCGGCGAGACCCAAACCCGCTCGGCTAGACACAAACCCACTCGGCTGGACCCAAACCTACTCGGCTAGATCCAAACCCACTCGGCTAGACCCAAACCCACTCGACTAGATCCAAACCCACTCCGCTAGACCCAAACCCACTCCGCTAGACCCAAACCCACTCCGCTAGACCCAAACCCACTCCGCTAGACCCAAACCCACTAGGTTAGACCGAAACCCACTCGGCTAGACCCAAACCCACTCGGCTAGACCCAAACCCACTTGGCTAGACGCAAACCCACTCGGCTAGACGCAAACACACTCGGCTAGACCCAAACCCACTCGGCTAGACCCAAACCCACTCTGCTAAACCCAAACCCACTCCGCTAGACCCAAACCCGCTTGGATAGACCCAAACCTACTCGGCTAGACCCAAACCAACTCGGCTAGACCCAAACCCACTCGGCTAGACCCAAACCCACTCCGCTAGACCCAAACCCACTCGGCTAGACCCAAACCCACTCGGCTAGACCCAAACCCACTCGGCTAGACCCAAACACACTCGGCTAGATCTAATCCCACTCGGCTAGACCCAAACCCACTCGGCTACACCCAAACCCACTCGGCTAGACCAAAACCCACTCGGCTAGACCCAAACCCACTCGGCAAGACTCAAACCCACTCGGCTAGACCAAAACCCATTCGGCTAGACGCAAACCCACTCGGCTAGACCCAAACCCACTCGGCTAGACCCAAACCCACTCGGCGAGACCCAAACCCACTCGGCTAGACACAAACCCACTCGGCTAAACCCAAACCTACTCGGCTAGATCCAAACCCACTCGGCTAGACCCAAACCCACTCGACTAGATCCAAACCCACTCCGCTAGACCCAAACCCACTCCGCTAGACCCAAACCCACTCCGCTAGACCCAAACCCACTCCGCTAGACCCAAACCCACTAGGTTAGACCGAAACCCACTCGGCTAGACCCAAACCCACTCGGCTAGACCCAAACCCACTTGGCTAGACGCAAACCCACTCGGCTAGACGCAAACCCACTCGGCTAGACCCAAACCCACTCGGCTAGATGCAAACCCACTCGGCTAGACCCAAACCCACTCGGCTAGACCAAAACCCACTCGGCTGGACCCAAACCAACTCGGCTAGACCCAAACCCACTCGGCTAGACCCAAACCCACTCCGCTAGACCCAAACCCACTCGGCTAGACCCAAACCCACTCGGCTAGACCCAAACCCACTCGGCTAGACCCAAACACACTCGGCTAGACCAAAACCCACTCGGCTAGACCCAAACCCACACGGCTAGACCCAAACCCACTCGGCTAGACCCAAACCCACTCGGCAAGACTCAAACCCACTCGGCTAGACCCAAACCCACTCGGCTAGACGCAAACCCACTCGGCTAGATCCAAACCCACTCGGCTAGACCCAAACCCACTCGGCTAGACCAAAACCCACTCGGCTAGACCCAAACCAACTCGGCTAGACCCAAACCAACTCGGCTAGACCCAAACCCCCTCGGCTAGATGCAAACCCACTCGGCTAGACCCAAACCCACTCGGCTAGACGCAAACCCACTCGGCTAGACCCAAACCCACTCGGCTAGACCCAAACCCACTCGGCTAGACCCAAACCCAATCGGCTAGCCCCAAACCCACTCGGATAGGCGCAAACCCACTCCGCTAGACCCAAACCCACTCGGCTAGACCCAAACCCACTCGGCTAGACCCAAACCCACTCGGCTAGACCCAAACCCACTCGGCTAGAGCCAAAACAACTCCGCTAGACCCAAACCCACTCGGCTAGACCCAAACCCACTCGGCTAGACCCAAACCCACTCGGCTAGACCCAAAACAACTCCGCTAGACCCAAACCCACTCCGGTAGACCCAAACCCACTCGGCTAGACCCAAACCCACTCCGCTAGACCCAAACCCACTGGGCTAGACCCAAACGCACTCGGCCAGACCCAAACCCACTTGGCTAGACCCAAACCCACTCGGCTAGACCCAAACCCTCTCGGCTAGACCCAAACCCACTCGGGTAGACCCGAACCCACTCGGCTACACCCAAACCCACTTGGCTAGACCCAAACCCACTCGGCTAGACCCAAACCCCCTCGGATAGACCCAAACCCACTCCGCTACACCAAACCCACTCGGCTAGACCCAAACCCACTCCGCCAGACCCAAACCCACTCCGCTAGACCCAAACCCACTCCGCTGGACCCAAACCCAATCGGCTAGACCCAAACCCACTCGGCTAGACCCAAACGCACTCGGCTAGACCCAAACCCACTTGGCTAGACCCAAACCCACTCGGCTAGACGCCAAACCCACTCGGCTAGACCCAAACCCACTCGGGTAGACACAAACCCACTCGGCTACACCCAAACCCACTCGGCTAGACCCAAACCCACTCGGCTAGACCCAAAACAACTCCGCTAGACCCAAACCCACTAGGCTAGACCCAAACCCACTCGGCTAGACCCAAACCCACTCGGCTAGACCCAAACCCATTCGGCTAGACCCAAACCCACTCCGCTAGAACCAAACCCACTGCGCTAGACCCAAACCCACTCCGCTAGACCCAAACCCACTCGGTTAGACCGAAACACACTCGGCTAGACCGAAACCCACTCGGCTAGACCCAAACCCACTCCGCTAGACCCAAACCCGCTCGGCTAGACCCAAACCCACTCGGTTAGACGCAAACCCACTCCGCCAGACCCAAACCCACTCCGCTAGACCCAACCCCACTCCGCTAGACCCAAACCCACTCCGCTAGACCCAAACCCACTGGACTAAACCCAAACCCACTCGGCTAGACCCAAACCCACTTGGCTAGACCCAAACCCACTCGGCTAGACCCAAACCCACTCGGCTAGACCCAAACCAACTCGGGTAGACCCAAACCCACTCGGCTCGACCCAAACCCACTCGGCTCGACCCAAACCCACTCGGCTAGACCCAAACCCACTCGGCTAGACCCAAACCCACTCGGCTAGACCCAAACCCACTCGGCTAGACCCATCCCACTCGGCTAGACCCAAACCCACTCGGCTACACCCAAACCCACTCGGCTACACCCAAACCCACTCGGCTACACCCATACCCACTCGGCTACACCCAAACCCACTCGGCTAGACCCAAACCCACTCGGCTAGGCCCAAACCCACTCGGCTAGACCCAAACCCACTTGGCTAGACCAAAACCCAATCGGCTAGACACAAACCAACTCGGCTAGACCCAAACCCCCTCGGCTAGACCCAAACCCACTCCGCTGGACCCAAACCCACTCGGCTAGACCCAAACCCACTCGGTACTCCCAAACCCACTCGGCTAGACCCAAACCCACTCGGCTGGACCCAAACCCACTCGGCTAGAACCAAACCCACTCGGCTACACCCAAACGCACTCGGCTAGACCCAAACCCACTCGGCTAGACCCAAACCCACTCCGCCAGACCCAAACCCACTCCGCTAGACCCAAACCCACTCGGCGAGACCCAAACCCACTCCGCTAGACCCAAACCCACTGGGCTAGACCCAAACGCACTCGGCCAGACCCAAACCCACTTGGCTAGACCCAAACTCACTCAGCTAGACCCAAACCCACTCGGCTAGACCCAAAACCACTCGGGTAGACCCGAACCCACTCGGCTGCACCCAAACCCACTCGGCTAGACCCAAACCCACTCGCCTAGACCCAAACCCCCTCGGCTAGACCCAAACCCACTCCGCTGCACCAAACCCACTCGGCTAGACCCAAACCCACTCGGTACTCCCAAACCCACTCGGCTAGACCCAAACCCACTCGGATAGACCCAAACCCACTCGGCTACACCCAAACCCACTCGGCAACACCCAAACCCACTCGGCTAGATCCAAACCCACTCGGCAAGGCCCAAACCCACTCGGCTAGTCCCAAACCCACTCGGCTAGACCCAAACCCCCTCTGCTAGACCCAAACCCACTCGGCTAGACCCAAACCCACTCGGCTAAACCCAAAACAACTCCGCTAGACCCAAACCAACTAGGCTAGACCCAAACCCACTCGGCTAGATGCAAACCCACTCGGCTAGACCCAAACCCATTCGGCTAGACCCAAACCAACTCCGCTAGAACCAAACCCACTCCGCTGGACCCAAACCAACTCAGCTCGACCCAAACCCACTCCGCCAGAACCAAACCCACTGCGCTAGACCCGAACCCACTCGGTTAGACCCCAACCCACTCGGCTAGCCCCCAACCCACTCGGCTAGACCCAAACGCACTCGGCTAGACGCAAACCCACTCGGCTAGACCCAAACCCACTCGGCTAGACCCAAACCCACTCGGCTAGACCAAAACCCACTCGGCCAGACCCAAACCAACTCGGCTAGACCCAAACACACTCGGCTAGACCCAAACCCACTCCGCTAGACCCAAACCCACTCGGCTAGACCCAAACCCACTCGGCTAGACCCAAACCCACTCGGCTAGACCCAAACACACTCGGCTAGACCGAAACCCACTCGGCTAGACCCAAACCCACTCGGCTAGACCCAAACCCACTCGGCTAGACCCAAACCCACTCGGCTAGACCCAAACCCACTCGGCAAGACTCAAACCCACTCGGCTAGACCCAAACCCATTCGGCTAGACGCAAACCCACTCGGCAAGACCCAAACCCACTCGGCTAGACCCAAACCCACTCGTCGAGACCCAAACCCACTCGGCTAGACACAAACCCACTCGGCTAGACCCAAACCCACTCGGCTAGACCCAAACCCACTCGGCTAGACCCAAACCCACTCGACTAGATCCAAACCCACTCCGCTAGACCCAAACCCACTCCGCTAGACCCAAACCCACTCCGCTAGACCCAAACCCACTCCGCTAGACCCAAACCCACTCGGTTAGACCGAAACCCACTCGGCTAGACCCAAACCCACTCGGCTAGACCCAAACCCACTCGACCAGACCCAAACCCACTCGGCTAGACCCAAACCCACTCGGCTAGACCCAAACCCACTCGGCTAGATGCAAACCCACTCGGCTAGACCCAAACCCACTTGGCTAGACGCAAACCCACTCGGCTAGACCCAAACCCACTGGGCTAGACCAAAACCCACTCGGCTAGACCCAAACCCACTCGGCTAGACCCAAACCCACTCGGCTAGACCCAAACCCACTCCGCAAGACCCAAACCCACTCCGCTAGACCCAAACCCACTCGGTTAGACCGAAACCCACTCGGCTAGACACAAACCCACTCGGCTAGACCCAAACCCACTTGGCTAGACGCAAACCCACTCGGCTAGACGCAAACCCACTCGGCTAGACCCAAACCCACTCGGCTTGATGGAAACACACTCCGCTAGACCCAAACCCACTCCGCTAGACCCAAACCCACTCCGCTAGACCCAAACCCACTCCGCTAGTCCCAAACCCACTAGGTTAGACCGAAACCCACTCGGCTAGACCCAAACCCACTCGGCTAGACCCAAACCCACTTGGCTAGACGCAAACCCAATCGGCTACACCCAAACCCACTCAGCTAGACCCAAACCCACTCCGCTAGACCCAAACCCGCTCGGCTAGACCCAAACCCACTCGGCTAGACCCAAACCCACTCGGCTAGACCCAAACACACTCGGCTAGACCTAAACCCACTCGGCTAGACCCAAACCCACTCGGCTAGACCCAAACCCACTCGGCTAGACCCAAACCCACTCGGCTAGACCCAAACCCACTCGGCAAGACTCAAACCCACTCGGCTAGACCCAAACCCATTCGGCTAGACGCAAACCCACTCGGATAGACCCAAACCCACTCGGCTAGACCCAAACCCACTCGGCGAGACCCAAACCCGCTCGGCTAGACACAAACCCACTCGGCTGGACCCAAACCTACTCGGCTAGATCCAAACCCACTCGGCTAGACCCAAACCCACTCGACTAGATCCAAACCCACTCCGCTAGACCCAAACCCACTCCGCTAGACCCAAACCCACTCCGCTAGACCCAAACCCACTCCGCTAGACCCAAACCCACTAGGTTAGACCGAAACCCACTCGGCTAGACCCAAACACACTCGGCTAGACCCAAACCCACTAGGCTAGACGCAAACCCACTCGGCTAGACGCAAACACACTCGGCTAGACCCAAACCCACTCGGCTAGATGCAAACCCACTCGGCTAGACCCAAACCCACTCGGCTAGACGCAAACCCACTCGGCTAGACCCAAACCCACTCGGCTAGACCCAAACCCACTCTGCTAAACCTAAACCCACTCCGCTAGACCCAAACCCGCTCGGATAGACCCAAACCTACTCGGCTAGACCCAAACCAACTCGGCTAGACCCAAACCCACTCGGCTAGACCCAAACCCACTCCGCTAGACCCAAACCCACTCGGCTAGACCCAAACCCACTCGGCTAGACCCAAACCCACTCGGCTAGACCCAAACACACTCGGCTAGACCTAATCCCACTCGGCTAGACCCAAACCCACTCGGCTACACCCAAACCCACTCGGCTAGACCCAAACCCACTCGGCTAGACCCAAACCCACTCGGCAAGACTCAAACCCACTCGGCTAGACCAAAACCCATTCGGCTAGACGCAAACCCACTCGGCTAGACCCAAACCCACTCGGCTAGACCCAAACCCACTCGGCGAGACCCAAACCCACTCGGCTAGACACAAACCCACTCGGCTAGACCCAAACCTACTCGGCTAGATCCAAACCCACTCGGCTAGACCCAAACCCACTCGACTAGATCCAAACCCACTCCGCTAGACCCAAACCCACTCCGCTAGACCCAAACCCACTCAGCTAGACCCAAACCCACTCCGCTAGACCCAAACCCACTAGGTTAGACCCAAACCCACTCGGCTAGACCCAAACCCACTCGGCTAGACCCAAACCCACTTGGCTAGACGCAAACCCACTCGGCTAGACGCAAACCCACTCGGCTAGACCCAAACCCACTCGGCTAGATGCAAACCCACTCGGCTAGACCCAAACCCACTCGGCTAGACCAAAACCCACTCGGCTGGACCCAAACCAACTCGGCTAGACCCAAACCCACTCGGCTAGACCCAAACCCACTCCGCTAGACCCAAACCCACTCGGCTAGATCCAAACCCACTCGGCTAGACCCAAACCCACTCGGCTAGACCCAAACACACTCGGCTAGAACAAAACCCACTCGGCTAGACCCCAACCCACTCGGCTAGACCCAAACCCACACGGCTAGACCCAAACCCACTCGGCTAGACCCAAACCCACTCGGCAAGACTCAAACCCACTCGGCTAGACCCAAACCCACTCGGCTAGACGCAAACCCACTCGGCTAGACCCAAACCCACTCGGCTAGACCCAAACCCACTCTGCTAGACCAAAACCCACTCGGCTAGACCCAAACCAACTCGGCTAGACCCAAACCAACTCGGCTAGACCCAAACCCACTCCGCTAGACCCAAACCCACTCGGCTAGACCCAAACCCACTCGGCTAGACCCAAACCCACTCGGCTAGACCCAAACCCACTCGGCAAGACTCAAACCCACTCGGCTAGACCCAAACCCATTCGGCTAGACGCAAAGCCACTCGGCTAGACCCAAACCCACTCGGCTAGACCCAAACCCACTCAGCGAGACCCAAACCCACTCGGCTAGACACAAACCCACTCGGCTAGACCCAAACCCACTCGGCTAGACCCAAACCCACTCGGCTAGACCGAAACCCACTCGACTAGATCCAAACCCACTCGGCTAGACCCAAACCCACTCCGCTAGACCCAAACCCACTCGGTTAAACCCAAACCCACTCCGCTAGACCAAAACCCGCTCGGCTAGACGCAAACACTCTCGGCTAGACCCAAACCCACTCGGCTAGACCCAAACCCACTCCGCTAGACCCAAACCCACTCCGCTAGACCCAAACCCACTCCGCTAGTCCCAAACCCACTAGGTTAGACCGAAACCCACTCGGCTAGATGGAAACACACTCCGCTAGACCCAAACCCACTCCGCTAGACCCAAACCCACTCCGCTAGACCCAAACCCACTCCGCTAGTCCCAAACCCACTAGGTTAGACCGAAACCCACTCGGCTAGACCCAAACCCACTCGGCTAGACCCAAACCCACTTGGCTAGACGCAAACCCACTCGGCTACACCCAAACCCACTCGGCTAGACCCAAACCCACTCCGCTAGGCCCAAACCCGCTCGGCTAGACCCAAACCCACTCGGCTAGACCCAAACCCACTCGGCTAGACCCAAACACACTCGGCTAGACCTAAACCCACTCGGCTAGACCCAAACCCACTCGGCTAGACCCAAACCCACTCGGCTAGACCCAAACCCACTCGGCTAGACCCAAACCCACTCGGCAAGACTCAAACCCACTCGGCTAGTCCCAAACCCATTCGGCTAGACGCAAACCCACTCGGATAGACCCAAACCCACTCGGCTAGACCCAAACCCACTCGGCGAGACCCAAACCCGCTCGGCTAGACACAAACCCACTCGGCTGGACCCAAACCTACTCGGCTAGATCCAAACCCACTCGGCTAGACCCAAACCCACTCGACTAGATCCAAACCCACTCCGCTAGACCCAAACCCACTCCGCTAGACCCAAACCCACTCCGCTAGACCCAAACCCACTCCGCTAGACCCAAACCCACTAGGTTAGACCGAAACCCACTCGGCTAGACCCAAACCCACTCGGCTAGACCCAAACCCACTTGGCTAGACGCAAACCCACTCGGCTAGACCCAAACCCACTCGGCTAGACCCAAACCCACTCCGCAAGACCCAAACCCACTCCGCTAGACCCAAACCCACTCGGTTAGACCGAAACCCACTCGGCTAGACACAAACCCACTCGGCTAGACCCAAACCCACTTGGCTAGACGCAAACCCACTCGGCTAGACGCAAACCCACTCGGCTAGACCCAAACCCACTCGGCTAGATGGAAACACACTCCGCTAGACCCAAACCCACTCCGCTAGACCCAAACCCACTCCGCTAGACCCAAACCCACTCCGCTAGTCCCAAACCCACTAGGTTAGACCGAAACCCACTCGGCTAGACCCAAACCCACTCGGCTAGACCCAAACCCACTTGGCTAGACGCAAACCCACTCGGCTACACCCAAACCCACTCGGCTAGACCCAAACCCACTCGGCTAGACCCAAACCCACTCGGCTAGACCCAAACCCACTTGGCTAGACGCAAACCCACTCGGCTACACCCAAACCCACTCGGCTAGACCCAAACCCACTCCGCTAGACCCAAACCCGCTCGGCTAGACCCAAACCCACTCGGCTAGACCCAAACCCACTCGGCTAGACCCAAACACACTCGGCTAGACCTAAACCCACTCGGCTAGACCCAAACCCACTCGGCTAGACCCAAACCCACTCGGCTAGACCCAAACCCACTCGGCTAGACCCAAACCCACTCGGCAAGACTCAAACCCACTCGGCTAGACCCAAACCCATTCGGCTAGACGCAAACCCACTCGGATAGACCCAAACCCACTCGGCTAGACCCAAACCCACTCGGCGAGACCCAAACCCGCTCGGCTAGACACAAACCCACTCGGCTGGACCCAAACCGACTCGGCTAGATCCAAACCCACTCGGCTAGACCCAAACCCACTCGACTAGATCCAAACCCACTCCGCTAGACCCAAACCCACTCCGCTAGACCCAAACCCACTCCGCTAGACCCAAACCCACTCCGCTAGACCCAAACCCACTAGGTTAGACCGAAACCCACTCGGCTAGACCCAAACCCACTCGGCTAGACCCAAACCCACTTGGCTAGACGCAAACCCACTCGGCTAGACGCAAACACACTCGGCTAGACCCAAACCCACTCGGCTAGACCCAAACCCACTCTGCTAAACCCAAACCCACTCCGCTAGACCCAAACCCGCTTGGATAGACCCAAACCTATTCGGCTAGACCCAAACCAACTCGGCTAGACCCAAACCCACTCGGCTAGACCCAAACCCACTCCGCTAGACCCAAACCCACTCGGCTAGACCCAAACCCACTCGGCTAGACCCAAACCCACTCGGCTAGACCCAAACACACTCGGCTAGATCTAATCCCACTCGGCTAGACCCAAACCCACTCGGCTACACCCAAACCCACTCGGCTAGACCAAAACCCACTCGGCTAGACCCAAACCCACTCGGCAAGACTCAAACCCACTCGGCTAGACCAAAACCCATTCGGCTAGACGCAAACCCACTCGGCTAGACCCAAACCCACTCGGCTAGACCCAAACCCACTCGGCGAGACCCAAACCCACTCGGCTAGACACAAACCCACTCGGCTAAACCCAAACCTACTCGGCTAGATCCAAACCCACTCGGCTAGACCCAAACCCACTCGACTAGATCCAAACCCACTCCGCTAGACCCAAACCCACTCCGCTAGACCCAAACCCACTCCGCTAGACCCAAACCCACTCCGCTAGACCCAAACCCACTAGGTTAGACCGAAACCCACTCGGCTAGACCCAAACCCACTCGGCTAGACCCAAACCCACTTGGCTAGACGCAAACCCACTCGGCTAGACGCAAACCCACTCGGCTAGACCCAAACCCACTCGGCTAGATGCAAACCCACTCGGCTAGACCCAAACCCACTCGGCTAGACCAAAACCCACTCGGCTGGACCCAAACCAACTCGGCTAGACCCAAACCCACTCGGCTAGACCCAAACCCACTCCGCTAGACCCAAACCCACTCGGCTAGACCCAAACCCACTCGGCTAGACCCAAACCCACTCGGCTAGACCCAAACACACTCGGCTAGACCAAAACCCACTCGGCTAGACCCCAACCCACTCGGCTAGACCCAAACCCACACGGCTAGACCCAAACCCACTCGGCTAGACCCAAACCCACTCGGCAAGACTCAAACCCACTCGGCTAGACCCAAACCCACTCGGCTAGACGCAAACCCACTCGGCTAGATCCAAACCCACTCGGCTAGACCCAAACCCACTCGGCTAGACCAAAACCCACTCGGCTAGACCCAAACCAACTCGGCTAGACCCAAACCAACTCGGCTAGACCCAAACCCCCTCGGCTAGATGCAAACCCACTCGGCTAGACCCAAACCCACTCGGCTAGACGCAAACCCACTCGGCTAGACCCAAACCCACTCGGCTAGACCCAAACCCACTCGGCTAGACCCAAACCCAATCGGCTAGCCCCAAACCCACTCGGATAGGCGCAAACCCACTCCGCTAGACCCAAACCCACTCGGCTAGACCCAAACCCACTCGGCTAGACCCAAACCCACTCGGCTAGACCCAAACCCACTCGGCTAGAGCCAAAACAACTCCGCTAGACCCAAACCCACTCGGCTAGACCCAAACCCACTCGGCTAGACCCAAACCCACTCGGCTAGACCCAAAACAACTCCGCTAGACCCAAACCCACTAGGCTAGACCCAAACCCACTCGGCTAGACCCAAACCCACTCGGCTAGACCCAAACCCATTCGGCTAGACCCAAACCCACTCCGCTAGAAGCAAACCCACTGCGCTAGACCCAAACCCACTCCGCTAGACCCAAACCCACTCCGCTATACCCAAACCCACTCGGCTGGGCCCAAACCCACTCGGCAAGACCCAAACCCACTCGGCTAGACCCAAACCCACTCGGCTAGACCCAAACCCACTCGGCTAGACCCAAACCCACTCGGCTAGACCCAAACCCACTCGGCTAGACCCATCCCACTCGGCTAGACCCAAACCCACTCGGCTAGACCCAAACCCACTCGGCTACACCCAAACCCACTCGGCTACACCCAAACCCTCTCGGCTACACCCAAACCCACTCGGCTAGAACCAAACCCACTCGGCTAGGCCCAAACCCACTCGGCTAGACCCAAACCCACTTGGCTAGACCAAAACCCAATCGGCTAGACATAAACCAACTCGGCTAGACCCAAACCCACTCCGCTGGACCCAAACCCACTCGGCTAGACCCAAACCCACTCGGTACTCCCAAACCCACTCGGCTAGACCCAAACCCACTCGGCTGGACCCAAACCCACTCGGCTAGAACCAAACCCACTCGGCTACACCCAAACGCACTCGGCTAGACCCAAACCCACTCGGCTAGACCCAAACCCACTCCGCCAGACCCAAACCCACTCCGCTAGACCCAAACCCACTCGGCTAGACCCAAACCCACTCCGCTAGACCCAAACCCACTGGGCTAGACCCAAACGCACTCGGCCAGACCCAAACCCACTTGGCTAGACCCAAACCCACTCGGCTAGACCCAAACCCACTCGGCTAGACCCAAACCCACTCGGGTAGACCCGAACCCACTCGGCTACACCCAAACCCACTTGGCTAGACCCAAACCCACTCGGCTAGACCCAAACCCCCTCGGATAGACCCAAACCCACTCCGCTGCACCAAACCCACTCGGCTAGACCCAAACCCACTCCGCCAGACCCAAACCCACTCCGCTAGACCCAAACCCACTCCGCTGGACCCAAACCCAATCGGCTAGACCCAAACCCACTCGGCTAGACCCAAACGCACTCGGCTAGACCCAAACCCACTTGGCTAGACCCAAACCCACTCGGCTAGACGCCAAACCCACTCGGCTAGACCCAAACCCACTCGGGTAGACACAAACCCACTCGGCTACACCCAAACACACTCGGCTAGACCCAAACCCACTCGGCTAGACCCAAAACAACTCCGCTAGACCCAAACCCACTAGGCTAGACCCAAACCCACTCGGCTAGACCCAAACCCACTCGGCTAGACCCAAACCCATTCGGCTAGACCCAAACCCACTCCGCTAGAACCAAACCCACTGCGCTAGACCCAAACCCACTCCGCTAGACCCAAACCCACTCGGTTAGACCGAAACACACTCGGCTAGACCGAAACCCACTCGGCTAGACCCAAACCCACTCCGCTAGACCCAAACCCGCTCGGCTAGACCCAAACCCACTCGGTTAGACCCAAACCCACTCCGCCAGACCCAAACCCACTCCGCTAGACCCAACCCCACTCCGCTAGACCCAAACACACTCGGCTAGACCAAAACCCACTCAGCTAGACCCCAATCCACTCGGCTAGACCCAAACCCACACGGCTAGACCCAAACCCACTCGGCTAGACCCAAACCCACTCGGCAAGACTCAAACCCACTCGGCTAGACCCAAACCCGCTCGGCTAGACGCAAACCCACTCGGCTAGATCCAAACCCACTCGGCTAGACCCAAACCCACTCGGCTAGACCAAAACCCACTCGGCTAGACCCAAACCAACTCGGCTAGACCCAAACCAACTCGGCTAGACCCAAACCCCCTCGGCTAGATGCAAACCCACTCGGCTAGACCCAAACCCACTCGGCTAGACGCAAACCCACTCGGCTAGACCCAAACCCACTCGGCTAGACCCAAACCCACTCGGCTAGACCCAAACCCAATCGGCTAGCCCCAAACCCACTCGGATAGGCGCAAACCCACTCCGCTAGACCCAAACCCACTCGGCTAGACCCAAACCCACTCGGCTAGACCCAAACCCACTCGGCTAGACCCAAACCCACTCGGCTAGAGCCAAAACAACTCCGCTAGACCCAAACCCACTCGGCTAGACCCAAACCCACTCGGCTAGACCCAAACCCACTCGGCTAGACCCAAAACAACTCCGCTAGACCCAAACCCACTAGGCTAGACCCAAACCCACTCGGCTAGACCCAAACCCACTCGGCTAGACCCAAACCCATTCGGCTAGACCCAAACCCACTCCGCTAGAAGCAAACCCACTGCGCTAGACCCAAACCCACTCCGCTAGACCCAAACCCACTCCGCTATACCCAAACCCACTCGGCTGGACCCAAACCCACTCGGCAAGACCCAAACCCACTCGGCTAGACCCAAACCCACTCGGCTAGACCCAAACCCACTCGGCTAGACCCAAACCCACTCGGCTAGACCCAAACCCACTCGGCTAGACCCATCCCACTCGGCTAGACCCAAACCCACTCGGCTAGACCCAAACCCACTCGGCTACACCCAAACCCACTCGGCTACACCCAAACCCTCTCGGCTACACCCAAACCCACTCGGCTAGAACCAAACCCACTCGGCTAGGCCCAAACCCACTCGGCTAGACCCAAACCCACTTGGCTAGACCAAAACCCAATCGGCTAGACATAAATCAACTCGGCTAGACCCAAACCCACTCCGCTGGACCCAAACCCACTCGGCTAGACCCAAACCCACTCGGTACTCCCAAACCCACTCGGCTAGACCCAAACCCACTCGGCTGGACCCAAACCCACTCGGCTAGAACCAAACCCACTCGGCTACACCCAAACGCACTCGGCTAGACCCAAACCCACTCGGCTAGACCCAAACCCACTCCGCCAGACCCAAACCCACTCCGCTAGACCCAAACCCACTCGGCTAGACCCAAACCCACTCCGCTAGACCCAAACCCACTGGGCTAGACCCAAACGCACTCGGCCAGACCCAAACCCACTTGGCTAGACCCAAACCCACTCGGCCAGACCCAAACCCACTCGGCTAGACCCAAACCCACTCGGGTAGACCCGAACCCACTCGGCTACACCCAAACCCACTTGGCTAGACCCAAACCCACTCGGCTAGACCCAAACCCCCTCGGATAGACCCAAACCCACTCCGCTGCACCAAACCCACTCGGCTAGACCCAAACCCACTCCGCCAGACCCAAACCCACTCCGCTAGACCCAAACCCACTCCGCTGGACCCAAACCCAATCGGCTAGACCCAAACCCACTCGGCTAGACCCAAACGCACTCGTCTAGACCCAAACCCACTTGGCTAGACCCAAACCCACTCGGCTAGACGCCAAACCCACTCGGCTAGACCCAAACCCACTCGGGTAGACACAAACCCACTCGGCTACACCCAAACACACTCGGCTAGACCCAAACCCACTCGGCTAGACCCAAAACAACTCCGCTAGACCCAAACCCACTAGGCTAGACCCAAACCCACTCGGCTAGACCCAAACCCACTCGGCTAGACCCAAACCCATTTGGCTAGACCCAAACCCACTCCGCTAGAACCAAACCCACTGCGCTAGACCCAAACCCACTCCGCTAGACCCAAACCCACTCGGTTAGACCGAAACACACTCGGCTAGACCGAAACCCACTCGGCTAGACCCAAACCCACTCCGCTAGACCCAAACCCGCTCGGCTAGACCCAAACCCACTCGGTTAGACCCAAACCCACTCCGCCAGACCCAAACCCACTCCGCTAGACCCAACCCCACTCCGCTAGACCCAAACCCACTCCGCTAGACCCAAACCCACTGGACTAGACCCAAACCCACTCGGCTAGACCCAAACCCACTTGGCTAGACCCAAACCCACTCGGCTAGACCCAAACCCACTCGGCTAGACCCAAACCAACTCGGGTAGACCCAAACCCACTCGGCTCGACCCAAACCCACTCGGCTCGACCCAAACCCACTCGGCTAGACCCAAACCCACTCGGCTAGACCCAAACCCACACGGCTAGACCCAAACCCACTCGGCTAAACCCATCCCACTCGGCTAGACCCAAACCCACTCGGCTACACCCAAACCCACTCGGCTACACCCAAACCCACTCGGCTACACCCATACCCACTCGGCTACACCCAAACCCACTCGGCTAGACCCAAACCCACTCGGCTAGGCCCAAACCCACTCGGCTAGACCCAAACCCACTTGGCTAGACCAAAACCCAATCGGCTAGACACAAACCAACTCGGCTAGACCCAAACCCCCTCGGCTAGACCCAAACCCACTCCGCTGGACCCAAACCCACTCGGCTAGACCCAAACCCACTCGGTACTCCCAAACCCACTCGGCTAGACCCAAACCCACTCGGCTGGACCCAAACCCACTCGGCTAGAACCAAACCCACTCGGCTACACCCAAACGCACTCGGCTAGACCCAAACCCACTCGGCTAGACCCAAACCCACTCCGCCAGACCCAAACCCACTCCGCTAGACCCAAACCCACTCGGCGAGACCCAAACCCACTCCGCTAGACCCAAACCCACTGGGCTAGACCCAAACGCACTCGGCCAGACCCAAACCCACTTGGCTAGACCCAAACTCACTCAGCTAGACCCAAACCCACTCGGCTAGACCCAAAACCACTCGGGTAGACCCGAACCCACTCGGCTGCACCCAAACCCACTCGGCTAGACCCAAACCCACTCGCCTAGACCCAAACCCCCTCGGCTAGACCCAAACCCACTCCGCTGCACCAAACCCACTCGGCTAGACCCAAACCCACTCGGTATTCCCAAACCCACTCGGCTAGACCCAAACCCACTCGGATAGACCCAAACCCACTCGGCTACACCCAAACCCACTCGGCAACACCCAAACCCACTCGGCTAGATCCAAACCCACTCGGCAAGGCCCAAACCCACTCGGCTAGTCCCAAACCCACTCGGCTAGACCCAAACCCCCTCTGCTAGACCCAAACCCACTCGGCTAGACCCAAACCCACTCGGCTAAACCCAAAACAACTCCGCTAGACCCAAACCAACTAGGCTAGACCCAAACCCACTCGGCTAGATGCAAACCCACTCGGCTAGACCCAAACCCATTCGGCTAGACCCAAACCAACTCCGCTAGAACCAAACCCACTCCGCTGGACCCAAACCAACTCAGCTCGACCCAAACCCACTCCGCCAGAACCAAACCCACTGCGCTAGACCCGAACCCACTCGGTTAGACCCCAACCCACTCGGCTAGCCCCCAACCCACTCGGCTAGACCCAAACGCACTCGGCTAGACGCAAACCCACTCGGCTAGACCCAAACCCACTCGGCTAGACCCAAACCCACTCGGCTAGACCAAAACCCACTCGGCTAGACCCAAACCAACTCGGCTAGACCCAAACACACTCGGCTAGACCCAAACCCACTCCGCTAGACCCAAACCCACTCGGCTAGACCCAAACCCACTCGGCTAGACCCAAACCCACTCGGCTAGACCCAAACACACTCGGCTAGACCGAAACCCACTCGGCTAGACCCAAACCCACTCGGCTAGACCCAAACCCACTCGGCTAGACCCAAACCCACTCGGCTAGACCCAAACCCACTCGGCAAGACTCAAACCCACTCGGCTAGACCCACACCCATTCGGCTAGACGCAAACCCACTCGGCAAGACCCAAACCCACTCGGCTAGACCCAAACCCACTCGTCGAGACCCAAACCCACTCGGCTAGACACAAACCCACTCGGCTAGACCCAAACCCACTCGGCTAGACCCAAACCCACTCGGCTAGACCCAAACCCACTCGACTAGATCCAAACCCACTCCGCTAGACCCAAACCCACTCCGCTAGACCCAAACCCACTCCGCTAGACCCAAACCCACTCCGCTAGACCCAAACCCACTAGGTTAGACCGAAACCCACTCGGCTAGACCCAAACCCACTCGGCTAGACCCAAACCCACTAGGCTAGACGCAAACCCACTCGGCTAGACGCAAACACACTCGGCTAGACCCAAACCCACTCGGCTAGATGCAAACCCACTCGGCTAGACCCAAACCCACTCGGCTAGACGCAAACCCACTCGGCTAGACCCAAACCCACTCGGCTAGACCCAAACCCACTCTGCTAAACCTAAACCCACTCCGCTAGACCCAAACCCGCTCGGATAGACCCAAACCTACTCGGCTAGACCCAAACCAACTCGGCTAGACCCAAACCCACTCGGCTAGACCCAAACCCACTCCGCTAGACCCAAACCCACTCGGCTAGACCCAAACCCACTCGGCTAGACCCAAACCCACTCGGCTAGACCCAAACACACTCGGCTAGACCTAATCCCACTCGGCTAGACCCAAACCCACTCGGCTACACCCAAACCCACTCGGCTAGACCCAAACCCACTCGGCTAGACCCAAACCCACTCGGCAAGACTCAAACCCACTCGGCTAGACCAAAACCCATTCGGCTAGACGCAAACCCACTCGGCTAGACCCAAACCCACTCGGCTAGACCCAAACCCACTCGGCGAGACCCAAACCCACTCGGCTAGACACAAACCCACTCGGCTAGACCCAAACCTACTCGGCTAGATCCAAACCCACTCGGCTAGACCCAAACCCACTCGACTAGATCCAAACCCACTCCGCTAGACCCAAACCCACTCCGCTAGACCCAAACCCACTCCGCTAGACCCAAACCCACTCCGCTAGACCCAAACCCACTAGGTTAGACCCAAACCCACTCGGCTAGACCCAAACCCACTCGGCTAGACCCAAACCCACTTGGCTAGACGCAAACCCACTCGGCTAGACGCAAACCCACTCGGCTAGACCCAAACCCACTCGGCTAGATGCAAACCCACTCGGCTAGACCCAAACCCACTCGGCTAGACCAAAACCCACTCGGCTGGACCCAAACCAACTCGGCTAGACCCAAACCCACTCGGCTAGACCCAAACCCACTCCGCTAGACCCAAACCCACTCGGCTAGACCCAAACCCACTCGGCTAGACCCAAACCCACTCGGCTAGACCCAAACACACTCGGCTAGAACAAAACCCACTCGGCTAGACCCCAACCCACTCGGCTAGACCCAAACCCACACGGCTAGACCCAAACCCACTCGGCTAGACCCAAACCCACTCGGCAAGACTCAAACCCACTCGGCTAGACCCAAACCCACTCGGCTAGACGCAAACCCACTCGGCTAGACCCAAACCCACTCGGCTAGACCCAAACCCACTCTGCTAGACCAAAACCCACTCGGCTAGACCCAAACCAACTCGGCTAGACCCAAACCAACTCGGCTAGACCCAAACCCACTCCGCTAGACCCAAACCCACTCGGCTAGACCCAAACCCACTCGGCTAGACCCAAACCCACTCGGCTAGACCCAAACCCACTCGGCAAGACTCAAACCCACTCGGCTAGACCCAAACCCATTCGGCTAGACGCAAAGCCACTCGGCTAGACCCAAACCCACTCGGCTAGACCCAAACCCACTCAGCGAGACCCAAACCCACTCGGCTAGACACAAACCCACTCGGCTAGACCCAAACCCACTCGGCTAGACCCAAACCCACTCGGCTAGACCGAAACCCACTCGACTAGATCCAAACCCACTCGGCTAGACCCAAACCCACTCCGCTAGACCCAAACCCACTCGGTTAAACCCAAACCCACTCCGCTAGACCAAAACCCGCTCGGCTAGACGCAAACACTCTCGGCTAGACCCAAACCCACTCGGCTAGACCCAAACCCACTCCGCTAGACCCAAACCCACTCCGCTAGACCCAAACCCACTCGGTTAGACCGAAACCCACTCGGCTAGACCCAAACCCACTCGGCTAGACCCAAACCCACTCGACTAGACCCAAACCCACTCGGCTAGACCCAAGCCCACTCGGCTAGACCCAAACCCACTCGGCTAGATGCAAACCCACTCGGCTAGACCCAAACCCACTTGGCTAGACGCAAACCCACTCGGCTAGACCCAAACCCACTGGGCTAGACCAAAACCCACTCGGCTAGACCCAAACCCACTCGGCTAGACCCAAACCCACTCGGCTAGACCCAAACCCACTCCGCAAGACCCAAACCCACTCCGCTAGACCGAAACCCACTCGGTTAGACCGAAACCCACTCGGCTAGACACAAACCCACTCGGCTAGACCCAAACCCACTTGGCTAGACGCAAACCCACTCGGCGAGACGCAAACCCACTCGGCTAGACCCAAACCCACTCGGCTAGATGGAAACCCACTCCGCTAGACCCAAACCCACTCCGCTAGACCCAAACCCACTCCGCTAGACCCAAACCCACTCCGCTAGTCCCAAACCCACTCGGTTAGACCGAAACCCACTCGGCTAGACCCAAACCCACTCGGCTAGACCAAAACCCACTTGGCTAGACGCAAACCCACTCGGCTAGACGCAAACCCAATCGGCTAGACCCAAACCCACTCCGCTAGACCCAAACCCGCTCGGCTAGACCCAAACCCACTCGGCTAGACCCAAACCCACTCGGCTAGACCCAAACCCACTCGGCTAGACCCAAACCCACTCGGCTAGACCAAAACCTACTCGGCTAGACCCAAACCAAATCGGCTACACCCAAACCCACTCGGCTAGACCCAAACCCACTCCGCTAGACCCAAACCCACTCGGCTAGACCCAAACCCACTCGGCTAGACCCAAACCCACTCGGCTATACCCAAACACACTCGGCTAGACCTAAACCCACTCGGCTAGACCCAAACCCACTCGGCTAGACCCAAACCCACTCGGCTAGACCCAAACCCACTCGGCTAGACCCAAACCCACTCGGCAAGACTCAAACCCACTCGGCTAGACCCAAACCCATTCGGCTAGACGCAAACCCACTCGGCAAGACTCAAACCCACTCGGCTAGACCCAAACCCATTCGGCTAGACGCAAACCCACTCGGATAGACCCAAACCCACTCGGCTAGACCCAAACCCACTCGGCGAGACCCAAACCCACTCCGCTAGACCCAAACCCACTCGGTTAGACCGAAACCCACTCGGCTAGACCCAAACCCACTCGGCTAGACCCAAACCCACTCGACTAGACCCAAACCCACTCGGCTAGACCCAAGCCCACTCGGCTAGACCCAAACCCACTCGGCTAGATGCAAACCCACTCGGCTAGACCCAAACCCACTTGGCTAGACGCAAACCCACTCGGCTAGACCCAAACCCACTGGGCTAGACCAAAACCCACTCGGCTAGACCCAAACCCACTCGGCTAGACCCAAACCCACTCGGCTAGACCCAAACCCACTCCGCAAGACCCAAACCCACTCCGCTAGACCCAAACCCACTCGGTTAGACCGAAACCCACTCGGCTAGACACAAACCCACTCGGCTAGACCCAAACCCACTTGGCTAGACGCAAACCCACTCGGCGAGACGCAAACCCACTCGGCTAGACCCAAACCCACTCGGCTAGATGGAAACCCACTCCGCTAGACCCAAACCCACTCCGCTAGACCCAAACCCACTCCGCTAGACCCAAACCCACTCCGCTAGTCCCAAACCCACTCGGTTAGACCGAAACCCACTCGGCTAGACCCAAACCCACTCGGCTAGACCAAAACCCACTTGGCTTGACGCAAACCCACTCGGCTAGACGCAAACCCAATCGGCTAGACCCAAACCCACTCCGCTAGACCCAAACCCGCTCGGCTAGACCCAAACCCACTCGGCTAGACCCAAACCCACTCGGCTAGACCCAAACCCACTCGGCTAGACCCAAACCCACTCGGCTAGACCAAAACCTACTCGGCTAGACCCAAACCAAATCGGCTACACCCAAACCCACTCGGCTAGACCCAAACCCACTCCGCTAGACCCAAACCCACTCGGCTAGACCCAAACCCACTCGGCTAGACCCAAACCCACTCGGCTATACCCAAACACACTCGGCTAGACCTAAACCCACTCGGCTAGACCCAAACCCACTCGGCTAGACCCAAACCCACTCGACTAGATCCAAACCCACTCCCCTTGACCCAAACCCACTCGGCTAGACCCAAACCCACTCGGCTAGACCCAAACCCACTCCGCTAGACCCAAACCCACTCCGCTAGACCCAAACCCACTCGGCTAGACCCAAACCCACTCTGCTAAACCCAAACCCACTCCGCTAGACCCAAACCCGCTCGGATAGACCCAAACCTACTCGGCTAGACCCAAACCTACTCGGCTAGACCCAAACCCACTCGGCTAGACCCAAACCCACTCGTCTAGACCCAAACCCACTCGGCGAGACCCAAACCCACTCGGCTAGACCCAAACCCACTCAGCTGGACCCAAACCCACTCGGCGAGACCCAAACCCACTCGGCTAGACACAAACCCACTCGGCTAGACCCAAACCCACTCCGCTAGACCCAAACCCACTCGGCTAGACACAAACCCACTCGGCTAGACCCAAACCTACTCGGCTAGATCCAAACCCACTCGGCTAGACCCAAACCCACTCGACTAGATCCAAACCCACTCCGCTAGACCCAAACCCACTCCGCTAGACCCAAACCCACTCCGCTAGACCCAAACCCACTCCGCTAGACCCAAACCCACTAGGTTAGACCGAAACCCACTCGGCTAGACCCAAACCCACTCGGCTAGACCCAAACCCACTTGGCTAGACGCAAACCCACTCGGCTAGACCCAAACCCACTCGGCTAGATGCAAACCCACTCGGCTAGACCCAAACCCACTCGGCTAGACGCAAACCCACTCGGCTAGACCCAAACCCACTCGGCTAGACCCAAACCCACTCTGCTAAACCCAAACCCACTCCGCTAGACCCAAACCCGCTCGGATAGACCCAAACCCACTCGGCTAGACCCAAACCCACTCGGCCAGACCCAAACCCACTCGGCTAGACCCAAACCCACTCGGCTAGACCAAAACCCACTCGGCTGGACCCAAACCAACTCGGCTAGACCCAAACCCACTCGGCTAGACCCAAACCCACTCCGCTAGACCCAAACCCACTCGGCTAGACCCAAACCCACTCGGCTAGACCCAAACCCACTCGGCTAGACCCAAACACACTCGGCTAGACCAAAACCCACTCGGCTAGACCCCAACCCACTCGGCTAGACCCAAACCCACACGGCTAGACCCAAACCCACTCGGCTAGACCCAAACCCACTCGGCAAGACTCAAACCCACTCGGCTAGACCCAAACCCATTCGGCTAGACTCAAACCCACTCGGCTAGACCCAAACCCACTTGACTAGATCCAAACCCACTCCGCTAGACCCAAAGCCACTCCGCTAGACCCAAAGCCACTCGTTTAGACCGAAGCCCACTCGGCTAGACCCAAACCCACTCGGCTAGACCCAAACCCACTTGGCTAGACGCAAACCCACTCGGCTAGACGCAAACCCACTCGGCTAGACCCAAACCCACTCGGCTAGATGCAAACCCACTCGGCTAGACCCAAACCCACTCGGCTAGTTTCAAACCCACTCGGCTAGACGCAAACCCACTCGACTAGACCCAATCCCACTCGTCTAGACGCAAGCCCACTCGGCTAGACCCAAACTCACTCCGCTAGACCCAAACCCACTCCGCTAGACCCAAACCTACTCCGCTAGACCCAAACCAACTCAGCTCGACCCAAACCCACTCCGCCAGAAACAAACCCACTGTGCTAGACAAAAACCCACTCGGCTAGACCCCAACCCACTCGGCTAGCCCCCAACCCACTCGGCTAGACCCAAACCCACTCTGCTAGACCCAAACCCACTCGGCTAGACGCAAACCCACTCGGCTAGACCCAAACCCACTCGGCTAGACCCAAACCCACTTGGCTAGACCAAAACCCACTCGGCTAAACCCAAACCAACTCGGCTAGACGCAAACCAACTCGGCTAGACCCAAACCCACTCCGCTAGACCCAAACCCACTCGGCTAGACCCAAACCCATTCGGCTAGACCCAAACCCACTCGGCTAGACCCAAACCCACTCGGCAAGACTCAAACCCACTCGGCTAGACCCAAGCCCATTCGGCTAGACGCAAACCCACTCGGCTAGACCCAAACCCACTCGGCTAGACCCAAACCCACTCAGCGAGACCCAAACCCACTGGGCTAGACACAAACCCACTCTGGTAGACCCAAACCCACTCGGCTAGACCCAAACCCACTCGGCTAGACCGAAACCCACTCGACTAGATCCAAACCCACTCCGCTAGATCCAAACCCACTCCGCTAGACCCAAACCCACTCCGCTAGACCCAAACCCACTCCGCTAGACCCAAACCCCCTCGGTTAGACCGAAACCCAATCGGCTAGACCCAAACCCACTCGGCTAGACCCAAACCCACTTGGCTAGACGCAAACCCACTCGGCAAGACGGAAACCCACTCGGCTAGACCCAAACCCCCTCGGCTAGATGCAAACCCACTCGGCTAGACCCAAACCCACTCGGCTAGACGCAAACCCACTCGGCTAGACCCAAACCCACTCGGCTAGACCCAAACCCACTCGGCTAAACCCAAACCCACTCCGACAGACCCAAACCCGCTCGGCTAGACCCAAACCCACTCGGCTAGACCCAAACCCACTCGGCTAGACACAAACCCACTCGGCTAGACCCAAACCCACTCGGCTAGACCCAAACCCACTCCGCTAGACCCAAACACACTCGGCTAGACCCAAACCCACTCGGCTAAACCCAAACCCACTCCGCCAGACCCAAACCCGCTCGGCTAGACCCAAACCCACTCGGCTAGACCCAAACCCACTCCGCTAGACCCAAACCCACTCCGCTAGACCCAAACCCACTCGGTTAGACTGAAACCCACTCGGCTAGACACAAACCCAATCGGCTAGACCCAAACCCACTTGGCTAGACGCAAACCCACTCGGCTAGACGCAAACCCACTCGGCTAGACCCAAACCCGCTCGGCTAGATGCAAACCCACTCGGCTAGACCCAAACCCACTCGGCTAGACGCAAACCCACTCGGCTAGACGCAAACCCACTCGGCTAGACCCAAACCCACTCGGCTAGACGCAAACCCACTCGGCTAGACCCAAACCCACTCCGCTAGACCCAAACCCACTCCACTAGACCCAAACCCACTCCGCTAGACCCAAACCAACTCAGCTCGACCCAAACCCACTCCGCCAGAACCAAACCCACTGCGCTAGGCACAAACCCACTCGGCTAGACCCCAACCCACTCGGCTAGCCCCCAACCCACTCGGCTAGACCCAAACCCACTCTGCTAGACCCAAACCCACTCGGCTAGACGCAAACCCACTCGGCTAGACCCAAACCCACTCGGCTAGACGCAAACCCACTCGGCTAGACCCAAACCCACTCGGCTAGAACCAAACCCACTCGGCTAAACCCAAACCCACTCCGCTAGACCCAAACCCGCTCGGCTAGACCCAAACCCACTCGGCTAGACCCAAACCCACTCGGCTAGACCCAAACCCACTCGTCTAGACCCAAACCCACTCGGCGAGACCCAAACCCACTCGGCTAGACCCAAACCCACTCAGCTGGACCCAAACCCACTCGGCGAGACCCAAACCCACTCGGCTAGACACAAACCCACTCGGCTAGACCCAAACCCACTCCGCTAGACCCAAACCCACTCCGCTAGACCCAAACCCACTCTGCTAGACCCAAACCCACTCGGTTAGACCGAAACCCACTCGGCTAGACCCAAACCCAATCGGCTAGACCCAAACCCACTTGGCTAGACGCAAACCCACTCGGCTAGACGCAAACCCACTCGGCTAGACCCAAACCCACTCGGCTAGATGCAAACACACTCGGCTAGACCCAAACCCACTCGGCTAGACCCAAACCCACTCGGCTAGACCCAAACCCACTCGGCAAGACTCAAACCCACTCGGCTAGACACAAACCCACTCGGCTAGACGCAAACCCACTCGGCTAGACCCAAACCCACTCGGCTAGACCCAAACCCACTCGGCAAGACCCAAACCCACTTGGCCAGACGCAAACCCACTCGGCTAGACCCAAACCCACTCGGCTAGACCCAAACCCACTCCGCTAGACCCACCCCACTCGGCTAGACCCAAACCCACTCGACTAGGCCCAAACCCACTCGGCTAGACCCAAACCCACTCGGCAAGACTCAAACCCACTCGGCTAGACCCAAACCCACTCGGCAAGACTCAAACCCACTCGGCTAGACCGAAACCCACTCGGCTAGACCCAAACCCACTTGGCTAGACGCAAACCCACTCGGCTAGACGCAAACCCACTCCGCTAAACCCAAACCCACTCGGCTAGACCCAAACCCACTCGGCTAGACCCAAACCCACTCGGCTGGACCCAAACCCACTCGGCTAGACCCAAACACACTCGGCTAGACCTAAACCCACTCGGCTAGACCCAAACCCACTCGGCTAGACCCAAACCCACTCGGCTAGACCCAAACCCACTCGGCTAGACCCAAACTCACTCGGCAAGACTCAAACCCACTCGGCCAGACCCAAACCCATTCGGCTAGACGCAAACCCACTCGGCTAGACCCAAACCCACTTGGCTAGACCCAAACCCACTCGGCTAGACCCAAACCCATTCGGCTAGACCCAAACCCACTCGGCTAAACCCAAACCCACTCCGCTAGACCCAAACCCGCTCGGCTAGACCCAAACCCACTCGGCTAGACCCAAACCCACTCGGCTAGACCCAAACTCACTCGGCTAGACCCAAACCCACTCGGCTGGACGAAAACCCACTCGGCTGGACCCAAACCAACTCGGCTGGACCCAAACCCACTCTGCTAGACCCAAACCCACTCCGCTTGGCCCAAACC
This sequence comes from Raja brachyura, assembly GCA_963514005.1. Next base: position 2,398,773 of record OY740820.1, read on the forward strand.
CACTCGGCTAGACCCAAACCCACTCGGCAAGACTCAAACCCACTCGGCTAGACCCAAACCCATTCGGCTAGACGCAAACCCACTCGGCTAGACCCAAACCCACTCGGCTAGACCCAAACCCACTCGGCTAGACCCAAACCCACTCGGCTAGACCCAAACACACTCGGCTAGACCCAAACCCACTCGGCTAGACCCAAACCCACTCGGCTAGACCCAAACCCACTCGGCTAGACCCAAACCCACTCGGCAAGACTCAAACCCACTCGGCTAGACCCAAACCCATTCGGCTAGACGCAAACCCACTCGGCTAGACCCAAACCCACTCGGCTAGACCCAAACCCACTCGGCGAGACACAAACCCACTCGGCTAGACACAAACCCACTCGGCTAGACCCAAACCTACTCGGCTAGATCCAAACCCACTCGGCTAGACCCAAACCCACTCGACTAGATCCAAACCCACTCCGCTAGACCCAAACCCACTCCGCTAGACCCAAACCCACTCCGCTAGACCCAAACCCACTCCGCTAGACCCAAACCCACTAGGTTAGACCGAAACCCACTCGGCTAGACCCAAACCCACTCGGCTAGACCCAAACCCACTTGGCTAGACGCAAACCCACTCGGCTAGACGCAAACCCTCTCGGCTAGACCCAAACCCACTCGGCTAGATGCAAACCCACTCGGCTAGACCCAAACCCACTCGGCTAGACGCAAACCCACTCGGCTAGACCCAAACCCACTCGGCTAGACCCAAACCCACTCTGCTAATCCCAAACCCACTCCGCTAGACCCAAACCCGCTCGGATAGACCCAAACCCACTCGGCTAGACCCAAACCCACTCGGCCAGACCCAAACCCACTCGGCTAGACCCAAACCCACTCGGCTAGACCAAAACCCACTCGGCTGGACCCAAACCAACTCGGCTAGACCCAAACCCACTCGGCTAGACCCAAACCCACTCCGCTAGACCCAAACCCACTCGGCTAGACCCAAACCCACTCGGCTAGACCCAAACCCACTCAGCTAGACCCAAACACACTCGGCTAGACCCAAACCCACTCGGCTAGACCCAAACCCACTCGGCAAGACTCAAACCCACTCGGCTAGACCCAAACCCACTCGGCAAGACTCAAACCCACTCGGCTAGACCCAAACCCATTCGGCTAGACGCAAACCCACTCGGCTAGACCCAAACCCACTCGGCTAGACCCAAACCCACTCGGCGAGACACAAACCCACTCGGCTAAACACAAACCCACTCGGCTAGACCCAAACCTACTCGGCTAGATCCAAACCCACTCGGCTAGACCCAAACCCACTCGACTAGATCCAAACCCACTCCGCTAGGCCCAAACCCACTCCGCTAGACCCAAACCCACTCCGCTAGACCCAAACCCACTCCGCTAGACCCAAACCCACTAGGTTAGACCGAAACCCACTCGGCTAGACCCAAACCCACTTGACTAGATCCAAACCCACTCCGCTAGACCCAAACCCACTCCGCTAGACCCAAACCCACTCGTTTAGACCGAAGCCCACTCGGCTAGACCCAAACCCACTCGGCTAGACCCAAACCCATTTGGCTAGACGCAAACCCACTCGGCTAGACGCAAACCCACTCGGCTAGACCCAAACCCACTCGGCTAGATGCAAACCCACTCGGCTAGACCCAAACCCACTCGGCTAGTTTCAAACCCACTCGGCTAGACGCAAACCCACTCGACTAGACCCAATCCCACTCGTCTAGACGCAAACCCACTCGGCTAGACCCAAACTCACTCCGCTAGACCCAAACCCACTCCGCTAGACCCAAACCTACTCCGCTAGACCCAAACCAACTCAGCTCGACCCAAACCCACTCCGCCAGAAACAAACCCACTGTGCTAGACAAAAACCCACTCGGCTAGACCCCAACCCACTCGGCTAGCCCCCAACCCACTCGGCTAGCCCCCAACCCACTCGGCTAGACCCAAACCCACTCTGCTAGACCCAAACCCACTCGGCTAGACGCAAACCCACTCGGCTAGACCCAAACCCACTCGGCTAGACCCAAACCCACTCGGCTAGACCAAAACCCACTCGGCTAAACCCAAACCAACTCGGCTAGACCCAAACCAACTCGGCTAGACCCAAACCCACTCCGCTAGACCCAAACCCACTCGGCTAGACCCAAACCCACTCGGCTAGACCCAAACCCACTCGGCTAGACCCAAACCCACTCGGCAAGACTCAAACCCACTCGGCTAGACCCAAACCCATTCGGCTAGACGCAAACCCACTCGGCTAGACCCAAACCCACTCGGCTAGACCCAAACCCACTCAGCGAGACCCAAACCCACTGGGCTAGACACAAACCCACTCTGCTAGACCCAAACCCACTCGGCTAGACCCAAACCCACTCGGCTAGACCGAAACCCACTCGACTAGATCCAAACCCACTCCGCTAGATCCAAACCCACTCGGCTAGACCCAAACCCACTCCGCTAGACCCAAACCCACTCCGCTAGACCCAAACCCACTGGGTTAGACCGAAACCCACTCGGCTAGACCCAAACCCACTCGGCTAGACCCAAACCCACTTGGCTAGACGCAAACCCACTCGGCAAGACGCAAACCCACTCGGCTGGACCCAAACCCCCTCGGCTAGATGCAAACCCACTCGGCTAGACCCAAACCCACTCGGCTAGACGCAAACCCACTCGGCTAGACCCAAACCCACTCGGCTAGACCCAAACCCACTCGGCTAAACCCAAACCCACTCCGACAGACCCAAACCCGCTCGGCTAGACCCAAACCCACTCGGCTAGACCCAAACCCACTCGGCTAGATGCAAACCCACTCGGCTAGACCCAAACCCACTCGGCTAGTTTCAAACCCACTCGGCTAGACGCAAACCCACTCGACTAGACCCAATCCCACTCGTCTAGACGCAAACCCACTCGGCTAGACCCAAACTCACTCCGCTAGACCCAAACCCACTCCGCTAGACCCAAACCTACTCCGCTAGACCCAAACCAACTCAGCTCGACCCAAACCCACTCCGCCAGAAACAAACCCACTGTGCTAGACAAAAACCCACTCGGCTAGACCCCAACCCACTCGGCTAGCCCCCAACCCACTCGGCTAGACCCAAACCCACTCTGCTAGACCCAAACCCACTCGGCTAGACGCAAACCCACTCGGCTAGACCCAAACCCACTCGGCTAGACCCAAACCCACTCGGCTAGACCAAAACCCACTCGGCTAAACCCAAACCAACTCGGCTAGACCCAAACCAACTCGGCTAGACCCAAACCCACTCCGCTAGACCCAAACCCACTCGGCTAGACCCAAACCCACTCGGCTAGACCCAAACCCACTCGGCTAGACCCAAACCCACTCGGCAAGACTCAAACCCACTCGGCTAGACCCAAACCCATTCGGCTAGACGCAAACCCACTCGGCTAGACCCAAACCCACTCGGCTAGACCCAAACCCACTCAGCGAGACCCAAACCCACTGGGCTAGACACAAACCCACTCTGCTAGACCCAAACCCACTCGGCTAGACCCAAACCCACTCGGCTAGACCGAAACCCACTCGACTAGATCCAAACCCACTCCGCTAGATCCAAACCCACTCGGCTAGACCCAAACCCACTCCGCTAGACCCAAACCCACTCCGCTAGACCCAAACCCACTGGGTTAGACCGAAACCCACTCGGCTAGACCCAAACCCACTCGGCTAGACCCAAACCCACTTGGCTAGACGCAAACCCACTCGGCAAGACGCAAACCCACACGGCTGGACCCAAACCCCCTCGGCTAGATGCAAACCCACTCGGCTAGACCCAAACCCACTCGGCTAGACGCAAACCCACTCGGCTAGACCCAAACCCACTCGGCTAGACCCAAACCCACTCGGCTAAACCCAAACCCACTCCGACAGACCCAAACCCGCTCGGCTAGACCCAAACCCACTCGGCTAGACCCAAACCCACTCGGCTAGACACAAACCCACTCGGCTAGACCCAAACCCACTCGGCTAGACCCAAACCCACTCCGCTAGACCCAAACACACTCGGCTAGACCCAAACCCACTCGGCTAAACCCAAACCCACTCCGCCAGACCCAAACCCGCTCGGCTAGACCCAAACCCACTCGGCTAGACCCAAACCCACTCCGCTAGACCCAAACCCACTCCGCTAGACCCAAACCCACTCGGTTGGACTGAAACCCACTCGGCTAGACCCAAACCCAATCGGCTAGACCCAAACCCACTTGGCTAGACGCAAACCCACTCGGCTAGACGCAAACCCACTCGGCTAGACCCAAACCCACTCGGCTAGATGCAAACCCACTCGGCTAGACCCAAACCCACTCGGCTAGACGCAAACCCACTCGGCTAGACGCAAACCCACTCGGCTAGACCCAAACCCATTCGGCTAGACGCAAACCCACTCGGCTAGACCCAAACCCACTCCGCTAGACCCAAACCCACTCCACTAGACCCAAACCCACTCCGCTAGACCCAAACCAACTCAGCTCGACCCAAACCCACTCCGCCAGAACCAAACCCACTGCGCTAGGCACAAACCCACTCGGCTAGACCCCAACCCACTCGGCTAGCCCCCAACCCACTCGGCTAGACCCAAACCCACTCTGCTAGACCCAAACCCACTCGGCTAGACGCAAACCCACTCGGCTAGACCCAAACCCACTCGGCTAGACGCAAACCCACTCGGCTAGACCCAAACCCACTCGGCTAGAACCAAACCCACTCGGCTAAACCCAAACCCACTCCGCTAGACCCAAACCCGCTCGGCTAGACCCAAACCCACTCGGCTAGAACCAAACCCACTCGGCTAGACCCAAACCCACTCGTCTAGACCCAAACCCACTCGGCGAGACCCAAACACAGTCGGCTAGACCCAAACCCACTCAGCTGGACCCAAACCCACTCGGCGTGACCCAAACCCACTCGGCTAGACACAAACCCACTCGGCTAGACCCAAACCCACTCCGCTAGACCCAAACCCACTCCGCTAGACCCAAACCCACTCCGCTAGACCCAAACCCACTCGGTTAGACCGAAACCCACTCGGCTAGACCCAAACCCAATCGGCTAGACCCAAACCCACTTGGCTAGACGCAAACCCACTCGGCTAGACGCAAACCCACTCGGCTAGACCCAAACCCACTCGGCTAGATGCAAACCCACTCAGCTAGACCCAAACCCACTCGGCTAGACCCAAACCCACTCGGCTAGACCCAAACCCACTCGGCAAGACTCAAACCCACTCGGCTAGACACAAACCCACTCGGCTAGACGCAAACCCACTCGGCTAGACCCAAACCCACTCGGCTAGACCCAAACCCACTCGGCAAGACCCAAACCCACTTGGCTAGACGCAAACCCACTCGGCTACACCCAAACCCACTCGGCTAGACCCAAACCCACTCCGCTAGACCCAAACCCACTCGGCTAGACCCAAACCCACTCGGCTAGGCCCAAACCCACTCGGCTAGACCCAAACCCACTCGGCAAGACTCAAACCCACTCGGCTAGACCCAAACCCACTCGGCAAGACTCAAACCCACTCGGCTAGACCGAAACCCACTCGGCTAGACCCAAACCCACTTGGCTAGACGCAAACCCACTCGGCTAGACCCAAACCCACTCGGCTAGACCCAAACCCACTCGGCTAGACCCAAACCCACTCGTCTAGACCCAAACCCACTCGGCGAGACCCAAACCCACTCGGCTAGACCCAAACCCACTCAGCTGGACCCAAACCCACTCGGCGAGACCCAAACCCACTCGGCTAGACACAAACCCACTCGGCTAGACCCAAACCCACTCCGCTAGACCCAAACCCACTCCGCTAGACCCAAACCCACTCCGCTAGACCCAAACCCACTCGGTTAGACCGAAACCCACTCGGCTAGACCCAAACCCACTCGGCTAGACCCAAACCCACTCGGCTAGACCCAAACCCACTCGGCAAGACTCAAACCCACTCGGCTAGACACAAACCCACTCGGCTAGACGCAAACCCACTCGGCTAGACCCAAACCCACTCGGCTAGACCCAAACCCACTCGGCAAGACCCAAACCCACTTGGCTAGACGCAAACCCACTCGGCTAGACCCAAACCCACTCGGCTAGACCCAAACCCACTCCGCTAGACCCAAACCCACTCGGCTAGACCCAAACCCACTCGGCTAGGCCCAAACCCACTCGGCTAGACCCAAACCCACTCGGCAAGACTCAAACCCACTCGGCTAGACCCAAACCCACTCGGCAAGACTCAAACCCACTCGGCTAGACCGAAACCCACTCGGCTAGACCCAAACCCACTTGGCTAGACGCAAACCCACTCGGCTAGACGCAAACCCACTCCGCTAGACCCAAACCCACTCGGCTAGACCCAAACCCACTCGGCTAGACCCAAACCCGCTCGGCTAGACCCAAACCCACTCGGCTAGACCCAAACCCACTCGGCTAGACCCAAACCCACTCGGCTAGACCCAAACCCACTCCGCTAGACCCAAACCCACTCGGCTAGACCCAAACCCACTCGGCTGGACCCAAACCCACTCGGCTAGACCCAAACACACTCGGCTAGACCTAAACCCACTCGGCTAGACCCAAACCCACTCGGCTAGACCCAAACCCACTCGGCTAGACCCAAACCCACTCGGCTAGACCCAAACTCACTCGGCAAGACTCAAACCCACTCGGCCAGACCCAAACCCATTAGGCTAGACGCAAACCCACTCGGCTAGACCCAAACCCACTTGGCTAGACCCAAACCCACTCGGCTAGACCCAAACCCATTCGGCTAGACCCAAACCCACTCGGCTAAACCCAAACCCACTCCGCTAGACCCAAACCCGCTCGGCTAGACCCAAACCCACTCGGCTAGACCCAAACCCACTCGGCTAGACCCAAACTCACTCGGCTAGACCCAAACCCACTCGGCTGGACGAAAACCCACTCGGCTGGACCCAAACCAACTCGGCTGGACCCAAACCCACTCTGCTAGACCCAAACCCACTCCGCTTGGCCCAAACCCACTCGGCTAGACCCAAACCCACTCGGCAAGACTCAAACCCACTCGGCTAGACCCAAACCCATTCGGCTAGACGCAAACCCACTCGGCTAGACCCAAACCCACTCGGCTAGACCCAAACCCACTCGGCAAGACTCAAACCCACTCGGCTAGACCCAAACCCATTCGGCTAGACGCAAACCCACTCGGCTAGACCCAAACCCACTCGGCTAGACCCAAACCCACTCGGCGAGACCCAAACCCACTCGTCTAGACACAAACCCACTCGGCTAGACCCAAACCCACTCGGCTAGACCCGAACCCACTCGGCTAGACCCAAACCCAATCGACTAGATCCAAACCCACTCCGCTAGACCCAAACCCACTCCGCTAGACCCAAACCCACTCCGCTCGACCCAAACCCACTCCGCTAGACCCAAACCCACTCGGTTAGACCCAAACCCACTCGGCTAGACCCAAACCCACTCGGCTAGACCCAAACCCACTCGGCTAGACCCAAACGCACTCGGCTAGCCCAAAACCCACTCGGCTAGACCCAAACCAACTCGGCTAGACCCAATGTTGTTAAAGAAGGAACTGCAGATGCTGGAGAATCGAGGGTTACACAAAAAGCTGGAGAAACTCAGCGGGTGCAGCGGCATCTAAAGAGCGAAGGAGATAGGCGACGTTTCGGGTCGAGACCCTTCTTCAGACTGGTCAGGGATCAGGGAAACGAGAGATATAAACAGTGATGCGGAGAGATAAGGAACAATGAGTGAAAGATATGCAAAAAAGTATTGGTGACAAAGGAAGCAGGCCATTGTAAGCTGTTTGTGGTGTGAAAATGAGAAGCTAGTGCGACTGGGGAGGGGGGGGAGATGGAGAAGGAATGTCAGGGCCAGAGGGCTGAGGGAGAGGTGGGGGGGATGCAGTCTGGGTTAACAGAATTGAGAAAATTCAATGTTTAAGCCCAGAGGATGCAGACTCCCCAAGCGGAATATGAGGTGCTGTTCCTCCAACTTGCGGTGTTGATCACTCTGGCCGTGGAGGAGGCCCAGGACCGAGAGGTCGGATACGCAGTGGGAGGTGGAGTTGAAGTGCTGAGCCACCGGGAGGTCGGGTTGGTTATTGCGGACCGAGCGGAGGTGTTCGGCGAAACGATCGCCCAGCCTCCGCTTGGTCTCACCGATGTAGATCAGCTGGCATCTGGAGCAACGGATGCAGTAGATGAGGTTGGAGGAGGTGCAGGTGAACTTCTGTCGGACTTGGAATGACTGCTTGGGTCCCTGAAAGGAGTGGATGGGGGAGGTGAAGGGACAAGTGTAGCATCTCTTGCGGTTGCAAGGGAAAGTGCCCGGGGAAGGAGTGGAGCGGGAGGGAAGGGAAGAATTGACGAGGGAGTTGCGGAGGGAGCGGTCTTTGCGGAAGGCAGACAGGGGGGGAGATGGGAAGATGTGGCGAGTGGAGGGGTCACGTTGGAGGTGACGAAACTGGCGGAGGACTATCTGTTGTATGCGCTGGCTGGTGGGGTGAAAGGTGAGGACCAAGGGGACTCGGCCCTTGTTGTGAGTGGGGGAATGGGGAGAGAGGGCAGTGTTGCGGGGTATGGAGGAGACCCTGGTGCGAGCCTCATCTATAGTGGGGGAGGGGAAACCCCGTTCTCTGAAGAACGAGGACATTTGCGATGACCTGGTGTGGAACACGCCATCCTGGGAGCAGATGCGGCGTAGACGGAGGAATTGGGAATAGGGGATGGAGTCCTTACAGGAAGCAGGGTGGGAGGAAGAGTAGTCCAGGTAGCTGTGGGAGTCAGTTGGTTTGTAGTGGATGTCAGTCAGGAGTGTATCACCTGCAATAGAGATGGTGAGGTCAAGGAATGGTAGGGAAATGTCGGAAATGGTCCAAGTATATTTGAGTGCCGGATGGAAGTTGGTGGTGAAATGGATGAAGTCAGTCAGTTCTGCGTGGGTGCAGGAGGTGACACCAAAGCAGTCGTCAATGTAACGGAGGTAAAGGTCGGGGGTGGGGCCCTGGTACGCCGAGAACAAAGATTGTTCGACGTGCCCGACAAAGAGGCAGGCGTAGCTAGGGCCCATGCGTGTGCCCATAGCTACGCCTTGTGTTTGGAGGAAATGGGAGGAGTCAAAAGAAAAGTTGTTGAGGGTAAGGACCAACTCTGCTAGGCGGAGGAGGGTGTCAGTGGATGGGTATGGGTTGCTCCTCTGGTCGAGGAAGTACCGGAGGGCTTTGAGACCATCCTGGTGGGGAATGCAGGTGTATAGTGACTGGACGTCCATGGTGAAGATGAGAGGATGGGGGCCTGGACAACGGAATGTGCGGAGCCGACGGAGAGTGTCTGAGGTGTCTTGAACATAGGTGGGGAGGGATTTAACAAAGGGGGATAGGATGGAGTCAAGGTATGTGGAAATGTGTTCGGTGGGGCACGAACAGGCAGAGACAATGGGTCTGCCGGGGCAGTCGGGTTTGTGGATTTTGGGGAGAAGGTAAAATCGGGCTGTGCGGGGCTGGGGAACGATGAGGTTGGAGGCTCGGGGGGGTAGGGAGCCGGAGTTGGTGAAGCCGGTTATGGTGCTCGAGATGGTGGCCTGGTGTTCGTCAGTGGGGTCATGGTCCAGGGGTGAGTAGGAGGAGGTGTCCGAGAGTTGGCGCGTGGCCTCTGCTTTGTAGAGATCGACGCGCCAGACTACCACAGCACCTCCCTTGTCGGCGGGTTGAATAACCCAGTCTGGGTTGTTGCGGAGTGAGTCGATGGCAATACGTTCGGAGGGGGAGAGATTGGAGTGAGACAGGGGAGTGGAGAAGTCGAGGCGGTTGATGTCCCGACGGCAGTTCTGAATAAAGAGTTCTAAAGCTGGAGGGCCACGAGGGGGGGTCCACGAGGAGGGGGTACGTCTACAAAGCAGAAAGGGAGGTGCTGTGGTAGTCTGGCGCGTCGATCTCTACAAAGCAGAGGCCACGCGCCAACTCTCGGACACCTCCTCCTACTCACCCCTGGACCATGACCCCACTGACGAGCACCAGGCCACCATCTCGAGCACCATAACCGGCTTCATCAACCCTCGGCTAGACCCAAACCCACTCGGCTAGACCCAAACCCAATCCGCTAGACCCAAACCCACTCGGCTAGACCCAAACCCACTCGGCTAGACCCAAACCCACTCGGCTAGACCCAAACCCACTCGGCTAGACCCAAACCCACTCGGCTAGACCCAAACACACTCGGCTAGAACTAAACCCACTCGGCTAGACCCAAACCCACTCGGCTAGACCCAAACCCACTCGGCTAGACCCAAACCCACTCGGCTAGACCCAAACCCACTCGGCAAAACTAAAACCCACTCGGCTAGACCCAAACCCATTCGGCTAGACGCAAACCCACTCGGCTAGACCCAAACCCACTCGGCTAGACCCAAACCCACTCGGCGAGACCCAAAACCACTCGGCTAGACCCAAACCCACTCGGCTAGACCCAAACCCACTCGGCTAGACCCAAACCCACTCGGCTAGACCCAAACCCACTCGACTAGATCCAAACCCACTCCGCTAGACCCAAACCCACTCCACTAGGCCCAAACCCACTCCGCTAGACCCAAACCCACTCCGCTAGACCCAAACCCACTCGGTTAGACCGAAACCCACTCGGCTAGACCCAAACCCAATCGGCTAGACCCAAACCCACTTGGCTAGACGCAAACCCACTCGGCTAGACGCAAACCCACTCGGCTAGACCCAAACCCACTCGGCTAGATGCAAACCCACTCGGCTAGACCCAAACCCACTCGGCTAGACGCAAACCCACTCGGCAAGACGCAAACCCACTCGGCTAGACCCAAACCCACTCGGCTAGACGCAAACCCACTTGGCTAGACCCAAACCCACTCCGCTAGACCCAAACCCACTCCACTAGACCCAAACCCACTCCGCTAGACCCAAACCAACTCAGCTCGACCCAAACCCACTCCGACAGAACCAAACCCACTTCGCTAGACACAAACCCACTCGGCTAGACCCCAACCCACTCGGCTAGCCCCCAACCCACTCGGCTAGACCCAAACCCACTCTGCTAGACCGAAACCCACTCGGCTAGATGCAAACCCACTCGGCTAGACCCAAACCCACTCAGCTAGACGCAAACCCACTCGGCTAGACCCAAACCCACTCGGCTAGACCCAAACCCACTCGGCTAAACCCAAACCCACTCCGCTAGACCCAAACCCGCTCGGCTAGACCCAAACCCACTCGGCTAGACCCAAACCCACTCGGCTAGACCCAAACCCACTCGGCTAGACCCAAACCCACTCGGCTAGACCAAAACCCACTCGGCTAGACCCGAAACAACTCGGCTAGACCCAAACCCACTCGGCTAGACCCAAACCCACTCCGCTAGACCCAAACCCACTCGGCTTGACACAAACCCACTCGGCTGGACCCAAACCCACTCGGCTAGACCCAAACACACTCGGCTAGACCTAAACCCACTCGGCTAGACCCAAACCCACTCGGCTAGACCCAAACCCACTCGGCTAGACCCAAACCCACTCGGCTAGACCCAAACCCACTCGGCAAGACTCAAACCCACTCGGCTAGACGCAAACCCATTCGGCTAGACGCTAACCCACTCGGCTAGACCCAAACCCACTCGGCTAGACCCAAACCCACTCGGCGAGACCCAAACCCACTCGGCTAGACACAAACCCACTTGGCTAGACCCAAACCCACTCGGCTAGACCCAAACACACTCGGCTATACCCAAACCCACTCGGCTAGATCCAAACCCACTCCGCTAGACCCAAACCCACTCCACTAGACCCAAACCCACTCCGCTAGACCCAAACCCACTCCGCTAGACCCAAACCCACTCGGTTAGACCGAAACCCACTCGGCTAGACCCAAACCCACTCGGCTAGACCCAAACCCACTCGGCTAGACGCAAACCCACTCGGCTAAACGCAAACCCACTCGGCTAGACCCAAACCCACTCGGCCAGATGCAAACCCACTCGGCTAGACCCAAACCCACTCGGCTAGACCCAAACCCACTCGGCTAAACCCAAACCCACTCCGCTAGACCCAAACCCGCTCGGCTAGACCCAAACCCACTCGGCTAGACCCAAACTCACTCGGCTAGACCCAAACCCACTCGGCTAGACCAACACCCACTCGGCTAGACCCAAACCAACTCGGCTGGACCCAAACCCATTCGGCTAGACCCAAACCAACTCCGCTAGACCCAAACCCACTCGGCCAGACCCAAACCCACTCGGCTAGACCCAAACCAACTCGGCAAGACTCAAACCCACTCGGCTAGACCCAAACCCATTCGGCTAGACGCAAACCCACTCGGCTAGACCGAAACCCACTCGGCTAGACCCAAACCCACTCGGCGAGACCCAAACCCAATGGCTAGACGCAAACCCACTCGGCTAGACGCAAACCCACTCGGCTAGACCCAAACCCACTCGGCTAGATGCAAACCCACTCGGCTAGACCCAAACCCACTCGGCTAGACGCAAACCCACTCGGCAAGACGCAAACCCACTCGGCTAGACCCAAACCCACTCGGCTAGACGCAAACCCGCTTGGCTAGACCCAAACCCACTCCGCTAGACCCAAACCCACTCCACTAGACCCAAACCCACTCCGCTAGACCCAAACCAACTCAGCTCGACCCAAACCCACTCCGACAGAACCAAACCCACTTCGCTAGACACAAACCCACTCGGCTAGACCCCAACCCACTCGGCTAGCCCCCAACCCACTCGGCTAGACCCAAACCCACTCTGCTAGACCGAAACACACTCGGCTAGATGCAAACCCACTCGGCTAGACCCAAACCCACTCAGCTAGACGCAAACCCACTCGGCTAGACCCAAACCCACTCGGCTAGACCCAAACCCACTCGGCTAAACCCAAACCCACTCCGCTAGACCCAAACCCGCTCGGCTAGACCCAAACCCACTCGGCTAGACCCAAACCCACTCGGCTAGACCCAAACCCACTCGGCTAGACCCAAACCCACTCGGCTAGACCAAAACCCACTCGGCTAGACCCGAAACAACTCGGCTAGACCCAAACCCACTCGGCTAGACCCAAACCCACTCCGCTAGACCCAAACCCACTAGGCTTGACACAAACCCACTCGGCTGGACCCAAACCCACTCGGCTAGACCCAAACACACTCGGCTAGACCTAAACCCACTCGGCTAGACCCAAACCCACTCGGCTAGACCCAAACCCACTCGGCTAGACCCAAACCCACTCGGCTAGACCCAAACCCACTCGGCAAGACTCAAACCCACTCGGCTAGACGCAAACCCATTCGGCTAGACGCTAACCCACTCGGCTAGACCCAAACCCACTCGGCTAGACCCAAACCCACTCGGCGAGACCCAAACCCACTCGGCTAGACACAAACCCACTTGGCTAGACCCAAACCCACTCGGCTAGACCCAAACACACTCGGCTATACCCAAACCCACTCGGCTAGATCCAAACCCACTCCGCTAGACCCAAACCCACTCCACTAGACCCAAACCCACTCCGCTAGACCCAAACCCACTCCGCTAGACCCAAACCCACTCGGTTAGACCGAAACCCACTCGGCTAGACCCAAACCCACTCGGCTAGACCCAAACCCACTCGGCTAGACGCAAACCCACTCGGCTAGACGCAAACCCACTCGGCTAGACCCAAACCCACTCGGCCAGATGCAAACCCACTCGGCTAGACCCAAACCCACTCGGCTAGACCCAAACCCCCTCGGCTAAACCCAAACCCACTCCGCTAGACCCAAACCCGCTCGGCTAGACCCAAACCCACTCGGCTAGACCCAAACCCACTCGGCTAGACCCAAACTCACTCGGCTAGACACAAACCCACTCGGCTAGACCAACACCCACTCGGCTAGACCCAAACCAACTCGGCTGGACCCAAACCCATTCGGCTAGACCCAAACCAACTCCGATAGACCCAAACCCACTCGGCCAGACCCAAACCCACTCGGCTAGACCCAAACCAACTCGGCAAGACTCAAACCCACTCGGCTAGACCCAAACCCATTCGGCTAGACGCAAACCCACTCGGCTAGACCCAAACCCACTCGGCTAGACCCAAACCCACTCGGCGAGACCCAAACCCAATGGCTAGACACAAACCCACTCGGCTAGACCCAAACCCACTCGGCTAGACCCAAACCCACTCGGCTAGACCCAAACCCACTCGGCTAGACCCAAACCCACTCGGCTAGACCCAAACCCACTCCGCTAGACGCAAACCCACTCGGCTAGACCCAAACCCACTCGGCTAGACCCAAACCCACTCGGCTAGACCCAAACCCACTCGGCTAGACCTAAACCCATCTCGGCTAGACCCAAACCCACTCGGCTAGACCCAAACCCACTCGGCAAGACTCAAACCCACTCGGCTGGACCCAAACCCATTCGGCTAGACGCAAACCCACTCGGCTAGACGCAAACCCACTCGGCTAGACCCAAACCCACTCGGCGAGACCCAAACCCACTCAGCTAGACCCAAACCCACTCGGCTAGACCCAAACCCACTCGGCTGGACCCAAACCCACTTGGCTAGACCCAAACCCACTCGGCTGGACCCAAACACACTCGGCTAGACCCAAACCCACTCGGCTGGACCCAAACCCACTTGGCTAGACACAAACCCCAATCGGGTAGACCCAAACCCACTCGGCTAGACCCAAACCTACTCGGCTAGACCCAAACCCACTCGGCTAGACCCAAACACACTCGGCTAGACCCAAACCCACTCCGCTAGACCCAAACCCACTCCGCTAGACCCATACCCACTCCGCTACACCCAAACCCACTCGGTTAGACCAAAACCCACTCGGCTAGACCCAAACCCACTCGGCTACACCCAAACCCACTTGGCTAGACGCAAACCCACTCGGCTAGACGCAAACCCACTCGGCTAGACCCAAACCCACTCGGCTAGATGCAAACCCACTCGGCTAGACCCAAACCCAGTCGGCTCGACCCAAACCCACTCGGCTAAACCCAATCCCACTCCGCTAGACCCAAACCCACTCGGCTAGACCCAAACCCACTCGGCTGGACCCAAACCCACTCGGCCAGCCCCAAACCCACTCGGCTAGACCCAAACCCACTCGGCTAGACCAAAACCCACTCGGCTGGACCCAAACCCATTCGGCCAGACCCAAACCCACTCGGCTAGACCCAAACCCACTCGGCTAGACCAAAACCCATTCGGCTAGACCCAAACCAACTCGGCTAGACCCAAACCCACTCGGCTGGACCCAAACACACTCGGCTAGACCCAAACCCACTCGGCTGGACCCAAACCCACTTGGCTAGACCCAAACCCACTCGGCTGGACCCAAACACACTCGGCTAGACCCAAACCCACTCGGCTGGACCCAAACCCACTTGGCTGGACCCAACCCCAATCGGGTAGACCCAAACCCACTCGGCTAGACCCAAACCTACTCGGCTAGACCCAAACCCACTCGGCTAGACCCAAACACACTCGGCTAGACCCAAACACATTCGGCTCGACCCAAACCCAATCGGCTGGACCCAAACCCACTCGGCTAGACGCAAACCCAATCGGCTAGCCCCAAACCCACTCGGATAGGCGCAAACCCACTCCGCTAGACCCAAACCCACTCGGCTAGACCCAAACCCACTCGGCTAGACCCAAACCCACTCGGCTAGACCCAAACACGCTCGGCTAGACCCAAAACCACTCCGCTAGGCCCAAACCCACTCGGCTACACCCAAACCCGCTCGGCTAGACCCAAACCCACTCGGCTAGACCCATACCCATTCGGCTAGACCCAAACCCACTCGGCTAGACCCAAACCCACTCGGATAGGCGCAAACCCACTCCGCTAGACCCAAACCCACTCGGCTAGACGCAAACCCACTCGGCTAGACCCAAACCCACTCGGCTAGACCCAAACACGCTCGGCTAGACCCAAAACCACTCCGCTAGACCCAAACCCACTCGGCTACACCCAAACCCGCTCGGCTAGACCCAAACCCACTCGGCTAGACCCATACCCATTCGGCTAGACCCAAACCCACTCGGCTAGACCCAAACCCACTCGGCTAGCCCCAAAACCCCCTCGGCTAGACCCAAACCCACTCGGCTAGACCCAAACCCACTCGGCTAGACCCAAACCCACTCGGCTAGACCCAAACCCACTCGGCTAGACCCAAACCCACTCGGCTAAACCCAAACCTACTCCGCTAGACCCAAACCCACTCGGCTAGACCCAAACCCACTCGACTGGACCCAAACCCACTCGGCCAGACCCAAACCGACTCGGCTAGACCCAAACCCACTCGGCTAAACCAAAACCCATTCGGCTAGACCCAAACCAACTCGGCTAGTCCCAAACCCACTCGGCTAGACCCAAACCCACTCCGCTAGACCCAAACCCACTCGGCTAGACCCAAAGCCACTCGGCTAGACCCAAACCCACTCGGCTAGACCCAAACCCACTCGGCGAGACCCAAACCCACTCGGCCAGACCCAAACCCACTCGGCTAGACCCAAACCCACTCGACTAGATCCAAACCCACTCCGCTAGACCCCAACCCACTCCGCTAGACCCAAACCCACTCCGCTAGACCCAAACCCACTCCCCTAGACCCAAACCCACTCGGTTAGACCGAAACCCACTCGGCTAGACCGAAACCCACTCGGCTAGACCCAAACCCACTTGGCTAGACGCAAACCCACTCGGCTAGACGCAAACCCACTCGGCTAGACCCAAACCCACTCGGCTAGATGAAAACCCACTCGGCTAGACCCAAACCCAGTCGGCTAGACCCAAACCCACTCGGCTACACCCAAACCCGCTCGGCTAGACCCAAACCCACTCGGCTAGACCCATACCCATTCGGCTAGACCCAAACCCACTCGGCTAGACCCAAACCCACTCGGCTAGCCCCAAAACCCCCTCGGCTAGACCCAAACCCACTCGGCTAGACCCAAACCCACTCGGCTAGACCCAAACCAACTCGGCTAGACCCAAACCCACTCGGCTAGACCCAAACCCACTCGGCTAAACCCAAACCTACTCCGCTAGACCCAAACCCACTCGGCTAGACCCAAACCCACTCGACTGGACCCAAACCCACTCGGCCAGACCCAAACCCACTCGGCTAGACCCAAACCCACTCGGCTAAACCAAAACCCATTCGGCTAGACCCAAACCAAGTCGCCTAGTCCCAAACCCACTCGGCTAGACCCGAACCCACTCCGCTAGACCCAAACCCACTCGGCTAGACCCAAAGCCACTCGGCTAGACCCAAACCCACTCGGCTAGACCCAAACCCACTCGGCGAGACCCAAACCCACTCGGCCAGACCCAAACCCACTCGGCTAGACCCAAACCCACTCGACTAGATCCAAACCCACTCCGCTAGACCCCAACCCACTCCGCTAGACCCAAACCCACTCCGCTAGTCCCAAACCCACTCCGCTAGACCCAAACCCACTCGGTTAATCCGAAACCCACTCGGCTAGACCCAAACCCACTCGGCTAGACCCAAACCCACTTGGCTAGACGCAAACCCACTCGGCTAGACGCAAACCCACTCGGCTAGACCCAAACCCACTCGGCTAGATGAAAACCCACTCGGCTAGACCCAAACCCAGTCGGCTAGACCCAAACCCACTCGGCTAAACCCAAACCCACTCCGCTAGACCCAAACCCGCTCGGCTAGACCCAAACCCACTCGGCTAGACCCAAACCCACTCGGCTAGACCTAAACCCACTCGGCTAGACCCAAACCCACTCTGCTAGACCCAAACCCGCTCGGCTAAACCCAAACCCACTCGGCTAGACCCAAACCCACTCGGCTAGACCCAAACCCACTCGGCTAGACCCAAACCCACTCCGTTAGACCCAAACCCACTCGGCTAGACCCAAACCCACTCGGCTAGACCCAAACCCACTCGGCTAGACCCAAACCCACTCGGCTAGACCCAAACCCACTTGGCTAGACGCAAACCCACACGGTAGACCCAAACCCACTCGGCTAGACCCAAACCCACTCGGCTAGACCCAAACCCACTCCGCTAGACCCAAACCCACTCGGCTAGAACCAAACCCACTCGGCTAGACCCAAACCCACTCGGCTAGACCCAAACCCACTCGGCGAGACCCAAACCCACTCGGCTAGACACAAACCCACTCGGCTAGACCCAAACCCACTCGGCTAGACCCAAACCCACTCGGCTAGACCCAAACCCACTCGACTAGATCCAAACCCACTCCGCTAGACCCAAACCCACTCCGCTAGACTCAAACCCACTCCGCTAGACCCAAACCCACACCGCTAGACCCAAACCCACTCGGTTAGACCGAAACCCACTCGGCTAGACCCAAACCCACTCGGCTACACCCAAACCCAATTGGCTAGATGCAAACCCACTCGGCTGGACGCAAACCCACTCGGCCAGGACCAAACCCACTCGGCTAGATGCAAACCCACTCGGCTAGACCCAAACCCAGTCGGCTCGACCCAAACCCACTCGGCTAAACCCAATCCCACTCCGCTAGACCCAAACCCACTCGGCTAGACCCAAACCCACTCGGCTGGACCCAAACCCACTCGGCCAGAACCAAACCCACTCGGCTAGACCCAAACCCACTCGGCTAGACCAAAACCCACTCGGCTAGACCCAAACACGCTCGGCTAGACCCAAAACCACTCCGCTAGACCCAAACCCACTCGGCTACACCCAAACCCGCTCGGCTAGACCCAAACCCACTCGACCGGACCCAAACCCACTCGGCTAGACCCAAACCCACTCGGCTAAACCAAAACCCATTCGGCTAGACCCAAACCAACTCGGCTAGTCCCAAACCCACTCGGCTAGACCCAAACCCACTCCGCTAGACCCAAACCCACTCGGCTAGACCCAAAGCCACTCGGCTAGACCCAAACCCACTCGGCTAGACCCAAACCCACTCGGCGAGACCCAAACCCACTCGGCCAGACCCAAACCCACTCGGCTAGACCCAAACCCACTCGACTAGATCCAAACCCACTCCGCTAGACCCCAACCCACTCCGCTAGACACAAACCCACTCCGCTAGACCCAAACCCACTCCGCTAGACCCAAACCCACTCGGTTAGACCGAAACCCACTCGGCTACACCGAAACCCACTCGGCTAGACCCAAACCCACTTGGCTAGACGCAAACCCACTCGGCTAGACGCAAACCCCCTCGGCTAGACCCAAACCCACTCGGCTAGATGAAAACCCACTCGGCTAGACCCAAACCCAATCGGCTAGACCCAAACCAACTCGGCTAGTCCCAAACCCACTCGGCTAGACCCAAACCCACTCCGCTAGACCCAAACCCACTTGGCTAGACCCAAAGCCACTCGGCTAGACCCAAACCCACTCGGCTAGACCCAAACCCACTCGGCGAGACCCAAACCCACTCGGCCAGACCCAAACCCACTCGGCTAGACCCAAACCCACTCGACTAGATCCAAACCCACTCCGCTAGACCCCAACCCACTCCGCTAGACCCAAACCCACTCCGCTAGACCCAAACCCACTCCGCTAGACCCAAACCCACTCGGTTAGACCCAAACCCACTCGGCTAGACCGAAACCCACTCGGCTAGACCCAAACCCACTTGGCTAGACGCAAACCCACTCGGCTAGACGCAAACCCCCTCGGCTAGACCCAAACCCACTCGGCTAGATGAAAACCCACTCGGCTAGACCCAAACCCAGTCGGCTAGACCCAAACCCACTCGGCTACACCCAAACCCGCTCGGCTAAACCCAAACCCACTCCGCTAGACCCAAACCCGCTCGGCTAGACCCAAACCCACTCGGCTAGACCCAAACCCACTCGGCTAGACCTAAACCCACTCGGCTAGACCCAAACCCACTCTGCTAGACCCAAACCCGCTCGGCTAGACCCAAACCCTCTCGGCTAGACCCAAACCCACTCGGCTAGACCCAAACCCACTCGGCTAGACCCAAACCCACTCCGTTAGACCCAAACCCACTCGGCTAGACCCAAACCCACTCGGCTAGACCCAAACCCACTCGGCTAGACCCAAACCCACTCGGCTAGACCCAAACCCACTTGGCTAGACGCAAACCCACACGGTAGACCCAAACCCACTCGGCTAGACCCAAACCCACTCGGCTAGACCCAAACCCACTCCGCTAGACCCAAACCCACTCGGCTAGAACCAAACCCACTCGGCTAGACCCAAACCCACTCGGCTAGACCCAAACCCACTCGGCGAGACCCAAACCCACTCGGCTAGACACAAACCCACTCGGCTAGACCCAAACCCACTCGGCTAGACCCAAACCCACTCGGCTAGACCCAAACCCACTCGACTAGATCCAAACCCACTCCGCTAGACCCAAACCCACTCCGCTAGACTCAAACCCACTCCGCTAGACCCAAACCCACACCGCTAGACCCAAACCCACTCGGTTAGACCGAAACCCACTCGGCTAGACCCAAACCCACTCGGCTAGACCCAAACCCACTTGGCTAGACGCAAACTCACTCGGCTATATGCAAACCCACTCGGCTAGACCCAAACCCACTCGGCTAGATGCAAACCCACTTGACTAGACCCAAACCCACTTGGCTAGACGCAAACCCACTCGGCTGGACCCAAACCCACTCGGCTTGACCCAAACACACTCGGCTAGACCTAAACCCACTCGGCTAGACCCAAACCCACTCGGCAAGACCCAAACCCACTCGGCTAGACCCAAACCCACTCGGCTAGACCCAAACCCACTCGGCAAGACTCAAACCCACTCGGCTAGACCCAAACCCATTCGGCTAGACGCAAACCCACTCGGCTAGATGCAAACCCACTCGGCTAGACCCAAACCCAGTCGGCTAGACCCAAACCAACTCGGCTAGACCCAAACCCACTCGGCTAGACCCAAACCCACTCGGCTAGACCCAAACACACTCGGCTAGACCCAAACACATTCGGCTAGACCCAAACCCACTCGGCTAGACCCAAACCCACTCGGCTAGACCCAAACCCAATAGGCTAGCCCCAAACCCACTCGGATAGGCGCAAACCCACTCCGCTAGACCCAAACCCACTCGGCTAGACCCAAAACCAATCGACTCGACCCAAACCCACTCGGCTAGACCCAAACCCGCTCGGCTAGACCCAAAACCACTCCGCTAGACCCAAACCCACTCGGCTACTCCCAAACCCGCTCGGCTAGACTCAAACCCACTCGGCTAGACCCATACCCATTCGGCTAGACCCAAACCCACTCGGCTAGACCCAAACCCACTCGGCTAGCCCCAAAACCCCCTCGGCTAGACCCAAACCCACTCGGCTAGACCCAAACCCACTCGGCTAGACCCAAACCCACTCGGCTAGACCCAAACCCACTCGGCTAGACCCAAACCCACTCGGCAAAATCCAAACCCACTCCGCTAGACCCAAACCCACTCGGCTAGACCCAAACCCACTCGACTGGACCCAAACCCACTCGGCCAGACCCAAACCCACTCGGCTAGACCCAAACCCACTCGGCTAGAACAAAACCCATTCGGCTGGACCCAAACCAACTCGGCTAGTCCCAAACCCACTCGGCTGGACCCAAACCCACTCCGCTAGACCCAAACCCACTCCGCTAGACCCAAACCCACTCCGCTAGACCCAAACCCACTCCGCTAGACCCAAACCCACTCGGTTAGACCGAAACCCACTCGGCTAGACCCAAACCCACTCGGCTAGACCCAAACCCACTTGGCTAGACGCAAACCCACTCGGCTAGACGCAAACCCACTCGGCTAGACCCAAACCCACTCGGCTAGACCCAAACCCACTCGGCTAGACCTAAACCCACTCGGCTAGACCAAAACCCACTCGGCTAGACCCAAACCAACTCGGCTAGACCCAAACCCACTCGGATAGGCCCAAACCCACTCCGCTAGACCCAAACCTACTCGGCTAGACCCAAACCCACTCGGCTAGACCCAAACCCACTCGGCTAGACCCAAACACACTCGGCTAGACCTAAACACACTCGGTTAGACCCAAACCACTCGGCTAGACCCAAACCCACTCGGCTAGACCATAACCCACTCGGCTAGACCCAAACCCACTCGGCAAGACTCAAACCCACTCGGCTAGACCCAAACCCATTCCGCTAGACGCAAACCCACTCGGCTAGACCCAAACCCACTCGGCTAGACCCAAACCCACTCGGCGAGACCCAAGCCTACTCGGCTAGACACAAACCCACTCGGCTAGACCCAAACCCACTCGGCTAGACCCAAACCCACTCGGCTAGACCCAAACCCACTCGACTAGATCCAAACCCACTCCGCTAGCCCCAAACCCACTCCGCTAGACCCAAACCCACTCGGCCAGACCCAAACCCACACCGCTAGACCCAAACCCACTCGGGTAGACCAAAACCCATTCGGCTAGACCCAAACCAACTCGGCTAGTCCCAAACCCACTCGGCTAGACCCAAACCCACTCCGCTAGACCCAAACCCACTCCGCTAGACTTAAACCCACTCCGCTAGACCCAAACCCACTCCGCTAGACCCAAACCCACTCGGTTAGACCGAAACCCACTCGGCTAGACCCAAACCCACTCGGTAAGACTCAAACCCACTCGGCTAGACACAAACCCATTCGGCTAGACGCAAACCCACTCGGCTAGACCCAAACCCACTCGGCTAGACCCAAACCCAATCGGCGAGACCCAAACCCACTCGGCTAGGCAAAAACTCACTCGGCTAGACCCAAACCCACTAGGCTAGACCCAAACCCACTCGGCTAGACCCAAACCCACTCGACTAGATCCAAACCCACTCCGCTAGACCCAAACCCACTCCGCTAGACCCAAACCCACTCCGCTAGACCCAAACCCACACCGCTAGACCCAAACCCACTCGGCTAGACCCAAACCCACTCGGCTAGACCCAAACCCACTTGGCTAGACGCAAACCCACTCGGCTAGACGCAAACCCACTCGGCTAGACCCAAACCCACTCGGCTAGCCCCAAAACCCCCTCGGCTAGACCCAACCCCACTCGGCTAGACCCAAACCCACTCGGCTGGACCCAAACCAACTCGGCTAGTCCCAAACCCACTCGGCTAGACCCAAACCCACTCCGCTAGACCCAAACCCACTCCGCTAGACTTAAACCCACTCCGCTAGACCCAAACCCACTCCGCTAGACCCAAACCCACTCGGTTAGACCGAAACCCACTCGGCTAGACCCAAACCCACTCGGTAAGACTCAAACCCACTCGGCTAGACACAAACCCATTCGGCTAGACGCAAACACACTCGGCTAGACCTAAACACACTCGGTTAGACCCAAACCACTCGGCTAGACCCAAACCCACTCGGCTAGACCATAACCCACTCGGCTAGACCCAAACCCACTCGGCAAGACTCAAACCCACTCGGCTAGACCCAAACCCATTCCGCTAGACGCAAACCCACTCGGCTAGACCCAAACCCACTCGGCTAGACCCAAACCCACTCGGCGAGACCCAAGCCTACTCGGCTAGACACAAACCCACTCGGCTAGACCCAAACCCACTCGGCTAGACCCAAACCCACTCGGCTAGACCCAAACCCACTCGACTAGATCCAAACCCACTCCGCTAGCCCCAAACCCACTCCGCTAGACCCAAACCCACTCGGCCAGACCCAAACCCACACCGCTAGACCCAAACCCACTCGGGTAGACCAAAACCCATTCGGCTAGACCCAAACCAACTCGGCTAGTCCCAAACCCACTCGGCTAGACCCAAACCCACTCCGCTAGACCCAAACCCACTCCGCTAGACTTAAACCCACTCCGCTAGACCCAAACCCACTCCGCTAGACCCAAACCCACTCGGTTAGACCGAAACCCACTCGGCTAGACCCAAACCCACTCGGTAAGACTCAAACCCACTCGGCTAGACACAAACCCATTCGGCTAGACGCAAACCCACTCGGCTAGACCCAAACCCACTCGGCTAGACCCAAACCCAATCGGCGA
The DNA here is from genome assembly GCA_963514005.1 of Raja brachyura. The sequence continues at coordinate 2,422,877 of OY740820.1, forward strand.
GACCCAAACCCACTCGGCTAGGCAAAAACTCACTCGGCTAGACCCAAACCCACTAGGCTAGACCCAAACCCACTCGGCTAGACCCAAACCCACTCGACTAGATCCAAACCCACTCCGCTAGACCCAAACCCACTCCGCTAGACCCAAACCCACTCCGCTAGACCCAAACCCACACCGCTAGACCCAAACCCACTCGGCTAGACCCAAACCCACTCGGCTAGACCCAAACCCACTTGGCTAGACGCAAACCCACTCGGCTAGACGCAAACCCACTCGGCTAGACCCAAACCCACTCGGCTAGCCCCAAAACCCCCTCGGCTAGACCCAACCCCACTCGGCTAGACCCAAACCCACTCGGCTGGACCCAAACCAACTCGGCTAGTCCCAAACCCACTCGGCTAGACCCAAACCCACTCCGCTAGACCCAAACCCACTCCGCTAGACTTAAACCCACTCCGCTAGACCCAAACCCACTCCGCTAGACCCAAACCCACTCGGTTAGACCGAAACCCACTCGGCTAGACCCAAACCCACTCGGTAAGACTCAAACCCACTCGGCTAGACACAAACCCATTCGGCTAGACGCAAACCCACTCGGCTAGACCCAAACCCACTCGGCTAGACCCAAACCCAATCGGCGAGACCCAAACCCACTCGGCTAGGCAAAAACTCACTCGGCTAGACCCAAACCCACTAGGCTAGACCCAAACCCACTCGGCTAGACCCAAACCCACTCGACTAGATCCAAACCCACTCCGCTAGACCCAAACCCACTCCGCTAGACCCAAACCCACTCCGCTAGACCCAAACCCACACCGCTAGACCCAAACCCACTCGGCTAGACCCAAACCCACTCGGCTAGACCCAAACCCACTTGGCTAGACGCAAACCCACTCGGCTAGACGCAAACCCACTCGGCTAGACCCAAACCCACTCGGCTAGCCCCAAAACCCCCTCGGCTAGACCCAAACCCACCCGGCTAGATCCAAACCCACTCGGCTAGACCCAAACCCACTCGGCTAGACCCAAACCCACTCGGCTAGACACAAAACCCACTCGGCTAAACCCAAACCCACTCCGCTAGACCCAAACCCACTCGGCTAGACCCAAACCCACTCGACTGGACCCAAACCCACTCGGCCAGACCCAAACCCACTCGGCTAGACCCAAACCCAGTCGGCTAGACCAAAACCCATTCGGCTAGACCCAAACCAACTCGGCTAGTCCCAAACCCACTCGGCTGGACCCAAACCCACTCCGCTAGACCCAAACCCACTCCGCTAGACCCAAACCCACTCCGCTAGACCCAAACCCACTCCGCTAGACCCAAACCCACTCGGTTAGACCGAACCCCACTCGGCTAGACCCAAACCCACTTGGCTAGACGCAAACCCACTCGGCTAGACGCAAACCCACTCGGCTAGACCCAAACCCACTCGGCTAGACCCAAACCCACTCGGCTAGACCCAAACACACTCGGCTAGACATAAACCCACTCGGCTAGACCCAAACACACTCGGCTAGACCCAAACCCACTCGGCTGAACCAAACCCACTCGGCTAGACCCAAACCCACTCGGCAAGACACAAACCCACTCGACTAGATCCAAACCCACTCCGCGAGACCCAAACCCACTCCGCCAGACCCAAACCCACTCCGCCAGACCCAAACCCACACCGCTAGACCCAAACCCACTCGGTTAGACCGAAACCCACTCGGCTAGACCCAAACCCACTCGGCTAGACCAAAACCCACTCGGCTAGACCCAAACCAACTCGGCTAGACCCAAACCCACTCGGCTAGACCCAAACCCACACCGCTAGACGCAAACCCACTCGGCTAGACCCAAACCCACTCGGCTAGACCCAAACACACTCGGCTAGACCTAAACCCACTCGGCTAGACCCAAACCCACTCGGCTAGACCCAAACCCACTCGGCTGGACCCAAACCAACTCGGCTAGACCCAAACCCACTCGGATAGGCCCAAACCCACTCCGCTAGACCCAAACCTACTCGGCTAGACCCAAACCCACTCGGCTAGACCCAAACCCACTCGGCTAGACCTAAACACACTCGGCTAGACCTAAACCCACTCGGCGAGACCCAAACCCACTCGGCTAGACCCAAACCCACTCGGTTAGACCGAAACCCACTCGGCTAGACCCAAACCCACTCGGCAAGACCCAAACCCACTTGGCTAGACGCAAACCCACTCGGCTAGACGCAAACCCACTCGGCTAGTCCCAAACCCACTCGGCTAGACCCAAACCCACTCGGCTAGACCCAAACACACTCGGCTAGACATAAACCCACTCGGCTAGACCCAAACACACTCGGCTAGACCCAAACCCACTCGGCTAGACCCAAACCCACTCGGCTAGACCCAAACCCACTCGGCAAGACTCAAACCCACTCGACTAGATCCAAACCCACTCCGCTAGACCCAAACCCACTCCGCTAGACCCAAACCCACTCCGCTAGACCCAAACCCACACCGCTAGACCCAAACCCACTCCGCTAGACCCAAACCCACTCCGCTAGACATAACCCACTCGGCTAGACCCAAACCCACTCGGCAAGACTCAAACCCACTCGACTAGATCCAAACCCACTCCGCTAGACCCAAACCCACTCCGCTAGACCCAAACCCACTCCGCTAGACCCAAACCCACACCGCTAGACCCAAACACACTCGGCTAGACATAAACCCACTCGGCTAGACCCAAACACACTCGGCTAGACCCAAACCCACTCGGCTAGACCCAAACCCACTCGGCTAGACCCAAACCCACTCGGCAAGACTCAAACCCACACGACTAGATCCAAACCCACTCCGCTAGACCCAAACCCACTCCGCTAGACCCAAACCCACTCCGCTAGACCCAAACCCACACCGCTAGACCCAAACCCACTCCGCTAGACCCAAACCCACACCGCTAGACCCAAACCCACTCCGCTAGACCCAAACCCACTCCGCTAGACCCAAACCCACACGGTTAGAGCGAACCCCACTCGGCTAGACCCAAACCCACTCCGCTAGACCCAAACCCACACCGCTAGACCCAAACCCACTCGGCTAGACCCAAACCCACTCGGCTAGACCCAAACCCACTTGGCTAGACGCAAACCCACTCGGCTAGACGCAAACCCACTCGGCTAGACCCAAACCCACTCGGCTAGCCCCAAAACACCCTCGGCTAGACCCAACCCCACTCGGCTAGACCCAAACCCACTCGGCTGGACCCAAACCAACTCGGCTAGACCCAAACCCACTCGGATAGGCCCAAACCCACTCCGCTAGACCCAAACCTACTCGGCTAGACCCAAACCCATTCGGCTAGACCCAAACCCACTCGGCTAGACCTAAACACACTCGGCTAGACCTAAACCCACTCGGCGAGACCCAAACCCACTCGGCTAGACCCAAACCCACTCGGCTAGACCCAAACCCACTCGACTAGATCCAAACCCACTCCGCTAGACCCGAACCCACTCCGCTAGACCCAAACCCACTCCGCTAGACCCAAACCCACACCGCTAGACCCAAACCCACTCGGTTAGACCGAAACCCACTCGGCTAGACCCAAACCCACTCGGCTAGACCCAAACCCACTTGGCTAGACGCAAACCCACTCGGCTAGACGCAAACCCACTCGGCTAGACCCAAACCCACTCGGCTAGACCCAAACCCACTCGGCTAGACCCAAACACACTCGGCTAGACATAAACCCACTCGGCTAGACGCAAACACACTCGGCTAGACCCAAACCCACTCGGCTAGACCCAAACCCACTCGGCTAGACCCAAACCCACTCGGCAAGACACAAACCCACTCGACTAGATCCAAACCCACTCCGCGAGACCCAAACCCACTCCGCCAGACCCAAACCCACTCCGCCAGACCCAAACCCACACCGCTAGACCCAAACCCACTCGGTTAGACCGAAACCCACTCGGCTAGACCCAAACCCACTCGGCTAGACCCAAACCCACTTGGCTAGACGCAAACCCACTCGGCTAGACGCAAACCCACTCGGCTAGACCCAAACCCACTCGGCTAGATGCAAACCCACTCGACTAGACCCAAACCCACTCGGCTAGACGCAAACTCACTCGGCTAGACCCAAACCCACTCGGCTAGACCCAAAACCACTCGGCTAAACCCAAACCCACTCCGCTAGACCCAAACCCGCTCGGCTAGACCCAAACCCACTCGGCTAGACCCAAACCCTCTCGGCTAGACCCAAACCCACTCGGCTAGACCCAAACCCACTCGGCTAGACCAAAACCCACTCGGCTAGACCCAAACCAACTCGGCTAGACCCAAACCCACTCGGCTAGACCCAAACCCACACCGCTAGACCCAAACCCACTCGGCTAGACCCAAACCCACTCGGCTAGACCCAAACACACTCGGCTAGACCTAAACCCACTCGGCTAGACCCAAACCCACTGGGCTAGACCCAAACCCACTCGGCTAGACACAAACCCACTCGGCTAGACCCAAACCCACTCGGCTAGACCCAAACCCACTCGGCTAGACCCAAACCCACTCGACTAGATCCAAACCCACTCCGCTAGACCCAAACCCACTCCGCTAGACCCAAACCCACTCCGCTAGACCCAAACCCACACCGCTAGACCCAAACCCACTCCGCTAGACCCAAACCCACTCCGCTAGACCCAAACCCACTCCGCTAGACCCAAACCCACTCCGCTAGACCCAAACCCACTCGGTTAGAGCGAACCCCACTCGGCTAGACCCAAACCCACTCGGCTAGACCCAAACCCACTTGGCTAGACGCAAACCCACTCGGCTAGACGAAAACCCACTCGGCTAGACGCAAACCCACTCGGCTAGACCCAAACCCACTCGGCTAGACCCAAACCCACTCGGCTAGACCAAAACCCACTCGGCTAGACCCAAACCAACTCGGCTAGACCCAAACCCACTCGGATAGGCCCAAACCCACTCCGCTAGACCCAAACCTACTCGGCTAGACCCAAACCCACTCGGCTAGACCCAAACCCACTCGGCTAGACCTAAACACACTCGGCTAGACCTAAACCCACTCGGCGAGACCCAAACCCACTCGGCTAGACACAAACCCACTCGGCTAGACCCAAACCCACTTGGCTAGACGCAAACCCACTCGGCTAGACGCAAACACACTCGGCTAGACCCAAACCCACTCGGCTAGCCCCAAAACCCCCTCGGCTAGACCCAAACCCACTCGGCTAGACCCAAACCCACTCGGCTGGACACAAACCAACTCGGCTAGACCCAAACCCACTCGGATAGGCCCAAACCCACTCCGCTAGACCCAAACCTACTCGGCTAGACCCAAACCCACTCGGCTAGACCCAAACCCACTCGGCTAGACCTAAACACACTCGGCTAGACCTAAACCCACTCGGCGAGACCCAAACCCACTCGGCTAGACCCAAACCCACTCGGTTAGACCGAAACCCACTCGGCTAGACCCAAACCCACTCGGCAAGACCCAAACCCACTTGGCTAGACGCAAACCCACTCGGCTAGACGCAAACCCACTCGGCTAGTCCCAAACCCACTCGGCTAGACCCAAACCCACTCGGCTAGACCCAAACACACTCGGCTAGACATAAACCCACTCGGCTAGACCCAAACACACTCGGCTAGACCCAAACCCACTCGGCTAGACCCAAACCCACTCGGCTAGACCCAAACCCACTCGGCAAGACTCAAACCCACTCGACTAGATCCAAACCCACTCCGCTAGACCCAAACCCACTCCGCTAGACCCAAACCCACTCCGCTAGACCCAAACCCACACCGCTAGACCCAAACCCACTCCGCTAGACCCAAACCCACTCCGCTAGACATAACCCACTCGGCTAGACCCAAACCCACTCGGCAAGACTCAAACCCACTCGACTAGATCCAAACCCACTCCGCTAGACCCAAACCCACTCCGCTAGACCCAAACCCACTCCGCTAGACCCAAACCCACACCGCTAGACCCAAACACACTCGGCTAGACATAAACCCACTCGGCTAGACCCAAACACACTCGGCTAGACCCAAACCCACTCGGCTAGACCCAAACCCACTCGGCTAGACCCAAACCCACTCGGCAAGACTCAAACCCACACGACTAGATCCAAACCCACTCCGCTAGACCCAAACCCACTCCGCTAGACCCAAACCCACTCCGCTAGACCCAAACCCACACCGCTAGACCCAAACCCACTCCGCTAGACCCAAACCCACACCGCTAGACCCAAACCCACTACGCTAGACCCAAACCCACACCGCTTGACCCAAACCCACACGGTTCGAGCGAACCCCACTCGGCGAGACCCAAACCCACTCGGCTAGACCCAAACCCACTTGGCTAGACGCAAACCCACTCGGCTAGACGCAAACCCACTCGGCTAGACGCAAACCCACTCGGCTAGACCCAAACCCACTCGGCTAGACCCAAACCCACTCGGCTAGACCAAAACCCACTCGGCTAGACCCAAACCAACTCGGCTAGACCCAAACCCACTCGGATAGGCCCAAACCCACTCCGCTAGACCCAAACCTACTCGGCTAGACCCAAACCCACTCGGCTAGACCCAAACCCACTCGGCTAGACCCAAACCCACTCGGCTAGCCCCACAACCCCCTCGGCTAGACCCAAACCCATTCGGCTAGACCTAAACACACTCGGCTAGACCTAAACCAACTCGGCTAGACCCAAACCCACTCGGATAGGCCCAAACCCACTCCGCTAGACCCAAACCTACTCGGCTAGATCCAAACCCACTCCGCTAGACCCGAACCCACTCCGCTAGACCCAAACCCACTCCGCTAGACCCAAACCCACACCGCTAGACCCAAACCCACTCGGTTAGACCGAAACCCACTCGGCTAGACCCAAACCCACTCGGCTAGACCCAAACCCACTTGGCTAGACGCAAACCCACTCGGCAAGACGCAAACCCACTCGGCTAGACCCAAACCCACTCGGCTAGATCCAAACCCACTCGGCTAGACCCAAACACACTCGGCTAGACATAAACCCACTCAGCTAGACCCAAACACACTCGGCTAGACCCAAACCCACTCGGCTAGACCCAAACCCACTCGGCTAGACCCAAACCCACTCGGCAAGACTCAAACCCACTCGACTAGATCCAAACCCACTCCGCTAGACCCAAACCCACTCCGCTAGACCCAAACCCACTCCGCTAGACCCAAACCCACACCGCTAGACCCAAACCCACTCGGTTAGACCGAAACCCACTCGGCTAGACCCAAACCCACTCGGCTAGACCCAAACCCACTTGGCTAGACGCAAACCCACTTGGCTAGACGCAAACCCACTCGGCTAGACCCAAACCCACTCGGCTAGATGCAAACCCACTCGACTAGACCCAAACCCACTCGGCTAGACCCAAACCCACTCGGCTAGACCCAAAACCACTCGGCTAAACCCAAACCCACTCCGCTAGACCCAAACCCGCTCGGCTAGACCCAAACCCACTCGGCTAGACCCAAACCCTCTCGGCTAGACCCAAACCCACTCGGCTAGACCCAAACCCACTCGGCTAGACCAAAACCCACTCGGCTAGACCCAAACCAACTCGGCTAGACCCAAACCCACTCGGCTAGACCCAAACCCACACCGCTAGACCCAAACCCACTCGGCTAGACCCAAACCCACTTGGCTAGACGCAAACCCACTCGGCTAGACGCAAACCCACTCGGCTAGACGCAAACCCACTCGGCTAGACCCAAACCCACTCGGCTAGACCCAAACCCACTCGGCTAGACCAAAACCCACTCGGCTAGACCCAAACCAACTCGGCTAGACCCAAACCCACTCGGATAGGCCCAAACCCACTCCGCTAGACCCAAACCTACTCGGCTAGACCCAAACCCACTCGGCTAGACCCAAACCCACTCGGCGAGACCTAAACACACTCGGCTAGACCTAAACCCACTCGGCGAGACCCAAACCCACTCGGCTAGGCACAAACCCACTCGGCTAGACCCAAACCCACTCGGCTAGACCCAAACCCACTCGGCTAGACCCAAACCCACTCGACTAGATCCAAACCCACTCCGCTAGACCCGAACCCACTCCGCTAGACCCAAACCCACTCCGCTAGACCCAAACCCACACCGCTAGACCCAAACCCACTCGGTTAGACCGAAACCCACTCGGCTAGACCCAAACCCACTCGGCTAGACCCAAACCCACTGGGCTAGACGCAAACCCACTCGGCTAGACGCAAACCCACTCGGCTAGACCCAAACCCACTCGGCTAGACCCAAACCCACTCGGCTAGACGCAAACCCACTCGGCTAGACCCAAACCCACTCGGCGAGACCCAAACCCACTCGGCGAGACCCAAACCCACTCGGCTAGACACAAACCCACTCGGCTAGACCCAAACCTACTCGGCTAGACCCAAACCCACTCGGCTAGACACAAAACCACTCGACTAGATCCAAACCCACTCGGCTAGACCCAAACCCACTCGGCTAGACACAAACCCACTCGGCTACACCCAAACCCACTCCGCTAGACCCAAACCCACTCGGCTAGACCCAAACCCACTCGGCTAGCCCCAAACCCATTCGGCTAGGCCGAAACCCACTCGGCTAGACCCAAACACACTCTGCTAGACCAAAACCCACTCGGCTAGACCCAAACCAACTCGGCTAGACCCAAACGCCCTCGGCTAGACCGAAACCCACTCCGCTGGACCCAAACCCACTCGGCTAGACCCAAACCCACTCGGCTACACCCAAACCCACTCGGCTAGACCCAAACCCACTCGGCTAGACCCAAACCCACTCGGCTAGACCCAAACCCACTCGGCTACACCCAAACGCACTCGGCTAGACCCAAACACACTCGGCTAGACCCAAACCCACTCAGCTACACCCAAACGCACCCGGCTAGACCCAAACCACTCGGCTAGACCCAAACCCACTCCGGCAGACCCAAACCCACTCCGCTAGACCCAAACCCACTCCGCTAGACCCAAACCCACTCCGCTAGACCCAAACCCACTCGGCTAGACCCAAACCCACTCGGCTAGACCCAAACCCACTGGGCTAGACCCAAACCCACTCGGCTGGACCCAAACCCACTCGGCTAGACCCAAACCCATTCGGGTAGACCCAAACGCACTCGGCTAGACGCAAACCCACTCGGCTAGACCCAAACCCACTCGGCTCCACCCAAACCCACTCATCTAGACCCAAACCCACTCGGCTACACCCAAACCCACTCGGCTACACCCAAACCCACTCGGCTACACCCAAACGCACTCGGCTAGACCCAAACCCACTCGGCTAGACCCAAACCCACTCGGCTACAGCCAAACGCACTCGGCTAGACCCAAACCCACTCGGCTAGACCCAAACCCACTCCGCCAGACCCAAACCCAATCTGCAAGACCCAAACCCACTCCGCTAGACCCAAACCCACTCGGTTAGACCCAAACCCACTCGGCTAGACCAAAACCCAATCGGCTAGACCCAAACCCACTGGGCTAGACCCAAACCCACTCGGCTAGACCCAAACCCACTCCGCTAGACCCAAACCCTCTCGGCTAGACCCAAACCCACTCGGCTAGACCCAAACCCATTCGGGTAGACCCAAACGCACTCGGCTAGACGCAAACCCACTCGGCTAGACCCAAACCCACTCGGCTCCACCCAAACCCACTCATCTAGACCCAAACCCACTCGGCTAGACCCAAACCCACTCGGCTACACCCAAACCCACTCGGCTACACCCAAACGCACTCGGCTAGACCCAAACCCACTCGGCTAGACCCAAACCCACTCGGCTACACCCAAACGCACTCGGCTAGACCCAAACCCACTCGGCTAGACCCAAACCCACTCCGCCAGACCCAAACCCAATCTGCAAGACCCAAACCCACTCCGCTAGACCCAAACCCACTCGGTTAGACCCAAACCCACTCGGCTAGACCAAAACCCACTCGGCTAGACCCAAACCCACTCGGCTAGACCCAAACCCACTCGGCTAGACCCAAACCCACTCCGCTAGACCCAAACCCACTCGGCTAGACCCAAACCCACTCGGCTAGCCCCAAACCCACTCGGCTAGACCCAAACCCACTGGGCTAGACCCAAACCCACTCGGCTAGACTCAAACCCACTCGGCTAGACCCAAACCCATTCGGGTAGACCCAAACGCACTCGGCTAGACGCAAACCCACTCGGCTAGACCCAAACCCACTCGGCCCCACCCAAACCCACTCATCTAGACCCAAACCCACTCGGCTAGACCCAAACCCACTCGGCTAGACCCAAACCCACTCGGCTACACCCAAACGCACTCGGCTAGACCCAAACCCACTCGGCTAGACCCAAACCCACTCCGCCAGACCCAAACCCAATCCGCAAGACCCAAACCTACTCCGCTAGACCCAAACCCACTCGGTTAGACCCAAACCCACTCGGCTAGACCCAAACCCACTCGGCTAAACCCAAACCCACTGGGCTAGACCCAAACCCACTCGGCTAGACCCAAAGCCACTCGGCTAGACCCAAACCCACTCGGGTAGACCCAAACCCACTCGGCTAGACGCAAACCCACTCGGCTAGACCTTAACCCACTCGGCTGGACCCAAACCCACTCGGCTAGACCCAAACCCACTCGGCTAGAACCAAACCCACACGCTAGACCCAAACCCACTCGGCTAGACCCAAACCCACTCGGCTAGACCCAAACCCACTCGGCTAGACCCAAACCCACTCCGCCAGACCCAAACCCACTCGGCTAGACCCAAACCCACTCGGCTAGACCCAAACCCACTCGGCTACACCCAAACGCACTCGGCTAGACCCAAACCACTCGGCTAGACCCAAACCCACTCCGCCAGACCCAAACCCACTCCGCTAGAACCAAACCCACTCCGCTAGACCCAAACCCACTCCGCTAGACCCAATCCCACTCGGCTAGATCCAAACCCACTCGGCTAGACACAAACCCACTCGGCTAGACCCAAACCCACTCGGCTAGACCCAAATCCAATCGGCTAGACCCAACCCACTCGGCTAAACCCAAACCTACTCGGCTAGACTCAAACCCACTCGGCTAGACCCAAACACACTCGGCTAGACCCAAACACACTCGGCTAGACCCAATCCCACTCGGCTAGACCCAAACCCAATCGGTTAGACCCAAACCCACTCAGCTAGACGCAAACCCACTCCGCTAGACCCAAACCCACTCGGCTAGACCCAAACCCACTTGGCTAGACCCAAACCCACTCGGCGAGACCCAAACCCACTCGGCTAGACCCAAAACCACTCCGCTAGACCCAAACCCACTCGGCTAGACCCAAACCCACTCGGCTAGACACAAACCCACTCGGCTACACCCAAACCCACTCGGCTAGACCCAAACCTACTCGGCTAGGCCCAAACCCACTCGGCTAGACCCAAACCCATTCGGCTAGGCCGAAACCCACTCGGCTAGACCCAAACACACTCTGCTAGACCAAAACCCACTCGGCTAGACCCAAACCAACTCGGCTAGACCCAAACGCCCTCGGCTAGACCGAAACCCACTCCGCTGGACCCAAACCCACTCGGCTAGACCCAAACCCACTCGGCTACACCCAAACCCACTCGGCTAGACCCAAACCCACTCGGCTAGACCCAAACCCACTCGGCTAGACCCAAACCCACTCGGCTACACCCAAACGCACTCGGCTAGACCCAAACACACTCGGCTAGACCCAAACCCACTCAGCTACACCCAAACGCACCCGGCTAGACCCAAACCACACGGCTAGACCCAAACCCACTCCGGCAGACCCAAACCTACTCCGCTAGACCCAAACCCACTCCGCTAGACCCAAACCCACTCGGCTAGACCCAAACCCACTCGGCTAGACCCAAACCCACTCGGCTAGACCCAAACCCACTGGGCTAGACCCAAACCCACTCGGCTAGACCCAAACCCACTCGGCTAGACCCAAACCCATTCTGGTAGACCCAAACGCACTCGGCTAGACGCAAACCCACTCGGCTAGACCCAAACCCACTCGGCTCCACCCAAACCCACTCATCTAGACCCAAACCCACTCGGCTAGACCCAAACCCACTCGGCTACACCCAAACCCACTCGGCTACACCCAAACGCACTCGGCTAGACCCAAACCCACTCCGCTAGACCCAAACCCACTCGGCTACACCCAAACGCACTCGGCTAGAACAAACCCACTCGGCTAGACCCAAACCCACTCCGCCAGACCCAAACCCAATCTGCAAGACCCAAACCCACTCCGCTAGACCCAAACCCACTCGGTTAGACCCAAACCCACTCGGCTAGACCAAAACCCACTCGGCTAGACCCAAACCCACTGGGCTAGACACAAACCCACTCGGCTAGACCCAAACCCACTCCGCTAGACCCAAACCCACTCGGCTAGACCCAAACCCACTCGGCTAGCCCCAAACCCACTCGGCTGGACCCAAACCCACTGGGCTAGACCCAAACCCACTCGGCTAGACCCAAACCCACTCGGCTAGACCCAAACCCACTCGGCTCCACCCAAACCCACTCATCTAGACCCAAACCCACTCGGCTAGACCCAACCCCACTCGGCTAGACGCAAACCCACTCGGCTACACCCAAACGCACTCGGCTAGACCCAAACCCACTCGGCTAGAACCAAACCCACACGCTAGACCCAAACCCACTCGGCTAGACCCAAACCCACTCGGCTAGACCCAAACCCACTCGGCTAGACCCAAACCCACTCCGCCAAACCCAAACCCACTCGGCTAGACCCAAACCCACTCGGCTAGACCCAAACCCACTCGGCTACACCCAAACGCACTCGGCTAGACCCAAACCACTCGGGTAGACCCAAACCCACTCCGCCAGACCCAAACCCACTCCGCTAGACCCAAACCCACTCCGCTAGACGTAAACCCACTCCGCTAGACCCAAACCCACTCGGCTAGACCCAAACCCACTCCGCCAGACCCAAACCCAATCTGCAAGACCCAAACCCACTCGGCTAGACCCAAACCCACTCGGCTAGACCCAAACCCACTCCGCTAGACCCAAACCCACTCGGCTAGACCCAAACCCACTCGGCTAGACCCAAACCCACTCGGCTAGACCCAAACCCACTCCGCTAGACCCAAACCCACTCGGCTAGACCCAAACCCACTCGGCTAGCCCCAAACCCACTCGGCTAGACCCAAACGCACTCGGCTAGACGCAAACCCACTCGGCTAGACCCAAACCCACTCGGCCCCACCCAAACCCACTCATCTAGACCCAAACCCACTCGGCTAGACGCAAACCCACTCGGCTAGACCCAAACCCACTCGGCCCCACCCAAACCCACTCATCTAGACCCAAACCCACTCGGCTAGACCCAAACCCACTCGGCTAGACCCAAACCCAATCCGCAAGACCCAAACCTACTCCGCTAGACCCAAACCCACTCGGTTAGACCCAAACCCACTCCGCCAGACCCAAACCCAATCCGCAAGACCCAAACCCACTGGGCTAGACCCAAACCCACTCGGCTAGACCCAAAGCCACTCGGCTAGACCCAAACCCACTCGGGTAGACCCAAACCCACTCGGCTAGACGCAAACCCACTCGGCTAGACCCAAAGCCACTCGGCTAGACCCAAACCCACTCGGGTAGACCCAAACCCACTCGGCTAGACGCAAACCCACACGCTAGACCCAAACCCACTCGGCTAGACCCAAACCCACTCGGCTAGACCCAAACCCACTCGGCTAGACCCAAACCCACTCCGCCAGACCCAAACCCACTCGGCTAGACCCAAACCCACTCGGCTAGACCCAAACCCACTCGGCTACACCCAAACGCACTCGGCTAGACCCAAACCACTCGGCTAGACCCAAACCCACTCCGCCAGACCCAAACCCACTCCGCTAGAACCAAACCCACTCCGCTAGACCCAAACCCACTCCGCTAGACCCAATCCCACTCGGCTAGATCCAAACCCACTCGGCTAGACACAAACCCACTCGGCTAGACCCAAACCCACTCGGCTAGACCCAAATCCAATCGGCTAGACCCAACCCACTCGGCTAAACCCAAACCTACTCGGCTAGACTCAAACCCACTCGGCTAGACCCAAACACACTCGGCTAGACCCAAACACACTCGGCTAGACCCAATCCCACTCGGCTAGACCCAAACCCAATCGGTTAGACCCAAACCCACTCAGCTAGACGCAAACCCACTCCGCTAGACCCAAACCCACTCGGCTAGACCCAAACCCACTTGGCTAGACCCAAACCCACTCGGCGAGACCCAAACCCACTCGGCTAGACCCAAAACCACTCCGCTAGACCCAAACCCACTCGGCTAGACCCAAACCCACTCGGCTAGACACAAACCCACTCGGCTACACCCAAACCCACTCGGCTAGACCCAAACCTACTCGGCTAGGCCCAAACCCACTCGGCTAGACCCAAACCCATTCGGCTAGGCCGAAACCCACTCGGCTAGACCCAAACACACTCTGCTAGACCAAAACCCACTCGGCTAGACCCAAACCAACTCGGCTAGACCCAAACGCCCTCGGCTAGACCGAAACCCACTCCGCTGGACCCAAACCCACTCGGCTAGACCCAAACCCACTCGGCTACACCCAAACCCACTCGGCTAGACCCAAACCCACTCGGCTAGACCCAAACCCACTCGGCTAGACCCAAACCCACTCGGCTACACCCAAACGCACTCGGCTAGACCCAAACACACTCGGCTAGACCCAAACCCACTCAGCTACACCCAAACGCACCCGGCTAGACCCAAACCACACGGCTAGACCCAAACCCACTCCGGCAGACCCAAACCTACTCCGCTAGACCCAAACCCACTCCGCTAGACCCAAACCCACTCGGCTAGACCCAAACCCACTCGGCTAGACCCAAACCCACTCGGCTAGACCCAAACCCACTGGGCTAGACCCAAACCCACTCGGCTAGACCCAAACCCACTCGGCTAGACCCAAACCCATTCTGGTAGACCCAAACGCACTCGGCTAGACGCAAACCCACTCGGCTAGACCCAAACCCACTCGGCTCCACCCAAACCCACTCATCTAGACCCAAACCCACTCGGCTAGACCCAAACCCACTCGGCTACACCCAAACCCACTCGGCTACACCCAAACGCACTCGGCTAGACCCAAACCCACTCGGCTAGACCCAAACCCACTCGGCTACACCCAAACGCACTCGGCTAGAACAAACCCACTCGGCTAGACCCAAACCCACTCCGCCAGACCCAAACCCAATCTGCAAGACCCAAACCCACTCCGCTAGACCCAAACCCACTCGGTTAGACCCAAACCCACTCGGCTAGACCAAAACCCACTCGGCTAGACCCAAACCCACTGGGCTAGACACAAACCCACTCGGCTAGACCCAAACCCACTCCGCTAGACCCAAACCCACTCGGCTAGACCCAAACCCACTCGGCTAGCCCCAAACCCACTCGGCTGGACCCAAACCCACTGGGCTAGACCCAAACCCACTCGGCTAGACCCAAACCCACTCGGCTAGACCCAAACCCACTCGGCTCCACCCAAACCCACTCATCTAGACCCAAACCCACTCGGCTAGACCCAACCCCACTCGGCTAGACGCAAACCCACTCGGCTACACCCAAACGCACTCGGCTAGACCCAAACCCACTCGGCTAGAACCAAACCCACACGCTAGACCCAAACCCACTCGGCTAGACCCAAACCCACTCGGCTAGACCCAAACCCACTCGGCTAGACCCAAACCCACTCCGCCAAACCCAAACCCACTCGGCTAGACCCAAACCCACTCGGCTAGACCCAAACCCACTCGGCTACACCCAAACGCACTCGGCTAGACCCAAACCACTCGGCTAGACCCAAACCCACTCCGCCAGACCCAAACCCACTCCGCTAGACCCAAACCCACTCCGCTAGACGTAAACCCACTCCGCTAGACCCAAACCCACTCGGCTAGACCCAAACCCACTCGGCTAGACACAAACCCACTCCGCCAGACCCAAACCCACTCGGCTAGACCCAAACCCACTCGGTTAGACCCAAACCCAATCGGCTAGACCCAAACCCACTCGGCTAAACCCAAACCTACTCGGCTAGACTCAAACCCACTCGGCTAGACCCAAACACACTCAGCTAGACCCAAACACACTCGGCTAGACCCAAACCCACTCGGCTAGACCCAAACCCAATCGGTTAGACCCAAACCCACTCGGCTAGACGCAAACCCACTCCGCTAGAGCCAAACCCACTCGGCTGGACCCAAACCCACTCGGCTAGACCCAGACCCACTCGGCGAGACCCAAACCCACTCGGCTTGACCGAAAACCACTCCGCTAGACCCAAACCCACTCGGTTAGACCCAAACCCACTCGGCTAGACACAAACCCACTCGGCTACACCAAAACCCACTCGGCTAGACCCAAACCCACTCGGCTAGACCCAAACCCACTCGGCTAGACCCAAACCCACTCGGCTAGCCCCAAACCCACTCGGCTGGACCCAAACCCACTGGGCTAGACCCAAACCCACTCGGCTAGACCCAAACCCACTCGGCTAGACCCAAACCCACTCGGCTCCACCCAAACCCACTCATCTAGACCCAAACCCACTCGGCTAGACCCAACCCCACTCGGCTAGACGCAAACCCACTCGGCTACACCCAAACGCACTCGGCTAGACCCAAACCCACTCGGCTAGAACCAAACCCACACGCTAGACCCAAACCCACTCGGCTAGACCCAAACCCACTCGGCTAGACCCAAACCCACTCTGCTAGACCCAAACCCACTCCGCCAAACCCAAACTCACTCGGCTAGACCCAAACCCACTCGGCTAGACCCAAACCCACTCGGCTACACCCAAACGCACTCGGCTAGACCCAAACCACTCGGCTAGACCCAAACCCACTCCGCCAGACCCAAACCCACTCCGCTAGACCCAAACCCACTCCGCTAGACGTAAACCCACTCCGCTAGACCCAAACCCACTCGGCTAGACCCAAACCCACTCGGCTAGACACAAACCCACTCCGCCAGACCCAAACCCACTCGGCTAGACCCAAACCCACTCGGTTAGACCCAAACCCAATCGGCTAGACCCAAACCCACTCGGCTAAACCCAAACCTACTCGGCTAGACTCAAACCCACTCGGCTAGACCCAAACACACTCAGCTAGACCCAAACACACTCGGCTAGACCCAAACCCACTCGGCTAGACCCAAACCCAATCGGTTAGACCCAAACCCACTCGGCTAGACGCAAACCCACTCCGCTAGAGCCAAACCCACTCGGCTGGACCCAAAACCACTCGGCTAGACCCAGACCCACTCGGCGAGACCCAAACCCACTCGGCTTGACCGAAAACCACTCCGCTAGACCCAAACCCACTCGGTTAGACCCAAACCCACTCGGCTAGACACAAACCCACTCGGCTACACCAAAACCCACTCGGCTAGACCCAAACCCACTCGGCTAGACCCAAACCCACTCGGCTAGACCCAAACCCACTCTGCTAGACCAAAACCCACTCGGCTAGACCCAAACCAACTCGGCTAGACCCAAACCACCTCGGCTAGACCCAAACCCACTCCGCTGGACCCAAACCCACTCGGCTAGACCCAAACCCACTCGGCTACACCCAAACCCACTCCGCTAGACCCAAACCCACTCGGCTAGACCCAAACCCACTCGGCTAGACCCAAACCCACTCCGCCAGACCCAAACCCACTCGGCTAGACCCAAACCCACTCGGCTAGACCCAAACCCAATCGGCTAGACCCAAACCCACTCGGCTAAACCCAAACCTACTCGGCTAGACTCAAACCCACTCGGCTAGACCCAAACACACTCGGCTAGACCCAAACACACTCGGCTAGACCGAAACCCACTCGGTTAGACCCAAACCCAATCGGCTAGACCCAAACCCACTCGGCTAGACGCAAACCCACTCCGCTAGACCCAAACCCACTCGGCTGGACCCAAACCCACTCGGCTAGACCCAGACCCACTCGGCGAGACCCAAACCCACTCGGCTTGACCCAAAACCACTCGGCTAGACACAAACCCACTCGGCTACACCCAAACCCACTCGGCTAGACCCAAACCCACTCGGCTAGATCCAAACCCACTCGGCTAGACCCAAACCCATTCGGCTAGGCCGATACCCACTCGGCTAGACCCAAACCCACTCTGCTAGACCAAAACCCACTCGGCTAGACCCAAACCAACTCGGCTAGACCCAAACCCCCTCGGCTAGACCCAAACCCACTCCGCTGGACCCAAACCCACTCGGCTAGACCCAAACCCACTCGGCTACACCCAAACCCACTCGGCTAGACCCAAACCCACTCGGCTAGACCCAAACCCACTCGGCTAGACCCAAACCCACTCGGCTACACCCAAACGCACTCGGCTACACCCAAACCCACTCGGCTAGACCCAAACCCACTCGGCTACACCCAAACGCACTCGGCTAGACCCAAACCACTCGGCTGGACCCAAACCCACTCCGCCTGACCCAAACCCACTCGGCTAGACCCAAACCCACTCGGCTACACCCAAACCCACTGGGCCAGACCAAAACCCACTCGGCGAGACCCAAACCCACTCGGCTAGACCCAAATCTACTCGGGTAGACCCAAACGCACTCGGCTAGACGCAAACCCACTCGGCCAGACCCAAACCCACTCGGCTACACCCAAACCCACCCGTCTAGACCCAAACCCACTCGGCTAGACCCAAACCCACTCGGCTAGACCCAAACCCACTCGGCTACACCCAAACGCACTCGGCTAGACCCAAACCCACTCGGCTAGACCCAAACCCACTCCGCCAGACCCAAACCCACTCCGCTAGACCCAAACCCACTCGGCTAGACCCAAACCCTCTCGGCTGGACCCAAACCCACTCGGCTAGACCCAAACCCACTCGGCTAGACCAAAACCCACTCGGCTGGACCCAAACCAACTCGGCTGGACCCAAACCCACTCCGCTGGACGCAAACCCACTCCGCTAGACCCAAACCCACTCGGCTAGACCCAAAACCACTCGGCTAGACCCATACCCACTCGGCTAGACCCAAACCCACTCGGCTGGACCGAAACCCAATCGGCTAGATCCAAACCCACTCGGCTAGAACAAAACCCACTCGGCTGGACCCAAACCAACTCGGCTGGACCCAAACCCACTCGGCTAGACCCAAACCCACTCCGCTGGACCCAAACCCACTCGGCTAGACCCAAACCCACTCGGCTAGACCCCAACCCACTCGGCTAGACCCAAACCCATTCGGCTAGACGCAAACCCACTCGGCAAGACTCAAACCCACTCGGCTAGACGCAAACCAACTCGGCTAGACCCAAACCCACTCGGCTAGACCCAAACCCACTCGGCTAGACCCAAACCCACTCCGCTAGACCCAAACCCACTCCGCTAGACCCAAACCCACTCCGCTAGACCCAAACCCACTCAGCTCGACACAAACCCACTCCGCTACAACCAAACCCACTGCGCTGGACCCAAACCCACTCGGCTAGACTCCAACCCAATCGGCTAGCCCCCAACACACTCAGCTAGACCCAAACCCACTCGGCTAGACCCAAACCCACTCGGCTAGACCCAAACCCACTCGGCTAGACGGAAACCCACTGGGCTAGACGCAAACCCACTCGGCTAGACCCAAACCCACTCGGCTAGACGCAAACCCACTCGGCTAGACCCCAACCCACTCCGCTTGACCCAAACCCACTCCGCTAGAACCAAACCCACTGCGCTAGACCCAAACCCACTCCGCTAGACCTAAACCCACTCCGCTAGATGCAAACCCACTCGGTTAGACCGAAAACCACTCCGCTAGACCCAAACCCACTCGGCTAGACCCAAACCCACTCCGCCAAACCCAAACCCACTCCGCTAGACCCAAACCCACTCCGCTAGACGTAAACCCACTCCGCTAGACCCAAACCCACTCGGCTAGACCCAAACCCACTCGGCTAGACACAAACCCACTCCGCCAGACCCAAACCCACTCGGCTAGACCCAAACCCACTCGGTTAGACCCAAACCCAATCGGCTAGACCCAAACCCACTCGGCTAAACCCAAACCTACTCGGCTAGACTCAAACCCACTCGGCTAGACCCAAACACACTCAGCTAGACCCAAACACACTCGGCTAGACCCAAACCCACTCGGCTAGAACCAAACCCAATCGGTTAGACCCAAACCCACTCGGCTAGACGCAAACCCACTCCGCTAGAGCCAAACCCACTCGGCTGGACCCAAACCCACTCGGCTAGACCCAGACCCACTCGGCGAGACCCAAACCCACTCGGCTTGACCCAAAACCACTCCGCTAGACCCAAACCCACTCGGTTAGACCCAAACCCACTCGGCTAGACACAAACCCACTCGGCTACACCAAAACCCACTCGGCTAGACCCAAACCCACTCGGCTAGACCCAAACCCACTCGGCTAGACCCAAACCCACTCTGCTAGACCAAAACCCACTCGGCTAGACCCAAACCAACTCGGCTAGACCCAAACCACCTCGGCTAGACCCAAACCCACTCCGCTGGACCCAAACCCACTCGGCTAGACCCAAACCCACTCGGCTACACCCAAACCCACTCCGCTAGACCCAAACCCACTCGGCTAGACCCAAACCCACTCGGCTAGACCCAAACCCACTCCGCCAGACCCAAACCCACTCGGCTAGACCCAAACCCACTCGGCTAGACCCAAACCCAATCGGCTAGACCCAAACCCACTCGGCTAAACCCAAACCTACTCGGCTAGACTCAAACCCACTCGGCTAGACCCAAACACACTCGGCTAGACCCAAACACACTCGGCTAGACCGAAACCCACTCGGCTAGACCCAAACCCAATCGGCTAGACCCAAACCCACTCGGCTAGACGCAAACCCACTCCGCTAGACCCAAACCCACTCGGCTGGACCCAAACCCACTCGGCTAGACCCAGACCCACTCGGCGAGACCCAAACCCACTCGGCTTGACCCAAAACCACTCCGCTAGACCCAAACCCACACGGCTAGACCCAAACCCACTCGGCTAGACACAAACCCACTCGGCTACACCCAAACCCACTCGGCTAGACCCAAACCCACTCGGCTAGATCCAAACCCACTCGGCTAGTCCCAAACCCATTCGGCTAGGCCGATACCCACTCGGCTAGACCCAAACCCACTCTGCTAGACCAAAACCCACTCGGCTAGACCCAAACCAACTCGGCTAGACCCAAACCCCCTCGGCTAGACCCAAACCCACTCCGCTGGACCCAAACCCACTCGGCTAGACCCAAACCCACTCGGCTACACCCAAACCCACTCGGCTAGACCCAAACCCACTCGGCTAGACCCAAACCCACTCGGCTAGACCCAAACCCACTCGGCTACACCCAAACGCACTCGGCTACACCCAAACCCACTCGGCTAGACCCAAACCCACTCGGCTACACCCAAACGCACTCGGCTAGTCCCAAACCACTCGGCTGGACCCAAACCCACTCCGCCAGACCCAAACCCACTCGGCTAGACCCAAACCCACTCGGCTAGACCCAAACCCACTGGGCCAGACCAAAACCCACTCGGCGAGACCCAAACCCACTCGGCTAGACCCAAATCTACTCGGGTAGACCCAAACGCACTCGGCTAGACGCAAACCCACTCGGCCAGACCCAAACCCACTCGGCTACACCCAAACCCACCCGTCTAGACCCAAACCCACTCGGCTAGACCCAAACCCACTCGGCTAGACCCAAACCCACTCGGCTACACCCAAACGCACTCGGCTAGACCCAAACCCAATCGGCTAGACCCAAACCCACTCCGCCAGACCCAAACCCACTCCGCTAGACCCAAACCCACTCGGCTAGACCCAAACCCTCTCGGCTGGACCCAAACCCACTCGGCTAGACCCAAACCCACTCGGCTAGACCAAAACCCACTCGGCTGGACCCAAACCAACTCGGCTGGACCCAAACCCACTCCGCTGGACGCAAACCCACTCCGCTAGACCCAAACCCACTCGGCTAGACCCAAAACCACTCGGCTAGACCCATACCCACTCGGCTAGACCCAAACCCACTCGGCTGGACCGAAACCCAATCGGCTAGATCCAAACCCACTCGGCTAGAACAAAACCCACTCGGCTGGACCCAAACCAACTCGGCTGGACCCAAACCCACTCGGCTAGACCCAAACCCACTCCGCTGGACCCAAACCCACTCGGCTAGACCCAAACCCACTCGGCTAGACCCCAACCCACTCGGCTAGACCCAAACCCATTCGGCTAGACGCAAACCCACTCGGCAAGACTCAAACCCACTCGGCTAGACGCAAACCAACTCGGCTAGACCCAAACCCACTCGGCTAGACCCAAACCCACTCGGCTAGAACCAAACCCACTCCGCTAGACCCAAACCCACTCCGCTAGACCCAAACCCACTCCGCTAGACCCAAACCCACTCAGCTCGACACAAACCCACTCCGCTACAACCAAACCCACTGCGCTGGACCCAAACCCACTCGGCTAGACTCCAACCCAATCGGCTAGCCCCCAACACACTCAGCTAGACCCAAACCCACTCGGCTAGACCCAAACCCACTCGGCTAGACCCAAACCCACTCGGCTAGACGCAAACCCACTGGGCTAGACGCAAACCCACTCGGCTAGACCCAAACCCACTCGGCTAGACGCAAACCCACTCGGCTAGACCCCAACCCACTCCGCTTGACCCAAACCCACTCCGCTAGAACCAAACCCACTGCGCTAGACCCAAACCCACTCCGCTAGACCCAAACCCACTCCGCTAGATGCAAACCCACTCGGTTAGACCGAAAACCACTCCGCTAGACCCAAAACCCACTCGGCTAGACGCTAACCCACTCGGCTAGACCCAAACCCACTCGGCTAGACACAAACCCACTCGGCTAGACGCAAACCCACTCGGCTAGACGCAAACTCACTCGGCTAGACCCAAACCCACTCGGCCAGACGCAAACCCACTCGGCTTGACCCAAACCCACTCGGCTAGACCCAAACCCACTCGGCTACACCCAAACGCACTCGGCTAGACCCAAACCACTCGGCTGGACCCAAACCCACTCCGCCTGACCCAAACCCACTCGGCTAGACCCAAACCCACTCGGCTACACCCAAACCCACTGGGCCAGACCAAAACCCACTCGGCGAGACCCAAACCCACTCGGCTAGACCCAAATCTACTCGGGTAGACCCAAACGCACTCGGCTAGACGCAAACCCACTCGGCCAGACCCAAACCCACTCGGCTACACCCAAACCCACCCGTCTAGACCCAAACCCACTCGGCTAGACCCAAACCCACTCGGCTAGACCCAAACCCACTCGGCTACACCCAAACGCACTCGGCTAGACCCAAACCCACTCGGCTAGACCCAAACCCACTCCGCCAGACCCAAACCCACTCCGCTAGACCCAAACCCACTCGGCTAGACCCAAACCCTCTCGGCTGGACCCAAACCCACTCGGCTAGACCCAAACCCACTCGGCTAGACCAAAACCCACTCGGCTGGACCCAAACCAACTCGGCTGGACCCAAACCCACTCCGCTGGACGCAAACCCACTCCGCTAGACCCAAACCCACTCGGCTAGACCCAAAACCACTCGGCTAGACCCATACCCACTCGGCTAGACCCAAACCCACTCGGCTGGACCGAAACCCAATCGGCTAGATCCAAACCCACTCGGCTAGAACAAAACCCACTCGGCTGGACCCAAACCAACTCGGCTGGACCCAAACCCACTCGGCTAGACCCAAACCCACTCCGCTGGACCCAAACCCACTCGGCTAGACCCAAACCCACTCGGCTAGACCCCAACCCACTCGGCTAGACCCAAACCCATTCGGCTAGACGCAAACCCACTCGGCAAGACTCAAACCCACTCGGCTAGACGCAAACCAACTCGGCTAGACCCAAACCCACTCGGCTAGACCCAAACCCACTCCGCTAGACCCAAACCCACTCCGCTAGACCCAAACCCACTCCGCTAGACCCAAACCCACTCCGCTAGACCCAAACCCACTCAGCTCGACACAAACCCACTCCGCTACAACCAAACCCACTGCGCTGGACCCAAACCCACTCGGCTAGACTCCAACCCAATCGGCTAGCCCCCAACACACTCAGCTAGACCCAAACCCACTCGGCTAGACCCAAACCCACTCGGCTAGACCCAAACCCACTCGGCTAGACGGAAACCCACTGGGCTAGACGCAAACCCACTCGGCTAGACCCAAACCCACTCGGCTAGACGCAAACCCACTCGGCTAGACCCCAACCCACTCCGCTTGACCCAAACCCACTCCGCTAGAACCAAACCCACTGCGCTAGACCCAAACCCACTCCGCTAGACCTAAACCCACTCCGCTAGATGCAAACCCACTCGGTTAGACCGAAAACCACTCCGCTAGACCCAAACCCACTCGGCTAGACCCAAACCCACTCCGCCAAACCTAAACCCACTCCGCTAGACCCAAACCCACTCCGCTAGACGTAAACCCACTCCGCTAGACCCAAACCCACTCGGCTAGACCCAAACCCACTCGGCTAGACACAAACCCACTCCGCCAGACCCAAACCCACTCGGCTAGACCCAAACCCACTCGGTTAGACCCAAACCCAATCGGCTAGACCCAAACCCACTCGGCTAAACCCAAACCTACTCGGCTAGACTCAAACCCACTCGGCTAGACCCAAACACACTCAGCTAGACCCAAACACACTCGGCTAGACCCAAACCCACTCGGCTAGAACCAAACCCAATCGGTTAGACCCAAACCCACTCGGCTAGACGCAAACCCACTCCGCTAGAGCCAAACCCACTCGGCTGGACCCAAACCCACTCGGCTAGACCCAGACCCACTCGGCGAGACCCAAACCCACTCGGCTTGACCCAAAACCACTCCGCTAGACCCAAACCCACTCGGTTAGACCCAAACCCACTCGGCTAGACACAAACCCACTCGGCTACACCAAAACCCACTCGGCTAGACCCAAACCCACTCGGCTAGACCCAAACCCACTCGGCTAGACCCAAACCCACTCTGCTAGACCAAAACCCACTCGGCTAGACCCAAACCAACTCGGCTAGACCCAAACCACCTCGGCTAGACCCAAACCCACTCCGCTGGACCCAAACCCACTCGGCTAGACCCAAACCCACTCGGCTACACCCAAACCCACTCCGCTAGACCCAAACCCACTCGGCTAGACCCAAACCCACTCGGCTAGACCCAAACCCACTCCGCCAGACCCAAACCCACTCGGCTAGACCCAAACCCACTCGGCTAGACCCAAACCCAATCGGCTAGACCCAAACCCACTCGGCTAAACCCAAACCTACTCGGCTAGACTCAAACCCACTCGGCTAGACCCAAACACACTCGGCTAGACCCAAACACACTCGGCTAGACCGAAACCCACTCGGCTAGACCCAAACCCAATCGGCTAGACCCAAACCCACTCGGCTAGACGCAAACCCACTCCGCTAGACCCAAACCCACTCGGCTGGACCCAAACCCACTCGGCTAGACCCAGACCCACTCGGCGAGACCCAAACCCACTCGGCTTGACCCAAAACCACTCCGCTAGACCCAAACCCACACGGCTAGACCCAAACCCACTCGGCTAGACACAAACCCACTCGGCTACACCCAAACCCACTCGGCTAGACCCAAACCCACTCGGCTAGATCCAAACCCACTCGGCTAGTCCCAAACCCATTCGGCTAGGCCGATACCCACTCGGCTAGACCCAAACCCACTCTGCTAGACCAAAACCCACTCGGCTAGACCCAAACCAACTCGGCTAGACCCAAACCCCCTCGGCTAGACCCAAACCCACTCCGCTGGACCCAAACCCACTCGGCTAGACCCAAACCCACTCGGCTACACCCAAACCCACTCGGCTAGACCCAAACCCACTCGGCTAGACCCAAACCCACTCGGCTAGACCCAAACCCACTCGGCTACACCCAAACGCACTCGGCTACACCCAAACCCACTCGGCTAGACCCAAACCCACTCGGCTACACCCAAACGCACTCGGCTAGTCCCAAACCACTCGGCTGGACCCAAACCCACTCCGCCAGACCCAAACCCACTCGGCTAGACCCAAACCCACTCGGCTAGACCCAAACCCACTGGGCCAGACCAAAACCCACTCGGCGAGACCCAAACCCACTCGGCTAGACCCAAATCTACTCGGGTAGACCCAAACGCACTCGGCTAGACGCAAACCCACTCGGCCAGACCCAAACCCACTCGGCTACACCCAAACCCACCCGTCTAGACCCAAACCCACTCGGCTAGACCCAAACCCACTCGGCTAGACCCAAACCCACTCGGCTACACCCAAACGCACTCGGCTAGACCCAAACCCACTCGGCTAGACCCAAACCCACTCCGCCAGACCCAAACCCACTCCGCTAGACCCAAACCCACTCGGCTAGACCCAAACCCTCTCGGCTGGACCCAAACCCACTCGGCTAGACCCAAACCCACTCGGCTAGACCAAAACCCACTCGGCTGGACCCAAACCAACTCGGCTGGACCCAAACCCACTCCGCTGGACGCAAACCCACTCCGCTAGACCCAAACCCACTCGGCTAGACCCAAAACCACTCGGCTAGACCCATACCCACTCGGCTAGACCCAAACCCACTCGGCTGGACCGAAACCCAATCGGCTAGATCCAAACCCACTCGGCTAGAACAAAACCCACTCGGCTGGACCCAAACCAACTCGGCTGGACCCAAACCCACTCGGCTAGACCCAAACCCACTCCGCTGGACCCAAACCCACTCGGCTAGACCCAAACCCACTCGGCTAGACCCCAACCCACTCGGCTAGACCCAAACCCATTCGGCTAGACGCAAACCCACTCGGCAAGACTCAAACCCACTCGGCTAGACGCAAACCAACTCGGCTAGACCCAAACCCACTCGGCTAGACCCAAACCCACTCGGCTAGACCCAAACCCACTCCGCTAGACCCAAACCCACTCCGCTAGACCCAAACCCACTCCGCTAGACCCAAACCCACTCAGCTCGACACAAACCCACTCCGCTACAACCAAACCCACTGCGCTGGACCCAAACCCACTCGGCTAGACTCCAACCCAATCGGCTAGCCCCCAACACACTCAGCTAGACCCAAACCCACTCGGCTAGAACCAAACCCACTCGGCTAGACCCAAACCCACTCGGCTAGACGCAAACCCACTGGGCTAGACGCAAACCCACTCGGCTAGACCCAAACCCACTCGGCTAGACGCAAACCCACTCGGCTAGACCCCAACCCACTCCGCTTGACCCAAACCCACTCCGCTAGAACCAAACCCACTGCGCTAGACCCAAACCCACTCCGCTAGACCCAAACCCACTCCGCTAGATGCAAACCCACTCGGTTAGACCGAAAACCACTCCGCTAGACCCAAAACCCACTCGGCTAGACGCTAACCCACTCGGCTAGACCCAAACCCACTCGGCTAGACACAAACCCACTCGGCTAGACGCAAACCCACTCGGCTAGACGCAAACTCACTCGGCTAGACCCAAACCCACTCGGCCAGACGCAAACCCACTCGGCTTGACCCAAACCCACTCGGCTAGACCCAAACCCACTCGGCCAGACGCAAACCCACTCGGCTTGACCCAAACCCACTCGGCTAGACCCAAACCCACTCGGCTAAACCCAAACTCACTCCGCTAGACCCAAAACCACTTGGCTAGACCCATACCCACTCGGCTAGACCCAAACCCACTCGGCTAGACCCAAACCCACTCGGCTAGACCCAAACCCACTCGGCTAGACCCAAACCCACTTGGCTAGAGCCAAACACACTCGGCTAGACCTAAACCCACACGGCTAGACCCAAACCCACTCGGCTAGACCCAAACCCAATCGGCTAGATCCAAACCCACTCGGCTAGAACAAAACCCACTCGGCTGGACCCAAACCAACTCGGCTGGACCCAAACCCACTCGGCTAGACCCAAACCCACTCCGCTGGACCCAAATCCACTCGGCTAGACCCAAACCCACTCGGCTAGACCCCAACCCACTCGGCCAGACCCAAACCCATTCGGCTAGACGCAAACCCACTCGGCAAGACTCAAACCCACTCGGCTAGACCCAAACCCACTCGGCTAGACCCAAACCCACTCGGCTAGACCCAAACCCACTCGGCTAGACCCAAACCCACTCCGCTAGACCCAAACCCACTCCGCTAGACCCAAACCCACTCCGCCAGACCCAAACCCACTCGGCTGGACCCAAACCAACTCGGCTGGACCCAAACCCACTCGGCTAGACGCAAACCCACTCCGCTACAACCAAACCCACTGCGCTGGACCCAAACCCACTCGGCTAGACTCCAACCCAATCGGCTAGCCCCCAACACACTCAGCAAGACCCAAACCCACTCGGCTAGACCCAAACCCACTCGGCTAGACCCAAACCCACTCGGCTAGACGCAAACCCACTCGGCTAGACGCAAACCCACTCGGCTAGACCCAAACCCACTCGGCTAGACGCAAACCCACTCGGCTAGACCCAAACCCACTCGGCTAGACCCAAATCCACTCGGCTAGACCCAAACCCAATCCGCTAGACCCAAAACCACTCGGCTAGACCCATACCCACTCAGCTTGACCCAAACCCACTCGGCTGGACCCAAACCCAATCGGCTGGACCCAAACCCACTCGGCTAGAACAAAACCCACTCGGCTGGACCCAAACCAACTCGGCTGGACCCAAACCCACTCGGCTGGACCCAAACCCACTCCGCTGGACCCAAACCCACTCCGCTGGACCCAAACCCACTCGGCTAGACGCAAACCCACACGGCTAGACTAAACCCACTCGGCTGGACCCAAACCCACTCGGCTGGACCCAAACCCACTCGGCTAGACCCAAACACACTCGGCTAGACCCAAACCCACTCGGCTAGACCCAAACCCACTCCGCTAGACCCAAACCCACTCGGGTAGACCCATACCCACTCGGCTAGACCCAAACCCACTCGGCTAGACCCAAACCCAATCGGCTAGACCCAAACCCTCTCGGCTAGAACAAAACCCACTCGGCTGGACCCAAACCAACTCGGCTGGACCCAAACACACTGGGCTAGACCCAAACCCACTCCGCTGGACCCAAACCCACTCGGCTAGACCCAAACCCACTCGGCTAGACCCAAACCCACTCGGCTAGACCCAAACACACTCGGCTAGACCTAAACCCAATCGGCTAGACCCAAGCCCACTCGGCTAGACCCAAATCCACTCGGCTAGACCTAAACCCATTCGGCTAGACGCAAACCCACTCGGCAAGACACAAACCCACTCGGCTAGACCCAAACCCACTCCGCTAGAACCAAACCCACTCGGCTAGACCCAAACCCACTCGGCTAGACCCAAACCCACTCGGGTAGACCCAAACCCACTCCGCTAGACCCAAACCCACTCCGCTAGACCCAAACCCACTCCGCTAGCCCCAAACCAACTCCGCTAGACCCAAACCCACTCGGCTAGACCCAAACCCACTCGGCTAGACCCAAACCCACTCGGCCAGACCCAAACCCACTCGGCTAGACGCAAACCCACTCGGCTAGACCCAAACACACTCGGCTAGACCCAAACACACTCGGCTAGACCCAAACCCACTCGGCTAAACCCAAACCCACTCGGCTAGGCGCAAACCCACTCCGCTAGACCCTAACCCACTCGGCTAGACCCAAACCCACTCGGCTAGACCCAAACCCACTCGGCTAGACCCAAAACCACTCCGCTAGACCCCAACCCACTTGGCTAGACCCTAACCCACTCGGCTAGACCCAAACCCACTCCGCTAGACCCAAACCCACTCCGCTAGACCCAAACCCACTCCGCTAGACCCAAACCCACTCAGCTCGACACAAACCCACTCCGCTACAACCAAACCCACTGCGCTGTACCCAAACCCACTCGGCTAGACTTCAACCCAATCGGCTAGCCCCCAACACACTCAGCTAGACCCAAACCCACTCGGCTAGACCCAAACCCACTCGGCTAGACCCAAACCCACTCGGCTAGACCTAAACCCACTCGGCTAGACCCAAACCCACTCGGCTAGGCGCAAACCCACTCCGCTAGACCCTAACCCACTCGGCTAGACCCAAACCCACTCGGCTAGACCCAAACCCACTCGGCTAGACCCAAAACCACTCCGCTAGACCCCAACCCACTTGGCTAGACCCTAACCCACTCGGCTAGACCCAAACCCACTCCGCTAGACCCAAACCCACTCCGCTAGACCCAAACCCACTCCGCTAGACCCAAACCCACTCAGCTCGACACAAACCCACTCCGCTACAACCAAACCCACTGCGCTGTACCCAAACCCACTCGGCTAGACTTCAACCCAATCGGCTAGCCCCCAACACACTCAGCTAGACCCAAACCCACTCGGCTGGACCCAAACCCACTCGGCTAGACCCAAACCCACTCGGCTAGACCTAAACCCACTCGGCTAGACCCAAACCCACTCCGCTAGACCCAAACCCACTTGGCTAGACCCTAACCCACTCGGCTAGACCCAAACCCACTCCGCTAGACCCAAACCCACTCCGCTAGACCCAAACCCACTCCGCTAGACCCAAACCCACTCAGCTCGACACAAACCCACTCCGCTACAACCAAACCCACTGCGCTGTACCCAAACCCACTCGGCTAGACTTCAACCCAATCGGCTAGCCCCCAACACACTCAGCTAGACCCAAACCCACTCGGCTAGACCCAAACCCACTCGGCTAGACCCAAACCCACTCGGCTAGACCTAAACCCACTCGGCTAGACCCAAACCCACTCGGCTAGGCGCAAACCCACTCCGCTAGACCCTAACCCACTCGGCTAGACCCAAACCCACTCGGCTAGACCCAAACCCACTCGGCTAGACCCAAAACCACTCCGCTAGACCCCAACCCACTTGGCTAGACCCTAACCCACTCGGCTAGACCCAAACCCACTCCGCTAGACCCAAACCCACTCCGCTAGACCCAAACCCACTCCGCTAGACCCAAACCCACTCAGCTCGACACAAACCCACTCCGCTACAACCAAACCCACTGCGCTGTACCCAAACCCACTCGGCTAGACTTCAACCCAATCGGCTAGCCCCCAACACACTCAGCTAGACCCAAACCCACTCGGCTGGACCCAAACCCACTCGGCTAGACCCAAACCCACTCGGCTAGACCTAAACCCACTCGGCTAGACCCAAACCCACTCCGCTAGACCCAAACCCACTCCGCTAGACCCAAACCCACTCCGCTAGACCCAAACCCACTCAGCTCGACACAAACCCACTCCGCTACAACCAAACCCACTGCGCTGGACCCAAACCCACTCGGCTAGACTCCAACCCAATCGGCTAGCCCCCAACACACTGAGCTAGACCCAAACCCACTCGGCTAGACCCAAACCCACTCGGCTAGACCCAAACCCACTCAGCTAGACGCAAACCCACTCGGCTAGACGCAAACCCACTCAGCTAGACCCAAACCCACTCGGCTAGACGCAAACCCACTCGGCTAGACCCAAACCCACTCGGCTAGACCCAAATCCACTCGGCTAAACCCAAACCCAATCCGCTAGACCCAAAACCACTCGGCTAGACCCATACCCTCTCGGCTTGACCCAAACCCACTCGGCTGGACCCAAACCCAATCGGCTAGACGCAAACCCACTCGGCTAGAACAAAACCCACTCGGCTGGACCCAAACCAACTCGGCTGGACCCAAACCCACTCGGCTAGACCCAAACCCACTCCGCTGGACCCAAACCCACTCGGCTAGACCCAAACCCACTCGGCTAGACGCAAACCACCTCGGCTAGACGCAAACCCACTCGGCTGGACCCAAACCCACTCGGCTAGTCGCAAACCCACTCGGCTAGACCCAAACCCACTCGGCTAGACCCAAACCCACTCGGCTAAACCCAAACCCACTCCGCTAGACCCAAACCCACTCGGCTAGACCCATACCCACTCGGCTAGACCCAAACCCACTCGGCTAGACCCAAACCCAATCGGCTAGACCCAAACCCACTCGGCTAGAACAAACCCCACTCGGCTGGACCCAAACCAACTCGGCTGGACCCAAACACACTCGGCTAGACCCAAACCCACTCCGCTGGTCCCAAACCCACTCGGCTAGACCCAAACCCACTCGGCTAGACCCAAACCCACTCGGCTAGACCCAAACACACTCGGCTAGACCTAAACCCACACGGCTAGACCCAAACCCACTCGGCTAGACCCAAATCCACTCGGCTAGACCCAAACCCATTCGGCTAGACGCAAACCCACTCGGCAAGACACAAACCCACTCGGCTAGACCCAAACCCACTCGGCTAGACCCAAACCCACTCGGCTAGACCCAAACCCACTCGGCTAGACCCAAACCCACTCGGGTAGACCCAAACCCACTCCGCTAGACCCAAACCCACTCCGCTAAACCCAAACCCACTCCGCCAGCCCCAAACCAACTCCGCTAGACCCAAACCCACTCGGCTAGACCCAAACCCACTCGTCTAGACCCAAACCCACTCGGCCAGACCCAAACCCACTCGGCTAGACGCAAACCCACTCGGCTAGACCCAAACACACTCGGCTAGACCCAAACACACTCGGCTAGACCCAAACCCACTCGGCTAAACCCGAACCCACTCGGCTGGACGCAAACCCACTCCGCTAGACCCTAACCCACTCGGCTAGACCCAAACCCACTCGGCTAGACCCAAACCCACTCGGCTAGACCCAAAACCACTCCGCTAGACCCCAACCCACTTGGCTAGACCCTAACCCACTCGGCTAGACCCAAACCCACTCGGCTAGACCCATACCCATTCGGCTAGACCCAAACCCACTCGGCTAGACTCAAACCCACTGGGCTAGACCCAAACCCACTCAGCTAGAACCAAACCCGCTCCGCTAGAACCAAACCCACTCCGCTAGACTCAAACCCACTCCGCTAGACACAAACCCACTCAGCTAGAACCAAATCCACTCGGCTAGACCCAAACACACTCGGCTGGACCCAAACCCACTCGTCTAGACCCAAGCACACTCGGCAAGACCCCAACCCACTCCGCTAGACCCAAACCCACTCCGCTAGACCCAAACACAATCCGCTAGACCCTAACCCACTCGGCTAGACCCAAACCCACTCGGCTAGAACCAAACCCACTGCGCTAGACCCAAACCCACTCCGCTAGACGCAAACCCACTCCGCTAGATGCAAACCCACTCGGTTAGACCGAAAACCACTCGGCTAGACCCAAACCCACTCGGCTAGACTCAAACCCACTGGGCTAGACCCAAACCCACTCGGCTAGAACCAAACCCGCTCCGCTAGAACCAAACCCACTCCGCTAGACTCAAACCCACTCCGCTAGACACAAACCCACTCAGCTAGAACCATATCCACTCGGCTAGACCCAAACACACTCGGCTAGACCCAAACCCACTCGTCTAGACCCAAGCACACTCGGCAAGACCCAAACCCACTCCGCTAGACCCAAACCCACTCCGCTAGACCCAAACCCAATCCGCTGGACCCCAACCCACTCCGCTTGACCCAAACCCACTCCGCTAGAACCAAACCCACTGCGCTAGACCCAAACCCACTCCGCTAGACCCAAACCCACTCCGCTAGATGCAAACCCACTCGGTCAGACCGAAAACCACTCGGCTAGACCCAAACCCACTCGGCTAGACCCAAACCTACTTGGCTAGACCCAAACCCACTCCGCTACAACCAAACCCACTGCGCTGGACCCAAACCCACTCGGCTAGACTCCAACCCAATCGGCTAGCCCGCAACACACTCAGCTAGATCCAAACCCACTCGGCTAGACCCAAACCCACTCGGCTAGACCCAAACCCACTCGGCTAGACGCAAACCCACTCGGCTAGACGCAAACCCACTCGGCTAGACCCAAACCCACTCGGCTAGACGCAAACCCACTTGGCTAGACCCAAACCCACTCGGCTAGACCCAAACCCACTCGGCTAAACCCAAACCCACTCCGCTAGACCCAAAACCACTCGGCTAGACCCATACCCACTCGGCTAGACCCAAACCCACTCGGCTAGACCCAAACCCAATATGCTAGACCCAAACCCACTCGGTTAGACCGAAAACCACTCGGCTAGACCCAAACCCACTCGGCTAGACTCAAACCCACTGGGCTAGACCCAAACCCACTCGGCTAGAACCAAACCCGCTCCGCTAGAACCAAACCCACTCCGCTAGACTCAAACCCACTCCGCTAGACACAAACCCACTCAGCTAGAACCAAATCAACTCGGCAAGACCCAAACACACTCGGCTAGACCCAAACACACTCGGCTAGACCCAAACCCACTCGTCTAGACGCAAGCACACTCGGCAAGACCCAAACCCACTCCGCTAGACCCAAACCCACTCCGCTAGACCCAAACCCAATCCGCTGGACCCCAACCCACTCCGCTTGACCCAAACCCACTCCGCTAGAACCAAACCCACTGCGCTAGACCCAAACCCACTCCGCTAGACGCAAACCCACTCCGCTAGATGCAAACCCACTCGGTTAGACCGAAAACCACTCGGCTAGACCCAAACCCACTCGGCTAGACTCAAACCCACTGGGCTAGACCCAAACCCACTCGGCTAGAACCAAACCCGCTCCGCTAGACCCAAACCCACTCCGCTAGACTCAAACCCACTCCGCTAGACACAAACCCACTCAGCTAGAACCAAATCCACTCGGCTAGACTCAAACACACTCGGCTAGACCTAAACCCACTCGTCTAGACCCAAGCACACTCGGCAAGACCCAAACCCACTCCGCTAGACCCAAACCCACTCCGCTAGACCAAACCCAATCCGCTGGACCCCAACCCACTCCGCTTGACCCAAACCCACTCCGCTAGAACCAAACCCACTGCGCTAGACCCAAACCCACTCCGCTAGACCCAAACCCACTCCGCTAGATGCAAACCCACTCGGTTAGACCGAAAACCACTCGGCTAGACCCAAACCCACTCGGCTAGACCCAAACCTACTTGGCTAGACCCAAACCCACTCCGCTACAACCAAACCCACTGCGCTGGACCCACACCCACTCGGCTAGACTCCAACCCAATCGGCTAGCCCCCAACACACTCGGCTAGACCCAAACCCACTCGGCTAGACCCAAACCCACTCGGCTAGACGCAAACCCACTCGGCTAGACGCAAACCCACTCGGCTAGACCCAAACCCACTCGGCTAGACGCAAACCCACTCGGCTAGACCCAAACCAACTCGGCTAGACCCAAACCCACTCGGCTAAACCCAAACCCACTCCGCTAGACCCAAAACTACTCGGCTAGACCCATACCCACTCGGCTAGACCCAAACCCACTCGGCTAGACCCAAACCCAATCGGCTAGACCCAAACCCACTCGGCTAGAACAAAACCCACTCGGCTGGACCCAAACCAACTCGGCTGGACCCAAACCCACTCGGCTAGACCCAAACCCACTCCGCTGGACCCAAACCCACTCGGCTAGACCCAAACCCACTCGGCTAGACCCAAACCCACTCGGCTAGACCCAAACACACTGGGCTAGACCTAAACCCACACGGCTAGACCCAAACCCACTCGGCTAGACCCAAACCCACTCGGCTAGACCCAAACCCATTCGGCTAGACCCAAACCCACTCGGCTAGACCCAAACCCACTCGGCTAGACCCAAACCCACTCGGCTAGACCCAAACCCACTCGGCTAGACCAAAACCCACTCGGCTGGACCCAAACCAACTCGGCTGGACCCAAACCCACTCGGCTAGACGCAAACCCACTCCGCTAGACCCAAACCCACTCGGCTAGACCCAAACCCACTCGGCTAGACCCAAACCCACTCGGCTAGACCCAAACACACTCGGCTAGACCTAAACCCACTCGGCTAGACCCAAATCCACTCGGCTAGACCCAAACCCACTCGGCTAGACCCAAACCCATTCGGCTAGACGCAAACCCACTCGGCTAGACCCAAACCCACTCGGCTAGACCAAAACCCACTCGGCTGGACCCAAACCAACTCGGCTGGACCCAAACCCACTCGGCTAGACGCAAACCCACTCCGCTAGACCCAAACCCACTCGGCTAGACCCAAACCCACTCGGCTAGACCCAAACCCACTCGGCTAGACCCAAACACACTCGGCTAGACCTAAACCCACTCGGCTAGACCCAAATCCACTCGGCTAGACCCAAACCCACTCGGCTAGACCCAAACCCATTCGGCGAGACTCAAACCCACTCGGCTAGACCCAAACCCACTCGGCTAGACACAAACCCACTCGGCTAGACCCAAACCCACTCGGCTAGACCCAAACCCACTCGGCTAGACCCAAACCCACTCGGCTAGACCCAAACCCACTCGGCTAGACCCAAACCCACTCGGCTAAACCCAAACCCACTCCGCTAGACCCAAAACCACTCGGCTAGACCCATACCCACTCGGCTTGACCCAAACCCACTCGGCTGGACCTAAACCCAATCGGCTACACCCAAACCCACTCGGCTAGAACAAAACCCACTCGGCTGGACCCAAACCAAGTCGGCTGGACCCAAACCCACTCGTCTAGACCCAAACCCACTCCGCTGGACCCAAACCCACTCGGCTAGACCCAAACCCACTCGGCGAGACGCAAACCCACTCGGCCAGACGCAAACCCACTCGGCTAGACCCAAACCCACTCGGCTAGACCCAAACCCAATCGGCTAGACCCAAACCCACTCGGCTGGAACAAAACCCACTCGGCTGGACCCAACCAACTCGGCTGGACCCAAACCCACTCGGCCAGACCCAAACCCACTCGGCTAGACCCAAACCTACACGCTAGACCCAAACCCACTCGGCTGGACCCAAACCCACTCGGCTAGACCCAAACACACTCGGCTAGACCTAAACCCACACGGCTAGACCCAAACCCACTCGGCTAGACCCAAACCCATTCGGCTAGACCCAAACCCATTCGGCTAGACGCAAACCCACTCGGCAAGACACAAACCCACTCGGCTAGACCCAAACCCACTCGGCTAGACCCAAACCCACTCGGCTAGACCCAAACCCACTCGGCTAGACCCAAACCCACTCGGGTAGACCCAAACCCACTCCGCTAGACCCAAACCCACTCCGCTAGACCCAAACCCACTCGGCTAGACCCAAACCCACTCGGCTAGACCCAAACCCACTCGGCCAGACCCAAACCCACTCGGCTAGACGCAAACCCACTGGCTAGACCCAAACCCATTCGGCTAGACGCAAACCCAATCGGCTAGACCCAAACCCACTCGGCTAGATGCAAACCCACTCGGCTAGACCCAAACCCACTCGGCTAGACCCAAACCCACTCGGCTAAACCCAAACCCACTCAGCTAGACCTAAACCCACTCGGCTAGACCCAAACCCACTCGGCTAGACCCAAACCCACTCGGCTAGACGGAAACCCACTCGGCTAGACCCAAACCCACTCGGCTAGACGCAAACCCACTCGGCTAGACCCAAACCCACTCGGCTAGACCCAAACCCACTCGGCTAAACCCAAACCCACTCCGCTAGACCCAAAACCACTCGGCTAGACCCAATACCCACTCGGCTTGACCCAAACCCACTCGGCTGGACCCAAACCCAATCGGCTACACCCAAACCCACTCGGCTAGAACAAAACCCACTCGGCTGGACCCAAACCAAGTCGGCTGGACCCAAACCCACTCGTCTAGACCCAAACCCACTCCGCTGGACCCAAACCCACTCGGCTAGACCCAAACCCACTCGGCGAGACGCAAACCCACTCGGCCAGACGCAAACCCACTCGGCTAGACCCAAACCCACTCGGCTAGACGCAAACCCACTCGGCTAGACCCATACCCACTCGGCTAGACCCAAACGCATTCGGCTAGACGCAAACCCAATCGGCTAGACCCAAACCCACTCGGCTAGATGCAAACCCACTCGGCTAGACCCAAACCCACTCGGCTAGACCCAAACCCACTCGGCTAAACTCAAACCCACTCCGCTAGACCCAAACCCACTCGGCTCGACCCAAACCCATTCGGCTAGACGCAAACCCAATCGGCTAGACCCAAACCCACTCGGCTAGATGCAAACCCACTCGGCTAGACCCAAACCCACTCGGCTAGA
Source organism: Raja brachyura (assembly GCA_963514005.1). The sequence continues at coordinate 2,461,219 of OY740820.1, forward strand.
CCCAAACCCACTCGGCTAAACTCAAACCCACTCCGCTAGACCCAAACCCACTCGGCTAGACCCAAACCCACTCGGCTGGACCCAAACCAAGTCGGCTGGACCCAAACCCACTCGTCTAGACCCAAACCCACTCCGCTGGACCCAAACCCACTCGGCTAGACCCAAACCCACTCGGCGAGACGCAAACCCACTCGGCCAGACGCAAACCCACTAGGCTAGACCCAAACCCACTCGGCTAGACCCAAACCCAATCGGCTAGACCCAAACCCACTCGGCTGGAACAAAACCCACTCGGCTGGACCCAACCAACTCGGCTGGACCCAAACCCACTCGGCCAGACCCAAACCCACTCGGCTAGACCCAAACCCACACGCTAGACCCAAACCCACTCGGCTGGACCCAAACCCACTCGGCTAGACCCAAACACACTCGGCTAGACCTAAACCCACACGGCTAGACCCAAACCCACTCGGCTAGACCCAAACCCATTCGGCTAGACCCAAACCCATTCGGCTAGACGCAAACCCACTCGGCAAGACACAAACCCACTCGGCTAGACCCAAACCCACTCGGCTAGACCCAAACCCACTCGGCTAGACCCAAACCCACTCGGCTAGACCCAAACCCACTCGGGTAGACCCAAACCCACTCCGCTAGACCCAAACCCACTTCGCTAGACCCAAACCCACTCGGCTAGACCCAAACACACTCGGCTAGACCCAAACCCACTCGGCCAGACCCAAACCCACTCGGCTAGACGCAAACCCACTGGCTAGACCCAAACCCATTCGGCTAGACGCAAACCCAATCGGCTAGACCCAAACCCACTCGGCTAGATGCAAACCCACTCGGCTAGACCCAAACCCACTCGGCTAGACCCAAACCCACTCGGCTAAACCCAAACCCACTCAGCTAGACCTAAACCCACTCGGCTAGACCCAAACCCACTCGGCTAGACCCAAACCCACTCGGCTAGACGGAAACCCACTCGGCTAGACCCAAACCCACTCGGCTAGACGCAAACCCACTCGGCTAGACCCAAACCCACTCGGCTAGACCCAAACCCACTCGGCTAAACCCAAACCCACTCCGCTAGACCCAAAACCACTCGGCTAGACCCAATACCCACTCGGCTTGACCCAAACCCACTCGGCTGGACCCAAACCCAATCGGCTACACCCAAACCCACTCGGCTAGAACAAAACCCACTCTGCTGGACCCAAACCAAGTCGTCTGGACCCAAACCCACTCGTCTAGACCCAAACCCACTCCGCTGGACCCAAACCCACTCGGCTAGACCCAAACCCACTCGGCGAGATGCAAACCCACTCGGCCAGACGCAAACCCACTCGGCTAGACCCAAACCCACTCGGCTAGACGCAAACCCACTCGGCTAAACCCATACCCACTCGGCTAGACCCAAACCCACTCGGCTAGACCCAAACCCACTCGGCTGGACCCAAACCCACTCGGCCAGACCCAAACCCACTCCGTTAGACCCAAACCCACTCGGCTAGACCCAAACCCACTCGGCTAGACCCAAACCAACTCGGCTAGACCCAAACCCACTCGGCTGGACCCAAACCCACTCCGCTAGACCCAAACCCACTCGCCTAGACCGAAAGCCACTCGGCTAGACCCAAACCCACTCGGCTAGACCCAAACACACTCGGCTAGACCCAAACCCACTCGGCTGGACCCAAACCCACTCGGCTAGACCCAAACCCACTCGGCTAGACCCAAACCCACACGCTAGACCCAAACCCACTCGGCTCGACCCAAACCCATTCGGCTAGACGCAAACCCAATCGGCTAGACCCAAACCCACTCGGCTAGATGCAAACCCACTCGGCTAGACCCAAACCCACTCGGCTAGACCCAAACCCACTCGGCTAAACTCAAACCCACTCGGCTAGACCCAAACCCACTCGGCTAGACCCAAACCCACTCGGCTGGACCCAAACCCACTCGGCCAGACCCAAACCCACTCGGCTAGACCCAAACCCACTCGTCTAGACCCAAACCCACTCGGCTGGACCCAAACCCACTCGGCCAGACCCAAACCCACTCGGCTAGACCCAAACCCACTCGGCTAGACCAAAACCCATTCGGCTAGACCCAAACCAACTCGGCTAGACCCAAACCCACTCGGCTGGACCCAAACCCACTCCGCTAGACCCAAACCCACTCGGCTAGACCGAAAGCCACTCGGCTAGACCCAAACCCACTCGGCTAGACCCAAACCCACTCGGCTGGACCCAAACCCACTCGGCTAGACCCAAACCCACTCGGCTAGACCCAAACCCACTCGGCTAGACCCAAACCCACACGCTAGACCCAAACCCACACGGCTAGACCCAAACCCACTCAGCTAGACCCAAACCCACTCGGCTAGACCCATACCCACTCCGCCAGACCCAAACCCACTCGGCTAGTCCCAAACCCACTCGGCTAGCCCCAAACCTACTCGGCTAGACCAAAACCCACTCGGCTAGACCCAAACACACTCGGCTAGACCCAAACACACTCGGCTAGACCCAAACCCACTCGGCTAGACCCAAACCCAGTCGGCTATACCCAAACCCACTCGGCTAGACGCAAACCCACTCCGCTAGACCCTAACCCACTTGGCTAGACCCAAACCCACTCGGCTAGACCCATACCCATTCGGCTAGACCCAAACCCACTCGGCTAGACTCAAACCCACTGGGCTAGACCAAAACCCACTCGGCTAGAACCAAACCCGCTCCGCTAGAACCAAACCCACTCCGCTAGACTCAAACCCACTCCGCTAGACACAAACCCACTCAGCTAGAACCAAATCCACTCGGCTAGGCCCAAACCCACTCGGCTAGAACAAAACCCACTCGGCTGGACCCAACCAACTCGACTGGATCCAAACCCATTCGGCTAAACCCAAACCCACTCCGCTAGACCAAAACCCACTCGGCTAGACCCAAACCCACTCCGCTAGACCCAACACCACTCGGCTAGACCCATACCCACTCGGCTTGACCCAAACCCACTCGGCTGGACCCAAATCCAATCGGCTACACCCAAACCCACTCGGCTAGAACAAAACCCACTCGGCTGGACCCAAACCAAGTCGGCTGGACCCAAACCCACTCGTCTAGACCCAAACCCACTCCGCTGGACCCAAACCCACTCGGCTAGACCCAAACCCACTCGGCGAGACGCAAACCCACTCGGCCAGACGCAAACCCACTCGGCTAGACCCAAACCCACTCGGCTAGACGCAAACCCACTCGGCTAGACCCATACCCACTCGGCTAGACCCAAACCCACTCGGCTAGACCCAAACCCAATCGGCTAGACCCAAACCCACTCGGCTGGAACAAAACCCACTCGGCTGGACCCAACCAACTCGGATGGACCCAAACCCACTCGGCCAGACCCAAACCCACTCGGCTAGACCCAAACCCACTCGGCTAAACCCAAACCCACTCCGCTAGACCCAAACCCACTCGGCTAGACCCAAACCCACTCGGCTGGACCCAAACCCACTCGGCCAGACCCAAACCCACTCCGTTAGACCCAAACCCACTCGGCTAGACCCAAACCCACTCGGCTGGACCCAAACCCACTCGGCCAGACCCAAATCCATTCGGCTAGACCCAAACCAACTCGGCTAGACCCAAACCCACTCGGCTGGACCCAAACCCACTCCGCTAGACCCAAACCCACTCGGCTAGACCGAAAGCCACTCGGCTAGACCCAAACCCACTCGGCTAGACCCAAACACACTCGGCTAGACCTAAACCCACTCGGCTGGACCCAAACCCACTCGGCTAGACCCAAACCCACTCGGCTAGACCCAAACCCACACGCTAGACACAAACCCACTCGGCTGGACCCAAACCCACTCGGATAGACCCAAACCCACTCGGCCAGACCCAAACCCACTCGGCTAGACGCAAACCCACTCGGCTCGACCCAAACCCATTCGGCTAGACGCAAACCCAATCGCCTAGACCCAAACCCACTCGGCTAGATGCAAACCGACTCGGCTAGACCCAAACCCACTCGGCTAGACCCAAACCCACTCGGCTAAACTCAAACCCACTCCGCTAGACCCAAACCCACTCGGCTAGACCCAAACCCACTCGGCTGGACCCAAACCCACTCGGCCAGACCCAAACCCACTCCGCTAGACCCAAACCCACTCGGCTAGACCCAAACCCACTCGGCTGGACCCAAACCCACTCGGCCAGACCCAAACCCACTCGGCTAGACCCAAACCCACTCGGCTAGACCTAAACCCATTCGGCTAGACCCAAACCAACTCGGCTAGACCCAAACCCACTCGGCTGGACCCAAACCCACTCCGCTAGACCCAAACCCACTCGGCTAGACCGAAAGCCACTCGGCTAGACCCAAACCCACTCGGCTAGACCCAAACCCACTCGGCTGGACCCAAACCCACTCGGCTAGACCCAAACCCACTCGGCTAGACCCAAACCCACTCGGCTAGACCCAAACCCACACGCTAGACCCAAACCCACTCGGCTAGACCCAAACCCACTCGGCTAGACCCAAACCCACTCGGCTAGACCCAAACCCACTCCGCCAGACCCAAACCCACTCGGCTAGACCCAAACCCACTCGGCTAGACCCAAACCTACTCGGCTAGACCAAAACCCACTCGGCTAGACCCAAACACACTCGGCTAGACCCAAACACACTCGGCTAGACCCAAACCCACTCGGCTAGACCCAAACCCAATCGGCTATACCCAAACCCACTCGGCTAGACGCAAACCCACACCGCTAGACCCTAACCCACTCGGCTAGACCCAAACCCACTCGGCTAGACCCATACCCATTCGGCTAGACCCAAACCCACTCGGCTAGACTCAAACCCACTGGGCTAGACCAAAACCCACTCGGCTAGAACCAAACCCGCTCCGCTAGAACCAAACCCACTCCGCTAGACTCAAACCCACTCCGCTAGACACAAACCCACTCAGCTAGAACCAAATCCACTCGGCTAGACCCAAACCCACTCGGCAAGAACAAAACCCACTCGGCTGGACCCAACCAACTCGACTGGATCCAAACCCACTCGGCTAAACCCAAACCCACTCCGCTAGACCAAAACCCACTCGGCTAGACCCAAACCCACTCGGCTGGACCCAAACCCACTCGGCCAGACCCAAACCCACTCCGCTAGACCCAAACCCACTCGGCTAGACCCAAACCCACTCGGCTGGACTCAAACCCACTCGGCCAGACCCAAACCCACTCGGCTAGACCCAAACCCACTCGGCTAGACCAAAACCCATTCGGCTAGACCCAAACCAACTCGGCTAGACCCAAACCCACTTGGCTGGACCCAAACCCACTCGGCTAGACCCAAACCCACTCGGCTGGACCCAAACCCACTCGGCCAGACCCAAACCCACTCGGCTAGACCCAAACCCACTCGGCTAGACCCAAACCCACTCGGCTGGACCCAAACCCACTCGGCTAGACCCAAACCCACTCGGCCAGACCCAAACCCACTCGGCTAGACGCAAACCCACTCGGCTAGACCCAAACCCATTCGGCTAGACCCAAACCCACTCGGCTAGACCCAAACACACTCGGCTAGACCCAAACCCACTCGGCTGGACCCAAACCCACTCGGCTAGACCCAAACCCACTCGGCTAGACCCAAACCCACACGCTAGACCCAAACCCACTTGGCTAGACCCAAACCCACTCGGCTAGACCCAAACCCACTCGGCTAGACCCAAACCCACTCCGCCAGACCCAAACCCACTCGGCTAGACCCAAACCCACTCGGCTAGACCCAAACCCACTCGGCTAGACCCAAACCCACTCCGCCAGACCCAAACCCACTCGGCTAGACCGAAAGCCAATCGGCTAGACCCAAACCCACTCGGCTAGACCCAAACACACTCGGCTAGACCAAAACCCACTCGGCTGGACCCAAACCCACTCGGCTAGACCCAAACCCACTCGGCTAGACCCAAACCCACACGTTAGACCCAAACCCACTCGGCTAGACCCAAACCCACTCGGCTAGACCCAAACCCACTCGGCTAGACCCAAACCCACTCCGCCAGACCCAAACCCACTGGGCTAGACCCAAACCCACTCGGCTAGACCCAAACCCACTCGGCTAGACCCAAAACCACTCCGCTAGACCCCAACCCACTCGTCTAGACCCAAGCACACTCGGCAAGACCCAAACCCACTCCGTTAGACCCAAACCCACTCCGCTAGACCCAAACCCAATTCGCTGGACCGCAACCCACTCCGCTTGACCCAAACCCACTCCGCTAGAACCAAACCCACTGCGCTAGACCCAAACCCACTCGGCTAGACACAAACCCACTCGGCTAGACCCAAACCCACTCGGCTAGACCCAAACCCACTCCGCCAGACCCAAACCCACTCGGCTAGACCCAAACCCACTCGGCTAGACCCAAACCTACTTGGCTAGACCAAAACCCACTCGGCTAGACCCAAACACACTCGGCTAGACCCAAACCCACTCCGCTAGACCCAAACCCACTCGGCTAGACCGAAAGCCACTCGGCTAGACCGAAGCCCACTCGGCTAGACCCAAACACACTCGGCTAGACCCAAACCCACTCGGCTGGACCCAAACACACTCGGCTAGACCCAAACCCACTCGGCTAGACCCAAACCCACACGCTAGACCCAAACCCACTCGGCTAGACACAAACCCACTCGGCTAGACGCAAACCCACTCGGCTAGACCCAAACCCACTCCGCCAGACCCAAACCCACTCGGCTAGACCCAAACCCACTCGGCTAGACCCAAACCCACTCGGCCAGACCCAAACCCACTCGGCTAGACCCAAACCCACTCGGCTGGACCCAAACCCACTCGGCTAGACCCAAACCCACTCGGCTAGACCCAAACCAATTCGGCTAGATGCAAACCCACTCGGCAAGACCCAAACCCACTCGGCTAGACCCAAACCCACTCGGCTAGATGCAAACCCAATCGGCTAGACCCAAACCCACTCGGCTAGATGCAAACCCACTCGGCTAGACCCAAACCCACTCGACTAGACCCAAACCCACTCGGCTGAACACAAACCCACTCCGCTAGACCCAAACCCACTCGGCTAGACCCAAACCCACTCGGCTGGACCCAAACCCACTCGGCCAGACCCAAACCCACTCGGCTCGACCCAAACCCACTCGGCTAGACCAAAACCCATTCGGCTAGACCCAAACCAACTCGGCTAGACCCAAACCCACTCGGCTAGACCCAAACCCACTCGGCTGGACCCAAACCCACTCGGCCAGACCCAAACCCACTCGGCTAGACCCAAACCCACTCGGCTAGACCAAAACCCATTCGGCTAGACCCAAACCAACTCGGCTAGACCCAAACCCACTCGGCTGGACCCAAACCCACTCCGCTAGACCCATACCCACTCGGCTAGACCGAAAGCCACTCGGCTAGACCCAAACCCAATCGGCTAGACCCAAACACACTCGGCTAGACCCAAACCCACTCGGCTGGACCCAAACCCACTGGGCTAGACCCAAACCCACTCGGCTAGACCCAAACCCACACGCTAGACCCAAACCCACTCGGCTAGACCCAAACCCACTCGGCTAGACCCAAACCCACTCGGCTAGACCCAAACCCACTCCGCCAGACCCAAACCCACTCGGCTAGACCCAAACCCACTCGGCTAGACCCAAACCTACTCGGCTAGACCAAAACCCACTCGGCTAGACCCAAACCCACTCGGCTAGACCCAAACACACTCGGCTAGACCCAAACCCACTCGGCTAGACCCAAACCCAATCGGCTAGACCCAAACCCACTCGGCTAGACGCAAACCCACTCCGCTAGACCCAAACCCACTCGGCTGGACCCAAACCCACTCGGCTAGACCCAAACCCACTCGGCTAGACCCAAACCCACTCGGCTTGACCCAAAACCACTACGCTAGACCCAAACCCACTCGGCTAGACCCGAACCCACTCGGCTAGACCCAAACCCACTCGGCTAGACACATACCCATTCGGCTAGAACTAAACCCACTCGGCTAGACCCAAACCCACTCGGCTAGACCCAAAAACCACTCGGCTAGACCCAAACCCACTCGGCTAGACCCAAACCCACTCGGCTAGACCCAAACCCACTCCGCTAGACCCAAACCCACTCCGCTACACCCAAACCCACTCCGCAAGACCCAAACCCACTCAGCTCGACCCAAACCCACTCCGCTACAACCAAACCCACTGCGCTGGACCCAAACCCACTCGGCTAGACTCCAACCCAATCGGCTAGCCCCCAACACACTCAGCTAGACCCAAACCCACTCGGCTAGACCCAAACCCACTCGGCTAGACCCAAACCCACTCGGCTAGACCCATACCCACTCAGCTAGACCCAAACCCACTCGGCTAGTCCCAAACCCAATCGGCTGGACCCAAACCAACTCGGCTAGACCCAAACACACTCGGCTAGACCTAAACCCACTCGGCTAGACCCAAACCCACTCGGCTAGACCCAAACCCACTCGGCTGGACCCAAACCCACTCGGCTAAACCCAAACCCACTCCGCTAGACCCAAAACCACTCGGCTAGACCCATACCCACTCGGCTTGACCAAAACCCACTAGGCTGGACCCAAACCCAATCGGCTAGCCCCAAACCCACTCGGCAAGAACAAAACCCACTCGGCTGGACCCAAACCAACTCGGCTGGATCCAAACCCACTCGGCTAGACCCAAACCCAATCCGCTGGACCCAAACCCACTCGGCTAGACCCAAAACCACTCGGCTAGACCCATACCCACTCGGCTTGACCCAAACCCACTCGGCTGGACCCAAACCCAATCGGCTAGACCCAAACCCACTCGGCAAGAACAAAACCCACTCGGCTGGACCCAAACCAACTCGGCTGGACCCAAACCCACTCGGCTAGACCCAAACCCACTCCGCTGGACCCAAACCCACTCGGCTAGACCCAAACCCACTCGGCTGGACCCAAACCCACTCGGCTAGACCCAAACCCACTCCGCTGGACCCAAACCCACTCGGCTAGACCCAAACCCACTCGGCTAGACCCAAACCCACTCGGCTAGACCCAAACCCACTCGGCTAGACCCAAACCCACTCGGCTAGACGCAAACCCACTAGGCCAGACCCAAACCCACTCGGCTAGACCCAAACCCACTCGGCTCGACCCAAACCCACTCGGCTGGACCCAAACCCACTCGGCTAGACCCAAACCCACTCGGCTAGACCAAAACCCACTCGGCTGGACCCGAACCAACTCGGCTGGACCCAAACCCACTCGGCTAGACGCAAACCCACTCCGCTAGACCCAAACCCACTCGGCTAGACCTAAACCCACTCGGCTAGACCCTAACACACTCGGCTAGACCCAAACCCATTCGGCTAGACGCAAACCCACTCGGCAAGACCCAAACCCACTCGGCAAGACCCAAACCCACTCGGCTAGACCCAAACCCACTCCGCTAGACCCAAACCCACTCCGCAAGCCCCAAACCAACTCCGCTAGACCCAAACCCACGCGGCTAGATTCAAACCCACTCGGCCAGACCCAAACCCACTCGGCTAGACGCAAACCCACTCGGCTAGACCCAAACCCACTCGGCTAGATGCAAACCTAATCGGCTAGACCCAAACCCACTCGGCTAGATGCAAACCCACTCGGCTGGACCCAAACCCACTCGACTGGACCCAAACCCACTCGGCTGAACCCAAACCCACTCCGCTAGACCCAAACCCACTCGGCTAGACCCAAACCCACTTGGCTAGACCCAAACCCACTCGGCTGGACCCAAACCCACTCGGCTAGACCCAAACCCACTCGGCTAGGCCGAAAGCCACTCAGCTAGACCCAAACCAACTCGGCTAGACCCAAACACACTCGGCTAGACCCAAACCCACTCGGCTGGACCCAAACCCACTCGGCTAGACCCAAACCCACTCGGCTAGACCCAAACCCACACGCTAGACCCAAACCCACTCGGCTAGACCCAAACCCACTCGGCTAGACCCAAACCCACTCGGCTAGACCCAAACCCACTCCGCCAGACCCAAACCCACTCGGCTAGACCCAAACCTACTCGGCTAGACCCAAACCTACTCGGCTAGACCAAAACCCACTCGGCTAGACCCAAACACACTTGGCTGGACCCAAACACACTCGGCTGGACCCAAACCCACTCGGCTAGACCCAAACCCACTCGGCTAGACCCAAACCCACTCCGCTAGACCCAAACCCACTCCGCTAGACCCAAACCCACTCCGCTAGACCCAAACCCACTCAGCTCGCCCCAAACCCACTCCGCTACAACCAAACCCACTGCGCTGGACCCAAACCCACTCGGCTAGACTCCAACCCAATCGGCTAGCCCCCAACACACTCAGCTAGACCCAAACCCACTCGGCTAGACCCAAACCCACTCGGCTAGACCCAAACCCACTCGGCTAGACGCAAACCCACTCGGCTAGACGCAAACCCACTCGGCTAGACCCAAACCCACTCGGCTAGACGCAAACCCACTCGGCTAGACCCAAACCCACTCGGCTAGACTCAAACCCACTCCGCTAAACCCAAACCCACTCCGCTAGACCCAAACCCAATCGGCTAGACCCAAACCCACTCGGCTAGACCCAAACCCATTCGGCTAAACGCAAACCCAATCGGCTAGACCCAAACCCACTCCGCTAGACCCAAACCCACTCCGCTAGACCCAAACCCACTCGGCTAGACCCAAACCCATTCGGCTAGACGCAAACCCAATCGGCTAGACCCAAACCCACTCGGCTAGATGCAAACCCACTCGGCTAGACCAAAACCCACTCGGCTAGACCCAAACCCACTCGGCTAAACCCAAACCCACTCGGCTAGACCAAAACCCATTCGGCTAGACCCAAACCAACTCGGCTCGACCCAAACCCACTCGGCTGGTCCCAAACCCACTCGGCTAGACGCAAACCCACTCGGCAAGACCCAAACCCACTCGGCTAGACCCAAACCCACTCGGCTAGACCCAAACCGACTCGGCTAGACGCAAACCCAGTCGGCCAGACCCAAACCCACTCCGCTAGACCCAAACCCACTCCGCTAGACCCAAACCCACTCCGCTAGACCCAAACCCACTCCGCTAGCCCCAAACCAACTCCGCTAGACCCAAACCCACGCGGCTAGACTCAAACCCACTCGGCTAGACCCAAACCCACTCGGCCAGACCCAAACCCACTCAGCTAGACGCAAACCCACTCGGCTAGACCCAAACCCACTCGGCTAGATGCAAACCCAATCGGGTAGACCCAAACCCACTCGGCTAGATGCAAACCCACTCGGCTAGACCCAAACCCACTCGGCTGGTCCCAAACCCACTCGGCTAGACGCAAACCCACTCGGCAAGACCCAAACCCACTCGGCTAGACCCAAACCCACTCGGCTAGACCCAAACCCACTCGGCTAGACCCAAACCCAGTCGGCCAGACCCAAACCCACTCCGCTAGACCCAAACCCACTCCGCTAGACCCAAACCGACTCCGCTAGTCCCAAACCCACTCCGCTAGCCCCAAACCAACTCCGCTAGACCCAAACCCACGCGGCTAGACTCAAACCAACTCGGCTAGACCCAAACCCACTCGGCCATACCCAAACCCACTCGGCTAGACGCAAACCCACTCGGCTAGACCCAAACCCACTCGGCTAGATGCAAACCCAATCGGGTAGACCCAAACCCACTCGGCTAGATGCAAACCCACTCGGCTAGACCCAAACCCACTCGACTAGACCCAAACCCACCGGGCTGAACCCAAACCCACTCCGCTAGACCCAAACCCACTCGGCTACACCCAAACCCACTCGGCTGGACCCAAACCCACTCGGCCAGACCCAAACCCACTCGGCCAGACCCAAACACACTCGGCTAGACCAAAACCCATTCGGCTAGACCCAAACCAACTCGGCTAGACCCAAACCCACTCGGCTGGACCCAAACCCACTCGGCAAGCCCCAAACCAACTCCGCTAGACCCAAACCCACGCGGCTAGATTCAAACCCACTCGGCTAGACCCAAACCCACTCGGCCAGACCCAAACCCACTCGGCTAGACGCAAACCCACTCGGCTAGACCCAAACCCACTCGGCTAGATGCAAACCTAATCGGCTAGACCCAAACCCACTCGGCTAGATGCAAACCCACTCGGCTGGACCCAAACCCACTCGACTGGACCCAAACCCACTCGGCTGAACCCAAACCCACTCCGCTAGACCTAAACCCACTCGGCTAGACCCAAACCCACTCGGCTAGACCCAAACCCACTCGGCTGGACCCAAACCCACTCGGCTAGACCCAAACCCACTCGGCTAGGCCGAAAGCCACTCAGCTAGACCCAAACCAACTCGGCTAGACCCAAACACACTCGGCTAGACCCAAACCCACTCGGCTGGACCCAAACCCACTCGGCTAGACCCAAACCCACTCGGCTAGACCCAAACCCACACGCTAGACCCAAACCCACTCGGCTAGACCCAAACCCACTCGGCTAGACCCAAACCCACTCGGCTAGACCCAAACCCACTCCGCCAGACCCAAACCCACTCGGCTAGACCCAAACCTACTCGGCTAGACCCAAACCTACTCGGCTAGACCAAAACCCACTCGGCTAGACCCAAACACACTTGGCTGGACCCAAACACACTCGGCTGGACCCAAACCCACTCGGCTAGACCCAAACCCACTCGGCTAGACCCAAACCCACTCCGCTAGACCCAAACCCACTCCGCTAGACCCAAACCCACTCCGCTAGACCCAAACCCACTCAGCTCGCCCCAAACCCACTCCGCTACAACCAAACCCACTGCGCTGGACCCAAACCCACTCGGCTAGACTCCAACCCAATCGGCTAGCCCCCAACACACTCAGCTAGACCCAAACCCACTCGGCTAGACCCAAACCCACTCGGCTAGACCCAAACCCACTCGGCTAGACGCAAACCCACTCGGCTAGACGCAAACCCACTCGGCTAGACCCAAACCCACTCGGCTAGACGCAAACCCACTCGGCTAGACCCAAACCCACTCGGCTAGACCCAAACCCACTCCGCTAAACCCAAACCCACTCCGCTAGACCCAAACCCAATCGGCTAGACCCAAACCCACTCGGCTAGACCCAAACCCATTCGGCTAAACGCAAACCCAATCGGCTAGACCCAAACCCACTCCGCTAGACCCAAACCCACTCCGCTAGACCCAAACCCACTCGGCTAGACCCAAACCCATTCGGCTAGATGCAAACCCAATCGGCTAGACCCAAACCCACTCGGCTAGATACAAACCCACTCGGCTAGACCCAAACCCACTCGGCTAGACCCAAACCCACTCGGCTAAACCCAAACCCACTCGGCTAGACCAAAACCCATTCGGCTAGACCCAAACCAACTCGGCTCGACCCAAACCCACTCGGCTGGTCCCAAACCCACTCGGCTAGACGCAAACCCACTCGGCAAGACCCAAACCCACTCGGCTAGACCCAAACCCACTCGGCTAGACCCAAACCGACTCGGCTAGACGCAAACCCAGTCGGCCAGACCCAAACCCACTCCGCTAGACCCAAACCCACTCCGCTAGACCCAAACCCACTCCGCTAGACCCAAACCCACTCCGCTAGCCCCAAACCAACTCCGCTAGACCCAAACCCACGCGGCTAGACTCAAACCCACTCGGCTAGACCCAAACCCACTCGGCCAGACCCAAACCCACTCGGCTAGACGCAAACCCACTCGGCTAGACCCAAACCCACTCGGCTAGATGCAAACCCAATCGGGTAGACCCAAACCCACTCGGCTAGATGCAAACCCACTCGGCTAGACCCAAACCCACTCGGCTGGTCCCAAACCCACTCGGCTAGACGCAAACCCACTCGGCAAGACCCAAACCCACTCGGCTAGACCCAAACCCACTCGGCTAGACCCAAACCCACTCGGCTAGACCCAAACCCAGTCGGCCAGACCCAAACCCACTCCGCTAGACCCAAACCCACTCCGCTAGACCCAAACCGACTCCGCTAGACCCAAACCCACTCCGCTAGCCCCAAACCAACTCCGCTAGACCCAAACCCACGCGGCTAGACTCAAACCAACTCGGCTAGACCCAAACCCACTCGGCCATACCCAAACCCACTCGGCTAGACGCAAACCCACTCGGCTAGACCCAAACCCACTCGGCTAGATGCAAACCCAATCGGGTAGACCCAAACCCACTCGGCTAGATGCAAACCCACTCGGCTGGACCCAAACCCACTCGACTAGACCCAAACCCACCGGGCTGAACCCAAACCCACTCCGCTAGACCCAAACCCACTCGGCTACACCCAAACCCACTCGGCTGGACCCAAACCCACTCGGCCAGACCCAAACCCACTCGGCCAGACCCAAACACACTCGGCTAGACCAAAACCCATTCGGCTAGACCCAAACCAACTCGGCTAGACCCAAACCCACTCGGCTGGACCCAAACCCACTCGGCTAGACCCAAACCCACTCGGCTAGACCGATAGCCAGTCGGCTAGACCCAAACACACTCGGCAAGAACAAAACCCACTCGGCTGGACCCAAACCAACTCGGCTGGACCCAAACCCACTCGGCTAGACCCAATCCCACTCCGCTGGACCCAAACCCACTCGGCTAGACACAAACCCACTCGGCTAGACCCAAACCCACTCGGCTAGACCCAAACACACTCGTGTAAAGAGGTTTACACGTACACAGTGTCTCTTTACCAAGTCTTTTATTAATCACATACATCGATGCCCTAGTTGCACATGGTCTGCACGTTTTACTAGAGGAGGTACTAGGGATGGAGAGACAGTAATATACTTGGTGAAAGGGGAGTGGCTACACAACCTACAATTAAAGGGACATGCACTAAACATCTACATCCTTCCTCTTACAAAAGAACGTGACAGCCGACCATGTCTCATACACTAGAGCAACTGGAAAAGGATAAACAGTAAAATAGCAGCAATCAAATATAATCGCCATAACGGTCAGGCGCCCTCACAATCCACCCCGAGCGGGTACGAACCCCGCTCACACCCTCTCCCCCCAAAGAAACGGGCACCGGGGGAGACCCCACGACAGAAGGACTACAATGTGGGGACTTGCGTGGTGACAAAGGGATTGGAGGCGAGCGACCTGGCGATGGGGAAGAGACGGCCGGAGGCACGGGAATAGGCACAGGGAGAAGAACCGGGACAGGGCGAGCAGGCACAGGCTTAGTGACCGCTACAGGCGGGAGAGCGGACAGAGGGGGAGCATGGGGGTTAGCAGGAGGAGGAGGAGAAGGCTCGTTCACCAGGCGGAGGTGTCGCCTGGACCGACGGTAAACAGTACCATCGAGGTTCACCAGATAGGAGCGAGGTGAACCAGCCGTCCCAACAACAACCGCAAGGCCAGGGTGACCGGAGGTGGAATGCATGCGGACAACCTGACCAGGAGACAGAGGAGGCAGGGCACGGCAAGACCTGTCGTGGGAACGCTTCTGAACGGACTGCTTGGTAGCAATACGCTCACGGACCACGGCAGGTTTTACAACAGCCGGGGTAAGAGTCTGCTGGGCCACCGGAATGGGAGGTCGAGTAACCCGGGACATGAGGCGCTGCGCCGGGGACCCCAGAACACCGTCACGGGAAATGTTTCGCAGGTTGAGGAGGGCGAGGTAAATGTCAGACTTCGATGCGCGGCAGCGATTCAACAAGTCCTTCGCGCTGCGAACAGCACGCTCGGCCAGGCCATTGCTCTGAGGGTACTCAGGGCTACTAGTGTAATGCCGAAAGTTCCAGCGGTCAGCAAAGTCCTTGAACTCCGCACTGGTAAACTGGCTGCCGTTGTCTGACTGCAGGCTCGCCGGTGATCCAAAGGTCGCGAAGTGGCGGCGCAGCTTCGCGATGACAGCAGAAGAGGAGAGAGAAAACAGCTGGTCGACCTCATACCAGTTGGAGTAAGAGTCGACAAGCACCAAGAAGTGCTTGCCGTGCCACTCAAAAATGTCCGTTGCCAGTGCCGACCATGGCAGGTCTGGTGCGGGCTGCTGCAGAAGGGGCAAACGCTGCTGCTGCGGGGCGAGACTGTTGCAGGTAGGGCAGGATGACACCCGGTCCCGAAAATACATAGCCATATCAGGCCAATAAAACTGGCTTTGGGCGATAGAGAGAGTGGCCTCGGCGCCAGGATGACCCCGATGTGCGGTGTCGAAATACTGTTGGCGAAGAGCCTCTGGTACCACAACCTTGTGACCCTTAACGATAACTCCATCTCGTAGCACCAGCTCGTCACGGACCAGGAAGTAGGGCACTGCCGCGGCGGGCAGGGAAGAACGTCGCTCGGGCCAACCCCTTTGAATGACCGCAGCTAGCTGTTGGAGCGAGGCGTCAGCAGCAGTGTGTTTAACTAAGCACTGTAGTTGCTTTGAAGGAACAAAGTTGACGTTCAGGACCATCATACCTGATGCCTCGTAAGGGTGACGGGTGGTCGAAGCCAGAGGAGCCCGAGACAACGTGTCAGCAATAAACATGTCCTTGCCTCTACGGTACACTACGGAGAAGGTAAAACGCTGCAGCTGCAGCATCATCCGCTGCAGCCTGGAGGAGGCAGCGTGAATCGGCTTGCCGAGGATGGTGACCAGAGGCTGGTGGTCGGTCTCAATAGAGAATTCAGTTCCCAGGATATAGTCCTTAAATTTTGAACATGCAAACACAACAGCCAGCAGTTCCTTTTCGATCTGGGCATAGCGCTGTTCAGCTGGAGTCATCGTGCGGGACGCGAAGGACACGGGTAACTGGACCCCATCATGAACTTGCAAGCAAGCAGCACCCAGCCCGAACTTTGAAGCATCGCACGTGAGGACAATAGGACGGTTCAAATCGAAATATTGCAGCGTCGGAGTGCAGACAAGCTTTGAACGCAGCATATCGAAAGCAGCCTGGTGTTGCGGGAACCAGGACCATGCAGTGTCTTTCTTCACCAAGTCCCTTAAAGGGGCACTCAACTCGCTCAGATCGGGGATGAATTTTCCCAAGTAGTTAGCCATGCCAAGGAAACGCTGGAGGCTCGGCACATCCACAGGAGCAGGCATCCCCGAGATAGCAGCGGTCTTCTGTGGGTCGGGCTTCAGCCCGGACGCTGTGAAGACGTGTCCCACATAGGTGACCTCCGGGACACGGAACCGGCATTTACTGGGGTTGAGCTTCAGATTTACCTCCCGAGCTCGGTCCAAAACTAGTCGGAGGTTGTGGTCGTGCTGTTCCACACCTCTACCATACACCAAGATGTCATCTACAATGATAGCGCACGGGAGCCCCGCAAACAGCTGTTCCATCGTCCTCTGGAAAACTTCACTGGCGGAGCTGATCCCGAACGGCATGCGCAGGAATCGGAACCTCCCAAAGGGAGTGGCAAAGGTCGTCAGGTAGGACGATTGTTCATCTAGCGGTATCTGCCAGAACGAGCTCTTAGCATCCAGCACCGAAAACACAGTGGCAGGGCCAACCTGTGCAGCAACATCTTCGACAGTACGCATGGGATAGTGCGGGCGCTTGATAGCCAGGTTCAAATCTTTGGGGTTGATGCAGATCCGTAGCTCACTCTTGTCCTTCTTGGCAGCAACCACCATGGTGGAGACCCACTGAGTGGGCTCGCTCACCTCTTTCAGAATGCCTGTAGCCACCATGTCCCGAAGGGTGGACTCGACCCTATCCTTCATCGCAAAGGAGACCCGGTGTGGAGGGCGTACAACTGGATCCACGTCAGGTTTTAGAGAGATCTCATAACTGCAGGGGAGCATCCCCAGCGCATTGTCAAACCGATCAGGGTACTCGGCTAACGGGTCCAAAGGTTGCTGAACTAAACGGATCTCCCGGTGAAAATTGACCAATCCGAGGTCTTGGCATGCCCGAACACCGAGCAGTGTAACACATTTTTCGTTAACCAGGAAGAAGGAGAGGGGCCGAACGGTCTCTAGCACTTCACAGTTCAGGGTAGCCTTCCCCACAGGGACAAGCAACCCTCCCCCATAAGCACGAAGGACAGAGCGCTCAACAGTGACTCGCTCATTATTCCTTATCTTCTTGAAAAGGCTGGTAGACATAACGTTCGTGGCGGCCCCAGTATCGACCTTGGCAGAGAACGTAGAACCATTGACAGTAACTTGCACAGTAGGGTCTGTTATTCGAGCAGGTGCCTTCCTAACTGAAAACACGCTGAGCTCACTCTGAGAAGAGTCAGAATCAGACAGTGGGAGGTTGTCAGGAGAGTGATAAGAACCAGACGCAGTACCATCCCGTACCAGGTAATTAGAGTCCCTGCGCTGTTGCTGGGCAGGATTTTTTTTAGCTCTGCATGCTGACGAGAAGTGGTTAGGCTTGTTGCAGAAGTTACAAATCTTTCCAACCGCAGGGCACACGTTGAAACGATGAGTCACAAAGTTACAGTTCGGGCAGCGCTTCTCCAGCTTGGAACTTGAACCATAGCTGGCCCCACGGCGAGTCTGCTGAGCAGGACGGCGGGTTGCGACGGTAGCTGCCCGAACCTCATGATCAGGGGGTGGTGCAGCAGAGATAACCGCCTCAGACATCTTTGCAGCATGCAGGGCAGCCTGAAGAGTCAAGTCTGCCTTACACAGGAGCTCTGACCGCAGCTTTTCATCTCGTAGACCATACACCAAGACATCGCGGGTCAGGGTCTCTGGGGTAGCGTCATTCAGGTGGCATCGCCGAGCCAGGTGCCGTAGGTCAGCGTAGAAGTTGCCGACAGACTCACCGGGTTTCTGACGACGTCCAAAAAACTTAAAACGCTCCAGAATAGAGTTCGTGGGCACGTCGCACATCTCGCTGAACTTCCCCAGCAGACAGTCAAGGTCCTCGGGGTCCTCACCCGGCCCGTACTCAAACGATTCAGAGCGCTCCAGAGCCTCGGAGCCGGCTAGATTCAATAGCAGCGACGCTTTAATGGCAGAGGAAACCCCCGGGTGCACGATAGCCACATAATGCCGAAAATCCCGGCGGAACGCATTCCACCGGTGAGCGATGTCGTCGTCAAAGACAAGGGGCTCAGGCTTGCGGCAGGAGGAAGCCATACCCAGGCAGGGAAGGGTAACTGGGGCAAAAAAAAACTAAACCCGATAAACAGAAGGCGCGCAATTCGAAACGACTGACACCATGTAAAGAGGTTTACACGTACACAGTGTCTCTTTACCAAGTCTTTTATTAATCACATACATCGATGCCCTAGTTGCACATGGTCTGCACGTTTTACTAGAGGAGGTACTAGGGATGGAGAGACAGTAATATACTTGGTGAAAGGGGAGTGGCTACACAACCTACAATTAAAGGGACATGCACTAAACATCTACAACTCGGCTAGACCCAAACCCACTCGGCTAAACCCAAACCCATTCGGCTAGACCCAAACCCACTCGGCTAGACCCAAACCCACTCGGCTAGACCCAAACACACTCGGCTAGACCTAAACCCACTCGGCTAGATCCAAACCCACTCGGCTAGACCAAAACCCACTCGGCTGGACCCAAACCAACTCGGCTGGACAGAAACCCACTCGGCTAGACGCAAACCCACTCCGCTAGACCCAAACCCACTCGGCGAGACCTAAACCCACTCGGCTAGACCCAAACCCACTCTGCTAGACCCAAACACACTCGGCTAGACCTAAACCCACTCGGCTAGACCCAAACCCACTCAGCTAGACCCAAACCCACTCGGCTAGATGCAAACCCACTCGGCTAGACCCAAACCCACTCGACTAGACCCAAACCCACCGGGCTGAACCCAAACCCACTCCGCTAGACCCAAACCCACTCGGCTACACCCAAACCCACTCGGCTGGACCCAAACCCACTCGGCCAGACCCAAACCCACTCGGCCAGACCCAAACACACTCGGCTAGACCAAAACCCATTCGGCTAGACCCAAACCAACTCGGCTAGACCCAAACCCACTCGGCGGGACCCAAACCCACTCGGCTAGACCCAAACCCACTCGGCTAGACCGAAAGCCAGTCGGCTAGACCCAAACACACTCGGCAAGAACAAAACCCACTCGGCTGGACCCAAACCAACTCGGCTGGACCCAAACCCACTCGGCTAGACCCAAACCCACTCCGCTGGACCCAAACCCACTCGGCTAGACACAAACCCACTCGGCTAGACCCAAACCCACTCGGCTAGACCCAAACACACTCGGCTAGACCCAAACACACTCGGCTAAACCCAAACCCACTCGGCTAGACCCAAACCCACTCGGCTAGACCCAAACCCACTCGGCTAGACCCAAACACACTCGGCTAGACCTAAACCCACTCGGCTAGATCCAAACCCACTCGGCTAGACCAAAACCCACTCGGCTGGACCCAAACCAACTCGGCTGGACAGAAACCCACTCGGCTAGACGCAAACCCACTCCGCTAGACCCAAACCCACTCGCCTAGACCTAAACCCACTCGGCTAGACCCAAACCCACTCTGCTAGACCCAAACACACTCGGCTAGACCTAAACCCACTCGGCTAGACCCAAACCCACTCAGCTAGACCCAAACCCACTCGGCTAGACCCAAACCCACTCGGCTAAACCCAAACCCACTCCGCTAGACCCAAAACCACTCGGCTAGACCCATACCCACTCGGCTTGACCCAAACCCACTCGGCTGGACCCAAACCCAAACGGCTAAACCCAAACCCACTCGGCAAGAACAAAACCCACTCGGCTGGACCCAAACCAACTCGGCTGGACCCAAACCCACTCGGCTAGACCCAAACCCACTCCGCTGGACCCAAACCCACTCGGCTAGACCCAAACCCACTCGGCTAGACCCAAACCCACTCGGCTAGACCCAAACACACTCGGCTAGACCCAAACCCACTCGGCTAAACCCAAACCCACTCGGCTAGACCAAAACCCACTCGGCTAGACCCAAACCCACTCGGCTAGACGCAAACGCACTAGGCCAGACCCAAACCCACTCGGCTAGACCCAAACCCACTCGGCTAGACCCAAACCCACTCGGCTGGACCCAAACCCACTCGGCTAGACCCAAACCCACTCGGCTAGACCAAAACCCACTCGGCTGGACCCAAACCAACTCGGCTGGACCCAAACCCACTCGGCTAGACGCAAACCCACTCCGCTAGACCCAAACCCACTCGGCTAGACCTAAACCCACTCGGCTAGACCCTAACACACTCGGCTAGACCCAAACCCATTCGGCTAGACGCAAACCCACTCGGCAAGACCCAAACCCACTCGGCTAGACCCAAACCCACTCGGCTAGACCCAAACCCACTCCGCTAGACCCAAACCCACTGGGCCAGACCCAAACCCACTCCGCTAGACCCAAACCCACTCCGCTGGACCCAAACCCACTCCGCTAGACCCAAACCCACTCCGCAAGCCCCAAACCAACTCCGCTAGACCCAAACCCACGCGGCTAGATTCAAACCCACTCGGCTAGACCCAAACCCACTCGGCCAGACCCAAACCCACTCGGCTAGACGCAAACCCACTCGGCTAGACCCAAACCCACTCGGCTAGATGCAAACCTAATCGGCTAGACCCAAACCCACTCGGCTAGATGCAAACCCACTCGGCTAGACCCAAACCCACTCGACTAGACCCAAACCCACTCGGCTGAACCCAAACCCACTCCGCTAGACCCAAACCCACTCGGCTAGACCCAAACCCACTCGGCTACACCCAAACCCATTCGGCTACACCCAAACCCACTCGGCTACACCCAAACCCACTCGGCTACACACAAACCCACTCGGCTACACCCAAACCCACTCGGCTAGACCCAAACCCACTCCGCTAGACCCAAACCTATTCGGCTAGACCCAAAACCACTCGGCTAGATCCAAACCCATTCGGCTAGACGCAAACCCACTCCGCTACACCAAACCCACTCCGCTAGACCCAAACCCACTCCGCTAGACTCAAACCGACTCCGCTAGACGCAAAGCCACTCGGCTAGACCCAAACCCACTCGGCTAGACCCAAACCCACTCCGCTGGACCCAAACCCACTCCGCTACACCAAATCCACTCCGCTAGACCCAAACGCACTCCGCTAGACTCAAACCCACTCCGCTAGACGCAAACCCACTCGGCTAGTCCCAAACCCACTCGGCTAGACCCAAACCCACTCGGCTAGACCCAAACCCACTCGGCGAGACCCAAACCCACTCGGCTACACCCAAACCCACTTGGCAAGACCCAAACCCACTCGGCTACACCCAAACTCACTCGGCTAGACCTAAACCCACTCGTCTAGACCCAGACCCACTCGGCTAGACCCAAACCCACTCGGCTAGACCCAAACCCACTCGGTTGGACCCAAACCCACTCGGCTAGACCCAAACCCACTCGGCTGGACCCAAACCCACTCGGCTAGACCCAATCCCACTCGGCTAGACACAAACCCACACGGCTGGACCCAAACCCACTCGGCTAGACCCAAACCCACTCCGCTAGACCCAAACCTATTCGGCTAGACCCAAAATCACTCAGCTGGATCCAAACCCATTCGGCTAGACGCAAACCCACTCGGCTACACACAAACCCACTCGGCCTCACCCAAACCCACTCGGCTACACCCAAACCCACTCGGCTACACACAAACCCACTCGGCTACACCCAAACCCACTCGGCTACACCCAAACCCACTCGGCTAGACCCAAACCCACTCCGCTAGACCAAAACCTATTTGGCTGGACCCAAAACCACTCGGCTAGATCCAAACCCATTCGGCTAGACGCAAACCCACACCGATAGACCTAAACCCACTGGGCTAGACCCAACCCACTCGGCTAGACCCAAACCCACTCCGCTAGAACCAAACCCACTCCGCTAGACCCAAACCCACTCCGCTACACCAAACCCACTCCGCTAGACCCAAACCCACTCGGCTACACCCAAACCCACTCGACAAGACCCAAACCCACTCGGCTAGACCCAAACCCACTCGGCTAGACCCAAACCCACTCGGCTAGACCCAAACCCACTGGGCTAGACCCAAACCCACTCGGCTAGACCCAAACCCACTCGGATAGACCCAAACCCACTCGGCTAGACCCAAACCCACTCGGCTAGACCCAAACCCACTCGGCTACACCCAAACCCATTCGGCTACACCCAAACCCACTCGGCTACACCCAAACCCACTCGGCTACACACAAACCCACTCGGCTACACCCAAACCCACTCGGCTAGACCCAAACCCACTCCGCTAGACCCAAACCTATTCGGCTAGACCCAAAACCACTCGGCTAGATCCAAACCCATTCGGCTAGACGCAAACCCACTCCGCTACACCAAACCCACTCTGCTAGACCCAAACCCACTCCGCTAGACTCAAACCCACTCCGCTAGACGCAAAGCCACTCGGCTAGTCCCAACCCCACTCGGCTAGACCCAAACCCACTCGGCTAGACCCAAACCCACTCGGCTAGACCCAAACCCACTCGGCTAGACCCAAACCCACTCGGCTAGACCCAAACCCACTCGGCTAGACCCAAACCCACTCTGCTAGACCCAAACCTATTCGGCTAGTCCCAAAACCACTCGGCTAGATCCAAAATCATTCGGCTAGACACAAACCCACTCCGCTACACCAAACCCACTCCGCTAGACCCAACCCACTCCGCTAGTCTCAAACCCACTCCGCTAGACCCAAACCCACTCAGCTAGTCCCAAACCCACTCTGCTAGACCCAAACCCACTCGGCTAGACCCAAACCCACTCGGCTACTCCCAAACCCACTCGGCTAGACCCAAACCCACTTCGCGAGACCCAAACCTATTCGGCTAGACCCAAAACCACTCGGCTAGATACAAACCCATTCGGCTAGACGCAAACCCACTCCGCTACACCAATCCCACTCCGCTAGACCCAAACCCACTCCGCTAGACTCAAACCCTCTGCTAGACGCAAACCCACTCGGCTAGTCCCAAACCCAATCGGCTAGACCCAAACCCACTCGGCTAGACCCAAACCCACTCGGCTAGACCCAAACCCACTCGGCTAGACCCAAACCCACTCGGCTAGACACAAACCCACTCGGCTAGACCCAAAACCACTCGGCTAGACCCAAACCCACTCGGCAAGACCCAAACCCACTCGGCTAGACCCAAACCCACTCGGCTACACACAAACCCACTCGGCTACACCAAAACCCACTCGGCTACACCCAAACCCACTCGGCTAGACCCAAACCCACTCCGCTAGACCAAAACCTATTCGGCTAGACCCAAAACCACTCGGCTAGATCCAACCCCATTCGGCTAGACGCAAACCCACTCCGCTAGACCTAAACCCACTGGGCTAGACCCAACCCACTTGGCTAGACCCAAACCCACTCGGCTTGACCCAAACCGACTCCGCTAGACCCAAACCCACTCCGCTACACCAAACCCACTCCGCTAGACCCAAACCCACTCCGCTAGACTCAAACCCACTCCGCTAGACGCAAACCCACTCCGCTAGTCCCAAACCCGCTCGGCTAGACCCAAACCCACTCGGCTAGACCCAAACCCACTCGACTAGACCCAAACCCACTCGGCTAGACCCAAACCCACTGGGCTAGACCCAAACCCACTCGGCTAGACCCAAACCCACTCGGCTAGACCCAAACCCACTCGGCTAGACCCAAACCCACTCGGCTAGACCCAAACCCACTCGGCTACACCCAAACCCACTCGGCTACACCCAAACCCACTCGGCTACCCCCAAAGCCACTCGGCTACACACAAACCCACTCGGCTACACCCAAACCCACTCAGCTACACCCAAATCCACTCGGCTGGACCCAAACCCACTCCGCTAGACTCAAACCCACTCCGCTAGATGCAAACCCACTCGGCTAGTCCCAAACCCACTCGGCTAGACCCAAACCCACTCGGCTAGACCCAAACCCACTCGGCGAGACCCAGACCCACTCGGCTACACCCAAACCCACTCGACAAGACCCAAACCCACTCGGCTAGACCCAAACCCACTCGGCTAGACCCAAACCCACTCGGCTAGACCCAAACCCACTCGGCTAGACCCAAACCCACTGGGCTAGACCCAAACCCACTCGGCTAGACCCAAACCCACTCGGCTAGACCCAAACCCACTCTGCTAGACCCAAACCCACTCCGCTACACCAAACCCACTCCGCTAGACACAAACCCACTCCGCTAGTCTCAAACCCACTCCGCTAGACGCAAACCCACTCGGCAAGTCCCAAACCCACTCGGCAAGACCCAAACCCACTCGGCTAGACCCAAACCCACTCGGCGAGACCCAAACCCACTCGGCAAGACCCAAACCCACTCGGCAAGACCCAAACCCATCGACTACACCCAAACCCACTCGGCTAGACCTAAACCCACTCGGCTAGACCCAAACCCACTCGCCTAGACTCAAACGCACTCGGCTAGACCCAAACCCACTCGGTTAGACCGTAACCCACTCGGCTAGACCCAAACCCACTCGGCTGGACCCAAACCCACTTGGCTAGACCCAATCCCACTCGGCTAGACCCAAACCCACTCGGCTGGACACAAACCCACTCGTCTAGACCCAAACCCACTGGGCTAGACCCAAACCCACTCGGCTAGACCCAAACCCACTCGGCTAGACCCAAACCCACTCCGCTAGACCCAAACCCACTCCGCTAGACCCAAACCCACTCCGCTAGACTCAAACCCACTCCGCTAGACGCAAACCTACTCGGCTAGTCCCAAACCCACTCGGCTAGACCCAAACCCACTAGGCTAGACCCAAACCCATTTGTCTAGACCAAACCCACTCGGCTAGACCCAAACCCACTCGACAAGACCCAAACCCACTCGGCTAGACCCAAACCCACTCGGCTAGACCCAAATCCACTGGGCTAGACCCAAACCCACTGGGCTAGACCCAAACCCACTCGGCTAGACCCAAACCCACTCGGCTAGACCCAAACCCACTCGGCTAGACCCAAACCCACTCGGCTAGACCCAAACCCACTCGGCTACACCCAAACCCACTCGGCTAGACCCAAACCCACTCCGCTAGACCAAAACCTATTCGGCTGGACCCAAAACCACTCGGCTAGATCCAAACCCATTCGGCTAGACGCAAACCCACACCGCTAGACCTAAACCCACTGGGCTAGACACAACCCACTTGGCTAGACCCAAACCCACTCCGCTAGAACCAAACCCACTCCGCTAGACCCAAACCCACTCCGCTACACCAAACCCACTCCGCTAGACCCAAACCCACTCCGCTAGACTCAAACCCACACCGCTCGACGCAAACCCACTCGGCTAGTCCCAAACCCACTCCGCTAGACCCAAACCCACTCGGCTAGACCCAAACCCACTCGGCGAGACCCAAACCCACTTGGCTACACCCAAACCCACTCGACAAGACCCAAACCCACTCGGCTAGACCCAAACCCACTCGGCTAGACCCAAACCCACTCGGCTAGACCCAAACCCACTGGGCTAGATCCAAACCCACTCGGCTAGACCCAAACCCACTCGGCTAGACCCAAACCCACTCGGCTAGACCCAAACCCACTCGGCTAGACCCAAACCCACTCGGCTACACACAAACCCACTCGGCTACACCCAAACCCACTCGGCTAGACCCAAAACCACTTGGCTAGATCCAAACCCATTCGGCTAGACGCAAACCCACTCCGCTACACCAAACCCACTCCGCTAAACCCAAACCCACTCCGCTAGACTCAAACCGACTCCGCTAGACGCAAAGCCACTCGGCTAGACCCAAACCCACTCGGCTAGTCCCAAACCCACTCTGCTAGACCCAAACCCACTCCGCTACACCAAACCCACTCCGCTAGACCCAAACCCACTCCGCTAGGCTCAAACCCACTCCGCTAAACGCAAACCCACTCGGCTAGTCCCAAACCCACTCGGCTAGACCCAAACCCACTCGGCTAGACCCAAACCCACTCGGCTAGACCCAAACCCACTCGGTTAGACCCAAACCCACTCGGCTAGACCCAAACCCACTCGGCTGGACCCAAACCCACTCGGCTAGACCCAATCCCACTCGGCTAGACCCAAACCCACACGGCTGGACCCAAACCCACTCGGCTACACCCAAACCCACTCGGCTACACCCAAACCCACTCGGCTACACCCAAACCCACTCGGCTAGACCCAAACCCACTCCGCTAGACCCAAACCTATTCGGCTAGACCCAAAATCACTCGGCTAGATCCAAACCCATTCGGCTAGACGCAAACCCACTCGGCTACACCCAAACCCACTCGGCCTCACCCAAACCCACTCGGCTACACCCAAACCCACTCGGCTACACACAAACCCACTCGGCTACACCCAAACCCACTCGGCTACACCCAAACCCACTCGGCTAGACCCAAACCCACTCCGCTAGACCAAAACCTATTCGGCTGGACCCAAAACCACTCGGCTAGATCCAAACCCATTCGGCTAGACGCAAACCCACACCGCTAGACCTAAACCCACTGGGCTAGACCCAACCCACTCGGCTAGACCCAAACCCACTCCGCTAGAACCAAACCCACTCCGCTAGACCCAAACCCACTCCGCTACACCAAACCCACTCCGCTAGACCCAAACCCACTCCGCTAGACTCAAACCCACTCCGCTCGACGCAAACCCACTCGGCTAGTCCCAAACCCACTCCGCTAGACCCAAACCCACTCGGCTAGACCCAAACCCACTCGGCGAGACCCAAACCCACTCGGCTACACCCAAACCCACTCGACAAGACCCAAACCCACTCGGCTAGACCCAAACCCACTCGGCTAGACCCAAACCCACTCGGCTAGACCCAAACCCACTGGGCTAGACCCAAACCCACTCGGCTAGACCCAAACCCACTCGGCTAGACCCAAACCCACTCGGCTAGACCCAAACCCACTCGGCTAGACCCAAACCCACTCGTCTACACCCAAACCCATTCGGCTACACCCAAACCCACTCAGCTACACACAAACCCACTCGGCTACACACAAACCCACTCGGCTACACCCAAACCCACTCGGCTAGACCCAAACCCACTCCGCTAGACGCAAACCTATTCGGCTAGACCCAAAAGCACTCGGCTAGATCCAAACCCATTCGGCTAGACGCAAACCCACTCCGCTACACCAAACCCACTCCACTAGACCCAAACCCACTCCGCTAGACTCAAACCGACTCCGCTAGACGCAAACCCACTCGGCTAGACCCAAACCCACTCGGCTAGACCCAAACGCACTCCGCTAGACCCAAACCCACTCCGCTAGACTCAAACCCACTCCGCTAGACGCAAACCCACTCGGCAAGACCCAAACCCACTCGGCCTCACCCAAACCCACTCGGCTACACCCAAACCCACTCGGCTACACACAAACCCACTCGGCTACACCCAAACCCACTCGGCTACACCCAAACCCACTCGGCTAGACCCAAACCCACTCCGCTAGACCAAAACCTATTTGGCTGGACCCAAAACCACTCGGCTAGATCCAAACCCATTCGGCTAGACGCAAACCCACACCGATAGACCTAAACCCACTGGGCTAGACCCAACCCACTCGGCTAGACCCAAACCCACTCCGCTAGAACCAAACCCACTCCGCTAGACCCAAACCCACTCCGCTACACCAAACCCACTCCGCTAGACCCAAACCCACTCGGCTACACCCAAACCCACTCGACAAGACCCAAACCCACTCGGCTAGACCCAAACCCACTCGGCTAGACCCAAACCCACTCGGCTAGACCCAAACCCACTGGGCTAGACCCAAACCCACTCGGCTAGACCCAAACCCACTCGGATAGACCCAAACCCACTCGGCTAGACCCAAACCCACTCGGCTAGACCCAAACCCACTCGGCTACACCCAAACCCATTCGGCTACACCCAAACCCACTCGGCTACACCCAAACCCACTCGGCTACACACAAACCCACTCGGCTACACCCAAACCCACTCGGCTAGACCCAAACCCACTCCGCTAGACCCAAACCTATTCGGCTAGACCCAAAACCACTCGGCTAGATCCAAACCCATTCGGCTAGACGCAAACCCACTCCGCTACACCAAACCCACTCTGCTAGACCCAAACCCACTCCGCTAGACTCAAACCCACTCCGCTAGACGCAAAGCCACTCGGCTAGTCCCAACCCCACTCGGCTAGACCCAAACCCACTCGGCTAGACCCAAACCCACTCGGCTAGACCCAAACCCACTCGGCTAGACCCAAACCCACTCGGCTAGACCCAAACCCACTCGGCTAGACCCAAACCCACTCTGCTAGACCCAAACCTATTCGGCTAGTCCCAAAACCACTCGGCTAGATCCAAAATCATTCGGCTAGACACAAACCCACTCCGCTACACCAAACCCACTCCGCTAGACCCAACCCACTCCGCTAGTCTCAAACCCACTCCGCTAGACCCAAACCCACTCAGCTAGTCCCAAACCCACTCTGCTAGACCCAAACCCACTCGGCTAGACCCAAACCCACTCGGCTACTCCCAAACCCACTCGGCTAGACCCAAACCCACTTCGCGAGACCCAAACCTATTCGGCTAGACCCAAAACCACTCGGCTAGATACAAACCCATTCGGCTAGACGCAAACCCACTCCGCTACACCAAACCCACTCCGCTAGACCCAAACCCACTCCGCTAGACTCAAACCCTCTGCTAGACGCAAACCCACTCGGCTAGTCCCAAACCCAATCGGCTAGACCCAAACCCACTCGGCTAGACCCAAACCCACTCGGCTAGACCCAAACCCACTCGGCTAGACCCAAACCCACTCGGCTAGACACAAACCCACTCGGCTAGACCCAAAACCACTCGGCTAGACCCAAACCCACTCGGCAAGACCCAAACCCACTCGGCTAGACCCAAACCCACTCGGCTACACACAAACCCACTCGGCTACACCAAAACCCACTCGGCTACACCCAAACCCACTCGGCTAGACCCAAACCCACTCCGCTAGACCAAAACCTATTCGGCTAGACCCAAAACCACTCGGCTAGATCCAACCCCATTCGGCTAGACGCAAACCCACTCCGCTAGACCTAAACCCACTGGGCTAGACCCAACCCACTTGGCTAGACCCAAACCCACTCGGCTTGACCCAAACCGACTCCGCTAGACCCAAACCCACTCCGCTACACCAAACCCACTCCGCTAGACCCAAACCCACTCCGCTAGACTCAAACCCACTCCGCTAGACGCAAACCCACTCCGCTAGTCCCAAACCCGCTCGGCTAGACCCAAACCCACTCGGCTAGACCCAAACCCACTCGACTAGACCCAAACCCACTCGGCTAGACCCAAACCCACTGGGCTAGACCCAAACCCACTCGGCTAGACCCAAACCCACTCGGCTAGACCCAAACCCACTCGGCTAGACCCAAACCCACTCGGCTAGACCCAAACCCACTCGGCTACACCCAAACCCACTCGGCTACACCCAAACCCACTCGGCTACCCCCAAAGCCACTCGGCTACACACAAACCCACTCGGCTACACCCAAACCCACTCAGCTACACCCAAATCCACTCGGCTGGACCCAAACCCACTCCGCTAGACTCAAACCCACTCCGCTAGATGCAAACCCACTCGGCTAGTCCCAAACCCACTCGGCTAGACCCAAACCCACTCGGCTAGACCCAAACCCACTCGGCGAGACCCTGACCCACTCGGCTACACCCAAACCCACTCGACAAGACCCAAACCCACTCGGCTAGACCCAAACCCACTCGGCTAGACCCAAACCCACTCGGCTAGACCCAAACCCACTCGGCTAGACCCAAACCCACTGGGCTAGACCCAAACCCACTCGGCTAGACCCAAACCCACTCGGCTAGACCCAAACCCACTCTGCTAGACCCAAACCCACTCCGCTACACCAAACCCACTCCGCTAGACACAAACCCACTCCGCTAGTCTCAAACCCACTCCGCTAGACGCAAACCCACTCGGCAAGTCCCAAACCCACTCGGCAAGACCCAAACCCACTCGGCTAGACCCAAACCCACTCGGCGAGACCCAAACCCACTCGGCAAGACCCAAACCCACTCGGCAAGACCCAAACCCATCGACTACACCCAAACCCACTCGGCTAGACCTAAACCCACTCGGCTAGACCCAAACCCACTCGCCTAGACTCAAACGCACTCGGCTAGACCCAAACCCACTCGGTTAGACCGTAACCCACTCGGCTAGACCCAAACCCACTCGGCTGGACCCAAACCCACTTGGCTAGACCCAATCCCACTCGGCTAGACCCAAACCCACTCGGCTGGACACAAACCCACTCGTCTAGACCCAAACCCACTGGGCTAGACCCAAACCCACTCGGCTAGACCCAAACCCACTCGGCTAGACCCAAACCCACTCCGCTAGACCCAAACCCACTCCGCTAGACCCAAACCCACTCCGCTAGACTCAAACCCACTCCGCTAGACGCAAACCTACTCGGCTAGTCCCAAACCCACTCGGCTAGACCCAAACCCACTAGGCTAGACCCAAACCCATTTGTCTAGACCAAACCCACTCGGCTAGACCCAAACCCACTCGACAAGACCCAAACCCACTCGGCTAGACCCAAACCCACTCGGCTAGACCCAAATCCACTGGGCTAGACCCAAACCCACTGGGCTAGACCCAAACCCACTCGGCTAGACCCAAACCCACTCGGCTAGACCCAAACCCACTCGGCTAGACCCAAACCCACTCGGCTAGACCCAAACCCACTCGGCTACACCCAAACCCACTCGGCTAGACCCAAACCCACTCCGCTAGACCAAAACCTATTCGGCTGGACCCAAAACCACTCGGCTAGATCCAAACCCATTCGGCTAGACGCAAACCCACACCGCTAGACCTAAACCCACTGGGCTAGACACAACCCACTTGGCTAGACCCAAACCCACTCCGCTAGAACCAAACCCACTCCGCTAGACCCAAACCCACTCCGCTACACCAAACCCACTCCGCTAGACCCAAACCCACTCCGCTAGACTCAAACCCACACCGCTCGACGCAAACCCACTCGGCTAGTCCCAAACCCACTCCGCTAGACCCAAACCCACTCGGCTAGACCCAAACCCACTCGGCGAGACCCAAACCCACTTGGCTACACCCAAACCCACTCGACAAGACCCAAACCCACTCGGCTAGACCCAAACCCACTCGGCTAGACCCAAACCCACTCGGCTAGACCCAAACCCACTGGGCTAGATCCAAACCCACTCGGCTAGACCCAAACCCACTCGGCTAGACCCAAACCCACTCGGCTAGACCCAAACCCACTCGGCTAGACCCAAACCCACTCGGCTACACACAAACCCACTCGGCTACACCCAAACCCACTCGGCTAGACCCAAAACCACTTGGCTAGATCCAAACCCATTCGGCTAGACGCAAACCCACTCCGCTACACCAAACCCACTCCGCTAAACCCAAACCCACTCCGCTAGACTCAAACCGACTCCGCTAGACGCAAAGCCACTCGGCTAGACCCAAACCCACTCGGCTAGTCCCAAACCCACTCTGCTAGACCCAAACCCACTCCGCTACACCAAACCCACTCCGCTAGACCCAAACCCACTCCGCTAGGCTCAAACCCACTCCGCTAAACGCAAACCCACTCGGCTAGTCCCAAACCCACTCGGCTAGACCCAAACCCACTCGGCTAGACCCAAACCCACTCGGCTAGACCCAAACCCACTCGGTTAGACCCAAACCCACTCGGCTAGACCCAAACCCACTCGGCTGGACCCAAACCCACTCGGCTAGACCCAATCCCACTCGGCTAGACCCAAACCCACACGGCTGGACCCAAACCCACTCGGCTACACCCAAACCCACTCGGCTACACCCAAACCCACTCGGCTACACCCAAACCCACTCGGCTAGACCCAAACCCACTCCGCTAGACCCAAACCTATTCGGCTAGACCCAAAATCACTCGGCTAGATCCAAACCCATTCGGCTAGACGCAAACCCACTCGGCTACACCCAAACCCACTCGGCCTCACCCAAACCCACTCGGCTACACCCAAACCCACTCGGCTACACACAAACCCACTCGGCTACACCCAAACCCACTCGGCTACACCCAAACCCACTCGGCTAGACCCAAACCCACTCCGCTAGACCAAAACCTATTCGGCTGGACCCAAAACCACTCGGCTAGATCCAAACCCATTCGGCTAGACGCAAACCCACACCGCTAGACCTAAACCCACTGGGCTAGACCCAACCCACTCGGCTAGACCCAAACCCACTCCGCTAGAACCAAACCCACTCCGCTAGACCCAAACCCACTCCGCTACACCAAACCCACTCCGCTAGACCCAAACCCACTCCGCTAGACTCAAACCCACTCCGCTCGACGCAAACCCACTCGGCTAGTCCCAAACCCACTCCGCTAGACCCAAACCCACTCGGCTAGACCCAAACCCACTCGGCGAGACCCAAACCCACTCGGCTACACCCAAACCCACTCGACAAGACCCAAACCCACTCGGCTAGACCCAAACCCACTCGGCTAGACCCAAACCCACTCGGCTAGACCCAAACCCACTGGGCTAGACCCAAACCCACTCGGCTAGACCCAAACCCACTCGGCTAGACCCAAACCCACTCGGCTAGACCCAAACCCACTCGGCTAGACCCAAACCCACTCGTCTACACCCAAACCCATTCGGCTACACCCAAACCCACTCAGCTACACACAAACCCACTCGGCTACACACAAACCCACTCGGCTACACCCAAACCCACTCGGCTAGACCCAAACCCACTCCGCTAGACGCAAACCTATTCGGCTAGACCCAAAAGCACTCGGCTAGATCCAAACCCATTCGGCTAGACGCAAACCCACTCCGCTACACCAAACCCACTCCACTAGACCCAAACCCACTCCGCTAGACTCAAACCGACTCCGCTAGACGCAAACCCACTCGGCTAGACCCAAACCCACTCGGCTAGACCCAAACGCACTCCGCTAGACCCAAACCCACTCCGCTAGACTCAAACCCACTCCGCTAGACGCAAACCCACTCGGCTAGTCCCAAACCCACTCGGCTAGACCGAAACCCACTCGGCTAGACCCAAACCCACTCGGCGAGACCCAAACCCACTCGGCTACACCCAAACCCACTTGGCAAGACCCAAACCCACTCGGCTACACCCAAACTCACTCGGCTAGACCTAAACCCACTCGGCTAGACCCAAACCCACTCGGCTAGACCTAAACCCACTCGGCTAGACCCAAACCCACTCGGCTAGACCCAAACCCACTCGGCTAGACCCAAAACCACTCGGCTAGACCCAAACCCACTCGGCAAGACCCAAACCCACTCGGCTAGACCCAAACCCACTCGGCTACACACAAACCCACTCGGCTACACCAAAACCCACTCGGCTACACCCAAACCCACTCGGCTAGACCCAAACCCACTCCGCTAGACCAAAACCTATTCGGCTAGACCCAAAACCACTCGGCTAGATCCAACCCCATTCGGCTAGACGCAAACCCACTCCGCTAGACCTAAACCCACTGGGCTAGACCCAACCCACTTGGCTAGACCCAAACCCACTCGGCTTGACCCAAACCGACTCCGCTAGACCCAAACCCACTCCGCTAGACTCAAACCCACTCCGCTAGACGCAAACCCACTCGGCTAGTCCCAAATCCACTCGGCTAGACCCAAACCCACTCGGCTAGACCCAAACCCACTCGTCTACACCCAAACCCATTCGGCTACACCCAAACCCACTCGGCTACACACAAACCCACTCGGCTACACACAAACCCACTCGGCTACACCCAAACCCACTCGGCTAGACCCAAACCCACTCCGCTAGACCCAAACCTATTCGGCTAGACCCAAAAGCACTCGGCTAGATCCAAACCCATTCGGCTAGACGCAAACCCACTCCGCTACACCAAACCCACTCCACTAGACCCAAACCCACTCCGCTAGACTCAAACCGACTCCGCTAGACGCAAACCCACTCGGCTAGACCCAAACCCACTCGGCTAGACCCAAACGCACTCCGCTAGACCCAAACCCACTCCGCTAGACTCAAACCCACTCCGCTAGACGCAAACCCACTCGGCTAGTCCCAAACCCACTCGGCTAGACCGAAACCCACTCGGCTAGACCCAAACCCACTCGGCGAGACCCAAACCCACTCGGCTACACCCAAACCCACTTGGCAAGACCCAAACCCACTCGGCTACACCCAAACTCACTCGGCTAGACCTAAACCCACTCGGCTAGACCCAAACCCACTCGGCTAGACCTAAACCCACTCGGCTAGACCCAAACCCACTCGGCTAGACCCAAACCCACTCGGCTAGACCCAAAACCACTCGGCTAGACCCAAACCCACTCGGCAAGACCCAAACCCACTCGGCTAGACCCAAACCCACTCGGCTACACACAAACCCACTCGGCTACACCAAAACCCACTCGGCTACACCCAAACCCACTCGGCTAGACCCAAACCCACTCCGCTAGACCAAAACCTATTCGGCTAGACCCAAAACCACTCGGCTAGATCCAACCCCATTCGGCTAGACGCAAACCCACTCCGCTAGACCTAAACCCACTGGGCTAGACCCAACCCACTTGGCTAGACCCAAACCCACTCGGCTTGACCCAAACCGACTCCGCTAGACCCAAACCCACTCCGCTAGACTCAAACCCACTCCGCTAGACGCAAACCCACTCGGCTAGTCCCAAACCCGCTCGGCTAGACCCAAACCCACTCGGCTAGACCCAAACCCACTCGGCGAGACCCAAACCCACTCGGCTAGACCCAAACCCACTCGGCTAGACCCAAACCCACTGGGCTAGACCCAAACCCACTCGGCTAGACCCAAACCCACTCGGCTAGACCCAAACCCACTCGGCTAGACCCAAACCCACTCGGCGAGACCCAAACCCACTCGGCGAGACCCAAACCCACTCGGCTACACCCATACACACTTGGAAAGACCCAAACCCACTCGGCTACACCCAAACTCACTCGGCTAGACCTAAACCCACTCGGCTAGACCCAAACCCACTCGGCTAGACCCAAACCCACTCGGCTAGACCCAAACCCACTCGGTTTGACCCAAACCCACTCGGCTAGACCCAAACCCACTCGGCTGGACCCAAACCCACTCGGCTAGACCCAAAACCACTCGGCTAGACCCAATCCCACTCGGCAAGACCCAAACCCACTCGGCTAGACCCAAACCCACTCGGCTACACACAAACCCACTCGGCTACACCAAAACCCACTCGGCTACACCCAAACCCACTCGGCTAGACCCAAACCCACTCCGCTAGACCAAAACCTATTCGGCTAGACCCAAAACCACTCGGCTAGATCCAACCCCATTCGGCTAGACGCAAACCCACTCCGCTAGACCTAAACCCACTGGGCTAGACCCAACCCACTTGGCTAGACCCAAAGCCACTCGGCTTGACCCAAACCGACTCCGCTAGACCCAAACCCACTCCGCTACACCAAACCCACTCCGCTAGACCCAAACCCACTCGGCTACACACAAACCCACTCGGCTACACCCAAACCCACTCGGCTACTCCCAAACCCACTCGGCTGGACCCAAACCCACTCCGCTAGACTCAAACCCACTCCGCTAGATGCAAACCCACTCGGCTAGTCCCAAACCCACTCGGCTAGACCCAAACCCACTCGGCTAGACCCAAACCCACTCGGCGAGACCCAAACCCACTCGGCTACACCCAAACCCACTCGACAAGACCCAAACCCACTCGGCTAGACCCAAACCCACTCGGCTAGACCCAAACCCACTCGGCTAGACCCAAACCCACTCGGCTAGACCCAAACCCACTGGGCTAGACCCAAACCCACTCGGCTAGACCAAAACCCACTCGGCTAGACCAAAACCCACTCGGCTAGACCCAAACCCACTCCGCTACACCAAACCCACTCCGCTAGACCCAAACCCACTCCGCTAGTCTCAAACCCACTCCGCTAGACGCAAACCCACTCGGCTAGTCCCAAACCCACTCGGCTAGACCCAAACCCACTCGGCTAGACCCAAACCCACTCGGCGAGACCCAAACCCACTCGGCTACACCCAAACCCACTCGGCTAGACCTAAACCCACTCGGCTAGACCCAAACCCACTCGCCTAGACTCAAACGCACTCGGCTAGACCCAAACCCACTCGGTTAGACCGTAACCCACTCGGCTAGACCCAAACCCACTCGGCTGGACCCAAACCCACTTGGCTAGACCCAATCCCACTCGGCTAGACCCAAACCCACTCGGCTGGACATAACCCACTCGTCTAGACCCAAACCCACTGGGCTAGACGCAAACCCACTCGGCTAGACCCAAACCCACTCGGCTAGACCCAAACCCACTCCGCTAGACCCAAACCCACTCCGCTAGACCCAAACCCACTCCGCTAGACTCAAACCCACTCCGCTAGACGCAAACCTACTCGGCTAGTCCCAAACCCACTCGGCTAGACCCAAACCCACTCGGCTAGACCCAAACCCATTTGTCTAGACCAAACCCACTCGGCTAGACCCAAACCCACTCGACAAGACCCAAACCCACTCGGCTAGACCCAAACCCACTCGGCTAGACCCAAATCCACTGGGCTAGACCCAAACCCACTGGGCTAGACCCAAACCCACTCGGCTAGACCCAAACCCACTCGGCTAGACCCAAACCCACTCGGCTAGACCCAAACCCACTCGGCTAGACCCAAACCCACTCGGCTACACCCAAACCCACTCGGCTAGACCCAAACCCACTCCGCTAGACCAAAACCTATTCGGCTGGACCCAAAACCACTCGGCTAGATCCAAACCCATTCGGCTAGACGCAAACCCACACCGCTAGACCTAAACCCACTGGGCTAGACCCAACCCACTTGGCTAGACCCAAACCCACTCCGCTAGAACCAAACCCACTCCACTAGACCCAAACCCACTCCGCTACACCAAACCTACTCCGCTAGACCCAAACCCACTCCGCTAGACTCAAACCCACACCGCTAGACCCAAACCTATTCGGCTAGACCCAAAACCACTCGGCTAGATCCAAACCCATTCGGCTAGACGCAAACCCACTCCGCTACACCAAACCCACTCCGCTAAACCCAAACCCACTCCGCTAGACTCAAACCGACTCCGCTAGACGCAAAGCCACTCGGCTAGACCCAAACCCACTCGGCTAGACCCAAACCCACTCTGCTACACCCAAACCCACTCGACAAGACCCAAACCCACTCGGCTAGACCCAAACCCACTCGGCTAGACCCAAACCCACTCGGCTAGACCCAAACCCACTCGGCTAGACCCAAACCCACTCGGCTAGACCCAAACCCACTCGGCTAGACCCAAACCCACTCGGCTAGACCCAAACCCACTCGGCTAGACCCAAACCCAATCGGCTACACACAAACCCACTCGGCTACACCCAAACCCACTCGGCTAGACCCAAACCCACTCCGCTAGACCCAAACCTATTCGGCTAGACCCAAAACCACTCGGCTAGATCCAAACCCATTCGGCTAGACGCAAACCCACTCCGCTACACCAAACCCACTCCGCTAAACCCAAACCCACTCCGCTAGACTCAAACCGACTCCGCTAGACGCAAAGCCACTCGGCTAGACCCAAACCCACTCGGCTAGACCCAAACCCACTCTGCTAGACCCAAACCCACTCCGCTACACCAAACCCACTCCGCTAGACCCAAACCCACTCCGCTAGACTCAAACCCACTCCGCTAGACGCAAACCCACTCGGCTAGTCCCAAACCCACTCGGCTAGACCCAAACCCACTCGGCTAGACCCAAACCCACTCGGCTAGACCCAAACCACTCGGTTAGACCCAAACCCACTCGGCTAGACCCAAACCCACTCGGCTGGACCCAAACCCACTCGGCTAGACCCAATCCCACTCGGCTAGACCCAAACCCACTCGGCTAGACCCAAACCCACTCCGCTAGACCCAAACCTATTCGGCTAGACCCAAAATCACTCGGCTAGATCCAAACCCATTCGGCTAGACGCAAACCCACTCGGCTACACCCAAACCCACTCGGCCTCACCCAAACCCACTCGGCTACACCCAAACCCACTCGGCCAGACCCAAACCCACTCGGCTAGACCCAAACCCACTCGGCTACACCCAAACCCACTCGGCTAGACCCAAACCCACTCCGCTAGACCAAAACCTATTCGGCTGGACCCAAAACCACTCGGCTAGATCCAAACCCATTCGGCTAGACGCAAACCCACACCGCTAGACCTAAACCCACTGGGCTAGACCCAACCCACTCGGCTAGACCCAAACCCACTCCGCTAGAACCAAACCCACTCCGCTAGACCCAAACCCACTCCGCTACACCAAACCCACTCCGCTAGACCCAAACCCACTCCGCTAGACTCAAACCCACTCCGCTCGACGCAAACCCACTCGGCTAGTCCCAAACCCACTCCGCTAGACCCAAACCCACTCGGCTAGACCCAAACCCACTCGGCGAGACCCAAACCCACTCGGCTACACCCAAACCCACTCGAAAAGACCCAAACCCACTCGGCTAGACCCAAACCCACTCGGCTAGACCCAAACCCACTCGGCTAGACCCAAACCCACTGGGCTAGACCCAAACCCACTCGGCTAGACCCAAACCCACTCGGCTAGACCCAAACCCACTCGGCTAGACCCAAACCCACTCGGCTAGACCCAAACCCACTCGTCTACACCCAAACCCATTCGGCTACACCCAAACCCACTCGGCTACACACAAACCCACTCGGCTACACACAAACCCACTTGGCTACACCCAAACCCACTTGGCTAGACCCAAACCCACTCCGCTAGACCCAAACCTATTCGGCTAGACCCAAAACCACTCGGCTAGATCCAAACCCATTCGGCTAGACGCAAACCCACTCCGCCACACCAAACCCACTCCACTAGACCCAAACCCACTCCGCTAGACTCAAACCGACTCCGCTAGACGCAAACCCACTCGGCTAGACCCAAACCCACTCGGCTAGACCCAAACCCACTCCGCTAGACCCAAACCCACTCCGCTAGACTCAAACCCACTCCGCTAGACGCAAACCCACTCGGCTAGTCCCAAACCCACTCGGCTAGACCCAAACCCACTCGGCTAGACCCAAACCCACTCGGCGAGACCCAAACCCACTCGGCTACACCCAAACCCACTTGGCAAGACCCAAACCCACTCGGCTACACCCAAACTCACTCGGCTAGACCTAAACCCACTTGGCTAGACCCAAACCCACTCGGCTAGACCCAAACCCACTCGGCTAGACCCAAACCCACTCGGCTAGACCCAAACCCACTCGGTTTGACCCAAACCCACTCGGCTAGACCCAAACCCACTCGGCTGGACCCAAACCCACTCGGCTAGACCCAATCCCACTCGGCTAGACCCAAACCCACACGGCTGGACCCAAACCCACTCGGCTAGACCCAAACCCACTCGGCTACACCCAAACCCACTCGGCTAGACCCAAACCCACTCCGCTAGACCAAAACCTATTCGGCTGGACCCAAAACCACTCGGCTAGATCCAAACCCATTCGGCTAGACGCAAACCCACACCGCTAGACCTAAACCCACTGGGCTGGACCCAACCCACTCGGCTAGACCCAAACCCACTCCGCTAGAACCAAACCCACTCCGCTAGACCCAAACCCACTCCGCTACACCAAACCCACTCCGCGAGACCCAAACCCACTCCGCTAGACTCAAACCCACTCCGCTAGACTCAAACCCACTCCGCTCGACGCAAACCCACTCGGCTAGTCCCAAACCCACTCCGCTTGACCCAAACCCACTCGGCTAGAACCAAACCCACTCGGCGAGACCCAAACCCACTCGGCTACACCCAAACCCACTCGACAAGACCCAAACCCACTCGGCTAGACCCAAACCCACTCGGCTAGACCCAAACCCACTCGGCTAGACCCAAACCCACTGGGCTAGACCCAAACCCACTCGGCTAGACCCAAACCCACTCGGCTAGACCCAAACCCACTCGGCTAGACCCAAACCCACTCGGCTAGACCCAAACCCACTCGGCTACACCCAAACCCATTCGGCTACACCCAAACCCACTCGGCTACACCCAAACCCACTCGGCTACACACAAACCCACTCGGCTACACCCAAACCCACTCGGCTAGACCCAAACCCACTCCGCTAGGCCCAAACCTATTCGGCTAGACCCAAAACCACTCGGCTAGATCCAAACCCATTCGGCTAGACGCAAACCCACTCCGCTACACCATACCCACTCTGCTAGACCCAAACCCACTCCGCTAGACTCAAACCCACTCCGCTAGACGCAAAGCCACTCGGCTAGTCCCAACCCCACTCGGCTAGACCCAAACCTACTCGGCTAGACCCAAACCCAATCGGCTCGACCCAAACCCACTCGGCTCGACCCAAACCCACTCGGCTAGACCCAAACCCACTCGGCTAGACCCAAACCCACTCGGCTAGACCCAAACCCACTCGGCTAGACCCAAACCCACTCGGCTAGACCCAAGCCCACTCTGCTAGACCCAAACCTATTCGGCTAGTCCCAAAACCACTCGGCTAGATCCAAACTCATTCGGCTAGACACAAACCCACTCCGCTACACCAAACCCACTCCACTAGACCCAACCCACTCCGCTAGTCTCAAACCCACTCCGCTAGACCCAAACCCACTCAGCTAGTCCCAAACCCACTCTGCTAGACCCAAACCCACTCGGCTAGACCCAAACCCACTCGGCTACACCCAAACCCACTCGGCTAGACCCAAACCCACTTCGCGAGACCCAAACCTATTCGGCTAGACCCAAAACCACTCGGCTAGATACAAACCCATTCGGCTAGACGCAAACCCACTCCGCTACACCAAACCCACTCCGCTAGACCCAAACCCACTCCGCTAGACTCAAACCCTCTGGTAGACGCAAACCCACTCGGCTAGTCCCAAACCCAATCGGCTAGACCCAAACCCACTCGGCTAGACCCAAACCCACTCGTCTAGACCCAAACCCACTCGGCTAGACCC
Source organism: Raja brachyura (assembly GCA_963514005.1). The sequence goes on from OY740820.1 coordinate 2,503,411, forward strand.
AAACCCACTCGGCTACACCCAAACCCACTCGGCTAGACCCAAACCCACTCCGCTAGACCAAAACCTATTCGGCTAGACCCAAAACCACTCGGCTAGATCCAACCCCATTCGGCTAGATGCAAACCCACTCCGCTAGACCTAAACCCACTGGGCTAGACCCAATCCACTTGGCTAGACCCAAACCCACTCGGCTAGACCCAAACCGACTCCGCTAGACCCAAACCCACTCCGCTACACCAAACCCACTCCGCTAGACCCAAACCCACTCCGCTAGACTCAAACCCACTCCGCTAGACGCAAACCCACTCGGCTAGTCCCAAACCCGCTCGGCTAGACCCAAACCCACTCGGCTAGACCCAAACCCACTCGGCGAGACCCAAACCCACTCGGCTAGACCCAAACCCACTCGGCTAGACCCAAACCCACTGGGCTAGACCCAAACCCACTGGGCTAGACCCAAACCCACTCGGCTAGACCCAAACCCACTCGGCTACACCCAAACCCACTCGGCTACACCCAAACCCACTCGGCTACACCCAAAGCCACTCGGCTACACACAAACCCACTCGGCTACACCCAAACCCACTCGGCTACACACAAACCCACTCGGCTACACCCAAACCCACTCCGCTAGACGCAAACCCAATCCGCTCGTCCCAAACCCACTCCGCTAGACGCAAACCCACTCGGCTAGTCCCAAACCCAATCGGCGAGACCCAAACCCACTCGGCTACACCCAAACCCACTCGACAAGACCCAAACCCACTCGGCTACACCCAAACCCACTCGACAAGACCCAAACCCACTCGGCTACACCCAAACCCACTCGGCTAGACCCAAACCCACTCGGCTAGACCCAAACCCACTCGGCTAGACCCAAACCCACTGGGCTAGACCCAAACCCACTCGGCTAGACCAAAACCCACTCGGCTAGACCCAAACCCACTCTGCTAGACCCAAACCCACTCCGCTACACCAAACCCACTCCGCTAGACCCAAACCCACTCCGCTAGTCTCAAACCCACTCCGCTAGACGCAAACCCACCCGGCTAGTCCCAAACCCACTCGGCTAGACCCAAACCCACTCGGCTAGACCCAAACCCACTCGGCGAGACCCAAACCCACTCGGCTACACCCAAACCCACTCGGCAAGACCCAAACCCATCGGCTACACCCAAACCCACTCGGCTAGACCTAAACCCACTCGGCTAGACCCAAACCCACTCGCCTAGACTCAAACGCACTCGGCTAGACCCAAACCCACTCGGTTAGACCGTAACCCACTCGGCTAGACCCAAACCCACTCTGCTGGACGCAAACCCACTTGGCTAGACCCAATCCCACTCGGCTAGACCCAAACCCACTCGGCTGGACCCAAACCCACTCGTCTAGACCCAAACCCACTGGGCTAGACCCAAACCCACTCGGCTAGACCCAAACCCACTCGGCTAGACCCAAACCCACTCCGCTAGACCCAAACCCACTCCGCTAGACCCAAACCCACTCCGCTAGACTCAAACCCACTCCGCTAGACGCAAACCTACTCGGCTAGTCCCAAACCCACTCGGCTAGACCCAAACCCACTCGGCTAGACCCAAACCCATTTGTCTAGACCAAACCCACTCGGCTAGACCCAAACCCACTCGACAAGACCCAAACCCACTCGGCTAGACCCAAACCCACTCGGCTAGACACAAATCCACTGGGCTAGACCCAAACCCACTGGGCTAGACCCAAACCCACTCGGCTAGACCCAAACCCACTCGGCTAGACCCAAACCCACTCGGCTAGACCCAAACCCACTCGGCTAGACCCAAACCCACTCGGCTACACCCAAACCCACTCGGCTAGACCCAAACCCACTCCGCTGGACCAAAACCTATTCGGCTGGACCCAAAACCACTCGGCTAGATCCAAACCCATTCGGCTAGACGCAAACCCACACCGCTAGACCTAAACCCACTGGGCTAGACCCAACCCACTTGGCTAGACCCAAACCCACTCCGCTAGAACCAAACCCACTCCGCTAGACCCAAACCCACTCCGCTACACCAAACCCACTCCGCTAGACCCAAACCCACTCCGCTAGACTCAAACCCACACCGCTCGACGCAAACCCACTCGGCTAGTCCCAAACCCACTCCGCTAGAACCAAACCCACTCGGCTAGACCCAAACCCACTCGGCTAGACCCAAACCCACTCGGTTAGACCCAAACCCACTCGGCTAGACCCAAACCCACTCGGCTGGACCCAAACCCACTCGGCTAGACCCAATCCCACTCGGCTAGACCCAAACCCACACGGCTGGACCCAAACCCACACGGCTAGACCCAAACCCACTCGGCTCCACCCAAACCCACTCGGCTAGACCCAAACTCACTCCGCTAGTCCCAAACCTATTCGGCTAGACCCAAAATCACTCGGCTAGATCCAAACCCATTCGGCTAGACGCAAACCCACTCGGCTACACCCAAACCCACTCGGCCTCACCCAAACCCACTCGGCTACACCTAAACCCACTCGGCTACACACAAACCCACTCGGCTACACCCAAACCCACTCGGCTACACCCAAACCCACTCGGCTAGACCCAAACCCACTCCGCTAGACCAAAACCTATTCGGCTGGACACAAAACCACTCGGCTAGTTCCAAAACCATTCGGCTAGACGCAAACCCACACCGCTAGACCTAAACCCACTGGGCTAGACCCAACCCACTCGGCTAGACCCAAACCCACTCCGCTAGAACCAAACCCACTCCGCTAGACCCAAACCCACTCCGCTACACCAAACCCACTCCGCTAGACCCAAACCCACTCCGCTAGACTCAAACCCACTCCGCTCGACGCAAACCCACTCGGCTAGTCCCAAACCCACTCCGCTAGACCCAAACCCACTCGGCTAGACCCAAACCCACTCGGCGAGACCCAAACCCACTCGGCTAGACCCAAACCCACTGGGCTAGACCCAAACCCACTCGGCTAGACCCAAACCCACTCGGCTAGACCCAAACCCACTCGGCTAGACCCAAACCCACTCGGCTAGACCCAAACACACTCGGCTACACCCAAACCCACTCGGCTACACACAAACCCACTCGGCTACACACAAACCCAATCGGCTACACCCAAACCCACTCGGCTAGACCCAAACCCACTCCGCTAGACCCAAACCTATTCGGCTAGACCCAAAACCACTCGGCTAGATCCAAACCCATTCGGCTAGACGCAAACCCACTCCGCTACACCAAACCCACTCGACTAGACCCAAACCCACTCCGCTAGACTCAAACCGACTCCGCTAGACGCAAACCCACTCGGCTAGACCCAAACCCACTCGGCTAGACCCAAACCCACTCCGCTAGACCCAAACCCACTCCGCTAGACTCAAACCCACTCCGCTAGACGCAAACCCACTCGGCTAGTCCCAAACCCACTCGGCTAGACCCAAACCCACTCGGCTAGACCCAAACCCACTCGGCGAGACCCAAACCCACTCGGCTACACCCAAACCCACTTGGCAAGACCCAAACCCACTCGGCTACACCCAAACTCACTCGGCTAGACCTAAACCCACTCGGCTAGACCCAAACCCACTCGGCTAGACCCAAACCCACTTGGCTAGACCCAAACCCACTCGGGTAGACCCAAACCCACTCGGCTAGACCCAAACCCACTCGGCTGGAACCAAACCCACTCGGCTAGACCCAATCTCACTCGGCTACACCCAAACCCACACGGCTGGACCCAAACCCACTCGGCTAGACCCAAACCCACTCGGCTACACCCAAACCCACTCGGCTAGACCCAAACCTATTCGGCTAGACCCAAAATCACTCGGCTAGATCCAAACCCATTCGGCTAGACGCAAACCCACTCCGCTACACCAAACCCACTCCGCTAGACCCAAACCCACTCCGCTAGACACAAACCCACTCCGCTAGACGCAAAGCCACTCGGCTAGTCCCAACCCCACTCGGCTAGACCCAAACCCACTCGGCTAGACCCAAACCCACTCGTCTAGACCCAAACCCACTCGGCTAGACCCAAACCCACTCGGCTAGACCCAAACCCACTCTGCTAGACCCAAACCTATTCGGCTAGTCCCAAAACCACTCGGCTAGATCCAAACTCATTCGGCTAGACACAAACCCACTCCGCTACACCAAACCCACTCCGCTACACCAAACCCACTCCGCTAGACCCAAACCCACTCCGCTAGACTCAAACCCTCTGCTAGACGCAAAGCCACTCGGCTAGTCCCAAACCCAATCGGCTAGACCCAAACCCACTCGGCTAGACCCAAACCCATTCGTCTAGACCCAAACCCACTCGGCTAGACCCAAACCCACTCGGCTAGACACAAACCCACTCGGCTAGACCCAAAACCACTCGGCCAGACCCAAACCCACTCGGCAAGACCCAAACCCACTCGGATAGACCCAAACCCACTCGGCTACACACAAACCCACTCGGCTACACCCAAACCCACTCGGCTACACCCAAACCCACTCGGCTGGACCCAAACCCACTCCGCTAGACAAAAACCTATTCGGCTAGACCCAAAACCACACGGCTAGATCCAACCCCATTCGGCTAGACGCAAACCCACTCCGCTAGACCTAAACCCACTGGGCTAGACCCAACTCACTCGGCTAGACCCAAACCCACTCGGCTAGACCCAAACCGACTCCGCTAGACCCAAACCCACTCCGCTACACCAAACCCACTCCGCTAGACCCAAACCCACTCCGCTAGACTCAAACCCACTCCGCTAGACGCAAACCCACTCGGCTAGTCCCAAACCCACTCGGCTAGACCCAAACCCACTCGGCTAGACCCAAACCCACTCGGCGAGACCCAAACCCACTCGGCTACACCCAAACCCACCCGACAAGACGCAAACCCACTCGGCTAGACCCAAACCAACTCGGCTAGACCCAAACCCACTCGGCTAGACCCAAACCCACTCGGCTAGACCCAAACCCACTGGGCTAGACCCAAACCCACTCGGCTAGACCCAAACCCACTCGGCTAGACCCAAACCCACTCGGCTAGACCCAAACCCACTCGGCAAGACCCAAACCCACTCGGCTACACCCAAACCCACTCGGCTACACCCAAACCCACTCGGCTACACCCAAAAGCCACTCGGCTACACACAAACCCACTCGGCAACACCCAAACCCACTCGGCTACACCCAAACCCACTCGGCTAGACCCAAACCCACTCCGCTAGACTCAAACCCACTCCGCTAGACGCAAACCCACTCGGCTAGTCCCAAACCCACTCGGCTAGACCCAAACCCACTCGGCTAGACCCAAACCCACTCGGCTACACCCAAACCCACTCGGCTACACCCAAACCCACTCGACAAGACCCAAACACACTCGGCTAGACCCAAACCCACTCGGCTAGACCCAAACCCACTCGGCTAGACCCAAACCCACTCGGCTAGACCCAAACCCACTGGGCTAGACCCAAACCCACTCGGCTAGACCAAAACCCACTCGGCTAGACCCAAACCCACTCTGCTAGACCCAAACCCACTCCGCTACACCAAACCCACTCCGCTAGACCCAAACCCACTCCGCTAGTCTCAAACCCACTCCGCTAGACGCAAACCCACTCGGCTAGTCCCAAACCCACTCGGCTAGACCCAAACCCACTCGGCTAGACCCAAACCCACTCGGCGAGACCCAAACCCACTCGGCTACACCCAAACCCACTCGGCAAGACCCAAACCCACTCGGCTACACCCAAACCCACTCGGCTAGACCTAAACCCACTCGGCTCGACCCAAACCCACTCGCCTAGACTCAAACCCACTCGGCTAGACCCAAACCCACTCGGTTAGACCCAAACCCACTCGGCTAGACCCAAACCCACTCGGCTGGACCCAAACCCACTTGGCTAGACCCAATCCCACTCGGCTAGACCCAAAACCACTCGGCTGGACCCAAACCCACTCGTCTAGACCCAAACCCACTGGGCTAGACCCAAACCCACTCGGCTAGACCCAAACCCACTCGGCTAGACCCAAACCCACTCCGCTAGACCCAAACCCACTCCGCTAGACCCAAACCCACTCCGCTAGACTCAAACACACTCCGCTAGACGCAAACCTACTCGGCTAGTCCCAAACCCACTCGGCGCTACCCAAACCCACTCGGCTAGACCCAAACCCATTCGTCTAGACCAAACCCACTCGGCTAGACCCAAACCCACTCGACAAGACCCAAACCCACTCGGCTAGACCCAAACTCACTCGGCTAGACCCAAACCCACTCGGCTAGACCCAAACCCACTCGGCGAGACCCAAACCCACTCGGCTACACCCAAACCCACCCGACAAGACCCAAACCCACTCGGCTAGACCCAAACCCACTCGGCTAGACCCAAACCCACTTGGCTAGACCCAAACCCACTCGGCTAGACCCAAACCCACTGGGCTAGACCCAAACCCACTCGGCTAGACCCAAACCCACTCGGCTAGACCCAAACCCACTCGGCTAGACCCAAACCCACTCGGCAAGACCCAAACCCACTCGGCTACACCCAAACCCACTCGGCTACACCCAAACCCACTCGGCTACACCCAAAAGCCACTCGGCTACACACAAACCCACTCGGCAATACCCAAACCCACTCGGCTACACCCAAACCCACTCGGCTAGACCCAAACCCACTCCGCTAGGCTCAAACCCACTCCGCTAGACGCAAACCCACTCGGCTAGTCCCAAACCCACTCGGCTAGACCCAAACCCACTCGGCTAGACCCAAACCCACTCGGCTACACCCAAACCCACTCGGCTACACCCAAACCCACTCGACAAGACCCAAACACACTCCGCTAGACCCAAACCCACTCGGCTAGACCCAAACGCACTCGGCTGGACCCAAACCCACTCGGCTAGACCCAAACCCACTGGGCTAGACCCAAACCCACTCGGCTAGACCAAAACCCACTCGGCTAGACCCAAACCCACTCTGCTAGACCCAAACCCACTCCGCTACACCAAACCCACTCCGCTAGACCCAAACCCACTCCGCTAGTCTCAAACCCACTCCGCTAGACGCAAACCCACTCGGCTAGTCCCAAACCCACTCGGCTAGACCCAAACCCACTCGGCTAGACCCAAACCCACTCGGCGAGACCCAAACCCACTCGGCTACACCCAAACCCACTCGGCAAGACCCAAACCCACTCGGCTACACCCAAACCCACTCGGCTAGACCTAAACCCACTCGGCTCGACCCAAACCCACTCGCCTAGACTCAAACCCACTCGGCTAGACCCAAACCCACTCGGTTAGACCCAAACCCACTCGGCTAGACCCAAACCCACTCGGCTGGACCCAAACCCACTTGGCTAGACCCAATCCCACTCGGCTAGACCCAAACCCACTCGGCTGGTCCCAAACCCACTCGTCTAGACCCAAACCCACTGGGCTGGACCCAAACCCACTCGGCTAGACCCAAACCCACTCGGCTAGACCCAAACCCACACCGCTAGACCCAAACCCACTCCGCTAGACCCAAACCCACTCCGCTAGACTCAAACCCACTCCGCTAGACGCAAACCTACTCGGCTAGTCCCAAACCCACTCGGCTACACCCAAACCCACTCGGCTAGACCCAAACCCATTCGTCTAGACCAAACCCACTCGGCTAGACCCAAACCCACTCGTCTAGACCCAAACCCACTCCGCTAGACCCAAACCCACTCCGCTAGACCCAAACCCACTCCGCTAGACTCAAACCCACTCCGCTAGACGCAAACCTACTCGGCTAGTCCCAAACCCACTCGGCTACACCCAAACCCACTCGGCTAGACCCAAACCCATTTGTCTAGACCAAACCCACTCGGCTAGACCCAAACCCACTCGACAAGACCCAAACCCACTCGGCTAGACCCAAACCCACTCGGCTAGACCCAAATCCACTGGGCTAGACCCAAACCCACTGGGCTAGACCCAAACCCACTCGGCTAGACCCAAACCCACTCGGCTAGACCCAAACCCACTCGGCTAGACCCAAACCCACTCGGCTAGACCCAAACCCACTCGGCTACACCCAAACCCATTCGGCTACACCCAAACCCACTCGGCTACACCCAAACCCACTCGGCTACACACAAACCCACTCGGCTACACCCAAACCCACTCGGCTACACCCAAACCCACTCGGCTAGACCCAAACCCACTCCGCTGGACCCAAACCTATTCGGCTAGACCCAAAACCACTCGGCTAGATCCAAACCCATTCGGCTAGACGCAAACCCACTCCGCTAGACCTAAACCCTCTGGGCTAGACCCAACCCACTCGGCTAGACCCAAACCCACTCGGCTAGACCCAAACCCACTCCGCTAGACCCAAACCCGCTCTGCTACACCAAACCCACTCCGCTAGACCCAAACCCACTCCGCTAGACTCAAACCCACTCCGCTAGACGCAAACCCACTCGGCTAGTCCCAAACCCACTCGGCTAGACCCAAACCCACTCGGCTAGACCCAAACCCACTCGGCGAGACCCAAACCCACTCGGCTACACCCAAACCCACTCGGCAAGACCCAAACCCACTCGGCTACACCCAAACCCACTCGGCTAGACCTAAACCCACTCGGCTAGACCCAAACCCACTCGGCTAGACCCAAACGCACTCGGCTAGACCCAAACCCACTCGGTTAGACCCAAACCCACTCGGCTAGACCCAAACCCACTCGGCTGGACCCAAACCCACTCGGCTAGACCCAATCCCACTCGGCTAGACCCAAACCCACACGGCTGGACCCAAACCCACTCGGCTAGACCCAAACCCACTCCGCTACACCCAAACCCACTCGGCTAGACCCAAACCCACTCCGCTAGACCCAAACCTATTTGGCTAGACCCAAAACCACTCGGCTAGATACAAACCCATTCGGCTAGACGCAAACCCACTCCGCTACACCAAACCCACTCCGCTAGACCCAAACCCACTCCGCTAGACTCAAACCCTCCGCTAGACGCAAACCCAGTCGGCTAGTCCCAAACCCAATCGGCTAGACCCAAACCCACTCGGCTGGACCCAAACCCACTCGTCTAGACCCAAACCCACTCGGCTAGACCCAAACCCACTCGGCTAGACACAAACCCACTCGGCTAGACCCAAAACCACTCGGCTAGACCCAAACCCACTCGGCAAGACCCAAACCCACTCGGCTAGACCCAAACCCACTCGGCTAGACCCAAACCACTCGGCTACACACAAACCCACTCGGCTACACCCAAACCCACTCGGCTACACCCAAACCCACTCGGCTAGACCCAAACCCACTCCGCTAGACCAAAACCTATTCGGCTAGACCCAAAACCACTCGGCTAGATCCAAACCCATTCGGCTAGACGCAAACCCACTCCGCTAGACCTAAACCCACTGGGCTAGACCCAACCCACTCGGCTAGACCCAAACCCACTCGGCTAGACCCAAACCCACTCCGCTAGACCCAAACCCACTCCGCTACACCAAACCCACTCCGCTAGACCCAAACCCACTCCGCTAGACTCAAACCCACTCCGCTAGACGCAAGCCCACTCGGCTAGTCCCAAACCCAGTCGGCTAGACCCAAACCCACTCGGCTAGACCCAAACCCACTCGGCAAGACCCAAACCCACTCGGCTACACCCAAACCCACTCGACAAGACCCAAACCCACTCGGCTAGACCCAAACCCACTCGGCTAGACCCAAACCCACTCGGCTAGACCCAAACCCACTCGGCTAGACCCAAACCCACTGGGCTAGACCCAAACCCACTCCGCTAGACGCAAACCCACTCGGCTAGTCCCAAACCCACTCGGCTAGACCCTAACCCACTCGGCTAGACCCAAACCCACTCGGCGAGACCCAAACCCACTCGGCTACACCCAAACCCACTCGACAAGACCCAAACCCACTCGGCTAGACCCAAACCCACTCGGCTACACCCAAACCCACTCGGCTAGACCCAAACCCACTCGGCTAGACCCAAACCCACTCGGCTAGACCCAAACCCACTCGGCTAGACCCAAACCCACTCGGCTAGACCCAAACCCACTCGGCTACACCCAAACCCACTCGGCTGCACCCAAACCCACTCGGCTACACCCAAAGTCACTCGGCTACACACAAACCCACTCGGCTACACCAAAACCCACTCGGCTACACCCAAACCCACTCGGCTAGACCCAAACCCACTCCGCTAGACCCAAACCTATTCGGCTAGACCCAAAACCACTCGGCCAGATCCAAACCCATTCGGCTAGATGCAAACCCACTCCGCTAGACCCAAACCCACTCGGCTACACCCAAACCCACTCGGCTGCACCCAAACCCACTCGGCTACACCCAAAGTCACTCGGCTACACACAAACCCACTCGGCTACACCCAAACCCACTCGGCTACACCCAAACCCACTCGGCTAGACCCAAACCCACTCCGCTAGACCAAAACCTATTCGGCTAGACCCAAAACCACTCGGCTAGATCCAAACCCATTCGGCTAGACGCAAACCCACTCCGCTAGACCTAAACCCACTGGGCTAGACCCAACCCACTCGGCTAGACCCAAACCCACTCGGCTAGACCCAAACCCACTCCGCTAGACCCAAACCCACTCCGCTACACCAAACCCACTCCGCTAGACCCAAACCCACTCCGCTAGACTCAAACCCACTCCGCTAGACGCAAACCCACTCGGCTAGTCCCAAACCCAGTCGGCTAGACCCAAACCCACTCGGCTAGACCCAAACCCACTCGGCAAGACCCAAACCCACTCGGCTACACCCAAACCCACTCGACAAGACCCAAACCCACTCGGCTAGACCCAAACCCACTCGGCTAGACCCAAACCCACTCGGCTAGACCCAAACCCACTCGGCTAGACCCAAACCCACTGGGCTAGACCCAAACCCACTCCGCTAGACGCAAACCCACTCGGCTAGTCCCAAACCCACTCGGCTAGACCCTAACCCACTCGGCTAGACCCAAACCCACTCGGCGAGACCCAAACCCACTCGGCTACACCCAAACCCACTCGACAAGACCCAAACCCACTCGGCTAGACCCAAACCCACTCGGCTACACCCAAACCCACTCGGCTAGACCCAAACCCACTCGGCTAGACCCAAACCCACTCGGCTAGACCCAAACCCACTCGGCTAGACCCAAACCCACTCGGCTAGACCCAAACCCACTCGGCTACACCCAAACCCACTCGGCTGCACCCAAACCCACTCGGCTACACCCAAAGTCACTCGGCTACACACAAACCCACTCGGCTACACCAAAACCCACTCGGCTACACCCAAACCCACTCGGCTAGACCCAAACCCACTCCGCTAGACCCAAACCTATTCGGCTAGACCCAAAACCACTCGGCCAGATCCAAACCCATTCGGCTAGATGCAAATCCACTCCGCTAGACCCAAACCCACTCGGCTACACCCAAACCCACTCGGCTGCACCCAAACCCACTCGGCTACACCCAAAGTCACTCGGCTACACACAAACCCACTCGGCTACACCCAAACCCACTCGGCTACACCCAAACCCACTCGGCTAGACCCAAACCCACTCCGCTAGACCCAAACCTATTCGGCTAGACCCAAAACCACTCGGCCAGATCCAAACCCATTCGGCTAGACGCAAACCCACTCCTCTAGACCCAAACCCACTGGGCTAGACCCAACCCACTCGTCTAGACCCAAACCCACTCGGCTAGACCCAAGCCCACTCTGCTAGACCCAAACCCACTCCGCTACACCAAACCCACTCCGCTAGACCCAAACCCACTCCGCTAGACTCAAACCCACTCCGCTAGACGCAAACCCACTCGGCTAGTCCCAAACCCACTCGGCTAGACCCAAACCCACTCGGCTAGACCCAAACCCACTCGGCGAGAGCCAAACCCACTCGGCTACACCCAAACCCACTCGGCAAGACACAAACCCACTCGGCTACACCCAAACCCGCTCGGCTAGACCTAAACCCACTCGGCTAGACCCAAACCCACTCGGCTAGACCCAAACCCACTCGGCTAGACCCAAACCCACTCGGTTAGACCCAAACCCACTCGGCTAGACCCAAACCCACTCGGCTGGACCCAAACCCACTCGGCTAGCCCCAATCCCACTCGGCTAGACCCAAACCCACTCGGCTGGACCCAAACCCACTCGTCTAGACCCAAACCCACTGGGCTAGACCCAAACCCACTCGGCTAGACCCAAACCCACTCGGCTGGACCCAAACCCACTCCGCTAGACCCAAACCCACTCCGCTAGACCCAAACCCACTCCGCTAGACGCAAACCCACTCCGCTAGACGCAAACCTACTCGGCTAGCCCCAAACCCACGCGGCTAGACCCAAACCCACTCAGCTAGACCCAAACCCATTCGTCTAGACCAAACCCACTCGGCTAGACCCAAACCCACTCGACAAGACCCAAACCCACTCGGCTAGACCCAAACCCACTCGGCTAGACCCAAACGCACTGGGCTAGACCCAAACCCACTGGGCTAGACCCAAACCCACTCGGCTAGACCCAAACCCACTCGGCTAGACCCAAACCCACTCGGCTAGACCCAAACCCACTCGGCTAGACCCAAACCCACTCGGCTACACCCAAACCCATTTGGCTACACCCAAACCCACTCGGCTACACCCAAACCCACTCGGCTACACACAAACCCACTCGGCTAGACCCAAACCCACTCCGATAGACCCAAACCTATTCGGCTAGACCCAAAACCACTCGGCTAGATCCAAACCCATTCGGCTAGACGCAAACCCACTCCGCTAGACCTAAACCCACTGGGGAAGACCCAACCCACTCGGCTAGACCCAAACCCACTCGGCTAGACCCAAACCCACTGGGCTAGACCCAAACCCACTCGGCTAGACCAAAACCCACTCGGCTAGACCCAAACCCACTCTGCTAGACCCAAACCCACTCCGCTACACCAAACCCACTCCGCTAGACCCAAACCCACTCCGCTAGACTCAAACCCTCTCCACTGGATGCAAACCCACTCGGCTAGTCCCAAACCCACTCGGCTAGACCCAAACCCACTCGGCTAGACCCAAACCCACTCGGCGAGACCCAAACCCACTCGGCTACACCCAAACCCACTCGGCAAGACCCAAACCCACTCGGCTACACCCAAACCCACTCGGCCAGACCTAAACCCACTCGGCTAGACCCAAACCCACTCGGCTAGACTCAAACCCACTCGGCTAGACCCAAACCCACTCGGTTAGACCCAAACCCAATCGGCTAGACCCAAACCCACTCGGCTAGACCCAAACCCATTCGTCTAGACCAAACCCACTCGGCTAGACCCAAACCCACTCGACAAGACCCAAACCCACTCGGCTAGACCCAAACCCACTCGGCTAGACCCAAATCCACTGGGCTAGACCCAAACCCACTGGGCTAGACCCAAACCCACTCGGCTAGACCCAAACCCAATCGGCTAGACCCAAACCCACTCGGCTAGACCCAAACCCACTCGGCTACACCCAAACCCACTCGGCTACACACACACCCACTCGGCTACACCCAAAACCACTCGGCTAGATCCAAACCCATTCGGCTAGACGCAAACCCACTCCGCTAGACCTAAACCCACTGGGCTAGACCCAACCCACTCGGCTAGACCCAAACCCACTCGGCTAGACCCAAACCCACTCCGCTAGACCCAAACCCACTCCGCTACACCAAACCCACTCCGCTAGACCCAAACCCACTCCGCTAGACTCAAACCCACTCCGCTAGACGCAAACCCACTCGGCTAGTCCCAAACCCAGTCGGCTAGACCCAAACCCACTCGGCTAGACCCAAACCCACTCGGCAAGACCCAAACCCACTCGGCTACACCCAAACCCACTCGACAAGACCCAAACCCACTCGGCTAGACCCAAACCCACTCGGCTAGACCCAAACCCACTCGGCTAGACCCAAACCCACTCGGCTAGACCCAAACCCACTGGGCTAGACCCAAACCCACTCCGCTAGACGCAAACCCACTCGGCTAGTCCCAAACCCACTCGGCTAGACCCTAACCCACTCGGCTAGACCCAAACCCACTCGGCGAGACCCAAACCCACTCGGCTACACCCAAACCCACTCGACAAGACCCAAACCCACTCGGCTAGACCCAAACCCACTCGGCTACACCCAAACCCACTCGGCTAGACCCAAACCCACTCGGCTAGACCCAAACCCACTCGGCTAGACCCAAACCCACTCGGCTAGACCCAAACCCACTCGGCTAGACCCAAACCCACTCGGCTACACCCAAACCCACTCGGCTGCACCCAAACCCACTCGGCTACACCCAAAGTCACTCGGCTACACACAAACCCACTCGGCTACACCAAAACCCACTCGGCTACACCCAAACCCACTCGGCTAGACCCAAACCCACTCCGCTAGACCCAAACCTATTCGGCTAGACCCAAAACCACTCGGCCAGATCCAAACCCATTCGGCTAGATGCAAATCCACTCCGCTAGACCCAAACCCACTCGGCTACACCCAAACCCACTCGGCTGCACCCAAACCCACTCGGCTACACCCAAAGTCACTCGGCTACACACAAACCCACTCGGCTACACCCAAACCCACTCGGCTACACCCAAACCCACTCGGCTAGACCCAAACCCACTCCGCTAGACCCAAACCTATTCGGCTAGACCCAAAACCACTCGGCCAGATCCAAACCCATTCGGCTAGACGCAAACCCACTCCTCTAGACCCAAACCCACTGGGCTAGACCCAACCCACTCGTCTAGACCCAAACCCACTCGGCTAGACCCAAGCCCACTCTGCTAGACCCAAACCCACTCCGCTACACCAAACCCACTCCGCTAGACCCAAACCCACTCCGCTAGACTCAAACCCACTCCGCTAGACGCAAACCCACTCGGCTAGTCCCAAACCCACTCGGCTAGACCCAAACCCACTCGGCTAGACCCAAACCCACTCGGCGAGAGCCAAACCCACTCGGCTACACCCAAACCCACTCGGCAAGACACAAACCCACTCGGCTACACCCAAACCCGCTCGGCTAGACCTAAACCCACTCGGCTAGACCCAAACCCACTCGGCTAGACCCAAACCCACTCGGCTAGACCCAAACCCACTCGGTTAGACCCAAACCCACTCGGCTAGACCCAAACCCACTCGGCTGGACCCAAACCCACTCGGCTAGCCCCAATCCCACTCGGCTAGACCCAAACCCACTCGGCTGGACCCAAACCCACTCGTCTAGACCCAAACCCACTGGGCTAGACCCAAACCCACTCGGCTAGACCCAAACCCACTCGGCTGGACCCAAACCCACTCCGCTAGACCCAAACCCACTCCGCTAGACCCAAACCCACTCCGCTAGACGCAAACCCACTCCGCTAGACGCAAACCTACTCGGCTAGCCCCAAACCCACGCGGCTAGACCCAAACCCACTCAGCTAGACCCAAACCCATTCGTCTAGACCAAACCCACTCGGCTAGACCCAAACCCACTCGACAAGACCCAAACCCACTCGGCTAGACCCAAACCCACTCGGCTAGACCCAAACGCACTGGGCTAGACCCAAACCCACTGGGCTAGACCCAAACCCACTCGGCTAGACCCAAACCCACTCGGCTAGACCCAAACCCACTCGGCTAGACCCAAACCCACTCGGCTAGACCCAAACCCACTCGGCTACACCCAAACCCATTTGGCTACACCCAAACCCACTCGGCTACACCCAAACCCACTCGGCTACACACAAACCCACTCGGCTAGACCCAAACCCACTCCGATAGACCCAAACCTATTCGGCTAGACCCAAAACCACTCGGCTAGATCCAAACCCATTCGGCTAGACGCAAACCCACTCCGCTAGACCTAAACCCACTGGGGAAGACCCAACCCACTCGGCTAGACCCAAACCCACTCGGCTAGACCCAAACCCACTGGGCTAGACCCAAACCCACTCGGCTAGACCAAAACCCACTCGGCTAGACCCAAACCCACTCTGCTAGACCCAAACCCACTCCGCTACACCAAACCCACTCCGCTAGACCCAAACCCACTCCGCTAGACTCAAACCCTCTCCACTGGATGCAAACCCACTCGGCTAGTCCCAAACCCACTCGGCTAGACCCAAACCCACTCGGCTAGACCCAAACCCACTCGGCGAGACCCAAACCCACTCGGCTACACCCAAACCCACTCGGCAAGACCCAAACCCACTCGGCTACACCCAAACCCACTCGGCCAGACCTAAACCCACTCGGCTAGACCCAAACCCACTCGGCTAGACTCAAACCCACTCGGCTAGACCCAAACCCACTCGGTTAGACCCAAACCCAATCGGCTAGACCCAAACCCACTCGGCTAGACCCAAACCCATTCGTCTAGACCAAACCCACTCGGCTAGACCCAAACCCACTCGACAAGACCCAAACCCACTCGGCTAGACCCAAACCCACTCGGCTAGACCCAAATCCACTGGGCTAGACCCAAACCCACTGGGCTAGACCCAAACCCACTCGGCTAGACCCAAACCCAATCGGCTAGACCCAAACCCACTCGGCTAGACCCAAACCCACTCGGCTACACCCAAACCCACTCGGCTACACACACACCCACTCGGCTACACCCAAACCCACTCGGCTACACCCAAACCCACTCGGCTAGACCCAAACCCACTCGGCTAGTCCCAAACCCACTCGGCTAGACCAAAACCCACTCGGCTAGACCCAAACCCACTCGGCGAGACCCAAACCCACTCGGCTACACCCAAACCCACTCGGCTAGACCCAAACCCACTCCGCTAGACCCAAACCTATTCGGCTAGACCCAAAACCACTCGGCTAGATACAAACCCATTCGGCTAGACGCAAACCCACTCCGCTACACCAAACCCACTCCGCTAGACCCAAACCCACTCCGCTAGACTCAAACCCTCCGCTAGACGCAAACCCACTCGGCTAGTCCAAAACCCAATCGGCTAGACCCAAACCCACTCGGCTAGACCCAAACCCACTCGTCTAGACCCAAACCCACTCGACAAGACCCAAACCCACTCGGCTAGACCCAAACCCACTCGGCTAGACACAAACGCACTGGGCTAGACCCAAACCCACTGGGCTAGACCCAAACCCACTCGGCTAGACCCAAACCCACTCGGCTAGACCCAAACCCACTCGGCTAGACCCAAACCCACTCGGCTAGACCGAAACCCACTCGACTACACCCAAACCCATTCGGCTACACCCAAACCCACTCGGCTACACCCAAACCCACTCGGCTACACACAAACCCACTCGGCTACACCCAAACCCACTCGGCTACACCCAAACCCACTCGGCTAGACCCAAACCCACTCCGCTAGGCCCAAACCTATTCGGCTAGACCCAAAACCACTCGGCTAGATCCAAACCCATTCGGCTAGACGCAAACCCACTCCGCTAGACCTAAACCCACTGGGCTAGACCCAACCCACTCGGCTAGACCCAACCCCACTCGGCTAGACCCAAACCCACTGGGCTAGACCCAAACCCACTCGGCTAGACCAAAACCCACTCGGCTAGACCCAAACCCACTCTGCTAGACCCAAACCCACTCCGCTACACCAAACCCACTCCGCTAGACCCAAACCCACTCCGCTAGACTCAAACCCACTCCGCTAGATGCAAACCCACTCGGCTAGTCCCAAACCCACTCGGCTAGACCCAAACCCACTCGGCTAGACCCAAACCCACTCGGCGAGACCCAAACCCACTCGGCTACACCCAAACCCACTCGGCAAGACCCAAACCCACTCGGCTACACCCAAACCCACTCGGCTAGACCTAAACCAACTCGGCTAGACCCAAACCCACTCGGCTAGACTCAAACCCACTCGGCTAGACCCAAACCCACTCGGTTAGACCCAAACCCACTCGGCTAGACCCAAACCCACTCGGCTGGACCCAAACCCACTTGGCTAGACCCAATCCCACTCGGCTGGACCCAAACCCACTCGGCTGGACGCAAACCCACTCGTCTAGACCCAAACCCACTGGGCTAGACCCAAACCCACTCGGCTAGACCCAAACCCACTCGGCTAGACCCAAACCCACTCCGCTAGACCCAAACCCACTCCGCTAGACCCAAACCCACTCCGCTAGACTCAAACCCACTCCGCTAGACGCAAACCTACTCGGCTAGTCCCAAACCCACTCGGCTAGACCCAAACCCACTCGGCTAGACCCAAACCCATTCGTCTAGACCAAACCCACTCGGCTAGACCCAAACCCACTCGACAAGACCCAAACCCACTCGGCTAGACCCAAACCCACTCAGCTAGACCCAAATCCACTGGGCTAGACCCAAACCCACTGGGCTAGACCCAAACCCACTCGGCTAGACCCAAACCCACTCGGCTAGACCCAAACCCACTCGGCTAGACCCAAACCCACTCCGCTAGACCCAAACCCGCTCTGCTACACCAAACCCACTCCGCTAGACCCAAACCCATTCCGCTAGACTCAAACCCACTCCGCTAGACGCAAACCCACTCGGCTAGACCCAAACCCACTCGGCTAGACCCAAACCCACTCCGCTAGACCCAAACCCACTCCGCTAGACTCAAACCCACTCCGCTAGACGCAAACCCACTCGGCTAGTCCCAAACCCACTCGGCTAGACCCAAACCCACTCGGCTAGACCCAAACCCACTCGGCGAGACCCAAACCCACTCGGCTACACCCAAACCCACTTGGCAAGACCCAAACCCACTCGGCTAGACCCAAACCCACTCGGCTAGACCCAAACCCACTCGGCAAGACCCAAACCCACTCGGCTACACCCAAACCTATTCGGCTAGACCCAAAACCACTCGGCAAGATACAAACCCATTCGGCTAGACGCAAACCCACTCCGCTACACCAAACCCACTCCGCTAGACCCAAACCCACTCCGCTAGACTCAAACCCTCCACTAGACGCAAACCCACTCGGCTAGTCCCAAACCCAATCGGCTAGACCCAAACCCACTCGGCCAGACCCAAACCCACTCGTCTAGACCCAAACCCACTCGACAAGACCCAAACGCACTCGGCTAGACCCAAACACACTCGGCTAGACACAAACGCACTGGGCTAGACCCAAACCCACTGGGCTAGACCCAAACCCACTCGGCTAGACCCAAACCCACTCGGCTAGACGCAAACCCACTCGGCTAGACCCAAACCCACTCGGCTAGACCCAAACCCACTCGACTACACCCAAACCCATTCGGCTACACCCAAACCCACTCGGCTACACCCAAACCCACTCGGCTACACACAAACCCACTCGGCTACACCCAAACCCACTCGGCTACACCCAAACCCACTCGGCTAGACCCAAACCCACTCCGCTAGACCCAAACCTATTCGGCTAGACCCAAAACCACTCGGCTAGATCCAAACCCATTCGGCTAGACGCAAACCCACTCCGCTAGACCTAAACCCACTGGGCTAGACCCAACCCACTCGGCTAGACCCAAACCCACTCGGCTAGACTCAAACCCACTCGGCTAGACCCAAACCCACTCGGCTAGACCAAAACCCACTCGGCTAGACCCAAACCCACTCTGCTAGGCCCAAACCCACTCCGCTACACCAAACCCACTCCGCTAGACCCAAACCCACTCCGCTAGACTCAAACCCACTCCGCTAGACGCAAACCCACTCGGCTAGTCCCAAACCCACTCGGCTAGACCCAAACCCACTCGGCTAGACCCAAACCCACTCGGCGAGACCCAAACCCACTCGGCTACACCCAAACCCACTCGGCAAGACCCAAACCCACTCGGCTACACCCAAACCCACTCGGCTAGACCTAAACCCACTCGGCTAGACCCAAACCCACTCGGCTAGACTCAAACCCACTCGGCTAGACCCAAACCCACTCGGTTAGACCCAAACCCACTCGGCTAGACCCAA
This sequence comes from Raja brachyura, assembly GCA_963514005.1. The sequence goes on from OY740820.1 coordinate 2,523,397, forward strand.
ACCCACTCGGCTGGACCCAAACCCACTTGGCTAGACCCAATCCCACTCGGCTAGACCCAAACCCACTCGGCTGGACCCAAACCCACTCGTCTAGACCCAAACCCACTGGGCTAGACCCAAACCCACTCCGCTAGACGCAAACCTACTCGGCTAGTCCCAAACCCACTCGGCTAGACCCAAACCCACTCGGCTAGACCCAAACCCATTCGTCTAGACCAAACCCACTCGGATAGACCCAAACCCACTCGACAAGACCCAAACCCACTCGGCTAGACCCAAACCCACTCAGCTAGACCCAAATCCACTGGGCTAGACCCAAACCCACTCGGCTAGACCCAAACCCACTCGGCTAGACCCAAACCCACTCGGCTAGACCCAAACCCACTCGGCTAGACCCAAACCCACTCGGCTACACCCAAACCCATTTGGCTACACCCAAACCCACTCGGCTACACCCAAACCCACTCGGCTACACACAAACCCACTCGGCTACACCCAAACCCACTCGGCTACACCCAAACCCACTCGGCTAGACCCAAACCCACTCCGCTGGACCCAAATCTATTCGGCTAGACACAAAACCACTCGGCTAGATCCAAACCCATTCGGCTAGACGCAAACCCACTCCGCTAGACCTAAACCCACTGGGCTAGACCCAACCCACTCGGCTAGACCCAAACCCACTCGGCTAGACCCAAACCCACTCCGCTAGACCCAAACCCACTCCGCTAGACGCAAACCCACTTGGCTAGTCCCAAACCCACTCGGCTAGACCCAAACCCACTCGGCTAGACCCAAACCCACTCGGCGAGACCCAAACCCACTCGGCTACACCCAAACCCACTCGGCAAGACCCAAACCCACTCGGCTACACCCAAACCCACTCGGCTAGACCTAAACCCACTCGGCTAGACCCAAACCCACTCGGCTAGACCCAAACCCACTTGGCTAGACCCAAACCCACTCGGTTGGACCCAAACCCACTCGGCTAGACCCAAACCCAATCGGCTGGACCCAAACCCACTCGGCTAGACCCAATCCCACTCGGCTAGACCCAAACCCACACGGCTGGACCCAAACCCACTCGGCTAGACCCAAACCCACTCGGCTACACCCAAACCCACTCGGCTAGACCCAAACCCACTCCGCTAGACCCAAACCTATTCGGCTAGACCCAAAACCACTCGGCTAGATACAAACCCATTCGGCTAGACGCAAACCCACTCCGCTACACCAAACCCACTCCGCTAGACCCAAACCCACTCCGCTAGACTCAAACCCTCCGCTAGACGCAAACCCACTCGGCTAGTCCCAAACCCAATCGGCTAGACCCAAACCCACTCGGCTAGACCCAAACCCACTCGTCTAGACCCAAACCCACTCGGCTAGACCCAAACCCACTCGGCTAGACACAAACCCACTCGGCTAGACCCAAAACCACTCGGCTAGACCCAAAACCACTCGGCTAGACCCAAACCCACTCGGCAAGACCCAAACCCACTCGGCTAGACCCAAACCCACTCGGCTAGACCCAAACCCACTCGGCTACACACAAACCCACTCGGCTACACCCAAACCCACTCGGCTACACCCAGACCCACTCCGCTAGACCCAAACCCACTCCGCTAGACCCAAACCCACTCCGCTAGACTCAAACCCACTCCGCTAGACGCAAACCTACTCGGCTAGTCCCAAACCCACTCGGCTAGACCCAAACCCACTCGGCTAGACCCAAACCCATTCGTCTAGACCAAACCCACTCGGCTAGACCCAAACCCACTCGACAAGACCCAAACCCACTCGGCTAGACCCAAACCCACTCGGCTAGACACAAACCCACTCGGCGAGACCCAAACCCACTCGGCTACACCCAAACCCACTAGGCAAGACCCAAACCCACTCGGCTACACCCAAACCCACTCGGCGAGACCTAAACCAACTCGGCTAGACCCAAACCCACTCGGCTAGACTCAAACCCACTCGGCTAGACCCAAACCCACTCGGTTAGACCCAAACCCACTCGGCTAGACCCAAACCCACTCGGCTGGACCCAAACCCACTTGGCTAGACCCAATCCCACTCGGCTGGACCCAAACCCACTCGGCTGGACGCAAACCCACTCGTCTAGACCCAAACCCACTGGGCTAGACCCAAACCCACTCGGCTAGACCCAAACCCACTCGGCTAGACCCAAACCCACTCCGCTAGACCCAAACCCACTCCGCTAGACTCAAACCCACTCCGCTAGACTCAAACCCACTCCGCTAGACGCAAACCTACTCGGCTAGTCCCAAACCCACTCGGCTAGACCCAAACCCACTCGGCTAGACCCAAACCCATTCGTCTAGACCAAACCCACTCGGCTAGACCCAAACCCACTCGACAAGACCCAAACCCACTCGGCTAGACCCAAACCCACTCAGCTAGACCCAAATCCACTGGGCTAGACCCAAACCCACTGGGCTAGACCCAAACCCACTCGGCTAGACCCAAACCCACTCGGCTAGACCCAAACCCACTCGGCTAGACCCAAACCCACTCCGCTAGACCCAAACCCGCTCTGCTACACCAAACCCACTCCGCTAGACCCAAACCCACTCCGCTAGACTCAAACCCACTCCGCTAGACGCAAACCCACTCGGCTAGTCCCAAACCCACTCGGCTAGACCAAAACCCACTCGGCTAGACCCAAACCCACTCGGCGAGACCCAAACCCACTCGGCTACACCCAAACCCACTCGGCAAGACCCAAACCCACTCGGCTACACCCAAACCTATTCGGCTAGACCCAAAACCACTCGGCAAGATACAAACCCATTCGGCTAGACCCAAAACCACTCGGCAAGATACAAACCCATTCGGCTAGACGCAAACCCACTCCGCTACACCAAACCCACTCCGCTAGACCCAAACCCACTCCGCTAGACTCAAACCCTCCACTAGACGCAAACCCACTCGGCTAGTCCCAAACCCAATCGGCTAGACCCAAACCCACTCGGCCAGAACCAAACCCACTCGTCTAGACCCAAACCCACTCGACAAGACCCAAACCCACTCGGCTAGACCCAAACACACTCGGCTAGACACAAACGCACTGGGCTAGACCCAAACCCACTGGGCTAGACCCAAACCCACTCGGCTAGACCCAAAGCCACTCGGCTAGACGCAAACCCACTCGGCTAGACCCAAACCCACTCGGCTAGACCCAAACCCACTCGACTACACCCAAACCCATTCGGCTACACCCAAACCCACTAGGCTACACCCAAACCCACTCGGCTACACACAAACCCACTCGGCTACACCCAAACCCACTCGGCTACACCCAAACCCACTCGGCTAGACCCAAACCCACTCCGCTAGACCCAAACCTATTCGGCTAGACCCAAAACCACTCGGCTAGATCCAAACCCATTCGGCTAGACGCAAACCCACTCCGCTAGACCTAAACCCACTGGGCTAGACCCAACCCACTCGGCTAGACCCAAACCCACTCGGCTAGTCCCAAACCCACTCGGCTAGACCCAAACCCACTCGGCTAGACCAAAACCCACTCGGCTAGACCCAAACCCACTCTGCTAGACCCAAACCCACTCCGCTACACCAAACCCACTCCGCTAGACCCAAACCCACTCCGCTAGACTCAAACCCACTCCGCTAGACGCAAACCCACTCGGCTAGTCCCAAACCCACTCGGCTAGACCCAAACCCACTCGGCTAGACCCAAACCCACTCGGCGAGACCCAAACCCACTCGGCTACACCCAAACCCACTCGGCAAGACCCAAACCCACTCGGCTACACCCAAACCCACTCGGCTAGACCTAAACCCACTCGGTTAGACCCAAACCCACTCGGCTAGACTCAAACCCACTCGGCTAGACCCAAACCCACTCGGTTAGACCCAAACCCACTCGGCTAGACCCAAACCCACTCGGCTGGACCCAAACCCACTTGGCTAGACCCAATCCCACTCGGCTAGACCCAAACCCACTCGGCTGGACCCAAACCCACTCGTCTAGACCCAAACCCACTGGGCTAGACCCAAACCCATTCGGCTAGACCCAAACCCACTCGGCTAGACCCAAACCCACTCCGCTAGACCCAAACCCACTCCGCTAGACCCAAACCCACTCCGCTAGACTCAAACCCACTCCGCTAGACGCAAACCTACTCGGCTAGTCCCAAACCCACTCGGCTAGACCCAAACCCACTCGGCTAGACCCAAACCCATTCGTCTAGACCAAACCCACTCGGCTAGACCCAAACCCACTCGACAAGACCCAAACCCACTCGGCTAGACCCAAACCCACTCAGCTAGACCCAAATCCACTGGGCTAGACCCAAACCCACTCGGCTAGACCCAAACCCACTCGGCTAGACCCAAACCCACTCGGCTAGACCCAAACCCACTCGGCTACACCCAAACCCACTCGGCTACACCCAAACCCATTTGGCTACACCCAAACCCACTCGGCTACACCCAAACCCACTCGGCTACACACAAACCCACTCGGCTACACCCAAACCCACTCGGCTACACCCAAACCCACTCGGCTAGACCCAAACCCACTCCGCTGGACCCAAATCTATTCGGCTAGACACAAAACCACTCGGCTAGATCCAAACCCATTCGGCTAGACGCAAACCCACTCCGCTAGACCTAAACCCACTGGGCTAGACCCAACCCACTCGGCTAGACCCAAACCCACTCGGCTAGACCCAAACCCACTCCGCTAGACCCAAACCCACTCCGCTAGACGCAAACCCACTTGGCTAGTCCCAAACCCACTCGGCTAGACCCAAACCCACTCGGCTAGACCCAAACCCACTCGGCGAGACCCAAACCCACTCGGCTACACCCAAACCCACTCGGCAAGACCCAAACCCACTCGGCTACACCCAAACCCACTCGGCTAGACCTAAACCCAGTCAGCTAGACCCAAACTCACTCGGCTAGACCCAAACCCACTTGGCTAGACCCAAACCCACTCGGTTGGACCCAAACCCACTCGGCTAGACCCAAACCCAATCGGCTGGACCCAAACCCACTCGGCTAGACCCAATCCCACTCGGCTAGACCCAAACCCACACGGCTGGACCCAAACCCACTCGGCTAGACCCAAACCCACTCGGCTACACCCAAACCCACTCGGCTAGACCCAAACCCACTCCGCTAGACCCAAACCTATTCGGCTAGACCCAAAACCACTCGGCTAGATACAAACCCATTCGGCTAGACGCAAACCCACTCCGCTACACCAAACCCACTCCGCTAGACCCAAACCCACTCCGCTAGACTCAAACCCTCCGCTAGACGCAAACCCACTCGGCTAGTCCCAAACCCAATCGGCTAGACCCAAACCCACTCGGCTAGACCCAAAACCACTCGTCTAGACCCAAACCCACTCGGCTAGACCCAAACCCACTCGGCTAGACACAAACCCACTCGGCTAGACCCAAAACCACTCGGCTAGACCCAAACCCACTCGGCAAGACCCAAACCCACTCGGCTAGACCCAAACCCACTCGGCTAGACCCAAACCCACTCGGCTACACACAAACCCACTCGGCTACACCCAAACCCACTCGGCTACACCCAAACCCACTCGGCTAGACCCAAACCCACTCCGCTAGACCAAAACCTATTCGGCTAGACCCCAAACCACTCGGCTAGATCCAAACCCATTCGGCTAGACGCAAACCCACTCGGCTTGACCTAAACCCACTCGGCTAGACCCAAACCCACTCGGCTAGACTCAAACCCACTCGGCTAGACCCAAACCCACTCGGTTAGACCCAAACCCACTCGGCTAGACCCAAACCCACTCGGCTGGACCCAAACCCACTTGGCTAGACCCAATCCCACACGGCTAGACCCAAACCCACTCGGCTGGACCCAAACCCACTCGTCTAGACCCAAACCCACTGGGCTAGACCCAAACCCACTCGGCTAGACCCAAACCCACTCGGCTAGACCCAAACCCACTCCGCTAGACCCAAACCCACTCCGCTAGACCCAAACCCACTCCGCTAGACTCAAACCCACTCCGCTAGACGCAAACCTACTCGGCTAGTCCCAAACCCACTCGCCAAACCCAAACCCACTCGGCTAGTCCCAAACCCAATCGGCTAGACCCAAACCCACTCGGCCAGAACCAAACCCACTCGTCTAGACCCAAACCCACTCGACAAGACCCAAACCCACTCGGCTAGACCCAAACACTCTCGGCTAGACACAAACGCACTGGGCTAGACCCAAACCCACTGGGCTAGACCCAAACCCACTCGGCTAGACCCAAACCCACTCGGCTAGACGCAAACCCACTCGGCTAGACCCAAACCCACTCGGCTAGACCCAAACCCACTCGACTACACCCAAACCCATTCGGCTACACCCAAACCCACTAGGCTATACCCAAACCCACTCGGCTACACACAAACCCACTCGGCTACACCCAAACCCACTCGGCTACACCCAAACCCACTCGGCTAGACCCAAACCCACTCCGCTAGACCCAAACCTATTCGGCTAGACCCAAAACCACTCGGCTAGATCCAAACCCATTCGGCTAGACGCAAACCCACTCCGCTAGACCTAAACCCACTGGGCTAGACCCAACCCACTCGGCTAGACCAAAACCCACTCGGCTAGTCCCAAACCCACTCGGCTAGACCCAAACCCACTCGGCTAGACCAAAACCCACTCGGCTAGACCCAAACCCACTCTGCTAGACCCAAACCCACTCCGCTACACCAAACCCACTCCGCTAGACCCAAACCCACTCCGCTAGACTCAAACCCACTCCGCTAGACCCAAACCCACTCGGCTAGTCCCAAACCCACTCGGCTAGACCCAAACCCACTCGGCTAGACCCAAACCCACTCGACGAGACCCAAACCCACTCGGCTACACCCAAACCCACTCGGCAAGACCCAAACCCACTCGGCTACACCCAAACCCACTCGGCTAGACCTAAACCCACTCGGCTAGACCCAAACCCACTCGGCTAGACTCAAACCCACTCGGCTAGACCCAAACCCACTCGGTTAGAACCAAACCCACTCGGCTAGACCCAAACCCACTCGGCTGGACCCAAACCCACTTGGCTAGACCCAATCCCACTCGGCTAGACCCAAACCCACTCGGCTGGACCCAAACCCACTCGTCTAGACCCAAACCCACTGGGCTAGACCCAAACCCATTCTGCTAGACCCAAACCCACTCGGCTAGACCCAAACCCACTCCGCTAGACCCAAACCCACTCCGCTAGACCCAAACCCACTCCGCTAGACTCAAACCCACTCCGCTAGACGCAAACCTACTCGGCTAGTCCCAAACCCACTCGGCTAGACCCAAACCCACTCGGCTAGACCCAAACCCATTCGTCTAGACCAAACCCACTCGGCTAGACCCAAACCCACTCGACAAGACCCAAACCCACTCGACTAGACCCAAACCCACTCAGCTAGACCCAAATCCACTGGGCTAGACCCAAACCCACTCGGCTAGACCCAAACCCACTCGGCTAGACCCAAACCCACTCGGCTAGACCCAAACCCACTCGGCTACACCCAAACCCACTCGGCTACACCCAAACCCATTTGGCTACACCCAAACCCACTCGGCTACACCCAAACCCACTCGGCTACACACAAACCCACTCGGCTACACCCAAACCCACTCGGCTACACCCAAACCCACTCGGCTAGACCCAAACCCACTCCGCTGGACCCAAATCTATTCGCCTAGACACAAAACCACTCGGCTAGATCCAAACCCATTCGGCTAGACGCAAACCCACTCCGCTAGACCTAAACCCACTGGGCTAGACCCAACCCACTCGGCTAGACCCAAACCCACTCGGCTAGACCCAAACCCACTCCGCTAGACCCAAACCCACTCCGCTAGACGCAAACCCACTTGGCTAGTCCCAAACCCACTCGGCTAGACCCAAACCCACTCGGCTAGACCCAAACCCACTCGGCGAGACCCAAACCCACTCGGCTACACCCAAACCCACTCGGCAAGACCCAAACCCACTCGGCTACACCCAAACCCACTCGGCTAGACCTAAACCCAGTCGGCTAGACCCAAACCCACTCGGCTAGACCCAAACCCACTTGGCTAGACCCAAACCCACTCGGTTGGACCCAAACCCACTCGGCTAGACCCAAACCCAATCGGCTGGACCCAAACCCACTCGGCTAGACCCAATCCCACTCGGCTAGACCCAAACCCACACGGCTGGACCCAAACCCACTCGGCTAGACCCAAACCCACTCGGCTACACCCAAACCCACTCGGCTAGACCCAAACCCACTCCGCTAGACCCAAACCTATTCGGCTAGACCCAAAACCACTCGGCTAGATACAAACCCATTCGGCTAGACGCAAACCCACTCCGCTACACCAAACCCACTCCGCTAGACCCAAACCCACTCCGCTAGACTCAAACCCTCCGCTAGACGCAAACCCACTCGGCTAGTCCCAAACCCAATCGGCTAGACCCAAACCCACTCGGCTAGACCCAAAACCACTCGTCTAGACCCAAACCCACTCGGCTAGACCCAAACCCACTCGGCTAGACACAAACCCACTCGGCTAGACCCAAAACCACTCGGCTAGACCCAAACCCACTCGGCAAGACCCAAACCCACTCGGCTAGACCCAAACCCACTCGGCTAGACCCAAACCCACTCGGCTACACACAAACCCACTCGGCTACACCCAAACCCACTCGGCTACACCCAAACCCACTCGGCTAGACCCAAACCCACTCCGCTAGACCAAAACCTATTCGGCTAGACCCCAAACCACTCGGCTAGATCCAAACCCATTCGGCTAGACGCAAACCCACTCGGCTTGACCTAAACCCACTCGGCTAGACCCAAACCCACTCGGCTAGACTCAAACCCACTCGGCTAGACCCAAACCCACTCGGTTAGACCCAAACCCACTCGGCTAGACCCAAACCCACTCGGCTGGACCCAAACCCACTTGGCTAGACCCAATCCCACACGGCTAGACCCAAACCCACTCGGCTGGACCCAAACCCACTCGTCTAGACCCAAACCCACTGGGCTAGACCCAAACCCACTCGGCTAGACCCAAACCCACTCGGCTAGACCCAAACCCACTCCGCTAGACCCAAACCCACTCCGCTAGACCCAAACCCACTCCGCTAGACTCAAACCCACTCCGCTAGACGCAAACCTACTCGGCTAGTCCCAAACCCACTCGGCTAGACCCAAACCCACTCGGCTAGACCCAAACCCATTCGTCTAGACCAAACCCACTCGGCTAGACCCAAACCCACTCGACAAGACCCAAACCCACTCGGCTAGACCCAAACCCACTCAGCAAGACCCAAATCCACTGGGCTAGACCCAAACCCACTGGGCTAGACCCAAACCCACTCGGCTAGACCCAAACCCACTCGGCTAGACCCAAACCCACTCGGCTAGACCCAAACCCACTCGGCTAGACCCAAACCCACTCTGCTACACCCAAACCCATTTGGCTACACCCAAACCCACTCGGCTACACCCAAACCCACTCGGCTACACACAAACCCAATCGACTACACCCAAACCCACTCGGCTACACCCAAACCCACTCGGCTCGACCCAAACCCACTCCGCTGGACCCAAACCTATTCGGCTAGACCCAAAACCACTCGGCTAGATCCAAACCCATTCGGCTAGACGCAAACCCACTCCGCTAGACCTAAACCCACTGGGCTAGACCCAACCCACTCGGCTAGACCCAAACCCACTCGGCTAGACCCAAACCCACTCCGCTAGACCCAAACCCACTCCGCTAGACGCAAACCCACTCGGCTAGTCCCAAACCCACTCGGCTAGACCCAAACCCACTCGGCTACACCCAAACCCACTCGGCAAGACCCAAACCCACTCGGCTACACCCAAACCCACTCGGCTAGACCTAAACCCACTCGGCTAGACCCAAACCCACTCGGCTAGACCCAAACCCACTTGGCTAGACCCAAACCCACTCGGTTAGACCCAAACTCACTCGGCTAGACCCAAACCCACTCGGCTGGACCCAAACCCACTCGGCTAGACCCAATCCCACTCGGCAAGACCCAAACCCACACGGCTGGACCCAAACCCACTCGGCTAGACCCAAACCCACTCGGCTACACCCAAACCCACTCGGCTAGACCCAAACCCACTCCGCTAGACCCAAACCTATTCGGCTAGACCCAAAACCACTCGGCTAGATACAAACCCATTCGGCTAGACGCAAACCCACTCCGCTACACCAAACCCACTCCGCTAGACCCAAACCCACTCCGCTAGACTCAAACCCTCCGCTAGACGCAAACCCACTCGGCTAGTCCCAAACCCAATCGGCTAGACCCAAACCCACTCGGCTAGACCCAAACCCACTCGTCTAGACCCAAACCCACTCGGCTAGACCCAAACCCACTCGGCTAGACACAAACCCACTCGGCTGGACCCAAAACCACTCGGCTAGACCCAAACCCACTCGGCAAGACCCAAACCCACTCGGCTAGACCCAAACCCACTCGGCTACACACAAACCCACTCGGCTACACCCAAACCCACTCGGCTACACCCAAACCCACTCGGCTAGACCCAAACCCACTCCGCTAGACCAAAACCTATTCGGCCAGACCCAAAACCACTCGGCTAGATCCAAACCCATTCGGCTAGACGCAAACCCACTCCGCTAGACCTAAACCCACTGGGCTAGACCCAACCCACTCGGCTAGACCCAAACCCACTCGGCTAGACCCAAACCCACTCCGCTAGACCCAAACCCACTCCGCTAGACGCAAACCCACTCGGCTAGTCCCAAACCCACTCGGCTAGACCCAAACCCACTCGGCTAGACCCAAACCCACTCGGCGAGACCCAAACCCACTCGGCTACACCCAAACCCACTCGGCAAGACCCAAACCCACTCGGCTACACCCAAACCCACTCGGCTAGACCTAAACCCACTCGGCTAGACCCAAACCCACTCGGCTAGACCCAAACCCACTCGGCTAGACCCAAACCCACTCGGTTAGACCCAAACCCACTCGGCTAGACCCAAACCCACTCGGCTGGACCCAAACCCACTCGGCTAGACCCAAACCCACTCGGCTACACCCAAACCCACTCGGCTAGACCCAAACCCACTCCGCTAGACCCAAACCTATTCGGCTAGACCCAAAACCACTCGGCTAGATACAAACCCATTCGGCTAGACGCAAACCCACTCCGCTACACCAAACCCACTCCGCTAGACCCAAACCCACTCCGCTAGACTCAAACCCTCCGCTAGACGCAAACCCACTCGGCTAGTCCCAAACCCAATCGGCTAGACCCAAACCCACTCGGCTAGACCCAAACCCACTCGTCTAGACCCAAACCCACTCGGCTAGACCCAAACCCACTCGGCTAGACACAAACCCACTCGGCTAGACCCAAAACCACTCGGCTAGACCCAAACCCACTCGGCAAGACCCAAACCCACTCGGCTAGACCCGAACCCACTCGGCTAGACCCAAACCCACTCGGCTACACACAAACCCACTCGGCTACACCCAAACCCACTCGGCTACACCCAATCCCACTCGGCTAGACCCAAACCCACTCCGCTAGACCAAAACCTATTCGGCTAGACCCAAAACCACTCGGCCAGATCCAAACCCATTCGGCTAGACGCAAACCCACTCGGCTAGACCTAATCCCACTCGGCTAGACCCAAACCCACTCGGCTAGACTCAAACCCAATCGGCTAGACCCAAACCCACTCGGTTAGACCCAAACCCACTCGGCTAGACCCAAACCCACTCGGCTGGACCCAAACCCACTTGGCTAGACCCAATCCCACTCGGCTAGACCCAAACCCACTCGGCTGGACCCAAACCCACTCGTCTAGACCCAAACCCACTGGGCTAGACCCAAACCCACTCGGCTAGACCCAAACCCACTCGGCTAGACCCAAACCCACTCCGCTAGACCCAAACCCACTCCGCTAGACCCAAACCCACTCCGCTAGACTCAAACCCACTCCGCTAGACGCAAACCTACTCGGCTAGTCCCAAACCCACTCGGCTAGACCCAAACCCACTCGGCTAGACCCAAACCCATTCGTCTAGACCAAACCCACTCGGCTAGACCCAAACCCACTCGACAAGACCCAAACCCACTCGGCTAGACCCAAACCCACTCAGCTAGACCCAAATCCACTGGGCTAGACCCAAACCCACTGGGCTAGACCCAAACCCACTCGGCTAGACCCAAACCCACTCGGCTAGACCCAAACCCACTCGGCTAGACCCAAACCCACTCGGCTAGACCCAAACCCACTCGGCTACACCCAAACCCATTTGGCTACACCCAAACCCACTCGGCTACACCCAAACCCACTCGGCTACACACAAACCCACTCGGCTAGACCCAAACCCACTCGGCTACACCCAAACCCACTCGGCTAGACCCACACCCACTCCGCTAGACCCAAACCTATTCGGCTAGACCCAAAACCACTCGGCTAGATACAAACCCATTCGGCTAGACGCAAACCCACTCCGCTACACCAAACCCACTCCGCTAGACCCAAACCCACTCCGCTAGACTCAAACCCTCCGCTAGACGCAAACCCACTCGGCTAGTCCCAAACCCAATCGGCTAGACCCAAACCCACTCGGCTAGACCCAAACCCACTCGTCTAGACCCAAACCCACTCGGCTAGACCCAAACCCACTCGGCTAGACACAAACCCACTCGGCTGGACCCAAAACCACTCGGCTAGACCCAAACCCACTCGGCCAGACCCAAACCCACTCGGCTAGACCCAAACCCACTCGGCTACACACAAACCCACTCGGCTACACCCAAACCCACTCGGCTACACCCAAACCCACTCGGCTAGACCCAAACCCACTCCGCTAGACCAAAACCTATTCGGCCAGACCCAAAACCACTCGGCTAGATCCAAACCCATTCGGCTAGACGCAAACCCACCCCGCTAGACCTAAACCCACTGGGCTAGACCCAACCCACTCGGCTAGACCCAAACCCACTCGGCTAGACCCAAACCCACTCCGCTAGACCCAACCCACTCCGCTAGACGCAAACCCACTCGGCTAGTCCCAAACCCACTCGGCTAGACCCAAACCCACTCGGCTAGACCCAAACCCACTCGGCGAGACCCAAACCCACTCGGCTACACCCAAACCCACTCGGCAAGACCCAAACCCACTCGGCTACACCCAAACCCACTCGGCTAGACCTAAACCCACTCGGCTAGACCCAAACCCACTCGGCTAGACCCAAACCCACTCTGCTAGACCCAAACCCACTCGGTTAGACCCAAACCCACTCGGCTAGACCCAAACCCACTCGGCTGGACCCAAACCCACTCGGCTAGACCCAATCGCACTCGGCTAGACCCAAACCCACACGGCTGGACCCAAACCCACTCGGCTTGACCCAAACCCACTCGGCTACACCCAAACCCACTCGGCTAGACCCAAACCTATTCGGCTAGACCCAAAACCACTCAGCTAGATACAAACCCATTCGGCTAGACGCAAACCCACTCCGCTACACCAAACCCACTCCGCTAGACCCAAACCCACTCCGCTAGACTCAAACCCTCCGCTAGACGCAAACCCACTCGGCTAGTCCCAAACCCAATCGGCTAGACCCAAACCCACTCGGCTAGACCCAAACCCACTCGTCTAGACCCAAACCCACTCGGCTAGACCCAAACCCACTCGGCTAGACACAAACCCACTCGGCTAGACCCAAAACCACTCGGCTAGACCCAAACCCACTCGGCAAGACCCAAACCCACTCGGCTAGACCCAAACCCACTCGGCTAGACCCAAACCCACTCGGCTACACACAAACCCACTCGGCTACACCCAAACCCACTCGGCTACACCCAATCCCACTCGGCTAGACCCAAACCCACTCCGCTAGACCAAAACCTATTTGGCTAGACCCAAAACCACTCGGCCAGATCCAAACCCATTCGGCTAGACGCAAACCCACTCGGCTAGACCTAAACCCACTCGGCTAGACCCAAACCCACTCGTCTAGACTCAAACCCACTCGGCTAGACCCAAACCCACTCGGTTAGACCCAAACCCACTCGGCTAGACCCAAACCCACTCGGCTGGACCCAAACCCACTTGGCTAGACCCAATCCCACTCGGCTAGACCCAAACCCACTCGGCTGGAACCAAACCCACTCGTCTAGACCCAAAACCACTGGGCTAGACCCAAACCCACTCGGCTAGACCCAAACCCACTCGGCTAGACCCAAACCCACTCCGCTAGACCCAAACCCACTCCGCTAGACCCAAACCCACTCCGCTAGACTCAAACCCACTCCGCTAGACGCAAAAATACTCGGCTAGTCCCAAACCCGCTCGGCTAGACCCAAACCCACTCGGCTACACCCAAACCCATTCGTCTAGACCAAACCCACTCGGCTAGACCCAAACCCACTCGACAAGACCCAAACCCACTCGGCTAGACCCAAACCCACTCAGCTAAACCCAAATCCACTGGGCTAGACCCAAACCCACTGGGCTAGACCCAAACCCACTCGGCTAGACCCAAACCCACTCGGCTAGACCCAAACCCACTCGGCTAGACCCAAACTCACTCGGCTAGACCCAAACCCACTCGGCTACACCCAAACCCATTTGGCTACACCCAAACCCACTCGGCTACACCCAAACCCACTCGGCTACACACAAACCCAATCGGCTACACCCAAACCCACTCGGCTACACCCAAACCCACTCGGCTAGACCCAAACCCACTCCGCTGGACCCAAACCTATTCGGCTAGACCCAAAACCACTCGGCTAGATCCAAACCCATTCGGCTAGACGCAAACCCACTCCGCTAGACCTAAACCCACTGGGCTAGACCCAACCCACTCGGCTAGACCCAAACCCACTCGGCTAGACCCAAACCCACTCCGCTAGACCCAAACCCACTCCGCTAGACGCAAACCCACTCGGCTAGTCCCAAACCCACTCGGCTAGACCCAAACCCACTCGGCTACACCCAAACCCGCTCGGCAAGACCCAAACCCACTCGGCTACACCCAAACCCACTCGGCTACACCTAAACCCACTCGGCTAGACCCAAACCCACTCGGCTAGACCCAAACCCACTTGGCTAGACCCAAACCCACTCGGTTAGACCCAAACCCACTCGGCTAGACCCAAACCCACTCGGCTGGACCCAAACCCACTCGGCTAGACCCAATCCCACTCGGCTAGACCCAAACCCACACGGCTGGACCCAAACCCACTCGGCTAGACCCAAACCCACTCGGCTACACCCAAACCCACTCGGCTAGACCCAAACCCACTCCGCTAGACCCAAACCTATTCGGCTAGACCCAAAACCACTCGGCTAGATACAAACCCATTCGGCTAGACGCAAACCCACTCCGCTACACCAAACCCACTCCGCTAGACCCAAACCCACTCCGCTAGACTCAAACCCTCCGCTAGACGCAAACCCACTCGGCTAGTCCCAAACCCAATCGGCTAGACCCAAACCCACTCGGCTAGACCCAAACCCACTCGTCTAGACCCAAACCCACTCGGCTAGACCCAAACCCACTCGGCTAGACACAAACCCACTCGGCTGGACCCAAAACCACTCGGCTAGACCCAAACCCACTCGGCAAGACCCAAACCCACTCGGCTAGACCCAAACCCACTCGGCTAGACCCAAACCCACTCGGCTACACACAAACCCACTCGGCTACACCCAAACCCACTCGGCTACACCCAAACCCACTCGGCTAGACCCAAACCCACTCCGCTAGACCAAAACCTATTCGGCTAGACCCAAAACCACTCGGCTAGACCCAAACCCACTCGGCAAGACCCAAACCCACTCGGCTAGACCCAAACCCACTCGGCTAGACCCAAACCCACTCGGCTACACACAAACCCACTCGGCTACACCCAAACCCACTCGGCTACACCCAATCCCACTCGGCTAGACCCAAACCCACTCCGCTAGACCAAAACCTATTCGGCTAGACCCAAAACCACTCGGCCAGATCCAAACCCATTCGGCTAGACGCAAACCCACTCGGCTAGACCTAAACCCACTCGGCTAGACACAAACCCACTCGGCTAGACTCAAACCCACTCGGCTAGACCCAAACCCACACGGTTAGACCCAAACCCACTCGGCTAGACCCAAACCCACTCGGCTGGACCCAAACCCACTTGGCTAGACCCAATCCCACTCGGCTAGACCCAAACCCACTCGGCTGGACCCAAACCCACTCGTCTAGACCCAAACCCACTGGGCTAGACCCAAACCCACTCGGCTAGACCCAAACCCACTCGGCTAGACCCAAACCCACTCCGCTAGACCCAAACCCACTCCGCTAGACCCAAACCCACTCCGCTAGACTCAAACCCACTCCGCTAGACGCAAACCTACTCGGCTAGTCCCAAACCCACTCGGATAGACCCAAACCCACTCGGCTAGACCCAAACCCATTCGTCTAGACCAAACCCACTCGGCTAGACCCAAACCCACTCGACAAGACCCAAACCCACTCGGCTAGACCCAAACCCACTCAGCTAGACCCAAATCCACTGGGCTAGACCCAAACCCACTGGGCTAGACCCAAACCCACTCGGCTAGACCCAAACCCACTCGGCTAGACCCAAACCCACTCGGCTAGACCCAAACCCACTCGGCTAGACCCAAACCCACTCGGCTACACCCAAACCCATTTGGCTACACCCAAACCCACTCGGCTACACCCAAACCCACTCGGCTAGACCCAAACCCACTCCGCTGGACCCAAACCTATTCGGCTAGACCCCAAACCACTCGGCTAGATCCAAACCCATTCGGCTAGACGCAAACCCACTCCGCTAGACCTAAACCCACTGGGCTCGACCCAACCCACTCGGCTAGACCCAAACCCACTCGGCTAGACCCAAACCCACTCCGCTAGACCCAAACCCACTCCGCTAGACGCAAACACACTCGGCTAGTCCCAAACCCACTCGGCTAGACCCAAACCCACTCGGCTACACCCAAACTCGCTCGGCAAGACCCAAACCCACTCGGCTACACCCAAACCCACTCAGCTAGACCTAAACCCACTCGGCTAGACCCAAACCCACTCGGCTAGACCCAAACCCACTTGGCTAGACCCAAACCCACTCGGTTAGACCCAAACCCACTCGGCTAGACCCAAACCCACTCGGCTGGACCCAAACCCACTCGGCTAGACCCAATCCCACTCGGCTAGACCCAAACCCACACGGCTGGACCCAAACCCACTCGGCTAGACCCAAACCCACTCGGCTACACCCAAACCCACTCGGCTAGACCCAAACCCACTCCGCTAGACCCAAACCTATTCGGCTAGACCCAAAACCACTCGGCTAGATACAAACCCATTCGGCTAGACGCAAACCCACTCCGCTACACCAAACCCACTCCGCTAGACCCAAACCCACTCCGCTAGACTCAAACCCTCCGCTAGACGCAAACCCACTGGGCTCGACCCAACCCACTCGGCTAGACCCAAACCCACTCGGCTAGACCCAAACCCACTCCGCTAGACCCAAACCCACTCCGCTAGACGCAAACACACTCGGCTAGTCCCAAACCCACTCGGCTAGACCCAAACCCACTCGGCTACACCCAAACCCGCTCGGCAAGACCCAAACCCACTCGGCTACACCCAAACCCACTCAGCTAGACCTAAACCCACTCGGCTAGACCCAAACCCACTCGGCTAGACCCAAACCCACTTGGCTAGACCCAAACCCACTCGGTTAGACCCAAACCCACTCGGCTAGACCCAAACCCACTCGGCTGGACCCAAACCCACTCGGCTAGACCCAATCCCACTCGGCTAGACCCAAACCCACACGGCTGGACCCAAACCCACTCGGCTAGACCCAAACCCACTCGGCTACACCCAAACCCACTCGGCTAGACCCAAACCCACTCCGCTAGACCCAAACCTATTCGGCTAGACCCAAAACCACTCGGCTAGATACAAACCCATTCGGCTAGACGCAAACCCACTCCGCTACACCAAACCCACTCCGCTAGACCCAAACCCACTCCGCTAGACTCAAACCCTCCGCTAGACGCAAACCCACTCGGCTAGTCCCAAACCCAATCGGCTAGACCCAAACCCACTCGGCTAGACCCAAACCCACTCGTCTAGACCCAAACCCACTCGGCTAGACCCAAACCCACTCGGCTAGACCCAAACCCACTCGGCTAGACCCAAACCCACTCGGCTACACACAAACCCACTCGGCTACACCCAAACCCACTCGGCTACACCCAAACCCACTCGGCTAGACCCAAACCCACTCCGCTAGACCAAAACCTATTCGGCTAGACCCAAAACCACTCGGCTAGATCCAAACCCATTCGGCTAGACGCAAACCCACTCCGCTAGACCTAAACCCACTGGGCTAGACCCAACCCACTCGGCTAGACCCAAACCCACTCGGCTAGACGCAAACCCACTCCGCTAGACCCAAACCCACTCCGCTACACCAAACCCACTCCGCTAGACCCAAACCCACTCCGCTAGACTCAAACCCACTCCGCTAGACGCAAACCCACTCGGCTAGTCCCAAACCCACTCGGCTAGACCCAAACCCACTCGGCTAGACCCAAACCCACTCGGCAAGACCCAAACCCACTCGGCTACACCCAAACCCACTCGACAAGACCCAAACCCACTCGGCTAGACCCAAACCCACTCGGCTAGGCCCAAACCCTCTCGGCTAGACCCAAACCCACTCGGCTAGACCCAAACCCACTCGGCTAGACCCAAACCCACTCGGCTACACACAAACCCACTCGGCTACACCCAAACCCACTCGGCTACACCCAAACCCACTCGGCTACACCCAAACCCACTCGGCTAGACCCAAACCCACTCGGCTAGACCCAAACCCACTCCGCTAGACCAAAACCTATTCGGCTAGACCCAAAACCACTCGGCTAGACCCAAACCCACTCGGCAAGACCCAAACCCACTCGGCTAGACCCAAACCCACTCGGCTAGACCCAAACCCACTCGGCTACACACAAACCCACTCGGCTACACCCAAACCCACTCGGCTACACCCAATCCCACTCGGCTAGACCCAAACCCACTCCGCTAGACCAAAACCTATTCGGCTAGACCCAAAACCACTCGGCCAGATCCAAACCCATTCGGCTAGACGCAAACCCACTCGGCTAGACCTAAACCCACTCGGCTAGACACAAACCCACTCGGCTAGACTCAAACCCACTCGGCTAGACCCAAACCCACACGGTTAGACCCAAACCCACTCGGCTAGACCCAAACCCACTCGGCTGGACCCAAACCCACTTGGCTAGACCCAATCCCACTCGGCTAGACCCAAACCCACTCGGCTGGACCCAAACCCACTCGTCTAGACCCAAACCCACTGGGCTAGACCCAAACCCACTCGGCTAGACCCAAACCCACTCGGCTAGACCCAAACCCACTCCGCTAGACCCAAACCCACTCCGCTAGACCCAAACCCACTCCGCTAGACTCAAACCCACTCCGCTAGACGCAAACCTACTCGGCTAGTCCCAAACCCACTCGGCTAGACCCAAACCCACTCGGCTAGACCCAAACCCATTCGTCTAGACCAAACCCACTCGGCTAGACCCAAACCCACTCGACAAGACCCAAACCCACTCGGCTAGACCCAAACCCACTCAGCTAGACCCAAATCCACTGGGCTAGACCCAAACCCACTGGGCTAGACCCAAACCCACTCGGCTAGACCCAAACCCACTCGGCTAGACCCAAACCCACTCGGCTAGACCCAAACCCACTCGGCTAGACCCAAACCCACTCGGCTACACCCAAACCCATTTGGCTACACCCAAACCCACTCGGCTACACCCAAACCCACTCGGCTAGACCCAAACCCACTCCGCTGGACCCAAACCTATTCGGCTAGACCCCAAACCACTCGGCTAGATCCAAACCCATTCGGCTAGACGCAAACCCACTCCGCTAGACCTAAACCCACTGGCCTCGACCCAACCCACTCGGCTAGACCCAAACCCACTCGGCTAGACCCAAACCCACTCCGCTAGACCCAAACCCACTCCGCTAGACGCAAACACACTCGGCTAGTCCCAAACCCACTCGGCTAGACCCAAACCCACTCGGCTACACCCAAACCCGCTCGGCAAGACCCAAACCCACTCGGCTACACCCAAACCCACTCAGCTAGACCTAAACCCACTCGGCTAGACCCAAACCCACTCGGCTAGACCCAAACCCACTTGGCTAGACCCAAACCCACTCGGTTAGACCCAAACCCACTCGGCTAGACCCAAACCCACTCGGCTGGACCCAAACCCACTCGGCTAGACCCAATCCCACTCGGCTAGACCCAAACCCACACGGCTGGACCCAAACCCACTCGGCTAGACCCAAACCCACTCGGCTACACCCAAACCCACTCGGCTAGACCCAAACCCACTCCGCTAGACCCAAACCTATTCGGCTAGACCCAAAACCACTCGGCTAGATACAAACCCATTCGGCTAGACGCAAACCCACTCCGCTACACCAAACCCACTCCGCTAGACCCAAACCCACTCCGCTAGACTCAAACCCTCCGCTAGACGCAAACCCACTCGGCTAGTCCCAAACCCAATCGGCTAGACCCAAACCCACTCGGCTAGACCCAAACCCACTCGTCTAGACCCAAACCCACTCGGCTAGACCCAAACCCACTCGGCTAGACCCAAACCCACTCGGCTAGACCCAAACCCACTCGGCTACACACAAACCCACTCGGCTACACCCAAACCCACTCGGCTACACCCAAACCCACTCGGCTAGACCCAAACCCACTCCGCTAAACCAAAACCTATTCGGCTAGACCCAAAACCACTCGGCTAGATCCAAACCCATTCGGCTAGACGCAAACCCACTCCGCTAGACCTAAACCCACTGGGCTAGACCCAACCCACTCGGCTAGACCCAAACCCACTCGGCTAGACGCAAACCCACTCCGCTAGACCCAAACCCACTCCGCTACACCAAACCCACTCCGCTAGACCCAAACCCACTCCGCTAGACTCAAACCCACTCCGCTAGACGCAAACCCACTCGGCTAGTCCCAAACCCACTCGGCTAGACCCAAACCCACTCGGCTAGACCCAAACCCACTCGGCAAGACCCAAACCCACTCGGCTACACCCAAACCCACTCGACAAGACCCAAACCCACTCGGCTAGACCCAAACCCACTCGGCTAGGCCCAAACCCACTCGGCTAGACCCAAACCCACTCGGCTAGACCCAAACCCACTCGGCTAGACACAAACCCACTCGGCTAGACCCAAACCCACTCGGCTACACACAAACCCACTCGGCTACACCCAAACCCACTCGGCTACACCCAAACCCACTCGGCTACACCCAAACCCACTCGGCTAGACCCAAACCCACTCCGCTAGACCAAAACCTATTCGGCTAGACCCAAAACCAGTCGGCTAGATCCAAACCCATTCGGCTAGACGCAAACCCACTCCGCTAGACCTAAACCCACTGGGCTAGACCCAACCCACTCGGCTAGACCCAAACCCACTCGGCTAGACCCAAACCCACTCCGCTAGACCCAAACCCACTCCGCTACACCAAACCCACTCCGCTAGACCCAAACCAACTCCGCTAGACTCAAACCCACTCCGCTAGATGCAAACCCACTCGGCTAGTCCCAAACCCACTCGGCTAGACCCAAACCCACTTGGCTAGACCCAAACCCACTCGGTTAGACCCAAACCCACTCGGCTAGACCCAAACCCCCTCGGCTGGACCCAAACCCAATCGGCTAGACCCAATCCCACTCGGCTAGACCCAAACCCACACGGCTGGACCCAAACCCACTCGGCTAGACCCAAACCCACTCGGCAACACCCAAACCCACTCGGCTAGACCCAAACCCACTCCGCTAGACCAAAACCTATTCGGCTAGACCCAAAACCACTCGGCAAGATACAAACCCATTCGGCTAGACGCAAACCCACTCCGCTACACCAAACCCACTCCGCTAGACCCAAACCCACTCCACTAGACTCAAAACCTCCGCTAGACGAAAACCCACTCGGCTAGTCCCAAACCCAGGGTTACACAAAAAGCTGGAGAAACTCAGCGGGTGCAGCAGCATCTAAGGAGTGAAGGAGATAGGCGACGTTTCGGGTCGAGACCCTTCTTCAGACTGGTCAGGGATCAGGGAAACGAGAGATATAAACAGTGATATGGAGAGATAAAGCAAGAACAATGAGTGAAAGATATGCAAAAAAGTATTGGTGATAAGGAAAGCAGGCCATTGTAAGCTGTTTCTGGTGTGAAAATGAGAAGCTAGTGCGACTTGGGGGGGGAGATGGAGAAGGAATGTCAGGGCCCGAGGGCTGAGGGAGAGGTGCGGGGGTGGGGGGAAAGGAGCAGTCTGGGTTAACAGAATTGAGAAAATTCAATGTTTAAGCCCAGAGGATGCAGACTCCCCAAGCGGAATATGAGATGTTGTTCCTCAAACTTGCGGTGTTGTTCACTCTGGCCATGGAGGAGGCCCAGGACCGAGAGGTCGGATACGGAGTGGGAGGGGGAGTTGAAGTGCTGAGCCACCGGGAGGTCGGGTTGGTTATTGCGGACCGAGCGGAGGTGTTCGGCGAAACGATCGCCTAGCCTCCGCTTGGTCTCACCGATGTAGATTAGCTGGCATCTGGAGCAACGGATGCAGTAGACGAGGTTGGAGGAGGTGCAGGTGAACCTCTGTCGGACTTGGAATGACTGCTTGGGTCCCTGAAAGGAGTGGATGGGGGAGGTGAAGGAACAAGTGTAGCATCTCTTGCGGTTGCAAGGGAAAGTGCCCGGGGAAGGAGTGGAGCAGGAGGGAAGGGAAGAATTGACGAGGGAGTTGCGGAGGGAGCGGTCTTTGCGGAAGGCAGATAGGGGGGGAGATGGGAAGATGTGGCGAGTGGAGGGGTCACGTTGGAGGTGGCGAAACTGGCGGAGGACTATCTGTTGTATGCGCTGGCTGGTGGGGTGAAAGGTGAGGACCAGGGGGACTCGGCCCTTGTTGTGAGTGGGGGAATGGGGAGAGAGGGCAGTGTTGCGGGGTATGGAGGAGACCCTGGTGCGAGCCTCATCGATAGTGGGGGAGGGGAAACCCCGTTCTCTGAAGAACGAGGACATTTGCGATGACCTGGTGTGGAACACGTCATCCTGGGAGCAGATGCGGCGTAGTCCCAAACCCAATCGGCTAGACCCAAACCCACTCGGCTAGACCCAAACCCACTCGTCTAGACCCAAACCCACTCGGCTAGACCCAAACCCACTCGGCTAGACACAAACCCACTCGGCTAGACCCAAAACCACTCGGCTAGACCCAAACCCACTCGGCAAGACCCAAACCCACTCGGCTAGACCCAAACCCACTCGGCTAGACCCAAACCCACTCGGCTACACACAAACCCACTCGGCTACACCCAAACCCACTCGGCTACACCCAAACCCACTCGGCTAGACCCAAACCCACTCCGCTAGACCAAAACCTATTCGGCTAGACCCAAAACCACTCGGCTAGATCCAAACCCACTGGGCTAGACCCAACCCACTCAGCTAGACCCAAACCCACTCGGCTAGACCCAAACCCACTCCGCTAGACACAAACCCGCTCTGCTACACCAAACCCACTCCGCTAGACCAAAACCCACTCCGCTAGACTCAAACCCACTCCGCTAGACGCAAACCCACTCGGCTAGTCCCAAACCCACTCGGCTAGACCAAAACCCACTCGGCTAGACCCAAACCCACTCGGCGAGACCCAAACCCACTCGGCTACACCCAAACCCACTCGGCAAGACCCAAACCCACTCGGCTACACCCAAACCTATTCGGCTAGACCCAAACCCACTCGGCTAGATACAAACCCATTCGGCTAGACGCAAACCCACTCCGCTACACCAAACCCACTCCGCTAGACCCAAACCCACTCCGCTAGACTCAAACCCTCCGCTAGACGCAAACCCACTCGGCTAGTCCAAAACCCAATCGGCTAGACCCAAACCCACTCGGCTAGACCCAAACCCACTCGTCTAGACCCAAACCCACTCGACAAGACCCAAACCCACTCGGCTAGACCCAAACCCACTCGGCTAGACACAAACGCACTGGGCTAGACCCAAACCCACTGGGCTAGACCCAAACCCACTCGGCTAGACCCAAACCCACTCGGCTAGACCCAAACCCACTCGGCTAGACCCAAACCCACTCGGCTAGACCCAAACCCACTCGACTACACCCAAACCCATTCGGCTACACCCAAACCCACTCGGCTACACCCAAACCCACTCGGCTACACACAAACCCACTCGGCTACACCCAAACCCACTCGGCTACACCCAAACCCACTCGGCTAGACCCAAACCCACTCCGCTAGGCCCAAACCTATTCGGCTAGACCCAAAACCACTCGGCTAGATCCAAACCCATTCGGCTAGACGCAAACCCACTCGGCTGGACCCAAACCCACTTGGCTAGACCCAATCCCACTCGGCTGGACCCAAACCCACTCGGCTGGACGCAAACCCACTCGTCTAGACCCAAACCCACTGGGCTAGACCCAAACCCACTCGGCTAGACCCAAACCCACTCGGCTAGACCCAAACCCACTCCGCTAGACCCAAACCCACTCCGCTAGACCCAAACCCACTCCGCTAGACTCAAACCCACTCCGCTAGACGCAAACCTACTCGGCTAGTCCCAAACCCACTCGGCTAGACCCAAACCCACTCGGCTAGACCCAAACCCATTCGTCTAGACCAAACCCACTCGGCTAGACCCAAACCCACTCGACAAGACCCAAACCCACTCGGCTAGACCCAAACCCACTCAGCTAGACCCAAATCCACTGGGCTAGACCCAAACCCACTGGGCTAGACCCAAACCCACTCGGCTAGACCCAAACCCACTCGGCTAGACCCAAACCCACTCGGCTAGACCCAAACCCACTCCGCTAGACCCAAACCCGCTCTGCTACACCAAACCCACTCCGCTAGACCCAAACCCACTCCGCTAGACTCAAACCCACTCCGCTAGACGCAAACCCACTCGGCTAGTCCCAAACCCACTCGGCTAGACGAAAACACACTCGGCTAGACCCAAACCCACTCGGCTACACCCAAACCCACTCGGCTACACCCAAACCCACTCGGCAAGACCCAAACCCACTCGGCTACACCCAAACCTATTCGGCTAGACCCAAAACCACTCGGCAAGATACAAACCCATTCGGCTAGACGCAAACCCACTCCGCTACACCAAACCCACTCGCTAGACCCAAACCCACTCCGCTAGACTCAAACCCTCCACTAGACGCAAACCCACTCGGCTAGTCCCAAACCCAATCGGCCAGACCCAAACCCACTCGGCTAGACCCAAACACACTCGGCTAGACACAAACGCACTGGGCTAGACCCAAACCCACTGGGCTAGACCCAAACCCACTCGGCTAGACCCAAACCCACTCGGCTAGACGCAAACCCACTCGACTAGACCCAAACCCACTCGGCCAGACCCAAACCCACTCGACTACACCCAAACCCATTCGGCTACACCCAAACCCACTCGGCTTCACCCAAACCCACTCGGCTACACACAAACCCACTCGGCTACACCCAAACCCACTCGGCTACACCCAAACCCACTCGGCTAGACCCAAACCCACTCCGCTAGACCCAAACCTATTCGGCTAGACCCAAAACCACTCGGCTAGATCCAAACCCATTCGGCTAGACGCAAACCCACTCCGCTAGACCTAAACCCACTGGGCTAGACCCAACCCACTCGGCTAGACCCAAACCCACTCGGCTAGACCCAAACCCACTGGGCTAGACCCAAACCCACTCGGCTAGACCAAAACCCACTCGGCTAGACCCAAACCCACTCTGCTAGACCCAAACCCACTCCGCTACACCAAACCCACTCCGCTAGACCCAAACCCACTCCGCTAGACTCAAACCCACTCCGCTAGACGCAAACCCACTCGGCTAGTCCCAAACCCACTCGGCTAGACCCAAACCCACTCGGCTAGACCCAAACCCACTCGGCGAGACCCAAACCCACTCGGCTACACCCAAACCCACTCGGCAAGACCCAAACCCACTCGGCTACACCCAAACCCACTCGGCTAGACCTAAACCCACTCGGCTAGACCCAAACCCACTCGGCTAGACTCAAACCCACTCGGCTAGACCCAAACCCACTCGGTTAGACCCAAACCCACTCGGCTAGACCCAAACCCACTCGGCTGGACCCAAACCCACTCGGCTAGACCCAAACCCACTCCGCTAGACCCAAACCCACTCCGCTAGACCCAAACCCACTCCGCTAGACTCAAACCCACTCCGCTAGACGCAAACCTACTCGGCTAGTCCCAAACCCACTCGGCTAGACCCAAACCCACTCGGCTAGACCCAAACCCATTCGTCTAGACCAAACCCACTCGGCTAGACCCAAACCCACTCCGCTGGAC